>OX451740.1:403721156-406224695 GCA_948472305.1 Vicia faba | reverse complement strand
CTTATTCTTGAATAATAGTTTTCTCATCAAGCATGAAAGAAAATGAAATCAAAAACTATTGATATATGTATGAGAAGAGGCACAAAAAATGAGTAAAAATGCACTAAATGAATATATTCAAGGTTGCAATGAATTGATTAAAAGTTTAATGAGAGTTATAAAAATTACTTGATTCAAAGCCAAAATTAATCAAGTATTTTTTCTCATTTTGAATTGATTCACAAGGCCATGACTTAAGTCATTTATATCTTTGACTCGAGTCATGCATGAGAATGACTCAACTCTTGCAAAGAGAGCCAAAAACACACTTAGAGGCAATTTAATGAATCTTATATCTTAAGACATAACTCAAGTAAGACATGAAAAATAGAACGAATCAAGTTATTGACAAAATGAGTCAAGTCTTGCAAAGAGAATAAAAAATAAACTTAATGATAAGTTAATGAATTGATTCACACTGTAAATGATTCTAGTCAAACATGAAAAACTATATGAATCAATTTACAAGAAGCATTGAATCAATTTAAATTTTCTTGGCTTGCTAAATCAAGTCACACAACACTTGAATCAAATCGAATAAAGTTGACTTTAGTCAACACTTTAAAAATGTATGGAAAGTCAATATTTCCATGTATGTGGTGGAGAAATTCAATGAGAAAACTAAAAATTACAATAAATCAAAATTAAAAGCCTTAAAATAACTAAGTAACAGATAATACGCTTGAGGGCAATTTCACCAACTTGATTTTCTGCTCCTTATACTATCAAATCACAATATGGTGACTTTTATTTTTAAAAAATCAAATTAAAAATGAAAACTAATAAGCAATACTTAAATTGAAAGGAAGAAATACCTCACATGGGTTACCTCCCATGAACCTCTTTTTAACACCCTTAGTTGTATGCCCTTATCACCCTAGTTAGGGTGGATGATTGATCTTCCTCACATCATTGATTTTATTTTGTAAGACAAGGACACCATTTTCCCCTGAGAAATATGCATATCCCAACAGGCTCCATCCCCTTAAAAAAATTCCTATAGAAACAAATAATCCTTTTCTACACCAAGGTTGGAATTTTGATGAGTGAATAAAAATAGTGGTATAGAGATCAAGAGCGAATTAATGAGAACCACCCTCTCATTAAAACTAATAAATTGATTACTCCATGAGTCAAACCTACTAGAAATCATACTAATTATGGGTTCTTAGGTAAATGCCCCAATAGAATTATCCCCCGTAGAAAAATGAAATGTAGGTGAAAGGTAGGGATCCTACCTTACATTTAAGAAAATCCTTTTTCCAACTTCATATAAGCACCGCCAACATTGACCCTATTGTACCAAAAAAATTTCCCTCTCACTTCTCAAGTAATCTCTCACAAGATCTCCCTTGGTTCAAGACTGCACAAGGTTTGATCAGCTCAAGACACCTTCTTAAGCACTGATGACTGAAAATTAGGTTTTGAGTTTGCACAAGGAAAAATGGACTTTTAATACCACATATTACTTTGATAGATCATTTTGGACCCCTCAAAATTGCTCATGTCATGTTTCAAGTCTTGGATCACATTTTTGCTCAATCAATTGATCAGTTGACCTAAAATCAACTGTATTGGGGAAAAAGTCAACTGTGGTCAATTTACAGTCAAAATTCATAATTTTTGGTCCATATCAATATCATGAACTCATATATGTCATTTGATCAAGTTTGGACCACAATTCCTCAATAAATTTGATCAGATCATCAAAATGGCAAAATAGTCAAAATTAGGGTTTTGACTTAGAAGGTGCAATTTCTGATTTTTGACCTAGAAAATGATTTGTTTGGTTTAAGTTATGATCTCAAGGATTCATATGCTTCATTTTGACCTAATGGCATGACTCAAAACATCTCTCAAGATCAATTGATTGATAGTTGATTTTCAGTCAACTGATGAAAAGTCAATTGTATACTGAAAAGTCAAACTTTGACCTTTTGGTCAAAATCAAGTCTCAAAGATCACAATTCATCAAAACATGTCAAAATACAAAACTTGATCATCAAGAAATCAAAAAAGTCGATATTTCATTTTGAAAAGTCAAAATTTCTAAACTTAGAAATTTTTCTAAGTGTTGAAAAATTCATATTTTTTCCTAACTTTGAGCCAAATTTTTACCATGATGCAAGATGATTCAAAGGAAATTCCAACATGAAAGTTGTAGATCTCAATGAGATCTAAAACATTGTATAACACAACTTCTTCTAGAAATACATGGATTTCAAGTTATGATTTTGTGAAGACATGTTCATGAAACTTGGAAACTTAGTGAAATTTTGCCCTAGTTTAGGCAGGATTTTGACCTAACTTCATGGCAATTTTTCACATAGTTCCAAGATGAATCTTCAAAAATGTCAAACATATAGATTGTAGATGATGTTACAAGCTTTCAAAAATTTACAAGAACTCATTAAGATCATATTTGAGCAAGGAGAATCGAAGGCAAGAAGTTAGAGTTTCATTCTTGAATTATAAGTCATTTCTTGATGAACACATAATGCAATTTCAATATTAGCATGCATAATCTTGCTTTTCAGGCCTTCTAACTTATGTATTATCCATCATTAATGGATTACATAAATTTTTGAGCTATAATCCAAGTGGTTTAAGCTTTATCCAATTTACATTGCCATTTTGGGAAGAAAGTGAAGAATGCCATTCTTGAAAAGCAAGCTTTATGCACAAAGTCAATTCTTGAGCCTCTAACTTGTTCCCTCTGATCACACTCCATCTACAAAGTCAGAAGCAAGTGTGTTTAAAGCATAACCACTCAACCATAGCAAGTACACAAGACTTTGAAACTTGGATTTCTCAAAAATCACATGTTGAACTTAAGCATTTATTTTTGAATTCTGATCAACAACAAGTCTCCAAACTTGTTGCTTATAAATAGAGTCACTATTTGTGAGCTAACACACGGGCTTGAACACCCTGAAACACTCCCAAACTCCCTCTAGCCAGAAATTGCCTAAAAACACCATTGTTGTGCAAGTTCTGACTTTACATATCAAACATCCATTTCCCTCGTGCATTTCTTGGCCTTTCACTTCCAAAAGCTCCTACATATCAAATACAACTCATCCCCATCCTTATTCCAGAACTGTAACACCATTTACTATAACCTCCATAATCAAAAAACAGAGTCTGCAACTTGACTTCTCCAGGCCATTTCAGCCGCTCTCAACTCAAGCTAAGCATTGCATTATCTTCCTAGAGACTCAAGGAAGCTAACCTGATCATCACAACAACTTGAATCAAGCTCAAACTCATTACACGATTTCCAGTTTTGAGGTATATTTTTTGAACTTCTATCTTCTCATTTAGGCATTGTTAGGCTTGCATTTGTGAAGATAAAATGTAGACATCATTACCCTGAAACTATACATGTCCATATATTTCATTTATTTTGATTGAGCTAGGAGAATTTTGAGTTTGAACTTTCTGAAATATTTATGTCAGAATTTGGTACTTTAGAAATTCTCATTCATCTTTGATTTATGGCTTATGATATTTATATGGTTAGATTCATATGGAAAAATGGAGCAACTTTCATGTTTGTATCTTTCATTTTTGTTGAGAAATGATGAAGTTACAGGATCCATGACTGGAGGTTAAAGATGAAGTTCATTTCTGGAACTTGTTTTGTATTATGTATTTATTATTTCAGTTAAGTTAACGGATGTACAGCCACCCCAGTTGCAAAGGTAGCGCGCGTATGTATGGAAAGTCATGGGTTCAACACCCAACGCGCTACCTTTTGTTCATTTTCCACATTTTTCACTCTTTTTTTGTTTCAGCTACAGGCGCCTGGGCCTCCAACAATGGGCTTTCCTTTTTTTTCTTTTTCTAACCTGCTTTACTTCTGCACCTGACCCAACCTTTTTTTATATTTTAATTTTTTATTTTATTTTCTTATTTTATTTTTATTTTCAGTTTTCTTTTATTATTATTATTATTATTATTTTTTTTTATATTTTTTTTATTTTTATTATTAAAAAATATAAAAATATTTTTTATTTATTATTTACATTTATACATTTTATTTTTCTTTATAAAACAAAAAGACTAAAAACATTTTCTTAAACAAATTAAAAATTTTTTTAATTAATAAATATTTAGACTTAGGTTTATTTATTATATTATTTTCTTTTAAATTAAAATCAATTTAGAACTTAGGTTTCTTTTAATTAATTAATTTTCATTTCATTTTTATTAACTTAAAAACCTTCCATATAAAAAAACCCTAAAAAAATATACTTTTTTAACCTAATTTTCTTTTCTTAACTAATTTAGTTTTAATTTTATTATATTTAATTAATTATTTTTCCATCTTAGACATTAGGTTAAAAAACTTAAAAACCAAAATAAAAACCATTTCTTTTTCCATTTACATTCCTGCATTATTTTCTTTTCAATTTTATACAATATTCAATATGGTTGTAATAGATAATTAGGTATAATTTTCTTGTAAAATCCCTATTTATAAATTTGTATACCCCCTCCCCTAATGATGTAATAGCTTAGTATTTTTACTTTTTGCAATTTATCGCTTTACATAAATGCTAGTAATTAGGGTTTGTATGGAAAGACTAAAATCAACAAGTTAGCAAACCCTAATTCAAGATAAACAAGCATGTAAATCAAACACACTTGCACACTTACACCCTTAGGGTAATTCCACTTTGTTGCCTTACAAAAATGGCCATGTTATGCATGTGGTATATCTTAGCAAAAAGCAATAAAAAACATAAGATCATAGTCCCTCGATGACGCTATCAATGTTGCCTTTCAAAATGATCTTAGTCCCTCCAAGAGAAATGCTAAGATATCTCACAATATTCCTATCAGGGCTCAACGACGACCCACGCCCGTCCCTTTACATCCAAAGATAAGGCTTCTTACCAAATCAATGGTAAGGTAGCAATATCAAAGGAAAGGAAGAAATGAACTAAGGCTTTTTGAGTAGGTAGATTGTTCCTAGTTGCTTGCTCATTTTCAAATCAAACATCCTTGCTTATTTTCAAAACAAACGCCAACACTTTCAAAAATACTTTCAAAACATTTTCCAAACATGAAATATTTTCAAAAGTTCAACACTTTGTATACGTTCTTACGAACGAGAACTATTACAAAGTTTGCCTAAACGAAGGCGCCTTTTCAAAAATACTTTCAAAAACCACCACAAAGCACATTTTCAAACAAAGCAAGTGATCTAACAAGCAACTAAGAGCCCATAGATAATTATGGATGAAAAGGGTGCTAACACCTTCCCTTTTCATAATCTACCCCCCGAACTCAAGAAAAAATCTCAAAGGTCTTTCCTGTTCTTTTCACCCTTTTCTTTATATGGATAAAAGAAAAATCGGTGGCGACTCTTGCTAACTGCAACATTTGTGATAAAACGCAAAATACCCAAGTTAGTTCTCTCACCGTATCACAGAATTGGCAATTCTGCTGGGGATAAGACTTAAAAGTGGGGTTACCTTAGGGCTAGATCACCTTTACTTGCTTTCATTGCTTTATTTGTTTGCTTTATATTTTGTTTCCTTGTTTGGGCTTGTTCTAATCCTCTACCGGATTTGGGATACCTTATAGGTAAGTAGCAATGCATTATGGAGACTGTGTGGGGTATACCGACATGGTCTAAGAAATAGCTATGTTAGTGTGACACATTTGTGGGTACCGGTAGCCCTTGAATAGTCAAGGAGAATACGGGGCTGTTGTGTGGTGTCATGAAGCACTAACTGACTTTAGCACCTTTACTTGACCAACTTTGGCCATTAGGAAGTAGTGAGATAACCGTCTTTGGTGCAGTCTGAAGTTGGTTGATACTCGATACTACACTCATTGAGATCAGACTTCTCGGGATATTTCGGTCGCTATTAAAGAGGCTCGCGCTGAAACCATGCCCGACAAGAAAGATCAATGATATTGAGATCCCTTAGAACCCGGTTACTATTTCTAGGACAGGTTTTGAGCCAACTAAACTTCAAGAGGGTACTTACCTATGAGACTCCATGCAAGTATAAACCTAAGGACTTGATTGTCTTGTGTGTATATGCTTACTTGTACATAACATTATAAACATCATAACATCATACTCATTCTCACTAACCATTTCAAGCATTTTTAGGATTTATCTTTGTTCTGTTTTGTAGGACATGGATTCTATTCGCAGGAAAACCATTCAAGTCAATCTCGTAAGAATTCCTTCTCAACTCAAAGAGCTAGCATCAAGGGTCCCTGAGAACTCTTCATTCTCCGAAAGACATGGTTGCCTCCTAAACTTGGTTACCTCTAGCACAAATGAAGATATGATGAAGGCACTGTTCCAATTTTTTGATCCTCTACATCATTGCTTCACCTTTCTCGACTATCAACTTGTGCCTACTATGGAAGAATTCTCCCAACTCTTGAGTCTCAATCAACTACCTTTCAACAGTATGGAAAGAGATCCAAGACTTAAAGAGATTGCCCGAGCACTACACTTGTAACAATCTGATATCACAACTAACTGGTAAACAAGGAGTGGTGTCAAAGGTTTCTTAGCCAAGTTCTTGTTCGAGAAAGCTCAAGATTGTTGGAACTCTTTAGACTTACAAGATTTTGAAGAAATCTTGACCCTTCTCATCTATAGGATGGTTTTGTTCCCAAACCCTGATTAACTCATAGATGTCAATGTTGTCAAAATCTTCATGTCTCGCAATCCGGTGCCTACTTTGTTGGGAGAGATCCTACATTATCTCCACGCTCGCACTATGAGAAAGAGAGGAGCCCTCATGTGTTGCACTCCTCTCTTGGTCAGATGGTTTATTTCATATCTTCCCTGATCTGTGTTGAAGAACGAGCAAGGTTTGAGGTGGTCACATAGGTTGATGACGCTCAGACATTCAGATATCCATTGGTGTTCTTGATCCTTGGAGAATGTTACTATCATCGACCATTGTGAGGAATTCCCTAATGTGTCTTTGCTTGGAATTAGAGGAGGTATCACTTACAATCCTTGCTTAGCCTTACGACAATTTGGTTATGCCCGAAGGGATGGTCCTCATGAGATGCTCATCCAAGGAGTGGTATTCGACTACGAGAGCGATGATCATGGTTACTGCCAGAGGTTTATACGAGCTTGGAGGATGGTTAAACAAGGTGGATAGGAAGACGTTGGGACACAATAATTCCATTTCCCTCGAGCCTTCCCTTAAGTGGGTACGAGCTCGTGCTCAGAAACTTGTGATGCCTTATCCCTCCATCTTACCAGTTATCATGGAACCTGTGGTTGAAGGAGATGTCCCGTACACCGTCCTCCATCCTGACGTGCCTACTTCTCTTGAAGACTTACAAAAGGGTTGGATTCAGATAAAGGAAGAACGAGATACCTTCGAAGCTCAATTACGCTAGTGAGAAGAGAGTCTTGGAGCTTACAAAGAAGCCACAAAAAGAGAAAAGTGTGAATCCCTACCTTACACCAAAGAGGATGCGTTCAGTCTTTTTATCTTAGAAAGTTATTTTGTAATCCCAAGGGGCATATTCTAATCTTTTGAACTAATTGACGTTTGTTCATTCTTTTATCTATACAAATTTAAATTTCATAAATCTTTGAAATCATTTGCATATACATCTTCCATGCATCATAACATGACAGGTTTTCATACAACAGGTTTCCTTATCTTTCTGCTGTTTATTTCAGCAAGATGGATCTAGATAAATCTGTGAAGGATCTTCAGGCACAAAACTCTCAATTCCAAGAGACTTTACTGGCCCTAGACAAGGGGAAACAAGATATGATGGCATTACTGGCAATTAAGAAGAAACCCAAGAAGAGAGCCCTGGTCAACATGGGCTGAAGGTTCAAGGAGCAAGTTCGTTAGATCCTGGTAGTGGAAGACTCATATGAAGAAGACGAGAATCAGAATGGTGAGGTTAAGAGTACTCAGGCTGATTGTGTTAATGATCAAGCATCTGATGATGATTATTTTGACGAGTAATATCCACCCGCTGATATCAAGTACAAGCAGTTAGAAGACAGATTGAAGGTCGTCGAGATCCAAGCCGTCCCCGGTTTAGACATTGATGATTTGGGTTTGATCTCCAGGGTTGTTATTCCCCACAAATTCAAAATACCAGTCTTTGCAAAATACGATAGAGTTTCCTGTCCAAAACATCACCTAAAATCTTATGTGCGCAAGATACAGCCGCACACCGCTGATAAGAAACTCTGGGTTCACTTTTTCCAAGAGAGCTTGATTGGAACACAACTAGAATGGTTCTACTAGTTAGATGGTTCCCATATCAATACTTGGGAGGATTTAACTACCGCCTTCTATCATCAGTATCAGTATAACGCTGACTTGGCGCCAACAAGAGTTCAGTTGCAAGGTATGACCATGGGAAAGAATGAAGGATTTAAAGAATACACACAAAAGTGGAGAGACCTCGCCAGTAGGGTTCAACCATGTTTGACTGATAGGGAGCACATTGACATGTTTATGGGCACTTTATCTGGTCCATTCTTTAATCTATTGGTTGGTTGTTCTTCTTCTGGTTTCACTGAGCTAATCTTAACCGGTGAAAGAGTTGAAAGCGGCATCAAAAGTGGGAATATTTCCATGGCATATACCTCCACTTCAAATCCTGTAAAGAAACCTTTTCCTGCAAAGAAAGAAATCAATGTTGTGTACGGGGCAAGGGCCCGTACCAAGAAGAATGATCATCCATCTGTTAATGTTATCCAAATCTCCAATCCAACTCATACTCCAAGACCATATGCTAATCATCAATGGTTTGAAACTCCGAGAAGACAATTGACGAGGTTAGGCATGTCATTATCTCAAGCCTTACAACACATGCTAAAGGCTAATTTAGTGACATTGCGAGATCCTCCTGCCAATCCTGATACCTCTTCATCAAAGTATAATCTGAACGCCAAATGTGCTTACCACTCAAGTAGCCTCAGGCATGAGACTGACCAATGCTGGGCCTTGAAGAACAAAATCCAGGATTTGATCGATAACAAGACTATTGAGTTTGACCCTCCTCCAACTCCGAGTGTAATCACCGCGCCTATGCCAAAACATGGCAAGGATGTCAATGAGGTCAACATTGTAGGTGATTCTGATGAAGAAGCTGCATTTGAAGATTGGGTGTATCCAATTACAACGGAGCTGAAGAATTGGAATGCAAAGGACTTCGTTCCCATCTCCTTCATTGAGGAGTAATCACTTATTTTTTGCTTTCTTTTCAATTCAAGAACATTTTGTCTGTAATATTTAAACAATGACTTTTATGCCATGTGCCTGGCCCGGGGCACTTTGGTCAATTTGTCAAGGCTTTTATTTATGTTCATCTAATCATATGATCATTCAATACAAATCATTGGACTTTGTTGCATTCAAATCTTTGTCTTCATTGTCTTTCTTTCAAATACATTTTTCAAAATAGCCATGTATCTTACATGCGCACACACACACACACACACACACACACACACACACACACACACACACACTACACACACACACACACACACACACACACACACACACACACACTTGCAGGTCCTCATCCACTTTGGATCTTATTGCTAATAGCTCTACTATTGCTGACTATGACTTTGAATGCCCAATTAACAAAGTCGAAGACGAAGGCGAGGAAGATTGTGATATGCCGGGAGAACTATCCAGACTTCTACTACGAGAGGAAAAAGCTATTCAACCGCAGGAAGAGTTAGTTGAAGTCATCAATCTGGGTACTGAGACAGACAAGAGAGAGATTAAGATCGGGGCTAATTTAGAAGACAATGTCAAGAGCAGGTTGGTTCAGATGTTGCGTGATTATGTGGAAGTGTTTTCTTGGTCGTATAAAGATATGCCAGAGTTGGATACCGATATCGTAGTTCATCGTCTGCCGACAAAGGAAGATTGTCCTCCTGTAAAACAAAAGGTTCGTCGCATGAGGCCTGACATGTCTGAAAAGATAAAAGCTGAAGTGATGAAACAATTTGATGCAGGATTCTTAGCTGTGACATCCTATCCCAAATGGGTTGAAAATGTCGTTCTAGTGCCAAAGAAAGACGGAAAAGTTCGCATGTGCGTAGACTATAGGGATCTGAATAGGGCAAGCCCCAAGAATGACTTCCCTCTACCACACATTGACGTCTTGGTTGATAACACTGCTCAACATAAAGTCTTCTCTTTCATGGATGGTTTCTCCGGCTATAATCAAATTAGGATGGCTCCCAAAGACATGGGGAAGACCACTTTCGTTACGCAATGGGGGTACCTTTTGCTACAAGGTCATGCCGTTTGGATTGAAGAATGCAGGGGGCAACATTTCAAAGGGCTATGGTAGCTTTGTTTCATGATATGATTCATCATGAAATAGAGGTCTATGTGGATGATATGATTGCCAGATAACAAACCGAGGAAGAACATCTCGATCACCTATACAAGCTATTCGAGAGGCTGAAAAAGTACAAGTTGAGGTTAAACCCTAACAAGTGCACATTTGGCATACGATCTAGAAAGCTTCTAGGTTTTGTTGCAGCAATAAAGGCATTGAAGTTGATCCTTCCAAGGTAAAGGACATCCAAGAAATGCCATTCCCCCACTCTGAAAAGGAAGTTAGAGGATTATTGGGTCGTCTCAATTACATCGCCCGCTTCATATCTCACTTGACTGCCACTTATGAGCCAATCTTCAAACTCTTGAAGAAAGATCAAGTAGTAAGATGGAATGATGAATGCCAAGCTACCTTTGAAAAATCAAAGAATATCTACAAGAACCTCCTATTCTTATGCCTCCAGTTGAAGGAAGACCCTTGATCATGTACTTGACAATACTAGAGAATTCTATGGGGTGTGTTTTGGGCCAACACGACGAGTCTGACCGAAAAGAGCATGCTATTTACTACCTGAGCAAAATGTTTATCGACTGTGAAACCAGATATTCACTGCTCGAGAAAACTTGTTATGCTCTGGCATGGGCTGCTCACTGGCTAAGACAGTATATGTTGACTCATATCACTTTGTTGATTTCTAAGATGGACCCAATCAAGTACATCTTTGAGAAACCTTCCCTCTCCGGACGGATAGCCAGATGGCAATTGATCTTGAGTGAGTATGACATTTATTACAAAACACAAAAAGCTATCAAAGGAAGCGTACTAGCAGATCATTTGGACCATCAAGCTGTTGATGATTGTTAGTCTATGAGCTTTGACTTCCTGGATGAGAACATCATGCTAGTGACCGACTGCACGAAACCCGGACCGTATGACGGACCTGAACAAGGATCCCGATGGGCTATGGTCTTTGACGGGGCTTCCAACACCTTGGGTAATGGAATTGGTGTTGTGATCATATCCCCTGAAGGTTGCCACACTCCTGTCACTGCCAGACTATGCTTCGATTGCACGAACAATATGGTTGAATACGAAGTGTGGATTTTGGGTCTGAAGGCTGCCATTGATTTGAGGATCAAGTATTTGAATCTGTTTGGGGATTCCGCTCTAGTGATTAGCCAATTAAAAGAAGATTGGGACACTAAACACCTTAATCTCATCCCTTATAAAGAACTTATGCTATCTCTAATTCCTTACTTCGAAGAGATCACATTTGAACACTTACCTAAAGAAGAAAATCAGTTGGCTGATGCCTTGGCAACCATGTCTTCAATGTTCAAGGTCAGATGGGACAATGAAGCCCCTATGATTACAATTAAAAGATTCGACGAACCTGCTCACTGCTGTATGCTTGACACTGACACGGAAAAGGCATGGTACCATGAGGTGATGAGATATCTTGAAGCACAAGAGTATCTCGAGGGAGCATCCATCAATGACAGAAAGTTCTTACGAAGAAGTTCAGCCAAATTCTTCCTAAGTAACGGAACATTGTACAAGCACAACCATGACTCTACTCTACTCTGATGTATGGACAAGAAGGAGGCAGAGGAAATCATAAAAGACACGCACGATGGTATTTTTGGTACTCACTCAAGCGGACATACGATGGAAAGAAGATCCCGAGAGCTGGCTACTATTGGTCAACAATGGAGACTGATTGCCATCAACACTCTAGGACTTGTCACAAATGCCAAATCTATGTTGACAAGGTCCATGTGCCTCCTATCCCTCTAAACGTCATGACCGCTCCGTGGCCATTTGCAATGTGGGGCATTGACATGATTGGTGAAATCAAGCCAAATGCTTCCAATGGACATCGCTTCATCCTGGTTGCTATTGATTATTTCACCAAATGGGTCGAAGCCACCTCATTTGCCTCAGTCACCAAGAATGTAGTAGCCAGATTCATCAAACACAACCTCATATGCCGTTATGGTATCCCCGAAAGGATCATCACCGACTATGGGACTAACCTCAACAATGCTATGATTACGGAAGTGTGCACTCAGTTCAAGATCAAGCATCACAATTCTTCTCCATATAGACCTAAAATGAATGGCGCAGTCGAAGCGGCCAACAAAAACATTAAGAAGATTGTGCATAAGATGGTGGTAACCTATAAGGATTGGCATGAGATGTTACTGTTTGCTCTACATGGCTACCGTACTTCAGCTAGAACATCAACTTGGGCAACTCCCTTTTCTCTAGTCTATGGCATGGAAGCTGTTCTTCCAGTGGAAGTTCAGATTCCCTCACTAAGGATTTTAAATGAGGCAGGATTAGGCGAAGACGAGTGGATTCAAACGAGATTGGATCAGTTGAACTTGATTGATGAAAAGCGACTGGCTGCTGTTTGTCATGGTTAGACGTACCAAAAACATATGATCAAGGCTTTCAACAAAAAGATCAAGCCTCGAGTATATCAAGTTGGTGACTTGGTGATAAAGCGTATCATTCTGCCACAAGGCGACCCCATAGGAAAATGGACTCCCACCTATGAAGGGCCATTTGTTGTCAAGAGAGTGTTTTCTGGCGGTGTCATGATGCTGACTACCATGGATGGTGAAGACTTCCCACATCCTATAAAAGCGGACATAGTTAAAAAATACTACGCATATAGGACCCACTAGGTTAACACACCTAGGAAAAATAAGGGCATCTTGGAAAACCAAAAGGTTTGGGCAAAAATTAGGGATATATGCAAAAGATTGTACACCCGACAAGTCGAAAACCCGAAAGGGCGACTTGGGCAAAAATGGGTATCTTGGTGGGCTGAAAACCTAAAAGGGCGGTTCAGGAAAAAGTTAAGGATTGAAAGTGTATAACTATGTCCCATGGAATCACCACAGTTGACTTTATTACCAAGGTCCGAGTTCAAACGGTCCACGATCAATCTAATCAACTTCTATCGATGGCAAGGGGCATTCGAAGACATTGGGGAAATAGTAGAGTTGGAATGCAATGAGATTATTTCACATGGATATTTGTTTTGTTTCTAATCTTTGTTTTCCTTTCGACGATTTCCTCTTACTAGGATCTCCATCTCTTTGTACAAAAACGCCTATTCATGGGAAAAATATCAATACAAATATACTTTGAAGTGCAAACTTTCTGTTTTTGTTTTAAATTCAAAATTGTCCAATGACTAAAATTGAACGAACATATGCATATGAACATAACTAAAATCATTTTGCACATGTGTCCTACTAAACAGCAACAAACATCTCTTTAATGCATAAGGAATATCCCCATAGAGTTATCTCATTAACATTATCCCCACAAGACAATTACAATAAACCAATCTCTAGCCAGAGTCTCAATCTCTTGGCAGCTTTCTCTCCCAGCTAAGTTGATCCTACAAGTAGAAGCCTTATGGATCTCTTCCTCAAAGAACTCACCTCATCAGCAGTTCATCGAGTATTCATCAACATGGTTTATTTCCCCAACAAACAACGAGTAGCATAACTCCCCAGCTAAGTTTGATTTCCCCTGGCATAGTCTATCTTCCCAGTTGAGTCTATCCTCCCCAGCTAGGCCTATATTCCCCAAATGAGTTTATCCTCTCCAGCTTGAGTTTGTCTTTCAGACTATTGCAAATCATAGGGCCACAACCCCTAATCCCCAGTGAAGTCGTCAACAAAACCTTTACTATCTCCAAAAGATATTATGAAGCCTGGACTCAGCCAGATATTAGTACAATCTTCAAGTTACTATGAAGCCTGGACCCGACCAGATAATAGTCAACTTCTCAAGTCACTATAGAGCCTGGACACGACCAGATGATAGTGAAAGCCTTTCAAATACTATGAAGCATGGCCCCGACCAGATAATAGTACTACTTTCAGAATACTATGAAACCTGGACCCGACCAGATAATAGTTTAACTCTCCGAGATATAGAAGAACCTGGACTCAACCAGACCAAGGTTTAACTTCTTTTCCCCAGTAGAGTTTGCTTCTACCCCAAACAAGTTACTGTTGAAGCCTGGATCCAACCAGATATCAGTTTTTCAACTTCATCATCTCAAGAAAGTTATTGTGAAGCCTGGATCCGACCAGATATCAATTCCCCTCAGAAGTTTGTTGTGAAGCCTGGAATCTGACCAAATAACAACTAAGTTCCCTAAGAGAGTTACTATGAAGCCTGGACCCGACCATATACCAGTTCAACTCTATCTCTTCAGACAAGCTTATTAAAAAGCCTGGACCCGACCAATAACAATCAACTTCATCCATCTCAAAATCTGTGAAGCCTAGACCCGACCCGATATCGGTTTTCAATTTTGAAGCAAGTTATTGTGAAGCCTAGAGCCCAAACAGATAACAACTAGCTACAATTCCTGCAAGACAATATAAAGCCTAGACCCGACCAGATAATAGTATAACTTTTCAAAAACTATGGAGCCTGGACCCAACAAGATAGTAGTTACCACTTCAAGTTACTGTGAAGCCTGGACCCGACCAGATATCAGTTTGACTTCATCCTTTAGCAAGATAATGTAAAACTTGGAATCCAATCAGATAGCAGTTAACTCTCTTATCCCCAACAAGTTGTTGTGAAGCCTGGATCCGACCAGATAACAATTCAATTTCAAGAAATTTTCTGCAAAGCCTGGAATCCGACCAGATAACAGTTCATTTATTCTTCCCCAGTAAGTTACCATGAAGCCTGGATCCGACCAGATAGCAGGTGACTTCCTCATCCTCAACAAGTTGTAAAGTATGGACCCGACTAGATAATAACTGACATACAAGAGATATTCCCCAGCGGAAGCATCCTTTCAACAAAGTTTGAAGATATGTATACTCTTCATCCCCAACGGCAATCCAGGATTCAACTTCCCAAGAACTCCTCAACAGTAGTCAGGGATTTATTTTCTCGAACAAACACACATCTCACGTTCATACACCATAGCATGTAGATACAAAATTCATTTAGCATAATACCACATCTGGTAAACATCATGCATACATCTGCATTTAACTAACCTTTTTTCCCACAGGTAAAACTTCAAGTGTTAGCATAAATCGACCAAAGATTTATGCTGATACTTCTTCCTGTGTTTACCATCATCCATCCAAATGGCATCTATAAGCCCATTCACAATACATCTTCGATTGCAAATTTTTGGGCACTCTAGTGTTCAATCATCTTCCACCTTCAAGTCACGAATGGCGGATCTGCCAGTCTAACTCTTCAGGTTTAAGAAGATTGAACATGGGCAACTGTTGTACCCAAAAATTTTCCCTCTCACTTCTAAAGTAATCTCTCATAAGATCTCCCTTGGTTCAAGACTGCACAAGGTTTGATCAGTTCAAGACACCTCCTTAAGCACTGATGACTGAAAATTAGGGTTTGAGTTCGCACAAGGACAAATGGACTTTTAATACCCCATATGACTTTCATGGATCATTTTGGACCCTCAAGATTGCTCATGTCAAGTTTCAAGTCTTTGATCTCATTTTTGCTCAATCAATTGATTAGTTGACCTAAAATCAATTATATTGGAAAAAAGTCAACTGTGGTCAATTTACTGTCAAACTTCATAATTTTTTGTCCATATCAATATCATGAAGTCATATATGTCATTTGATCAAGTTTGTACCACAATTCCTCAAGAAGTTTGATCAGATAATCAAAAGGGCAAAATGGTCAAAATTAGGGTTTTTACTGAGAAGGTACAATTTCTGATTTTTGACCTAGAAAATGATTTGATTTGTTTAAGTTATGATCTCAAGGATTCAAATGCTTCATTTTGACATAATGGCATGACTCAAAACATCTCTCAAGATCAATTGATTGATAGTTGATTTTCAGTCAACTGATGAAAAGTCAATTGTACATTGAAAAGTCAAACTTTAACCTTTTGGTCAAAATCAAGTGTCAAAGATCACAATTCATAAAAACATGTCAAAATAAGAAACCTGTTCATCAAGAAAAAAAAGTCAAGATTTCATTTTGAAAAGTCAAAATTTCTAAACTTAGAAATTTTTCTAAGTGTTGAAAAATTCATATTTATTCCTAACTTTGAGCCAAATTTTACCATGATCCAAGATGATTCAAAGGAAACATCCAACATGAAAGTTTTAGATCTCAATTAGATATAAAACATTTTAGAACACAACTTCTTCTAGAAATGCATGGATTTCAAGTTATGATTTTGTGAAGACATGTTAATGAAACTTGGAAACTTAGTAAAATTTTGCCCTAGTTTAGGCAGGATTTTGATCTAACTTCATGGCAATTTTTCAAATAGTTTCAAGATGAGTCTTAAAAAATGTCGAACATGTAGGTTGTATAGGATGATACAAGCTTTCCAAAATGTCCAAGAACTCATTAATATCATATTTGAGCAAGCATAATCGAAGGCAAGAAGTTAGGGTTTCATTCTTGAATTACAAGTCATTTCTTGATGAACACATAATGCAATTTCAATGTTAGGCTACATAATCTTGCTTTACAGGCCTTCTAACTTGTGTATCTATCCATCATTAATGGATTACACAAACGTTTGAGCTATAATCCAAGTGGTTTAAGCTTTATCCAGTTCACATTGCTATTTTGGGAAGAATGTGAAGAATGCCATTCTTGAAAAGCAAGTTTTATGCACAAAGTCAATTCTTGAGCCTTTACCTTGTTCCCTCTGATCACACTCCATATACAAAGTCAGAAGCAAGTATGTTTAAAACATAACCACTCTACCATAGCAAGTACACAAGACTTTGAAACTTGGATTTCTCAAAAATCACATGTTGAACTTAAGCATTTGTTTTTGAATTCTGATCAACAACAAGTCTCCAAACTTGTTGCTTATAAATAGAGTCACTATTTGTGAGCTAACACACGGGCTTGAACACCCTGAAACACTCCCAAACTCTCTCTAGCCAAAAATTGCCTCAAAACACCATTATTGTGCAAGTTCTGACTTTACATATCAAACTTCCATTTCCCTCGTGCATTTCTTGGCCTTTCACTTCCAAAAGCTCCTACATATCAAATACAACTCATCCCCATCCTTATTCCAGAACTGTAACATCATTTACCATAACGTCCATAACCAAAAAAAAGAGTCTGCAACTTGACTTCTCCAGGCCATTTCAGCCACTCTCAACTCAAGCTAAGCATTGCATTAGCTTCCCAGAGACTCAAGGAAGCTAACCTGATCATCACAACAACTTGAATCAAGCTCAAACTCATTTCACGATTTCCAGTTTTGAGGTTTATTTTTTGAACTTCTATCTTATCATTTAGGCATTATTAGGCTTGCATTTGTGAAGATAAAATGTAGACATCATTGCCCTGAAACTATACACGTCCATAGATTTCATTTATTTTTTATTGAGTTAGGAGAATTTTGAGTTTGAAATTTCTGAAATATTTAGGTCAGAATTTGGTACTTTTAGAAATTCTCATTCATCTTTGATTTATGGATTATGATATTTATATGATTGGATTCGTATGGAAAAATGGAGCAACTTTCATGTTTGCATCTTTCATTTTTGTTGAGAAATGGTGAAGTTACAGGATCCATGGCTGGAGGTTGAAGATGAAGTTCATTTCTGGAACTTGTTTTGTATTATGTATTTATTATTTCAGTTAAGTTAACGGATGTACAACCACCCTAGTGGCAAAAGTAGCGCGTATGTATGGAAGGTCATGGGTTCAACACCCAACGCGCTACCTTTTTTTATTCACTCTTTTTTTGTTTCAGCTACAGGCGCCTGGGCCTCTAACAATGGGCTTTCCTTTTTTTGCTTTTTCTAACCCCCTGCTTTACTTTTGCACCTGACCCAACCTTTATTTATTTATTTTTATTTTCATTTTTTATTTTCATTTTCAGTTTTATTTTATTATTTTTATTATTATTATTATTAATATTATTTTTATTTTTATTATTAAAAAATATAAAAATATTTTTTATTTATTATTTACATTTATACATTTTATTTTTCTTTATAAAATAAAAAGACTAAAAACATTTTCTTGAACAAATTAATTTCGTTTTTTAATTAATAAATACTTAGACTTATGTTTATTTATTATATTATTTTCTTGTTAAATTAAAATCAATTTAGAACTTAGGTTTCATTTAATTAATTAATTTTCATTTCATTTTTATTAACTAAAAATCTTCCAGATAAAAAACCCTAAAAAATACTTTTTTAACCTAATTATATTTTATTAACTAATTTAGGTTTAATTTTATTATCTTTATTTAATTATTTTTCCTTCTTAGACATTAGGGTAAAACCCTTAAAAACCAAAACAAAAATGCTAGTAATTAGGGTTTGTATGGAAAGACTAAAATCAACAAGTTAGTAAACCCTAATTCAAGATAAACAAGCATGTAAATCAAACACACTTGCACACTTGAACCCTTAGGGTAATTCCACTTTGTTGCCTTACAAAAATGGCCATGTTATGCATGTGGGATATCTTAGCAAAAAGCAATCAAAAACACAAGATCATAGTCCCTCGATGACGCTATCAATGTTGCCTTTCAAAATGATCTTAGTCCCTCCAAGAGAAATGCTAAGATATCTCACAACATTGCTATCATGGCTATACGACGACCCACTCCCGCCCCTTTACATACAAAGATAAGGCTTCTTACCAAATCAATGGTAAGATAGAAATATCAAAGGAAAGGAAGAAATAAACTAATACTTTTTGAGTAGGTAGATCGTTCCTAGTTGCTTGCTCATTTTCAAATCAAACATCCTTGCTTATTTTCAAAACAAACACCAACACTTTCAACAATACTTTCAAAACATTTTCCAAACATGAAACATTTTCAAAAGTCCAACACTTTGTATATGTTCTTACGAACGAGAACTATTACAAAGTGTTCCAAAACAAATGCTCCTTTTCAAAAATACTTTCAAAAACCACCATAAAGCACATTTTCAAACAAAGCAAGTGATCTAGCAAGCAACTAAGAGCCTACAGATACCTATGGATAAAAAGGGTGCTAACACCTTCCCTTTTCATAATCTACCCCCGAACTCAAGAAAATATCTCAAAGGTCTTTCCTGATCTTTTCACCATTTCCTTTATTTGGATAAGATAAAAGCCGGTGGCAACTCTTGCTAACCATAAAATTTGCGATAAAATGCAAAATACCCAAGTCAGTTCTCCCACCGTATCACAGACCCCTATAACTAAATTTTAGAAAAGTTAACTATGACTAAAGGCAAGCTTGAATTCATGAACGGTATTTTGAAGGTGTAAAGATTCTCGATTGATACCTCAACTAGGAAGATAATATCATCAATTTAATAAAAATGGGAGTTCATAATTCCCCATCCTAAACCCTACAAATATATTTAGCATTTTTACTTGATTAATAAACACACTAAACCCATCTTCCATAATAAATAAAAACAAAAACATACATGACGCAATTAATGCGCACCACCTATTCCCTATCCTCATAAAGATATAGTCCATAAAACCTCTAATAACTAATCCATAAGACTTATCAAGTCGACCTTAAAATGAGGAAATCATTTACGAACTTCTTTTCCATTACCACAATCTCATTCGTTGTAACTACACCATCGACCAACTACCTCCCTTTGATAAAATTTGATTGATTAAAAAAATCAATTTATCTATAACCTTTGGCAATTTAGCAACCAACATAAATACCACCAACTTATATAGGGACCCAAGTAGAGATATTAGTCTAAACTCTCAAAGTGGAAAAGGTTATTCGACTTTTGGAATAAGAGATACAAAGTAGGAAGTAAAACTTTGAGGAAACTTAGAATTGTAGTAGAACTCATCAAACGTCTCTCTAACATCCCCGTCCCTCCTTGCAAAATAAAATAGGTCCAGTACTTCTTAGAATATGAATGGTTAAATCTATAAGGGGTCGGTCTCTTATATATATAAGGGGTCGATCCCTATTGTACCCCAAAATTTGTCCTCTCCTTTATCAAAAGATCATCCTGGACTCTCAGGTTTGCTTCTATCAAGTTCCAAGTCTTGAATTACAACTTTTCAAGAAAATCAGAAACAAGGGCAAAATGGTCAAAAGCACATTAAAAAGTCAAACTTGGACTTTTAGATCAAAAGTCAAGTTTCAACAATTATATTTCATCAAGACATGAAATTGGTTCATCAAAAAATAAGAAGTCATAAGTTACTTTGAAATAATCAAATTTCTAAAAATTTAGAAAATTTTCTAAGTGTTAAGAGAATATGATACTTTAGAACTTCTGAGCCAACCTCCACGCAAGTGCAGTCAGAATTTGCAGACACGGTTCAGAACATGATGCTTCAATCAGAACATATGGAAGCAATGTTCTTCGGTCATAACATGACCCTTCAGCATATGGAGGTTATGTTTCTAATCTTCTGCGATCAGAACATCACCAAATCCCAAGACCTCGTTTAAACAACCTATTGAACTTCTACAGCATAATACTCTGACCAGCAGCTAATCCAGTCCACGCCTGCATTTTCCCAAATCCCATATTTACACCAAATACAAAAATCTATGATTAAAAAGCAATGGAACAGTGTACCAAAAAAGTTTAAATCCCATTTGTTTTCCCCCCAAATCCACAGCAAATTCACCTATAAATAAGTTGCTCCATCACACTTTCAAGGGGCTGGTTTTTTGAGAGAGAAAATTGTCAAAAGAGAGAAAAGAAAAACTGTGAAACCTTCATAAAAAATCAAGAATTCCCAAACAGAAAACAAAACCTTTGTTCTTCCCTTTGAATCAAGGAACTTGGCATTTTCTCTCTCGTTGCTCTTGTTGACTCTAGAACATTTGAAGGAAGCAGTACAAGTTCCAAGCACACGTTTCAGATTCAAGGTAAGTCTTTCTGACTTTGCATCTTCTCATTCAGAATATCATTAAATATGTAAATATCACAATATTAATGTTGTCCATATCATTGCATAAGTAGGAAAATTATGGATCAGAACTTCTTGATTAAGGCTAGGCTCAGAATTAGGATTAGAACTTCTATAAACTGTTGTGCTTTTATCCTCCTGATTTGCTGATTAAGGATTTAATAAATTGCTGATGTGCTAATTAATATGATGAAAGAGTTGAAATGTAACACAAAACTTCTGTTTTTCATTCACCATTTTAACACACATAATTTCTAGGATTTTCTCACTGTTTTAGCACAGCACAAAACTTCTGAGTTCTCCCTACACGTTAAACACACTGAACTTCTGATGCTTCCACTCGCTGTTTTAACACTCATAATTTCTGATTTTCCACACGCTGACAACACACATGAATTTATGATGTTAACTCACTATTTTAGCGCAATACAGAACTTCTGACTTTTGGCTCACTGTCCGAATACCACCCAGAACCTCTGTTTCCTTTCCCTCTGACGTTTCTTGCAGGACCTCAGAGTGTACCAATTCAGAACTTCTGATTCCACTGACGTTCCTTTCTGAGTCACCACGCTCCTGGCTTCAGAACTTCTGATCCTTGTTGTTTTGCTTGCAGCAGCACGCTGTTTCTATCTTTCATTTATTTTCCTTTTTATCATTTTCAATATTAACCCCCCCTTTTTTTTATTAATATAAAAAGACGTAAAAATATTTTCTTTTATTAATTAATTTATTTTCTTTTTCTTAATTCATTAAGACAAAAAAACCATTCTCTAAACAAGTCCTTTTTTCTATTTTGCTTTGTACATTTCAATATGGTTGTAATAGTTAAATAGGATTTAAATTCTTGCAACCCCTCATTTGTAAATACGTACACCCCATCCCCCTAATGATTGTAATAGCGTAGAATCTTCATATTCCCGCAATTAATCGCTTTCCAAATAAATGCTAGTAATTAGGGCGTGTATGAAAAGATATGAAATTGACAAGTAGATAACCCTAATCAAGACTAAAATGCATGCAATCAAACACACTTGCACACTAGCACCCTTAGGGTAATCCCACCTTGTTGCCTATCAGAAAAATTAGTCATGTCCCTCGAACATGAGCATTTTAGAAAAAGACCCTCGATAAAATATCGTAGTCCCTTGATGACCCTCGATGTTGCCTTTGATAAATGATCTAGTCCCTCACACGACTTTGCTAAAATGTTCCATGGGTTGCCTTCCATGACTATACAAAAAGGTCCTGCGCCCGTTCCTTCACATCCAACGATGGGGCTTCTTACCAAATCAATGGTAAGATAGAAACATCTAAAGGAAGAGGAAAATAATATCTAAGACCTTTTGAGTAGGTAGATTCACTCCTAGTTGCTCGCTTGCTCACAACAAAAACCTTTTATACACCAACACATCTCTTTGAACTATTTTCGAAACCAACACTTTGTACGCATTCTTATAGAGACGATAATCATTACAAAGTCACATTTTTAAAATAATTTCAAAACCCACACCATAAAGCACATTTCAAAATAAAAGTAAGTGATCTAGCAAGTAACTAAGAGCCCATGGAAAACCATGGATGAAAAGAGTGCTAATACCTTCCCTTTTCATAATCTACCCCCCGAACTCAAGAAAACATCTCTAAAGGTCTTTCCTATGCTTTTTAACCTTTCCTTATTGGATAAAAGAAAAGTCGGTGGCAACTCTTGCTATCCGCAACATTTGTAATCAAACGCAAAACAAAATGTCAGTTCTCCCACCGTATCACAGAACTAGCAACTCTGCTGGGGAATTTATAAGTGGGGTTATCTTAAGGTTAGATCACCTTTACTTGTTTTTTTTGTTTGACTTGTTTGCTTTACATTTAAGGGTTTTTTGTTTGGGTATTGTTAAAGATCCTGCACTCGGATCTAGGGGACACTTATTAGGTAAACAACAAAAGATCGTAGAGACTGTACGGCATATACCGATATGGTTTAAGTGATGGCTGTGTTGGTGTGACACTTTGGTTGGTACCGGTATCCTTCGTGTGGAAATGAAGAGAATACGGGACCGCCGCGTGGTGTCGTGAAGCACTAACGGAACTTAGAATCTTAGTTGAACAAACTTGGCCATTAGAAAGTAGTGAGATAGACGGCTTCAATATAAAGCTAGGGATTGGTTGATACTAGATGCTACACTCATTGAGATCAGACTTTCGGGATATTTTGGCCGCAAGAAAAGATTGCCTGAGCTAAAACAATGCCCGATAGAGGATGATCAGTGATATTGAGAATCCTTAGAACCCAGTTACTTTTCTAAGACAGGTTTGAAACCAACTAAACTTCAAGAGGGTACTTAACTTTAACCTCATGAAATCCTTTGAACCTAAGGACTATTATGTGTTTGGTTTGTGTGTGATTTACTCTGTTTGAACATAACATCATGCATCATAACATATCATCCATTCTCATTACACTAACCATTTCAAGGAACGGGGGAATTTATCTTTGCTCTGTTTTGCAGACTATGGCTTCCGCTCATAGAAACACTATCCGAATCAGCTTTGTGAGAATACCTCCCTAACTTAAAGAACTAATATGAAGGGTTCCTGAAACTTCTACGTTCACTAAGAGACATGGTCGACTTCTCAATCTGGTTACTTCAAGCTTTGATAAGAAGATGATGGGTGTACTCTTTCAGTTCTTTGATCCCGAGCACCACTGCTTCACCTTTCCAGACTATCAGTTAGTGCCTACCATGAAAGAGTTCTCTCAGTTATTGAATATACCCATTCTTGACTAGGTACCTTTCATAGGTTTAGAAGAGGTTCTGAAGCCAGAAGTCATCGCCTTAGCTTTGCATCTAAAACGGGCCGACGTGATATCCAATTGGGAAACAAGAAGCGGAGTCAAGGGTTTTCTAGCCAAGTTTCTAATAGACAGGGCCCAACTGTTTTGGGATGATTTGGATTTCCAAGCCTTTGAGGAGGTCTTGGCCCTTCCAATCTATGGGTTAGTACTATTCTCTAATCCAGACTTACTCATAGATGTGAATGCTATCAAGATTTTCCTCTCTCGCAACCCTGTGCCTACCTTGCTCGGAGATATCTTGCATGCTCTCCATACTCGTACCATGAAGAGAAGAGGGGTCCTTATGTGCTGCATGCCATTACTGTCGAGGTGGTTTATTTCTCACCTCCCTAAGTCAGTGCTAAAAAATGAAGAAGGTTTAGGTTGGTCGCAAAGGATAATGTCACTTTCTCACGCGGATATTCTCTGGTATTCCCGATTGATGGGAGATGTTTCCATTATTGACAGTTGCGGGGAGTTCCCTAACATCCCACTACTTGGCATTAGGGGAGACATAACTTACAATCCTTGTTTGGCTCTGTGACAATTTGGTTATGCTCGAAAGGATGGTCCTCATGAGTTACTTATCCAGGGAATTGTATTTAACTATGAGGGGGATGTTCAAGGGAAACTATTGTACCCCAAAATTCTCCCTCTCATTTATCAAGATTTTTCTCACAAGACTCTTTGGACTCAAGACAAGTTTAGGGTTTGCTCAGCTCAAGACATCATCTTGCACTGATAACCTGAAATTAAGGTTTGAGTTTGCACAAGGATTTTTGGACCATCAATGCTTCATGTGACTTTCATACACCATCTTGGACCCCTAAGATTGCCCATGACAAGTTTCAAGCCTTGAATCACATTTTTGCTCAGTCAATTGGACAGTTGACCTAAAAATCAGCTGTATTGGGAAAAAAGTCAACCATGGCCAATATACAGTCAAACTTCATAGTTTTTGATCCACAAAAACATTTTAGACTCATATGATCAATTTGATCAAGTTTGGATCACAACTCCTCAAGAAATTTGATCAGATCATCAAAAGGGCAAAATGGTCAAAATTAGGGTTTTGACTGAGAAATGGCAATTTCTGATTTTTAACCTAGCCAATGACCAATTGGGTTCAAGCATGAGTTCAAGGACTCAATAGCATCATCTTGAGCTAATCACATAGTTCAAAAGATCTCAAATGCATAGGATTGACAAATGAATTTTGCAGTCTACTGATCAAAAGTCAACTGTGCACTGAAAAGTCAAACTTTGACTTTTTGGTCAAAATCAAATGCCAAGGGTCATAATTCATCAAGATATGTCAAAATGTGAAACTTGTTGACCAAGAAACCTAAAATTTCAAATTAGAGTTTTAATTTGAAATTTTTCATAACTTAGAATTTTTCTAAGTATGGAAAATTTCTTATTTTTTCCTAACTTTTCACAACTTTTTCACCATGATGCAATTGGATTCAAAGAAAACTTCCAACATGAAAGTTGTAGTCCTCCATGAAATATAAAACTTTTATTCACAAAGTTTTCCAAAAAGAGGCTTGGATCTCAAGTTATTAATTTGTGAATAGGGGTCCATGAACTAAAAGACTTAGTGAAAATTTGCCCTAACTTAGGCAGGTTTTTGACCCAACTTCATGGGCATTTTTCACCTAGTTCCAAGAGGTATCTCAAAATACATTTCAAATATGGATTGTATATCATGTTGCAAGATTTCCAAAATGTCCAAGAACTCTCCAAGATCATTTGTGGTTAGGGAGAATCGAAGAAGAGAAAATGGCATTTTGTCACTTTTGTTCAAGCCATTTTTACAATGCATCAAGTTGCAAATCAGATCCTAGCATGCTTGTACCTTGTATTACAGGTCCTAAATCCTTCTACACTCCATAATTTAATGCTAACTCAGTGGTTAAAGCCTTTGTTTTCAACTTTGGAGCATTGTACAAGAGATTAATCCATAAATGGCATAAAGGGCACATTGCCATTTTCATAAAGCAAGCCTTTTACAACTTTACAATTCTTTAGCCATGGACCTGTTTCTTTGTTACAAGCAATGTCCACAGATATCAGGCAATGTTTACCAACCCCTGGCAGCCCTAGAACTAGCAAGTACAACATTTTGGCATGGTCACTTCAACCTTTCTTCAAAAACAAGAAAAGTGGCCAAAAGTCAAAAACTTATACAAGCTGATAAAGGGAGGGCTTGGCATCATTCAAAACAACTTCACAAACTTATCTCAAGCAAGAACATGAAGGCATAACATCCCAAACACTCTTAAACCCAAAAAACATAAATTTCTGCCCAAACAGGGCAGCTTCTGCAAAATCAAAGCCAACTTCATTTTGGCTCGTGCGTTTTGCCTTTTAACCTTTGAAACACTTCATCCACATCATATACAAACCATCCAAGCCCTTGTCCTGTTGTTGTAACCTCTATTTAAGACATCACCATTTTCAAACTTAAAGGTTTCAGGTTGACTTCTACAGGGAGTTTCAAGCATCCTCAAGGCAAGCTAAGCATTGGAATAGCTTGAGGGAACTTCAAGGAAGCTCACACGATCCTCAGGCCTCACTCAAAGTCCCCACATTGCCATATCCAAACTCAGCTGAACAAGGTATTTTTCAAAACTCTATCTCTCTATTTAGGAATCCTCAAGCTTTGATTTTTGAAGCAAAGATGTAGTCCTTAACTTGCTGAAGTTGTACATATGCATAGTTGTCATTTATTTTAACTGAGCTAAGAGAATTTGAATGTTGAACATGCTGAAAAAACTAGGTCAGAAATTAGGGCTACTAAAATTCTCCCTGGTCTTTGAGAGTTAGATTATGAATTTTATATCATTGGAATCGTGAGATTACAAGCTACATTTTTTATGTTATGAGTTTTTGATTTTATGCAAGCTATTGCAAGATACAGGTTTGAAGCAAAAAACACGTGCGTATGGGAAAGGCTGGAGGACAGGGATGAAGTGTTTGGGCCTGGCGCGCCTGGGCCTTATTATTTCTACTTTCCACACCCCCTGATCCACTATTTGCACCCCCTTTGCTTATTTTGTATATTTTTCATATTTTCTTATATTTTTTATGTTTTTTTATTTTAATAATTTTTTCTGAATATTAAAAAATCACAAAAATATTTTCTTAATTTTTTGTATTTTTTTTGGCATAAAAAATAGTTTTATTAGGATAATGAACTTTATTTTCTTAAATAAAATTTGTAAAAATATTTAAAATACCATACATTTTTATTTTATTGTTTTATACATTAAAATAATTATTTTCATACATATTTTAATTTTTAATATTTGTTCATAATATTATTATTTCTTGTACATAAATGGATAAAATAATATTAGAACGCATTACTTTCTTTTAAATCAAAAATTAGGGTTTCCCCTTTCAAAAATAATAATATTATTTTTCTTATTTTTAGGACTTAAATAATTTTATTTTCTCATACATAAAACAATTACAAGACATTTTTGCATAAATACCTTTTATTGCATATTTAAATACTTGTTTATTTATTTATCTTGTACATTAATTCAATTGGGTTGTAATAGTATTTTAGGGTTTTATTTTGTGCAAATATCCTCATTCAAAAACTTGTATCCCCCTCCCATAATAATTGTTGTAATAGTTTAGTTTACTTTACACAATTTACCGCATTATACCATGTTTAGTAAAACTAGGGTTTTGCATGATAAGACAAAAATCAAACAAATAGACATGACCTAATCCAAGAAAAACAAAAGCATGTAAAATGACAACACATTGCACACAAGCACCCCTAGGGTTTCACCCACTTTGTTGCCTAAAAAAATGGCCATGATATGCATGCAAAGTATCTTGGTAAAACAAAACAAACAAATAAGATCATAGTCCCTCGATGACGCTATCAAAAGGTTGCCTAAAACAAAAGGATCTTAGTCCCTCAAAATGCTAAAGATACTTGGCACCATTGCTATCATGGTCATACGATGACCCAAGCCCGTCCCGTTTAACATCCAAAGATAGGGTTGTTTACCAAAGCAATGGTAAATCAACAATGTTAAAGGAATAAAAATGTATAGGAAAGACTTTTGAGTAGGTAGAATGCTTCTAGTTGCTTGATCAATTTGCAAATTGTGATATGGTGGGAAGAGAACTAATTGTTTGGAATGCTGGTTTGTGTTTTGCGTTTGTATTCGCAAAATGTCGCGATAAGCAAGAGTCGCCACCGTCTTTTATTTTATCCAACAAGGAAAGGAAAAAAGCACAGAAAAATTCCTTTTTCGAGATGTTTCTCGGGTCCGGTGGGTAGATTATAGAAAGGGAAGGTGTTAGTACCCTTTCTATCCGTGGTTATCCACAGGCTCTTAGGTACTTGCTCATTGTGTTTTCAAAATTTGCTTTTCTTTGTGTTTGTGGGTTTAAAAGAAGTTTTTGTTTGAAAGGAGTGTAAGTGCGAAAAGTTTTATTTTGTTTTAAAAGGAGCAAGTACTTAAGAACCATCTACCTACTCGAAAAAGGAATTAATATGTGCAAATGTCCTTTAGACAATTCTATCCCACTATTGAGGAGTAGGTAGCACCGTCGTTGGAGTTTTAAGGGTCAATTCGATTAAGGGATGTGTGGTCACTAAAGCAATATTAGGACGCCTTAGCCGTAACCCTAATGTCTTAGATCATTTTTTTTAGGGAACCGTTTCTAGGCAACTTATGACCTTTGGACAAGAGGGTGACCTCTAAAACTTCCTATACTTAATGACCACGTTTGAAGGTAACCAAGTGAGGTGTACCCTAAGAGTGCGCATGTGCGAGTGTTTTGTTTCAGTTAATTTATCTTTGTACATGTCACGGGTGAGCTACGTTGATTTTAAGTTCATACATTGAATCTTGTCATGCATTCCCTCTTATCAAACATCTAACATTGTATAGTTGCAGAAATTAAATTTGCGGAAATTAAATCTAAATTATTACAAGGCGTCGGGTATTTACATCGCCAAAAACAACCCTTAAAATTAAAATGCGGAAAATAAAAGAAAGCGATAAAACAAAGTCCTAATTAAATGTTATTACATTCCGGAAGCAATTACAATATGGCAAATGGATCGCGTGCGAGAAAATTAAATCGGCGCATTTTTTAGGGTTTTGACCCTTTTTTGAAAGAAAGCATGTTTTTGTTATTTTTTGAATTAAAAGAAATTAAACTAAGTTATTTAAATTAAATTAAATAATGAAAATATTTTTGGTTTTTTGAATATTTAAGGAAATAAAATAAAATGGTTAAAAGTTAGTAAATAAAAACCTAATTCTACATTAATTTTAATTATTTTGCAAAAGATATTAAAAGTTAAACCTAATTATCAATAAATTAATTAAATTAATTTATTTACAAAAATAAAATGGTGAATTTAATTTTAATAAATAAAATTAATATTTTTTGTGTTTTGATTTTATTAAGAAAAATGTTAATTGGTTAATTTAAATAATAATAATAATAATAATAATAATTAAACAAAACAAATAAATAAAATGAAGTTTAAAAAAGAAAGAAATAACCAAATAGGGGGGTTTTGGCCCAATCTAGAGGTATGACCAGTATTTTCCAAGCCCATTAACACTGGCCTTCATTGACTTCTACCATTCCATGTGCGCTTGTTGACTTGGACATATGATGGTTCTTCATTCCTGGCCACCAGATTTGGCCTGAAGGCCATCTGGCACGTTGAGATTTGCAAGCATATGGTGGATCATACTTTGGATATTGCATGGGATCTCCTATAAATAAAATGCAAGAAATATATGGGGGACCTGGGATTTGAACCCAGGTCCCATTTCTCATTGGCCAACACATCAACCACTCCACCAACACATGCTAGTTGTTAGAATAATAAACAAACAATAATATATGTGAAACAAACAATTATGCCTGAAATAAAAAAAATATGGCGCGAGATTTGAACGTGCCAATGGGAAGGAGACACACCTTCGTCTTCCCCACAGATCCCTGGTTTATTTTTCCTGCGGATTTGAATTCGCAACAAAATCCATGGCTCGATCTCAAAATCGTCTCTAGGCTATATAAATGCAAACGGAGACCATCATCATGCTCGTCTCTCCTCCCTGAATACAACCATGTCCATGGTTTGTTCCAATTTTACATGCAAAGCAAATGCCCAAAAACGAACCTTCAAAACCCTAGATTCGAGTATGGTGCTATACCTCACGAAAACAAAATCAAATGATGCAGAAAGACTGGAAATTGAACGTTAAGCATGATTGTACAAAAAATTTGCTCAAAGGATGCAGGAATATGGATTCACGATTTCATGTACAGGGCTATGTTCAGAATGAATTACAGTGCATTTCAGGTGGTTTCATAGCTTGTGAATGGTTGTAATCGCTTCAGTGGATGTCAGGCAAGAAGGCCACGTTGAGCTTTTGCCTTGAATTGGACTCCAAGCAAGATTTCGATCTCCAACTTTTTCAAGCTTTTTTTAGTTTTGGTATTGTGTTTTTAGCAGCCTCTAGGTCGTGTATTGTGTGTGTCTAGCTTGTACAAGTCTCCAGCAATGTATTAGGTTAAGAATTGGGCTTTGAATCCATGTGAATTGATGATTGAAGATATGATTTGATCACCATTAACAAAGCTTCCAAAATTGTCCCAAATCAAATATTTTGTTCACAATATGGAATGGTACGAATTTGATTGTGTCCATCATGATAAATGAAAGTTGTATCAATCAAAAAGATCTTATTCCATCAATTTTTGGATTTTATTTGGATTAATATTAATATAAAATGAATTAATTCAATAAAATCAAAATAAAATGGAAAAATTAATGAATGGATATAAAACTGAAGATAGGACACGTGTGTGGTGTGACAAGATCAAATCAAGTGGAAAAAAGTGGTCCCTTTTGGCAAAATTTGAAGTTTTGGGAATAGTTGACTTTTGGCAATTTTGGAAAAATGCCCAACTTCAACAATGCATAACTTCTTCAATTTTGAACTTTTGGAGATGTTATTAGACTTTTTAGAAACCTTGAGATGTAATCTAACCAAACCTTTTTGTCTCATCTCATTTTGATATTCCATTATCAAGTTATAAGCTTTGGAAAAAAAGGTGTTTTTGTTGACTTTCAAAAATGACCTATAATGTCCAAATTTGTAACTTTTTGTGAGTGCATTTCTTGATCTTGGGGTGTTAAGATGGATATTAGGAAATTGCATCCTATTCAAAATGAGATTTGGATGGGTCATTTATCATAAAGTATGAGAAAGTTATGCCTGGTCAAAGTTGAGTTGACTTTTCCTACAAAACCCTCATTTAGCAACTTTTGAATCTTGATGAATCTTGAGTAATCCTTGATGAATCATGATCAAACCTTGATCAAATGATGAATTATCCTTAAAAATGAGAATGTTGACAAAAAATCTTGAGGTTTGACTATTTGTAGGTCACAGTTGACTTTTGCCCTAACACAGTCGATTTTTGGGCCTCTTGGGCAATTGACTGACCAAACTTCCTCTGCAAGGCTTGAAATTTGACATGGATGAACTTAAGAACATATTAGGACATTGGGAAACACTTGAGGGCATTTGGATGTGAGGACCCTAATGTAACACAAAACCTTAATTTTGAATTGACTGCCTTAGGAGATGATTTGACTGTCCAACTCTTGAGCCATCTTGAAAAACTTGGAGATGATTCTTGACATGTCTTGAGAAATATGGGAGGTCAAATTTTGGGGTACAACAGTTGCCCCTGTTCAATCTTCTTAAACCTGAGGATATAGATTGGCTTTCGGGCCTTTCGTGATACGAAGGTGGAAGATGATTGAACACTAGAGTGCCCAGAAATTTGCACTCGCATGAAGTGGTATCAGCATTGTGATGTCAGAAATGGGCTTACAGATGCCATTTGGAGATTGTTGGTAGGTTGTTTTGTCTTCTTTGACTGGATTGGTATCAGAAAAATCTTTAGGAATCGATTTAATTGGACTAGAGGGGGTTTTATCTCCTTTGACGGGTTGTCTCTATTGACGAGTTGTCTCTTTTGACGGGGGAAAACATCAAGATCTAGGAACTGACTAGTATTCAACGTAGTATACCATTGAGATTATAGCACTCGTCCACACTATGACATAGGGAAACATATTCACCAAGATCTAGGAACTGTCTGGTCTTCAACGTAGTATACCGTTGATATTACAGAACTCGTCCACACTATGACAGAGGAAAACATCAAGATATAGGAACTGACTAGTATTCAACGTAGTATACCGTTGAGGTTATAACACTCATCCACACTATGACATAGGGAAACATCTTCATCAAGATCTAGGAACTGTCTCGTCTTCAACGTAGTATACCATTGAGATTGTAGAACTTGTCCACACTTTGACGGAGGAAAACATCAAGATCTAGGAACTGACTAGTATTAAACGTAGTATACCGTTGAGGTTATAGCACTCGTCCACACTATGACGTAGGGAAACATCTTCATCAAGATCTAGGAACTGTCTGGTCTTCAATGTAGTATACCGTTGATATTACAGAACTCGTCCACACTATGACAGAGGAAAACATCAAGATCTAGGAACTGACTAGTATTCAACATAGTATACCGTTGAGGTTATAGCACTCGTCCACACTATGACATAGGGAAACATCTTCATCAAGATCTAGGAATTGTCTGGTCTTCAACGTAGTATACCGTTGAGATTGTAGAACTTGTCCACACTTTGACAGAGGAAAACATCAAGATCTAGGAACTGACTAGTATTCAACGTAGTATACCGTTGAGATTATAGCACTCGTCCACACTATGACGTAGGGAAATTTTCGAGATTGAGAACCTTATCTGAAATTCAACCGAGGATAATTCAATTGAGATTTAAGAACCGGTCAGGTCTTTGACGTAACTGAGAACTTTAACTGTATCTTTCCTGAAAGGTAAAGGTTAGTCGTATGCAATACATGATATATATCAAGCAATGACGTTCTCAAAATAAATGAGATTGTGTTGTATGATGTGTATATGCATGTATCATGATGTATGGAAATGTGATGTTTTAGCTGGGGAAAATAAATCCCGGATAGCTGGAGAATAGAGTTGAATTCTTCGTTTCCGCTGGGGATGATGAACGAAGGCGATAAACTTGCAGGATAGGATAACTCCGTTGGGAAATTACTCTAATGAGGAGATTACTCCGAGAGGAATTACTCTGTGGGGAAGAGATGTTCTGCTGAAGATTTTAACGATAAACTCCGCTGGGGATTCTGCTGATAAGCTTCGCTGGGGATTTCAACGATAAACTCCGCTGGGGATGGATTACCGTTGCTGGTGATACAGAATCTGTTGAGGATTGAATTCCTATTTCTGAAAGGAAAGAACTCCGATGGGGATGATCTTTCAGTTGCAACTTGCTGGGGATAACCCAGTTAGACTCTTGTGGGGATAAACCTCTGAGTTCTGCTGGGAATGATCCTTTAAACTCGGTTGAGGAGATTTATTTTTTGTACTCCACTGGGGGTAAGCTTCCAAAGTCTACTGGGGATGATGCCTCAACTCTGTTGAGGAAGCTTTTTTAGACTGCGCTGGGGAAATGGCTCCACTGGGGGTATCTTGTATTCTACCGGGGAACATTCTTATACTCCATTGAGGAATATTAAGACTGTCGGGGATACTCTTATGCTTGCTGGGGAATATCTTTATACTCCGCTGGGGAATATTAAGACCTTCTGGGGATACCAAACCTTTTTAGCGCTGATGGTGGATGAACTCTTCTTGGGGAGAGTATTGCTGATTTGTTCATAGTTGCAAGTCCCAGCTGGGAGAGCTACCATTACTGTCTTATTCTGCGGGGAGTGAAGGTATCTTAGCCATATTCTTCAGCTGAATCTACCTTGGTACCTGGTGGACAGAGCAACTATACAGTTTGGACAATTCTTATTGCCCCTGCTTCTGATATTACCCGTAATTCATCTTTTGTTTCACATGTAAACATTTATGAGTAGCAATTAATGTCAAATGCATATACCAAAAAATGAACATTGGACGTTCTTTGCAAAACAAAACAAATAAAGGAAAAACAGTTTTTTTTTTAAATTTCTTTGGAAATGAATTTGTATTGATTTGAAGTTTGGCCTGTAAATAGGCGTTTTTGTACAAGAGGCTGACGTCCTAGTAAGAGAACGTCGCCGAAAAAATAGAAATTTACACAATTTGTTAAAAGAAAACAAAACAGCTATGTGAATGATCCCACTAGGTTCCAACTCTGCTATTGCCTTTATGTTCTCGGGCATCTCATCACTTTGCTACTAGTTGAAGATGAATCTGATTGATTGGTGCCGTCCAAACTTGATAGTCGATGCCGAAGTCTGGATGCAAGGTGATCCAATGAGACATAGTGTTATGCTTTAATCCCTAATTTTTACCTGGACCTCCCTTTCGGGTTTTCAATCCACCGGGATACCCTTTTTTGCCCAAGCCGCCTTTTCAGGTTTTCGACTTGCCGGGTGTACAGATTTTTTTTCATTTTCATCCCTTATTTTTGCCCGAACCCTTTTGGTTCGCCGGGAAGCCCTTATTTATGCCTAGGCCAGTCAACCTAGCGGGTCTTTGATTATGCGTAGTATCTTTTCACTATGTCTGCATTGACGGGGTGAGGAAAGTCATCACCATCCATGGTTGTTAGAATCATAGCTCCTCCTGAGAAAATATTCTTAACCACAAATGGCCCTTCATAAGTAGGGGTCCATTTGCCCCTGGGATCACCTTGAGGTAGAATAATGCGCTTGATTACCAGGTCCCCAACTTGATACTCTTGTCATCTAACTTTCTTGTTAAATGCCTTGATCATCCGTTTTTGGTACGTCTGACCATGACAAATAGTAGTAAGTCTCTTTTCGTCGATTAGGTTCAGTTGATCAAGCCGGGTCTGAATCCAATCATCTTCACTCAAACCTGCATCCTTCATGATCCGAAGAGAGGGTATCTGAATTTCAATGGGCAAGACTTCCTCCATACCATATACCAAGGAATAGGGTCTTGCCCCTGTTGACGTCCGTGCTGAGGTACGGTACCCATGAAGAGCAAATGGTAACATTTCGTGCCAGTCTTTGTATGTCACTGTCATCTTCTGCACAATTTTCTTAATGTTCTTATTAGCCGCTTAGACAACCCCATTCATCTTCAGCTGGTAGGGAGAAGAGTTGTGATGATGTATCTTGAATTGCTCGCAGAGCTCAGTGATCATTTTGTTGTTGAGATTGGTACCGTTGTCCGTAATGATCCTCTCTGGTACACCGTATCGACAGATCAGATTGTGCCAAATAAACCGTGCCACGACGTTCTTGGTTACAGTAGCAAAGGAATACGCTTCAACCCACTTCGTAAAGTAATCGATTGCTACCAGGATGAAACGATGCCCGTTGGATGCCGTAGGTCGGATCTCGCCGATCATATCAATGCCCCACATTGCAAAAGGCCAAGGTGCTGTCAAGATATTCAGAGGAACTGGAGGTATGTGCACCTTATCAGCATATACCTGGCACTTGTGACATGTCCGAGAATACTGATAACAGTCAGCTTCCATTGTGGACCAATAATATCCTTCCTGTAGGATTTTCTTTGCCATGGTATGTCCACTGGAATGGGTTCCGAAAGTACCTTCATGTAACTCCGCCATGATCCTTTCTGCCTCATTCTTATCCACACAACGCAGTAAGGTCGAATCGTGGTTACGCTTGTAAAGTATGTCATTGCTGATGACGAACTTCGCCACGAACCTCCTCAGAAACTTCTTGTCATTAACAGATGCACCCTCGGGGTACTCCTGAGCTTCAAGATATATTTTCACCTCATGATACCAGGGTTTACCTGCTACCTCTTCAGTCTCAATGTCACAGCAATGCGCAGGTTCGTCCAATCTTTCAATGATGATCCGGGGAGCTTCGTTGTCCCAATTGACTTTGAACATTGAAGACATCGTAGCTAACGCGTCCGCCAGCTGATTCTCCTCTCTAGGGAAGTGTTCAAAGGTTGTCTCCTTGAAATGGGGAAGCAACGTCAATACATACTCCTTGTAAGGAATAAGATTTGGGTGTTTCGTATCCCACTCGCCTTTGATCTGACTGATCACGAGAGCGGAATCTCCGAAGACACTTAGAAACTTAATCCTTAGGTCAATTGCTGCTCAAAGACCCATGATGCACGCTTCATACTCCGCCATATTGTTGGTGCAATTGAAACATAGTCGGGCGGTAAACAGAGTATGAGAGCCTTTAGGAGATATGATAACGGAACCAATGCCATTACCCAAAGCGTTTGAAGCTCCATCGAAGTACATAGACCATCGGGATCCTTCCTCAGGTCCTTCATCCGGTCCAGGTGTCTCACAATTAGTTACCAACATGATATTCTCGTCCGAAAATTCAAAGTTTATAGACTGGTAATCATCCACTGCCTGATGTGCCAAATGGTCTGCCAACACACTTCCCTTGATTGCCTTTTGGGTCGTATATTGGATGTCATACTCAGTCAAGATCATCTGCCATCTTGCTATTCTTCCGGACAAGGCAGGCTTTTCGAAGATATACTTGATTGGATCCATCTTTGATATCAACAGAGTAGTGTGAGTCAACATATACTGTCTCAGCCGGCGAGCTTCCCATGCCAAAGCGCATCAAGTTTTCTCGAGGAGTGAGTATCGGGTCTCACAGTCGGTAAACTTTTTGTTAAGGTAATAAATAGCATGCTCTTTTCGGCCAGACTCGTCATGTTGACCCAACACACACCCCATTGAGTTGTCGAGCACTGTCAAGTATAAGATCAGAGGTCTCCCTTCAACTGGTGGCATCAGAATAGGTGGCTCTTGGAGATACTCTTTAATCTTTTCGAAAGCGGCCTGACATTCATCGTTCCAATGTACTACTTGATCTTTCTTCAGTAGCTTGAAGATTGGCTCACAAGTAGCAGTTAGGTGCGAGATGAATCGGGCAATGTAATTCAGACGTCCCAGAAAGCCTCTGACTTCTTCCTCTGTTCTGGGAGCTGGCATCTCCTGTATAGCTTTCACTTTTGCAGGATCCACTTGAATACCTTTGTCGCTTACAATAAAACCTAGCAGCTTACCAGACCTCACCCCGAAGGTGCACTTGTTCGGGTTCAACCTCAACTTGTACAACTTCAACCTGTCAAACAGCTTCTGTAGATGGTTAAGGTGTTCTTCCTCAGTCTGGGACCTTGCAATCATATCGTTGACATATACTTCAATCTCATGATGGATCATGTCATGAAACAAAGCAACCATGGCACGCTGATATGTTGCCCCAACATTCTTCAGTCCAAAAGGCATGACCTTGTAGCAAAAGGTACCCCACTGAGTAACAAAGGTCGTCTTCTCCATGTCTTCGGGAGCCATTTTAATCTGATTATAACCGGAGAAACCATCCATAAAGGAAAAGACCTTGTGCTGAGCGGTGTTGTCAACCAGAACGTCGATATGAGGTAGAGGGAAATCGTCCTTAGGGCTCGCCCTGTTCAAATCCCTGTAGTCAACACACATTCAGACTTTACCATCTTTCTTCGGCACTGGAACCACATTGGCCACCCACTGAGGGTAAGAAGTAACTTCTAGAAAACTGGCGTCAAACTGTTTCATAACTTCAGCCTTGATTTTCTCAGACATCTCTGGGCGCATACGGCGAACCTTCTATTTCACTAGAGGACAGTCTTCCTTGGTAGGAAGGTGATGAACCACAATATTAGTATCCAACCCAGGCATATCTTCGTAAGACTAGGCAAAGATATCAACATAGTCACGCAACATCTGAATTAATCGTTGTTTCACACTAGCTTCCAGATTTGCACCGATCTTGACCTCTTTCTTATCTGTCTCGGTACCCAGATTCACTGTTTCCACTGGCTCTTCATGTGGCTGAATGGCCCTCTCTTCTTGAAGTAACAGTCTTGCAAGTTCACCAGGCACTTTGCAATCATCTTCACCTTCGTCTTCGGCTAAGTTGATTGGATTTTTGAAGTCATAACTGGCAGTAGTAGAGTCGTTACCAGTGAGATCCAGAGTGGATGTGGACCTGTATATGTGAGTGTGTGTAAAATAGCTGTTTTGCAATAGATAATAAAGAAAAACAAGGAGCGCAAAATTTGAAATGCACGAAAACGTCCAATGCTTTTATTAATGATATATGAAAATGACACACAAAAGCCCTCATAAATGAAGCTACGGTGCCCCGAGTAAGACACCGGGCCATAAAGTTTCAAACATTGTCTGTTACAAATTCAAAACAAAAGTTTAATTATTGGGTAACAAAAGTAATAGAGATAAAGTCTTTTGCTGTCCAATTGCTTGGTCCATCGTCGGTCGTAGGGTAGATCCAGCTGTCGAACTCAGATTCTTCAACATCGTCTCCAATGGCATTCACTCCCGAGTTGCTGATGAACACAGGAGGTCTTCCGATCCTTGCATTCCGAACAACCCTTTGAGCTTCTGCAGTGAAACCTAAACCAAACTTCTTAGTCTTCTGTGTAAAATCAGGAAGTCGGCCCCAATTTGCACACCCACCTTTCTCAACAACAGCCCGGGCATCCTTTAAGGAAGCCATTTTCATAGGAGAATCTTCAACCACAGTCTCAGCTGATGCCAGTGTCTGGGGAACCTCTTCAAAGTGCTGAAATGGGGTCTCAATGAACTCCCCATCCATCTCTACGTATCGGAAAGAGTTGAGGTGGCTAACCATGTACTCCTCCTTTCCCTGTACTGTCACAATCTTCCCTTTGACCGGGTACTTCAGCTTCTGGTGGAGCGTTGAGGTTACGTCCCCGACTTTGTGGATCCATGGACGACCCAGCAAACAAGAATAAGATGGCCGAATGTCCATCATATAGAATATAGAATTGCAGACCTTAGAACCAACCTTAATCGGAATATCAACTTCACCGTGCACCATCCTCTTAGACCCATCAAAGGCCCTGACAACAATGTTACTTGGTTTCAGCTCCAACCCTTCACAGTCCAGCCTGTCTAGAGCTTTCTTCGGCAAAATGTTCAACGAGGAACCAGTATCCACCAATACATGAGCAAGAGTAGTGCCCCTGCATTCAATGGAGACATGCAAGGCATCATTGTGATTCTTCCCCTTAATGGTCAAATCAGCGTCAGAGAAACCCAACCCATTATCAGCAATCAAACTGGCCACGCAATCTGTAAACTGATCAGCTGATGTCTCTTGTGGCACATGGGCAGTCTTCAAGAAGGTAATCAGGGCCTTGGCATGGGCCTCTGAGCACAACAACAGCGAAAACATAGAAATCTTGGATGGGGTTTGCCCCAGCTGTTCTACTATATTATAGTCACTCTTTTTGATGATCTTCGGGATCTCTTCCATCTCTTGCTTAGAAGCTTCAATAGTAATTGTCTTCGGTGCCTCCGTCTGGGCAGGCACATCAGTGGTGATCCCTTTGACCCGAGTGTCAGATGACTCGGCGACAGGGGTAAGAATAGGAACTTGAACAGGAATTGCAGCAGGTATACTGGTAGGTGTGATAACAACAGGTTTTCGGACAGTTGGTGGAGAGATATCTGGTGAGAAAAGTCTTCCGCTGCGAGTGACTTTAGCGGGTCCAACAATATTGCTGACGTCAGTATCAACATCCAACTCTTGCTTAACTCCATGAAAATAAACATCAGCCCCATAGTGCCAAGGGACAACTTTATCAGAGGTATATGGGATGGGCCCCGGAACTGTGATGATCACAGGTGCGATTCTTGGAACAGATATAATCCTAACAGGCTTCCTCGAGGGAGCCTTGGAAGAATTTTCGAAAATGGTAATGATGGCAACTTCTTCAGAATGAACTACGGGAACAACAATCTTCTCAAACAGAATTTCTCTACTATCCATCAGGCGTTGGATACCTGATTTCATAAGCGGACAACCGGTAGGTAGAACATAACATGTATGGCAACCTTCGTCACAGCCCGAGAATAAACCGGCTAGCAAAAGGTTCTTCTTTACAGTCAACAGAGGGGTAACAATATCATTCACAGAAACTACGAACAAATCTTCTTCTATAGCATTCACTCCATGCTTGGGCATAGGAGAAGTCACAACATTAGGCCTCTCGGGCGCCTCAAACTCAATCTCCTTCGCATCAATTAAGTCTTGCACCTTGTTCTTCAAAACCCAACAATCATTTGTATTATGCCCCGGGCTATCAGAGTGAAAAGCACAACGGGCATTAGGGTTATACCTTGGCGATGTGGTATTTGGATTCTTCGGGGCTTCCTTTAGAACCACCAGATTAGTCTTCAGCAACTGTGGCAGAATCTGAGATAAGGTCATGCTGAGACGGGTGAATTTCCTTCGAGGTCTCTCATCCTTTTGTTGATTGTTGTGCTGAGGAGCACCAGCAGGTTTTGAAATAACAACCGCATTCACAGCTTGACGGCGTTCAGGTCTATTCTGGTTTCTTGAACTGTAGACAACACTGGACTCTTTCTTAAACGGCTTCTTTTCGGTGCTTGATGAAGCACCCTTTTGTATCTTACCAGCCTTAATACCAGCCTCAATCCTTTCACCGGTCAAAATAAGCTCTGTAAACCCAAACGAAGAGCTTCCAATTAGATGGTTGAAAAATGGACCAAACAGGGTTCCCAGAAACATGTCCATAAGCTCCCGGTCAGCCAAGGGTGGTTGCACTCTACCGGAGAGGTCCCTCCACTTCTGAGCATAATCTTTGAATCCTTCACCCGTTCCCATTGACATACCCTGGAGTTGGGTACGCGTAGGAGCAAGGTCGGAGTTGTACTGATACTGCCTATAGAATGCAGTAGCCAAATCTTCCCAACTGCGGATACTGGCTCCGTCCAACTGATAGAACCACTCAAGCTGAGTCCCTGAGAGACTGTCTTGGAAGAAGTGGATCCATAGGTTCTTATCAACGATGTAAGGCTGAATCTTCCTCACATATGACTGGAGGTGTAGCTTCGGACAAGAAACTCTGTCATACTTAGCAAAGGCTGGTGCCTTGAATTTGTGGGGAATAACCACCCCAGATGATAGACCTAGATCACCAAAGTCTAGGCCAAGCACTTTTTGAACTTCCATAGCACTCAACCGGTCTTCCAGTTGCTTATATCTATCCTCGGCAGGAGGATACTGTTCTTCGTCGAAGTCCGTCTCGTTGTCGGAGACCATAGGGCTAGGAGCCCTCCTTTCCTCTTGACTATCTTTCCCTCCAGATGAGGTAGTCAAATCAACTTCATCTCGTAGCCTATTTCCAAAACTAGGACCAGTGTTGAACAGGACTGTCCTCCTCTTCTTCTTCTTCTCCTTCAAAATCAGGGTCTTCAGGTCTTGCTGACCCTTAGCTAGATTCATGAACAGCTCTTGAAATTGGGCATTCTGGGCCTGGAGGGCCTTGATGGCTTGCTCAGTTGAAGGTTTAGCAGACATGATGCTGAAATAAACAGCGCAGAAGGTAAGAGACATGTAATGGGTACCTGTTTATGAAGTGCATGGGATGAAATGCGTATGATTATGATTTCAAAGACAATCGAGAGATTCAAATTTGTAAACAAAAAGGAAACACACTTTTATTAGATTAAACTTTGAAATTCAAATTGTTCAACTGATGCCCTCAGGGGGTTACAAGAATGGAAAAACTGAAAAGTAAATAAAAGCTGGAAAGGAAACCATCAAAGGCCCATCAATGCTCCCATGGTCTCTTCTTATCAGTGCGGACATAGTCATTAAGAATCCGCTCGTTTTCCATCTGCCTAGTCAGCTTCTGGATCTTCTACTCTTGCTCGTTGAACTTCTCTCGGTAAGAATCCCATTCTTCCCTTAGCTGCATCCAAGATCTCTTTAGTGCCCCAATGTCAGTGGGCATATAAGGATGGAGGATGGTTGGAAGAACTCCTTCTTCATTAGCAACTTCAAGAGTGACAGGCCGGACGGCTTCATACGGCATACCCAGCTTTTGGGCACGGATACGGACCCATCTGAGATATGGCTCCATCGGGAGTGAAGTCTTTAGACCCAACTCATGTGGATCAGATTGGTGAACTCTATCCCAAGCCCTTATGAATCTACGACATTGCTCGTCGCTATCCCCTTGAAAATCAAAGATGATATGAGGCCTTAACATCTCATGAGGTCCTTCTCTTCTGGCTCTTCTAAACTGACGGAGAGCTAAGCATGGGTTGTAAGAAATTCCTCCATGGGTTCCTATCAATGGAACATTAGGATACTCTCCACAGCAATCAATGATAGTCACCTCATCCATACCCTTGAGAGTCCAGATAATGTCATTATGAGAGAGATACATTACTCTATAAGCCTAGCCCATGCCTTCTTTGTTCTTCAGTACTGACTTAGGGAGGTGCGAAATAAACCACCTCGACAAAAAAGGAGCACAACACATCAAGGTTTCCTGCTTTCGGGCAGTACGAGCATAAAGCTGATGAAGAATGTCACCCAAGAGAGTGGGTACAGGGTTATGAGAGATGAAGATCTTTATGGCATTCACATCAACAAAAGTGTCAGGATTCGGAAACAATACCAAGCCATATATCAGAAGAGCCAGAATATCCTCGAACGCCTTGAAGTCTAGGCTATCCCATAAATAGTTAGCCTTACCAACCAAAAACTTAGTCAGAAAGCCCTTTGCTCCACTTCTAGTTTCCCAATTAGCCATTACCTCCTCTTTTGTCATATGAAGGGCTGCAGCAATCTCTTCGGGTCTAAGAGTTTTCTCCCAACCAGTAAACGGGGTCTGCTCCAGAACAGAGATACCGAGCAGCTCAGAGAACTCTTCTAGGGTGGGAACCAGCTGATAGTCTTGAAAAGTAAAGCAATGGTACAGCGGATCATAGAACTGGACCAGAACACTCATCATCTGCTCGTCCAATTTGGAGGTGACCAAACTGAGAAGAGAACCATGCCTCTTGATGAAGGAAGTAGTGTCAGGCATCTTGGCAACCAACTCTTTAAGCAAGGTAGGGACTTGGACAAAGTTGATCTGAATGGTATTCTTACGCATGGGCATCATGATGACCTACAAAACAGAACAAAGATGAATCCCTCCTGTCTTTGAAATAGGTTAGTCTTATGCAAGATGTATGCAATGTTATGATGTCATGATGTCATGATGGTAAGCACACCACAAGTATCCACAAATAGCAAACATGGTAAAGGCACACAAGTCACACGGAGAGCCCTTAGATTTCAGGCTCGCAAGGAGCTTAGGTACTACCCTCTTTCAGTTCAGTTGGTTTAAACCTGTCCTAAAAATAGTAACCGGGTTCTAGAGGATCTCAATATCACTAACTACCCTTAATCGGTCATAATTCCAGTTTAGCAACCTTTTCTTGCAGCCGGAATCATCGCGAGAGTTTAGTCTCAATGAGTGTAGCATACTACTACTATTATATGGCCAAGTTGGTCAATTTAAGGTTCTAAGGTCAGTTGGTGCTTAATGACCCCTTAGAAGACCCATATTCTCCTCGTTCCAACACAAGGGATATCGGTACAGACTAAAGTGCCACACCAACGTAGCTACTGCTTCAACCGTGTCGGTCTACGCCGGACAGTTCCCTCACAGTTTATTGCTACTTACCTAAAGGGTACCTCCAGATCCGGGTTAGGATCTATAGAAACTCCGATACAAGCCCACAAAATTAAAGCATACAAAGCATACAATTGAAAACATAATGATCTAATCCTAAGGTACACCTCACTTATTAAAGTCCCCAACAGAGTCGCCAGTTCTGTGATACGGTGGGAAGAGAATTGACTGTTTGGAATGCTGGTTTGCGTTTTGCGTTTGTATTCGCAAAATGTCGCGGTAAGCAAGAGTCGCCACCGTCTTTTATTTTATCCAACAAGGAAAGGAAAAAAGCATAGAAAAACTCCTTTTTCGAGATGTTTCTCGGGTCCGGGGGGTAGATTATAGAAAGGGAAGGTGTTAGCACCCTTTCTATCCGTGGTTATCCACATGCTCTTAGGTACTTGCTCATTGTGTTTTCAAAATTTGCTTTTCTTTGTGTTTGTGGGTTTGAAAGAAGTTTTTGTTTGAAAGGAGTGTAAGTGCGAAAAATTTTATTTTGTTTTAAAAGGAGTAAGTACTTAAGAACCATCTACCTACTCGAAAAAGGAATTAATCTGTGCAAATATCCTTTAGACAATGCTATCCCACTATTGAGGAGTAGGTAGCACCGTCGTTGGAGTTTTAAGGGTCAATTCGATTAAGGGACGTGTGGTCACTAAAGCAATGTTAGGACGCCTTAGCGGTAACCCTAATGTCTTAGATCATTTTTTCCGAGGCAACCGTTTCGAGGTAACTTATGACCTTTGGACAAGAGGGCGACCTCTAAAACTTCCTATACTCAATGACCACGTTCGAAGGTAACCAAGTGAGGTGTACCCTAAGAGTGCGCATGTGCGAGTGTTTTGTTTCGGTTAATTTATCTTTGTACATGTCACGGGTGAGCTATGTTGATTTTAAGTTCATACATTGAATCTTGTCATGCATTCCCTATTATCAAACATCTAACATTGTATAGTTGCGGAAATTAAATTTGCGGAAATTAAATCTAAACTATTACAAGGCGTCGGGTATTTACATCGTCAAAAACAACCCTTAAAATTAAAATGCGGAAAATAAAAGAAAGCGATAAAACAAAGTCCTAATTAAAAGTTATTACATTCTGGAAGCAATTACAATATGGTAAATGGATCGCGTGCGAGAAAATTAAATCGACGTATTTATTAGGGTTTTGACCATTTTTTGAAAGAAAGCATGTTTTTGTTATTTTTTGAATTAAAAGAAATTAAACTAAGTTATTTAAATTAAATTAAATAATGAAAATATTTTTGGTTTTTTGAATATTTAAGGAAATAAAATAAAATGGTTAAAAGTTAGTAAAAAAAAACCTAATTCTACATTAATTTTAATTATTTTGCAAAAGATATTAAAAGTTAAACCTAATTATCACTAAATTAATTAAATTAATTTATTTACAAAAATAAAATGGTGAATTGAATTTTAATAAATAAAAATAATATTTTTTGTGTTTTGATTTTATTAAGAAAGTTAATTGGTTAATTTAAATAATAATAATAATAATTAAACAAAACAAATAAATAAAATGAAGTTTAAAAAAGAAAGAAATAACCAAATAGGGGGGGTTTGGGCCAAATCTGGAGGTATGACTAGTATTTTCCAAGCCCATTAACATTGCCCTTCGTTGACTTCTACCATTCCATGTGCGCCTGTTGACTTGGACATATGATGGTTCTTCATTCCTGGCCAGCAGATTTGACCTGAAGGTCATCTGGCACGTTGAGATTTGCAAGCATATGGTGGATCATACTTTGGATATTGCATGGGATCGCCTGTAAATAAAATGCAAGAAATATATGGGGGACATGGGATTTGAACCCAGGTCCCATTGCTCATTGGCCAACACATCAACCACTCCACCAACGCCTGCTAGTTGTTAGAATAATAAACAAACAATAATATATGTGAGACAAACAATTATGCCTGAAATAAAAAAATATGGCGCGAGATTTGAACGGGCCAATAGGAAGGAGACACGCCTTCGTCTTCTCCATAGATCACTGGTTTATTTTTCCTGCAGATTTGAATCCGCAACAAAATCCATGGCTCGATCTCAAAATCGTCTCTAGGCTATATAAATGCAAACGGAGACGATCATCATGCTCGTCTCTCCTCCTTGAATACAACCATGTCCATGGTTTGTTCCAATTTTACCTGTAAAGCAAATGCCCAAAAACGAACCTCCAAAACCCTAGATTCGGGTATGGTGCTATAGCTCACGAAAACAAAATCAAATGATGCAGAAAGACTGGAAATTGAACGTTAAGCATGATTGTACAAAAAATTTGCTCAAAGGATGCAGGAATATGGATTCACGATTTCATGTATAGGGCTATGTTCAGGACGACTTACAATGCGTTTCAGGTGGTTTCAGAGCTTGTGAATGGTTACAACCGCTTCAGTGGATGTTAGGCAAGAAGGCTACATTGAGCTTTTGCCTTGAATTGGACTCCAAGCAAGATTTCTATCTCCAACTTTTTCAAGCTTTTTTCAGTTTTGGTATTGTGTTTTTAGCAGCCTCTAGGTCGTGTATTGTGTGTGTCTAGCTTGTACAAGTCTCCATCAATGTATTAGGTTAAGAATTGGGCTTTGAATCCATGTGAATTGATGATTGAAGATATGATTTGATCACCATTAACAAAGCTTCCAAAATTGTCCCAAATCAAATATATTTTTTTCACAATATGGCATGATACGAATTTTATTGTGTCCATCATGATAATTGAAAGTTGTATCAATCAAAAAGATCTTATTCCATCAATTTTTGGATTTTATTTGGATTAATATATATTTAAAATGAATTAATTCAATAAAATCAAAATAAAATGGAAAAAATAATGAATGGACATAAAACTGAAGATAGGACACGTGTGTGGTGTGACAAGATCAAATCAAGTGGAAAAAAGTGGACCCTTTTGGCAAAATTTGAAGTTTTGGGGATAGTTGACTTTTGGCAATTTTGGAAAAATGCCCAACTTCAACAATGCATAACTTCTTCAATTTTGAACTTTTGGAGTTGTTATTGGACTTTTTAGAAACACTGAGATGTCCTATAACCAACACTTTTGGTCTCATCTCATTTTGATATTCCATGCTCAAGTTATAAGCTTTGGAAAAAAAGGTGTTTTTGTTGACTTTCAAAAATGACATATAATGTCCAAATTTGTAACTTTTTGTGAGTGAATTTATTGATCTTGGGGTGTGAAGATGGATTGTAGGAAATTTCATCCTCTTAAAAATGAGATTTTGATGGGTCATTTCTCATAAAGTATGAGAAAGTTATGCCTGGTCAAAGTTGAGTTGACTTTTCCTGCAAAACCCTAATTTAGCAACTTTTGAATCTTGATGAATCTTGAGTAATCCTTGATGAATCATGATCAACCCTTGATCAAATGATGAATTATACTTCAAAATGAGAATGTTGTCAAAAAATCTTGTGGTTTGACTATTTGTAGGTCACAGTTGACTTTTGCCCTAGCATAGTCGATTTTTGGGCCTCTTGAGCAATTGACTGACCAAACTTCCTCTGCAAGGCTTGAAATTTGAAATGGATGAACTTAAGAACATATTAGGACATTGGTAAACACTTTAGGTCATTTGGATGTGAGGACCCTGATGCAACACAAAACCATAATTTTGAATTGACTATCTTAGGAGATGATTTGACTGTCCAACTCTTGAGCCATCTTGAACAACTTGGAGATGATTCTTGACATGTCTTGAGAAATAAGGGAGGGAAAATTTTGGGGTACAACACAAACAATCCTTTCTATTTTCAAAAAAACAAACACACACACATTTCAAAACATTTCCAAACAACTTTCAAAACATTGAAACATTTTTCAAAAGACAAACATCTTTGTATACATTCTTACGAACGAGAATCATTACAAAGATTGCCTAAACGATGACCTCTTTTAAAAATACTTTCAAAACCACACAAAGCACCATTTCAAACAATTTCAAAAGCAAAGCAAGTGATCTAAACAAGTAACTAAGAGCCCATGGAAAACCATGGATGAAAAGGGTGCTAGCACCTTCCCTTTTTATAATCTACCCCCCGAACTCAAGAAAACATCTCAAAGGTCTTTCCTGTGCTTTTTTACCTTTCCTTTTGGATAAAAGAAAAGTCGCTGGCGACTCTTGCTAACCGCGACATTTGCAAACACAAACGTAAAACCTCAAGTCAGTTCTCCCACCGCATCACAGTATCGCCATAGGTTCATATGAGCTTGGGGCATGATAAACAGATCTGAAGCCAAGACTTTGGAGCCAAAAAATTCCATTCCTATGGAACCTTATCTCCAATGGGTACGAGCTCGCGCTCAGAAACTTATAATGCCCTACATAGCCATCTTACCAGTGATTGTGGAGCCCGTTACTGAAGGGGATATTCCCTACATGGTTCTTCATCCTGATATGCCCACTGATCTTGAAGAACTAAAGAGGTATTAGATCCAGTTGAAGAAGGAGCGTGATACTTATAGGGACCAATTCTATGCCCAAGAGAAGAAGGTTTTAGAGCTCACAAAGAAACTTCATGAGGAAAGAAGCCTTAATTCTTATCTCGACACGAAGAGGAAGCATCCATGGAAAACTTGATTTTTTTAGTTTTTAGAATTTTTAATTGTAACGCCTAAGAGGAAATTGTACCTTGAATTCTACTAACAAAATCTTTATTTCATTTTGGTTTGCAAATTTAAATTTCCCAAAGTCCTTGAAATCATTGCATACGCATCCCATCCATAGCATTGCATAAATAGGTACCATTACAGGTTTCTCATCTTCTTCGCTGTTTATTTCAGCAAAGATGTCTTCTGAACAAAGTATAAAAGATATTCAGGCACAAAATGCCCAATTTCAACAGATGTTCATAACTATGGCGAAAGGGCAGGAAGATCTGAAGTCCCTCATCCTGAAAAAGAAGAAGAAGAAACCCGCTGGTATCCTTAATATGGGCAGAAGATTCGGGGGGCCGCTAAAGCTATCAGTCGATCTGACCTTCTCGTCCAAAGAAGGGGAGAATCAAGAGAGGCCGACAAAAGAAGAGGACCTCAGTCCTGAAGCTTCTGATAATGATACAGACTACAATGATGAGCAATATCCTTCCATTGAGGATAAATACAAGCAGTTAGAGGATCGGTTGAGCGCCATGGAAGTCCAGAGAATACCTGGGTTAGACTTCGAAGAATTGGGATTGGTGTCAGGAGTGGTCATCCCACAAAAGTTTAAAGCTCCGATTTTTGAAAAATATGATGGGGTGTCTTGCCCAAAGCTTCATCTCCATTCCTACCACTACAAGAAAAATGATAGATTGGGACGGTTATTTTGGCTGATTACGATGGTTAAAACCGTCGCAATTTACAATCTACGACGGTAGAAGTACCGTCGCAGAATCGTGCGTCCCCAGCCTATTTCGCGACGGTTGCAAAAACTGTCACGCACAACAGATAGCGACGGTTATATACCGTCGTGAATTTGACTTTATTTTTTGTTTTTGTTGTTGTTTGCGACGGTTATATACCGTCGTGAATTTGACTTTATTTTTTGTTGTTGTTGTTTGCGACGGTTATATACCGTCGTGAATTTGACTTTAACCGTCGTAATCTGATTTATAAATTTCAAATAATATTTTTATTTAAATTATTATTTAGTAAAATAATTTTAAATATAATATTATTTTACTATAATATTTTACTATTATATTTAAATTATTATTTACTTTAATATTTTTTTATTTATAGTATTTTTATTTTATTTTCTATCACTTTTCAACATTGTTTTGAAATGAGCAATCCAATTGTTTTGAAATATTTACTAACTCAGTATTATTAATTCAGTTGGGAAACCATTTGTAAAATAATGCAAGGAGACATTGCTTTTGCTATTGAAGCGTGAGATTTCCGTGAGATACCAGTACTTATTATTGGGAGAAAAGATTTATGAATTATTGCACATTGTAATATGCTTATACCACCTTATAACTTTGCTACAAGTTACCTATAACAAGTGAGATTTTCCGATTTTCAGGAACTATAACAAAAAGAGGTTAGCTCCGAAATCTCTTGATCATTTTGCAATCTTTGCAGCCATTTCTCTGACCAACTTAGCAGCTACCATAGCAGTCATTCCATCAATAGTATCGCGTTGTGGGTTGAGTTCAACGACGTCTCCAGCAACAACATCACCTTGAAGATTGTGTAGGATGTTAAGAACATCGCGGAAAGAAAGACCTCCCGGTTCAATATGAGACACTCCCGGAGCAAATGCAGGATCAAGACAATCCACGTCTATCGAGATATACACCCCTTTCACACCTTCCCCTAGTTTCTGCACAAGGAAATCACCAAGGTTTAAAAAGAACATACAAATGCACAAGTTAGTATCAATACATGTTTGGAATTTACTATGCGCACGCGTGCGTACGTGCATATATACACGAGCATACAAACACGGAGGCAGAGAGAGACATACCTGCTAATGATAAGTTAGGATAATTTTTATTTTTGTTATAACTACCAAAACTGACACCAGGCAGTTTTGACAGACCTTCGTCTGCTATAACATTTTTTCCTAGTTTGCTTTATATAAGGCAAACATGTGTTAGCTTGTAACTAAATTTTTCACATTAATGTAAATGAAAACACTTACTCTACAATCTAATAATTTTATATATAACCTATTAAGCATAACATACAAAAACCAAAAGGATTAGGGTGTTATTTGGGAAAGAAAACACCCAAAGTAGGCACTGCCGTAGTACACCAGGCCATCCTCCCTGGTACAAAAATCTGAGGTGCTTATCTCCTGTCCGTAAAGAGGGCTATGGCTCATACTGGCCTAGGGCCTTTTTTTCTTCCTTGAATTTCCTACACACAGCCAAACCAACACTCCTTCTCACTAACATGGATCACTCAAAGATAATTCCAATCATCAATTCAGTACTCGAACGAAAGGGAACTATCATATAATATTTAATCAAGTGATATACAAAGTATCTCATCAAACAAAACATAAGCAAGTAACCTAGTTCATCCTAAATAAAATCAAAACCTAAAAGAACCCCCACCTTATCTTTGATTTTGAATCCAAGATATGAAATAGTGGAGTTAATTGAGGTTTCTTTATGATATTTTACTTTTGCTTGTGCACGTCCTTCAGCTGTTATTGATCGAATACCAACCTGAAATGTATTAAAAAGCATTGTTTTGGCAAAAGGTTACAGTTTGTAGTTTCAACAAAATCACGGCGCCACCTTGATTTTATACTTATCAACAATAAAAGATTACCTGCAAGAGTCGCCGAACATAGTCACCCTCCATGACACGAGCAAAGGAAGAAGCATGCGAATAAATGTTCCCTTCAAATGCATCATAGTTGTCAGGATGCGCATCAATATGAAGAACATCAACTGGTCCTCCAAGCTTCTCCGAGACAGCTCTAATAACTGGAAATGATATTGAGTGATCACCACCTAAAACTAAGGGTCTTAGAGGAGCCTAAAAGAATATAAACAACACGAGGATCAAGCAAGTTCGAACAGAAAGTTATCTGCAAAATGTTATAGCTTTTCACATGATAGTGGAGTGAATGCTAAGAAACAATATATGAGGATGATAAAGGTGTACTTTTTTAATTCAAAATCATAAATTGACAAATTTACCTCTTCCATCACTAACTTGACAGATTCGCCAATGACACTCATCAATCTTTTATCATCTACGCCACAATCTCGAATTTCTTGAATAGGGACGTCACCGACATCAGTTAGCACTCGTGAGTCTTTTAAATCCTTACCTGCAACAGAAAAGAAATAATTGCCAAGCTAGGGATGTTGTATTACAACAAAGAATCGTTTCGTTATTGTATTTCCACTTCTTCGGGAAAATCACTTGTTATTGGCTTGATCAAAATGGTTCAATGCCATAGTTACAGTTCAAAAAACCCTTTGATCCCAATACAACCCACCTATGACATTGCAGTAGCAGTTGTAATTGAATCTCTAAAAATACATATATGCACTAAATTGTTCGACAGGTAGACTAGAGAAGCTTTTCCTCACTCGTCTACAAATGAAAATACACATGAAGGAAATAATGAAAGAGAAAACAAAAATGTGGGAAAATCACACCCGTAGTAGCCAATATCGCCAGCAAGATTTGCATATTTGACTTATTAAGATCTGAGATTTCCATGAATCTGTGCATCTGCATCAAAGCATGTGCTAGCAATGAACAAAATACCATAAGGAAGGAAATACAGCTAACAACTGAGCATAGTTAATAACAATTAGGCAAATAGTAAACCAGAAACAGATGAGTTTTCATGCACAAACACAATGATACGTATCAATTGTTCATTACCTTGTTTTAATGAATGTTGCTAGCCGGAAAAAAAACAAAAATGAGGGCTTTTTCATTGAAGACAAGAGGTAAATCTAGAGTGTTGTCCAAAGGTTCCAAGCATCCAGCATGCAGTTTCCAGCAGTTTCCCTACAAGAAACATTCATTTAATCCGTCATAAACTACAACAAATTGACGTACATTTTGTTGTTATAAGTATGGAGACAAGTATGATTGAGCTTACAAACTTTTCTGCTAAAGAAGAAATATATGAATTGATACAGCAGGTTATGGAAATGAGCATGTGACCAATTCTACCTTTGTGTACATTTTCTTTGTACGTTTGAGAAGTACACCTCCTTGAAAGACAAAGTCCAGTGCTGTCAAGATGCTTGCTTTTTTGGCTTCGCCACACTTATCCTCAATCGGGGGAATCGTAATAGCTCCAATCCCCCTCTTTAGACGCGCGTTTAGAGTTGCAGCTCCACGCAAGGCTATTTTGTATTTCAATACATATCTCTTGTTTTGCGTTAGACTTCAAGATTCATAGATTGACTTAAAAATATAATACATGTTGCTGCTCCAGCTGTAAGAGTCATAATATCTCCATTCGTTTTCGCATTAATAGCCAAGTCGACTGCAGTTGCAATCTGTTCATGTTCAGCTCCCATATATTCTACAATTTCAAGGCAGTGAGAGGCTACTAAAGAAGTTGCAGTAGCAACTGCAACATAAGCCATATCATTAGGCTTTATATTCCTCTCCAACCCCCTTTCCCTACTTTCTGCAATCCAACCAAGAACAACTTATGCTCTTCCTCCATCCATTCAAAAATTCACACACAAATCAATAACATTAATCGCGTTTTAATTTCAACCAATTTAATCAACATCGACTATTATTGGATTAAATTTCTAACAGAAAAAAGTTAACCAATCAGATATAAATGATCAAACCTTGTTTATGCTCACGTTTGCAGTTCATGCCGGAGTTAATTGGAATAGCATCGTCAGCAGAGGCGTAACCGGCAGCGATAGCATCTTTGTTATTATCGTCATTGATATAGTAATGGATGTGACCTGAGAACAAAATGTATTTATACTAATACAATAAATGCACTGGACAAAATGTATTTATACTAATACAATAAAAGTTGCAGTTGAATAGTGTTTGATGTGAGTTTAAGCATTCAAACATTTAACCAAACACTCACTTAACCCTGTGTTTGGAGACCCGGCGGAATGTCTTTCAGATGCGGTGGTGAGTGAAGCTTAAGTTTGTAGCTTTGAACTAAACTGACATTGGTATCGTGAGAACAATGAAAGCCAAACACAAACCAAGTCCTAATGTCAAAAGCATCGTCAATCTAAACATACACTGGCACAGATAAACAAGTACTTGCTCACTACTACTTTATGCTTATTTAACTCCATACCCTTCCCCCATAGAATCCAATGTCATATGAACACACTACAACTCTATTATTCACAATTTGAACTCGTAAGACTACAAAAGAGAAAGAAAAGAAGTAACAACGCACCTCTTCTGTGTTTGACAACAACTTTACAGAAGAAATTTAGGACTTGAAAAGGGATTTAGGGTTTGAGAAGACAAACCTGTTAAGATTCAAATTGATGGTGGTTACTTTGACGGCGCGTGTGGCTGAGAGAAATTATTTGGCGATGATACAAAACCCTAAACCCATTTGCGTGGCTGAGTGAAATTATTTGATGATGAATCAAAACCCTAACTCATTTGTGTGCATGAATTCTGTTTGGCAGTGAAGACAAAACGCAAGGGCACTGCGCGAAATATAAGTTATTGGATGACGACGGTAGGACTCTGTCGTGGATGTTTTGTAATTGTAGGCGATGGTATTTTCACCGTCGTGGTCTTTGATGATTTTTAAATAATTTTTTTCAAGTAATTAATTAGATGGTCTTTGGTAATTTATTTTATTATTATTATTATTATTATTATTATTATTATTATTATTATTATTATTATTATTATTATTATTATTATTATTATTATTATTATTATTATTATTATTAATAAAAGAGAAAAAGAAGGGGAAATGAAAGAAAAAAAGTGGGAAAGTAAAAGAATAAAAAAAAGTAGCGATTATGATTGGCTAATGTAGTTACGACAGTTCACCTAATTGTCGCGGATGTGAAAAGAGGGCGGTTTTTTGGTAACTGTCGCAATTATGTTACTCATAATGCTTGAAAATCTACGACGGTTGAGCCTAACCGTCGTGACAACTGTCGCAATTCAGGAATAAGGACGGTTTTGTGGGAACTGTCGCAATTTATGTGTCGTAAATCTCTTTTTTTCTTGTAGTGTACGTAAGGAAGATCCAACCCCACACCACTGATAGAAACTTGTGGGTTCACTTATTTCAAGACATCCTGTCAGGGACTCAGCTCGAATCATTCTACCGATTGTAGGGAACCAATGTCCGGAACTGGGAGGATTTGGCTGCTGCTTTTTACAAGTAGTATCAATACAATGCCGACCTGGCCCCTACTCATACTCAACTCCAGAGTATGTCCAAGGGTGCAGGTGAAGGCTTTAAGGATTATGCGCAGAAGTGCATAGACTTGGCTGGGAGATTTCAACCCCATTTATTTGACAGGTAGTTGGTCAACATGTTTCTTGGGACGCTGTCTGGTCCATTCTTCAACCATTTAATCGGTAGCTCATCGGCTGATTTTATGGAGCTGATATTAACTGGAGAAAGGGTAGAAGCTGGAATCCGAAGCGGTAAAATACAGAAAGACACCTCTTCGAGTTCAGTAAAGAGGCCCTTCACCGGTGTTGTACCCCAAAATTTTCCCTCTCATTTCACAAGGGATTACCCTGAATCCTCAAGTTTCCTTCCAAGCTTTGAACTACAAATTTTCCAAGGAAATCACTCACAAGGGCAAAACGAGCATTTGCACGCTGAAAAGTCAAACTTTGACTTTTGGATCAATATCAAATCTCAAGAATCATATTTCATCAAGACATGTTGGAATATGAAGTTTGTATCATCAAAAAGTTCAAAAGTCAAATTTACTATGGAAAAGCCAAATTTCTAAATACTTGGGATTTTTCTAAGTATTTAAGAAAAATGACACTTCAGAACTTCTGAGCCAGCCCCCAGGCAGGTGCAATCAGAAGTTATAAACATGGTTCAGCACATAGTCTTCAGTCAAAACATGGCTCTTCAGCACCTACGCAAGTTCAGTCAGAGTTTGTTAAGGTATTGCAAAGAAGGTTAGGGAGTGTGCTGCAAGATTTCTAGAAAGTCTGAAAGCTCCTTTAGAACATGCTAGATCCAGAAGGTAAGAGGATTAGAAGATTGGATGCTACGCTGAAGCAGAACTTCTGATCCAGAACTAAGCCTTGGTGTAGAGTTTCACGTTACAGGATTTCTAATTGTGATTAGTCTCATCATCATTTAATGCTCATTTAATGCTCACAACTACCTTCTGAGTCTTTATCTAAAGGATTTTCACCACGTGTACCTCTACTGTCTTGGGATAGCAACTTTGCTTTTGCTTTTCCTTAAATCCTGCTGACAGCCACCATGCTTGCTTAAAAGACAAGACAGCGCTTCAGCACATGAAGGCTATTCTCAATGCTTTGGTCAGAACTTGACCAAATCCCAAAACATTGCTAATACAACTTGCTGCAAACCTATGACCAACAGCTGGCTCAGTCTACGCCTGCATCTCATGATTACTCTAAACTAGCATACGAAAACTATGATGAAAAAGAAAAGGAACAGGATACCAAAACAGGTTCAAATCCTATTTGTTTTCCCCCCCAAAATCACAACAAATTCATCTATAAATACTTCGCTCCATCACACGTTCAAGGGGCTGGCTTTTGGAAAGAAAGAACTATCAAAAAGAGAGAAAAGGAAGTTGTGAAACCTTCATAAAAATCCAGATTTCACATACACAAAAAACGAACCTTTGTTCTTCCCTTTGAATCAAAAAACACAACCACTGTTCCGTCACCCTTGCTGACTTAGAACATCCAAAGGCAGCCGCTCAAAGCTTCAAGCACGCTCCAGGTAAGTCTTTCTGACTTTACTTGCTTTTCATTCTGAACATCATTAACAGGTAAATATCATAGCATTATTGTTGTACATATCATTGTATGAATAGATGGATCAGAACTTCTAGAATAATGCTAGGCTCAGACGTAGGATTGGAACTTCCATGATTTGTTGTGCTGTGATCATTTCGATTTGTTGAACTGAATAAATTGTTGTTGTGCTGATTAGGAGCTGAAATATAACACAGAACTTCTATTTTTCACTCATCATTTTAACACACAGAACTTCTAATATTTTCTCACTGTTCTAACACAGCACATAACTTCTGAGTTCTCCTTACATGTCAAATACATTGAACTGTTGATGTTTGCTCACTGTTTCAGTGTAATATAGAACTTCTGACTTTTGGTTCACTGGCTGAACACCACCCATAACCTTTCCCTTTCCCTCTGACGTTTTTGCAGGAACTCGGAGTGTACCAAATCAGAACTTCTGATTTTGACGCTTCCTTCTGAGTCATGCACCTGGCTTCAGAATTTCTGATCCTTGTTTCCTTGTTTGCAGCAACACGCTGTTCCCACTTTGCATTTATTTTCCTTTTCATCTTTTTAAACATTAACACAAAAAAAAACATAATGATATTCTCCTTTTAATTTATTTCCTTAAAGACAAAAAAAAACATTTTTCCAAACAAGTTTATTTCTTTCTTATATTATGAATTTCAATATGGTTGTAATAATAACTTAGGATCTAGTTTTACTTGCAGATCCCCATTCATGAATATGTACCCCCATCCCCCTAATGATTTGTAATAGCGTAGGATATTTACTTTCCGCACTTTTATCACTTTAAAATATACTGTATAAGTAATTAGGCGTGTATGCAAAAAAATCAAAAATCAACAAATAGCTTGACTAATACAAGACAAAATGCATGAAAACGATAACACAATACACACTTGCACCCCTTAAGGTATCTCCACTTGGTTGCCTAAACAAATGGCCATGATATGCATGCTAGGTATCTTGGCAAAACAAAACAAAAGATCATAGTCCCTCGATGACGCTATCTTGGTTGCCTAAACAAAATGATCTAGTCCCTCAAAAATTTGCTAAAGATACTTAGCACAGTTTCTATCATGGTCAATACGATGACCCGCGCCTGTCCCGTTTAACATCCTAATACAAGGTTGTTTACCAAATACAATGGTAAAACAACACTGTCAAAAGTGTTAAAAATATGTAGGAAAGACTCTTGAGTAGATATGGTAGACAACTCTTAGTTACTTGATCAAAACTTTCAAAACATCCTTGCTATTTTCAAACACACCTCACAACACAATTTCAAAACATCAAACTTTCAAAACATTGAAACATCTTTTCAAAAGACAATACACCTTTGTATACATTCAAACAAGAATCATTACAAAGGTTGCCACAATGATGGCCTCTTTTCGAAACATTTTCAAAACCACACACAAAGCACCATTTCAAAACAATTGAAAAGCAAAAGCAAGTGATCTAAACAAGTAACTAAGAGCCCATGGATAACCATGGATGAAAAGGGTGCTAGCACCTTCCCTTTTCATAATCTACTCCCCGAACCCAAGAAAACATCTCAAAGGTCTTTCCTGTGCTTTTTGACCTTTCCTTAGGATAAAATAAAAAGTCGGTGGCGACTCTTGCTAAACTGAAACATTTTGCAAACACAAACGCAAAATCCCAAGTCAGTTCTCCCACCGTATCACAGAACTGGCGACTCTGCTGGGTAAAATTCTAAAAGTGGGGTTACCTTAGGGTTTAGATCACCTTTACATGCTTACCTTATTTGACTTGTATGTTTTACTTTTTTGGTTCCTTGTTTGGGTTTGTTTTAAATCCTACACCCGAATTTGGGGGCACCTTTTAGGTAAGTAGCATTAAACTATGAGGGAACTGTGTGGGGTATACCGACATGGTTGAAGAAGTAGCTACGTTGATGTGGCACATTGGTTTATACCGATAACCCTTGAGTTGAATCAAGGAGAGTATCGGGCCACCGCATGGTGCCGTGAAGCATCAACTGACTTTAGAACCTTACTTGACCAACTTGGCCTTCTAGGATGTAGTGAGATGACCGGCTTTGGTGCAGTCCGAAGTTGGTAGATACTCGATACTACACTCATTGAAGATTGTTTTCTTGGAATATTTCGGTCGCCAGTAAAGTGGCTAAACTGAAACAATGAACACAGAAAATAATCCAGTGATATTGAGCTCCTTAGAACCCGGTTACTATTTATAGGGCAGGTTGAGCCAACTAACTTCAAGAGGGTACTTACCTACAAACTCCATGCAAGCCTAAACCTAAGGACTTGTCTGCTTTGTATGAATATGATTATTTGTATATACACTTGCTTACCTCGCATATTTGTACACAACATCATAACATCATACCATAGCATTTTCAATAACTATTTCAAGGATCTCGAGGGTCTTTGATGCAGGGTCACGTTGAACCAGACGTCTACCAAAGGGAAAGAGGATTCATTTTCCTCTAAACAAACGCTGTTAAAGATCAAGGACAACAACTTGAGTCAAGGGCTATGACCCACTTGACATGGTGAGCTTGATTCTCGTGGAAAGACTTCCACCAATACAAAGTTCTCCAATCGAAGACATTGATCAAAATTCAATCTCTGACATTTTCTTATGTTTACCCCACGAGATCCTTGAAAACATGCATACACATATCATGCATCATATCATGACAGGTTTCTCCCTTACATGTCTCCTTATCTTCCTGCTGTTTATTTCAGTAAGATGGAGATGGAATAAACAGTGAAAGATCTCCAAGCTCAAAACGCTCAATTCCAACAAATGTTGCTGGCTATGGCTAAGGGACAAGAGGACCTGAAAGATCTCCTTCTCAAAGAAAAGAAGAAAAAATCCAAGAAGTCAGTAGGCATCCTGAACTTGAGAAGAAGACCTAAAGCCCTAGATCTTTCAACTCCATCCAACATAGGGGATAGTCTTGAAGAAGACCATAATTTTGAGATTGATGAAGTTGAAGCTGACTACTCCGAGGAACGATATCCTCCCACTAATGACAAGTACAAACAACTGGAGGATCGCCTCAATGCAATGGAGATTCAATAGATACCCAGTTTGGATTTAGGAGACATGGGTTTGGTTTCTGGAGTGGTCATCCCACCAAAGTTCAAAGTCCCTACCTTTGCCCTGTACGATGGAGTCTCTTGCCCTAAGATGCACTTAAGGTCTTATTTCCGCAAGATTCAACCATACACAATTGACCCAAAGCTTTGGATCCATTTCTTCCAAGAAAGCCTAGTAGGGACTCAGCTCGAATGATTCTATCAATTGGAGAGTTCTCACATCCACACCTGGGAGGATTTAGCTGTTGCTTTTCACAAATAGTATCAGTACAACGATGATCTTGCACCAACTCGCGTGTAATTGCAGAACATGACCATGGATTCTGTTGTACCCCAAAATTTGCCCTCCCATTTCATCAATATTTTCTCACCACAAGACCCTTGGAGCTCAAGATCCAGTTAGGTTTTACTCTACTCAAGACCCCTCCTTGCACTGTTGACCCAAATTAGGGTTTGTGTTTGCACAAAGATGTTTTGACCTAAAAGGCCCAAGATGACTTTCATGCTTCATGTTGGACTCACAAGTTTATCCATACCAAGTTTCAAGCCTTGATTCCAATCTTTGCCCAGTCAATTGGACAGTTGACCTAGAAATCAGCTGTATTGGGGAAAAAGTCAACTGTGGTCAATTGACAGTCAAACCTCATGATTTTTGACCCACATCAACATTATGAACTCATATGGACCATTTGATCAAGTTTGGATCACAATTCCACAAGAAATTTGATCAGATCACCAAAAGGGCAAAATGGTTATTTTTAGGGTTTTGACTGCACAAAGGCAATTTTTGACTGTTTGACCTAGCCAATGGAAAACCAAACTCACATATGGACTCAAGGACCCAATGGCATTGTCTTGACATGTTCAACAAGTTCAAAAGATCCCAATTGCACAAGATTGACAAATGAATTTTCCAGTCAACTGATCAAATTTGACTGTATACTAAAAAGTCAAACTTTGACTTTTTGGTCAATATCAAGTGCCAAGATTCATTTTTCATCAAGACATGTCAAATTATGAAACTTGTTCATCAAGAAACCAAAAATTACAAATTAGGGTTTGAAATGAAGAAATTTCATAACTTAGAAATTTTCTAAGTTATGAAAATTCCTAATTTTTTCCTAACTTTGTCCCATTTTTTCATCATGATATATTTGGATTCAAACAAAACTCAAAACATGAAAGTTATAGTCCATTGCAAAATCTACAACTTTTATTCACAAAGTTTCCTCAAAATAAGCTTGTAGCTCAAGTTATGATTTTTGGAACAAGGGTGCAAAACATTCTTAACTTAGAAAAATTTTGACCTATTCTAGGCAGGATTTTTGCCCAACTTCATAGCCACTTTTCACATGCTTCCACTTGGAATTTCAAATTGCATTACAAAGATGGATTGTAGTACACATTCCAATCTTTCCAAAATATCGAAGAACTTCTCAAACACCCTTGTGGTTAGGGAGAATCGAATTTGTCAATATGGGCAAAAGTCACTTTGTTCATGAGCCATGTACATGTTCATAACTTGTGCATTTTTGAAATCAGCATGTGCAAGCTACATTACAGGCCTCTAATCTCATTTACACTCAAAAATTAAATGCAAACCCTTTGTGTTCAAGCCTTATCTTGTGTGTTTAACCATTACATGCCAATTTAATCCATAATTAGAAAAAGTAACTTAGCCATTTTTGAAAAGGTGAACTTTATGTCAAACACAAATCTAAGAAGTACCAAAGCAGATCTTCTAGGCACAAGTTCAGGAACTAATCACACTGATCAAGAGGGATTGGTGCAGCATGTTTAGGGGGCCTGCATAAGCTTGTAACTCAACTTGTCATTTTTTGCTTAAGATAGAAGAAACATTGCATAACTGAACACATCTCTCATTGCTGCAACAACAAGCCTAAGCAAACATTGTGAACACATTCCATACTCCTCAACTGACCTGAAACGCGAGCCAACTACCTTCAATACCTCCCTAAACATCAAAACACCATTTTGCTGCACAAAATAGGGCATCCCTGCAGATTGAGTTGCACAACTCAGTTTGATCGTGCGTTTTGGCCAAAGCTGGTTAATACACACTCCCTACCATCCATTGAAACTATCCCAAGCCCTAGCTACAGACTGTAACACCTCTAACCAACTTCACCATTTTCACTTTTTCTGTTTTGCAGGTTGGCTTCTATAACTCGATTCATTTAGTTTCAAAGCAAGCTAAAGATTGGAGAAGCATCCCTGAACTTCAAGCAAGCTGTACAAGTCCTCAAGTCCCATTGAAAGTACCTCCATTGTCATACACGTATCAAGCTGAAACAGGTAAACTTTGGACTTCTATCTCTCAATCTAGGAAGAGTTAGCCTTAGGTTTATGAATGGAAAATGCTCTACTCATGACCCTGAAACTACACATATAATTACTTTGCATTTATGTTGTGTGTACTAAGAGAATTTGGAACCTGAACATTAGAAAAAACTTAGGTCAGGAATTAGGGATGAAGAAATTCTCTTTCATTTCTTAGAGTTAAGTCAAGTTCTTTATATGTCTGGATTCGTCTCTTGATGCTCTACATTTTTGGTGTTATGAGTTTTGCTTGAAAGTCCAAGAATCAGGATGTTTGAATCAGCATGAGAAACGCGCGTTTTTTGACAAACTGGCTGGAGGTTAAAGAAGATAGACTTGGGCTGGGCCTGAGTTTTATTTTCCTTTTTGCACCACTTTATTTCACACACACCCCCCTGGCCCATTGCTTGATATATTTGTCATTTTTGATTTTTTTTCCTTTTGATTTTGATTTCATATTTTTATCCAAACATGAAAAAACATTAAAAATATTTTTCTCACATTTTTTGCATTTTATTTGATATTTATTTGTTTCATTTAGTTATATATGTAAATAAATACATAATACCTTTTATTTTAAAATACAAAAAATATATAAATACATTTTATTTTCTGATTTTGTTTTATTTTATCTTTTGAAAACATTTTATATAAAAAATATACTTTTTTTTTGTAAATAATAAATATTGTTACTTTTGTACATATTTAATATATTTAGTATATAATATATATACTTATATATTTATTAGAATATTTAGGAGAAAAACATAAAAAATAATACATTTTTATTTTTATTAATAATTAACCTCAAAAATATTTTTTTTACAATATACTTTCTTTTTATTTATTTTTTGTACATAATTAATAAATGTTGTATATAATAAATAATTAATATATTTTATTTAGCAAATTAGGGTTTTTCCCTAAACCATGAAAATACCCAAAAATTAATCCTTTTTATTTTTGTTTATTTGACACATGAAAAATACTTTTACATACATTTAAAAAATCATTTTTTGCATCTTGCATATTTATTGTATTTTATTTATTTATTGTACAATTAAATACCTTGTAAATTCCATTTGGATTGTAATAGTTTAGATTTAAATTTCTTGCTAAAATATTCCCATTTGAACATTTGTACCCCCCATCCCATATTTGTGTTGTAATAATTTAGGACCTTTATTTTCCGCATTTAAAGGCTTTCTAAATATGCCATGATAGACTTAGGGTTTGTATGCAAAAATCAACCAAACAAATAGCTTGACCTAATTCAAAGATAACAAAGCATGAAAACGAACAAACACCAATCACACTTGCACCCCTTAGGGTTACTCCACTTGTTGCCTTCAATAATGGGCCATATTGCATGTTGGGTGTCTTTGGCAAAACAAAAACAATTCAAATGATCATAGTCCCTCGATGACACTTTCAAAAGTTGCCTAAAAAATGATCAAGTCCCTTAAAGGAAAAATTTCCCAAAGACACTTGGCACCATTGCAATCATGGTCTAAACGATGACCCGCGCCCGTCCCGCTCACATCCTAACAGAAGATTGTCCACCAAATACAATGGTGGAACAAAATTGTTAAAAGGGTTAAAACATAGAGAAAACCTTTGAGAAATTTAGGGGTAGACAACTCTTGGTTACTTGCTAACTTGCAAAAACACTTGCCTATTTTTCAAACCCACACACAAAGCACAATTTCAAACAATTGAAAACACAAGGCAAGTGATCTAAGCAAGTAAATAAGAGCCCATGGATAACCATGGATAGAAAGGGTGCTAATACCTTCCCTTTCTATAATCTACTCCCCAAAACCAAGAAAACATCTCAAAGGTTTTTGCTGTGCTTTTTAAACCTTTCCTTAGGATAAAATAAAAAGTCGGTGGCGACTCTTGCTCAACCGAAACATTTGCGAAAACAAACGCAAAACCTCAAGTCAGTTCTCCCACCGTATCACAGAACTGGCGACTCTGCTGGGGAGAATTTTAAAATGGAGTAACCTTAGGGCTTAGATCACCCTCTTGCATGACTAATTGTTTGCTTTGTTTGATTTATATCTTGGCTCTCTTATTTGGGTTTGAAATCCTACACCCGGATTTGGGGAAACATTCATAGATAGCAATACGTTGTGGAAACTATGCGGGGTATACTGACACGGTTGAAGCAATAGCTATATTAGTGCGACATATTTGTGAGTACCGGTAACCCTTGAGTTCAATCAAGGAGAGTACGGGGCCGCTGAGTGATGTCACTAAGCACTAATGACCTAGAACCTTACTAGACCATCTTGGCCTTTCATTAGGGGTAGTGAGATGACCGGCTTTGGTGCAGTCCGAAGTTGGTAGATACTCGATACTACACTCATTGAGGGTTGTTTTCTTAGAATATTTTGGTCGCTAGTTAAGTGGCTAAACCAAAACAATGAACATGGAAAACAATTCAGTGATATTGAGCTCCTTAGAACCCGGTTACTATTTATAGGACAGGTTTTTAAGCCAACTACACTCAAGAGGGTACTTACCTATGAAACCCCATGCAAGCCTGAAACTAGGGTTTGGTGTGAATTGCTTGTACATATGTTTGTGCATACATCATGAGCATCATGAAGCATCATATGCATACACTAACCATTTCAAGGGTTTAGATCTTCATCTTTGTTCTTGTTTTGTAGGTCATGGAAATTCTTCGCAGGAAAACTATCCAAGTCAACCTTGTGAGAATCCCTCCTCAACTCAAGGAGCTCACATCCAGGATTTCAGAAAGCTCTCCCTTCAGTGAAAGACATGGTAGACTGCTCAGCCTAGTCAACACCAACATTGAAGAGGACATGGTAAAGGTGTTGTTCCAGTTCTTTGACCCTCTTCACCACTGTTTCACTTTCCCCGACTATCAATTGGTGCCCACTTTGGAGGAATTTTCTCAACTCCTGAGAATTCCTATTCTTAATCAACTACCCTACAACGGTACGGAAAAAGAACCAAAGCCTGAAGATGTTGCTCAAGCACTACACTTGCAACCATCTGACATCAAGGGGCATTGGGAAACTAGAAGCGGTGTCAAAGGCTTCTTGGCAAAATTCTTGTTTGAGAAGGCACAAGAGTGTTGGAATTCATTGGATCTACAAGCCTTTGAAGAAATTGTGGCACTCCTCGTTTATGGGTTGGTCCTGTTCCCAAATCCTGACCAGCTTGTGGATGTCAACGCCATCAAGATCTTCTTATCCAGGAATCCAATACCAACATTGCTTGGGGACATTCTTCACTCATTTTACACACGAACAATGAGAAAGAGGGGTGTTCTCATGTGCTGTACTCCTCTCCTTGCAAGGTGGTTTATTTCGCACCTTCCACAATCTGTCTTGAAGAATGACCAAAGTTTAAGGTGGTCACAACGGTTGATGACCCTCACTCACTCTGATGTACATTGGTGTTCTCGGTCCAGAGAAAATGTCATCATCGTCGATCATTGTGGAGAGTTCCCTAATGTTACATTACTTGGCATTAGAGGAGGCATTACCTACAACCCTTGTCTAGCTTTGAGACAATTTGGTTATGCACGGAGGGATGGCCTTCACGACATGTTGATTCCTGACCTAGTTTTTAACTTCAACAACGATGCGCAAGGACTTCGCCAAAGATTCATCAGAGCTTGGAGGATGCCTAACAAGGTAGACAGCAAGACACTGGGGCACAAGAACTCCATCCCTCTTGAGCCTTATCTCAAGTGGGTACCAACTCGAGCCTAGAGTCTAATGATGCCTTACCCTCATGTTCTCCCTGTGATTAAAGATCCCATTAAGGAAGGAGAGGTTCCCTACACCATCCTATATCCTGACATGCCTACATCGTGGGAGGAGATGCAGAAGAGTTGGATCCAACTCAAGGAGGAACAAAATACTTTTGAAGCCAACTTCTACGCCAGTGAGAAGAAGATTTTGGAGCTTACCCGCCGACTCCACGAGGAAGATACCCTCAACACTTACATCGCACCAAAGAGGATGCGCAACTTCTTTTTACCTTGAGAAGTTTTTTGTAATATTTGGCCCATGGGGCATTTATGTACTGACAAATTTCTTCTTATTAATATGACGTGCGTTCTTTTTTGTTTGCAACAATTTTGAATTTGCTAAATCCTTGAATGCATTGCATACATAAGCATATCATTCATCATACGCATAAGCAGGTCTCCACACCAGGTTTCCTTATCTTTCTGTTGTTTATTTCAGTAAGATGGATCTCGAACAGACGGTCAAGGACTTGTAGTCTCAAAACTCACAGTTTCAACATCTTCTGATGACCTTGGCAAAGGGTCAGGAGGATCTAAAAGCCCTGCTTGGGAACAAAGAGCAAGTGAAAAAGAAGAAGAAAAGAATCGGGGTGGCTACCCTAGGAAGAAGGTTTAAGGGTGAAGCCAGAAGAGTTCTTGAATTTCCCCCTACTTCTGAAGAGGGAACCAGTAAAGGGAATGCGGCTGCGGTACCTTCTGAATCCGAAGCTGAAGAAGGAGAGGCTGAAGAAGACGAAGACTACTCTGAGCAACAATACCCGCCCGCCAATGATAAGTACAAAGGCTTGGAAGACAGGTTGGCAGCTATGGAGCTGCAGAGAGTTCCCGGCTTAGATTTCGAAGATTTGGGATTAGTTGCTGGAATTGTCATCCCCCCGAAGTTCAAAGTGCCAGTTTTTGCAAGATATGACGGGCTATCCTGCCCGAAGATGCATCTCAGATCATATGTAAGGAAGATCCAACCTTACACTGCAGACAAGAACCTTTGGATCCATTTCTTTCAGGATAGCCTTTCAGGGGCTCAACTCGAGTGGTTCTATCAGCTGGATGGAGGCAGTATCCTAAACTGGGAAGACTTGGCTACGACATTTTATAAACAGTATCAGTATAATTCTGACCTTGCTCCCACGTGTACCCAACTTCAGGGTATGTCACTGGGGACGGGCGAAGGATTCAAGGAGTATGCGCAAAATTGGAGGGATCTGGCTGGCAGGGTGCAGCCACCGTTGACTGACCGTGAACTTGTTGACATGTTCCTAGGGACCCTGTCCGGACCATTCTTCAATCATATGATTGGAAATTCTTCTGTTGGGTTTACAGATTTGATCTTGACTGGTGAGAGGATAGAAGCTGGCATTAAGTCGGGGAAGATACAGAAAGGTGCCTCCGCAAGTACTGAAAAGAAGCCCTTCAAGAAGGAAGCTAGTGCTGTTTATGGTCCCAGAAGACAAGTTAAACCCGAACGCCGCCAAGCTGTCAATGCATTGGTAATTTCAAAGCCTGCTGCTGCTCCTCAGCAATTCAACCAACCAAGGGGTGAGAGACCCAAAAGGCAGTACACTCGGCTCAGCATGACCCTGTCTCAGATTTTTCCGCAACTACTGTCAACCAATCTGGTAACTGTCAAAGAAGCTCCGAAGGTAGTGAATACGGCTTCTCCAAAGTACAACCCCAACGCCCGTTGCGCTTATCACTCTGATAGCCCGAGGCATACCACGGACGATTGCTGGGCTCTGAGGAATAAGTTTCAAGACCTTATTGATGCTAAAGAAATACAGTTCGAGGCGCCCGAAAGACCCAATGTTGTAATTGCTCCCATTCCCCAGCATGGAGTGAATGCTGTGGAAGAAGACCGGTATGTAACCTCCGTGGAAGAGATTGTTACTCTGTTGTTGACTGTCAAAAGGAACCTGTTGCTAGCCGGTTTATTTCCGGGATATGGTAAAGGTTGCCTTCTATGTGCTGTTTTACCTGCTGGTTGTCCCTTGCTGAAATCAGGTATCCAAAGCCTGATGGATAGCAAAGAGATCTTGTTCGAGAAGATTGTTGTTCCTGCTGTCCCTATTGAAGAAGTTTCCATTGTCACTATTTTCAACAGCCCTCCTAAGGCTCCTTCGAAGAAGCCTGTCAAAATCATGTCCACTCAGAAGATTGCTCCTATTATCATCACTGTTTCGGGGCCTCTCCCCTATATATCTGACAAAGTTGTCCCATGGCACTATGGGGCAGATGTTTATGTTCTTGGAATAAAACAAGAGTTCGATACAAGTACCGGTGTCAGCAACATTACCGGGCCTGCCAAAATTACTCGCAGTGGTAGGCTGTTCTCGCCAGATATTGTGCCACCAGCTGTTCAGAAACCTCTTATCATCACACCTGCAAGTGTGCCTGTTCCCCTTCCTAATCAAGTTCCTGTTTCTACCCCTGCTGCCGAGTCATCTAACGCTCGGGGCAAAGGGATTGCTATTGATTTGCCTGCCCTGACGGAGGCACCAAAGACAACCAATGTTGAAGCTTCCCAGCAAGAGATGGAGGAGATCCTCAATATTATCAAGAAAAGTGATTTCAACGTAGTTGAGCAGCTGGGGCACACCCCATCAAAGATTTCTATGCTATCACTGTTGTTGTGTTCAGAGGCCCATGCCAAGGCCCTGATCTCCTTCCGGAAGACGGCCCATGTGCCACAAGAAACATCTGCTGATCAATTCACTGATTGTGTGGCCAACCTGACTGCTGATAATGGGTTGGGCTTCTCTGACACCGATCTGACCGCCAAAGGAAAGAACCATAATGACGCCCTACATGTCTCCATTGAATGCAGGGGCACTACTCTTGCCCATGTGTTGGTAGACATCGATTCTTCATTGAATGTATTGCCCAAGAAGGCCCTAGACAGGTTGGATTGTGAGGGTCTGGAGCTCAAGCCCAGTAACATTGTTGTCCGAGCCTTTGACGGTTCGAAAAGGATGGTACATGGTGAAGTTGACATTCCAATCAGGGTTGGTTCTCAAGTTTTTGATTCAACTTTCTATGTGATGGAAATCCGTCCATCATACTCTTGTTTGCTGGGTCGTCCATGGATCCACAAGGCTGGAGCTGTGACCTCCACACTACATCCGAAGCTTAAGTACCCAGTCAGAGGAAAGATTGTGACAGTTCAGGGGGAGGAAGAATATATGGTCAGCCACCTAAACTCGTTCTGGTACATAGAAATGGATGGGGAATTCATTGAGACTCCATTCCAGCACTTTGAAGAGGTGTCTCAGACATTGGCATCAGCTGAAACTGTGATTGAAGACCCTCCTTTGAAGATGGCTTCCTTAAAGGATGCCCGGGCTGTGATTGAGAAGGGTGAGTGTGCAAACTGGGGCCGACTTCCTGATTTCACTCCAAAGACTGACAAGTTTGGTTTGGGCTTCACTGCAGAGGCTCAGAGGGCTGTTCGTAAGGCAAGGATTTGAAGACCTCCTGTGTTCATCACCAACCCGGGAGTGAATGCTATTGAAGACGACGTGGAGGAATCTGAATTCGACAGCTGGATCTACCCAACAACCGACAGTGGACCAAGCAACTGGACTGCCAAAGACTTCACACCTATTACTTTTGTCACTCAGTAATGAACTCTTTTGTTTTCAATTTGTAACAAAAAATATGTTGAAACTTTTATGGCTCGGTGTCCTACCCGGGGCACCGTGGCTTCATTTGTGAGGGATTTTGTATGTCATTTTCATATATCATTAATCAAAACATTGGATGTTTGTTGCATTTCAAAATCTTGCGCTCCTTTTCTTTCTTTATTATATATTGCAAAACAACTATATTTACACACACTCACTTATACAGGTTCCAATCCACTCTGGATCTCACTGGTAACGACTCTGCTACTGCCAGTTATGACTTCAAAAATCCGATCAACTTAGCCGAAGACGAAGGTGAAGATGATTGTGAAGTGCCTGGTGAACTTGCAAGACTGCTACTCCAGGAAGAGAGGGCCATTCAGCCACATGAAGAGCCAGTGGAAACGGTAAATATGGGTACTGAGACAGACAAAAAGGAAGTCAAGATTGGTGCCAATCTAGAGCTCAGTGTGAAACAACGGTTGATTCAGATGCTGCACGACTATGTATAAATCTTTGCCTGGTCTTACAAAGATATGGCTGGGTTGGATACTGACATTGTGGTTCATCACCTGCCTACCAAGGAAGATTGCCCTCCGGTAAAACAGAAGGTCCGCTGTATGCGTCCAGAAATGTCAGAGAAAATCAAGGCTGAGGTTATGAAACAGTTTGACGCCGGTTTTCTAGCAGTGACTTCTTACCCTCAGTGGATTTCTAATGTGGTTCCAGTGCCGAAGAAGGATGGTAAGGTCCGAATGTGTGTTGATTACAGGGATTTGAACAGGGCGAGCCCTAAGGATGATTTCCCTCTGCCTCATATCGACATTCTGGTTGACAACACTGCTCAGCATAAAGTATTCTCTTTCATGGGCGGCTTCTCCGGTTATAATCAGATCAAGATGGCTCCTGAAGACATGGAGAAGACCACTTTTGTTACTCAGTGGGGCACCTTTTGCTACAAGGTCATGCCTTTTGGGTTGAAAAATGCTGGGGAAACCTACCAATGTGCCATGGTCGCTTTATTTCATGACATGATCCACCATGAGATAGAAGTATACGTCGACGATATGATTGCAAGGTCCCAAACTGAGGAGGAACACCTTGACCATCTACGGAAGCTGTTTGACCGTCTGAAGTTGTACAAGCTGAGGTTGAACCCAAACAAGTGCACCTTTGGGGTGAGATCTGGAAAATTGCTAGGCTTCGTCGTAAGCGACAAAGGCATACAAGTGGACCCTGCAAAAGTGAAAGCCATACAAGAGATGCCAACTCCCAAGACAGAGAAAGAAGTCAGAGGCTTTCTAGGACAATTGAACTACATTACCCGTTTCATCTCGCATCTAACTGCTACCTGTGAACCAATCTTCGAGCTGCTGAAGAAAGATCAAGTAGTGCGTTGGAACGATGAATGTCAGGCCGCTTTCGAAAATATCAAAGAGTATCTCCAAGAACCACCCATTCTTATGCCGCCGGTTGAAGGGAGACCTCTAATCCTATACTTAACAGTACTTGACAACTCAATGGGGTGTGTGCTGGGGCAGCATGACGAGTCTGGCCGAAAAGAACACGCCATTTATTACCTTAGCAAAAAGTTTACCGACTGTGAGACCCGATACTCACTGCTCGAGAAAAGTTGTTGCGCTTTGGTATGGGATGCTCGCCGGCTGAGATAATATATGTTGACTCACACTACTCTGTTGATTTCAAAAATGGATCCAATCAAGTACATATTCGAAAAGCCTGCTCTGTCTGGAAGAATAGCAAGATGGCAAATGATCTTGATGGAATACGACATCCAGTACACGACTCAGAAAGCAATCAAGGGAAGTGTATTGGCAGACCATTTGGCACACCAGGCAGTGGACGATTATCAGTCGATGAACTTTGAATTTCCAGACGAGGATATCATGGTAGTGACTGATTGTGAAGTACCTGGACTGGATGAAGGACCCGAGGAGGGATCCCGATGGTCTATGCACTTTGACGAAGCCTCAAACGCTTTGGGTAATGGTATCGGCGCTGTGATCATATCCCCTAAAGGCACTCATACTCCACTCACCGCCCGATTATGTTTCAACTGCACCAACAACATGGCGGAGTATGAGGCATGCATCATGGGTCTTCAAGCTGCAATTGACTTAAGGATCAAGTTTTTGAGAGTCTTCGGAGATTCCGCTCTCGTGATCAATCAGGTCAAAGGCGAGTGGGATACGAAACACCCAAATCTTATTCCTTACAAGGAGTATGTGCTGACATTGCTTCCCCACTTCGAAGAGATAACTTTTGAACACTTCCCAAGAGAGGAGAATCAGTTAGCAGTCGCACTAGCTACGATGTCTTCTATGTTCAAAGTCAAATGGGATAACGAGGCTCCCCGGATCATTATCTGGAAATTGGATGAACTTGCACATTGCTGCGATCTCGAGACCGAGGAGGTAACTGAAAAGCCTTGGTATCATGAAGTAAAAAGGTACCTGGAAGCTCAGGAATACCCCGAGGGTGCATCCGTTAACGACAAGAAGTTTCTGAGAAGGTTCGCGGCAAAGTTCTTCCTCAGCAATGGCATTCTCTACAAGCGAAACCATGATTCAACCTTACTGCATTGTGTGGATAAGACTGAAGCAGAAAAGATAATGGCAGAGCTACATGAAGGTACCTTCGGAACACACTCCAGTGGACATACCATGGCAAAGAAAATCCTTCGGGCTAGATATTTCTGGTCCATAATGGAAGCCGATTGTTATCAGCATTCTCGAACTTGTCATAAATGTCAGATCTATGCTGATAAGGTGCACATTCCTCCGGTTCCTCTGAACGTCTTGACAGCACCTTGGCCTTTTGCAATGTAGGGCATTGATATGATCAGCGAAATCATACCTATGGCATCCAACGGGCATCGCTTCATCCTAGTAGCAATTGATTACTTCACGAAGTGGGTTGAAGCAGCTTCCTATGCTACGGTAACCAAGAACGTCGTAGCACGGTTCATTCAGCACAACCTGATCTGTCGATACGGTGTACCTGAGAGGATCATTACGGATAATGGTACCAATCTTAACAACAAGATGATCACTGAGCTCTGCGAGCAATTCAAGATACAGCACCACAACTCTTCTCCCTACCGGCCGAAGATGAATGGGGCTGTGGAAGAAGCGAATAAGAATATCAAGAAGATTGTGAAGAAGATGACAGTGACCTAAAAAGATTGGCACGAGATGTTGCCGTTTGCTCTTCATGGGTACCGTACCTCAGCACAGACGTCAACAGGGGTAACTCCCTTTTCCTTGGTCTATGGCATGGAGGCAGTCTTGCCTATCGAAGTCCAGATACCCTCTCTCCGGATAATGAAGGATGCAGACTTGAGCGAAGATGACTGGATCCAGATTCGGCTTGATCAATTAAACCTGATTGACGAAAAGAGACTCACTGCTATTTGTCATGGTAAGACGTACCAAAAACGGATGATCAGGGCATTTAACAAGAAGGCCAGACGACAAGAGTATCAAGTCGGAGACCTGGTAATCAAGCGCATCATTCTTCCTCAAGGTGATCCCAGGGGCAAATGGACCCCTACGTACGAAGGGCCATTTGTGGTTAAACATATCTTCTCAGGAGGAGCTATGATTCTAACCACCATGGATAGTGACGACCTTCCTCACCCTGCCAATGCAGACATAGTAAAAAGATACTACACATGAATTAAAGACCCGATAGGTTGACACACCTAGGCAAAAATAAGGGCTTCCCGGCGAACCAAAAGTGTTCGGGCAAAAATAAGGGATGAAATGAAAAAAATCTGTACACCCGGCAAGTCGAAAACCTGAAAAGGCGGCTTGGGCAAAAATGGGTATCCCGGTGGACCGAAAACCCGAAAGGGCGGTCCAGGAAAAAGTTAGGGATTAAAGCGTAATACTATGTCTCGTTGGATCACCTTGCATCCAGAATTCGGTATCAACTATCAGGCTCAGATGAGTCCAATCAATCAGCTTCATCTTCAACTAAGCAGCAGAGTGATGAGACGCTTGAAGACATAAAGGCGATAGCAGAGTTGGAACCCAGTGGGATTATTTTTCACATAACTGTTTTGTTTCCTTTTCACAAAATTGTATAAACTCTATTTTGCTCGGCGGCGTTCTCTTACTAGGACGTCAACCTCCTGTACATAAAACGCCTATTTACAGGCAAATTTCAAAATCAACACAAGTTCAATTTTTTAGACGAATTACCCATCGTTTTTCCTTTTTCTGTTTTGTTTTGCAATGAGCGTCCAATGTTCATTTTTGATATATGCATTTGACATTAATTGCTAATCATGAATATGTGCATACGAAACAAAAGACTAATTACAGATGACATCAGAAACAGGGGCAATTTAGAATTGTCCCAGCGATCTAGTTGCTCTGTCCACCCAGGTACCAAGGTAGGTTCGGATGAAGAATGTGACCAAGTTACCTCAACTCCCCACAGAGTAAGACAAGAGTCAGCAATACTCTCCCCAGGAAGAGTTGGTCCCTCATCAGCCTTGAAAAGGCACTTTGTTCCCCTAGCAAGTCCGCGATACTCACCCCAAGCAGAGTTAGCCTACTGCCAGCCTTACGGAAGTTGGGCATCCCTAGAAGATCTCAACATTCCCCAGTGGAGTATAAACATTCCTCAGCAAGCGTCCCCGGCAGTCTTAGTATAAGATTGTTCCCCGGCGGAATACAAGACATCCTAGAGGAGCCACTCCCCAGTACAGTCCAAAGTTTCCCCAGGAGAGTGGAATACATATCCCCAACAGGTCTTGAGGCTTATCCCCAGTAGATTCTGGAAGCTTATCCCCTGCAGAGTACGAACGCGTCTCCCCGACTTTATTCAGAGGTTATTTCCCACCAGAGCTTATAACTGGGTTATCCTCAGCTAATTACCACGGAAAGATCGTCCTCAGCAAAGTTCTTCCTATCCCCAGCGGAGTTCATCAAATTCCCCAACATAATTTACCAGTGGAATCCCCAGCGGAGCTCTCATCAAAACCTCAGCGAAGTATCTCTTCCCACAGAGTAATACCCCGCAGAGTAATCTCTTCACCTATTTTATTCCCCTCAGAGTAATCTCTCCAACAAGTTTATTCCCCAACGGAGTCATCTTCTCCTACCGGTTTATTCTTGCAATCATCATCCCCAGTGGAAAAGAAGAACTTTACTCTTCAACATCAGCCCAGGATTTGATTTCCCGGCACTCGTCAAGGATTTATTTTCCTAGACGAAAACACATTCATAGACATTTCACATTTCATACATACATGATAAAGTGCATACAACACTGTCTCATTTTGAGCATCATGACATCATGCAGCTCATACATCATGACATTGCATACAACTGATGTTTTGCCTTTTCAGGAAAAAGTCAATCCAAAGATGATTACTATCAACTATCGCAATTCCATATTCGATTCCTGTATCTAGCCAGGGCATATCTGCGAGCGATTGATTGTAGATTCGATACCTGTATCTAGCCAGGGCATATCTGCATGAAGAGTTTGAAGATCAACCCCTGTAACAGGCCAGGAAATTATCCTTCATTCTCAGGTCAGAGGTTTACACCTGTATCCAGCCAGGAAAGCTATCTCTACCAACCTTTTGCAAATTCCAGATTCGATTCCTGTATCCAGCCAGGGCATATCTGTAGACGACCAATTCCAGATTCGATTCCTGTATCCAGCCAGGGCATATCTGAAGATGACCAATTTCCAGATTCGATACTTGTATCCAGCCAGGGCATATCTGTGAGTATTTGATTGTGGATTCGACACCTGTATCCAGCCAGGGCATATCTGCATAAATAGTTTAGAGATTTGATACCTGTATCCAGCCAGGGCATGTCTGTAAGCAACCTTTTGAAGTTCCGGATTCGATTCCTGTATCTAGCCAGGGCACGTCTGTGAGCAACTAATTATAGATTCGATACCTGTATCTAGCCAGGGCATATCAGCATGAAGAGACTGAAGATCAACACCTGTAATAAGCAAGGAAACCATCTTTCTTTCTCAAAGTACGCAAGTTCTCGCTAAGGAATCTCTTACGCGATCAACACTTCCAAATGGCATCTATAAGCCCATTCCCGACAAGGTTCTGTCACACCTCCAGATGGAATCTATAAGCCCATCCTCCTATCCACCATCTCTCCAAATGGAATCTATAAGCCCATTTCCGCCATCACATTGCTGATACTCCACTATGTGAGTGCAAATTTCCGGGCACTCTAGTGTCCAATCTCCTTTTACCCTCGAGTCGCGAAAGGCAAACTTTCCAATCTAACTCTTCAGGTTCAAGAAGATTGAACAGGGGCAACTGTTGTACCCCAAAATTTGCCCTCCCATTTCATCAATATTTTCTCACCACAAGACCCTTGGAGCTCAAGATCCAGTTAGGTTTTACTCTGCTCAAGACCCCTCCTTGCACGGTTGACCCAAATTAGGGTTTGTGTTTGCACAAAGATGTTTTGACCTAAAAGGCCCAAGATGACTTTCATGCTTCATGTTGGAATCACAAGTTTATCCATACCAAGTTTCAAGCCTTGATTCCAATCTTTGCCCAGTCAATTGGACAGTTGACCTAGAAATCAGCTGTATTGGGGAAAAAGTCAACTGTGGTCAATTGACAGTCAAACCTCATGATTTTTGACCCACATCAACATTATGAACTCATATGGACCATTTGATCAAGTTTGGATCACAATTCCACAAGAAATCTGATCAGATCACCAAAAGGGCAAAATGGTCATTTTTAGGGTTTTGACTGCACAAAGGCAATTTTTGACTGTTTGACCTAGCCAATGGCAAACCAAGCTCACATATGGACTCAAGGACCCAATGTCATTGTCTTGACATGTTCAACAAGTTCAAAAGATCCCAATTGCACAAGATTGACAGATGAATTTTCCAGTCAACTGATCAAATTTGACTGTATACTGAAAAGTCAAACTTTGACTTTTTGGTTAAAATCAAGTGCCAAGATTCATTTTTCATCAAGACATGTCAAATCATGAAACTTGTTCATCAAGAAACCAAAAATTACAAATTAGGGTTTGAAATGAAGAAATTTCATAACTTAGAAATTTTCTAAGTTATGAAAATTCCTAATTTTTTCCTAACTTTGTCCCATTTTTTCATCAAGATATATTTGGATTCAAACAAAACTCAAAACATGAAAGTTATAGTCCATTGCAAAATCTACAACTTTTATTCACAAAGTTTCCTCAAAAGAAGCTTGTAGCTCAAGTTATGATTTTTGGAACAAGGGTGCAAAACATTCTTAACTTAGAAAAATTTTGACCTATTCTAGGCATGATTTTTGCCCAACTTCATAGCCACTTTTCACATGCTTCCACTTGGAATTTCAAATTTCATTACAAAGATGGATTGTAGTACACATTCCAAGCTTTCCAAAATGTCCAAGAACTTCTCAAACACCCTTGTGGTTAGGGAGAATCGAATTTGTCAATATGGGAAAAAGTGACTTTGTTCATGAGCCATGTACATGTTCATAACTTGTGCATTTTTGAAATCAGCATGTGCAAGCTACATTACAGGCCTCTAATATCATTTACACTCAAAAATTAAATGCAAACCCTTTGTGTTCAAGCCTTATCTTGTGTGTTTAACCATTACCTTCAATACCTCCCTAAACATCAAAACACCATTTTGCTGCACAAAATAGGGCATCCATGCAGATTGAGTTGCACAACTCAGTTTGCTCGTGCGTTTTGGCCAAAGCTGGTTCATACACACTCCCTACCATCCATTGAAACTATCCCAAGCCCTAGCTACAGACTGTAACACCTCTAACCAACTTCACCATTTTCACTTTTTCTGTTTTGCAGGTTGACTTCTATAGCTCGATTCATTTAGTTTCAAAGCAAGCTAAAGGTTGGAGAAGCATCCCTGAACTTCAAGCAAGCTGTACAAGTCCTCAAGTCCCATTGAAAGTACCTCCATTGTCATACACGTATCAAGCTGAAACAGGTAAACTTTGGACTTCTATCTCTCAATCTAGGAAGAGTTAGCCTTAGGTTTATGAATGGAAAATGCTCTACTCATGGCCCTGAAACTACACATATAATTACTTTGCATTTATGTTGTGTGTACTAAGAGAATTTGGAACCTGAACATTAGAAAAAACTTAGGTCAGGAATTAGGGATGAAGAAATTCTCTTTCATTTCTTAGAGTTAAGTCAAGTTCTTTATATGTCTGGATTCGTCTCTTGATGCTCTACATTTTTGGTGTTATGAGTTTTGCTTGAAAGTCCAAGAATCAGGATGTTTGAATCAGCATGAGAAACGCGCGTTTTTTGACAAACTGGCTGGAGGTTGAAGAAGATAGACTTGGGCTGGGCCTGAGTTTTGTTTTCCTTTTTGCACCACTTTATTTCACACACACCCCCCTGGCCCATTGCTTGATATATTTGTCATTTTTGATTTTTTCCTTTTGATTTTGATTTCATATATTTATCCAAACATGAAAAAACATTAAAAATATTTTTCTCACATTTTTTGCATTTTATTTGATATTTATTTGTTTCTTTTAGTTATATATGTAAATAAATACATAATACCTTTTATTTTAAAATACAAAAAATATATAAATACATTTTATTTTCTAATTTTATTTTATTTTATCTTTTGAAAACATTTTATATAAAAAATATACTTTTTTTTTGTAAATAATAAATATTGTTATTTTTGTACATATTTAATATATTTAGTATATAATATATATACTTATATATTTATTAGAATATTTAGGAGAAAAACATAAAAAATAATACATTTTTATTTTTATTAATAATTAACCTCAAAAATACTTATTTTACAATATACTTTCTTTTTATTTATTTTTTGTACATAATTAATAAATGTTGTATATAATAAATAATTAATATATTTTATTTAGCAAATTAGGGTTTTGCCCTAAACCATGAAAATATCCAAAAATTAATCCTTTTTATTTTTGTTTATTTGACACATGAAAAATACTTTTACATACATATAAAAAATCATATTTTGCATCTTGCATATTTATTGTATTTTATTTATTTATTGTACAATTAAATACCTTGTAAATTCCATTTGGATTGTAATGGTTTAGATTTAAATTTCTTGCTAAAATATCCCCATTTGAACATTTGTACCCCCCATCCCATATTTGTGTTGTAATAATTTAGGACCTTTATTTTCCGCATTTAAAAGCTTTCTAAATATGCCATGATAGACTTAGGGTTTGTATGCAAAAATCAACCAAACAAATAGCTTGACCTAATTCAAAGATAACAAAGCATGAAAACGAACAAACACCAATCACACTTGCACCCCTTAGGGTTACTCCACTTGTTGCCTTCAATAATGGGCCATATTGCATGTTGGGTGTCTTTGGCAAAACAAAAACAATTCAAATGATCATAGTCCCTCAATGACGCTTTCAAAAGTTGCCTAAAAATGATCAAGTCCCTTAAAGGAAAAATTGCCCAAAGACACTTGGCACCGTTGCAATCATGGTCTAAACGATGACCCGCGCCCGTCCCGCTCACATCCTAACAGAAGATTGTCCACCAAATACAATGGTGGAACAAAATTGTTAAAAGGGTTAAAACATAGAGAAAACCTTTGAGAAATTTAGGGGTAGACAACTCTTGGTTACTTGCCAACTTGCAAAAACACTTGCCTATTTTTCAAACCCACACACAAAGCACCATTTGAAACAATTGAAAACACAAGGCAAGTGATCTAAGAAAGTAACTAAGGGCCCATGGATAACCATGGATAGAAAGGGTGCTAATACCTTTCCTTTCTATAATCTACTTCCCGAACCCAAGAAAACATCTCAAAGGTTTTTGCTGTGCTTTTTAAACCTTTCCTTAGGATAAAATAAAAAGTCGGTGGCGACTCTTGCTCAACCGAAACATTTGCAAAAACAAACGCAAAACCTCAAGTCAGTTCTCCCACCGTATCACAGGTTCCAACGAGAGCTTCAAAGGATACGCCCAAAAGTGGAGAGATCTGGCTGGTAGGGTGCAGCCCCGTTTAACTGACAGGGAGCTGATTGACATCTTTATGGGAACTTTGACATGGCCTTTCTTCAAACATTGATCGGAAGCTCCTCAGCTGGGTTCACCGAGCTAATACTGACCGGTGAAAGGGTCGAAGCTGGCATCAAAAGTGGAAAGATCCAAGGAGCTACACCCTCTGATGCTCAGAAAATCCCCTACAATGGGAAGAAAGAGTCCAATGTTGTGTACAGTCAAAAGAGTCGCCGTGACCAACACGTAGGGGCAGTCCTGATCTTTGGTTCTGCATCACACCGACAACAGCAAAAGGGAAATCAACAAAGGCCAGACGAGCCTAAAAGACAGTTCACCAACATCAACATGCCGCTATCTCAAGCTCTACAATACTTATTGAGGATGAATCTAATTGCATTAATAGGACCTCATCCAAACCCTAAGACTTCATCTCCTAACTACAATCCTAATGCAACACGTGCTTATCATTATGACAGTCCCGGGCATGACACTAATGATTGCTGGGCATTGAAGTACAAAATTTAGAATTTGATTGACACCAAGGAGATCGAGTTTGATCCTCCAGAGACTCCAAACGTGACATTTGCTCCTATGCCGAATCATTGAGAGTGTCTTGTTCATTTTGAATTTTCAATTGTACTTCCTTTTGTTGTTCAAACAATTATCTATTAAATGTCAAACTTTATTTCATTAATGCATTGCATATGTCTTGTCTTGAATTCATCCATTCGTTTTCACTATACTTGAACTATGCTTTCTACTTTCTTTTGACATTTAACTCTTGCTAAAAGTTACAAGCCTTTAGAGGGAGGATAACGAAAACAATGCCATAATCTCATACATTATGCTTTTGGACAGACCTTACTAACGATGTACAGGCGTTTCTTTCAAATCCTAAACACTGGAGTTATAAGGAAGATAATCCCTGGTCAACCCCTTCGAGCCAAAGAAGTAGAAGTTTTCTGTTTTAACACAAATTGAAACCATTAATCAAACCTGGGGCAGGGTAGTCTCTCAGTTAATTCAAAATGTGCGTTTAGCCATAAACTCTCAGTTCGTAATACAGCGAACGACATAAAAAAAAACATTCCTTTGGAATCAAAAGACAGTGATGGTTCCCAATCACGTAGGCAGTCATTATCTCTCAAAAAGAAAAGCCCACTAAGTCAAAACCTACAAAGAAGACAGGGGCATCCCGCTGACTGTAATCTCAAAAATAGGAACAGTCAGGCAAAAATCAAGGATAACAAATCAAAAGAAAGAGGTAACTACAAATCCTCAACAACATGAAAAATGTTGCAAAAATGACTGCCTTCCAACAAATTCAACTTGTGTGAACCATCACCAAAATGCTGTTCCAGACTCATTTGGAGTTTAAGCACACAATTAATTGAGTTTAGGATTGAAGAACATCACGAAGAGTGGGTGGGTACAAATATACTTTGAGCCTTTATCCTTTGTTTCTTAAACCGTGAATCAAGCCACGTTACAACCTTTCAAAAGTCCTAATTGAAGCATGGGTTAGTTCGAAAGCATACTGTTACAAAAGGTATCCTGATTCCTGTAAGGCTTTTCTCTAAATCTTGAGTCGAAATTTTCTTATAAAAAGTTTTCTGCTAAAAAATGCATTTTTCAAAAAATTTCAAGAAAAAGCATAAACTTTGCATTACTTGAATATCACTGTTTGCATTTGGCTATTTGTTTGACAACAGAGAAATTCACACAACGAATATCTGATGAACGAAAGCTCTCTCAGTGAACAAAACCAATTCAAGTGGGATGACACTCCCATTGACAAATCTCCTATCAACAGGAGGACATGACATGTCACTATCCAGCACACCTGGGGCAGTCCAGTCAAGATTCCAAAAACAAATCTCTCAAGAATTGCAGGGTAATCAGGGGGAGGTCTCCACCTCTGTCACTTGGGGCATTGAACGTCAATCCCGACAAAGGGTTACATGTAGTCAAACGTTTCCAGGCAGTGCCACAAACACTTGCTGCTAGGGGCAATGACAAATTCCCCAAAAAATCATTCTCATAGGATGATTCTCCAGCAGAAATTTAATCTCTGAAAACCTTTCCCCAGCTGAGAAAAACTTCAGGAATCCTCGAGGACTTCGTCAACAAAGTCGTTACCTCTCTAGCAGACCGGCCACAAGGTTTATTTCCCCAACAAACGGCAGAAATCCCCAGCTTGAGGTGGCCTCTCCAACTACTACAAATCAAAGGACCACAACTCCTCTTCCTCAGTAGACTACTCTACAATCCCTAGTAAGTTTCTGTGAAACCTGGACCTGACCGGATGTTAGTTCATCTTTGACTCCCCAGTAGAGCAACATACAGCCGAGAATCCTGAACTCTTTTCCCAAGCAAGAATTAACATTCTCCCCACAGAGTTTTCAATACTCCCCAGCGAAGTTTCTCCTCAAACAACAAAGCAGGAATCCACTGGAAACATTCTAAGAAAAGTTTGAAGACACACATACTCTTCAATATCAGTCCAGAATTAATAAACTCCCCGACATTTGTCAAGGATTTATTTTCCCAGACAAAAATACATTCATAAACATTTCACATTTCATACCTCCTATTTATATACATGATAAGTGCATACGACGCAATCTCATTTATTTTGAGAACATCATGACATCATGCATTTCATACATCATAATATTGCATACAACTAAAGTTTTACCTTTTCAGGAAAAGGTCAATCAACAGATGCCTACCAACCACCTTTTCAAGTTCCAAATTAATACCTGTAACAAGCCAGGAAAACTATTTGTGGACGACTGATTGTTGATTAATATCTGAAACCAGACAGGACAACTATCTACTTGACCATCGTGAAGCAACCCTACATCGGTTCCTTCTTTCCAAGATGCAGTTTTACACGGACTCATCATGAAGCAACCCTACATAGGTTCCTTCTCAATTTTGGATGCAGTTTTACACGGACTCCTCATCAGGAAACCCTACACAGGTTCCTTCTTTCTAAGATGCAGTTTTACACGGACTCATCATGAAGCAACCCTACACAGGTTCCTTCTCAATTTCGGATGCAATTTTACACGAACTCATCTTCAAGCAACCCTAAACAGGTTCCTTCTTTCCAATATGCATTTTTACACAGACTCATCATCAGGCAACCCTACACAGGTTCCTTCTCACTTATGGATGCAGTTTTACACGGACTCATCATCAGGCAACCCTACACAGGTTCCTCCTTTCCAAGATGAAGTTTTACACGGACTCATCATCAGGCAACCCTACACAGGTTCCTTCTCACTTCTAGATGCAGTTTTACATGGACTCATCATCAGGCAACCCTACACAGGTTCCTTCTTTCCAAGATGCAGTTTTACACGGACTCATCATCAAGCAACCCTACACAGGTTCCTTCTCACTTCTGGATGCAGTTTTACACGGACTCATCGTCAGGCAACCCTACACAGGTTCCTCCTTTCCAAGATGAAGTTTTACACGGACTCATCATCAGGCAACCCTACACAGGTTCCTCCTTTCCAAGATGAAGTTTTACACGGACTCATCATCAGGCAACCCTACACAGGTTCCTTCTCACTTCTGGATGCAGTTTTACACGGACTCATCATCAGGAAACCCTACACAGGTTCCTCCTTTCCAATATGTAGTTTTACACGAACTCATCATCAAGCAACCCTACACAGGTTCCTTCTCACTTTCGGATGCAGTTTTACACGGACTCATCATCAGGCAACCCTACACAGGTTCCTTCTTCCCAAGATGCAACTTTACACGGACTCATCATGAAGCAACCCTACATAGGTTCCTTCTCACTTATGGATGCAGTTTTACACAGACTCATCATCAGACAACCCTACACAGGTTCCTTCTTTCCAAGATGCAGTTTTACAGGGACTCATCATGAAGCAACCCTACATAGGTTCCTTCTCAATTTCGGATGAAGTATTACACGGACTCATCATCAGGCAACCCTACACCGGTTCCATCTCTTTCTAGATGAAGTTTTACATGTACTCATCATGATACAACCCTATACAGGTTCCTTCTTAATTCCAGATGCAGTTTTTACACAGACTCATCATGAAGCAACCCTACACAGATTTCGTCTCAGGAAATTTCAGATGCAGTTTTACACGGACTCATCATCAGGCAAACCTACACAGGTTCCTTCTTTCCAAGATGAAGTTTTACACCGACTCATCATCAGGCAACCCTACACAGGTTCCCTCTTTCTAAAGATGAAGTTTTACACAGACTCATCATCATGAAGCAACCCTACACAGGTTCCTTCTCAGGAAATTTCAGATGAAGTTTTACACGGACTCATTATCAAACAACCCAACTTTCCAATACAGTTCAGATGCGCTCCAGAAACGGACGCCATGCTGGCAATCATCCAGTTCCAGCTTATATATACAGTCCAGCAATCACCTCTGGATGGCATCTTTAAGCCCATCTCCAACAACTATCCATTACCTCTCCAAATGGCATCTTTAAGCCCATTTCCCACATAATCAACTACCACATCTTCGAGTGCAAATTTTCTGGGCACTCTAGTGTTCAATCATCTTCCACCTTTGAGTCACGAATGGAAAATCTCGCCAATCTAACTCTTCAGGTTAAAGAAGATTGAACAGGGGCAGCTGTTATACCCCAAAATTTTCCCTCTCATTTCACAAGGGATTACCCTGAATCCTCAAGTTTCCTTCCAAGCTTTAAACTACAAATTTTCCAAGGAAATCACTCACAAGGGCAAAACGAGCATTTGCACGCTGAAAAGTCAAACTTTGACTTTTGGATCAATATCAAATCTCAAGAATCATATTTCATCAAGACATGTTAGAATATGAAGTTTGTATCATCAAAAAGTTCAAAAGTCAAATTTACTATGGAAAAGCCAAATTTCTAAATACTTTGGATTTTTCTAAGTATTTAAGAAAAATGACACTTCAGAACTTCTGAGCCAGCCCCCAGGCAGGTGCAATCAGAAGTTGTAAACATGGTTCAACACATAGTCTTCAGTCAGAACATGGCTCTTCAACACCTACGCAAGTTCAGTCAGAGTTTGTTAAGGTAATGCAAAGAAGGTTAGGGAGCATGCTGCAAGCTTTCTAGAAAGTCTGAAAGCTCCTTTAGAACATGCTAGAGCCAGAAGGTAAAAGGATCAGAAGATTGGATGCTACGCTGAAGCAGAACTTTTGATCCAGAACTAAGCCTTGGTGTAGAGTTTCACGTTGCAGGATTTCTAGTTGTGATAAGTCTCATCATCATTTAATCCTCATTTAATGCTCACAACTACCTTCTGAGTTTTTATCCAAAGGATTTTCACCACGTGTACCTCTACTGTCTTGGGATAACAACTTTGCTTTTGCTTTTCCTTAAATCCTTCGGACAGCCACCATGCATTCTTAAAAGACAAGACAACGCTTCAGCACATGAAGGCTATTCTCAATGCTTTGGTCAAAACTTGACCAAATCCCAAAACATTGCTTATACAACTTGCTGCAGACCTATGACCAACAATTGGCTCAGCTTACGCCTGTATCTCATGATTACACTAAACTAGCATACGAAAACTATGATGAAAAAGCAAAGGAACAGGATACCAAAACGGGTTCAAATCCTATTTGTTTTCCCCCCCAAAATCACAACAAATTCATCTATAAATACTTGGCTCCATCACACGTTCAAGGGGCTGGCTTTTGGAAAGAAAGAACTATAAAAAAGAGAGAAAAGGAAGTTGTGAAACCTTCATAAAAATCCAGATTTCACATACACAAAAAACGAACCTTTGTTCTTCCCTTTGACTCAAAAAACACAAACATTGTTCCGTCACCCTTGCTGACTTAGAACATCCAAAGGCAGCCGCTCAAAGCTCCAAGCACGCTCCAGGTAAGTCTTTCTGACTTTACTTGCTTTTCATTCTGAACATCATTAACAGGTAAATATCATAGCATTATTGTTGTACATATCATTGTATGAATAGATGGATCAGAACTTCTAGAATAATGCTAGGCTCAGACTTAGGATTGGAAATTCCATGATTTGTTGTGTTGTGATCATTTCGATTTGCTGAAATGAATAAATTGTTGTTGTGCTGATTAGGAGCTGAAATATAACACATAACTTCTATTTTTCACTCATCATTTTAACACACAGAACTTCTAGGATTTTCTCACTGTTCTAACACAGCACAGAACTTCTGAGTTCTCCTTACATGTCAAATACACTAAACTGTTGACGTTTGCTCACTATTTCAGCATAATATAGAACTTATGACTTTTGGTTCACTGGCTGAACACCACCCAGAACCTTTCCCTTTCCCTCTGACGTTTTTGCAGGAACTCAGAGTGTACCAAATCAGAACTTCTGATTCTGACGCTTCCTTCTGAGTCATGCGCCTGGCTTCAGAATTTCTGATCCTTGTTTCCTTGTTTACAGCAACGCGCTGTTCCCACTTTGCATTTATTTTCCTTTTCATCTTTTTAAACATTAACACAAAAAAAACATAAAGATATTCTCCTTTTAATTTATTTCCTTAAAGACAAAATTTTTTTTTTCCAAACAAGTTTATTTCTTTCTTATATTATGAATTTCAATATGGTTGTAATAATAACTTAGGATCTAGTTTTACTTACAGATCCCCATTCATGAATATGTACCCCCATCCCCCTAATGATTTGTAATAGCATAGGATATTTACTTTCCACACTTTTATCACTTTAAAATATATTGTATAAGTAATTAGGCGTGTATGCAAAAAAATCCAAAATCAACAAATAGCTTGACTAATACAAGACAAAATGCATGAAAACGATAACACAATACACACTTGCACCCCTTAAGGTATCTCCACTTGGTTGCCTAAACAAATGGCCATGGTATGCATGCTAGGTATCTTGGCAAAACAAAACAAAAGATCATAGTCCCTCGATGACGCTATCTTGGTTGCCTAAACAAAATGATCTAGTCCCTCAAAAATTTGCTAAAGATACTTAGCACAGTTGCTATCATGGTCAATACGATGACCCGCGCCTGTACCGTTTAACATCCTAATACAAGGTTATTTACCAAATACAATGGTAAAACAACACTGTCAAAAGGGTTAAAAATATGTAGGAAAGACGCTTGAGTAGATAGGGTAGACAACTCTTAGTTACTTGATCAAAACTTGCAAAACATCCTTGCTATTTTCAAACACACCTCACAACACAATTTCAAAACATCAAACTTTCAAAACATTGAAACATCTTTTCAAAAGACAATACACCTTTGTATACATTCAAACAAGAATCATTACAAAGGTTGCCACAACGATGGCCTCTTTTCAAAACATTTTCAAAACCACACACAAAGCACCATTTCCAAACAATTGAAAAGAAAAAGCAAGTGATCTAAACAAGTAACTAAGAGCCCATGGATAACCATGGATGAAAAGGGTGCTAGCACCTTCCCTTTTCATAATCTACTCCCGAACCCAAGAAAACATCTCAAAGGTCTTTCCTGTGCTTTTTGACCTTTCCTTAGGATAAAATAAAAAGTCGGTGGCGACTCTTGCTAAATCGAAACATTTTGCGAACACAAACGCAAAATACCAAGTCAGTTCTACCACCGTATCATAACCGGTAAGAAGGAGGCCAGTGCCGTTTATAGTCCGAGAGGTAAGAGAAAAACGGAATACCGTCCAACGGTAAGTACTGTAATGATACCTATGCCCGCGGCTGCCCCACAACACAACAATCAGCAAAGGGTAGAAATACCACAAAGGCTGTTTACCCAGATTAACATGATATTGGGAGAGGTTCTACCCCATCTTCTAAGATCCAACTTGACAACTTTGAAAGAGGCTCCCAAGAATCCTAATACCTCGTATCCTCGGTACAATCCTAACGCTCGGTGTTCCTACCATTCTGAGAGTCCTGGTCACGATGTAAATGACTGTTGGGCTCTAAGAAGTAAATTACAAGATCTGATTGAAGCCAAGGAGATCGAGTTCGACGCTCTAGAGAAGCCCAATGTCATAACTGCTCCCATGCCCAGGCACAACCGTGGAGTTAACGTTGTTAATACCGATCTGCTTGTGACCTCAGTTGATGAAGTTTCTACTCCCCTTATGACTGTTAAGAAGAATTTGTTGCTGGCCGGTTTCAAGGACCAGGGAATTTATGCATCATAACATTCATACCATTCCATTTCCTAACCATTTCAAGGACCAGGGAATTTATCTTTATTCTCTTTTGTAGACTATGGCTTCCGCTCGAATAAATACCATCTGAATAAACTTTGTAAGAGTGCCTCCTCAACTCAAAGAGTTAGCATCAAGGGTTACTGAAATTTATCCGTTCACCAAAATATATGGTCAACTTCTCAACCTAGTTACCTCAAGCCTTGAAGAAGACATGATGAGGTGCACTTTTAGTTCTTTGACCCTGTACATCATTGTTTCACTTTTATTGATTATCAATTGGTGCCTACAATGGAAGAACTATCTCAACTACTAGAAGTATCTATTCTTGATCAAATACCCTTCACCGGTTTAGAGGAAACTCCAAGACGCAAAGTTATATCCAAGGCCTTACATCTGAAGAGTTCTGACATTGTAGCTAATTGGGAGACTAGAAATGGGGTTAAAGGCTTTTTGGATAAATTCCTGATGTAGAAGGCTCGACTATTTTGGGATGCTTTAGATTTACAAGCTTTTGAGGAGATCTTGGCTCTTCTAATCTATGGGTTAATGCTTTTTCCTAACCCTGACCAACTCATAGATACGAATGCTGTCAAAATTTCCCTTACTTGTAACCCTGTGCCTACATTGCTTGGAGACATTTTGCACTCTCCTCATACTCGCACTATGAAGAAGCGAGGGAATCTTATGCGTTTCTTGCCTTTGCTGGCTAGGTGGTTTATTTCGTACCTTCCTCGATCATTATTGAAGAATGAGCAGGGTTTCAGGTGGTCGCAAAGGTTAATGTCGCTTTCTCATACAAATATCCATTGGTGCTCATGATCTCAAGAGGACATTAATAACATTTACCATTGTGGGGAGTTCCCTAATGTTCCAATCTTAGGCATTATGGGAGGTATTACTTATAACCCTTCTTTGTCTCTACGACAATTTGGCTATGCTCGAAGAGATAATCCCCACGATGCACTCATTCAAGGTATTGTATTCGAGTATGAGAACGATGTCCAAGGTTATCATAGAAGGTTCGGACATGCTTGGGGCATGGTAAGCAAGGTTGATAGAAAGACTTTGGGGCAGAATAATTCCATCCCTCTTGAGCCTTATCTCAAATGGGCACGGGCTCGTGCTCAAAGTCTCATGATGTCTATCCAGCCATCCTACCAATAATTGTGGAGCCTGTTATTGAGTGGGATGTTCCTTATACTATTCTCCACCCTGGTATGCCTACTGATCTTGTAGAGTTGCAAAAGTCTTGGATTCAAATGAAGGAAGAACGAGACATCTTTGAGACCCAATGCTATGCAAGTGAGAAGAAAGTGTTGGAACTCACAAGAAAACTTCAAGAGGAGCGGAGTCTTAATGCTTACATCAGTACAAAGAGGAAGTGTCCTTGGGAGATTTGATTCTTAGATTTTAGGAGTTCATTTTATCTTTGAAAGCTTTTGTAAACCTAAAAGGCAGTTGTAATTTGAACTTTGCTAATGAAATTTTTGTTTCTTGTTTCCTCCTGTTTATCAAATTTTAATTTCCTAAGGTCCTTGAAATCATTGCATTTACATATCATGCATCATTTCATAACAGGTTTTTGTACAGGTTTCTCATTTTCTCGCTGTTTATTTCCGCAGAAAATTGGCCCTCAAACAAAGTGTAAAGGATCTCCAGGATCAACATGCTCAGTTCTAGGAAACTCATGAATCTGGCCCAAGGGAAAAAAGAGTTGTTGGCGCTCATCGCCAAGAAAAAGAAGACCAAAAAGCCAGCTATTGTCCTCAGATTCAAGGGTCCTGTTCAACCAGTCCATGTAGAAGATGACTCCTCGGAAGAAGATAACAATAATGATGAGGATGGAAAGGACAAGCAGGATTATGAGAATACTCTTGAAGACGAAGACTTTTCTGATGAACAATATACTCCCGCAAATGACAAATATAAGTAGTTGGAGGACAAGCTCAAGGCAATGGAAGTCCAGAGGGTGCCTGAACTAGATTTTGGTGAATTAGGTCTGGTCCTAGGGGTGTTCATCCCACCTAAGTTCAAGGTCCCTGTTTTTGCTAATTACGACGGGGTCTCTTGTCCTAAGCTCCACTTGAGGTCGTACGTTCGGAAGATACAACCTCACATTGCTGACTGAAAGTTATGGGTCCATTTCTTCCAAGAGAGTTTGGCTGACACACAGTTGGAATGGTTCTATCAGCTAGAGGGAACCAATATTCATAATTGGGAGGACTTGGTTGTTGCTTTCTACAAGCAGTACCAATACAACGCTGAACTGGCACCAATTTGGGTGCAACTGCAGAATATGTCCATGGGCTCTAATGAGGGGTTCAAGGAATATGCTCAGAAATGGAGGGACTTAGCTGGAAGGGTGAAACCTCCTATGAATGATCAATAAATGGTGGATATGTTTATGGGCACTCTGGAAGGCCCGTTCTTTAATCTGCTGATCGAGAGTTCTTCATCTGGTTTTACAGATATGATTTTGACTAGGGAAATAATAGAAAATGGTATAAAGAGCGGGAAGATCCCGATGGCCGCATCTTCAAATACTGTGAAGCCATTTGAAGGAGGTCAATGTTGTCTATGACCAAAAGAGCCGTGGTAAAAGTAGTCGCCACCAATTTGTGGGAGCAGTATTAATTTCCAATCCAGCACCTGCTCAACAACAGCAACAACAGGGCAACCACCGAAGGCCAGACGTTCCAAGAAGGAAATTCACTAAGATTAATATGCCTTTGTCTCAGGCACTACAACACTTGCTAAAAGCCGAACTCATTTCGCTGCAGGATCCTCCTCCCAATCCTAACACCGCCTCTCCTAAGTAAAGTCTGAATGCAAGGTGTGCTTATCATTAAAACAATCCTGGTCATGATACCGATAATTGTTGGGCTTTGAAGAACAAGATCTAGGACATGATTTACAACAAGGAGATTGAGTTCGATCCTCCAGAGACTCTAAATGTGATTACAGCACCTATGCCCAAACATGATAAAGGCATAAGTGTTGTTGAAGATATTATGTATGTTACTTCTGTGAATGATGTGATTACTCCGCTCTCTACAATAAAGAATAATTTGTTACAAGGTGGCTTATTTCTAGGTCGTGTTGAAGGTTGTTATTGTTGTGCAGTCGGACCCAATGGCTGCAAGTCACTTAAAAAGGGTGTTCAAAGCTTGATGAATGAACATATTATTCTGATTGAAAAAATTCCGCCTACCAACAATTTCTGCCAAGATCTGTCTGTTATCTCTGGTACTCCCTTAGGATCCCTTCCGAAGGTCCAATGAGGATTAGCGCCAATCTGAAAGTTGCTCCGCTGGTTATTACAGTGCCCGGTCCTATCCCGTATTCCTCAGAGAAGGCAATTCTGTGGCATTATGGGTCTGACGTCTATTACCATGGCGTCAGGCAAGAATTTTCCGATGAAGAAAATGAAGAAGATGATCCTAGTATTGTCATTATTGCGGGGACCAGTAAGATTACAAGAAGTGGAAAGATTTTCTCCCCGGAAATCTCTCCACCTGCTCAGGTTACAGCTGCCAAGACGACTGTTGGGATTCGGGGTAAAGAGCCGGTGATAGAGCCTTCCCAGACGGAGGCTCCAAAAGAAGCTCCTATCAAAGTTACTTCTGGAGAAGATTTAGAAGAGGTCTTGAAGATCATTCATCGAAGTGATTATAAAATTGTCGAACTATTGGGGAATACCCCATCCAAAATATCTATGATATCACTATTGTTTTATTCTGAAGCCCGTGCTAAGGCTTTAGTGAAATTCCTGAAGATTGCTCATTTGCCGCAAGAAATTTCGGCAGATCAATTTGGAAGCTATGTGGCTAGTCTGACAACTGACAATGGTTTGGGTTTCTCTGATACTGACTTGACTCTGGAGGGGAGGAATCACAATAGGGCCTTGTATGTCTCCATTGAGTGCAAGGGCACTATATTGGCCCATGTATTTATTGACACATGATCATCTCTGAATGTTCTGCCGAAAGGCGCTCTCGACCAGTTAGATTATGAAGGGTTAGTGTTGAAGCCCAACAATATCATAGTTTGAGCCTTCGATGAATCGAAACGAATGATACATGGAGAGGTGGACCTCCAGATCAAGGTGGGTTCACAGATTTTTGAGTCCACTTTCTATGTCATGGACATCCGGCCGACTTACTCTTGTTTATTGGGACACCCTTGGATCCATGGGGCAGGTGTTGTCACTTCCACCCTGCACCAGAAGCTGAAATATCCTGTCAAATGGAAAGTTATTACTGTTTGTGGAGAGGAGGAATACATGGTCAGCCACCTCAACTCATTTTGATATGATTAGATGGATGGAGAATTAATTGAAACACCCGGTCAAACCTTTGAAGTAATCTCTCCTGTTGTTGTTGAAGATGTTTCAGCCATTCCGAAGATCACCAAAACTCTGAACAAGATGGCCTCCTTGAAAGATGCTAAGGCCACTATTGAAGAAGGTGGTAATACAATTTGGGGTCAGCTTCCGGATATCCCTTTCAAGTCTAACAAGTTTGGTCTGGGATTTACTGCAGAAGGTCAGAGGACTGTTCGTCGGGCTCGCGCTGGGAATCCTCTATTCCGCATCAGCAACACTGGGGTCAATGCTATAGAGGATACAGACAATGATTGTGACTTCAATAACTGGATATTCTCGAATGTGGGTGATGGACTGGAAAACTGGAAGGCAGAAGACATCTTTCCCATCTCCTTTAGTCAAGAGTAATAAGCTATATTCCTGTCTTTTTTGTTTTCAAATTTTTTTGTCTATGTAATAAATAATGACTTTAAAACCTTGTGCCTTACCCGGAGCACAATGGTTCATTTGTTAAAGGGTTGATTAATGATTTATAAAAAAAATTCATTCAATAAAAACATTGGACATTTTGCATACAAATTTTGTGATCTCTGTTTTTCTTTTATCTAATTGCATTTTCAAAATAGCTATGTGTTCTTACACACACCCATACACTACATTGCAGATCCTCATCCACTATGGATCTCGTCGTTAACGATTCTGCTATTACCTCATATGACTTCCACAATATGATCTACCAAGCCGAGGACGAAGGTGAGGAAGATTGTGAAATACCTGGAGAACTTTCCAGACTCTTGATACAGGAAGAGAAGACTATCCAACCACATGAAGATCCAATCGAAGTGGTGAACTTGGATACTGAGACAAACAGGAAAGAGGTCAAGATAGGTGCTGACCTAGAAAGAAATGTCAAAAGTAGGTTAATCCAGATGCTACATGAATATGTTGAAATTTTCACCTGGTCATACAAAGACATGCCAGGGCTCGATATCGATATTGTGGTTCACCGTCTGCCAATGAAAGAGGGTTGTGCTTCGATAAAACAGAAGGTATGTCGCATGTGTCCTGAAATGTCCGAAAATATCAAGGCCGGGGTTATGAAACACTTCAACGCAGGGTTCTTGGCAGTGAAGTCATATCCTCAGTGGGTTGCTAATGTTGTTCTGGTGCCAAAGAAAAATGGAAAGGTACGTATGTGCATAGATTACAAGGATCTGAACAGGGCAAGCCCCAAAGATGACTTCCCACTACCATATATCAATGTTTTAGTTGACAATATCACGCAACATAAGGAATTCTCCTTCATGGATGGCTTCTCAGGTTACAATCAGATCAAGATGGCGCCTGAAGACATGGAGAAAACCACCTTCTTCACACAGTGGGGAACTTTTTGTTATAAGGTTATGCCTTTTGGGTTGAAGAACGCCAGGGAAACCTATCAACGTGCCATGGTAGCCTTATTTAATGATATGATTCACCACGAGATAGAGGTCTACATTGACGACATGATAGCCATGTCGCAAACTGAAGAAGAGCATCTTGATCACCTACACAAACTATTTGAAAGACTAAGGAAGTATAAAATGAGGCTAAATTCGAACAAATGTACCTTTGGGATGAGATCCAGTAAACTCTTGGGTTTCGTCTTCAGTGGTAAGGGTATTGAGGTTGACCCTGCGAAAGTTAAAGCCATTCAAGAGATGCCAGCTCCTTGTACCGAGAAGGAAGTCACAGGTTTCTTAGGATGGCTGAATTACATTGCCCATTTCATTTTGCATTTGACTGCTACTTGTGAGCCAATCTTCAAGCTACTGAAGAAAGATCAAGTATTAAAATGGAACGGCGACTGTCAAATAGCCTTTGATAAAATTAAGGAGTACCTAAGAGAACCTCCCATTCTGATGCCACTAGTCGAAGGAAGATCTCTAATCATGTACTTAACAGTGCTAGAGAATTCAACGGGGTGTGTACTGGGGCATCATGACTAGTTTGGACGAAAAGAGCATGCAATATACTACCTTAGCAAAAAATTTACCGACTATGAAATAAGATATTCACTGCTCGAGGAAACTTGCTACACTTTGGCCTGGTCTGCTCGCCGATTAAGATAATATATGTTGACCCATACTACTTTGTTGATCTCTAAAATGGATCCTATCAAGTACATGTTTGAAAAGCCAGCACTCTCCGAAATAATTTCCCGATGGAAGATGGTCTTAACAGAATATGATATACACTACACCACTCAAAAGGCAATCAAAGGAAGTGTAATGGCCGGCCATTAGGCACATCTGGATGTAGACGACTACCAGTCTATGAACTTTGAATGACCGGATGAGAACATTATGCTAGTAACAGATTATGAAGAACCTGGACCGTATGAAGGACCTGAGCTAGGATCTCAATGGACCATAATGTTATGATCATCTCTCCCGAAGGTTGCCATACATCCTTCACCGCCAGACTATGCTTTGACTGCACCAATGACATGGCAGAATATGAAGCATGCATCATGGGTCTTAGGGCTTCTATTCACCTAAGAATCAAGTTCTTAAGTGTGTATGAAGACTCAGCCTTGGTGATCAATCAGGTTAAGGGAGATTGGGATATGAAGCACCCGAATCTCATTTCTTATAAAGAGCATGTACTTACCCTGATCTCGTATTTCGAGGAGATTACCTTTGAGCATATACCAAGAGAAGAGAATCAGCTGGAGGATGCTCTGGAAACCATGTCATCCATGTTCAAGGTAATATGGGACAATGAGGCTCCCAAAATTACCGTTGAGAGATCCGATAAATCTGTGCGCTGCTGTGAAATTGACACAGATGGAGTGGAGGAGAAAACTTGGTTTCATGAGGTGAAAAGGTACCTTGAGACTCAAGAATACCCTGAAGGGGAATCCATCAATGACAAGAAGTTCCTACGAAGGTTCTCGGCCAATTTCTTCTTGAGCAATGGAATTTTATATAAGCGCAATCATGATCCAACCCTGCTTCGTTGTATGGACAAGAAGGAAACAGAAGAGATTATGCAAGATATGCACGAGGGTGTCTTTGGAACTCACTCCAGTGGGAATACTATGGCCAAAAATATCTTAAGAGCTGGATACTATTGGTCGACTATGGAAACTGATTGTCACCACCACTCGAGAACTTGTCATAAGTGCCAAATCTACGCTGATAAAGTTCATGTGCTTCCTGTACCTTTGAATGTCATGACTGCTCCTTGGCCATTTGCAATGTGGGGCATTGATATGATTGGATAAATCAAGCCTACAGGCTCTAACGGACATCGTTTCATCCTCGTCGCCATTGATTACTTCAAAAAGTGGGTCGAAGTAGCCTCATTTGCTTCTGTTACCAAGAATGTGGGCGCCTGGTTCATCAAACATAACCTGATATGTCGGTATTGCATACCTGAGAGGATTATCACGGACAACAGTACCAATCTCAATAATAAAATGATCATTGAACTTTGCACGTAGTTCAAGATAAAGCACCATAATTCTTCTCCATATCGACCTAAGATGAATGGCGCAGTGGAAGCCGCCAATAAGAACATAAATAAGATCATACATAAGATGGTTGTGACATACAAAGATTGGCACTAGATGTTACCGTTTGCTCTTCACGGCTACCACACTTCAGCTAGAACATCAACTGGGGCAACCCGATTCTCTCTGGTTTATAGTATGGAAGTTGTCCTACCTGTCGAGGTCCAGATTCCTTCTCTAAGAATCATGAAAGATGCAGAATTAGATGAAGACGAGTGGATTCAGACCAGGTTGGATCAGTTAAATCTAATCGATGAGAAAAGGATTGCGGCTGTTTGTCATTGCCAGATGTATCAGAAACGTATGATCAAAGCATTCAATAAGAAGATTAAGCATCGGGTATATCAGGCCGGTGAATTGGTGATAAAGCGCATTATTCTTCCGCAGGGTGGTCCCATGGGAAAATAGACTCCCACTTACGAAGGGCCATTTGTAATCAAGAAAATATTTTCCATTGGAGCTATGATACTGACCGCCATGGACGGTGAAGATTTCCCGCATCCTGTAAATACGGACATAGTCAAAAAATACTATGCATAAAAATGACCCACTAGGTTGACTGACCTAGGCAAAGATAGGAGCATCCCGGCGAACCAAAAGGGTTCGAGAAAAATCAGGGATATATATGAAAAGACTGTACACCTAGCAAGTCGAAAACCTAAAAAGGCGGCTTGGGCAAAAAAGGGTATCCCGGCGGACTGAAAACCTGAAAGGGCAGTCCAGGAAAAAATTAGGGATTAAAGCGTACGACTATGTCCCCATTGGATCACTTACAACAATCCTTATTACCAAAGTCTAAGTTCGAATGGTACAAATCAATTCACCTACTCTCTTCTGACAGGAAGGGATGAGATGCTTGAAGACATAAGGGCAATATCAGAGTTAGAACCCGATGAGATTATGCCCACATAACTATATGTTTTGTTTTCACTTTGTAAATATTTTCTTCAACGACTTCCTCTTACTAGGATTTACGTCTCTTTGTACCCAAAAACCCGCATGTTCATAGGCGAATTATTAATACAAATACAATTTCAAAGTCAAATTTTGTTTTTTAGTTTTTCTGTTTTGTTTGCAAAATGTCCAATGACTAAAATTGAATGAGCATGTGCATATGAATACAATTGACTGTAACAAATATATGCATAAAAATATGAATAAACACTTATTCAAGACTCTAAGTGTTGGGATAATGCTCGAGCCATCAACAAATCCCCACAGAGTAATCTTCAAAAGTTCATACATTCCCCGCAATTGCCACGACAAATCACTCTGGCTGATAAAGGAGTATGATTTCCTCCCCAGAAATATCACCAACCTACAGAGTTCTAATCAGTATAGTTCATGGAGTTTCTCTTCCCCAGCTGAGATTGTGCCTCCAAGATTGTAAAACCCCCTTTTAAACTTATGTTCTCCAGCATAGTTCATTTCCTTAACAAGGGTGTTTCCTCAACAAGAGTATTTCTCCAACAGGGTTTATTTCTCCAACAATTTACCATCTTCTAGATACAGTTCAGATACAGTCTAAATATAGATTCATTCTGACACTCATTCCAGATCCACTTCTAGATACAATACAGATACAATCAAGATACATATTCATTCTGGCACTCATTCTAGATTCATCTTCCAGATATGATCAAGATACAGATTCATTCTAATACTCATTCAGTACATCTTTCAGATACGAATTAGATATAGTCTAGATATGGATATCATTCTGATACCCATTCAATACATCTTCAGATACAATCAAGACATAGATTTATTCTGACACTCCCCAGCTTGAGTGTGATTTTACCATAAATCACCGGCTAAAATACTTTCCCCAGTGAAGGTGCCACTATTCCTAGAGAGTTTCTATGGAACTTGGAATCAAATCAAATACCAGTCAACCTTATTTTCCCCAGATAAGTTGAAAGGTTATCCACCTCTTCCATCCCCAGTCAGGGTATAAATCCCCCATTAGAGAAATGAACAACCAATGTTCTTGAATTCTTCTCCCCAAGCAGGAATTAATACTCTCCAACCGAGTTTCCTCAAACAAAGAGCAAAAATTAATGTTCCCCAACGGAGTTTCTTCAAACCAGCAAGAAGGGGTCCCCAGCGGAAACAATCCCCATAAGGTCGAAGATACACATACTCTTCATCCCATGTGATAGTCAAAGATTTACTTTCCCTAGACAAAGATGCTGCTCGAATTTACAAATGCACTTCAAAAACATTCCACATCCATACATCATTTACAAAATATCATAACATATGCATATGAAACGCATATAGCACAATCTCATTTATTTTGAGAGCATCATTAAACAATGCATTTCATACATCAGGACATTGCATACAACTAACTCTTTAACTTTTTAGGAAAGGTCAATCGATAGACAAACATAATCAACCACTTATATGACCTGACAATCTTCTCGAAGGATACATCTGACAAAGGGCTATTTCAGCATTTTCCTTAGAAAGTTATTCTCAAAAGACATCTGCTGGTTCATTTTAAATCAACCAATAATTAATCCAGATTCGTTTCCAGTAGATACTTTCTCTGGTTCAGTTAAATTGACCCTAAGATTTTTATGATTCTTATCCAGTTAAAGACAATTCAAGACCTCTACTAGTTTAGTTTAAATCAACCAATGATTTATCCTGATTCGTTTCCTGTAGATACTTTCTCTAGTTCAGTTTAAATCAACCAAAGATATATTCTGATTCTTATCCAGTTAAAGTTAGGTACAGACATCTGTTGGTTCAATTTAAATCGACCAATGATTTATCCTGATGCTTTTCCAGTAGACCTTTCTCTGGTTCAGTTTAAATCAACCAAAGATTTATTCTGATACTTCTTCCAGTTGAAGCCAACAGTTATTTTGGATGGCATTTATAAGACCATACCGGATAACTCTCTATCACCTCTCTAAATGGCATCTATAAGCCCATTCCCGATACAATCAACCAACAATTTTACCTCTTGCACAGGCGAGTGCAAATTTCTGGGCACTTAAGTGTTCAATCATCTTCTACCTTCAAGTCACGAATGACAGACATGCCAATCTAACTCTTCAGGTTTAAGAAGATTTAACAGGGGCAGCTGTTGTACCCCAAAATTTTCCCTCCCATTTTTCTCAAGGCATGCTTTCAAAGGCTCTCAAGATACTCAAGGGTTGACCAGTCAAACCTCCTCATAAGCAAGGAGTCCACAACTAGGGTTTTGAGTTTCTCAAGGAAATTCGTGTTGCAAAGGTCTCAAGTGGTTTCCATGGTTTATCATAGGTCCTCAACAAGGTTCATGTCAAGTTTCAAGTCTTGCATCACAAGTTTTCTCAATCAATGGCTCAGATGATTGAAAATCAACTGTATTGGGTAAAAAGTCAAATGTGGTCAACATACAGTCAAAATTCAAGATTTTTGGTCAACATCAACATTTTGAAGTGATATTCACCATTTGATCAAGGGTTGATCATGATTCCCCAAGGAAATCTGATTTTGAATAAAATTCAGTTCTGTACGACTTTGTATTTATTCTAAAGTCCAAAAATTGCTTCACTTGGAAGATATGAGCTAATACATTATAAGTCATTTTCAAAAGTAAACAAAAGGCATTGTTTGTCAATACAACTTACATCAACATATTGTCTCCCAAATAAAAAATGGTTAACATAGAGGTATTAGGGGACATCTTGAGATTTTCGAAAAGTCCAAGATCACCTTTAAAAGATGAAAATTGAGCAAGTTATGAGTTGCACAAGTTGGGAAATTTTGAGGAAATGCATGAAATGCAAAGTGAGCAAACTTGAAGTTTTGAACTAATGGGCCTATCTTTTGATGTTTAAACGTGTTCATAAGGTGTTAGAGGACCTCTAAATCCATTCACATATTTTTTATGATTTTTTTTATTTGAATTTTTATTCATTTAAATGCAAATAAAATAAAATAAAATATGAAACAATGGTGTAAAGGCTTGGGCTTTTTGTTCCAATCATCCAAAGGCCCAAGATAACTCATGAAAACTCATCACAACCTTGCCAAATTAGTGCAAGCCTAATAAGGCAAACATATTTCAAATTTGGGAAGTTTTAAAGTTGTCTTATTTTTGTTTAAACCTGGCTTGATGAGTTGATTTCATCCTATATTCGTCGAAGAATTTCACTCATCTACATAATGCAAGCAAATCCAAGAGCAAAGGACCATAAAATTTTGCACCAAAGCTCTCAAAAAAGTTCTCCAAATTCAAAGAAATTGTGAAAATCATATCTCGCATCTCCAACGGTTTTCAAACCGATCCAAACCTTCCATTCTCCTCTTAACGTTGCCAGGAGTCAGAATCAACCATTACCCTTCACAAATCAACCCCAGAAACCACACTCACACCAACTCCAATTGGTAAGATTGGTAGGTTTTATTTTCTCAAGATTTTCATGGTTTAAATCCTTGTAAGCATGCTTATTCCATTTATATGTATTTCCAGAATTTTTCTAACATTTTACATGTAAGCATGGTATACATAATGCTTTGACCTTCAGATCTTGAAATATTCAGATCCAACGCCCATAGAGAACCGGTCACGCAGAACCACCATCAGCTCTTGGGCTCATTTTTTTGGGCTTAGTTTTCCTTCTTTCTACACCCCTCCAATTTCTTACAAGAAGGCCCATAAATCTTTCTTCTTTTTATTTTGTTTTAATTTAATTTAATTCTTTTCTTTTAACAACCTTTTTTTTAATAAAATCATAAAAAAAATTAGATATAGATTTTAATTAATTAAATTTATTTTCACAATAAAAATTAATTAACTTAATCACTTTTTAAGTTTATTTTATTAATTAAAACATAATTAGAATTAGGCTTTAATTATCATTCAATTATTTTTCTAAATAAAAACACCAAAATTATTTTCTTATACTTAGAATTTTTTAGGGTTTTTTAGATATCTTGCTCTCTTCAATCTCCGAGCGCTTATTTATTTTTTCGTGTTTTTTTCAATATTTTAACTGTCCAAAGTTTGTAATAGCTAATTAGGACCTTTACCTTTTTATTCCCCAATTTTTGGTTTGTACTCCCAATCCTCGAAGCGATGTAATAATGTAGTCTAAATTCCGCATTTTTACTTTTCGCACTTGTATATATTTAACTGCTAGATGTATGTAATATGTTTGTATGGGAAGACTAAAAGCAAACGCTAAACAACCTAACCTCAAGACTAATAACTGAAACAAAACACACTTTGCACATACGCACCTCTAGAGTATTCCTCATTTGTTGCTTCGGATAAAAAACAGTTATGTCCCTAGAACGTGGGACACTTTAGCAAAGTCCCTCGATACAAAGATCATAGTCCCTCGATGACCCTTCGATGTTGCCTTTCGGTAAAATATCTAGTCCCCTATGATAAATTGCTAAAGTGTCCCACGAGTTGCCTCCATGACTGTACGATGACACGCGTCTGTCCCTCAAACATTCAACGATAGGGATACCTACTGACTAATAGTAGGATAGCATTGTCTAAAGGAAAAGAGGAAAACAACAAAGACCATTCGAGTAGGTAGACAACTCATATTTGCTTGCTCACAAAAACAAACTGTTGTACCCCAAAATTTTCCCTCTCACTTATCAAGAATTTACTCACAAGATCTCCTTGGGCTCAAGACTGCACTAGGGTTTGATCAGCTCAAGACACCTCCTCAAACACTGATGACCAAAATTAGGGTTTCAGTTTGCACAAGGATTTTTGAACTTCCAATGTCCCATGTGACTTTCATGGATCATCATGGACCCCTAAGATTAATCATGCCAAGTTTCAAGCTTTGAATCACATTTTTGCTCAATTAATTGAGCAGTTGACCTAAAAATTAGTTGTATTGGGAAAAAAGTCAACTGTGGCCAATTTACAGTCAAAGTTCATAATTTTTTATCCACATCAACATTTTAGACTCATAAGTATCATTTGATCAAGTTTGGATCACAATTCCTCAAGAAATTTGATCAAATCCCCAAAAGGGCAAAATGGTTAAAATTAGGGTTTTAACTGGAAAAGGGCAATTTCTGATTTTTTACCTAGAAAATGGTCAATTGGTTTAAGGAATGATCTCAAGAGCCAAATTGCATCATTTTTGACCTAATTACATGGTTCAAAACATTGCAAGTCCATTGGATTGACATATGAATTTTGCAGTGAACTGATCAAAAGTCAACTATATACTGAAAAGTCAAACTTTGACTTTTTGGTCAAATTCAAGTGCCAAGGATAAAAATTCATCAAAACGTGTCAAAATATGAAACTTATTCATCAAGAAATTAAAAAAAAAGTCAAAATTTCATTTTGAAAATTACTAATTTCTAAACTTAGAAATTTTTCTAAGTGTTGGAAATTTCATATTTTTTCATAACTTTGAGCCAAATTTTCACCATGATACAAGATGATTCAAGAGAAACTTCCAACATGAAATTTGTAGATCTCCATGAAATATACAAATTTTCTTTACACAACTCCTTCCAAAAATTCTTGTATCTCAAGTTATAATTTTATGAACATGTGGTCATGAGACTAAACACTTAGTGAAATTTTGCCCTAATTTGGTCAGGATTTTAACCTAACTTCATGGCACTTTTTCATATAGTTACAAGGGGAATCTTCAAAATCAATTCAAAGATGGGTTGTAGATCATATTTCAAGCTTTCCAAAATGTCCAAGAACTCCTTGAGATCATTCTTGAGGAGGGAGAATCAAAGAAATGAAGTTAGGATTTTGTCACTTGAATTACAAGTCATTTTTGATGAACACATGAACCAAATCCATGCTAGGCTGCATAATCCTTGATTTGCAGGCCTCAAACTTATTTGAAACTCCATAATTAATGTTTTACACAACTGACTATGCCCTTATCCAAGTGTTTCAAGCTTTGTCCAAATCAATTTTCCATTTTAGGGAGAAAGTAACATATTCATTCTTGTAAAGCAAGCTTTATGCACAAAGTCAGCTTCTTGAGCTCCCAACTTGTTTTCCTTGATTACACTCCATCCAAAAAGTCAGAAGGATTGTGTTTAAAGTAGTTAACAACTCTATGAACCAATTACAAAGCATTGAAACTTGGTTTCTCAAAAATTCACATGTTATGCATAAACTTGTGATTTTGAATTCTGATCAACTAGAGCATTTCAAACTTGTTGCTTATAAATAGAGTCACTATTTGTGAGCTAAAAAACGAGCTTGAACACCCTGAAACACACCAAAACTCTCTCAAATCAGAAATTGCCCAAAAACTCCATTGTTGCACAGTTTCTGACCTTGAACATCAAACTCATATTTCCCTCGTGCGTTTCTTGGCCTTTTTGTTTCAAAAGCTTCCTCATATCAAATACAAACCATCCTTGTCCCTGTTTGCAAACTGAAACATCATCTTCCTCAACTTCCATAGCCAAAAACAGAGCACTGCAGTTGGACTTCTCCAGGCCATTTCAACCACCCTCAACTCAAGCTAAGCATTGCATTAGCTTCCTAGATGTCCAAGGAAGCTAACCTGATCATCACCACTGCCTGAAACAAGCTTAAACTCCAAACACGATTTCCAGTTTTGAGGTATGTTTTCTCAACTTGGAACTCTTCATACAGGCATCACCAATAGTTTATTTGTGAACAAAACATGTAGATATCATTGCCCTGAAGCTAACCATGTCCCTAGTTTCCATTCATTTTACTTGAGCTTAGAGAATTTTGAAACTGAAATCTCTGAAATTTTTAGGGTTCAAATTAGGGCCATTAAAATTCATGCTTATCTTTGATCTATAGTTTTAATACTTTACATTTCTGGAATCGTGAGAAAATTTGCTACAAGTTTCATGTTTACAGTTTTTATTTTTGATGAGAAATGAGCAAGTTATAGATGGTCTGGCTGGAGGTTGAAGATGAAGTCTTCAGGGTGCATTTTGCCTTACATATTTATTATTTTACTTGTATTAACGGATGTATAGCCACCCCAGTGGTAGAAGCGCACGCCTGTAACCTATGGGACCTGGGTTCGAGCCCAGTGGTACTCTTTTCATTTTTCACATTTTTATTTTTCTGATTTTTGTTGTTTTTGGTAGGCGCTGGGCCCTTCGAGCCTAGTTTGTTTTTGTTTTTGCTAGTTGACCTCCCTGCTGACTAATGGCACCCCTGGCCCAAGTTCATTTATTTTTTTATTATTTATTTCATTTTTATTTTCTTAAATGTTTTTCCAAATGTTAAAAACCATAAAAATACAAAAAATTATATATTTATATTTTATATTTAGTTTATTTAATTTTTATCACAAAAATATTTTTATTAATTATACTTTTTTTTATACTTATTATCTTGTAAATATAAATAAAAATTAGGTTATTAGTTATTTTCTTTCATACTAATTTAAATACATTATTTTTTATATAAAAAAGACTAAAAATATTTTATAATGTTATAAATATTTTCAAGACATAAAAAAAACCTTTTTAAACTTATTTTCTTTTGATTAATAGAACTAGGTTTTTATTCAAAATGATTCCTTAAACAATTTTTTTTTAAATTATTTTTCTTTAATTTAAATCAAATATATTAAGACAAAAATCCTTTTCTCTAAAAAATCAAACAAATATTCATTTTTCTTCACCCTCACATTATTGCATACTTGTTCATTTTTGTACATTATTTATTTCAATTCCTTGTACATTAATACCCATTCAATTTGGTTGTAATAGATTAACTAGGTTTATATTCTTGCAAATCCCCATTAATTTTTGTATACCCCCTTCCCACAAATGTTGTAATAGCGTAGTAACTTTAAATTTCGCAATTTATCGCTTTTATATAGCATGCTAGTAATTAGGGTTTGTATGGAAAGACTAAAACCAATATCTAGAAATCCCTAATTCAAGACAAAAACAAGCATGAAATTGATACACTTTCACACAAGCACCCCTAGGGTTATCCCACTTGGTTGCCTTATACAAAATGGTCATATTACGCATGTAAGGTATCTTAGCAAAAACAAGCAAATACAAGATCATGGTCCCTCGATGACGCTATCTAAGTTGCCTTACAAATGATCTTAGTACCTCAAAAAGAATGCTAAGATACCTTGCAACATTGCTAATCATGGTTATACGATGACCCGCGCCCGTCCCGTTTACATCCAAAGATAGGGTTTCTTACCAAATCAATGGTAAGACAACAATGTCAAAGGAAAATAAAATGAAAAAGAAAGAAATTTGAGTAGATAGATTGCTCCTAATTACTTGCTCCATTCCAAAACAAACATCCTTGCTATTTTCAAAAATAAACACCTACACTTTCAAAACATCTTACAAAACTTGGAAACATTTTCAAAAGATCAACATCTTTGTATACATTCTTACGAACAAGAATCATTATAAATATTGCCTAAACAATGTCCTCTTTTACAAAATACTTTCAAAAACCACATCAAGCACAATTTTCAAACAAAAAGCAAGTGATCTAGCAAGTAACTAAGATCCCATGGAAAACCATGGATGAAAAGGGTGCTAATACCTTCCCTTTTCATAATCTACCCGCCGAACTCAAGAAATAATCTCAAATGACTTTCCTATGCTTTTTCACCTTTCCTTTTGGATAAAAGAAAAGTCGGTGGCGACTCTTGCTAACCGCAACATTTGCAATCAAACGCAAAACCTTCAAGTCAGTTCTCCCACCGTATCACAGAACTGGCGACTCTGCTGAGGAATATTCTAAAAGTGGGGTTACCTTAGGGCTAGATCACATTTATTTTCTTTCATTGTTTGATTTGAATGCTTTACAGTATGATTCTTTGTTTGGGTTTGAATCCTCTACCCGGATTTGGAATACATTATAGGTAAGTAGCAATACATTGTGGAAACTGTGCGGGGTATACCAACATGGTCTAAGCAATAGCTACGTTAGTGCGACATATTTGTGGGTACCGGTAGCCTTTGAGTTAATCAAAGAGAATACGGGGTCGCTGAGTGATGTCATGAAGCACTAATGAACTTCTAGAACCTTTACTTGACCAACTTGGCCATTTAAGATGTAGTCAGATGACCGGCTTTGGTGGAGTCCGAAGTTGGTAGATACTCGATACTACACTCATTGAGGTTTGGTTTCTTGGGATATTTCGGTCGCCATTAAAGAGGCTTGTGCTGAAACAATGACCAAGGAAACAATTCAGTGATATTGAGTTCCTTAGAACCTGGTTACTATTACTAGGACAAGTTGAGCCAACTAAACTTCAAGAAGGTACTTACCTATAAAACTAGATGCAAACCTAAACTTAGGAACTTGTTTGTTTTGTTTGTATATACATACTTGTACATAATATCATGAACGTCATAACATTATACACATTCACTAACCATTTCAAGGATTTTAGGATTCATCTTTGTTCTTATTTTGTAGGATATGGATTCTCTTCGCAGGAAAACTATTCAAGTCAACCTTGTAAGGATCCCTCCATAACTTAAGGAGCTAGCTTCAAGGATTCCTGAAAACTCTCCATTCACCGAAAGACATGGTCTCCTACTCAACCTGGTCACCTCTAACGCAGATGAGGACATGATAAAGGTGCTCTTTCAGTTCTTTGATCCTTTGCACCATTGCTTCACATTTCCCGACTATCAACTTGTGCCGACTTTGGAAGAATTCTCCCGACTCTTGAGGATTCCCATTCTCAACCAACTACCTTTCAACGGTATGGAAAGAGACCCAAAGCCAGAAGAGATTTCTCAAGCTCTACATTTGCACTCATCTGATGTCATAACTCATTGAGAAACAAGGAGTGGTGTCAAAGGTTTCCTAGAAAAGTTCTTGTTTGAGAAAACCCAAAACTGTTGGAATTCTTTGGACCTGCAAGCTTTTGAGGAAATTGTGGCTCTCCTCATCTATGGGATGGTTTTGTTTCCAAATCCTGATCAACTCATAGATGTGAACACCGTCAAAAACTTCATATCCCATAACCCAATGCCTACATTGCTAGGGGATATCCTACACTCTTTTCACACTCGCATAATAAGAAAAAGAGGTGTTCTTATGTGTTGCACTCCTCTCCTGGAAAGATGGTTTATTTGTCATCTTCCCCAATCTGTATTGAAGAACGAGCAAGGTTCAAGGTGGTCACAAAGGTTGATGACACTCAAACATTTAGACATTCATTGGTGCTCCCGATCCATAGAGAATGTTACTATTGTCGACTGTTGTGGGGAATTTCCTAATGTCCCTTTACTTGGAATTAGGGGAGGTATCACCTATAATCCCTGCTTAGCCTTAATACATTTTGGTTACGCCCGAAGGGATGGTCCGCACGAGATGCTGATTCAAGGTTTCGTATTTGACTATGACAATGACGATCAAGGTCTTCACCAGAGATTTATCCGAGCTTGGAGGATGTTAAACAAGGTAGATAGAAAGACTTTGGGCCATAAAAATTCCATCCCTCTTGAGCCTTACCTCAAATGGGTAGTAACTCGTGCTCAGATTCTTATGATGCCTTACCCCTCCATTCTCCCGGTAATCATTGAGCCTGTCATGGAAGGAGATGTTCCATAAAATATCCTACATCCTGATATGCCCACCTCTCTTGAAGACCTACAAAAATATTGGATACAACTCAAGGGAGAGCGAGATACTTTCAATGCCCAATTCTGCACAAGCGAGAAGAAGGTTTTGGAACTCACTAGGCTACTTCATGAGGAGCAGACTCTGAATGCTTACATTGCACCAAAGAGGATGCGTACTACCTTTCTATCTTAGAGTTTCTTGTATTTGTTTTGCCCAAGAAGGCATTAATGTACTCGAGCTTTAATCTATTAATATAACGTGTGTTTCCTTTTTGTCTAAAACAAATTTGAATCTTAAGATCCTTGAAATCATTGCATACGCATTTATCATTCATCATAACATAAGCATGTTTCTTGCAATAAGTCTCCTCATCTCTCTACTGTTTATTTCAGTAAGATGGATCTCGACCAAACAGTGAAAGACCTCCAAGCTCAGAATGCACAGTTTCAACAGTTGTTCTTAAATCTGGCTAAAGGACAAGAAGATTGAAGACCTTGCTGGTTGAGGAGAAGAAAAAGAAGACGAAGAAAATAACCAGAATTCTGAACATGGGAAGAAGATTCCAAGGGCAGACAAGAAGGGCCTTAGAATTTGCTACGACATCTGGTGAGAAAGACAATCAAGATAGGAAGGGCAAGGAAACAGTTGTTCAGTCTAATTCGGAAGAGGAAGAGGAAGAAGAAGACTATTATGAAGAACAATACCCTCCAGTCGACGACAAGTATAAGCATCTAGAAGAGCGGTTGAATGCAATGGAAATCTAAAAAGTGATTGGCTTGGACTTTGAGGAATTGGGGTTAGTGTCGGGGATTGCCATTCCTCCCAAATTCAAAGCACCTATGTTCGCCAAATATGATGGAGACTCATGCCCTAAAATGCATCTCCGGTCCTATGTGAGGAAAATCCAACCTCATACCGCTGACAAAGATTTATGGGTACACTTCTTCCAAGACAGTCTGTCTGGAACTCAACTTGACTAGTTTTATCAGCTAGAAAGAGCCAACGTTCATAACTGGGAAGATCTTGTTGCAGCCTTTTACAAATAATACCAATACAATGCTGACCTTGCATCCACTCATACTCAACTCCGGAGTATGGCCGTGGTTTGAAATGAAGGCTTCAAGGACTATGTGCAGAAATGGAGAGACTTGGCCGAAAGAGTTGAACCTCCTCTATCTAAAAGGGAGTTGGTAGACATTTTTTGGGCACCTTGTCTGGTCCCTTTTCCAATCACTCAATTGGGAGTTCATCGGCAGGTTTTACTAAATTGATATTGACCGGAGAAAGAGTAGAAGTCGGGATAAAAAATGGAAAGATTCAAAAAGATGCTTCCTCTGCTGCTGTAAGGAAGCGATTCATCGGAAAGAAATAAGTAGTTGATGTATAGCCTCAGAGAAATAAAGATAGGGCCGAACACCGTCCAATGGTAGGGGCTGTTATGATTCCTAAACCTGTGCCTGATCAGCAAAGAAACAACCAACCAAGAATAGAAAGACCAGTCTGACAATTCACCAGAATTAATATGAAGTTATCTCAAGTACTGCCACATCTGTTAAAATCCAACCTAGTGACTTTGAAAGAAGCTCCAAAGAACCCTAACACAACCTCTCCTCACTATCATCCCAATGCCCAATGTGCATACCACTCTGAGAGTCCCGACCATGATACTAATAATTGTTGGGCTCTAAAGAACAAAGTACAAGACCTCCTTGAAGCCAAAGATATTGAATTCGATGCGCCAGAAAATCCCAATGTCATTTATGCCCCTATGCCCAAACATGGCCATAATGCCAACGCCATTAAAGAAGATATGTTTGTTACTTAAGTTGATGAACTTATGACCCACTCCTGACCATCAAAAATAACTTATTGAATGCCAGTGTTTTCTCGGGCTGTGATGAAAGCTGTCATTTTTGTTTGTCCTCACCAACCAGCTGTCCTTTGTTGAAAGCAGGCGTTCAGTGCCAAATAGATAACAAGGAAATTTTGTTCGAAAAGACTTTTGTTCCACCTGTTTCTTATAATGATGTTTCCATTGTGACCATTTCCGATAATTCTTCCAGGATCTCCACCAAAAGACCTGTTAGAATTATATCAGTTCCAAAAGTAGCTCCTTTGATAATTACAATGCCTGGACCAGTTCCGTATTTGTCATACAAAACCGTACCATGGAATTATGAAGGGGATGTCCACTACCACGGCATCAAGCAAGATTGGTCAGCGGCCGAAGATTCCAGTTCTGAGAAAGTTGACTCTGATATCAGTATTATTGCAAGGACTAGCAAGATTACCCGAAGCGGAAGGATATTCTCTCCAGAAATTTCTCCCCGAAAAGAAATTTCTAGACCCATAATCATTCATGTTGTTGTTGCTCCTCCGAAGGCTATTCCAAGTCCTACAATCATCTCCACTAATACTCCAACTGACAAAGCTGATACAACCCCTGTTATCAATCCTACTGACATTCCTGCTGCCGAGTCAACCGAAACGCGAGGTAAAAGTATTCTTATTGAACCTGTCCAGACGAAGGCACAATCATTGGCTATCCCTGAGACCTCCCGGAAAGAGATGGAGTAAATTCTAAAGATCATAAAAATAAGCGACTACGATGTAGTTTAGAAACTGGGGCAAACTCCATCTAAAATTTCCATGCTCGCTTTACTACTATGCTCCGAGGCGTGTGCAAAAGCCTTGGTAAAATTCCTGAAAACTGCCCATGTAACCCAAGAAACATCTGCCGATCAGTTCCAAGACTACGTAGCTAGCTTGACTGCAAATAATGGTCTAGGTTTTTTGGATGCTGATTTAACGCCAAGAGGAAGGAAGCATAATGAGGCATTGCATGTCTCAGTGGAATGCAGGGGCACAACCTTGGCTCATGTTTTGGTGGACACCGAGTCGTCTCTGAATGTGTTGCCTAAAAAGGCTCTTGATAGGCTTGACTATAAGGGATTGACATTGAAGCCAAGAAACACAGTAGTGAGGGTCTTTGACGGCTCAAAAAGGATGGTGCATGGGGAAGTGGATATCCCCATAAATGTTGGAACCCAAACATTTGACTCAAATTTTTATGTAATGGATATCCTCCCTTCATATTCCTACTTGCTAGGCAGACTGGATTCACAATGCTGGCGCTGTCACTTCTACGTTGCACCAAATCCTGAAGTATCCGATTCAAGGGAAGATTATCACCGTTCATGGAGCAGAAGAGTATATGATCAGCCATCTCAATTCCTTCAGATATGTGGAATTATATGGTGAATTTATTGAAACTCCATTCCAACACTTTGAAGAAGTCTCGTAAGATGTGGCAGTAACCAGGGTTGTTCCCAAGATCACAAGGCCTCCACTCAGGATGTCATCTTTGAAGGATGCCAAGACAATGATAGAAGAAGGTGGGTGCACTATCTGGGGACAAATCCCAGATATCCCATACAAATCTGACAAGTTTGGCCTTGGTTTCACTTCAGGTGCTCAGAAGACTGTACACCGCACTCGTGCTGGAGGACCACCCCTGAAGATCAAAAATCGTGAAGTCAACGCTGTAGAGGATGATGAAGATGGCTGCAACTTGGAGGATTGGATCTTTCCAACTTTCAGTGGAGGGCTCAGCAACTGGGAGGCTAGAGATTTTGTCCCAATCACTTTTATCCCACAGTAATTTGTCTTTACATTTTGTTGGATCTGTAATATTAAAACAATTCAGACTCTCAAAACCTTGTGTCTTACCCGAGGCATAATGGTCCATTTGTAAGGGTTATTATCTCATTTCCATATGACATCAATGAATCATGGATGTTTTTGCATACAAACTTTGTGCTTATTGTTTTTCTTTTTACATTTTTCATTTCTTTCAAAGATAGCTATACCCTTACACACATTCACACTCACAATGCAGGCCTACATCCATTCGGGATCCCATAGATAACGGTTCTGCTATGGCTTTTAATGATTCTGAAAATCTAATCTACCAAGCCGAAGACGAATGTGAGGAAGATTGTGAAGTACCAGGGGAACTTTCCAGATTACTACAATAAGAAGAGAGGACCATTCAGCCCCACGAGGAACCCGTGGATACAATCAATCTAGGTACCGAGGAAGACAAAATAGAAGTCAAGGTGGGTGCCAATCTGGAACCCAGTTTAAAGGAGCGGATGATTCAGTTGTTACACGAGTATATTGAGGTTTTTGCCTGATCGTATGAAGATATGCCGGGACATGATGCAGATATTGTGGTACATCGTCTACCAACAAAAGAGGACTTTCCACCGATAAAACAAAAGGTCTGTCGCATGCGACCAGACATGTCGGAGAAGATTAAAGCAGAAGTCATGAAACAATTCAACACTGGATTCTTGGTCGTCACCTCCTATTTGCAATGGGTTGCCAATGTTGTTCCCGTGCCCAAAAAAGACAGAAAGGTACGAATGTGCGTGGACTACAGAGATTTGAATAGGGCAAGCCCTAAGGATGATTTCCCACTTCCCCACATTGACATCCTAGTTGACAATATAGCACAACACAAAGTGTTTTCCTTCATAGACGGTTTCTCAGGCTACAATCAAATAAAAATGACGCCTGAGGACATGGAGAAAACAACATTTGTCACACAGTGGGGCATATTCTGCTACAAGGTTATGCCATTCAGACTGAAGAATGCTGGGGCAACCTATCAGTGTGCCATGGTAGCTCTATTTCACGACATGATACATCACGAAATAGAGGTCTACGTGGACGACGTGATAGCTAGATATCAAACAGAAGAAGAGCATCTTGATCACCTACAGAAACTGTTTGAGAGGCTAAAGAAATACAAGCTGAGGTTGAACCCAAATAAATGCACGTTTGGAGTAAGGTCTGGTAATCTCATAGACTTTGTCGTCAGTAATAAAGGTATTGAGGTGGATCCCGCCAAGGTAAAAGCGATACAAGATATGTCTGCTCCTCGTACTGAGAAGGAAGTCAGAGGATTCTTGGGACGTTTGAACTACATTTCCAGATTCATTTCTCACCGGACGGCTACTTGTGAACCAATCTTCAAGTTACTGAAGAAAGATCAAGCAGTCAAATGGAATGACGAATGCCAAACTGCTTTCGACAAGATCAAAGAGTACCTGCAAGATCCTCCTGTTTTGATGCCACCAGTTGAGGGAAGACCATTGATCATGTATCTGACCATTTTGGAAAATTCAATGGGGTGTGTGTTGGGGCAGCATGACGAGTCTGGCCGAAAAGACCACGCCATTTATTACCTGAGCAAAAAGTTTATCGACTGTGAAACAAGATATTCACTGCTCGAGAAAACTTGCTGCACTCTTGCATGGGCTGCTCGCCGACTAAGACAGTATATGCTGACCCATATTACCTTGTTGATATCTAAAATGGATCCAATAAAATACATCTTCAAGAAACCTGCTCTCTCTGGGAGAATAACGAGATGGAAGATGATCCTAACAGAATATGACATACAATATACTACCCAGAAAGCTATAAAGGGCAGTGTACTAGCTGATCACCTTGCTCACCAAGCTGTAGAAGACTACCAGTCCATGAAGTTTGAATCCCCAGATGAAGATATCATGATGGTAAACAACTATGAGGAATTCAGACCATATGATGGGCCTGAACAAGATACCCTATGGACCCTAGTTTTTGATGGGGCATCTAACGCACTCGATAATGGTATTGGTGCAGTACTCATATCTCCTGAAGGGTGTCATACTCCATTTACTGCAAGACTCTGCTTCAATTGCACAAATAATATGGCGGAATACGAAGCGTGCATCTTTGGTCTCAAAGCTGCCATAGACTTGGGGATCACATCGTTGAATGTATTCAGAGATTCAGCTTTGGTTATCAGCCAAATCAAAGGGGAATGGGACACCAAACACCCTAACCTTATCCCTTAAAAAGAACATGTTTTGACATTGCTCCCACATTTTGAGAAGATTACCTTCGAGCATTCCCCGCGAGAAGAAAATCATCTAGAAGACGCACTAGCCATAATGTCATCTATGTTTAAACTTAATTGGGATAACGAGTCTCCCCAGATCACCATTGAACGAATGGATGAACCAACTCACTATCGCGAGATTAATACTGAAGAAGTAGTGGCCCATCCCTGGTTTCACGAAGTCAAGAGGTATCTCGAGGCTCAAAAATATCTGGAAAGAGCTTCAATCAACGATAAGAAGTTCTTAAGGAGATTCTCTGCTAAATTCTTCCTTAGTAATGGAATTCTTTACAAACGCAACCATGACTCTGTGTTACTTCGGTGCGTGGACAAGGTTGAAGCTGAAAGGATCATGGTTGAGTTACATGAAGGCACTTTTGGAACCCATTCCAGTGGGCATATGATGGCAAAGAAAATCCTACGCGCAGGCTATTACTGGTCTACCATGGAAGCATATTGCTATCAACACTCTCGAACCTGCCATAAGTTTCCAATTTATGCTGACGAAGTGCATGTACCTCCGGTTCCTCTGAATGTATTGACGGCTCCTTGGCCTTTTGCTATGTGGGGGATTGATATGATTGGGGAAATCAAGCCAACAACATCCAATGGACACCGCTTCATTTTAGTGGTCATTGACTATTTTACTAAGTTGGTGGAGGTAGCTTCTTCCGCTTCCGTTACCAAGAATGTTATCGCCCGGTTCATTAAGCAGAATCTCATTTGTCGTTACGGTATCCCGGAGAGGATCATTACAGACAATGGTACAAATTTGAACAATACTATGATCACCGCCCTGTGCGAGCAATTCAAGATCCATCATCACAATTCTTCCCCTTACCGGCCGAAGATGAATGGTACTGTCGAAGCCGCGAAGAAGAACATTAAAAAGATCATACAGAAAATGACAGTCACATACAGAGACTGGCATGAGATGCTACCATTCACTCTCCACGAATATCATACTACAACTCGCACATCAACCAGGGAAACACCCTATTATCTGGTTTACGACATAGAAGTTATCTTGCCTATTGAGGTCCAGATCCCCTCTCTAAGAATTATGAAGAATGCAGGGCTGGATGAAGACGATTGGATCCAGACTCGACTCGATCAACTAAACTTGATTGATGAGAAAAGGCTTACTGTTGTCTGTCATGGTCAAATGTATCAAAAACGGATTATCAAGGCTTTCAACAAAAAGGTTAGATGCCAAGTGTATCAAGTTGGGGATCTGGTGATCAAACGTATCATACTGCCGCAAGGGGACCCCATGGGCAAATGGACTCCTACATACGAAGGACCATTTGTAATCAAAAACATTTTCTCTGGTGGAGCAATGATACTGACCACCATGGATGGTAACGACTTGTCGCACCCTGCGAACGCAGACATAGTCAAAAGATACTACGCATAAGAGACCCTATAGGTTGACACACCTAGGTAAAACAAGGGCATCCCGGAGGACCAAAAGGTTCGGGCAAAAATTAGGGATAAAACAAAAAAAATCTGTACACCCGGCAAGTTGAAAACCCGAAAGGGCGACTTGGGAAAAAAGGGTTTCCCGTTGGACTAAAAACCCGAAAGGGCGATCCAGGCAAAAGTTAGAGAATTAAAGCGTATGACTATGTCCTATTAGATCACCTTACAGATAACCTTTGGCTTCAACTGACAAACTCAGAGGTCCCAATCAATTTAATCATCTTCGGACGAGGCAACAAATAGACAAGATGCTCGGAGATACGAAGGCTATAGCAGAATGGGACCCTCATGGGATTATTGCACATAGCTATCTTTTCTTTGTATCAAAATTTTCATTTTGACAACAGTATTCTCTTACTAGAATATTTGTCTCATTGTACAAAAATACTTACTCAAAGTCAATACAAAGATATCCGTTTGAAAGTGAAAAACTATCTGTTTCTTCTTTACTATTGTGTTTTGTTTACAAAAACGTCCAATGATTCATTTTTGAACATATGCATTTGAATATAATTACTGTTTATAAATAAACAAAATAGAAAGACAATCACTGGTGGCTTTAAGAGGTAGGGAAATATCTCTATGCTATTTCCATAATCCCCCACAGTGTTCAGTTCAATCCCCAGCGGAATAAAGCTTCCAGTTATCAAATCCCCAGTAGAAGTCGTCAAATTTCTCCTAATTCCCCAAGCAAGATTTTTCAAGCAGTACACGATATTTCCCTTACAACAAAGTTTATCTCTCCAAGCAGAAATTCATCAACACTTAGACTTCACAACATGAAGACTTACACTTCATATCCTCAGCAGTAGTCAGGGATTTATTTTCCCCAAATCCAACAAACAACGCAACAAATTAGCTCACATACGCACACATTGCATCCATATATCATAAACATTGATAACACAAATGCATTATACCATGCATTTCATACAACATGACTTTGCATTTTTGCTAACAATGTACCCTTTTCAGGATAAGGTTAACAGCTACCATTGACATTGTTCAAACTTTTCAGATACAGTTCAGATACGCTCCAAGACACGGATGCCATCCTGATACTCATTCAGATCTCAACTTCTCAGATACAGTATAGATACGCTCCAGACACGAATGCCATCCTGAAACTCATTTACAATTAAGATATGCTCCAGACGCATACGCTATTCTGATACTCATTCAAAGTCTCTTTCAGATACAATGTAGATACGCTCCAGACACATATGCCATCTAATATTCATTGAGATGTAATTCTCAAGATATAGTATAGATACGCTCCAGACACAGACGCCATTTTGATACTCATTCTTTCAGCTTACAAATTACAATTCAACAATCACTCTTGGATGGCATATACAAGCCCATCTCCAACAACTTTCTATTACCTATCCAAATAGCATCTTTAAGCCCATTCCCTCTACCATCACATCGCCAAGTGCAAATTTCTGGGCACTCTAGTGTCCAATCGTCTTCCACCTTCGAGTCATGAATGGAAAAACGTGCCAATCTAACTGTTCAGGCTTAAGATGATTGAACAGGGGCAGATGTTGTACCCCTAAATTTTCCCTCTCACTTATCAAGAATTTACTCACAAGATCTCCTTGGGCTAAAGACTGCACTAGGGTTTGATCAACTCAAGACACCTCCTCAAACACTGATGACCAAAATTAGGGTTTGAGTTTGCACAAGGATTTTTGAACTTCCAATGTCCCATGTGACTTTCATGGACCATCATGGACCCCCAAGATTAATCATGACAAGTTTCAAGCTTTGAATCACATTTTTGCTCAGTCAATTGAGCAGTTGACCTAAAAATCAATTGTATTGGGAAAAAAGTCAATTATGGCCAATTTACAATCAAACTTCATAATTTTTTATCCACATAAACATTTTATACTCATATGTATCATTTGATCAAGTTTGGATCACAATTTCTCAAGAAATTTGATCAAATCCCCAAAAGGGCAAAATGGTCAAAATTAGGGTTTTGATTGGAAAAGGGCAATTTCTGATTTTTGACCTAGAAAATGGTCAATTGGTTTAAGGCATGATCTCAATATCCCAATTGCATAATTTTTGACCTAATGACATGGTTCAAAACATTGCAAGTCCATTGGATTGACAGATGAATTTTGTAGTCAACTGATCAAAAGTCAACTGTATACTAAAAAGTCAAACTTTGACTTTTTGGTCAAATTCAAGTGCCAAGGATCAAAATTCATCAAAACGTGTCAAAATATGAAACTTATTCATCAAGAAATCAAAAAAGTCAAGATTTCATTTTGAAAAGTCAAAATTTCTAAACTTAGAAATTTTTCTAAGTGTTGGAAATTTCATATTTTTTCATAACTTTGAGCCAAATTTTAACCATGATACAAGATGACTCAAGAGAAACTTCTAACATGAAAGTTGTAGATCTCCATGAAATATACAACTTTGCTTTACACAACTCCTTCCAAAAATTCTTGTATCTCAAGTTATAATTTTATGAACATGTGGTCATGAGACTAAACACTTAGTGAAATTTTGCCCTAATTTGGTCAGGATTTTGACCTAACTTCATGGTACTTTTTCATATAGTTCCAAGGGGAATCTTCAAAAGCAATTCAAAGATGGGTTTTATATCACATTACAAGCTTTCCAAAATGTCCAAGAACTCCTTGAGATCATTCTTAAGGAGGGAGAATCAAAGAAATGAAGTTAGGGTTTTGTCACTTGAATTACAAGTCATTTTTTATGAACACATGAACCAAATCCATGCTAGGCTGCATAATCCTTGCTTTGCAGGCCTCAAACTTATTTTCAACTCCATAATTAATGGTTTACACAACTGACTATGCCCTTATCCAAGTGTTTCAAGCTTTGTCCAAATCAATTTTCCATTTTAGGGAGAAAGTAACATATTCATTCTTGTAAAGCAAGCTTTATGCACAAAGTCAGCTTCTTGAGCTCCCAACTTGTTTTCCTTGATTACACTCCATCCACAAAGTCAGAAGGATTATGTTTAAAGTAGTTAAGAACTATATGAACCAAGTACAAAGCATTGAAACTTGGTTTCTCAAAAATTCACATGTTATGCATAAACTTGTGATTTTGAATTCTGATCAACTAGAGCATTCCAAACTTGTTGCTTATAAATAGAGTCACTATTTGTGAGCTAAAAAACGAGCTTGAACACCCTGAAACACACCAAAACTCTCTCAAATCAGAAATTGCCCAAAAACTCCATTGTTGCACAGTTTCTGACCTTGAACATCAAACTCAATTTTCCCTCATGCATTTCTTGGCCTTTTTGTTTCAAAAGCTTCCTCATATCAAATACAAACCATCCTTGTCCCTGTTTGCAAACTGTAACATTATCTTCCTCAACTTCCATATCCAAAAACAGAGCACTGCAGTTGGACTTCTCCAGGCCATTTCAGCCACCCTCAACTCAAGCTAAGCATTGCATTAGCTTCCTAGAGGTCCAAGGAAGCTAACCCGATCATCACCAATGCCTGAAACAAGCTCAAACTCCAAATGCGATTTCCAGTTTTGAGGTAAGTTTTCTCAACTTGGAACTCTTCAAACAGACATCATCAATAGTTTATTTGTGAATAAAACATGTAGATATCACTGCCCTGAAGCTAACCATGTCCATAGTTTCCATTAATTTTACTTGAGCTTAAAGAATTTTGAAACTGAAATCTTTGAAATTTTTAGGGTTCAGATTAGGGCCATTAAAATTCATGCTTATATTTGATCTATAGTTTTAATACTTTTCATTTCTGGAATCGTGAGAAAATTTGCTACAAGTTTCATGTTTACAGATTTTATTTTTGATGAGAAATGAGCAAGTTACAGATGGTCTGGCTGGAGGTTGAAGATGAAGTCTTCAGGGCGCATTTTGCCTTACATATTTATTGTTTTACTTGTATTAACGGATGTATAGCCACCCCAGTGGTAGAAGCGTGCTCCTGTAACCTATGGGACTTGGGTTCGAGCCCTAGTGGTACCCTTTTCATTTTTCACATTTTTACTTTTCTGATTTTTGTTGTTTTTGGCAGGCGCTGGGCCCTTTGGGCCTAGTTTGTTTTTGTTTTTACTAGTTGACCTCCCTGCTGACTAATGGCACCCCTGGCCCAAGTTCATTTATTTATTTATTATTTATTTCATTTTTATTTTCTTAAATGTTTTTCCAAATGTTAAAAATCATAAAATACAAAAAATGATATATTTATATTTTTTACTTAGTTTATTTTATTTTTATCACAAAAATATTTTTATTAATTATACTTTATTTATTTTTTTACTTATTATCTTGTTAATAAAAATAAAAATTAGGTTATTGGTTATTTTCTTTCATACTAATTTAAATACATTATTTTTTATATAAAAAAGACTAAAAATATTTTATAATGTTATAAATATTTTCAAGACAAAAAAAAGAAACCTTTTTAAACTTATTTTCTTTTGATTAATAGAACTAGGTTTTTATTCAAATTCCTTAAACAAATTATTTTTTTATATTATTTTTTATTAATTATTTTTCTATAATTTAAATCAAATATATTAAGACAAAAATCTTTTTCTCTAAAAAATCAAACAAATATTCATTTTTCTTCACCCTCGCATTATTGCATACTTGTTCATTTTTGTACATTATTTATTCCAATTCCTTGTACATTAATACCCATTCAATTTGGTTGTAATAGATTAACTAGGTCTATATTCTTGCAAATCCCCATTGAATTTGTATACCCCCCTTCCCACAAATGTTGTAATAGCATAGTAACTTTAAACTTCACAATTTATCGCTTTTATATAGCATGCTAGTAATTAGGGTTTGTATGGAAAGACTAAAACCAATATCTAGAAAATCCTAATTCAAGACAAAAACAAGCATGAAAATGATACACTTGCACACAAGCACCCCTAGGGTTATCCCACTTGGTTGCCTTATACAAAATGGCCATATTAGGCATGTAAGGTATCTTAGCAAAAACAAGCAAATACAAGATCATGGTCCCTCGATGACGCTATCTAAGTTGCCTTACAAATGATCTTAGTCCCTCAAAAATAATGCTAAGATACCTTGCAACATTGCTAATCATGGTTATACGATGATCCACGCCCGTCCCGTTTACATCCAAAGATAGGGTTGCTTACCAAATTAATGGTAAGACAACAATGTCAAAGTAAAAGAAAATGAACAAGAAAGACATTTGAGTAGATAGATTGCTCCTAATTACTTGCTCTAATCCAAAAAAAAACATCCTTGCTATTTTCAAAAACAAACACCTACACTTTCAAAACATCTTACAAAACTTAAAAACATTTTCAAAAGATCAACATCTTTGTATACATTCTTACGAACAAGAATCATTACAAAGATTTCCTAAACAATGTCCTCTTTTACAAAATACTTTCAAAAACCACATCAAGCACAATTTTCAAACAAAAAGCAAGTGATCTTGCATGTAACTAAGAGCCCATGGAAAACCATGGATGAAAAGGGTGCTAATACATTCCCTTTTCATAATCTACCCCCCGAACTCAAGAAATAATCTCAAAGGTCTTTCCTGTGCTTTTTCACCTTTCCTTTTGGATAAAAGAAAAGTCGGTGGCGACTCTTACTAACCACAACATTTACGATTAAACGCAAAACCTTCAAGTCAGTTCTCCCACCGTATCACACAAACAAACCAATTTTTTCACACATACACAAACTCTTCTCTAAAATACTTTCAAAGATAAAACACTTTGTATACGTTCTCAACGATACAAGAAACATTACAAAGTTCACCGTACTAAGGCGTCTTTTCAAAATATTTTTACACACAAAGCATTTCCAAAAGTGAGCTAGCAACTAAGAGCCCGAGGATAACTACGGATGGAAAGGGTGCTAATATCTTCCCTATCAATAACCTACCCCACGAAATCAAAATCTTTAAAAGGGTCTTTCCTTTTCTTTTCACCCTTTCCTTTATTGGATAGAAGAAAAGTCGTTGGCGACTCTTGCTAACTACAACATTTGCGATAAAACACAAAACTAGTAAAGTCAATTCTCCCACCGTATTACAGATACCTTTAGCAATTCGAAGGGACTATCATCATGTATTTGTAGGCAACATCAAGGGACAAGATCATTTATTTAAGGCAACATTGATGGGTCATCGAGGGAATATGATCTTTATGATGATTTTTAACTGAGGGTCTTTGCTAATGGTATCTCTACGTTCGAGGGACATGACTATTTTTTATCCGAAGGCACCAAGGGAGGTTACCCTAGAGGTGTACATGTGCATAGTGTGTTCAGTTCAGTTATATTTTCTTGACTAGTTAGGATTTATCTACTGATTGATTTTAAATCTTGCCATATAAGCCTATTTACTAACAGTTATATATACAGACATATAATTATAAATGTAGAAAAATAAAGGTGCGGAAAGTAAAGCGCGAGAAAGTAAAGGCCTACAACTATTACAGGGCTTTGGTACAGTTACATAATTAGAAAAAGTTGCGATAATGTAAATCTAAGTAAATACATTTAAACTGTGCGACCTATACAATTTCTCTAGGAATTTTAAATAGCAAAAAAATAAATAAGAGAAAATGTTAGAAAATAAATGTTTTTTTTTGTATTTTTATGAAAAATAGTTTGATGTTAATTAAATAATTAAAACCTACTTGTTACTAATTAATTTTAATAAAGAAAAATGTTAATTACAATTAAATTAAAAAGATGTTAAAATTGATTATTGATAAAAAGATTCAAACAACAAAATCAAACCACTCAGATCCATTAATTTGGACCTTGCGAATCTAGTGGTGAGTTTAGTTTGGTCTAAAAGTGACCGCAGCTGTAACACCCCTTCTAATTACCCCAAATAAAAGGCAAGAACTAAAATCAGAGAAAATAAATTGCACAGAAGGGATGTCACAACACACATCACATTCCAAAATTTTAAAGAAAAACAGACAGGGTACGTTTGTAATTTTAAGCATATCAACACAAAACAAACATACATAAATATTTAACTTCTTTCTCTCGTGCAAACGCAACGGAGTTTCAATATTTAACTTCATTTCCATTCATGGAGGAACCAAAACATAATTCAAGGCAACAAGCCATGATAATTCACATAAAGCATATGTTATCAAGTCTCACATACACAAAATAATATACCCAAAGTAAGGATTATATACATCATAATCTGAATACAAAATAGACGAGTTCGACACTAAATATACCCCCCCCCCCCTCCAGGTGTTACTACCAGAGCATCGACTCAACTCTAATCAAAATAAAACAGATTGCAATCCAATGCATCCGCTAACTAGCGCCTCGCGCTACCATCCTCGGTACCTGAACAATGCCATCAAAAGCATTTTCAAACAGAAGGGTAAGAATTCCAATAATCATATAACGTGTAATTAAGGTAAAGCAATGGCAATAAATAAAGCAACACATCATGATCATATTCATTTTATCACATATAGTATCCGTACTCAAAGAAGTCATTTCCAGCACATTAACCATATAAACCAATTATCCGAATACTCACATCATTGGCACACAACCATTATTCAAACAACAACAATATTGGCACATAACCAAACACATCAACACACATACACAATATACACAATTATACATGTGACTCACAACACGACTCAACACATGCGAATGCGGTACCGACTTGTGGACCCAAAGTTCCACCGCTTATTTTTCCACATAGGGTCAAAGCCACTACGTCTATTTCCACTGTAGGATCAACGTCTATTTTTATGAACCCATGTTTCACCGCCTATGTCCCCTTTTCGGGTCAAAGCCACTACGTCTATTTCCATTCAAGGATCAACGTCTATAAAATATGAACCCACTGTTTCACCGTCTCTATTTCAAGACCAACCATGCCATGCAATGTACAACCAACAACTCGTATGCAATTAAGACCACTTCCGACCTTAACATACACATACCACATATTCCAACATAATGAAATACCAACAATTGTACATGCATTGCAAATATAATTCACAAATCAAGTAATATACAAGTTTAAACAATGTTACTTCCATGATTTATTCAAATCAAACACAAATTTATAAACCGGAAGCATTCAACTTAATTTGACTTCACCTGCAAAAATTCCATTTTTCAACAAAAATGTCACCCAACAGATCAACCAAAATTACTACCATAAACCGCATAATAATTCGGACTATTTTGGCTAAAATCGGTTAATTAATTATCAGCCAAAAATGCTATTATTTCTACTTTATAAATCCTACAAAATTATTTATTAAAGATATTAAATCACTATTATTAAATAATTTGTATTTGTAGACCGGAACGTAATAGCTACGGTATGAAAATCAATACTTCTAATACTACTACATAATTGTCACTGCTATATACAAGCCATTAAATATTAACTCTGAAATTTCACTACAGTAGCAAAGTGATGTCTTTTAAATATTGTTTCTATATTTTCGCTACAGTAGCAAAACAAATCCTCCTACTTACTACTTCTTCCATCGCTACAGTAACGACATGTGCCTTGAGTACCAATCCGTTTTCTTGCGCTACAGTGGCAAAGCACATATCACCTATGCTACTTCGTTTCATTTCAACGCTACAGGATAGAAAATTAATTGCTTTTAATACTGCTTCCAAAATCTGCGCTACAGTGAGTAAACAAGCTATATGCCATTGAATATATTCAGCCTATGCACTACTTGTATTGCAAAACAAGTGTTTGCTCCTACATACTACTTCCTCTGCTTAAGCGCTACAGAATGCCAACCAAGTGGCTCCAATTGCCACTACAATTAGCGCTACAGTAATAAAATAAATATTATCAATTATTGCGCTACAGCTTGCCATTAGATATTGCTTCTCTGTGAAAAAAAAAATCATTTCATCTAATGCTATAGGAACAGAACAAATGGGATCCTTTCAAGGAGAAATATTAAGTCACTTATTTATGTGTATAACTAATAATATTGGGTCCTAAATCATCTCTTAATTTCATCAATACACCAATTTTTTTTTATCATAGCATAGTAGTGAAACTAATATCCTAAACCCCTAATTTATTCCAAAATCAAAACTATAAAATCACACACTAAATAATTGGTGGAAGTCAAACCCTTACCTCTAATGTTGATTTTCTTGGAACAAGATGATGATTTTGTAGAACAAACCCTAGCCTTCTCCTTCTCTTCTCTTCTTCTTCTCTCCTTTTTTTTCTTCTTCTTTTTCTTCTTACCCACCACTCTTACTAACTCTACTTTTCTATTTTATAAAACTATCTTTCTACTACTAACTTTCCTCCCTCTATCTTTCTAAAATTATAATTTGGCCCCAACAATTATTTAATTCAAATTATAATATATAACTCTATTAAAACAATATTATACTAAATAATATTTATTCTATATAAACCTAATCATGCCAATTAATCAAACAAAGTCAAATATTACTACACACCAAATTAATATTATTCAAAATAATATTTCGACATAATAAATATTTTTATTTCATATTACCCAATTAATATTTTAATCGATATCAATTGAATATATTTCTCGAAATAGATATAATTTAATAGTTTTGGAAAATAATTAATGAAATAACATTTAAATATAAACGGCGTGTTACAACTCTCCCCCACTTAAAAGATTTTCGGCCTCGAAAATTACCTCTAAACGAACAAATCGGGATAGGAATCCCGCATCCGACTCTCAAGCTCCCACGTCACATTACCATTCGCCGAACCACCCCATGCAACTTTAACCAAAGCAATCTCTCTTCCTCTTAGTTGTTTCACCTTTCTATCTTCAATCCTCACCGGTAAAACCTCAACCGTCAAATTGTCTCTTACTTCCAAATCATCCGCTTGAATAACATGAGACGAATCCGCAATATACTTTCGTAATTGTGAAACGTGGAACACATCATGCAAATTTGAAAGTGATGGCGGTAATGCAATTCGATAAGCCATACTTCCAATCTGCTCTGAAATCTGATAAGGACCAATAAACCGAGGTGTTAACTTCCACGATTTAAGCGCCCTTCCGACACCCGTAGTTGGATTCACCTTTAAAAACACATGTTCATCCTTCTTGAACTCAAGAGGTTTCCTCCTCTTGTCATAGTAACTCTTTTGGCGATTCTGATACACTTTCATCCTCTCTCTTATCAATTTGATCTTATCCGTAGCCTCTTGAACCAATTCCGGACCAACTATAGCACTTTCTCCTGTCTCGTACCAACACAAAGGTGTCCTGCACCGTCTTCCATACAATGCCTCAAAAGGAGCCATGCCAATGCTAGAATGAAAACTATTATTATAAGTAAACTCAATCAAAGGCAAATGACTCTCCCATGAACCTCCTTGATCCAAAACACAAGCACGCAACAAATCCTCAAGTGACTGAATTGTTCTCTCTGTTTGACCATCCGTCCGAGGATGATAAGCGGAACTCAATCTCAGCTTAGTACCCAAGTCTCCTTGTAAACCTTCCCAAAATCTTGAAGTGAAACGCGGATCTCTATCTGAAACAATACATGTAGGAATACCATGTAAACAAACAATTCGTTCCACATACAACTTAGCAAGCTTCTCCATAGTGTAATCCATCCTAATCGGAATAAAGTGTGCAGATTTAGTCAATCTATCCACTATGACCCAAATAGCCTCATGGTTACTCGGAGTCCTCGGCAAACCAGAAACAAAATCCATCGAGATACTATCCCACTTCCACTCGGGAATAGACAACGGTTGCAACAAACCCGAAGGCTTCTGATGTTCAATCTTAGACTTTTGGAAAACCAAACAAGCATACACAAACTCAGCAATTTCTTTCTTCATACAAGGCCACCAAAACAGCTTCTTTAAATCTTGATACATCTTCTTAGCACCAGGGTGAATACTTAACCCACTTCTATGACCTTCCTCAAGAATCCTCTTTTTCACATCCCCCACATCGGGAACGCAAACTCTATCATGACATCTAAAAATTCCATTCTCATCAATTCTGAACTCTCCACCTTGACCTTGATTCACCAAAGTAAACTTGTCAACCAAAACCAAATCTGACTTTTGCCCATCTCTAATCTCTTCCAAGACACCACTAGTAAGCTTCATCATACCAAGCTTCACGCCAAAATAAGTCTCTTCACACACCAAACTCAAATCTCGAAATTGCTCCAACAATTCCCATTCTTTAACCATCAACATAGACATGTGTAAAGACTTCCTGCTCAAAGCATCTGCAACCACGTTTGCCTTACCAGGATGGTAATTCAAACTGAAGTCATAATCTTTAAGAAACTCTAGCCACCTTCTTTGCCTCATATTCAACTCTTTTTGATCAAACCGATATTTCAAACTCTTATGATCGCTAAAGACGTCGAATCTCGACCCAAACAAATAATGCCTCTAAATCTTTAATACAAAAACCATCGCTGCCAACTCCAAGTCATGAGTTGGATAATTCCTCTCATGCCCCTTGAGTTGCCTCGAAGCATACGCCACAACCTGCCCATTTTGCATTAACACACTATTTACCGTGGTTATTGGTAAACAACCGCTGATCCTCCAAATGGTTACTTATTTGGTTACTCGCAGGATCGATCAGATTGATCCTAAGACATAGGTTGATTTTGCCCCATGTAGAATTGCTCGTGGAACAATCTTTCCAACTGGGTCCAATGATGGATCGAATTGGGGGGGGAGAGTTGTAAACCAAGTAAAAGCGTTCTTTGTTAAAGAACTTGGGAAGTACTTAATCCTCAGGTTTTCGTTATTCGAAATATCTCCTGCTTTGATCAAGTATCTTGCCACATGTTCGATAGTAGATTCTGTCGTGTCCCCAGAGAACTTAGTGAATTTGGGGACTTTACATCTAGGAGGTAAGTCTGTTTGTAACACGTATTCTGCCAATAGGGATGTGAAGTTGGGCCTTCGAAAGCCCATGTTCATCCCATTTTGAGTCATGATCCTTTCGATCATGGTTGCCAGATTATTTTCCAAACCCACGTTTTGGTATTGGATATGCTGAACTACTTCGTCAGCATTTTGGTTTCTGTTAACTAACCTTACCTCTGGGGTTATTACCCTAGGTTCCTTGATAGGTTGCTCCAATCGTGCCCTAAGGTTTTCTTCGACAGGCTGTTGGACCTGGTTGATAGTGGTTTCTTCCTCTAAGAATACACCCTGGTTTCCCCTTATTCGCGCCCTTTGGGGTTGTCGAATAGGTTGGGGTACTCCAAAGAAATCAGCCAAACGCGTCATTTGTGCTGTCATGTGCTGATTCGATTGAGTAGTGTTTTGTATTAGAGGGTTCAGCACTGTACTTAAAGTTTGTGCCAACATTTGCACCATATCATGGTTGCTTTCGTCCATTTGTTGCCTCAAGACTGCTGTCGAGGCATTTGTAAGGCCATGTGCTACTTGGGACGTTCCTCCTAAAAGTTGGGTCCTATTTCTATTCGCCATACCTACTCCAGAACCTTGGAGTGGCGAAGAGGCACTCACTAAAGGGTCTGAAAAAGTGGACGCAGCATTCGTCAGGCTATCCAAGTCAGAAGTTGGCATGCCATAGAGTGGTTCTCGATTATGATCGCCTGTCATAAATCCTGGGGGAACAAAAGGCCTTGTGCCTAAATTTCCCCTTGGTGGGGGAGTTCCCAAAGGCACTCTGGGGCCTGTGAACGGAGGTAATGGCCCCGTTGTTGTGACCGTTACTGCTGGTGTTGAACCAGCGGTTATCGCTTCACTTACGGTCGGGATAACCGTTGCTCCCACATTCGTTTGTGGGATTTCGTTATTGTTTGGCGGATTCGCCATCTCTTCCCTTCTTCTGGCAGTATTGGTATCGTTAGTGTATATTCTACCACTTCTCAATAACATGCAACACTCCTCGAAAAAGATGAGATTATGTTCAAAAATCAACACACAGTCCCACCAGGTGTGCCAATTTGTTTACCGTGGTTATTGGTAAACAACCGCTGATCCTCCAAATGGTTACTTATTTGGTTACTCGCAGGATCGATCAGATTGGTCCTAAGACATAGGTTGATTTTGAGGTTTTGATTAAATTGGATAATGGTTAAATGACAAGAAAATAAAGAGGCTTTAAGTAAATTGCATGAAGAAATAGGCTTGATAAAATAAATGAAGGCTTGAAATAAAGGGCTTCGACAGGGAAAGTAAAGAAGAAAACAAGTAAAGTTTCTGGAAAGTAAATGACTTTGATTAATAAAAGTGGTGTTTCACACATACATTCTCAACAATTCTTTCTCACACGCTGGGTACTCGAATCTATATGAGTGACTTTGTATATAATTATGAACACACGCGAGAAACTGCGTGAACTACTACTATTTATACTAAAACATCCCAAGTAACCGTCGGGCAGTTACACTGCTTCAAGATGACTCCACTTGGCACGTTCTCAGCATTCGACGCTCCAGATCTTTGCACGTTGCACTTGGTAACCGCTGGAAACCGTTTTCCCTCCAAACGCTTGAATTTCAAACCGTCCCACTCTGAACCATCGAACACCTTCGTCGAGAAGTATCTTCGACGAGAAACACCTTCGACATCGAAGGCAACCAACTTCTCCCTTGGAAGAAATCCTATAAGTACATTGCCATCTTTCGATGGGCATTTCGACAGACCAAGCTGGTCGAAAACATCCTTCAGCTTTAATGGCTGATATTAGTGAAACAAGGGTGTCGAATTTAGGAGCCAACACACACCCCCTAAACCCATCAAAGAAGCATCGCAATAGACCGTAAACGGTTCAGATGGTTTAGGCAAAATCAAAACTGGCGCAGTTGTCAACCTTCGCTTCAACTCTTGGAAACTATCTTCACACTGCGGGGTCCACACGAACGCTTGACTCTTCCTAGTTAATTGTGTCAATGGTAAAGCTAGCTTGGAAAAGCCTTCAATGAACTTACGGTAATAACCCGCTAAACCAAGAAAGCTTCGAATCTCAAAAACTGACTTTGGAGATTCCCATTCTGACACGGCTTCTATCTTCGAAGGATCCACAGCAATACCTCCACGAGATATCACGTGACCAAGGAAACTCACTTGTTCTAACCAGAATTCACACTTCGAAAGTTTAGCAAACAAGTGATTTTCCTTCAGAATTGACAAAACAATTCCCAAGTGTTCGACATGCTCTGCTTCACTCTTGGAATAAATCAAAATGTCATCGATGAACACCACCACAAACTTATCCAGAAACTCATGAAAGATTCTGTTCATATACTCCATGAACACACCAGGTGCATTCGTAACACCAAAAGGCATCACCAAATACTCACAGTGTCCATAACGAGTTCTGAACGCAGTTTTCTGAATATCACCCGCTTTCACGCGAATCTGATGATAGCCTGACCTCAAGTCAATCTTGCTAAACACACACGCACCCACCATCTGATCCATTAAATCATCAATCCTTGGCAAATGATACTTGTTCTTAATGGTCACTTTGTTTAGCTGCCTATAATCCACGCAAAGTCTCATTGTTCCGTCTTTCTTCTTCACAAGTAAAACTGGAGCACCCCACGGACTCACACTAGGACGAATAAACCTTTTGTCAAGCAACTCTTCCAGCTGACTCTTCAGTTCCACTAGTTCCGACGGTGACATCCTATAAGGAGCCATCGAAGCAGGACTAGTACCAGGAATTAAGTCGATGGAAAACTCTACCTCACGCTCAGGAGGTAAATCCGTAATCTCTTCAGGAAACACTTCAGGAAATTCGCATACCATAGGATAATCCTTTCTTACTCTACCATCTTCCAAAACCATACACGCCATAAGCATAAACAACCCATCTCCATTCTTCACACTCTTCTCAACTTGCTATGTAGACAAGAAAACCACACCATCTTTCTCGGACTCGAGAAAAAGAACAGCCTTAGTAAAACAGTTGATATAGACATGGTTGGATTTCAACCAGTCCATACCCAAAATCACATCTATCTGATGTAAAGGAAGACACACGAGATCAACTTCGAAATCTCTTCCGCACATGCGCAAAGGACACTTTAAACAAACAACTGAATTAGAAACTGAACCCATCGCAGGTGTATCTACCTCCATACTTCGATCCAAAGTAGACAAGACAAGGCCCAATCTCTTGGCACAATCTAAAGCAACAAACGAATGCGTCGCACCCGTATCAATAATAGCAACCAAAGGCACATTAAAGATAAAGCATGTACCTCTGATTAGACGTTCCTCAGCAGAAGTCTCTGCTCCAGATAAAGCGAATACTTTTCCAACTTCTTTCTTTGGCTTTGGACATTTGGTACTTATGTGGCCTCGCTCACCATAATTAAAGCAAGTTACACTCACACCAACTCTACAATCCACCGCTTTGTGACCCACCCTGTCACACTTGAAACACTTAACTATCCCCTGGCGACATTCCATAGCACGATGTCCCTCTTTACCACATTTAAAACATTTGATTGGAGTAGTCACTCCCCCACTCGGACTCTTTCCACTACTTATTGGTCTCTTTCCTCTTCCATCATAAGGCTTAGGACGCATTTGTCCCTTACCTCTTTTCTCACTCAAGCTCTTGTAATAAGCAGTGCTATCCCGACTGTCTTCGTCGTAGATACGACTCTTATTATCCAACTCAGAGAATCTTGTAATCTGCTGATACCCAATCGCCTTCTTTATGTCCGGCCTCAAACCATTAACAAACTTAAGGCACTTCGACCTCTCAGCATTAACAGTGTTGTAGTGAGGACAATATTTGATCAAATCTTGAAATTTAGCCGCATAGTCAGCTACCGAACCACTACCTTGTTTCAATTCCAGGAATTCAACTTCCTTTTTACCACGAACATCCTCCGGAAAGTAAATCTCCAAGAATGCATCTCGGAAAATTTCCCAAGTCACCACAACATGCTCCTCTTCATACCTCTGACTAGCGTTGATCCACCAGTCTTCGGCCTCTTTAATCAGCATGTGTGTTCTGAATTGCACTTTCTGAGCGTCGGTGCAATTCATCACACGAAATATTTTCTCAATTGCTTTTAACCATTCCTGAGCTTCCACCGGAGCATGCTCTCCCTTGAAAGTAGGCGGGTTGTTCTTTTGGAACTTCCCAAGAGCACGGAAAGCATCTTCAGTACCATCATGTGGCGCTTGAGTCGTTTGCGGCATCTGATTTATTGACCCCGCAAGCAACCTCAATGCTTCAGCTAAAGCATCATCATTCCTTCTACCAGCCATCTTCTCTCTACAACACAAAATATTGATCGCGTTAGCCACACGATCAAATACAAGGGATTAACAAAATAAGACCTGACAACTGACCGACTATGCTCTGATACCACTATTGTAACACCCCTTCTAATTACCCCAAATAAAAGGCAAGAATTAAAATCAAAGAAAATAAATTGCACGGAAGGGATGTCACAACACACATCACATTCCAAAATTTTAAAGAAAAACGGTTAGGGTACGTTTGTAATTTTAAGCATATCAACACAAAACAAACATACATAAGTATTTAACTTCTTTCTCTCGTGCAAACGCAACGGAGTTTCAATATTTAACTTCATCTCCATTCATGGAGGAATCAAAACATAATTCAAGGCAACAAGCCATGATAATTCACATAAAGCATATGTTATCAAGTCTCACATACACAAAATAATATACCCAAAGTAAGGATTATATACATCATAATCCGAATACAAAATAGACGAGTTCGACACTAAATATACCCCCCCCAGGTGTTACTACCAGAGCATCGACTCAACTCTAATCAAAATAAAACAGATTGCAATCCAATGCATCCACTAACTAGCGCCTCACGCTACCATCCTCGGTACCTGAACAATGCCATCAAAAGCATTTTCAAACAGAAGGGTAAGAATTCCAATAATCATATAACGTGTAATTAAGGTAAAGCAATGGCAATAAATAAAGCAACACATCATGATCATATTCATTTTATCACATATAGTATTCGTACTCAAAGAAGTCATTTCCAGCACATTAACCATATAAACCAATTATCTGAATACTCACATCATTGGCACATAACCATTATTCAAACAACAACAATATTGGCACATAACCAAACACATCAACACACATACACAATATACACAATTATGCATGTGACTCACAACACGACTCAACACATGCGAATGCGGTACCGACTTGTGGACCCAAAGTTCCACCGCTTATTTTTCCACATAGGGTCAAAGCCACTACGTCTATTTCCACTGTAGGATCAACATCTATTTTTATGAACCCATGTTTCACCGCCTATGTCCCCTTTCCGGGTCAAAGCCACTACGTCTATTTCCATTCAAGGATCAACGTCTATAAAATATGAACCCACTGTTTCACCGTCTCTATTTCAAGACCAACCATGCCATGTAATGTACAACCAACAAGTCATATGCAATTAAGACCACTTCTGACCTTAACATACACATACCACATATTCCAACATAATGAAATACCAACAATTGTACATGCATTGCAAATATAATTCACAAATCAAGTAATATACAAGTTTAAACAATGTTACTTCCATGATTTATTCAAATCAAACACAATTTTATAAACCGGAAGCATTCAACTTAATTCGACTTCACCTGCAAAAATTCCATTTTTCAACAAAAATGTCACCCAACAGATCAACCAAAATTACTACCATAAACCGCATAATAATTCGGACTATTTTGGCTAAAATCGGTTAATTAATTATCGGCCAAAAATGCTATTATTTCTACTTTATAAATCCTACAAAATAATTTATTAAAGATATTAAATCACTATTATTAAATAATTTGTATTTGTAGACCGGAACGTAATAGCTACGGTATGAAAATCAATACTTCTAATACTACTACATAATTGTCACTGCTATATACAAGCCATTAAATATTAACTCTGAAATTTCACTACAGTAGCAAAGTGATGTCATTTAAATATTGTTTCTATATTTTCGCTACAGTAGCAAAACAAATCCTCCTACTTACTACTTCTTCCATCGCTACAGTAACGGCATGTGCCTTGAGTACCAATCCGTTTTCTTGCGCTACAGTGGCAAAGCACATATCACCTATGCTACTTCATTTCATTTCAACGCTACAGGATAGAAAATTAATTGCTTTTAATATTGCTTCCAAAATCTGCGCTACAGTGAGTAAACAAGCTATATGCCATTGAATATATTCAGCCTATGCACTACTTGTATTGCAAAACAAGTGTTTGCTCCTACATACTACTTCCCCTGCTTAAGCGCTACAGAATGCCAACCAAGTGGCTCCAATTTCCACTACAATTAGCGCTACAGTAATAAAATAAATATTATCAATTATTGCGCTACAGCTTGCCATTAGATATTGCTTCTCTGTGGAAAAAAAATCATTTCATCTAATGCTATAGGAACAGAACAAATGGGATCCTTTCAAGGAGAAATATTGAGTCACTTATTTATGTGTATAACTAATAATATTGGGTCCTAAATCATCTCTTAATTTCATCAATACACCAATTTTTTTTTATCATAGCATAGTAGTGAAACTAATACCCTAAACCCCTAATTTATTCCAAAATCAAAACTATAAAATCACACACTAAATAATTGGTGGAAGTCAAACCCTTACCTCTAATGTTGATTTTCTTGGAACAAGATGATGATTTTGTAGAACAAACCCTAGCCTTCTCCTTCTCTTCTCTTCTTCTTCTCTCCTTTTTTTTTTCTTCTTTTTCTTCTTACCCACCACTCTTACTAACTCTACTTTTCTATTTTATAAAACTATCTTTCTACTACTAACTTTCCTCCCTCTATCTTTCTAAAATTATAATTTGGCCCCAACAATTATTTAATTCAAATTATAATATATAACTCTATTAAAACAATATTATACTAAATAATATTTATTCTATATAAACCTAATCATGCCAATTAATCAAACAAAGTCAAATATTACTACACACCAAATTAATATTATTCAAAATAATATTTTGACATAATAAATATTTTTATTTCATATTACCCAATTAATATTTTAATCGATATCAATTGAATATATTTCTAGAAATAGATATAATTTAATAGTTTTGGAAAATAATTAATGAAATAACATTTAAATATAAACGGCGTGTTACAGCAGCCATGGACCTGAAGCTTCATTGAAATGTTTCCCTAACAATGATGGATTGTTGTTCCTGCATCAAATCTAAAAAAAATGATGGTTCCAAACGATTCCAGACATCATTAGAAACACACACACACACACACACACACACACACACACACACACACACACACACACACACACACACACACACACACACACACACACACACACACACACACACACACACACACACACACACACACACACACACACACACACACACACACACACACACACACACACACACACACACACACACACACACACACACACACACACACACACACACACACACACACACACACACACACACACACACACACACACACACACACACACACACACACACACACACACACACACACACACACACACACACACACACACACACACACACACACACACACACACACACACATATATATATATATATATATATATATATATATATATATATATATATATACACACACACGCTTAGAATTAATTTATATAGCATGGATGAAAAGTTTGAGATTGAAGAACATTACCAATCCGGAGCCACTTGGTTGGCACGTCCTAGGATCGCTTGAGCGTGAGTAAGGATTAGAATAGGCTTATGGGACCTTTAGAAGTGTGATGGAATGCTTGGAACCGCTTGAGAGTGGTCGAAAATAGGGGTTTGTGTTTGCCCTATTTTTGACAAAATTTGAGAAATTTGGAGTGTGTTATTGAGAGGAAAATTGTATCCTATTCATTTTAGTATTGCGAGTGTTTAACAAGACAAGAATCTCGTACCATCATGTCACAATTCATTGCAAAAAAACACATTGAAATCTTTCCAAAATTGTTAAAAAACATTCCAAACTTGAAGATTCTTGTTCCCAATATGTTTTCACGGTATGTTTGTCATGTGTTCTTAGGCCTCCATGTGATTAAAATCAAAAGCCCATGCACCTTGGCCCAATGATTTTATATTTTATTTGATTTACTTGCATTTAAATGAATAAAAATTCAAATAAAGGAAATAAAAATCATAAAAAATATATGAATGGATTTAGAGGTCTTCTAACACATTGTGAACATGTTTGAACATCAAAAATTAGGCCCATTAGTCTAGAATTTCAAGTTTGCTCACTTTGCGTTTCATGCATTTTACCAAACTTTCCCAACCTGCACTGGTCATAACTCCCTCAATTTTCATCTTTTGAAGGTGATCTTTGACTTTTTAGAAATCTCAAGATGTACTCTTCAATTTATATTTTGATCATTTTAGGATTTGAAGAATTTATCTTGATGTAAGTAGCCTTGACAAAAAGTGTCTTTTTGTTGACTTTTGAAATGACATGTAATGTATTAGCTCATATCTTTCAAATGAAGCACTTTTTGGACATGAGAATATATGCAAAGTTGTAGATAATTGATTTACCTTCAAAATTGTATTTGGTTGGGGAAATTTGATGAAGCATTTGAATGTTATGCTTGGTCAAAGTTCAGTTGACTTCTCCTAAGGGAACCCTAATTTTGCAACATTGGACTTTTGATGATTTAAGGGCTTTCCTTGAGGAATCATGATCAACCCTTGATCAAATGATGAATATGACTTCAAAATGTTTATATTGACCAAAAATCTTGAAGTTTGACTGTAAGTTGACCATAGTTAATGTTTTATCCAATACAATGGACTTTCAATCATCTGAGCCATTGATTGAGCAAATTTGTGATACAAGACTTGAAAATTGATATGAGAATTATTGAAGAACTATAGAGAATCATGGAAACCACTTGAGACCTTTGAAACTCATTCTTCTTTGTGCAATATGAAACCCTAGTTGTGGACCTATTGCTTAGAAGGAGAATTTATCTGATCAACTCTTGAGAATCCTTGAGCATTTGAGAACCCTAGAAGAATGTCTTGAATAAAATGGGAGGGAAAATTTTGGGGTACAATAGCTGACCCTGTTCAATATTCTTAAACCTGAAGAGTTAGATTGGCATGTCCGCCATTCGTGACTTAAAGGTATAAGATTATTGAACACTTAAGTTCCCAAAAATTTGCACTCGCTTGTGCACGAAGTAATATTGTTGGTTGATTATGCCAGGAATGGGATTAAAAATACCATTTGGAGAGGTGACAGAGAGTCATCGGAGATGGGTTTATAGATTCCATCCGGGATATTTGTTGATAAAAAAATCAGACTAAGTTTACGCCCGACTTTGTCTTAGAAGATGTACTTGGAACGAGTCTACACCTGACTTTGTCCAAAAGAATATCAAAATAAATCCACGCTCGATTTTATCTGAACCAAAATATGTCTATGCCTGACTTCAACTAGAAAAGGTATTGGAATGAGTCTTCGAAGGAACTGTTTTTCAGAATTCAGTCTCTGAAGGAAATACTTGTCAGAATTCAGTCTCTGAAGGAAATGCTTGTCAGATTAAATCTTTGAGGGAAATTCTTTTCCTAATAAATTTCTGAGGTAAGTGCTTTTCAGAATTCAGTCTTTGAGGAAGTGCTTTTCAGAATTCAGTCTCTGAGGAAGATGCTTGTCAGAATTTATTCTCCAAGGAAATGCTTTTCGGAATTCAGTCTCTGAGGAAATGCTTGTCGCAATTCAGTCTCCGAGGAAATGCTTATCGCAATTCAGTCTTCGAGGAAATGTTTGTCAGAATTTAATCTCCGAGGAAATGCTTGTCGGAATTCAATCTCCAAGAAAATGCTTGGTAGAATTCAGTCTTAGAGGAAATGCTTCACAGAATTAAGTCTCCGAGGAGATGCTTGTCGGAATTTAGTCTCTGAGGAAATGCTTGTCGAAATTCAGTCTCCAAGGAAATGCTTGTCGGAATTCAGTCTCCAAATAAATGCTTGTTGGAATTCAATCTCCGGGGAAATGCTTGTCGGAATTCAGTCTCCGAGGAGATGCTTGTCGGAATTCAGTCTTCGAGGAAATGCTTGTCAGATTTCAGTCTCCGAGGAAATGCTTGTCGGAATTCAGTCTCCGAGGAAATGCTTGTTCGAATTCAGTCTCCGAGGAAATGCTTGTCGGAATTCAGTCTCCGAGGAAATGCTTGTCGGAATTCATTCTCTGAGGAAATGCTTGTCAAAATTCAGTCTTAGAGGAAATTCTTGTTGGGATTCAGTCTCCGAGGAAATGCTTGTCGGAATTCAGTCTCCGAGGAAATGCTTGTCGAAATTCAGTCTCCGAAGAAATGCTTGTCGGAATTCAGTCTCCGAGGAAATGCTTGTTGGAATTCTGTATCCAAGGAAATGCTTGTCAGAATTCTGTCTCCGAGGAAATGCTTGTCAGAGTTTAGTCTCTGAGGAAATGCTTGTCAGAATTCAGTTTCCAAGGAAATGCTTGTCGGAATTCAGTCTTCGAGGAAATGTTTTTTAGGAGATTTTTTTTAGAATAAATCTTTGAAGGAAGTCATTTGGTCATGCAGATGGTCGCCCTGTCTTATTTCAGGATTTGATCTATGTGATACGGTGGGAGAACTGACTTGGGTGTTTTGCGTTTGATCGCAAATGTTGAGGTTAGCAAGAGTCTCCACCGAATTTTCTTTTATCCAAAAGGAAAGGTGAAAAAGCACAGGAAAGACCTTTGAGATTATTTCTTGAGTTCGGGGGGTAGATTATGAAAAGGGAAGGTATTAGCACCCTTTTCATCCATGGTTTTCCATGGGCTCTTAGTTACTTGCTAGATCACTTGCTTTTGTTTGAAATTGTGCTTTGTGTGGTTTTTGAAAGTATTTTGTAAAGAGGCCATTGTTTAGGCAAACTTTATAATGATTCTCGTTCGTAAGAATGTATACAAAGTGTTTGATATTTTGAAAATATTTTCAATTTTTGTAAGATGTTTTAAAAGTGTAGGTGTTTGTTTTGAAAATAGAAAGGATGTTTTGTTTTGAAATTGAGCAAGTAATTAGGAGCATTCTACCTACTCAAAAGTCTTTCATGTTCATTTCCTTTTCCTTTGACATTGTTATCTTACCATTAATTTGGTAAGTAACCCTATCTTTGGAGGTAAACGGGACGGGCGAGGGTCATTGTATAACCATGATTAGCAATGTTGCAAGGTATCTTAGCATTCTCTTTTAGGGATTAAGATCATTTGAAAGGCAACATGGATAGCGTCATCGAGGGACTATGATCTTGTATTTTGCTTGTTTTTGCTAAGATACCTCACATGCGTAATATGGCTATTTAGTAAGGCAACCAAGTGGATTTACCCTAGGGGTGCTTGTGTGCAAGTGTATTGTTTTCATGCTTGGTATTGTCTTTGATTAGGATTTTCTAATTGATTGGTTTTAGTTTTTCCATACAAACCCGAATTACTAGCATTTGTATATGAAGCGATAAATTGCGGAATTTTAAATTACTACGCTATTACAATACTTGTGGGATGGGGGTACAAATTATAAATGGGGATTGCAAGAAAATACAGCTTAATTATCTATTACATCCATATTGAATTTGTACAAGAATTGAAATAAATAATGTACCAAATGAATAAATATACAGGGATGTGAATGTAAAGTAAATGGACATTTTGTTTGGATTTTTTAGGAAAAGGGGTTTTGTTTAAACCTAATTAACTAAAAGAAAAATAACTAATTAAAAGTAAAACCTAAATTTACTAGGAAAAGAAATTAAATAAAACCCTAATCTATTAATTGATTAAAAAGAAATTAAGTTTATAAGAAAAGTATATTTTTGGTATTTTTGTCTTAAAAATAATTTAGTGTTATAAAATATTTTTGGTCTTTTTAAATATTAAAATAATATATTTAAAATGTGTAAAAGAAAATAATTAAAACCCTAGTTTTAAAATTAAATTTACAAAATAATTAGTGAAATAGATAAAGTATGATCAAATAAAATAATTTGGTGTGTAAATTTATAAATAAACTATGTCAAAATATAAATCTAATATTTTTATATTTTTTATGATTTTTTAGTATTAGAAAAATATTTAAGAAAACAAATAAATAAAAATAAGAAAAAAAGAAGAAAAAAAATGGGCCATGGGTGTGGATAGCCTGCAAGGGGGGTTAACAGTAAGAAAAAAAACAAAAAGACCCAAGGGAGGCCCAGGCGCCCGTCCAAAAAAGTCAGAATATGCCAAAAATGTAAAAAAAACCAAAAGGGTACCACTAGGGCTCGAACCCAGGTCCCTTTAGTCACAGGCGCGCGCTTCTACCACTGGGGTGACTATACATCCATTTATATAATCAAAACAATAAATATATGATACAAAACGCACCCTGAATACACTCCATATTCAACCTCCAGCCAAAGGACCTATATCTTCTTCATTTCTCAACAAAAATGAAAGGTTCAAACATGAAAGTTGTAGCATTGCTTCCCACGAATCCAACCATGTAAATAATTTAAACTAACAATCAAAGATGAAGGAGAATTTCTCTGGTCCTAATTAAAAACCTAAAAATTTCAGGACACTTCAAATTTAAAATTCTCTAAGCTCAGGCCATATAAATGCAAACTATGGATATGTACAGTTTCATGGAAAGTTATCTACATTTTATCTTCACAAATCAAGACCTAACAATGCCTAAATAATGAGATGAAAAGTCAGAAAAACTCACCTTACAGCTGAAGATCATGTTTTGAGTTAGAGCTACTTTCAAAGTGTTTTTATGATTGGGTGAGCTTCCTTTCACCTCCAGGAAGTTATTGCAAAGCTTACTTTGTACTGAGAGTTGTTGAATCAAGCTGAAGAAGTCAATGTGCAATGCCCTATTTTTGAAAATGGAGAATGGTGTAAATGGTATTACAGTTTGAAAACAGGGGTTGGGATAGTTTCTATATGTGTATTAGAATCTTTGTGGATGGTTTGGCCAAGAAACGCACGAGGGGATTTGGAGGTTGGGTTCAAAAAATCAGAAATGACAAGTATTTTATGCTTGTATGGAAATTTCTGGTTTTGGGGAGTTTTAGAACTTGTTCAATTGCGTGTTAGCTTGCAATGCACTTGTATAATTATATGGAAGAGGTTATAGGACTTTAGGAGGTCAGAAAACAAAGATCACATGTTATGAGTTTTTGACTTGTTTTTGAAGTTATCTTGAAAAACATGGTTTCAATGCAAGGTACATGTCTTGTAGGGTGGCTTGCAACTTTAAACATGTTTGTTATGAGTTTATAGAGTATGCTTGTGCAGAAATAATAGGTGCAAAACTCCATACAAGTTGACTTTGTGATTAAAGTCACTTTTCCAAAATGGAAGTGTGAACTTTGTTCAATTAATGGAAAATTTACTTGGAAAAAGCTTGAATCAAATGGATAATAGCTCAAAAGCAAGTGTAATCTTCTGATTATGGATAGATCTTAAGGTTTAGAAGCCTGCAAAACAATATTGTGCATCATAGGTTTGAAATTGAATTATTGTTCATCACAAAATCACTTGTAATTCAAGTGTGAAAACCCTAACTTCATCTATTCGATTCTACCTACTCAAGAATGATCTCAAGGAGTTATTTGATATTTTGGAAAGCTTGTAATATGCTATACAAGCCCTCTTTGAATAACTTTTGAAAATTCCCCTTCAAACTATATGAAAAAGTGTCATGAAGTGTCCATTTTCACTAGGGCAAAATTTCACTAAGTGTCCAATTTCAAGACCATGACTTTATGAACTAATAACTTGATATCCCAGGACTTTTAGGAGAATTTGTGTAAATAAATGTTGTATATATCATGGATATATACAACTTTCATGTTGAAAGTTTCTTCTGAATCCTCTTGCATCATGGTGAAAAATTGGTTTAAATTTATGAAAAAACATGAAGTTTAAACACTTAGAAAAATTTCTAAGTTAGAAAACTTTGACTTTTCGAAATGAAATCTTGACTTTTTTATTTCTTGATGAATAAGTTTCATATTTTGACATGCTTTTATGAATTTTTATCTTTGACATTTGAATTTGACCAAAAAGTCAAAGTTTGACTTTTCAGTATACAGTTGACTTTTGATCAGTTGACTGAAAATTCATCTGTCAATCCATTGGACTTGAGCAATGTTTTGAGCCATACAATTTGGCCAAAATTATTCAATTGGACTCTTGAGATCATGCCTTAACCAATTGATCATTTCCTAGGTCAAAAATCAGAAATTGCCCCTTCTCAGTCAAAACCCTAATTTTGACCATTTTGCCCTTTTGATGATTTGATCAAATTTCTTGAGGAATTATGGTCCAAACTTGATCAAATGATACATATGAGTTTATAATGTTGATGTGGATCAAGAATTATAAAGTTTTACTGTAAATTGGCCATAATTGACTTTTCCCCCAATACAACTGATTTTTAGGTCAACTGCTCAATTAACTGAGCAAAAGTGTGATCCAAAGCTTGAAACTTGACATGAGTAATCTTGAGGGTCCATAATGATCCATGAAAGTCATATGGGGCATTGGAAGTTTAAATATCCTTGTGCAATCTTAAACCCTAATTTTGGTCATCAATGCTTAAGGAGGTGTTTTAACTGATCAACCCTAATGTAGTCTTGAGTCAAAGGAGATCTTGTGAGAAAATTCTTGATAAATGAGAGGGAAAATTTTGGGGTACCACAATCTAAAATTCTCTTTCATTGGTAAACCCGGCCTGTTTCGGGAATTCATACCACCTGGTCTTCGATAATTTCCCCGACTTATTTCAAGAATTAATCTTTGACCTGTTTGAAAATTACTGATGATATTCATCTTGTTTGTAGAATTTACCTGAAAAGACAAAGTTAGTATTTATGCAATGTCATGACGTATGAAATGCATTGCGTAATGATGTTCTCAAAGTAAATGAGATTGTGCCATATGCGTTTCATATGCATATGCTATGATGTTTGTAAATGATGGATGAATGTGAAATATCGTTGAAGTGTAGCTCTGTATAATATCTCGTTGGGGAAAATAAATCCTTGCATGGTGTTGGGGATGAAGAAAATGTGTAATATTTAATCTCGTCTGGAACATTGCGGCTGGGAACTCCTGCTCTCTGTTTAAGGAAACTCTGTCGGGGAATGTTGATTTCTATTTGGGGAGAAGAGTTCAAAATAATTGGTCGTTCATCGCTCTATTACAGAATTTAATTCTTATATACCATGACTGGGGATAAAAGAGATGGATAACCTTTCAAGGTGTTGTCTAACTTAGTTTCTGATATGGACCCTTACTCATATGGAGAGGATAAGTTTGAACGATATCTGGTCCGATTTCAGATTATGTAGCAACTTTCTGGGGATATCAACCTGGACTACCCTTTGCTGGAGAAAGGGATTTTGCTTGTGATTTGTAGTAGTCAGAGAAATAGGCTCAAGCTGGGGAGGCTGAATTCTATTGGGGAAATAAACCCTATTGAGGAAATAAACCCTGCTATAGAAACACTTTGCTGAGGAATACTCTTGCTGAGGATAGAAATCTGCAGGGGGTTCTACCTTTTTGGAGGAATAATCTCAGTTGGGGAAGATAATTCCTACGAACTGTTCTGCTGATATGATCTCTGATGTGGATTGGGACTCTGTGGGTTGGTGACATTGTCGGGGAAAAGATCATATTCCTTTATCTGCTAGGGTGATCTGCTGGTGAGTATGATCATGTTAATAGCTGGAAGGTGCCCAAATTTATGTCTTAAAGGCATATTAGACTTGCGAGGAATGTATCTCTATTGAATATGAGCTTTTGAAGGTAGCTCTGTGGGAATTTATGGATGTCTTGAACATTATCTCAACTTCTAAAGGCCTCAGTAAATGTTGATCTAGGTGATAATTCTTCTACTGATAGATAAGTGATGGGAAATAGTCGTACGCTTTAATCCCTAACTTTTTCCTGGACCGTCTTTTCATATTTTCAGTCCACCGAGATACCCTCTTTTTCCCAAGACGCCTTTTCAGGTTTTCGACTTGTTGGGTGTTCAATTTATATATATATATATATATATATATATATATATATATATATATATATATATATATATATATATATATATATATATATATATATATATATATATCCCTAATTTTTGCTTGAACCTTTTTGGTACTTCGGGATGCCCTTATTTTTTCTTAGGCTTGTCAACCTAGCGGGTCTTTTTTATGCGTAGTATTTTATGACTATGTTCGTGTTCACAGGGTGCGGAGAATTGTCACTGTCTATGGTAGTAATTGTTGTAGTACTTCCAGAGAATGTTTACTTGACCGTACGTGGCCCTTTGTTGGAATTTATGTTCAATTCCCTAAGTGATTCTCATGGAGATCTGCCCCTGGCTATTCGACACTTTTGAGAGATTCTTTAAGTCTTGACTCGACTGCCCCCAGATCAGTTAGACACCATGTCATGCCAATTGATTATGAAAGGCCTGTTACTGGAAATCTCTTTCCATCTGAGGTGATTCATTTCATTGAGAGGATTTCTGTTCATTGAATATCCATCGTGTGAATTTCACTGTTTTCGAACAATTAGTCATATGCAAACAATGACATTTAAAAATGCAAAGCTTATGTCTGTCTTGAAGTTTTGGAAATTCATTTTTAGTAAAAAACATAATTTTGTAGAAATATGAATTCAATACTCAGGATTTATATTAAGCTTTACAGGAGCCAGGATACCTTTTGTAACAGTATGCTTTCGAACTAACCCATGCTTCAACAAGAACTTTTAAGGCTTGTAGCGTAGTCTGGTTCATGGTTTAAGAAACAAAGGATAAAGGCTCGAAATTTATTTGTACCCACCCATTCTCTGTGATGTTCTTCAGTCATATACTCAGTTAATTGTGTGTTTAGATCCTAATTGAGTCTGGAATCTTTGCCTTGATATTCTGGTGATGGTTCAGATACTGAAAGTTTATTTGAGAAGGCAGTCATCATTTTTTTTGTGATATTTTTTCTTTTGTTGAGGATTTGTAGCGACCTCTTTTGACTTGATTATCCCTAACTTTTTCCTGAATTATTTCTTCTATGATTATAGTCAGCGGGATACCCCTGTTTTTTTCCTAAGTCTCCTTCCTAGGTTTTGACTTATTGGGATTTTCTTTTGAGAGATAATGACTGCCTGTTTTATGGGAACCATCACCACCTTTGATACTATTTGTTGTGTACGAATTGAAAGCTTGCGACTGAATGTGAATTTGAATTAACTGAGGAACTACCCTACCCCAGGTTATGATTAAAGGTTTCAATTTGTGTGAAAAATAAAACTCCTACTTCTTAGGCTCAAAGGGGTTGACTAGGGATTATCTTCCTTATAACTCCAATGTTTAGGATTTGAAACAACACCTGTACATCGTTAGCAATGTTTGTTCAAAAGCATATTGTAGAGATTATGGTATTGTTTTTGTCATCCTCCCTATAAAGACTTATAGCTTTTAATCGAGAGTTGAATATCATAAAAAGGAAATAAAAGCATATCTTAAGTATAGTGAAAACAAATGGATTAATTCAAGACAAACATATGCAATGCATTAATGAAACAACAAAGTTTGATATAAAATAAATGCTCGAACAATCAAAAGAAGTTACAATTTGGAAATTCAAATGAAATAGATGCTCTCAATCTTGGCCAGGATTTGGCATGGGAGCAGTGATCACATTAGGGGTATCAGGAGGGTTGAACTCAATCTCCTTATCATCAATCAAATCTTGAATTTTAATTTTCAAAGCCCAATAGTTATTTGTGTCATGCCCGGGACTATTGGAATGATAGGCGCATCTCACAATAGGATTGTACCGAGGATAGGAGATGTTGGGATTCTAAGGAGGACCCTTCAATGTTATCACCCCTGTTTTCAACAGGTATTGCAGTGTCTGGGACAATGGCATGTTAATCTTAGTAAATTGTCTCCGAGGTGCATCTGGCCTATGCTGATTGCCTTGGTTTTGATGTTTCGTTGGTGCGGGATTGGAGATTAGCACAACTCCCATGGATTAGTTGTGGTCACTTCTAACACGACCCTTATGGCCATAAATGGATATGGTTTCCTTCTTATTAATGAATGTCTTTGTAGCAACTGGTTTTAAAATCAAGAGTCGCCACTATTAGTTTTTATCTTAGGGAAGGGAACCTAACAGAAAACCCTAATTCGTAGACAGAGATTCTAGGTTTCGGACTCAATTAGATGAAAGGAAGGTGTTATGCACCTTTCATCCACCTTGTTCACAAGGATATTAGACTCTAGGTTTAGGTTTTGGGTAAACTGGATTTTAAGTTCTAATTAGAAATACTCGCCACGATTTTTGATCGTATGCCTACGTATCCTCTTATGAGGAATCAGAGTCTCAATTCATAGTTCGTATGTGTTGGTTTTTTAGGGGTTTGCAAACATGTTTTGAATCACTTCACATTCGGTCGGGAGTAGTGATTACGGAGATTTTGACTGAGTGCGTAGTAAGTCAAAACTAGTTTGAAACCCTTTTGCAAAAAACAGTTGATTAGTTTAGTTTATTGCGAAAAATAATTTGATGATTTATTTGTGTTTTTTAGTCATATTATTTGCAAGGATCTTGATTAATGCATGATTAGAAAATAATTTAATGCAAATGATATATAAATTAATATATGCAATTTTAATATAAAAATAAATTTATTTGATAATTTAGTAATATTTACATATAATAAATAATAATACTATAAATAAAAATTACTATTAATGATAACAATAATTATAACTAATAATAATAAAAATAATAATAAAAAAATATAATAATATAATATAATAATAAGAAGAAGAAAATAATAATTATATAGAAAATGTAAAAAATGATTAATTAGGCAGGGGGTGCAATCCTAGTTTTTAAGTAAAAATAGGGGGAGTGTGGAAAACAGTTGGATTAGGCCCATTATGATTGTTGGACAGGGGGGTGTAAAGTGTTTGGTGTTTGAGTAAAACGATTGAAAGGGGGTGATAACCTTAATGGGCTTGGCCCATTACAGTTTCAAGGAAGTATCCGCGTGTTCTGGTGTGGCGAGGGTGTACGCTAACTAACACAGACTTGGCCTAGTGGCCGTCTAATCATGATATAAGGGATGTAAAACGAGGGAGCACAATAGACCAAATGAGTGCGTCGCACGGGATCGATACGAATCAAAATTGTTTTAATTTCATTTTTATTTACGTTTACAGTATCTCTTCTTCTTCTCTCTTACCAACCCTTCTCTTCACTTTCCTAACCCTACCACCTTCCCCCACGACGGTGCTTCACAATCTGGTAACCCTCAATCAAAACCCAACCAACAAAAACCCCAAATCAACAATTAGAGAAAACAAAAGCTAAGTTTATCTTTACCCCTTTTGCGTTTCTGATTATGAATAATCAGTGATGTTAAATTGAACCCTTTTCTCTGGATTTCCAGGTAATGGTGGTCTTAGAAGGTGAGGCGCTGGTGGTTGTAGCGGCTTGCGGTTAGGCAAGGGAGACCGATTAGGGTTTCGAAAATCAAAACGCCAATCGGCGCTAAATTCTCCTTCTCTCTGTAAACGTCTCTCTGTTCTTGTTCTTGATCTTCTTCTGTTTCTTTTTTGCTTATGTAAAAAACCCCGCCTGTATCTCCCCTTTCTTCTGGGTTCGTCTTTAATATATATAGTTTTTTTGTTATTAGGGTTTTGAACTTTCAGTTAGAATTTTAGCTCAGATTAGGGAATTAGAGGAAAATTAGGGATTGGATTTCTGTATAATTGATTCATGATTTGTAATGTTTGATTCGATTTTGGTAATAAGAGATTTGATTGTAATTTTGATTTAGTTTGATAATCTACTGTAATATATTGGATTCAACTTTCTGGATTTGATTGAGTAAAGATCTATTTTTTGGAGATTGATTGATGAAGATTGGATTATTTTTTTAATTATTCTGAACAGTAGATGTCAGGCGCGTATCTTGGGGATGATTTGTATAGTATACGTTAGTACAAAAAACCAACATGAAATTTGTCTTGATGGGTACAGTTGTTGTTAACCAGCCTTTGGGCCTGCACTATTCATTTTGTGATCAGCCCAACTTATTTCATTATTTTTTTATTACAACAAACAAAAATAAGTTTTTTTAATCAATTGGGCTTTGGAACTGTTTTCAGACCCTAATCCGGTAGATTTCTAAACCATACTCTTCTTTTAAAACATTATAAAAACTTAATAGCAATATATACATATTACGCTTTTTCTCTTAATAAAGAGATAAATATTTCTTTTATTAAAACAATAATAGCAAGGAGTTTTGCTACTAATGCCTTTTTCTTTAAAACAGAGTTCTTCCCTAACCAGTAAACGATTAAAACTCTTACTAAAAACTTGTAAAATAGATTAATCAAAAATCAAATAATAATCTTGCTCACAAATGCCAAATGGGCTAACTTAGAGACTATTTTAATGGGCCTGTAGTATGTAACAGATTCAAAACTTTAAATATTATTTAGTTTACCCCATTTTAGTAACAAATGAAAAAAGAATTCTTTTAACAAGTTGTGAATAAGAGTTTTCTTAGAAAAATAACAGCGAACATTTTATAATAATTTTTCTTAAATAAATCAGCAACAAAAATGACAGATGAACTGATTTTAAAGATCCCAATGGCCAGCTAAAGAAGAAACCTTAATGGGTCTGTAATTCAGAATTGTACTGATTTTAATTCCAACTAACAACTTAAGCTTAAGTTGGTTTTAAGACTTAAGGACATAACAGTTATTCGAATAATTTTTCATTTTCGAATCGCATGGGCCATAGGCCAACATGCTCTACGAATAGGTTTACAGATACATGAGTCTTTCTGATTTAAAAAGCCCCGCCATCCTGAATTAAAAATACACCCCTAGTCTTGGATAAAGATGGGATATCAGATACCGATGTACCCTCTTTAATTAAACATTTATTCTATTTAAATCTTGAAAAATAAAACCATCGAGGTAGAACAAATTTGGGGTACGACAGCTGCCCTTATTCAATTATCTTTCAATCGAATAGCGTGAGAAAACTCGAGTCTTGCGCATTATGATTAGAAGTTTATTGAATACTTGAAGTATCCCAAAATTTGTCCGACAAACATAAGGTTACATTGATATAGCATACCCTTACGAGTCTCAAGGAAGTAGGCAAAGTTGATGATATATCGCTTACCCGAGTTTGATAACGAGGCAGATGGTTTTAAGAGCGCAATTTCGTATGTCTTGGCTTATTCACCCATTTGGAGGATGAATAACAATAATGATTGATGATGCATGGCGGCTTGAAGACTAAGGCCATGGATTATGTTTGTGAATCGCTGCATGACATCTGAGGCGATGGGCTACAGTTTTGGGATAAATAAAACACAATGCTGCATGAAGTCCGATGCAATGGGTTAAAGTTTTTCAAATCGCTGCGTGAAGCTAGATTTGGTCTTCGGACATCACCGCATGAAGTCTGAGGAAATGGTTTATGTTATGGAGTAAAGAGATGTACATTACTGCATGAAGTCTGAGGCAATGAGTTTGGTTCACAAATCGCTGCGTGAAGTCTGATGCAATAGGCTAGATTTTATGGAATAAAGAAACACATTGCTGCATGAAGACTAAGGCAATGGGTCAGGTTCACAAATCACTGCGTGAAGTCTGATGTGATAAGATAAATTTGGTTTTTGGACATTGTTGCGTGAAGCCTGAGGCGATGATCTGTGTCACAGAATAAGACACACATTGTTGTATGAAGTCTGAGGCAATGGGTTAGGTTTGCAAATCCCTGCGTGAAGTCTGATGTGATAAGCTAAATTTGTTGTTTCGAACATCGTCGCATGAAGTCTGAGGCGATAAAATGTATTGTGTAATAAAAGAGACACATTGTTGCATGAAGTCTGAGGCAATGAATTAAGTTCGCAAATCGCTGCGTGAAGTCTGAGGCGATAAGCTAAATTCGATTTTAGAACATCACTGCCTGAAGTCTGAGGTGATGGTCTAGGCCTTGCGAATACATTGCAACTTAGAGGCAATGTAATGAGTTAGGATAATACATTGTGGCTTAGAGGCAATGTAATGGGTTTTGAGAATATGTTGCGGCTTAGAGGCAACATACTGAGTTTTGAGAATACATTACGGCTTAGAGGAAATGTACCGGGCTTGCATAATACATTGCAGCTTAGAGGTAATGTGTTGAGTTTTGAGAATACATTGCGGCTTAGAGACAATGTAATGGGTCTTAAGAATACATTGCGGCTTAGAGGCAATATAATGGGACTTGTAAGGAACTCATCACTGCGAGAAGACTTAGGTGATGGGCTGAATGTGTCACGACATGAAGACCGAGGTGACGGATTGAATCGTAGGAGAAGTATTGCGTTGGTCGACCCTTAGATAGTTGAATGAGGGTAAGATTATTTGTCTGTTTTCTATGTGATACATGTGTATGCATGCGTATTGAATGTTGTATGTATACGGAATGTATGGTGTTTGACATTGATATGGAACCCAGAGTGTATTGAATATTGAAATGTATAGGGTATGTATGCCTTAGATATGAAAAATGTATGTGTGAAATGTGTGTAAGATGCGTATATGCCTTGAAATGTTATGAAGACCATTTCTGGCATTCTCTCCTTTAAACCATTGGCTTAGAGTTACCAATTCCTGGCGTGGTATGTTGTGTCGTTGTAGTATTATTGATCTTGAACACAGTGGACAATGTTAGCAAAATTTGAACATTGATTTTGTATTGTGAGCGCGGGTGTAGGCATAGACGTAGGTAATGGCCTATGTGTAGATTTGTCTGTTGTAAGCGCAGGCGTAAGCGTATTTATTGGCATATGTGTGGCTTTTGCGTTGTAAGCGCATGCGTAAGCATAGACGTATGTAGATTCGTATGTTGTGAGCGTAGGCGTAAGCATAGACGTATGTATAAAAGTGGCATGAGTACACATGTGCGTGGACACGTGCGAACGTCGACCTTGTATTTCAAGTTATGCACATGTGCTGACATGGACGTAGACTTTGTGCGAATGCGTAGATGTAGGAATAGACTTGGTATTGTTGAGTGCAAGCATAGGCACAGATGTACGTGTGGGCGTAGAATTTTTGCATCGTGAGCATAGATATAGGCGCAGACATGGACATATGTATGGAATTTGTCTTGTAGACGCAGGAGTAGACATGTGCGTGGACGTAGACGTGGATTTATTTCGATATTTTTCTAACCCAAAATGTTTTTCGATGTTTCATTAAATGCTTTTATTTTATTAATCCCCCGGAATGATTTCAAGATAATATTCACAAGTAATGATTGTAGTATTTTTCAAACAAGTCTAAGAAAAGAAAAAACGTGATTTGAAAGATGCGAAGAAAGCAAATTTTTTATTGATATGCCTCTGAATAAGTGAGGATACAAGATGTAATTCCTAGAAAGAGGTAATTACAGAAGGTTTTAAAACTATAAATGGCAAATAAAATGATAATTGATATGTTTTTCTCCAATATCCTTTTAATGATCTCATCTCCTTTGCTTCTGAATTGTATGATTCAGATCTATCTCTCCCTTCGTGGTTCGCAGTCGCAGTTCTTAGATCGCAGTCTTTTGGTTCTTTATTACTTTTGTATGATCCCTAATTTTTTCCTGGATTTCCATTTCTGGTTTTCAATCCACTTCGATCCACTGGAACGGTCCTTTTTGCCTAAGTCTCCCTTTTAGGGTTTGAGCTTAGCGAGCTTTTTATACATAGTATTTTTTTACTGCGTCTGAGTTTGCCGTATGTGGTAGTTCCTCCCCATCCATTTTTGTGAGGATAAGACTAACACCGATGGATGTTGTTTTGACTACGTATGGACCTTCGTAGTTGGGTGTCTATTTACCATGTGAATTGAGGCGAGGTAGCCTAATCTTTTTTAGTACTAGACCATGTCGTGGTTCATCTTGTGCAGTACACCGTTACTCTAAAAGAATTCTGAGGCTAATTTCCGTGGAGTTCGTTTGTCGATGCTGGAGGAATTTTCTGGATGTCCTAAAACCAAGGCTTGTCATTCGGTCCTTCTTTGATAGCAAGACTAAGTGTGGGCTCTTGATTGTGTCTGTTTTTGATATGCGGTTTGTGGTTTGACCAAGTTACTTTGAACATAGATGATATAGCTTCCAGGGTGTCTGTCATTTGATTTCCTTTTCGTGGGATGTGACTGAAAGTGATCTTTGCGAATTCCCCAGTCGGTTTCCAAAACATGATCTCGATATGGAACCAGTTTTGGATGTTTAGTATCCCGTTCACCATTTACTTGGTATATGGCCTGTGAGAATTATTTGGGGAAGTCAATATTGCCCCTATATCGTGCCTCGGTGCATTTGAAGCTTCATCGAACGTGGATACCCAACGTGCCCCTGGCTCGGGTTCTTCGTCAAATCTTGGTATTTCATAGTTGCTTATTTTTACAACACTGTCTGTATTTGGCCTTGGCCTGTTTCTATAGATATGTGTAATAACTTGATCAACTTCTTTGTGGCTCCACTTTAACATTGCCCCTTAGCTTGGTTTCTTTCGGGTCTTCCCCTGTGTTCAGATTAATTGTCTTAATAGCCTCTTGATATGGTTGGGTATTGTTAGCTTTTCTTTTTATTTCCCTCGCCATTTTCTCATAGATTTCAAGATCTTTATCATCTTCCTCTTTAGCCTGGTTGATCGGAGCATCAAAATTATATCGGATTGCAGCAGTAGCATTATCGGTGGTTTTGGGCATGAATTTGCACCTTTATCATGTTTTGGTGCAGATTTAGTATATGAATATTTGAAAATGCATGTGCAGAGAAAGTATTGCCATTTTTTAAATTTAACATATAAATGCAAGAGAAAGACAAGGGATCTTGATTGAAAATAAAACATAACTTTTATTAATCATGAATACTGTCTGAAACAAAACAGGGAAACCCTTACAAGAAACCCATATGCCTCGGGCTTGACATAGGTTCTTTCAAAAACAAGAAAAATTAATTAGGAAAGAAAAAGATCTCAGGAATCTCCATGGTCGTCCATCTTTTGAGTTTTTTCTCCTAGGGAGCATTCTTGGATGAATTCAGTTGCCCCTTTGGTGTTGGCTTTGTTGAGTATTTTTGCCCCATATCTGCCACGCACCGCTCCATTGTTGACAAAAGTCTCTTGGATCATAGGAAAATGTACTTTGCCCTTCAGATTAGCTTTATATTTTTCTTCAGGGTATTGTCCGAACTGGATTATCCCCTGGACCCTTAGCCTTTGTAGAGCTCTTTCGGGAGCTTTATTGTGTTCTAGCGGGAGTTCACATCCCAACGGATATTCTTTCAACGAGATTATTGGGGGTTTTGCTTGTCTTCTTTCCCCAGAGTCAGTGACTACTTCAATTGTGTTTATTGTTATCCCATTGTGCAACGACGTAGGGTATGATGTGATGTTGGGCTTCTCGAAAGTGATGTCTTGAGAATCCAATAAATCCCGCACTTTGTGTTTGAAAGGCCAACATTGTTATATGGTATGTCTATGAGAATTAGCATGATAATCGCATCTGGCGTTGGCATTATATCTTTGTGGGAGTGGCCTGACGGGAGGAGCTAGAGGTTTGAGTTCCACTAAGGATGCCTTAACTAGCTATTGCAATAACTGGCTAGGTGGCATAGGGAGTGGATCAAATTTCCTGGGTGGCCTTTTTCCTTACTGCTACCCTAGGGGGATTACTAATGGTTGTTAAACCCTGGGTTGTGGTGCTACAACATTAATCTCTCCCTCCTTTCCTTTGGTGAAGTTTGAAGCATACCACTTTGAATTGTAGGGAGCTTTTGATGGTCCCCCTGATATCTTCCCACTTTTTATCCTCGTCTCGGTTCTTTCTCCGATGGTTACTAGGTCTGAGAACCCCGAAGAGATACTTCCAACCATCATCTCATAATACATCTCGTGCAAAGTTCCCATGAACGTGTCTATTAACTCCTTCTCTAACATCGGTGGTTGCACACGAGATGCCAACTCCCTCCATCTCTGAGCATACTCCTTGAAGGACTCTTCTTTCTTCTGGGATAAATTCTGGAGTTGCATGCGGATAGGCTCCATGTCCAGGTTATAATTGTAATGCTTCAGAAAAGCATTAGCGAGATCTTCCCAGGTTTGAATATGCGTTCTCTCCAATTGCATATACCAGTCTGAAGATGCCCTGCTCAGGCTATCTTGAAAATAGTGAATCATCGGCTTCTGGTCATGGGCATGGGCATGCATCTTCCTGCAATACATACGAAGATGATTTCTTGGACAAGTTAGCCTCTTGTGTTTTTCAAAGTCAGGTACTTTGAACTTCGGTGGGATCACCACATCAGGAACTAGGCCCATTTCGAGAGCGTCCACTTCGAAAGTGTCAAAACCCTCCACAGCCTTTAATCTTTCTTCCAGAGCTTTGTATTGGTTCATCACTAATGGATTATCAATAGCATGAGTACCAGTCACCTTTGAGGGCGCTTGGTTGGTATCCTCTAGGTCATGGTCTCCGTATTACATGTCCCAGTAGTTGTCTGCATTATTGGTTAGAATCTGCAGGGTATGAGGTGCCCCTGCTTTTGGCGGAGGTGGGACAAACCCTTCAGTTTCAGCTTCTTGTTAGGCCATGACGGACTTCTGGAGTCCTTCCTCTAACTCTTTCCTTAGTTGATGACCCTTGATGCACCAATAGTCTGGGCTACTTCTTTGAAAGCTGCCCTGGGAATCTGGTCTTGCCTATCAATAATGTTTTTCAAGGCTAGGAGAATTTGACTCAGATCTCCTTTCATTAAAGTGACATCACCCTTTACTTGGTCGAGATCCTCTTTGAATGCGTCCTGAGTTTCCTCAATTTTCTCCATTGGGTTCTGTTGGTAGGCCCTTGTTTGATATGGAGGACAAGGAGGTGGAGACCTTCTTCTACCAATGGTTCAACTGGAGAGATGTTTTTTTGAAAAATGAGTTTTGACATGATATGCGTGTGTTCATGAATGCATGCGTGTGAATGAATACGTATGAATATTACATGGTTACTTGTTTTGAACGTCTTATTCACTTGGGTATGCATTTGTCTTCTGCTTATCGTTTTACTTAGCGATTATCTTTAAAATAGATATGCAAACGGGATGTGGAAACAAGATGCCTTTAGGTAACATAATTCAAATATTTAAAAATATTACAATCTTAAACCAAAACTTTATTTGCGTGAAATCAAGGTAAAAGGAAATAAGTCTTCTAGGTGCGCCTGTGGACATCTGATCTTGAAACCATCCCCTATTGTTGGACAAAGATTGAGAAAGTCTTCAGCATATTATTTCCCTTTTGTGGCCTTGATTTTAGACATGTTTGGCGTGTTGATGCGGGCAACTTGTTTCCTTTGGTATCCATTTTAAAAGACAGTCACTGAGATCTTGAGTTTATTATTATCTTTTATACCCCCTGTGAATAAGACAAATATATGGTGACGAATATATGAAATGAATGAAGAATGTATGAATGTGCGGGTGTAAGGTTGAGTGACGGGATTTTGTGATAAGTACCCCTAGAAGATAGGCTCCTTAATTTTGACCTACGGTTGGTTTACCCTCCCAAAAGGTGTCTTCCTTAAGGGTGTCATGAGTAACACCAGAGGGAAAAGGCACAAGGGTCATGAGATTTTAGGTTAAGGTCTCGTCATGAGATTTTAGGTTAAGGTCGTTACAAAGAGTCATGGGTGACCTTCCAAAGTCCTACTCGTCAAGAGGATATCTCTCGATAAGTATTCCTTTTTCGAAAGCTCACCGACTCTAGGCGAAGTCGTCACATAAACTCGCAGGGATGATGTACCCTCTAAGCTAATAGACAAACCTTCTTTATAAGGGTTATATTCGAAATATTTTTGAGATAGAAAAAATCCCGCCACACAGTAAATATATGATGATAAGAGAAATTGAGGGTAAATAAATAAATGCGATAAAGTAGTTAAATGCAATAAATAAATAAAAGCAAATAAAAATAGAAACCCCAAAAGTACCTAAACCCAGGGTTAATGAGAGTCCCCAACAGAGTCGCCAGCTGTAGCAACTGGTTTTAAAATCAAGAGTCGCCACTATTAGTTTTTATCCTAGGGAAGGGGACCTAACAGAAAACCCTAATTCAAAGACAAAGATTCTAGGTTTCGGACTCAATTGGATGAAAGGAAGGTGTTAGGCACCTTTCATTCACCTTGTTCACAAGGATATTGGACTCTAGGTTTAGGTTTGGGGTAAACTGGATTTTAAGTTTTAATTAGAAAACTCGCCACGATTATTGATCGTATGCCTACGTATCCTCTTATGAGGAATCAGAGTCCCAATTCGTAGTTCGTATGGGTTGGTGTTTTTTAGGGGGTTTGCAAATATGTTTTGAATCACTTCACACTCGGTCGAGAGTAGTGATTACGGAGATTTTGACTGAGTGCGTAGTAAGTCAAAACTAGTTTGAAACCCTTTTGCAAAAAACGGTTGATTAGTTTAGTTTATTGAGAAAAATAATTAGATGATTTGTTTGTGCTTTTTAGTCATATTATTTGCAAAGATCTTGATTAATGAATGATAAGAAAATAATTTAATGCAAATGATATATAAAGTAATATATGCAATTTTAATATAAAATAAATTTATTTGATAATTTAGTAATATTTACATATATTAAATAATAATACTATAAATAAAAATTACTATTAATGATAATAATAATAACTATAACTAATAATAATAAAAATAATAATTAAAAAAAGATAATAATATAATATAATAATAATAAGAAAATAATAATTATATAGAAAATGTAAAAAATGATTAATTAGGCAAGGGGGTGCAATCCTAGTTTTTAAGTAAAAATAGAGGGGTGTGGAAAACAGTTGGGTTATGCCCATTATGATTGTTGGACAGGGTGTGTCTGAAGTGTTTGGTGTTTGAGTGAAACGATTGAAAGGGGGTGCTAACCTTAATGGGCTTGGCCCATTACAGTTTGAAGGGAGTATTCGCGTGTTCTAGTGTGGCGAGGGTGTATGTTAACTAACACAGACTTGGCCTAGTGGTCGTCTGATCATGATCTAAGGGATGTAAAACGAGGGAGCACAATAAACCAAATGAGCGCGTCGCACGGGATCGATACGAATCAAAATTGTTTTAATTTAATTTTACCATTTCATTTTTATTTACGTTTACAATATCTCTTCTTCTCTCTTACAAACCCTTCTCTTAACTTTCCTAACCCTACCACCTACCCCCATGGCGGCGCTTCACAATCTGGTAACCCTCAATCAAAACCCAACCAACAAAAACCCCAAATCAACAATTAGAGAAAACAAAAGCTAAGTTTATCTCTACCCCTTTTACGTTTCTGATTGCGAATAATCAGTGATGTTAAATTGACCCATTTTCTATGTATTTCGCAGGTAATGGTGGTCTTAGAAGGTGACGGCGATGGTGGTTGTAGCGGCTCACGGTTAGGAAAGGGAGACCGATTAGGGTTTCAGAAATCGAAAAGCCAATCGGCGCTAAATTCTCCTTCTCTCTGTAAACATCTCTCAATTCCTGTTCTTGATCTTCTTCTGTTTCTTTTTTGCTCCTGTAAAAACCCCCGTATGTATCTCCCCTTTCTTTTGTATTCGTCTTTAATATATATAGTTTTTTTGTTATTAGTCTTTGAACTTTCAGTTGGAATTTTAGCTCAGATTAAGGAATTAGAGGAAAATTAGGGATTGGAATTCTGTATAATTGATTCGCGGTTTGTAATGTTTGATTTGATTTTGGTAATAAGAGATTTGATTGTAATTTTGATTTAGTTTGATAATGTACTGTAATATATTGGATTAAGCTTTCTGGATTTGATTGAGTAAAGATCTGTTTTCTGGAGATTGATTAATGAAGATTGGATTGTTTTTTTAATTAATCTGAACAATAGTTGTTAGGCGCGTATCTTGGGGATGATTTGTACAGTATACATTAGTTCAAAAAAACCAACGTGAAATCTGTCTTGATGGGTACAGTTGTTGTTAACCAGCCTTTGGGTCCGCACTATTCATTTTGTGATCAGCCCAATTTATTTCATTATTTTTTTATTACAGCAAACAAAAATTAGTTTTTTTTAATCAATTGGGCTTTGGAACAGTTTTCAGACCCTAATCCAATAAATTTCTAAACCATACTCTTCTTTTAAAACATTATAAAAACTTAACAGCAATATATACATATTACGTTTTTTCTCTTAATAAAGAGATAAATATTTCTTTTATTAAAACAATAATAGCAAGGAATTTTGCTACTAATGCCTTTTTCTTTAAAATAGAGTTCTTCCCTAACCAGTAAACGATTAAAACTCTTATTAAAAACTTGTAAAATAGAATAATAAAAAATCAAATAATAATCTTGCTCACAAATGCCAAATGGGTTAGAGACTATTTTAATGGGCCTGTAGTTTGTAACAAATTCAAAAGTTTAAATAAGAATTTCTTTTAACAAGTTGTGAATAAGAATTTTCTTAGAAAAATAACAGCGAATGTTTTATAATAAATTTTCTAAAAATAAATCAGCAACAAAAATGACAGATTAACTAATTTTAAAGATCCCAATGGGCCAGCTAAAGAAGAAACCTTAATGGGTCTGTAATTCAGAATTGTACTGATTTTAATTCCAACTAACAACTTAAACTTAAGTTGGTTTTAAGACTTAAGGACATAACAGTTATTCGAATATTTTTTCATTTTCAAATCGCATGGGCCATAGGCCAACATGCCCTACGAATAGGTTTACGGATACTTGAGTCTTTCTGATTTAGAAAGCCCCGCCTTCCTGAATTAAAAATACACCCCCTAGTCTTGGATAAAGATGGGATATCAGATACTACTGTACCATCTTTAATTAAATATTTATTCTATCTAAATCTTGAAAAATATAACCATCGAGGTAGGACAAATTTGGGGTACGACAGTCTTCTTCACAACACTTGAAGATGCAGCCACTGGAATCTTTCCACTCTTGATACCACCTTTAACATGTTCCCTAGTTAGAATCAGCTCAGTAAAACCAGATGAGTAGCTTCCAATCAGATGGTTAAAGAATGGATCTGTCAGAGTCCCACGAACATATCAACCAGCTCCCTATCGGACAAAGGAGGTTGAACTCTTCCAGCTAAATCTCTCCATTTTTGTGCATACTCTTTGAACCCTTCATTCGAGCCCATGGACATGTTTTGCAATTGCACACGAGTCGGTGCAAGGTCAACACTATATAGATACTGCTTGTAAAAAGTAGCAACCGAGTCTTCCACGTGTGAATGTTGGTTCCTTCTAGTTGATAGAACCATTCAATTTTAGTGCTGGATAATATTTCTTGAAAGAAATGGACCCATAACTTCCTGTCAGCAGTATGGGGTTGGATTTTTCGAATATACGACCTTAGATGAAGTTTGGGACAAGAGACCCCATCATATTTAGCAAAGACGGGGACCTTGAACTTGTGAGGGATGACCACCCCCGGGATCAGACCTAGATCTCCAAAATCCAATCCAGGCACTTTATGGATTTCCATAACTTTGAGACGGTCTTCCAATTGCTTGTACTTGTGATCTACAAGAGGATACTGTTCATCGGAGTAGTCTTCATCTTCAGAACCCTAATTGTTTCTACCTTCAGGATTGATGCTTCTACCATCCTCTTCTTGGTTGTCGTCTTCCTCAGAGGAAATATCGTCCACTTGAACTGGTTGAGTAGTACCTTTGAATCTTCTCCCCATATTGAGGATAACATCCGCCTTTTTACTCTTCTTTTTCTGGTGACGAGCATCATCAGATATTTCTGAACCTGTGCCAGATTTAGAAGAGTCTCTTAAAATTGGGCGTGTTGAGCTTGAAGGTCCTTAACATTCTATTCAAGGGCCATCTTATACTGAAATAAATAGTAAGTAGATGAGAAAACCTGTATGGAAAACCTTTTGTGTAATGATGCATGATATGTAAATGTAATGTTTTCAAGGATCTCCACAAGGCAAACAGAAAAATAGTGTTAGAAGTAGAGTCTGGATGTCGCTTTGACTGAAGAAATTTGCATCGTTGAACATCCTTCTATGAGAATCAAGCTCACCATATCGAGTGGATCATAGCCTTTGACACAAGATAGCGTACTTCGGTCTTTGACGACATTGGCTAGAGGAGAGTAAATCCCCTTGCCCCTTGTCAGACGTCTGATTCATGATACTTTGACGGTATTTGGTTAGAGGAAAATAAATCCTCTTGCCTCTTTCTAGACGTCTGGTTCATGATAAACCTGCATCACATGCCCTTGAGATCCTTGAAATTGTTAAGAAAATTATATGGTATGATGTCGTGATGTTATAATGTCATGTTCGAACAATTAATCATACACAAACAAAACACACAAGGCCTTAGGTTTAAGCTTGCATGGAGTTTATAGGTAAATACCCTCTTGAAGTTTAGTTGGCTAAACCTGTCCTAAAAGAAGTAATTGAGTTCTAGGAGCCTCAATATCACTGATCTTTCTCCCAGGCATTGTTTCAGCACAAACATCTGATTTGCGGCCGAAATATCCTGAGAGTCTGATCTGAATGAGTGTAGCATCGAGTATCAACCAACTTCAGTCTACACCAAAGCCGTCTATCTCACTACTTTCTAATGGATAAGTTATGTCAATTAAGGTTCTACGGTTAGTTAGTGCTTTATGACACCACGCGACATCCCAACATTCTCCTTGACTTAACTCAAGGGGCACAGACACCAACCAATGTGTCACACTAACGTAGCCATCGCTTCAGCCGTATCGGTATACGCCGTACAATTTTCACGATCTATTGCTACTTACCTAAAATTTCCCCCAGATTCGGGTATAGGATCTAAACAAGAAATAAACCCAAGCATATCCTGAAATATAAAGCATACAAGGCAAAAAAATAAAGCAATAAAGGTGATCTAGCTCTTAAGGTAACCCCACTTAAAGTACTCCTCATCAGAGTCTCCAGTTCTGTAATACGGTGGGAGAACTGACTTTTTGGTTTTTCATTTTATCTCAAATGTTGTGGATAGCAAGAGTAGCCACCGACTTTTCTTTTATCCAATAAAGGAAAGGGTGAAAAGAACAAGAAAGACCTTAGAGTATTTTTTGAGTTCGGGGGGTAGGTTATGAAAAGGGAAGGTGTTAGCACCCTTTTCATCCGTAGTTATCTACGGGCTCTTAATCGCTAGTTCACTTTTGAAAATGCTTTTTGAATGTGTAAGTTTGAAAATATTTTGAAAATGCCTAAGTTCGGAAACTTTGTAATGATTCTCATATCAGTTGATAACGCATACAAAGTGTTTGTTTTGAAATTTTTTAGAAAAGTGTTTGTGTGAAATTTTTTTTTGAAATGTTTGCGAGCAAGCGATTAAGAACTATCTACCTACTCAAAAGTCTTCCGTGTTATTTTCCTTTTCCATTAGATAGTGTTATCCTGCCATTAGTTAATAGGAAGCTCTATCGTTGGATGTTTGAGAGACAGGCGCGGGTCATCGTACAATCATAAAGGCAACATATAAGGATACCTTTAGCACTTCGAAGGGACTATCATCATGTACTTGTAGGCAACATCGAGGGACAAGATCATTTACCGAAGGAAACATAAATGGGTCATCGAGGGACTATGATCTTTATGATGATTTTTAACTGAGGGTCTTCGCTAATGGTATCCCTATGTTCGAGGGACATGATCGTTTTTTATCCGAAGGAAACAAGGGAGGTTACCTTAGAGGTGGATGTGTGCATAGTGTGTTCAGTTCAGTTATATTATCTTGATTAGTTAGGAGTTATCTACTGATTGATTTTAAATCTTACCATACAAGTTATTTACTAACAGTTATATATACAAGCATATAATTATAAGTGCAGAAAAATAAAGGTGCGGAAAGTAAAGCGCGAGAAAGTAAAGGCCTGCAACTATTACAAGACTTTGGTACAATTACATAATTAGGAAAAAGTGCGAGAATGTAAATCTAAGTTATTACATTTAAACTGCGCGACCTGTACAATTTCTCTAGGAATTTTAAATAGCAAAAAAATAAATAAGAGAAAATGTTAGAAAAGAAATGTTTTTTTTGTATTTTTATGGAAAACAGTTTGATGTTAATTAAATAATTAAAACCTACTTGTTTCTAATTAATTTTAATAAAGAAAAATGTTAGTTAAATTTAATTTAAAAGATGTCAAAATTGATTATTGATAAAAAGATTCAAACAACAAAATCAAACCACTTAGATCCATTAATTTGGACCTTGCGAATCTGGTGGTAAGGTTAATTTGGTCTAAAAGTGACCACAACAATGGATCCAAAGCTTCATCGAAATGTTTCCCTAACAATGGTGGATTTTTGTTCCTGCATCAAATCTAAAAAAAAAACTATGGTTCCAAACGGTTCCAGACATCATTAGAAACACAGATATATACTTAGAATTAATTTATATAGCATGGATGAAAAGTTTGAGATTTAAGAACATTACCAAGTCGGAGCCACTTGGTTGGCACGTCCTGGGATCGCTTGAGCGTGAGTAAGGATTGGAACAGGCTCCTGGGACCTTCAGAAGTGTGATGGAATGCTTGGAACCGCTTGAGAGTGGCAAGAAATAGGGGTTTGTGTTTGCTCCAGTTTTGACAAAATTTTGAGTGTGTTCTTGAGAGGAAAATTGTGTCCTTCACACTTGAGTATTGCAAGTATTTATATATGAATTAAAAGGAACAAGAACAAGACAAGAATCTTATACCATCATGTCACAATTCATTGCAAAAAAACACATTGAAATCTTTCCAAAATTGTTTTAAAAAAATTCCAAACTTGAAGATTCTTGTTCCCAACATATTTTCACAGTTTTGGCATGTTTGTCATGTGTTCTTGGGACTCCATATGATTGAAATTAAAAGTCCATGCACCTTGGCCTAATGATTTTATATTTTATTTGATTTACTTGCATTTAAATGAAAAAAAATTCAAATAAAGGAAATAAAAATCATAAAAAATATATGAATGAATTTAGAGGTCTTCTAACACATTGTGAACATGTTTGAACATCAAAAGTTAGGCCCATTAGTCTAGAATTTCAAGTTTGCCCACTTTGCATTTCATGCATTTTACCAAAATTTCCCACATTGGACTAGTCATAACTATCTCAATTTTAATATTTTGAAAGTGATCCTGGACTTTTTGAAAATCTCAATATGTCCTCTTCAATTTCACTTTTGATCATTTTTGCATTTGGAGACTTTATCTTAATGTAAGTTGCCTTGACAAAAAGTGTCTTTTTGTTGACCTTTGAAATGACTTGTAATGTATTAGCTCATATCTTTCAAATGAAGCACTTTTTAGACTTGAGAATACATTTAAAGTAGTAGAGAATTTAATTTCCTTCAAAATTGTCTTTGGTTGGGGAAAATTGATGAAGCATGTGAAAGTTATGCTTGGTCAAAGTTCAGTTGACTTCTCCTAAGGGAACCCTAATTTGGTAACTTTTGACTTTTGATAATTTAAGGGTTTTCCTTGAGTAATCATGATCAAACCTTGACCAAATGATTAATATGACTTAAAAATGTTTATGTTGACCAAAAATCTTGAAGTTTGACTTTAAGTTGACCATAGTTGACTTTCAATCATTTGAGCTATTGACTGAGCAGACTTGTGATACAAGACTTGAAACTTGATATGAGAATTGTTGAAGATATATAGAGAATCATGGAAACCACTTGAGACCTTTGAAACTCATTCTTATTTGTGCAAGATGAAACCCTAGTTGTGGACCCATTGCTTAGAAGGTGAATTTGTCTGATAAACTTTTGAGAATCCTTGAGCATCTGAGAACCCTAGAAGAATGTCTTGAAGAAAATGGTAGGGAAAATTTTGGGGTACAACAAGGGGAATTTCCTGAGCACGTGGTCCTTACCGATAAGGGAAAGAATGTCAAGGAGACCTTCGTACTGCCCCCCCCCCCCCCCCCCCCGTTATCTCAACTATGGTATTTTTAGTGGGGACAATTCCTTAGGTCTTCATGAGGGGGAGAGGAAAGCCATTTTGTCCACGGACAAGGAGACCCAACAGAAAAATCTGTCAGAGGACGTGGCCGTCATATTAAGGGTTCTCGAGACTGCCCTGACCCTAAATGACGCGACAACATGCTGGAAGGTTGGTCTTGACAAAGCAAAGGCCCGAATCGACAAGCTGAAGGGGCACAACAAAAAGCTGATGAACGATCTCCTCGTACATCTAGAGAAGTATGAGATCCAAGTCAGGCTTGTCAAGGTGTTGGAAGAGCTAAAGTCGGGGATGGATACCATGAAAAAGGAGAACGGAAGATTGACTTCCCGAGTAAAAGAGCTGGAAGGGGTTGTGGAACCACAGACGAGGAGGCTTTAAAGACTAGGAAAGAGTTGATTGCTTAGATTCGTCAGCTTGAGCAGGATGTTTTAGACACCCTTAGGTAAGATTTAAATACTGTTGTGGAGAAACTCAAGATTTTTAACACCGGGGTCGATCTTGTGACTAAAGGGACTGAGCCTTTTCACCAAGTGGTCGGTGGGAGAATAATCCCCCCTGATGATAATCGCGAAGGAAAGTCGGATGGATAGGAGGACAGGTGTGAAGATTAGTTTGAATTTTGGGCCTGTGTGCTCGTATGTTTACCCGACATGCGTGCCAAATTTTTGTTTTAATTCTTGGACAAGGGGCACTACCCAATTTTTGTATAGCTTCTTTTTGTTCAGGCCTGCACGCTCTTTCTTTTGTAATGTCTATATAACACTGGCCTATGTGGTCGATAAATTTTGAATGATATTATCTTGCATGATTGTCTGTTAGATATTATTTGGTGTTGTGCTTGTCATGTTTATTTTGTACGAGGGAATTTGTGTTCGGCCTATTTTAGGGTTGACAATGTATGGAGACGTGTCAGGGAGGTGGATATGGGTTCTACTTGAATAGGGCCAAGGTCGTAGTCGGGGCCTTGACTTCGCGGTGTGAACTGTCCCATCGCGAGCTAAGCATTCTGCTTGTTAGATACTTCGAAGACAGAGCTCGATCGAGGTTTCCCCTTCAGACTAAGGTTCTACTTATTCAATAATTGAGGACCCACCTTTTAGTTGATGGATGTAATGTTTGTACCTTAACATGCTTCCATGGTCGAGCAAGGCCCTTAGCTATAATATTGTTTTACCTTGTCAGCATTCTAAGGTCAGGGTAATCGTTTCCCACTTAGGTGTGCAAGGTAGTAGGCCTTGTTTCCCGTCCTATCATAGACGTGATAAGAGCCTTCTAAGTTGGCGGCCAACTTTCCTTCATGGACAACTTTTTTATTTCTCCGCAGGACCAGGCAGCCGATCTGGAATTTGCATTTTATGAATTTGGCATCATGCCGTAGAGTTATCGCTTGTTTTAGCGTGGCCTCGCAAAGAGATGACTCCGATCGGATATCTTCAACCAGGTCGACCTCTTCTCTCAAGGCTTCATAGTTTAGCTCCTCGTCAAGAGGGAATTCAGTTTTCCTAGATGGCTCTCTAATTTCTTCGGGGATGACTGCCTCGGTACCGTGTGTTAGTCAGAAAGGTGTTTCCCCGGTAGTTATGTGGGGTGTTTTTCTCTAAGCCCAGAGTACACTGTGCAGCTCTTGGATCCACCGCTTATTAGCCTCACCCATACGATTCTTAAGTCCTCGCAAGATGAATCTGTTCACGGATTCCACTTTCCTGTTTGTTTGCGGGTGCTCGACAGACGTGAAATGCTGCTTGGTGCTGAGCTTGACGATGAAATCTTAGAAGTTCCTTTCGGTGAACTGTGACCATTATTGGTGAGAAGCTCTTGTGGCACGCCGAACTGGGAGAGCACATTTATTTTGTAGAAACGAAGAATGTCGTGTGATGTGATTTTGGCGAGGGATCCGACCTCTATCCATTTAGTGAAGTAATCGACAATGATAATCAATAATTTATTCTGTTATGATCCTTGGGGGAAGGGACCGAGGATATCTATCCCTCACCAGGAGAACAACCATAGAGAGGACAATGTTTTGAGCTAGGTGCATATCTGCATGGTATTGGCATCTGTCATATTTTTTAACGTTTTCCTTAGCGTCCCGTTGCATCCTGGGCCAAAAGTATCATGCTCGCAATGCCTTTCGCGCCAAGGATCTTCCCCCCAAATGTTTGGCGTTGATCCCTTTATGGATATCTCACAAGATGTAGGGAACTTTAGTCTCCTCGAAAAACTTCAAGAGAGGTATCGAGAATCCTCGTCTATAGAGTTTCTGCTCGACCATGATGTAGGAGCAAGCTCGCCGTTTGGTTGCATTGGCCTTCTTTTGATCGGCAGGTAGTTCCCTCTTGGAGAGGTAATTGAACACTAGGGTCATCCAACATGTGTTATCCCTGATGGTGTTCACCTCGAGTGATGTAGAGGGTTTTTCGATGCTTGGGCGAGAAGGGATTCTTGGATGACATATTTGTTCCCGCCTTTTTTCTTTGTGCTTGTGAGTTTTGATAGTATGTCGGACCGAGGGTTTAGTTCACGGGGAACATGTTTGATATCCGCATGGGTGAACCTCTCCATCCTTTATTTTACCAGGTTTAGTTACTCGATAAGGATCTCGTTCTTGGTCTGGTACTCTCACCGTACCTGGGATGCGACGACCTAAGAATTAGTGAAGATTTATACTTCCTGGGCACCCAAGTCTTTAGTTAGTCTCACCCCTACGAGAAGGGACTCATACTCGGCTTGGTTGTTCGACATTGGGAATGACATAGTGAGCGAGTGTACGACTATGATGCCTTCTTCATTCTCGAAGAGGGTTTATGCTCCACTTCTTGTCGAGATGGATGCTCCATCAACGAAGATTGTCCACTTTGGGGCTCCGCCCATAGGGGGTTCTAAGCTAGTCATTTCCACAACGAAGTCGGCCAATTCTTAGTGTTGTACCCCAAAATTTCCCTCCCATTTTTCTTTAAAGCATTCTTTCAAGGCTTTTCAAATAGTCAAGGCACCCAAGGGTTGACTAGTCAAGATGCACCTCCTAGACCAAAAACCTACAACTAGGGTTTGGAGTTTCTCAAGGAAATTTGGTCAGCAAAAGTCTCAAGTGGCTCCCATGTTTCTTCATAGTTCCTCAACAAGGCTCGCGTCAAGTTTCAAGCCCTATATCACAAGTTTGCTCAGTCAATGGCTCAAGTGCTTGAAAATCAACTATATTGATCAAAAAGTCAACTATGGTCAACATACAGTCAAACTTCAAATTTTTTGGTCAACATCAAAATTTTGAAATGATATTAATTATTTGATCAAGGGTTGATCACGATTCCCCAAAGAAAGTCCTCAGATCATCAAAAGTCAAGAACTTGCCAAATTAGGGTTTTCCTTAGGAGTAGTCAACTAAACTTTAACCAGGTTTAACTTTCTCATGCTTCATCAACTTTTCCCCAACCAAATAAAATTTTGAAGAAAATTCTATTCTCTACGAATTTTTTTATATTCTCAAGTCCAAAAACTGCTTCATTTGGAAGATATGATCTCATACATTATAGGTCATTTTCAAAAAGTCAACAAAAGACACTTTTTGTCAAGGCAACTTACATAAAGATAATGTCTCCAAATGCAAAAATGATTAAAAGAGAAAGTGTATAGGACATATTGGGATTTCCAAAAAGTCAAAGATCATCTTCAAAAAACGAAAATTGAGCAAGTTATGAGTTGCACAAGTTGGGCAATTTTCAAGAAATGCATGAAACCTCAATTGAGCAAATTTTTGATTTTATGTTATTGGGCCTAACTTTTTAGAGTTCAAACATACTCATGACATATCCAAGTGCCTCTAAGACTATCCATGCATTATTTTGATTTTTATTTCTATTTATTTGAATTTTTTTCATTTAAATATAGAAGAAATCATGTGAAATATCAAACAAATGGATCAAGGCTTAAGTGGGCTTCATTTGGATCATTCAAGAGACCCAAATTCATGAAAGGTACATCACAAATGACCAGGTTCATGCAGCAAACGAAAATGGCAAGGGATCATGAAGTTTGGAAACTTTTCAAAACATGATTTTTGTTTTAAATCATGATTTAATGGTATGATTTCTTGCCATGTTGGTGGCTTGGTGTGATTATTTACCATATTAATCTAGTCTCCTACTTCTCTATAAGTACATAATATTGCAAGCCTAAAGGGGACGAAAGAAACATTGCAAAGAAAGCTTCACAAAATTCACAAAAAAATTCTCAAAGTTGCAAAATTCATAACTGCATTCCCAAGCGTGATCAATCCAAACCAGTGATCAAATCATATCCCTGGGGCTCCCAGTAGTTGAACTAGGCCGATAACCAAGCCCTTCCATGTCCAAAACTCCCACATCTGATCATACCGATTTGGTAAGGTTTTAATTCCTCGAACTTTCTAATCATGTAATTTAAAGTAATTATATGCATACATCCATGTTGCTATCAATATTTAGAATGGATCTAACGTGTCACATGTAAGGTTTAGTGCAAAAACACTAAAATGCCATTGTTAGGGCTCAAGAACCATTGAGTTTCAGATCTCACTCTACAGGCCGTTTCAGGCCAAACTAATGTCATATTTGAACTCGCAGCATGCGATTTAGGTCCAAGAATTGGAGCTGTTTTTTTGTTTTGCAGGTTTTCAAAAAAAATACATCATCGGGGAAGATGGTGTTTCTCCCCCGTGTCTTGCTACAACGCCTAGGCCAATGTTATTGGGCTTAGGGGATTTCAAATCTATGCACCCCCCTAATTACTTGTTTTGCAGCATGGCCCAATTTAATTTTTTGTCTTTTTCTTTTATTATTTGTTTTCTTTTATTTCAATTAATTTCTTTTCCCTAAAAATCATAAAATCAAAATCACAAAAATAATTAGACTTGGATTTTCATTAATTAAATTAATTTTAATTAATCATTTGTAATCACTTTTTTATAAAATTAATTAATCAATTAGAATTATGTTCTTTTTCTTAATTTAATTTAAATATTTTCCTAAAACAAATAAAAACAACAAAAACATTTCTTTTGTCACTTAGAAATTTTCTTAGGTTTTTTCTCCATCCTTTCATTTTACTTTCTTTCTTCCCCCGCGTGTCTATTTATTTATTCGCATTATTTTTCATAATTATGTAACTGTATAAAGGATGTAATAGTTTTAATTAGGACTTTTACACTTTTCTTTCCCTCTGTTTTGGTTTGTAAATCCCCCACCCGAAGCCTTGTAATAGTGTAGATTTAAATTCCCGCATCTTTATTTACGTACTAATATTAACTGTTAGATGAATACTAGTAGGCTTGTATGAAAAGACTAAAATTAAACGCTAACAAACCTAACATTCGAAGATAAATAACTGAAACATAACAGACTCACACACGTGCACCTCTAAGATACCTCCACTTGTTGCCTTCGGAATAAACAGTCACGACTCTCGAACGTAAGAGATTTTAGTGGTGACCCTTTGGTTTAAAGATCACAAGTCCCTCAATGACCCTTTTGACGTTGCCTCGGTATATGATCTTAAAACCTTAGGATAATTACTAAAGTATCTTACTAGTTGCTTTCGTGACTGTACAATGACCCTCGTCCGTCCCTCAAAGATCCAATGATAGAGTTACCTACTAACTAATATTAGGATAGAATTGTCTAAAGGAAAAGAGGAAAAGAACAAACCTTTCGAGTAGGTAGATAGCTCATAGTTGCTTGCTCATAAAAACAATCAAAAACAATTTTTTCAGACATACGCAAACTCTTTTCTAAATATTTTCAAAGACAAAAAACAGTTTGTATACGTTCTCGCCGAAACAAGAAACATTACAAAGTTCGCCGCACTAAGTCATCTTTTCAAAATATCTTCAAAACACACTTACACAAAAAAGCATTTTCAAAATGAGCTAGCAACTAAGAGCCCATAGATAACTATGGATGGAAAGGGTGCTAACACCTTCCCTTTCCATAACTTACACCCCTTACTCATAAAATTCTCTCGAAAGGTCTTTCCTGTTCTTTTCACCCTTTCCTTTGTTGGATAAAAGAAAAGTCGGTGGAGAGTCTTGCTTACCACAACATTGAAATAAAATGCAAAACCAGTAAAAGTCAGTTCTTCCACCGTATTACATAATTGGCGACTCTACTGGGATACATTATAAAGTGGAGATACCTTAGAGCTAGATCATATTTGAAATTCTTCACTTGTCTGATTTGTGTGCTTTATATTTCGAGTTTATGTTTGGGTTATTATTAAAGATCCTATACCCCGATATGGATGATATGATAGCTACGTTAGTGTGATACTCTGGCTTGTACTAATGTTCCTTGAGTAAGTCTAGGATAACATTAGGCTTCCATATAGTATCATTAAGCACTAACTGACCTTTAGAACCTTAAATTGTCTCATCTTATCCATTAGAAAGTAGTGAGATGGCCGGCTTTGGTGTAGACTGAAGTTGGTTAATACTCGATACTATACTCATTGAGATTGTACTTTTAGGATATTTCGGCCGCAACTCAGATGCTTGAGCTGAAATAATAGATCAATGATATGAGATCCCTAGAACTCGGTTACTATTGCTAGGACAGATTGAGCCAACTAAAACTTCAAGAGGGTACTTACCTACAAACTCCATGCAAGCCTAAACCTAAGGCTACTTGTGTGACTTGTCTGCTTTAATTATCTCATAACTTAAACTCATTGCAGAGCTTTATTTATTACTCCTTGCAGGACTTGTTTGTAGTCATTATCCAAAAACTTGGATTTACTGCAAGACTTACTTTTCTTCGCCCGCTTACACTTTTGTTTAGTGCATAACATACACATCATAACATTATGCCATAGAATTTCCTTAACCATTTCAAGGATCTCAAGGGCCTGTGATGCAGGTTATGATGAACTAGACGTTTATCAAGGGGAAACGTGATTTATTTTCCTCTAGCCAACACCGTCAAAGCACGATAACTTGAGTCAGAGGCTATAACCCACTCGACATGGTGAGCTTGATTCTCGTAGAAGGGCATTCAATGATACTAAGTTCTTCATCGAAGCTGCAGTCAGATTCAGTTGCTAACATTTTCTTGTGTTTACTCCGTAAGATCCTTAAAAACATTGCATGCATGTCATTACATAACAGGTCTTCCAGTACATGTTTCTCATTTTCTCTCTGTTTATTTCAGCAGAAAAATGGCTCTCGAACAGAATGGCGGAGGTTTCCAAGCTCAAGATGCTCAGTTCTAGGAAATGTTCCTAAATCTATAGAAGGGGCAAGAAGAATTGAAAACACTCCTCGCTCGGAACATGACCAAGAAAAATCCTGAAGACAACAAGGATGACCAGTTGGAACAACTGCAAGCTGAGATGGCTCTTATCAAAAGTTTAGCTCGGTAACGAGAAGAGTTTAGGATTCTTATCAGCAAGCTTCATCAAGACAGATACGACCGTCTGGGGTAAACTGCTAGAGCTTAGGGCCTAATCAATGATTAATCTCTCTTGGAAGACAGGGAGTTGGGTGACATGTTCATGCGGGAACATGTTGAAAATAAACTCAGGAGCGGTGAAATTTAGGGGACTGCATCTTCAATTACTCAGAAGAGATCATACAATAGAAAGAAGGAGTCTGGTACCGTGTACGACCAGAAGGGTCGTAATAAGAGTGATCTCAACCAATCTGTGGGGGCAGTGTTGATCTCTAATCCAACATTGGTGCAACAACAATGACAAGGCAATCAACATAAGCAGGACGCGTCCAAAATGCAATTCACTAAAATCAACATGTCCCTAGCTCAAGTATCATAACACATGTTGAAGATGGAGTTGATGATATTGAAGGATCCTCCTCAGAATCCCAACACCGGCCTCTTCTGTACAACCCTAATGTGAGATGCACTTATCATTCCAATAGTTTGGGGCATGACACTAATAGCTGTTGGGAATTAAAAAATAAGATTCAGGACTTGATCGACAAAGGGATGCTGGAGTTCACACAAGATGGTCAGACTGAATTCTTTTGCCATCCCACAAAGTCACACCATCTGAAGTGACAAGTTCAGACAAAGAGGCTTTTTGTTCATTAGAATTTTCAAATTGTAATTTTCCTTTGATTGTTAGAACACTTATTTAATGTCAAACTTTGTTATTCCATTAATGCATTGCATATGTTTGTCTTGAATTAATCCATTTGTTGTCACTATACTGAAACTATTTTTTTACTTCCTTTTTGTGATATTTAACTCTCGATTAAAAGCTTAAACCTTTAGAGGGAGGATGACAAAAACAATACCATAATCTTATACAGTATGCTTTTGAACAGACCCTGCTGATGAAGTACAAGCATTCTTTCAAATCCTAAACATTGAAGTTATAAGGAAGATAATCCCTAGTCAACCCCTTTGAGGCTAAGAAGTAGGAGTTTTCTTTTTCACATAAATTGAAACCTTTAACCATAACCTGGGGAAGAGTAGTATCTCAGTTAATTCAATGATGCATTCAAACGCAAGCTTTACCCTCGTACACGACGAGTAGTGTCGAATATACTCTTCTAAATCAAAAGGCAATGATGGTTCTCCGTAATCACTAAAACAGGTAGTCATTACCTCTCAAAAGAAAAGTCTGCTAAGTAAAAACCTATGAAGGAGACTTAAGGAAAAAACCGGGGCATCCCGCTGACTGTAATCACAAAAGAAACAGTTCAGGTAAAAGGTAGGGATAATAAAATAAAAAAAAGAGGTCTCTACAAATCCTCAACAAAAAGAAAATATTACAAAAAATGATTGCCTCCTGAAAATAAACTTTCAGTAATCGAACCATCACCGGAATATCAAGGCAAAGATTCCAGACTCAATTGGGATTTAAACGCACAATTAACTGAGTATAGGACTGAAGAACATCACGGAGAATGGGTTGGGTACAAAAAAATTTTGAGCCTTTATTCTTTTTTTCTTAAACTGTGAACCAGGCCACGCTACAACCATTAAAAGTCCTAGCTGAAGCATGGGTTAGTTCGAAAGCATACTATTACAAAAGGTATCCTGACTCTTGTAAGGTTTACTATAAATCCTGAGTTGAATTCATATTCTTACCAAATTATATTTGTTTACTAAAAATGCATTTTTAAAAACTTCAAGACATACATAAGCTTTGCATTCTTTAAATGCCATTGTTTTCTTATGACTAATCGTTCGACAGCATAGAAATTTGCACGACGAAAATTCAATGAACAAAAGTCCTCTCAGTGGACAGAATCACCTCAGATGGAAAGACATTTCTAGTAACAGGCCTTTCATAATCAAGGGGCGTGATATGGTGTTTAACTGATATGGGGGCAGTCGAGTCAAGATTCGAGGAATCTCTTAAAAGTGCCAAATAGCCAGGGGCATACCTCCGTCTGAATCACTTGGGGCATTCGACTTGAGTTGCAGCAAAGGGCCATGTGCAATCAAGAAAACATATTTCTGGCAGTGCTACAACTCTTACTACTATGGACAATGACAATTCTCTCCACCTTGTGAATGCAGACATAGTCAGAAAATACTACGCATGAAAAAAAAGACCTGCTAGGTTGACTAACCTAGGAAAAACTAAGGGCATCCCAGAGAACCAAAAAATTTCAGGAAAAAATTAGGGATATATAAATAAAATTGTACACCCGGCAAGTCGAAAACTTGAAAAGGCAACTTGAGAAAAAAAGGGTATCCCGGTGGACTGAAAATCTGAAAGGACAATCCAAGCAAAAGTTAGGGATTAAAGCGTACGACTATGTCCTGTCATCTCGTCACTTGTATATCAGTAGAAGACTTATCACCATGATCAACATTCACAAAATGCTTTAGAAGTTGTAATATGTTCAAGTCTCCATGAATCCCCAAAGAGCCACTGCCATGAGATTATCCCCACGAGATAATCTTCACAAGTTCATACATTCCCCACATTTTCTCTGGCAGATCACTCTGGCTGATAAAGGAGTATGATCTTCTCCCTGACAATGTCACCAACATACAGGATCCCAAACATTGCAGTCCATGGGAATTCCTCCCCCCAGTTGAGTTTTCAAAACTGTAAAAGCCCCTGCAGATTATTTCTCTCCAGCATAGCGCATTCTCCTTGACAAAGAGCCTCCCTCAGCAGGATATTCCTCCATCGCCAGGGTATATTTCCCTAACAAGCTACAGATTCCCCACCACGAGTATTTTCTTAGTATATTACAAATCAATAGACAAAAACCCTTGTCCCCAGCAGAGTTGATACTATTCTCAGTAAGTTGCTGCAAAGCCTGGAACCCGACCAGATAACAGTTTAACTTCATCCTCAGAAAGTTGCTGCGAAGCCTGGAATCCGACCAGATAACCGTTTAACTTTATCCTCCTAGAAAGTTGTTGCGAATCCTGAAATCTGACCAGATAACAGTTTAACTTCATCCTCCTAGAAAGTTTTTGTGAAGCCTAGAATCCGATCAGATAATAGTTTAACTTCATCCTCAAAAAGTTGCCACGAAGCTTGGAATCCAACCAGATAACCGTTTAACTTCATCCTCCTAGAAAGATGCTGCGAAGCCTATAATCCGACCAGATAACAGTTTAACTTCATCCTCCTAGAAAGTTACTGCGAAGCCTAGAATCCAACCAGACAACAGTTTAACTTCATCCTCCTAGAAAGTTGCTACGAAGCCTGGAATCCAACCAGATAACAATTTAACTTCATCCTCGGAAAGTTGCTGCGAAGCCTGGAATCCGACCAGATAACAATTTAACTTCATCCTCCTAGAAAGTTGTTGCGAAGCCTGGAATCCGACCAGATAACAGTTAACTTCATCCTCCTCGTAAAGTTGTTGTGAAACCTGGAATCTGACCAGATAACAGTTTAACTTCATCCTCCTAGAAAGTTGTTGTGAAGCCTGGAATCCGGCCAAATAACAGTTTAACTTCATCCTCATAGAAATTTTTGCGAAGCCTGGAATCTGACAAGATAACAATTAACTTCATCCTCCTAAGAAAGTTAATGTGAAGCCTGGAATCTGACCAGATAACAGTTAACCTCATCCTCCCCAGAAAGTTGTTACGAAGCCTGGAATCCGACTAGATAACAGTTAACTTCATCCTCCTTAGAAAGTTGCTACGAAGCCTGGAATTCGACCAGATAATAGTTTAACTTCATCCTCTTCAGAAAGTTACTGCGAAGCCCGGCATCCGACCAGATAACAATTAACTTCATCCTCCCCAGAAAGTAGTTGCAAAGCCTGGATTTCAACCAGATACCAATCAACTATCCTCTCCAAGATAAAAGTTTAACCATCTCTTTTATCCTCAATCAGGGTAAATAAGAACTAAATTTCCCAGTAAAGTGTTGGAGCGGTGTGCGGCAAGCAACAAAAGTTTTGGAAATATTTATCCGGGAATTTATCCTGTCCACAGAGATTGGTTATTGAATTGTCGTTCGACAAATTCTAGCGTTTATGAGTTTGGGGATAAATGGGTTTGTAAAGAAAATGTTATTAACAGAAAATAAATGTAAACAAAAGTAAAAATTAAGGAAGAACTTATCAAGCCTGCAAATAATCTACTCATTACAGACTTAAATCTATCGACCAGTTACATTCAACCTAACAATACTCATCAATGTCACTACGTATCACTCATAACCTAAGTCATTTCTAACCCAAATTGAGAGACCGACTGTATCACCAAGGAAATGATCTCTCTACCTACTCAACAACACAGAAGACAACTATGTAATCACACTGTCGATCTCTTAGCACAACACAACCACACAGAGGCATTAAGCTCTAATACCCAAGTAGATGTCACCTCTAAATCTATATCTAGAGTTCAGAAACTAACAGATAATCATCCTAGATAAGAATCTAAGTAGTATATATCTATAAAAACTAAAATCCCTAGCACAGAGCAAAAATCTAAGACAACAATCCATAAAGATTTATAAAGCAAGTTTTATATAATGCCATGGGCGACAAATATACATAAGTTCATAGTAAAATACATGTACAAACCTAACAAAAGAGAAATACATAGAGAGGTGAAGAGATAAACCACAAATCTTCCGGTTTGTCATAGATGGTAAATGAGAAATACACCTCCAATCATCCATAAGCAAAGCCCCGATGTTGTTATCTAAGTTAATCCACTACAAAACTGGGGTGGATGGAGTTGAGAGAACAAAAATCTCTCCCAAAACCAACACATAACAAATAAAACAAAAAGGAAAATATAAAGAAAATCTGATCTGTGAGAATCGTCCGGCGAAATAAAGCATCGCCCGACAAAAGCTCTTATTTACTTGGCCCAGAATAAGCCACGTCCTCAACAAATCAAAAATATCCTCCATCGCCCGACGACCATAATTCATCGCCCGACTTCACTCCTTATTTTCGCTTGGCGATGCAGCAGCGAAGCAAGGCAGGGACTTCAACAAAATTGTCTTCAAATTTTATCCCGACGATGCTCCCCTTTCGTCCAGTGATCCATGACAAGAAAGCAACATTTGTTGCTTTTTCTGCATAACTTATTATGGCTCAAATCTTGGCCTTATTCTTTATTGATCCAAAAATGCATCTTAGAGCTTTATTCCTCATTGCTCCAATAATGCTCAAATACCTAAAAAATAAATACAAAACTATCAAACAATACACTTTATACAAGAAAATACATTATACACAAACTAAACTTATTTACACAAAAGTCGTGTTATTCAACAATATTAATAAATAGAAAGTCGATAAGTGCAACAAAAAGTATACACAAAAATAGCTACAATTTGCACTTATCAAACTCTCCCCAACTCGAACTATTGTTTGTCCTCAAACAAAGTTAAATAACATAAAGAACAAAGAATGATAAATCAAAGAATCACGAATCAACAGGTTTTGAAAATGGAAAACAAATGCAATGGTTTAAATGAAAAACGGTACACACGAAGAAACATACTTACCACTAAACTACGACGATAACATAAACATGAAACAAATGCTAAATACAACGAATATGCCAAACATTATAAAACAATACTTGGTCACAAATGAATCACACCTAGAAAACATAATCATCGATAGATGAAAAACACAAAAATGAGGTATTTTCACTCATCCAACAATCTTGCAAACAATAGACTAAATTATGCATTAATCCAAAAATTTACATTGAAAATATAAAAGCAAGAATATCAAGGGCTTTTCAAGGTTGTAATGTGGCTTGGTTAACAAACAAGTGATAAGTCCTAAAGCTAATCGAAACAAAAACTTGCCTCAACCTAAGGGAGTAGTTACTTCCACAAAGTTTCAAACAATAGAATTTCAATCAAAATTCTTCTTCATCACAAGTTTCAAACCAACACACATCACTTATTAACACAACATTATTCCATACTCTTTTTTGTTTTTGTTTTTTTTCAATGCTTTTTCAATTTTTCTCTTTCTTTTTCTATCTTTTCTATTTCACTTTTTTTCTTTTCTTTTTATTTTATTTTATAACCTCATAGCAATCAACCAATAAATACACAATCATTTTTATCCCCAACTTGAATTCAACCATACATTAAAGTGAACACTCCCTACTTTCTAAAGCAACGTAAAAATTCAACTACAAATCATAGTTAAGGGTGCAAGAAAATAAAGAATCAACATCCATGAAAAAGGGAAACTAAACACTTATAGACAAGCATTTAGCAAAAAAAAACATGGATATCGACAAAAACCTCAAAGAGTTACAAATGATCACACACCCACAAGGTGAATTGACTATTTGGCTAAGGGATGGTTGTGCTCAAAATGAAACAAAAATTGCCTTGATCACTTTCTTGCATTCATACAATCAACACAAATAAAAGATTAAACATAATAAAATCTAGTTAAAACAAGCATTGTGGTCTCAAATATATGTGAACAATGGAAAGCTACCTCACAAAAAGGGTGGGAACTAAAGTGATTCATAAATGAACAAGTACACAAAAGAATGAATGGCATAAAAATTGTAAAAAGTATAAGTATCAAGAATATGCTAAAGTATAGAAAGCGATAAACACATACCTCAAACGTGTACAAAATTTTAACAAAATCATTACCACGCATTTGCAAGTCGAAACGATCAAACTTGATAAATCACCTCAATATTCTACAAGTTACCGGACCAAAACTTGAGTCCAAACAACAACAAAAGAACTAGAAAAATAATACTTCTACAAAATTTACAATATATACAATGAAGAAAACTCATAAGCTAAACATGATAAGCTTGCAGAAAACACAACTTGACATAACAAAACAAATATAAATAACAATATGAAAACCGGGTGAAAATGAATTAACAAGTTGAAAAGTGAAAATTTGAAAATTTAAAAACTAATTCAAGTTCAACTTCTTAAAACCCAAGTCAACACATAACAAAAACGAATACAAACAAACATGCTTGTTTTACGTCGTAAGCTCGAAGCCTTTATTGTGCGAGCTAGTAACCTACCCTTGTCATGCCATGGTATGTTCACACCGTGCAAACCTAAAGAAAGATTCCTAACATCCACACAACAAACGTTATAAATACGAGACAATTTACAACAATACGTGAAAACACATATATGCACAAATATCATATACAAGTTAATGTACAATTTCTATACAACATATACATTAATTACAAAACTGAAAAACAAAAGAATTATCGCAATGCGAAAACAATAGAACCAATCCCTAGAAACAGCGCCATTTTATTGGAGAGGTGCAGCGGCAAGCAACAAAAGTTTTGGAAATATTTATCCGGGAATTTATTGTGTCCGCAGAGATTGGTTATTGAATTATGTTTCGACAAATTCTCGCGCTTATGAGTTTGGGGATAAATGGGTTTGTAAAGAAAATGTTATTAACAAAAAATAAATGTAAAAAAAAGTAAAATTTAAGGAAGAACTTATCAAGCCTGCAAATAATCTACTCATCAGACTTAAATATATCGACCAGTTACATTCAACCTAACAATACTCATCAATGTCACTAGGTATCATGCACAACCTAAGTCATTTCTAACCCAAATTTAGAAATTGACTATATCACAAAGGAAATGATCTCTCTACCTCCTCAACAACACAGAAAATAACTATGTAATCACACTGACGATCTCTCAGCACAGCACAACCACACAAAGGCATTAAGCTCTGATACCCAAGTAGATGTCACCTCTAAATCTATCTCTAGAGTTCAAAAAGTAACAGATAATCATCCTAGATAAGAATCTAAGTAGTATATGTCTATAACAACTCAAATCCCTAGCACATAGCAAAAATATAAGAAAATAATTCACAAAGATTTATAAAGCAAGTTTTATATAACGTCATGGGCGACAAATATACATAAGTTCGGAGTAAAATACATGCACAAACCCAATAAAAGAGAAATACATAGATAGGAGAAGAGATAAACCATAAATCTTCTGGTTTGTAAGAGTCGGTCAATGAGAAATCCACCTCCAATCATCCATAAGCAAAGCCTCGATGTGGTTATCTAAGCTAATCCACTACAAAACTGGGGTGGATGGAGTTGAGAGGAAAAAAATCTCTCCCAAAACCAACACATAACAAATGAAACAAAAAGGAAAATATAAAGAAAATCTTATCAGTGAGAATCTCCCGTGAAAATAAAGCATCGCCCGGCGAAATCTCTTATTCACTTGGCCCAGAATAAGCCACGTCCTCAACAGATCAAAAATATCCTCCATCGCCCGACGACCATAATTCATCGTCCGACGACACTCCTTATTTTCGCCTGGCGAAGCAAGGCAGGGACTTCAACGGAATTGTCTTAAAATTTTCGCCCGACGACGATCCCCTTTCGCCCGACGATCCATGACAGAAAAGCAACTTTTGTTGCTTTTTCTGCATAACTTATTATGGCTCAAATCTTGGCCTTATTCCTTTATTGATCCAAAAATGCATCTTGGAGCTTTATTCCTCATTGCTCCAGCAATGCTCAAATACCTACAAAATAAATACAAAACTATCAAATAATACATTTTATACAAGAAAACGCATTATACACAAACTAATCGTATTTACACAAACGTCGGGTTATTCAACAATATTAACAAACAAAAAGTCGATAAGTGCAAAAAAAAGTATATACAAAATAGCTACAATTTGCACTTATCGAACTCTACCCAACTTGAATTATTGTTTGTCCTCAAACAAAGTCAAATAACATAAAGAACAAAGAATGATAAATCAAAGAATCACGAATCAACAGGTTTTGAAAATGGAAAACAAATGCAATGGTTCAAATTAAAAACGGTACACACGAAGAAACATACTTACCACTAAACTACGAAGATAACATAAACATTAAACAAATGCTAAATACAAAGAATATGCCAAACATTATAAAACAATACTTCGTCATAAATGAATCACATCTAGCAAACATAATCATCGGTAGATGAAAAACACAAAAATGAGGTATTTTCACTCATCCAACAATCTTGCAAACAATAGACTAAATTATGCATTCAACCAAAAATTTACATTGAAAATATAAAAGCAAGAATCTCAAGGGATTTTCAAGGTTGTAATATGGCTTGGTTAACAAACAAGTGATAAGTGCTAAAGCTAATTGAAACAAAAACTTGCCTAAACCTAAGGGAGTAGTTACTTCCACAAAGTTTCAAACAATAGAATTTCAATCAAAATTCTTCTTCATCACAAGTTTCACACCAACACACATCACTTATTAACACAATATTATTTCATACTCTTTTTTGTTTTTTCTTTTTTTTCAATGCTCTTTCAATTTTTCTCTTTCTTTTTCTATCTTTTCTATTTCACTTTTTTTCTTTTTTATTTTTTTTTTATTTTATAACCTCATGGCAATCAACCAATAAATACACAATCATTTTTATCCACAACTTGAATCCAACCATACATTAAAGTGAACACTCCCTACTTTCTATGGCAACATAAAAATTCAACTACAAATCATAGTTAAGGGTTCAAGAAAATAAAGAATCAACATCCATGAAAAAAGGGAAACTAAACACTAACAGACAAGCATTTAGCAAAAAAAAACATGGATATCGACAAAAACCTCAAAGAGTTACAAATGATCACACACCCACAAGGTGAATTGACTATTTGGCTAAGGGATAGTTATGCTCAAAATGAAACAAAAATTGCCTTGATCACTTTCTTGCATTCATACAATCAACACAAATAAAAGATTAAACATAATAAAATCTAGTTAAAACAAGCATTGTGGTCTCCAACATATGTGAACAATAGAAAGCTACCTCACAAAAAGGATGGGAACTAAAGTGATTCATAAATGAACAAGTACATAAAAGAATGAATGGCATAAAAATTGTAAAAAGTCTAAGTATCATGAATATGCTAAAGTATAGAAAGCGATAAACACATACCTCAAACATGTACAAAACTTTAACAAAATCATTACCACGCATTTGCAAGTCGAAAAGATCAAACTTGATAAATCACCTCATTATTATACAAGTTACCGGACCAAAACTTGAGTCCAAACAACAACAAAAGAACTAGAAAAATAATACTTCTACAAAATTTCAATGTACAAAATTTACAATATATACAATGAAGAAAACTCATAAGCTAAACACGACAAGCTTTAGGAAAACACAACTTGACATAACAAAACAAATATAAATAAAAATATGAAAACCGGGTGAAAATGAATTAACAAGTTGAAAAGTGAAAATTTGAGAATTTAAAAACTAATTCAAGTTCAACTTCTTAAAACAAAAGTAAACACATAACAAAAATGAATACAAACAAACATGCTTGTTTTACGTCGTAAGCTCGAAGCCTTTATTGTGCGAGCTAGTAACCTCCCTTGTCATGCCATGGTATGGTCACACCGCGCAAACCTAAAGAAAGTTTCCTAACATCCACACAACAAACGTTATAAATACGAGACAATTTACAATAATACGTGAAAACACATATATGCACAAATATCATATACAAGTTAATGTACAATTTTTATACAACATATACATTAATTACAAAACTTAAAAACAAAAGAATTATCGCAATGCGAAAACAATAGAAACAATCCCCGGGAACAACGCCATTTTATTGGAGAGTTGTAGCGGCAAGCAAAAAAGTTTTGGAAACATTTATCCGAGAATTTAGTGTGTCCATAGAGATTGGTTATTGAATTGCGTTTTGACAAATTACCGCACTTATGAGTTTGGCGATAAATGGGTTTGTAAAGAAAATGTTATTAACAAAAAATAAATGTAAACAAAAGTAAAAATTAAGTAAGAACTTATCAAGTCTGCAAATAATCTACTCATCACAGACTTAAATCTATCGACCAGTTACATTCAACCTAACAATACTCATCAATGTCACTAGGTATCGCTCACAACCTAAGTCATTTCTAACCCAAATTGAGAAATTGACTGTATCACCAATGAAATGATCTCTCTACCTCCTCAACAACACAGAAGACAACTATGTAATCACACTGACGATCTCTCAGCACATCACAACCACACAAAGGCATTAAGCTCTGATACCCAAGTTGATGTCACCTCTAAATCTATCTCTAGAGTTCAAAAAGTAACAGATAATCATCCTAGATAAGAATCTAAGTAGTATATGTCTATAACAACTCAAATCCCTAGCACATAGAAAAAATATAAGAAAACAATTCACAAAGATTTATAAAGCAAGTTTTATATAACGTCATGGGCGACAAATATACATAAGTTCGGAGTAAAATACATGCACAAACCCAATAAAAGAGAAATACATAGATAGGAGAAGAGATAAACCATAAATCTTCTGGTTTGTAAGAGTCGGTCAATGAGAAATCCACCTCCAATCATCCATAAGCAAAGCCTCGATGTGGTTATCTAAGCTAATCCACTACAAATCTGGGGTGGATGGAGTTGAGAGGAAAAAAATCTCTCCCAAAACCAACACATAACAAATGAAACAAAAAGGAAAATATAAAGAAAATCTGATCCGTGAGAATCGCCCGGAAAAATAAAGCATCGCCCATCGAAATCTCTTATTCACTTGGCCCAAAATAAGCCACGTCCTCAACAGATCAAAAATATCCTCCATCGTCCGGCGACCATAATTCATCGTCCGACGACACTCCTTATTTTCGCTTGGCGAAGCAAGGAATGGACTTCAACGGAATTGTCTTTAAATTTTCGCCCGGCGACGCTCCCCTTTCGCCCGACGATCCATGATAGAAAAGTAACTTTTGTTGCTTTTTCTGCATAACTTATTATGGCTCAAATCTTGGCCTTATTCCTTTATTAATCCAAAAATGCATCTTGGAGCTTTATTCCTCATTGCTCCAACAATGCTCATATACCTACAAAATAAATACAAAACTATCAAACAATACATTTTATACAAGAAAACGCATTATACACAAACTAATCGTATTTACACAAACTTCGGGTTATTCAACAATATTAACAAACAAAAAGTCGATAAGTGCAACAAAAAGTATATACAAAATAGCTACAATTTGCACTTATCGAACTCTCCCCAACTTGAATTATTGTTTGTCCTCAAGCAAAGTCAAATAACATAAAGAACAAAGAATGATAAATCAAAGAATCACGAATCAACAGGTTTTGAAAATGGAAAAGAAATGCAATGGTTCAAATTAAAAACGGTACACACGAAGAAACATACTTACCACTAAACTACGACGATAACATAAACATGAAACAAATGCTAAATACAAAGAATATGCCAAACATTATGAAACAATACTTGGTCACAAATGAATCACACCTAGCAAACATAATCATCGGTAGATGAAAAACACAAAAATGAGGTATTTTCACTCATCCAACAATCTTGCAAACAATAGACTAAATTATGCATTCATCCAAAAATTTACATTGAAAATATAAAAGCAAGAATCTCAAGGGCTTTTCAAGGTTGTAATATGGCTTGGTTAACAAACAAGTGATAAGTCCTAAAGCTAATCGAAACAAAAACTTTCCTAAACCTGAGGGAGTAGTTACTTCCACAAAGTTTCAAACAATAGAATTTCAATCAAAATTCTTCTTCATCATAAGTTTCACACCAACACACATCACTTATTAACACAATATTATTTCATACTCTTTTTTGTTTTTCTTTTTTTTCAATGCTTTTTCAATTTTTCTCTTTCTTTTTCTATCTTTTCTATTTCACTTTTTTTCTTTTCTTTTTATTTTTATTTTATAACCTCATGGCAATCAACTAATAAATACACAATCATTTTTATCCACAACTTGAATTCAACCATACATTAAAGTGAACACTCGCTACTTTCTATGGCAACATAAAAATTCAACTACAAATCATAGTTAAGGGTTCAAGAAAATAAAGAATCAACATCCATGAAAAAAGGGAAACTAAACACTTACAGACAAGCATTTAGCAAAAAAACATGGATATCGACAAAAACCTCAAAGAGTTACAAATGATCACACACCCACAAGGTGAATTGACTATTAGGCTAAGGGATGGTTATGCTCAAAATGAAACAAAAATTGCCTTGATCACTTTCTTGCATTCATACAATCAACACCAATAAAAGATTAAACATAATAAAATCTAGTTAAAACAAGCATTGTGGTCTCCAACATATGTGAACAATAGAAAGCTACCTCACAAAAAGGATGGGAACTAAAGTTATTCATAAATGAACAAGTACACAAAAGAATGAATGGCATAAAAATTGTGAAAAGTCTAAGTATCATGAATATGCTAAAGTATAGAAAGCGATAAACACATACCTCAAACGTGTACAAAACTTTAACAAAATCATTACCACGCATTTGCAAGTCGAAAAGATCAAACTTGATAAATCACCTCAGTATTATACAAGTTACCGGACCAAAACTTGAGTCCAAACAACAACAAAAGAACTAGAAAAATAATACTTCTACAAAATTTCAATGTACAAAATTTACAATATATACAATGAAGAAAAATCATAAGCTAAACACGATAAGCTTTCGGAAAACACAACTTGAAATAACAAAACAAATATAAATAACAATATGAAAACCGGGTGAAAATGAATTAACAAGTTGAAAAGTGAAAATTTGAGAATTTAAAAACTAATTCATGTTCAACTTCTTAAAACACAAGTAAACACATAACAAAAACGAATACAAACAAACATGCGTGTTTTACGTCGTAAGCTCGAAGCCTTTATTGTGCGAGCAAGTAACCTCCCTTGTCATGCCATGGTATGCTCACACCGTGCAAACCTAAAGAAATTTTCCTAACATCCACACAACAAAGGTTATAAATACGAGATAATTTACAATAATACGTGAAAACACATATATGCACAAATATCATATACAAGTTAATGTACAATTTCTATACAACATATACATTAATTACAAAACTTAAAAACAAAAGAATTATCGCAATGCGAAAACAATAAAAACATTCCCCGGTAACAACACCATTTTATTAGAGAGGTGTAGCGGCAAGCAACAAAAGTTTTGGAAACATTTATCTGGGAATTTAGTGTGTCCATAGAGATTCGTTATTGAATTGCGTTTCGACAAATTACCGCACTTATGAGTTTGGCGATAAATGGGTTTGTAAAGAAAATGTTATTAACAAAAAATAAATGTAAACAAAAGTAAAATTTAAGGAAGAACTTATCAAGCCTGCAAATAATCTACTCATCACAGACTTAAATCTATCGACCAGTTACATTCAACCTAACAATACTCATCAATGTCACTAGGTATCACTCACAACCTAAGTCATTTCTAACCCAAATTGAGAAATTGACTGTATCACCAAGGAAATGATCTTTCTACCTTCTCAAGAACACAGAAGACAACTATGTAATCACACTGACGATCTCTCAGCACAGCACAACCACACAAAGGCATTAAGCTCTGATACCTAAGTAGATGTCACCTCTAAATCTATCTCTAGAGTTCAAAAAGTAACAGATAATCATCTTAGATAAGAATCTAAGTAGTATATGTCTATAACAACTCAAATCCCTAGCACAAAGCAAAAATATAAGAAAACAATTCACAAAGATTTATAAAGAAAGATTTATATAACGTCATGGGCGACAAATATACATAAGTTCGGAGTAAAATACATGCACAAACCCAATAAAAGAGAAATACATAGATAGGAGAAGAGGTAAACCATAAATCTTCTGGTTTGTAAGAGTCGTTCAATGAGAAATCCACCTCCAATCATCCATAAGCAAAGCCCCGGTGTTATTATCTAAGCTAATCCACTACAAAACTGGGGTGGATGGATTTGAGAGAACAAAAATCTCTCCCAAAACTAACACATAACAAATGAAACAAAAAGGAAAATATAAAGAAAATCTGATCCGTGAGAATTGCCCGGCAAAATAAAACATCGCCCGGCAAAATCTCTAATTCACTTGGCCCAGAATAAGCCACGTCCTCAACAAATTAAAAATATCCTCCATCGTCCGGCGACCATAATTCATCGTCCGACGACACTCCTTATTTTCGCCTGGCGAAGCAAGGCAGGGACTTCAACGGAATTGTCTTCAAATTTTTGCCCGGCAATGCTCCCCTTTCGCCCGACGATCCATGACTGAAAAGCAACTTTTGTTTCTTTTTCTGCATAACTTATTATGGCTCAAATCTTGGCCTTATTCCTTTATTGATCCAAAAATGCATCTTGGAGCTTTATTCCTCATTGCTCCAACAATGATCAAATACCTACAAAATAAATACAAAACTATCAAACAATACACTTTATACAAGAAAACGCATTATACACAAACTAATCGTATTTGCACAAACGTCGGGTTATTCAACAATATTAACAAACAAAAAGTCGATAAGTGCAACAAAAAGTATATACAAAATAGCTACAATTTGCACTTATCGAACTCTCCCCAACTTGAATTATTGTTTGTCCTCAAACAAAGTCAAATAACATAAAGAACAAAGAATGATAAATCAAAGAATCACGAATCAACAGGTTTTGAAAATTGGAAACAAATGCAATGGTTCAAATTAAAAACGGTACACACGAAGAAACATACTTACCACTAAACTACAACGATAACATAAACATGAAACAAATGCTAAATACAAAGAATATGCCAAACATTATAAAACAATACTTGGTCACAAATGAATCACACCTAGCAAACATAATCATCGGTAGATGAAAAACACAAAAATGAGGTATTTTCACTCATCCAACAATCTTGCAAACAATAGACTAAATTATGCATTCATCTAAAAATTTACATTGAAAATATAAAAGCAAGAATCTCAAGGGCTTTTCAAGGTTGTAATATGGCTTGGTTAACAAACAAGTGATAAGTCCTAAAGCTAATCGAAACAAAAACTTGCCTAAACCTAAGGGAGTAGTTACTTCCACAAAGTTTCAAACAATAGAATTTCAATCAAAATTCTTCTTCATCATAAGTTTCACACCAACACACATCACTTATTAACACAATATTATTTCATACTCTTTTTTGTTTTTCTTTTTTTTCAATGCTTTTTCAATTTTTCTCTTTCTTTTTCTATCTTTTCTATTTCACTTTTTTTTCTTTTCTTTTTTTTATTTATTTTATAACCTCATGGCAATCAACCAATAAATACACAATCATTTTTATCCACAACTTGAATTCAACCATACATTAAAGGGAACACTCCCTACTTTCTATGGCAACATAAAAATTCAGCTACAAATCATAGTTAAGGGTTCAAGAAAATAAAGAATCAACATCCATGAAAAAAGGGAAATTAAACACTTACAGACAAGCATTTAGCAAAAAAACATGGATATCGACAAAAACCTCAAAGAGTTACAAATGATCACACACCCACAAGGTGAATTGACTATTTGGCTAAGGGATGGTTATGCTCAAAATGAAACAAAAATTGCCTTGATCACTTTCTTGCATTCATATAATCAACACAAATAAAAGATTAAACATAATAAAATCTAGTTAAAACAAGCATTGTGGTCTCCAACATATGTGAACAATAGAAAGCTACCTCACAAAAAGGGTGGGAACTAAAGTGATTCATAAATGAACAAGTACATAAAAGAATGAATGGCATAAAAATTGTAAAAAGTCTAAGTATCATGAATATGATAAAGTATAGAAAGCGATAAACACATACCTCAAACATGTACAAAACTTTAACAAAATCATTACCACGCATTTGCAAGTCGAAAAGATCAAACTTGATAAATCACCTCATTATTATACAAGTTACCGGACCAAAACTTGAGTCCAAACAACAACAAAAGAACTAGAAAAATAATACTTCTACAAAATTTCAATGTACAAAATTTACAATATATACAATGAAGAAAACTCATAAGCTAAACACGACAAGCTTTCGGAAAACACAACTTGACATAACAAAACAAATATAAATAACAATATGAAAACCGGGTGAAAATGAATTAACAAGTTGAAAAGTGAAAATTTGAGAATTTAAAAACTAATTCAAGTTCAACTTCTTAAAACACAAGTAAACACATAACAAAAACGAATACAAACAAACATGTTTGTTTTACGTCGTAAGCTCGAAGCCTTTATTGTGCGAGCTAGTAACCTCCCTTGTCATGACATGGTATGGTCACACCGTGCAAACCTAAAGAAAGTTTCCTAACATCCACACAACAAACGTTATAAATACGAGACAATTTACAATAATACGTGAAAACACATATATGCATAAATATCATATACAAGTTAATGTACAATTTATATACAACATATACATTAATTACAAAACTTAAAAACAAAAGAATTATCGCAATGCGAAAACAATAGAAATAATCCCCGGTAACAACGCCATTTCATTGGAGAGGTGTAGCGGTAAGCAACAAAAGTTTTGGAAACATTTATCCAGGAATTTAATGTGTCCACAGAGATTGGTTATTGAATTACGTTTCGACAAATTACCGCACTTATGAGTTTGGCGATAAATGGGTTTGTAAAGAAAATGTTATTAACAAAAAATAAATGTAAACAAAAGTAAAAATTAAGGAAGAACTTATCAAGCCTGCAAATAATCTACTCATCACAGACTTAAATCTATCGATCAGTTACATTCAACCTAACAATACTCATCAATGTCACTAGGTATCACTCACAACCTAAGTCATTTCTAACCCAAATTGAGAAATTGACTGTATCACCAAGGAAATGATCTCTCTACCTCCTCAACAACATAAAAGACAACTATGTAATCACACTGACGATCTCTCAGCACAGCACAACCACACAAAGGCATTAAGCTCTGATACCCAAGTAGATGTCACCTCTAAATCTATCTCTAGAGTTCAAAAAGTAACAGATAATCATCCTAGATAAGAATCTAATTAGTATATGTCTATAACAACTCAAATCCCTAGCACAGAGCAAAAATATAAGACAACAATTTACAAAGATTTATAAAGCAAGTTTTATATAATGTCATGGGCGACAAATATACATAAGTTCGGAGTAAAATACATGCACAAACCCAACAAAAGAGAAATACATAGAGAGGAGAAGAGATAAACCATAAATCTTCCGGTTTGTCAGAGTCGGTCAATGAGAAATCCACCTCCAATCATCCATAAGCAAAACCCTAGTGTTGTTATCTAAGCTAATCCACTACAAAACTGAGGTGGATGGAGTTGAGAGAACAAAAATCTCTCCCAAAACCTACACATAACAAATGAAACAAAAAGGAAAATATAAAGAAAATATGATCCGTGAGAATCGCCCGGCAAAATAAAGCATCGCCCGACGAAAGCTCTTATTCACTCTGTCCAGAATAAGCCATGTCCTCAACAGGTCAAAAATATCCTCCATCGTCCGGCGACCATAATTCATCATCCGGCGACACTCCTTATTTTCTCCTGGCGACGCAGAAGAAAAACAAGGCAGGGACTTCAACGAAATTGTCTTCAAATTTTTGCCCGGCGACGCTCCCCTTTCGCCCGACGATCCATGACAGGAAAGCAACTTTTGTTGCTTTTTTTACATAACTTATTATGGCTCAAATCTTGACCTTATTCCTTTATTGATCCAAAAATGCGTCTTGGAGCTTTATTCCTCATTGCTCCAACAATGCTCAAATACCTAAAAAATAAATACAAAACTGTCCAACAATATAGTTTATACAAGAAAACGCATTATACACAAACTAATCGTATTTACACAAAAGTCGGGTTATTCAACAATATTAACAAACAAAAAGTCAATAAGTGCAACAAAAAGTATATACAAAATAGCTACAATTTGCACTTATCAAACTCTCCCCAACTTGAATTATTGTTTTTCCTCAAACCAAGTCAAATAACATAAAGAAAAAAGAATGATAAATCAAATAATCACGAATCAACAGGTTTTGAAAATGGAAAACAAATGCAATGGTTCAAATTAAAAACGATACACACGAAGAAACATACTTACCACTAAACTACGACGATAACATAAACATGAAACAAATGCTAAATACAAAGAATATGCCAAACATTATAAAACAATACTTGATCACAAATGAATCGCACCTAGCAAACATAATCATCGGTAGATGAAAAACACAAAAATGAGGTATTTTCACTCATCCAACAATCTTGCAAACAATAGACTAAATTATGCATTCATCCAAAAATTTACATTGAAAATATAAAAGCAAGAATCTCAAGGGCTTTTCAAGGTTGTAATTTGGCTTGGTTAACAAACAAGTGATAAGTCCTAAAGCTAATCGAAACAAAAACTTGCCTAAACCTAAGGGAGTAGTTACTTCAACAAAGTTTCAAACAATAGAATTTCAATCAAAATTCTTCTTCATCATAAGTTTCACACCAACACACATCACTTATTAACACAACATTATTCCATACTCCTTTTTGTTTTTCTTTTTTTTCAATGCTTTTTCAATTTTTCTCTTTCTTTTTCTATCTTTTCTATTTAACTTTTTTTCTTTTCTTTTCTTTTTTCTTTTATAACCTCATAGAAATCAACCAATAAATACACAATCCTTTTTATCCCCAACTTGAATTCAACCATACATTAAAATGAACACTCCCTACTTTCTAAGGCAAGGTAAAAATTCAACTACAAATCATAGTTAAGGGTTCAAGAAAATAAAGAATTAACAACCATGAAAAAAGGGAAACTAAACACTTATAGACAAGTATTTAGCAAAAACAACATGGATATCGACAAAAAGCTCAAAGGGTTACAAATAATCACACACTCACAAGGTGAATTGACTATTTGGCTAAGGGGTAGTTGTGCTCAAAATGAAACAAAAATTTCCTTGATCACTTTCTTGCATTCATACAATCAACACAAATAAAAGATTAAACATAATAAAATCTAGTTAAAACAAGCATTATGGTCTCCAACATATGTGAACAATGGAAAGCTGCCTCACAAAAAGGTTGAGAACTAAAGTGATTCATAAATGAACAAGTACGCAAAAGAATGAATGGCATAAAAATTGTCAAAAGTCTAAGTATCATGAATATGCTAAAGTATAGAAAGCGATAAACACATACCTCGAACGTGTACAAAATTTTAACAAAATCATTACCACGCATTTGCAAGTCGAAACGGTCAAACTTGATAAATTACCTCAATATTATACAAGTTACCGGACCAAAAACTTGAGTCCAAACAACAACAAAAGAATTATAAAAATAATACTTCTACAAAATTTCAATGTACAAAATTTACAATATATACAATGAAGAAAACTCATAAGCTAAACACGACAAGCTTTCGGAAAACACAACTTGACATAACAAAACAAATACAAATAACAATATGAAAACCGAGTGAAAATGAATTAACAAGTGGATAAGTGAAAATTTGAGAATTTAAAAACTAATCTGAGTTCAACTTCTTAAAACACAAGTCAACACATAACAAAAACGAATACAAACAAACATGCTTGTTTTACGTCGTAAGCTCGAAGCCTTTATTGTGCGAGCTAGTAACCTCCCATTTTCATGTCACGGTATGGTCACACCGCGCAAACCTAAAGAAAGTTTCCTAACATTCACACAACAAATGTTATAAATACGAGACAATTTACAACAATACGTGAAAACACATATATGCACAAATATCATATACAACTTAATGTATAATTTGTATACAACATATACAATAATTTCAAAACTTAAAAACAAAAGAATTATCGCAATGCGAAAACAATAGAACCAATCCCCGACAACAGTGCCATTTTGTTGGAGAGGTGTAGCGGCAAGCAACAAAAGTTTTGGAAATATTTATCTGGGAATTTATCGTGTCCACAGAGATTGGCTATTAAATTGCGGTTTGACAAATTCTCGTGTTTATGAGTTTGGGGATAAATGGGTTTGTAAAGAAAATGTTATTAACAAAAAATAAATGTAAAAAAAAAAGTAAAAATTAAGGAAGAACTTATCAAGCCTGCAAATAATCTACTCATTACAGACTTAAATCTATCGACCAGTTACATTCAACCTAACAATACTCATCAAAGTTACTAGGTATCACTCACAACCTAAGTCATTTGTAACCCAAATTGAGAAACCAACTGTATCACCAATGAAATAATCTCTCTACCTCCTCAACAACACAGAAGACAACTATATAATCACACTGACGATCTCTCAGCACAACACAACCACACATAGGCATTAAGCTCTGATACCCAAGTAGATGTCACCTCTAAATCTATCTCTAGAGTTCAAAAACTAACAGATAATCATCCTAGATAAGAATCTAAGTAGTATATGTCTATAACAACTCAAATCTGTAGCACCGAGCAAAAATCTAAGACATAAGTTCACAAAGATTTATAAAGCAAGTTTTATATAACGCCATGGGCGACAAATATACATAAGTTCAGAGTAAAATACATGTACAAACCCAACAAAAGAGAAATACATAGAGAGGAGAAGAGATAAACCATAAATATTCCGATTTGTTAGATCCGTTCAATGAGAAATCCACCTCCAATCATCCATAAGCAAAGCCATAGTGTTGTTATCTAAGCTAATCCACTACAAAACTGAGGTGGATGGAGTTGAGAGAATAAAAATCTCTCCCAAAACCAGCACTTAACAAATGAAACAAAAAGGAAAATATAAAGAAAATTTGATCCGTGAGAATCTCCCGATGAAATAAAGCATCTCCCGGTGAAAGCTCTTATTCACTTGGCCCAGAAAAAGCCACGTCCTCAACAGATCAAAAATATCCTCCATCATCCGGCGACCATAATTCATCGCCCGGCGACACTCCTTATTTTCGCCTGGCGACGTAGTAGCGAAGCAAGGCAGGGACTTCAACAAAATTTTCTTCAAATTTTCTCCTGGCGACGCTCCCCTTTCTCCCGATGATCCATGACAGGAAAGCAACTTTTGTTTCTTTTTCTGCATTACTTATTATGGCTCAAATCTTGGCCTTATTCCTTTATTGATCCAAAAATGCATCTTTGAGCTTTATTCCTCATTGCTCCAACAATGCTCAAATACCTACAAAATAAATACAAAACTATCAAACAATACACTTTATACAAGAAAATGCATTATACACAAACTAAACGTATTTACACAAAAGTTGGGTTATTCAACAATATTAACAAACAAAAAGTCGATAAGTGCAACAAAAAGTATATATAAAAATAGCTACAATTTGTACTTATCATAAAGAGATGGACAACCAAAGGTTCCTGAACTCTACGCCCCAAGCAGAAATCAACATCCCCTGCAGAGTTACCTTAAAGCAAACAGGAATCCCCAACGGAAGTATTCAAGACAAAATTGAAGATACACATACTCTTCATCCACAACGATAATCAAGGATTTATTTCCCCAGACTAAGATGCTGCTTAAATTTTTGAATGCGCTTCATTAACATTGCACATCTATACATCATTTACCAAATGTCATAGCATATGCATACAAAACACATATAGCATAATCTCGTTTATTTTGATAATATCATTACGCAACGCATTTCATCCATCATGACATTGCATATAGCTAACTCTTTACCTTTTCAGGAAACATCAGTCAACAAATATAATCAACTACTTATATCACTTGACAGTCTTCTCGAAAGTTGCATCTGACGAAGTGCTGTTTTAGCATTTCCCTCAGAAGTTAAAGATAATTCAAGACCTCTGTTGGTTCAGTTTAAATCGATCAATGATTTATCCTTATTTGTTTTTCGGTAGACTTCTTTCTCTGGTTCAGCTAGATCGACACCAAGATTTTGCTGATTTATTTCTAGTTAAAGATGATTCAAGACCTCTACTAGTTCAGTTTAAATCGATCAACGATTTATCTTGATTTGTTTTCTGGTAGACTTCGTTCTCTGGTTCAACTAAATCAACTCGAAGATTTTACTGATTTTGTTCCCAATTAAAGATAATTCGAGACCCCTGTTGGTTCAGTTTAAATAGGCCAATTATTTATCCTGATTCATTTCTGGTAGACGCTTCCTCTGGTTCAGCTAAAATCGCCCGAAGATTATTCTGATACTTCTTCCAGTTGAAGTCAACAGTTATTTTGGATGGCATATATAAGCCCATCTCCGAAAACTCTTTGTCACTTCTCCAAATGGAATCTATAAGCCCATTCCCGATACAATCAGCCAACAATGTTACCATCTTGCACAGAAGAGTGCAAATTTTTGGGCACTTAAGTGTTCAATCATCTTCTACCTTCAAGTCACGAATGGCGGTCATGCCAATCTAACTCTTCAGTTTAAAAAGATTGAACAGGGGCAGATGTTGTACCCCAAAATTTTACCTCCCATTTTTCTTTAAAGCATTCTTTCAAGGCTCTTCAAATGGTCAAGGCACCCGAGGGTTGACTAGTCAAGATGCACCTCCTAGACCAAAAGCCTACAACTAGGGTTTGGAGTTTCTCAAGGAAATTTGGTCAGTAAAAGTCTCAAGTGGATCCCATGTTCCTTCATAGATCCTCAACAAGGCTCATGTCAAGTTTCAAGCCCCATATCACAAGTTTGCCCAGTCAATGGCTCAAATGCTTGAAAATCAACTATATTGATCAAAAAGTCAACTATGGTCAACATACAGTTAAACTTCAAGATTTTTAGTCAACATCAACATTTTGAAGTTATATTTATCATTTTATAAAGGTTTGATCATGAGTCCCCAAAGAAAGTCCTCAGATCATCAAAAGTAAATTTTTTGCCAAATTAGAGTTTTCCTTAGGAGAAGTCAACTAAACTTTGACAAGGCATAACTTTCTCATGCTTCATCAACTTTTCCCAAACCAAATCCCATTTTGAAGAAAATTATATTCTCCATAACTTTTTTGTTATTCTCAAGTCCAAAAAATGCTTCATTTGGAAGATATGATCTCATACATTACAGGTCATTTTCAAAAAGTCAACAAAAGACAAATTTTATCAAGGCAACTTACATCAATATAATGTCTCCAAATGCAAAAATGATTAAAAGAGAAACTGTAAAGGGCATCTTGGGATTTCTAAAAAGTCAAATATCATCTCCAAAAAATGAAAATTGAGCAAGTTATGAGTTGCACAAGTTGGGTCATTTTCAAGAAATGTATAAAATCTCAATTGAGTAAATTTGTGATTTTAAGTTATTGGGCCTAACTTTTTAGAGTTCAAACATACTCATGACATATCCAAGAGCCTCTAAAACTATCCATGCATTATTTTGATTTTGATTTCTATTTATTTGATTTTTTTAATTTAAATATAAAAGAAATCAAGTGAAATATCAAACAAATGGATCAAGGCTTAAGTGGGCTTCATTTGGATCATTCAAGAGGCCTAAATTCATGCAAGGTACATCACAAATGACCAGGTTCATGCAGCAAACGAAAATGGCAAGGGATCATGAAGTTTGGAAATTTTTCAAAACTTGATTTTTGTTTTAAACCATGGTTTAATGGTGTTATTCCTTGCCATTTGTATCTTTAATGGTGTGATTCTTTACCATATTGATCTAGCCTCCTAATCTATAAACACACAACATTGCAAGCTGAAAGAGGGCGGAAAAAAACATTGTAAAGAAAGCTTTACAAAATTCTCAAGAAAAAAATTATCAAAGTTGCAAAATTCATAAATGCATTCCCAGGCGTGATCAGTCCAAACCAGTGATCAAATAATATCCCTGAGGCTCCTAGGAGTTGAACTAGATCGATAACCAAGCCCTTCCATGTCCAAAACTCCCACATCTGACCATACCGATTTGGTATGGTTTTAATTCCTCGAACTCTCTAATCATGCGATTTAAAGTAATTTTATGCATACATCCATGTTGTTATAAATATTTAGAATGGATCTAACATGTCACATGTAAGGTTTGGTGCAAAAACACTAAAACGCTATTGTTAGGGCTCAAGAACCATTGAGTTTCGAATCTCACTCTACAGGCCATTTCAGGTCAAACTAATGCCATATTTGAACTCACAACATGCGATTTAGGTCCAAGGATTCGAGCTATTTTTTGTTTTGCAGGTTTTTAAAAAAAATACACCATCAGAGAAGATGGTGTTTCTCCCCCATGTCTTGCTACAACGCCTAGGCCAATGTTATTGGGCTTAGGGGATTTCAAATCTCTGCACCCCCCATAATTACTTGTTTTGCAGCTTGACCCAATTTTATTTTTTGTCTTTTTCTTTTATTATTTGTTTTCTTTTATTTCAATTAATTTCTTTTCCCTAAAAATCATAAAATCAAAATCACAAAAATAATTAGACTTGGATTTTCATTAATTAAATTAATTTTAATTAATCATTTGTAATCACTTTTTTTAAAAATTAATTAATCAATTAGAATTAGGTTTTCTTTTTCTTAATTTAATTTAAATATTTTCCTAAAACAAAAAAAAAACAAAAAAAACATTTATTTTATCACTTAGAAATTTTTCTTAAGTTTTTTCTCCATCCTTTCATTTTTCTTTCTTTCTTCCCCCGCGCGTCTAATTATTTATTCCCATTATTTTTCATAATTATGTAACTGTATAAAGGATATAATAGTATTAATTAGGACTTTTACACTTTTCTTTCCCCCCATTTTGGTTTGTAATTCCCCCATCCCAAAGCCTTGTAATATTGTAGATTTAAATTCCCGCATCGTTATTTTCGTACTAATATTATCTGTTAGATGAATGCTAATAGGCTTGTAAGAAAAAACTAAAATTAAACGCTAGAAAACCTAACATTTGAAGATAACTAACTGAAACACAACACACTCGCACACGCGCACCTCTAAGGTACCTCCACTTGTTGCCTTCAGAATAAACAGTCACGACTCTCGAACGTAAGAGATTTTAGTGGTGACCCTTTGGTTTAAAGATCATAAGTCCCTCGGTGACCCTTTCGACGTTGCCTCGGTATATGATCTCAAAACCTTAGGGTAATTACTAAAGTATCTTACTAGTTGCTTTTATGATTTTACGATGACCCTCGTCCATCCCTCAAAAATCTAACGATTGGGCTACCGTTGTACCCCAAAATTTTCCCTCCCATATTTCTCAATACATGTCAAGTGAGGTCCTCAAATTGCTCAAGGAAGTCCAAGGGTTGACTAGACAAACTCTCTCCTAAGGCAGTCTACCTCTGTTGGCTGAAGATTTTGATAATATTATTAGAAGCCAAGTGAATTGAACGTTTCGATCGAAATGAAACAAAGTGTCATGTTTCGAAGTAGCAGAAGCAGTGTTTCGAATAAGCATATCAAAGCTTGGAGCTTCGAGTGGCAATTATGGGAACATATCTAAAGAAATCTCGAAATAATAACAAGGCTGTGTCTGAGAAGTGCGTTCGAAACAGAGAAGTACCAAAAAATTTGAAATTCAAATGGAAGCGGGACATTCGAAGTTTGAATTTATGTGCTGGAGCATTTGGAGACACGTGGAAAGGAGAGAGAGGCATTGTTCTACATGTTCTGAACGTGGCATAATCCTATAGCAAGACCGTTATGGTCGAATTAGTATAAATAGAAGTCTTAGTATTAGGATTTCGTGTGTCATATCTATTGTACTAAATACTCAGTAACATTCAAACTACCACATGGCAAGGGAAACGAATGCAAGAGCAATGTACGTATGATAGCACCACATATTTATGATTTAATGAAAACCTTTTATCATTTCCAGCACTTTCCTTTATCTTTCTGCCAAATAACATTTACAAGTTTTCTCATTCAAAGTCTTTTTACTTCGAAATCTCTTCATTAAAGCCTTATATTTCAATGCTTTCTTTACATTTCAAGCAGTTTACATTTCAGAAAACTGTCATACTTTTCATGCCTTTATCTTCAAGTTTTATCCTTTGAACGCCTATTTTTACTTAGAGTCATTTACAGATTTCTTGCATTAAACGCTTTCTTCATATTTCAAATCTTTTACGTTCCAGAAAATCTTTTACATTAACTGTTTTTATAATTCGAAGCCATTTACTTGCCTTTTATGCAATTTTACATGTCTTTACAATTAACATTTATTCATGCAAGTTAGTTTCGCGCACATACATTTCGATTACACCTTTAGATCTTTAAGAGAGAAATCGAAATAAACCAAACACCTATACAACACTCAAATACCAACCATGAATATCTGTTCGATCATGAGAGTTACCCTAATGACCAAGGAATCCTAGGATCAATCTAGTCGATCCTGTGAGTTACCAGAGGAATTGAATAACAGTCAGAAAGTTTATTCGATAGTTTAGAAGACTAGCGGTTGTTTACCAGAAATCACTGGAAACAAATTGGCACAACCGGTGGGATGAATAATTGGACATTAGAAATAAAGATTGTTGAGACATAACCATTATAAAAATGTTGGAACCTAAGAAGTTTGCTGTTTTATGAACCTAAGAAGTGGTAAAATAACCAACAGCAACCAACCTTTATCCAGAAGAAAACGTTTGGCCAAAATGTCTAATTCTGACAATCAACAAGGGGAGCAAAATGCCCCACATACAACAGGCACTAATGTGTCCACTTCGATGGGAACATCTAATGTGATCCCTTCGAATGCACAGTCTGTTGCATCTTCAACCAGTAATGTAGCCACCAATGGAGTAAGTGGCATATCAACTAATAGTCCGATCTTAGGAAATACTGGAACCATTGGTTACCCTGGGGGATTCGTTCCACCATCAGGGACACAATCCTATTTCGCCACTCCACTAACTAGACCACCCGGTTTCGATGGTAATAGAACCAGAAACTCTTCTTATGGAATACCAACTTCCTTTATGGCAGGTTTACATAATTCCACATCGAATTCATCACCATAATTAGGGTCTGGGTCTGGGGCGAATCAGTTTATGACAAATAACCAAGGGTCGGTGGGTTATAGCACAATGCCTATTTTAACCACAGAAAACCAGTTGGCTTTTAGGCAATTGATGGATGAAAGTAACCATAATATGATAGGGGTGTTAGAACAAACTATGCAGGAAATATTTTCCCCAATAGTACAAAATGTGACTGTGACAAACAGGGAAAATGCTGACAACATGAGTCGAATAGCAGATTTCTTTGCCCCCCCAGAAAGGCGTAGGCAGAATCAGGCGGGATTTCGAGCAAACATGCCTGTTATGGAACAAGTTGCTAGCGACCCAATTTATAGACCACCTAGAGAAGAAGTTAACTTGGGGGCAAGGGCACCAAGGTTAGAAGCCCCAATAATCCCAGGCCCACAAGGAGAAATTATGGAACCAGGGGCAAGGGTCGAAAGGCTAGAAGCTCCAGAGTTTCGAGAAGAACAACCTAGGGGGGTTGTCCTGGTTGGTCGAAATCAAGATGCTGATGCTGTCTTTCATAGAATTCAAAACGATAACATCTTGGCAGAAAACAATCTAACCACCATGATAGAGAGAGTCATGGCCCAAAATGGCCTCAACACAGGAATGAGGAGGCCAAATTATGCTTCTCCTATATTAGATTTCATAATGCATACTGATTTACCAAGGGGATATAAAGTCCCTAAATTTACAAAGTTCGCTGGGGATACCAATGAGTCAACAGTCGAACACATAGCGAGATATCTAACGGAAGCGGGAGATATAGCCAATAATGAAGATCTCAGGATCAAATAATTCCCAAGTTCCTTGACTAAAAACGCCTTCACATGGTTTACCACTTTGCCTCCTGGGTCCATTGACACTTGGGCTCTCTTGGAGAGATTATTCCATGAACAATTCTACATGGGACAGTCGAAAATAAGTTTGAAGGAATTAGCCAGTTTCAAGAGAAAGTTCACCGAACCCATAGATGATTATCTGAATAGATTTAGGCTTCTGAAATCCAGATGTTACACAGTAGTGCCTGAACATGAGTTAGTCGAAATGGCCGCTGGTGGTTTGGATTACTCTATTCGAAAGAAACTAGACACTCAATATTTGAGGGATATGGCTCAGTTAGCCGATAGGGTTCGACAGGTCGAAAGGCTAAAGGCCGAAAAAGCCAGAGTCTTTAAGAATAGCAAGAAAGAAAGGATTTCCTATGTTGGAACTGAGGAAGCAGAAGAATATCCTGAATTCGAATTCGAAGAGGTCGAAATCGACCTCGCTGAATTAAAACAGGCTCCACCTTACTCCTGCAAATTATTGGTTCCCACGAACGGGAAAGAGATTGTTGAAAATGAGAAAAGTTACAAATTCCCAAAGAAGGTTTATACCTTCGATGTCACTAAATGTGACGAGATTTTTGACTTACTTGTCAAAGATGGCCAACTCATTGTGCCATCAAATGTCAAAATACCTCCCTTAGATCAGAGAAAGAAGAGAGGGTTTTGCAAATATCATAGTTTCCTAGGCCACAAAACCTCACAATGTTTTCTTTTCAGGGACCTAATTCAAAATTCAATCAAAGATGGCAGACTAAAGTTTGCTGATAAGGTAAAGATGAAAGTGGACGAAGATCCCTTGGACGTCGCAGACACCAACTACTCCGAGCCTGCATGCATTGGAGAGATTAACATGGTGGAAACTGACCAAAGCGACGCCCTAACAGGAGAGGAAGGTACTGAAACCGAAAACTGGGTGATGGTCGAAGTCGATAAGGAGGTCACTGAAGACATCCGAAAGATGCCAGAGACTTCGATTGAAGCAGCACCTGTAGCTGTTGCAAAAGAAACCCAAGCTACTGAAGGCCAGGGAAATCAAAACCAAGAACTAACACAGGTCACTGAAGGCTTGAGGCTGGAATTGGAGAAAGTCCAAATCACGAAACCAACTTCCCCTCAGAAGGAAATATGGGACACTCTAGGGGAACCCAGTGGAAAATTTGACTATTTGGTCAAATATTCTGCCCCAGAGAGTTCGAAGGTTCAGATTGAGGATATAAAGCCCACAGGATGGGGCGATGATGAAGCTAAGGGGGAAGATGTTGAGATAAATATGGTGGATATGGAGAGGCCTCGCTCTGAGATGGAGGAAGTAGAAAAATACTTAGAAAAAGAGAAGTATAGAATGGAGGATAATCACACTGGAGATGCTAGTCTCAAGGATTACCTCATGACATGCCACAAAGGAGATTCAGGCATGATATTGTGCCCTAGGTGCAGCATCCTCTGCAATCAAAGAATCGCTGCGAATTTCGAAAGGGTACAGAGGACTCGAACTGGCAACAATTGGCGCCAGGATAACCAGCTTTTCAGGTGTTATCCCAAGGCTGGAGAAAGTTTGCTGGAATTCGTGTTTCGTTGCTACAAAGGGGCAACCAAGTGCTTGATTTGCCCAAGGTGTTCTGCTGTGTATGACCAAAGCATGGCCAGAGCCTTCGAAACGATTCCCTTTGCCCCTTGCTGGAACCATCAAGAAACTGTCCAGATGGGCCCATGTTTCGACAGCAAACACAAACAACGAAGGCCTGATAGCCCCCACCCTAAGGCTGCTCGAAGAGTAACTTTCAAACTCCCTGCTGAAGTGCCAACCGACAGATGGTTGCAAGTCAGGAATGACAAAGGCAAAGATAGATGGAGAAACACCGAACGAAATGCATGCCATGCTGTGACATACAGAAGGCAATTCAACACAGCAAAAAGGGAGGAGGTAAGATTAGAAAATTACAAAGGAAGGAACCCCACGTCAAGATCCCAGTGGCTCAGGCAACAAAGGATTCGAAATGCTGAAAGGGAAGCTGTGGCAAACAAAGGGGTCACTTCAACAAAGAACCAAAGGTGAATCTAGCACCAACAAACCAAAAAATCAAACTGAAGACAAACCTCCAGTTAATAGGAGGCTTTTCTCTGAAGTACAACGGGATGAACCAAAGGAATACACTCCAGGCCCAGAAGAGGACGAAGATATGATAACAGATAACTTCGAATCGGAGGGGGAGTCTTCATTCAACCTAAACTGTAACGTGGTATCTGTGCTTCCCTGTGAATTTGGGCAGGAAACCGAAATTGATGAATATGAGGAAGAAGATACCACAGATTTGATGAAACATAGGCCTGTGTGCTACTATGTGATGGACAATGGGGCTGTTGAGGAACAAAATGCGTTCTTCGAACGTCCAGAACCTGCTATGAAGAACCATCTCAAGCCACTTTTTATTCAGGAAAAAGTTGGCGTCCATGGTGTGAACAAGGTTCTAGTAGATGGGGGTGTTGCAGTCAATTTGATACCCCATTTCATGCTGAAAATATTAGAGATCCGCGAAGGAGACATCAAGCCCCATAATATGGTTCTGTCCAATTATGAGGGAAAAGTGGGCAAAACACTGGGAGTGGTCCAGTTGGAATTGACAATAGGCTCAAGCTGTAGGCCCACCATGTTTATGGTGATCGAAGCCAAGGCCAACTATAACTTATTGCTGGGAAGGGAGTGGATCCATGGCGTGGGGGCAGTTCCTTTGTCAATGCATCAGCGACTAGTTCTGTGGAGAGATGATGGAATCGTGGAAAACATCGAAGCAGACCAGAGTTACTTTATGTCAACAGTCAATTTAGTTGACAAGAGGGATTATGATAAAAATCTGGAAAAGATTGCTCCGTGTGTTCCAAATGATGAGATTAACGAAACCAGAAACGCCCACTACTACATGACCCTTCGCCATGATGGCCTTTACTGGGATAGAACAATAATCAGTGAAGAAGAGGGAGTCGAAAGCACTATGCAAAAACGGCCAGCAGGCTGGGACTTCGACAACCTTATCCATGACTGAGTCCACCTTTTTCGAAAGGATTTCGGCCTATATGGCTGAGAACGAATCAAAAGCGGCCTTAGAGGCTGAAATAAATAAATTAACTGTAAAGATGAATGAGGTAAGTGGGGATGGCTCGAAATGCTCACCCTTCAAATGGTTTGAGATGGATCAGAGGTTGGATGCCATCTACGATAAAGAACCCTTAGGCTTCGAAAGGGATCCCATAAACTCAGGTGCCAAAATGTTGGCACAAGACCCACTCGAAGAAGTCAACTTAGGGGATGAAAAAACGAAAAGAATAACCTACATAAGTGAAAAACTTAGCCCAGGCCTCAAGAAGGAAGTAATCGAAGTCCTCAAGAAAAAAAAAGATTGCTTCGCATGGGATTATGATGAAATGCCTGGTTTAAAGAGGGAGTTGGTCGAACACAGACTGCCAATCAAAGATGGCAAGAAGCCCATCAAACAAACTCCCAGAAGATTCGCACCAGTGGTTCTCACAAAAATTAAAGCTGAGATCGAAAGGTTGTTGCGTTGCAAGTTCATCAGAACAACAAGGTACGTCGAATGGTTAGCAAACATAGTACCTGTTATTAAGAAAAATGGTTCTTTAAGAATTTGCATAGATTTTAGGGATTTAAACACTGCAACCCCTAAAGATGAATATTCCATGCCTGTGGCAGAAATGCTAGTAGATTCTGCTGCAGGGTTCGAATACTTAAGTATGTTAGATGGATACTCTGGGTATAATCAGATTTTCATTGTCGAAGAAGATGTTGCAAAGACAGCATTTTGTTGCCCAGGAGCCTTAGGCACCTACGAATGGGTGGTGATGCCTTTTGGTTTAAAGAACGATGGGGCAACTTATCAAAGGGCAATGAATTCAATTTTTCATGATTTCATTGAAACCTTCATGCAGGTGTATATTGATGATATAGTCATCAAATCTATATCTGTAGAAACACATTTGCATCATTTGAGCCAATCATTCGAGCGAATGAGAAAACATGGCTTAAAGATGAATCCCCTTAAATGTGCATTTTTTGTGCAGGCTGGAGATTTTCTTGGTTTTGTGGTTCACAAGAAAGGGATTAAAATCAACCAGAACAAAACTAAAGCCATAATGGAGACGAAAGCACCTACGTCAAAAAGGGAGTTGCAATCTCTGCTAGGGAAAATTAACTTCCTCAGAAGATTCATTTCAAACCTGAGTGGAAGAACCCAAGCTTTGTCTCCGTTACTTCGTCTAAAGCAAGGCCAAGCCTTCGAATGGAACGAAGCCCACCAGGAGGCATTTGACAGGATAAAAAGATACCTCTCTCAGCCTCCTATTTTGTCTCCACCTTCATGGGGGAAGCCCATGAGATTGTACATATCTGCCTCTGAAGTTAGTATAGGTAGTATGGTAGCACAAGAAGATAGCAATGGTATCGAAAGAGCCATATACTATTTAAGTAGAGTGCTAAATGATGCAGAGACCAGATATAGCAATTTAGAAAAGCTATGTCTCTGTTTGTATTTCTCTTGTATGAAACTCAAGTATTATATAAAGCCGGTTGATGTTTATGTTTCATCTCATTTCGATGTCATTAAACATATGCTTTCAAAACCAATAATGCATAGAAGAGTTGGTAAATGGGCTTTAGCCTTAACAGAATATTCTTTGACTTTCATGCCTTTAAAAGCTGTGAAAGGTCAAGTGATTTCTGACTTCATTGTGGACCATTCTTTGGTTGAGCAAACTGTCATGAGTTATGTCGAAATGCAACCATGGAAATTGTACTTTGATGGTTCAACCCACAGGAATGGAAGTGGCGTTGGAGTCCTTCTAATTTCTCCTGAAGGAATTCCAACAAAATTCAAGTATAAATTAGATGGTCCTTGTTGCTCGAACAACGAAGCTGAGTATGAAGCGCTCATTGTTGGACTTGAAGCTTTGTTGGAATTGGGGGCAACCTGAGTCAAAATTAAAGGAGACTCTGAATTAGTGGTCAAACAAATTACAAAGGAATATAAGTGCATAAAGGAAAACTTAATGGTATACTTCGTCATAGTCAATAGGCTATTGAGGAAATTTGAATACATGGATATTCAACACATACCAAGAATAGAGAACCAAGAAGAAAATGACTTAGCACAGTTGGCTTCGGGTTATAAAGTTTCTACCAGGAACTTTAAGGATTTAGTTGAATTAAGGGGTAGAGTTATGGCTACTAGATTCACACCATCGGATCTGGAAAATATGAAATTGGGATATGCTGAGAAACAAGGATTCAAAATATTAGCCATAAATACTTTGTCAGATGCAGATTGGCGAAGTCCACTGAAGAGTTATTTAGCAGACCCAACTCTGAACGTGGATAGAAAGACAAAATATAGAGCATTGTCATATCTCCTCATGGGGAACGAATTGTTTAAAAAGACCCAAGAGGGTGTATTATTGAAATGCCTAGGAGAAAGTGAGGCATACCTAGCATTGTCAGAAGTCCACAATGGGGCATGTGGGGCACATCAAGCAGGCCATAAAATGAAATGGTTGTTATTTCGATACGGCTTGTATTGGCCTAGCATGCTCAAGGATTGCATAGACTTTGCTAAAGGATGTGAGGAATGTCAGAAGCATGCAGGGATTCAACATGCCCCTGCAAGTGAGTTGCATTCGATCATCAAACCATGGCCATTTAGAGGATGGGCACTGGATTTGATAGGAGAAATAAATCCTGCTTCGTCCAAGGGACAGAAATATATCTTGGTAGGAATAGATTATTTCACCAAGTGGATCGAAGCTATACCATTAATAGTTGCTGATCAAGAGGCTATTATTGAGTTTATACAAAAGCACATTATTTATAGGTTCGAATTGCCAGAGAGCATAACCACATACCAAGGCTCCGTGTTTACTGGTAGAAAGATGCAAGAATTTGCCCAAGAAATGGGGTTTAGATTGCTAACGTCAACGCCATATTATGCTCAAGCAAACGGTCAAGTCGAAGCAGCCAATAAAGTGATAATAGGATTAATCAAGAAGCATATTGGCAAAAAGCCAAGAAACTGGCACAAAACTTTGGACCAAATATTATGGGCCTGTAGAACATCTCCTAAGGAAGCTACTAACACTACGCCTTTCCAACTCACATTTGGTCATGATGCAGTGCTGCCAGTAGAAATTCATCTACAATCAGTTCGAATTCAGAGACAAAACGAAATCCCAGCTGCATTATATTGGGAAATGATGATGAATGAATTAGTTGAGTTGGACGAAATCAGATTACATGCATTGGAAATTTTGATGAGACAAAAAGAAAGAGTGGCCAGAACATACAACAAAAGGGTGAAGAAAAAAGTATTCATTATTAATGACTTAGTTCGGAAAGTCATATTGCCCATGGACAAGAAAAATAAAGCATTAGGTAAATGGTCACCTCATTGGGAAGGACCTTTTCGAATATTAAAAGTATTCTCAAACAATGCATATGAAATCGAAGAACTGGTGGATGATAAGCGTATCCTAAAGGTTAATGGGAAATATCTAAAGAAATATAAGCCACGCCTGCAGGAGATTCGAATAGTAACAACGTAACCAAGATATTATAGAAGGCCAAAATGGCAAGATGAGATGCCAAAATGGCGTTGTTCGAATATTACATATAAGAAACCAAAATTGTAGTCAAATAAACACTAAAATTTAGAAATAAGAGTTATTTTTCAATCGGTTGAAAGTGCTTCGAAATGATTCAAGCTTCTGCTGAGCGAAACGCCTGGCTCCTTCCAAGGTTGCCACTTCTCCTTTAAGTTGTTCTGCAGTTTCCATTTCTGCAAGCCCCTGGTTGAGAAGCTCTTCGAATTGGTTACCAGCAGTATTGGTTTCGAAGGCTATTTGTTGTTCTTTAGCCTCCTTAACCTTCTGTTGAAGTTCCAGAATCTGCCTTTCCCAAAGAAGTATGGACTCAGCTCGAGCCTCATAATCAGTTTTCGCCTGCTTTAGATGCATAGCTTGATCCTCAGCTTCTTGAGAGAGTTTCGAAGCTTGTTCATAAGCAGCATCCATGGCAATGCGTTTCTCTTGAACCTTCTTGGCAGCAGATTCGTCTTGGAGAAGGTAACCAGTTACGTTGTCCAGCAAAGCCTGAAGATCGAACAAGAGAGTACTAACTGGCAAGGAGCAGGTAGAAAGATTGACCTTTGCAAGCAACTCCTTCATAGTATAGCTAGCAGTACTATCTTGTTTGAGCACTTCGAATATATCCACATTGAGAATTGTTTTCCTAATCTTATTAAGAAGTACAATTCTTTCATCTGTGGGAAGAGGATAGCTGGTCGAACTTGTGCCAGCCCTAGCAAGTGGGACGTCCCTTTGAGCCAGCTTTGCCTTCATGTACCCAATAGGGTCATTTCGTCTCAGGAGTGCAAGCTCCTCGTCAGTCATTCGAGACAAAGAGGATTGAGGGAGTTCCACATGTAGGGGAGTCACGTCCATTTCAACCTCCATGGGTTCGTTGGTTGCATCACCATCCCCTTCATTCGTTTCGTGCTCTTGATCTTCTTCATCATCATCCAAGTCCACCACTTCTATGCCTTCCTTTTCACTGCTATTTACGTTGGACTCCGTCCCAGCAGTCGAACCATCATTGGCATCCTCCTCCTCAGACTCTTCGTCTACAGATTCTTCGTCTCTTTGCCCAGAATCAGCTTTCTCTCCTTCAGTTTGAGTGTCCTTTGGGTCCTCTTGAAGAATTTCAAGAGGGGACTTTTGAAGAGAAGCTCTTTGCAAATCCTCTACAGATGTTTGAAGTGGTGTTTCGTTTGTCTCTTTCAAAGGAATGGAGGTACCTTGATCATCCTGCTGCTCAGAAGTTCCAGCCAGAACCGCCATATTGGAGGAACCTTTATTCTGTACAAGGTTGCTGGAATCTCCTTGAGGAGAGGAGTTGAGTGGAGCGGCAGCTTTGGATGGTAGTTCGAAGTAGTGGAAGCTGGATTCAAGATGTTCTGCAAAGACCAACAGAAGGTTAAAAACATGCACCAAGGTAATAAGAAGTTATTATTTTCAAAGAGATTTAAAGTTCGATTTACCTGTGGACTCTCGGAGGAGAGGTTACTAGCTATGTGTTCCAACATTACGTTGGAGGTCGAAGGTGGAATTTTGGATTTGGGTGAGGGAGCAGCATCCCTGGAATCAAGTCCAGAGACACTAGTTAGAACGGTACTTTTCGAAATATCTTTCTTTTGCTTCTTCTTCGAAGCAGTTGGTAAGTTTCCTCCAGCCTTGGGGTCTTCCCCAATGGTGCTTGATTTCCGCTTCTTGGGAGTAGTAGGAGGAAGCTTGTTGGTCTGAAAAGATTTAAACAAAGAGTAAGATGCAAACCATAAAACATGAGTGAATTCGAAACGTCAAGGCTAAGTGATTACCGTTGGAGTTGGAACACTGGTTGTTGTTGGTATTGTTGTTATGGTTGTGGTTGCAGCAATAGTGGTTGTTTCGGGTGGAGTCACTTTGTCAGTAGTTTCGATGGAGGCTTGAGAGGCGCTCCCTTCTTTCGACTTCGAGGCGGCTGTCTTTATCCTGATGGCTGAAAATCGAAACAATTAAAGTAAAGATTAAAGATATGGAAAATGAAAGACGTTTGGGATTTTCCCAAGCATTCGCACATGTGCCTTGATCAGATTTAATTGGCATGGCAGAAAGGTCGTATCGAAGGTGTCCTGGGAAATCGTGAAGCCAGTGTCGAGCCCATGTCACAGTCTCAGATGGCTTTGGTTTCCTTTGAAGATGTTTGAACATCTCTTTGCAAGTGAACCACCAAGGATATGGGGGAAACCAAGCCAGAGCCAGTTCTGAGGTAGGTAATCTAGGAAATTTAGGTGGATGCATTTCGAATGCCAACCTATACCTATCCTCAGGTGACAACCCTGAAGCAAGTTTTAACTTAGAAACTTTTTGTTTGAAGTTTTCTTCAAGGTCTCAGCCGCTTGATGCATAGTGGATTCCAAGCGCATGGGGTCATAAGTAGTTTCAAAATAATTTTGGAAAGCTTTAATCTCTTTGGCATGAGTAAACATACCTTTCTTTGCTGGTACCTGCACATCGAAGGCATCAATTAGTTTCTGTTGAATTGTAAGTGTATCGAACATATAAGTTTGATAAAACTTGGTCCACCATTCCAGAAACCCTTTAGCTGTGAGATGGGTAGGTTCGAAGGTTATCAACTCAAACTGGGCAAAGCCTTAATATTGTTCTTGCTGTATTTTGGCTTCCCGTGCTTTGAAAGTTCGCCCAGAAGTAATGGCACTCTCAGTTTGGAATAAAGGTTCAGGAATTAGTTGGCATAAGCCAAATTGTCTCGAAACAAAATTTGGCTGGTAAGCGAAAAGAAAAATCTGATTCTTGGCTGGAGTTATTCTTGAAGAAATGAGTCTAGGTAGCAAAAAAGCTCTCCATACATCCTGAATCTCCTTGCTCTTGATAGCTTCTGAGAGAGCCATGGTAAACCAGGAAGGTCCATGAGCCCTTGAAGCAAAAGGCGCCATGCTCTCTTCGAACTTGTGCCTTTTGGAGAATATCATGATGTACTTCGAGAATTGGACTTTGAAGTCGTCTTTGTCGTCATTTGGAGTTAATCTTCGAAGCCTAGTGCCTTCGACTATCCTATAATTATCTCAGGATCTTGTTCATCAATGGTGTTGGCAGTTGACAAGGAGGGTTCGAACATGGCATTTAGCCATAGTTGAAGTAACCAAAAAGGGCCAGCCAACAGGATATTCTTGGAGGTACGGGATTTGAGGCTCGAAACAGCTGACCTTAGGCTTTCATAGAGGTCAACTAAGAGCAGTTCACTTAAGCACACTCTTCGATTTTCATGCAAATCCCTAGCTAGAGGAATAAACCTACTGGCTACCTGTAGGGATCTACTGCAGAAGACGTATCTCGACAGCCATAGGGTTAAGAAAGAAATGTGTTCTACGTCAGACACATTGTCTCCCTCGGCATGGTAGTGACTGATAAACTTGGAAAAACTTGCCAGTTTGACTTTGAAGTCAATTATGCTGGAATGTTCTTCGTTATCGGGGATATATGTTTCTCCTACTGGCGATAGCCCAGTGATGGCCGCTATGTCGAAGAAGGTAGGGGTGATCATTCCACCTGGGAGATGGAAAGTATTATAGGTACTGTCCCAAAAATAGAGGGACGCGAATAGCAGAGGGTGGCTGTAAGTGAAACCAGGCTTCGATAGCTTAATCAAATTGTAGATACCTAATTCTTCCCATTGCTGGGATTTCTTAGCCTCTACTTTCTTGAACCAGTTTTGATAAGCAGTATCGGAGGTGGGGCAAGATCGAAACGGCTTAAAATTACTTTTTACATAGTCCAATACAAAGGGGTCCTTAGGAGGAACAGTTGGATTTTCTATGGTGTTTTAGCCAGAAGATTCTATTGCCTTAGGGGCGTCCATTTTGTTAAACAAGGGTTTGAAACTATAGCAAACTGGGAAAATTGTCCTGGTATCTTTTAAAATTTCAAAAACCGTAAGAGGGCCATTTAAATCTAACCTCTTACCAGCAACGGTGGTAGGAATGAGTACCTGTGACGCATACAGCATTTCTTTTTCCTTTGAGATCATCTGAGGAGCAAGAACGGATTGACCTTGCGAGAGAAGGAGGGTAAAAGATTCAGAATGTGAAAAGAAAAGAAAAAGACTAAGTTGATGATGTTTTATAATGTGGAAGTTTAAGCATCCATTGAATAAGGGTGTGATACATGGAAATCATGGGTTGGTGTGATGAAGAGGTGGCGTAAAGTTAACATGGGTAATAGGCGTGATTTAAAGATAATCATTGTTTGTAACTGCACCATACTATGACGTGGCTCCAGGCGGTTAAGGAATCCAAAAGGTGTTATGATTGATGTGACTGGAGTCAGATGCATTAAATGTTACGATGATTCGAAGGTCGCATCAAAATCTTGTGTAGATGTTTAAAATAGGTATTTCTCAGAGAGATCAAAATACATATTTTAAAGGGGCATTTTGTTGGCTGAAGATTTTGATAATATTATTAGAAGCCAAGTGAATTGAACGTTTCGATCGAAATGAAACAAAGTGTCATGTTTCGAAGTAGCAGAAGCAGTGTTTCGAATAAGCATATCAAAGCTTGGAGCTTCGAGTGGCAATTATGGGAACATATCTAAAGAAATCTCGAAATAATAACAAGGTTGTGTCTGAGAAGTGCGTTCGAAACGGAGAAGTACCAAAACATTTGAAATTCAAATGGAAGCGGGACATTCGAAGTTTGAATTTATGTGCTGGAGCATTTGGAGACACGTGGAAAGGAGAGAGAGGCATTGTTCTGCATGTTCTGAACGTGGCATAATCCTATAGCAAGACCGTTATGGTCGAATTAGTATAAATAGAAGTCTTAGTATTAGGATTTCGTGTGTCATATCTATTGTACTAAATACTCAGTAACATTCAAACTACCACATGGCAAGGGAAACAAATGCAAGAGCAATGTACGTATGATAGCACCACATATTTATGATTTAATGAAAACCTTTTATCATTTCCAGCACTTTCCTTTATCTTTCTGCCAAATAACATTTACAAGTTTTCTCATTCAAAGTCTTTTTACTTCGAAATATCTTCATTAAAGCCTTATATTTCAATGCTTTCTTTACATTTCAAGCACTTTACATTTCAGAAAACTGTCATACTTTTCATGCCTTTATCTTCAAGTTTTATCCTTCGAACGCCTATTTTTACTTAGAGTCATTTACAGATTTCTTGCATTAAACGCTTTCTTCATATTTCAAATCTTTTACGTTCCAGAAAATCTTTTACATTAACTGTTTTTATAATTCGAAGCCATTTACTTGCCTTTTATGCAATTTTACATGTCTTTACAATTAACATTTATTCATGCAAGTTAGTTTCGCGCACATACATTTTGATTACACCTTTAGATCTTTAAGAGAGAAATCGAAATAAACCAAACACCTATACAACACTCAAATACCAACCATGAATATCTGTTCGATCATGAGAGTTACCCTAATGACCAAGGAATCCTAGGATCAATCTAGTCGATCCTGTGAGTTACCAGAGGAATTGAATAACAGTCATAAAGTTTATTCGATAGTTTGGAAGACTAGCGGTTGTTTACCAGAAATCACTGGAAACAACCTCAAATTAGGGTTTCAGTTTACATCAAGATATTTGAGTCCAAAGAATCCCAAATGCTCACAATTGTCCTAATATATTCTCAAGATCATCCATGTCAAGTTTCAAGACTTGCAGAGGAAGTTTGCTTAGTCAATTGCTCAAAGGCCTAAAAATCGACTATGCTAGGGCAAAAGTCAACTGTGGCCCACATACAGTAAAACTTCAAGATTTTTGGTCAACATTCTCAATTTGAAGTATCATTCATCATTTGATCAAGGTTTGATCATGATTCCTCAAGGATTGCTCACAATTCATCAAAATCCAAAAATTGCTAAACTAGGGTTTTGTAGGAAAAGTCAAATCAACTTTGACCAAGCATAACTTTCTCATACTTTATCAAAAATGACCCATCCAAAGCTCATTTTGAAAAGGATGCAATTCCATACAATCCATCTTCAAATCCTAAGTTAAAAATATGCACTCACAAGAAGATATGAATTTGGACATTATAGGTCATTTTGGAAAGTCAACAAAAACACCTTTTAGGTAAAAGCTTCATACATGAACATGGAATACTCAATTGAGATGAGACCAAAAGGGTTGCTTAGAGAACATATTAAGCTTTCTAAAAATTCAAGGAACACCTATCTAGAGTCAAAATTGAGAGAGTTGTGCATTGGAAAATTGACCCTTTTTACAAAATTGCCAAAAGTCAAAAGTGGCCAAAATTGCATTTTTTGCTAAATGGGCCCAATTTTTTATGCTTGCATTGAGTTTGTAACATGACCCACGACCCATGAGCCCTTCCATTTGTCATTATTTTATTTTTATCATTTATTTTGATTTTATTTCAATTAAATCAAATAAAATCAAAATAAAATCATGAAAATATCAGAAACTAATCAAGGCTTGAGATTTTGTGCATGTTTAGGTCTATTATACAACTGGAAGTGAGATCAAATCGTGCAAGGCTCATATGGACACAAAAGATTGCATTTTTCTTGATTTGGAAAGATTTGCACAAAGGATCATATCATGAATCAATGATCTTAATTGGACAAAATTTGATACAATTTTGCAACCCTAATTCGTTCTAGGGTACATAAGGAACATTTGCAAATCAAAAACAAGGGGATGGGAGGCGTGTAAAAGAAAAAGAAAGTTTCAAAAAATTCAAGAAAAGTGGCAAACTGATTTCCACGTTTGAGATCAATTCAAAGCATTCTAACCATCCCAAACGTTTGATGGACATCCTAGGAACGTGTTTCAACCATTAACAAGCTTTCCCATATTCAGAATTGCAATGTAAGTACCACACGATTTTCATATTTTCTTGAAATCGAATACCATCACTCTGGCATCTTTAACATGATTTACTAGTATATTATTAGTCCTTGAGTTATTTGCAAGCTAATGGTAATGATTAATTGCATTTTTGTTGACTATACATAAAGATGCCATAGTTAGGGTTCTTACTTCATTTTTATGGTTTTTCTGTACAGGGACAATTGGCCATGGATAGTGGTACCATGATGCTCGTAAGGTTGCAATGAGTTGATTGGTACCACTGGTTATGATTTATCATGCAGGGGCAAGATTTTGGAGTGGATAAGGGTTATACCTACACCCAGGTGACCGTAGGTAAAAGTCAAGAAACTTTTAGCAATGGTGGGAGGAAGAAGAAGGGTAACGTGGCGCTCCATGACTCGCCCATTCAAATTTCGCGCGTTGTTTGAGTTTAACCACTTGTTTTGTCATATAATGTTTGTTTGTTATTATTTGTACAAATAACGTGGCCAGCTCAGATGGTAAGCATGCAGCGTGAAAGTGCTCAAGGACCTGGGTTCGATCCCCAGGTCCCAACAATGTTCCATATTATTTTTCCTTGTATAATCAGGTGCACATGTGTCCTATAAGTCCACCATACGTCCTCAATATCCAACCAATCAGATCATCAGCAAGCCAGATCCAGGACTCCTCCCATGAGGGTCCACCATGGGTATAAGTCAAGCAAGCGCAGGAGATTGAAAAATTCAAAGCAGGCCAGGAGTTATTGGGCTCAAAATTGCAAGTCACACCCCCTTTTGCTAAAAACCATCAGGCCCTTTTCTTTTTCTTTCCTAATTTTTTCTTTTATTTATTTAATTTGTTTAAATTGTTTTCTAATACAAATAATTTCTTTTTTTCACAAAAAATCATAAAAGCAATTTTCACAAATTTAGAATTTAGGTTTTATTTTATTTTACCAAATTTAATTTAATATTAGTCTAATTTAATTTAGGTTAATTCTAACTTTTTCATATATTTAAAATCAATTAGAAAATTAGGGTTAACGTGTAATTTAATTTTTATTTCTTTTCTCAATAAAACAAAAAAAATACAAAAATAGGTTGATTTAATTATTTTTCTTAAATTTTAAATTAATTAGTAATTAGGTTTTTATTTATTAAAATATTATTTTCTCAAAACAATCAAAACAACAAAAAATGATTTTTCTTTTTAAGTTTTAATTAGGTTTAGATGGGTCAAAACCCCAATCCTTTTTCGTTTAATTCATCGCGCGCGTTTCATTATTTTCGCAATATTAATGTAACTGCTTACAGTATGTAATAGTTTAATTAGGATTTTCTTTTATTTATCGTTTTTACGGGTTTTTTGGCTATGTAATTAATCCCTACCCGAAGCCTTGTAATAGCGTAGGTTTTATTTCTCACATTTTAATTCTCGCAAATATTAACTGTTAGATGTATGATAATAGGATTGTATGACAAGACTGTATGTTAATTTAAAATGGCTAGAAAACCCTAATGTGCAAAGATAATAACTGAAGTCAAATCACTCGCACATGCGCACTCTTAGAGTATACTCTCACTTCGGTTGCCTCCGGTAAACGGTCATTAAAGTATAGGGTGTCTTAGTGGTCGCCCTCCTGTCTAAAAAAAAATCACATGTCTCGTTCGGAAATGTTGCCTCGGAAAGGTTACCTCGGAAACTTCGCCTCGGAAATGTTGCCTCGAATATGATCTTAAGACATTAGGGTTATTACTAAGACGTCCAAACATTTCTTTAGTGATTGCACGTCCCTTACGAATTGACCCTTATAACTCCAACGATGGTGCTTCCTATTTCTCAATAGTAGGATAGCATTGTCTAACGGAAACGAGAACAGAAACAATCCTTTTTCGAGTAGGTAGATGCTAGTAGGTACTTTATCAAAATCAAACTTTTCACACCAAACACTTTTCAAACAAAGTTTTCAAAACAACTTCGTAACACTCTTGAAGACAGAAGCAAGGGTTAAAACGAAGTAAAATAAACTTTTCAAAGCAAACACACAAGCAAATTTTAAAAGATGAGCAAGTACCTAAGAGACCATGGAAAACCATGGATAGAAAGGGTGCTAACACCTTCCCTTTCTATAATCTACCCCCCGTACTCAAAATCTCGAAAAAGGAATTTTTCTGTGCTTTTTTCCTTTCCAGTTGGATAAAATAAAAGTCGGTGGCGACTCTTGCTTACCGCGACATTTTGCGAATACAAACGCAAAACACAAACCAACATTTTCCAAAATAGTCGGTTCTTCCACCGTATCACAGAACTAACGACTCTGCTGGGGATTTAATAAGTGGGGTATACCTTAGGATTAGTTCATCATATTTGCTTCTCTTGTTTGTTTTGGTTGCTTTAATTTTAAGGGTTTTGTATTGGGAGTTATTATAGATCCTAACCCGGATCTGGGGACACCTTTTAGGTAAGTAGCAATAAACTGTGAAGGAACTGTACGGCGTAGACCGATACGGTTGAAGTAGTAGCTACATTGATGTGGCACATTGGTTGGAACCGGTATCCCTTGTGGAGAAACGAGGAGAATACGAGGCTGTTATGTGTGTCGTTAAGCATCAACTGACCTTAGAACCCTTAATCGATCAACTTGGCCATTAGGAAGTATTGAGATAGCCGGCCTCGGTGTAAAGCTGAGAACTGGTTGATACTCGTTGCTACACTCATTGAGACCATACTCTTGAGATAGTTCCGGCCGCAAGAAAAGATTGCGTGAGCTGAAACCATGACCGATGGAGGATGGTCAGTGATATTGAGAACCTCTAGAACCCGATTACTTTTGGTAGGACAGGTTGAAACCAAATGAATTTCAAGAGGGTAGTACCTAGACCTCATGCAAGCCTTTAACTTAAGGGATTTTATGTGACTTGTTTGCCTTTACCATGCCTGTTATCTGTTATACCTGTTGTTTGTTTTATCATGACATCATGCATCATAACATAGCATGCATACTTCATTATACTAACCATTTCAAAGACCGGGGGGATTTATCTTTATCCTGTTTTACAAATTATGGCTTCCATACGCAAAAATACCATCTGAGTTAACTTTGTACAAATACCTGCTCAACTCAAAGAGTTAGCCTCAAGAGTGTCTGAGACTTCTATGTTCATTAAAAGACATGGTCAGCTTCTTAGCCTGGTCACCTCAAAGTTTGATGAGAAGATGATGAGTTTGCTTTTCCAGTTCTTCGATCCTGTCCATCATTGTTTCACTTTTCCAGATTACCAGTTGCTTCCCACTTTGGAAGAGTTCTCACACTTATTGGGCATATCCATCCTAGAGCATGTACCTTTCATAGGTATGGAAGAGACTCCTAGACCAGAAGACATTGCTTCAGCTCTATCTAAAACGGGCTGATGTAGTATCCAATTGGGAGACACGAAGCGGGGTCAAAGGTTTCTTAGCCAAATTTCTGATGGATCATGCTCAGCTGTTCTGGGATAATTTGGATTTTCAGGCTTTCGAAGATATCTTGGCTCTCCTTATCTACGGTTTGGTTCTCTTCCTGAATCTGGATTCCTTCGTGGATGTGAATGCGGTTAAGATATTCCTCTCTCGCAATCCTGTGCCTACTCTACTAGGTGATATCTTGCATGTCCTCTACACTCGTACTGTGCAAAAAAGAGGAACTCTCATGTGTTGCATGCCGCTGCTATCGAGGTGGTTTATTTCGCACCTCCCCAAGTATGTGTTGAAGAATGAAGAAGGTTTGGGATGGTCTTACAGGATAATGTCACTTGCCCATACAGACATTCTTTGGAGCTCCCGGTATATGGAAGACACTGCTGTCATTGATCGTTATGGGGGATACCCTAATGTCCCGTTTCTTGGAATCATAGGGGGTATAACCTACAGTCCTTATTTAGCTTTGCGGTAGTTTGGTCGCACTCAGAGAGATGGTCCTCATGAGCTACTTCTTACGGATATTGCATTTGACTACAAGGAAGACGTCGACGAGCATCACCGGAGGTTTATACGAGCTTGGGATATGGTGAACAGATCTGACCCCCAAGAGCTGGGACCAAGGACTTCTCTCCCTATGCAACCTTATCTCCAGTGGGTCCGAGCTCATGCCCAAAAGCTTGGTATTCCTTATGAAGCCGTATTGCCAGTGATTGTGGAGCCCACCAACGAAGAGGGCGTTCCTTACACGGTTCTTTATCCTTACATGCCCACTGATCCTGGGGCATTGCAGAGATCCTGGATTCAGATGAAAGAGGAGAGAGATACTTACCGGGAGAAGTATCATGAGCAAGAAAGGAAGATCTTGAAGCTCACCAGGCAGCTTGAGGAAGAAAGAACGATCAATGACTATGTCAGCACCAAGAGGAAGCGTCCATGGGATTTCTGATTTTGCTTTTTTTAGTGTAGATTTGTTTTCCATTTTTTTCTTTGTAACGCCTCATAGGCATTGTTGAACCTTTTTACAAGTTAATCTAATAAAGTTTGTTTATTTTTTGGATTTCAAATTTAAATCTCCCAAAGTCTTTGAAATCATTACATACGCATCCCATTATCATGCACACCATTGCAGGTACCATTACAGGTTTCTCATCTTCTTCGCTGTTTATTTCAGCAGAAATGTCTTATGATCAAGCCATCAAAGATCTTCAGGCACAAAACGCCCAAATTTAAAGGGCAAGTGGATTTGAAGACTCTGATTCTGAAGGAGAAGAAGAAGAAGGCCGTTCTTTTGAATATGGGCAGAAGGTATGGGGAAAGGTTGAGACATTAGCTGATCTGACTTCCTCATCTAAGGACGGGGAGAACCAAGAAAGGATAAAGGACCCTAGTCCAGCAGTTTCTGATAATGATACGGATTATGATGAAGAGAAATATCCTCCTGCTGAGGATAGGTACAAACAACTAGAAGACCGTCTGAGTGCTATGGAGATTCAGAAGATCCCTGGTCTGGATTTTGGAGAGCTGGGACTGGTATCGGGAGTGGTGATCCCTCATAAATTCAAAGCTCTGGTTTTTTCCAAGTACGATGGAGTATCCTGTCCAAAAATCCATCTCCGCTCGTACGTTAGAAAGATCCAACCCCACACTGCTGATAAAAAATTTTAGGTACACTTATTTCAAAATAGTCTGTCAGGAACTCAGCTTGAATGGTTTTATCAATTAGAAGGAGCCAATGTCAGAAACTGGGAGGACCTTGCTGCTTCCTTTTACAGGCAATATCAGTATAACACCGACCTTGCTCCCATTCGTACTCAGCTTCAGGGTATGACAATGGGTGCAAGTGAAGGTTTTAAGGATTATGCCCAAAAATGGAGAGACATGGCTGGAAGAGTCCAACCCCCTTTGTCTGATAGGGAGTTGGTGGACATGTTTCTAGGGACGCTGTCTGGTCCATTTTTCAATCATCTGATCAGAAGTTCATCATATGGGTTTACCGAGTTGATCTTGACTAGGGAGAGAGTAGAAGCTGGTATCCAAAGTGGTAAGATACAGAAGGTGTTGTACCCCAAAATTTTCCCTCCCATATTCTTCAAAATTTGCAAAGAGCATGCTTCAAAATTCCCCAAGGGTTGCACAGTTCAAGGGCCTCATAAACAGTCAAAAAACTAGGGTTTTGGTTTTGACAAAGAAAATGAAGTTTCCAAGGGTCCAATCAAGTCCCATATGCCTACAAACATGGTCAAACATCCTCATACCAAGTTTCAAGACTTACAGCACAAAAATTGCACAGTCAAAAACCCTAATTGCACTACAGTCAACTGCAGGGGCAAAATGGTCATTTGATAGTCAAAAGTTCAAATTTTTGGTCAACATCTTATTTTGAAGCCACAAACATCATTTGATCAATTCTTGATCATGATTTTCAAGGTATGGCTCAAAAAGTCTCAAGATGCAAAAGTTTCCATATTTGGACAGTTGAAAAAGTCAACTGTAACTTGACCAAGGCATAACTTCCACATGGATTATCAGAAAAATTCCATCCATAGCTCATTTTGAAGAGAAAGACATTTCCTACAACTCCTCTTCACACTTCAAGTCCAAGAAATGCTCTCACAAAAAGTTATCAATTTCAACATTATAGGTCATTTTCAAAAGTCAACAAAAATGGACTTTAAGTCAAAGGCCATAACTTGAGATTGGTAAATCAAAATGACATAAGACCAAAGGCATTGGTTAGAGGACTTCAAGACCTTTCCAAAATGTCTAAGAACATGATCAAGGCTCAAAAATTGAGCAAGATATGCCTTGTGGAAGTTGGGAAATTTTTGGGTATTTTGAAAAGTCAACTTTGCATCAAAAGCCTTAAAATTGCTAATGGGCCACATTTTCTTCCAAGATTCATCATCCAAAGCATGTTCACGACCATTTGGCCCAAAAGGAATTTATTCATCATTTTTATTTATTTATTTGAATTTTAAATTGCTATTAATTCATTTAATAAAATAAAATATGTGAAAAATGCCAAAGCAAGCTTTTCAAATCTTTTTATGCATGAAATATCTTCAAGATTTCGTGCATTATCTGATATGGAAAGAATCAAGGTGATTTGGACATAATTGGTATCAAAACACATGTGAAAAAGATTGAAAAATTATGCATGAAAATCAAATATTCATTCCATCAATGCAAGGATTTTTTGGATCAAAAACTCAACCCTAATCCATCCTCATATAAGTGTGATCAAAACCTAATGCCAAGGGGGCTCCAAGCTGCGCCAGACAACAAGAACAAAGTTTGTGTTTTTTGTCAAAAACTCAAAAACTGAAAACTACATTCTAGCACGATTCAAAGAAAAATACCAATTGCAAAAGCTTCCTAAGACATTACTGAATCTAACTGGACACTTTTTCAATCCTCACACGCCCAGAATTGGTATATAGAACTCAAAGTTTTTCACATTTTATGCATATTCGTGTTTCAGTTTTTAAGCATTCTCATTGCATTTTCTTTGTGGATTTATACTAATTGATTCATTCTAAAGCTAACCATATATTTTAATTGAGTTTTCGTGCATCATATGAGAATCCACCATTGGAGTATTTTAGGGTTGCAGGGGTTCAAAATTGGGGCTTTGCGTTTAAGGAAAAATCAGGCAACAAGACTTGTACCACTGGAACGAGAAACTTCACACGAACCTAACCATCCTATCGCGCCTAATTTCTGATCAAAGATGGCCTAATCGCTATTTTCATGCTTGCTATTTAGTGGGGGTTTAAAACCCCCGCTATTCAGTTTGTTTTTGTTTCAGGTACAACGAACCATTGGAGAAGAAGGTGATGTGTAGGCCAACGAGTGGCTCGTTTGAAATTCGCGCGAAAATATTCCACTAACCCTTGTTTTATCTCATATTGATTATTTATCATATAATAAACAAAGCACGTGGTTAGTACAGATGGTTAAGGCGTTGTCTCATAAGGCACTGGGACCTGGGTTCGATTCCCAGGTCCCCTCACTTTATTCATATATTTTGTTTCAATTTAATCCTATGCAGTTTCAAGCCTCAGGGTTCACCATGCGCTCCATAATCCAAGAGCGCCACATGGCCACTGAGGGCAATCCAAAGGCCAATGTTTGAAGAGCACCATGGGCGTTGGTCAACGAGTCTACACGTAATTGCCAGAAGTCAACCAGGCCAGAATCAATTGGGCCAGAATTGCTGGATCACACCTCCAGTTTGGGGACAGAACCCCCCATTGGTTTGCTTTTCATTCTTTTTCATATTTTTTCTATTTTATTTGTTTTAATTAGTTTTAATGTAATTCTTTAAATTAATTTATTTTCATAAAATATAAAAATAATATAAAAAACCAGAAAAGACAAAAAAACAAAAATATATTTTATTTTAATATCTTTGTAAATAAATTGTATTAATTAATTTAGTTTTAAATTCTAGGATTAATGTTAATATATTTTTTTTAATAAACTTAAAAATTGTAGAATTAGGGTTTTATTACTTTTATCCTTTTTTTTCCTTTTTTCACCATATTAATTATTAATTATTAATTATTATTTTTTGTAAGTAAAAATTGTATTAAATAATTAGGTTAATTCTAGATTTAACTTTGACATGTGTTTTATTAATAAATTAAAAATAGATAGAATTAGGTTTTAATCCCCATTTAATTCTCTCATAAAAATCCATAAATACAAAAAACTCCAAAAAATCTTTTCTCTTTATTTTAATTTAATTAATTTGTTAATCATAATTTTAATTTCATTAAAAAGGGTCCAACGCCCTCGCTTTCGATTTTTAATTCTCTTCGCATTTTTATTTCCTTTTCTTATAATATTCATGTAATTATCCCAAAGCCATATAAATTAGACATTTTATATTTCTCGCACTCTTTATTTTATTTTCAAATCGGGTCCTGGATCTAATTTGGCGATGTGGACCCGCGCCTTTGTAATAGCGTAGGAACTTTTAATTTCCGCACCCTTTTAACTGTTAATTTGCATGCAAGAATGAATGTCAAAATAAAAGCAACGCGTAGATCACCAATTACATGAACAAGACAAAAATATCTGAAAACGACACACAAATCACACACCACCCCTAGGGTACGCCTCACTGTTGCCTTGCCCCTCGAAAGGTGATCGTCGAGTAGAAGATGTTTTAGTAAGTCCTCATGATCCGGGAACCTGGCATGAGGGTAGCTTCTAAGGTATCTTCCTATTGCTCCGGTGATCACCATGTCCCGAACTTCGAATTGACCCGAACACCTCCAATGGTGGTGCTACCTATCTCTCAATGGTGGGATGGAACTACCTTAAAGGACATTTATACAGACGAATTCCTTAGGGTAGGTAGACGACTCTAGATACTTGCTCTAATTTCAAAACAAATCAAAAAAATACTTTTCACACCGACACCTTTTCAAAAAGCTTTCGAAAGCAATTTTTTCAAACACTCTTGAGGACCGATACAAGAGTCGAACTGAAATTTTCAAAGAGACTTTTTAAAACCCACGATTGAAAAGCAAACAAACCATTTTTGAAAATACAAGTGAGCAAGTATCTAAGAGCCCATGGATAACCATGGATAGAAAGGGTGCTAACACCTTCCCTTTCTATAATTTACCTCCCGAACCGAGAGCAATCTCTTTAAGGAATTTTTCTGTGCTTTTGTCCTTTCCATTTGGAGAAAATAAAAGACGGTGGCGACTCTTGCTTCCGCGACATTTCGCGAACCAGCGTTAAACAGTCAGTTCCAGATCCACCGATCACAGAAGGATACTTCATCAAGTGCAGCAAAGAAGCCTTTCACCGGTAAGAAAGAAGCTAGTGTAGTCTACGGCCCGAGGGGCCAAAGCAGACCTGAACACCGTCAAGCGGTAAATGCAGTAGTGATATCAAGACCCACAGTTGCTCCATAACGCAACGATCAACAAAGGGTGGAAAGACCACAGAGGTAGTACACTCGGCTCAATATGACCTTGTCTCAAATTCTACCGCAATTATTAAAGACCAACCTGGTAACTCTGCGGGAAGCCCCAAAGAATCCCAACACCACATCTCCTCAATATAACCCGAATGCCCACTGCGCCTATCACTCCGACGGCCTAGGTCATGATACAAACAACTGTTGGGCCTTGAAGAAAAAGGTACAAGACTTGATCGAAGCCAAAGAGATTGAGTTTGACACTCTGGAGAATCCCAACATCATAACGGCGCTCATACCTAAGCATGGCTCGAGAATCAATGCTATTAAGGTTATCTCCGCCACGGAAGAAGCTGATGATGAGAACCCGGATGTTGACAGCTGGATCTACCCTACTACCAATGGTGGATTGAACAACTGGACGGTGAAAGACTTCATACCTGTTTCTTTTATTCCACAGTAATTGACTTTTGTTTTGAAGTTTGTAATAAACAGATTAAAACTTTATGGCCCGGTGCCTTTCCCGAGACACCTTGGCTTCGCTTGTGAGGGATTATTATTTGTCATTTTCATATATAATCAATAAAACATTGGACGTTTCTTGCATTACAAATTTTGCTCTCTTTGTTTTTCCTTTCTTTGTCTTTCACTTTATCAAAAAAGCTATGCTCTTACACACACTCACGTATCATAATGCAGATCCATATCCACTCTGGATCCCATTGATAACAACTCTGCTACTGCTAGTTATGACTTTGAAAATCCGATCAACCAAGCCAAGGACGAAGGTGAGGATGATTGTGAGGTGCCCAGCGAACTTGCCAGATTATTACAGCAGGAAGAGAGGGCCAAACAGCCTCATGAAGAGCCAGTCGAATTAGTAAATTTCGGTACAGAGGAAGACAGGAAAGAGGTCAAGATAGGTGCAAATCTGGAGCCTAGTGTCAAGCAATGGTTGATACAGATGCTACACGACTATGTTGAGATCTTCGCCTGGTATTACAAAGATATGCCTGGTTTGGACACTGATATTATGGTTCATCGCCTACCAACCAAAGAAGACTGCTCTCCGGTAAAACAGAAGGTCCGTCGTATGCGCCATGAGATGTCTGAGAAAATCAAAGTTGGGGTCATGAAACAGTTCGACGCGGGATGTTTAGCTGTCACTTCTTATCCGCAGTGGGTTGCCAACGTGGTTCCAGTGCCTAAGAAAGATGGTAAGGTACGGATGTGTGTGGACTATAGATATCTGAACAGGGCAAGCCCCAAGGATGATTTCCCACTTCCTCATATCGATGTTCTAGTCGACAACACCGTGCAGCATAAGATCTTCTCCTTTATGGATGGTTTTTCGGGTTACAATCAGATTAAGATGGCTCCCGAAGACATGGAGAAGACGACCTTCGTTACACAGTGGGGCACCTTTTGCTACAAGGTCATGCCGTTTGGATTGAAGAATGATGGGGCCACTTATCAGCGCGCCATGGTCACTTTGTTCCACTGCATGATTCGTCATGAGATTGAGTTTTATGTTGATGATATGATTGAAAGGTCCCAGACTGAGGAAGAGCACCTTGACCATCTCCAGAAACTGTTCGACAGGTTGAAGACGTACAAGCTAAGGTTGAACCCGAACAAGTGCACATTCGAGGTAAGGTCTGGTAAGCTACTGGGTTTCGTCGTCAGTGATAAAGATATTCAGGTGGATCCTGCCAAGGTAAAAGCTATACAGGAGATGCCAACTCCCTGCACAGAAAAGGAAGTTAGAGGTTTTTTGGGACGTCTGAACTACATCGCCCGATTTATTTCACATCTGACAGCTACTTGTGAGCAAATCTTCAAGCTGCTGAAGAAGGATCAAGTGGTAAAATGGAATGATGAGTGTCAGATTGCTTTTGAAAGGATCAAGGAATACCTCTAAGAGCCACCAATTCTAATGCCTCCAGTTGAAGGAATACCTTTGATCTTATACTTGACAATACTGGATAATTCAATGGGGTGCGTGCTGGGGCAGCATGACGAGTCTGGCCGAAAAGAGTATGCTATTTACTACCTTAGCAAAAAGTTTACCGATTGTGAGACCCGATACTCATTGCTCGAGAAAACTTGTTGCGCTTTGGCATGAGCTGCTCACCGACTGAGACAGTATATGCTGACTCACACCACTTTATTAATATCAAAGATGGATCCAATCAAGTATATCTTCGAGAAGCCCTCATTATCCGAAAGAATAACAAGATGGCAAATGATCTTAACTAAGTATGACATCCAGTACACAACCCAAAAAGCAATCAAGGGGAGTGTGTTGGAGGATCATTTGGCGCATCAGGCCGTGGATGACTACTAATCCATGAATTTCGAGTTCTCGGATGAGAACATCATGTTGGTGACCGACTGTGAGAAACCTGGACCGGATGAAGGACTTGAGGAAGGATCTCGATGGTCTATGTATTTTGACAAAGCCTTAAACGCGTTGGGTAATGGAATTGACGTTGTGATGATATCTCCTGAGGGCTGTCATACTTCGTTCACCGCCCGATTATGTTTTAACTGCACCAATAATATGGCGGAGTATGAAGCATGTATCTTGGGTCTTCGAGCTGCTATTGACTTAAGGATTAAGTTCTTGAGTGTATTCAGAGATTTCGCTCTAGTGATCAGTCAGATCAAAGGCGAGTGGGATACGAAGCACCCAAATCTTATTCCTTATAAAGAATATGTATTGAAATTGCTCTCAAACTTCGAGGAGATAACCTTTGAACACTTCCCAAGAGAGGAGAACCAGCTGGCGGGCGCGTTAGCTACCATGTCTTCTATGTTCAAAGTAAGGTGGGACAATGAAGCTCCCCAGATTACCATCGAGAGGTTGGATAAACCCGCATATTGCTGTGACATTGAGACTGAAGAGTTAGCAGATAAACCCTGGTTTCACGAGGTAAAGAGGTATCTTGAGGCTCAAGAATACCCCGAGGGTGCGTCTGTTAATGATAAGAAGTTTCTGAGAAGGTTTGCCACAAAGTTCTTCATCAGTAATGGTATCCTATATAAGCGTAATCACGATTCAACCTTACTGCGATGTGTGGACAAAAGCGAGGCAGAAAGGATCATGGCAGAGTTACATGAAGGTACCTTCGGAACTCATTCCAGTGGATATACCATGGAAAAGAAAATCCTACGGGAAGGATATTATTGGTCCACTATGGAAGCCAATTGTTATCAGCACTCTCGGACTTGTCACAAGTGCCAAGTCTATGCTGATAAGGTGCACATACCTCCAGTTCCTCTGAACATCTTGACAGCTCCTTTGCCTTTTGCAATGTGGGGCATCGACATGATAGGCGAGATCAGACCTACTGCGTCCAACGAGCATCGTTTCATTATGGTAGCTATTGATTATTTCACGAAGTGGGTTGAGACAGCTTCCTTTGCTACAGTAACCAAGAACGTCGTGGCGCCGTTCATCCGACACAATCTGATATGTCGATATGGTGTACCAGAGAGGATAATTACAGACAATGGTACAAATCTCAACAATACAATGATCACCGAGCTCTACAAACAGTTCAAGATACAACATCACAACTCTTCTCCCTACCGGCCGAAGATGAATGGGGCTGTTGAAGCGGCTAATAAGAACATCAAGAAGATTGTGCAGAAGATGACGGTGACATACAAAGACTGGCATAAGATGTTACCATTCGCTCTTCATGGGTACCGTACCTCAGCACGGACATCGATAGGGGAAACAACCTACTCTTTGGTATACGGCATGGAGGTGGTCTTACCCATTGAAGTCCAGATACCCTTTCTCCGGATTATGAAGGATGTTGGCTTGAGCGAGGACGACTAGATTCAGACCCGACTTGATCAGCTGAACCTAATCGATGAAAAGAGACTTACTGCTATTTGTCATGGTCAGATGTATCAAAATCGAATGATCAAGGCATTTAACAAGAAAGTCAGACGACAAGAATATCAGGTCGGGGATCTAGTAATCAAGCGCATCATACTGCCGCAAGGTGATCCCAGGGGCAAATGGACTCCTACATACGAAGGGTCATTTGTGGTTAAGAACATTTTCTCAGGAGGAGCTATGATTCTAACCACCATGGATGGTGACGACCTTCCTCACCCCGTCAATGCAGACATAGTGAAAAGATACTATGCATAATCAAAGACCCGCTAGGTCGACTGGCCTAGGCAAAAATAAGGGCTTCCCGGCGAACCAAAAGGGTTCGGGAAAAAATAAGGGATGAAAATGAAGAAAAAAAACTGTACACCTGGCAAGTCGAAAACCTAAAAAGGCGGCTTGGGCTAAAAAGGGTATCCGGGTGGACTGAAAACTCGAAAGGGCAGTCCAGGAAAAAATTAGGGATCAAAGCATGACACTATGTCTCATTGGATCATCTTGCGACCAGACTTCGGTATCAACTATCAAGCTCGGACGGCGCCAATCAATCTGATCCACCTTCGACCAAGTAGCAAAGTGATAAGACGCTTGAAGATATAAGGGCAATAGCAGAGTTGGAACCCAATGGGATTGTTTCACATAGCTGTTTTTCTTTATTTTTCACAAATTGTATCATTTCTATCTTTCGGCGGCGCCCTCTTACTAGGACGTCAGCCTCTTGTACAAAACGCCTGTTACGGGCCAACTTCAAAATCAATACAATTCATTTTCACAAGAAATTTCAACTTGTTTTTCTTTTTCTGTTTTGTTTTGCAAGAACGTCCAATGGTTCATTTTTGATATATGCATTTGAAATTAATTGTTTCTCATAAATAATTACATGTGAAACAAAAGACAATTACTCGTAATTCCAGGAACAGGGGAAAACAAGGAGTGTCCAAACCTTACAGTTTCTCTACCCACCAGGTACAAGGAAAGAGCCAGCTGGAGAATATGACTGAAGATACATATACTCCCCACAGAGTAGGAAGTGTCCGAAGACAGTGGTTTTAATTCTCCCCAAGTAGAGTTTATCTATCACCAGCAATAGAAGTTCACCATCAGCTGAGTTTATTTCTTCCATAAGCAGAAACTCAACCCCCGGCAGGATTCATTATCACCAGCAATGGTAATTCATCCCCAGTTGAGTTTGTTTCTCCAAATCAGCAGATCGTCCAACAGAGTATCTCTCTTTCCCACAGAGTCATTCTCCCACAGGATTATTCTCAAATAGAGTCTCTCCCGGTAGAATATTCTCGAGCAGAACAGACGCAAGTCTCTAGCTAACCGTCATCTATCATTATCCCCAGCAGAAACGAAGAACTCAACTCCTTTTACTCTCCAACAACAAGAGCATTGCATATCCACACATCGTAGCATGCACATACACATCATACAACACAATCTCATTTATTTTTATAACATCATTACTCAATACATTTCATACATCATACCATTACATACGACTAACTCTTTACCTTTCAGGGAAAGACGCAATCAAACTCTCACGAGTTTTCGCTGGTTCAGTCAAATTGATACCAAGATTTCTATTCCAATTCAAGTTATGAAGCCCAGAAATCGACCGGATAATATCTTGATATCTCCAGAATATCATGAAGCCTGGAATCGACCAGATAGTGGTATATCTTAAATTCAAGCTATGAAGCTCGAAAATCGACCGGATAATATCTTGATTTCTTCAAAATACTATGAAGCCTGGAATCGACCAGATAGTGGTATATCTTAAATTCAAGCTATGAAGCCCGGAAATAGACCAGATAATATCTTGACTTCTCCAAATACTACGAAGCCTGGAATCGACCAGATAGTGGTATATCTTAAATTTAAGCTATGAAGCCTAGAAACCGACCGGAAAACAGCTTAACCCTCAACAAGTTATTGTGAAGCCTGGAAATCGACTAGATAGCAATACAAGACACCGCGAAGCCTGGATCACGACCAGATAGCGACAAAGGATACTGAAGCCTGGGACATGACCACATAACAGTATAAGGTAGTGTGGAGCTTGGAATTCGACCAAATAGCAGTTTACTCGGCCAATTACTATGAAGCCCAGAAATGGACCGGATATTAGTATACCTTAAATTCAAGTTGAAGCCCGGATGCGAACGGATAACCACTTGATTCCTTCTGAAGCCTGGAGCACGACTAGATAAGAATGGAGAAATTGCAAATCCTGGAGAGCAACCAGATAGAAAGTCTAATCTCATCTCCCTAGTAAGTCACTGTAAAGCCTAGAGCACGACCAGATAGCAGTCGGTCTTATTTTCCTCAACAAATCAATGTAAAGCCTGGAGCACGACCAGATAGCAGTTCATTTTCACCTCCTCAACTAAGAGGTGATTCCCCAATAGAGTAACGGACAGCTGAAGTTCCTAAAACTTTATTCCTCTTAATACAGAGACCAGTATTCCCCAACATAGTCCTCCTCAACAATAGGTGTACGGGCTCTCGCAAAGGAATATCTGATGCAATCGACACTTCTTCTAATGGAATATTTAAGCCCAGCTTCCGTCATCAATCTCCAAATTGCATCTATAAGCCCATTCCCGATGTCACAAGACTATTACCACTTCATGCGAGTGCAAATTTCTGGGCACTCTAGTGTTCAATCATCTTCTACCTTCGGATCACGAAAGGCAGACAAGCCAATCTACATCCTCAGGTTTAAGAAGATTGAACAGGGGCAGCTGTTGTACCCCTAAATTTTCCCTTCCATATTTCTCAATACATGTCAAGTGAGGTCCTCAAATTGCTCAAGGAAGTCCAAGGGTTGACCAGACAAACTCTCTCCTAAGACAATCTACCTCAAATTAGGGTTTCAGTTTACATCAAGATATTTGAGTCCAAAGGATCCCAAATGCTTAACATTGTCCCAATACGTTCTCAAGATCATCCATGTCAAGTTTCAAGCCTTGCAGAGGAAGTTTGCTTAGTCAATTGCTCAAAGGCCTGAAAATCGATTGTGCTAGGGCAAAAGTCAACTGTGGCCCACATACAGTCAAACTTCAAGATTTTTGGTCAACATTCTCACTTTGAAGTATTATTCATCATTTGATCAAGGGTTTATCATGATTCCTCAAGGATTGCTCACAATTCATCAAAACCCAAAAATTGCTAAATTAGGGCTTTGTAGGAAAAGTCAACTCAACTTTGACCAAGCATAACTTTCTCATACTTTATCAAAAATGACCCATCCAAAGTTCATTTTGAAGAGGATGCAATTCCCTACAATCCATCTTCAGCTCCCAAGTTCAAAATATGCACTCACAAGAAGATATGAATTTGTACATTATAGGTCATTTTGGAAAGTAAACAAAAACACCTTTTTGGTCAAAGCTTCACCAAAAGGTTTGCTTAGAGGACATCTTAAGCTTTATAAAAAAGTCCAAGAACACCTATCTAGGGTCAAAATTGAGAGAGTTATGCATTGGCAAAGTTGACCTGTGATACGGTGGGAGAACTGACTTGAGTTTTGCGTTTGTATTCGCAAATGTTTCGGTTGAGCAAGAGTCGCCACCGACTTTTTGTTTTATCCTAAGGAAAGGTTAAAAAAGCACAGCAAAAACCTTTGAGATGTTTTCTTGGGTTCGTGGAGTAGATTATAGAAAGGGAAGGTATTAGCACCCTTTCTATCCATGGTTATCCATGGGCTCTTAGTTACTTGCTTGGATCAACTTGCCTTAATTTTCAATTGTTTGAAATGGTGCTTTGTGTGTGTGGGTTTGAAAATGTTTTGAAAAGAAGCCAATGTGGTGGCAACCTTTGTAATGATCCATGTTGGGATGTATACAAAGGTGTATGTCTTTTGAAAAGGTTTTCAATGTTTTTGAAAGTTGTTTTGAAAGTGTAGTGATGTGTGGTTTGAAAAATAGGCAAGTGTTTTGTTTTGCAAGTTGACAAGTAATCAAGAGCTATCTACCCTAAATTTCTCAAAGATCTTTGCTATGTTTTAACCCTTTTAACAATTTTGTTCCACCATTATATTTGGTGGACAATCTTGTGTTAGGATGTGAAAGGGACGGGCGCGGGTCATCGTTTAGACCATAATTGCAATGGTGCCAAGTATCTTTGGGCAATTTTTCCTTTAAGGGACTTGATCATTTTTAGGCAACTTTCGAAAGCGTCATCGAGGGACTATGATCATTTGAATTGTTTTGTTTTGCCCAAAGAGACCTAGCATGCAATATGGCCCATTATTGAAGGCAACAAGTGGAATACCCTAGGGGTGCAAGTGTGATTAGTGTTGTCCATTTTCATGCTTGATTATCTTTGAAGTTAGGTCAAACTATTTTGGTTAATTGATTTGCATACAACCCTAATTCTAGCATGGCATATTTAGAAAGCTTGTAAATGCGAAAAATAAAGTTCCTAAGTTATTACAACACAATATATGGGATGGGGGGTACAAATGTTCAAATGGGGGTATTTTGACAAGAATTAAAACCCTAGACTATTACATCAAATTGGAATTTTGCAAGGTATTTAATTACACAATATTTAAATAAAATAAAATAAATATGCAAAATGCAAAAAGTTTTTTTTTATGTATGTAAAAGGTATTTATCATGTACCAAATAAAATAAAATTAATTAATTTTTTGGGATTTTTATGCATTTAGGGCAAAAACCCTAATTTTACAAATAAAAGTATTTATTTTATAATATATGTAATATTTATTTATCATGTACAAAAAAAATAAATGAAAAGAAAAATATATGAAAAAAAGGTAATTTTTAAGTTAAATATTAGTAAAAAAATAAAATGTATTATTATGTTATGTTTTTTAACCTAAATGTATTAATAAATACCTAAATATTAATAATATTTACTAAACACTAAATATATGTGTGAAAAATAATAATATTTAATATTTACAAAAAAATGTATTTTTTTTTATAAAAGGTTTTTTTTTCAAAGATAAAATAAAACAAAAGTCAGAAAATAAAAAGTGTTTATATTATTTTAGTATTTTAAGTAAAAGAGTATTTATATATTATTTATGCACAAATGTTAATTTAAACCAATAAATGCCTAATAAATACAAAAATGGTTTGAAAAATATTTTTTATATTTTTAATATTATGAGAAAAAATAAATAAGACAGAAATAACAAGCAAAAGTCAAAAAATGATCAAAATAAACACAATGGGCCAAGGGGGTTCAAAAGTAAAAACAAGGTGCAAATAAGAAAAATAAAACAAGCCCAGCCCAAAGGACCTTCTTCAACCTCTGGCCAGAATTTTGTCAAAAAACGCACGCCTCCTACACTGATTCAAACATCTGGATTCCTGGACTTTTAGCACAAACTTACTACATGAAAAATGTTAAGCATCAAGCCACGATTCTGGACATATAAAGAACTCATCCTAACTCTCAGAAATGAGAGAGAATTTCTCCATTCCCAATTCCTGACCTAGTTTTTGTTCCATGTTCAGACTTCAAATTCTCATAGCACACATAACATAAATGAAAACTAATTATATGGGCATGTTCAGGGCCATGAATGTGACATAATTTCTTCACAAATCTAAACCTAACAATGCCTGGATAGAGAGATAAGAGTTCATGAACTTACCTGTTCAGTTGGAATCGTATCTGGTGATGGAGGTGTTTTCAATGCAAGGTGATGATTGGTATAGCTTCCTTGATGTCCAGGGATGCTATTCCAAGCTTTAGTTTGCTTTGAAACCAAGTGAATCGTGTTATGGCACTTCAACTGCAAAACAGAAAAATGAAAATGGTGATGTTGATTAGGAGTGTTACAGTCTGCTTCTGATGCTTTGGACAGTTTTTATGGATGGTAGGGAGAGTGTTTGAAGTGGTTTTGGCCAAGATGCACGATGGAAATGAGTTGTGGGATTCCAAGTGCAGGATGCCCTGTTTTTGTGCAATTTAATGGTGATTCTGTGTTTGAGGATGTTTGGAACTTGGTTGGCTTGTGTTTCAGCTTAGGTTTGATGATTAGAAAGTGTTCAATAACTTTGCTTAAGGTTCTCTTGGCCGAGATGATAGTTGGTAGGTGTTATGCAAGTTTTCTTCTTACTTAAGCAACAAAATGCCAAGTTGAGTTTTAGACTGATGGAGGCCCCTCTAATGTGCTGCTAAGCTTGCCCTTGATCACTGGGATTAGCTCAAAAACTTGTGCCAAGGAGATTTTTCTGTGTACCTCTTGATTTGCTAATTGACATAAAGTTCTACTTTTGCAAAAATGGACATTATGCTTTTTCTATTTTGGGACTAAACCTTCATGTAATGCTTAAACACATAATTCAAGGCTTGAACACAAAGGGTTTGCATTTAATTTATGAGTACAAATGGGATATAGGACCTGTAATCAAGTTGTGCAAGCTGATTTGAAAAATTGCACAAGTTATGAACATGTACATGGCCATGAATCAAAGTGACTTTTTCCCAACTTGCCAAATTTGATTCTCCCTAACCATGAGGTTGTTTGATGAGTTCTTGGACATTTTGGAAATCTTGGAATGTGTACTACAATCCATATTTGAAATGAAAATTGAAATTCCAAGTGGAAGCATGTGAAAAGTGGTCTTGAAGTTAGGCAAAAATCCTGCCTAAAATGGTTCAAAATTTCTCTAAGTTAAGAATGGTTTGGTACCCTTGTTCCAAAAATTGTAACTTGAGCTACAAGCTTCTTTTGAGGAAACTTTGTGAATCAAAGTTGTATATTTTGCAATGGACTACAACTTTCATGTTTTGACTTTTCCTTGAATCCAAATAAATCTTGGTGAGAAAGTGGGACAAAGTTAGAAACAAATTAGGGTTTTTCATAACTTAGAAAAATTCTAAGTTATGAAAAATCTTCATTTCAAACCCTAATTTGTGATTCTTGATTTCTTGATGAACAAGTTTCATGATTTGCCATGTTTTGATGAAAAATGAATCTTGACACTTGATTTTGACCAAAAAGTCAAAGTTTGACTTTTCAGTATACAGTAAAAAATTGACCAATTGACTGGAAAATTCAACTGTCAATCTTGTGCATTTGGGATCTTTTCAACTTGTTGAGTATGTCAAGACAATTTCATGGGGTCCTTGAGTCCATATGTGAGCTTGGTTTGCCATTGGCTAGGTCAAACAGTCAAAAATTGCCTTTGTGCAGTCAAAACCCTAAAAATGACCATTTTGCCCTTTTGGTGATCTGATCAAATTTCTTGTGGAATTGTGATCCAAACTTGATCAAATGGTCCATATGAGTTCATAATGTTGATGTGGGTCAATTTTCATGAGGTTTGACTGTCAATTGGCCACAGTTTACTTTTTCCCCAATACAACTGATTTCTAGGTCAACTGTCCAATTGACTGGGCAAAGTTTGGAATCAAGGCTTGAAACTTGGTATGGATAAACTTGGGAGTCCAACATGAAGCATGAAAGTCTTCTTAGGCATTTTAGGTCAAAATATCTTTGTGCAAACACAAACCCTAATTTGGGTCAACAGTGCTAGGAGAAGTCTTGCAGAGGAAACCCTAACTGGATCTTGAGCTCCAAGGGCCTTTGTGATGAGAAAATATTGAGAAAATGGGAGGGCAAATTTTGGGGTACAACAGTTGCCCCTGTTCAATCTTCTTGAACCTGAAGAGTTAGATTGGCAAGTTTGCCTTTCGTGACTCGAGGGTAAAAGGAGATTGGACACTAGAGTGCCCGGAAATTTGCACTCACATGCTGGAGTATCAGCAATGTGATGTCGGGAATGGGCTTACAGATGCCATTTGGAGAGATGGTGGATAGGGAGATGGGCTTATAGATGCCATCTGAAGGCATGACAGAACCTTGTCGGGAATGGGCTTATAGATGCCATTTGGAAGTGTTGATCGCATAAGAGATTCCTTAGCGATAACTTGCGCACTTTGAGAAAGACAGATGTTTTCCTGGCTTTTTACAGGTGTTGATCTTCAATCTCTTCATGCAGATATGCCCTGGCTAGATACGGGTGTCGAATCTACAATCGGTTGCTCACAGATATGCCCTGGCTGGATACAGGTATCGAATCTGGAATTAGTCGTCAACAGATATGCCCTGGCTGGATACAGGAATCGAATCTTCAAACTCTTCAGATGTGCCCTGGCTGGATACAGGAATCGAATCTGGAAACTGATCACTCACAGATGTGCCCTGGCTAGATACAGGAATTGAATCTGGAATTAGTCGTCAACAGATATGCCCTGGCTGGATATAGGAATCGAATCTTCAAACTCTTCAGATATGCCCTGGCTGGATACAGGAATCGAATTTGGAAACTGATCACTCACAGATGTGCCCTGGCTAGATACAGGAATCGAATATGGAATTGTGACAGTTGAAGGTAGTTGTCTTTTGGGTTGTCTTTTTCCCTGAAAAGGCAAAACATCAGTTGTATGCAATGTCATGATGTATGAAATGCATGATGTCATGATGTTCAAAATGAGATAGTGTTGTATGCACTTTATCATGTATGTAAGCAAGATGTATGAAATGTGAAATGTTTATGAATGTATTTTCGTCTAGGAAAATAAATCCTTGGCGATCGGCTGGGGAATTAAATCCTGGGCTGACGTTGAAGAGTAGAGTTCTTCGTTTCCGCTAGGGATGATGGTTGCGAGAGTACACCGGTAGGAGAAGATAACTCCATTGGGGAATAAACTTGTTGGAGAGATTACCCTGAGGGGAATTGCTCTGTGGTAAGAGATACTTCGCTGAAGTTTTGATGAGAGCTCCGCTGAGGATTTCAATGATGGACTCCGTTGGGGATAACCATGATAAACTCCGCTGGGGATTGTGTTGATAAGTTATGTTGGGGAACTTTGATGGACTCCGTTGGGGATTGGAAGAACTTCGCCGAGGGCGATCTTCCGTGGCAATTAGCTGAGGATAACCCAGTTATAAGCCCTTGTGAGGAATAACTTTGAATAAAGCTCGGGAGAGACGTCCGTACTCTACGGGGGAATAGCTTCCAGAGTCTACCGGGGATAAGCTTCAAGACCTACTGGGGATATGGATTCCGATTTTCCTGGGGAAACTTTTCAGACTGTACTGGGGTGTTGGTATTCCACCGGGGAACAATCTTAAATCAAGACCGTCGGGGATGCTTGCTGATGAATGCCCATACTCCGCTGGGGAATGTTGATATCTTCTGGGGATACCCAACTTCCTTTAGGCTGACCGTAGACTAACTCTGCTGGAGGAGAGTATTGCTGACTTGCTAGGGGAACAGGGTGCCTATTGTAGGGCTGATGATAGACTAACTCTTCCTGGGGAGAGTATTGCTGAATCTTTTCTCACTCTGTGGGGAGTTGAGGCAACTTGGTCATATTCTTCAGTCGAACCTACCTTGGTACTTCGGCGGACAAAGCAACTAGACTGCCTGGACAATTCTACATTGCCCCTGTTTCTGATGTCACCTGTAATTAGTCTTTTGTTTGGTATGCAAGTATTTATGAATTAGCAATTTAATGTCAAATGCATATATCAAAAATGAACATTGGACGTTCTTCGCAAGACAAAACAGAAAAAGGAAAAAACAATTGGCAATTTGTTTCGAAAAGTGAACTTGTATTGATTTTGAAATTTTCCTGTAAATAGGCGTTTTTTGTACAATAGGCTGACGTCCTAGTAAGAGAACGCCACCAAATAAAGTTTATACAATTTTGAAAAGGAAACAAAACAGCTATGTGCACAATATTCCCACTGGGTTCCAACTCTGCTATCGCCTTTATGTCTTCAAGCGTCTCATCACTTTGCTGCTTAGTTGAAGATGAAGCTGATTGATCAATGCCGAAGGCTGAGCCCGATAGTTGATGTCGAATTCTGGATGCAAGGTGATCCAATGAGACATAGTGTTACGCTTTATCCCTAACTTTTGCCTGGACCGCCCTTTCGGGTTTTCAGTCCATCGGGATACCCATTTTTGCCCAAGCCTCCTTTTCAGGTTTTTGACTTGCCGGGTGTACAGATTTTTTCATTTCATCCCTTATTTTTGCCCGAACCCTTTTGGTTCGCCGGGAAGCCCTTATTTTTGCCTAGGTATGTCAACCTAGCAGGTCTTTTATTCATGCGTAGTATCTTTTTACTATGTCTGCATTGGCGGGGTGAGGAAGGTCGTCACCATCCATGGTGGTCAGAATCATGGCTCCTCCTGAGAACACATGTTTAACCACAAATGGCCCTTCGTACGTAGGGGTCCATTTTCCCCTGGGATCACTTTGAGGAAGGATGATGCGTTTGATTACCAGGTCCCCAACTTGATACTCTTGTGGTCTGACTTTCTTGTTAAATGCCCTGATCATCCGTTTTTGGTATGTCTGACCATGGCAAATAGCGGTGAGTCTCTTTTCGTCAATTAGGTTTAATTGATCAAGTCGAGTCTGGATCCAGTCATCTTCACTTAAGTCTGCATCCTTCATTATCTGGAGAGAGGGTATCTGGACTTCAATCGGCAAGACTGCCTCCATGCCATAGACCAAGGAAAAGGGTGTTGCCCCGGTTGACGTCCGTGCTGAGGTACGGTACCCATGAAGAGCAAATGGTAACATTTCGTGCCAATCTTTGTAGGTCACTGTCATCTTCTGCACAATTTTCTTGATGTTTTTATTAGCTGCTTCTACAGCCCCATTCATCTTCGGCCGGTAAGGAGAAGAGTTGTGGTGTTGTATCTTGAATTGCTCGCAGAGCTCAGTGATCATCTTGTTGTTAAGATTGGTACCATTGTTCGTAATGATTCTTTCCGGGACGCCGTACCGATAGATCAGGTTATGCCGAATGAAACGTGCCACGACGCTCTTGATTACGGTGGCGTAGGAAGCTTCTTCCACCCACTTTGTGAAGTAATCAATTGCTACCAAGATGAAGCGATGCCCGTTGGATGCCGTTGGTCGGATCTCGCCGATCATATCAATGCCCCACATTGCAAAAGGCCAAGGTGCCGTCAGGACGTTCAGAGGAACCGGGGGGATGTGCACCTTATCAGCATAGATCTGGCATTTATGACAAGTTCGAGAATGTTGGTAACAGTCGGCTTCCATTGTGGACCATAAATATCCTGCCCGAAGGATTTTCTTTGCCATGGTATGTCCACTGGAATGTGTTCCGAATGTACCTTCATGTAGTTCTACCATGATCTTCTCTGCTTCAGTCTTATCCACACAACGCAGTAAAGTTGAATCATGGTTTCGTTTGTAGAGAATGCCGTTGCTGAGGAAGAATTTTGCAGCAAACCTTCTCAGGAACTTCTTGTCATTGATCGATGCGCCTTCGGGGTATTCTTGAGCTTCTAAATATCTCTTCAACTCATGATACCAGGGTTTTTCGGTTACCTCTTCTGCCTCAAGATCGCAGCAGTATGCAGGTTCGTCCAACTTCCAGATAATGATCCGGGGAGCCTCGTTGTCCCATTTGACTTTGAACATTGAAGACATTGTATCTAGTGCGTCCGCTAACTGATTCTCCTCTCTTGGGAAGTGTTCAAAAGTTATCTCTTCAAAGTGGGGAAGCAAAGTCAACACATACTCCTTGTAAGGAATAAGATTTGGGTGTTTCGTATCCCACTCGCCTTTGATCTGATTGATCACGAGAGCGGAATCTCCGAAGACACTCAGAAACTTGATCCTTAAGTCAATTGCAGCTTGAAGACCCATGATACATGCCTCATATTCTGCCATATTGTTGGTGCAGTTGAAACACAGCCGGATAGTGAGTGGAGTATGAGTACCTATAGGGGATATGATCACAGCGCCGATGCCGTTACCCAAAGCGTTCGAGGCTCCGTCAAAATGCATAGACCATCGGGATCCTTCCTCAGGTCCTTCATCTGGTCCAGGTACTTCACAATCAGTTACTACCATGATATCTTCGTCCGGAAATTCAAAGTTCAATGATTGGTAATCGTCCACAGGTTGGTGTGCCAAATGGTCTGCCAATACACTTCCCTTGATTGCTTTTTGAGTTGTGTACTGGATGTCATATTCTGTCAAGATCATTTACCATCTTGCTATTCTTCCGGACAGAGCGGGCTTTTCGAATATGTACTTGATTGGATCCATTTTTTAAATCAACAGAGTAGTGTGAGTCAGCATATACTATCTTAGCTGGCGAGCAGCCCATACCAGAGCGCAGCAAGTTTTCTCGAGCAGTGAGTACCGAGTCTCACAGTCGGTAAACTTTTTGCTCAGGTAATAAATAGCGTGCTCTTTTCAGCCAGACTCGTCATGCTGCCCCAGCACACACCCCATTGAGTTATCAAGTATATTATTAGAGGTCTCCCTTCCACTGGTGGCATAAGAATGGGTGGTTCTTGGAGATATTCCTTTATCTTTTCAAAAGCGGCTTGACATTCATCGTTCCAACGTACTACTTGATCTTTCTTCAGCAATTTGAAGATTGGCTCACAGGTAGCAGTTATATGTGAGATGAATCGGGCAATGTAATTCAGTCGTCCTAGAAAGCCTCTGACTTCTTTCTCTGTCTTGGGAGTCGGCATCTCTTGTATGGCTTTCACCTTGGCAGGGGCCACTTGAATACCTTTGTCGCTTACAATGAAACTTAGTAATTTTCCAGACCTCACCCCAAAGGTGCATTTGTTTGGGTTCAACCTCAGTTTGTACAACTTCAGTCGGTCAAACAGCTTCCGCAGATGTTCAAGGTGTTCCTCCTCAGTTTGGGACCTTGCAATCATATCATCGACGTATACTTCAATCTCATGATGGATCATATCATGAAATAAAGCAACCATGGCACGTTGGTAGGTTGCCCCAACATTTTTCAACCCGAATGGCATGACCTTGTAGCAGAAGGTGCCCCACTGAGTAACAAAGGTAGTCTTTTCCATATCTTCAGGAGCCATCTTGATCTGATTATACCCCGAAAAACCATCCATGAAGGAGAACACCTTGTGTTGAGCAGTATTGTCAACAAGAACGTCGATGTGAGGCAGAGGGAAATCATCCTTAGGGCTGGCCCTGTTCAAATCCCTGTAGTCAACACACATTCTGACTTTACCATCTTTCTTTGGCACTGGAACCACGTTGGCCACCCATTGAGGATAAGAAGTCACTGCTAGAAACCCGGCATCAAATTGTTTCATAACCTCAGCTTTGATTTTCTCGGACATCTTTGGGCGCATGCGGCGAACCTTCTGTTTCACCGGAGAGCAGTCTTCCTTGGTAGGCAGTGAAGTGGTGAAAAACACAAGAAGGGGGGGTTGAATTGTAAAACTGAAATCTAAAGCAATTGACAAGATATTTTTATCCTGGTTCGTTTGATCTCAAACTACTCCAGTCCACCCGTCAAGGTGATTTCGCCTCTCTCCAACGAGGTCTTAATCCACTATATTCAACTGAATATTACAGACTGCTTTAACAACTGCTAAAGCCTTCTTGATTCAAACCACAACCCGGTTTGTCAAGGTAACACTTTCTTATAAAGAGATAAAACTATGTGTGTGGATGTTTTCTACAAAAACTGTATCACAACTGTGATGTATACACAATATGAAGCTTAGAAACTAGATTGCTAAACAGTAATGGAATATCAGAGTGTGTGGTTTAGCAAAACTGAGAGAACGAAGATTATGGTTCAGCTTTTGTGCGTGTAGAGATTTGGAGAGCATTAACCATTTCAATCTTCAAAGCCTTGTTTATATAGCACTGAGATGATGAACGTTGGATGCAATATTCTTGATTCAATGCTAATAACAAGCTTTCCTTATTGAGCAGATCTTGTCTGGAATGAGGCCGTTGGAATTAATTAGCTTTCAATGCACAGTACCGTTGCTTACTTAACGCAAGTTCTGGCTTGGCTCATTCTGACTCTGCTTCGCTGCTGATGAACTATTGTGTTTCTGTATCAGAGTGTTGAGCGCAGTCTTGTTCATCAGGCTTCAGCATGTACGTGAGTTGATCATCTGATTTAGACGTTCTGATCTAGCAACTTCTGATGCTGGTGTCTGAAATCAAGTTCTGATGTTGAATAGATGTGATCTTGCTTATATCAATCAGAGTATCTGCAAGTCAGAACATAATATTTTTAGGCAGCAGATAGTTCATACATGAAACTTATAAATACTATATCTTTTCACTTTGTTATCATCAAAACTTAAATATAGGGTAGTAGATTCAAACTTTGTTCTAACAATCTCCCCCTTTTTGATGATGACAAAAACTAGATATTTTAAAAGAAAATAACGTGAAAAGGTATCTGGAATATGTATCAGAATAAGAAGTAAAAGGATAAGGAGTAAGGAGATGTCAGAGTTGAGAGATACTCCCCCTGAGTTTATTACTTCCCTTTGATTATACGTGTTCTTCAGGATCAGATCTTTTTGCCTTTCTTTGAACATCAGAGTATCAGAGTCTTTGACTTATCAGAAGCTTTGTGTCAGAGCAGAGCTTCAGAGCTTTTCTTGTCAGAGCTTTGCTTTGGATCAGAGTATTAGGACGGATCAGAACTTCATATTGATCAGAGCTTCTAGTTTTCAGAGTGTCCAGGAGCTTCCTTGTGCCTGTAGACTTTAAACAAAACAGAAAACATTTCAAGTAATAGAGTTAGAATGTTCGAGAGTTTCTGTCTAGTTAGCCGTTATTGATTTAAATATCATTCTTGTTCTCCCCCTTTTTGTCAGCAATCAAAAAGTGTTAGTGATGTGCTAAAATAATTAAGATCAGAAAAACTAATCATATTAAGATAGTTCAGAATCAAAACAAGAAAATATTACAAAACATAATCAAAACAGTACATCAGAAAATCAAGAAAACATGAAAAAGGTCATGCATGAAAGAAAAGATTTAAGGTTGAGGAGGCAAGCGTGTGAACAGACTCTCCAGCATGGCTTGAATCTTTTCAGAAGTCTCATTCTGCTTATGCACCATGCTGACAACAGTGTCAATCTTGCTGTCCTGCACATCCATTCTCTCTTTCATCTTCTGATCGTTTTCATCCATTCGCTGCTGTAGACGCATGTCATTCAACCTTAGTTCTTCCAGACTCTGCCTGTCCAAGGCAGCTTGAGAAGCATCAGAAGCAGGAGGCTTCTCAGAACTTTCAGCAACATCTTCTGCTTGACTTTCTTCAGCCTGAATGGTCTTGTCTTCTTCTGATTGAGTGGTCTTGTCCTGTACCTTTGCAGCTTGCTGTTTCTCAGACCAAGGTTCACTGTCCAGAGGGAGCACGTCCTCTTTCAGAAGCATACTTCCAACTTCATTCAGAAGCTTGCTGAAATTTTGTTGTGCCTGCTCATAGTTGATATCCTGCAACTTGAGGGCTTCAGCACGTACCCAAAGTCTGAACTGTGACCAGAGCTGATCAGAAGCAGCTGGGTCAATCATTCTCGGACAGACTTGCTTCAAAGAAGCAATCCATTGCAGCACACCTGTTTCAAAATTCAAAATACCAGAGCCAACATCTGGTTGCTTTGGTTTTGGGATGGCAATTTTGTGTTTTAGATCAGCAAGACGGTCAAGACTGGTTAAGTCAATGAAAGTCCTGCTGGGGTTTTCAGAGGTTTTCTGAGAGGCTGTTTGTTTTGGAGAAGGGGTATCAGAGTCAGATATTTCGATTGGAGTGGGTGGTGTTTTGGGAGTATTTGGAGGTGTCGATTCTGATGAGGATGGTAACTGGGGCATGACAACAGTTGTTCCACATGGAAACTGAATTGCCAGCGGTGATGGTTGAGGTGAATGAGGTTCAGATTGATGAGGGGAAGGAGTTTCAGAGTGGTGAAACACTGTTTGTGGTGAAGGTGGATTTATTTCTGGTTGGGGAGAGGGAGGTGGAATCTCTGATTGCTCAGGGATCAGAGGTTCTTTTGAGAGTGGTTGTTGTTGTTCTGGTTCTGGTTGTTTTTGTTCTGGTTCTTCAGCAGATTGTTGTTGTTCTGGTTGTGGAGGAGGAACATTTTATGGTTCAGAGTTTGGTTGAGCAGAGGCATGTTGACGCTCAATATCAGACAGCACTTGGTCAAGTGCTGATGTTGTTGAAATTGTTGGTTGTTTGGGGTGTTTGGTTCTAGGTCTTCTGAGTTTTAATGCCTCAGAAGGGTCTTCTTCTTGTACGGTTTCATCAATGGTAGGGATGGGAATTGATATTCTATGAGAGGTTTGAGGAGGTATAGATGTTGGAATAGTAGATGAAATTAAAACAGGGGCAGCAGATGAAATACCTCTTTTCTTTGGAGTCTGCTGAGATGATCCTTCTGATGGCGCTTTCCTCTTCTTTGTCTTCTTCAGAGTCACTTCTGGTTGGGGTTGATGCAGATCTCTGATATTCAGCTTTGGATATGTACCATCTGCCTTGTACGCATCCAAGTTCCTGAGAATCACCTCTGGTTTGGATTCAATTTCAGAAAATAACGGAAAATCACTCAGAGGCACTCTTCTGCTGGAGATATCAGCAGTGGACGTAGCTCTGGGTTCCTTCTGAATATTTTCTATCAGCTTCATCTTTTTCAGATTCTTTGCGTTCAGAGGTTTCCCAATTGTTGGTTCAATAGTGCTCAGCTCTTGAGCTTCTATCAGATGCTCAATCAGCCTATTCTCTGTCAGAGTATCTGATATTAGCCTTCCAAAAGGTATCCAGTCCCTCTTGGTTCTTTCTTCTTCCCTTGTTTCTTTCACACTGGTTCTGAGGTGGTTGAACAGGAAGTGAGCCAGATTGATCTTTACCTTCTGATCAATAAAGTAGATCAGAAACTGCTGATCCACATTTATGTAATCAGGAGAACTTGTTGGTTTCCTGTGGTTGAAGCACCCCAGAATGATCTTAGCCCATACTCTGAAATGATCCTTCAAATCCTTAATCTTGCTGCTGGGCATCCCAAGAGTGAAAATCCTGTTAGCTACCACACCTATATCAGCACATCTTTCAGCCATGTCCACACAACGGACGCCACCACCACTTTGACCGATTAGCCTTGCAATGAGATCTTCAGAAATCACAATCTTCTTCCCCATAACAGAAGAGATGACTAGATGTGTTGAAACCTTGGCGTGAATCCAAAATTCCTTGACCAGCGCTGGGAATGTTGGTCCAACCAACCTATCGAAATACCTTTCCCACTTTTGAGCCCTAATTTCTTCAGTTAGGTCAAAACCATTCTCCTTCAAGCTTTCAAAGTCAATGATTAACTCAGAAAGCACTTCAAGATTCTTCACCGGAGTGAGGAGAGTTCTGAGTGGCACTTGATATTGCTCAGATGATGCTTTCTTCTGATTACCTGCAGAAACGCTACTGGAGGTTTCCATGTTCACACTAAAAAGGTTTTGAGAATGAACTGAGGAAAAAGGTTTGCAAGAGATGAACTCAGAAATATGCAGAAAATGCTTGAGTATTAGTGAGAAAGCGTAAAGAATAAGAATGAGAGATTAATGTGCTTAAATAGAGTTTTCAAAACTATTTTGAAAAGATAAACGTTTTTAAGAGAGAGAAAAATCATGATTGCCATTTAAAAGCATGATTACTTTTCATTAAATGCTTGCTGATTTTGGGGGATTTGAGAAAGATACTTAAAAACCGTTACCAGACATGTGTCTCAATGCACCCAATCAGCGCTTTGCCTTCTCAGAAGCGTGCACGCGTTCTGCTTCAGAGATATGCTGATGATTGGATGACACTTGTTTGATGTAGTGATCAGCACGTCTGTCTTTGAGCTTAGACTCTCAGATCTTTAGACTTGCATCTGATACAATTTGCATGTTCTATCTTTCTGAAAGGAGATTGATCAGAAGTTCACAGTAAAATAATTACATTCTGAAGGTAAATATATGGAATTAAAACATTTTCACTCTGGGCACACTTTCATTCTGAGATGTTTCAGAATGAAATTAAACCTATCTTCTGAAAGGGGTTTAGTAAAGATATCAGCCCATTGATGGTCTGTATCTATAAATTTTAAGTTCAAAATACCTTTCTGAATATAGTCCCTAATGAAGTGATGTTTTATTTCTATATGCTTAGCTCTAGAATGTAATATGGGATTCTTACTTAAGCAAATAGCAGAAGTATTATCACAAAGTATAGGAATGTTACTCTCAAAAATCTGGAAGTCTTCAAGCTGACTTTTCATCCAGAGCATTTGTGTGCTACATCCTGCTGCTGCTATGTACTCAGCTTCTGCTGTTGACAGAGCAATTGTTGATTGTCTTTTGCTGGACCAAGAAATCAGATTTTCTCCCAGAAACTGGCAGCTTCCAGAAGTACTTTTACGTTCCACTCTGTCTCCAGCAAAATCAGCATCACAGTAGCCTACTAAGCTGTAATCACTAGATTTTCTATAAAACAAACCCAGATTAGTAGTACCTTTCAGATACTTGAAAATTTGCTTAACTGTTGTTAAGTGAGATTCTCTAGGATCTGATTGGAATCTAGCACAGATACAAACACTGAATAATATGTCAGGTCTTGTAGCAGTCAGATAGAGGAGAGAACCAATCATACCTCTGTAGACTTTCTGTTCTACCTTTTTGCTTACCTCTTCTCTTTCCAGAATGCACGTGGGATGCATTGGAATCTTTGATGGCTTACATTCTGAGAGGTCAAATTTCTTCAGAAGATCTCTGATGAATGTAAGTTCCTTCTGGAGTTTGATTGATCTGAATTCCTAGAAAGAATTTCAGTTCCCCCATGAGGCTCATCTCAAATTCTGCCTGCATACACTTAGCAAATTTTCTTCCAAGAGAAGGATTAGTAGAACCAAAAATAATATCATCAACATAAATTTGACAGACTAAGATGTCACTCTTAACTGATTTACAGAATAGAGTAGTGTCCACTTTCCCTCTGGTGAATTCATTTTCAAGCAGAAAGTTACTTAGCCTTTCATACCAAGCTCTGGGAGCTTGTTTCAGACCATACAGTGACTTCTTTAGTTTGAAAACATGTTCTGGATGTTTTGTATTTTCAAAACCTGGGGGTTGGTGTACATAAACTTCTTCTTCTATATAACCATTTAAGAATGCACTTTTGACATCCATCTGATACAGAGTGATGCCTCTATTAACAGCAAATGAAATTAAAAGTCTGATAGATTCTAACCTGGCGACTGGGGCAAAGGTTTCTGTATAGTCTATCCCCTCTTGCTGACTATAACCTTGTGCAACCAGTCGTGCCTTGTTTCTGATGACTTCACCTTGTTCATTTAGCTTGTTTCTGAACACCCATCTTGTTCCAATGACGTTGAATCCTTTTGGTCTGGGAACGAGATCCCATACGTCGTTTCTGGTGAATTGATTCAGCTCTTCTTGCATTGCCAGAATCCAGTCATTATCCAGAAGTGCTTCATCAATAGAAGAAGGTTCAATCAGAGACACAAGTCCCATAAGTGTTTCTTCAGAGTTTCTGAAGCTTGCTCTTGTTCTGATTGGATCTTCCTTTCTTCCTAGGATAGTCTCTTCTGGGTGATCCAAGCTGCTTCTGGGTAATCTCTTCTGAGGTTGATCAGCAGCTGTTGTAGGATTTCTAGCAGTGCTCCTTTCAGACGTTAAAGGAATGTCTGTGTTGAGAGCTTCTGATGACTTGTCTTCAGAACCTGCAAATTCAATTTCTATACCTGCAAAAACTTCATTCTGCTTTGACTTTTCAGAGTCAAGCTTGTCATCAAAACGAACACTGATTGATTCTTCCACAATCTGTGTTTCTGTATTGTATACTCTGTACCCTCTTGAGCGTTCAGAGTATCCTAACATAATACACTTCTGTGCTTTAGAGTCAAACTTGTTCAAATAATTCTTTGTATTTAATGTAAAGCAAGTACATCCAAATGGATGAAAATATGAAATGTTGGGCTTTCTGTTCTTCCACAATTCATATGGAGTCTTTTCCAGAATAGGTCTTATTGAGATTCTATTCTGAATGTAGCACGCTGTGTTTACTGCCTCTGCCCAGAAGGTCTTAGCAACGTTTGTCTCATTGATCATGGTTCTGGCCATTTCTTGCAATGTTCTGTTCTTTCGTTCTACAACTCCATTTTGTTGGGGAGTTCTAGGACAAGAGAAATCATGCAGAATGCCTCTGTCATTAAAGAATGACTCAAAATCTTTATTTTCAAATTCTCCACCATGATCACTTCTGACTTTAACGATTCTAAGATCCTTTTCATTCTGAACTTGGTTGCAGAAGGTAACAAACACAGAGTGTGACTCGTCCTTGTGTCTTAAGAACTTTACCCATGTCCATCTGCTATAGTCATCTACGATTACTAACCCATACTTCTTACCACTGACTGAAGCAGTTTTAACTGGTCCAAATAAGTCAATGTGCAGAAGTTCTAATGGCTTAGAGGTAGAAACAACATTTTTGGATTTAAAAGAAGGTTTTGCAAATTTGCCTTTCTGACATGCTTCACACAGAGCATCTGAATTGAACTTCAAATTAGGAAGTCCTCTGACCAGATTGAGTTTGTTAATCTGAGATATTCTTCTCATACTAACATGCCCCAATCTTCTGTGCCAGATCCACTGCTCGTTGTTAACAGACAGAAGACATTTTACATTCTGACTCTTTAGTTCAGAAAGTTTGATTTTGTAAATGTTGTTTTTCCTCTTACCATTAAACAGGATAGTCCCATCTTTCTGACTAACAGCTTTACATGATTTTTGATTAAAGATTATATCATAACCGTTATCACTTAATTGACTTATGGATAACAGATTATGCATCAATCCATCTACTAGCAGAATATTATTAATAGAGGGAAGATTTCCATTACCTACAGTTCCAGAGCCAATTATCTTTCCCCTCTGATTGCCTCCAAAGCCAACGTGGCCTCCAGGCTTAAGTTCTAGGCTTTGGAACATATGCCTTCTTCCCATCATGTGTTGTGAGCAGCCAGAGTCCAGGTACCATGACTGGTGTTTCTGACTTGCTGCTAAAGATATCTGCAACATGTATTATTTTATCCTTAGGTACCCAGATTTTCTTGGGTCCTGATTTGTTAGTTTTACCAAAACTCTGGTTGAATTTTGGTTTCACAGAGTGCTTACTGCTAGTATATTTGATATCATGTGTGTGACCATACACAAAGTGTGAATTTAGAGGAGTGTGTTTAATGGTTAAGTCCATGACATTCTTTGGTGTAGGAACCTTACCTTGGTATCCTATTCCTTTCCTGCCGTTTCTGCTAACTCCATAGATCATTGAAGCCATTCTGCTTCTATCTATGCTTTTAGCTAGGAACTTCTGGAAACTGTGATCATACTCCTTGATGATCTCATCAGCGTTGCTGGGAGTTTCAGAAATTGGTTCCTTCTGAGAGTTTTGTAAAGAGTTTTCTAATTTTGAAATCTTATTTCTCAGCTCAGAATTTTCCAATTTGAGACTCTCAGACTTATTAGAGTCAGATTCAAGATTCCTTTTCAGGTCTCTGAATTTAGCTCTAATTTGCTGATAACGTTCCAGAATCTCATTAAGGCTTTCAGCAAGTTCAGCCTTTGTAAAGTTAACAGCGAAGTTAGGAAATACCTCTTCAGTGTCTGATTCTGAGTCTGATTCAGAAGCTTCACTATCTTCTGAAATGTTAGCCATGAGAGCTATGTTTTCCCTTTCATCATCTGATTCTGAGTCAGCTTCAGACGAGTCAGAGTCATCCCATGTGGCCATGAGACTTTTCTTCTTCTCTCTTCCAAACTTCTTTTTGGGCTTTTCCCTCTGAAGCTTTGGGCAGTCACTCTTGTAGTGTCCTTGCTCATTGCACTCATAGCAGATGATGTCTTTGGTGTTTGGCTTTTTGCTACTGGAGGAGCCTTCAGATCTTCTGTATCCAGAGGAAGAGTCTGTCTTTCTGTTTCTGGAAGAAGACTCGTTCTGATCAGATCTTCTGGGATTCCTGAACTTCCTTTGTCTTTGCTTCCACAGTTGATTTACTCTTCTGGAGAGAAGGGAAAGTTCGTCTTCTTCTGATGAGGATCCATCAGATGTTTCTTCAACTGCCTGCAAAACTTTAGACTCAAATTTTCTGTTAGATTTTAATGCTAAAGGCTTACCTTGCTTCTGAGGCTCATCAGCTTCTAGCTCTATCTCATGACTTCTGAGGGAGCTGATAAGTTCCTCCAGAGTGATTTTGTTGAGATCTTTAGCTAGCTTCAGAGCAGTAACCATAGGCCTCCACTGCTTGGGTAAACTTCTGACGATTTTCTTGACATGGTCAGCAGTAGAGTATCCTTTGTCCAGAACTTTGAGACCAGCTACCAGAATCTAGAATCTAGAGAACATAGTTTCCATGGATTCAGATTCTTCCATTTTGAACGCCTCATATTTCTGAATGAGCGCCAGAGCTTTTGTTTCTTTGACTTGAACGTTGCCCTCATGCGTCATTCTGAGAGAATCAAAAATATTCTTTGCTGTGTCTCTGTTTGAGATCTTTTCATACTCAGTATAGGAGATGGCACTGAGGAGGATGGTTCTGGCCTTGTGGTGATTCTTGAAGTCACGCTTTTGTTGATCAGACATTGATTTTCTATCAATCTTCTGACCACTTGCATTCACAGGGTGCGTGTATCCATCTGTCACCATATCCCACAGATCAGCATCATGTGCTAGAAAGAAGCTTTCAATTCTGTCTTTCCAGTAATCAAAGTTTTCTCCATCAAAGACTGGAGGTTTGCCACTGAATCTGTCTCTGTCCTCATTGTTGTCATTGCTGATGTGAGAATTGTTTCCTGCCATTGTGTTTTTCTGACGCTGGATCTTGTACTGACACGGTTAAGTGTTTTAGCTCAGAACCAGGCGCTCTGATGCCAATTGAAGTGGTGAAAAACACAAGAAGGGGGGGTTGAATTGTAAAACTGAAATCTAAAGCAATTGACAAGATATTTTTATCCTGGTTCGTTTGATCTCAAACTACTCCAGTCCACCCGTCAAGGTGATTTCGCCTCTCTCCAACGAGGTCTTAATCCACTATATTCAACTGAATATTACAGACTGCTTTAACAACTGCTAAAGCCTTCTTGATTCAAACCACAACCCGGTTTGTCAAGGTAACACTTTCTTACAAAGAGATAAAACTATGTGTGTGGATGTTTTCTACAAAAATTGTATCACAACTGTGATGTATACACAATATGAAGCTTAGAAACTAGATTTCTAAACAGTAATGGAATATCAGAGTGTGTGGTTTAGCAAAACTGAGAGAACGAAGATTATGGTTCAGCTTTTGTGCGTGTAGAGATTTGGAGAGCATTAACCATTTCAATCTTCAAAGCCTTGTTTATATAGCACTGAGATGATGAACGTTGGATGCAATATTCTTGATTCAATGCTAATAACAAGCTTTCCTTATTGAGCAGATATTGTTTGGAATGAGGCTGTTGGAATTAATTAGCTTTCAATGCACAGTACCGTTGCTTACTTAACGCAAGTTCTGGCTTGGCTCATTCTGACTCTGCTTCGCTGCTGATGAACTATTGTGTTTCTGTATCAGAGTGTTGAGCGCAGTCTTGTTCATCAGGCTTCAGCATGTACGTGAGTTGATCATCTGATTTAGACGTTCTGATCTAGCAACTTCTGATGCTGGTGTCTGAAATCAAGTTCTGATGTTGAATAGATGTGATCTTGCTTATATCAATCAGAGTATCTGCAAGTCAGAACATAATATTTTTAGGCAGCAGATAGTTCATACATGAAACTTATAAATACTATATCTTTTCACTTTGTTATCATCAAAACTTAAATATAGGGTAGTAGATTCAAACTTTGTTCTAACAGGCAGGTGATGAACCACAATGTCGGCATCCAAACCAGGCATGTCTTCGTAAGACCAAGCAAAGATTTCCATGTAGTCATGCAGCATCTGGATCAATCGTTGTTTCACGCTGAGCTCTATATTGGCACCAATCTTGACTTCTTTTCTATCTGTCCCAGTACCCAGGTTTATCGTTTCCACTGGCTCTTCATGCGGCTGAATGGCCCTCTCTTCCTGGAGTAGAAGTCTTGCGAGTTCACCAGGAACTTCGCAATCATCTTCACCTTCGTCTTCGGCCAAGTTGATCGGATTTTCGAAGTCATAACTGGCGGTAGCAGAGCTGTTACCAGTGAGATCCAGAGTGGATTGGAACCTGTATAAGTGAGTGTGTGTAAATATAGTTGTTTTGCAATATATAACAAAGAAAGAAAAAGAGCACAAGATTTGAAATGCAACAACGTCCAATGTTTTGATTAATGATATATGGAAATGTCATACAAAAAACCCTCACAAATGGAGCCACGGTGCCTCGGGTAGGACACTGAGCCAATAAAAGTTTCAACATATTATTTGTTACAAATTGAAAACAAAAGAGTTCATTACTGCGTGACAAATGTAATAGGTGTAAAATCTTTTGCCGTCTAGTTGCTTGGTCTGTTGTTGGTTGTTGGATAGATCCAACTATCAAATTCTGCTTCCTCCATGTCCTCCTCGATAGCATTCACCTTTGGGTTGGTGATGAACACCGGAGGCTTTCTGATCCTTTCTTTGCGAACAGCCCTCTGAGCCTCTGCAGTGAAGCCCAGCCCAAATTTGTCGGTCTTTTGAGTGAAGTCAGGAAGTTGACCCCAGTTTACGCACTTGCCTTTCTCGATTACAGCCCGGGCATCCTTCAAGGAAGCCATCTTCAAGGGAAAGTCTTCTTCAACCACTGTCTCAGCTGACGCCAATGTTGGAGGTACCTCTTCAAAATGTTGAAAAGGGGTTTCAATAAACTCCCCGTCCATCTCGATATACCGGAATGAATTCAGATGACTTACCATGTATTCCTCCTCTCCCTGCACAGTAACAATCTTCCCTCTGACAGGGTATTTGAGCTTCTGGTGTAGAGTGGATGTTACCGCCCCATCCTTGTGAATCCAGGGTCGACCCAGCAAACAGGAATAAGATGGACGAATATCCATCACGTAGAACGTTAAGTCAAAGACTTGGGAACCCACACGAATAGGAATGTCTACCTCACCATGCACCATCCTCTTAGAACCGTCGAAGGCTCTAACAATGATTTTACTAGGTTTCAATTCCAGGCCCTCACAATCCAACCGATCTAAGGCCTTCTTGGGCAAAACATTCAGGGAAGAACCGGTGTCCACCAACACGTGTGCGAGAGTAGTGCCCCTGCATTCTATAGAGACGTGTAGGGTATCATTGTGGTTTTTTCCCTTGGCGGTCAGGTCGGCATCCGAGAGACCCAAACCATTGTCAGCTGTCAAATTGGCCACACAGTCAGTGAACTGATCTGCAGATGTCTCTTGCGGCACATGGGCCGTTTTCAAAAATGAAATCAGGGCCTTGGCGTGGGCCTCTGAGCACAGCAGCAATGATAGCATAGAGATTTTGGAGGGGGTATGCCCCAGCTATTCAACGACATTGAAGTCACTCTTTTTAATGATTTTAAGGATTTCCTCCATCTCTTGCTGGGAGGCTTCAACAGCGGTCTTTTTTGGTGCCTCCGTCCGGGCAGGCAAATCGGTAGCAACTCCTTTGCCCCGAGTATCAGAGGACTCGGCGGCAGTGGTAGACACAGGAACTTGATTTGAAACATGCACACTTGCGGGTGTGATGATAAGAGGTTTTCGGATAACTAGTGGTGCAATGTCAGGCGAGAAGAGCCTGCCACTGCGAGTAATTTTGGCGGGACCAGTGATGTTACTGATACTGGTACCGGTGTTGAACTCTTGCTTCACTCCAAGCACATACACGTCTGCCCCATAGTGCCATGGGACAGCCTTGTCAGATTCATAGAGGAGGGGTCCCTGAACAGTAATGGTAATGGGTGCAACAGACATAATTTTGACTGGCTTCCTCGGGGGAGCCTTGGTAGGATTGTTGAAAATTATGACGACAGATACTTCTTCAGCGGAAACAAACAGAACAACGGTTTTCTTGAACAGAATTTCTTTGCTATCCATCAGGCTTTGGATGCCTGACTTCAGCAGCGGACAACCGGTAGGGGTAACAGCACACAGGAGGCAACCCTTGCTACAACCCGGAAATAAACCGGCTAGCAGTAGGTTCCTCTTAACAGTCAATAGAGGGGTAGCAACATCATTCACCGAAACAGCATACAAATCTTCCTCGACGGCATTTACTCTATGCTGGGGCATAGGAGCAGTTACAACGTTTGGCCTCTCAGGCGCCTCAAACTGAATTTCCTTCGCATTAATAAGGTCTTGAACCTTATTTGTCAGGGGCCCAGCAATCATCAGTAGTATGCCCGAGGCTATCAGAGTGATAAGCACAACGGGCATTTGGGTTATACTTAGGAGATGCAGTATTCACGACCTTCGGAGCTTCTCTGGTGGTCACCAAGTTGGTTGATAGCAGTTGCGGTAAGATTTGTGACAAGGTCATACTCAGCCGAGTATACTGCCTTTTGGGCCTCTCACCCCTTTGTTGATTGTACTGCTGAGGAGCAGCAACAGGTTTTGAAATGACCAAGGCATTGACGGCTTGGCGGCGTTCGGGCTTAACTTGTCTTCTAGGACCATAGACGGCACTAACTTCCTTCTTGAAAGGCTTTTTCTCAGTACTTGCGGTGGCTCCTTTCTGTATCTTTCCTGACCTGATGCCAGCTTCTATCCTTTCACCCGTCAGGATCAAATCTGTAAACCCAGCGGAGGAATTACCAACCAAATGATTGAAGAATGGACCAGACAAGGTCCCTAGAAACATGTCAACCAGTTCACGGTCAATCAAAGGAGGCTGCACCCTGCCAGCCAAATCTCTCCATTTTGTGCATATTCTTTGAACCCTTCGCCCATTCCCAGTGACATACCCTGAAGTTGGGTACGCGTAGGAGCGAGGTCAGAGTTGTATTGATATTGTCTATAAAACGCGGTAGGCAAATCCTCCCAATGTCGGATACTGGTTCCATCTAGCTGATAGAACCACTCAAGTTGTGACCCCGAAAGGCTATCTTGGAAGAAGTGGATCCAAAGGTTCTTGTCTGCCGTGTAAGGTTGGATCTTCCTTACGTACGATCTGAGATGCAGCTTTGGACAGGAAGCCCCGTCGTATTTTGCAAAGGCAGGCGCCTTGAACTTGTGTGGGATTACCACCCCAGAAGATAACCCCAAATCTCCGAAATCCAGCCCCGGCACATTTTGAATCTCCATGGAACTCAAGTGGTCCTCTAATTGCTTGTATCTGTCAGCAGCATGAGGGTATTGTTCGTCATTGTAATCCGTCTCGTTGTCAGAGACTGCAGGACTAGGAGCTCCTTCCCCTTGGGGACTGTCTTTCTCTGCAGAGGAAGTAGTTGGATCAGCCTCGTTATGGAGTGTGTTCCCAAACCTGCGTCCAGTATTGACCAACGCAGTCCTCTTCTTCTTCTTCTTCTTTAGGAGCAGAGCCTTCAAATCTTGTTGACCTTGGGACAAGCTCATGACCATCTCTTGAAACTGGGCATTCTGGGCCTGGAGGGCCTTGATAGCTTGTTCACTGGATGATTCAGGATTCATGATGACTGTTCAAAAATAAACAGCGAAGAAGATTAAGCAACCTGTAGAAAAAAGGGTACCTGTTATGCACATGATGCATGAGATGCTATTTATGCAATGCATTCAAGGATTTTAGAAATTCACAATTGTTGCAGACAAAAAGAACGCACGTCATATTAATAAGAAGAAATTTGTTAGTACATAAATACCCCATGGGCCAAATATTACAAAAACAATCTCTCAAGGTAAAAAGACGTTGCACATCCTCTTTGGTGCGATGTAGGTGTTAAGGGTCTCTTGCTCATGGAGTCAGCGGGTGAGCTCTAGAACCTTCTTCTCGCTGGCGTAGAAGCTGGCTTCAAAAGTGTTCCGTTCCTCCTTGAGTTGGATCCAACTCTTCTGCATCTCCTCCCACGATGTAGGCATGTCAGGATGTAGGATGGTGTAGGGAACCTCTCCTTCCTTAACGGGCTCTTTAATCACAGGGAGAACATGAGGATAAGGCATCATTAGACTCTGGGCTCTGGTTCGTACCCACTTGAGATAAGGCTCAAGAGGGATGGAATTCTTGTGTCCCAGAGTCTTGCTATCAACCTTGTTGGGCACCCCCCAAGCTCTGATGAATCTTTGGCGAAGTCCTTGCGCATCGTTGTCGAAGTCAAAAACTAGGTCAGGAATTAACATGTCGTGAGGGCCATCTCTTCGTGCATATCCAAATTGCCTCAAAGCTAGGCAAGGGTTGTAGTTAATGCCCCCTCTAATGCCAAGTAATGGAACATTAGGGAACTCTCCACAATGATCGACGATGATGACATTTTCTCTGGACCGAGAACACCAATGTACATCAGAGTGAGTAAGAGTCACCAACCGTTGGGACCACCTTGAGCCTTGGTCATTCTTCAAGACAGATTGTGGAAGGTGCAAAATAAACCACCTTGCAAGGAGAGGAGTACAGCACATGAGAACACCCCTCTTTCTCATTGTTCGTGTGTAAAATGAGTGAAGGATGTCCCCAAGCAATGTTGGTATTGGATTTCTGGACAAGAAGATTTTGACGGCGTTAACCTCTACAAGCTGGTCAGGATTTGGGAACAAGACCAACCCATAGATAAGGAGCGCCACAATTTCTTCAAAGGCTTGTAGGTCCAATGAATTCCAACATTCTTGTGCCTTCTCAAACAAGAATTTTGCTAAGAAACCTTTGACGCCGCTTCTAGTTTCCCAATGCCCCTTGATGTCAGAAGGTTGTAGATGTAATGCTCGAGCAACATCTTCCGGCTTTGGTTCCTTTTCCGTACCGTTAAAAGGTAGTTGATTAAGGATAGGAATTCTCAAGAGTTGAGAAAACTCCTCCAAAGTGGGCACCAACTGGTAGTCGGGGAAAGTGAAACAGTGGTGAAGAGGGTCAAAGAACTGAAATAGCACTTTCATCATGTCCTCTTCAATGTTGGTGTTGACTAAGCTGAGCAGTCTACCATGTCTTTCACTGAAGGGAGAGCTTTCCGGAATTCTTGATGTGAGCTCCTTGAGTTGAGGAGGGATTCTCACAAGATTGACTTGGATGGTTTTTCTGCGAGGAATTTCCATGACCTACAAAACAAGAACAAAGATGAAGATCTAAACCCTTGAAGTGGTTAGTAAATGCATATGATGTTTTATGATGTTCATGATGTATGCACAAACATATGTACAAGCAATTCACACCAAACCCTAGTTTCAGGCTGGCATGGGGTTTCATAGGTAAGTACCCTCTTGAGTGTAGTTGGCTTAAAAACCTGTCCTATAAATAGTAACCGGGTTCTAAGGAGCTCAATATCACTGGATGGTTTTCATTGTTCATTGTTTTGGTTTAGCCACTTAACTAGCGACCAAAATATTCCAAGAAAACAACCCTCAATGAGTGTAGTATCGAGTATCTACCAACTTTGGACTGCACCAAAGCTGGTCATCTCACTACCCCTAATGAAAGGCCAAGATGGTCAAGTAAGGTTCTAGGTCATTAGTGCTTAGTGACATCACTCAGCGGCCCCGTACTCTCCTTGATTGAACTCAAGGGTTACCGGTACTCACAAATATGTCGCACTAATATAGATATTGCTTCGACCGTGTCGGTATACCCCGCACAGTTTCCACAATGTATTGCTATCTATGAATGTTTCCCAAAATCCGGGTGTAGGATTGTAAACCCAAACAAGAGAGCCAAGATATAAAGCAATCAAAACAAACAATTAGTCATGCAAGAGGGTGATCTAAGCCCTAAGGTTACTCCACTTTTAAATTTCTCCCCAGCAAAGTCGCCAGTTCTGTGATACGGTGGGAGAACTGACTTGAGTTTTGCGTTTGTATTCGCAAATGTTTCGGTTGAGCAAGAGTCGCCACCGACTTTTTGTTTTATCCTAAGGAAAGGTTAAAAAAGCACAGCAAAAACCTTTGAGATGTTTTCTTGGGTTCGGGGAGTAGATTATAGAAAGGGAAGGTATTAGCACCCTTTCTATCCATGGTTATCCATGGGCTCTTAGTTACTTGCTTAGATCAACTTGCCTTAATTTTCAATTGTTTGAAATGGTGCTTTGTGTGCGTGGGTTTGAAAATGTTTTGAAAAGAAGCCAATGTGGTGGCAACCTTTGTAATGATCCATGTTGGGATGTATACAAAGGTGTATGTCTTTTGAAAAGTTTTTCAATGTTTTTGAAAGTGTAGTGATGTGTGGTTTGAAAAATAGGCAAGTGTTTTGTTTTGCAAGTTGACAAGTAATCAAGAGTTATCTACCCTAAATTTCTCAAAGATCTTTGCTATGTTTTAACCCTTTTAACAATTTTGTTCCACCATTGTATTTGGTGGACAATCTTGTGTTAGGATGTGAAAGGGACGGGCGCGGGTCATCGTTTAGACCATAATTGCAATGGTGCCAAGTATCTTTGGGCAATTTTTCCTTTAAGGGACTTGATCATTTTTAGGCAACTTTCGAAAGCGTCATCGAGGGACTATGATCATTTGAATTGTTTTGTTTTGCCCAAAGAGACCTAGCATGCAATATGGCCCATTATTGAAGGCAACAAGTGGAATACCCTAGGGGTACAAGTGTGATTAGTGTTGTCCATTTTCATGCTTGATTATCTTTGAAGTTAGGTCAAACTATTTTGGTTAATTGATTTGCATACAACCCTAATTCTAGCATGGCATATTTAGAAAGCTTGTAAATGCGAAAAATAAAGTTCCTAAGTTATTACAACACAATATATGGGATGGGGGGTACAAATGTTCAAATGGGGGTATTTTGACAAGAATTAAAACCCTAGACTATTACATCAAATTGGAATTTTGCAAGGTATTTAATTACACAATATTTAAATAAAATAAAATAAATATGCAAAATGCAAAAAGTTTTTTTTTATGTATGTAAAAGGTATTTATCATGTACCAAATAAAATAAAATTAATTAATTTTTTGGGATTTTTATGCATTTAGGGCAAAAACCCTAATTTTACAAATAAAAGTATTTATTGTATAATATATGTAATATTTATTTATCATGTACAAAAAAAATAATGAAAAGAAAAATACATGAAAAAAAGGTAATTTTTAAGTTAAATATTAGTAAAAAAATAAAATGTATTATTATGTTATGTTTTTTAACCTAAATGTATTAATAAATACCTAAATATTAATAATATTTACTAAACACTAAATATATGTGTGAAAAATAATAATATTTAATATTTACAAAAAAATGTATTTTTTTTTATAAAAGGTTTTTTTTTCAAAGATAAAATAAAACAAAAGTCAGAAAATAAAAAGTGTTTATATTATTTTAGTATTTTAAGTAAAAGAGTATTTATATATTATTTATGCACAAATGTTAATTTAAACCAATAAATGTCTAATAAATACAAAAATGGTTTGAAAAATATTTTTTATATTTTTAATATTATGAGAAAAAAATAAATAAGTCAGAAATAACAAGCAAAAGTCAAAAAATGATCAAAATAAACACAATGGGCCAAGGGGGTTCAAAAGTAAAAACAAGGTGCAAATAAGAAAAATAAAACAAGCCCAGCCCAAAGGACCTTCTTCAACCTCTGGCCAGAATTTTTTCAAAAAACGCGCGCCTCCTACACTGATTCAAACATCTGGATTCCTGGACTTTTAGCACAAACTTACAACATGAAAAATGTTAAGCATCAAGCCACGATTCTGGACATATAAAGAACTCATCCTAACTCTCAGAAATGAGAGAGAATTTCTCCATTCCCAATTCCTGACCTAGTTTTTGTTCCATGTTCAGACTTTAAATTCTCATAACACACATAACATAAATGAAAACTAATTATATGGGCATGTTCAGGGCCATGAATGTGACATAATTTTTTCACAAATCTAAACCTAACAATGCCTGGATAGAGAGATAAGAGTTCATGAACTTACCTGTTCAGTTGGAATCGTATCTGGTGATGGAGGTGTTTTCAATGCAAGGTGATGATTGGTGTAGCTTCCTTGATGTCCAGGGATGCTATTCCAAGCTTTAGTTTGCTTTGAAACCAAGTGAATCGTGTTATGGAACTTCAACTGCAAAACAGAAAAATGAAAATGGTGATGTTGATTAGGAGTGTTACAGTCTGCTTCTGATGCTTTGGACAGTTTGTATGGATGGTAGGGAGAGTGTTTGAAGTGGTTTTGGCCAAGATGCACGATGGAAATGAGCTGTGGGATTCCAAGTGCAGGATGCCCTGTTTTTGTGCAGTTTAATGGTGATTCTGTGTTTGGGGATGTTTGGAACTTGGTTGGCTTGTGTTTCAGCTTAGGTTTGATGATTAGAAAGTGTTCAATAACTTTGCTTAAGGTTCTCTTGGCTGAGATGATAGTTGGTAGGTGTTATGCAAGTTTTCTTCTTACTTAAGCAACAAAATGCCAAGTTGAGTTTTAGACTGATGGAGGCCCCTCAAATGTGCTGCTAAGCTTTCCCTTGATCAGTGGGATTAGCTCAAAAACTTGTGCCAAGGAGATTTTGCTGTGTACCTCTTGATTTGCTAATTGACATAAAGTTATACTTTTGCAAAAATGGACATTATGCTTTTTCTATTTTGGGACTAAACCTTCATGTAATGCTTAAACACATAATCCAAGGCTTGAACACAAAGGGTTTGCATTTAATTTATGAGTGCAAATGGGATATAGGACCTGTAATCAAGTTGTGCAAGCTGATTTGAAAAATTGCACAAGTTATGAACATGTACATGGCCATGAATCAAAGTGACTTTTTCCCAACTTGCCAAATTCGATTCTCCCTAACCATGAGGTTGTTTGATGAGTTCTTGGACATTTTGGAAATCTTGGAATGTGTACTACAATCCATCTTTGAAATGAAAATTGAAATTCCAAGTGGAAGCATGTGAAAAGTGGTCTTGAAGTTAGGCAAAAATCCTGCCTAAAATGGTTCAAAATTTCTCTAAGTTAAGAATGGTTTGGTACCCTTGTTCCAAAAATTGTAACTTGAGCTACAAGCTTCTTTTGAGGAAACTTTGTGAATCAAAGTTGTAGATTTTGCAATGGACTACAACTTTCATGTTTTGACTTTTCCTTGAATCCAAATGAATCTTGGTGAGAAAGTGGGACAAAGTTAGAAACAAATTAGGGTTTTTCATAACTTAGAAAAATTCTAAGTTATGAAAAATCTTCATTTCAAACCCTAATTTGTGATTCTTGATTTCTTGATGAACAAGTTTCATGATTTGCCATGTTTTGATGAAAAATGAATCTTGACACTTGATTTTGACCAAAAAGTCAAAGTTTGACTTTTCAGTATACAGTCAAAAATTGACCAATTGACTGGAGAATTCAACTGTCAATCTTGTGCATTTGGGATCTTTTGAACTTGTTGAGTATGTCAAGACAATTCCATGGGGTCCTTGAGTCCATATGTGAGCTTGGTTTGCCATTGGCTAGGTCAAACAGTCAAAAATTGCCTTTGTGCAATCAAAACCCTAAAAATGACCATTTTGCCCTTTTGGTGATCTGATCAAATTTCTTGTGGAATTATGATCCAAACTTGATCAAATGGTCCATATGAGTTCATAATGTTGATGTGGGTCAATTTTCATGAGGTTTGACTGTCAATTGGACACAATTGACTTTTTCCCCAATACAGTTGATTTCTAGGTCAACTGTCCAATTGACTGGGCAAAGTTTGGAATCAAGGCTTGAAACTTGGTATGGATAAACTTGGGAGTCCAAAATGAAGCATGAAAGTCTTCTTAGGCATTTTAGGTCAAAATATCTTTGTGCAAACACAAACCCTAATTTGGGTCAACAGTGCTAGGAGAAGTCTTGCAGAGGAAACCCTAACTGGATCTTGAGCTCCAAGGGCCTTTGTGATGAGAAAATATTGAGAAAATGGGAGGGCAAATTTTGGGGTACAACATGACCCTTTTTGCAAAATTGCCAAAAGTCAAAAGTGGCCAAAATTGCATTTTTTCTAGATGGGCCCAATTTTTTATGCTTGCATTGAGTTTGTAACATGACCCACGACCCATGAGCCCTTCCATTTGTCATTCTTTTATTTTTATCATTTATTTTGATTTTATTTCAATTAAATAAAATAAAATCAAAATAAAATAATGAAAATATCAAAAACTAATCAAGGCTTGAGATTTTGTGCATGTTTAGGTCTATTATACAGTTGGAAGTGAGATTAAATCGTGCAAGGCTCATATGGACACAAAAGATTGCATTTTCTTGATTTGGAAAGATTTTCACAAAGGATCAAATCATGAATCAATGATCTTAATTAGACAAAATTTGATACAAGTTTGCAACCCTAATTCGTTCTAGGGTACATAAGGACCATTTGCAGATCAAAAACAAGGGGATGGGAGGCGTGTAAAAGAAAAGGCAAGTTTCAAAAAATTCAAGAAAAGTGGCAAACTGATTTCCATGTTTGAGATTAATTCAAAGCATTCTAACCATCCCAAACGTTTGTTGGACATCCCAGGAACGTGTTTCAACCATTAACAAGCTTTCCCACGTTCAGAATTGCACTGTAAGTACCACACGGTTTTCATATTTTCTTGAAATTGAATACCATCATTCTAGAATCTTTAACATGATTTATTGGTATATTCTTAGTCCTTGAGTTATTTGCAAGCTAATGGTAATGATTATTTGCATTTTTGTTGATTATACATCAAGATGCCATAGTTAGGGTTCTTGCTTCGTTTTTAGGGTTTTTCTGTACAGGGACAATTGGCCATGGATAGTGGTACCATGATGCTTGTAAGGTTGCAACGAGTTGATTGGCACCACCGGTTATGATTTATCATGCAAGGACACGATTTTGGAGTGGATAAGAGTTGTACCTACACCAAGGTGACCGTAGGTAAAAGTCAAGAAACTTTTAGCAACGGTGGGAGGAAGAAGAAGGGTAACGTGGCACTCCATGACTCACCCATTCAAATTTCACGCGTTGTTTGAGTTTAACCACTTGTTTTATCATATAATGTTTGTTTGTTGTTATTTGTACAAATAACGTGGCCAGCTCAGATGGTAAGCATGCAGCGTGAAAGTGCTCAAGGACCTGGGTTCGATCCCCAGGTCCCAACAATGTTCCATATTATTTTTACTTGTATAATCAGGTGCACAAGCGTCCCATAAGTCCACCATACATCCTCAATATCCAACCAATCAGATCATCAGCAAGCCAGATCCAGGACTCCTCCCATAAGGGTCCACCATGGGCATAAGTCAAGCAAGCGCATGAGATTGAAAAAGTCAAAGCAGGCCAAGAGTTATTGGGCTCAAAATTGCAAGTCACACCCCCTTTTGCTGAAAACCATCAGGCCCTTTTCTTTTTCTTTCCTAATTTTTTCTTTTATTTATTTAATTTGTTTAAATTATTTTCTAATACAAATAATTTCTTTTTTTCACAAAAAATCATAAAATCAATTTTCACAAATTTAGAATTAGGTTTTATTTTATTTTATCAAATTAAATTTAATATTAGTTTAATTTAACTTAGGTTAATTCTACTTTTTCTTTATAATTAAAATCAATTAGAAAAAAAATTAGGATTTGCTTTTGGCTTAATTTTTATTTCTTTCTCAAAATACAAAAAAAAAACAAAAATAGGTTGATTTAATTATTTTTCTTAAATTTTAAATTAATTAGTAATTAGGTTTTTATTTATTAAAATCTTATTTTCTCAAAACAATCAAAACAACAAAAAATGATTTTTCTTTTTAAGTTTTAATTAGGTTTAGATGGGTCAAAACCCCAATCCCTTTTCGTTTAACTCATCGCGCGCGTTTCATTATTTTCGCAATATTAATGTAACTGCTTACAGTATGTAATAGTTTAATTAGGATTTTCTTTTATTTATCGTTTTTACGGGTTTTTTGGCTATGTAATTAATCCCTACCCGAAGCCTTGTAATAGCGTAGGTTTTATTTCTCGCATTTTAATTCTCGCAAATATTAATTGTTAGATGTATGATAATAGGATTGTATGACAAGACTGTATGTTAATTTAAAATGGCTAGAAAACCCTAATGTGCAAAGATAATAACTGAAGTCAAATCACTCGCACATGCGCACTCTTAGGGTATACTCTCACTTCGGTTACCTTCAGTAAACGGTCACTAAAGTATAGGGTGTCTTAGTGGTCTCCCTCCTGTCTAAACAAAGATCAAATGTCCCATTCGGAAATGTTGCCTCAGAAAGGTTGCCTCGGAAAAATCGCCTCGGAAATGTTGCCTCGAATATGATCTTAAGACATTAGGGTTATTACTAAGACGTCCTAACATTGCTTTAGTGATTGCACGTCCCTTACGAATTGACCCTTATAACTCCAACGACGGTGCTTCCTATTTCTCAATAGTAGGATAGAATTGTCTAAAGGAAACGAGAACAGAAACAATCCTTTTTTGAGTAGGTAGATGCTAGTAGGTACTTGCTCAAAATCAAACTTTTCACACCAAACACTTTTCAAACATAGTTTTCAAAATAACTTCGTAACTCTCTTGAAGACAGAAGCAAGAGTTAAAACGAAGTAAAACAAACTTTTCAAAGCAAACACACAAGCAAATTTTAAAAGATGAGCAAGTACCTAAAAGCCCATGGAAAACCATGGATAGAAAGGGTGCTAACACCTTCCCTTTTTATAATCTACCCCCCGTACTCAAAATATCGAAAAAGGAATTTTTCTGTGCTTTTTTCCTTTCCAGTTGGATAAAGTAAAAGTCGATGGCGAATCTTGCTTACCATGACATTTTGCAAACACAAACGCAAAACACAAACAAGCATTTTCTAAAACAGTTGGTTCTGCCACTTTATCACAGCTACCTACTCACTAATAATAGGATAGCACTGTCTAAAGGAAAAGAGGAAAAGAACAAACCTTTTGAGTAGGTAGATAGCTCCTATTTGCTTGCTCATAAAAACAATCAAAAACAATTTTTTCACACATACACAAACTCTTTCTAAATATTTTCAAAGACAAAAAACACTTTGTATACGTTCTCGCCGAAACGAGAAACATTACAAAGTTCTCCGCACTAAGGCGTCTTTTCAAAATATCTTCAAAACACACTTACACAAAAAAGCATTTTCAAAATGAGCTAGCAACTAAGAGCCCTTAGATAACTACAGATGGAAAGGGTGCTAACACCAGTAAAATTCAGTTCTCTCACCATATTACACTTGGCCTTTGAGAGCTTTCTTGTTTTTGTATTGGATATCGAACTCCAAAATTTCTAGGGACCATTTCATCATTTGACCGACTATGGTTGGACGTCCTAGTAGTTTCTTTACAGGTTCATCTGTTTGTACCATGATTTTATGGGCTAGGAAGTAATGTCTGAGTCTCCTCGCCGTATTGATGAGGGCCAGATCTATTTTTTCAATCTATTGATACCTGACCTCGGGGCCTCGTAGTGCTTTGATGGTGAAGTATATTGGTTTCTTCCCGTCCGAGGTTTCTCGAACGAGGGTCGCGCTTAAGGACTTGGCTGAGACAGCCAGGTAGAGGAACAAAGTTTCCCCATTCTCTGGTTGTGAGAGAATAGGCGGTTGCGAAAGCGCTCGTTTTATGTAAGATGGTTTTCTAACATTCCTATGTCCATTCGAACGCCGCCTCTTTGCGCAAGAGTTTTAAAAATGGGAGTGCGTGTTGTGTGGACTTCACTATGAAACGAGAGAGCGAGGTGAGCATACCGTTCAAGATTTGTATAGATTTTTTTCGGGTTTGGCATAGGGAGCTCGGAGAATTCTCTACATTTGTCAAGGTTGATTTTTATCCCTCATTCGGTTAAATAGAAGCCGAGGAACTTTCCCTCCTTAACCCCGAAGGTGCATTTATTCGGGTTGAATCTCATCATGCATCGCCTTGCTCAATCGCAGACACTTTTTAGGTGGGCCGCATAGTTGATTTTTCGCCTGGCACTTGATGAACATGTCATCCTTGTATACCTTGAGCGTGTCCCCAATCTCGCCATGGAAGACTTTATGCATCATCCACTGGTACGTTGCGCCCGCGTTTTTTAAGCCGAAAGGCATTAAATTGTAGTAGTAATTGTCTGACCTGGTCATGGAAGTCATGCACTATTTTTCTCTCATCTCCATGGGAATTTGATTATAATTTGAATATGCGTCCATAAATGATAAGAGTTTATAGTTGGTCGAGTTGTCTACCAGCATGTCGATATTAGGTCAAGGATATGCATCTTTGGGACATGCCCGGTTGAGATCATTATAATCAACACACATATTCCATTTTCCATTATTAGTCTTAACAAGTACAACATTTGAGAGCCAGGTTAAATATAGAGCCTCATAAATAAAATTTGCCTCTAGGAGGTCTTTTACAACTTTTTCAGCAACCTCTGATTTCTCAGGAGACTGCTTACGTCTATGTTGAACTACTGCCCTAGTGGCTGTATCTACAACGAGCTGGTGGAAGGTGACCTCAGAGTCGAGTCCAGGCATTTTTGCAGCTCTCCGTGCAAAAAAATCAGCATTCATCCTCAGGAAGGCTTCGAGTTGCTTCCTTGCCGGATCGGGGAGTTCAGCTCCAATCTTTATGCCTCTGTTTGGGTCCTCATTGATGAGGATGATTTTGAAGTCTCTGTCGGGGATGAGAAGAAGAGGATCTTGTTCTCCATTAGGGACTTTGACTTCAGCTTTGGTGAATCATGTGTCTAGGTCATTGGAGCCTACATTGGGTGGAGCCTCTCGTTCTTTAGCTTGAGCGGGCTTGTCTGCCAAGGAAGTCATTGCTGCCAAGGATGCTGCATTGAAACATATTCTGGAAGTTTTTATGTCTCTGTGGATGGTGTATATGCGGTCTCTCTTTATGTAGAACTTCATCTTCAGGTGGACTGTGGAGGGTACAATGGTCAACTCGACCAGTGTCGGCCTCCTTGGGATTTAATTGCAGAGAGACGGGAAGTCGACGACTAGGAAATGGACCTTGACATGCCTGGAGACATCTTCTATCCTGAACGTGAAAAGAAACTCGAAGTAACCCCGTGGTTTGGAGGTTGAGCCTTTAAATCCTTGGAGATCGGATCCTACATATGGTGACAAGTGGCACTTGTCGAATTGGAGATTCTGGAACAGCTGGGTGTACTTGACATCGACGGAAATACCATCGTCGACCAGGATGCGATGCGATGCATGTTGATGCACGTCGAGTTGGGAGATCCACCAGGAAATTCCTCAAGATAGAAGGTGATGGGCTCTAATTTTCCCCAGAACCGGTCAAGGGTCACGGTCTGGATTGTGGATGCATCTATCAGCTCGCTAAATTTCCTTTTTGCCAAATTCTTGGAAAAACCGTTGAATCCCCTTCCAGATATGAACATGGAGGAGGGTAATTTTTCCCGTCTGCTGTGGGTAAACAAGTGCTCCTCATCGTCGATGTTGTCGGGGATGTGAAAATCCTCGGGTCGTGAGATGTTCAAAGCAACTTAGAGGGGGCCAGCTTCGTCGGAGGGCCGTGTTTCCTCCTCAATATCCTTTACCTCTCGATTTTCATGACGAGGGCATCGTTCCTTGTGTACTTCACAAGTCTCCTTACATTGATAAGGGTATCAATGGCGTCCTTCAGGTGGACGCACTCTTCAGTGACGTGGCCATGACTTTGGTGGTACTGGAAGTATTTGGCCATGTCGACACCGGGCTTGAGAGGTGTAGGTTTAGGTTGTCTAACCCCATAGTTCTTAAACTCAGCAGTAGCACACTCTACGAGAATACACTCGCAGGGAGAAGTCAATAGGGTGTACTCGGTGAAGCGTCCGACATGACCTATATGCTCACGGGAGTTGTGGGATCTTTCTTTTTTTCTCTTCTTCCCGGTTCATCGAGTTGGTCCTGCATCATTGTGCCTCGGGGAACTGGGCATTTTGCGGCTCTTAGAATCATGGGCTCTGTTGGCGGCATCCTTCTCTTTGTACGTGATGTAGGTGTGAGCTATATGGAGGAGTTCATCTAATGATCGGGGGACTCGATTCCGAATGCCTTCCGAAAGTCGCTGCCTGCAAGAAGGACTCTTTCGAGAAAGTACCTCTTTATGCGGTTGGTAGTAGGTACTTGGATGGCCTCGAGGTTGAACCATTCAATGTATGCTCTGAGAAGTTTGTCGCTCCCCTAGATAATATCCTCGAGGAACGCTTTAGCCTTTGGGTGTTGTCGAGAGGCTGTGAAGTTTCTAGAGAACTGGCTCTTCAGGATCTTCCACGAGGTGATGGACGCGGGGGAAAGGCTTTTGTACCAGTCCATGGAAGTTATTCTCAGAGTTGTGGGGAATAACATGCACTTGATTGCTCCCCCAACATTGTGGAAGTGGACCATTGCCTCAAAGTTGTCGAGATGGTCGTCGGGGTCTGTAGCGCTATTGTAGAAATTCAAAGGTGGGGGTTTCTCCATCCCCTTGGTAACAGGGCCCTCGATAATAGCTTGTGAGAGTGGACCGCAATGTCGTCTTCATAGCTTCGTTATGGGGAACGATACAGGGAATGGTCAAATTGATGGTCTCTTCGGCGGGGAGAGGTCTTTGCCCGAGTTATCTTCTCTTCCTTTCCCTTGATCCTTTTATGAGCAAGGGGTCATAACTCTTTGTGTGTAGTTGTGCAATCGCGCTTCTTGACGATCTCGGGCTGAGTCCTCTCTAGTCGAGGTCCTCGCCTGGTACAACAAGGAGACGCGCTGTGAGAGTCCTCCAGTTGGTGTCTCCGTATAGGAGACTGCAAATAGGTTTCACATCTTTGTGGAGTCAGACTGTGTAAGTCGTGTCTTTTATGCTTCCCAGGGTATCGTGACCAGCGGGTCTTCTCTAGCATTACAAGACGTTCACCCTGCGTGAAGAGCGTGTAATTAGTCTAATTTAGCGCCACAGTTAGGATCTGGGTCGAGGGATCAACATTAGCGGGCAATGAGATTTCCTGCTGCACTGCGGGTTGCTCGACCTATTGGTGAGGGTCATCTAGAGTATGTGGAAGATTGGAAAAGGAAGCAGTTGTCCCTGATGTCGTGTTCGAGAATGCCAATGTTGTTGTTGTTGCCAAGGTCGGCAATATGAGTGTTCTAGTCACCGTTGTTGGCTTGAGCGACCATGATGATTGTGAGGTTGAAAGAGTTTGCTTTGGTTTTAGTTAGGAAAATACGGGGAAGTTGTGGTTCTCATAAACAACACCACTGAATGTACCTGGTCAAAATGGATTGTTGATGGCCCACAAGCTTTGACTCAACGGTGGCTGAATGTGAATGGGGATGTACCTTCAAGGTACTCTAATGCCAAATTAAGAATAAAGACAATCAGAGTGCAAGTATAAGAAGTGAGAGTGGATGAATGAATACCTGACCCTCTTGTGTGAGAGGGTATTTATAGCCCCCAACCCTGGGTCAAGATCTTCGTTGTTGGGCCAGACAGTTAGGCCCAATAACAAAAACTGCCAAAGTTACGTGAGTAGTGGAGTGCATCACATAGTCTCCTCCCTGGTCAACAGTTCAGAGTTAATAGGGAGGTTATGGACCTGTTATTCTCGGCAGGCAAGATGGTGGTAGCTTCGGATAACCGTTAGCCACGTCTCCTTGAAGGGCACATGGGGAAATTCCCAACAATTGTTGACTTGGGCTTTATGCCATTGGGCCATGGCAAAGGCGCTGGATTGGGCCTGCCCAACGGTGGGCTAAGTGTAGGCCCACTCCAGAACAACATCCAAAATAGAATGGTCCACATAGACTCCATAAATTATTGAGTAAAGTAAATAACAATCTCATCACGAGTCTTCATGATAATTTCATCCAAATTATTCCTCATTCAAAGATCCAAAATAGATTTCCTTTTCCCTCTATTCTTAAAATATATGTGCGAATAGTCAGTGTTGGTATCCCTTTCTTCAACCATCTCAATCTGAACTTTTGGAAAGTTTGGGAATCCTTACATTTGAGAAGCTCCCAAAGAATAATAAAAACAATAATATTAGTCGTCTGCTCCTATGAAAAGAGGGTATTAACTTCATACATAACATCAAAGTACTTAACAACCCCGATCAAAGATCTAATTCTAAAAGGTTACTAAAGACTTGCTTACTCCAAGTCTTCAGATCCCCCTTAAGAAGTTTTAGCTTTTTCTTAAGAATGAAATTCATCCAACCAAACATGGTTATTCCACCTCAGCTCCGAGTAACCATCTCTTGGTAACCTCAACGACATAACTAGTAATTGTTAAACCTAAATGACATCAAACCCTACAACTAAGAAGAGTGCATAAGAACTTAAAAGAGTTCATCGAGACTCCTCTAAGAATATCCCATTGACAAACAACCCCTCAGCACTCCCACCATTCATTTGTCACCATAATAAAATTGAGATGACTCATAGCTCTTTCCTCTCTTTTCCTAACCCGGGAGCAACATCTTAAATCCGCTCATATCACACCACAAATCATTATGTAGAAAAGATTTAAGTTAAACCAAATATTTATACATTAAGTGATTCCGTAGAAAGAGAACTTAGAGTAAACATTGACAACAAAACAACGCTCTTTAAGAGCCCTAAAATGATGAGAAAAGTTTTGGCTTAAATGTCTTCCTAATCATCATGCAAAGGTGAAATGTTATATGGTTCAATTACTGTTAAAAGAACTATGTTTCCTCCATTATCCCGAGATATATCAGCAAGGGTGACATCGTGAGACTAAAAATATACTTGGATCATCTCCTTTATTTTTCTCTCCTTCTCTTTCCATCCTCTATATCTCTCTCTTAATATCACTCTAACTCATCATTAAAAAACTAAAATATAATCAAGAGATAAAATGAAATTAAGAGAGAGATGGAGAGGGAATGAGAGAAAAATGAAGGAGAGAATTCAAAGTACGGGTGTTCAAAACCGAACCAGCCCAATAGAAAACCGTTAACTGAACTAAACCAAATCAAAATCTCAAAAAACTGCATTTTTTTAACAAAACCGTGTAGTTCTGTTTGGTTTACGGTTTGTATTTTACAAACCAAATCAAACCGCATTATGTTACAATCCAAACTTCACTTAAGCCACATTCAACCCAAACTCAAACCTATTATGCCTTAGCCTTACGATTACAAGTGATTTTCTCTTCCTCACACTTAAGATTTTAGTTTAAGTTTTCTCAAATATGTCATAGCGGTATTGTGTCTTCTTCTCATCTTCTTTTCCATGTACATCTCACCTCTTCTTCTATAGTCTCTCATATTTTATGTTATTTCTTTTTCATGTTCTTATTTCTATTCTATTGTTCTCTCTTCTAATTAGGACGTTTTTAACGCACATATTCTTCTCTAGTCTCTCCTATCTTCTACTTTCTTTTTTTCTTCTTCTCTAATATTTTATCTCCTCTTTTTTTCCGTTTCATTATAATATATTTGACATTGTTTTATGTTACTATTTTATGTTTTTTATTCCTTTTTTATCTAATCTTATTTTTGTATATTAAATAAAAAGTTATTGATCAAATATTATGAATTTTATTGTCATTTGATAATTATTAAATAACAAAATACAAATATATGTTGTCATTTATATGTGTATGAGTAACTCAATAAATTTTTTATAAAAAATCTAACCAATCCAAATCATATTTGTTTGATTCGGTTTTATTTCTAAAAATCAACTAACTTATATATTTTTTCTCTTATAATTCAGATGATTTTTACGTCAAAATAACTCAAACCGCACCGTAAATACTCTAATTCAAACCGACTAAAAACAACTATTTTTAAACTTAAAGACAATCCAAACAAATAGTATAGAAAATAACACAATCTAAAAATATATAGTTACCGTGACTAAATATATTTAAATAGAAAAATGACCAAATGATATTTTCTCTAAAGTGACGTATTGGTCAAAGTAATAGAGTGGCCAGCACCTTTTTCTTTACTAAGAATACTAGTATCTTGATAAAGGGATTTTGTAACGAATTCAATTTGAACTTGGGAGCATGTGTTGTTGTCTCTTGATTTTTAAGGTATCAACTTATTTATTTAATCATCGTAGTCCAAGTGAATAAGATGCAAAATTTCTTTCTAACAATGTGGCTAGCTCATTATGTAGTGCAACAAGTAGATGTTTCTTTGTATATGTTAATCTCTATAAAATTGACTCTGTTTGACCCTATTAAATTTTTAGTCCTTCACTTTTATTTTCATTATCAATTGGCCTGCTCTCAAAATTATACTTAGGTGTTCGTCAATATGACGACTGCATCACCAATGCGTCAGTCTAATTGAGCAAATATTATAAAATAAAGAGGAGACGTCGATAGATTTGAAATTTATGTGTATTTTCATATTTTATAAATAAATTCTTTATTCTCTATTATTTTTCACATTTCTTCTCATTTTCTTCTAAAATTTTATTTATTTTTTCTAACATGATTATTAAAAAAAGTGTATGTTTGTTATTTGATTCTCAAGCCTTTGATAAAGATGTGTTTTTGGAACATCTAGAGTTTCGATCAAATTGAGAGGAGTTTGATTTGTTGGTTAGACAGAGAGATTAAATATGGTTAAAAATTATAAGAATTGATAGGCTAGTTTCGGTCTTCTCATTTGCGAATGAGAATATCGAAGCACAACGTGCATGGGAGTCCGTTAAAATTGAGAGTGATGTCTGTGTTATAATCTATGGACTAAATGATATTATTTTGATGTTGTAATATCTTAGATATGTTGCAGTGTTAAGTCCTTTTATTTTTTCTCAGTATTGTTGTTTTAGGCATGTTTGTGTATGTTTTGTTCTAACCGAAAGTTGTATTTAATATTAAGTTCCTTCATTGCAAAACAAAAGTTACATATCTAAAGTGCAGACGACAATTATATTGTGGAGCTTGTTTTAAGATTGGGACAATGTTTTCGTGTGTTTCCAGACTGACGGCGTATACCACACAGTCTTACCATTTTGTTAATCGTATACATTTCGGTTCTAATATATGAGTTATTAGAGGAACCCTTTTTCTTCTTTCGCATTTTTTTCATTGTGCCAAATTATGTCCATTTAATATGTAGGTCAATATTCCTCCTTTGCTCTCACCAACGTGATTATAGGTAGGTTTATGATGTCTTTGAAGACAGAGTTCATTGATTTCAAAAGATTTGTTGTCATGTGACTCAATTGTTGACCATTCTCAATGCCCTGGTGTTGCACCCTAAAATTTTCCCTCTCATTTCTCAAAGGATCCTCCTAGACTTTTAGGCTCGCTTCTATCAAACTTCAAGTCTTGGACTACAATTTCCCAAGAAAGACATTCACAAGGACAAAATGGGAAAAACTAGGGTTGTGACTGAGAATGATCGAACTTTGATTTTTGACCTAATACATGGCTTATTGGTTGAAAGCATGATCTCAAGGATCCGAGCGCGTCATTTTTTACCTAATTGCACATTTCAATTCATCTCCTGAGATCAGTGGAATGATAGACAAAATTCAGTCAATTGGTGGGAAAAGTCAATTGTACACTAAAAAAAGTCAAACTTTGACTTTTTGACCAAAGTTAAGTCCCAAAAATCATATTTCATCAAGACATCCAAAATATGAAATTTGATCATCAAAAATCAAGAAAGTCAAAAAATCCAACTTTTGCAAGACTTGGAAATTTTTCTAAGTTAAATTCATTGCTTCATGACATCTTGTCACTACAATTCAAAATAGTTCAAGATGTTAAAAATAATTCAAGTTATTACAAAGTGACATTTTTGCAAGTTTACAAACCCTAAACTTTGTATTGCTTGTACTTTTCCCTTTGACTCAAAACCTTGCACAATGCTTTGTCTTTGATACAATATGCATAAATTGCTCCACAAACCAAACTTGTTTCATGCTGCAAACTATGTTGTCCAAATTATGGTTGAACAAAAAATTATATGTTACTTCTATGCATTGCCATAACACTCCAAAAATCTGTTCATTTGCTGTCCTACAAAACCTTGTGTTATGCTGCACCACAAACCTGTCACAAAACCTGTATATGCTGCCGTATACAGTCCAAAAAACCAATCCAAAACTACTATATGCAGTCTGCTCCAACCTGCATCATAACAACCACAAAATTGCACCAAAATGGCAAAAGAAAATTGTGTGGAAAAAACATCAAAGATGTATGCAAAAATAGGTCAAAACAACTTATTTTGTTTCCCTCCAAAACCTCAGTCAAGGGGCTACAAAAGGGACTGATTCATAAGACATAGGAGGATTTATTTTTGAGAAAAGAAAAACAGAATTTTTGTTAAAACCAGCTCATTCTGAAAAGCCATTTCATCCATAAAAGCTCTGTTCATCTTCAACTCTGTTTTGACTCATCAAAACAGAAAAGATCCACAACCCACTATTATACAACCTTGCTAACCCTCTCATAAATCCTCAAAAAAACACTTCATATCATATAGATACTGCTCAGGCTCAAGAACAGTTTATGTAGGGGTCTTATTCTCAACTTCTAAACAAAAGACAAAATTACTTAAACTTGACTGTGGGGAGTTGATTCAGCAACCTTCAATATAAAGGAAAGTCTACCAGCTTCCTGGAGTTTCATTAAAGTCCACACAACATCTTGAAGGGTTTCAGAGTCAAAACCGAAAGTTCATTTGCAAGGTAAGTTATCTCAACCTTGCATCTTCCATACATCATTGTTGGTTTATTTCTAAGGATAAGATGAAGTAATCCTTACTCTTGAAGTTAATCATTTCCTTGCTGTTCATTTTTATCATTTATATGTTGAAAACTAACTGACACATGCAAAAGAATGGTGATAGAGGCAAAAAACTGTAACATGGGTCGACACATACCCACATGGGTCGACTCATTCTAAGTGAAAAAGCAGGGTATGAGTCGACATATGGTTGTATGCATCGATTCATACTGCTTCCCAGGGCCTAAAACAGAAAGATGGAAGGTGCATGAGTCGACACAAAACGCGTAGGTGTCGACACAAGCAGGGAATGAGTCGACACATCCCATTATGCATCGACTCATACTGAGTTGATTTAGTTTGGCAGGGACAAGGTAATGTTATGTGTCGATGCATAACAACATGTGTCGACATATAATAGTTCAAAATGCTATTTTTTTTCTTCTCTTTTTACACTGTTTTCATATTATATACATATATACTTCGTTACTGCCCACTTATTCGATATGGTTGTAATAATTAGACACTTATTTCATCCCCATTTAGAAAACTGTACCCCATCCCCCTAATGGTGTAATAGCGTAGAATTTTAATTTCTGCAATTTTACCGCTTTTCATATAATTGCTAGTAAGATAGGGTGTGTATGGCAAGATAAAAACAACCGCTAGATAACCTTAATCAAAGAACAACTTAACTTGAATCAAACACACTTTCACAAGCGCACCTCTAGGGTAACCTTGCTTGTTGCCTCTGGAAACAATCATGTCCCTCGAATATGGGACGCTTTAGCAAAAACCCTTTGATAAAAAATCGTAGTCCCTCGATGTACCTCGATGTTTCCTTTGGTAAAATGATCTAGTCCCTTACGAAAAATTGCTAAAGCGTCTCATAAGTTACCTTCTATGACTGTACGATTGACCTGCGCCTGTCCCTTCACATCCAACGATGGGGCTTCTTACCAAATCAATGGTAAGATAGCAACATCTAAAGGAGGAGGAAAAGAACATATAAGACCTTTTGAGTAAATATATTTGCTCCTAGTTGCTTGCTTGCTCACAACAAAACATTTTTACACCAACACTTTCATCTTGAAACATTTTCAAAAGACAAACACTTTGTATACGCTCTTATAGAAACGAGAGCCATTACAAAGAAGACACATTTCCAAAATCACTTTCAAAAAACACATCCCACAAACACATCTTTGAAATATTTTTCGAAACAATACTTTGTACACGTTTTTATAGAAACGAGAACCATTACAAATACATTTTCAAAATACTTTCGAAACCCACAAGCACATTCAAACAAAAGCAAGTGATCTAGCAAGCAACTAAGAGCCCGTAGATAACTACAGATGAAAAGGGTGCTAATACCTTCCCTTTTCATAATCTACCCCCCGAACTCAAGAAAATATATCTAAAGGTCTTTCCTGTTCTTTTCAGCCTTTCCTTTCAGATAAAAGAAAAGTCAGTGGTGACTCTTGCTATCTGCACAATTGTGATCAAACGTAAAACAACCAAGTCAGTTCTCCCACCGTGTTACAGAGCTGGCGACTCTGTTGGGGACTTAACTTAAAAGTGGGGTTACCTTAGGGCTAGATCACCTTTACTTGCTTTCTTTGTTTGACTTGTATGCTTTACATTTTGGGTCCTTATTTGGGTTACTGTTAAAGATCCTACACCCGGATCTGGGGCACCTTTTAGGTAAGTAGCAATAAACTGTGAGGGAGCTATGTGGGGTATACCGACACAGATGAAACAGTAGCTACGTTAATGCGATACTTTGGTGTGTACCGGTAGCCCTTGAGTAATAAAGGAGAATACGGGGCCGTTGCATGGTATCATAAAGCGATAACTGACCTTAGCACCTTAATTGACCAACTTGGCTTTTAGGACGTAGTGGGATAGTCGTATTTGGTGTAAACCCAAAGTCGATTGATACTCGATGCTACACTCATTGAGGTTTGACCTTTGAGTTTTTTTTTGTGGAAAATCAATTGCCTATCGGAACGAGATTTGGGGGAAAGACCGGTGATATTGAGATCCCTTAGAACCCGGTTACTATATTTAGGACAGGTTAAGCCAACCTAACTTCAAGAGGGTATCACCTTAAAATCCATGCAAGCCTTAAACCTAAGGTCTTTGTGATTTGCTTGTGTTTGCTATATCTGCTATATCTGAGCATAATCATGACATCATAACATAGAATATATGTGATACGGTGGCCAGAACCGGAACTGTTTTAGGAATGCTGGTTTGTGTTTGCAAAATGTCGCGGTAAGTAAGAGTCGCCACTGACTTTTATTTTATCTAACCGGAAAAGAAAAAAGCACAGAAAAATTCCTTTTTCGATATTTTGAGTACGGGGGGTAGATTATAGAAAGGGAAGGTATTAGCACCCTTTCTATCCGTAGTTTTCTACGGGCTCTTAGGTACTTGCTCATCATTTTCAAAATTGCTTCTGTGTGTTTGTGTGATTTGAAAAGTTTTTGTTTTGACTTCGATTTAACCCTTGCTTCTGTCTTCAAGAGTGTTACGAAGTATTTTTGAAAACTTTGTTTGAAAAGGAGTGTAAGTGTGAAAAAGTGTTTGGATTGAGCAAGTACTTAAGAACTAATCTACCTACTCGAAAAAGAATTGTTCTATGTTTGTTTCCTTTAGACAGTGATATCCCACTATTAGTGAGTAGGTAGCACCATCGTTGGAGTTTGAGGGTCAATTCGAAAGGGACGTACGATCACTAAAGCAATGTTAGGACGTCTTAGTAATAACCCTAATGTCTTAGATCATTTATTCGAGGCAACAATTCCGAGGCAACCTTTCTGAGGCAACTTTGATCTTTTTGGACAAGAGAGCGACCACTAAAACACCTTATACTCAATGATCGTTTACCGAAGGCAACCGAAGTGGGTGTATACCCTAGGAGTACGCATGTGCGAGTGATTCAATTTCAAGTTATTTATCTTCGCACATTTAGGGTTTGCTAACCGTTTTAAAGTTATTCATACATTCTTGTCATGCATGCCTATTATTCATACATCTAGCAGTTAATATTTGTGGAATTTAAAGTGCGGAAAATAAGCTAAGCTATTACAAGGCTTCGGGTATTTACATAGCCAAAAACAAACCCGTAAAACAAAAGCGATAAATGAAAGTAAAAGTCCTAATTTAAACTATTACAACTTGTGAGCAATTACATCAATATGGCAAAATAAGATAATAAAGTGCGCGCGATGAAATTAAGAACGATAAGAAATTAGGGTTTTGACCCCGTCTAACCTAATCGAAAGATAAATTAGTTTTTTTTGTTTTTACTTATTTCTAAGAAAAAAGAATTAGGTTTTTAAATATAAATACAAAATTAATTAGCCAATTAAATTAATTAAAGAAAATAATTATTTTAACCTATTTTATGTTTTTGGTTATTTTAAGAAAAAGAAAATATAATTAAGTTGGAAACAAAAAAAAAACCTAATTGTTCTAATTAATTTTAATTTATTATACAAAAAGAAATTAAAGTTACCTAAAATTAAATAACCTAATTAATTAATATTTGTATAAAAAAATAAATCTAATTCTAATTGGATGAAAAACATTTTTTGTGATTTTTTTGATAAAAGAAAAATTAAGTTGTTAGTAAATATAAATAAATTAATTAATTAAGAAAAATAAAAGAATAGAGAAAAGAAAGTTGGGCCTGGAAAAAGTAAATTGAGGGAGTGTGGATAGAAATCTGGCCCAAGAAGAATTGATCCATTGTTGACTTGCTGGATCCAGTGCTACGTGTTGACCAACGCCTTTGGTGGATCATCAATTGATAGCCTTTAGATCTGGCCTTCTGGACACATGGCTGATGGGGTGATGATGGACTATGGTGGTCCTTGGCCTTGTGTGCACGCTGGATCATGGAAAGACAAAATATGTGAAATAATGGGGGGACCTAGGATTCGAACCCAGGCCCCAAAGCACTTTCCAACGCCTGGCAACCAACTGAGCTAGTTGTTTTTGTTGTACATATAATACACAAAAATCATAATATGAAATAATGTAAAAAAGGCGCCAGAATTCAAATGAACCAATCCCATGGTGCCACGCTAGTCATCTTCTTCCTTTCTCCGTTGGTAAAAGTCACAGACTTTTACCTACGTACATCATCCGTCACTACAAACCTGCATATTCTCAAAATCAACCACAAGCAAGATAAATAATATTTAGGGCCACCGATCAACTCGTCTTGACCTTCTGAGTGTGATGGTGCCCCTTTCATGGCCCAATTTTACCTGTACACCAAGATCCCAAATCGAAGCAAAAAACCCTAACAATGGCCAATTCTAATACAGTCCATGAAAATGCAATTAAATGTTATGGATAGTTTGCAAATGCTTCAAGGAGCAAGAATTTATAATTATTTCATGCTATAAGTGTTATAATGATGCAATCCGAATTCAAGAATAAACCAAGGTCGTGGCTGACTTACAGTGCATTTTGGCGCTGGAAAAGACTTGTTCTTGATTGGTTTCCCTTGCTTGTGATCCCAGGAAGCGATTGGGATGGCTAGAAGGTATTGAGAATTCCTGGAACTATGAATTCGACTCAGCACTTTTTTGTGTTTTTTTCAAGTTTGTTCGCACTTCTCACGCCTCTCTCTAGCCTTGTTTTAGGTCTGCAAATGTTCAATATATATCAAGGATTGGATTAGGGTTCAAAACATGATCTCAATCTTCCTCTATTATTGATTTTGATCTTGATTTGATTCACTTAAAAACCCTTCCAAAGAGAGGCCAAATTCAATCTTTTTGTGCACTCAAAGTCCTTGCACGAATTCAATTACTTGCCAACTGGATATAGGACCTGAAACATGTACAAAATCTTGAGATTTCAATGTTTTGGATTTTTCCATGATTTGTTTTGATTAAAATTTATTTAATTCAAATAAAAATCAAAATAAATAATAAAAATAATATAATGACAAGTGGCAAGGGCTAGGGCTCATGGACCATGCTACCAACACAAAACAAGTGCAAAAGATTGGGCCCATTTGGCAAAAATTGCAATTTGAGGCATAATTGACTTTTGATAATTTTGCAAAAAGTTTAACTTCACCAATGCATAACTTCCTCAATTTTTACTCTTTTAAGGTGTTATTGGACTTTTTAGAAAGCTTGAGATGTCCTCTAAGCAATCCTTTTGGTCTCATCTCGATTTGGTATTCCATGTTCATGTATGAAGCTTTGACAAAAAATGTGTTTTTGTTGACTTTTTAAAATGACCTATAATGTCCAAATTCATAACTTCTTGTGAGTGCATATTTTGAACTTGGGAGATGAATAGGAATTGTAGAGCATTGCATACTATTAAAAATGAGCTTTGTATGGGTCATTTCTCATAAAGTATTAGAAAGGTATGCTTGGTCAAAGTTGAGTTGACTTTTCCTACAAAACCCTAATTTAGCAACTTTTGGTTCTTGATGAATTGGGAGAAATCCTTGATGAATCATGATCAACCCTTGATAAAATGATGAATGATACTTCAAAATGAGGATGTTGACCAAACATCTTGAAGTTTGACTGTATGTGGACCACAATTGACTTTTTCCCTAGCATAGTCGAATTTTGGGCCTTTGAGCAATTGATTGGGCAAACTTCCTCTGCAAGGCTTGAAACTTGACATGGATGATCTTGAAAACATATTAGGACAATGGTGATCATTTGAGGTCCCTTGGACTCAAGTATCTTGATGCAACATGAAACCCTAATTTGAGGTAGACTGCCTTAGGAGAGAGCTTGTCTGGTCAACCCTTGGACTTCCTTGAGCAATTTGAAGACCTTACTTGAAATGTTTTGAGAAATATGAGAGGGAAAATTTTGGGGTACAACAATATCATACTAACCATTTCAAGGATTCTTAGGATTTTGTTTTGTAGGACATGGTCCTCGCCCGCAGATTCACTATCCAAGTCTGTCTGGTAAAGGTACCTCCTCAGCTTAAGGAATTGGTATCAAGGGTTCCTGAGAGCTCTCCCTTCACTGAAATACATGGTCGACTTCTCATCTTGGTCACCTCAAACCCTGATGAAGAAATATTAAAAGTGATATTTCAATTCTTTGACCCTCTACATCACTGCTTCACTTTTCCAGATTACCAGTTAGTGCCTACTATGGAGGAGTTTTCTCTGTTACTGGGGGTGCCTATCCTTAACGAGGTACCTTTCAATGGTATGGAAAGAGACCCTAAACCTGAAGATATTTCTAAAGCTCTGTCCTTACAACTGTCTGACGTAGTAGCAAATTGGGAAACCAGGAGAGGTGTCAAGGTTTTTTTGGCTAAGTTCTTGTTTCAGAAAGCTCATCATTTTTGGGATACCCTGGACTTACAAGCTTTTGAAGAGGTGTTATCCCTTCTCATCTATGGGTTGGTAATGTTTCCTAATCCGGACCAGCTCATAGACGTGAATGCGGTTAAGGTTATCCTGTCACGCAATTTGGTACCTATTCTGCTTGGAGATATCCTACATTCTTTGCATACTTGCACTATAAAGAGGAGAGGAACCCTTCTGTGCTGAACACCTCTTTTGGCTAGGTGGTTTATTTCGCATCTACCCTGATCCGTCTTGAAGAATGAACAGGGTTTGAGATGGTCTCATAGGCTAATGACTCTTACACATTCAGGTGTTCATTGGTGTCCTCGATTCTCGGAGAATGTTACCATCATTGATCGATATGGAGAATTCCCTAATGTCCCTCTCTTAGGCATTAGAGGAGGAATCACTTACAATCCTTGTTTGGAACTGCGACAGTTTGGATATGCGAGAAGGGATGGTCCTCATGATAAACTTATCCAAGGAATCATCTTCAACTACGAGAATGATGCTCAGGGTTACCGCAAAAGGTTCATGCGAGCTTGGGGCATGGTACATAGAGTTGATAGCAAGACACCGGGGCACAAGAATTCCATCGCTCTTGAGCCTTATCTCAAATAGGTACGAGCTCGTGCTCAAATTCTTATGATGCCTTACCCATCCATTCTCCCAGTTATCATAGAGTCTATTGTGGAAGGAGATGTCCCATACATTATCCCTCATCCTAACATGCCCACCTCTCTCGAAGACTTGCAAAGGGATTGGATACAGCTTAAGGAAGAGAGAGACACTTTCGAAGCCCAATTCTACGCCAACGAGAAGAAAGTTATGGAACTCACCAGGCAGCTTCATGAAGAGCGGAGTCTGAACGCCTACATCGCACCGAAGAGGATGCGTTCAAATTTTTTGTCTTAGAGTTTTGTATTTTATTTATTTCGTTGTAAGCCCAAAAGAGGCATGATATACTCAAACTTGGATTTATTAATATAACGTGTGTTCCTTTTTGTCTAAAGAAATTTTAAATCTCTAATTTCCTTGAAATCATTTGCATATGCATCTTCATTCATCATAACACAAACAATTTTCTTACAGCAGGTTCCCTTATCTTTCTACTGTTTATTTCAGTGAGATGGATATTGAACAAACATTAAAAGATCTTCAGGCGCAAAATGCTCAGTTTCAACAAATGTTCTTGACTCTGGCAAAAGGACAAGAGGAGTTGAAAACTCTTCTGATCAAAGAGAATAAGAAGAAAGCGAAGAAATCAACATGTGTTTTGAATATGGGAAGAAGCTTCAAAGGACCAGCCAGACGGACTCTAGACTTCACAACATCATCGGGTGAAGGGGATAATCAAGAAGGGAAAAATAAGGAAGTGACTAAACCTCCAGAATCAGAAGAGGAAGAAGAGGCTGGCTACTTTGAAGAGCAGTATCCTCCAGCTGACGACAAATATAAACAGTTGGAAGATCGCCTCAATGCTATGGAGATCCAGAAAGTACCCGAGTTGGATTTTGAGGAGCTAGGAAATGTCTCAGGGGTTGTCATACCGCAAAAATTCAAGGTCCCCACTTTCGCTAAGTATGACGGTGTCTCTTGTCCAAAGTTGCATATGAGATCATACGTTAGGAAAATTCAACCCCATACTGCAGATAGGAATCTATGGGTGCATTTCTTCCAAGAAAGCTTGTCAGGGACACAATTGGATTAGTTCTATCAGTTGGAAGGGACCAACATCTGCAATTGGGAAGATTTGGCGGCCGCTTTTTACAAGAAATACCAGTTGTGATACGGTGGCCAGAACCGAGACTGTTTTTTAGGAATGCTGGTTCACGTTTTGCGTTTGTGTTTGCAAAATGTCGCAGTAAGCAAGAGTCGCCACCAACTTTTATATTATCCAACAAGGAAAGGAAAAAAGCACAGAAAAATTCCTTTTTCGAGATTTTCTGAGTACGGGGGTACATTATAGAAAGGGAAGGTATTAGCACCCTTTCTATCCATAGTTATCTACGGGCTCTTAGGTACTTGCTCATCATTTTCAAAATTGCTTCTTTGTGTGGTTTGAAAAGTTTTTGTTTTGACTTCGATTTAACCCTTGCTTCTGTCTTCAAGAGTGTTACGAAGTGTTTTGAAAACTTTGTTTGAAAAGGAGTGTAAGTGTGAAAAGTTTGTTTATTTTGAGCAAGTACTTAAGAGCTAATCTACCTACTCGAAAAAAGAATTGTTCTATGTTCGTTTCCTTTAGACAGCGCTATCCCACTATTAGTGAGTAGGTAGCACCGTCGTTGGATTTTGAGGGTCAATTCGAAAGGGACGTACGGTCACTAAAGCAATGTTAGGACGTCTTAGTAATGACCCTAATGTCTTAGATCAATTATTCGAGGCAACAATATCCGAGGCAACCATTCTGAGGCAACTTTGATCTTTGGGACAAACGAACGACCATTAAAACATCCTATACTCAATGACCATTTACCGAAGGCAACCAAAGTGGGAGTATACCCTAGGAGTGCGCATGTGCGAGTGATTCAATTTCAAGTTATTATCTTTGCACATTTTAGGGTTATCTAACTGTTTTAAAGTTTTAAATACATTCTTGTCATGCATCCTAATATCATACATCTAACAGTTTAATACTTTGCGGAATTGAAAGTGCGGAAATTAAACTACGCTATTACAAGGCTTCGGGTATTTACATAGCCAAAAACAAACCCTTAAAAATAAAGCGATAAATGAAAATAAAAGACCTAATTAAACTATTACAACTTGTGAGCAATTACATTAAGAGGGTAAAAATAAAATAAAGCGCGCACGAAGAAATTTAGATCGGGAGAGAACTAGGGTTTTGACCCTTTCTAACCTAATTGAAAGAGAAAATTGTTTTTGTTGTTTTTAATTATTTTTTTAAGAAAAAGGAATTAAATTTTTAAAATAAATACACAATTAATTAGTTAATTAAATTAATTAATAAAAATAAATAAATGGCCTATTTTTGTGTTTTTTGGTTATTTTTTAGGAAGAGAAAAAATGTAATTAAGTTTAGACAAAACCCTAATTTTCTAATTATTTTGAAGTTATTTACAAAATAATTAAAGTTATCTAAAATTAAAATCTAATTAAATTAATTAATTTTTTGATAAAAAGTAAAATCTAAACCTAATTTGGTGAAAAGTTGATTTTATTATTTTTTTGTGATTTTTTGATAAAAAGAAATTATTATTTTTTGGTTAGTAAAATAAATAGACAAATTAAATAAAACAAAATATAAAAAGAAAAGAGAAAGAGTTAATTGGGTCTGTGAAGCAATCTGAAGAGGGTGTGGATAGCAAGTCTTGAGCCCAACAGAAATTGATCCACTTTGACTTTTTGGATCCCATGCGTTGCCTTGACTGGGGACTTTGGTGCTCCTTCATGGATGGCCTTTGGATCTGGCCATTTGGCCACTTGGCAAGCTGGATGATGAGGTTACATGGTGGACCTTGCTCTTGTTGTGCGCGCCTGAACCTGAAAAGGAAAATAATATGCAAGAATGGGGGGGACCTGGGATTCGAACCCAGGCCCTGATGCCTTTTTCCCTCACCCTATAACCAGCTACGCTATCTGTTTTTGTTGTATATAACATAAACAATAATTATTATATAATAAGCAAGCAAAATAAAGAAATATACGCGTGAATTATCAAACGAACGAGTGAGGTAATGCCACGCCATCATCCCTGTCCTTGGTCCATTGCTAAAAGTGAAACACTTTTACCTATGGACATATATTCGTAGCTACAACCTTGGCTCGTTCCAAAATCCTTCCTGGACATGATAAATGATTTCTAATGCCATGTATCGAACCGTCTTGCCATCCTGAACATCATGGTACCCTTCATGAAGGCTAATTTTTCCTGCACACAAAAACCCTAAAACGGAACCAAAAAACCTAACAATGGCAATTCTTGATTCAGTATATGAAAATGCAATTAAATATTACACAAAGCTTGAAAATTTTCTAAGGATCAATAATATATGATCGTTTCAAGCAATCAATGTCAAAATTATGCAAACCGAATTCAAGAAAAGTTCAATGTCGTGAATGCCTTACAGCGAGTTCCAGGACTTGGAAATGCTTGTTCTGGATTGGTTTCACTTGCCTACACTCCCAGGAAGCGATTGGAATGGTCAGGAGGCTTTGAGGATGCCTGGAAATATGAATTTGAATTACCACTTTTTTCTGTTTTTTGCAAGTTTGTTCTGACCTTATGCGCCTCTCTCTAGCCTTGTTTTAGGCCCGCACATGCTCAATATATATCAAGGATTGGATTAGGGTTGAAAAGCTGATCTCAATCTTCCTCCATCATTACTTTTGATTTGGATTTGATACACTTGAAAATCTTGCTAAAACTAGAGCAAACTCAATCTTTTTGTGCACACCAAGACTTTACACGAATTCAATCTCATGCTTAGCTGGATATAGGACTTGAAACATGTATAAAATCTTGAGTTTTCAATATTTTGGATTTTCTATGATTTGTTTTGATTTAAATTGATTAAATTCAAATAAAAATCAAAATAAATAATAAAAACAAGATAATGACAAGTGGAAAAGGCTAGGGCTCGTGGACCATGTTGCAAACTCAAAACAAGTGCAAAAGATTGGGCCCATTTGGCAAAAATTACAATTTTAGGTATAGTTGACTTTTGACAATTTTGTAAAAAGGGCCAACTTAACCAATGCATAACTTCCTCAATTTTTACTCTTTGAAGGTGTTCTTGGGCTTTTTAGAAAGCTTGATATGTCCTCTAAGAAACCCGTTTGGTCTCATGTCAATTTGGTATTCCATGTTCATGTATGAAGCTTTGACAAAAAAGGTGTTTTTGTTGACTTTTCAAAATGACCTATAATGTCAAAATTCATAACTTCTTGTGAGTGCATATTTTGAAATTGGGAGCTGAATATGGATTGTAGAGAATTGCATCATATTCAAAGTGATATTTGGATGGCTCATTTCTCATAAAGTATGAGAAAGTTATGCTTGGTAAAAGTTGAGTTGACTTTTCCTACAAAACCCTAATTTAGCAACTTTTGGTTCTTAATGAATTGTGAGCAATTCTTGATGAATTGTGAGCAATTCTTGATGAATCATGATCAACCCTTGATAAAATGATGGAATATACTTCAAAATGAGGAGGTTGACCAAAAATCTTGAAGTTTGACTGTATGTGGGCCACAGTTGACTTTTGCCCTAGCACAGTCGATTTTCAGGACTTTGAGCAATTGACTGAGCAAACTTTCTCTGTAGGGCTTGAAACTTGACATGGATGATATTGAGAACATATTAGGACAATGGTGAGAATTTGGGATCCCTTGGACTCAAGTATCTTGATGCAACATGAAACCCTAATTTGAGGTAGACTGCCTTAGGAGGGAGCTTGTCTGGTCAACCCTTGGACTTCCTTGAGCAACTTAAGGATCTTTCTTGAAATGTTTTGAGAAATATGGGAGGGAAAATTTTGGGGTACAACAGCTGCCCATGTTCAATCTTCTTAAACCTGAAGATTTAGATTGGCTTGTCTGCCTTTCGTGATCTGAGGGTTGAAGATGATTGAACACTAGAGTGCCCAGAAATTTGCACTCGCATGAAGTGGTATTTGTCTTGTAATGTCGGGAACGGGATTACAGATGCCATTTGGAAATTGATGACGGGAGATGGGCTTAAAGATGCCATCCAGAGGAGTGTTGATCGCATAAGAGATTCATTAGCGAGAGCTTGTATACCTGTTGTTGAGGATGATTCTACTGGGGAATGTTGATCTTTGTCTTAGGAGAAATAGAATTTTAGGAGCTTCGGTCGTCCGTTATTCTACTGGTGAATTGTCTCTGTCTTTTGAGAAAAGTTGAATTTTAGGAGCTTCGGTCGTCCATTATTCTACTGGGGAATCATCTCTGAGTTGAAGAGGTGAGAATGAACTACTATCTGGTCGTAATCCAGGCTTCATAGTGATAAGATCAACTGATATCTGGTCGTAATCCAGGCTTTACAATAACTTACTGGGGAGATGAGATTAAACTTGCTATCCGGTCGTAATCCAGGCTTCGCAATTTCTCGATTCTTATCTGGTTGTAATCCAGGCTTCATAGTGATAAGATCAACTGCTATCTGGTCGTAATCCAGGCTTTACAGTAACTTACTGGGGAGATGAGATTAAACTTGCTATTCGGTCGTAATCCAGGCTTTGCAATTTCTCGATTCTTATCTGGTCGTAATCCAGGCTTCAGAAGGAATTCAATTGTTATCCGGTCGCATCCGGGCTTCAACTTGAATTTAGGGCACACTAGTATCCGATCGACTCCGGGATTCTTAGTAATTGTCCAGGTAAAGTTGCTATTTGGTCGAAATCCAAGCTTCGCAATGTCTTGTACCACTATCTGGTCGTAATTCAGGCTTCACGGTGTGTTATAACATTATCTAGTCGAATCCAGGATTCATGGTGTTTTATACTGCTATCTGGTCATAATCCAGGCTTCACAATACCTCACTTCTTATCTGGTCGAAATCCAGGTGTTGTACCCCAAAATTTGCCCTCTCATGTTTCCCAAAGTCTTCCCCCTGCATGGTTGATCACCAACTCTTGCCTGCAAAAAAGGAAAATTTTTGTGTTGCTTCAAGTACATTTCGATTGGCATTCTGAAAGACTCTTCGATCGGTGTTCTAAAGGAGCCTTTCGATTGGCATTCTGTCAAGCTCTTTCGATTGGCATTCTGGACAAGCCTTTCGATTGGCATTATGGACAGGTACTTCGATTGACATTATAACAGTGTCCTTCGATTGGAATTCAAAAAAGGTCCATTCGAAGAAGCATTCAAAGGGTCCATTCGAAGAAGCTTTGGAAAGCATTCGAAGGAGGCCATCAGCCCATTCGAAAGGGAGCATTCGAAGGAGGCCATCAGCCCATTTGAAAGGGAGCATTCGAAGGCCAGTCATTCAAAATTCAAAAAGGGACAGGATCCCATGTGTTTAGCCAACGTTACAAACTCTCATTCATGGATTTCAAAACACATAATTAACGTTACAAATCCTCCTTCATGGCTGTCAAACACATAATCAAAGTCATTTAAACCTTTGTCTTCCTGTCCCCTCCACCCCCTCTATATAAAGAAATCACAAATGCTGCAAAGACACAGGAAAATACACGGAAAAATAGAGAACTTGGAGATACACTGTCAAAAGTCATCAGCACTTCCAGGAAGCCATACCCAATCCTTGCACAAGCCAAAGCTGCCACCCAACGAACACCTCCACCCTCAGAACTACAGATCGAAGCACCTCTGTTTGGTAAAGAAAATCTAATCTCAAACTCATTTTTAAATTCATTTTGATTGCATATTTATATTATTACTGCTGTTTATGAATGATTTAATGTGCTACATATAAGCTACAGGGCAGAGTTGAGATTGTGCCATTGCGTGGGCACAATCCGAGTTTCTCCTTTGAATCCCAGGATAAAACAAACTCAGACCCAGATTCAGCAGGTGCGAATAAGGGGGAGATTCGAACCAGGGGGTTAAAATTCCCCCTGGACCTTTAATATGTGTTTCGTTTTGCAGGAACTACATCATCAGATTCTTGTTCAGAGTTTCGAAGCTCAGAAATTTAGCTTCGAACTGGACCCAGGATTTCCAGATTGAAGGATGACATGTCTAGATCGAATACCCTCAGAGTGAAGCCCCTCATGCACCTTCGATCAAGACTCTTCACTGGGTCGAAAGACAGCCTGCACCTCTTTCGACCCAGACCTCCAGAATTATATTTTTTTTCTTATTTTGCTGCCTGGCCCATTTGTACTTTGTTTACTTTGTTTTGTTTATTTCTTCTAGTTTGTTTTTTTAATCAACATAAAAAATCATAAAAATATATAACTTAGAATTAGGATTTAATTTAGTTAATTATTTTAACTTGTTTTCTCCAATTTTAAAATCAGTAGACTTAGGATTTATTTAAATTTAATCCTTTTCATAAACAAAAAATGCAAAAAAAATATTAGGTATGTTTTAGAGTTAATTTAAATCAGTTTTCTTTAATTAATTAAATTTGACTTAATTGAACATTTAGCATTTTCCCCAAAAAATAAAATAAAACAATAAAAAGATTATATGCTTAGGATTTTTAAGATTCACGCGCGTTTATTTTATTGTAACTGCTTATTATTCCCCCAATTTTGGACATGTAAATAATCCCCCTCCCCGAAGCCTTGTAATAGCGTAGGATTTACAATTCCCGCACTTTAAATTCCTGCACATATATTAACTGTTTAGATGTATGCCAACTAGGATTGTATGACAAGATTAACTCTTAAACTTAAAATCAACAGTAGCTCACCATGACGTACAAAGATAATATAAACTGAAAATTGACACACATGCACATGCCACTCTTAGGGTACACCTCACTTGGTTGCCTCAAATGTGGTCATTAAGTATAGGATGTTTTAGAGGTCGTCCTTCTGTCCAAAGATCAAAAGTTGCCTCGAAATGGTTGCCTCGATAAAAATGATCTAAGAGATTAGGGTTACCACTAAGGCGTCCTAACGTTGCTTTAGTGACCAACGTCCCTAAAATTGAATTGACCCGAAAACTCCAACGACGGTGCTACCTACTCCTCAATAGTGGAATAGCATTGTCTAAAGGACGTTTGCACAATTTAATTCCTTTTTGAGTAGGTAGATGTTCTTAAGTACTTGCTCATTTTAAAAAAAACAAAACAAAACTTTTTGCACTTACACTCTTTTCAAAAACAAAACTTTTTTCAAAACCCACAATCACAAAGAAAAGCAAACCTTTTGAAAACATAGTGAGAAAGTACCTAAGAGCCCGTGGATAACCACGGATAGAAAGGGTGCTAACACCTTCCCTTTCAATAATCTACCTCCCGAACCCGAGAAACATCTCGAAAAGGAATTTTTCTGTGCTTTTGTCCTTTCCTTGTTGGATAAAATAAAAGACGGTGGCAACTCTTGCTTACCGCGACACTTTGCAAAAACAAACGCAAACGCGAACCAGCATCCAAAAACAGTCAGTTCTCATTCCCACCGATCATAGAACTGGCGACTCTGCTGGGGAACATTCTCTGTGAGGTGTACCTTAGGACTAGATCACTTGTGTTTTCATTTATATTGCTTTGTATGCTTTTAATTTTGTGGGCTTGTATCGGATTTCTATAAATCCTCCACTCGGATTTGGGAAACATTTATAGATAGCAATACGTTATGGAAACTGTGCGGGGTATACCGACACGGTTGATGCAATAGCTATATTAGTGCGACATATTTGTGAGTACCGGTAGCCTTTGAGTCAATCAAAGAGAATACGGGGCTGCTGAGTGATGTCACTGAGCACTAATGACCTAGAACCTTACTTGACCATCTTGGCCTTTTTAGGAGTAGTGAGATGACCGACTTTGGTGCAGTCCGAAGTTGGTAGATACTCGATACTACACTCATTGAGGATTGTGTTCTTGGAATATTTTGGTCGTCAGTTAAGTGGCTAAACCGAAACGATGAACATAGAAAACAATCTAATGATATTGAGCTCCTTAAAACCCGGTTACTATTTATAGGACAGGTTTTGAGCCAACTAAACTCAAGAGGGTACTTACCTATGAAACCTCCTACAAGCCTGAAACTAGGGTTTTTGTGTGAATTGCTTGTACATGTGTTTTTGCATACATCATAAAGCATCATATGCATCTGCTAACCATTTCAAGGGTTTAGATCTTCATCTTTGTTCTTGTTTTGCAGGACATGGAGTCTCTCCGCAGGAAAACAATTCAAGCCAACCTTGTAAGGGTCCCTCTTCAACTCAAAGAGCTTACATCCAGGATTCCCGAGAATTCTCTCTTCAGTGAAAGACATGGTAGACTCCTCATCTTAGTCAACACCAACATTGAAGAAGACATGATGAAAGTTCTCTTCCATTTCTTTGACCCCCTACACCACTGTTTCACATTCCCTGATTATCAATTGGTGCCTACTTTGGAGGAATTTTCTCAACTCCTGAGAATTCTTATTCTTAGTCAACTACCCTACAACAGTACGGAAAAGGAACCAAAACTTGAAGATGTTGCTCAAGCATTACGCTTGCAACCATCCGACATCAAGGGGCATTGGGAAACCAAAAGTGGTATCAAAGGATTCTTGGCAAAGTTTATGTTTGAGAAGGCACGAGAATGCTGGAATTCTCTTGATCTACAAGCCTTTGAAGAGATTGTGGCACTCCTTATCTATGGGTTAGTTTTGTTCCCAAATCCCGATCAACTTATAGATGTAAATGCTATCAAGATTTTCATATGCAGGAATCCCATACCTACATTGCTTGGGGACATCCTCCACTCATTTTACACACGAACAATGAGGAAAAGAGGCGTTCTCATATGCTGTACTCCTCTCCTGGCAAGGTGGTTTATTTCTGACCTTCCACAATCAGTTTTGAAGAATGAGCAGGGTTTAAGGTGGTCACAACGATTGATGACCCTCACACATTCTGATGTACATTGGTGTTCTCGGTCCAGAGAAAATGTCACCATCATTGATCGTTGTGGAGAATTTCTTAATGTTCCTTTACTTGGAATTAGGGGAGGTATTACCTACAACCCCTGTCTAGCTTTGAGACAATTTGGATATGCTCGTAGGGATGGCCCTCATGACATGCTGATTCCTGACCTAGTTTTTGACTTTGACAACGATGCGCAAGGGCTTCGACAAAGGTTCATCAGAGCTTGGAGGATACCTAATAAGGTGGATAGTAAGACACTGGGGCACAAGAATTCCATCCCCATTGAGCCTTACCTCAAGTGGGTACGAACCCGCTCCCAGAATCTTATGATGCCATATCCTCACATTCTCCCCTTGATCAAAGAGCCTGTTATGGAAGGAGAGGTTCCCTATGCCATCCTACATCCTGACATGCCAACGTCATGGGAAGAAATGCAAAAGAGTTGGATCCAACTCAAGGAAGAGCGGAATACTTTTGAAGCCAGCTTCTATGCCAGTGAAAAGAAGGTTTTGGAGCTTATCTGCCGGCTTCACGAGGAGGAGACCCTCAACACTTACATCGCTCCAAAAAGGATGCGCAATGTCTTTTTACATTAAGAATTTTGTAATATTTCGCCCATGGGGCACTTATGTACTAACAAATTTCTTCTTAGTATGACGTGTGTTCTTTTTGTCTGCAACAAATTTGAATTTTTGAATCCTTGAATGCATTACATAAATAGCATACCATTTATCATATGCATAACAGGTACCCTTTTACAGGTCTCTTATCTTCTTCGCTGTTTATTTCAACAATCATCATGTCTGCTGAACCTTCCACTGAGCAAGCTATCAAGGCCCTCCAGGCCCAAAATGCCCAATTTCAAGAGTTGGTCATGAGCCTAACTAAGGGTCAGCAGAACCTGAAGACCCTGATCCTGAAAGAGAGGAAAAAGAAGAAGAAGAGGACCGTCCTGTTCAACACCGGATGCAGGTTTGGAAACGGGCTGCAGAATGAAATTGATCTGGCCACCCCGTCTGGAGAGAAAGACGGTCCACAAGAAAGGAGGGCTCCTAGCCCTGAAGTCTCCGACAACGAGACGGACTATGATGAAGAACAGTATCCTCCTGCTGAGGATAAGTACAAACAGCTAGAAGACCGTTAGAACGCTATAGAAGTACAAAAGGTGCCCGGTCTGGATTTCGAAGATTTGGGTTTATCATCTGGGGTGGTGATCCCCCATAAGTTCAAGGCACCTGCCTTTGCCAAGTATGACGGAGCTTCCTGTCCAAAGCTGCACCTCCGATCATATATGAGGAAGATCCAACCTTACACTACTGATAAGAAATTATGGATCCATTTCTTTCAAGACAGTCTCTCAGGGACTCAGCTTGAGTGGTTCCATCAGTTGGACGGATCCAGTATCCGCAGCTGGGAGGATTTGGCTGCTGCATTCTTTAGGCATTATCAGTATAAATCCGACCTCGCTCCTACGCGTACTCAACTCCAGGGTATGTCAATAGGGACGGGTGAAGGATTTAAAGAATATGCTCAAAAATGGAGAGACCTGGCCGGAAGGGTGCAACCACCTTTGGCTGATCGTGAACTGGTTGATATGTTTCTGGGGACCCTATCTGGTCCGTTCTTTAATCATCTGATTGGAAGCTCCTCAGCCGGGTTTACAGACCTCATCTTAACTGGTGAGAGGATTGAAGCGGGTATTAAAGCTGGGAAGATACAGAAGGGTGCCTCACCGAGCACCGAGAAGAAGCCATTCAACAAAGAGTCCATTGCTGTCTACAGTTCAAAAAGACAAAACAGACCTGAACACCGCCAAGCTGTCAATGCGGTTGTTATCTCAAAACCTGTCGGTGCTCCTCAGCATCACAACCAACGAAGGGACAGGAGACCTCAAAGGCAATTCACTCGTCTCAGCATGACCTTGTCCCAGATTCTGCCACAATTGCTGAAGACCAATCTGGTGACCCTAAAAGAAGCTCCAAAGAATCCAAATACAATGTCACCAAGGTATAACCCTAATGCCCGCTACGCTTTTCACTCTGATGGCCAGGGGCATAATACAGACGATTGTTGGGTTTGGAAGAACTAGGTGAAGGACTTAATTGATGCAAAGGAGATTGAGTTCGAGGCGCACGAGAGGCCTAATGTTGTAACCGCTCCCATGCCCAGGAATGGAGTGAATACTGTAGAGGAAGACTTGTTTGTAGTTTCTGTGGATAATGTTGTTACCCCTCTAATGACTATCAAGAAGAACCTGTTGCTAGCCGGTTTATTTCCAGGCTGTGGTGAAGGTTTCCCTATGTGTTCTGCTTTACCTACTGGTTGCCCATCTTTGAAGTCAGGTATCCAGAACCTGATGGATAGTAAAGAGATTCTTTTTGAGAAGACTGCTATTCCACCTGTTCATTCTGAAGAAGTTTCCATCATTACCATTTTCGAAAATTCTTCCAAGGCTCCCTCGAGGACGCCTGTTAGAATTACATCTGTTCCGAAGACCGCACCTATAATCATCACTGTTCCGGGGCCCATCCCCTATACCTATGACAAAGCTGTCCCTTGGCACTATGGGGCAGATGTTTATGTTCTTGGAGTTAAGCAAGAGTTTGATGCTGATACCGGCGTCAGCAACATTACTGGGCCTGCTAAAGTCACCCGCAGTGGTAGACTTTTCTCACCTGATATTGCCCCGCCAGTTGTCCGAAGACCTATTGTCATTAAACCTGCAAGTGTACCTGCTGCCATTTCTGATCAAGTTCATGTTCCTACCCCTGTCGCCGAGTCATCTAGCGCTCAGGGAAAAGGGATCATCACTGATATGCCTGCCCAGACGGAGGCGCCAAAGACCATCGTTGTTGAAGCTTCCAAACAGGAGATGGAAGAGATTCTGAAGATTATTAAGAAGAGTGATTTTAATGTAGTTGAGCAACTGGGGAAAACCCCATCCAAGATTTCTATGTTATCACTGTTGTTGTGTTCAGAGGCCCATGTCAAGGCTCTGATTACCTTCCTAAAGACAGCCCACGTGCCACAAGAGACATCAGCTGATCAATTTACCGATTGTGTGGCCAATTTAACTGCTGATAATGGTTTGGGTTTCTCCGACGCTGATCTGACTGCTAAAGGGAAGAACTATAATGATGCCCTGCATGTCTCCATTGAATGCAGGGGCACTACTCTTGCACATGTGTTGGTTGACACTGGTTCCTCATTGAACATCTTGCCCAAGAAAGCTCTAGACAGGCTGGATTGCGAAGGTTTGGAGCTAAAGCCGAGTAACATTGTTGTCCGGGCCTTTGATGGGTCTAAAAGGATGGTGCACGGTGAGGTTTATATTCCAATCAAAGTTGGTTCTCAGGTCTTCAACTCTACATTTTACGTGATGGACATTCAGCCGTCCTATTCTTGTTTGCTGGGTCGTTCATGGATCCATAAAGCTGGAGCCGTAACCTCAACGCTCCACCAGAAGTTGAAGTACCCGGTCAAAGGGAAGATTGTAACAGTTCAAGGGGAGGAGGAGTACATGGTCAGCCACCTCAACTCATTCCGGTACGTAGAGATGGATGGGGAGTTCATTGAGACCCCATTTCAACACTTTGAAGAGGTTCCTCAGTCACTGGCATCAGCTGAGACTGTGATTGAAAACTCTCATATGAAGATGGCTTCCTTAAAGGATGCCCGGGCTGTTATTGAGAAGGAAGCTCAAAGGGCTGTTCAAAGTGCAAGGATTGGAAGACCTCCTGTGTTCATCAGCAACTCGGGAGTAAATGCCATCGAAGATGACGTGGAGGAGTCTGAATTCGACAAATGGATCTATCCTATGACCAACGGTGGACCAAACAACTAGACAACAAAGGATTTCATCCATATTACTTTTATTACTCAGTAATGAGCTTTTTGTTTCGAATTTGTAACAGACAATGTTTGGAAACTTTATGGCCTGGTGTCTTACCCGGGGCACCGTGGCTTCATTTGTGAGGGCTTTTGTATGCCATTTTCATATATCATTAATTAAAGCATTGGACGTTTTCGCATTTCAAATTTTGTGCTCCTTGTCTTTCTTTATTACATATTGCAAAACAGCTATTTTACACACACTCACATATACAGGTCCCAATCCACTCTGGATCTCACTGGTAACGACTCTGCTACTGCCAGTTATGACATCGAAAATTCGATCAACTTAGCCGAAGACGAAGGTGAAGATGATTGCGAAGTTCCTGGTGAGCTTGCAAGACTGCTACTCCAGGAAGAGAGGGCCATTCAGCCACATGAAGAGCTAGTAGAAACAGTGAATATGGGTACTGAGACAGACAAAAAGAAAGTCAAGATCAGTGCAAATCTGGAGCTTAGTGTAAAACAACGGTTGATTCAGATGCTGCATGACTACGTGGAAATCTTTACCTGGTCTTACGAAGATATGCCTGGGTTGGATACCGACATTGTGGTTCATCGCCTTCCTACGAAGGAAGATTGTCCTCCAGTAAAACAGAAGGTTCACCGTATGCGTCCAGAGATGTCCGATAAAATCAAGGCCGAAGTTATGAAGCAGTTTGACGCCGGTTTTCTAGCAGTAACTTCTTACCCTCAGTGGGTTGCCAATGTGGTTCCAGTGCTGAAGAAAGACGGTAAGGTCAGAATGTGTGTTGATTACAGGGATTTGAACAGGGCAAGCCCTAAGGATGACTTCCCTTTACCTCACATCGACGTTCTGGTTGACAATACTGCTCAGCACAAGGTATTCTCCTTTATGGATGGTTTCTCCAGTTATAATCAAATCAAGATGGCTCCTGAAGACATGGAAAAGACCACTTTCGTTACTCAGTGGGGTACCTTTTGTTACAAGGTCATGCCTTTTGGGTTGAAGAATGTTGGGGCAACATATCAGCGTGCCATGGTTACTTTATTTCATGACATGATCCATCATGAGATTGAAGTATACGTCGACGATATGATTGCGAGGTTCCAAATTGAGGAAGAACACCTTGACCATCTACAGAAGCTGTTTGACAGGTTGAAGTTATACAAGCTGAGATTGAACCCAAACAAATGCACCTTCGGGGTAAGGTCTGGCAAACTGCTAGGCTTCGTCGTGAGCGACAAAGGTATTCAAGTGGACCCTGCCAAGGTGAAAGCCATACAAGAGATGCCAGCTCCCAAGACAAAGAAAGAGGTCAAAGGCTTTCTAGGACGTCTGAACTACATTGCCCGATTCATCTCGCACCTAACTGCTACTTGTGAGCCAATCTTCAAACTGCTGAAGAAAGATCAAGTGGTATGTTGGAACGATGAATGTCTGGCTGCTTTCGAAAGAATCAAAGAATACCTCCAGGAGCCACCTATTCTTATGCCGCCAGTTGAAGGGAGACCTATAATCTTATACTTGACCGTACTTGACAACTCAATGGGGTGTGTGCTGGGGCAGCATGACGAGTCTGGCCGAAAAGAGCATGCTATTTATTACCTTAGCAAAAAGTTTACCGACTGTGAGACTCGTTACTCACTGCTCGAGAAAACTTGCTGCGCTTTGGCATGGGCTGCTCGCCGGCTGAGACAGTATATATTGACTCACACTACTCTGTTGATTTCAAAGATGGATCCAATCAAGTATATCTTCGAAAAGTCTGCCTTGTCTGGAAGAATAGCAAGATGGCAGATGATCTTGACTGAATATGACATCCAGTACACGACTCAAAAGGCAATCAAAGGAAGTGTATTGGCAGACCATTTGGCACATCAGGCAGTGGATGATTACCAGTCTATGAACTTTGAATTCCCGGACGAGAATATCATGTTGATAACTGATTGTGATACACCTGGACCGGATGAAGGACCTGAGGAAGGATCCCGATGGTCTATGCATTTTGATGGAGCTTCGAACACTTTGGGTAACGGCATTGGCGCTGTGATCATATCTCCTAAAGGCTCTCATACTCCATTTACCGCCCGACTATGTTTCAACTGCACCAACAATATGGCAGAGTATGAAGCATGCATTATGGGTCTTTGAGCTGCAATTGACCTAAGGATTAAGTTTCTGAGTGTCTTTGGAGATTCCGCTCTCGTGATCAGTCAGATCAAAGGAGAGTGGGATACAAAACACCCAAATCTTATTCCTTACAAGGAGTATGTATTGACATTGCTTCCCCATTTCGAGGAGATAACCTTTGAACACTTCCCAAGAGAGGAGAATCAGTTGGAGGACGCGCTAGCTACGATGTCTTCTATGTTCAAAGTTAAGTGGGACAACGAGGCTCCCCGGATCATTATTTGGAAATTGGATGAACCTGCACATTGCTGTGATCTTGAGACTGAAGAGGTAACAGAAAAACCTTGGTATCATGAAGTGAAGAGGTACCTTGAAGCTCAAGAATACCCCGAGGGTGCATCTGTTAATGACAAGAAGTTTCTAAGAAGGTTCGCGGCAAAGTTCTTCATCAGCAATGGGATTCTTTACAAACGTAATCATGATTTAGCCTTACTGCATTGTGTGGATAAGATTGAAGCAGAAAGGATCATGGCAGAGCTGCATGAAGGTACTTTCAGAACTCATTCCAATGGACATACCATGGCAAAGAAAATCCTTCGGGCAGGACACTACTGGTCCACAATGGAAGCCGCCTGTCATCAGCATTCTCGGACATGTCACAAGTGCCAGGTCTATGCTGATAAGGTGCATATTCCTCCAGTTCCTCTGAATATTTTAACAGCACCTTGGCCTTTTGCAACGTAGGGCATTGATATGATCGGCGAGATCAGACCTACGGCATCCAACGGGCATCGTTTCATCCTGGTAGCGATTGATTACTTTATGAAGTGGGTTGAAGCAGCTTCCTTCGCTACCGTAACCAAGAACGTCATGGCACGGTTCATTCGGCACAACCTGATCTGTCGATACGGTGTACCAGAGAGGATCATTACAAACAATGGTACCAATCTTAACAACAAGATGATCACTGAGCTCTGCGAGCAATTCAAGATACAACATCATAACTCTTCTCCCTACCGGCCGAAGATGAATGGGGTTGTTGAAGCAGCAAATAAGAACATTAAGAAGATTGTGCAGAAGATGACAGTGACATACAAAGACTGGCACGAGATGTTACCATTTGCTCTTCATGGGTACCGTACCTCAGCACGGACGTCAACAGGGGCAACACCTTATTCCTTAGTTTATGGCATGGAGGCAGTCTTTCCCATTGAAGTTCAAATACCCTCTCTTCGGATCATGAAGGATGCAGGTTTGAGCGAAGACGACTGGATTCAGACCCGGCTTGATCAATTGAATCTAATCGACGAAAAGAGACTTACTGCTATTTGTCATGGTCAGACGTACCAAAAATGAATGATCAAGGCATTTATAAAGAAAGTCAGACGACAAGAGTATCAAGTTGGGGACCTGGTAATCAAGCGCATCATTCTACCTCAAGGTGATCCCAGGGGAAAATGGACCCCTACTTACAAAGGGCCATTTGTTGTTAAGAAGATCTTCTCAGGAGGAGCGATGATTCTAACCACCATGGATGGTGACGACCTTCCTCACCCCTTCAATGCAGACATAGTAAAAAGATACTATGCATAATCAAAGACCCGCTAGGTTGACTGGCCTAGGAAAAAATAAGGGCTTCCCGGCGAACCAGAAGGGTTCGGGCAAAAATAAGGGATGAAAATTAAAAAAATCTGTACACCCGGCAAGTCGAAAACCTGAAAAGGCGGCTTGGGCAAAAATGGGTATCCCGGTGGACTGAAAACCCGAAAGGGCGGTCCAAGCAAAAGTTAGGGATTAAAGCGTAACACTATGTCTCATTGGATCACCTTGCATCCGGACTTCGGTATCAAGTATCAGGCTCGGACGACGCCAGTCAATCAGATTCCTCTTCAACCAAGCAGCAAAGTGATGAGATGCTTGAAGATATAAAGGCAATAGCAGAGCTGGAACCCAGTGGGACTATTCACGTAACTGTTTTTGTTTTCACAAATTGTATAAATTCTATTTGTTCGGCGGCGTTCTCTTACTAGGACGTCAGCCTCTTGTACAAAATGCCTATTTACAGGCCAAACTTCAAAGTCAATACAAATTCATTTTTAAACAAATTTCAAATTGTTTTTCCTTTATCTGTTTTGTTTTGCAAAGAACGTCCAATGTTCATTTTTGATATATGCATTTGACATTAATTGCTGCTCATAAATATTTACATGCGAAACAAAAGACAAATTACGGGTGATATCAGAAGTAGGGGCAATAAGAATTGTCTGAACGGTCTAGAGAAGTTGCTCTGTCCACCATGTACCAAGGTATATATTCGGCTGAAGAATTTGGCTAAGATACCTTCACTTCCCGCAGGATAACACAGTAATAATAACTCTCTCATCTAAAACTTGCAACTACGGACGAGTCGGAAATACTCTCCCCAAGCAGATTTGGTCTACCATCAGCCCTGAAAAGGTCGGGTGTCCCCAGAAGATCTTAAGATTCCCCAGCGGAGTATAAAGATATTCTCCAGCAAGCGTAAGGGCATCCCCGACAGTCTTAATATTCCTCAACAGAGTATAAGAATGTTTCCCGGAGGAATACAAGATACCCCCAGTGGAGCCATTTCCTCAGCGCAGTCTAAAAAGGCTTTCTCGCCAGAGTTGAATCATCTTACCCAGTAGATCCTGGAAACTGGTCCCCTGCAGAATACAAATGCATCTCCTCGGCCAAATTCAGAAGGTTATCCTCACAAGAGTCTAACTGGGTTATCCTCAGCAAGTTGCAACTGAAAGATCGTCCCCAGCGAAGCTCTTTCTTTCCCCAAGCAGGACTCCTGTCCTCAACAGGTTCAATATCGCCAGCAACGGTAATCCACCCCTAGCGGAGTTCATCATTGAAATCCCCAACAAAGCTTATCAATGAAATCCCCAGCGGAGTTATCGTTAAAATCATCAGCAAAACATCTCTTCCCCATAGAGTAATCTTTTCATCAAGTTTATTCCCCAACGGGGTCATCCTCTCCTGCAGGTTTATTCTCACAATCATCTTCATTCACCATCCCCAGCGGAAACGAAGAACTCAACTCTATTCGCCAGCAGCTCCGGGGTTTATGTTCCCCAGCTAAAACATCACATTCCCATACATCATGAGACATGCATTACGCATCATACAAATACAATCTCATTTATTTTGAGAACATCATTGCCTGATCTATATCATGCATTGCATATGACTGACCTTTACCTTTCAGGAAAAATGCAGTTAAGTTCTCAGCTTAGTCGAAGATCTGACCAGTTCTTAAATCTCAATTGAATTATCATCAATTGAATTTCAGATAAGGTTCTCAATCTCGACAGTTTCCTCCGTCATAGTGTGGACAAGTTCTATAACCTCAGCGGTTTACTCCCGGTGGGCACGAGACAGTTCCTAGATCTTGATGAAGATGTTTCCCTACGTCATAGTGTGGACGAGTACTATAACCTCAACGGTATACTCCATTGAGCACGAGTCAGTTCCTAGATCTTGATGTTCTCCTCTGTCATAGTGTGGACAAGTTCTATAACCTCAACGGTATACTCCCGGTGGGCACGAGACAGTTCCTAGATCTTGATGAAGATGTTTCCCTATGTCATAGTGTGAACAAGTTCTATAACCTCAACGGTATACTCCATTGAGAACGAGTCAGTTCCTAGATCTTGATGTTCTCCTCCGTCATAGTGTGGACAAGTTCTATAACCTTAACGGTATACTCCCGGTGGGCACGAGACAGTTCCTAGATCTTGATGAAGATGTTTCCCTATGTCATAGTGTGGACGAGTACTATAACCTCAACGGTATACTCCATTGAGCACGAGTCAGTTCCTAGATCTTGATGTTCTCCTCCGTCATAGTGTGGACAAGTTCTATAACCTCAACGATATACTCCCGGTGGGCATGAGACAGTTCCTAGATCTTGATGAAGATGTTTCCCTACGTCATAGTGTGGACGATTACTATAACCTAAACGGTATACTCCATTGAGCACGAGTCAGTTCCTAGATCTTGATGTTTTCCTCCATCATAGTGTGGACAAGTTCTATAACCTCAACGGTATACTCCCGGTGGGCACGAGACAGTTCCTAGATCTTGATGAAGATGTTTCCCTACGTCATAGTGTGGACGAGTACTATAACCTCAACGGTATACTCCATTGAGCACGAGTCAGTTCCTAGATCTTGATGTTCTCCTCCGTCATAGTGCGGACAAGTTCTATAACCTCAACGGTATACTCCATTGAGCACGAGTCAATTCCTAGATCTTGATGTTTTCCTCCGTCATAGTGTGGAAAAGTTCTATAACCTCAGCGATTTACTACGTTGAGCACGAGACAGTTCCTAGATCTTGATGAAGATGCTTCCCCTCCAATTGAATTATGAACAGGTTCTTAAAACTCAGCTGAAGCATTCTTTCAGTTGAAGTACATGCAGGTTCCTAAATCTCAACAAAGTTAGACTTCCCCAGTGGAATCTTCTACAACAACAGGTATGCAAGTTCTCGCTAAAGAATCTATTATGCGATCAACACTCCTGAAGATGGCATCTATAAGCCCATCCTCCTACCAACAATCACCAAATGGCATCTATAAGCCCATTCCTGACATCACCATACTGATACTACACCATGCGAGTGAAAATTTCTGGGCACTCTAGTGTTCAATCATCTTCCACCTTCGGATCACGAAAGGCACGCAAGCCAATCTACACCCTCAGGTTTAAGAAGATTGAACAGGAGCAACTGTTGTACCCCAAAATTTTCCCTCTCATGTTTCCCAAAGTCTTCCCCCTGCATGGTTGATCACCAACTCTTGCCTGAGAAAAAGGAAAATTTTTAAGTGTTGCTTCAAGTACATTTCGATTGGCATTCTGAAAGACTCTTCGATCGGTGTTCTGAAGGAGCCTTTCGATTGGCATTCTGTCAAGCTCTTTCGATTGGCATTCTGGACAAGCCTTTCGATTGGCATTATGGACAGGTACTTCGATTGGCATTATAACAGTTTCCTTCGATTGGAATTCCAAAAAGGTCCATTCGAAGAAGCATTCAAAGGGTCCATTCGAAGAAGCTTTGGAAAGCATTCGAAGGAGGCCATCAGCCCATTCGAAAGGGAGCATTCGAAGGAGGCCATCAGCCTATTCGAAAGGGAGCATTCGAAGGCCAATCATTCAAAATTCAAAAAGGGACAGGATCCCATGTGTTTACCCAACGTTACAAACTCTCATTCATGGCTTTCAAAACACATAATTAACGTTACAAATCCTTCTTCATGGCTGTCAAACACATAATCAAAGTCATTTAAACCTTTGTCTTCTTGTCCCCTCCACCCCCTCTATATAAAGAAATCACAAATGCTGCAAAGACAGGAAAATACACAGAAAAATAGAGAACTTGGAGATACGCTGCCAAAAGTCATCAGCACTTCCAGGAAGCCATACCCAATCCTTGCACAAGCCAAAGCTGCCACCAGGCGAACACCTCCACCCTCAGAACTACAGATCGAAGCACCTCTGTTTGGTAAAGAAAATCTAATCTCAAACTCATTTTTAAATTCATTTTGATTGCATATTTATATTATTACTGCTGTTTGTGAATGATTTAATGTGCTACATATAAGCTATAGCATAGAGTTGAGATTGTGCCATTGCTTGGGCACAATATGAGTTTCTCCTTCGAATCCCAGGATAAAACAAACTCAGACCCAGATTCAGCAGGTTCGAATAAGGGGGAGATTCGAACCAAGGGTTAAAATTCCCCCTGGACCTTTAATATGTGTTTCGTTTTGCAGGAACTACATCATCAGATTCCTGTTCAGAGTTTCGAAGCTCAGCATTTTAGCTTCGAACTGGACCCAGGATTTCCAGATCGAAGGATGACATGTCTAGATCGAATACCCTCAGAGTGCAGCCCCTCATGCACCTCCGATCAAGACTCTTCACTGGGTCGAAAGACAGCCTGCACCTCTTTCGACCCAGACCTCAAGAATTATATTTTTTTTCTTATTTTGCTGCCTGGCCCATTTGTACTTTGTTTACTTTGTTTTGTTAATTTCTTCTAGTTTTTTTTTAATCAACATAAAAAATCATAAAAATAAATAACTTAGAATTAGGATTTAATTTAGTTAATTATTTTAACTTGTTTTCTCCAATTTTAAAATCAGTAGACTTAGGATTTATTTAAATTTAATCCTTTTCATAAACAAAAAATGCAAAAAAATATTAGGTATGTTTTAGAGTTAATTTAAATCAGTTTTCTTTAATTAATTAAATTTGACTTAATTGAACATTTAGCATTTTCCCCAAAAAATAAAATAAAACAATAAAAAGATTATATGCTTAGGATTTTTAAGATTCACGCGCGTTTATTTTATTGTAACTGCTTATTATTCCCCCAATTTTGGACATGTAAATAATCCCCCTCTCCGAAGCCTTGTAATAGCGTAGGATTTACAATTCCCGCACTTTAAATTCTTGTACATATATTAACTGTTTATATGTATGCCAACTAGGATTGTATGACAACATTAACTCTTAAACTTAAAATCAACAGTAGCTCACCATGACGTACAAAGATAATATAAACTGAAAATTGACACATATGCACATGCCACTCTTAGGGTACACCTCACTTGGTTGCCTCAAATGTGGTCATTAAGTATAGGATGTTTTAGAGGTCGTCCTTCTGTCCAAAGATCAAAAGTTGCCTCGAAATGGTTGCCTCGATAAAAATGATCTAAGACATTAGGGTTACCACTAAGGCGTCCTAACGTTGCTTTAGTGACCACACGTCCCTAAAATCGAATTGACCCAAAAACTCCAACGACGGTGCTACCTACTCCTCAATAGTGGGATAACATTGTCTAAAGGATGTTTGCACAATTTAATTCCTTTTTGAGTAGGTAGATGTTCTTAAGTACTTGCTCATTTTAAAAAAAACAAAACAAAACTTTTTGCACTTACACTCTTTTCAAAAACAAAACTTTTTCAAAACCCACAATCACAAAGAAAAGCAAACCTTTTGAAAACATAGTGAGCAAGTACCTAAGAGCCCGTGGATAACCACGGATAGAAAGGGTGCTAACACCTTCCCTTTCTATAATCTACCTCCTGAACCCGAGAAACATCTCGAAAAGGAATTTTTCTGTGCTTTTGTCCTTGTTGGATAAAATAAAAGACGGTGGCGACTCTTGCTTACCGCGACACTTTGCGAAAACAAACGCAGATGCGAACCAGCATCCAAAAACAGTCAGTTCTCATTCCCACTGATCACACCAGGCTTCAGAAGAAATCAAGTGGTTATCTGGTCGCATCCGGGCTTCCCTTTGATTGTTGGGCCTACTAATATCCGGTCGAATCCGGGCTTCGTAGTAATTGGCCGGGTAAACTGTTATTTGGTCGAAATCCAAGCTTCATAGTGTCCCTCACTGTTATCTGGTCGTAATCCAGGCTTCAGTGTCTTTTACCGCTATCTGGTCGTAATCCAGGCTTCACGATGTATTATACCATTATCCGGTCGAATCCAGGCTTCATAGTGTTAGGGGAAATCAAGATATTATCCGATCGAATTCGGGCTTCATAACTTGTGTTAAGGATATACCACTATCTGGTCGTAATCCAGGCTTCGTAGTATTCTTGGTTGCTATCTGGTCGTAATCCAGGCTTCACAACGTCTTCTACCATTATCTGGTCGTAATCCAGGCTTCATGGTCTTGTATTGCTATCTGGTCGTAATCCAGGCTTCACAATAACTTACTGAGCTGTTATCCGGTTGTAATCCGGGCTTCACGGCTTGTGTTTATGATATACCACTATCTGGTCGAATCCAGGATTCATGGTAACTTGTTGAGCTGCTATCCAGTCGAATCCGGGCTTCACGGCTTGTGTTTATGATATACCACTATCCGGTCGAGTCTAGGCTTCATGGTACTTGCTGAGCTGCTATCCGATCATAATCCGGGCTTCACGGCTTGCTGAGGATTAAACTATTATCTGGTTGAATTCGGGCTTCATAGCTTGCTTTTAAGAGATACCACTATCTGGTTGTAATCCAGGCTTCGCGGTAGTCTGATACTGTTATCCGGTCATTCCTCGGGCTTTACAATATGATGGAGTAATCAAGATATTATCTAGTCGTAACCGGGCTTCATAGCTTGAATTTTGTGAGAATTTGATTGTATCTTTCCTAAAAGGTAAAGGTTAGCTATATGTAATGCATGATATGTATCAGGAAATGATGTTCTCAAAATAAATGAGATTGTGTTGTATGATGTGTATGCACATGTCATGATGTATGGACATGCAATGTTTTTATGATATTCTCTAACTGGGGAAAATAAATCCCAGACTGCATGCTGGAGAATGAAAGAGTTTCACTCGCTGAGGATAACGACCGAAGATGATTTGGAGAATAATCCTGCTGGAGAATACATTGGCGAAAAATGACTCTGTGGGGAAGAGATGCTCTGCTGAGGATTTGCTGATCTTGGAGAAATAACCTCAATTGTGGATGAATTACCGTTGTGGGCGATGATAACTCTGTCGAGGATAAAGTTTCTTGTTTGTGGAAGAAATAAACTCCACTGGGGATGACCTTCTAGACTCTACTAGGGATAATCTTCCAGTGCTGGTGATAGATAAACTCTGCTTGGGGAGAATCTTACCGACTCATTCGCGGTTGCGAACCTCAGCTGGGGAGAGTTGATAATACTATATTCGGGTACTTCCTACTCTGCGGGGAGTGCATGCATTTTAATCATATTCTTCAACTAGATCTATCCTTGTACCTGGTGAATAGAGCAACTGTAAGGTCTGGACATTTCTTATTTGCCCCTGTTTCTGATCTTACGAGTAATTGTCTTTTGTTTCGCATGTAAATATTTATGAGAGGCAATTATTGTCAAATGCATATATCAAAAATGAACCATTGGACGTTCTTGCAAAACAAAACAGAAAAAGAAAAGTAATTTGAAATTTCTTTGTGAAAATGAATCATATTGATTTTGAAATTGGCCTGTAAATAGGCGTTTTTTGTACAAGAGGCTGACGTCCTAGCAAGAGAACACCTCTGAAAGATGAATTATACAATTTGTGAAAAACAAAGAAAAATAGCTATGTGAGCAATCCCACTGAGTTCCAACTCTGCTATTGCCCATATATCCTCGATCATCTCATCACTTTGCTACTTGGTTGAAGGTAGATCAGATTGATTAGCGTCGTCCGAATTTGATAGTTGATACAGAAGTATGGTTGCAAGGTGATCCAATGAGACATAGTGTTATGCTTTAATCCCTAATTTTTGCCTAGACCACCCTTTCGGGTTTTCAGTCCACCGGGATACCCTTTTTTGCCCAAGCCGCCTTTTCAGGTTTTCGACTTGTCGGGTGTACAATTTTTTCAATTTCATCCCTTATTTTTGCCCGAACCCTTTTGGTTCATCGGGAAGCCCTTATTTTTGCCTAGGCCAGTCGACCTAGAGGGTCTCTGATTATGCGTAGTATTTTTTCACTATATCTGCATTGAAGGGGCGAGGAAGGTCGTCACCATCCATGTTGGTTAGAATCATAGCTCCTCTTGAGAAAATGTTCTTAACCACAAATGGCCCTTCGTACGTAGGGGTCCATTTGCCCCTGGGATCACCTTGAGGCAGTATGATGCGTTTGATCACCAGATCCCCAACTTGATACTCTTGTCGTCTAACCTTCTTGTTAAATGCCTTGATCATTCGCTTTTGGTACGTCTGACCATGACAAATAGCAGTAAGTCTCTTTTCATCGATTAAGTTCAGCTGATCAAGCCGGTTCTGGATCCAGTCATCTTCGCTCAAACCTGCGCCCTTCATAATTCGAAGAGAGGGTATCTGAACTTCAATGGGAAAGACTGCCTCCATGCCATATACCAAGGAATAGGGGGTTTCCCCTGTTGACGTCCGCGCTGAGGTACGGTACCCATGAAGAGCGAATGGTAACATCTCATGCCAGTCTTTTTAGGTCACCGTCATCTTCTGCACAATCTTCTTGTTGTTCTTATTAGCCGCTTCAACAGCCCTATTCATCTTCGGCCGGTAAAGAGAAGAGTTATGATGATGTGTCTTAAACTGCTTACAGAGCTTGGTGATCATCGTATTATTAAGATTTGTACCATTGTCCGTAATGATCCTCTCTGGTACACCATATCGACAGATCAAATTATGCCGAATAAACCGTGCCACGACATTCTTGGTTATTGTAGCAAAGGAAGCCGCCTCAACCCAATTTGTAAAGTAATCAATAGCCACCAGAATGAAACGATACCCGTTAGACGCAGTAGGTCTGATCTCGCCAATCATATTGATGCCCCACATTGCAAAAGGCCAAGGTGCTGTCAAGACGTTCAGAGGAACTGGAGGTACGTGCACCTTATCAGCATAGAATTGGCACTTATGACAGGTCCGAGAATGCTGATAGCAATCGGCTTCCATGGTAGACCAATAGTATCTTGCCCGTAGGATTTTCTTTGCCATGGTGTGTCCACTAGAATGAGTCCCGAAGGTACCTTCATGTAACTCTGCCATAATCCTTTCTGCCTCGTTCTTGTCCACACATCGCAGTAAGGTTGAGTCATGGTTACGCTTGTAAAGGATACCATTGTTGATGAAGAACTTTGCAACGAATCTTCTCAGAAACTTCTTGTCATTAACAGATGCACCCTTGGGATATTCTTGAGCCTCAAGATACCTCTTTACCTCGTGATACCAGGGCTTATCTGCTACCACTCCAGTCTCGATGTCACAGCAATATGCGGGTTCGTCCAACCTCTCGATGGTAACCCGGGGAGCCTCATTGTCCCATCTGACCTTGAACATAGAAGACATGGTGTGATCGGTGGAAATAGAACTGACTGTTTTGGAATGCTGGTTTCGCGAAATGTCGTGGTAAGCAAGAGTCGCCACCGTCTTTTATTTTCTCCAACATGGACAGGACAAAAGCACAGCAAAATTCCTTATGAGATAGTTTCTCGGTTCGGGAGGTAGATTTATAGAAAGGGAAGGTGTTAGCACCCTTTCTATCCATGGTTATCCATGGGCTCTTAGATACTTGCTCATTGTGTTTTCAAAAGTGTTTGCTTTTCAAGTGTGAGTGGGTTTGAAAAAGTTTCGTTTAAAGTTTCAGAATGACTCTTGTATCAGTCCTCAAGAGTGTTTGAAAAATTGTTTTGAAAGCTTTTTGAAAGTGTCGGTGTGAAAAGAATTTTTGATTTGTTTTTGAATAGAGCAAGTATCTATGAGTCATCTACCTACCCTAAGGAATTAGGCTGTGTAAATGTTCTTAAGGTAGTGCCATCCCACCATTGAGAGGTAGGTAGCACCACCGTTGGAGGTGTTCGGGTCAATTCAATTGTAGGGACAGTGTGGTCACCGAAGCAATAGTAGGACACCTTAGAAGTAACCCTAGTGTCCTAGATCCTTTTTATCCAAGGCAACCGTTTCGAGGCAACTGGATCATAGACATAAGGACTTACTAAAACGTCCTATACTCGACGACCACGTTTCGAAGGTAAGGCAACAGGTGAGGCGTACCCTAGAAGTGGTGTGTGAATTTGTGTGTTATTTTCAGTTTATGTTGTCTTTGATCATGACATGGTGAGCTACGCATTGTTTTTAATTAGCCATACATTCTTTCATGCAATTAGAATTTAAAAGTGCGGAAAGTTAAATGTGGAAAATAAAATCCTACGCTATTACAAGGCGCGGGTCTATACATCGCCAAATTACAAAGACCCGTTTTAATAAAAATGCGGAAAGTAAAAAAGACCTAATTACTATTACAATCCTTGATCAGTTACATAATATTCAAAGGAAAATAAATGCGCGAAAGAATAAAAGTTAGGACGTCCGAGGGTTTTGACCCTTTTGAAATTAAATTGAATTAAAAAATTAATTAATTATTTAATTGAGAAAATAATTTTTTTTTAGGTTTTTGTATTTATGAAAATAAGAAAATTGAAAATCAAGAGAAACCCTAATTCTAAGTTATTTTTAATTATTAATGAAAAATATTAAAGTTAAACTAATTTATGCTAATTAATTATTTACATGTGTATTTACAAAAATAAATAATAATTAACAATAATAATAAATAAGTGAGAAAAATAATTAATTAAGAAAAGGATGAAAAATGTCAAAAAACCCAAAGTCTAGATATTTTTTATTTATTAAGAAAAGATTAAAGTTTTAAAACCTAATTTACTAAATTAATGGTTAGAGTTTATTTACAAAATAAATTAATGGTGAATTAAATATTAATAAAAAAAATAAACATTTTTTAGTTTCTGATTTATTATTGTGAAAATTATTTTTATGGTAAAAAAGAAATAATTAAAACATTAAAAAAGAATTAGAAAAGAAAATCCAATAAAAATTAAAAATGATGCAAACCATGGGGTATCAGGCCCATTATGGAGGTGAATTGGAGTAATTTGGCCCATGAACACAAAGCCTGTTTGACTTTTCCAGCTTGAGTGCGTGCCCATTGACTGAGGTACATGATGGACATCCTCCTGTAGCCTTTGGATTGAAGCTCATGGGCGCGTGGCAGGCTTGGATGTGAGGTTGTATGATGGACTTTGGGGCGTGCACTGCATGGGAATATGTTACAACAAAAATTATACAATATGTGGGGGACCTGGGAATCGAACCCAGGTCCCAATGCTTACCAGCCACGTCTTCTACCAACTGGACCATTGCGTTCGTTTGTTAACATAATGGTAAAGAAGCATAATATATGTAACATGCCAAATATTCTTAAATAATGAAAAAAAACGCGCCAAAGTTCAAATGCCCCAATAGCACCAAGCCACGCATGCTTCTTCTCCGTTTGCCTGCAATTATATGAAACAAATAGCGGGGGTTTTAAACCCCCACAAAACCAAAGTCCAGAAAATAGCGATTAGAAGAGGACGAAATATAAAAAAGGCGCGATTGTTTCATTGAATTCACCTTGTTGTCACGATTTGGTCTATACTGGTTTGAATGTCCAATTTTACCATGTGAGGAAAGCCCCAATTTAGAGCTTCTGAAACCCTAAGTTTCAACCATGGTGGATTCTGATTTAGGCAATATTATTACAATTAAGTTGTGCCAATCGCTTCAGAATGTTAATGTTAGTATAAATCAATCAAGAAAGATGGCTAAAAGTGCATGAATCGTGATATGGAATTCAAGTAATTTTGGCAAACCGTATAACCTGTGTTCTTCAGTTCTTTACACGTTTTGACTCGTTCTCGATTGCAAACGCTTCCTGGATGTTTTGGCAATGTATTGGAATGCTTTTGAAGCTTTGAATTGTGCTCTAACTGTGATTTCAGATTTCAAGTTTTAGTGAAAATTTTGCAATTTGGTTATGGCCTCCTGAGCAGTTTTTCGTGTATCTTTGCATTAGGTCTCACTATGCCTTTGTATCTGAACGTGATTAGGTCAAAAAAACAAGCCCAAGGTCCATGAATTGATGATTTGAAGATTTGATTTTCAATTATATCAATTTCAATCTTTTGCCATTGAAACCCTTGCCAAACATGGAAAATATTTCCTTTTTGAATGAGAAACGATTTGCCACCTTGCCCTAGTTTGATTTGCTGCACAAAAAAGATTTAAAAAGCATGATTTGATATTTTTCTCATATTTAAATCTAATTAAATGAATTAATAATAATAAAAATTCAATTAATTAATTAAAAATAAGAAAATAAATCCCTTTGAGCTTAATGGGTCGTGCATATGCTTTGGGTAATGATTCAAGGAAGAATTTGAGGCCCATTAGCATTTTTGAAGTGTTTTAGGCAAAGTTGACTTTTCAAAATTCCCAAAAAATTTCCCAACTTCTCCAAGGCATATCTTGCTCAATTTTGAAGCCATGATCATGTTCTTGGACATTTTGGAAAGGTCTTGAAGTCCTCTAACCAAAGTCTTTAGTCCCATGTCATTTTGATTTACCAATCTCAAGTTATGGTCTTTGACTCAAAGTGCCTTTTTGTTGACTTTTGAAAATGACCTATAATGTTGAAATTGATAACGTTTTGTGAGAGCATTTCTTGGACTTGAAGTGTGAATATGAGTTGTAGGAAATGTTATCCTCTTCAAAATGAGCTTTGGATGGAATTTTTCTGATAAACCATGAAGAAGTTATGCCTTGGTCAATTTGCAGTTGACTTTTCAACTGTCCAAAAATGGAAACTTTTGCATCTTGAGACTTTTTGAGCCATACTGTGAGAATCATGATCCAGAATTGATCAAATGATGTTTGTGGCTTCAAAACTAGATGTTGACCAAAATTTTTGACTTTTGACTGTCAAATGACCATTTTGCCCCTACAGTTGACTGTGGAGCATTTAGGGTTTTTGACTGTGCAATTTGATGCTGTGAGTCTTGAAACTTGACATATGGATGCTTGACAATGTATCTAGGCATGTGGGACTTAATTGGACCCTTTAAAATCTCAATTTCCTTGCAAGAACCAAAACCCTAATTTTGACTGGCTCAGGAGGCAATTGGACTGTGCAATCCTTGAGAGATTTTGAACCATTTGGAGATTGACCCTGACAAATCTTGAAGAATATGGGAGGGAAAATTTTGGGGTACAACAGTTTCCCCTGTTCAATCTTCTTAAACCTGAGGATGCAGATTGGCTGACGTGCCTTTCGTAATCTGAAGGTGGAAGATGATTGAACACCAGAGTGCCCAGAAATTTGCACTCACATAGTAGAGTATCAGCAGTGTGATAGCGGGAATGGGCTTACAGATGCCATTTGGAGAGATGATGGATAGGAGGATGGGCTTATAGATGCCATCTGGAAGTGTGACAGAACCTTGTCGGGAATGGGCTTCTAGATGCCATTTGGAGACTGTTGGTATGTGGATGGGCTTACAGATGCCATCGGGAGGTTGTCGATCACGTAAGAGATTCCTTAGCGAGAACTTGCGTACCTGAGAAAGAAAATAATTACCTGGCCTGTTACAGGAGTTGATCTTCAAACTCTTTATGTAGATGTGCCCTGGCTGGATACAGGAATCAAATCTTTAAACTCTTCAGACGTGCCCTGGTAAGATACAGGAATCGAGTCCGTAGAATATAGTCGTCAACAGATACACCCTGGCAGGATACAGGAATCGGATCTTCGAACTCTTCAGACGTGCCCTGGCAAGATACAGGAATCGAGTCTGGAATTATAGTCGTCAACAGATACACCCTGGCAAGATACAGGAATCGGATCTTCAAACTCTTCAGACGTGCCCTGGCAGGATACAGGAATCGAGTCTGGAATTAGTCGTCAACAGATACACCCTGTATAGGGTTGCCTGGTGATGAGCTCATGTAAAACTGCATTTTGGGAAGGAGGACACCTGTGTAGGGTTGATTGATGATGAGCTCGTGTAAAACTGCATCTGAAATGGAGAAGGAACCTGTGTAGGGTTACTTTGATGACGAGTCCGTGTAAAACTATGTTTGGAGTTTAAGGAGGGGACCTGTGTGGGGTTACCTTGATGATGAGCCCGTGTAAAACTGCATCTTGGGAAAGAGAGAACCTGTGTAGGGTTTCTTTGACGACGAGCCCATGTAAAACTACGTCCGGAGAGATAGAACCTGTGTAGGGTTTCTTGATGATGAGCCCGTGTAAAACTGAATCTTGGGAAAGAGAGAACCTGTGTAGGGTTTCTTTGACGACGAGCCCGTTTAAAACTACGTCCGGAGAGATAGAACCTGTGTAGGGTTTCTTTGGGATAAGTTCGTGTAAAACTTCTGGAGGAACCGGGGTAAGGTTACTTCGGGATAAGTCCATGTAAGACTTCTGGAGGAACCTGGGTAAGGTTACTGCAGGATAAGTTCGTGTAAAACTTCTGGATGAACCGGGGTAAGGTCATCTTGAGGTAAGTCCGTGTAAGACTTCTTGATGAGCCGGGGTAAGGTCATCTTGAGGTAAGTCCGTGTAAGACTTTTTGATGAGCCGGGATAAGGTCATCTTGAGGTAAGTCCGTGTAAAACTTCTTCTGAAAGAAAAGGAACCGGTGTAGGGTTACTTTGATGATAAGTCCGTGTAAGACTTCGTCTGAAAATTGAGAAGGAACCGATGTAGGGCTGCCTGATGATGAGTTCGTGTAAAACTACATCTGAGGTTGAGAAGGAACCTGTGTAGGGTTTCCTGTTGATGATCAAGTAGATAATTGTCCTGTCTGGTTTCGGATATTAACCCACGATCAATCGTCCACAGAATTTTCCTGGCTTGTTACCGGTGTTGATCTGGAACTTGTAAAGGTAGATGGTAATCATCTTTGTATTGATCTTGGTCCTGAAAAGACAAAACATTAGTTGTATGCAATGTCATGACGTATGACATGCGTGATGTTCTCAGAATAAATGAGATTGTATATTCATGATGCATATGTGCATGCTATAATGTATGAAGATTTGATGTTCATGAATGTATTCTCGTCTGGGAAAATAAATCCTTGACGAATGCCGGGAAGTTTGTTGAATCCTGGGCTGATGTTGCAAGAATACCGGTAGAAGAAGATGGCTCCATTGAGGAATAAACCTGGCGAATAGATTACTCTGCGGGGAGTGAACTCTGTGGGGAAAGGGAGGTACTTTGCTGAAGTCGATGATAACTCCGTTGGGGATACCATTGATGTGTTATGTTGAAGGAATTGATGAACTCCGCTGGGGGATAGGAAGACTTCGTTGGGGACGATCTTTCCGTGACAATTGGCTGAGGATAACCCAGTTATATCCTAGTGGGGAAATAACCTTCTGAATAAAGCCGGGGGAGCGTTCGTACTTTGCAGGGGTAAGCTTCCAGAATCTACTAGGGATAAGCTTCAGGACCTGCTGGGGGTATGGATCAACTTTCCTGGGGGAACTTTTGGACTGTACTGGGGAAGTGGCTCCACTGGATGTTTGGTATTCTGCCGGGGAACAATCTTGGATCAAGACTGCCGGGGATGCTTGTTAGGAATGTTTGTATACGCCGCTGAGGAATGTTGAGATCTGTTGGAGGATACCCAGCTTCCTTAAGGCTGACTGAGGATAACTCTGCTCGGGGAGAGTATTGTCAACTCGCTGGAGATACGGTGCCTTGTCTGCTCGGGGGGAGTATGGCTGAACCTTGGCTCACTCTCTGGGGAATTAAGGCATCTTGGTTACATTCTTCAGCCGAACTTACCTTGGTACCTTGGTGGTCAGAGCCATTTGCACTGTTTGGACAATTCTTATTGCCCCAGCTTCCGTGGGAGAAGGAGGTAATGGACAAATCTTCTGGTGGATAGGTGACGAGGTGCCGGGACATAGTCGTACGCTTTGATCCCTAACTTTTTCCTGGACCGCCCTTTCGGGTTTTCAGTCCACCGGGATACCCATTTTTACCCAAGCCGCCTTTTCAGGTTTTCGACTTGCCGGGTGTATAGATTTTTTTTATTTCATCCCTTATTTTTGCCCGAACCCTTTTGGTTCGCCGGGAAGCCCTTATTTTTGCCTAGGCGTGTCAACCTAGCGGGTCTTTGATTATGCGTAGTATTTTTTCGACTATGTCCACGTTCTTAGAGTGTAGGGAGTTGTCACTGTCGGTAGTGTTGTGTTGCCATACTACCAGAAGATCTTCGCTTGATCATGCAAGATTCGTGGCCGGAATTCCTGCCCAATGCCCCAAGTGATTCAGATGGAGAGTTGCCCCTGGTTATTTGGCATTTTGAGAGATTTCTTGAATCTTGACTTAACTGCCCCAGATGATGGACAATGATCACGTCATGCCCCTTGGTTGGAAGTGCTTTTGTTCACTAGATATTCTTCGTGCGAATTTCTTTGTTGTTCGAACATAAAGTCATATGCAAACAAAGTTATGTTAAAAATGCAAAGCTTATGTCTGTCTTGAAGTTTTTGAAAATGCATTTTTTCAGTAAAACAAGCAAATTTTGTAAAATGTGATGTCAACTCAGTATTTTACCACAAGCCTTAAGGAGTCAGGATACCTTTGTAACAGTATGCTTTCGAACTAACCCATGCTTCAGCTAGGACTTTTGAGGGTTATAACGTGGCCTGGTTCACGGTTTAAGAAACAAAGGATAAAGGCTCAAATTTTATTTGTACCCACCCGCTCTTCCTGATGTTCTTCAATCCTAAACTCAGTTAATCGTGCATTAGACCTTGTTTGAGTCTTTTATCTGATATACCAGTGATGGTTCGGATGTTGACAATTTATCTTGAATAGGCAGTCATTTTTTTTTGTTGAGGTTTTGTAGGACCTCTTTCTTTTTTATTTCGTTATCCCTGTTTTTTTTGCCTGAACTGTTTCTTTTGTGATTACAGTCAGCAGGATGCCCCAGTTTTGTAAGTCTCCTTCATAGGTTTTGACTTATTGGGCTTTTATTTTGATAGATAACGACTGCCTGTCTTTATGATTGTTCGGAACCATCACTGTCTTTTGTTTTGTAAGGACCTCTTTGGTGCCATTCATTGTGCACCTGGATCAATTGAGAGAACTACCCTGTCCCAGGTTATGATTAAGGGTTTTAATTTTTTTGTGAAAAGAAAAAAAACTCCTACTTCTTTGGCTCGAAGGGGTTGACGAGGGATTATCTTCCTTATAACTCCACTGTTTAGGATTTGCAACAATGCCTGTACCTCACCAGCGGGGTCTGTTCAAAAGCATACTGTATATTGTGGTATCGTTTTCGTCATCCTCCCTCAAGAGGCTTAGAATTTTAAAAGCGAGCGTTGAACATAAAAAATAAAAGCAATTTGAATATAATGAACACAATCACTTCAAAACAGACACGTAGAATGCATTAATGAAATAACCAAGTTTGACATGAAATAAAATGTTTGATCAATCAAAAGAAAATTACAACTTGAACATTCAAATGAACAAAAATTTCCAATCCTAGCCATGTTTTGGCAAGGGAGCAGTGGTCACATTGGGAGTCTCAGCAGGCTCGAACTCGATCTCCTTAGCGTCGATCATATTCTGGATCTTGTATTTTAACGCCCAACAATCCTCAGTATCGTGCCCCGGGCTATCAGAATGATAAGCACACCTCGCTTCTGGGTTGTAGTTTGGAGATGAGGTCTTGGGATTTGTAGGAGGGTTGATCACCGCAATCAGGTTCATTTTCAACATGTGCTGCAATGCTTGTAACAATGGCATGTTGATGTTGGTGAATTGTCTTTTAGGCTCGTCCGGCCTTCGTTGACTTCCCTTTTGTGGTTGTCGGCATGGTGCAGAACCAGAGATCAAGACTGCCCCTGCATGTTGGTCACGACGTCTCTTTTGACTGTATGCAGCATTAGACTCTTTCTTCCCCGTGTAAGGCTTTTTGTGAGTATCAGAAGGTGCGGCCTCTTGAATCTTCCCAGTCTTAATACCAGCTTCAATTCTTTCCTCAGTCAGGATCAAATCTGTAAACCCAGCAGAAGAATTCCCAATCAAATGGTTGAAGAAAGGTCCAGACAGGGTCCCCAAGAACATGTCCACAAGCTCACGGTCAGTTAGAGGTGGTTTTACCCTTCCAGCAAGGTCTCTCCATTTTTGAGCATACTCTTTGAAACCTTCGCCTACCCCCATAGACATTCCCTGAAGCTGAGTGCGCGTGGGGGCAAGGTCGGCATTGTACTGGTACTGTTTATAGAATGCAGTGGCCAAGTCCTCCCAACTGCGGATGTTGACTCCATTCAGTTGATAAAACCAGTCGAGTTGAGTTCCTGACAGACTATCCTGAAAGAAGTGAATCCACAAATTCTTGTCAGCCGTGTAGGGCTGGATCCTCCTTATGTATGACCTGAGATGCAGCTTAGGACAGGATACCCTGTCGTACTTTGCAAAGGTCGGTGCCTTGAATTTGTGTGGGATTACTACCCCAGAAGACAGACCTAGATCTTCGAAGTCCAGGACGGGCACCTTTTGTATCTCCATAGCACTTAGTCGGTCTTCCAACTGTTTATACCTGTCCTCAGCTGGAGGGTACTGTTCATCATTGAACTCTGTCTCGTTGTCAGAGACCACTGGACTAGGAACCTCTCTCTCATGGGGACTGTCTTTCTCAACAGACGGGGTAGTCAACTTAGCTTCATTTTGGGATCCATTCCCAGATTTGCGTCTAGGGTTGAACAACACAATCCTCCTCTTCTTCTTCTTCGAGAGTAGAGTCTTCAAATCCTGTTGACCCTGGGCTAGACTCTTAATCAACTCCTGGAACTGGGCGTTCTGAGCCTGGAGGGCCTTGATGGATTGCTCAGTAGATGATTCAGGATTCATGATGATTGCTGAAATAAACAGCAAAGAAGATAAGTGACCTGTCAAAAGGGTACCTGTAATGCAATGATGTGTATGTATGCATGTGATATTTCCAAGGATCTCGCGGGGTAAACAAGAAAATTGTTAGAAGTTGAATACGGTAGCTTGATTGAAGGCACTGCATATTGTTGAGAGTCCTTATTCAAGAGTCAAGACTCACCATATCGAGTGGGTCATAGCCCCTGACTCAAGTCATTAACCTTGGCTAGAGGAAAATAAATCCCCTTTGCGCCTTGCTAGACATTTGATTCATCATGACCTGCATCACAAACCCTTGAGATCCTTGAAATGGATTAGTCCTTATGTAGTATGTATGCAATGGTATGATGGTATGATTTTATGCTATGCATGGAGTGAGGTAAGTAGACCCTGTTATGAGCCTGGATTAAGGACTAGAAACAAAACCTGCAAGAAACTCGTGTGTCAGATAACAAGTATGCAAGTAGTCATGTTTGAAAGCACACAAGTCACACAAGACAACCCTTAGAGTTTAGGCCAGCATGAAGTTTAGGTACTACCCTCTTTCAGTTTCGTTGGTTAAGACTTGTCCTAGAAAATAGTAACCGGGTTCTAGAGGATCTCAATATCATCGACTACCCTCAATCGGTCATAACTCCAGCATCGCAATCTTTTCTTGTGGCCAGAACCATCGCGAGAGTTTAGCCTCAATGAGTGTAGCATACTGCTACTGTTCTATGGCCAATTTGGGTCAATTTAGGGTTCTAAGGTCGGTTGGTGCTTAATGACTCCTCAGAAGACCCATATTCTCCTCGTTGCAACACAAGGGATATCGGTACAGACCAAGGTGCCACACCAACGTGGCCGCTGCTTCACCCGTGTCGGTCTACGCCGGACAGGTCCCTCACAGCTTATGCTACCTAAAAGGGTATCCCCAGATCCGGGTTAGGATCTATGAAACTCCGATGCAATGCCCATAATAATAAAGCAAACTAAACATTCAATTGAAAACACAAGTATGATCTAATCCTAAGGTACACCTCACTTATAAAGATCCCCAGCAGAGTCGCCAGTTCTGTGATCGGTGGAAATAGAACTGACTGTTTTGGAATGCTGGTTTCGCGAAATGTCACGGTAAGCAAGAGTCGCCACCGTCTTTTATTTTCTCCAACATGGACAGGACAAAAGCACAGCAAAATTCCTTATGAGATAGTTTCTCGGTTCGGGAGGTAGATTTATAGAAAGGGAAGGTGTTAGCACCCTTTCTATCCATGGTTATCCATGGGCTCTTAGATACTTGCTCATTGTGTTTTCAAAAGTGTTTGCTTTTCAAGTGTGAGTGGGTTTGAAAAAGTTTCGTTTAAAGTTTCAGAATGACTCTTGTATCAGTCCTCAAGAGTGTTTGAAAAATTGTTTTGAAAGCTTTTTGAAAGTGTCGGTGTGAAAAGAGTTTTTGATTTGTTTTTGAATAGAGCAAGTATCTATGAGTCATCTACCTACCCTAAGGAATTAGGCTGTGTAAATTTTCTTAAGGTAGTGCCATCCCACCATTGAGAGGTAGGTAGCACCACCGTTGGAGGTGTTCGGGTCAATTCGATTGTAGGAACAGTGTGGTCACCGAAGCAATAGTAGGACACCTTAGAAGTAACCCTAGTGTCCTAGATCCTTTTTATCCGAGGCAACCGTTTCGAGGCAACTGGATCATAGACATAAGGACTTACTAAAACGTCCTATACTCGACGACCACGTTTCGAAGGTAAGGCAACAGGTGAGGCGTACCCTAGAAGTGGTGTGTGAATTTGTGTGTTATTTTCAGTTTATGTTGTCTTTGATCATGACATGGTGAGCTACGCATTGTTTTTAATTAGCCATACATTCTTTCATACAATTAGAATTTAAAAGTGCGGAAAGTTAAATGCGGAAAATAAAATCCTACGCTATTACAAGGCGCGGGTCTATACATCGCCAAATTACAAAGACCCGTTTTAATAAAAATGTGGAAAGTAAAAAAGACCTAATTACTATTACAATCCTTGAGCAGTTACATAATATTCAAAGGAAAATAAATGCGCGAAAGAATAAAAGTTAGGACGTCAGAGGGTTTTGACCCTTTTGAAATTAAATTGAATTAAAAAATTAATTAATTATTTAATTAAGAAAAGAAATGTTTTTTAGGTTTTTGTATTTATGAAAATAAGAAAATTGAAAATCAAGAGAAACCCTAATTCTAAGTTATTTTTAATTATTAATGAAAAATATTAAAGTTAACCTAATTTATGCTAATTAATTATTTACATGTGTATTTACAAAAATAAATAACAATTAACAATAATAATAAATAAGTGAGAAAAATAATTAATTAAGAAAAGGATGAAAAATGTCAAAAAACCCTAAGTCTAGATATTTTTTATTTATTAAGAAAAGATTAAAGTTTTAAAACCTAATTTACTAAATTAATGGTTAGAGTTTATTTACAAAATAAATTAATGGTGAATTAAATATTAATAAAAAAAATAAACATTTTTTAGTTTCTGATTTATTATTGTGAAAATTATTTTTATGGTAAAAAAGAAATAATTAAAACATTAAAAAAGAATTAGAAAAGAAAATCCAATAAAAATTAAAAATGATGCAAACCATGGGGTATCAGGCCCATTATGGAGGTGAATTGGAGTAATTTGGCCCATGAACACAAAGTCTGTTTGACTTTTCCAGCTTGAGTGCATGCCCATTGACTGAGGTACATGATGGACATCCTCCTGTAGCCTTTGGATTGAAGCTCATGGGCGCGTGGCAGGCTTGGATGTGAGGTTGTATGATGGACTTTGGGGCGTGCACTGCATGGGAATATGTTACAACAAAAATTATACAATATGTGGGGGACCTGGGAATCGAACCCAGGTCCCAATGCTTACCAGCCACGTCTTCTACCAACTGGACCATTGCGTTCGTTTGTTAACATAATGGTAAAGAAGCATAATATATGTAACATGCCAAATATGCTGAAATAATGAAAAAAAATGTGCCAAAGTTCAAATGCCCCAATAGCACCAAGCCACGCATGCTTCTTCTCCGTTTGCCTGCAATTATATGAAACAAATAGCGGGGGTTTTAAACCCCCACAAAACCAAAGTCCAGAAAATAGCGATTAGAAGAGGACGAAATATAAAAAAGGTGCGATTGTTTCATTGAATTCGCCTTGTTGTCACGATTTGGTCTATACTGGTTTGAATGTCCAATTTTACCATGTGAGGAAAGCCCCAATTTAGAGCTTCTGAAACCCTAAGTTTCAACCATGGTGGATTCTGATTTAGGCAATATTATTACAATTAAGTTGTGCCAATCGCTTCAGAATGTTAATGTTAGTATAAATCAATCAAGAAAGATGGCTAAAAGTGCATGAATCGTGATATGGAATTCAAGGAATTTTGGCAAACCGTATAACCTGTGTTCTTAAGTTCTTTACACGTTTTGACTCGTTCTCGATTGCAAACGCTTCCTGGATGTTTTGGCAATGTATTGGAATGCTTTTGAAGCTTTGAATTGTGCTCTAACTGTGATTTCAGATTTCAAGTTTTAGTGAAAATTTTGCAATTTGGTTATGGCCTCCTGAGCAGTTTTTCGTGTATCTTTGCATTAGGTCTCACTATGCCTTTGTATCTGAACGTGATTAGGTCAAAAAAACAAGCCCAAGGTCCATGAATTGATGATTTGAAGATTTGCTTTTCAATTATATCAATTTCAATCTTTTGCCATTGAAACCCTTGTCAAACATGGAGAATCTTTCCTTTTTGAATGAGAAACGATTTGCCACCTTGCCCTAGTTTGATTTGCTGCACAAAAAAGATTTAAAAAGCATGATTTGATATTTTTCTCATATTTAAATCTAATTAAATGAATTAATAATAATAATAAAAATTCAATTAATTAATTAAAAATAAGAAAATAAATCCCTTTGAGCTTAATGGGCCGTGCATATGCTTTGGGTAATGATTCAAGGAAGAATTTGAGGCCCATTAGCATTTTTGAAGTGTTTTAGGCAAAGTTGACTTTTCAAAATTCCCAAAAATTTCCCAACTTCTCCAAGGAATATCTTGCTCAATTTTGAAGCTATGATCATGTTCTTTGACATTTTGGAAAGGTCTTGAAGTCCTCTAACCAATGTCTTTGGTCCCATGTCATTTTGATTTACCAATCTCAAGTTATGGTCTTTGACTCAAAGTTCCTTTTTGTTGACTTTTGAAAATGACCTATAATGTTGAAATTGATAACTTTTTGTGAGAGCATTTCTTGGACTTGATTTGTGAATATGAGTTGTAGGAAATGTTATCCTCTTCAAAATGAGCTTTGGATGGAATTTTTCTGATAAACCATGAAGAAGTTATGCCTTGGTCAATTTGCAGTTGACTTTTCAACTGTCCAAAAATGGAAACTTTTGCATCTTGAGACTTTTTGAGCCATACTTTGAGAATCATGATCCAGAATTGATCAAATGATGTTTGTGGCTTCAAAACAAGATGTTGACCAAAAATTTTGACTTTTGACTGTCAAATGACCATTTTTCCCCTGCAGTTGACTATGGAGCATTTAGGGTTTTTGACTGTGCAATTTGATGCTGTGAGTCTTGAAACTTGACATATGGATGCTTGACAATGTATCTAGGCATGTGGGACTTGATTGGACCCTTGAAAATCTCAATTTCCTTGTAAGAACCAAAACCCTAATTTTGACTGGCTCAGGAGGCAATTGGACTGTGCAATCCTTGAGAGATTTTGAACCATTTGGAGATTGACCCTGACAAATCTTGAAGAATATGGGAGGGAAAATTTTGGGGTACAACACATGGTAGCTAGCGCATCCGCTAGCTGATTCTCCTCTCTTGGGAAATGTTTAAAGGTTATCTCCTCGAAGTGTGGAAGCAACGTCACTACATACTCTTTGTAAGGAATAAGATTTAGGTGTTTCGTATCCCACTCGCCTTTGATCTGACTGATCACGAGAGCGGAATCTCAGAACACACTCAAGAACTTAATCCTTAGGTCAATGGCTGCTCGAAGGCCTATGATGCATGCTTCATACTCCACCATATTATTGGTGCAGTTAAAACATAATCGGGCGGTAAATGGAGTATGACAGCCTTCAGGAGATATAATCACAGCGCCGATGCTGTTACCCAAAGCGTTTGAAGCTCCATAAAAGTACATAGACCATCGGGATCCCTCCTCGGGTCCTTCATCTGGTCCAAGGTTTTCACAGTCGGTCACCAACATGATATTCTCATCCGGGAATTCGAAATTCATGGATTGGTAATCATCCACGACCTGATGCGCCAAATGATCTGCCAACACACTCCCCTTGATTGCTTTTTGGGTTGTGTATTGGATGTCGTACTCAGTTAAGATCATCTCCCATCTTGCTATTCTTTCGGACAAGGCGGGCTTTTCGAAGATATACTTGATTGGATCCATCTTTGATATCAATAAGGTGGTGTGAGTCAGCATATACTGTCTCAGCCGGCGAGCAGCCCATGCCAAAGTGCAGCAAGTTTTCTCAAGCAGTGAGTATCGGGTCTCACAATCGGTAAACATTTTTCTAACGTAGTAAATAGCATGCTCTTTTCGGCCAGACTCGTCATGCTGCCCCAACACGCACCCCATTAAATTGTCGAGTACTGTCAAGTATAAAATCAAAGGTCTTCCTTCAACTGGAGGCATCATAATAGGTGGCTCTTGGAGGTACTCCTTGATTCTTTCGAAAGTGGCTTGACATTCATCATTCTACTTTACCACTTGATCTTTTTTCAGCAGCTTGAAGATTGGCTCACAAGTAGCAGTCAGATGTGAAATGACTCGGGCAATGTAATTCAACCGTCCCAAAAAACCTCTAACTTCTTTTTCTGTTCAGGGAGCTGGCATCTCCTGTATAGCCTTCACCTTTGCAGGATCCACTTGAATACCTTTATCACTAACGACGAAACCCATCAGCTTACCAGACCTCACTCCGAAGGTGCACTTGTTCGGGTTTAACCTCAGCTTGTACAACTTTAACCTATCAAATAGCTTCTGAAGATGGTAGAGGTGTTCTTCCTCAGTCTAGGACCTTGCAATCAAGTCATCAACGTAAACCTCAATCTCATGGTGAATCATGTCGTGGAACAAAGCGACCATGGCGCGCTGATAAGTTGCCCCAGCATTCTTCAACCCGAAAGGCATTACCTTGTAACAAAAAGTTCCCCACTGTATAACGAAGGTTATCTTCTCCATGTCTTTGGGAGCCATCTTAATCTGATTGTAACCAGAAAAACCATCCATAAAGGAGAATACCTTATGCTGTGCGGTGTTGTCGACCAGAACGTCAATATGAGGCAGAGGGAAATCATCCTTGGGGCTCGCCCTGTTCAAATCCCTATAGTCCACACACATTCGAACCTTACCATCTTTCTTCGGACCGGAACCACGTTGGCAACCCACTGTGGGTAAGAAGTAACAGCTAGAAACCCGGCGTCAAACTGTTTCATTACCTCAGCTTTGATTTTCTCAGACATCTCGGGGCGCATTCGGCGAACCTTCTGTTTCACTGGAGGACAGTCTTCTTTAGTTGGCAAGTGGTGAACCACAATATCGGTATCCAACCTAGGCATATCTTCATAAGACCAGGAAAAGATCTCAACATAGTCACACAACATTTGTATTAATCGTAGCTTGACACTAGACTCCAGATTTGCACCGATCTTGACCTCTTTCTTGTCTTCTTCTGTACCCATATTTACTGTTTCCACTGGCTCTTCATGCGGCTGTATGGCCCTCTCTTCCTGAAGTAACAGTCTAGCAAGTTCCCTAGGCACTTCACAATCATCCTCACCTTCGTCCTCGGCTTGGTTGATCGGACTTTCAAAGTCATAACTGGCAGTAGCAGAGTCATTATCAGTGGGATCCAGAGTGGATGTGGACCTGTATTATGATACGTGAGTGTGTGTAAGACAAATAATTGTTTTGATAAAGTGCAAGATAGAAAAGAAAAACAAGGAGCGCAAAATTTGTAATGCAAGAAACGTCCAATGCTTTATTGATGATATATGGAAATGACACATAATAAGCCCTCACAAACAAAGCCACGGTGTCTCGGGCAAGGCACTAGGCCGTAAAAGTTTCAAATTGTCTGTTACAAGTCTCAAAACAAAAGTCTATTACTGTGTAATAAAAGAAACTGGCACGAAGTCCTTCGCCGTCCAATTGTTCAAGCCACCGATGGTAGTCGGGTAAATCCAGCTGTCGAAATCTGACTCTTCATCATCATCTTCAATTGCATTCACTCCCGGATTACTGATACGCAGGGGAGGTCTTCCAATCCGCGCACGTCGAACAACCCTTTGAGCTTCTACAGTAAAACCCAAACCAAACTTGTCAGTCTTGTGTGCAAAGTCAGGGAGTTGGCCCCAATTCGCACACCCACCTTTTTCAATAACAGCCCTAGCATCCTTGACGGAAGCCATCTTCATTGGAGGTTTGTCAGCAACAATTTCAGTCGATGCTAGAGTCTGGGGGACTTCTTCAAAGTTCTGACACGGGGTTTCGATGAACTCCCCATCCATCTCTACATACCGAAAAGAGTTAAGGTGGCTCACCATGTACTCCTCCTCACCCTGCACCATAAAAATCTTCCCTTTCACTGGATATTTCAACATCTGATGGAGCGTAGAAGTTACTGTCCCAGCTTTATGAATCCACGGGCGACCCAGCAAACAGGAATAAGATGGTCGGATATCCATCACATAGAACATAGACGCAAAAGTCTGGGAACCAACTTTAACAGGGACGTCTACTTCTCTGTGCACCATCCTTTTGGACCCGTTAAAGGCCTTAACCACAATATTACTTGGCTTCAGAACTAACCCTTCATAATCCAGCCGATCTAATGCTTTCTTGGGTAAAACATTTAATGAGGACCCAGTGTCCACCAGCACGTGGGCCAAAGTAGTGCCCCTGCACTCGATCGAAATATGCAGAGCATCATTGTGATTCCTTCCTTTAGCATTCAGATCTGCGTCGGAGAAACCAACCCGTTGTCAGCGGTCAAACTAGCCACACAATCTTTGAATTGATCAGCAGAGGTTTCCTGCGGCACATGCGCAGTTTTAAGGAAATCAATTAAAGCCTTTGCATGGTCTTTTGAGCACAATAATAAAGACAACATAGAGATCTTCGACGGGGTTTGCCCCAACTGTTCGACTATGTTGTAGTCGCTTTTCTTGATAATCTTCAGAATTTCCTCTATCTCCTGCCTAGAGGTTTCAACAATGACTTTTTAGGTGCCTCCATCCGGGAAGGCCCACCTGTAACTTCCTTGCCTCGAGTGTCAGATGACTCGGCGAGAGGGGTGATAACTGGTGTAAGAATCGGAACAGTAGCTGATGTACTGGCAGATGGAATGACAACAGGCTTTTGCACAGTCAGAGGAGAAATCTCAGGAGAGAAGAGTCTTCCACTTCGGGTGACCTTGCTAGACCCGATAATATTGTTGACATCAGTATCAACCTCTCCAACCTTCAAGTCTTGTTTGATCCCATGATAATACACATCGGCCCCATAGTGCCACGGGACAACCTTATCCGAAGTGTAAGGAATAGGACCAGGAATAGTAATGATCAATGGAGCAATTCTCGGAATAGATGTAATCCTAACAGGATTTCTCGAGGAAGCCTTAGAAGAATTGGCGGAAATGGTTATTATGGAAACATCTTCAACAGGAATCAACAGAATCAAAGTTTTCTCGAACAAGATCTCTTTGTTATCCATCAGGCGTTGAACACCTGACTTCAATAAATGGCAACCAGCAGGCAGGATATAACACAGGTGGCAACCTTCGCCATAGCCCGGAAATAAACCGGCCAACAATAGGTTTTCTTAACGGTCATCAACGGAGTAGAAATGTCTTCCACGGAGGTCACAAATGAATCATCATCCACAACATTTACTCCATGCTTGGGCATAGCGGCAGTCATGACATTAGGATTTTCTGGCGCGTCAAACTCAATTTATTTAGCTTCAATCAAATCTTGCACCTTATTCCTCAAGGCCCAACAGTTGTTGGTATCATGCCCTGGGCAATCATAGTGATAGGCACAACGGGCATTTTGATTATACAGTGGAGAGGTGGTACTGGTATTCTTCGGAGCTTCCCTCAGAGTTACCAGGTTAGTCTTCAATAACTGCGGTAAAATTTGAGATAAAGTTATACTGAGCCAAGTATACTATCTTTGCGGTCTCTCTACTCTTTGCTGATTATTGCGTTGTGGGGCAACAATGGGTCTTGATATTACTACCGCATTCACTGCTTGGCGGCGCTCAGGTCGGTTTTGGCTCCTTGAGCTGTAAACGGCACTAGATTCCTTCTTGAAAGGCTTCTTTTTCTGTACTTGATGAAGCACCTTTCTGTATTTTTCCACTTCTGATACCAGCCTCTACTCTCTCCCCAGTCATAATCAATTCAGTGAACCCAGACGATGAACTACCGATCAAATGATTGAAATATGAACCAGACAAAGTCCCATGAAACATATCTACCAACTCCCTATCAGACAGAGGGGGTTGGACTCTTCCAGCCAGATCTCTCCACTTTTGAGCGTAGTCTTTAAAACCTTCGCTCGCACCCATAGACATACCCTGATGTTGAGTACGCATGGGAGCAAGGTCGGCATTATACTGGTATTGCTTGTAAAAAGCAGCAGCAAGGTCCTCCCAGTTGCGGACATTAGCTCCTTCCAATTGATAGAACCATTCAAGCTGAGTCCCTGACAGACTATCTTGAAAGAAATGAACCCAAAGGTTTCTATCAGTAGTATATGGTTGAATTTTTCTAACTTATGAGCAGATATGGAGTTTCAGACAAGACACTCCATCATACTAAGAAAAAACCGGAGCCTTAAAATTGTGGGGAATCACCACCCCAGATGCTAGCCCCAAATCTCCAAAATCCAAACCGGGAACCTTATGAACCTCCATGGCACTCAGACAATCTTCAAGTTGCTTGTACCTATCCTCAGCAGGAGGGTACTGTTCCTCATCAAAATCAGTGTCATTATCAAAGACCACAGGGCTAGGAGCCTTCCTTTCCTCTTGATTCTCTCCTCTTTCGGATGAATGAGACAGATCAACTTCCTCTCGTAACCTATTCCCAAATCTGTGACCCATATTCAGCAGAACCACCTTCTTCTTCTTCTTCTTCTTCTTCTTCTTGTCCTTCAAGATGAGAGTCTTAAAATCTTGTTGTCCTTTGGCCAAGTTCAAGAACATCTCCTAGAACTAAGCATTCTGAGCTTGAAGAGCCTTAATAGCTTGATCGGTAGGTGTTTCAGAAGACATTTTATGCTGAAATAAACAGTGAAGAAGATAAGAAACCTGTAATGGTACCTGTGATGAGGTGCGTGGTAATGGAATGCGTATGAAATTATTTCAAAGACTTAGGGAGATTCAAATTTGTAAACCAAAATAAAACACACTTTATTAGATAAAACCTGTAACAATGTTTAACAATGAAATTCTGGCAGCAGATACTCAATGTCACAGTGAATGTTATGACACCGTATCTGACTTTCTATAAGACAGTAAATAGAAAAACAGTAAATAACACAGTCAATTGTTTACCCAGTTCAGTGTGAAACAACACCTACTCTGGGGGCTACCAAGCCAGGGAGGAAATCCACTATAAGAGATATTAATTCAGGAATAAACCAACCAGTTTATCTCCTTCACTTAAGACCTACCCAATGCAACTTCAATCTAAGTTCAACTTAAACCTGAGTTCCTACTCACTCCCCCTCAATCACAACAGTGATACTAAACAATTGACTAATGAAATAATGAAGACACTCTTCAGAACATACACTTGATTATGCTTCACAGCTTTTAATCAAGTAACACAAACACTCGTGCTTCAAAGCTTTGAGTGATACATAAACCTAACTTGACCTTGCTTCAAAGCTTTAGTGAAGAGACACAAACACTCTTGCTTCAAAGCTTTGAGTGATACACAACCCTTACAATCAAAACCTATTCCAAGTCACTTATCACAATGATACTTTCTTGGATTACAGTAGTTAAAACTGTACAGCCCCAAGTTGTTCTTCTGTCTAAGAGTTAAATTCCAATCAGCTTTCCTGTTGAATATATATGCAGCTGTTTCTTCAGTTAGGGCTTCCACGAAAAGCTAGGGTTAATTAGGGTTAACCTCAAGACTTGGTCACAAGACTTTATCAACCAGATTAGGGTTGAGCTAGGTTAACCTAAAGTCCACGTGAGATTATGTTCTGGAAAGTATGAACCAAATTCCTAAAAAATCTCAGAATTAACCAAACTGCATAACTGTTAGATCAGTACAGGATGTCTTAACATTTGTTATGACAACATAAATCCTGTTTACTGATTTTGGTAGAACGTAATAAATGTGATCATTGCAAAATGCTCAGATACACACTCATAAATACCAGCTACTGTATGCCATTCTTTTTCTGCATAAAGTACCTAATAATCCAGAATGTTATGACATTAGTCATGACATTCACACACCTGGTTTTACCAAAAATACATGCCAATAACTAAACACTTACAAACTCCCCCTTTGGAAATTTTTTGGCTAAAACCCCTAAGCAATCAGAGAATAGAGAGCAGCAGAATGGATATGTCTGCAGAAAAAAAATAATGTCTACCAAGTAATTAACACAAAATATCTCCCCCTCTTTAGCCATAAATAGGCCAAAGATACATGTACTTATATGTTATACAGTCATCCAAAATGAGTAATAAAAACAACAAAAAAAACTGGAATCACTTGCAGCAACAGCTACCAGCAGCAAGCTTGACAACTCCACCAAACTTCAGGCACTGTCATCTTCAGAGGAGGCACTTTCTTCAGCATTGAGCTGATCTTCAGCAGCATCCTCTTCCCTTCTTTGTCCTTCAGTCTCCTCCTGTTCTAATCTGGAAATTAGGTTCTCAAGAGTCCTTTTCCTTGTCTCCAGCTCTTTGCAAGTTTCCTTCAGCACAACTATAACATCAGATGTCTTGGACTGAGTTTTTACAGTTGATGTCTCAGCTGATGTCATGGCAATATCAGGAACATGAGATCCCTGGAATAGCTTATAGTGCAACCCAAGAGCAGGGGCTCTTTTGCATACAGTATCTCTTTCCACTAGAATGTCAGGATACTGAGCAAGGACAATACCACATAGGAGGGAGGGAAAGGCAATAGGGCCTTTAACAGCATAGCTTCCAGCATGTTTTAAAGTTTGATCAAAGATATACCTGCCATAGTCAAATTCAGTCCTGGTTCCAACAGCATAAATGAATCTTCCCAATCCTGTGGAGATGGTTGATTTATGGTTGGTAGGAACCCAGTTGGCTGCACCAATCTTGTGCAGGATGGCAAATTTCATGCTTAGCTTGCTAGCATTCAGCTTGCGTTTTAAGGGCCAGCACTTGACTTGTCTTGCAGTGATGGTTTGGAAAACTTCATTGTCAGTAACCTCTAGTTCAGGGCAAGCCTCATCTGGTCTTCCAAGGAATTTGTTAATTTCAGAGGGAGAGAAATTAACCTTTCTTCCTCTCACATAGACACATTTAAAGTCATCTGACCTTCCATCAGCACATTCATCAAACAAATTCACTATGAATTCCTTGACAAGATTTTCATAGCATTTGGTAAACTTTACCACAGTATTCATTAGTCCAGCAACTTTGATTAGGTCCATGATCTCCTTACAATCCATGGCACCATTGTTCAGTTCTCTTTCCAAGGCTATTCTTTTCAAGCAAACATACTTCCATATGTTGGCATTTTCAGGGTGGTGAAATGAAATGTTGTCAGTGGGGACTTCAGGAACTTTAGCCATTTTGCTGGAAGGGAGTTTCCTTCTGAGAGGAATGTCTTCAGCATCAATTTCAAATTCTGATTCCTCATCAGAATCAGAAGGTTCAGGCTCTTTCCTTTTCTTTGCTATTGGTTGTCTCACAGACTTTGAGAGACTCCCAGCATGTACTCGGGTTTTCACCTTCCCTTTGGACAGTCCAGTCTTCACAGTTTCTACACCAGTCTTGCCTTCAGACCTGGTTTTCTTGTGAGCAATATCAGCAGTCTTCTCTTTGGTCAGACATTTTGCAGTATCCTGCTTGCCTTTTCTGTTCATCATTCTCCTAGCTATGCTAGGGTTGATATTTGCAATTAGATCATTGTCTGAGTAGTCTTCATCCACATCAATAACGGGGGGTTCAACCTCCTTCTCTAAAGGGTTATGGAGATCATCAAGATTATCAGATGATTTCTGAATGTTGTCATTTGGTGTCTCAACATTCTCAGAGACTTGCTGATTCTTGATTTCTATTTATGTCAACATTTGGACTTGCTGATTCTTGATTTAAAGGAACAGAAATGCCGGGCACAGAGTGGTTCTCACTCAGAATTCTTGTAACAAGCCTGGCTATTGCTTAATGAACATAAGCTGAGCCTTCCCTATTTGGAACAGAAGATGAAGGTTGAGAGGGATTACCGGATGAAGTAGCTTGAGACCTTCCTGCATGCCTTGTTCTCAGCTTTTTAACCTTAGAAGGGTTAGTTGCCATTACTTTAAGAGGAGTAATCTCCAGGACTTCAGAATCCATGCATGATGTGATTGCCCTAGAATCTCGATCAGAGGAAGCAGATGAAACAGTCGTCTTGGATGAGGATGATGTTTGAGACATTTTGATAGTCTTAGAAAACCAGTAGCAACGAGAGAGAAATCTTTGATTGAGAGAATGGGATTTGTTGCAGAACCGAGGGAGGAAGGAGGTAAATGAGTGTCTATTCAACTTCTTAATAATTTTGAAAGAAATGGGAAAACATATGATTAACCCAATCAAAATAGAATTAACAAACAAAACTCCTTCAACCCTTGTTTTAAGCAAAATTAATTGCTACAATTCCTCATGTTGGCAAATTCCCAAGTTGCCCCTCAAATTTTCAAATTGATTTGCATCAAGTGCCTTGGTAAAAATGTCAGCCAGCTGTAGCTTAGTGGCAACATGTTCCAGTTTAATCGTCTTCTCCTCTACAAGGTCTCTGATAAAGTGATGTCTAATGTCAATATGCTTGGTCCTTCTATGCTGAATAGGGTTCTTGGAAATGTTGATTGTACTCAGATTGTCACAGTACAATGTCATAACATCTTGTGTGACATTATACTCAGTAAGCATCTGTTTCATCCAGATCATTTGAGAACAGCTACTACCAGCTGCAATGTATTCAGCTTCAGGAGTAGAGAGAGACACACAGTTGTTTCTTGCTGAACCAGGAGACCAGATTATTTCCTAAGAAGAAACATCCTCCAGAGGTGCTTTTTCTATCATCAGCACTTCCAGCCCAATCAGCATCACAATAACCAGTCAGAGTTGGTTCACAACCATGAGAGTACAACAAGCCATAGTTGTAAGTTCCACTTACATACTTCAAAATTCTCTTCACTTGGTTGATATGACTGACTTTAGGATCAGCTTGGTATCTTGCACAAACTCCAAGTGCAAAAGCAATATCAGGTCTGCTGACTGTTAAGTACAACAGACTTCCTATCATGCTTCTGTACAGGCTTTGGTCCACCTTAACCCCACGTGAATCTTTGGATAGCTTTAAATGAGTAGGTGCAGGAGTCCTTTTGTGACTGGCATTCTCCATACCAAACTTCTTGACAATGTTCTTTGCATACTTGCTTTGAGATAGAAAAATTGAGTCCTCCATCTGTGAGACTTGCAGTCCAAGAAAGTAGGTCAGTTCTCCCATGAAACTCATTTCGAATTCAGCCTGCATCTGGTCAGCAAAATGTTTAACCATTTGATCTGACATTCCCCCAAACACTATGTCATCAACATATATTTGAGCTACCATTAACTTCCCTCCTTCATTTTTGACAAAGAGGGTTTTATCCAAGCCTCCTTTTCTGTATCCTTTGTCTGAGAGAAATTTTATTAACCTGTCATACCATGCTCTAGGAGCTTGTTTCAGGCCATATAAAGCTTTCCTCAATTTGTAGACATGATCAGGGTGGTTTGGATCCACAAAACCTTTAGGCTGTTCCACATAAACTTCCTCATTTAAGTACCCATTTAGGAAAGCACTTTTTACATCCATCTGAAATAACTTGAACTTCAGGAGACAAGCAATTCCCAATAGGAGTCTGATAGATTCCAGTCTGGCTACAGGGGCAAAGGTCTCATCAAAATCAACCCCTTCAACTTGAGTGTATCCTTGGGCAACAAGTCTTGCCTTATTCCTGGTGACAACTCCTTCAGCATCTGATTTGTTCTTGTATATCCATTTTGTGCCAATGATGTTTGTTCCCTCTGGTCTAGGAACTAACTCCCAAACTTCATGTTGCTTAAATTGGTTCAATTCATCTTGCATTGCACCAATCCAGTATTCATCAGTTAAAGCCTCCTTAACATTTCTTGGTTCAATTTTAGACACAAAGCAAGAGTTTGAGATGATTTCTCTAGATCTTGTAATGACTCCACTGTTAGGATCCCCTATGATGAGTTCTTTAGGATGATCTTTCTGAATTCTGATGGAAGGGATTTTGCTAGCTTCCTTGGATTCAGTGTCTGCTGTAGTGGTGTTAGGTGGGTCATTCTGTTGAGTTGGAGTCTCAAAGAATGTCTCAACATTACAAGGGACATTTGTTTCTTCATGATAATCATCAACTATGACATTTATTGATTCCATCATGACTTTGGTCCTGGAATTGAATACCCTATAAGCTCTGCTGTTGGAGGAGTAACCTAGAAATATACCTTCATCACTTTTAGGGTCCAGCTTTCTCCTTTGTTCACGATCTACCAGAATATAGCATTTGCTACCAAATACATGGAAGTACTTCACAATTGGCTTTCTTCCTTTCCAGAGTTCATAAATGGTGGATGAGGTTCCCTTTCTCAAAGTGACTCTGTTATGGACATAAAAGGCTGTATTCATAGCTTCAGCCCAAAAATGAATAGGAAGTCTTTTGGCATGTATCATTGCTCTGGCAGATTCCTGTATGGTCCTATTTTTCCTTTCTACAACTCCATTTTGTTGAGGAGTTATAGGAGAAGAGAATTCATGACTAATTCCTTCTGAGGAACAGAACTCATTAAACTTACTGTTTTCAAATTCCTTGCCATGATCACTTCTGATTCTGACAATACATCCTTCTTTTTCTCTTTGAATTCTTTTGCACAGTTCTTTAAAAACTTCAAATACATCAGATTTTTCCCTAATGAAGTTAATCCAGGTGAATCTGGAAAAATCATCCACAACAACATAGGCATATCTTTTTCCACCAAGACTTTCCACCTACATTGGTCCCATCAGATCCATATGTAGAAGTTCTAGAACCTTAGAGGTGGTCAGATGTCTTGACTTTGGATGTGACATCCTAGTCTGCTTACCAACCTGACATTCACCACAAACTCTCCCTTCATCAATTTGCAGTCTTGGAATCCCTCTGACTGCCTCCATGGATATAATCCTTTTCATTCCTCTTAGATGAAGATGGCCAAGTTTTTGGTGCCACAGTTTCACCTCTTTTTCTTCTTTGGCAATAGAACACACAGTGGAGTAATTAGTGTTCTCAGGCTCCCACAAGTAACAATTGCCTTTAGATCTGACTCCTTTCATTACAACTTCTTGTTTTTCATTAGTTACAAGACATTCAGATTTTGAGAAGTTGACCTTGAATCCTAGATCACATAATTGACTGATACTAATGAGATTAGCAGTCAGGCCTTTTACCAATAGTACTTCATTTAGATTTGGAACTCCCGGGCAGTCCAAATTACCAACTCCTTTGATTTCTCCTCTAGCACCATCTCCAAAGGTCACATAACTAGTGGTGTGAGGTTTAACATTATTGAGAAGGTTCTTGATTCCAGTCATGTGCTTAGAACACCCACTGTCAAAGTACCAGTCTTCCTTTGCAGAGACTCTAAGGGAAGTGTGGGCTATCAGGGAAGTAGCCTTTTTCTTCCACTGTGGAGTATGTGGTACCTTGTTAGACTTAGGTTTGACACCTGGGATCTGATTAGGGTATCCATACAATCTGAAGCAGAATGGTTTTATGTGACCAAACCTCCCACAATGATGACATCTCCATCTTTGGTACTTTTTCTTCATATTTCTCTGTTCCCGATGTTGAGTGCTATGTTGTGACATCTGCTTTGACATTTGTTTATCAGGCCTGATCTTCTTGTCTGCACCAAATTTCGTTGCTGCCACAAATCCTAGACCAGACTTGTTTCCCACATTTTGTCCAACCTGAAGGATTTCTTCCAATTTGTCAGTTCCATTTGTCAGCATCTTGACAGATTTGGTCATCTGGTTCAGTTTTGAGTTCAGCATTTGAACTTCCCCTTCTAGATGACTTATAGTTTCAATGTCTGCCCTTTTTTCAGCCTCCAACTTTATTATGAGTTTTGTTTGTCTCTCATTTTGCAGACAGACTTCAGCACTTCTGATACATAATTTCTTGTAGGTATCAGCCAGTTCTTCAAATGTCACTTCCTCATCACTAGTGTCACTTTCAGAGGTACAAACACCAGTTAGTGCAGTAACTAGTTTGGCAGATTCTTCTTCAGAATTACTTTCTGAATCATAGTCAGACCAAGTAACAGACATTCCTTTCTTTTGTTTCTTAAGAAAGGTAGAACATTCAGCTCGAATGTGCCCATATCCTTCACATCCATGGCATTGAATTCCTCTGCTTTGATTTCCCTTCTCTTCAGACTTTGGTCTTCTGCTGGAGTCATAAGATTTGTTAATGTCAGAAGGGATGTTCTTAACATTTGACCTTGACTTTGGATCCATTCTCTTGATGAGTTTGTTGAATTGTCTTCCAAGCATGGCTATAGCTTCTGAAATATTTTCTTCTTCATCCTCTTTGTTTTCATCTTTAGTGTTGGATACAAGTGCTATGCTCTTGTTTTTCTTGTCAACATTGTCACTGATCCCCATCTCAAAAGTCTGAAGAGACCCAATGAGTTCATCCACCTTCAACTTGTTGATATCCTGGGCTTCCTCTATAGCAGTTACCTTCATTGCAAATCTTTTAGGCAAGAATCTGAGAATCTTTCTCACCAGTTTTTCTTCTGACATCTTTTCTCCCAATGCTCCTGAGGTGTTGGCAATCTCCAAGATGTTCATGTGAAACTCATGAATTGTTTCATCTTCCATCATCCTTAGGTTCTCAAACTTGGTAGTCAGCATCTGAAGCCTTGACATTTTTACTTTGGATGTGCCCTCATGGGTAGTTTTGAGAGTGTCCCACACTTCCTTGGCCAGTTCACATTGATGTACTAGTCTAAATATGTTTCTATCAATTCCATTGAACAAGGCATTTAAAGCTTTGGAATTACCCAGGGCTAACTCATCTTCTTCTTTGCTCCATTCTTCCTCAGGCTTCAGACTGATTGTCCCATCTTTCTCAGTTATGGTGGGATTGTTCCATCCTTTGTCAGCGGCTCTCCAAGCCTTTTTGTCCAGTGATTTTAAGAAGGCAATCATACGAGGTTTCCAGTAGTCATAATTTGATCCATCCAGAATGGGTGGTCTGTTTCCAAAAACTCCTTCTTTGTCCATAGTGCCAGAAAGTGATATCCCTAGATCTCACCCAGTAAGACAGGCAGGGTGCCTGCTCTGATGCCAATTGAAATTCTGGCAGCAGATACTCAATGTCACAGTGAATGTTATGACACCGTATCTGACTTTCTATAAGACAGTAAATAGAAAAACAGTAAATAACACAGTCAATTGTTTACCCAGTTCAGTGTGAAACAACACCTACTCTGGGGGCTACTAAGCCAGGGAGGAAATCCACTATAAGAGATATTAATTCAGGAATAAACCAACCAGTTTATCTCCTTCACTTAAGACCTACCCAATGCAACTTCAATCTAAGTTCAACTTAAACCTGAGTTCCTACTCACTCCCCCTCAATCACAGCAGTGATACTAAACAATTGACTAATGAAATAATGAAGACACTCTTCAGAACATACACTTGATTATGCTTCACAACTTTTAATCAAGTAACACAAACACTCGTGCTTCAAAGCTTTGAGTGATACATAAACCTAACTTGACCTTGCTTCAAAGCTTTAGTCAAGAGACACAAACACTCTTGCTTCAAACCTTTGAGTGATACACAACCCTTACAATCAAAACCTATTCCAAGTCACTTATCACAATGATACTTGCTTGGATTACAGTAGTTAAAACTATACAGCCCCAAGTTGTTCTTCTATCTAAGAGTTAAATTCCAATCAGCTTTCTTGTTGAATATATATGCAGCTGTTTCTTCAGTTAGGGCTTCCACGAAAAGCTAGGGTTAATTAGGGTTAACCTCAAGACTTGGTCACAAGACTTTATCAACCAGATTAAGGTTGAGCTAGGTTAACCTAAAGTCCACGTGAGATTCTGTTCTAGAAAGTATGAACCAAATTCTTGAAAAATCTCAGAATTAACCAAACTGCATAACGGTTAGATCAGTACAGGATGTCTTAACATTTGTTATGACAACATAAATCCTGTTTACTGATTTTGGTAGAACGTAATAAATGTGATCATTGCAAAATGCTCAGATACACACTCATAAATACCAGCTACTGTATGCCATTCTTTTTCTGCATAAAGTACCTAATAACCCAGAATGTTATGACATTAGTCATGACATTCACACACCTGGTTTTACCAAAAATACATGCCAATAACTAAACACTTACAAACAATGCCTTCAAAGCAATACAAAAGAAATAAGCTGAAAAGAAAATCTAAACTAGAAATAATAAAAGTCATCAGAAATCCCATGGTCGTTTTCCCTTCGTGCTGACATAATCGTTGGTTGTCCTTTCATTCTCAAGTTGCCTTGTAAGCTTCAATATTTTCCTCTCCTGCTCATGATACTTCTCCCTGTAGGTATCCCTTTCTTCCTTTAACTGGATCCAAGATCTCTTCAATGCCCCAAGATCAGTAGGCATATAGGGATGGAGGACTGTATAAGGAACACCTTCTTCATCAGTATGCTCTACAATCATTGGCAAAACAGCTTCATAGGGCATCCCCAGCTTTTGAGCACGGGCTCGAACCCACTGGAGATAAGGTTACATCGGGAGGGAAGTCTTCAGTCCTAGCTCATGTGGGTCAGACTTGTTCACCATGCCCCAAGCTCGTATAAACCTGCGGCGATGCCCATCAACGTCCCCTTTATAGTCGAAGACAATATCTGTAAGCAGCAGCTCATGAGGACCGTCTCTCCGAGCTCGTCCAAACTGTCGTAAAGCCAAACAAGGATTGTAGGCTATTCCCCCTCTAATTCCAAGCAACGAAACATTAGGGTATTCCCCACATCGATCAATGACAATTACTCTTTCCATGTCCTTAGAACTCTAAAGGATGTCCGTATGAGCAAGGGACATGATTCGGTAAGCCCAACCTACACCTTCATCATTCTTTAATACAGATTTGGGGAGGTGCGAAATAAACCACCTTGCCAGAAACGGTGTACAACACATGAGAGTTCCCCTTCTCCGCATAGTACGGGTATAAAGAGCATGTAAAATATCACCTAGAAGAGTAGGCACTGGGTTACGAGACATGAAGATCTTGATTGTGTTCACATCTATGAAGGCATCCAGATTCGGGAAGAGAACCAAGCCGTAGATGAGGAGAGCCAAGTTGTCTTCAAATGCTTGAAAATCCAAGCTATCCCAGAACTGTTGAGATTGATCGATAAAAAACTTAGCCAAGAAACCTTTAACCCCACTCTGTGATTCCCAGTTGGATACTACATCAACCCTTTTTAGATGTAGGGATGAATCAATATCCTCTGGCTTAGGAACCTCCTCCAAACCTGTGAAGGGTGTCTGCTCGAGAATGGATATACCCAGTAAATCAGAAAACTTCTCCAAAGTAGGGACTAACTGATATTCCGAGAAGGTAAAACAATGATGCAACAGATCAAAGAATTGGAAAAGGACGCTCATCATTTGCTCGTCCAACTTTGAAGTGACCAAACTAAGGATATGACCATGTCTTCTAACAAAGGAAGAAGTATCAGGAACTTTTGAAACCAACTCTCTGAGATGAGCAGGGATTTGCACGAAGTTGACTCGAATGGTATTTATGCGCATAGAAGCCATAATCTGCAAAACAGAACAAAGATGAATCCCCTCGGTCTTTGAAATGGTTAGTCTAATGAAATATGCATGTTATGTCATGATGCATGATGTCATGATAAAACATACAACAGGTATAGCAGGTATCAAACATGGTAAAGGAAAACAAGTCACACAATAGCCCTTAAGTTTAGGCTTGCATGGAGTCTAGGTACTACCCTCTTGTAGTTTAGTTGGTTCAACCTGTCCTAATAATAGTAACCGGGTTCTAGAGGTTCTCAATATCACTGACCATCCTCCATCGGTCATAGTTTCAGCTCACACAATATTTTCTTGCGGCCGAAACCATCTCGAGAGTATGGTCTCAATGAGTGTAGCATCGAGTATCAACCAGTTCCCAGCTCTACCCCGAGACCGGCTATCTCACTACTTCCTATGGCCAAGTTGATCAATTATAGGTTCTAAGGTCAGTTGATGCTTAACGACCCATATAGCAGCCCCGTATTCTCCTTGTTCCTCCACAAGGGATACCGGTACCAACTAATGTTCCACATCAATGTATCTACTTCTTCAACCGTATCGGTCTACGCTGTACAGTTCCCTCACAGTTTATTGCTACTTACCTAAAAGGTGTTCCCCAGATCCGGGTTAGGATCTATAGTAACTCCGATACAAAGCCCACAAAGATAAAGCAATCAAATCAAACATTAGAAAACAATATGATGAACTAATCCTAAGGTACACCCCACTTATTAACTCCCCAACAGAGTCGCCAGTTCAGTGATACAGTGGCCAGAACCGGGACTATTTTTTAGGAATGCTGGTTTGCGTTTTGTGTAACACCCTCTAAAACCCCGAATAAATTTCGCAAATAATTAAAATCATATTTTCAGAGTACATGTATTAACGAGGATGTCACAATTCTCTTTTAATAAAAACAAGTTCCTGTCATGCATAACATAGAAGCAACTCATACATGTTTACACAGCGGAATAATTTAATTAACAAACCAATGTTATAATATTTTCAAAATCATCAGGGATTAACACCTGGAATATATCAACATCATATTATAACAAACATAAGGAAATAAACGAGTCTGACTAAAGCAGCTCGACAAAACAAACGTTCCCGGAGTTACAACTATCAGAGCATGACCCGGACAATACTTAAACTGAAATAAACTAGAAACAACAAGCCTTCGCCAAGCACCTGAACGAAGCTCCTCAATCTGAAATATTCAACATGTAAGGGTGAGAATCTCAACTATACATTTGATTATACGTTCAAAACAATCAATTTAGGAAACCATAGACATCACCCAACAATTAGCATGTTTTATAAATTACAAAAACCTTTACAATTCATATATTCATAATATCTTACTTTTCATGCTTGTAATTAACATCAAACATCGTTAACAATTTAGTATCAATACATGCATACAATCAATCAAATACAACATTGGAAAAATCATCCATTCATGTCATATTCAATGTAATGCAACACACCCATGCATGTGGTACCATTTTACCGCCCCATTAAATCTCGGGTCACGGATAACTCACCGTTCCATTATATCGCGGACACGGCTACCACCTCAACGTTCCATTAAATCGCGGACACGTATATTGGCCACCCTGTTAATTCCACACAATGGGAATTAACAAATGCAACATGATATGTAAAGTATGTAACACTCAGCATACCATTAACATCAATCAACATATCATGCAACATCAACAACATCAATCATAACAGGATATGGATAGCATGTAATCACTCAGCATACTATCAAACATCGATCATATCAAGTTATATCATAATTCATGCTTGATACATCATCTAAAGCATGGCAATAACATCCCTATAGTGTTGGTATCATAACATACAATCGTTATTCGATACAAATATCAATCAACACTAGGCAATCAATAAACAGCATATGCAAAACATATCAAACACTGCACATCAAAACAGGATCACTCCGTACATAACAGCATGCACAGAAACAAAATTCAGAAAACAACACAGCAGCATCAACACGGGTGCCCGTGTTAAACAACACGGCCCGTGTTGTAACGTGTCCAGAAAACACATTATCCTTATCAATACAGGGGATCAACACGGGTACCCGTGTTGTGCAACACGGCCCGTGTTGATGAGCGCGATCCCAAAATTCCTGCACCTGCAGCAGCTCATATATCCATATTTTTTTTGCACGAAAATACCTTTCTACGGCAGTGCAATGCAGTACAAAAACATCCAATCTACCATGGGAACCTAAAATCCCTAATTGGTTCATAAAATTTGGGAACCTAAACCTTTTCTAACAAGATTCGACCCTAAAGTCATCGATCATTCAGAACATCATAGAAGATGGGGTTATCCTACGAATTACCCGACCAATTGCATCTAAACCCATAAGCAAATATAAGTGGAGTAGTAGCCCCCCTTACCTTATCAAATTTGCAGCTTCGAACTCTTGAGCGATTGACCGTCGTTCTTCAGAGCTCCAATCCCAAATATCTCCAAACACCTCACTAAAATACATAACAACCAAATTCACTTATAAACATAAATACTTTCTCCAATAATCACTTATTAAAATAAGCTCTTAAAGCTACTTAATTCCTCATAATCATATAGAAAATTTCACTAGCTTTCCAACGCATCAAACGGCGCCTAAATCGGAGTTACGGTTCAAAAGTTATGACCGAAACGATTTTTGGGAAAAACCTACCCGAGCATCACACAGAAGATCAACACGGGTGCCCGTGTTGTGCAACACGGCCCGTGTTGATGACTCTGCAACACCATATTTCACGTTTTTATGCTTCCCAAAATCTCCCCAACTCATTCCTAATCATCCCCAAACATCCTAAAACCATCAAAATCGAATTCCTATCATATAGCAATGATCTAAAGCATACAATTAGGATCAATACCACATCAAAACCCAAATCAATTCCATTCATGTTTCATCATCACAACAACCATGGCATCAAGAATCCATCATCCCTACAAATCCCTAACTCATATAGAATATATATCACAACTTATTCATAGTAAAAGAATGATCAACCCCTTACCTCGGATAATCTGCAGCTCCTGCAACTTCCTCGATCAATCTTCTCCTTCTTCTCCTTTCTCTTCCTTACACGTTCTCTGAGTTCCAAAATCCCAAAATCTCAGTTTTACGTGAAAGTGAACAAAAGTGACATATAAGTCCCAAATAACATTTTACTTCACTTGCACCCCCTCTTTTACCAATAACATCATAGCCCAATAACCTTCAATCCTTATTTTTTTTTCTACAATTATTTATAAAATAAATAATAATCCTTTTATTTTATATTAACCCAAATAAAATAATTTTATTGGTTTCAAATAAAATAACTCTTATTAAGATAATTCCAAATAAATAGAACTGGGGTGTTACATTTTGCGTTTGTGTTTGCAAAATGTCGCGGTAAGCAAGAGTCGCCACCGACTTTTATTTTATCCAACAAGGAAAGGAAAAAAGCACAGAAAAATTCCTTTTTTGAGATTTTCTGAGTACGGGGGGTAGATTATAGAAAGGGATGGTATTAGCACCCTTTCTATCCGTAGTTATCTACGGGCTCTTAGGTACTTGCTCATCATTTTCAAATTGCTTCTTTGTGTGTTTGTGTGGTTTGAAAAGTTTTTGTTTTGACTTCGATTTAACCCTTGCTTCTGTCTTCAAGAGTGTTACGAAGTGTTTTGAAAACTTTGTTTGAAAAGGAGTGTAAGTGTGAAAAGTTTGTTTATTTTGAGCAAGTACTTAGGAGCTAATCTACCTACTCGAAAAAAGAATTATTCTATGTTTGTTTCCTTTAGACATTGCTATCCCACTATTAGTGAGTATGTAGCACCGTCGTTGGAGTTTGAGGGTCAATTCGAAAGGGACGTACGGTCACTAAAGCAATGTTAGGACGTCTTAGTAATGACCCTAATGTCTTAGATCAATTATTCGAGGCAACAATATCCGAGGCAACCATTCCGAGGCAACTTTGATCTTTGGGACAAAAGAACGACCACTAAAACATCCTATACTCAATAACCGTTTACCGAAGGCAACCGAAGTGGGAGTATACCCTAGGAGTGCGCATGTGCGAGTGATTCAATTTCAAGTTATTATCTTTGCACATTTTAGGGTTATCTAACTGTTTTAAAGTTTTACATAAATTCTTGTCATGCATCCTAATATCATACATCTAACAGTTTAATACTTTGCGGAATTAAAAGTGCGGAAATTAAACTACGCTATTACAAGGCTTCAGGTATTTACATAGCCAAAAACAAACCCTTAAAAATAAAGCGATAAATGAAAATAAAAGACCTAATTAAACTATTACAACTTGTGAGCAATTACATTAATAGGGTAAAAATAAAATAAAGCGCGCGCGAAGAAATTTAGATCGGGAGAGAACTAGGGTTTTGACCCTTCCTAACCTAATTGAAAGAGAAAATTGTTTTTCCTATTTTTAATTATTTTTTTAAGAAAAAGGAATTAAGTTTTTAAAATAAATACACAATTAATTAGTTAATTAAATTAATTAATGAAAATAAATAAATACCCTATTTTTGTGTTTTTTGGTTATTTTTTAGGAAGAGAAAAAATGTGATTAAGTTTAGACAAAACCCTAATTTTCTAATTATTTTTAAGTTATTTACAAAATAATTAAAGTTACCTAAAATTAAAATCTAATTTAATTAATTAATTTTTTGATAAAAAGTAAAATCTAAACCTAATTTGGTGAAAAGTTGATTTTATTATTTTTTGTTATTTTTTGATAAAAAGAAATTATTATTTTTTGGTTAGTAAAATAAATAGACAAATTAAATAAAACAAAATATAAAAAAAAAAGAGAAAGAGTTAATTGGGCCTGGGAATCAATCTGAAGGGGGTGTGAATAGCAAGTCTTGAGCCTAATAGAAATTGATCCACTTTGACTTTTTGGATCCCATGCGTTGCCTTGACTGGGGACTTTGGTGCTCCTTCATTGATGGCCTTTTAATCTGGCCATCTGGCCACTTGGCAAGCTGGATGATAAGGTCACATGGTGAACCTTGCCCTTGTTGTGCGTGCCTAAAGCTTAAAAGGAAAATAATATGCAAGAATGGGGGGACCTGGAATTCAAACCCAGGCCCTAATGCCTTTTGCCCTCACCCTGTAACCAGCTGCGCTAGCTATTTTTGTTGTATATAACATAAACAATAATTATTATATAATAAGCAAGCAAAATAAAGAAATATGCGCGCGAATTTTCAAACGGACGAGTGAGGTGATGCCACGCCATCATCCCTATCCTTGGTCTGTTGCTAAAAGTGAAACACTTTTACCTACGGACATATGTCCATAGCTACAACCTTGGCTCATTCCAAAATCCTTCCTGGATATGATAAATGATTTCTAATGCCATGTATCGAACCGTCTTGCCATCCTGAACATCATGGTACCCTTCATGAAGGCTAATTTTTCCTACACACAAAAACCCTAAAACGGAACCAAAAAACCTAACAATGGTAATTCTTGATTCAGTCTATGATAACGCAATTAAATATTACAGAAAGCTTGCAAATGTTCTAAGGATAAAGAATATATGATCTTTTCAAGCTATCAATGTCAAAATTATGGAAACCAAATTCAAGAAAAGTTCAATGTCGTGAATGCCTTACAGCGAGTTTCAGGGCCTGGAAATGCTTGTTCTTGATTGGTTTCGCTTGCCTACACTCCCAGGAAGCGATTGGAATGGTCAGGAGGCTTTGAGGATGCCTGGAAATATGAATTCGAATTACCACTTTTTTTCTGTTTTTTGCAAGTTTGTTCTGACCTTATGCGCCTCTCTCTAGCCTTGTTTTAGGTCTGCACATGCTCAATATATATCAAGGATTGGATTAGGGTTGAAAAGCTGATCTCAATCTTCCTCTATCATTGCTTTTGATTTGGATTTGATACACTTGAAAATCTTGCTAAAAATAGAGCAAACTCAATCTTTTTGTGCACACCAAGACTTTACACGAATTCAATCTCATGCTTAGCTGGATATAGGACCTGAAACATGTACAAAATCTTGAGTTTTCAATATTTTGGATTTTCTATGATTTGTTTTGATTTAAATTGATTAAATTCAAATAAAAATCAAAATAAATAATAAAAACCAGATGATGAAAAGTGGAAAAGGCTAGGGCTCGTGGACCATGTTACCAACTCAAAACAAGTGCAAAAGATTGGGCCCATTTGGCAAAAATTGCAATTTTAGGCATAGTTGACTTTTGATAATTTTGCAAAAAGGGCCAACTTCACCAATGCATAACTTCCTCAATTTTGATTCTTTGAAGGTGTTATTGGACTTTTAGAAATATTGAGATGTCCTCTAAGCAAACCTTTTTGTATCATCTCAATTTGGTATTCCATGTTCATGTATGAAGCTTTGAAAAAAAATGTGTTTTTGTTGACTTTTCAAAATGACCTATAATGTCAAAATTCATAACTTCTTGTGAGTGCATATTTTGAACTTGGGAGATGAATATGGATTGTAGAGAATTTCATCCTATTCAAAATGATCTTTGTATGGGTCATTTCTCATAAATTATGAGAAAGTTATGCTTGATCAAAGTTGAGTTGACTTTTCCTATAAAACCCTAATTTAGCAACTTTTGGTTCTTGATGAATTGTGAGCAATCCTTGATGAATCATGATCAACCCTTGATCAAATGATGGAATATACTTCAAAATGAGGAGGTTGACCAAAAATCTTGAAGTTTTACTGTATGTGGGCCACAGTTAACTTTTGCCCTAGAATAGTCGATTTTTAGGCCTTTGAGCAATTGACTGAGCAAACTTTCTCTGTAGGGCTTGAAACTTGACACGGATGATCTTGAGAACATATTAGGACAATGGTAAGCATTTGGGATCCCTTGGACTCAAGTATCTTGATGCAACATGAAACCCTAATTTGAGGTAGATTGCCTTAGGAGAGAGCTTGTCTGATCAACCCTTGGACTTCCTTGAGAAAATTGAGGATCTTTCTTGAAATGTTTTGAGAAATATGGGAGGGCAAATTTTGGGGTACAACACTAGTATAATGATAACTTAGCCCCGACACGGGCACAGTTGCAAGGCATGTCTATGGGTACAGGTGAAGGTTTCAAAACCTATGCTCAAAAATGGCGGGATCTCGCGGGAATGGTCCAACCCCTTCTATCTGACAGAGAATTGGTGGATATGTTCTTAGGCACGCTATCAGGTTCATTATTCAAACACTTGATCAGAAGCTCCTCGGCTGGGTTTACTGGATTAATCATGACTGGTGAATGGGTAGAAGCAGGTATAAAAAGTGGCAAAATTCAAAGAGATGCATCCTCGAGCGCGATAAAGAAGCCCTTTCTTGGAAAGAAGGAGGTCAATGTTGCATATGACCAAAGGAATCAGGACAAAACTGAACATCGTCCAGTGGTAGAGGCTGTCATGATCTCTAAGCTTGCACCTACTCAATAAAGGAACAATCATCCTAGAACAGAAAGGCTGGTAAGATAGTTTACCCGGATAAATATGACGCTGTCTTAAGTCTTTTCGCATTTGTTAAAATCGAATCTGGTGACCTTGCGAGAAGCTCAAAAGAATCCCAACATTTCCTCTCCCCGTTATAACCCAAATTCTCTTTGTGCTTACCATTCAGAAAGTCCAGGTCATGATACAAACGACTACTGGGTTTTGAAAAACAAGGTGAAAGACCTTCTTGAGGCAGAGGAAATTGAATTTGACGCTCCTGAGATCCCAAATGTTATCACCTCTCCTATTCCGAAGCACGGTCGTGGTGTTAACGCTGTTGAAGGTGATGTGTTAGTTGATGTTGTTGATGAACTTGTTACTCCTCTCCTAACCTTCAAAAGAAACCTGTTGAAGGACGGTTTATTTCTGGGTTGTGGCGTCGGCTGCCACCTCTATTTATCCCTACCGACTGGTTGTCATTTATTGAAGGCAGGTGTCCAGCGCATGATGGATGACAAAGAGATTTTGTTTGAAAATACTCCCGTTCCAACCATTTCTTACAAGGATGTTTCAATAAAAACCATTTCCGCCAATCCTCCCAGGGCCTCCACCAAAAGATCTGTTAGGATTACATCTATTCCGAAGGTGACTCCACTGATAATTACTATGCCAGGGACAATCTCGTACTCCTCAGACAAAACTGTTCCCTGGAACTATGGGGGTGACGTCTACTACCACGGTGTCAAGCAAGAATGGATGACTGTTGAAGACCCGGTTTTTGAGAAGGCTGACCCCGACATCGGCAACATTGTGAGAGCCAGCAAAATAACCAGAAGTGGAAGAGTGTTCTCCCCTGAGATTTCTCCTCTGAAAACTGTTACCGGTCCTATGATCATTCCTGCTTTTATTCCTACTGATACTACTACAACAGTTCCTGTGGTTACCCCTACTAACACCCCTATCACCGAGTCGACCGAGACTCGGGGCAAAAGCATTTTGGTTGAGCCTGTCTAGATGAAGGCGCAATCAGTATCTATCCCAGAGGCTTCCAAGAAGGAGATGGAAGAAATTTTGAAAATTATAAAAGAAAAGCAACTACAATGTAGTCAAACAGCTAGGGCAGACCCCTTCAAAGATTTCTATGCTAGCTTTACTGTTGTGCTCCGAAGCTCATGCGAAGGCCTTGGTGAAATTTCTTAAAACTTCCCATGTGCCACAAGAAACCTCTGCTGACCAATTCGAAGATTGTGTGGCGAGTTTGACGGTTGATAACAATTTAGGCTTTTCTGATGGTGATCTGACACCTAGAGGGAGGAAACATAATGAGGCATTGCATGTCTCTGTCGAATGCAGGGGCACTACTTTGGCCCATGTCTTGGTAGATACTGGTTCATCATTAAATGTGATTCCTAAAAAGGCTCTGGATATACTAGACTGTGAAGGTTTGACCTTAAAATCCAGCAACATAGTGGTAAGAGCCTTCGACGGTTCGAAGAGAATGGTGCACGGGGAGGTGGACATCCCCATTAAAGTTGGAACTCAGACCTTTGATTCAACTTTCTATGTGATGTATATTCGCCCTTCCTATTCATGTTTATTTGGACGACCTTGGATTCATGACGCTCGTGTCGTCACCTCTACATTACATCAGATGTTGAAGTACCCAATCAAGGGAAAAATCATCACTGTCCATGGAGAGGAGGAATATATGGTCAGTCACCTGAACTCCTTCAGATATGTGGAAATGGATGGTGAATTCATCGAAACTCCGTGTCAGCATTTTGAGGAAGTCCCACAAATAGTTGCGGCAACCAAGACTGTTTCCAAAGTTCCGAAGATTACCAGACCTCCGCTGAAGATGGCTTCTCTGAAAGATGCCAAGACAGTAGTCGAAGAAGGTGGGTGGACCATTTAGGTCCAACTCCCGGATATTCCTTAAAAATCTGACAAACTTGGTTTGGGTTTTACTTCAGGAGCCCACAAAGCTGTTCGTCGTGCTCGTGTCGGGGAACCACCATTGTGAATCAGCAACCATAGAGTCAACGCAGTGGAAGATAGTGATGACAGTTGTAGCCTGGAAGAATGGATTTTTCCAACTATCAGCGGAGGACTCAACAACTGGGAATCCAAAGAATTTGTCCCTATTACTTTTATCCAACAGTAACTGTCTTTAAATTTTTGTCGGAATTGTTATAATTTAACAATTTAGACTTTAAAACCTTGTGTCTTACCCGAGGCACAACGATCCATTTGTGAGGGTTGTTACTTCATTTATATATGTCATCAATGAATCATGGACGTTTTTGCATGCAAATTTTACACTATTTGTTCTTTTTTTTCTACATTTTTATTTTTTTTCAAAGATAGCTATGCTCTTACACACACTCACATATCAAAATGCAGATACACATCCACTCAGGATCCCATGGGTAACGATTCTGCTATGGACTATTGTAACTTTGAAAATCCGATCTACCAAGCTGAAGACGAAGGTGAGGAAGATTATGAGGTTCCAGGGGAACTAACCAGATTACTACAATAGAAAGAAAGGACCATACAGCCCCACGAAGAGCCGGTTGACACAGTTAACTTAGGTACCAAAGAGGACAAGAAAGAAGTCAAGGTAGGTGCTAATCTGGAACCTAGTGTCAAGAAGCGCTTAACTCAGTTACTACATGACTATGTTGAGGTCTTTGACTGGTCATACTGTTGTAGTCCAAAATTTGCCCTCTCATTTTATCAAGATTTCCCCTCACAAGACTCTTTGGACTCCAGACAGGATTAGGGTTTGCTCTGCTAAAGACATCTCTTTGCACTGATGACCTGAAATTAGGGTTTGAGTTTGCACAAGGATTTTTGGACTTCCAATGCCCCATGTGACTTCCATACTTCATGTTGAACTTATAAGATTGCCCATGCCAAGTTTCAAGCCTTGAATCAATTTTTTGCCCAGTCAATTGGACAGTTGACCTAGAAATCAGCTGTATTGGGGAAAAAGTCAACTGTGGCCTATTTACAGTCAAACCTCATAATTTTTTATCCACATTGTTTTACCCGAAAATTTTCCCTCTCATTTCATCAACATTTCTCATCACAAGACTCTTGGAACTCAAGATCAAGCTAGGATTTGCTCTGCTCAAGACACCTCCTTGCACTGTTGACCTAAATTAGGGTTTGAGTTTGCACAAGGATGTTTTGGCCTACAATACCCAAAGTGACTTTCATACTTCATGTTGGACTCACAAGTTTGTCCATACCAAGTTTCAAGCCTTGAATCAAATTTTTGCCCAGTCAATTGGACAGTTGACCTAGAAATCAATTGTATTGGGGAAAAAGTCAATTGTGGCCAATTGACAGTCAAACCTCATGAATTTTGACCCACATAAACATTATGAACTCATATGAACCATTTGATCAAGTTTGGATCACAATTCCACAAGAAACTTGATCAGATCACCAAAAGGGCAAAATGATCATTTTTAGGGTTTTTACTGTGCAAAGGCAATTTTTGACTGTTTGACCTAGCCAGTGGCAAATCAAGCTCAACCATGGGCTCAAGGATTCAATGACATTATCTTGACCCATTCAACAAGTTCAAAAGATCTCAAATGCATAGGATTGGTAGATGAATTTTTCAGTCAACTAATCAAAATCTGACTGTACACTAAAAAGTCAAACTTTGACTTTTTGGTCAAAATCAAGTGCCAAGGGTCATTTTTCATCAAGGCATGTCAAATTATGAAGCTTGTTCATTAAGAAGCCCAAAATTGCAAATTAGGGTTTAAAATGGAAAATTTTCATAACTTAGAAATTTTCTAAGTTATAAAATTTTCTTATTTTTTCCTAAATTTGTCCCATATTTTCACCAAGATACAAATGGATTCAAACAAAACTTACAACATGAAAGTTGTAGTACATCACAAAGTCTACAACTTTTATTCACAAAGTTTTCTCAAAAGAAGCTTGGATCTCATGTTATGATTTTTGGAACAAGGGTCCCTAAAACTTTTAACTTCGAGAAATTTTGCCCTAGTTTAGGCAGGATTTTGACCCATCTTCTTGGGAATTTTCCATATAGTTCCACTTGGAGTCTTAAGTTGCATTTCAAATATGGATTATAGTACATGTTTGAAGATTTCCAAATTGTCCAAGAAATCCTCAAACACATCTGTGGTTAGGGAGAATCGAATGCTTGAAGTTGGCAAAAACTCACTTTGTAACCATGGCCAATACATGTTCATACCAAGTTGCAAATCTGACCAAACTAGCTTAGTACATAATTACAGGCCTCTAAACCAATTTACACTCAAAAATTGAATTCAAATACATTGGACATTAGCATTGTTCTGATCAAGAGAGCATTGTACAATGAACATTTCCATTTTGAGCATAAAGGTCACACTTCCATTTTCATAAAGGGAACTTTATGTCAAATTGCATTTTCTTGAGCCTTGGACTTTTTTTCCCTTGCAGCAAACAAGTTCCATAATCTCAGGCATAGTACACCAACTTGAGCATGCTTGTAACTAGCCTGTACAGGCCATAGCTTGGTCACTTCACATATTTGCTTTCAAAACAAGTTAAATGGCAAAACACTCATAACACACACATATGATATATTGAACTCAAGCAAAGTTTTAAAACAAGTTTCTCATATCCTTGTAAGCCATAAACACGAGTCTTTGACCTCTCTAACCCCCTTGTGCACAAAATCTCCATTTCTGCCCAAAATAGGGCCAGTTCTGCAAATCACAAGCCACAATCAAATCCCCTCGTGCGTTTTGTCCAAAATCACTTCAAACACATTCTAAACAATACACCTAAGCTGTCCAGATCATTCACAAGCTGCTGTAACTCCATTTACACACATCACCATTTTTGTTTGGAAGCTTTGCAGGTTGAGTTCTATAGCACGATTCAGGCCACTTCAGAACAAACTAAGCATTGGGAAAGGCTCAGGGGACATCAGGCCCCATTGAACCTCAGGGCCCATTGAAAGGTTTAAGAAAGCTCAAAAGAACCTCAGGCCCCATTGAAAGTTGTATTGGCCAACTCGAACTCAACTGAAACAGGTATTTCATGAACTTCTATCTCCCTATTTAGGAAAATTTTGCCTTAAGTTTGTGAATGAAAGATGTTGTACTCATTGCCCTGAAACCATACATATGCTCAGTTTTCATTTATATTAATCGTGCTAGGATAATTTCATCCATGAACTTTCTGAAAAAAACTAGGTTAGAAATTAGGGCCAGAGAAATTCTCTCTGGTCTTTGAGAGTTAGCTTAAGTTTTTTATATGGTTAGATTCGTGATTTGATGCTCTACAAGTTTCATGTTTTGAGTTTTGTCAAAAGATCACAAATATAGGAGATACAAGTGTGTACAGGCATGCGCGCGTTTTTTTAAATTTCTGGAGGTTGAAGATGAAGTCTGGGCTGGGCCTGGATTTCTTTGCTTCCAACACCTCCCAGCTTACTTTCAGCACCCCCTGGCCCATTTCATTGTATTTTCATTATTTTTGCATTTTAATTTCTTTTCTGACTTTGATATTTTATTTTCAAATATAAAAAATATTCTAAAAATATTTTCACAATTTTTTTCATTTATTAGATATTTTATTTTAATTTTTTCTAATATAAACAACAAATTAAATACATATACTATTTTGTTTAAACATGAAAATAATGCAAATAATACTCTTATTTTCAATTCTTTTTTTTATTTACACCAAAAATATTTTCTTGAATATATTGTATTTTTGTAAATATTTTTTTTTACATACTTAACATATTATATACTTAGAAATAAAACACAAAAATATTATATTAAATACTTAGAAATAAAATATATTCTTTTGTTTTATACACAAAAATATATTAAACACAAATATATTCTTTTGTTTTATTAAATACTTAGAAATAAAACACAAAAATATTATATTTTTATTTTTATTATTATTTATATTAAAAAATACCTTTTTTTTATATATTTCATTTTTATACATATTAATATTTTTTTTGTACATAAAACATACATTATATTTATTTTCTTAAGGAATTAGGGTTTTTTACCCTAAAAACAAATAAATCTTTTATTTATTTCTTTATACTTTTTTATATTAAAAAATACTTTTGCATACATGAATAAATAAAAAACTCTTTTTTGCATAATACATTTTGTTTAATATTTATTTATCTTGTTTAATTAAATATTTCCCATTTATTTTATTTGCACAAAGAATTCAATTTGGATGTAATAGTAATTAGGGTTTTATATTTCTTGTCAAATACCCTCTATTCAAAATTGTATCCCCCTCCCTACATCAAAGTTGTAATAGCTTAGATTTATTTTTACGCACTTAAAATGCTTTCAATTATGCCTTGATTAGAATTAGGGTTTGTATGCAAAATCAAAACCACCAAATAGTTTGACCTAATCAAAGACAAAAATGCATGAAAATCAAACATAATGCACACTGGCACCCCTAGGGTTACAATCCACTTGTTGCCTTCGAAAATGGGCCATGGTATGCATGTCATGTACTTTGGCAAAACAAAAACAAAACAAAGATCATAGTCCCTTGATGACGCTATCTGGGTTGCCTAAACAAAATGATCAAGTCCCTCAAGAAAATTGCCAAAAATACTTGACACAATTGCTATCATGGTCTATACGATGACCCGTGCCTGTCCCGTTTAACATCCTAACACAAGGTTGTTCACCAAATACAATGGTGAAACAATACTGTTAAAAGGGTTAAAAACATGAGAAAGATCTTTGAGTAAAATAGGGTAGATAGCTCTTAGTTACTTGATCAAAAGCTTACAAAAACATCCTTGCTATTTTCAAAAACAAACTTCACAACACAATTTCAAAACTCTACTTTCAAACATTGAAAACTTTTCAAAAGACAAAAACACCTTTGTATACATTCAAACAAGAATCATTACAAAGGTTGCCACAACGATGGCCTCTTTCCAAAAAATCTTTCAAAACCACACACAAAGCACCATTTCAAACAATTTAAGAGCACCATTTCAAACAATTGAAAAGCAAAGCAAGTGATCTAAACAAGTAACTAAGAGCCCATGGATAACCATGGATGAAAAGGGTGCTTGCACCTTCCCTTTTCATAATCTACTCCCCGAACCCAAAAACAATCTCAAAGGTCTTTCCTGTGCTTTTTGACCTTTCCTTAGGATAAAATAAAAAGTCGGTGGCGACTCTTGCTAAACCAAAACATTTGCGAACACAAACGCAAAACCTTAAGTCAGTTCTACCACCGTATCACAGAACTGGCGACTCTGCTGGGGACAAAATCAAAAGTGGAGTAACCTTAGGGCTTAGATCACCTTTGCATGTTTATCTTGATTGCTTTGATTGCTTTACATTTGGTTCTCTTGTTTGGGCTTGAAATCCTCTACCAGGATTTGAGAAACATTCATAGGTAAATAACAATACGTTGTGGAAATTGTGCGGGGTATACCAACATGGTTGAAGCAATATCTATATTAGTGCGACATATTTGTGAGTACCGGTAGCCTTTGATTCAATCAAAGAGAATACGAGGCCGCTGAGTGATGTCATGAAGCACTAATGAACTCTTAGAACCTTACTTGACCATCTAGGACTTTTTTAGGGGTAGTGAGATGATCGGCTTTGGTGCAGTCTGAAGTTGGTAGATACTCGATACTACACTCATTGAGGGTTGTTTTCTTGGAATATTTTGGTCGCCAGTTAAGTGGCCAAACCAAAACAATGAACATAGAAAACAATCCAGTGATATTGAGCTCCTTAGAACCCGGTTACTATTTATAGGACAGGTTTGAGCCAACTAAACTCAAGAGGGTATTTACCTATGAAACCCCATGCAAGCCTGAAACTAGGGTTTGGTGTGACTTGCTTGTACATGTGCTTGTGCATACATCATGAACATCATAAAGCATCATATGCATCCACTAACCATTTCAAGGGTTTGGATCTTCATCTTTGTTCTTGTTTTGTAGGTCATGGAACCTCTTCTCAGGAAAACAATTCAAGTCAACCTTGTGAGAGTCCCTCCTCAACTCAAGGAGCTTACTTCCAGGATTCCAGAGAATTCTCTCTTCAGTGAAAGACATGGTGGAATTCTCAACTTGGTCAACTCCAACATTGAAGAATACATGATGAAAGTTCTCTTCCAGTTCTTTGACCCCCTACACCACTGTTTCACATTCCCTGATTATTAACTAGTACCTACTTTGGAGGAATTTTCTCAAGTCCTGAGAATTCCTATTCTTCATCAACTACCCTACAACGGTACGGAAAAAGAACCAAAGCCTGAAGATGTTGCTCAAGCATTAAACTTGCAACCATCTGACATCAAGGGTCATTGGGAAACCAGAAGTGATGTCAAGGGTTTCTTGAAAAAGTTTCTGTTTGAGAAGGCACAAGACTGTTGGAATTCTCTAGATCTACAAGCTTTTGAAGATATTGTGGCACTCCTCATCTATGGGTTGGTCTTATTCCCAAACCCTGATCAACTTATAGATGTGAACGCTGTCAAGATTTTCATATCCCGGAATCCTGTGCCTACATTGCTTGGGGACATCCTACACTCATTTTACACACGAACAATGAGGAAAAGAGGTGTTCTCATGTGCTGTACTCCTCTCCTAGCAAGGTGGTTTATTTCTCACCTTCCACAATCAGTTTTGAAGAATGAGCAGGGTTTAAGGTGGTCACAACGGTTGATGACCCTCACACATTCTGATGTTCATTGGTGTTCTCGGTCCAGAGAAAATGACATCATCATTGATCGTTGTGGGGAATTCCCTAATATCCCACTACTTGGCATTAGGGGAGGCATTACCTACAACCCCTGTTTAGCTTTAAGACAGTTTGGATATGCTCTGAGGGATGGCCCTCATGACATGCTGATTCCTGACCTAGTTTTTGACTTCGACAACGATGCGCAAGGACTTCGACAAAGGTTCATCAGAGCTTGGAGGATGCCCAACAAAGTGGATAGCAAGACATTGGGACACAAGATTTCCATTCCCCTTGAGCCTTATCTCAAGTGGGTACGAACCCGCGCCCAGAATCTTATGATGTCATACCCTCACATTCTCCCCTTGATCAAAGAGCCTGTTATGGAAGGAGAGGTTCCATACACCCTCCTACATCCTGACATGCCAACATCATGGGAAGAATTGCAAAAGAGTTGGATCCAACTCAAGGAAGAATGGAAAACTTTTGAAGCCAGCTTCTATGCCAATAAGAAGAAGGTTTTGGAGCTTACCCGCCGACTTCATGAGGAGGAAACTCTCAACACTTACATCGCACCAAAGAGGATGCGCAACGTCTTTTTACATTAAGAATTTTGTAATATTTTTCCCATGGGGCACTTATGTACTAAGAATTTCTTCTTAATATGACGTGTGTTCCTTTTTGTTTGCAACAAATTTGAATTTCTGAATCCTTGAATGCATTACATGAATAACATACCATTCATAATATGCATAAACAGGTCTTCACACCAGGTTTCCTTATCTTTCTGCTGTTTATTTCAGCAAGATGGATTTGGAGCAGACGATTAAGGATCTACAAGCACAAAATTCTTAATTACAGCAACTCCTCATGACCTTAGCAAAGGGACAAGAGGACCTTAAAGCACTGTTGGAGAAAAATAAAGAGAAAAAGAAGAAAAGGCCCGGAGTAGCCACTTTTGGAAGAAGGTTTGAAAGCAATGCTAGAAAAGTTCTCGAGTTCCCCTCAATGTCTGATGAAGGGGCTGGTAAAGGAAAGGGAGCTGTGGTACCTTCTGAATCTGAAGTTGAAGAGGAGGAAGAGGAAGAAGACGAAGACTACTCCAAACAGCAATATCCCCCGGCGGATGATAAATATAAAAATCTTGAGGATAAATTGGCAGCCATAGAGTTGCAAAGGGTACCTGGTTTAGATTTTGAAGAACTAGGGTTGGTCGTTGGGATCGTCATTCCTCTCAAGTTCAAAGTACCAACATTTGCTAAGTATGACGGTCTGTCCTACCCAAAGATGCATCTGAGATCTTATGTCATAAAAATCCAACCCCACTCATCTGATAAAGACCTCTGGGTACACTTTTTTCAAGAAATTTTGTCAGGCACACAATTGGACTGGTTCTATCAACTTGAGAGATCTGAGGTTCATAACTAGGAAGACTTAGCTGCTGCTTTTTACCGTCAATACCAATACAATGCTGATTTGGCGCCCACTCGTACTCAGCTACAAAGTATGGGGATGGCTTCCAGTGAAGGATTTAAAGAGTATGCCCAGAAGTGGCATGATTTGGCTGGAAGGGTGCAGCCACCATTATCGGATAAAGAGTTGGTTGACATGTTTCTAGGGACCCTGTTTGGCCCTTTCTTCAATCATTTAATCGGGAGTTCTTCCGTAGGATTCACCGAACTAATTTTGACCGGCGAAAGGGTCGAGGTCGGCATTAAAAGTGGTAAGATTCAGAAAGATACCTCCGCGTCTGCTGCTGTTAAGAAGACCTTCCCAACTAAGAAGGAAGCTTTTGCAGTTTATTCTCAGAAAATTCAAGGAAGAACCGAGCGCCGACCAACTGTAGGGGCTGTGATGATTCAAAACACTTCAAATGATCAACCTCACGGCAATCGGCCAAGACCTAATCAACAAAGGGTAGAAAGGCCACAACGGCAGTTCACCCGAATCAACATGACGCCAGCTCAAGTACTCCCTCATTTGCTAAAGCTGAATCTTACCAATTTGAAGGAAGCGCCAAAGAACCCTAATACATCTTCTCCATATTACCACTCCAATGCAAAGTGTGCTTACCACTCTGACAGTGTAGGCATGATACCTGTGATCAGTTAAAAAGAACTGACTGTTTTTGGAATGCTGGTTTACGTTTTGCGTTTGTTTTTGCAAAATGTCGCGGTAAGCAAGAGTCGCCACCGTCTTTTATTTTATCCAACAAGGAAAGGAAAAAAGAACAGAAAAATTCTTCTTTTCGAGATGTTTCTCGGGTCTGGGGGGTAGATTATAGAAAGGGAAGGTGTTAGCACCCTTTCTATCTGTGGTTATCCACGGGCTCTTAGGTACCTGCTCATTGTGTTTCCAAAATTTGCTTTTCTTTGTGTTTGTGGGTTTGAAAGAAGTTTTTGTTTGAAAGGAGTGTAAGTGCGAAAAGTTTTGTTTTGTTTTAAAAGGTGCAAGTACTTAAGAACCATCTACCTATAGGCAGAGGGAAATCATCCTTGGGGCTTGCCCTGTTCAGATCCCTATAGGCAACACACATTCAGACCTTACCATGCTTCTTCGGCACAGGAACCACATTGGCCACCCACTGAGGGTAAGAAGTAACTGCTAGAAAACCGGCGTTGAATTGTTTCATAACTTCGGCCTTGATTTTCTCAAACATCTCTGGGCGCATACGACGAACCTTCTGTTTCACTGGAGGACAGTCTTCCTTGGTAGGCAGGCGATGAACCACAATATCAGTATCCAAACCAGGCATATCTTCGTAAGACCAGGCAAAGATCTCAACATAGTCATGCAGCATTTGAATCAACCGTTGTTTCACACTAGCTTCCAGATTTGCACCGATCTTGACCTCTTTCTTATCTGTCTCGGTACCCAGATTCATTGTTTCCACTGGATCTTCGTGTGGCTGAATGGCCCTCTCTTCTTGAAGTAACAGTCTTGCAGGTTCACCAGGCACTTCGCAATCATCTTCACCTTCGTCTTCGGCTAAGTTGATCGGATACTCGAAGTCATAACTGGCAGTAGAAGAGTCGTTACTAGTGAGATCCAGAGTGGATGTGGACCTGTATATGTGAGTGTGTGTAAAATAGTTGTTTTGCAATATATAATAAAAAAAAAGGAGCGCAAAATTTGAAATGTAAGAAACGTCCAATGCTTTTATTAATGATATATGTAGATGACACACAAAAGCCCTCACAAATGAAGCCACGGTGCCCCGGGTAAGACACCGGGCCGTAAAGTTTCAAACATTGTCTGTTACAAATTCAAAACAAAAGTTTCATTACTGGGTAACAAAAGTAATAGGGATGAAGTCCTTTGCTGTCCAGCTGCTTGGTCCACCATCGGTCGTAGGATAGATCCAACTGTCGAACTCAGACTCTTCCACATCATCTTCAATGGCATTCACTCCTGAGTTGCTGATGAACACGGGAGGTCTTCTGATTCGTGCATTCCGAACAACCCTTTGAGCTTCTGCAGTGAAACCCAAACCAAACTTGTTAGTCTTCTGTGTAAAATCAGGAAGTCGGCCCCAATTTGCACACCCACCTTTCTCAACAAAAGCCCGAGCATCCTTTAAGGAATCCATTTTCATAGGAGAATCTTCAACCACAGTCTCAGTTGATGCCAGTGTCTGGGGAACCTCTTCAAAGTGCTGAAATGGGGTCTCAATGAACTCCCCATCCATTTCTACATATCAGAACGAGTTAAGGTGGCTGACCATATACTCTTTCTCCCCTTGTACTGTCATAATCTTCCCTTTGACCGAGTACTTCAACTTCTGGTGGAGCGTTGAGGTTACGGCCCTAGCTTTGTGGATCCATGGACGACCCAGTAAACAAGAATAAGATGGCTGAATGTCCATCACATAGAACGTAGAGTTGAAGACATGAGAACCAACCTTGATCGGGATATCAACCTCTCCATGCACCATCCTTTTAGACCCATCAAAGGCCCTGACAACAATGTTACTTGGTTTCATCTCCAACCCTTCACAATCCAACTGGTCTAGAGCTTTCTTAGGCAAGACGTTCAACGAGGAACCAGTATCCACCAATACATGAGCGAGAGTAGTGCCCCTGCATTCAATGGAGACATGCAGGGCATCGTTGTGATTCTTCCCGTTAGCAGTCAAGTCGGCGTCAGAGAAACCTAACCCATTATCAGCCGTCAAATTGGCCACATAATCTGTAAACTAATCAGTTGATGTCTCCTGTGGCACGTGGGCAGTCTTCAAGAAGGTAATCAGAGCCTTGGTATGGGCCTCTGAGCACAGCAACAACGACAACATAGAAATCTTGGATGGGGTTTGCCACAGTTGCTCAACTACATTATAATCACTCTTTTTAATGATCTTCAGGATCTCTTCCATTTCTTGCTTAGAAGCTTCAACAGTAATTGTCTTTGGTGCCTACGTCTGGGCAGGCATCTTAGTGGTGATCCCTTTGCCCCGAGCGTCAGATGACTCGGCGATAGGGGTAACAATAGGAACTTGATCAGGAATAGTAGCAGGTACACTGGCAGGTGTAATAACAACAGGTCTTCAGGCTGTTGGTGGAGCAATATCAGGTGAGAAAAGTCTTCTGCTGCGGGTGACTTTAGCAGGTCCAGTAATGTTGCTGATGTCAGTATCAGCGTCCAACTCTTGCTTAACTCCATGAAAATAAACATCAGCCCCATAATGCCAAGGGACAGCTTTATCAGAGGTATATGGGATGGGCCCCGGAATAGTGATGACCACAGGTGCGATTCTTGGAATAGATGTAATCCTAACAGGCTTCCTTGAGGGAGCCTTGGAAGAATTGTCGAAAATGGTAATGATGGCAACTTCTTCAGAATGAACTACGGGAACAACAATCTTCTCAAACATAATTTCTCTACTATCCATCAGGCGTTGGATACCTGATTTCAGAAGCGGACAATCGGTAGGTAGAACAGAACATGTACGACAACCTTCGTCACAGCCCGGAAATAAACAGGCTAACAAAAGGTTCTTCTTTACAGTCAACAGAGGGGTAACAATATCATCCATAGAAACCACGAACAAATCTTCTTCTATAGCATTTACTCCATGCTTGGGCATAGGAGCAGTCACAACATTAGGCCTCTCAGGCGCCTCAAACTCAATCTCCTTCGCATCAATTAAGTCTTGTACCTTGTTCTTCAAATTCCAACAATCGTCTGTATTATGCCCCGGGCTATCATAGTGAAAAGCACAACGGGCATTAGGGTTATACCTCGGTGATGTGGTATTTAGATTCTTCGGGGCTTCCTTTAGAATCACCAGATTATTCTTCAGCAACTGTGGCAGAATTTGAGATAAGGTCATGCTGAGACGGGTGAATTGCCTTCGAGGTCTCTCATCCTTTTGTTGATTGTTGTGCTACGGAGCACCAACAAGTTTTTAAATAACAACCGCATTAACAGCTTGGCGGTGTTCGGGTCTATTCTGTCTCCTTGCACTGTAGACAACACTGGACTCTTTCTTGAATGGCTTCTTCTTGGTGCTTGACGAGGCACCCTTTTGTATCTTACCAGTCTTAATACCAACTTCTATCCTTTCATCGATCAAAATAAGCTCTGTAAACCCAGACGAAGAGCTTCCAATTAGATGGTTGAAAAATGGACCAGACAGGGTCCCCAAAAACATGTCAACAAGTTCCCGATCAGCTAAGGGTGGTTGTACTCTTCCGGCGAGGTCTCTCCACTTTTGAGCATAATCTTTGAATCCTTCACCCGTTCCTATTGACATATCCTAGAGTTGGGTACGCGTAGGAGCAAGGTCGGAGTTGTACTGATACTGCCTGTAGAATGCAGTAGCCAAATATTCCCAACTGCGAATACTGGCTCCGTCCAACTGATAGAACCACTCAAGCTGAGTCCCTGAGAGACTGTCCTGAAAGAAATGGATCCATAGGTTTTTATCAGCAGTGTAAGGCTGAATCTTCCTCACATATGACTGGAGGTGTAGCTTTGGACAAGAAACATCGTCATACTTGGCAAAGGTAGGTGCCTTGAACTTGTGGGGAATCACCACCCCAGATCATAGACCTAGATCACCGAAGTCCAGACCAGGCACTTTCTGAATTTCCATAGCACTCAACCAGTCTTCCAGTTACTTGTATCTGTCCTCAGCAGGAGGATACTGTTCTTCATCGTAGTCCGTCTCGTTGTCGGAGACCACAGGGCTAGGAGCCCTCCTTTCTTATGGACTATCTTTCCCTCCATATGAGGTGGTCATATCAACTTCATTTTGTAGCCTATTTCCAAACCTGTGCCTTGTGTTGAACAGGATGGTCCTCTTCTTCTTCTTCTCTTTCAGAATCAGGGTCTTCAGGTCTTGCTGGCCCTTAGTTAGACTCATGAATAACTCTTGAAATTGGGCATTCTGGGCCTGGAGGGCCTTGATGGCTTGCTCAGTTGAAGATTCAGCAGACATGATGCTGAAATAAACAGCGAAGAAGGTAAGAGACCTGTAAAGGGTACCTGTTTATGAAGTGCATGAGATGAAATGCGTATGATTATGATTTCAAAGACAATCGAGAGATTCAAATTTGTAAACAAAAAGGAAACACACTTTTATTAGATTAAACTTTGAAATTCAAATTGTTCAACTGATGCCCTCAGGGCGTTACAAGAATGGAAAAACTGAAAAGTAAATAAAAGCTGGAAAGGAAATCATCAAAGGCCCATCAATTCTCCCATGGTCTCTTCTTATCAGTGCGGACATAATCATTAAGAATTCGCTCTTTCTCCAACTGTCTAGTCATCTTCTGGATCTTCTGCTCTTGCTCGTTGAACTTCTCTCGGTAAGAATCCCGTTCATCCCTCAGCTGCATCCAAGACCTTTTCAGTGCCCCAATGTCAGTGGGCATATAAGGATGGAGGATGGTTGGAAGAACTCCCTCTTCATTAGCAACTTCAAGAGTGACAGGCCGGACGACTTTATATGGCATACCCAGCTTTTGGGCACGGATACGGACCCATCTGAGATATGGCTCCATCGGGAGTGAAGTCTCTGGACCCAACTCATGTGGATCAGATTGGTGAACTATGTCCCAAGCCCTTATGAATCTACGATGTTTCCCGTCGCTATCCCCTTGGAAATCAAAGATGATATGAGGCATTAGCATCTCATGAGGTCCTTCTCTTCTGGCTCTTCCAAATTGACGGAGAGCTAAGCATGGGTTGTAAGAAATTCCTCCATGGGTTCCTATCAATGGAACATTAGGATACTCTCCACAACGATCAATGATAGTCACCTCATCCATACCTTTGAGAGTCCAAATGATGTCATTATGAGAGAGAGACATCACCCTATAAGCCCAGCCCATTCCTTCTTTATTCTTCAGCACTGACTTGGGGAGGTGCGAAATAAACCACCTCGACAATAAAGGAGCATATCACATCAAGGTTCCCCACTTTCGGGCAGTATGAGCATAGAGCTGATGAAGAATGTCACCCTAGAGAGTGGGTACAAGGTTCTGGGAGATGAAGATCTTTATGGCATTCACATCAACAAAAGTGTCAGGATTCAGAAACAGTACCAAGCCATATATCAGGAGAGCCATGATATCCTCGAATGCCTTAAAGTCTAGGCTATCCCAGAAGTAGTTAGCCTTGCCAACCAAGAACTTAGTCAGAAAGCCTTTTGCTCCACTCCTAGTTTCCCAATTAGCCATTACCTCCTCTTTGGTCAAATGAAGGGCTGCAGCAATCTCTTCGGGCCTAAGGGTCTTCTCCCAACCAGTAAATAGGGTCTGCTCCAGAACAGAGATACCGAGCAGCTCAGAGAACTCTTCTAGGGTAGGAACCAACTGATAGTCTTGAAAAGTAAAACAATGGTACAGCGGATCATAGAACTGGACCAGGACACTCATCATCTGCTCGTCCAATTTGGAGGTGACCAAACTGAGAAGAGAACCATGCCTCCTGATGAAGGAAGTAGTGTCAGGCATCTTGGCAACCAACTCTTTAAGAAAGGTAGGGACTTGGACAAAGTTGATCCGAATGGTATTCTTACGCATGGGCATCATGATGACCTACAAAACAGAGCAAAGATGAATCCCTCTTGTCTTTGAAATAGGTTAGTCCTTATGCAAGATGTATGCAATGTTATGATGTCATGATGTCTTGATAAAAGGCACACCACAAGTATCCACAAACAGCAAACATGGTAAAGGCACACAAGTCACACAGAGAGCCCTTAAATTTCAGGCCGACATGGAGTTTAGGTATTACCCTCTTTCAGTTTAGTTGGTCCAAACCTGTCCTAAAAATAGTAACCGGGTTCTAGAGGATCTCAATATCACTGACTACCCTCGATCGGTCATAATTCCAGTTTAGCAACCTTTTTTGCAGCCGGAATCATCCGAAGAGTTTAGTCTCAATGAGTGTAGCATACTGCTACTGTTCTATGGCCAAGTTGGTCAATTTAAGGTTCTAAGGTCAGCTGGTGCTTAATGACCCCTTAGAAGACCCATATTCTCCTCGTTCCAACACAAGGGATATCGGTACAGACTAAAGTGCCACACCAACGTAGCTACTGCTTCAACCGTGCCGGTCTACGCCGGACAGTTCCCTCACAGTTTATTGCTACTTACCTAAAGGGTATCCCCCAGTTCCGGGTTAGGATCTATAGAAACTCCGATACACGCCCACAAAGATAAATCATACAAAGCCAACAACTAAAAACAACAGTGATATAATCCTAAGGTACACCTCACTTATAAATAGTCCCCAGCACAGCCGCCAGTTCTGTGATCGGTGGAAAAGAACTGACTATTTTTGGAATGCTGGTTTGTGTTTTGCGTTTGTTTTTGCAAAATGTCGCGGTAAGCAAGAGTCACCACCGTCTTTTATTTTATCCAACAAGGAAAGGAAAAAAGCACAGAAAAATTCCTTTTTTCGAGATGTTTCTCGGGTCCGGGGGGTAGATTATAGAAAGGGAAGGTGTTAGCACCCTTTCTATCCATGGTTATCCACGGGCTCTTAGGTACTTGCTCATTGTGTTTTCAAAATTTGCTTTTCTTTGTGTTTGTGGGTTTGAAAGAAGTTTTTGTTTGAAAGGAGTGTAAGTGCGAAAAGTTTTGTTTTGTTTTAAAAGGAGCAAGTACTTAAGAACCATCTACCTACTCGAAAAGGGAATTAAACTGTGCTAATGTCCTTTAGACAATGCTAGCCCACTATTGATGTGTAGGTAGCATCGTCGTCGGAGTTTTCGGGTCAATTCGATTAAGGGACGTGTGGTCACTAAAGCAATGTTAGGATGCCTTAGCGGTAACCCTAATGTCTTAGATCATTTTATCCGAGGCAACCGTTTCGAGGCAACTTATGATCTTTGGACAAGAGGGCGACCTCTAAAACTTCCTATACTCAATGACCATGTTCGAAGGCAACCAAGTGAGGTGTACCCTAAGAGTGCGCATGTGCGAGTGTGTTAGTTCGGTTGTATTATCTTTGTACATGTCATGGGTGAGCTATGTTGATTTTAAGTTCATACATTTGATCTTGTCATGCATTCCCTATTTATCAAACATCTAACAGTTAATAGTTGCAGAATTTAAATTGCGGAAATTAAATCTAAACTATTACAAGGCGTCGGGTATTTACATCGCCAAAAACAAACCCTTTAATTTAAATTGCGGAAAGTAAAATAAAGCGATAAATAATTAAAGTCCTAATTAACATCTATTACATACTGGAATCAATTACAATATTGGAAATATGGATCGCGTGCGAGAAAATTAAAACAACGCATTTTTTAGGGTTTTGACCCCTTTTCGAAAGAAAACATATTTTTTTATTATCTTTTGAATTAAATGGAAATTAAATTAGGTCAAAATTAATTAATTAATTAAAAAAATATTTTTGGGTTTTTGAATATTTGAGGAAATAAAATAAAATGGTTAAAAGTTATTAAAACCTAATTCTACATTAATTTTAATTTATTGCAAAAAATATTAAATGTTAAACCTATTTAAAACTAAATTAATTAAGTTAGTGTTTATTTATAAAAATAAAATAATGAAATTAATAAAAATAATATTTTTTGGTATTTTCTGATTTTATGAGGAAAATATTTAATTGGTTAGTTTAAAATAATAATAATAATAATTAGCAAAATAAATAAATATAATGAATAGAAAAAAAAAGATAACAAAAAAAGGGTGCTGGGCCTGGATCAGGGTGCTTGAATAGAATTTTCAGAAGCCCATTTGTACAAGCCTTGTTTGACCTTCTGGATCCCACGTGACACGTTGACTGGGGAGTATGATGAGTCTTCAATCCTGGCCCTTGGATTTGGCCTGAAGGCCATCTGGCGCCTGGATCTTTGAGGAGCATGATAGTCCACGCCCTTAGCTTTGCACTGGATCTCCTGGAACAAAATAATAATAAGCGTTTGGGGGGACCTGGGATTCGAACCCAGGTCCCAGTGGATTTTGGCATAGTGCGCTTACCAACTCAACCATCATGCATATTTGTTAATGGAATAAACACTGATTATTATATGTGAAAATAAGTAATATGCTGGAAAAATAAAAAAATGGCGCGCTATTTAAGTCAACCAATAGGGAGAAGACACCTAGTCGTCTTCTTCGTTGAAAAGTCTGGATATTTACCTGCGGGTTTTATCCGCAGCTAAATCCATGGCTCACTCCTAAAACAAATTCCAGGCCATATAAATGAAAACTAAAACCACCAACATGTTCGTCTCTCCTCCCTGAACACAACCATGGTCACCGTTTGTCTTGATTTTTCCTGTATCAAAAATGCCTAAAAACAAGAAACGAAAACCCTAGTTCGGGCACAGGGTTACAGGCTATGAAAACAAAATTAAATAATGCAGAAAGACTGGAAATTGAACGTTAAGCATGATTGTACAAAAAAATTTGCAAAAAGATGCAAGAACATGGATTCAAGATTTCATGTACAATGCTATGTTCAGGACGATTTACAGGGCGTTTCAGGCGATGAGAGGGCTTGGTTCTGATTGCTATAGCTTCAGTGGACTCCTGGCAATTGAACCACGTTGAGATTTTTAATTGTATTGGCCTCCAACCAAGATTTTGATCCCACACTTTTTAAGCTTTTTTCAAGTTTTGTATTCTCATATTTGGCAGCCTTCAGGTTGTGTTCTCTTGTGCTTCATGTTGTATGTGTATATTAGAATGAATTAGGTCAAAAATTGGGCCTTGAATCCATGAGCATTGATAATTTGAAGATGTGATATGATCTTCCATTACCAAGTTTCCAAAAATGTCAAAAACCAATATTTTGCTCATAACATGGCATGATTCGGATTTGATTTGGTCCATGATGATAATTGAAACCTATATCAATCAAAAAGATCTTATTCCATCAATTTTTGGATTTTATTTAAATTAATATTGATTTAAAATGAATTAATTCAATAAATATCAAATAAAATTGAAAAATTAATGAATGGACATGAAACTGAAGATAGGACACGTGTGTGGTGTGAAAAGATCAAATCAAGTGGAAACAAAGTGGGCCCTTTTGTCAAAAATTGGAGTTTTGAGGATAATTGACTTTTGGCAATTTTGGAATAATGCCCAACTTGAACAATGCATAACTTCTTCAATTTTGAACTTTTGGAAGTGTTCTTGGACTTTTTAGAAACCTTGAGATGTCCTATAACCAACCCTTTTGGTATCATCTCATTTTGATGTTCCATTCTCAAGTTATAAGCTTTGGCAAAAAAAGGTGTTTTTGTTGACTTTCAAAAAGGACCTATAATGTCCAAATTTGTAACATTTTGTGAGTGCATTTCTTGATCTTGGGGTGTGAAGATGGATTGTAGGAAATTGCATCCTCTTGAAAATGAGCTTTGGATGGGTCATTTCGCATAATGTATGAGAAAGTTATGCTTGGTCAAAGTTGAGTTGACTTTTCCTATAAAACCCTAATTTAGCAACTTTTGAATCTTGATGAATCTTGAGCAATCCTTAATGAATAATGATCAACCCTTAATCAAATGATGAATTATCCTTCAAAATGGGAATGTTTACAAAAAATCTTAAAGTTTGACTGTATTTAGGCCATAATTGACTTTTGCCCTAACACAATCGATTTTTGGGCCTCTTGAGCAATTGACTGACCAAACTTCCTCTGCAAGGCTTGAAATTTGACATGGATGAACTTGAGAACATATTAAGGCATTGGGGAGAACTTGAGGTCATTTGGATGCAAGGACCTTGATGCAACACAAAACCCTAATTTTGAATTGGCTGCCTTAGGAGATGATTTGACTGTCCAACTCTTGAGCAATCTTGAGCCATTTGGAGATTATTTTTGCCATGTCTTGAGAAATATGGGAGGGAAAATTTTGGGGTACAACAATACCAATAACTGTTGGGCGCTTAAGAAAAAAATCCAAGACCTAATAGACGCTAAGGAGGTAGAGTTTGATGCTCCTGAGAAGCCCAACGTGATATCTGCTCCGATGCCCAAGCACGGTCATAATGTTCATGCCGTTATGGAAGACCTTCATGTTACCAATGTTGCTGACCTTTTGACTCCGTTACCAGTTATTAAAGAGAATTTGATGAGAGCCGGGATATTCCCAAGCTGTGGAAAAGACTGTTACTTTTGTTTGAACATACGAGCTGACTGCCTAATGTTGAAATCAAGTATCCAACGCCTGATGGATACCTAAGAGATACTCTTCCAAAAGACTTTTGTTGATACATTCACTCCTGTTACTCCTGCTACTTTTGCTACTTCAACCAATGACATTGCAATAATAACCATCTCCGACAATCTTCCCAAGGCTTGCAAAAATCCTGTCAAGATTACGCCTGATCCTAAGTTTATGCCGTTAAAAATCACCATGTCGGGGCCTGTCCCGTATCAATCTAACAAGACGATACCATGGAACTACGGAGGAGAAATCTTCTATCATGGTATCAAACATATTGAATCAGTCCAAGAGAACTCTGAAGATGAAACCCCTGATATAGGGAACATTGCAGGAACAAGCAAGATATCTCACAGCGGACGGATTTTTTCTCCGGAGATTGCTCCCCCTCGAGTAGTCTTCGGACCCTCGAAAGCTTTTGTGCCTGTTAATCCATCTGTGCAGGGCCCGATAATTGAAGAAATTGATGTACCTAAAGTTAGACCCTCTGTTGATACTACCGATAAGGGTAAGGGGATACTAGAAGCGCATGTCAGGATGAAGGCTCAGACTGTGGTAATCCCCGAAACCACCCAGAAAGAAATGGAAGAAATCTTAAAAATAATCAAGAGGAGCGACTACGACATCGTGGAACAGCTAGGGCAGACCTCTTCCAAAATCTCAATGTTGGCTCTTCTACTCTGCTCTGAGGCCCATGCTAAGGCCCTAATCAATTTTTTAAAGGCGGCACACGTGCCTCAAGAAACTTCGGCTGACCAGTTTCAAGAGTGCGTGGCGAGCCTCACTGCTGATAACGGTCTTGGTTTTTCCGATGCTGATTTGACTCCCAAGGGAAGGAAACACAACGACGTGCTACATGTCTCAGTTGAATGCAGGGGAACCACCCTCGCCCATGTCTTAGTTGGTACCGGTTCTTCTTTGAATGTGCTGCCGAAGAAAGCGTTAGACCGTTTGGACTGCGAAGGATTGACCCTCAAACCCAGTAACATCGTTGTTAGGGCCTTTGATGGGTCCAAAAGAATGGTTCACGGAGAGGTTGACATTCATATCAAAGTGGGCACAAAAGTTTTCAACTCCACCTTTTATGTGATGGACATCCGTCCTTCATACTTGTGTTTGTTGGGAAGACCGTGGATCCACTATGCTGGGGCAGTTACCTCCTCTTTGCACCAGATGCTAAAATATCATGTTCAGGGTAAGATTATAATGGTGCACGGCGAGGAAGAGTACATGATAAGTCACCTCAACTCCTTCCGCAATGTGGAGTTGGATGGAGAGTTCATAGAAACGCCTTTCCAACATTTTGAGGAAGTTTCTGCTGAGGTCGCAGTTGCGAAGACAATGGTTGAGGTGCCTATTGTTCCCAAGCATGTATCTAGGATGGCATCTCTCAAGGACGCAGAGGCTGTAGTCAAAGAAGGAAAGAGCACAGTGTGGGGGAAACTGCCTGATTTTCCCCATAAGACGGACAAGTTTGGATTAGGGTTTACTGCTGCAGGACAGAAGGCCACGCATCGCTCCAAGACTGGAAGACCACCCGTGAAAATCACCTACCATGGAATTAATGCTGTAGAAGATGAGGATGAAGAGAACAACTTTGAAGATTGGATCTTTCCAACTGTCGAAGGGGGTTTAAGCAACTGGGAAGCAAAGGATTTTATCCCCATGACCTTCATCAACCAGTAATTTATCTTTGAACAATTTCCTATTTTGGTTTGTAATAACTAAAAAATTTGTACACTATTTTCACCTTATGCCTTTCCCGAGGCATATAGGTCCATTTGTAAGGGTTTGATTTTCTTCATTATCATATGTCATGTTTTAATGAATCATTGGACGTTTTCATCTATAAATTGTTGTGTTCATTTTCTTTCCTTTTGCATTTTGTTTTGTTTAAGGATGGCTATCCCTTACACACACCCACACTCGCAAATGCAGGTACCCATCCACTCCGGATTCCATGGGTGACTATTCTGCTTTAGCCTTCGATAACTCTGAGGATTTGGTCAATCATGCTGAGTGCGAAGTTGACGAAGATTGTGAATTACCGAGAGAGTTAGCCAGACTTTTGCAACAAGAAGGGAGGGCTATTCTGCCTCATGAAGAGTTGCTAGAGACCATCAACTTGGGAACAGAGGAAGACAAGAAAGAGGTAAAGGTGGGTGCCAACCTGGAACCAAGTGTCAAAGAGTGCTTAGTGCAGTTGTTGAAGGAATATGTTGAGATCTTTGCCTGGTCCTATGAAGACATGCCGGGATTAGATACAAATATCGTGGTTCACCGTCTCCCTACAAGAGAAGACTGTCCACCGATCAAACAAAAGGTCCTCCGAATAAGGCCCGACATGTCTGAAGAGATCAAAGCTGAGGTAATGAAGCAATTCAACGCTGGTTTTCTGGCTGTTACTTCCTACCCACAATGGGTTGCTAACATTGTGCCCGTGCCTAAGAAGGACGGAAAAGTCAGAATGTGTGTGGACTATCGGGATTTAAACAGGGCTATCCCTAAAGATTATTTTCCACTGCCACACATCGACATCTTGGTTGACAACACAGCTCAGCACAGGGTATTTTCCTTCATGGATGGATTCTCGGGATACAACCAGATCAAAATGGCCCCCGAGGACATGGAGAAAACTACTTTTGTCATGCAATGGGGTACCTTCTGCTACAAAGTGATGCCATTTGGACTGAAGAATGTTGGGGCAACCTATCAACGCGCCATGGTAGCTTTGTTTCATGATATGATACATCATGAGATCGAAGTTTACGTAGACGACATGATAGCTCGATCACAGACATAAGAAGAACACCTTGATCATCTGCAAAAGTTGTTTGCCAGGTTGAAGGAGTATAAGCTCAGACTGAACCCAAGCAAGTGCACTTTTGGAGATAGGTCTGGTAAACTTTTGGGATTTATTGTCAGCAACAAAGGCATTGAGGTTGATCCAGCTAAAGTAAAGGCTATACAAGAAATGCCTGCCCCCCGCACTAAAAAGGAGGTTAGGGGATTCTTGGGACGCTTAAACTATATCGCAAGGTTCATCTCTCACCTGACATCTACCTGTGAGCCCATTTTCAAACTGTTGAAGAAAGATCAGGTAGTTGAATGGAACAATGATTGTCAAATTGCTTTTGATAAGATCAAGGAATATTTACTAGAACCTCATATTTTGATGCCACCCTTCGAAGGAAGACCGTTAATCATGTATCTGACCGTTTTGGATAACTCAATGGGGTGCATACTGGGCCAATATGACGAGTCTGGCCGAAAAGAGCATGCCATTTATTACCTTAGTAAAAAGTTTACTGTGAGACTCGCTACTCACTGCTCGAGAAAACTTGCTGCGCTTTGGTATGGGCTGCTCGCCGGCTAAGGCAGTATATGTTGACTCATACCACTTTGCTGATTTCCAAAATAGATTTGATCAAGTATATCTTCGAGAAGCCTGCTTTATCTGGAAGAATCGCTAGGTGGCAAATGATCTTGACTGAGTATGATATCCAGTATACTACCCAAAAAGCTATAAAGCGGGGTGTACTAGCTGACCATCTAGCTCATTAAGCCGTCGAAGATTACCAATCTATGAGATTCGACTTCCCTGACGAGGACATCATGACATTGGACAACATTAAAGGTAAATGACCGTATGACGGACCTGAACAAGGATCCCGATGGACCCTGTACTTTGATGGTGCTTCAAATGCACTTGGCAACGGTATCGGTGCGGTACTCATTTCTCCGGAAGGTTGCCATACACCTTTCACCGCCCAACTTTGCTTCAGTTGTACCAACAACATGGATGAATATGAAGCTTGCATCTTTGGCCTCAAGGCTGCTATAGGCTTGGGAATCAAATCTTTGGTCGTATTTGGGGACTCGGCTTTGGTTATCAGTCAAGTCAAAGGAGAGTGGGACACTAAACATCCTAATCTTATCCCATACAAAGAACATGTCTTGACATTTTTGCCTCATTTCGAGCAGATTACTTTCGAACACTTCCCGCGAGAAGAAGATCAGCTAGCAGATGCGCTGGCTACAATGTCTTCCATGTTTAAACTCAACTGGGATAATGAGGCTCCCCAAATCACCATCGAGCGAATGGACGAACCTGCGCACTGTCATGAGATTAATACCGAAGAAGTAGTGGAACAACCCTGGTTTCATGAAATCAAAAGGTATCTCCAGACTAGAGAATATCCTGAAGGAGCTTCAGTAAATGATAAAAAGTTCTTAAGGAGATTTGCTGCCAAGTTCTTCCTAAGCAATGGCATCCTTTATAAGCGCAACCATGATTGTGTTTTGCTTCGTTGTGTGGACAAGGTTGAAGCAGAGTTGATCATGACCGAGATACATAGTGGCACCTTTGGCACCCACTTAAGCGGACATACGATGGCTAAGAAGATCCTATGGGCAGGCTACTACTCGTCTACCATGGAAGCTGATTGTCATCAACATTCCCGTACTTGCCACAAATGCCAAGTCTATGCTGACAAGGTACATATTCCTCATGTTCCTCTCAATGTTCTAACAACTCCTTGGCCATTCGCAATGTGGGGAATCGACATGATTGGAGAGATCAAGCCTACGACATCCAATGGATATCGCTACATCTTGGTCGCTATTGATTATTTTACCAAGTGGGTCGAAGCAGCTTCCTACGCCTCTGTTACAAAGAATGTGGTTGCCCGCTTCATTAAGAAGAACCTCATATGCCCGTATGGTATCCCTGACATGATTATCATGGACAATGGTACAAATTTGAACAACACCATGATCACCGCTCTGTGCGAGCAGTTCAAGATTTATCATCATAATTCATCTCCTTATCGGCCGAATATGAACGGTGCTGTTGAAGCCACGAACAAAAATATCAAGAAGATCATTCAAAAGATGACAGACACCTACAAGGATTGGCATGAGATGTTACCGTTTGCTCTGCATGGATATCGTACCACGACGCGTACTTCCACAGGGGCAACCCCTTTTTCTTTGGTATATGGCATGGAAGCTGTTCTACCTATGGAAGTTCAGATTCCTTCCTTGAGGATTATGAAGGATGCCAGTTTGAGTGAAGAAGATTGGATTCAGACCTGGCTTGATCAACTTAACTTGATCAACGAGAAGCGACTTACTGCTGTTTGTCATGGTTAGACGTATCAAAAATGGATGATCAAGACTTTCAACAAGAAAGTCAGGCGTCAGGTATATCAAGTCGGAGATCTTGTAATCAAGCGGATCATCTTGCCGCAAAGTGATCCCAGGGGCAAGTGGACTCCTACTTACGAAAGACCATTTGTGATCAAGAGCATCTTTTCTGGTGGGGAAATGATTCTGACCACCATGGACGTTGCCGCACCCTGCGAACACAGACATAGTCAAAAGATACTACGCATAAAACGACCCGGCAAGTTGAAAAACCCGAAAGGGCGACTTGGGCAAAAATGGGCATCCCGGTGAATCGAAAAACCCGAAAGGGAGGTTCAGGAAAAAATTAGGGATAAAACAAAAAAATTTGTACACCCGGCAAGTTGAAAACCCGAAAGGGCGACTTGGGCAAAAAAGGGTTTCCCGGTGGATCGAAAACCCGAAAGGGCGGTCCAGGCAAAAGTTAGGGAATTAAAGCGTATGGCTATGTCTCGTCGGATCACTTTAAGAACAATCTCTTCACCAACAAGCTCCAAGCTTCTGATCAATCCAGTCATCGGCGGACGAAGCAGCGAATGGACAAGATATTCAGAGTTGTGAAGGCTATAGCAGAATGGGAACCCCATGGAATTATTACACATAGCCATCTTTCTTTTGTATAAAAATTTTCTCAATTTTTACGACAACATTCTCTTACTAGGATGTCTGTCTCCTTTGTACAAAGATACTTACGAAAGTTAATACAAAAATACTTCAAAGTGCAGAAATTTGCTTGCCTTTCTTTTCTCTTTACACTTATGTTTTATTTGAAAAACATCCAAATGTTTTGTTAAATAGGCATATGCATTTGAATATGATCACTGCTTACAAATAAAACAAATTTGAGAAAGGATAATTACTGATAGGTTGAAGGTGTAGGAAGATATCCTTGTGCTATTTCAGAAGAAATCCCCTACAATACATCATTCAGATCCTCAACAAAGCTAAAAATTTGGAGTATATTTCCCCAGCGGAGTTAAATTTCAAGATCCCCAGTGGAGCCCGAAAACCCTGAAATACCTTCCTCTCCAGCGGAGCCAGAATATTCTAAACTTATTTCCCTAGCAGGTTATCTCAAAAGTACGAGAACCAAGCTGATAACAGTTAACTCCTTGTCTTATCCCCAACAAGGATGATTCCCCAATAGTTTGGCATACAACCCAAAGCTCCTGATTTCACCGACCGAGTAAACATTCTCCCCGCAAAGTTATCTCCCAGCAGATCGAAGATTCTCGGTCTCATTTCTCCAAGCAGAAGCCTCCCTGGTTTTAACTCCCCAGTAGAGATTTTCAGAGTTTTCCTTATATCCCAGGAAAGTCATGAAGGATTCTCATTCCCCGCAGAAGTTGTCAAAGACTTTTAATCCCCAAGCAGTCAGCAAGGATTTCTCATCTTCAACAATCAAAGATTTTTTTGAATCCTCAGCATCGGTCAAGGATTTACTTTCCCTGGCAGCAGTCAAAGATTTCATTATCTCCAGTTATCAAGGATTTATTTTCCTCAGCAAGACAGCCACTCAGCTTACATGCCCATCCATTACATTCATATATCATAAACATTGATGAAACACAGTTCATTGCATCATACATATCATGCAACATAACTTTGTGTTTTAACTAACATTTTACCCTTTTCAGTATAAGATTAAAAGGCTATCGTTAACAATTTTTCTGATACAGTATGGATACACCCCAGACACGGCAGATTTTTTTGAATCCTCAGCATCGGTCAAGGATTTACTTTCCCTGGCAGCAGTCAAAGATTTCATTATCTCCAGTTATCAAGGATTTATTTTCCTCAGCAAGACAGCCACTCAGCTTACATGCCCATCCATTACATTTATATATCATAAACATTGATGAAACACAGTTCATTGCATCATACATATCATGCAACATAACTTTGTGTTTTAACTAACATTTTACCCTTTTCAGTATAAGATTAAAAGGCTATCGTTAACAATTTTTCTGATACAGTATGGATACACCCCAGACACGGCAGATTTTTTTGAATCCTCAGCATCGGTCAAGGATTTACTTTCCCTGGCAGCAGTCAAAGATTTCATTATCTCCAGTTATCAAGGATTTATTTTCCTCAGCAAGACAGCCACTCAGCTTACATGCCCATCCATTACATTCATATATCATAAACATTGATGAAACACAGTTCATTGCATCATATATATCATGCAACATAACTTTGTGTTTTAACTAACATTTTACCCTTTTCAGTATAAGATTAAAAGGCTATCGTTAACAATTTTTCTGATACAGTATGAATACACCCCAGACACGGTGGTCATTCTATTATTCATTCAGAATTTCAAGTCAAAATACAGACTAGATACGCTCCAGACACGGCAGCCATTCTATCTCTCATTCAGATTCAACCATCAACTTCGAGTTCAGATACGCTCCAAACACGGATGCCATGCTGGCCCTTACACCAGAGGTTTGATTCTCCCCAGTGCAGTCGCCACGGAAGTCATTCTGTCACTTATTCAGATCCTAGTTACAGTTTCGGATACACTCCAGAAACAGAAGTCATTCTGCTGCTCATACAGATCTCAACTTCAAATACAGTCCAGATACGCTCCAGACACGGTTGCCATTCTGTCACTCATTCAGAACTTATCCCCAACACACAGTTGCTCCATATACATATGTTTCTTTGTTGCCCATTCAGAATACAAATACACTCCAGACACGACAGTCATTCTGATGTTCATTCAAAGATCAAATACAGTTACAACTCGGATATGCTCTAGACACGGACATCATCCTTTTGGTCATACAAACTCAATCTCCAGATACAATTTAAATGCATTCCCGACACGGATACCATTTTGATGCTCATTCTTCTGACATACAACATTGCAGTTCAACAAACATTTTTGGATGGCATCTTTAAGCCCATCTCCAGCAAGATTCTACCATCTCCAAATGGCATCTTTAATCCCATTCCCTCAACAATATTTTGACGAGTGCAAATTTACGGGCACTCTAGTGTCCAATCCTCTTTTACCTTCGAGTCACGAAAGGCAAACTTGCCAATCTAACTCTTCAGGTTCAAGAAGATTGAACAGGGGCAACAGTTGTACCCCAAAATTTTCCCTCTCATTTCATCAACATTTCTCATCACAAGACTCTTGGAACTCAAGATCAAGCTAGGATTTGCTCTGCTCAAGACACCTCCTTGCACTGTTGACCTAAATTAGGGTTTGAGTTTGCACAGGGATGTTTTGGCCTACAATGCCCAAAGTGACTTTCATACTTCATGTTGGACTCACAAGTTTGTCCATACCAAGTTTCAAGCCTTGAATCAAATTTTTTCCCAGTCAATTGGACAATTGACCTAGAAATCAACTGTATTGGGGAAAAAGTCAACTGTGGCCAATTGACAGTCAAACCTCATGAATTTTGACCCACATCAACATTATGAACTCATATGAACCATTTGATCAAGTTTGGATCACAATTCCACAAGAAATTTGATCAGATCACCAAAAGGGCAAAATGGTCATTTTTAGGGTTTTGACTATGCAAAGGCAATTTTTGACTATTTGACCTAGCCAATGGAAAATCAAGCTCAACCATGGACTCAAGGACTCAAAGACATTATCTTGACCCATTCAACAAGTTCAAAAGATCTCAAATGCATAGGATTGGTAGATGAATTTTTCAGTCAACTGATCAAAATCTGACTGTACACTGAAAAGTCAAACTTTGACTTTTTGGTCAAAATCAAGTACCAAGGGTCATTTTTCATCAAGACATGTCAAATTATGAAGCTTGTTTATCAAGAAACCCAAAATTGCAAATTAGGGTTTAAAATGGAAAAATTTTCATAACTTAAAATTTTCGAAGTTATAAAATTTTCTTATTTTTTCCTAACTTTGTCCCATATTTTCACAAAGATACAAATGGATTCAAACAAAATTTACAACATGAAAGTTGTAGTCCATCACAAAGTCTATAACTTTGAATCACAAAGTTTTCTCAAAAGAAGCTTAGATCTCAAGTTATGATTTTTGGAACAAGGGTCCCTAAAACTTTTAACTTAGAGAAATTTTTCCCTAGTTTAGGCAGGATTTTGACCCATCTTCTTGGGCATTTTCCACATAGTTCCACTTGGAGTCTCAAGTTGCATTTCAAAGATGGATTATAGTAAATGTTGCAAGCTTTCCAAATTCCAAGAACTCCTCAAACACATTTGCGGTTAGGGAGAATCGAATGCTTGAAGTTGGCAAAAACTCACTTTGTAACCATGGCCAATACATGTTCATACCAAGTTGCAAATCTGACCAAACTAGCTTAGTACATAATTACAGGCCTCTAAACCAATTTACACTAAAAAATTCAATGAAAATACATTGGACATTGGCATTGTTCTGATCAAGAGAGCATTGTACAATGAACATTTCCATTTTGAGCATAAAGGTCACACTTCCATTTTCATAAAGGGAACTTTATGTCAAATTGCATTTTCTTGAGCCTTGGACTTTTTTTCCTTGCATCAAACAAGTTCCCTAATCTCAGGCGTAGTACACCAACTTGAGCATGCTTGTAACTAGTCTGTACATGCCATAGCTTGGTCACTTCACATCTTTGCTTTCAAAACAAGTCAAATGGCAAAAAACTCATAACATACACATCTGATATATTGAACTCAAGCAAAGTTTTCAAACAAGTTTCTCATATCCTTGTAAGCCAGAAAAACGAGTCTTTGACCTCTCTAACCCCCTTGTGCACAAAATCTCCATTTCTGCCCAAAACAGGGCCAGTTCTGCAAATCACAAGCCACAATCAAATCCCCTCGTGCGTTTTGTCCAAAATCACTTCAAACACATTCTAAACAATACACCTAAGTTGTCCATATCATTCACAAGCTGCTGTAACTCCATTTACACATATCACCATTTTTGTTTGGAAGCTTTGCAGGTTGAGTTCTGTAGCACGATTCAGGCCACTTCAAAATAAACTAAGCATTGGGAAAGGTTCAGGGGACATCAAGCAAGCTCAAAAGAACCTCAGGCCCCATTGAAAGTTGCTATATTGGCCAACTCGAACTCAACTGAAACAGGTATTTCATGAACTTCTATCTCTCTATTTAGGAACATTTAGCCTTAGGTTTGTGAATGAAAGATGTTGTACTCATTGCCCTGAAACCATACATATGCTCAGTTTTCATTTATATTAATCGTGCTAGGAGAATTTCATCCATGAACTTTCTGGAAAAAAACTAGGTTAGAAATTAGGGACAGAGAAATTATCTCTGGTCTTTGAGATTTAGCTTAAGTTTTTTATATGGTTAGATTTGTGATTTGATGCTCTACAAGTTTCATGTTTTGAGTTTTGTTAAAATATCACAAATACAGGAGATACAAGTTTGTACAGGCATGCGCGTGTTTTTTCAAATTTCTGGAGGTTGAAGATGAAGTCTGGGCTGGGCCTGGATTTCTTTGCTTCCAACACCTCCCAGCTTACTTTCAGCACCCTGTTGTACCCCAATTTTTCCCCCTAAGATTCCTCTATCATATCATATCAACTCGATCATAACAAGATCACATTAGGGTTGGTTCTTCCTCTTTTTTCCCTATCTTTAAGTTTGCTCTTGAGGAATCTCCAAGCACCTTGGTTGTGTATTTTGTATATGTGTTGTTGACTAACTTCTAATCAAAATACAAAAAATATTTGTCTTTGTCTTTATATATTTTTGTTTTGTAGGTACCAAGTCAAAGCATCTGACAAATAAGGATTTCTGGTATTATTTTCCTAAAATCTCTATTTGCAAAGAAAAAGAATTAAAAATTTTAATTTTTTTCACTGATGCAATCGATTGCTCTTAAAGTGCAATCGATTTCACATAGTGTATTTTGCGCCATTTTTGAAAAAAAAATACACTATGCAATCGATTTGCACTGTAGTGCAATCGATTGCCCAACGTGAAAATTAAAAAAAAATCAGCATTTTAAACTTGTCAAATTTTGGCTCCAATTTTCCTTCACTTTTGAAATATGTATCATTAATTCAAATTTTATTGTCAATCTTTCATTTTTAAAAAGAATTATCATTAATTCAAATTTTGGCTCTAATATTTGAAAGAATTATCATTAATTCAAATTTTGGCTCTAATTTTTGAAAGAGTTATCATTAATTCAAATTTTGGCTCCAAGAATCAATTACCAAATTACCACTAATCCCAATCCTAAAACTCTATAAATAGAGCTCTCATTTCATTCAAATTTCAAGCTTTTGATAGCCAAATCCACCTTGCTAAAAAATCTCTCAATTCTCTCCATCTACCAAATTCACTCAAAGCTCCATTTTCAAAAAGTTAGTAAGTTTTGCATTGAAGCTTACTAATCTTTGAGCTAAACCTTCATCCAAACACTTTTTCTTTATCAATTCTCTACATCTAAGCTTGATCAATTGATTCTTGTGGTTGAATTGAAGCAAATTCTTGAAGTTGTTTTGATAATTCTCTAGATCTACCTTTGGTAAGTTGGATAATTCATATTTCACAATGTGATCTCTTGTTGATCTTTGGGTTTGATTCTTTGAGCATTATTTTGTGATTCCAATGGTGTTATTTTCTCATAATTTGATGGAATTTTCGTGCTCAATTGGATCCATGATCATAAGGTGTTTGATGGAAAGTTTGAACAAGAAATTGGCCTTTTAAAATGCTGTTTTTGCTACTGTAACAGTGTGCAATCGATTGCAGTAACTGTGCAATCGATTGCACAGAAGCAATTTCACGCAGATTTTTGAAAATTGTACTGTGTAAATCGATTTACACAATAGTTCAATCGATTTACACAGGGACAAAATGCATTTTTTTGCCTTATTTTGGGGCAGCTTTGATCCAAAATGCTTTTTCTACTCATTCCTTTTGATTGTTGGTTTGGGTTGCAATTTTAAATGTCCAATTTGTCTTTAAACTCAATGGACTTTGTGATGTAGATGAAGTTGGATAAATGTTCATCAATTCAAATCTACCTAAGAGTGAATTATTTAATTCATTTTTGGTGCTTTGGATTAATGATATGTTTAGTGCTTTAATCCATCTAGAGGAGTGGTTGAATTTAAAGATGAAAGAATTTTGTAATGGTGATCCAACTTAGCTTATCATTCCCCTCCCTCTTCAACTTATCCCTTTCTTTTTAAATTGTGCTACATGTTAAGGGATGGTGATCTCTTTATCATTTATCCAAACATGAAGTACATAGATTGCTATTGACCGGCCTTAAAATAGGTGTGACTTCTACATAAGTCCACTTACGATTGCTTAACATAGCGCTAAATTTTGTCCCGATTCGAATAAATGATCATTCGTGGCCCAAACTTATGATTGCAAGCCCAAGTATGTTAATTTGATCTCTTTGATCCAATAACCTTGAGATTCATTGTGTGGAAGCTTTGGTTCTACCAATCCTCTAATGGATCTACAACACCTTTGGTCAACACGGATCACTTAAACATCGTTGATCATTACATGTTACCTTGTGAGAATTCCAAAATGGATGATATACATGACAAAAAGAAAATGCAACTTGTTGTGTGGAGGCTTTGGTTCTACCAATCCTCTAATGAGTTCCAAATGCAAGTTTCAAGATGGTCATCCAACTAACCACTAATTACTAACAATTAACTTTACTTTACGCTTTTATTTTCATGCTTTATGTACCATTTACTTTTAGCATTTTACATTTCATTCTATTTTCATCTTTGCTCACTTGAGCATTTACTTTTATGTCATTTTTATTTTGCTCACTTGAGATTTTCTTTCTTTTTAAAGACACCTAATAATCAACATGAACCATAAAAATAATTAATGATACTTGGACTACATGGTTACTATCCTTTGCATTATGGAGTGATGGACTTCTTGGACTTAGGATTAGGGACCTTGGCATATCTTGGAGATTTTGTGACTTTATTTGATATTTTGTCTGGAGTTCTTGAGGTTTACCTCAAGACATTGGGTTGTTTGTTTGTTTTGTGTGCAGGTTATTGAGATTACGATCTTTGTTTGTAATTTGGAATTCACCCGTATACAGCCGTTACTCTGCCCAATTTTTGCGAAGACTTAAAACACTTGAAGTTTAGTTCTCTCAAGAGGTCTAGTATCTTTGCTTGCTTGGTTTCAATCCGAAGAATGGGAATTCTATATTGACTCATAATGTCAAGTATTGGCTTCTTGTTGGTTAGACGGTTCTTATCCCTAGCTTTTACCTTATGCTTTAGGATAGCCTCTTCTTCTCCTCCCATCTTCTTTAATTTCTAAAATCTTCTCCCTCCTTTAAAAAAAACTCTTCTTGTTTTGAAACTTGAAACATTTTCATAATAAACTTGGACTTAGGTCCATGCATCTTCGAAACATTTTCATAAATAAATTTCAATCAATTTAATAATACCTTGACCTTTTTTTGTGAGAAGACTAAAAGTCAATCAATCTCATTTCAAACCCTTTTGCCACTTTGGCTTTTATCTTTAAACTTTTCTCAAAAGATTAGACTCTTGTCAATCCTTGTATTGATGCAAACAAATATACTTCTACAATATGTAGTGAAGTGAGATATTTTCCACTTGGGTGTTGAGTGAGGCATTGTTGATTTTAAAATCCAAGCCATATCCTCCACTTTGAGATGATGCAAATTCTCCTTTCTCATGATTGTGGGTAGTAAGTATGTTTTTCACACGGACAATTGCGATGATGTCTTATCTCATAAAATCAACCAACACACTTGTGTTTCAAATTTTTAAAAGAGGAACTACGTGTACCCTGATCCCCTATTGCACGAAAGGTGGTACGTAGGCACTAAAGGTTCGCAACCGCGGTGGGTGAAAAAATCATAAAAATATTTCTTTTCTCACCTCCACCATCCATTTTATATACAACACATTTTTATAGCCAAAATATACAGATTTTTCAAAGAGGTTCCTGCGGAGTACCGTAGATGTTTAGGGTGCTAATACCTTCCCTTTGCATAACCAACCCCCTTACCTTGAATCTTTCCCCCTCTTTTTGGGTTATTCGCTCTTTTCCCTTTCCTTTGGAAACAATAAAGCGCGGTGGGAATTTTTATTTTGATTTGTATAAAGTCTAGTCAATCCAATGGCTTAGTCTTGCACATTTATACCGCCACAGAAAAATGGCGACTTCACTGGGGATAGATTATCCCTAAGTGGGTTAAACCTATCTTTGTTTATATCTGTATATGTGCTATTGTTGTTTATGTGTTATATTTTGTATATATGTTTGTCTGGATTTTCCTGGTTTACAGGGTGCTTGGTGATTACTCATAAGTCCTATACCCGGACTTGGGCAAACTTTAAGATAGGACGGGCGGTATAGTCATGTTAACTTTGAGGGAGTAATCCCAAAAAAGGAGGCATGAGATCCCTCACTCAGTGGAGGCCCCTTTGACTGTAGTATCGTTTACCGAGTAATCGGGAAGATATACTGCTTTTGACCTGGGAGCCTGCCGAAGCTGAGGATCGTAGATTACCTAACCCCTCTTGGCCTTTTAGGTGTAGTGCGGAAGCTATAACGGAGTAATCCGGAAGTAGTTGTCACGCGATACTACGCTCGGACGAGTCTTTCTTGAGAATATTACTAATTACCGAGTTAATCGGGAAGTTGGTAATATCCGAAGGAAGGATGTAGACTCTGAGAACCTCTAGAACCTTGTTCGGCAGGTGATAACTTTTTAGACCAATACCTTATGGGTAGTACCTTCAACCTCATGCTCGTGACGTTGAACCTATGAACCCTATATGTGTGATCTTGTGTGTGATTGTTGCATTATGCATCCATGCACTCATAAGCATCTTTTGAAAAAACAATATTTCAAGGGATTTAAAGGTTGACTATTTGTGGATATCTCAGGTACTTTTAAACCATGGATTCTGGAAAGAGAAAGACCCGGAAATACAGTTTCAAGAATCCTAAGATAGATGAGTTGATCAGTCTAATTCCCGAGATCGAGTGTTCTGCAGACTTTCAGAAGAAGTATGGATCCATTATTCCTCTCATGAAGCTGAAGATGAAGGAGGGTTTTCTCTCAACTTTGGTCCAGTTCTATGATCCGGTGTATCACTGCTTTACTTTTCCCGATTATCAGTTGATGCGAACACTGGAAGAGTATTCCTATCTATTGGATTTACCTGTTACCGATCACATTCCTTTTACTGGTTTGGAGGGTGATCCAAAACCACATGAGATTGTTGCTTTGATTCATTTGGGGAAGTCTGAGGTGGAAGCTCATATGACTACCAAAGGAGGGATTAGAGGATTACCAGCTCAGTTCTTATTGGAGAAAGCTTGTTACTTTGCCAGGATGAAGAGTACGGTTGCTTTTTAGGCCATCTTTGCTTTACTCGCCTATGGATTATTCTTATTTCCTAATGTGGACAAGTTTGTCGACATTAACGATATCAAGATTTTCATGATTGGAAACCCGGTTCCTACACTGTTGGGTGATGCTTATTACTCTGTTCATCTTCGGAATTCTTATCATGGGAGAATGATTATCTGTTGCACGCCTTTGTTGTATCGGTGGTTTACCTCTCATATGCCTCAGTCTGACGCTTTTTGGGATGTCAAGAAGGAACCCCGTTGGGCTCCTAAGATCATGGCACTTACTCACTCAGATATTGGTTGGTATCATCGAGCTTACCAGGATGCGGAGATTATTGACAGTTGTGGTAGTTTCCCCAATGTGCCTCTTCTTGGTACAAAGGGAGGAATTAACTATAACCCTGTCCTTGCAAGGTGACAACTTGGTTATCCGATGAGGGATAAACCGAACAATATTCATCTGAGTAGTTTCTTTCTGAAGGAAGGAGAAGACCACAGGGAAGCTAGGGAGAAGATTGCGAAGGCCTGGCGTCACATTCATAAGAAGAGTAGGAAGGATTTGGGACCTAGGAGTGTTGTTTCTTTGGAGCCATATCTTCAGTGGGTCCGATCGAGAGCCATTCAGTTGAAGATGCCGTATACTCGGGAGACACCCATGCCTGATTTGTTTGTGAAGACCACTCCTCCCTTATTAGATTATCTAAAAGAGCTGCAGCTTGCTTTGGTTAGGATGCAACAGGAAAGGGATGCTTGGAAGAACAAGTTCCAGACTTTAGAGAGTTCCTACAGAGCAAACCTGAAGGAGAGAGATGATTTGATCGATATCCTTGAGAGTCAAGCAGTAGAGTCTATAGAGAGGCAAGGAGATTTATTTTCTCCTAAGCCTCAAACAGGTGTTGTTTGTTCACTTCCTGATTCAGATGATTGGAAGGAGGTTGCCATCAGACATGTGGAAGAAAACCAGAGGTTGAGAGCTCAGATTGCCAGGCTCACAGGGAAGCGCATTCGTACAGATTGATCTCTATCAGTTCCTTTTCTCAGGATTTTAGATTGTATTTTCATCTTGTACTTGGGATCATTGAAACTTGTAACCCATTTCGAAGTTATTATAATAAAAGTTTTCATTATTTCAAATGCGTTGTTATTTTGATGTTTGCAATATGTCTGTAAATCTTAAATCCCTTGAAATATTAAAATAATAATAATCATATACATTGCATATCATGCATCATATTGCACATGTTTTTGCATTTGTTATGCATATCCAGGTGCCTTACCCAGCTTCTTTACTTCATTCAGCAAGCTGACTCATCACTACAACACTCGGGCTAATTTCAAAAATAAGATGGACAACTTAGAACAGGAGAATCGCGAGCTGCGCGAACAAGTTTCTGCTTTGAAGGCTGGCTTGGCCAACTTGACTACTCTGATGGAAGCTCTGGTGGTTTCTCAGAATCAGCCACCGAGTGTTCAACCTCAACCAACAAGGGCAAGTACTTAAGTTCTGACTGTTCCTGTATCCGCTACCCCGGCTGTTGTTCAAAACCGTATGCCTCAGGGTTATCTGTGGGGAATGCCAGAGAATTTTGCACTTGAAGGTTTCAATCTGGGTCCTCAAGATGCTCCAGTGGTTCCAAATATTGTTACTCCTGCACCTCCTGTGGTGCATATTGTTCCTGCTGCACCTCCTTCGGTGAATTTGGTTCCGTTTGTTAATGAAGATGTGTGTCGTCCTTTCCCTCCGCCGAGTGAAGACTTGGGTCTTTATGACAGGATGGATGATTTCCAAGAGCAGTTTGATAGAATGCAAAGAGAGATGAAGGCTCTTAGGGGAAAAGAGTTGTTCGGGCAGAATGTGAATGAGTTGTGTTTGGTCCCGAATGTTAAAGTGCCTGCTAAGTTCAAGGTCCCGGAATTTGAGAAGTACAAGGGCAACACTTGCCCTCGTGCTTATTTGGTGATGTATGTGAGAAGGATGTCTACCCATACTGATGATCAGCGTCTGTTGATTCATTTTTTCCAGGATAGTCTGACCGGTGCTGCGTTGAAATGGTACATGAATTTAGACATCGTCAACATCTATACTTTAATGATTTGGGAGAAGCATTCATTAAACAATACAAGTACAATGTGGACATGGCGCCTGACCGTGACCAGCTTAGGGCCATGGTTCAGAAAGACAGAGAATCATTCAAAGAGTATGCGCAGAGATGGCGCGAAGTGGCTGCACAAGTGATTCCGCCCATGGAAGAGAAAGAAATGACCAAGATTTTTCTAAAGACGCTAGGAGCTTTCTACTACGAAAGAATGGTAGCAAGTGCCCCAAGTGATTTTACAAAGATGGTAGGAATGGGTGTCCGCCTAGAAGAGGCAGTAAGAGAAGGCCGTTTGACAAAGGGTGAAGGATCTGGAGGTGTGAAGAAGCCATCTTACGGGTTTACAAAGAAGAAAGAGGGGGATACAAATGTTGTTATGCAAGAGAGAAAGGTAAATGCTCCTAGAAGGAATTATCAGCGTAATCAGCAAGTCGCCTCAGTTACTCCTGTTATGAATGCCGCTCCAACTACCGTTGCTTATCAGAGACCATCCCAGCAGGGGAATCAAGGGTATAATCAGAGAAGGGAGAACTATGATCCTATTCCCATGAGCTATGCAGAGCTATTACCAACATTGGTTCAGAAGAAGTTGGTCCAGACACGACCACCTCCCGCTGTACCATCACCATTGTCGTGGTATTACAAAGCAGACCAGACGTGTGCCTTTCATCAAGGAGCACCAGGGCATAGTGTTGAGAATTGTTATCCTTTGAGGACTGAAGTGCAAAGGTTGGTGAAGTCTGGAATTTTATCTTTCAAAGACGTGGGACCTAATGTGAAAGACAATCCTCTACCCAAGCACGGGGTGGTGAATGCTGTGAATATGGTGGCCGGTTGTCCAGGCGACTTTCGAATTTTTGACATTAATCTGGTTAGAGGGGATTTGGTGAAGATGCATGCAGACCTCTGTGAATTCAGTTATTATGCGCATGACCATACCGGTTGTGCTGTTTGCATTATAAACATACAGGGTTGCGAGAAGATAAAGGCTGATTTACAGGAGATGATGGATGAAGGTTTAATCCATATAATCAGGCCTAGGGCAGAATATGAAGAGGAAGTGAATATGGTTTCTAGATGTCCGGGTGAATTCAGAATTTTTGATGTGGATCATTTGAATGAGGATCTAGTGCAGTTACATGCTACCTTCTGCCATACTGCTGGTCAGGTGGAACACCAATATGGATCTTGCATAATTTGTTGTCGAAATCCCTGAGGATGTTCTGTTGTGAGGGAAGGTGTTCAGTTGCTGTTAGACAATGGAACCATCAAGATCACAGGTCAGAGAGATGATTATCATGAGATTGATATGGTTGAAGTCTGTTTGATGGAAGAGTCAGAGGAAGAGTATGCCTCTGCAGATGAATATTTCTCTTCAGACGAAGATTTGTTTGCCGGAAATGAATTTTTGATGGCCGATTATGTTGAGGAAGGGGTGAATGTCATTGTACCTTGTTTTGGTGCACCCACTCATCTTGAGGTGGAGTACCATAGCAAACCAGTTGTTGCCCCATTGGTAATTAGTCTGCCAGGTCCTGTTCCTTATGAATCAGATAAGGTTGTGCCTTACAAATACAACGCTACAATCTTAGAAGATGGGGTGGAGATTCCCATCCAGCCGATGCCAGATGTTGGAAATATAGTTGATAATAGCATAGTGACCCGTAGTGGTCGTGTATTTGCGCCGGTCATTCGAAGAGATGTTGTTGCTGGAAAGAAGATTGCTGAGAATGATGAGCCTAAGAAGTCTGCAGGAGGGACTAGTGGAGCTACATTAGAGAAAGAAGTGGATGAATCTTGAAGATAATTAAGATGAGCTATTACAGAATTGTAGATCAGCTATTGCAAACTCCTTCAAAGATATCTATTCTAGCCTTATTGATGAATTCCTCTACTCATAGAGAATCGCTGATGAGAGTACTAGACCAAGCTTTTGTAGAGAATGACATGCCATTAGATCAATTCAGTAGCGTAATTGGAAACATTACGTCATGTAACAATTTGAGCTTCTGTGATGATGAGTTACCAGATGAAGGGAGGAATCACAACCTGGCCCTCCACATATCCATGAACTGTAAGAATGATTCGCTATCCAATGTGCTAATTGATAACGGATCCGCGATGAATGTCATACCGAGAAGTACCCTCTTGAAGTTAAAGTATCAAGGAACATCTATGCGCCTGAGTGGCATCATTGTGAAGGCTTTTGATGGGTCGAGGAAATCTGTCATCGGTGAAGTGGACCTGCCCATCCATATAGGACCACATTTGTTCTTGATAACCTTCTAGGTTATAGATATTATTCCCGCATATAGTTGTTTGCTTGAACTACCATGGATACACGAAGCAGGGGCTGTCACTTCAACTCTGCATCATAAGCTAAAATTTATGCGTGAAGGGAAGGTAGTGATCATAAATGGGGAGCAGGCGTTGTTGATATCCCATCTATCCTCTTTCAATATTGTAGAAGCGGATGAGGCTGCTATTGGAACCCAGTTCCAAGCCATATCCATTGACAACATAAGGAGGAATGAGAATTCGGTAGTTTCCCTGAAGGACGCGCAACAGGTTATGCGCAATGGTCATAATGCAGTTTGGGGACGACTGGTGGATCCACCCGTTAACAAGAACAAAAATGGTTTGGGTTTTTCTTTGAAGAATGGCAAAGGCGAAAGTTTGAAGTCAAAGTCTGCTGTGAACAGTTATCATGATGTTTTCCGCAGGGGAGGCTACCTCCATCCAATTGGTCCTGGAATCAATGCTGTTGAAGAAGATGAAGCAGAGCAGGAAGTACCGAATTTTGTGACGTATGGAGTCCGAGTTCAGAACTGGGCCACCATTGATGTTCCTTCTTGCATACATATTTCAAATTAATTTGTTTTGTTAATCTGTTTCTTTATTTGAAAAGCTTTCACTCTGCCCAAGGTGAAAGTATTGTATGGGCTTATCCGTTTGCTTTGATTTTTAAGATCATTAATAAAAGTTGTCTTTGCTTCCAAAAATATGTCTTTATTTTCTGCTTTTTCTTGGGAAATGGTAATCAAATAAAAAACCCTTTCAAAATAAATGATAACTGAAAATTAATCTGCATGATCACTTGTTATATGTGTCAGTTTCTAAAAGTAATCATAAATCATATGTGCAGATTAATTAAAAAACCCGTTAAATACAATGACCCTGCACCCTCTCCGAACTTTGAATGTCATGTGTTTGGGGTTGAAGAAGAAGATTATGATGAGATTCCATAAGAGGTCTCACGGTTGCTTGAGCACGAGGATAATACCATTCAGCCATATAAGGAGCATTTGGAAGTGATTAATTTGGGTTCAGAAGAAGATCCGAAAGAGATTAAGATTAGAGCATCGTTGCATATTGATGTGAAGAGCGGGTTGATTGAGCTGTTGAAAGAGTATGTGGATATTTTTGCTTGTTCTTATCAAGACATGCCTGGTCTAGATACAAACATTGTTGAGCATCATTTGTCATTGAAGCCAGAGTGTCCGCCAGTTAAACAAAAGTTGAGAAGAACCCACCCAGATATGGCAGTAAAGATCAAAGAGGAGGTCCTAAAGCAGATTAATGATGGTTTTCTTGTGACGTCAGTGTATCCTCAATGGATTGCCAATATTGTCCCAGTACCGAAAAAGACGGAAAAGTCCGAATGTGCGTAGATTACAGAGATCTAAATAAAGCTAGTCCAAAAGATGATTTTCCATTGCCTCACATTGATATGTTAGTGGATAGCACAACAAAATTCAAAGTATTCTCGTTCATGGACGGATTTTTTGGGTATAATCAAATAAGAATGGCTCCAGAGGACATGGAAAAAACAACGTTTATCACACCCTGGGGAACATTCTGTTACAGAGTGATGCCCTTCGGGTTAAAGAACGCTGGTGCAACGTACCAGAGGGCTATGACAAACCTATTCCATGATCTGATGCACAAGGAAATTGAAGTATATGTTGATGATATGATTGCCAAATCCCAAACTGAATAAGGGCATATAAATATTTGTTGAAGTTGTTTCAGTGTTTGAGGAAGTTTCGTCTCCGCTTGAATCCAAATAAATGCACCTTCGGAGTTAGATCGGGGAAATTGTTGGGTTTTATTGTTAGCCAAAAAGGAATTGAAGTTGATCCTGATAAAGTCAGAGCAATTCAAGAAATGCCAGCACCAAGAACTGAAAAGCAAGTCAGGGGTTTCCTCGGGAGTTTGAATTATATTTCCAGATTCATTTCCCACATGACTGCAAAGTGTGAACCGATCTTTAAGTTGTTAAAGAAAGATCAAGGTTTTGTGTGGACAGATGATTGCCAAAGGGCATTTGAGAGTATTAAAGAGTATCTGCGTGAACCTCCTATCTTGCTCCCTCCCGTAGAAGGAAGACCGCTGATTATGTATCTAACGGTGTTAGATAAATCCATGGGTTGTATTCTGGGACAACAGGATGAAACGGGAAAGAAAGAGTTCTCCATTTATTATCTAAGCAAAAAGTTCACTGATTGTGAGTTGCGGTATTCCACGCTAGAAAAGACATGTTGTGCTTTGGGCTGGGCGGCAAAGCGTTTGCGGCAGTATATGTTGAATCATACCACTTGGTTGATCTCCAAAATGGATCCAATCAAGTATATTTTTGAGAAGCCTGCTCTTACGGGGAGAATTGCCCGCTGGCAGATGTTGTTGTCTGAATATGATATTGAGTACCGCACTCAAAAAGCTATTAAAAGTAGTGTGTTGGCAGATTACCTTGCTCACTAACCGGTGGAAGATCATCAGTCTGCAGAATTTGAATTCTCTGATGAGGATGTGATGTTCTTGAAAGTGAAAGATTGTGATGAACCATTTCCTAAGGAAGGCCCTGACCCTGAATCTCATTGGAGTATGATTTTTGATGGAGCGGTGAATGCTTATGGTAAAGGAATTGGTGTTGTGATTGTCACTCCTCATGGATCGCACATTCCTTTTACTGCGAGGCTAACATTTGATTGCACTAATAATATGGCGAAATATGAGGCTTGCATCATGGGTCTTGAGGAAGCTATTGATCTCAGAATCAAAATTCTAGATGTGTATGGTGATTCAACTTTGGTAATAAATCAGATTAAAGGAGAATGGGATACTCGTCACCCTGGCTTGATCCCTTACAAAGATTATGCTAGAAGATTGCTACCCTTCTTCAATAAAGTTAAATTCCACCACATCCCTAGAGATGAAAATCAAATGGCGGATGCTCTGGCAACTCTGGCTTCCATGTATCAAGTGAATTCTTGGAATGATATACCCCATATTACAGTTCGACGGCTGAATAGGCCCTCTCATGTGTTTGCGACAGAGGAGGTAGCAGATGAAAAACCTTGGTATTATGATATCAAGCATTTTCTTCAGACTCAGGAATACCTGATTGGTGCATCGAGGAAAGATATGAGAAGATTGGCAGGCAGTTTCTTCCTCAATGAAAATGTGCTATACAAGAGAAATTATGACATGGTCTTGCTCAGATGCGTAGATAGACACGAAGCAGACATGTTGATGCATGAGATTCATGAAGGTTCATTTGGCACTCATGCTAATGGACATTTGATGGCTAAAAAGATGCTAAGGGCAGGTTACTATTGGTTGACAATGGAATCTGATTGTTGCAAATTTGCAAAGAAGTGCCATAAATGCTAGATTTATGCAGATAAGATCCATGTGCCTCTGACACTTCTCAATGTAATTTCCTCCCCATGGCCTTTCTCTATGTGGGGTATTGACATGATCGGGATGATAGAACCCAAAGCTTCGAATGGACATTGTTTCATTTTGGTAGCGATTGACTACTTTACCAAATGGGTAGAGGCTGCTTCTTATGCCAATGTTACCAAACAAGTGGTTGTGCGTTTCATCAAAAACAATCTGATATGTCGGTATGGTGTGCCGAGTAGAATCATCACTGACAATGGCACAAATTTGAACAACAAAATGATGACAGAATTGTGTGAAGAATTCAAGATTGTCCATCACAATTCGTCTCCATACAGGCCAAAGATGAATGGGGCTGTTGAAGCTGCTAATAAGAATATCAAGAGAATTATCCAGAAAATGGTTATTACTTATAAGGATTGGCATGAAATGCTCCCTTTTGCTCTGCATGGATATCGAACATCTGTCCGCACTTCAACAGGAGCAACCCCGTTCTCCCTGGTATATGGAATGGAAGCTGTACTCCCTGTTGAGGTAGAGATTCCCTCGTTGCGTGTGATAATGGAAGCCAAGTTGACAGAGGTTGAATGGGTCTAGAACAGGTTTGACCAATTGAATTTGATTGAAGAGAAGAGGACGACAGCTTTATGTCATGGGCAGTTATATCAGAAAATAATGAAGAAAGCATTTGATAAAAAGGTCAAACCTCGTGAATTCAGAGGAGGCGACCTCGTGCTCAGGAAGATCATGTCTTTTAACACTGATTCTAGGGGCAAGTGGACTCCCAATTTTGAAGGCCCGTATGTTGTCAAGAAAGCCTTCTCTGGTGGTGCATTAATTCTTGAAACTATGGATGGCGAGGAGTTCCCACGTCCCATGAATGTTGACGCAGTCAAGAAATACTTCACCTAAAGAAATAAAATAACAACTCGCTAAGTTGAAAACCCGAAAGGGCGGCTTAGGCAAAAAGGAGCGTCTCGGTAGGCTGAAAACCCGAAAGGGAGGTCTAGGAAAAAATTAGAGACATAAACAGAATAAATTTCCCGCTAAGTTGAAAACCCGCAAGGGCAGCTTAGGCAAAAGTTAGGGATTTTTCTTGGCAAGTAACTACGTCAGACAAGACTTGATCGTTGAAGCAACAATCTTCTCGGATCCTCACCATACTTCAACAAAAGCTGCTGCTCAGGACTTCAAAAGTTGTTAGGGGAATGGTGGTCATTGTATCTCAATGTATCTTTTCCATTATATATTACCATTTCCCAAACTTTTTAATCATCCATGGAGTCTCGCCATTCGCAGACTACCATTCTATTAATAAAATTCGAGCTTTTGCCCAATTCTTTGTGTTCTTATTTTTATTTAGCTTGCAAAGACTTCATTTATTACTGATAATAACTTTCAAAGCAAAAAGATTAAAAAAACAAAATTGACTTTTCAAAAAGAAAGACATCTTTACAATTCAATTAACTTTGGGATTTGTGATGAAACAATGACAACAAAAATGGTGATCCCTGGAATGAACAAACTCCGGTTGTTTTAAGAATATTTACTTCCTTCGTGAAGGTTTTTCTCAGGTCATCTTGTTGGTATATGCGCAATCTTTATGTGTTTCTCAGATAATTAAAGACGATACCAGTTGGCGTAAGGTACAGTATTAGGTTTGTGATCCCATGATCCCCGGCCAAGTCTTGGTTCGCTTTTGATTTTGGGTTTGCATGGTCAAAAGCCTCTGTCCCAGGTTCCCCAACGAAGTTTTCCCTCATATGATGAAAGGTTTTATTCCCTTGGTGTGTTAAGATATCGCTCTTTTTGCAGTATTGGCATTAGTGTTGACTTCTTGATTTCCCAGGAAGACTACACCAAGGCATCTTTTGTTGGAATAGGTTTGGTTGATATGAAGACTCAATCCAGTATTTTCCAGTGAAGGCCTTGTTTATTTGATAGAAGTCCTTTTTCCCCAGTGAAGAATGTATCTTGGTTTCCCCTCGATGATGTGGTGTCGACCTCCCCAAGGAAGTCAGCATGAAGTCCCCGGTAGAGGTCTCGATGATGAAGTATTGTCTCCCTTAGTGAAGTCCGTATGTTTTTCTTCCTTCAAAGTGGGCCTGATTTCCCCAGTGAATGTTTTGACAATTTGGTTTCCATTTGCCTTATTCACAATCAGTATCGAAATCCCCAGTAGGAGTACGGACTGTGAAACATTTGTTTTCCCCATGGAAGTCTGTGTGTTATTCCCTAGGAAGGTTATCCCAGGGCATCTCTTGTTGGAATGAGTATTCATGATGAAAATTTTTCAATCCTCAGTTTTTTTTCTCCAGGGAAGTGGGTTTGAATTCCTCAGTGAGGTTTGGTTGTCTCGGCGTCAGTCTGCTTTATTTGAGACTAGTTTTGCAATCTTCAGTAGGCACGTTGTTTTTGGAAAACTGGTTTCTCCGATGAAAACGGAAGAAAGATGTTCTATCCCAGTATCTGTTTGATTTAGCTACATCCGGATTATGTTTCTCCTCAGTGAAGTTAGGACAGACAATAAGTTTGGTTTCCGCAGTTGCTTTTACCTTTCTTGGATTGATCTTTCTGGTTGAAGTTTAGACCAATGTTGTTAGTACCTGAGGCAGTTTTGTTCGATTATGTATCCTTTTACCTGCATATGCACGATATCACTCATACATGCATACATGTATCATGAATTGTTACAAATCATTTTTTATTGACATTGTGTTCAAACCTTCCTACAGTTCTCCTTGATTAGTTGGATTTGGTTTTCCCTCTTGAGTTTATTTCTCAAAGGATGTATCTTCTTTGGCCGTCTTGCTCTAGTTTGTTTCTAATTGGATCTGTGGTTGCATGACAATATTATTTACTCTGGATTTCTGAGGACTTTGAGCTTTGATTTGTACATTTATTTTACACGAGAAGAATTTATCTCTTCGGCAGGAATAATGTGGCATTTCCCCAAGAAGTCATATCTCATTTCCACAGGAAGCCATATTTCTATCCCCAGGAAGTCATATCTCTTTCCCCGGGAAGCCACATTTCTATCCCCAGAAAGTCGTTTCTTTTTTGCAATCCTCCCTAATAACAAGCAACAGGTATCTTTGTTTGAGCAACTCGTGCTTCCCTGTACAAGTCGACGTAACTTTTTTTGCTATTTCCTCTATGAGTGGTTAGCTTGCAGTTCGTCGTCAGTTTACGCCAGTGGATGGCAAGACTTTCAAATTCACAGAAATTGCTCGTTGTGAAATCTTTGCAAGTGGAAGTCTCTTTATTTGAGACAACTTACATATTACCCTTTCCAGGCGGAATTCCTTGGTTAAGGAAGAAGTTGAGACCCGTTCTAGATGAAACACCAGAAGTTTGGGGAACATATGATATTTTCAAAATCTACCTTCAGTGAACGTTGGTAGTGCATCGGCAGTGAACGTTGGTGTTTCTTATCTTTTTGCTATCATTAGTGAACGGTGGTGGTTCCTCGTTAGTGAACGGCGATGGTATGATATTTTCAAAATCTACCTTCAGTGAACGTTGGTAGTGCATCGGCAGTGAACGTCGGTGTTTCTTATCTTTTTGCTATCATCAGTGAACGGAGGTGGTTCCTCGTTAGTGAACGACGATGGTATGATATTTTCAAAATCTACCTTCAGTGAATGTTGGTAGTGCTTCGACAGTGAGCGTCGGTGTTTCTTATCTTTTTGCTATCATCAGTGAATGATGGTGGTTTCTCGTTAGTGAACGGCGATGGTATGATATTTTCAAAATCTACCTTCAGTGAACGTTGGTAGTGCATCGACAGTGAACGTCGGTGTTTCTTATCTTTTTGCTATCATCAGTGAACGGTGATAGTTCCTCGTCAGTGAACGGCAATGGCATGATATATTTTCTCTTCTACCTTCAACTATTGAGTTGGTAGTTTACCGTCATCTGTGAGTCGGTATGTCTTCTTCTCTCTACCTTCAGTGAACGTTGGTAGACATCGGCAGTGAACGTCGATGCTTGTTATCCTCCTCTCAGGTTCTATCCTTTTGGTCCACCAGTGATTTATTTTCCTGGTGGGGTTGCTCCTTTGTTTCTTCATTTTTATGGCATCCCCAGTGTTACTTTGCGTCTCTTTTGTTCTGTTCATATGCATCCATAATCATAAGCATTGCATGGCATCTTAGAGACAAAAATAGAGCTTGTTTTATATTTAAGTATCTTCAATCGCGTCGACACGAAGATTTGTAACCTTCGTATCTCCAGATAGAAGACACATAAATAAGGGCAGTTGTTGTACCCCAATTTTTGCCCCTAAGATTCCTCTATCATATCATATTAACTCGATCATAACAAGATCACATTAGGGTTGGTTCTTCCTCTTTTTTTCCTATCTTTAAGTTTGCTCTTGAGGAATCTCCAAGCACCTTGGTTGTGTATTTTGTATATGTGTTGTTGACTAACTTCTAATCAAAATACAAAAAATATTTGTCTTTGTCTTTGTATATTTTTGTTTTGTAGGTACCAAGTTGAAGCATCTGACAAATAAAGATTTCTGGCATTATTTTCCTAAAATCTCTATTTGCAAAGAAAAAGAATTAAAAAACTTTATTTTTTTTCACTGATGCAATCGATTGCTCTTAAAGTGCAATCGATTTCACATAGTGTATTTTGCACCATTTTTGAAAAAAAATACAATGTGCAATCGATTTTCACTGTAGTGCAATCGATTGCACAGCGTGAAAATTAATAAAAAAAATCAGCATTTTAAACTTGTCAAATTTTGGCTCCAATTTTCCTTCACTTTTGAAAGATGTATCATTAATTCAAATTTTAGTGCCAATCTTTCATTTTTAAAAAGAATTATCATTAATTCAAATTTTGGCTCTAATATTTGAAATAATTATCATTAATTCAAATTTTGGCTCTAATTTTTGAAAGAGTTATCATTAATTCAAATTTTGGCTCCAAGAATCAATTACCAAATTACCACTAATCCCAATCCCAAAACTCTATAAATAGAGCTCTCATTTCATTCAAATTTCAAGCTTTTGATATCCAAATCCACCTTGCTAAAAAATCTCTCAATTCTCTCCATCTACCAAATTCACTCAAAGCTCCATTTCAAAAAGTTAGTAAGCTTTGCATTGAAGCTTACTAATCTTTGAGCTAAACGTTCATTCAAACACTTTTTATTTATCAATTCTCTACATCTAAGCTTGATCAATTGATTCTTGTGGTTGAATTGAAGCAAATTCTTGAAGTTGTTTTGATAATTCTCTAGATCTACCTTTGGTAAGTTGGATAATTCATCTTTCACAATGTGATCTCTTGTTGATCTTTGGGTTTGATTCTTTGAGCATTATTTTATGATTCCAATGGTGTTATTTTCTCATAATTTGATGGAATTTTCGTGCTCAACTAGATCCGTGATCATAAGGTGTTTGATGGAAAGTTTGAACAATAAATTGGCCTTTTAAAATGCTGTTTTTGCTACTGTAACAGTGTGCAATTGGTTGCAGTAACTGTGCAATCGATTGCACAGAAGCAATTTCACGCAGATTTTTGAAAACTGTACTGTGTAAATCGATTTACACAATAGTTCAATCTATTTACACAGGGACAAAATGCATTTTTTTGCCTTGTTTTGGGGCAGCTTTGATCCAAAATGCTTTTTCTACTCATTCCTTTTGATTATTGGTTTGGATTGCAATTTTAAATGTCCAATTTGTCTTTAAACTCAATGGACTTTGTGATGTAGATGAAGTTGGATAAATGTTCATCAATTCAAATCTACCTAAGAGTGAATTATTTAATTCATTTTTGGTGCTTTGGATTAATGATATGTTTAGTGCTTTAATCCATCTAGAGGAGTGGTTGAATTTAAAGATGAAAGAATTTTGAAATGGTGATCCAAATTAGCTTATCATTCCCCTCCCTCTTCATCTTATCCCTTTCTTTTTTAATTGTGCTACATGTTAAGGGATGGTGATCTCTATATCATTTATCCAAACATGAAGTACATAGATTGCTATTGACCGGCCTCAAAATAGGTGTGACTTCTACATAAGTCCACTTACGATTGCTTAACATAGCGCTAAATTTTGTCCTGATTCGAATAAATGATCATTCGTGGCCCAAACTTATGATTGCAAGCCCAAGTATGTTAATTTGATCTCTTTGATCCAATAACCTTGAGATTCATTGTGTGGAGGCTTTGGTTCTACCAATCCTCTAATGGATCTATAACACCTTTGGTCAACGCGGATCACTTAAACATCGTTGATCATTACATGTTGCCTTGTGAGAAATCCAAAATGGATGATATACTTGACAAAAAGCAAATGCAACTTGTTGTATGGAGGCTTTGGTTCTACCAATCCTCTAATGAGTTCCAAATGCAAGTTTCAAGATGGTCATCCAACTAACCACTAATTACTAACAATTAACTTTACTTTACGCTTTTATTTTCATGCTTTATGTACCATTTACTTTTAGCATTTTACATTTCATGATATTTTCATCTTTGCTCACTTGAGCATTTACTTTTATGTCATTTTTATTTTGCTCACTTGAGCTTTTCTTTCTTTTTAAAGACACCTAATAATCAACATGAACCATAAAAATCATTAATGATACTTGGACTACATGGTTACTATCCCTTGCATTATGGAGTGATGGACTTCTTGGACTTAGGATTAGGGACCTTGGCCTATCTTGGAGATTTTGTGACTTTATTTGATATTTTGTCTAGAGTTCTTGAGGTTTACCTCAAGACATTGGGTTGTTTGTTTGTTTTGTGTGCAGGTTATTGAGATTACGATCTTTGTTTGTAATTTGGAATTCACCCGTATACAGTCGTTACTCTGCCCAATTTTTGCGAAGACTTAAAACACTTGAAGTTTAGTTCTCTCAAGAGGTCTAGTATCTTTGCTTGCTTGGTTTCAATCCGAAGAATTGGAATTCTATATTGACTCATAATGTCAAGTATTGGCTTCTTATTGGTTAGATGGTTCTTATCCCTAGCTTTTACCTTATGCTTTAGGATAGCCTCTTCTTCTCCTCCCATCTTCTTTAATTTCTAAAATCTTCTCCCTCCTTTAAAAAAAAACTCTTCTTGTTTTGAAACTTGAAACATTTTCATAATAAACTTGGACTTAGGTCCATGCATCTTCGAAACATTTTCATAAATAAATTTCAATCAAATTAATAATACCTTGACCTTTTTTTGTGAGAAGACTAAAAGTCAATCAATCTCATTTCAAACCCTTTTGCCACTTTGGCTTTTATCTTTAAACTTTTCTCAAAAGATTAGACTCTTGTCAATCCTTGTAGTGATACAAACAACTATACTTCTACAATATGTAGTGAAGTGAGATATTTTCCACTTGGGTGTTGAGTGAGGCATTGTTGATTTTAAAATCCAAGCCATATCCTCCACTTTGAGATGATGCAAATTCTCCTTTCTCATAATTGTGGGTAGTAAGTATGTTTTTCACACGGACAATGGCGATGATGTCTTATCTCATAAAATCAACCAACACACTTGTGTTTCAAATTTTTAAAAGAGGAACTATGTGTACCCTGATCCCCTATTGCACGAAAGGTGGTACGTAGGCACTAAAGGTTCGCAACCGCGGCGGGTGCAAAAATCATAAAAATATTTCTTTTCTCACCTCCACCATCCATTTTATATACAATACATTTTATAGCCAAAATATACAGATTTTTCAAAGAGGTTCCTGCGGAGTACCGTAGATGTTTAGGGTGCTAATACCTTCCCTTTGCATAACCAACCCCCTTACCTTGAATCTTTCCCCCTCTTTTTGGGTTATTCACTCTTTTCCCATTCCTTTGGAAACAATAAAGCGCAGTGACAATTTTTATTTTGATTTGTATAAAGTCTAGTCAATCCAATGGCTTAGTCTTGCACATTTCTACCGCCACACACCCCCCTGGCCTATTTCTTTGTATTTTCATTATTTTTGCATTTTAATTTCTTTTCTGACTTTGATATTTTATTTTCAAATATAAAAAATATTCTAAAAATATTTTCACAATTTTTTTCATTTATTAGATATTTTATTTTAATTTTTTCTAATATAAACAACAATTTAAATACATATACTATTTTGTTTAAACTTGAAAATAATGCAAATAATACTCTTATTTTTATTTCTTTTTTTTATTTACACCAAAAATATTTTCTTGAATATATTGTATTTTTTTAAATATTTTATTTTATTTATTTTTTACATACTTAACATATTTAATATATATATATATATATATATATATATATATATATATATATATATATATATATATATATATATATATATATATATATATATATATATATATATATATATATATATATATATATATATATATATATATATATATATATATATATATATATATATATATATATATATATATATATATATATATATATATATATATATATATATATATATATATATATATATATATATATACTTTTATTTTATTAAATACTTAGAAATAAAACACAAAAATATTATATTTTCATTTTTTAATATTATTTATATTAAAAAATACTTTTTTTTTGGATATATTTTTTTTTGTACATAAAAAATACATTATATTTATTTTCTTAAGGAATTAGGGTTTTTTACCCTAAAAACAAATAAATCTTTTATTTATTTCTTTATACTTTTTTATATTAAAAAATACTTTTGCATACATGAATAAATAAAAAACTCTTTTTTGCATAATACATTTTGTTTAATATTTATTTATCTTGTTTAATTAAATATTGCCCATATATTTTATTTGCACAAAGAATTCAATTTGGATGTAATAGTAATTAGGGTTTTATATTTCTTGTCAAATACCCCATATTCAAAATTATACCCCCCTCCCTACATCAAAGTTGCAATAGCTTAGATTTATTTTTACGCACTTAAAAGCTTTCAGTTATGCCATGATTAGAATTAGGGTTTGTATGCAAAATCAAAACCAACAAATAGTTTGACCTAATCAAAGACAAAATTGCATGAAAATCAAACACAATGCACACTTGCACCCCTAGAGTTACAATCCACTTGTTGCCTTCGAAAATGGGCCATGGTATGCATGTCATGTACTTTGGCAAAAAAAAAAACAAAGATCATAGTCCCTCGATGACACTATCTGGGTTGCCTAAACAAAATGATCAAGTCCCTCAAGAAAATTGCCAAAAATACTTGACACAATTGCTATCATGGTCTATACGATGACCCGTGCCTGTCCCGTTTAACATCCTAACACAAGGTTGTTCACCAAATACAATGGTGAAACAATACTGTTAAACGGGTTAAAAACATGAGAAAGATCTTTGAGTAAAATAGGGTAGATAGCTCTTAGTTACTTGATCAAAAGCTTACAAAAACATCCTTGCTATTTTCAAAAACACACTTCACAACACAATTTCAAAACTCTACTTTCAAACATTGAAAACTTTTCAAAAGACAAAAACATCTTTGTATACATTCAAACAAGAATCATTACAAAGGTTGCCACAACGATGGCCTTTTTCTAAAACATCTTTCAAAATCACACACAAAGCACCATTTCAAACAATTTAAGAGCACCATTTCAAACAATTGAAAAGCAAAGCAAGTGATATAAACAAGTAACTAAGAGCCCATGGATAACCATGGATGCAAATGGTGCTTGCACCTTCCCTTTTCATAATCTACTCCCCGAACCCAAAAACAATCTCAAAGGTCTTTCCTGTGCTTTTTGACCTTTCCTTAGGATAAAATAAAAAGTCGGTGGTGACTCTTGCCAAACCGAAACATTTGCCAACACAAACGCAAAACCTCAAGTCAGTTCTCCCACCGTATCACACACATCAATAATATAAACTCATGTGAACCATTTGATCAAGTTTGGACCACAACTCCTCAAGAAATTTGATCAGATCATCAAAAGGGCAAAATGGTCATTTTTAGGGTTTTGACTGCAAAAGGGAAATTTCTGATTTTTGACGTAGCCAATGGCAAATTGGGTTCAAGCATGGATTCAAGGACTCAATGGCATCATCTTGACCTAATCACAAGGTTCAAAATATCTCAAATGCATTGGATTGACAGATGAATTTTCCAGTCAACTGATCAAAAATCAACTGTACACTGAAAAGTCAAACTTTGACTTTTTGGTCAAAATCAAGTGCCAAGGGTCATTTTTCATCAAGATGTGTCAAAACATGAAACTTGTTCACCAAGAAACCTAATTTTGAAAATTAGGGTTTAAAATGGAAATTCATAACTTAGAAAATTTCTAAGTTATGAAAATTTCTTATTTTTTTCCAACTTTGCCCAACTATTTCACCATGATGCAATTGGATTCAAACAAAACTTCCAAAATGAAAGTTGTAGTCCTCCACAAAATATACAACTTTGATTCACAAAGTTTTCCAAAAAGATCCTTGGATCTCAAGTTATGATTTTGTGAACAAGGGTCCATGAAACTTTTAACTTAGTGAAATTTTGCCCTAGTTTAGGCAAGATTTTGACCTATCTTCATGGAAATTTTTCACATAGTTATAATTGGAATCTAAAAATGAATTTCAAATATGGATTGTAGAGCATGTTACAAGATTTACAAAATGTCCAAGAACTCTCCAAAATCATTTATGGTTAGGGAGAACCGAAGAAAAGAAAATGGGAAAATATCACTTTTGTCCATGGCATTTTTAATGTTGCTACAAGTTGCAAATTCTGTCCAACCTTGCTTGTACTTGTTTAAAGGTCCTTAAACATTTCCACACTCAAAAATTGAATGCAAACACAATGGATTAAGGCTTTGTTCTGAGCTTTATAAGTTTACACATTGAATTAATCTAAAAATGGCAAAAATGCAACATTGCCACTTTGATAAAGTTGGCTTTATGTCAAGTTGTTCCTCTTGAGATGTGAACCCAATCTTTTTCAGAAAACCAACTCCACAAACTTATGGAAAGATACACCAACTTTGTGCAGCTAGGAAGGAGGCCTGTACAGGATCTTGAGCATTGTCATTTCAATTTTGCTTCAAAAGCAAGAAAATATGCAAAAGGTCAACAACTTTGCAATCTGATATAACCAAGCTTTGTAAACATTTCAAACAGGTTTTGCATATTGCCTAAGGTCAGAAACAAGAACTCACCACCTCTCAAACCTTCTAAAACACCAAAACACAAGTTCTTGTCAAAACAGGGCAGGTTCTGCATTTTGATTTCCAAATCACAATCCACTCGTGCGTTTTGCTTGCAACCAGTTCCAACATACTCCATACAACATACCTAAGCTATCCCCACCATTCCCAAGTCACTGTAACTCCATTTACACACTTCACCATTTTTGAATTCTGACTTTGCAGGTTGACTTCTACAAGCATATTCAGGCAAGTTCAAAGCAAGCTAGGCATTGGGAAAGCTCAAAGGAACTTCAAGCAAGCTCACAAGCATCTCAGGCCTCACTGAAAACCCCTACATTGCCATACTCGAGCTTGACTGAAACAGGTAAAGTTCAAAATTCTATCTCTCTATTTAGGAATCATTAGGCTTAGCTTTGTGAATAAAAAATGTAGTCCTCATTGCCCTTGAGTTGTACATATGCATAGAATTCATTTAAGTTAACTGAGCTGGGAGAATTTGAATGATGAACTTTCTGAAAAAACTAGGTTAGAAATTAGGGCCAGAGAAATTCTCTCTGGTCTTTGAGAGTTAGATTAAGTTTTTTACATGGTTGAAATCATGTGATCATGCTCTATAACTTTCATGTTGCAAGTTTTTGTTTTTAAGCACAAATGCAGGAGTTAACAGTTTGAACATGGCGCGCGTGTTTGTTGTTTCTGGAGGACAGGGATGAAGGCCATCCGGGCTGGGCTTGGCTTGTTCATACTTTTTTCACCCCCATCTTGCTTTCTGCACCCCTTGGCCCATTGTTTTTATTTTTTTATATTTTTCATTTCTATTTTCATTTTTTGACTTTTATTATTTTTTCTAAATATTAAAAATCACCAAAAATATTTTCATAAATTTTCACATTTTATTTTATTATTTTTATTATTTTTTGGGCATACAAATAATTACTATAATAATATACTTTTATTTTCTTGAATAAAAACTTGTAAATATTATAAAAATATTATATATTTTTATTATTTATACATATAAAATAATATTGTCATACATATTTTTATTTTTCAACATTTTGTATATATTTTATTTGATTTTCTTGTACATAAATAAATAATTATAATATATATATTTTCTTAAAACAAATTAGGGTTTCCACCCTTAATAAAAATAATCTTTTATTTTCTTATTTTTAAATAATTTATTTTTGCATACATAAAAATAAAATAAAAAAACATTTTTGCATATTTATATTCAATTGCTTCTTTAAATATTTGTCCATTCATTTATTTATACAAATGAGTTCAATTTGGTTGTAATAGTTGACTTAGGGTTTTATTTTATTGCAAATATCCCCTTATTCAAACTTGTATCCCCCTCCCCATATCATGTTGTAATAGTTGTAGATTTACTTTTACGCACTTTGTTGCTTTCAAATATGCATGATAGAAAGATTAGGGTTTGTATGATAACCAAAATCAAACAAGTAGCTTGACCTAATACAAGACAAAAATAAATGAAAATGACAACACAATGCACACAAGCACCCCTAGGGTTTCATCCACTTGTTGCCTTTAAAATGGCCATGGTATGCATGTTAAGTATCTTGGAAAAACAAAACAAAAACAAAATATCATAGTCCCTCGATGACGCTATCTTTGTTGCCTATACAAAAATGATCTAGTCCCTCAAACAAAAACTTGCTAAGATACTTGGCACAATTGCTATCATGGTCATACGATGACCCGCGCCTGTCCCGTTTAACATCCAAACACAAGGTTGTTTACCAAATGCAATGGTAAAACAACAATGTCAAAGGGTTAAAAATGTGTAGGAAAGAATTTTGAGTAGGTAGGGTAGATAACTCCTAGTTACTTGATCAAAACTTGCAAACATCCTTGCTATTTTCAAAAACACATCACAACATAATTTCAAAACATTTCCCAAAGCAAACTTTCAAACATGGAAACATTTTTAAAAAGACAAACACCTTTGTATACATTCAAACAAGAATCATTACAAAGTTTGGCACAACGATGGCCTCTTTTCAAAATATTTTCAAAATCACACACAAAAGCACCATTTCAAACAATTGAAAAGCAAAAGTAAGTGATCTAAAACAAGTAACTAAGAGCCCATGGAAAACCATGGATGAAAAGGGTGCTAGCACCTTCCTTTTTCATAATCTACCCCCCGAACCCAAAAACAATCTCAAAGGTCTTTCTTGTGCTTTTTGACCTTTCCTTTGGATAAAAATAAAAGTCGGTGGTGACTCTTACTAAACCGAAACATTTGCAAACACAAATGCAAAACCTCAAGTCAGTTCTCCCACCGCATCACAAAACTGGCGACTCTGCTGGGGAAATTACTCTAAAAGTGGGGTTACCTTAGGGTTTTAGATCATGTTTACATACTTATCTTGCTTGACTTGATTGCTTTACATTTGGTTCTATTGTTTGGGTTTGAAATCCTTTACCCGGATTTGGGAAACATTCATAGGTAAATAGAAATACTTTGTGGAAACTGTGCATGGTATACCGACATGGTTGAAGAAATATCTATATTAGTGCGACATATTTATGGGTACCGGTAGCCTTTGAGTCAATCAAAGAGAATGCGGGGCCGCTGAGTGATTTCATAAAGCACTAATGGACTTTTAGAACCTTTACTTGACCATCTTGGCCTTTTTAGGGGTAGTGAGATGACCGGCTTTGGTGCAGTCTGAAGTTGGTAGATACTCGATACTACACTCATTGAGGGTTGTTTTCTTGGAATATTTCGGTCGCCAGTAAAGTGGCTAAACTGAAACAATGAACACAGAAAATAATCCAGTGATATTGAGCTCCTTAGACCCGGTTACTATTTATAGGACAGGTTGAGCCAACTAAACTTCAAGAGGGTACTTACCTATGAAACCCCATGCAAGCCTAAAACTAGGAACTTGTGTGATTTGTTTGCACATATATACTTGTGCATAACATCATGGACATCATGAAGCATCATATGCATCCACTAAACATTTCAAGGATTTGGGTCTTCATCTTTGTTCCTGTTTTGTAGGTAATGAATTCACTTCGCAGGAAAACTATCCAAGTCAACCTTGTGAGAATTCCTCCTCAACTCAAGGAGCTAGCTTCAAGGATTCCTGAGAATTCTCCATTCACCGATAGGCATGGTCGTCTTCTCAACTTAGTCAACACCAACACTGAGGAAGACATGGTGAAAGTTCTCTTCCAGTTCTTTGACCCCCTACACCACTGCTTCACATTTCCTGATTACCAGCTTGTGTCTACTTTGGAGGAAATTCTCAACTCCTGAGGATTCCTATTCTCCATCAACTACCCTACAACGGTACAGAAAGAGATCCAAAGCCTGAAGATGTTGCTCAAGCCCTACACTTGCAACCATCTGATATCATAAGCCATTGGGAAACTAGAAGTGGTATCAAAGGTTTCTTGTCAAAGTTTCTGTTTGAGAAGGCCCGAAGCTGCTGGAATTCATTGGACTTACAAGCTTTTGAGGAGATTGTGGCTCTTCTCATCTATGGGTTGGTCTTGTTCCCTAACCCTGACCAGATTATAGATGTCAATGCTGTCAAAATCTTCATGGCTCGCAACCCGGTGCCTACATTGCTTGGGGATATCCTCCACTCATTTCACACACGAACAATGAGGAAAAGAGGTGTTCTCATGTGTTGTAATCCTCTTCTAGCAAGGTGGTTTATTTCTCACCTTCCCCAATCAGTCTTGAAGAATGAGCAAGGCTTGAGGTGGTCACAATAATTGATGACTCTTACACATTCAGATGTTTATTGGTGTTCTCGATCCAGAGAAAATGTTATCATCATTGATCGTTGTGGGGAATTTCCTAATGTCCCTCTACTAGGCATTATGGGGGGCATCACCTACAACCCCTGCTTATCTCTGAGACATTTTGGGTATGCCCGAAGGGATGACCCTCATGACATGCTGATTCCAGACTTGGTTTTTGACTTCGACAACGACGACCAAGGACTTCAACAAAGGTTTATCCGAGCTTGGAGAATGCCCAACAAAGTGGACAGTAAGACCTTGGGACACAAGAATTCCATCCCCCTTGAGCCTTACCTCAAGTGGGTACGAACCTACGCCCAAAGTCTTATGATGCCTTACCCCTACATTCTCCCTGTGATCAAAGAGCCTGTTATGGAAGGGGAGGTTCCATACACCCTCCTACATCCTGACATGCCAAATCACTTGAAGATTTACAAAGGAGTTGGATACAGCTCAAGGGAGAACGCGATACGTTTAAAGCCCAATTCTACGCCAGTGAGAAGAAGGTTTTGGAACTTACTCGTCAACTTCACGAAGAGCAGACTCTCAACACCTACATCGCACCAAAGAGGATGCGCAACGTATTTTTACATTAGAATTTTGAATTATTTTGCCCATGGGGAATTTATGTACTAACAAATTATATCTTATTAATATGACGTGTGTTCCTTTTTGTTTCAAACAACTTTGAATTTCTGAATCCTTGAATGCATTACATGAATACACATCATTCATCATATGAATAAGCAGGTCTTCACACCAGGTTTCCTTATCTTTCTGTTGTTTATTTCAGCAAGATGGATATAGAGCAGACGGTCAAAGATTTACAAGCGCAGAATACACAGTTCCAACAGCTACTCATGACCTTGGCAAAGTGTCAGGAGGAGCTCAAAACTCTACTGGAAAAGGAAAAGGAGAAAAAGAAAAAGAAGAGGGTTGGTGTGGCTACCATGGGTAGAAGATTTGAAGGTCAAGGAACTGCGGTGCAATCTGAGTCTGAGGAAGAAGAAGATGAAGAGGATGAAGACTATTCTGAGCAGCAATACCCTCCTGCAGACGACAAATACAAGAATCTGGAAGAGCGTCTGGCAGCTATGGAGGTGTAAAGAGTGCCTGGGATGGATTTCGAAGAGTTAGGGTTGGTTGTTGGGATTATCATTCCCCCTAAGTTTAAGGTGCCTCTTTTTTCTAAATATGATGGTTTGTCTTGTCCAAAGATGCACCCGCGGTCTTACGTTAGAAAAATCCAACCGCATTCTTCTGATAAAGATTTGTGGGTTCATTTCTTCCAGGACAGTCTTTCGGGGACGCAGTTAGATTGGTTCTATCAGCTAGAGAGGTCTGACGTGCACAATTGGGAGGATTTGGCAGCTGCCTTCTACAGACAATATCAATATAATGCGGATTTAGCACCGACCCGTACTCAATTACAGAGTATGGGAATGGTCGCAAATGAAGGTTTCAAAGAGTATTCCCAGAAATGGAGAGACTTGGCGGAACGAGTACAACCACCTCTATCTGAGAGGGAGCTGGTAGATATGTTCTTGGGCACACTGTCTAGCCCCTTTTTCAATCACCTGATTGGAAGTTCGTCTGCGGGGTTCACCGAGTTGATTATGACCGGTGAGAGAGTTGAAGCTGGCATCAAGAGCGCGGAAATTCAAAAGGATGCATCTGCTTCCGCTTCTATCAAAAAGACTTTTCCAGCCAAGAAAGAAGTCTCAGTTGTCTACTCTCAGAGAAGTCAAGGAAGAGTGGAGCACCGGCCAGCGGTGGGGGCTTTAATGATTCAGAAGTCTGCAGCTGATCAGCCTAGAAACAATCAACCCAGAACCAACCAAGCAAGGGTGGAAAGGCCTGCACGGCAATTCACTCAGATCAACATGACACCTGCCCAGGTTCTCCCTTATCTTTTGAAGTTAAACCTTGCAAGTTTGAAAGAGGCACCAAAGAATCCGAATACATCCTCTCCTTACTACCATGCAAATGCAAAGTGTGCTTATCATTCAAACAGCCTGGGGTACGACACCAACAATTGTTGGGCCCTCAAATATAAGATTCAGGATTTAATATATGCTAAAGAAGTTGAATTCGACGCCCCTGAAAAGCCTAATGTGATATCTGCTCCAATGCCAAAACATGGTCACAATGTCCATGTTGTTGAAGAGGATCTTTTTGTTGCTACTGTTTATGATTTGATGACTCCGCTACCAATAATCAAGCTGAATTTGCTGAAGGCTGGGATTTTCCCAGGTTGTGAAGAAGATTGTTGTATTTGTTCCTCCTTACCAACCGATTGTCTGTTGTTGAAGTTAGGCATCCAACGCCTAATGTATAATCAAGAGATCCTTTTTGAAAAGACTCCTGTTACACCGACTCCTGTCAATGATGTTTCGATAATTACCATATCCGCCAATCTTTCTAAGGTTTCTAAAAGACCTGTTAAGATTACATCTGATCCGAAGATTATACCTTTGAAGATAACTATGTCGGGGCATATCCCGTACAAGTCCAACAAGTCAATATCGTGGAACTATGGGGGAGAGATCTTTTACCATGGTGTTAAACAAATTGAATCGGCTGAAGAGAGTTCTGATGAAGATACTTCCGACATTGGAAACATTTCTGGAATGAGTAAAATCACCCGCAGTGGAAGAATTTTCTCTCCGGAGATTGCGCCTCCAAAGGCAATCTTCGGTCCCTCAGTCGCTCCTAAGGTTACCCCTGTACCGATCAACATATCTACGAGAACTCCAGTTATTGAATAAGTTATGACTCCTATGGTTGTCCCCTCTGCTCCTGCTGATGATAGAGGGAAAGGGATCCAAGAAGATCCTGTCAGGATGAGGGCTCAGCCGTTGATCATCCCTGAGACCTCTCAAAAAGAAATGGAAGAGATTTTGAAAATAATCAAGAAAAACGATTATAATGTTGTGGAGAAACTAGGGCAAACCCCCTCAAAAATCTCTATGCTGGCCTTGCTTCTTTGTTCAGAAGCTCATGTCAAAGCTTTGATCAGATTCTTGAAGACGGCCCATGTGCCCCAGGAAACCTCCGCGGACCAGTTCTAGGAATGTGTAGCTAGCCTAACAGCAGACAACGGTTTAGGATTCTCCGACGCTGATCTAACAATCAAAGGGAGAAAACATAATGACACTTTGCATGTCTCGGTAGAATGCAGAGGGACTACCTTGGCACACGTTCTGGTAGACACTGGTTCATAGTTGAACGTCTTACCAAAGAAGGCATTGGATAGGCTATATTGTGAAGGTCTAACTTTGAAGCCCAGCAACATCATCGTCAGAGCCTTTGATGGTTCTAAAAGGATGGTCCACGGGGAGGTGGACATCCCGATTAAAGTGGGAACTGAAACCTTCAACTCCACATTCTATGTCATGGACATCCGTCCCTCCTATTCTTGCTTGTTGGAAAGACCCTGGATTCATCATGCTGGAGTCGTTACTTCAACTCGGCATCAAAAGCTCAAGTACCCTGTCCAGGGGAAAATTGTGACAGTTCACGGTGAAGAGGAATACATGATAAGCCATCTTAATTCTTTCCGCTATGTGGAATTAGATGGTGAATTCATCGAAACCCCCTTTCAGCATTTTGAGGAGGTAGCTCAGGAGATTGCGGCAGCCAAGACAGTGCCTTATGTACCCATGATTTCCCAACCTCCTCCTCGGATGTCGTCACTCAAAGATGCAAAGGCTGTGATTGAAGAAGGAGGAAGCACAATCTGGGGGAAACTTCCCGATTTTCCTTTCAAGTATGATAAATTCGACTTGGGTTTCACTGCTTCTGCTCAAAAGGTTGTGCGCCACTCCCGGCCTGGAGGACCACCAGTGAAGATCACCCATCATGGAGTTAGTGCTTTGGAGGATGGTGAAGAGGAGAGCAACCTAGAAGACTGGATTTTCCCTACCGCTGAAGGAGGATTATGCAATTGGGAGGCAAAGGACTTTATTCCCATTACTTTCATCAATCAGTAATTTATCTTTCAAACATTTTTGTTGGTTTGTAATAATTCTTGAACAATTCGTACACTTTCAACCTTGTGCCTTACCCGAGGTACATAGGTCCATTTGTAAGGGTTTGATTTTTCATCTTCATATGACATTTTAATGAATCATGGACGTTTTCACATATAAACTTTTGTGTTCATTTTATTTCTTTTTACATTTTATTTTGTTTAAAGATGGATATCCCTTACACACACCCACACTCACCAATGCAGGTACCCATCCATTCCGGATTCCATGGGTAACAATTCTGCTATGGCCTTCAGTGACTCTGAAGATCTGGTCTACCATGCCGAATACGAAGGTGATGAAGACTGTGAAGTGCCTGGAGAATTGGATAGACTGCTACAACAGGAAGAAAGGGCTATTCTACCTCACGAGGAGTTGTTAGAGACTATCAATTTGGGAATAGAGGAAGACAGAAAAGAAGTTAGAGTGGGTGCCAACCTAGAGCCAAGTGTCAAGGAGCGCTTAGTTCAGCTGTTGAATGAATATGTTGAGATCTTCGCCTGGTCCTACGAAGACATGCCGGGACTTGATACAGATATTGTGGTTCACCGTCTCCCTACAAGAGAAGACTATCCACCAATTAAACAGAAAGTTCGTCGTATGAGGCCCGACATGTCTGAAAAGATCAAAGCTGAAGTGATGAAGCAGTTCAACGCTGGCTTTCTTGCAGTTACATCCTATCCACAATGGGTTGCTAACATCGTGTCGGTACCTAAGAAGGACAGCAAAGTCAGAATATGCATGGATTACAGAGACTTAAATAGGGCTAGCCCTAAAGATGATTTTCCACTATCGCACATTGACATCTTGGTTTACAATACAGCTTAGCACAAGGTATTTTCTTTCATGGATGGATTTTCAGGGTACAACCAGATCAAAATGGCTCCTGAAGACATGGAGAAAACTACTTTTGTTACACAGTGGGGTACATTCTGCTATAAAGTGATGCCATTCGGGCTGAAGAATGTCGGGGCAACCTATCAACGCGCCATGGTGGCTTTGTTTCATGATATGATACATCATGAGATAGAGGTCTACGTAGACGACGTGATAGCCCGTTCACAAACTAAAGAAGAACACCTCGACCATCTGCAAAAGCTGTTTGTCAGGTTGAAAGAGTACAAGCTAAGACTGAACCCTAACAAGTGCACTTTCGGAGTCAGGCCCGGTAAACTCTTGGGTTTCATAGTCAGCAACAAAGGCATCGAGGTTGATCCTGCGAAAGTCAAAGCTATACAAGAAATGCTTGCCCCTCGCACTGAGAAGGAGGTCAGAGGTTTCCTGGGACGCCTAAACTACATTGCAAGGTTCATTTCTCACCTAACATCTACCCGTGAACCAATCTTCAAGCTGTTGAAGAAAGATCAGGTGGTTAAATGGAATGATGACTGTCAAGTTGCTTTCGATAAGATCAAGGAGTATTTGCTAGAACCTCCTATCTTGATGCCACCCGTCGAAGGAAGGCCGTTAATCATGTATCTGATTGTCCTAGAGACTTCAATGGGGTGCGTATTGGGCCAACATGATGAGTCTGGCCGAAAAGAGCATGCCATTTATTACCTTAGCAAAAAGTTTACCGACTATGAGACCCGATACTCACTGCTAGAGAAAACTTGTTGCGCTTTGGTATGGGCTGCTCGCCGGCTAAGGCAGTATATGTTGACTCATACCACTTTGCTGATCTCTAAGATGGATCCAATCAAGTACATCTTTGAGAAGCCTGCTCTATCCGGAAGAATCGCTAGATGGAAGATGATCCTCACAGAGTATGATATACAGTACACGACCCAAAAATCTATAAAGGGGAGTGTACTAGCCGATCATCTGGCCCATCAAGCTGTCGAAGATTACCAATCCATGAGGTTCGACTTCCCCGACGAGGATATCATGACTTTGAGCAACATTGAAGAGAACAGACCGTATGACAGACCTGAACAAGGATCTCGATGGACCCTGTACTTTGATGGTGCGTCCAACGCACTTGGAAACGGTGTCGGCGCGGTACTTATTTCTCCAGAAGGTTGCAATACACCTTTCACTGCCAGACTCTGCTTCAGCTGCACCAACAACATGGCCGACTATGAAGCTTGTATCTTTGGTCTCAAGGCCGCTATTGGGAATCAAATCTTTAATTGTATTTGGGGACTCAACTTTGGTTATCAGTCAAATCAAAGGAGAGTGGGATACTAAACATCCAAACCTCATCCCTTACAAAGAACATGTCTTGACATTGTTACCACGTTTCGAGAAGATTACCTTCGAGCACTTCCCGCGAGAAGAAAATCAGCTAGCAGATGCGCTAGCTACAATGTCATCCATGTTTAAACTTAACTGGGATAATGAGGCTCCTCAAATCACTATTGAACGGATGGACGAACCTGCACAATGTCACGAGATTAATACCGAAGAAGTAGTGGACCGACCCCGGTTTCATGACGTCAAAAGGTATCTCGAAGTACAAGAATACCCTGAAGGAGCTTCAGTCAATGACAAAAAGTTCTTAAGAAGATTCTCTGCCAAGTTTTTCCTGAGCAATGGTATCCTATACAAGCGAAATCATGATTGCATTCTACTCCGTTGTGTGGACAAGGTTGAAGCTGAGCAGATCATGGCTGAACTGCACAATGGTACCTTCGGCACTCACTCAAGCGGACATACGATGGCTAAGAAGATTCTACGGGCAGGCTATTACTGGTCTACCATGGAAGCTGACTGTCATCAACATTCCATAACTTGTCACAAATGCCAAATCTATGCAGACAAGGTACATATACCTCCAGTTCCTCTCAATGTCTTAACAGCTCCTTGGCCATTCTCTATGTGGGGAATCGACATGATTGGAGAGATCAAGCCTACAACACCCAATGGACATCGTTTCATTTTGTGGCCATTGATTACTTTACCAAGTGGGTCGAAGCAGCTTCCTTCGCATCTGTCACAAAGAATGTTGTTGCCCGCTTCATCAAGCAGAACCTTATTTGCCGGTACGGAATCCCTGACAGGATTATCACCGATAATGGTACAAACTTGAACAACACTATGATCACCGCTCTGTGAGAGAAGTTCCAGATTCAACATCACAATTCATCTCCCTATCGGCCAAAGATGAACGGTGATGTCGAAGCTGCGAACAAAAATATCAAGAAGATCATACAAAAGATGACAGTCACCTACAAGGACTGGCATGAGATGTTACCGTTTGCTCTGCACGGGTACCGTACCATGGCACGTACATCAACTGGGGCAACACCCTATTCTTTGGTATACGACATGGAAGATGTTTTACCTATCGAGGTTCAGATTCCCTCCTTGAGAATCATGAAAGATGATGGTTTGAGTGAAGACGATTGGATTCAGACCTGGCTTGATCAACTTAACTTGATTGATGAAAAGCGACTTACTGTTATTTGCCACGGTTAGGCGTATCAAAAACGCATGATCTAGGCTTTCAACAAGAAAGTCAGACGCCAGGTATATCAAGTCGAAGATCTTGTAATCAAGCGGATCGTCTTGCCGCAAAGTGATCCAAGGGGAAAATGGACTCCTACCTATGAAGGACCATTTGTGATCAAAAACATCTTTTCTGCTGGGGCAATGATCCTGACCATCATGGACGGCGACGACCTGCCGCACCCTGCGAACGCAGAAATAGTCAAAAGATATTACGCATAAACGACCCGGCGAGTTGAAAACCCGAAAGGGCGACTTGGGAAAAAATAGGCATCCTGGTGAATTGAAAACCCGAAAGGGCGGTTCAGGCAAAAATTAGGGATAAAAAAAATTTGTACACCCGACAAGTTGAAAACCCGAAAGGGAGACTTAGGCAAAAAAAGGGTTTCCCGGTGGACTGAAAACCTGAAAGGGCGGTCCAGGAAAAAGTTAGGGAATTAAAGCGTATGACTATGTCTCATCGGATCACTTTAAGGACAATCTCTTCACAGTCAAGCCCATGGCTTCTGATCAATCCAATCATCTTCGGACAAAGTAGCAAATGGACAAGATATCCAGAGTTACGAAGGCTATAGCATAATGGGAGCCCCATGGAATTTTTACACATAGCCATCCTTTGTACAAAATGCTTACTCAAAGTTAATACAAAGAAACTTCAAAGTGCAAAAAACTATTTGCCTTTTCTTCTTTTTACACTTGTGTTTTATTTGAAAACGTCCAATGGTTTATTAAATGAGCATATGCATTTGAATATAATCACTGTTTACAAATAAATGAAATGTGAAAGAATAATTACTGACAGGTTGAAAGGATAGGAAAATGTCTTTAGGCTATTCCAAGAGAAATCCCTTGCAATACATCATCCAGATTCCCTAGCGGAGCTACAACCTTAAAAAACATATCCCCAGCGGAATCAAATTTCAAAATCAGCGCCAGAGTCAAAACTTCAAACTCCCAATCCACGGCGGAGTTATGTTTCAAACCCTTAATTCACCATAAGAGTTAAGTTTTAAAAACTCCCAATCCTCAGTGGAGTAAAACTTTGGGTCATAAATCCCCAACAAAGATGAAACCTTCTTCCCCAGCGAAGTCAAATTTCCAACTACTAATCCACAGCAGAAACCATCCAGTTTCTCCAGATTCCCCAACAAGTTGTCTTAAAGCCTGAGAATCAACCAGATAACAATTAACTTTTATCCCCAACTAAGGATAATCCCCAGTAGATTGGCATACAACCTAAACTCCTGAACCTTTTCCAAACAGGAATAAGCCTTTTCCCCCAGAGTCTTGAACTTACCCTCCAGCAGGATAGCTTACTCTCCAGCAGTATAGCTACTCCCCACAGAGTTCTTACTCCCCAACAGAATGAAGATTCTCATTCTTAACTCCCCAGTTTGAAGTCCTCAGGGATTCATTTTCCCCTAGCAGATTGAAGATTCTCATTCTTGATTCCCCAGTGAAGTTTCCAGAGTTTTCATTACTCCCAGCATGAAGTTGTCAGAATTTTTAATCCCCTGCAGATCGAAGATTCTCATTTCTCACTTCTCAGTGAAACCCCCAGGAATTCAATTTCCCTAGAAGATTGAAGATTCTCATTCTTAATTCTCCGCAGAAGCCATCAGAGTCTTCCTTATTCTCCAGCAGATCAAGGTTTTCTTTCATCTAATCCCCAGTAGTGGTCATCAGAGTTTCCTTATTCCCCAGTCGAGTAAGGACTCCCATTGTGTAATCTCCAGCCATAGTCATCAAAGTTCTCTGGATTCCCTAAGCAGGTTTCTCAAGCAGACTTGAAGGGTCCCTATCCCCAGGAAAGTCAGGAAGGATTCTCACATCCCCACAGAAGTTGTCAATGTTTTTGATAATCCCCGCAAGTTGCCAAGGATTTTCTATCCCCAACAGTGGTCCAAGGATTTCTCATCCTCAGCAATCAAAGATTTTGAATCTCCAACACAGTCTTGGATTTATTTTCCCCGACAGCAGTCAAAGATTTTTTATTATCTCCACATATCAAGGATTTATTTTCAGCAAGACAACTAATCAGCTTACATGCGCATTCATTACATTCATATATCATAAACATTGATAAAACACATTTATTGCATCATACATTTCATGCAACATAACTCTGTGTTTTAGCTAACATTTTACCCTTTTCAGGATAAGATTAAAAGCTATATTTAACAAATATTCAAAGATTTCAGATACAGTCCAGATACACTCCAGACATGGAAGTCATTTTGTCACTCATTCAGATCTCTTATTTCAGATACAGTATGGATACAACCCAGACACAGAGGTCATTCCATCACTCATTCAGAATTCAAAGTCAAGATACAGTACGGATACGCACCAGACAAGGATGCCATTCTGTCACTCATTCAGACGTCAGCAATCAGATACAGATTAGATACGCTCCAGACACGGAAGCCATTCTATTTCTCATTTAGATTCAACTATCAAATTTTAAAGTACAAATACACTCCAGACATGGAAGTCATTCTGTCACTTCTTCAGATCCCAATTATAGTTCGGATACACTCCAGACATGGAAGTCATCCTGCTACTCATATAGATCTCAACTTCAGATACAATCCAGATACGCACCAGACACGGTTGCCATTCTGTCACTCATTTAATTGTTTCCCCAGCCCAGAGTTGCTCCAGATGTGGATGACATTATGTCGCTTATTCAAATTTCAGATTCAGATACAATATAGATACACTCCAGACACGGCATTCATTCTGTTATTCATTCAAGAATCAAATATAGTTACAGCTCGGATACGCTCCAGACACGAATGTCATTCCTTTGCTCATACAAATCCAATCTCCGGATACAACTCAGATACGTTCCAGATACGGATACCATTTTGATGTTCATTCTCCTGATTTTCAACAAACATTCTTGGATGGCATCTTTAAGCCCATCTCCAACAAGATTTCTACCATATCCAAATGGCATCTTTAAGCCCATTCCCTCAACATTTGACGAGTTCAAATTTACGGGCACTCTAGTGTCCAATCCTCTTTTACCTTCGAGTCACGAAAGGCAAACTCGCCAATCTAACTCTTCAGGTTCAAGAAGATTGAACAGGGGCAGCTGTTGTACCCCAAATTTTTCCCTCTCATTTTATCAAGATTTCCCCTCACAAGACTCTTTGGACTCTAGACAGGATTAGGGTTTGCTCTGCTCAAGACATCTCCTTGCACTGATGACCTGAAATTAGGGTTTGAGTTTGCACAAGGATTTTTGGACTTCCAATGCCCCATGTGACTTTCATACTTCATGTTGAACTTATAAGATTTCCCATACCAAGTTTCAAGCCATGAATCAATTTTTTCCCAGTCAATTGGACAATTGACCTAGAAATCAGCTGTATTGGGGAAAAAGTCAATTATGGCCAATTTAAAGTCAAACCTCATAATTTTTATCCACATCAACAATATAAACTCATTTGAACCATTTGATCAAGTTTGGACCACAACTCCTCAAGAAATTTGATCAGATCATCAAAAGGGCAAAATGGTCATTTTTAGGGTTTTGACTGCAGAAGGGCAATTTCTGATTTTTAACCTAGCCAATGGAAAATTGGTTTCAAGCATGGATTCAAGGACTCAATGGCATCATATTTACCTAATCACAAAGTTCAAAAGATCTCAAATGCATTGGATTGACAGATGAATTTTCCAGTCAACTTATCAAAAATCAACTGTACACTGAAAAGTCAAACTTTGACTTTTTTGGTCAAAATCAAGTGCCAAGGGTCATTTTTCATCAAGATGTGTCAAAACATGAAACTTGTTCACCAAGAAACCTAATTTTGAAAATTAGGGTTTAAAATGGAAAATTTTCATAACTTAGAAAATTTCAAAGTTATGAAAATTTCTTTTTTTTTTCAACTTTGCCCAACTTTTTCACCATGATGCAATTGGATTCAAATAAAACTTCCAACATGAAAGTTGTATTCCTACACAAAATATACAACTTTGATTCACAAAGTTTTCCAAAAATATGCTTGGATCTCAAGTTATGATTTTGTGAACAAGGGTCTATGAAACTTTTAACTTAGTGAAATTTTGCCCTAGTTTAGGCAGGATTTTGACATATCTTCATGGCAATTTTTTACATAGTTCCAATTGGAATATCAAAATTAATTTCAAATATGTATTGTATAGCATGTTACAAGCTTTCCAAAATGTCCAAGAACTCTCCAAAATAATTTATGGTTAGGGAGAATCGAAGAAAAGAAAATGGGAAAATATCACTTTTGTCCATAGCATTTTTCATGTTGCTACAAGTTGCAAATTCTGTCCAACCTTGCTTGTACTTGTTTACAGGTCCTTAAACCCTTCCACACTCAAAAATTGAATTCAAACACAATTGATTAAGGCTTTGTTCTGAGCTTTAGAAGTTTACACATTGAATTAATCTAAAAATGGCAAAAAGGCAACATTGCCACTTTGATAAAGTTGGCTTTATGTCAAGTTGTTCCTCTTGAGCTGTGAACCCAATCTTTTGCTTCAAACCAACTCCACAAACTTAGGGCAAGGTACACCAACTTTGTGCAGCTAGGAAGGAGGCCTGTACAGGCTCTTGAGCATTGTCATTTCACTTTTGCTTCAAAAGCAAGAAAGTGTGCAAAAGGTCAACAACTTTGCAATCTGAAATAACCAAGCTTTGTAAACATTTCAAACAGGTTTTGCATATTTCCTAAGGTCAGAAACACGAACTCACCACCTCTCAAACCTTCCAAAACACCAAAACACAAGTTCTTGTCAAAACAGGGCAGGTTCTACATTTTGATTTCTAAATCACAATCCACTCGTGCGTTTTTCTTGCAACCAGTTCCAACACACTCCATACAACATACCTAAGCTATCCCCACCATTCCCAAGTCACTGTAACTCCATTTACACACTTCACCATTTTTGAATTATGATTTTACAGGTTGACTTCTACAAGCATATTCAGGCAAGTTCAAAGCAAGCTAGGCATTAGGAAAGCTCAAAGGAACTTCAAGCAAGCTCACAAGCATCTCAGGCCTCACTGAAAACCCCTACATTGCCATACTCGAGCTTGATTGAAACAGGTAAAGTTCAAACTTCTATCTCTCTAATTAGGAATCATTAGGCTTAGGTTTGTGAATAAAAAATATAGTCCTCGTTGCCCTTGAGTTCTACATATGCATAGAATTCATTTAAGTTAACTGAGCTGGGAGAATTTGAATGATGAACTTTCTGAATAAACTAGGTTAGAAATTAGGGCAAGCGAAATTCTCTCTGGTCTTTGAGAGTTAGATTAAGTTTTTTACATGGTTGGAATCGTGTGATCATGCTCTATAACTTTCATGTTGCAAGTTTTTGTTTTTAAGCACAAATGCAGGAGTTAGCAGTTTGAACTTGGCGCGCGTGTTTGTTGTTTCTGGAGGACAGGGATGAAGGCCATCTGGGCTGGGCTTGGCTTGTTCATACTTTTTGCACCCCCCATCTTGCTTTCTGCACCCCTTGGCCCATTGTTTTTATTTTTTTATATTTTTCATTTCTATTTTCATTTTTTGACTTTTATTATTTTTTCTAAATATTAAAAATCACCAAAAATATTTTCATAAATTTTCACATTTTATTTTATTATTTTTATTACTTTTTGGGCATAGAAATAATTACTATAATAATATACTTTTATTTTCTTGAATAAAAACTTGTAAATATTATAAAAATATTATATATTTTTATTATTTATACATATAAAATAATATCGTCATACATATTTTTATTTTTCAACATTTTGTATATATTTTATTTTATTTTCTTGTACATAAATAAATAATTATAATATATATATTTTCTTAAAACAAATTAAGGTTTCCACCCTTAATAAAAACAATCTTTTATTTTGTTATTTTTAAATAATTTATTTTTACATACATAAAAATAATTAAAAAAACATTTTTGCATATTTATATTACGTTGCTTATTTAAATATTTGTCCATTCATTTATTTATACAAATGAGTTCTATTTGGTTGTAATAGTTGACTTAGGGTTTTATTTTCTTGCAAATATCCCCCTATTCAAACTTGTATCCCCCTCCCCATATCTTGTTGTAATAGTTGTAGATTTACTTTTACGCACTTTATTGCTTTCAAATATGCATGATAGAAAGATTAGGGTTTGTATGATAACCAAAATCAAACAAATAGCTTGACCTAATACAAGACAAAAATGCATGAAAATGACAACACAATGCACACAAGCACCCCTAGGGTTTCATCCACTTGTTACGTTTAAAATGGCCATGGTATGCATGTTAAGTATCTTGGCAAAACAAAACAAAAACAAAAGATCATAGTCCCTCGATGACGCTATCTTGGTTGCCTGTACAAAAATGATCTAGTCCCTTAAACAAAAACTTGGTAAGATACTTGGCACAATTGTTATCATGGTCATACGATGACCCGCGCCTGTCCCGTTTAACATCCAAACACAAGGTTTTTTACCGAATTTAATGGTAAAACAACAATGTCAAAGGGTTAAAAATGTGTAGGAAAGACTTTTGAGTAGGTAGGGTAGACAACTCCTAGTTACTTGATCAAAACTTGCAAACATCCTTGCTATTTTCAAAAACACATCACAACACAATTTCAAAACATTTCCCAAAGCAAACTTTCAAACATGGAAACATTTTTCAAAAGACAGACACCTTTGTATACATTCAAACAAGAATCATTACAAAGGTTGCCACAACGATGGCCTCTTTTCAAAATACTTTCAAAACCACACACAAAAGCACCATTTCAAACAATTGAAAAGCAAAAGCAAGTGATCTAAAACAAGTAACTAAGAGCCCATGGAAAACCATGGATGAAAAGGGTGCTAGCACCTTCCCTTTTCATAATCTACCCCCCGAACCCAAAAACAATCTCAAAGGTCTTTCCTGTACTTTTTGACCTTTCCTTTGGATAAAAATAAAAGTCGGTGGCGACTCTTGCTAATCCGAAACATTTGTGAACACAAACGCAAAACCTCAAGTCAGTTCTCCCATCGCATCACACATACGAAGACATGCCAGGACTTGACGCTGATATCATGGTCCATCATCTACCGACCAAAGAAGACTAACCTCCGATAAAACAAAAAGTCCTCCGCATGCGGCCAGAAATGTCAGAGACGATCAAAACTGAAGTCATGAAACAATTTAACGCCAGATTCTTAGCCGTCACCTCCTATCCACAATGGGTCGCCAATGTTGTTCCAGTGCCTAAAAAGGATGGTAAAGTACGCATGTGTGTGGATTACAGAGACTTGAATAGGGCAAGCCCTAAGGATGATTTCCCGCTTCCCCATTTCGATATTCTGGTTGACAACACCTCACAGCATAAATTATTCTCCTTCATGGATGGCTTCTACGGGTACAATCAAATCAAAATGGCACCTGAGGAAATGGAGAAAACGAAGTTATGCCATTCGGGTTGAAAAACACTGGGGCAACTTATCAACGCACCAGGGTAGCTCTATTTCACGATATGATCCATCACGAGATAGAGGTCTACGTGGATGACATGATATCCAGATCTCAAGCTGAAGAGGAACACCTTGACCATTTGCACAAACTGTTTGAAATACTGAAGAAATACAAACTAAGGTTGAACCCGAGTAAATATACATTTGGAGTGAGGTCCGGTAAACTCCTAGGCTTCATCGTCAGCGGTAAAGGTATCAAAGTGGAACCTGCAAAGGTAAAAGCAATACAAGAAATTCCTGCTCCTCGCACCGATAAGGAAATCAAAGGATTCTTAGGATGACTAAACTATATCTCCAGGTTCATTTCTCACCTAACCGCTACTTGTGAACCAATCTTCAAATTACTGAAGAAAGATCAAGTGTTAGATTGGAACGACGACTGCCAGGCTGCCTTCGACAGGATCAAAGAGTACCTTCAAGAGCCTCCTGTTTTAACGCCTCCAGTCGAGGGAAGACCTTTGATCATGTATCTAACTGTCTTGGAAAATTCAATGGGGTGTGTGTTGGGGCAGCATGACGAGTCTGGCCGAAAAGAGCATGCAATATACTACCTGAGCAAAAAGTTTGCCGATTGTGAAACCAGATATTCACTGCTAGAGAAAACTTGTTGCTCTCTGGCATGGGCTGCTCACCGGCTAAGACGGTATATGTTGACCCATACTACCTTGTTGATATCCAAGATGGATCCAATTAAATACATATTCGAGAAGTCTGCCCTCTCTGGAAGAATAGCAAGATGGCAGATGATCTTGACTGAATACGACATTCAATACACTACCCAAAAAGCAATAAAGGGTAGTGTGCTAGCCGATCACCTTGCTCATCAGGCTGTGTGTGATGTGGTGGGAGAACTGACTTGAGGTTTTGCGTTTGTGTTTGCAAATATTGCGGTTAGCAAAAGTCTCCACCGACTTTTCTTTTATCCAAAAAGGAAAGGTAAAAAAGCACAAGAAAGACCTTTGAGATTGTTTTTGGGTTTGGGGGGTAGATTATGAAAAGGGAAGGTATTAGCACCCTTTTCATCCATGGTTTTCCATGGGCTCTTAGTTACTTGTTTAGATCACTTGCTTTTGCTTTGAAATTGTTTGAAATGGTGCTTTGTGTGGTTTTGAAAGCATTTTGAAAAGAGGCCATCGTTTAGGCAATCTTTGTAATGATTCTTGTTTGTAAGAATTTATACAAAGATGTTTGTCTTTTGAAAAATGTTTCAATGTTTTGAAAGTTGTTTGGAAAATGTTTTGAAATGTGTGTGTGTTTGTTTGGAAATAGCAAGGATTGTTTTTAAATGATCAAGTAACTAGAAGCATTATACCTACTCAAAAGTCTTTCTTGTATATTTTTATTCCTTTGATATTGTTGACCTACCAATGTTTTGATAGACAACCCTATCTTTGGATGTTAAACGGGACGGGCGTGGGTCATTGTATGACCATGATAGCAATGTTGCCAAGTATATTAGCTTGTTTGAGGGACTAAGATCATTTGTTTTTAGGCAACCTTTTTTGATAGCGTCATCGAGGGACTATGATCTTTTTTTTTGTTTTGTTTTTCCAAGATACCTAGCATGCATACCATGGCCATTTTGTTTAGGCAACCAAGTGGGTGAAACCCTAAAGGTGTTTGTGTGCAATGTGTTGTCATTTTACATGCATTTTTATCTTGCATTAGGTCATGCTATTTGTTTGATTTTTGTCTTATCATACAAACCCTAATTTACTAAACATGTATATAATGCGATAAATTGCGTAAAGTAAATCTAAGCTATTACAACAATATTATGGGAAGGGGGATACAAGTTTTGAATGAGGGATATTGCTCAAAATAAAACCCTAGAAATTATTACAACCCAATTGAATATTTGCAAGATAAATAAATAAACAATTATTTAAATATGTAATAAAATGTATGGATGCAAAATGTTTTTTTTATTTATTTTATGTATGTAAAAATAAAATCATTTAAGTCCTAAAAATAATATTATTATTTTTTTGAAAGGGGAAATCCTAGTTTTTGATTTAAAGGAAAATGTTGTTTTCTAATATTATTTTATTCATTTTTTTTTCAAGAAAAATAATAACAATATTATGTACAAATATTAAAAATAAAATATGTATGAAAATAATATTTTATGTGTGAAAAATAATAACAATAAAAATGTATGGTATTTTTAAATGTATTTACTATTTATTTAAGAAAATAAAGTTCTATTTATTTATAAATTATTTTTTATGCCAAAAAATAAGATAAAAAATAAAATAAAATACAAAAAATAAAGAAAATATTTTTCATGATTTTTTGATGTTTAGAAAAAATATTAAAATCAATAAACATAAAAGATATGAGAAAATAAAAAATAAACAAAATAAGCAAAAGGGGTGCATATAGGAATATGGGGGGTGTGAAAAACAACAGGCCCAAGGCGCCAGGCCCAGGAACTTCATCTTCATCCCTGTCCTTGTCTTCTTCGCGCGCGCTTCTGAGTACAAACTTGTATCTTGCTCTAGCTTGCATAAAATAAAAAACTCATAACACAAAAAATGTAGCTTATGATCTCACGATTCTAGTGATATAAAATTCATGACCTAACTCTAAAAGACCAGGGAGAATTTCAGTGGCCCTAATTCCTGACCTAATTTTTTTATGCATATGTACAACTTTAGCAAGTTAAGGACTGCATTTTTGCTTCACAAATCAAAGCTTAAGGATTCCTAAATAGAGAGATAGAACTTTGAAAAATACCTGGTTTAGATGAGTTTGGATATGGCAATGTGGGGACTTTGAGTGAGGCCTGAAGATCGTGCGAGCTTCGTTGAAGTTCCCTCAAGCTATTCCAATGCTTAGCTGGTCTTGAGGATGCTTGAAACTCCCTGCACGAGTCAACCTGCAACCTTCCAAAATGAAAATGGTGATGTCTGAAACAGGGCTCACAGTTTCAAGATAGGGGCCTGGATAGTTTAGGTAGTATGTATGGAAGATGTTTGATGTGTTACAAAGCAAAACGCACGAGCAAATATTGAGATGGCTTGTATTTTGCAAAAGCTGCCCTGTTTTGGGCAGAAATGTGGTTTTGGTGTTTGAGAGTGTTTTGAATGTTATGAATTCGTGTCTTAGGCTTGTAACAAGTTTGTGAGATCGTTTTGAATAAAGTCAAGCCTTGCCTTTATCAGATGGACAAGTTATCTTGACTTTTGCAAGTTTGCTTGCTTTTCAAGAAAGTTGACATGATTATGCCAAAGGCCTGTACAGGCTAGCTTGTGGGCTGCAGAGGGTTGGTATACTTTTCCTGGTACATGTGGATATTGCTTGCAACAAAAGATCAGGTCCATGGCTCAATAATTGTAAAGTTTGCAAAAAGGCTTGCTTTATCAAAATGGCAATGTGCCCTTTATGCCATTTATGGATTAATTCATTGTGCAATGCTTCAAAAGTCAAAACAAAGCAATTATCCATTGAGTTTGCATTTAATTATGGAGTGTATAAGGGATTAGGACCTGTAATTCAAGGTACAAGCATGCTAGGAACTGATTTGCAACTTGTAACATTGTAAACATGGCTTGAACAAAAGTGACAAATTGCCATTTTCTCTTCTTCGATTCTCCCTAACCATAAATGATCTTGGAGAGTTCTTTGACATTTTTGAAAGCTTGTAACATGCTCTACAATACATCTTTGAAATTCATTTTGAGATACCTCTTGGAAATAGGTGAAAAATTCCCATGAAGTTAGGTAAAAAAACCTGCCTAAATTAGGGCAAATTTTCACTAAGTCTTTTAGTTCATGGACCCCTATTCACAAAATCATAACTTGAGATCCAAGCATCTTTTGGGAAAATTTGTGAATCAAAGTTGTATATTTCATGGAGGACTACAACTTTCATGTTGGAAGTTTTCTTTGAATCCAATTGCATCATGGTGAAAAAGTTGTGGAAAGTTGGGAAAAAATAAGAAAATTTCCATACTTAGAAAAATTATAAGTTATGAAAAATTTCAAATTAAAACCCTAATTTGAAATTTTAGGTTTCTTGGTCAACAAGTTTCACATTTTGACATGTCTTGATGAATTATGACCCTTGGCACTTGATTTTGACCAAAAAGTCAAAGTTTGACTTTTCAGTGTACAGTTGACTTTTGATCAGTTGACTGCAAAATTCATCTGTCAATCCTATGCATTTGGAATATTTTGAACTATGTGATTATGTCAAAATGATGCCATTGAGTCCTTGAAGTCATGCTTGAACCCAATTGGTCATTGGCTAGGTTAAAAATCAGAAATTGCCCTTTCTCAATCAAAACCCTAATTTTGACCATTATGCCCTTTTGATGATTTGATCAAATTTCTTGAGGAGTTATGATCCAAACTTGATAAAATGGTACATAGGAGCATATAATGTGATTGTGGATAAAAAATTATGAAGTTTGACTGTAAATTGGCCATGGTTGACTTTTTCCCTAATACAGTTGATTTTTAGGTCAACTGTCCAATTGACTGGGCAAAAATGTGATTCATAGCTTGAAACTTAACATGGGCAATATTAGGGGTCCAAGATGGTGTATGAAAGTCACATGAAGCATTTATGGTCCAAAAATCCTTGTGCAAACTCAAACCCTAATTTCAGGTCATTAGTGCAAGAGGAGGTCTTGAGCTGAGCAAACCCTAATCCTGTTTGGAGTCCAAGAAGTCTTGTGAGGAAAATCTTGATAATATGAGAGGGCGTATTTTGGGGTACAACAGCTGCCCATGTTCAATCTTCTTGAACCTGAAGAGTTAGATTGGCGAGTTTTGCATTCGTGACTTGAAGGTAAAAGATGATTGGACACTAGAGTGCCCGTAAATTTGCACTCGTCAAAGTGTAGTCGAAGGAATGGGCTTAAAGATGCCATTTGGAGAGGTGATAGAATCTTGTTGGAGGTGGTCTTAGAGATGCCATCCAAGAATGGTTGTTGAGTTGTAAGTTGTAAGTCAGAAGAATGAGTATTCATAATGGTGTCCGTGTCTGGAACGTATCTTAACTGTATCTGGACACTTGTAATGAGAAACATAATAGCATCTGTGTCTGGAGCGTCTCTGAACTGTATCTGGTAGTTGGAATCTGAGTGAGCAATAGAATAGCATCCGTGTCTGGAGCATCTCTGAGCTGCATCTGAACTTTGTATTTGAGTAAGCAATAGAATAGCATCTGTGTCTGGAGCGTCTCTGAGCTGGGGAAACTCAGAATAAGTGACAGAATGGAAACCATATCTGGAGCGTATCTGGACTGTATCTGAAGTTGAGATCTGAATGAGTAGCAGAATGACTTTCGTGTCTGGAGTGTATCTGAATTGTATCTGATAGTTGAAATCTGAATAAGTATCAGGATGGCATCCGTACCCGGAGCGTATCTGAACTGTATCTGAAATCTGAATAAGTGACAGAATGGCAACCGTATCTGGAGCGCATCTGTACTGTATCTGAAATCTGAATCTGAATGAGCAACAGAATGACTTCCGCATCTGGAGTGTATCCATACTGTATCATGATTATATACTGTTAATGGTAGCTTGTTAATCTTATCCTGAAAAGGGTAAAATGTTAGTTGAAACACAAAGTTATGTTGCATGAAATGTATGATTCAATATATGTGCTTTATCAATGTTTATGATATATGGTTGTAATGTATGCGCATGTAAGCTGATTAGTTGTCTTGCTGAGGAAAATAAATCTTTGACAGCTGGGGATAATAAAACCCTTGACTGCTGCCGGGGAAAATAAATCCCTGACTGCTGAGGATAAGAAATCCTGGGCGAATGTTGGAGATTAGAAATCCTTGACAACTTCTGTGGGGATGTGAGGATCCTTCATGTCTTGAAGTTGGGATATTGACAAAAATCTGTTGTGAGAGTAATGCCAAACTGTTGGAGAAATTTTCTTGGGAAATCCATAGAACTTTGATGACTTCTATTGGGGGTTACACAAAGGAAATCCTTGATCTGCTGGAGAATAAGGAAGACTCTGATGACTTATGCGAAAAGTAAGAATGCGAATCTTCATTCTATTTAAGGAGCAATAAAACTTTGGTGACTTCACTGGGGAAATAAGAATGAGAATCTTCATTCTGTTGGGGAGTAAAAACTTTGTGGGGAAGAAGGCTTACTGCTGAGGAGTAAGTTCAGGAGTTTGGATTGTCTGCCACTCTACTGGGGAGTTATCCTAGGTTGGGGAGAGACAAAAGTTAACTATTATCTGGTTGATTTCCAGGCTTCGAAATAACTTGCTGGGGAGTTGGGGAAATTGGATGGTTTCCGCTGGGGATAGATAGTTTGAAATTTTGGCTCCGCTGCGGAAGAAGGTTTCAGCTCCGCCGGGGATCTGTAACTCAAAGTTTCTGCTCCGCTGGGGATCTGTAACTCAAAGTTTTTGCTCCGTTGGGGATTGGGAGTTTGAGTTTTAACTCTGATGAGGATTGAAGGTTTGAAATTATAACTCCGCTGGGGATATGTATTTCAAGGTTTTGGCTCCGCTGGGGATCTAGATGATGTACTGTAGGGATTGCTCCTGGAATAGCCTAAACATGTTTTCCTATCCTTTCAACCTGTCAGTAATTGTTCTTTTCCACTTTGTTTATTTGTAAACAGTAATTATGTTCAAATGCATATGTTCATCAGTGAATCATTGGATGTTTTTGCAAATGAAAACACAAGTGTAAAAGAAAAAGACAAATAGCTTTTGCAATTTGAAAGAGACATCTTTCTATTTACTTTGAGCAAGTGTTTTGTACAAAGGAGACAGGCATCCTAGTAAGAGGATGGTGTCATAAAAACGAGAAAAATTTATACAAAGATAGTTATGTGTGTAAAAATCCCATGGGGTTTCCATTCCGCTATAGCCTTCGTATCTCCGAATATCTTGTCCCTCTGTTGCTTCGTCCGAAGATGATTGGATTGATCAGAAGCTCCAGGTTTGTCTGTGAAGAGATTGTCCTTAAAGTGATCCGACGAGACATAGTCATACACTTTAATTCCCTAACTTTTTCCTGGACTGCCCTTTCGGGTTTTCAGTCCACCGGGAAACCCTTTTTTGCCCAAGTCGCCCTTTCGGGTTTTCAACTTGCCAGGTGTACATATTTTTTTGTTTATCCCTAATTTTTTCCTGAACCGCCCTTTCGGGTTTTCGATTCACCGGGATGCCCTTTTTTGCCAAGGTGTGTCAACCTAGCGGGTCATTTATGTGCAATATCTTTTGACTATGTCTAAATTCGCAGGGTGCGGCAAGTCGTCGCCGTCCATGGTGGTTAAGATCATTGCCCCACCAGAAAAGATGTTCTTGATTACAAATGGTCCTTTGTAGGTCGGAGTCCATTTGCCCCTGGGATCACTTTGCGGCAAGATGATACGCTTGATTACCAGATCTCCAACTTGATATACCTGGCGTCTGACTTTCTTGTTGAAAGCCTTGATCATCCGTTTTTGATACGTCTGACCATGGAAAACAGCAGTAAGTCTCTTTTCGTCAATCAAGTTTAGCTGATCAAGTCGGGTCTGGATCCAATCTTCTTCACTCAAACCAGCGTCTTTCATGATTCTCAAAGAGGGAATCTGAACCTCGATAGGTAAAACAACCTCCATGCCATATACCAAAGAATAGGGTGTTGCCCTAGTTGATGTGTGTGTCGTGGTACGGTACCCGTGAAGAGAAAACGGTAGCATTTCATGCCAGTCCTTGTAGGTGACTATAATCTTTTGTATGATCTTCTTGATATTTTTGTTATCAGCTTCGACTGCACCATTCATCTTTGGCCGGTAGGGAGATGAATTGTGATGTTGAATCTTGAACTGCTTGCACAGGGAGGTGATCATATTATTGTTAAGGTCTGTACCGTTATCAGTGATGATCCTTTTGGGGATACCATACCGGCATATAAGGTTCTGCTTGATGAAGCGGGCAACAACATTCTTTGTAACAGATGCGAAGGAAGATGCTTTGACCCACTTGGTAAAATAGTCAATGGCCACCAGAATGAAGCGGTGTCCATTGGATGTTGTAGGCTTGATCTCTCCAATCATGTTGATTCCCCACATTGCGAAAGGCCAAGGAGCTGTTAGGACATTTAGAGGAACTGGAGGCACGTAGACCTTGTCTGCATAGATTTGACATTTGTGACAAGTGCGGGAGTGTTAGTAGTCAGCTTCCATGGTAGACCAGTAGTAGCCTGCCCGTAGAATCTTCTTAGCCATCGTATGCCCGCTAGAGTGAGTGCCAAAGGTGCCCTCATGTAATTCAGCCATAATTATTTCAGCTTCAATCTTGTCCACACAACGGAGTAGAATAGAATCATGACTGCGTTTGTACAATATTCCATTACTTAGGAAGAACTTAGCCGAGAATCTCCTTAAGAACTTTTTGTCATTGACTGAAGCTCCTTTGGGATATTCTTGAGCCTCGAGATACCTTTTGACTTCATGAAACCAAGGTTGGTCCACTATTTCTTCGGTGTTAATCTCGTGACAGTGTCTCGATTCGTCCATCTGTTCAATGGTAATTTGGGGAGCCTCATTGTCCTAATCAAGTTTAAACATGGATGACATTGTAACTAGAGCATCTGCTAGCTGATTTTCTTCTCGCGGGAAGTGCTCGAAGGTAATCTGCTCGAAATATGGTAACAATGTCAAGACATGTTCTTTGTAAGGGATGAGGTTTGGATTTTTAGTATCCCACTCTCCTTTGATCTGACTGATGACCAAATTTGAGTCCCCAAACACATCTAAGGATTTGATTCCCAAGTCTATGGCAGCCTTGAGTCCAAAGATGCATGCTTCATACTCTGCCATGTTATTTGTACAGTTTACGCAAAGTCTGGCGGTGAAAGGAGTATGGCAACCAACTGTGGATATAAGCACATCATCGATACTGTTTCCAAGTGCATTGGAGGCCCCATTAAATTATAGGGTCCATCGGGATCCTTGTTCAGGTCCGTCATATGGTCTGAACTCTTCAATGTTGTCCAATGTCATGATGTCTTCGTGAGGGAAGTCGAACTTCATGGATTGGTAATCTTCGACAGCTTGATGGGCCAGATGATCGGCTAGCACACTCCTCTTTATAGCTTTTTGGGTCGTGTACTGTATGTCATATTCCGTTGGGATCATCTACCATCTAGCTATTCTTCCAGACAAAGCAGGCTTCTCAAAGATGTACTTGATCGGATCCATCTTAGATATCAGCAAAGTGGTATGAGTCAACATGTACTGCCTTAGCCGGCGAGCAGCCCATACCAAAGCGCATCAAGTTTTCTCGAGCAGTGAGTATCGGGTCTCACAGTCTGTTGTACCCCAAAATTTGCCCTCCCATATTCTTCAAGAAATTTCCAAGTCAAGCTTCAAAAATCTCCCCAAGGGTTGCACAGTCAAAGATCTCCTATACAGTCAAGATTAGGGTTTTTGTTCTGATCAAGAAAAGGAAGTTTTCAAGGGCCCAATCAAGTCTCATATGCTTACAAATATGGTCAAGCATCCTCATATCAAGTTTCAAGGCTTTCAGCACAAAATTGCACAGTCAAAACCCTAAATTGCACTACAGTCAACTGTAGGGGCAAAATGGTCATTTGACAGTCAAAAGTTCAAATTTTTGGTCAACATATCATTTTGAAGCCACAAACATCATTGGATCAATGCTTGATCATGATTCTCAAAATTTGGCTCAGAAATCATCAAGATGCAAAAGTTTCCTTATTTGGACAGCTGAAAAAAAGTCAACTGTAAATTGACCAGGGCATAACTTTCACATGGATTATCAGAAAAATTCCATCCAAAGCTCATTTTGAAGAGAAAGACATTTCCTACAACTCATCTTCATACTTCAAGTCCAAGAAATGCTCTCACAAAAAGTTATCAATTTCAACATTATAGGTCATTTTCAAAAGTCAACAAAAAGGGACTTTAAGTCAAAGGCCATAACTTGAGATTGGTAAATCAAAATGACATGGGACCAAAGGCATTGGTTAGAGGACTCAAAGACCTTTCCAAAATGTCCAAGAACATGAGAAAAGCTTAAAAATTGAGCAAGTTATGCCTTGTAGAAGTTGGGAAATATTTGGACATTTTGAAAAGCCAACATTGATCCAAATGACCTAAAATTGCTAATGGGCCCATTTTTCTTCCATAATTCATCATCCATGACATGTGCACGACCACTTGGCCCAAAGGGAAGTATTCTCTCATTTTTTATTTATTTATTTGAATTTTTATTTATATTAATTCACTTAAATCAATTAAATGTGTGAAAAATACTTAACTTAACCTAACAAATCTTTTTGTACATGTTTTAGACTCAATAATTCGTGCACATTCAAATATGGGAAGATTTGGTTTGATTGGATCCTAATTGATACAAAATTGTATGGAAAAGATTGAAAAAACAAAGCTTGAAAATCCAATCTTCAAAATCATGATTGCAAGAGATTTTGAACAAGTTTTCTAACCTAATTGACTCAATACAAAAGCCTGATCACAACCCTAATGCAAATACACACTAAGCTGCGCAAAAGAACACAAAGCAAACTTGAAATTTTCTCTAAAAAAGTCAAAACTGAAAGTACACTTCCAGGGCGATTCAAGACCTAATTCTTCTTCCATTAGCTTCCTCAAGGTCTACTGGACATATTCCAATCAAAAACAACAATCAAAACGCCCAGAATCGGTATAATGAAGTCAGACTGTCTCAAACAAAATCCATGATCGTATTTTGACATATAGGCATTCTTATGGCATTTTAATTACTGATTTACATTCCTTATGCCTTTCTAATGCTAACCATATGATTCGATTATGTTTTTATGCTGTGTACACGATTATGCCATTGGTGATTTTTAGGGTTTGCAGAGCTTCAGATTAGGGGTTTTTAATCAAGGAAAAATTGGTCTTCAAAACCCATACCATTAGATTCAGCAGGTTTGAACGATCACAAACCACCCATCGCGCCTAATTTATGAATGTCCTAGGCCTAATCGTTATTTTCTCAAAACCGGCCTAAAAGAACATTCAGAAAACCGTGGCCTATGTGTTTGGTGTTTCAGGAATAACGAGGAAGATGACTTCGTGGCTGCCAGCGATTGGCTCATTTAAATCTCGCGCGCTAACCACCACTAACTATTGTTTTCTTATTATATTATTCTTGGTTCATTTAATCTACAGATAAGCAATTTAGCACGGTTGGCAAGCGTGTTGGCTAGTGAAGTGCATGACCTGGGTTCGAGCCCCAGGTCTTCAATAATTTCAATATCATTTTTCTATTAACCATCACATGCAGCTTCGCTCACTGGAGACCATGATACACCTCTTAATCCAACCATTCACGTGCCCCTGGAGATCAAATCAAAGGCATAGAGTGGAGGAACATCATAAACTCAGGTCAACCTTGCTACACGCTAGTGGGAAAGTCAAACAGACCTGAAGGACATTGGGCCTGAATCACTAAGGCCATACCTCCTAATTTGGGGTCTGAACCCCCTAGGTTTGCATAATTCCTTTGCTTTCTTTATTTCTTTTCAATTCTATTTTCATTTTAATTATTACTTTTTAGTTAATTAATTATTTTTTATAAAAATACAAAATATCATAAAAAATCAGAAAAGAATTAAATTGATAAATATTTTTATTTGTAGTATTTTCATAAATAAATTTGCATGTAAATGAATTAGTTTAAAATAGAGTTTTAATTTTAATTTCTTTCATAACAAAAATCTAAAAAATATAGAACTAGGTTTAATTAATGTTTTATGCCTTTTCAATTTTTCTTGTTCACCATATTATTTATTTTATTTATTTTCATAATTAAAATTGTATATAAAAATTAGGTCTAATTTAGGTTAAATTTTAACGTCTTCTTAATAAATTAAAATAAAATAGAATTAGGGTTAGCGTTTAATTGCAATTAATTTTTTCTATTAAATCCTAAAATATTAAAAATACCAAAAACATCTTTTTTAATTAATTAACTTTATCATTAATTTGATTTTTGCAAAAGGGTCCAACGCCCTCGTTCGTAATTTCTTATTTCTTTGTATATTTATTTTATTTCGTTTGAATAATTATGTATCTGTCCCGAAGCCATGTAAATTACTTCTCGCACTTCTCAATTCTTTATTTACCTTGTTTATTTATTTTCTGTCAAATCGGGTCCTGGTTAATTTTGGCGATGTGGACCCGCGCCATTTGTAATAGCTTTAGATTTACTTTTCCTCGCAACTTTTAACTGTTAAAACAAAGCATGAAAGACTGTATGGACAAAATAAAAACAAGCATAGAACACCAATGACATGACAAGATAAATAACTGAAAACGACACACAATTCGCACACACCACCCCTAGGGTACGCCTCACTGTTGCCTTGCCTCGAAAGGTGATCGTCGAGTAGAGGATGTCTTAGTAAGTCCTCATGATCCGGGAACCTGGCATGAGGGTAGCTTCTAAGGTGTCTTCCCATTGCTCTGGTGATCACCATGTCCCGAACCTCGAATTGACCCGAACACCTCCAACGGTGGTGCTACCTACCTCTCAATGGTGGGATGGCACTACTTTAAAGGACATTTACACAGACGAATTCCTTAGGGTAGGTAGACGACTCTAGATACTTGCTCTAAATTTCAAAACAAAACAAAATACTTTTCACACCAACACATTTTCAAAAAGCTTTCGAAAGCATTTTTCAAACACTCTTGAGGACCGATACAAGAGTCGAACTGAAATTTTCAAAGAAACTTTTTAAAACCCACATTGAAAAGCAAACAAACCATTTTTGAAAACACAAATGAGCAAGTATCTAAGAGCCCATGGATAACCATGGATAGAAAGGGTGCTAGCACCTTCCCTTTCTATAACCTACCTCCCGAACCGAGAGCAATCTCTTTAAGGAATTTTTCTGTGCTTTTGTCCTTTCCATTTGGAGAAAATAAAAGACGGTGGCGACTCTTGCTTCCGCGACATTTCGCGAACCAGCGTTAAACAGTCAGTTCCAGATCCACCGATCACAGAACTGGCGACTCTGCTGGGGATATCTTTATAAAGTGAGGTGTACCTTAGGGATAGTTCATAACTGTGTTTTCAATTGCTTTCTTTGCTTGCTTTAAATTGTGGGACTGTCTTGGGAGTTCTATAGATCCTAACCCAGATCTGGGGGATACCTTCTTAGAAAGTAGCAACAAGGCTGTGAGGGAACTGTGCGGGGTATACCGACATGGTTGAAATAGTCTGCTACGTTGATGTGGCACTTTGGTGTGTACCGGTAACCCTTGAGTTCAGTCAAGGAGAGTACGGGGCCTCCGCGTGGTGTCGTGAAGCATCAACAGACCTTAGGAACCTTAATTGAACTATCTTGGCCTCTTTAGGGTAGTGAGATAACTGACTTTGGTGCAGTCCGAGGTTGGTTGATACTCGATACTACACTCAATTGAGGGTTGCTTTCCTGGAATATTTCGGTCGCCAGTTCAGTGGCTAAATCGAAACGATGAACAATGAAAGCAATCCCGTGATGTTGGGACCCTTAGAACCCGGTTACTTCTAATAGGACAGGTTGAGCCCACCAACTTCAAAAGGGTAATACCCAGACCTCATGCTGGCCTTAAACTCTAAGGGCTTCTCTTGTGTGACTTGTGTGCCTTCGTACTTGACTATTTGCATGCTTGTTATCTAACACAGGAACTACTTGCAGGGTTTGCTTATAGTCCTTAATTGGGACTCATAGCAGGGTTTGCTAAGTCTTTTTGCAGGTTTTGTCCATAGTCCTTAAATAGGACTCATGGCAGGGTTACTAAGTTTGCTTGCAGGTTTTGTTTATAGTCCTTAATAAGGGCTCATAACAGGGTTTACTCACATTACCCCGTGCATAGCATGACATCATACCATTGCATGCATCCTGCATACATCCTAACCCATTTCAAGGATCTCAAGGGCTTGTGATGCAGGTCACGATGAATCAAACATCTAGCAAGGGGCAAAGAGGATTTATTTTCCTCTAGCCAAAGTTGTCAGGGGCTATGACCCACTCGATATGGTGAGCTCTGACTCCTGAAGAAGGTTCCCCTAACCAAGGTTGTTTGGAAATCAAAACCAACATGATGACTAAAGTCAGAGGCTATGACCCACTGGATATGGTGAGCCTTTGACCCTGGAAGAAGGACTCTCAACAATCCAAAGTTCCTTCAATCAAACTACCGGACCCAAATGCTAACAAATTTTCTTGTTTACCCCGCGAGGTCCTTGAAAACATTACATGCATGTCATACTCATCATTGCATAACAGGTATCCTTGTTGCAGGTCACTTACCTTTCTCGCTGTTTATTTCAGCAATGGCTTCACAACAAGATAACCAGGACCTTCACGCTCAAGAGACTCAGTTCAGGGAAATCTTCCTAGGTCTATCCAAGGGGCAGGAAGAGTTGAGGACACTCCTCATGGGGAATCTGATCAGAAAGAGTCCTGAAGATGACAAGGACGAACAGCTGAAACGTCTACAAGCTGAGGTAGACACATTGAAAACCCAGATGCTGGGGCAAAGGGCCCTCATTCAAGGTTTAGCTCAGGAGCAAGGAGATCTGAGGGCCATGATCAGTCAGCTTCATCAAGGCATGAAGCAATCAGCCCAAATCAGGGACCAGGCCATGGAACAGCTTCCAAGAAGGCAAAGGTCGGGTCCAATGAATAGACCTCTCCGAGTCGCTACTACTTCACAGGTCCAACAACGACCTCGCCAAGAACAGCAGTTTGATCAGAACAGGCCGAACGAGCCCAAGAGACAATTCACCAACATCAACATGCCATGGTCACGAGCTTTGCAGCACATGTTGAGGATGAACCTGATTGCGGTGATCAACCCTCCTGCAAATCCAAAGACTTCCTCTCCGAATTACAACCCGGAAGCAAGGTGCGCGTACCATTCTGGTAGCCCGGGGCACGATACTGAGGATTGTTGGGCACTGAAGTACAAGATTCAGAACATGATCGATGCTAAAGAGATCGAGTTCGAGCCCGCCGAGACTCCCAACATGGTCACTGCTCCCATGCCAAGACATGGCTAGGATAGAAAGCACTTTTTGTTCATTTGAATTCAAGTTGTAATTTTATTTTGATTGTTCAAGCATTCTATTCATGTCAAACATTGTTATTTCATTAATGCATCGCATATGTCCGTTTTGAAGCAATATATTCGTATTCACTATACGCAAATTATTTTCATATTTTTTCTGATGATCAACTCTTAATTAATAATTCTAAGCCTCTTGAGGGAGGATGACGAAAACGATACCATAATCTACAATATGCTTTTGAACAGACCCTGCTGATGAGGTACAGGCATTGTTTCAATCCCTAAACACTGGAGTTATAAGGATGATAATCCCTCGTCAACCCCTCTGAGCCAAAGAAGTAGGAGTTTTTTCTTTTCGAAATTTAAAACCCTTAATCATAACCTGGGGCAGGGTAGTCTCTCAATTGATCCAAGTGCATAACGAATGGCACCAAAGAGATCCTTACAAAACGAAGAAAGACAGTGATGGTTCCGAATAATCAATAAAGAAAGGCAGTCATTATCTCAAAAAATAAAAAACCCATTAAGTCAAAACCCATGAAGGAGACTTACAAAACTGGGGCATCCCGCTGACTGTAATTCCAAAAAAGGAAACAGTTCAGGCAAAAAAAGAAAGGGATAACAAAAATCAAGAAAGAGGTCTTACAAACCCTCAACAAAAAAGGAATGACTGCCTATTCAAAATAAGTTATCAACATCTGAATCATCATTGGAGAATCAGAGCAAAGACTCAAACGAGGTCTAACGTATGATCAACTGAGTTTAGGTTTGGAGAACATCACGAAGAGTGGGTGGGTACAAATAATTTGAGCCTTTATCCTTTGTTTCTTAAACCGTGAACCAGGCCACGTTATAACCCTTAAAAGTCCTAGCTGAAGCATGGGTTAGTTCGAAAGCATACTGTTACGAAAGGTATCCTGACTCCTTAAGGCCTACGGTAAATACGGTGTTGACATCACGTTTTACAAACATTCATTTGTTTTATGAAAAAAGAATGCATTTTCAAAATCTTCAAGACAGACATAGGCTTTGCATTTTTAACATAACTTTGGTTGCATATGACTTTTTGTTTGAACAGCATAGAAATTCGCACGACGAATGCCTAATGAACAGAAGTACTTCCAATCAAGGGGCAGACATGACCATGGTCCATTATCTGGGGCAGTCCAATCAAGATTCGGAGAATCTCTCAAAGGTCAAATAGCCTGGGGCAAATCTCCGCCTGAGTCACTTGGGGCATTCCAACAACGAATCTTGCCTGATCAAACACCTTCTGGCAGCATGACAAAACACTTCTAACAGGGGCAACTCCCTACATTCTGAGAATGCGGACATAGTCGAAAAAATACTACGCAAAATCAAAGACCCGCTAGGTTGACATACCTAGGCAAAAATTAGGGCTTCCCGGCGAACCAAAAGGGTTCGGGAAAAATGAGGGATGAAATGAAAAATCTGTACACCCGGCAAGTCGAAAACCTGAAAAGGCGGCTTGGGCAAAAATGGGTATCCCGGTGGACTGAAAACCCGAAAGGGCGGTCCAGGCAAAAGTTAGGGATCAAAAGCGTACGACTATGTCCTGTCATCTTGTCACCTGCCTACCAGAAGAAGGTTTGACCCTCAACAACTATCAGTACCTCACAGGTCTTCATCTCCCATAGAAACAGGGGCAATAAAGAGCTGTCTGAGCAATCTAATTGTTCTATCCACTAAAGTACCAAGGTAGGTTCAGCTAAAGAACATGACCAGATACCTTAAATCCCCAGAGAGTAAGTCAGCAACCAGTACGTTCTTCTCCAAGCAGAGTTAACAAATCTCAAGGAAGTTGGGTATCCTCCAGCAGATATCAACATCCCCCAGCAGCGTATATACATGTATTCATAACAAGCATCCCCGGCAGTCTTGGTCTAAAGATTGTTCCCCGGCGGCATATCAACATTCAAAGGAACCATTTCCCCCGTATACCAAAATCTCCCCAGGAGAGTCCAATCTAATTCCCCAGGAAAATTGGAGTCCATCTCCCCAAGAAGTAAGCTTATCCCCAGTAGATTCTGGAAGCTTATCCCTCGCAGAGTACGAACGCGTCGTCCGGCCTTATTCAAAGAGTTATTTCCTTAACAGGATATAACTGGGTTATCCTCAGCCAAAAGCCACGGAAAGATCGTCGTCGACAGAATCTTCTTATCCCCAGCGAAGTCTATCAGCACTTCCAATACAGCAGAGATATCCTCAGCAAGTCATTCTCAACAATTCAGCAAAAGCATCTCTGTCCCCACAGAGTATCACTCCCCAGCATGGTCGCTAGAGTATCTTTTCTCCCCGCAGAATCGTCCATTTGCCAAGTTTATTCCCCAACGGAGTCATCTTCTCCTACCGGTATTCTTGCAGTTATCATCCCCAGCAGAAGCAAAATCTATTCTTCAACATCAGCCCAGGATATGACTTCCCGGCACCCGTCAAGGATTTACTTTCCTAGACGAAAACATACATTCATAAAACATCACATACATCATTATAGCATGCATAGACGCATTATGTCATACAAATCTCATTTATGTTGAGAACATCATTGCTTGATCCATATCATGCATTGCGTATGACTGACCTTTATCTTTCAGGAAAGATTCAGTTGAAATTCTCAATCATCTTTCAAGACCTAGACCGGTTCAGTTAATCGATTCCAAAGATTTCTTATCCAGTCCCAGGCCTTCTCTAGTCCAGCTAAATCGACTCCCAACAGATTTTTCTGATAAAGACTCAACAGAAGTTATTTCAGATTATAATCTCCTACGGTTCCCTCTCCGACGGTGAGTGAGGTGGTAAGTCCTTTTCAGATGTTTCCCTCTCCGACGGTGAGTGAGGTGATAGTCTCCTACGGTTCCCTCTCCGACGGTGAGTGAGGTGGTAAGTCCTTTTCAGATGTTTCCCTCTCCGACGGTGAGTGAGGTGATAGTCTCCTACGGTTCCCTCTCCGACGGTGAGTGAGGTGGTAAGTCCTTTTCAGATGTTTCCCTCTCCGACGGTGAGTGAGGTGATAGTCTCCTACGGTTCCCTCTCCGACGGTGAGTGAGGTGGTAAGTCCTTTTCAGATGTTTCCCTCTCCGACGGTGAGTGAGGTGATAGTCTCCTATGGTTCCCTCTCCGACGGTGAGTGAGGTGGTAAGTCCTTTTCAGATGTTTCCCTCTCCGACGGTGAGTGAGGTGATAGTCTCCTACGGTTCCCTCTCCGACGGTGAGTGAGGTGGTAAGTCCTTTTCAGATGTTTCCCTCTCCGACGGTGAGTGAGGTGATAGTCTCCTACGGTTCCCTCTCCGACGGTGAGTGAGGTGGTAAGTCCTTTTCAGATGTTTCCCTCTCCGACGGTGAGTGAGGTGATAATTCCTTTTCAGATGGTTCCCTCTCCGACGGTGAGTGAGGTGATAATTCCTTTTCTATGGTTCCCTCTCCGACGGTGAGTGAGGTGATAATTCCTTTCAGATTATAATTGCCTATGGTTCTCTTCCCGATACTGCAAAGATGGTAATTCCCGCTAAGATTTTTCTCAACGAGCGTTGTTGAAGTTAAAGTCGCCCAAGGTTCTCTTACCATTCATACTAAGGTAGTAACCATCCCTGGTTCATTCATCATCTTGTGAAGCTCCAGACCCAGCTCCTGTAACCAGTCAGGACATATCTATGCCAAGCATCTGAAATCAACTCCTGCAACGTGTCAGGTACTCATGTTTCTTTTGCAGGTATGCAGGTTCTCGCTAAGGAATCTCTTACGCGATCAACATCCAGATGGCATCTATAAGCCCATCATCCTATTCATCAATCCCCGAATGGCATCTATAAGCCCATTCCACCATCACTGCTACTATGTGAGCGCAAATTTCTGGGCACTCTAGTGTTCAATCATCTTCTACCATCGGATTACGAAAGGCACGTCAGCCAATCTGCATCCTCAGGTCTAAGTAGATTGAACAGGGGCAACTGTTGTACCCCAAAATTTGCCCTCCCATATTCTTCAAGAAATTTCCAAGTCAAGCTTCAAAAATCTCCCCAAGGGTTGCACAGTCAAAGATCTCCTATACAGTCAAGATTAGGGTTTTTGTTCTGATCAAGAAAAGGAAGTTTTCAAGGGCCCAATCAAGTCTCATATGCTTACAAATATGGTCAAGCATCCTCATATCAAGTTTCAAGGCTTTCAGCACAAAATTGCACAGTCAAAACCCTAAATTGCACTACAGTCAACTATAGGGGCAAAATGGTCATTTGACAGTCAAAAGTTCAAATTTTTGGTCAACATATCATTTTGAAGCCACAAACATCATTGGATCAATGCTTGATCATGATTCTCAAAATTTGGCTCAGAAATCATCAAGATGCAAAAGTTTCCTTATTTGGACAGCTGAAAAAAAGTCAACTGTAAATTGACCAGGGCATAACTTTCACATGGATTATCAGAAAAATTCCATCCAAAGCTCATTTTTAAGAGAAAGACATTTCCTACAACTCATCTTCATACTTCAAGTCCAAGAAATGCTCTCACAAAAAGTTATCAATTTCAACATTATAGGTCATTTTCAAAAGTCAACAAAAAGGGACTTTAAGTCAAAGGCCATAACTTGAGATTGGTAAATCAAAATGACATGGGACCAAAGGCATTGGTTATAGGACTCAAAGACCTTTCCAAAATGTCCAAGAACATGAGAAAAGCGTAAAATTTAGCAAGTTATGCCTTGTAGAAGTTCGGAAATATTTGGACATTTTGAAAAGCCAACATTGATCCAAATGACCTAAAATTGCTAATGTGCCCATTTTTCTTCCATAATTCATCATCCATGACATGTGCACGACCACTTGGCCCAAAGGGAAGTATTCTCTCATTTTTTATTTATTTATTTGAATTTTTATTTATATTAATTCACTTAAATCAATTAAATGTGTGAAAAATACTTAACTTAACCTAACAAATCTTTTTGTACATGTTTTAGACTCAATAATTCGTGCACATTCAAATATGGGAAGATTTGGTTTGATTGGATCCTAATTGATACAAAATTGTATGGAAAAGATTGAAAAAAAAAAGCTTGAAAATCCAATCTTCAAAATCATGATTGCAAGAGATTTTGAACAAGTTTTCTAACCTAATTGACTCAATACAAAAGCCTGATCATAACCCTAATGCAAATACACACTAAGCTGCGCAAAAGAACACAAAGCAAACTTGAAATTTTCTCTAAAAAAGTCAAAACTGAAAGTACACTTCCAGGGCGATTCAAGACCTAATTCTTCTTCCATTAGCTTCCTCAAGGTCTACTGGACATATTCCAATCAAAAACAACAATCAAAACGCCCAGAATCGGTATAATGAAGTCAGACTGTCTCAAACAAAATCCATGATCGTATTTTGACATATAGGCATTCTTATGGCATTTTAATTACTGATTTACATTCCTTATGCCTTTCTAATGCTAACCATATGATTCGATTATGTTTTTATGCTGTGTACACGATTATGCCATTGGTGATTTTTAGGGTTTGCAGAGCTTCAGATTAGGGGTTTTTAATCAAGGAAAAATTGGTCTTCAAAACCCATACCATTAGATTCAGCAGGTTTGAACGATCACAAACCACCCATCGCGCCTAATTTATGAATGTCCTAGGCCTAATCGTTATTTTCTCAAAACCGGCCTAAAAGAACATTCAGAAAACCGTGGCCTATGTGTTTGGTGTTTCAGGAATAACGAGGAAGATGACTTCGTGGCTGCCAGCGATTGGCTCATTTAAATCTCGCGCGCTAACCACCACTAACTATTGTTTTCTTATTATATTATTCTTGGTTCATTTAATCTACAGATAAGCAATTTAGCACGGTTGGCAAGCGTGTTGGCTAGTGAAGTGCATGACCTGGGTTCGAGCCCTAGGTCTTCAATAATTTCAATATCATTTTTCTATTAACCATCACATGCAGCTTCGCTCACTGGAGACCATGATACACCTCTTAATCCAGCCATTCACGTGCCCCTGGAGATCAAATCAAAGGCATAGAGTGGAGGAACATCATAAACTCAGGTCAACCTTGCTAGACGCTAGTGGGAAAGTCAAACGGACCTGAAGGACATTGGGCCTGAATCACTAAGGCCATACCTCCTAATTTGGGGTCTGAACCCCCTAGGTTTGCATAATTCCTTTGCTTTCTTTATTTCTTTTCAATTCTATTTTCATTTTAATTATTACTTTTTAGTTAATTAATTATTTTTTATAAAAATACAAAATATCATAAAAAATCATAAAAGAATTAAATTGATAAATATTTTTATTTGTAGTATTTTCATAAATAAATTTGCATGTAAATTAATTAGTTTAAAATAGAGTTTTAATTTTAATTTCTTTCATAACAAAAATCTAAAAAATATAGAACTAGGTTTAATTAATGTTTTATGCCTTTTCAATTTTTCTTGTTCACCATATTATTTATTTTATTTATTTTCATAATTAAAATTGTATATAAAAATTAGGTCTAATTTAGGTTAAATTTTAATGCCTTCTTAATAAATTAAAATAAAATAGAATTAGGGTTAGCGTTTAATTGCAATTAATTTTTTCTATTAAATCCTAAAATATTAAAAATACCAAAAACATCTTTTTTAATTAATTAACTTTATCATTAATTTGATTTTTGCAAAAGGGTCCAACGCCCTCGTTCGTAATTTCTTATTTCTTTGCATATTTATTTTATTTCGTTTGAATAATTATGTATCTGTCCCGAAGCCATGTAAATTACTTCTCGCACTTCTCAATTCTTTATTTACCTTGTTTATTTATTTTCTGTCAAATCGGGTCCTGGTTAATTTTGGCGATGTGGACCCGCGCCATTTGTAATAGCTTTAGATTTACTTTTCCTTGCAACTTTTAACTGTTAAAACAAAGCATGAAAGACTGTATGGACAAAATAAAAACAAGCGTAGAACACCAATGACATGACAAGATAAATAACTGAAAACGACACACAATTCGCATACACCACCCCTAGGGTACGCCTCACTGTTGCCTTGCCTCGAAAGGTGATCGTCGAGTAGAGGATGTCTTAGTAAGTCCTCATGATCCGGGAACCTGGCATGAGGGTAGCTTCTAAGGTGTCTTCCCATTGCTCTGGTGATCACCATGTCTCGAACCTCGAATTGACCCGAACACCTCCAACGGTGGTGCTACCTACCTCTCAATGGTGGGATGGCACTACTTTAAAGGACATTTACACAGACGAATTCCTTAGGGTAGGTAGACGACTCTAGATACTTGCTCTAAATTTCAAAACAAAACAAAATACTTTTCACACCAACACATTTTCAAAAAGCTTTCGAAAGCATTTTTCAAACACTCTTGAGGACCGATACAAGAGTCGAACTGAAATTTTCAAAGAAACTTTTTAAAACCCACATTGAAAAGCAAACAAACCATTTTTGAAAACACAAATGAGCAAGTATCTAAGAGCCCATGGATAACCATGGATAGAAAGGGTGCTAGCACCTTCCCTTTCTATAACCTACCTCCCGAACCGAGAGCAATCTCTTTAAGGAATTTTTCTGTGCTTTTGTCCTTTCCATTTGGAGAAAATAAAAGACGGTGGCGACTCTTGCTTCCGCGACATTTCGCGAACCAGCGTTAAACAGCCAGTTCCAGATCCACCGATCACACAGTCGGTAAACTTTTTTCTAAGGTAATAAATGGCATGCTCTTTTCGGCCAGAGTCGTCATGCTTCCCCAGTACGCACCTCATTGAATTCTCTAGGATGGTCAGATACATGATTAGCGGTCTTCCTTCGACGGGTGGCATCAAGATAGGAGGTTCTAGCTAATACTCCTTTATTTTATCGAAAGCAAATTGACAGTCATCATTCCATCGAACTACCTGATATTTCTTCAACAGCTTGAAGATTGGTTCACAAGTAGATGTTAGGTGAGATATGAACCTTGCAATGTAGTTTAGGCGTCCCAAGAAACCTCTGACCTCCTTCTCAGTGCGAGGAGCAGGCATTTCTTGTATAGCTTTGACTTTGGCAGGATCAACTTCGATGCCTTTGTTGCTGACAATGAAACCTAAGAGTTTACCGGACTGGACTTCGAATGTACACTTGTTTGGATTCAATTTGAGCTTGTACTCCTTCAACCTGACAAACAGCTTTTGCAAGTGATCAAGGTGTTCTTCTTCAGTTTGTGATCGGGATATCATGTCATCTAAGTAGACCTTTATCTCATGATGTATCATGTCATGAAACAAAGCTACCATGGTGCATTGATAGGTTGCCCCGGCATTCTTCAGTCTGAATGGTATCACTTTGTAGTAGAACGTACCCCACTGTGTAACAAAAGTAGTTTTCTCCATGTCCTCAGGTTCCATTTTGATCTGGTTATAGCCTGAGAATCCGTCCATGAAAGAAAATACTTTGTGCTGAGCTGTGTTATCAACCAGGATGTCGATGTGCGGAAGTGGAAAGTCATCTTTAGGGCTGACCCTGTTTAAATCTCTATAATCCATGCACATTCTGACTTTGTCGTCCTTCTTAGGAACGGGAACAATGTTAGAAACCCATTGTGGATAGGAAGTAACAGCCAGAAATCCATCATTGAATTGCTTCATAACTTCTGCTTTGATCTTCTCGGACATGTCAGGTCTCATGCGGCGGACCTTTTGTTTCACTGGTGGACAGTCTTCTCTTGTGGAGAGACGGTGTACCACAATGTCTGTATCGAGTCCCGGCATGTCTTCTTATAACCAGGAAAAGATCTCAACATAATCATGTAGTAGCTGAATTAGGCGCTCTTTGACACTCGGCTCTAGATTGGCACCTATCTTGATTTCCTTTTTGTCATCCTCAGTTCCCAAGTTGATTGTATCCAACTGCTCTTCATAAGGCTGAATTGCTCTTTCCTCTTGCTGTAATAATCTGGCCAACTCCCCTGGTACCTCATAATCTTCCTCACCTTCGTATTCTGCTTGGTTGATCAGATCTTGAGAGTCACTGAAGGCTATAGCAGTATCGTTACCCATGGGTTCCGAAATGGAAGGGTACCTGCATTTGTGAGTGTGGGTGTATGTAAGGGCATAGCCATCTTAAAACAACAAAATGTAAAAGAAAGACAATGAGCATAAAAGGTTTATATATGAAAAGCGTCCATGATTCATTAAAATGACATATGAAATGAAATAAGAACCCTTACAAATGGACCTATGTGCCTCGGGTAAGACACAAGGTTGAAAAAGTACGAATTGTTTGTAAATTATTACAGATCCAACATAAATGTAAAAGATAAATTACTACAGTATGAAAGTAATCGGAACAAAGTCTTTTTCTTCCCGGTTGCACAGTCCTCCGTCAACAGTAGGAAAAATCCAGTCTTCCAGGCTGCCCTCTTCTTCATTGTCCTCTAGTGCATTAATCCCTCGGTGGCTGATCTTCACAGGTGGACCTCCGGCACGGGAGTGGCGCACGGCCTTCTGACCAGTCGAAGTAAATCCCAAGCCGCATTTGTCTGATTTGAAAAGAAAATCTGGAAGCTGCCCCCAGATTGTGCTTCCGCCTTCTTCCACCACTGCCCTAGCATCCTTGAGAGATGACATCTGAGGCGGAGTTCTGGAAATCATAGGTACAGAGGGCATTGTCTTGGTCGACGCTATCTCCTGAGCTACCTCTTCAAAATGCTGGAAAGGAGTTTCGATGAATTCTCCATCCAATTCTACATAACGGAAAGAATTCAGATGACTGATCATGTATTCCTCTTCGCCATGAATAGTTATGATTTTCCCCTGGACAAGGTACTTGAGCATTTGATGCAGAGTAGAAGTGACAGCTCCAGCATGATGGATCCAAGGTCATCCCAACAGGAAAGAATAGGAAGGACGGATGTCCATTACGTAGAATGTTGAATTGAACGTTTGGGTACCCACCTTGATCAGGATGTCCACCTCTCCATGGACCATCCTCTTAGAACCATCAAAGGCTCTGACAACGATATTGCTGGGTTTCAGGGTTAGGCCTTCACAATCCAACCTATCCAAGGATTTCTTTGGCAAGACATTTAAAGACGAACCAGTGTCTACCAGTACGTGTGCTAGGGTTGTCCCTCTGCATTCCACCGAGACATGCAAAGCATCATTATGTTTTCTCCCTTTCGAAGTTAAATCTGCATCGGAGAATCCTAGACCATTGTCAGCTGTTAAACTAGCCACACATTCCTGGAATTGATTAGTGGAGGTTTCTTGTGGCACGTGGGCCGTCTTCAAAAACTTGACCAAAGCTTTAGCATATGCCTCAGAGCACAGCAACAGAGCTAACATAGATATTTTGGAGGGGGTCTGCCCTAGTTGTTCCACCACATCATAATCACTTTTCTTGATTATTTTCAAAATTTCCTCCATTTCTTTTTGAGAGGTTTCAGGGATGACTAGTGATTGAGCCTTCGTCAAGACATGCTCCTCTTAAACATTCTTTCCTTTTTTCTCAGCAGCGGAAGTAAGGATGGGAATTGTATTGTTTTTGTCAGCGGGTACACTTGCAGGTACAATTACTAGTATAGGTGTAATCTTCGGAATGACCGCGGGTCCAAAGACTGCTGTTGGAGGAGAAATCTGTGGAGAAAAGATTCTTCCACTACGGGTAACTTTTCTTGTTCTGGCAATGTTACTGATGTTGGGATTATCTTCCTTAGAGATTTCTTCTTCAATGGTTTGTTCAATCTATTTTACACCATGGTAGTAGATTTCTCCACCATAGTTCCATGGTACCATTTTATCGGTTTTGTATGTGGTTGGTCCGGGCATTGTTATCTTCAACGGAGTAGTCACTGGAGCAGATGTAATCCTAATGGGTTTTATAGGAACCCTGGAAGGATTGGCGTATATGGTTATTATTGAAACTTCTGGAATTGGAATGGGTGAAATGGAAGCTTTCTCAAACAAAATTTCCTTGTTATCAATCAGTTGTTGGATTCCTTTCTTCAAAAGAGGAAAGTCAAATGGGGAGGACAGGGAAGCATGGCAATCTTGGTCACATTCTGGGAATACCCCCGCTTTCAACAAATTTAACTTGATGGTTAGGAGAGGAGTTGACAGTTCATCCACAGTAGAAACAAACATATCTTCTTCCACAGCATTGGCATTATGCCCATGCCTCGGCATTGGGGAGGAGATAACATTCGGCTTTTCAGGAGCTTCAAATTCATCTTCCTTTGCGTCAATCAGATCCTGAATCTTGTTCTTCAGGGGCCCAACAGTTGTTGTTGTCGTGCCCTGGACTTTCTGAATGGTAAGCACATATGGCGTTGGGATGGTAATGTGGAGAAGCAGTGTTAGGATTTTTAGGGGCCTCCTTTAGCATGGCCAGGTTCAACTTCAAGAGATGTGGTAAGACTTGAGCAGGAGTCATGTTTATCTTGGTGAATTGCCTTACAGGCCTTTCCACCCTTTGCTGGTTATTTCTCGGCTGATCATTTCTCGGCTGGTTGTTTCTCGGCTGGTCTGATGCAGACTTTTGAATCATAACGGCCCCCATTGTTGGGCATCTTTCAATTCTTCCCTGATTCCTCTGGGCATAGACAGCAGACACTTCCTTCTTTCCAGTGAAGAGTTTTTTTTGCAGCAGTTAAGGCAGATGCATCTTTCTGAATTTTCCCGCTTCTAATACCGGCTTCCACCCTCTCGCCAGTTAGGATCAACTCAGTGAAACCTGCAGAGGAGCTTCCAATCAGGTGATTAAAGAAATGACCTGACAGAGTCCCCAAGAACATGTCAACTAGCTCTCTTTCAGATAAAGGTGGTTGCACCCTTCCGGCCAAATCCCTCCATTTTTTGGTGTAGTCATTAAAGCCCTCATTGGCAGCCATAGCCATACTCTGTAGCTGAGTACGGGTTGGCGCCAAGTCGGCGTTGTATTAATACTGTTTATAGAAGGCGGATGCCAAATCTTCCCAATTATGCACATCAGACCTCTCCAACTGGTATAACCAATCAAGCTGCGTTCCCGAAAGACTATCCTGGAAAAAGTGGACCCACAGGTCTTTGTCAAAAGAATGTGGTTGAATTTTCCTGACATAAGATCGTAGGTGCATCTTGGGACAAGACACCCCATCGTACTTAGCAAACAGCGGCACTTTAAATTTTGGAGGGATTACAATTCCAGAAACCAACCCTAACTCCTCAAAATCCAACCCAGGTACTCTCTGCACTTCCATAGCAGCTAGACGTTCTTCCAAGTTTTTGTATTTGTCATCGGCCGGAGGGTACTATTGTTCAGAGTAGTCTTCATCCTCCTCTTCTTCTGCTTCAGAATCAGATGGCATTGTCATTCCCTTTCCTTTTCCTTCCCCCTCTTCAGATGTTGATGAGAATTCCAAAGTCCGTCTGGCTTGTCCTTCAAACCTTCTGCCCATGATAACCACACCGGATCGCTTCTTCTTCTTTTTCTCTTTTTATTTCTCTAGCAGAGTCTTGAGCTCCTCCTACCCCTTGGCTAAGGTCAAGAGTAGCTATTGAAATTGTGAATTCTGAGCTTGCAAATCTTTGACCGTTTGTTCAATATCCATCTTGCTGAAATAAACAGCAGAGAGATGAGGAAACTTGGTGTGAAGACCTGTTTATGCATATGGTGAATGATATGTATTCATGTAATGCTTTCAAGGATTCAGAAATTTAAATTTGTTTTAAACAACAAGGAAACACACGTCATATTAATAAGATAGAATTTGTTAGTACATCAATGCCCCATGGGCAAAATAATACAAAATTCTAAGGTAAAAAGACGTTGCGCATCCTCTTTGGTGCAATGTAGGTGTTGAGAGTCTTCTCTTCGTGAAGTAGCCGAGTGAGTTCTAAAACCTTCTTCTCGCTTGCGTAGAATTGGCCTTCGAAAGTATCGCGCTCTCCCTTGAGCTGTATCCAACTCCTTTATAGATCTTCGAGTGATGTTGGCATGTCAGGATGTAGGAGGGTGTATGGAACCTCTCCTTCCATAACAGGCTTTATAATCACAGGTAGAATGGCGGGGTAAGGCATCATAAGACTTTGGGTGTGGGTTCGTACCCACTTGAGGTAAGGCTCAAGAGGGATGGAATTCTTGTGTCCCAAGGTCTTACTGTCCACCTTGTTGGGCATCCTCCAAGCTCGTATGAACCTTTGTCGGAGTCCTTGATTGTCGTTGTCGAAGTCAAAAACCAAACCTTGAATCAGCATGTCATGTGGGCCATCCCTTCGGGCATAACCAAACTGTCTCAGGGATAAGCAAGGGTTGTAGGTGATGCCTCCCCTAATGCCAAGTAGAGGGACATTAGGAAATTCCCTACAACGGTCAATGATAATAACATTCTCTTTTGATCGAGAACACCAATGAATATCTGAATGGGTAAGTGTCATCAATCGTTGTGACCACCTCAAACCTTGCTCATTCTTCAAGACTGATTGGGGAAGATGAGAAATAAACCATCTTTCTAAGAGAGGAGTGCAACACATGAGAACACCTCTTTTCCTCATTGTACGAGTGTGAAAAGAGTGGAGGATATCCCCAAGCAATGTAGGCACCGGGTTGCGAGTCATGAAGATTTTGACAGCACTCACATCTATGAGTTGATTAGGGTTAGGGAACAAGACCATCCCATAGATGAGAATAGCTACAATCTCCTCAAAAGCTTGCAAGTCTAGAGAATTCCAACAGGTTTGGGCCTTCTCAAACAGAAACTTTGACAAGAAGCCTTTGACACCACTTCTAGTTTCCCAATATGTTGTGACATCAAAGGAGTGCAAGTGTAGGGCTTGAGCAATCTCTTCTGGCTTTGGATATATTTCCATATCATTGAAGGGTAGTTGATTGAGAATAGGAATCCTCAATAGTTGATAAAATTCCTCCAAAGTAGGCACAAGTTGGTAGTCAGGAAATGTGAAGCAATGATGCAAAAGGTCAAAGAACTGGAAGAGAACTTTCAGCATATCCTCCTCAGTGTTGGTGGTGACCAAGTTGAGAAGACGACCATGTCTCTCGGTGAATGGATAATTCTCATGAATCCTTGAAGCTAGCTCCTTGAGTTGTGGAGGATTCTTACAAGGTTGATCTGGATAGTTTTCCTGCGAAGTGAATCCATAACCTATAAAACAGGAACAAAGATGAATCTCCAAAATCCTTGAAATGGTTAGTGGATGCATATGATGCTCATGATTTCCATGATTTTATCGACAAGTATATATGTACAAGCAAATCACACAAGTTCCTAGTTTGGGCTTGCATGAGGTTTCATAGGTAAGTACCCTCTTGAAGTTTGGTTGGCTCAACCTGTCCTAGAAATAGTAATCGGGTTCTAAGGAGCTCAATATCACTGAATTATTTCCTTGTTCATTGTTTCAATTCAACCTCTTTACTGGCGACCGAAATATTCCAAGGAACCAACCCTTAATGAGTGTAGTATCGAGTATCTACCAACTTCGGACTGCACCAAAGCCGGTCATCTCACTACATCCTAAAAGGCCAAGTTGGTCAAGTAAAGGTTCTAAAAGTCCATTAGTGCTTCATGACATCACTCAGCGGCCCCGTATTCTCTTTGATTGACTCAAAAGCTACCGGTACCCACAAATATGTCGCACTAATATAGCTATTGCTTAGACCATGTCGATATACCCCACACAGTTTCCACAATGTATTGCTATTTACCTATGAATGTTTCCCAAATCTGGGTAGAGGATTCAAACCCAAACAATAGGACCAAAGTGTAAAGCAAACAAGTTAAGTGAGATAAGCATGTAAAGGTGATCTAAAACCCTAAGGTAACCCAACTTTTATAATATCCCCAACAGAGTCGCCAGTTATGTGATGCGGTGGGAGAACTGACTTGAGGTTTTGCGTTTGTGTTCGCAAATGTTGCCGTTAGCAAGAGTCGCCACCGACTTTTCTTTTATCCAAAAAGGAAAGGTAAAAAAGCACATGAAAGACCTTTGAGATTGTTTTTCGGTTCGGGGGGTAGATTATAAAAAGGGAAGGTATTAGCACCCTTTTCATCCATGGTTTTCCATGGGCTCTTAGTTAGTTGTTTAGTTCACTTGCTTTTGCTTTGAAATTGTTTGAAATGGTGCTTTGTATGGTTTTGAAAGCATTTTGAAAAGAGGCCATCGTTTAGGCAATCTTTGTAATGATTCTTGTTTGTAAGAATGTATACAAAGATGTTTGTCTTTTGAAAAATGTTTCAATATTTTGAAAGTTGTTTGGAAATTTTTTTGAAATGTGTGTGTGTTTGTTTGGAAATAGCAAGGATTGTTTTGAAATGATCAAGTAACTAGAAGCATTCTACCTACTCAAAAGTCTTTCTTGTACATTTTTATTCCTTTGATATTGTTGACCTACCAATGTTTTGATAGACAACCCTATCTTTGGATGTTAAACGGGACGGGCGTGGGTCATCGTATGACCATGATAGCAATGTCGCCAAGTATCTTAGCTTGTTTGAGGGACTAAGATCATTTGTTTTTAGGAAAACTTTTTTATAGCGTCATCGAGGGACTATGATCTTTTGTTTTGTTTTTCCAAGATACCTAGCATGCATACCATGGCCATTTTGTTTAGGCAACCAAGTGGGTGAAACCCTAAAGGTGTTTGTGTGCAATGTGTTGTCATTTTACATGCATTTTTGTCTTGCATTAGGTCATGCTATTTGTTTGATTTTTGTCTTATCATACAAACCCTAATTTACTAAACATGTATATAATGCGATAAATTGCGTAAAGTAAATCTAAGCTATTACAACAATATTATGGGAAATGGGATAGAAGTTTTGAATGGGGGATATTGCTCAAAATAAAACCCTAAAAATTATTACAATCCAATTGAACATTTGCAAGATAAATAAATAAACAATTATTTAAATATTTAATAAAATGTATGGATGCAAAATGTTTTTGTATTTATTTTATGTATGTAAAAATAAAATCATTTAAGTCCTAAAAATAATATTTTTTTTTAAAGGGGAAACCCTAGTTTTTGATTTAAAGGAAAATGTTGTTTTCTAATATTATTTTATTCATTTTTTTGTTCAAGAAAAATAATAACAATATTATGTACAAATATTAAAAATAAAATATGTATGAAAATAATATTTTGTGTGTGAAAAATAATAAAAATAAAAATGTATGGTATTTTTAAATGTATTTACTATTTATTTAAGAAAATAAAGTTCTATTTATTTATAAATTATTTTTTATGCCAAAAAATAAGATAAAAAATAAAATAAAATACAAAAAATAAAGAAAATATTTTTCATGATTTTTTGATGTTCAGAAAAAATATTAAAATCAATAAACATAAAAGATATGAGAAAATATAAAAAATAAAAAAAATAAGCAAAGGGGGTGCAGATAGGAATATGGAGGGTGTGAAAAACAACAAGCCCAAGGCGCCAGGCCCAGGAACTTCATCTTTATCCCTATCCTTGGCTTCTTCGCGCGCGCTTCTAAGTACAAACTTGTATCTTGCTCTAGCTTGCATAAATTTAAAAACTCATAACACAAAAAATATAGCTTATAATCTCACGATTCCAGTGATATAAAATTCATGACCTAACTCTAAAAGACCAGGGAGAATTTAAGTGGCCCTAATTCCTGACCTAATTTTTTCAGCATGTTCAACAATCAAATACTCTTAGCTCAATTAATATAAATGACAACTATGCATATGTACAACTTTAGCAAGTTAAGGACTACATTTTTGTTTCACAAATCAAAGCTTAGGGATTCCTAAATAGAGAGATAGAACTTTGAAAAATACCTGGTTCAGCTGAGTTTGGATATGGAAATGTGGGGACTTTGAGTGAGGCCTGAAGATCGTGTGAGCTTCCTTGAAGTTCCCTCAAGCTATTCCAATGCTTAGCTGGTCTTGAGGATGCTTGAAACTCCCTGCACGAGTCAACCTGCAACCTTCCAAAATGAAAATGGTGATGTCTGAAACAAGGCTCACAGTTGTAAGATAAGGGCCTGGATAGTTTAGGTAGGATGTATGGAAGATGTTTGATGTGTTACAAAGCAAAACGCACGAGCAAATATTGAGATGGCTTGTATTATGCAGAAGCTGTCCTGTTTTGGGCAGAAATGTGGTTTTGGTGTTTGAGAGTGTTTTAAATGTTGTGAATTCGTGTCTTAGGCTTGTAACAAGTTTGTGAGATCATTTTGAATGAAGCCAAGCCTTGCCTTTTTCAGATGGACAAGTTATCTTGACTTTTGCAAGTTTGCTTGCTTTTGAAGAAAGTTGACATGACTATGCCAAAGGCCTGTACAGGCTAGCTTGTGGGCTGCAGAGGGTTGGTATACTTTTATTGATACTTGTGGATATTTCTTGCAATAAAAGATCAGGTCCATGGCTCAAGAATTGTAAAGTTTGCAAAAAGGCTTGCTTTATCAAAATGGCAATGTTCCCTTTATGCCATTTATGGATTAATTCATTGTGCAATGCTTCAAAAGTCAAAACAAAGCCATTATCCATTGAGTTTGCATTTAATTATGGAGTGTAGAAGGGATTAGGACCTGTAATGAAAGGTACAAGCATGCTAGGAACTGATTTGCAACTTGTAACATTGTAAACATGGCTTGAACAGAAGTGACAAATTGTCATTTTCTCTTCTTCGATTCTCCCTAACCATAAATGATCTTGGAGAGTTATTGGACATTTTGGAAATCTTTTAACATTCTCTACAATCCATATTTGAAATGAAGTTTTAGATACCTCTTGGAACTAGGTGAAAAATGGCCATGAAGTTAGGTCAAAAACCTACCTAAATTAGGGCAAATTTTCACTAAGTCTTTTAGTTCATGGACCCCTATTCACAAAATCATAACTTGAGATCCAAGCATATTTTGGGAAAACTTTGTGAATAAAAGTTGTAGATTTCATGGAGGAATACAACTTTCATGTTGGAAGTTTCCTTTGAATCCAATTGCATCATGGTGAAAAAGTTGTGGAAAGTTGGGAAAAAATAAGAAAATTTCCATACTTAGAAAAATTCTATGTTATGAAAAATTTCAAATTAAAACCCTAATTTGCAATTTTAGGTTTCTTGGTCAACAATTTTAACATTTTGACATGTCTTGATGAATTATGACCCTTGGCACTTGATTTTGACCAAAAAGTCAAAGTTTGACTTTTCAGTGTATAGTTGACTTTTGATCAGTTGACTGCAAAATTCATCTGTCAATCCTATGCATTTGGGATCTTTTGAACTATGTGATTATGTCAAAATGATGCCATTTAGTCCTTGAAGTCATTCTTGAACCCAACTGGTCATTGGCTAGGTTAAAAATCAGAAATTGACCTTTCTCAATCAAAACCCTAATTTTGACCATTTTGCCCTTTTGATGATTTGATCAAATTTCTTGAGGAGTTGTGATCCAAACTTGATCAAATGGTACATAGGAGCCTATAATGTGATTGTCGATAAAAAATTATGAAGTTTGACTGTAAATTGGCCATGGTTGACTTTTTCCCCAATACAGTTGATTTTTAGGTCAACTGTCCAATTGACTGGGCAAAAATGTGATTCAAAGCTTGAAACTTAACATGGGCAATCTTAGGGGACCAAGATGGTGTGTGAAAGTCACATGAAGCATTGATGGTCCAAAAATCGTGCAAACTCAAACCCTAATTTCAGGTCATCAGTGCAATAGGAGGTCTTGAGCTGAGCAAACCCTAATCCTGTCTGGAGTCCAAGAAGTCTTGTGAGGAAAATCTTGATAATAGGAGAAGGCAAATTTTGGGGTACAACACTTTGGATGACTACCAGTCCATGAAATTCGAGTTCCCAAATGAAGACATCATGTTGGTAAACAATTGTGAAGAACTCAGACCATATGACGGACCTAAACAAGGATCCCGATGGACCTTGGTTTTTGATGGAGCTTCCAATGCACTCGACAATGAAATAGGCGTTGTGATCATATCCCCTGAAGGATGGCATACTCCCTTCACTTCAATTCTTTGTTTCAACTGTACCAATAATATGGCGGAATATGAAGCTTGTGTTATGGGTCTCAAAGCCGCCATAGATCTGGGAATTAAGTCCTTAAAGGTATTTGGAGATTCAGCCTTAGTCATCAGTCAAATCAAAGGAGAATGGGACATGAAACACCCTAATCTCATCCCTTACAAAGAACATGTGTTGACATTAATCTCACATTTTTAGGAAATTACCTTTGAGCATTTTCCACGAGAGGAAAATCAACTAGCGGACGCGCTAGCCACTATGTCATCCATGTTCAAAGTCGGGTGGGATAACGAGGCTCCCCAGATCACCATTGAGCGGATGGATGAACCAGCTTACTGTCACGAGATCAATACTGAAGAAGTAGTGGACAAGCCTTGGTTCCATGAAGTTAATAGGTATCTCGAGGCCCAAGAGTATCCAGAGGGAGCTTCAGTCAATGATAAGAAGTTCTTGAGAAGATTTTCTTCTAAATTCTTCCTCAGTAACAGAATCCTCTATAAACGCAACCATGACTCTACTTTGCTTCGTTGCATAGACCAGAGTGAGGCAGAAAAGATCATGGCTGATTTACACAAAGGTACCTTTGGCACTCATTCTAGTGGGCACACGATGTCTAAAAAGGTTCTATGGGAAGGATACTACTGGTCCACCATGGAAGCGGATTGTTATCAATATTCACGAACTTGTCACAAGTGCCAGATCTATGCTGACAAAGTACATGTACCTCTGGTTCCCCTAAACGTCCTAACTGCTCCTTGGCCCTTCTCAATGTGGGGAATTGACATGATTGGAGAGATCAAACCCACAACTTCTAATGGACACCGCTTCATCTTGGTTGCCATTGATTACTTCACAAAGTGGGTCGAGGCAGCTTCATTCTCTTCTGTTACCAAGAACGTTGTGGCCCGATTCATCAAATAGAATCTCATCTATCGGTACAATATCCCAGAGAGAATCATCACAGATAATGGTACCAATCTCAACAATACTATGATTACCGCACTATGTGCTCAATTCAAGATTCATCACCATAACTCCTCTCTTTACCGGCCGAAGATGAATGGTGTTATAGAAGCCGCAAATAAAAACATCAATAAGATCATACAAAAAATGACGGTGACCTACAAGGACTGGAATGAGATGTTACCATTTTCTCTCCATGGTTACCGTACCACGGCGCGCATGTCAACAGGGGCAACTCCTTTTTCTTTGGTATACGGTATGGAAGTCGTCCTACCAATTGAGGTCCAAATACCTTCTCTGAGAATCATAAAATATGTAGGGCTGAATGAAGAAGAATAGATTCAAACTCAACTTGACCAGTTGAGCCTGATTGATGAGAAGAGGCTCACGGCTATCTATCATGGTCAGATGTACAAAAAACATATGATTAAAGCTTTTAACAAGAAGGTCAGACGTCAGGTATATCGGGTTGGTGACTTGGTAATCAAGCGTATCATATTGCCACAAGGTGATCCTAGGGGAAAATGGACTCCTACATACGAAGGACCATTTGTGATCAAAAGCATATTCTCTAGTGGAGCAATGATCTTAACCACTATGGATGGCGACGACCTTCCGCATCTTGTAAATGCGGACATAGTCAAAAGATACTACGCATGAATAAAGATCCGCTAGGTCGACTGGCCTAGGAAAAAATTAGGGAATCCCGATGAACCAAAAAAGGTTCGGGCAAAAATTAGGGATGAAATACAAAAAAAAATTGTACACCCGACAAGCTGAAAACCCGAAAGGGCGGCTTGGACAAAAAAAGGGTATCCCGGTGGACTGAAAACCTGAAAGGGCGGTCCAGGAAAAAGTTAGGGATTGAAAGCGTATGACTATGTCCCGTTGGATCACCTTATAGACAACCTTTAGTATCGACTGACAAAATCAATTGGTTCCAATCAATCCAATCAGCTTCGGACAAAGCAGCAAGTGGATGAGACGCTCAGAGACATGAAGGCTATAGCAGAATGGGAACCCCATGGGATTATTTCACATAGCTATCTTTTCTTTGTATCAGTTTTCATTTTATACGACGACATTCTCTTACTAGGATGTTCGTCTCTTTGTACAAAAGTACTTATTCAAGTTAATACAAAGATATTCCTTTAAAAGTGCAAAACTATCTATTTTTTCTTTTACTTTCCTGTTTTGTTTGCAAAAACGTCCAATGATTATTTTTGAACATATGCATTTGAACGTTATTAATGTTTACAAATGAGTACAAGAAAGAGGGGAACAGAAAACGGAAAGACAATTACTAATGGCTTTAAGAAATAGGATAATATTTATAAGCCATTCCATAAAATCTCTGCAGATACTTTCTCCAGCAAGAGTGGAAGCAAAGACATCCTACTACAAGATCACTAATGTATTTTAAGTATGCAACCTAATGGTATCAAGTGCTCTCACATCCCCGACGAAGCAAAACTTCCAGTTACCGCTCCAAAGATTCCCCAGTGAAAGCTGCCCAATTTCTCAGGATTCCCAGCAGGATTTCACGAAGTCCACAAGAAATGCACGACGTTTACCTTCCATAACAAATTTTATTTCTATAATAAATGGAAACTCATCCATCAACACTTCAACTTCAAAATATGAAGACTTACACTCCTCATTCTCAGCAGTACTCAGGGATTTATTTTCCGCGACTCCAGCAACACTGCGACATAACAATTAATGTGTCCATACATTACATCCATAGGTCATAGCATTGACAACACAAATGCATAAAGCGCGATCTCATTTATTTTGGGAAACAACATTATATCGTGCATTTCATACATCATGGCATTGCATGCAACTAACCCTTCACCTTTTCAGGAAAGATCAATCAACAGAAAATTATCGTCAAATTTTAACAAGTCAATTATAGATCAATTCCCGAGAAAGGACTGGTTAACCATCTACATAACATATATTTCCTTCATACCCCTGTTGGTTCTATTTAAATCTCTCAAAAGTTTATTCTGATTCTTTCCCGCAGACGCTTTCTCTGGTTCAGAAGTTTTCTCTGGTTCAGATAAATCTCTCAATGATTTGTTCTGATTCTTCTCCAGATCCATGCCAGTTCCGTTTAAATCTCTCAACGGTTTATTTTGATTCTTTCTCGCAGATGTTTTCTCTGATTCAGATAAATCTCTCAATGATTTGTTCTGATTCTTCTCCAGATCCATGCCGGTTCAGTTTAAATCTCTCAACGGTTTATTCTGATTCTTTCCCGGAGACGTTTTCTCTTGTTCAGATAAATCTCTCAACGATTTGTTCTAATTCTTTCTCGCAGATGCTTTCTATGGTTCAGACGTTTTCTCTAGTTCAGTTTAAATCTCTCAACGGTTTATTCTGATTCTTTCCCATAGACGCTTTCTCTGGTTTAGACGTTTTCTCTGATTCAGATAAATCTCTCAATAATTTGTTCTGATTCTTCTCCAGATCCCTGCCGGTTCAGTTTAAATCTCTCAATGGTTTATTCTGATTCTTTCCCGCAAACGTTTTCTCTAGTTCAGATAAATCTCTCAATGATTTGTTCTGATTCTTCTCCAGATCTCTGTCGGTTCAGTTTAGATCTCTCAACGGTTTATTCTGATTCTTTCCCGCAGATGTCTTCTCTGGTTCAGATAAATCTCTCAAAGATTTATTCTGATTCTTCTCCAAATCCCTGCTAGTTCAGATAAATCTCTCAACAATTTATTCGGATTCTTTCCTATTAGACACTTTCTCTGGTTCAGATAAATCGCTCAAAGATTTACTCTGATTCTCTCCGGTTAAAGAATATTCAAGACCTCTTTTGGTTCAGTTTAAATCTCTCAATAGTTTATCCTAATACTTTCCAAATGAACATTTCTAGTTCAGATGAATCGCTCCAAGATTAATTATGATTCTTCCGAGTCAAACAACATACAAGACTTCTGCTAGTTTCAGATAAATCGCTCCCAAAGATTTATTCAGATTCTTTTCCAGTTGAAGTCAAGTTCAGCCTTAGGCTAATTTCTGTCAATAATCACCTTTGGATGGCATCTATAAGCCCATCTTCGACAACTCTCCATCATTTCTCCAAATGGAATCTTTAAGCCCATTCCCTATATAATCAACCAACAAATCACCGAGTGCAAATTTTTGGGCACTCTAGTGTTCAATCATCTTCCACTTTCAAGCTACGAACGACAAACATGTTGATCTCACTTTTCAAGTTTAAGAAGATTGAACAGGGGCAGTCGTTGTACCCCAAAATTTTCCCTCTCATTTCTCAAAGGATCCTCCTAGACTTTTAGGCTTGCTTCTATCAAAATTCAAGTCTTGGACTACAATTTCCCAAGAAAGACATTCACAAGGATAAAATGGGCAAAACTAGGGTTGTAATTGAGAATGATCGAACTTTGATTTTTGACCTAATACCTGGCTTATTAGTTGGAAGCATGATCTCAAGGATCCGAGCGCGTTATTTTTGAACTAATTGCACATTTCAATTCATCTCCTGAGATCAGTGGATTGATAGACAAAATTCAGTCAACTAGTGGTAAAAGTTAATTGTACGCTAAAAAAGTCAAACTTTGACTTTTTGACCAAAGTTGAGTCCCAAAAATCATATTTCATCAAGACATCTAAAATATGAAATTTGATCATCAAAAATCAAGAAAGTCAAAAAATCCAACTTTTGCAAGACTTGGAAATTTTTCTAAGTTAAATTCATTGCTTCATGACATCTTGTCACTACAATTCAAAATAGTTCAAGATGTTATAAATAATTCAAGTTATTACAAAGTGACATTTTTGCAAGTTTAAAAACCCTAAAATTTGTATTGCTTGGACTTTTCCATTTGACTCAAAACCTTGCTACAATGCTTTGTCTTTGATACAATATGCATAAATTGTTCCACAAACCAAACTTGTTTCATGCTGCAAACTATGTTGTCCAAATTATGGTTGAACAAAAAATGATATGTTACTTCTATGCATTGCCATAACACTCCAAAAATATGTTTATTTGTTGTTCTACAAAACCTTGTGCTATGCCGCACCACAAACGTGTCACAAAACCTATATATGCTGCCCTATACAGTCCAAAAAACCAATCCAAAACTGCTCTATGCAGTCTACTCCAACCTGTATCATAACAGCCACAAAATTGCACCAAAATGGAAAAAGAAAATTGTGTGGTAAAAGCATCAAAGAAGTATGTAAAAATAGTTTAAAACAACTTATTTTGTTTCCCTCCAAAACCTCAGTCAAGGGGCTACAAAAGAGACTGATTCATAAGACAGAGGAGGATTTTTTTTTGGAGAAAAAAAGAGGAGAGAAAAGAAAACCAGAATTTTTGTTAAAACTAGCTCATTCAGAAAACCCAGGTCATCCATAAAAGCTCTATTCATCTTCAACTCTATTTTGACTCATCAAAACAGAAAAGATCCACAACCAACTATTATACAACCTTTCTAACCCTCCCATAAATCCCCAAAAAAACACTTCATATCATATAGATACTGCTCAAGCTCAAGAACAGTTTCTGTAGGGGTCTTATTCTCAACTTCTAAACAAAAGACAGTATTACATAAACTTGACTGTTGGGAGTTTATTCAGCAACCTTTAACACAAAGGAAAGTCTAGCAGCTTCCTGGAGTTTCATTAAAGTCCACACAGCATCTTGAAGGGTTTCAGACTCAAAACCGAAAGTGCATTTGCAAGGTAGGTCATCTTAACCTTGCATCTTCCATACATCATTTTTGGTTTATTTATAAGGATAAGATGAAGTAATCATTACTCTTGAAGTTAATCATTTCCTTCCTGTTCATTTTTATCATTTATATGTTGAAAACTGACTGACACATGAAAAAGAATGGTGATAGAGGCAAAAAAACTGTAACATGGGTCGACACATACCCACATGGGTCAACTCATCCTAAGTGAAAAAGCAGGGTATGAGTCGACACATGGCTGTATGCATTGATTCATACTGCTACCCAGGGCCTAAAATAGAAAGATGGAAGGTGCATGAGTCGACACAAAACGCGTAGGTATCGACACAAGCAGAGAATGAGTCGACACATCCCATTATGTGTTGACTCATACTGAGTTGATTTAGTTTGGCAGGGGCAAGAAAAAGTTAAGTGTCAATGCATAACAGCATGTGTCGACACATAATAGTTCAAAATGTTGTTTTTCTCTCTTTTTACATTGTTTTCATATTATATACATATATACTTCATTACTGCCCACTTATTCGATATGGTTGTAATAATTAGACACTTATTTCATCCCCATTTTGCAAACTGTACCACATCCCCCTAATTGTGTAATAGCGTAGGATTTTAATTTCCGCAAGTTTACCGCTTTTCATATAATTGCTAGTAAGATAGGGTGTGTATGGTAAGATAAAAACAACCGCTAGATAACCTTAATCAAAGAACAACTTAACTTGAATCAAACACACTTTCACACGCGCACCTCTAGGGTAACCTCACTTGTTGCCTCCGGAAACAGTCATGTCCCTCGAATATGGGATGCTTTAGCAAAGAACCTTCGATAAAAAGATCGTAGTCCCTCGATGTCCCTCGATGTTTCCTTCGGTAAAACGATCTAGTCTCTTACGAAAAATTGCTAAAGTGTCTCATATGTTGCCTTCTATGAATGTACGATTGACCCGCGCATGTCCCTTCACATCCAACGATGGGGCTTCTTACCAAATCAATGGTAAGATAGCAACATCTAAAGGAGGGGAAAATAACATCTAAGACCTTTTCAGTAAATAGATTCGCTCCTAGTTGCTCGCTTGCTCACAACAAAACATTTTTACACCAACACTTTCATCTTGAAACATTTTCAAAATACAAACACTTTGTACGCGCTCTTATATAAACGAGAGCCATTACAAAGAAGACACATTTTCAAAATGACTTTCAAAAAACACATCCCATAAATATATCTTTGAACTATTTTTCGAAACAATACTTTGTACGCGTTTTTATAGAAACAAGAACCATTACAAAGACATTTTCAAAATACTTTCGAAACCCACAAGCACATTCAAACAAAAGCAAGTGATATAGCAAGCAACTAAGAGCCCGTAGATAACTATGGATGAAAAGGGTGCTAATACCTTCCCTTTTCATAATCTACCCCCCAAACTCAAGAAAACATCTCTAAAGGTCTTTCATGTTCTTTTCAGCCTTTCCTTTCAGATAAAAGAAAAGTCGGTGGCGCCTCTTGCTACCCTCACAATTGCGATCAAACGCAAAACAACCAAGTCAGTTCTCCCAACGTGTTACAACCGGTCCACTTCTCCACTAGAATAATATTGATCTATTTTAATGCATCTGCATTTGACTATCTGATCTCTTCGGGGTAGTGTTGGAATGATGATTGAGTTCACAACTTTTTCCAAAGAGTCTAATTTTTTTATCTCTCACATGAAGTTTTGTGCAATATGTCTAATGCAGTAGACATGCATAGAAGGAGGATCTTACCAATTGTTATCAGGATTATTGTATGCACTCTCAATAGATGCATGTCTATCTAAAATCAAACAGAGGTTGGATTATGGAGCAGCGTGTTTTGGAGATTCTTGAGAAAGAATCTCTAACCACCACCAGTCTCACCTTCAACCAGAGCAAAGGCAAATGGAAATATATTATTGTTGTCATCTTTTTTCACCGCCATAATTAATGTTCCTTTATATTTCCCGTACAACCATATTCCATCAATTTGAATAATAGGTTTTCAGAATACAAAATCTATGATGCATGGTTGACACGCCTAGAAGAGTTTATGGAATATTCTACTTATATTGACACAAGTTCTATCCTGAGTATTTGTCATAAGTGTCTCCATAATGTACACAGTTATGGGCATATTTTTGAAGTGTCGTCAAATATTATGGAAGTTTGTTGTACGAAGCCTACAAATTTCTGTAGGCTTGTTCAATCGCCTTAGTCCTTGTTATCATGTGTTCCTGTATGAGGGAGGATAATTTACCATGTAACTATATGATAGATTATTATACTCACCTTCAATGACTGATGCTTGCTAACAAGAGGTAATATTTCTTGACATATTATCTGAGAGCTTATTTTACTATGATCCTGCAAGAGATTGGTGATAATGCAAGTGTGAGGTGGATCCATAGAAATTATCTCCCAAGAATCACCTAGCTTCTTGTAAGATGCTACCAATTGAAACATGTAGAGCTCGTTACGACACAAAATTATGTACCTCCCTGCATCAGTGTGAACTACATTATAATCAACAAAGTTTTCCATATGAAACTTTTTTATAGCTCTCACATAGTTTTCTTTTGTATGAAACGTGTCTCCCATTTTTAATCCCCCCGACTGCATATATGGGTTGTAAAAAATATTTGAGGATGGCTCATCATCATTCAAGTTCAAGTTTGTCATGTGTTGAGGCAGACAATACACATGGCTTAGTGGTAATGGCTCTTGATCGTCGTCTATAGAGGCATTGTTCATCGTATAATCAACATGTGTCTCATATTCTTCTTCTTCATCGTCAATGACATCGACTTTAACTTGATCGACGTTATCACTTTGATCAAATATTTGTGATTGTTCAACAATTTGAGATAACTAAGAATGTTAAGGTTGTCGTAGTAAAATATATAACTCAATAAGTTAAACCCAAAATGTTCATGACTAAGAAATATATTTTCAACATCTTCATCATCTCGAACCTTTAGCTGAAAATATTTGACTTGGTTGTTGTAAAAAAAACTAGATCTTCGCCTCTATTTGTTGTGACATTGAACCAGACATTAACTTTGCCTCAGTTCTATCTTTGAAATGCGAGAAATTTGATATTCTATTTATTGCAAATCAAAAATATCATTATTTCAAAAATTAAACCCAAATGTTTTAGATTCATATGTCCCACCATTGATGTGAGAGCATTAATAATGTATTTTGGTGCATAAGCCATTTCGCGTGTATTTTGGTTTGAGAGTAGTATGAGATTATGTTTGAGATATGTTTAGAATAGGTTTGTAAGAGGATAAATACATGAAATATGAATGGGAAAAAAATCAAATAGGCACCATACATATTGGCGCATGCTTTAAAAAACCACATAGGCAACAGTCCAATTGGCGACTTGCTTATGCATGCATACAGACTGTACCCCGCCACCCTACTACGTTGACATTGTACGTGCCACTTTGAATGACATATATTTATGCATGCATGCAGACTGCACACCATCCACCCTACCTCGATGTCACACTGTATGCATCACTTTAAATGGCGCCTATGTACACATGTGTCAATAGGTATAAGGCATACGTTTTGAATGCATGCATAATTGAATTTATGCATTTAACAATATTTATAACATGTTGGTTTCAGTAATGTCCGAAACACTTTTTTCTACTTCATTAATTATAACTTTATCCTCGCATTACTAAAAAGATGGAAACCTGAAACATATATTTTTCATCTTCCAACCGATGAATGTACCATCACACTCGAGGACATGTACATGTTGATGGTTCTACGTATCGAAAGTAAGGTTGTTAATAAAAAAATTAACCTAAACAATGCAATATGCAAGGAACTTTTGAATTTTGATTTATTTTAAGTAATATAGAGGGGCCAAGTTATTTATCTAAGGAACCTTAAATAACATTATAAAAATTTGATATTAAACAAAAATTCGACCGTGGACGAAAAAATAATTAAAACTAGATGTTATTTTATGATACTAATTAGTCACTTTTTATTTCCCATCACTACTTGTAATACTATAAATACTATGTATTTACCTTTGTTAGGAGACATAGATAAAATAAGAACATATAGTTAGGGTTCAACCGTTTTGTCCTATTTATATAGTTCTTTGTGTCAAAACGCACAAAAGATACTCGTTCATTTTATTCTTGCACTCTTTTACTCCAAGCATGGGCTTGGTCGAGAATGTCATCCATAGCCCCGTCAATGACAACGAATTTACAATCCCCTATGCGTCAAAGTAAATTTATAACATCATTTCCATTTACTTACTTTATACTATAAATAACTGTAAATAATATATTTTTTATCTTTTGGTTTAGATGATCCACTTGGGGGATAAACTACAACAAATATCCTAAACACTGTATAACATCCTATCAAAATCTTTTGGATCACCTTGGACCAAACGACGTATTACAACTAAACTATTCATCGTATTGGTAATTTAGTTTTAGTATTAACAATTTACTAATATAATAATATATTTTTCCTCTATATTTTATTTGAGGTCATATATGAGTTTGGACCATAAAATTAACCACAGAGATGTTGTCGTTTGGACTACAAAAACAACAATCATCAGGCTCACTATTGCGGAGATGCACCATAGTGATTGTGTCAAATTGCATATTGTCATGTATAAACAAATCTCAGATTCTACGACATATTTGAGACAATGGAATCAACTTAAAGTCTATCACTATACAAAAAATAGATGTCACCTCGGACGCGAAATGCATTTAACCTCGGCTAAAGAAGCAAGGTAACGAAGAGTGTCATGAAAAGTTATCACTTATCACCTCGGTGATTTAAAAATTGAGGGGTAAAGTTATATGAACATGGGTTTGAACCCTAGCAGTAGTACTTTTATTATTTTCAAAACAAGTGTATCTTTTATTTCAGTTTACCTAGAAAACCGAGGGGGTAAGATTATTTCATTTTAAAAAAAAATAATGTTTACATTGTTTACCTAGAATATTACATTGTTTACACAGAATATTAAAATAAAAAGAAAATTTCCTAGAGATCTAGATGAAAATCAAATTTCCTAAAGGTTTAGATTTTAGATCTTCGAATTATTAAATCTTGGGGAAGACCAAATGTTGGGTGCAAGAATATTTTCTACGGATCTTGCATGCATTTGTTTCTGATAAAAAATGGTAAGATGATTAAAATTAATATTCAAATATATGATTTTTGGTTCAAATAAATATTTAAGAAAAACAAACCTTAAACCCAGATAATTTTCTGCTCTTACAATCCATCATAGAGAATTTTTTCAAGCGTCTTTAGGTTTCAAGCACTTCATTTTTCATATAACATAGAAATGTTAATATTCAGCGCTTTATAATGGATTCCTTTTAGGTTTCACGTGGATTACTAATGGCGGAGTCTTGAGCATTGATAATCATTAGAAGGACGATAAAATTTTGATTAAGGCCGGTGAGAAGCCTAAAAAAATTATTAATATATACCTCGGTTCAAAAAAATCACCGAGGTGAATAACTTTTGTTTTTATTACATTGTTTACACATAATATTAAAATACATTATTTACATTAAATATTTGGTGGAATCCAAATTTTGTTGCACGCCTTTATGTTACATATTCAAAAAACACGTCATAACTTATCTAACTTCTGATGGGTTATTTGTTCCAATCATGAGAATTTTATTTTCTGCACTTGCAATCCATCCCAAAGAGATATGTTTCCCAAGTTCTTAAGTGTTTCTAGATAAAAAAAATTCATGACAAATCCATCAAAAATATTTTTTGCTGTAGTAACTCATGAAATAGACAGTGGAAAATACTTCCTCTATTTGGTGCGGCTACATATAAGTTAGTATTAGGGTAAAATTTGTTTAACGAGAGAATTTATAGTAAAATACGATTAATATACCCCTCAATTTATAAGAAAATTGAGGTACATTATCTTCTTATTTTAACTATCACCTCGGCTATTACAAACAACTGAGGTGAAAACTATTTTTTTTAAATTGCATTGTTTACACGGAATATTAAAATAAAGGAAAAATACCTTTTTTTGGTCTCGTATGTTAACGTCAAGGTTCATTTTGGACCCATAACAAAAAATATTCATATTTGTCCCTTAAATCTTCAAAAGGCTTCATTTTAGTCTTTAATATTAAATTAGCGACGAATTTCTGAGTTTTTCTGTCGCTAATTAGACAAAAAGGACTAAAATGAAGCGTTTTGAAGAGTTAAGGGACCAATATGAATTTTTTTTAAGTTAAGACACCAAAATGAACCTTGACGTTAACATACATGACCAAAAATGATATTTTGCATAAAATAAATTGTTTACAATAAATCTTTGCTCTTATTAATGAATATCTTCGATAATATCCATCTTTTGATAAGTTAAACTTCCTTCTTTGCGTAAATTGAAGCAAGATTGATTTTATGCACTTGCAATCTATCAAATGAGCAAAAATACAACAACAACATTAACACCATTATGTGAGATAGATCACAAGGATGGAAAAAATGTTTTGTTCAAGCATAGAAGAACATTGAAGATTTTTTCTGTTTTGCAATCCATCCCAAAGAATGATGCATGTGAGTTTGAGGCGACTTCATATAAGTAAGGATTATGGTAAATTTTGTTTAACTTGTGTTTTTATAGTGAAATCTGATTATTAGATCTCTCGGTTATATCGAAAAATTGAAGGGTTATATCATTTAGTTTACACTTATAAACAAGTAAAAATATAAAATGCTAAAGTTAGGATTCAAAGCGTGTCATGATTTCTTTTCCCCTCGGTTTTATTAAAAACCGAGGGAATTTGTTGTTTTTATTTTATAAAAAAATAAAACACGATGCGCCTTGACATAATACTTCAATTTTTTCCTGTTGAGGTGAAAGATTTATCATGAAATGTATTATTTGTAGTAGTGGATGTCCAATGGAACTTTCCCGATTAGAAAGAATTTGCTAAGAATGTGTGTCATTAGTGGAAGAGTCATGCCATCAACGGGTCATAAACGAAGTTGTCATGCCATCTGAATCTAAACAAACTCACAATTATATGAATTGGTATAGATCGATCACAACAACTTAGTTTTATCTGAACCAAATTATTTGATCGACCCATGCCAACGAGCTTCGTCATCAAACACCCAACATAATTACCAACACTTCTATACCCAACAACCAACCCAACAAAATTTCCAATCCACCAACATGCAACAACCAACCCAACATGATTACCAACCCACCTACACCCAAAAAGCAACCTAACATCATTACCTAATCACATACACCCAACAACTAAACCAACATGTTTATCAACCCATATACACCCAACAACCAATCCAACAACTATACCAAACCACATACACTCAAACTTGTGAACAATACATGCCACATACTCAAACACAAAATCAAGAACATGACACATACCACCAACAAATATATGCCTCCACCACATCTTACCATAACACTAATGAGGCATATGATACCACCACTTCTTACCATAACATCCAACCAACATACACCCAAACATCACACCACCAAAGCACTCAAACATCACACCACCAAAGCACACAACCAACATATTCTTACCTAACACCACAACAACCATTACTTCGTTTCCAAAACAAGTTAATGTCTGAATTTAACCAACTAAATCTCTCGCCCGTAGCCTAACCAACACGACCAAACTACGATGACATGGGCACTGAACTAGATTATAACATCGTGTCCAACTAGTTTGGAAACAGATGCGAGTATTGGTGGATGACATTGATATCCCAAGAACCTCACACCATACACCGCAGGTGAATACCGGAGACCTCGCGATGAAGGGCATCGCAGGAGTGTGGAACCGGCTGACGTTATGATCAATCGGGTCGTTAAAATATGTATACCGCATGTAATTCTTTTTAAATTAAATAATATTAGTATTTAATTTTGTTATTTCCCAATTTTTTTATTATTTAATTAAAATAAATAAACATTTATGTCAAATCAATTAGTGCATGCATATAGCAATTGCACATACGTGCCAATAGAATTGGCGCATGCATATAGCGCCATAAATAAGTGTCAATTGGTGTTGCGCCCCTTCAGAAAGACATAACATACGCATCAATTTGATACGAACTTTTTTGTTTAAAACATGTATAATTTGATATATATATATATATATATATATATATATATATATATATATATATATATATATATATATATATATATATATATATATATATATATATATATATATATATATATATATATATATATATATATATAGTTGATAAAGATGATTATTTTAGATATTAAATTAGAAAATATGGTTATTTTGAAGAAAAAATGTTTTTAGCTACATGATATACACTACAAGAAAAAACATAATTGTCCAAGGGATAATTCTCACGGAAATGGAAAAAACCTCTCACAAATGCAAAGTTTGCAAGGGGATAAATCCCCTAGTTAAACATGGAGTCGTAAATTATTTGCAAGCGGCCATCCACCTCGCCATTTTGCTTGGGATAATCCCCTCGCAAATTGCAATCCATATTTTCTAAACTGCAACATGCAAACGTAAGTACATGCTATGGATTCAGCTACTGGTTCAGTGCGTCATAAATTTTGTTTGGGGTTAAGTCCCTGGTAAATTATATATGTTTTGGAGTTGTAAGGGATTCAGCCCCTGAAAAATTATAGTAATTTTTTTTGTTACATGTAACCCCTTACAAACATATATATATATATATATATATATATATATATATATATATATATATATATATATATATATATATATATATATATATATATATATATATATATATATATATATATATATATATATATATACAAAATACCACTATATAACAACATACATAATATTTCATACATAATATTTTTTGCATAGTAACAAATTACAAAATACCAGATTATACACATAATATTTATTTTCGAAAATTACAAATATACATTATATTTTTATAAATAACACAAATTCAACATATCAAACAAAAACAATACTAATATACATAAAAATAGAAGAAAAAAATATGTACCTTAAGGAAACAAATCAACAACTCCAAACTTATTTTAGATTTTCTTGCAAAAACTAACTCCTTTGTAACTGTATTACACAGAAAATAATTAAAAAGAAATTGAAAATGCACCTATAAATAAACTATAAATCAAAAAGAAAAAGAAAATATTTATTTTTACCTTGAAAATTGAAGAGAGTAATTTGAGAAGAAGTGGACATGGTGAAGAAGGGGAGAAGAAGAAGAGAGTTAGAGAATAGAATGGAAGAAGAAAAATGGAGAGATTTACAGAATGGGGAAGTTGAAGCGTAATTGAAGAATTTATGATAACTTTTGCGAGGGGGATAACCCCTGAAAAATTGTCAAATAATAAATGCACGGGATGACGTATTGAACGATGATGGGATTGCGTGTAGAGATTCTCTTTTTGGCTAGGGGAATCGCCTAACAAATTGTCATGTAATTTACGAAGAGGTTAGTCCCTAAAAAATTGTCAAGTATTATGACGCACTTTTTTTAACCTCTCACAATACATAATTTCAAAATTTCAAAATTCCCCAATGCATTTGCGAGAGGAGTCTCCACGTTAAAGTGCTATTAAATTTTTTTTTTGTGTTGCGAGAGTTGATCATAATAAATTCAATAAGGAATTTATCCCTTGACTAAATAATATTTTTCGTGTAATAATAACATTATTTTACTTTATATTATAAAAATATGACAAGTAATTCAGACCCGACCTCACCAGATTAGATCAAATCCGAAGACTAAAAAACACTTATCAAAAAACAAGTTTACTAATAATTAACTTATACATAATTTTTATTTTATATTTTTAAAATAGTTTGTGCCGAAGCAGCTATTCACAAGGAATCACATAAGTTAATTTCAAATGATGTGGTGTTGTTAAAGAGTCTCGTACATTGGGCTGACAAATAAATCAAACCAATTTAAATAAAGTTTAAAATTCGATTCAATAATAAAATCGTTGAACTTGATTCATGAAGCAAGTGAGTTAAATATGAATAAAAATTAAATTTGTTAACTAAATAAGTTGAGCCTGAATTACGTATAAGGATAAGTTTTTTTAATTTTTATATGCCATAAATTATTATTATTAGTAGAGTTAAATATATTTTTGTTCCCTATAAATATCTCAAATTTCATTTTTAGTCCTTATTAAAAAAATGACATATTTTGGTTCTTACAAAAATTTTATTCATGCAATTTTTGTCTCTGTTATTTTCTAAAACTTTGAAATCTGTTTAATTACAGTTAAACTTTTAAATATTTTGAACAATTTTTTTCATACATGTTTAGAATACTATAAAATATTTCTTTATCAAATTTTAGATTTTTTTTAAAATTAGATGAATTAAATATGAACTTTTTAAATTTCAAAAGATATTGATGAAAGTAATGAAAATCTCAACTTAGAAATCAAATTTTGAGTTTTTTTCCGAGAAGCTTTTTATAACGTTCTAAATATGTCTATAAAATAATCATTCAAAAATACACATCAGTTCATTAGCAAAGACTAAAACTACGTGTATAATAATTTTGTAAGAACTAAAACATGTCTGTTGTTTATAGGTGCCAAAAACAAAATTTAGTAATTTATAGGGAATAAGAACATATTTAACCCTTATTATTTTTATAATTATGTGTCAACTATTTATCTATTAAAGAACATGCATGCAAACTACTTCCTCTGTCTCATAAAAAGTGTCATATTTGAGCAATGCGTTGTTCTCAAGAAAATGATTAGATGTATTAATTTTAGTAAAAAAAATTAGGATTAATTGTTATTTTTCCCCTTGCCATATAGATGAGTTTTGAAAAATCCCTTGTAAACAAAAAGTTTCAAAATACCCCATGTCATATGAATATTATCTTGTTTTGCTCCCTCAAAAAATTTAAACATAAAAATAATAACATGATAAGGAGATTTTTCAAAAATCTCCAATTTGACAAGGGGTTTTTCAAAAAATCGCCAATTTGATAAAGACAAAATATGTATAAATCCTTAAAAACAAGAGAAAAACTACACGAAATTTAATAGATTAACGATGTGTAAAATATTTGAGGGGGTAAAACATGATAATCTTCACATGGCAGAGAATTTTTGAAACTTTTTTATTATAGAGTTTTTTTCAAAACCCGCCTATATAGTAGGGGGAAAAATAGCTATTAACAAAAAAAAATTAATACCATTTACTAGAATACCTTATTAATTGTAGTTGATAGAATAATTGAATAAAGTTAAAGTTAATAAATAAGAGTATAATAGTGAATAAATAATAATAAATGATACATTAGAATTATAAATGAACAATTATTTTGAGAGAGAAAAAAAAAAGTAAATGAGATGCTTTTGAGAATGAGGGGTACCAATAATACCTATCACTTTAAATTTGTTAAAATGGTCAAAAATCTTATCTTCCAATTAAATCACCTTACTTCAACCAAATACTACCAAGTGTTAAGTTCTTATTTGATACTTTTTCAACTTTTACTTTTTCCCCACTTCTCACTCTTTTACTCAACATCTCATTATTCTTTCTCTTTTCATTTTATTATTTTATCTTTTCTACCTAATTATTTTATCTTCTCCTAATTATTTTAAATATATTAAAATGATTAATTATATTTTATTTGATTATTATATTAAATATTTATTGATGTATGAATGTATACAATATTTATATTTCTTTTGTTATTGCGATAAATTTAATTAATTTTATTTATATAATTATTAAAAATATTAATTAATACTTAATAGCGACACATAATTAATTTCTTATCTAATAGATCACTATTAAAAAATATCTATTCTATTTTAATTAATAATTTTCATTATTTGGAATGCAAAATTCTTATTTTCAAATGTCAAAATTTCTCTTTCTTTTTTTTCACAAATCACTATCAAAAAAATATTTATTTTTATTTAATTAAAAATTATCTTTATTTGAGACACAAAATTCTTATTTTTAATATCAAAGTTTTTTTTCTTACAGATCCCTATCAGCAAAATATTTATTTTATTTTAATTAATAATCATCTTTATTTGAAGCACAAAATTCTTATTTTTATATGTCAACATTTTTCTTTTTCTCACGGATCACTATCAACAAAATATCTATTTTATTTTAATTAACAATTGTCTTTATTTGATACACAAAGTTTTATATTTATATGTCAAAATTTCTCATTTTCTCATGGGTCATTATTAATAAAAGACTTATTTTATTTTAATTAACAATTTCCTTTATTTGAGACACAAAATTCTTATTTTCAAATGTCAAAATTTTTATTTTTTTTCCACCACTTCTCAATTTTTTTCTCTTCTTTTTGTATAATTATTTATCACAATTAAGTTTACGTTATTATTATTATTATTTATTTATTTTATAATTAAAAAACTCATTTTAAATTTACATATATATTTAAATAAAATTTATAAAATTTATATATATTGCAAATGTAAAGTTGCAGAGAGAGTTTGAATCTTTTAACACTCTGCATTTTATGATTAATCTTAGCTTATTACAAAGGTAAGCCAAAGTATATATACAAGAGTTTGTTACACTGTAAATGAAATGTAACAGAAAATAAAAGTAACATATTAATAGACTAATACACCTATCGGACAATATTCTATGAGCTACAATATATTAATATAGTATAAGATGCTATATATCTCTTACAATATCATATTAAATAAATTTATCCGTGCAGATATATGAGTATTTTGCTAGTTTAGTAAAAAAAATTATAATAGACTTTTTGTAGTTCAAATATGTAAGCATTTTCTAACTCACTACAAAAATAAATGTGCCATTACACACAACAAATACATAAATTATTTTTTTTAAGTTTTTCACCTTCAGGTTTTTATGGAATTCTAAAAAATATATGAGTTTGAGGTGGATCAACGGTCATCTAGGTCACTTGTCCAATCTGAGCCACTATAGACTCTAAAGGAAAATTTTTGAGTTGCAGGAGAGGAGACGGAAACCAAAGCAAGAGACATAGAACCACTAAGATAACGAAGAATTCTACGAACTACTGTCCAATGTGTATCCAGTGGTGCTGACATAAACTGGTACGCCTTGTTAACACTATAAGCAATGTGTGGCCAAGTTAAGGTGACATATTGTAATGCACCAACAATGGATCTGTATAAGTGAGGATCTGAGAAGGCTGGAGAACTAGTTCTACCGAGTTTACATGTGTCAAGCATGAGGGCACACTATTAGCTTTAGGAATTTTGGATCTTTCAAGAAGTTCTCTGATTTATTTAGCCTGAGTTAAGACTAGAGATCCATTGGTCTAGTAGACAAACTTGATGCCCAAGAAATATTCTAGTTTACCAAGCTTTTTAAGAGCAGAAGTTGTATGAAGTTTGGTGATTAAATCTTGTATCAATGATGAAGATGAACCAGTTAATAGGATATCATCAACATATGCAAGGGCATAAATAGTAACACCTTGCTTGGAGTATATGAAGAGAGAGTGGTCACATTTTGAGTGAGAAAACCCAAAGAGCAATAGTGCCTGTGTCAGTTTATCATACCAGGCTCGAGGGGCCTGTTTAAGTCCATAAAGAGCTTTGTGGAGTTTGCAAAATAGATCTTTGTTTTGTTGTGTGAAGCCTGATGGTTGAACCATATACACATCTTCTTAGAGAGAACCATTCAGAAAAGCATTATTGATGTTAATTTGCTGAATATCCCACTTGTATTGAAGAGCTAAGCTGAAAATAACTCTAGTTGTTGATGGTTTTAAAACTAGAGCAAACGTTTCATTGAAATCAAAACTTGATTGGTGATGGAATCCCTTTGCAACTAACCCGGACTTATACTTGTTTACACTCCCATCTGGATTCTTTTTAACCTTAAATACCCATCTGTAATCAACATCTTGTCCATGAGGAGGCAATGTTGTAAATATCCACGTGTGATTAGCCATGAGGACATCATATTCACTTTTCATGGCTTGAACCCATTCAGGTTTTAGTAACGCCTGTTTCACACTAGTTGGTTCTTTATGTTCTAAGAAAATCTTTGGTTTAAATTGACCTATCTTTGCCCTAGTGAGCATGGGATGATTGTTTTGTGGGGGAGAAGAAGGTGGATGAAAACTATGTATAGAAGGAGATAGTGAGACATCAGTAGTTGTAGCAGGTGAGCTACCTAGGATGTTTTCTGATACATTGTTGAGACTAGGGGACAAAGAGGTGGAAGGGTTAGGTTGGTCATTGTTGTGTTACAAGGAAAGTGGAGATAATGTATGTGGCTGTGGAGATAAGTTTATATTATCTAACATCCAATTTTGAGAGCTTGATGGAAACAGTTAGTTGTCACTATCAAGTGAAGTGGAAAGTTGGTTAGAACCAGAAAGAGGCAGTGTTTGCGAGGCATTTGTGGTTAACAATGCAGACCTAAGCACTTTAACCGAAGGAAAGGGAAAAGACATGGGTAAGGTGCTTTGGTTAATGTTGGGGTGATCGGGAAACAAAGAGGAAAAAGGAAAGTTCTTTTCATGAAAAGTCACATCCTTAGATATGTAGATCCTACAAGTTGAGCTTAGACATGTATGCCTTTTATGTTAAGGAGAAGGCTCTAGGTATACACACTTTGTACTTTTGTATTCAAGTTTGTGTTTCTTATAAGGTCTCGACAAGGGAAGCAAGAGCACCCAAATACCTTAAGGAACCTATACACAGGATTTCTATTATATAAGGTGTGATATAGTGGCAGAACCGACTGTTATACTAGTTTGCATTTGTGCTCGTAAATGATGCGGTAAGCAAGAGTTGCCACCGACTTTTCTTTTATCCAAATTAAGGAAAGGGTGAAAAGGACAAAAAAAGACCTTTTAGAGAGTTTTCTGAGTAAGGGGGGTAGATTGTGGAAAGGGAAGGTGTTAGCATCCTTTCTATTCGTAGTTTTTTACGGGCTCTTAGATGCTAGCTCATTTGAAAATACCTCGTGCTTTGTGTTTTGAAAAAATTAGTTTTCAAAATGCCTTAGTGCGGTGATTCGCTTTATGATAACTCTTGTATCAATCCTCAAGAGTGTTGACAAAGTGAATGTTTTTTAAAGTGTTTTGAAATGTTTTGTGTAATTGCAAAAAGTTTGTTTTGAGAAAGCATTTAAGAACTATCTACTTATACTCAAAATGTTCATTCTTTTTCTCCTATCCTTTAGACAGTACTATCCTACTATTAGTGAGTAGGTAGCCCTATCGTTGGATGTTTGAGAGACATTCGAAGGGACATACAGTCATAAAGGAAACAATATAGAGACGCTTTAGAAATTTTTGGTTTAAGGGACGAGATCATTTAACGAAAGGCAACACTGTAAGATCATCGAGGGACTATGATCTTTTAATTTATGGGTCTTTGCTAAAGCGTCCCCATTTTCGAGGGACATGACTGTTTTATTTTCGAAAGGCAACCAAAGTGGGCGTACCCTAGTGGTGCATATGTGCAAGTGTGTTATGTTCATGTTATTTTAGTCTTGTGTTAAGTTTGCTAACATTTGATTTTAACATTTGTCATGCAATCCTATTAGTCTAGCAGTAATATGTACATTAATTTTAAAGTGCGGAAAGTTAAATCTACGCTATTACAATGCTTCGGGGAATGGATATTTACATGTCCAAAAAGTGGGGGAAATAAAATAAAGAAAGCAGTAAAAGCCCTAGTTAATCATCTATTACATATTGTCAACAAATACATAAATATGAAAAAACAGAAAGGAAATATTGAATGCGCGCGAAATGGAGGAGAACGTCTAAAATCCTAAGAAATTGCTAAGTAAAAGAAAATCTTTTTGGTTTTTTTTTGTTTATTTTAATAAAATAGTTAAACTAACTTAAATATAAATTTAATTAAAAATATTAAATGAAGTTAAACCTAATTCTAATATTTTTTGTATTTTTATTAAGAAAAATTTGCATGAAATAAATCTAAACCTAATTGATTTTAAATTGATAAAATAAAGTTAGAATAGTTAATTTAATTAATTGACAAAATTAAAATTAAGCCTAAGTCTAATTATTATTATTTTTTCTGATTTTATATTATAAAAAAAGGATTTTTGAAATTAATAAACAAATAAACAATAAAATAAATAAATGAAGAAATAAAAATTGGGCCTGGTTGTCAAAGCAAAAAAGGGGGTGCGTTTGGGATTTTTGTTAGTCCTAAAAGCTTGAGTCCAACGTCCCTAAAATAATCTAGTGGGCATCACCCTTGGAGCTGCAGGGTGGAAATGTGCCCTAAGATGGCCAAATTTCTTTGCATCACATCAGATGGCTCAAACATGAAAGTATATGGTGAACGTTTAGGGGTGCAACGCACTGAATCCTGCAAGGAATGTTAGAAAAAATAAAAAATGTTGGACCTGGGACTCGAACCCAGGCCCTCTCCCTTTTCCTACATGTTGCCTTGCCAACTGAGCCACTGTTTCATTGGTTTAAATAAATGGCAAAACAATATTATATGTAAAACAAAGTCAGAAATATATTTAAAAATAAAAAATGCACGCTGATTCAAACAAGCCAATAGGCAGAAGACACATGGGCTACAAGAGTTGCTTCAAGTCAACGGTGTCGGAGTCAAACTCTGGTCACCTTCTCCGATCAACCAACAACTAAAACATGCGAAAACTTGAGATTTGAGACAAGATGAAACACATATCCTACATAAAATCAAGCCCTAAACTCTAATTTGGCCTTAGATTGGCCTGGATGCAATTGTATCGCCCAAATCGAAGCTTTACAGTTTCAAAGCCCTATCAATGGCAATATGGGTTCTAAAGCTCAAAGCATACACGTTTTACGTTGAACCTGTTCTATGGATCACCCTAAGCATGAAACAAATGTTAAAAGGCATTAATATACCACAAAACTAGAGATACAAATTTGAAAATTTTACCAAAAACGAGTGGATCTGGTTTGGTACTTCTGGGCGTGTGATGGCTTGAATGAGGAGTGGTATCTGCTACTGGGAGTCCTAGGATGGTTATGGAGTTCTTGGAAGGAGTTGAATCTGGCTGGATCAAGGGTTTTGGATTTTCACGATTTTGATATTTTTTGTAATTTTTGGGGTGTTCTCTAGGCTGTATGTATGCGTGAGTTTGGCTTGCAAAAATGATCCTTATATAGAGGAGATGGAGGGGACAAGGAAACCTGGCAAGAATCCAAGCCATAACCATTATTTTTAAACCATGATCATAATTTGAAAAAATGCCTTTTATGGAGATTTCATGCCATTTTCAAAGCTGGATGAACCTGGTCACTTCTTGCACGAATTTGTGGGCTTCTAAGCAAGCCAAAACATCAGCCCAAATGCCAAAGCTCGTCTCTATTTATTTTATACAATTTACTTTGTATTTATTTGAAATAAATCAAAATAAATATGAGAAAAATAGATAAAAATGGTAAGGAAATGTAAATTTGAGATTAGAGGTCCTCTATAAGTTTAGTAAGATAAATTTAAGTCCAAGAAATTAAGCCATTGACCTAAAAGTTTAATTTTGTCCAATGCACAATTCTTGAATTTTCCAAAATTTTCCCAACTTGGGCAAGCCATAACTTGCTCAATTTTCATCTCATGATGATGATCTTAGATTTTTTTGAAATCCCAAGATGTCTACTTCAATCCCTCTATTGATCAATTTTGCATTTGAAGACTTTATCTTAATGTAAATGGTCTTGACAAAAAGTGCCTTTTGTTAACTTTTTGAAAATGACCTATAATGCATGAGCTTGTATCTTTCAAATGGTGAATATCTTGAACTCAAGGACAAAAGAGAAGTTGTAGGAAAATAAATTCTCTTTAAAATTAGATTTGGTTGGGGAAAAATGGATGAAGTATGTGAAAGTTATGCCTGGTCAAAGTTCATTTGACTTTTCCTATAAAAACCCTAATTTAGCAATTCTTGACTTTTGATGGATTAGGAGAATTTCTTGAGGAATCATGACCAACCCTTGATCAAATGATGAATATCAATTCAAAATGTTGATGTTGACCAAAAATCTTGAAGTTTGACTGTATATGGGCCATAATTGACTTTTGACCTAGTATAGTTGATTTTCAGGCATTTAAGTAATTGACTGAGCAAACTTGTAGTGTAAGGCATGAAATTTGTCATGGACAATCTTGAAGAAATATTAGGACAATGGAAAACATTTGAGGCATTTGGAGCTTACACATCTCGGTGAAAAGTGAAATCCTAGTTAGAGGTTCATTGCTTAGAAGGAGAATTTGTCTGATCAATTCTTTGGTCAACCTTGATCAATTGAGGACCTCAATGAACAGTCTTGAGTAAAAATGGGAGAGCAAGTTTCAGGTACAAAATCTGCCCATGTTTAATCTTCTTAAAGCGGAGGATTTAGATTGGCTTGTCTGCCTTTCGTGATTTGAAGGTGGAAGATGATTGAACACTAGAGTGTCCAAAAATTTGCACTTGCATGAAGTAACACTGATGGTCGATGATATCGGGAATGGGCTTATAGATGCCATTTGGAGAAGATGACAGAGAGTCATCGGAGATGGGCTTAAAGATTCCATCCAAAGTAGATGCTGACTTCATAAGAGATCTCTTTTTTGGGGATTCCTGTTCTTGCTGTCTGAGGAGGACTCCGCTGGGGAATATGGGTTTCTGTTGTTCTCTTGCTTGAGGAAAACTCTGTGGGGAATAGAATCTAGGAGCTTCAGTTGTCCAAGGCCCTACTAAGGAGTTATCTCTGGACTGGAGAGATGAAAGTTTGTTGTTTTCTTGTTGAAATCCAGGTTTCACAATAACTTGCTGGGGATAATTGAATTAACCCTTACTTGAAAATTTATTAGGAAGAGCCTGTGTAGGGTTGTTTCAGGATGAGTCTGTGATAGTCTGCATCCAGAGATATATGTAAAGGAACCCGTGTAAGGTTGCTTCAAGATGATTCCGTGTTAGACTACATCTGAAGATCATGAGAAGAAACCCATGTAAGATTGCTTCATCTGGTCATGTAGATAGTTTTCCTGTCTAGTTTCAGGTGTTAACCTACAAATCAGTTGTTCACAGATAGTTGTCCCATCTGGTTTCAGGTATTAACATGGAACTTGAAAATTCTCGGTCATTTTAGATAGTTGTCATGTCTTGTTTCGGGTGTTAATCTCTGACCTAAGAAAAAAGGATAGTTTTCCTGGCTTGTTTTGGGTATTAATCTTCAATCTTCTCATGTAGATAGTTTTCCTGTCTGGTTTCAGGTATTAATCTATAATTATTTGTCCACAGATAGTTATCATGGCTTGTTATAGGTATTAATCTAGAACTTGAAAATGTTGGTCACATAGATAGTTCCCCGTCTAGTTTTGGAATTTGTGGCCTACTGTATTTGTTGGTAAACCCGTATTGCTCCGAGAGTTCATACCACTTGGTCGTGTAGATAGTTTTCCTGCCTTGTTTCGGGTATTAATCTTTGACCTGCTTTATAAGTTGATAGTGTTTGTTTGTCTGCTAATTTAACCTAAAAAGGTAAAATCAATTTCATGCGATGACATGATGTATGAATTTTATGATGCTCTCAAAATAAATGAGATTGTGATATATGCATTTGTGTTGCATATGCTATGATGTTTGTAGAAATAATGTATGAATGCAACGTATGAATGTGTCGGTTCTTCTGTTGCAGTGTTGTTGAACTAGGGAAAAATAAATCCCTTATTGCAGCTGGGGATAAAGAATGTATGTCTTCAGATTTTGTTTGAAGTTGACATGCTGGGAGATGATATTCCATTGTTAGAGGAATAAACTCCGTTGGGGAAGGGAAGCTCCGTGAACTGCTTGGGTATTTTATGGAAATACTTCTGGGGAATCCTGAGAAGCTTGGCGACTTCACTGGGGAATCTTTTGTTGGAGCAATAATTTGGAGATTTTGCTCTGCCGGGGATATGAGAACCTGACACCATTAGGTTGCATGCTGAGAATATGGCACTGATTTTATAGTAGGATGCCCCTGCCTCTATATCTGCTGGAGAAGGTATCTGCTGGAGAAAACATCTGCGGGGATTTTGTGGATGGCCCTTAGATATTGTCCAGTTTCTTAAAGTCATTAGTAATTGTGTTTCTGTTTTTACGCGTATATTTGTAAGCTGTGATCACATTCAAATGCATATGTTCAAAAATAATCACTGGACGTTTTGCAAACAAAACAGAAAAATAAAAACAAATAGTTTTGCACTTTCAAAGGAATAGCTTTGTATTAAATTGAATGAGCGTATTTGTACAAGGAGACAGACATCCTAGTAAGAGAATGTCGTTGTAAGAATGAAACTAATACAAAACTAGTATACAAAGAAAAATAGCTATGTGAAATAATTCCATTGGGTTCCCATTCTGCTATTGTCTTTATGCCTTTGAGCGTCTCATCTCTTTGCTGCTTGTCCGAAGCTGACCGGATTGATTAGTACCACTTGAGCTTGATAGTTGATATTGAAGATTGGCTGCAAGGTGATCCAACGGGACAAAGTTATACACTTTAAATCCCTAACTTTTTCCTGGACCTCCCTTTCGGGTTTTCAGTCCACCGGGATACCCTTTTTTACCCAAGTCGGCTTTTTAGGTTTTCGACTTGCCTACAGATCTTTTTATGTATATCCCTAATTTTTGCCCGAACCCATTTGGTCCGCCGGGATGCCTTAATATTTTCCTAGGCCAATCGACCTAGCAAGTCTTTGTTCATGCGTAGTATCTTTTAACTATGTCCGCGTTTATCGGGTGCGGAAGGTCGTCACCGTCCATAGTGGTTAAGATCATGGATCCTCCAGAAAATATGTTCTTGATCACAAATGGCCCTTCATATGTGGGAGTAAATTTTCCCCTGGGATCACCTTGTGGCAGTATAATGCGCTTGATTACCAGGTCACCGGCCTGATATACCTGACGTCTGAATTTCTTGTTAAAAGCTTTAATCATACGTTTTTGGTACATCTGACCATGATAGACAGCCGCGAGCCTCTTCTCATCAATCAGGTTTAATTGGTCAAGTCGAGTCTAAACCCATTCGTCTCTGCTCAGCCCTGCATCCTTCATGATTCTCAAGGAAGGGATCTGGACTTCAATGGGTGGGACAACTTCCATACCGTAAACCAAAGAGAAAGGAGTTGCCTCTATTGATGTGTGCATTATGGTGCGGTAACCATGAAGAGAAAATGGTAACATATCGTGCGATTCTTTATATGTCACCGTCATCTTCTGTATGATGTTTTTGATATTTTTATTAACAGCTTCTACAACTCCATTCATCTTTGGTCGGTAAGGATAAGAATTATGATGTTGGATCTTGAATTGCATGCAGAGCTCGGTGATCATAGTGTTATTAAGATTGGTACCATTATCCGTAATGATCCTTTCTGGAATACCATACCGACATATGAGGTTATGTATGATGAATCAGGCCACAACGTTCTTGGTAACTGAAGCAAATGAGGATGCATTGACCCACTTTGTGAAGTAATCAAGGGCGACGAGGATGAAGTGGTGCCCATTAGAAGTTGTAGGTCTAATCTCTCTGATCATGTCGATGCCCCACATTACGAACGACCAAAGAGACGTCATGACGTTTAGAGGAACCAGAGGCACGTGTACTTTATCAGCATAGATATGGAATTTGTGACAAGTTCGCGAATGTTGATAATAGTCTGCATCCATTGTGGACCAATAGTATCCTGCCTGTAGGATCTTTTAAGCCATTGAGTGACCACTAGAATGGGTGCCAAAGGTACCTTCATGCAAATCAACCATAATCTTTTCCTCTCCACTCTTGTCTACACACCGAAGCAAAGAAGAATCGTGGTTGCACTTGTAGAGGATTCTGTTACTGAGGAAGAACTTGGCAGAGAACCTTCTTAGGAACTTCTTATCATTGACTGAAGCTCCTTCAGGATACTCTTGGGCTTCGAGAAATCTTTTAACTTCATGGAACTAAGGTTTTTCCACTAATTCTTCAGTACCAATCTCGTGACAATATGCTGGTTCATCCATCCATTCAATAGTGATTTGAGGAGCTTCATTATCCCATCTGACTTTGAACATGGATGACATAGTAGCTAGCGCGTCCGCTAGTTGATTTTCCTCTCGTGGAAAATGCTCGAAGGTAACTTCTTCAAAGTGTGGAATCATTGTCAACACATTCTCTTTATAAGGGATGAGATTAGGATGCTTTGTGTCCCATTCTCCTTTGATTTGACTGATTACTAAAGCCGAGTCTCCAAATACACTCAAGAATTTGATCCTCAAGTCGATAGCAGCTTTGAGACCCATGATACATGCTTCATATTCAGCCATACTATTGGTACAATTGAATCATAATCTGGCGGTGAAAGGAGTATGACACCCTTCAGGAGATATGAACACAGCGCCTATGCCATTCCAAGAGCATTGGAAGCTCCGTCAAAAACCATAGTCCATCGGGATCCTTTTTTAGGTCCTTTATCCGGTACAGGTTCTTCACAATCAGTCACTAACATGATGTTCTCATATAGGAACTCAAAATTCATGGATTGGTAGTCGTCCAAAGCCTGATGAGCCAAATTATCAACTAATACACTCCCCTTTATTGTTTCTGGGTTGTATATTGAGTGGCGTATTCGTTCATGATCATTTGCCATCTTTCTATTCTTCTGGAGAGAGCTGGCTTCTCAAAGATGTATTTGATATGATCCATTTTAGATATCAACAAGGTAGTGTGAGTCAACATATACTGTCTTAGTTGGCGAGTAGCCTATTCCAAAGCGTAACAAGTTTTCTCGAGCAGTGAGTATCTTATTTCACAGTCGGTAAACTCTTTACTAAGGTAGTTGTGATGCGGTGGGAGAACTGACTTGAGGTTTTACGTTTGTGTTTGCAAATGTTGCGGTTAGCAAGAGTCGCCACTGACTTTTCTTTTATCCAAAAGGAAAGGTAAAAAAGCACAGGAAAGACCTCCGAGATTGTTATTGAGTTCGGGGGGTAGATTATGAAAAGAGAAGGTATTAGCACCCTTTTCATCCATGGTTTTCCATGGGCTCTTAGTTACTTGTTTAGATCACTTGCTTTGCTTTTGCAATTTATTTGAAATGGTGCTTTGTGTGGTTTTGAAAGTATTTTGAAAAGAGGCCATCGTTTAGGCAATCTTTGTAATGATTCTCGTTCGTAAGAATGTATACAAAGATGTTTATCTTTTGAAAAATGTTTCAATGTTTTGAAAGTTGTTTGGAAAATGTTTTGAAATGTGTGTGTGTTTGTTTGGAAATAGCAAGGATTGTTTTGAAATGATCAAGTAACTAGAAGCTTATCTACCTACTCAAAAGTCTTTCTTTGTACATTTTTATTCCTTTGATGTTGTTGATTTACCATTGCTTTGGTAGACAACCCTATCTTTGGATGTTAAACGGGACGGGCGTGGGTCATCGTATGACCATGATAACAATGTTGCCAAGTATCTTAGCTTGTTTTAGGGACTAAGATCATTTGTTTTTAGGCAACCTTTTTGATAGCGTCATCGAGGGACTATGATTTTTTGTTTTTGTTTTGTTTTGCCAAGATACCTAGAATGCATACCATGGCCATTTTGTTTAGGCAACCAAGTGGGTGAAACCCTAAAGGTGTTTGTGTGCAATGTGTTGTAATTTTGCATGCATTTTTGTTGTCTTGTATTAGGTCATGCTATTGGTTTGATTTTGTCTTATCATACAAACCCTAATTTACTAAACATGTATATATTACGATAAATTGCGTAAAGTAAATCTAAGCAATTACATCAATATTATGGGAGGGGGGATGCAAGTTTTGAATGGGGTATATTGCTCAAAATAAAACCCTAAAAATTATTACAACCCAATTAAATATTTGCAAGATAAATAAATAAACAATTATTTAAATATGTAATAAAATGTATGGATGCAAAATATTTTTGTATTTATTTTATGTATGTAAAAATAAAATCATTTAAGTCCTAAAAATAATATTATTATTTTTTTGAAAGGGGAAACCCTAGTTTTTGATTTAAAGGAAAATATTGTTTTCTAATATTATTTTATTCATTTTTTTTGTTCAAGAAAAATAATAAAAATATTATATACAAATATTAAAAATAAAATATGTATGAAAATAATATTTTATGTGTGAAAAATAATAAAAATAAAATGTATGGTATTTTTAAATGTATTTACTATTTATTTAAGAAAATAAAGTTCTATTTATTTATAAATTATTTTTTATGCCAAAAAATAAGATAAAGAAATAAAATAAAATACAAAAAATAAAGAAAATATTTATCATGATTTTTTGATGTTCATAAAAAATATTAAAATCAATAAACATAAATATGAAAAAAATATAAAAAATAAACAAAATAAGCCAAGGGGGTGCATATAGGAATATGGGGGGTGTGAAAAACAACAGGCCCAAGGCGCCAGGCCCATGAACTTCATCTTCATCCCTGTCCTTGGCTTCTTTGCGCGCGCTTCTGAGTACAAACTTTTATCTTGCTCTAGCTTGCATAAAATCAAAAACTCATAACACAAAAAATGTAGCTTATGATCTCACGATTCCAGTGATATAAAATTCATGACCTAACTCTAAAAGACCAGGGAGAATTTCAGTGGCCCTAATTCCTGACCTAATTTTTTCAGCATGTTCAACAATCAAATACTCTTAGCTCAGTTAATATAAATGACAACTATGCATATGTACAACTTTAGCAAGTTAAGGACTACATTTTTGCTTCACAAATCAAAGCTTAAGGATTCCTAAATATAGAGATAGATTTTTGAAAAATACCTGGTTCAACTGAGTTTGGATATGGCAATGTGAGAACTTTGAGTGAGGCCTGAAGATCGTGTGAGCTTCCTTGAAGTTCCCTCAAGCTATTCCAATGCTTAACTAGTCTTGAGGATGCTTGAAACTCCCTGCACGAGTCAACCTGCAACCTTCCAAAATGAAAATGGTGATGTTTGAAATAGGGGTTACAGTTGCAAGACAAGGGCCTGGATAATTTAGGTAGGATGTATGTAAAGTGTTTGAAGTGTTGAATCAAGAAACGCACGAGCCAATATTGAGTTGGCAAGAAATTTGCAGAAGATGCCCTGTTTGGGCAGGAACTTGTGGTTTTGGTGTTTGAGAGTGTTTTGAATGTTGTGAATTCGTGTCTTAGGCTTGTGACAAGTTTGTGAGATCCTTTTGAATGAAGCCAAGCCTTGCCTTTGTCAGATGGACAAGTTATCTTGACTTTTGCAAGTTTGCTTGCTTTTGAAGAAAGTTGACATGACTATGCCAAAGGTCTGTACAGGCTAGCTCGTAGACTGCAGAGGGTGGGTATACTTTGTTTGATGTTGTTGGATCTTGCTTGAAACAAAAGATCAGGTCCATGGCTCAAGAATTGTAAAGTTGGAAAAGCTTGCTTTATCAAAGTAGTATTGTGAACTTTATGCCATTTTTGGATTAATCTCTTGTACAATGCTCCAAAGATCAAAATAAAGCCAATATCCATTGAGTTTGCATTTAATTATGGAGTGTAGAAGAGATTAGGACCTGTAATTCAAGGTACAAGCATGCTAGGAACTGATTTACAACTTGTAACATTGTAAACATGGCTTGACCAAAAGTGACAAATTGCCATTTTCTCTTCTTCGATTCTCCCTAACCATAAATGATCTTGGAGATTTCTTGGACATTTTGGAAAGCTTGTAACATGCTCTACAATCCATATTTGAAATGAATTTTGAGATACCTCTTGGAACTAGGTGAAAAATGCCCATGAAGTTAGGTCAAAAACCTGCCTAAATTAGGGCAAATTTTCACTAAGTCTTTTAGTTCATGGACCCCTATTCACAAAATCATAACTTGAGATCCAAGCATCTTTTGGGAAAACTTTGTGAATCAAAGTTTTAGATTTCATGGAGGACTACAACTTTCATGTTTCAAGTTTTCTTTGAATCCAATTGCATCATGGTTAAAAAGTTGTGGAAAGTTTGGAAAAAATAAGAAAACTTCCATACTTAGAAAAATTCTAAGTTATGAAAAATTTCAAATTAAAACCCTAATTTGCAATTTTAGGTTTCTTGGTCAACAAGTTTCACATTTTGACATGTCTTGATGAATTATGATCCTTGGCACTTGATTTTGACCAAAAAGTCAAAGTTTGACTTTTCAGTGTACAATTGACTTTTGATCAATTGACTGCAAAATTCATTTGTCAATCATATGCATTTGGGATCTTTTGAACTATGTGATTATGTAAAAATTATTCCATTGAGTCCTTGAAGTCATTCTTGAACCCAATTGGTCATTGGCTAGGTTAAAAATCAGAAATTGCCCTTTGTCAGTCAAAACCCTAATTTTGACCATTTTGGCCTTTTGATGATTTGATCAAATTTTTTGAGGAGTTGTGATCCAAACTTGATCAAATGGTACATAGTAGCCTATAATGTGATTGTGGATCAAAAATTATGAAGTTTGACTGTAAATTGGCCATGGTTGACGTTTTCCCCAATACACTTGATTTTTAGGTCAACTGTCCAATTGACTGGGCAAAAATGTGATTCAAAGCTTGAAACTTAACATGGGCAATCTTAGGGGTCCAAGATGGTGTATGAAAGTCACATGAAGCATTGATGGTCCAAAAATCCTTGTGCAAACTCAAACCCTAATTTCAGGTCATCAGTGTAAGAGGAGGTCTTGAGCTGAGCAAACCCTAATCCTGTCTGGAGTCCAAGAAGTCTTGTGAGGAAAATCTTGATAATATGAGAGGGAAAATTTTGGGGTACAACAGTAGTATATTACATGCTCTTTTCGACCAAACTTGTCATGCTGCCCCAGCACACACCCCATTGAGTTTTCTAACACTGTTAATTACACGATTAGAGATCTTCCTTCAACTGTCGGCATTAAAATTGAAGGCTCTTGAAGATATTCCTTAATTTTGTCAAAGGAGTTCTGGAAGTCGTCATTCCACTTCACTGCTTGATCTTTCTTCGGTAATTTGAGAATTGGATCACAAGTAGCGGTTAGGTGGGAAATGAATTTGGTAATGTAATTCAGGCGTCCCAAGAATACCCTAACCTCCTACTCAGTGCGAGGAGTTGGCATTTCTTATATAGGTTTAATCTTTGCAGGGTCTACCTCAAGAACTTTGCCGCTGACATCAAAGCCTAAGAGCTTACTAGATCTTACTCCAAAGGTGCACTTATTCGAGTTCAACCTCAGTTTGTACTTCTTCAACGTTTCAAATAGCTTTTGTAGGTGATTCAAGTGCTCCTCTTTAGTCTGGGACCTGGCTATCATATCATCAACGTGGACCTCTATTTCGTGATGGATCATGTCATGAAATAGAGCTACCATGGCACGCTGATAGGTTACCCCAGAGTTCTTTAACCCAAATGGCATAACTTTGTAACAGAAAGTGCCCCACTTTGTGACAAAGGTTGTTTTCTCCTTGTCCTCAGGAGCCATTTTGATCTAATGGTATCTGGAGAAACCATCCATGAAGGAGAATACCTTATGCTGCACGGTGTTGTCAACCAGAACATTAATATGGGGAAGTAGAAAGTCATCCTTATGGCTTGCTGTTGTACCCCAAAATTTTCCCTCCCATATTTCTCAAAACATTTCAAGAAAGATCCCCAAGTTGCTCAAGGTAGTCCAAGGGTTGGCCAGACAAGCTCTCTCCTAAGGCAGTCTACCTCAAATTAGGGTTTCATGTTGCATCAAGATACTTGAGTCCAAGGGATTCAAATGCTCACCAATGTCCTAATATGTTCTCAAGATTATCCATGTCAAGTTTCAATCCCTGCAACGCAAGTTTGCTCAGTCAATTGCTCAAAGGCCCAAAAATCGACTATGATAGGGCAAAAGTCAACTGTGGCCCACATACAGTCAAACATCAAGAGTTTTGGTCAACATCCTTATTTTGAAGGATATTTCATCATTTGATCAAGGTTTGATCATGATTCATCAAGGATTGCTCATAATTCATCAAGACTCAAAAGTTGTTAAATTAGGGTTTTGAAGGAAAAGTCAACTCAACTTTGACCAAGCATAACTTTCTCATACTTTATGATAAATGACCCATCCAAAGCTCATTTTTAAGAGGATTCAATTCCCTACAATCCATATTCATCCACCAAGTTAAAAATATGCACTCACAAGAAGTTATGAATTTGGACATTATAGGTCATTTTGAAAAGTCAACAAAAACACTTTTTTTTGTCAAAACTTCATACATGAGCATGGAATATCAAACTGAGATGAGACTAAAAGGGTTGATTATAGGACATATCAAGATTTCTAAAAAGTCCAAGAACACCTCCAAAGAGTCAAAATTGAGGAAGTTATGCATTGGTGAAGTTGACCTTTTTTGCAAAATTGCCAAAAGTCAACTATGCCTAAAACTTCAAATTTTGCCAAATGGGCCCAATCTTTTTCATTTGTTTTGAGTTGGCAACATAGCCCACGAGCTATAGCCCTTACCACTTGTCCTTATCATGTTTTTATTATTTATTTTTATTTTTATTTGAATTAATTCAATTTAAATAAAAACAAATCATATAAAATCCAAAATATAGAAAACAAAAGATTTTGTGCTTGTTTCAGGTTTTAAATTACAGCTAGCATTAAATCAAATTCGTATCTAGGCATGGTGTGTACAAAAAGATTGAATTAGGCCATTTTTGGAAATATTTTTAAGGTGTATCAAATCAAGATCCAATTCATTGATGGAGGAAGATTGAGATCAGTTATCAACCCTAATCCATTCCTTGATACAAATAGAACAAAAGCAGACCAAAAACTAGGTGAGAAGGAGGCGCATCAAGGAGAACCAAACTTGAAAAATCACAACAAAAGTGTTGGATCGAATTCAGTGTTCCAGGCATCCTCAAGGAATCCTAGCTATCTCAATCACTTCCTGAGATTCCCAGCAAGCGAAAGCAATCGAAATCAAGCATTTCCAGGCCCTATATCGCGCTGTAAGTCAGTTACGATACCTAGCTTTTCTTGAAATCGAATTCCATAATTTAGGCATTGATAGCATGAAATAATGGTATATTCTTGATCCTTAAGACATATCCAAGCTTTATATGTTGTTTAATTGCATTTATATGGCCTGTAGTGGATTTCACCATTATTAGGGTTCCTTGTTTCAAATTGGGATTTTTATTTACAGGAAAAATTTGGCCATGAAAGGGCCATCATTGAACTTAGCAGGTCTAGACGAAGCCATTCATGGCTTTAGTTTTGATTTATCTTGCCTATAATTGATTTTGAGAATGTGCAGGCCTATAGCGACGGACCAACGTCCGTAGGTAAACGTCTGGGACTTTTTACCAACGGACCAAGGACAGGGATGATGGCATGGCATCACCTCACTCGTCCGTTTGAAAATCCGCGCGCATTATCTCTTTGATTCGCTTATTTATTTTATAATATTTGTTGTTTACATTATGTACAAACGAACACAAGTGGTGCAGTGGCAGTGAGGGCGTGGAAAGAGCTTCAGGACCTGGGTTCGAATCCCAGGTCCCCCTTTGTTTGCTTATTATTTTTCCTTTCAGATTCAGATGCGCACCAAGAACCAAGGTCCATCATGTGACCTCACAATCCAGCTTGCCAAGTGTCTTGAGGCCATATCCAAGGGCCATCACTGGAGGAACACCAAAGTCAAGGTCAAAGCAATCACACTGGATCCAAGAAGTCAACGTGGACTTCCATCTTTAGGCCCAGAATTCTGATTTTTGCACCCCCCTAATTGCAGGCCCAATATCTCTTCTCTATTTCCTTTTATATTTTATTTTATTTCTTTTAATTTATTTATTTATTTACTAACCAATTAAATTATTTTCTTTTTATTAAAAAAATCACAAAAATATTACTTTTCATAAATTAGGTCTAGATTTTTTTTTTATTAAAAAATTAATTAATTAAATTAGGTTTGTTAATTTAGATAACTTTAATTTCTTTTTGTACATAATTAAAATTAATTAGAACAAATATGTTTTATTTATAATTTAATTATTTTCCTTTCTTAAAAATAACCAAAAACAATAAAAATAGGCCATTTAATTATTTTTATTAATTAATTTAATCACTAATTAATTTGTACATTTATTTTTAAAACCTAAATTCTTTTCTTTAAAAAATATTTAAAAAATAACAAAAACATTTTTCTTTTGATTAGGTTAGAAGGGTCAAAACCCTAATTTCTTCCCGATCTTAATTTTTCTCGCGCGCTTTATTTTATTATTTTTTACCCTATTGATGTAATTGTTCACAAGGTTGTAATAGTTTAAATTAGGACTTTATTTTCATTTACCGCTCTACTTTTCAAGGGTTTGTTTTTGGCTATGTAAATACCCGAAGCCTTGTAATAGCGTAGTTTAATTTTTGCATTTTAAATTCCACAAATTATTAACTGTTAGATGTATGATATAGAGATGCATGACAAGAATGTATGTTAAACTTTAAAACAGTTAGATAATCCTAAAATGTGCAAAGATAAATAATTTGAAACTGAATCACTCGCACATGCGCACTCCTAGGGTACACTCTCACTTGGACGCCTTCGGTAAACAGTCATTGAGTATAGGGTGCTTTAGTGGTCGTCCTTTTGTCCAAAGATCAAAGTTGCCTCAGAAAGGTTGCCTCGGATATTGTTGCCTCGGATAATTGATCTAAGACATTAGGGTTACTACTAAGACGTCCTAACATTGCTTTAGTGACCGTACGTCCCTTTCGAATTGACCCTCAAAATTCCTACGACGGTGCAACCTACTCACTAATAGTGGGATATCATTGTCTAAAGGAAACGAACATAGAACGATTTTTTTTTCGAGTAGGTAGATTAGTTCTTAAGTACTTTCTCAATCAAAACAAACTTTTTTCACACTTACACTCCTTTACAAACAAAGTTTTCAAAAACACTTCATTACACTCTTGAAGACAGAAGCAAGAGTTAAATCGAAGTCAAAACAAAAACTTTTCAAAGCACACAAACACGAAGAAAACAATTTTGAAAATGATGAGCAAGCACCTAAGAGCCCATAGGTAACTACGGATAGAAAGGGTGCTAATACCTTCCCTTTCTATAATCTACCCCCCATACTCAGAAATATCTCGAAAAAGGAATTTTTCTGTGCTTTTTTCCTTTCCTTGTTGGATAAAATAAAAGTCGGTGGCGACTCTTGCTTACCGCAACATTTTGCAAACACAAATGCAAAACACAAACCAGCAAATTCCTTTAAAAAGGGAAACACGTCCCGATTCTCGCCACCGTATCACAGAACTGGCGACTCTGCTGGGGATTTAATAAGTGGGGTGTACCTTAGGAATAATTCATCATATTGTTTTCAATTGTTTGATTTGTTTGCTTTATCTTTGTGGGCTTTATATCAGAGTTACTATAGATCCTAACCCAGATCTGGGGATACCTTTTAGGTAAGTAGCAATAGACTGTGAGGGAATTGTACGGCGTAAACAGATACGGTTGAAGCAGTAGCTACGTTGGTGTGACACATTAGTTGGTACCGATATCCCTTGTGGAGGAACGAGGAGAGTATGAGGCTGCTAATGGGTCATTAAGCATCAACTGACCTTAGAACCTATAATTGACCAACTTGGCCTTAGAAAGTAGCAGTATGCTACACTCATTGAGACCATACTCTCGAGATGGTTCTGGCCACGAGAAAAGATTGCATGTCTGGACTTATGACCGATGGAGGATGGTCAGTGATATTGAGAACCTCTAGAACCCAGTTACTATTATTAGGACAGGTTGAACCAACTAAACTACAAGAGGGTAATACCTAAACTCCATGCCAGCCTGAAATTTAAGAGTTATTATGTGACTTGTTTTCCCTTACCATGTTTGCTATCTGTGATACTTGTGGTGTGTTTTTATCATGACATCATGCATCATGACATAACATGCATATTTCATTAGACTTACCATTTCAAAGACCAAGGGGATTCATCTTTGTTCTGTTTTGCAGATCATGGCTTCTATGCGCAGAAATACCATTCGAGTCAACTTCGTGCACATTCCTGCTTAACTTAGAGAGTTGGTTTCAAAGGTTCCTGATACTTCTTCCTTTGTTAGAAGACATGGTCATCTCCTTGGCCTGGTCACTTCCAAGTTGGATGAGCAAATGATGAGCGTGTTGTTCCAGTTCTTTGACCTGTTGCATCACTGTTTCACCTTCCCAGACTATCAGTTGGTCCCTACTTTGGAGGAATTTTCTGATTTACTTGGCGTATCTATTCTAGAGCAGACACCCTTTATAGGTTTGGAGATAGCTGTGATACGGTGGGAGAACTGACTATGGTTTTGCGTTTGTTTTCGCAAATGTTTCGGTTGAGCAAGAGTCGCCACCGACTTTTTATTTTATCCTAAGGAAAGGTTTAAAAAGCACAGCAAAAACCTTTGAGATTTTTCTTGGGTTCGGGGAGTAGATTATAGAAAGGGAAGGTATTAGCACCCTTTCTATCCATGGTTATCCATAGGCTCTTAGTTACTTGCTTAGATCACTTGCCTTTCATTTTCAATTATTTGAAATGGTACTCTTGTGTGTATGGGTTTGAAAATGTTTTGAAAAGAAGCCATTGTGGTGGCAACCTTTGTAATGATCCATGTTCGGATGTATACAAAGATGCATGTCTTTTGAAAAGGTTTTCATTTGTTTTTGAAAGTTTGTTTTGAAAGTGTTGTGAGGTGTGGTTTTAGAAAATAGGCAAGTGTTTTGTTTTTTTGCAAGTTTGATTCAAGTAACTAAGAGGTTATCTACTCCTAAATTTCTCAAAGATTATTGCTACGTTTTAACCCTTTTAACAAGTTTGTTCCACCATTGTATTTGGTGGACAATCTTATTTTAGGATGTGAAAGGGACGGGCGCGGGTCATCGTTTAGACCATAGTTGCCATGGTGCCAAGTATCTTTGGGCATTTTGTTTAAGGGGCTTGATCATTTGTTTAGGCAACATTTTGAAAGCGTCATCGAGGGACTATGATCATTTGATTTGTTTGTTTTGCCCAAAGAGACCTAACATGCAATATGGCCCAATTTTGAAAGGCAACAAGTGGAATACCCTAGGGGGTGCAAGTGTGATTTGTGTGTCCATTTTCATGCTTGTTTGTCTTGAGATTAGGTCATAACTATTTTTGTTCATTTTTATTCGCACACAAACCCTAATTCTAGCATAGTATGTTTAGAAAGCATTTAAAGTGCGAAATTTAAATTCCTACGCTATTACAACACAATAATATGGGGATGGGGGTACAACATTTCAAATGGGGAGATATTTAGACAAGAAATTGAATCTAAGCTATTACATCATTTGTTTTGAATATTTACAATATGATTAAAAGCATAAATAAAATAGAAATAGAACAAATATGCAAGAATGCAAGAAAGGGTTTTTATATGTATGAAAAAAGTATTATTTATGTAAAATAAAAAATAAAAAGGTATTATTTTTGAAGTATTTTCAAATTTAGGGTAAAAACCCTAATTTTAATTAAATTGGTATTAATCAATTAATTCATATAATAATTATTATTTACATACAAAAATAAAATAAAATATAGTATATTTGTAAAAAGGTATTTTTTAGTATTAAATATTAAAAATAAAATATGTACATTTTTTAGTATTTTTATCCTAAATATATTAATGTATACCTATATATTTATATTATTTACAAAATGTGTATTATATATATTAATTAATAACATTTAATATTTAAATAAAAAAAGTATTTTTCTACAAAATATTTTCAGGATGTAAAAATAAAATAAAAGTGTATAAAAAATATATTTGTACTATCTTAATATTTTAAACAAAAGTATATATATATATATTTGCTTATTTATGTACAAACTAAAGAAATAATCAAATAAATACTTAATAAATTCAAAAAATGATGAGAAAAATATTTTTATGTTTTTAATATGCTGAGAAAAAATAAATGAACCAATCAAAAAAAAGCAAAAATCAAAAATATTAAAAATGAATGAAATGGGCTCAGGGGGTGCAAAACAAAAATCATGGTGTGAATAAGAAATATGAAACAAGCCCAGCCCAATAGACCCTTCTTCAACCTCCAGCCAAAAAACGTTCAGAAAACGCGCGCTTGGTTCCAACATTCAAACATCCTGATTCTTTGATCTTTTGCACAAACTTCCAACACAAAAAATGTTAAGCATGAAACCATGATTCCAAATATATAAAGAACATCTCCTAACTCTCAGAAATGAGAGAGAATTTTAACAATCCCAAATTCTGACCTAAGTTTTCTGCCATTTTCAAACCTTAAATTCTCACAGCTCAAGCAAAAGAAATGAAAAGTAAAAACATGTACATGTTCAGTGGCATGAGTAGAACATTGTTTATTCACAAACTTAAAGCTAATGATGTCTAATAAGAGAGATACGAATTCACCAAGATACCTGTTCAGCTGAAGTTCTATCTGGCAATGAGGGAGCTTTCAGTGCAAGGTGATGATTGGAAAAGCTTCCTTGAGGTCCAGGGATGCTATTCCAATGTTTACTTTGTCTTGAAAGCTTCTGAATCGTGCTAGAGCACTCCACCTGCAAAACAAGAAACTGAAAATGGTGGAAGTGGTTAGAGGGATTACAGGTCGTGTTTCAAGGCATGGTTAGCTTGCATAGGTGCTAGGGAATGTGTGTGAACTGGTTTGGGCAAGAGAGCTTGAGAGAAATGGAAGATGGCACTCAAACTGCAGGCTTGACCCTGTTTTTGCAGTTTGAGAGTGATTGTGGCAATGGGAGTGTTTGAGAGGTGTTAGGGTCGTGCAAAAGCTTGGTTGGGATGTTTGGAATATGTTTGATAAGTTCACTTAAGGGTTTCTAAGCTGATATGAGAGTTGTTGTGGTTTGTGATACTTTTCTTCACCTTTAAGCAAGCAAAGGCAACTTGGTGTTTTAGGCAAGTAGGGGACCTCTAATGAGCTGCATAATCTCTCCTTGATCAGAGTGATTTTCCCATAATCTTGTGCCAATTGGATTTGGTTTGTACTTGTGGATTTGCATCATGACATAAAGTGAAACTTTTGCAAAAATAGAAAGAATGCTTTATCTAATTTGGGATTAATCCATCATACAATGCTTTAGCTCATGAAACAAGGTCTTAGCACAATGAACATGTATTAAATTATTGAGTGTTGGATGGTTTTAGGACCTGTAATCAAGGGGCATGCTGAGTTTTGAAAATGCATAGTGTTATGAACATGTAACTTGGCCTAATCAAAAGTGAGTTTTTGCTATATTGTGAAATTCGAATCTCTCAAGTCATGAGGTTGTTTGATGAGTTCTTGGACATTTTGGAAATCTTGGAATGTGTACTACAATCCATCTTTGAAATGCAATTTGAAATTCCAAGTGGTAGTGTATGGAAAATGGCCTTGAAGTGGGGTAGAAAACCTTGTCAAAATAGGACAAAAATTCACTAAGTTAAGAATGGTTTAGTGCCCTTATTCAAAAAATTGTAACTTGAGATACAAGCTTCAAATGGGAAAACTTTGTGAATCAAAGTTGTATATTATGCAACAAGCTACAACTTTCATGTTTTGACTTTTGTTTGAATCCAAATGGATCTTGGTGAAAAAGTGGGGCAAAGTTGGGAAAAAATTAGGGTTTTTTATAACTTAGAAAAATTCTAAGTTATGAAAAACTCCCATTTCAAACCCTAATTTGCAATTTGTGATTTCTTGATGAACAAGTTTCATGATTTGGCATGTTTTGATGAAAAATGAATCTTGACTCTTGATTTTGACCAAAAAGTCAAAGTTTGACTTTTCAGTATACAGTCAAAATTGATCAATTGACTGGGAAATTCAACTGTCAATCTTGTGTACTTGGGATCTTTTGAGTTTGTTGAACATGTCAAGATAATTCCATGGGATTCTTGAGTCCATATATGAGCTTGGTTTGCCATTGGCTAGGTCAAACAGTCAAAAATTGCCTTTGTGCAGTCAAAACCCTAAAAATGACCATTTTGCCCTTTTGGTGATCTGATCAAATTTCTTGTGGAATTGTGATCCAAACTTGATCAAATGGTCCATGTGAGTTCATAATGTTGATGTGGGTTAATTTTCATGAGATTTGACTGTCAATTGGCCACAGTTGACTTTTCCCCCAATACAGCTGATTTCTAGGTCATCTGTCCAATTGACTGGGCAAAACTTGGAATTAAGACTTGAAACTTGGTATGGATAAACTTGAGAGTCCAATATGAAGCATGAAAGTCATCTTAGGCTTTTTAGGTCAAAACATCTTTGTGCAAACACAAACCCTAATTTGGGTCAACAGTGCAAGGAGAAGTCTTGAGCAGAGGAAACCCTAACTGGATCTTGATCTTCAAAGGTCTTGTGATGAGAAAATGTTGAGGAAATGGGAGGGCAAATTTTGGGGTACAACAGTTGCCCCTGTTCAATCTTCTTGGACCTGAAGAGTTAGATTGGCAAGTTTGCCTTTCGTGACTCGAGGGTAAAAGAAGATTGGACACTAGAGTGCCCGGAAATTTGCACTCGCATGTTGGAGTCTCAACAATGTGATGTCGGGAATGGGCTTACAGATGCCATTTGGAGAGATGGTGGATAGGGAGATGGGATTATAGATGCCATCTGGAGATGTGACAGAAACTTGTCGGGAATGGGCTTATAGATGCCATTTGGAAGTGTCGATCGCATAAGAGATTCCTTAGCGAGAACTTGTGTATTCGAGAAAGACAGATGTTTTCCTGGCTTGTTACAGGTGTTTGATCTTCAATCTCTTTATGCAAATATGCCCTGGCTAGATACAGGTGTCGAGTCTACAAATGGTTGCTCACAGATGTGCCCTGGCTGGATACAGGAATCGAATCCGGAAATAGTTGTCAACAGATATGCCCAGGCTGGATACAGGAATCGAATCTTCGAACTCTTCAGACGTGCCCTGGCTAGATACAGGAATCGAGTCTGGAAATGTGGTCAACAGATATGCCCTGGCTAGATACAGGTATCGAATCTGGCGTTGTGATAGTTGCTAGATATGCCCTGGCTGGATACAGGTATCGAATCTGGCATTGTGATAGTTGCTAGATATGCCCTGGCTGGATACAGGAATCGAATCTTTGAACTCTTCAGACGTGCCCTGGCTAGATACAGGAATCGAGTCTGGAAACTAATCACTCTCAGATGTGCCCTGGCTAGATACAGGAATCGAATCTGGAATTGCGACAGTTGAAAGTAGTTGTCTTTTGGGATTGTCTTCTTCCCTGAAAAGGCAAAAACATAAGTTGTATGCAATGTCATGATGTATGATATGCATGATGTCATGATGTTCAACATGGGATAGTGTTGTATGCACTTTATCATGTATGTAAGCAAGATGTATGAAATGTGAAATGTTTATGAGTGTAACTTCGTCTTAGGAAAATAAATCCTTGACGACTGGCCGGGGAATTGCTCTGTGGCAGAGATACTTTGCTGAAGCTTGACGAGAGGCCTGCTGAGGACTTCAATGATGGATTCCGCTGGGGATAATGATGATAAACTCCGCTGGGGAATACCAAAGACGAACTCCTGCCGGGGACTGAAAGAACCTTGCCGAGGGCGATCTTCTATGGCAATTAGCTGAGGATAACCCAGTTATAAGCCCTTGTGAGGAATAACTCTGAATAAAGCTCGGGAGAGACGTCTGTATTCTGCCGGGAACAAGCTTCCAGAATCTACTGGGGATAAGCTTTTAGACCCGCCGGGGAAAGTTGACGTCTTCACTGGGGGAAGTATTGTTGAATTTTGCCTTACTCTACGGGAGCTGAGATCATTTGGTCACATTCTTCAGTCGAATCTACCTTGGTACCTTGGCGGACAAAACAACCAGACTGCATCAGACGGCTCCACATTGCCCCTGTTTCTGATGTCATCTGTAATTAATCTTTCGTTTCATATGCAAATATTTATGAATCAGCAATTTAATGTCAAATGCATATATCAAAAATGAACATTGGACGTTCTTCGCAAGACACAACAGAAAAAGGAAAAACAATGGCAATTTTGTATGGACAAGTGAATTTGTATTGATTTGAATTTTGCCTATGAATAGGCGTTTTTTGTACAAGAGGCTGACATCCTAGTAAGAGGATGCCGCCGGATAACACAGAATTTACAATTTTGAAAAGAAAACAAAACAGCTATGTGAACAATCCTACTGGGTTCCAACTCTGCTATCGCCTTTATGTCTCCAAGCGTCTCATCGCTTTGCTGCCTAGTTGAAGATGAAGCTGATTGGTCGATGCCGAAATCTGGATGCGAAGTGATCCAATGAGACATAGTGTTACGCTTTTATCCCTAACTTTTGCCTGGACCGCCCTTTCGGGTTTTCAGTCCACCGGGATACCCATTTTTGCCCAAGCCGCCTTTTCAGGTTTTCGACTTGCCGGGTGTACAGATTTTTTTCATTTCATCCCTTATTTTTGCCGGAACCCTTTTGGTTCGCCGGGAAGCCCTTATTTTTGCCTAGGTATGTCAGCCTAGCGGGTCTTTTATTCATGCGTAGTATCTTTTCACCATGTCTGCATTGGCGGGGTGAGGAAGGTCGTCACCATCCATGGTGGTTAGGATCATGGCTCCTCCTGAGAACACATGTTTAACCACAAATGGCCCTTCGTAAGTAGGGGTCCATTTGCCCCGGGGATCACTTTGAGGAAGGATGATGCGTTTGATTACCAGGTCCCCAACTTGATACTCTTGTGGTCTGACTTTCTTGTTAAATGCCCTGATCATCCGTTTTTGATACGTCTGACCATGACAGATAGCGGTGAGTCTCTTTTCGTCAATCAAGTTTAATTGATCCAGTCGAGTCTGGATCCAGTCATCTTCACTCAAGTCTGCATCCTTCATTATTCGGAGAGAGGGTATCTGGACTTCAATTGGCAAGACTGCCTCCATGCCATAGACCAAGGAGAAGGGAGTTGCCTCGGTTGACGTCCTTGCTGAGGTACGGTACCCATGAAGAGCGAACGGTAACATCTCGTGCCAATCTTTATAGGTCACTGTCATCTTCTGCACAATTTTCTTGATATTTTTGTTAGCTGCCTCTACAGCCCCATTCATCTTCGGCCGGTAGGGAGAAGAATTGTGGTGCTGTATCTTGAATTGTTCGCAGAGCTCAGTGATCATCTTGTTGTTGAGATTGGTACCATTGTCCGTAATGATTCTCTCCGGGACGCCGTACCGACAGATCAGATTATGCCGGATGAAACGTGCCACGACGCTCTTGGTTACCGTTGCGTAGGAAGCTGCCTCAACCCACTTCGTGAAGTAATCGATCGCCACTAAGATGAAGCGATGCCCATTGGACGCCGTCGGTCGGATCTCATCGATCATATCAATCCCCCACATTGCAAAAGGCCAAGGTGCCGTCAGGACGTTCAGAGGAACTGGAGGAATATGCACCTTGTCAGCATAGATCTGGCATTTGTGACAAGTTCGGGAGTGTTGGTAGCAATCGGCTTCCATGGTGGACCAGAAATATCCTGCCCTAAGGATTTTCTTTGCCATGGTGTGTCCACTGGAATGTGTTCCGAATGTACCTTCATGCAATTCTATCATGATCTTCTCTGCTTCAGCCTTATCCACACAACGCAGTAGAGTTGAATCATGATTCCGTTTGTAGAGAATGTTGTTGCTGAGGAAGAATTTTGCCGCAAACCTCCTCATGAACTTCTTGTCATTGACAGATGCACCTTCAGGGTATTCCTGAGCTTCCAAGTACCTCTTCACCTCATGATACCAGGGTTTTTCAGTCACCTTCTCGGCCTCGAGATCGCAGCAGTATGCCGGTTCGTCCAACTTCCAGATAATGATCCGGGGAGCCTCATTGTCCCATTTAACTTTGAACATTGAAGACATCGTAGCTAGTGCGTCCGCTAGCTGATTCTCCTCTCTTGGGAAGTGCTCAAAAGTTATCTCTTCAAAGTGGGGAAGCAAGGTCAACACATACTCCTTGTAAGGAATAAGATTTGGGTGTTTCGTATCCCACTCGCCTTTGATCTGATTGATCACGAGAGCGGAATCTCCGAAGACACTCAGAAATTTGATCCTTAAGTCGATTGCAGCTTGTAGACCCATGATACATGCTTCATATTCTGCCATGTTGTTGGTGCAGTCGAAACACAATCGGGTGGTGAGTGGAGTATGAGTTCCTTTGGGAGATATGATTACAGCGCCGACGCTGTTACCCAAAGCATTGGAGGCTCCGTCAAAATGCATAGACCATCGGGATCCTTCCTCAGGTCCTTCATCCGGTCCAGGTATTTCACAGTCAGTTACCACCATGATGTCTTCGTCCGGAAAATCAAAGTTCAATGATTGGTAATCGTCCACAGGTTGGTGTGCCAAATGATCTGCCAGTACACTTCCTTTGATTGCTTTCTGAGTTGTATACTGGATATCATATTCTGTTAAGATCATTTGCCATCTTGCTATTCTCCCAGACAGAGCGGGCTTTTCAAATATGTACTTGATGGGGTCCATCTTTGAAATCAAAAGGGTAGTGTGAGTCAGCATATACTGTCTCAGCCGGCGAGCAGCCCATACTAGAGCGCAGCAAGTTTTCTCAAGCAGCGAGTAACGAGACTCACAGTCGGTAAACTTTTTGCTCAAGTAATAAATAGCGTGCTCTTTTCGGCCAGACTCGTCATGCTGCCCCAACACACACCCCATTGAATTATCAAGCACTGTTAAGTATAGTATCAGAGGTCTTCCTTCCACTGGCGGCATAAGAATGGGTGGCTCTTGGAGATATTCCTTTATCTTTTCAAAGGCAGCCTGACATTCATCGTTCCAGCGTACTACTTGATCTTTCTTCAATAGTTTAAAGATTGGCTCACAAGTAGAAGTCAGATGTGAGATGAATCGGGCAATGTAATTCAGTCGTCCCAGGAAGCCTCTGACTTCATTCTCTGTCTTTGGGGTTGGCATCTCTTGTATGGCTTTTACCTTGGCAGGGTCCACCTGAATACCTTTATCACTTACAATGAAACCTAGCAATTTTCCGGACCTCACCCCAAAGGTGCATTTGTTGGGATTCAATCTCAGCTTGTATAACTTCAGTCGGTCAAACAGCTTCCTCAGATGATCAAGGTGCTCCTCCTCAGTTTGAGACCTTGCAATCATGTCATCAACGTATACCTCAATCTCATGATGGATCATATCATGAAATAAAGCGACCATGGCACGTTGATAGGTTGCCCCAGTATTTTTCAATCCGAATGGCATGACCTTGTAATAGAAGGTGCCCCACTGAGTCACAAAGGTAGTCTTTTCCATATCTTCCGGAGCCATCTTGATCTGATTATACCCTGAAAAACCGTCCATGAAGGAGAACACCTTGTGTTGAGCAGTATTGTCAACGAGGACGTCAATGTGAGGTAGAGGAAAATCATCCTTGGGGCTGGCCCTGTTCAAATCTCTGTAGTCGACACACATTCTGACTTTACCGTCCTTCTTCGGCACTGGCACCACATTGGCAACCCACTGAGGGTAAGAAGTTACTGCTAGAAACCCGGCATCGAATTGCTTCATAACTTCAGCCTTGATCTTTTCAGACATCTCTGGGCGCATACGGCGGACCTTTTGCTTTACCGGAGGGCAGTCTTCCTTAGTTGGCAGGTGATGAACTACAATGTCGGCATCCAAACCAGGCATATCTTCATAGGACCAAGCAAATATCTCCATGTAATCCTGTAGCATCTGGATCAATCGTTGCTTCACGCTGAGTTCTAGATTGGCACCAATCTTGACCTCTTTCCTATCTGTCTCCGTACCCAGGTTAATTGTTTCCACTGGCTCTTCATGTGGTTGAATAGCCCTCTCTTCCTGGAGTAGCGGTCTTGTGAGTTCACCAGGCACTTCGCAATCATCTTCACCTTCGTCTTCGGCCAAGTTGATCGGATTCTCGAAGTCATAACTGGCGGTAGTAGAGCTGTTACCAGTGAGATCCAGAGTGGATTGAAACCTGTATAAGTGAGTGTGTGTAAATATAGGTGTTTTGCAATATATAACACAAAAAGAAAAAGAGCACAAGATTTGAAATGCAACGAACGTCCAATGTTTTGATTGATGATATATGGAAATGTCATACAAAAAACCCTCACAAATGGAGCTACGATGCCCCGGGTAGGACACCGAGCCAATAAAAGTTTTAACACATTGTTTGTTACAAATTAGAAATCAAAAGAAATAATTACTGCGTGACAAATGTGATAGGTGTAAAATCCTTTGCCGTCCAGTTGCTTGGTCCGTTGCTGGTAGTCGGGTAGATCCAACTGTCAAACTCTGCTTCCTCTACATCCTCCTCGATAGCATTCACCCTTGGGTTGGAGATAAACACCGGAGCCTTTCTGATCTTTTCCTTGCGCACAGCCCTCTGAGCCTCTGCAGTAAAGCCCAACCCAAACTTGTCGTTCTTTTGAGTGAAGTCAGGAAGCTGACCCCAGTTTGCACAATTGCCTTTCTCGATTACATCCCGGGCATCCTTCAAGGACGTTATCTTCAACGGAAAGTCTTCTTCAACCACTGCCTCAGCCGATGCCAACACTGGGGGTACTTCCTCAAAATGCTGAAAGGGGGTTTCAATAAACTCCCCGTCCATCTCGATATACCGGAATGAATTCAAGTGACTCACCATGTATTCCTCCTCACCCTGCACAGTAACAATCTTCCCTTTGACAGGGTATTTAAGCTTTTGGTGTAAAGTGGAAGTTACTGCCCCATCTTTGTGAATCCAGGGTCGACCCAACAAGCAGGAATAAGATGGGCGAATATCCATTACATAGAATGTTGAGTTGAAAACTTGGGAACCCACACGAATAGGGATGTCTACTTCACCGTGCACCATCCTCTTAGAACCGTCGAAGGCTCTAACAATGATGTTACTAGGTTTCAAATCCAGGCCCTCACAATCCAAGCGATCCAATGCTTTCTTGGGAAAAACATTCAGGGAAGAGCCGGTATCCACTAACACGTGTGTGAGAGTAGTGCCCCTGCATTCTATGGAAATATGCAGGGCATCATTGTGATTTTTCCCTTTGGCGGTGAGGTCAGCATCCGAGAACCCCAAGCCATTGTCAGCTGTCAAATTGGCCACACAGTCAGTGAATTGATCTGTGGAGGTCTCTTGCGGCACGTGGGCTGTTTTCAGAAATGAAATCAAGGCTTTTGCATGGGCCTCTGAGCATAGCAGTAATGACAGCATAGAGATTTTGGAGGGAGTATGCCCCAACTGTTCAACAACATTAAAGTCACTCTTTTTGATGATTTTAAGAATTTCCTCCATTTCTTATTGGGAGGCTTCCACAACAGTCTTCTTTGGTGCCTCCGTCCTGGCAGGCGAATCGGTAGCAACTTCTTTGCCCCGAGTATCAGAGGACTCGGCGGCAGTAGTAGACACAGGAACTTGAACTGGAACATGCACACTTGCGGGTGTGATGGTGAGAGGTTTTCGGATAACTGGCGGTGCAATGTCAGGCGAGAAGAGCCTACCACTGCGGGTAATCTTGGCGGAACCAGTGATGTTACTGATACTGGTATTGGTGTTGAACTCCTGCTTCACCCCAAGCACATACACGTCGGCTCCATAATGCCATGGGACAGCTTTATCAGACTCATACGGGAGAGGCCCCGGGACAGTAATAGTGATGGGTGCAACAAACATAATTTGGACTGGTTTCTTTACGGGAGCTTTGGCAGGATTGTAGATTGTGACAACAGATACTTCTTCAATGGAAACAAACGGGACAACAGTTTTTTTGAACATAATTTCCTTGCTATCCATCAGGCTTTGGATGCCTGACTTCAGCAGTGGACAACCGATAGGGATAACAGCACACAGGAGGAAACCCTTACTACAACCCGGAAATAAACCGGCTAGTAGTAGGTTCCTCTTAACAGTCAAAAGAGGGGTAACAACTTCATTCACCGAAACAGCATACAACTCTTCCTCAATGGCATTTACTCTATGCTGGGGCATAGGAGCAGTTACAACATTCGGCCTCTCAGGCGCTTCAAACTGAATTTCCTTCGCGTCGATAAGATCTTGCACTTTGTTTCTCAAGGCCCAGCAATCATCAGTAGTGTGCCCGGGACTATCAGAATGATAAGCACACCGGGCATTTGGGTTATACTTAGGAGACGCAGTGTTGACGACCTTAGGAGCTTCTTTGGTGGTCACCAAATTGGTTGATAACAGTTGGGGTAAAATTTGTGATAAGGTCATACTCAACCGAGTATACTGCCTCTTGGGCCTTTCGCCTCTTTGTTGATTGTACTACTGAGGAGCAGCAACAGGTTTTGAAATGACCAGAGCATTGACGACTTGGCGACTTTCTGGCTTGACTTGTCTTCGAGGACCATAGACGGCACTTGCCTCTTTCTTAAAAGGCCTCTTCTCAGTACTTATAGCAACACCCTTCTGAATCTTTCCTGACTTGATGCCAGCTTCTATTCTTTCTCCCGTTAAGATCAAATCGGTAAACCCCGCTGAAGAGTTACCAATCAGATGATTGAAAAATGGCCCAGATAGGGTCCCTAGAAACATATCAACAAGCTCACGATCGGTTAAAGGAGGATGCACCCTGCCAGCCAAATCCCTCCATTTTTGTGCGTATTCTTTGAATCCTTCGCCTGTTCCTAACGACATACCCTGAAGTTGGGTACGAGTAGGGGCAAGGTCAGAATTGTATTGGTATTGTTTGTAGAAAGCGGTGGCCAAATCTTCCCAATTCCGGACACTGGTTCCCTCTAGCTGATAAAACCACTCCAACTGAGCTCCAGAAAGGCTGTCTTGAAAGAAATGAATCCAGAGGTTTTTATCTGCCGTATAGGGCTGGATCTTTCTCACGTAGGACCTAAGATGCATTTTTGGACAGGACAACCCATCATACCTTACAAACACTGGCACTTTGAATTTTGGGGGAATCACAATCCCGGCAACCAAACCCAAGTCTTCAAAATCCAAACCCGGTACTCTTTGTAGCTCCATGGCGGCCAATCTATCTTCTAAACCCTTGTATTTATCATCAACTGGAGGGTATTGCTGGTCAGAATAATCCTCATCCTCTTCAACCTCTTCTTCTTCCGCATCAGACTCGGAAGGCACCGCAGCTCCATCTCTCTTACTGGTCCCTTCATCAGAAGTAGGAGGAAATTCAAGCACTCTTCGAGCTTCTCCGTCAAATCTTCTCCCCAAAGTAGCCACCCCGAGTCTCTTTTTCTTCTTCTTCACTGGGTCTTTGTTCCCCAATTGAGTCTTGATATCCTCCTGACCCTTAGCCAAGGTCATTAGGAGTTGCTGGAACTGTGCATTTTGAGCTTGTAGGTCTTTGACTGTTTGCTCGAGATCCATCCTACTGAAATAAACAGCAGACAGATAAGGAAACCTGGAGTGAGACCTGCTTATGCACATGATGAATGGTATGCTTATGTATGCAATGCATTCAAGGATTTAGGACATTCAAAATTGTTTCAGACAAAGAAGAACGCACGTCATATTAATAAGAAGAAATTTGTCAGTACATAAATGCCCCATGGGCCAAATGTTACAAAATAAACTTCTTAAGGCAAAAAGACATTGCGCATCCTTTTTGGTGCGATGTAGGTATTGAGGGCCTCTTGCTCGTGGAGTCGGCGGGTAAGCTCTAGAACCTTCTTTTCACTGGCGTAGTAGCTAGCTTCAAAAGTATTCCCTTCCTCCTTGAGCTGAATCCAGCTTTTCTGCATTTCCTCCCACGATGTAGGCATGTCTGGATGTAGGATGGTGTAGGGAACCTCTCCTTCATTGACGGGCTCTTTAATCACTGGGAGTACATGGGGATAAGGCATCATTAGACTTTGGGCTCGGGCTCGTACCCACTTGAGATAGGGCTCAAGAGGGATGGAGTTCTTGTGTCCCAGAGTCTTGCTATCAACCTTGTTGAGTTTTCCCCAAGCTCTGATGAATCTTTGGCGAAGTCCTTGCGCATCGTTGTTGAAGTCAAAAACTAGGTCAGGAATCAACATATCATGAGGGCCATCCCTCCGTGCATATCCAAATTGCCTCAAAGCTAGGCAAGGGTTGTAGGTGATACCTCCTCTAATTCCAAGTAAAGGAACATTAGGAAATTCTCCACAACGATCGACAATGATGACATTTTCTCTGGACCGAGAACACCAATGCACATCAGAATGAGTAAGAGTCATCAACCGTTGGGACCACCTCGTGCCTTGGTCATTCTTCAAGACAGATTGTGGAAGGTGCGAAATAAACCACCTTGCAAGGATAGGAGTACAGCACATGAGAACACCCCTCTTTCTCATTGTTCGTGTGTGAAATGAGTGAAGAATGTCCCCAAGCAATGTTGGTATTGGATTTCTGGACAAGAAGATTTTGACGACGTTGACATCTACCAATTGGTCAGGATTTGGGAACAAGACCAACCCATAGATAAGGAGTGCCACAATCTCTTCAAAGGCTTGTAGGTCCAATGAGTTCCAACATTCTTGTGCCTTCTCAAACAAGAACTTTGCTAAGAATCCTTTGACGCCGCTTCTGGTTTCCCAATGCCCTTTGATGTCGGATGGTTGTAGATGTAATGCTCGAGCAACATCTTCCGGCTTTGGTTCCTTTTCCGTACCGTTGAAGGGTAGTTGATTAAGGATAGGGATTCTTAGGAGTTGAGAAAACTCCTCCAAAGTGGGTACCAACTGATAATCAGGGAAAGTGAAGCAGTGCTGAAGAGGGTCAAAGAACTGGAATAGCACTTTCATCATGTCTTCTTCAATGTTGGTGTTGACTAGGCTGAGCAGTCTACCATGTCTTTCACTGAAGGATGAATTTTCCAGAATTCTTGAGGTGAACTCCTTGAGTTGAGGAGAGATTCTCACAAGGTTGACTTGAATGGTATTTCTGCGAGGAATTTCCATGACCTACAAAACAGGAACAAAGATGAAGATCCAAACCCTTGAAATGGTTAGTAAATGCACATGATGCTTCATGATGTTTATGATGTATGCACAAAACATATGTACAAGCAAATCACACCAAACCCTAGTTTCAGGCTTGCATGGGGTTTCATAGGTAAGTACCCTCTTGAGTGTAGTTGGCTTAAAAAACCTGTCCTATAAATAGTAACCGGGTTCTAAGGAGCTCAATATCACTGGATTGTTTTCATTGTTCATTGTTTTGGTTTAGCCACTTAACTAGCGACCAAAATATTCCAAGAACACAACCCTCAATGAGTGTAGTATCGAGTATCTACCAACTTCGGACTGCACCAAAGCGGGTCATCTCACTACCCCTAATAAAAGGCCAAGATGGTCAAGTAAGGTTCTAGGTCATTAGTGCTTAGTGACATCACTCAGCGGCCCCGTACTCTCCTTGATTGAACTCAAGGGTTACCGGTACTCACAAATATGTCGCACTAATATAGCTATTGCTTCGACCGTGTCGGTATACCCCGCACAGTTTCCACAACGTATTGCTATCTATGAATGTTTCCCAAAATCCGGGTGTAGGATTGCAAACCCAAACAAATAGAGCCAAAGTATAAAGCAAATAAATCAAACAATTAGTCATGCAAGAGGGTGATCTAAGCCCTAAGGTTACTCCACTTTTAAAATGTCCCCAGCAGAGTCGCCAGTTCTATGATACGGTGGGAGAACTGACTATGGTTTTGCGTTTGTTTTCGCAAATGTTTCGGTTGAGCAAGAGTCGCCACCGACTTTTTATTTTATCCTAAGGAAAGGTTTAAAAAGCACAGCAAAAACCTTTGAGATTTTTCTTGGGTTCGGGGAGTAGATTATAGAAAGGGAAGGTATTAGCACCCTTTCTATCCATGGTTATCCATAGGCTCTTAGTTACTTGCTTAGATCACTTGCCTTTCATTTTCAATTATTTGAAATGGTACTCTTGTGTGTATGGGTTTGAAAATGTTTTGAAAAGAAGCCATTGTGGTGGCAACCTTTGTAATGATCCATGTTGGGATGTATACAAAGATGCATGTCTTTTGAAAAGGTTTTCATTTGTTTTTGAAAGTTTGTTTTGAAAGTGTTGTGAGGTGTGGTTTTAGAAAATAGCCAAGTGTTTTGTTTTTTTGCAAGTTTGATTCAAGTAACTAAGAGGTTATCTACTCCTAAATTTCTCAAAGATTATTGCTACGTTTTAACCCTTTTAACAAGTTTGTTCCACCATTGTATTTGGTGGATAATCTTATTTTAAGATGTGAAAGGGACGGGCGCGGGTCATCGTTTAGACCATAATTGCAATGGTGCCAAGTATCTTTGGGCATTTTCTTTAAGGGGCTTGATCATTTGTTTAGGCAACATTTTGAAAGCGTCATCGAGGGACTATGATCATTTGATTTGTTTGTTTTGCCCAAAGAGACCTAACATGCAATATGGCCCAATTTTGAAAGGCAACAAGTGGAATACCCTAGGGGGTGCAAGTGTGATTTGTGTGTCCATTTTCATGCTTGTTTGTCTTGAGATTAGGTCATAACTATTTTTGTTCATTTTTATTCGCACACAAACCCTAATTCTAGCATAGTATGTTTAGAAAGCATTTAAAGTGCGAAATTTAAATTCCTACGCTATTACAACACAATAATATGGGGAGGGGGGTACAACATTTCAAATGGGGAGATATTTAGACAAGAAATTGAATCTAAGCTATTACATCATTTGTTTTGAATATTTACAATATGATTAAAAGCATAAATAAAATAGAAATAGAACAAATATGCAAGAATGCAAGAAAGGGTTTTTATATGTATGAAAAAAGTATTATTTATGTAAAATAAAAAATAAAAAGGTATTATTTTTGAAGTATTTTCAAATTTAGGGTAAAAACCCTAATTTTAATTAAATTGGTATTAATCAATTAATTCATATAATAATTATTATTTACATACAAAAATAAAATAAAATATAGTATATTTGTAAAAAGGTATTTTTTAGTATTAAATATTAAAAATAAAATATGTACACATTTTAGTATTTTTATCCTAAATATATTAATGTATACCTATATATTTATATTATTTACAAAATGTGTATTATATATATTAATTAATAACATTTAATATTTAAATAAATAAAGTATTTTTCTACAAAATATTTTCAGGAAGTAAAAATAAAATAAAAGTGTATAAAAAATATATTTGTACTATCTTAATATTTTAAACAAAAGTATATATATATATATATATATATATATATATATATATATATATATATATATATATATATATATATATATATATATATATATATATATATATATATATATATATATATATATATATATATATATATATATATATATATATATATATATTGCTTATTTATGTACAAACTAAAGAAATAATCAAATAAATACTTAATAAATTCAAAAAATGATGAGAAAAATATTTTTATGTTTTTAATATGCTGAGAAAAAATAAATGAACCAATAAAAAAAAAAGCAAAAATCAAAAATATTAAAAATGAATGAAATGGGCTCAGGGGGTGCAAAACAAAAATCATGGTGTGAATAAGAAATATGAAACAAGCCCAGCCCAATAGACCCTTCTTCAACCTCCAGCCAAAAAACGTTCAGAAAACGCGCGCTTGGTTCCAACATTCAAACATCCTGATTCTTTGATCTTTTGCACAAACTTCCAACACAAAAAATGTTAAGCATGAAACCATGATTCCAAATATATAAAGAACATCTCCTAACTCTCAGAAATGAGAGAGAATTTTAACAATCCCAAATTCTGACCTAAGTTTTCTGCCATTTTCAAACCTTAAATTCTCACAGCTCAAGCAAAAGAAATGAAAAGTAAAAACATGTACATGTTCAGTGGCATGAGTAGAACATTGTTTATTCACAAACTTAAAGCTAATGATGTCTAATAAGAGAGATACGAATTCACCAAGATACCTGTTCAGCTGAAGTTCTATCTGGCAATGAGGGAGCTTTCAGTGCAAGGTGATGATTGGAAAAGCTTCCTTGAGGTCCAGGGATGCTATTCCAATGTTTACTTTGTCTTGAAAGCTTCTGAATCGTGCTAGAGCACTCCACCTGCAAAACAAGAAACTGAAAATGGTGGAAGTGGTTAGAGGGATTACAGGTCGTGTTTCAAGGCATGGTTAGCTTGCATAGGTTCTAGGGAATGTGTGTGAACTGGTTTGGGCAAGAGAGCTTGAGAGAAATGGAAGATGGCACTCAAACTGCAGGCTTGACCCTGTTTTTGCAGTTTGAGAGTGATTATGGAAATGGGAGTGTTTGAGAGGTGTTAGGGTCGTGCAAAAGCTTGGTTGGGATGTTTGGAATATGTTTGATAAGTTCACTTAAGGGTTTCTAAGCTGATATGAGAGTTGTTGTGGTTTGTGATACTTTTCTTCACCTTTAAGCAAGCAAAGGCAACTTGGTGTTTTAGGCAAGTAGGGGACCTCTAATGAGCTGCATAATCTCTCCTTGATCAGAGTGATTTTCCCATAATCTTGTGCCAATTGGATTTGGTTTGTACTTGTGGATTTGCATCATGACATAAAGTGAAACTTTTGCAAAAATAGAAAGAATGCTTTATCTAATTTGGGATTAATCCATCATACAATGCTTTAGCTCATGAAACAAGGTCTTAGCACAATGAACATGCATTAAATTATTGAGTGTTGGATGGTTTTAGGACCTGTAATCAAGGGGCATGCTGAGTTTTGAAAATGCATAGTGTTATGAACATGTAACTTGGCCTAATCAAAAGTGAGTTTTTGCTATATTGTGAAATTCGAATCTCTCAAGTCATGAGGTTGTTTGATGAGTTCTTGGACATTTTGGAAATCTTGGAATGTGTACTACAATCCATCTTTGAAATGAAATTTGAAATTCCAAGTGGTAGTGTATGGAAAATGGCCTTGAAGTGGGGTAGAAAACCTTGTCAAAATAGGTCTAAAATTCACTAAGTTAAGAATGGTTTAGTGCCCTTATTCAAAAAATTGTAACTTGAGATACAAGATTCAAATGGGAAAACTTTGTGAATCAAAGTTGTATATTATGCAACAAGCTACAACTTTCATGTTTTGACTTTTGTTTGAATCCAAATGGATCTTGGTGAAAAAGTGGGGCAAAGTTGGGAAAAAATTAGGGTTTTTTATAACTTAGAAAAATTCTAAGTTATGAAAAACTCCCATTTCAAACCCTAATTTGCAATTTGTGATTTCTTGATGAACAAGTTTCATGATTTGGCATGTTTTGATGAAAAATGAATCTTGACTCTTGATTTTGACCAAAAAGTCAAAGTTTGACTTTTCAGTATACAGTCAAAATTGATCAATTGACTGGGAAATTCAACTGTCAATCTTGTGTACTTGGGATCTTTTGAGTTTGTTGAACATGTCAAGATAATTCCATGGGATTCTTGAGTCCATATATGAGCTTGGTTTGCCATTGGCTAGGTCAAACAATCAAAAATTGCCTTTGTGCAATCAAAACCCTAAAAATGACCATTTTGCCCTTTTGGTGATCTGATCAAATTTCTTGTGGAATTGTGATCCAAACTTGATCAAATGGTCCATGTGAGTTCATAATGTTGATGTGGGTTAATTTTCATGAGATTTGACTGTCAATTGGCCACAATTGACTTTTCCCCCAATACAGCTGATTTCTAAGTCATCTGTCCAATTGATTGGGCAAAACTTGGAATTAAGACTTGAAACTTGGTATGGATAAACTTGAGATTCCAACATGAAGCATGAAAGTCATCTTAGGCTTTTTAGGTCAAAACATCTTTGTGCCAACACAAACCCTAATTTGGGTCAACAGTGCAAGGAGAAGTCTTGAGCAGAGGAAACCCTAACTGGATCTTGATCTTCAAAGGTCTTGTGATGAGAAAATGTTGAGGAAATGGGAGGGCAAATTTTGGGGTACAACAATAGCTCCTAGGCCTGAGGATATTGCTTCAGCCCTACATCTGAAAATGGTTGATGTAGTGTCTAACTGGGAGATTCGGAGCAGGGTTAAAGGTTTCTTGGCTAAGTTTTTGATTGATCAAGCTCAACAGTTCTGGGATAGTTTGGAATTTCAAGCATTTGAAGACATCCTAGCTCTCCTCATCTATGGCTTGGTTTTGTTCCCAAATCCAGATTCTTTCGTCGATGTGAACACAGTCAAGATTTTCATGTCTCGTAACCCAGGGCTTACTCTCTTAGGTGACATTCTACATGCTCTCTATACCCGTACTGTACGGAGAAGGGGACTCTCTTGTGTTGCACATCGCTGCTGGCGAGGTGGTTTATTTATCACCTCCCCAAATCTGTATTGAAGAATGAGGAAGGTATGGGTTGGGCTTATAAAATCATGTCCCTTGCTCATACAGACATCCTTTGGAGTACTAAGGATATGGAAACGGTAGTTGTCATTGATCTGTGTGGAGAATACCCCAATGTTCCATTGCTTGGAATTAGAGGAAGAATAACCTATAATCCTTTTTTGGCCTTACGACAGTTTGGACGAGCTCGAAGGGACGGTCCTTATGAGCTACTGCTTACAGGCATTGTCTTTGACTTTAAGGGGGATGTTGAGGGACATCGTTGCAGGTTTATACGAGCTTGGGACAAGGTTAACAAGTCTGATCCACATGAGCTAGGAATGAAGACTTCTCTCCCGATGCAACCCTATCTCCAGTGGGTTCGAGCCCGTGCTCAAAAGCTGGGAATGCCATACGAAGCTGTTTTGCCGGTGATTGTGGAGCATACTGATGAAGAAGGGGTTCCTTATACAATCCTCCATCCCCATATGCCTACTGATATGGGGGCATTGAAGAGATCTTGGATCCAGTTAAGGGAAGAAAGGGATACCTACAGAGAGAAATATCATGAGCAGGAACGGAAGATCCTGAAGCTTACAAGGCAACTAGAGAATGAGAGGAAAATCAACGATTATGTCAGCACGAAAGGAAAATGACCTTGGGATTTCAGATGTTTTTAGTATTTCTAGTTTAGATTTGCTTTTCAGTATTTCTTTTGTAACGCCTTAAAGGCATTTTCTAAACATTGTTTCAAGTTTTAATCTAATAAAGTGTGTTTTATTTTGGTTTACAAATTTGAATCTCCCTAAGTCTTTGAAATCATTTCATATGCATTCCATTCCCATGCACTTCATCACAGGTACCCTTACAGGTTTCTCATCTTCTTCGCTGTTTATTTCAGCACAACATGTCTTCTGAAACACCTACTGATCAAGCCATCAAGGCTCTGCAAGCTCAGAATGCTCAGTTCCAGGAGATGTTCTTGAACTTGGCCAAGAGTCAACAAGATTTGAAGACTCTTATCTTGAAGGACAAGAAGAAGAAGAAGAATAAGAAGAAGAAGAAGAAGAAGAAGAGGGTGGTCCTGCTGAATATAGGTCACAGATTCGGGAACAATTTGCGACAAGAAGCTGATTTATCTCATTCATCTTGAGGAGGAGAGAATCAAGAAGAAAGGAAGGGTCCTAGCCCTGTGGTTTCTGACAATGACACTGACTTTGACGAAGACCAGTATCCTCATGCCGAGGATAGATATAAGCAACTCGAAGACTGGTTGAGCACAATGGAGATCCAGAAGATACACGGGTCGGACTTCGAAGATTTGGGTTTGGCATCTGGGGTGGTGATCCCACACAAGTTTAAAGCTCCTGTATTTGCTAAGTACGATGGGGTCTCCTGCCCAAAGTTACACCTCCGCTCGTATGTCAGAAAGATTCAACCATATACTTCTGATAGGAACCTTTGGGTTAATTTCTTTCAAGATAGTCTATGGGACTCAGCTTGAGTGGTTCTATCAACTGGAAGGAGCTAACGTCCGTAACTGGGAGGACCTTGCTGCTGCTTTTTATAAGCAATACCAGTATAATGCTAACCTTGCTCCCACGCGTACTCAACTTCAGGGTATGTCTATGGGTGCGAGCGGAAGTTTTAAGGATTACACTCAGAAGTGGAGAGATCTTGCTGGAAGAGTACAACCCCCTTTGGCTGATAGGGATTTGGTGGATATGTTTCTTGGAACTTTGTCTGGTCCATACTTCAATCATTTGATTGGTAGTTTATCGTCCGGGTTTACTGAATTGATCATGACTGGGGAGAGAGTTGAAGCTGGTATTAAAAGTGGCAAAATACAGAAAGGTGCTTCGTCAAGTACAGAGAAGAAGCCTTTCAGAAAAGAATGTAGTGCAGTTTACAGCTCGAGGAGCCAAAATCAACTCGAACGCCGCCAAGCAGTTAATGCGGTAGTTATATCAATACCTGTTGTTGCCCCACAGCGCAATAATCAGCAAAGAGTAGAAAGACCGCAAAGGCAGTATACTCGGCTCAGTATGACTCTATCTCAAATTTTGCCGCAACTGTTGAAAACCAACTTGGTGACTCTGAAGGAGGCTCTAAAGAATCCCAGTACTACATCTCCGCTGTATAATCCGAACGCCCGCTGTGCTTATCACTCCGATAGCCCGGGGCATGATACCAATAACTGTTGGGCTTTGAAGAATAAAGTGCAGGATCTGATTGAAGCTAAGGAGATTGAGTTTGAAGCTCCGGAAAAACCTAATGTCATAACAACTCCTATGCCAAAACATGACGCGGGAGTCAATGCTATTGAGGTTGATGAAGAAGAGTCAGATTTCGACAGCTGGATTTACCCGACTACTGACAGTGGCTTAAGCAATTGGATGGCGAAGGACTTTGTGCCCATTTCTTTTATTACACAGTAATAAGACTTTTGTTTTGGATTTATAATAGATAATTTGAAACTTTTACGGCCCGGTGCTTTGCCTGAGACACCGTGGCTTTGTTTGAGGGTTTATTATGTGTCATTTCCATATATCATCAATAAAAGCATTGGACGTTTTCTTGCATTACAAATTTTGAGCTCCTTGTTTTTCTTTTCTATCTTGCAAAACAGCTATTTGTCTTACACACACTCACATATACAGGTCCATATCCACTCTGGATCCCACTGATAACGACTCTGCTACTGCCAGTTATGACTTCAAAAGTCCGATCAACCAAGTCGAGGACGAAGGTGAGGATGATTGTGAAGTTCCTGGGGAACTTGCTAGAATGTTACTTAAGGAAGAGAGGGCCATACAACCACATGAAGAGCCAGTGGAAACAGTAAATCTGGGTACAAAGGTAGACAAGAAAGAGGTCAAGATCGGTGCAAATTTGGAGCCTAGAGTCAAGCAACGGTTGATACAGATGCTGCGTGACTATGTTGAGATCTTTTCCTTGTCTTATGAAGATATGCCTGGGTTGGATACCGATATTGTGGTTCACCGCTTGCCAACTAAAGAAGACTATCCTCCAGTGAAACAGAAAGTTCGCCGAATGCGCCCGGAGATGTATGAGAAATCAAAACTGAGGTTATGAAACAGTTTGATGCCGGTTTTCTAGCAGTTACTTCTTACCCGCAGTGGGTTGCCAACGTGGTCCCGGTGCCGAAGAAATATGGTAAGGTTCGGATGTATGTTGACTATAGGGATCTGAACAGGGCGAGTCCCAAGGATGATTTCCCTCTGCCTCACATCGATGTTCTGGTTGACAACACCTCACAACATAAGGTCTTCTCCTTTATGGATGGTTTCTCCGGTTATAATCAGATTAAGATGGCTCTCGAGGACATGGAAAAGACAACCTTTGTTACGCAGTGGGGTACCTTTTTCTACAAAGTCATGTCGTTTGGATTAAAGAATGATGGGGCAACGTATCAGCGCGCCATGGTCGCTTTGTTCCACGACATGATTCATCATGAGATTGAGGTGTACGTTGACGACATGATTGCAAGGTCCCAGACGGAGGAAGAACATCTTGACCATCTTCAGAAGCTATTTGACAGGTTGAAGTTGTATAAGCTGAGGTTAAACCCGAACAAGTGCACCTTCAGAGTGAGGTCTGGTAAGATACTGGGTTTCGTCGTTATTGATAAAGGTATTCAAGTGGATCCTGCAAAGGTGAAAGCTATACAGGAAATTCCAGCTCCCCGAACAAAAAAAGAAGTCAGAGGCTTTTTGGGACGTCTGAACTATATTTCCCGATTCATCTCACACCTAACTGCTACTTGTGAGCCAATCTTCAAGTTACTGAAGAAAGATCAAGTGGTAAAATGGAATGATGAATGTCAGTCCACTTTCGAAAGGATCAAAGAATATCTCCAAGAGCCACCTATTCTGATGCCTCCAGTTAAAGGAAGACCTTTGATCTTATACTTGACGGTACTCGACAATTTGATGAGGTGTGTGCTGGGGCAGCATGACAAGTCTGGCCGAAAAGAGCATGCTATTTATTACCTTAGCAAAAAGTTTACCGACTGTGAGACCCGATACTCGTTGCTTGAGAAAACTTTTTGCGCTTTGGCATGGGCTGCTCGCCGACTGAGACAGTATATGCTGACTCACACTACTCTATTGATATCAAAGATGTATCCAATCAAGTATATCTTTGAAAAGCCTTCCGTGTCCAGAAGAATAACAAGATGGTAGATGATCTTGACTGAGTATGACATCCAATACACGACCCAAAAAGCAATCAAGGGGAGTGTGTTGGCGGATCATTTGGCACATCAGGTAGTGGATGATTACCAGTCTATGAACTTCGAATTACCGGATGAGAACATCATGTTGGTGACTGACTGTGAAACACCTGGACCGGATGAAGGACCTGAGGAAGGATCCGATGGTCTATGTATTTCGATGGAGCTTCAAACGCTTTGGGTAATGGCATTGGCGCCGTTATCATATCTCCTGAAGGCTATCATACTCCGTTCACCGCCCGATTATGTTTTAACTGCACCAACAACATGGCGGAGTATGAAGCGTGCATTATGGGTCTTTGAGCAGCTATTGACCTAAGGATTAAGTTCTTAACTGTATTCGAAGATTCCGCTCTCGTGATCAGTCAGATCAAAAGCGAGTGGGATACGAAGCACCCAAATATTATTCCTTACAAAGAGTATGTATTGACGTTGCTTCCACACTTCGAGGAGATAACCTTTGAACACTTCCCAAGAGAGGAGAATCAGTTAGCGGACGCGCTAGCTACTATGTCTTCTATGTTCAAGGTCAGATCGGACAACAAGGCTCCCCGAATTACCATTGAGAGGTTGGACGAACCTATACATTGCTGTGATATTGAGACTGAAGGAGTAACAGATAAACCCTGGTTTCACAAGGTAAAGAGGTATCTTGAGGCTCAAGAGTACCCCGAGGGTGCATCTATTAATGATAAGAAGTTTCTGAGAAGGTTCTCGGCGAAGTTCTTAAGCAGTAATGGCATCCTTTACAAGCGTAATCACGATTCAACCTTACTGCGATGTGTGGACAAGAACGAGGCAGAAAGAATTATGGTAGAGTTACATGAAGGTACTTTCGGAACTCATTCCAGTGGACATACCATGGAAAAGAAAATCCTTCGGGCAGGATATTATTGGTCTACCATGGAAGCCGATTGTTATCAACATTCTCGAACCTGTCACAAGTGCCAAGTCTATGCTGATAAGATGCACATACCTCCAGTTCCTCTGAACGTCTTGACAACTCCTTGTCCTTTTGCAATGTGGGGCATCGACATGATCGGCGAGATCAGACCTACATCATCCAACGGGCATCGTTTCATCCTGGTAGCAATTGATTACTTTACAAAGTGGGTTGAGGCAGCTTCCTTCGCTACAGTAACCAAGAATGTCGTGGCACGGTTTATTCGGCATAATTTGATCTGTCGATATGGTGTACCAGAAAGGATCATTACGGATAATGGTAAAAATCTCAACAATATGATGATCACCGAGCTCTGCAAGCAGTTCAAGATACAGCATCACAACTCTTCTCCCTACCGGCCGAATATGAATGGGGCTGTCGAAGCGGCTAATAAGAACATCAAGAAGATTGTGCAGAAGATGACGGTAACATATAAAGACTGGCACAAGATGTTACCATTCTCTCTTCATGGGTACCGTACCTCAGCACAAACTTCAACAGGGGAAACACCCAATTCCTTGGTATATGGCATGGAAGTCGTCTTGCCCATTGAAGTTCAGATACCCTCTCTTCAGATTATGAAGGATGCAGGTTTGAGCGAAGATGACTGGATTTAGACCCGGCTTGATCAGCTGAACTTAATCGATGAAAAGAGACTTACTGCTATTTGTCATGGTCAAACATATCAAAAGCGGATGATCAAGGAATTTAACAAGAAAGTTAGACGATAAGAGTATCAAGTTGGGGATCTGGTGATCAAATGCATCATATTACCTCAAGGTGATCCCAGGGGCAAATGGACCCCTACTTACGAAGGGCCATTTGTGGTTAAGAATATTTTCTCAGGAGGAGCTATGATTCTAACCACCATGGATGGTGACGACCTTCCTCACCCCGTCAATGCAGACATAGTGAAAAAATATTACGCATAATCAAATACCCGCTAGGTTGACTGGCCTAGGAAAAAATAAGGGCTTCCCGGCGAACCAAAAGGGTTCGGGCAAAAATAAGGGATGAAAATGAAAAAAATCTGTACACCCGGCAAGTCGAAAACCTGAAAAGGCGTCTTGGGCAAAAAAGGGTATCCCGGTGGACTGAAAACCCGAAAGGGCGGTCCAGGCAAAAATTAGGGATCAAAGCATAACATTATGTCTCATTGGATCACCTTGCAACCAGACTTCAGTATCGACTATCAAGCTTGAACGGCACCAAACAATCTGATCTACCTTCAACCAAGTAGCAAAGTGATGAGATGCTCGAGGACATAAAGGCGATAGCAGAGTTGGAACCCAGTGGGATTGTTCACATAGTTGTTTTTCTTTGTTTTTCACAAATTGTATAAACTCTATTGTTTGGTGGCGTTCTCTTACTAGGACGTCAGCCTCTTGTACAAAAACGCATATTTACAGGCTAATTTCAAAATCAATACAATTCATTTTCACCAAGAAATTTCAAATTGTTTTCTTTTTCTGTTTTGTTTTACAAGAACATCCAATGTTCATTTTTTATATATGCATTTGACATTAATTGCTGCTCATGAATATTTACATGCGAAATAAAAAACGATTACTCGTAATATCAGAAATAGGGGCAAACAAGAAATGTCCAAATCGTGCAGTTGCTCTATCCACCAAGTATAGGGATAGACCTAGCTGGAGAATACGACTCAAGGAACATTCACTCCCCGTAGAGTAAGAAAATGACAGTGGTGTTAATTCTCCCCAGCTGAGGCTCGCAACCGCGAATGAATCGACAATATTCTCCCCAAGCAGAGTTTATCTATCATCAGCACCAGAAGGATTATCCCCGGTGGAGTTTAGAGAATTATCCCCAGTAGAGTCTGGAAAACTGTTCCAGTAGAGTCTAAAAGGTTATCCCTAGTGAAGCCGCAACTTGAAAATCATCCCCGGTGGAGTTCATTCCTTTCACAAACAAAAATTCAATCCCCAATAGGTTCCATTATCGCCAACAACGGTAATTCATCCCTGGCTGAGGTTATTCTTCCAAATCAATAGATCCTCCGGCAGAGTATGTCCTCCCCACAGAGTCATTTCCTCATCAGTTTATTCCCCGACGGAGTTATCCTCTCCTGCAGGTTTATTCTCACAATCATCTTCATTCACTATCCCCAGTGGAAACGAAGAATTCAACTCTTTTCTCCAGCAGCAATCTGGGATTTATTTTCCCAAGCTAAAAACATCACATTTCCATACATCATGACACATGCATATATGCATCATACAAACACAATCTCATTTATTTTGAGAACATCATTGCTTGATACATATCATGCATTACATACAGCTAACCTTTACCTTTCAGGAAGGGTACAATCAAATTCTCACAAAATTCAAGCTGTGAAGCCCGGGTACAACTGGATAATAGTTTAATCCCCAGTAAGTCTCTGTAAATCCTGGACCACGACCAGATAGTAGTGCATTCTCAACTTTCCTCTTCAATAGACATGATTCCTCAGTCGAATACGGATGACCGAAGTTCCTAAAATTCAACAAAGATGATTCCTCAATCAAATACGGACGACCGAAGTTCCTAAAATTCAACAGAGATGATTCCTCAATCGAATACGGACGATCGAAGTTCCTAAAATTCAACCGAGATGATTCCTCAGTCGAATACGGACGACCGAAGTTACTAAAATTCAACAGAGATGATTCCTCAGTCGAATACGGACGACCGAAGTTCCTAAAATTCAACATAGATGATTCCTCAGTCGAATACGGACGATCGAAGTTCCTAAAATTCAATAGAGATGATTCCTCAGTAGAATACAGATGACCAAAGTTCCTAAAAATCAACAGAGATGATTCCTCAGTAGAATACGGACGACCGAAGTTCCTAAAATTCAACAGAGATGATTCCTCAATCGAATACGGACGATCGAAGTTCCTAAAATTCAACAGAGATGATTCCTCAGTCGAATACGGACGACTGAAGTTCCTAAAATTCAACAGAGATGATTCCTCAGTAGAATACGGACGACCGAAGTTCCTAAAATTCAACAGAAATGATTCCTCAGCAGAATACGGACGACCGAAGTTCCTAAAATTCAATAGAGATGATTCCTCAGTAGAATACGGACGACCGAAGTTCCTAAAATTCAACCAAGACGACTCACCAGTAGAATAACGGATGACCGAAGCTCCTAAAATTCTACTTCTTTCAACAAAGATCAGTATTCCTCAGCGGAATCTTCCTCAATGACAGGTATACAAGATCTCGCTAAGGAATCTCTTATGAGATCGACACTCCTCCAGATGGCATCTTCAAGCCCATCCCCTCGTCAGCAATTTCCAAATAGCATCTGTAAGCCCATTCCCAATATCGCAAGACGGACACCACTCCATGCGAGTGCAAATTTCTAGGCACTCTAGTGTTCAATCATCTTCCACCTTCGGATCATGAAAGGCACGAAAGCCAATCTACATCCTCAGGTTTAAGAAAATTGAACAGGGGAATCTGTTGTGCCCCAAAATTTTCCCTCCCATATTTCTCAAAACATTTCAAGAAAGATCCCCAAGTTGCTCAAGGTAGTCCAAGGGTTGGCCAGACAAGCTCTCTCCTAAGGCAGTATACCTCAAATTAGGGTTTCGTGTTGCATCAAGATACTTGAGTCCAAGGGGTTCCAAATTCTAACCAATGTCCTAATATCTTCTCAAGATCATCCATGTCAAGTTTTAAGCCCTGTAGAGGAAGTTTGCTCAGTCAATTGCTCAAAGGCCCAAAAATCGACAGTGCTAGGGAAAAAGTCAATTGTGGCCTATATACAGTCAAACTTAAAGATTTTTGGTTAACATCCTCATTTTGAAGGATATTTCATCATTTTATCAAGGTTTGATCATGATTCATCAAGGATTGCCATAATTCATCAAGACTCAAAAGTTGCTAAATTAGGGTTTTACAAGAAAAGTCAACTCAACTTTGACCAAGCATAACTTTCTCATACTTTATTATAAATGACCCATCCAAAGCTCACTTTGAAGAGGATTCAATTCCATACAATTCATCTTCAGCCCCCAAGTTCAAAATATGCACTCACAAGAAGTTATAAATTTGGACATTATAGGTCATTTTGGAAAGTCAACAAAAAAACTTTTTTTTGTCAAAACTTCATACATGAGCATGGAATATCAAATTGAGATTAGACCAAAAGGGTTGATTATAGGACATCTCAAGCTTTCTAAAAAGTATAAGAACACCTCCAAAAAGTAAAAATTGAGGAAGTTATGCATTGGTGAAGTTGACCTTTTTTACAAAATTGCCAAAAGTCAACTATGCCTAAAACTTCAAATTTTGCCAAATGGGCCCAATCTTTTTCATTTGTTTTGAGTTGGAAACATAGCCCACGAGCTCTAGCCCTTTCCACTTGTCCTTATCATGTTTTTATTATTTATTTTGATTTTTATTTGAATTACAGCTAGCATCAAATCAAATTCGTATCAAGGCATGGTGTGTACAAAAAGATTGAATTAGGCCATTTTTGGAAAGATTTTTAAGGTGTATCAAATTAAGATCAAATTTATTGATGAAGGAAGATTGAGATCAGTTATCAACCCTAATCCATTCCTTGATACAAATAGAACAAAGGCAGACCAAAAACTAGGTGAGAAGGAGGCGCAGCAAGGAGAAACAAACTTGAAAAATCACAACAAAAGTGCTGGATCGAATTCAGTGTTCCAGGCATCCTCAAAGCATCCTAGCTATCTAAATCACTTCATGAGATTCCCAGCAAGCGAAAGCGATCGAAATCAAGCATTTCCATGCCCTATATCGCGTTGTAAGTCAGTCACGATACCTAGCTTTTCTTGAAATAGAATTCCATAATTTAGGCATTGATAGCATGAACTAATGGTATATTCTTGATCCTTAAGACATATGCAAGCTTTATGTGTTGTTTAATTGCATTTATATGGCCTGTAGTGGATTTCACCATTATTAGGGTTCCTTGCTTCAAATTGGGATTTTTATTTACAGGAAAAATTGGGCCATGAAAGGGCCATCATTGAACTTAGCAGGTCTAGACGAAGCCATTCATGGCTTTAGTTTTGATTTATCTTGCCTATAATTGATTTTGAGAATGTGTAGGCCTATAGCGACGGACCAATGTCCGTAGGTAAACGTCTGGGACTTTTTACCAACGGACCAAAGACAGGGATGATGGTGTGGCATCACCTCACTCGTCCGTTTGAAAATTCACGCGCATTATCTCTTTGATTCGCTTATTTATTTTATAATATTTGTTGTTTACATTATGTACAAACGAACACAAGTTGTGCAGTGGCAGTGAGGGCGTGGAAAGAGCTTCAGGACTTGGGTTCGAATCCCAGGTCCCCCTTTGTTTGCTTATTATTTTTCCTTTCAGATTCAGATGTGCACCAAGAACCAAGGTCCATCATGTGACCTCACAATCCATCTTGCCAAGTGTTCTGAGGCCAGATCCAAGGGCCATCACTGGAGGAACACCAAAGGCAAGGTCAAAGCAATCACACTGGATCCAGGAAGTCAACGTGGACTTCCATCTTTGGGCCCAGAATTCTGATTTTTGCACCCCCCTAATTGCAGGCCCAATATCTCTTCTCTATTTTCTTTTATATTTTATTTTATTTCTTTTAATTTATTTATTTATTTACTAACCAATTAAATTATTTTCTTTTTATCAAAAAAATCACAAAAATATTACTTTTCATAAATTAGGTCTAGATTTTATTTTTATTAAAAAATTAATTAATTAAATTAGGTTTGTTAATTTAGATAACTTTAATTTCTTTTTGTACATAATTAAAATTAATTAGAACAAATAGGTTTTATTTATAATTTAATTATTTTCCTTTCTTAAAAATAACCAAAAACAATAAAAATAGGCCATTTAATTATTTTTATTAATTAATTTAATCACTAATTAATTTGTACATTTATTTTTAAAACCTAAATTCTTTTCTTTAAAAATATTAAAAAAATAACAAAAACATTTTTCTTTTGATTAGGTTAGAAGGGTCAAAACCCTAATTTCTTCCCGATCTTAATTTTTCTCGCGCGCTTTATTTTATTATTTTTTACCCTATTGATGTAACTGTTCACAAGGTTGTAATAGTTTAAATTAGGACTTTATTTTCATTTACCGCTCTACTTTTCAAGGGATTGTTTTTGGCTATGTAAATACCCGAAGCCTTGTAATAGCGTAGTTTAATTTCCGTATTTTAAATTCCGCAAATTATTAACTGTTAGATGTATGATATAGAGATGCATGACAAGAATGTATGTTAAACTTTAAAACAGTTAGATAACCCTAAAATGTGCAAAGATAAATAATCTAAAACTGAATCACTCGCACATGTGCACTCCTACGGTACACTCTCACTTGGTTGCCTTTGGTAAAAGTCATTGAGTATAGGGTGCTTTAGTGGTCGTCCTTTTGTCCAAAGATCAAAGTTGCCTCGGAAAGGTTGCCTCAGATATTTTTGCCTCGGATAATTGATCTAAGACATTAGGGTTACTACTAAGGCGTCCTAACATTTCTTTAGTGACCATACCTCCCTTTCGAATTGACCGTCAAAATTCCAACGACGGTGCTACCTACTCACTAATAGTGGGATAACATTGTCTAAAGGAAACGAGCATAGAACGATTATTTTTCGAGTAGGTAGATTAGTTCTTAAGTACTTGCTCAATTAAAACAAACTTTTTTTCACACTTACACTCCGTTACAAACAAACTTTTCAAAAACACTTCATTACACTCTTGAAGACAGAAGCAAGAGTTAAATCGAAGTCAAAACAAAAACTTTTCAAAGCACACAAACACGAAGAAAACAATTTTGAAAATGATGAGCAAGTACCTAAGAGCCCGTAGATAATTACGGATAGAAAGGGTGCTAATACCTTCCCTTTCTATAATCTACCCACCGTACTCAGAAATATCTTGAAAAAGGAATTTTTCTGTGCTTTTTTCCTTTTCTTGTTGGATAAAATAAAAGTCGATGGCGACTCTTGCTTACCGCGACATTTTGCAAACACAAACACAAAATGCAAACCAGCAAATTCCTTAAAAAAGGGAAACACGTCCCAGTTCTGGCCACCGTATCACACTTGCCCTATTCAAGTGTCTGTAATACACACACATATGTACCTTACCTTCCTTCTTAAGTACTGGAACAACATTGGAGACCCATTGTGGATAAGATGTGACAGCTAAGAAACCAGCATTAAACTGTTTCATGACTTCAGCCTTAATCTTTTCTGACATCTCTGGCCGTATACGATAAACCTTCTATTTCACGGGAAGGAAATCCTCTTTCGTCGGTAGGCGATGAACCACAATATAGGTGTCAAGTCCCGGCATGTCTTTGTATGACCAGGAAAAAACCTCAACATAGTCATGTAGCATCTGTATTAACCGCTCTTTGACACTATGCTCCAGATCGATGAAACTGCCGGCTAAAAATCATCGAACAATGAAGTCGCCACTAAACATCTTTTATCCCGCCGAAAGGGAAAGGTAAACATCGAGAAAACCTGGAAAGGGAGAAATCACGGTCTTTCGATCGAGAGATCGGGTAAGGGAGTCTTTTACGCGAGGGGAAGGTGTTAGCACCCCACACGCCCGTAGTACTCTACGGTATCCACTCTGGTTGTCTAATCTAATGGGTGTGGTCAAATCCTATGTCTATGCCTTACAACTGAAAAGGGAATGCATGCAAAAGAAAAGAAAATAATGTAGGGAAAATAAAAGTTGTGTTCGGTTGGGCCCTACCCCAATGCCTATGTATCCCTTTTAAGGAATCAGAGCAGTCGTAGTTCAACTTATGTGTTTTGGTTGGTTTGTGTTTTTTAGTCAAGACAAACAAATATAGTCAAAATGGCAAAACATTGAAAAAACAACGAACAAATGAGATGGCAAAACATCGGTTAAATAATAACAAAGCAACATGTCAAAGATGGCAGGACATCAAATGGTAAGATAACACACCTAACAGTGACATTGTGGGTCAAAGTAGGATAACAAACATGTGCGATGGCAAAACATCGGCTTCATACAAATGTGTGATGGCGAAACATCGGCTAAGTAATAGTAAAGTAACATGTAAAAGATGGCGAAAAATCAAATGATAAATGAATGACAGAACATCACACCTAGCAAATATATTGGGAATCAAAGTAGGATAACAAAATGTGCGATGGCGAAACATCGGCTTCAAACAAATATGCGATGGAGAAACATCGGCAAAGAGATGACAAAGATATCATGGTAGAGATGGCGAAACATCAATAAAACGGATGACAAAACATCACACATAACAGTGATATTGGGAATCAATGTAGGATAACAAACATGTGCGATGGCGAAATATCGTCTTCAAGATAACAAGATATCATGGCAAAGATGACGAAACATCAATAAAACAGATGAGAAAACATCACACCTAACAATGATATTGGGAATCAATGTAGGATAACAAACATGTGCGATGGCGACACATCGGCTTCAAGATAACAAGATATCATGGCAAAGATGGGGAAACATCAATAAAATAGATGACAAAACATTACACCTAACAATGATATTGGGAATCAATGTAGGATAACAAACATGTGCGATGGTGAAACATCGGCTTCAAGATAACAAGATATCATGGCAAAGATGGCGAAACATCAATAAAACGGATGACAAAACATCACACCTAACAATGATATTGGGAATCAATGTGGGATAACAAACATGTGCGATGGCGAAACATCGACTTCAAGATAACAAGATATCATGGCAAAGATGGTGAAACATCAATAAAACGGATGACAAAACATGACACCTAACAATGATATTGGGAATCAATGTAGGATTACAAACATGTGTGATGGAGAAACATCAGCTTCAAGATAACATAAACAAAGTAAGATTGGTTTGTATCTTTTACTTTGAATAAGAATTTGAATTCATTAGAGGTGTCTTATGATTTTCCAAGAAAACAGGTTTTTGTTTTAAGATGCAAGATGCAAAGAGAGAAAAACAACTAAAGGAAACTATCCTAGTACTATCCCTAGTGTTATCATACAATGGTTGACCCTAAGGTTGAGGATAAAGGAAAATCCTATCCTATGTCAGCATGTCAAAGAAAGCTTAACAAAACTATCATATAGGGAACATGCAATGAGAGCGAAGTTGTGATCTCAATATCTAAATTGAGTGACTCATCGTTCAACAATTAAAGAAGAAAAGCAATAAACATCCTATAGGGAACATGCAATGAGAGCGAAGTCGTGATCACAATTTCTAAATTGAGTGACTCATCGATCAACAATTAAAGAAGAAAAGCAATAAACATCCTATAGGGAACATGCAATGAGAGCGAAGTCGTGATCACAATTTCTAAATTGAGTGACTCATCGATCAACAATTAAAGAAGAAAAGCAATAAACATCCTATAGGGAACATGCAATGAGAGCGAAGTCGTGATCATAATTTCTAAATTGAGTGACTCATCGATCAACAATTAAAGAAGAAAAGCAATAAACACCCTATAGGGAACATGCAATGAGAGCGAAGTCCTGATCTCAATTTCTAAATTGAGTGACTCATCGATCAACACAAGCACAACATATGTATTAGACAAAAAAACAGAGGGCCTCCTGACATATATCAGCAACAGAGGTCCCATCATGCAATCAGAGAACTATGCAAAATTAAAATGGAAGAAAGGAGATAGTGTAATACCAAACGGATAACTATCCGTAGCAACCGAGCAAGAATTAAAAGAAACCCAAAGTACTTCAAGAAAGCTGGCATCAGTAGATGAATCAAGTGAGAAATTACGCCCTAAGGATGTAAGTAATGAGATTATCGGATATGAACAGGTCCCCATGGGCAATGTATAGTATTCACAATATCATGTATATATCCTGCATGGAATATCAAACATATGAAATACAAAAGCAGTATCAGTGTAATAAGTTGTGTTCAGTAGCCTCAGGCCAAAAGTGGGATGCTATACATTGTCACAAAGCCTCCAAGATATGCCAAGGTCTCTAATCCTAAGTCCAAGAAAAAGTCTCATGCTCCATAATGCCAAGGATAGTAACCAAATAGTCCAAGTATCATTAAAGTTTTTTATGGTTCATGTTGATTATTAGGTGTCTTTAAAAGGAAAAGAAAAAGCTCAAGTGAGCAAAATAAAAATGACATAAAAGTAAATTCTCAAGTGAGCAAAGATGAAAAATAGCATGAAATGTAAAATGCTAAAAGTAAATGGTACATAAAGCATAAAAAAATACAAGCATAAAGTAAAGTCAATTGTTAGAAATTAGTGGTTAGTTGGATGATCATCTTGAAACTTGCATTTGGAACTCATTAGAGGATTGGTAGAACCAAAGCCTCCACACAACAAGTTGCATTTGCTTTTTGTCAATTATATCATCCATTTTGGAATTCTCAAAAGGTAACATTTAATGATCAACGATGTTTAAGTGATCCGCGTTGACCAAAGGTGTTGTAGATCCATTAGAGGATTGGTAGAACCAAAGCCTCCACATAATGAATCTCAAGGTTATTGGATCAAAGAGATCAAATTAACATACTTGGGCTTGCAATCATAAGTTTGGGCCACGAATGATCATTTATTCGAATCGGGACAAAATTTAGCGCTATGTTAAGCAATCGTAAGTGGACTTATGTAGAAGTCGCACCTATTTTGAGGCCGGTCAATAGCAATCTATGTACTTAATGTTTGGATAAATGATATAGAGATCACCATCCTTTAACATGTAGCACAATTAAAAAAAGAAAGGGATAAGATAAAGATGGAGGGGAATGATAAGCTAATTTGGATCATCATTTCAAAATTCTTTCATCTTTAAATTCAACCACTCCTCTAGATAGATTAAAGCACTAAACATATCATTAATCCAAAGCACCAAAAATGAATTAAATAATTCATTCTTAGGTAGATTTGAATTGATGAACATTTATCCAACTTCATCTACATCACAAAGTTCATTGAGTTTAAAAACAAATTGAACATTTAAAATTGCAGTCCAAATTATCCATCAAAGAGAGTGTGCAAAAAAATATTTGAGTCAAAACAGCCCCAAAATAAGGTAGCAAAAGTATTTTTGGCAATGTTACAATCAATTGTGCTTAGACAGCAACCTATTGCATCAGTGCAGTTTTTTATCAAATCAGTTTTCTGTGACAATCAATTGCAATGTTACAACAATTGATTGCAACCTGCTAAAAAATCAGTAGAAAACAATATTTTAAAGATCAAGTTCTCGTTCCAACTTTTCATCAAACACCTTATGATCATGGATCCAATTGAGCATGAAAATTCCAGCAGATTTTGAGAAAATAGCACTAATGGAGTCATAAAAACAATGCTCAATGAATCAAAACCAGAAATCCACAAGAGATCACATTATGAAAGATGATGATTTAACTTACCAAAGGTAGAATTTGAGAATTATCAAACAACTTCAGAATTTGCTTCACTTCAACCACAAGAATCAATTAATCAAGCTTGGATGTAGAGAATTGATGGAGAAAAAGTGTTTGGATGAAGGTTTAGCTCAAAGATTAGTAAGCTTTAATGCAAAGCTTACTATCTTTTTGAAAATGGAGCTTTGAGTGAATTTGGTAGATGGAGAGAATTGAGAGATTTTTTAGTAAAGTGATTTTGGCTATCCAAAGCTTGAAATTTGAATGAAATGAGGGCTCTATTTATAGAGTTTTAGGATTGGGATTAGTGGTAATTTGGTAATTGATTCTTGGAGCCAAATTTGAATTGATGATATAATTTCAAATTATGCAGAAAAAATTGGAGCCAAAATGATAACAGTTTGAATTTGCTGGCATTTTAAAAAAAAACACGTGCATTTTGCTGTTATGTGTCGATACATAGGTGGTATGTGTCGATACATCCTAGTTGTATAACACAGCATGTGTCGATACATGCCTATATGTGTCGATACATACTGTTAATCCAACTCATTACAGAATCACACAAACTGCATGAGTCAATACATAACACGTATGTGTCGACACATGCAAGTTATTCAAACAGGATAAGTCGATGCATACATGCATATGTCAACACATGCTAGTTATTCAAGCAGGATGAGTCGATACATACATGCATGTGTCGACACATGCTGGTTATGCTCAACAAGATGAGTCGATACATAGGTTTATGGGTCGATGCATACCTTCTTTTGCCACAAACAGAATCAAATCAACTTTGCATGAGCTTATTTGTTGGATACTTGGTACCTAAAACACAATTTTGCAAAGACAAGGACATATATATTTTTTTATATTTTGGTTAGAAGTCAATCAACAACACATAAACAAAATACAGAACCAAGGTGCTTGGAGATAGCTGATCAAGCTTCAAAACCCCAATTTGACTGGTGAATCAAAGGAGCGGTTCCTTCACATAATCAAACACAAACTCCAATCCTCTGAAGATCCAAAGAGATGGATGAAACATCTTGAGATATGCAAATAAATCTGTGCTTGAAAGATCCAGAGGTTCACATGACAAGGTTCTACTTGAGCAACTTGTCAAAGCAACCAACCTTCAAATCTTAAGGAATACTTGATAACCAAAGTACTTTGACCCCATCACAATGTATGAATGTAATGCAATATGATATTCATGATGAAACATAATCCTAAATTAAGAGGGTAAATTTTGAGGTGCAACAATCGGCACCTATCTTGACTTCTTTCTTATCCTCTTGAGTACCCAAGTTAATTGTCTCAACCGGTTTTTCATGATTCTATATTGTCCTTTCTTCCTATTGTAACAGTCTGGAAATTTCTCCTGGTACCTCACAATCTTCCTCACCTTCGTCCTCAGCTTGGTAGATCGGATTTTCAAAGTCATAATTGGCAATAACATAACTGTTATTAATGGGATCCAGAGTGGATGTGGATATGCAGTTTGATACTTGGGTGTGTGTAAGAGCGTAGCTGTATATTTTTTGATAAAGTAAAGAGGAAGAAAAGAAAAACAAAGAGCGCAAACTTTGCATGCAAAACGTCCAATGACACGACCGTATCAGAAGGCCTAAAGCTTAAAAACTAGTTTTGCCTCCCTTTACACATATGCCTTGTTCTTGTTCATTCTTGTTTCAATTCACCCATTTATTCTAGTTTAGCATTAACCCACACAGTTCAAATACAACAAATAACAACACAACTTGGGTACCTAAGGAGAATATAATCAATGATGCAGATGTCTTTAACAGCTCAGTTGAAACACCAGTCATGGTACCTGGACTCTGGATGCTTGCGACATATGACAGGAAGAAAGTCTATGTTCCAAATTCTGGAACATAAATCTGGAGGAGATGTCAAATTTGAAGGAAATAAAAAAGGAAAGATTATTGGTTCTGGAACCATTGGAAACGGTAACCTTCCTTTTATAACTAATGTTCTGTTGGTAGAAGGATTAGCGCATAACTTGTTGTCCATAAGTCAATTAAGTGACAACAGTTATGACATAATCTTTAATCAAAAATACTGTAGAGTTGTTAGTCAAAAAGATGGATCAATCCTTTTTACTGGCAAGAGAAAGAACAACATCTATAAAATTGATCTTTCTGATCTTAAATCTCAAAATGTAAAATGCCTTATGTCTATTACCGATTAACAATGAGTCTGGCACAGAAGATTGGGGCATGTTAGCATGATAAGAATATCTCAAATTAACAAACTCAATCTGGTCATGGGACTTCCAAATCTGAAGTTCAACTCAGAAGCTCTGTACGAAGCATGTCAGAAAGGAAAATTTTCAAAACCTTCTTTTAAGTCAAAATAATGTTGTTTCTTCCTCTAGGCCGTTGGAACTTCTTCACAATGATCTGTTTGGACCAGTTAAAACTGCATCCATCAGATGCAAGAAGTATGGATTGGTCATTGTTGATGACTACAACAAATGGACATGGGTTAAGTTTCTAAAACACAAGGATGAGTCACATTCTGTGTTCTTCGACTTCTGCAACCAAGTGCAAAATGAAAAAGAATTTAGAATTATAAAAGTTAGAAGTGATCATGGAGGAGAATTTGAAAATCATTATTTTGAAAAGTTTTTTTAAAGAAAATGGAATTTCTCATGATTTCTCTTATCCTAGAACTCCCCAACAAAATGGAGTTGTAGAACGGAAGAATAGAACTTTGCAAGAAATGGCAAGAACCATGATTAATGAAACTAATATGGATAAACACTTCTGGGCATAAGCAGTGAACACAACATGTTATATTCAAAATAGAGTCTCTATAAGACTTATTCTCGAAAAGACTCCTTATGAATTATGGAAAAACAGAAAACCCAACATTTCATATTTCCATCCTTTTGGATGCACTTGCTATATTCTGAATACTAAAGATAACCTGAACAAGTTTGATTCTAAGGCACAAATTTGCTTTCTGCTTGGATATTTTGAACGCTCAAAAGGCTATAGGGTATACAACACAGAAACTCTGATTGTTGAAGAATCAATCAAAGTCAGATTTAATGATAAGCTTGGCCAGCAAAAGCTAAAGCAGAATGAAAATCTTGTAGGTACAGAAGATTATCTTACAAACTCTAAAGAGTCAGAAGCAAAGGACAACTCAGAAGACCCTCCAATTTAAAATGCTCTGGAAAACCTAAGAATTTCTGAACAAACCTCACAGAATAAATTCCCCAAAATCACATCAGCACATCCAGAAAACGTGATTATTGGAAAGAAAGAAGATCCCATCAGAACAAGATCCTCATTCAGAAACATTGAAGAATCATTGTTTGGGTTGGTCTCTCTGATTGAACCAACCTCAATAGAGGGAGCTCTGCAAGGCAACGATTGGATCCTAGCTATGCATGAAGAACTAAATCAACTTTCAAGAAATGATGTGTGGGATCTAGTTCCAAAGCCTAAAGGATTCAATATCATAGGAACAAAATGGGTATTCAGAAACAAGTTGAATGAGCAAGAAGAGGTTGTTATAAACAAGGCACGACTAGTTGCATAAGGTTATAGTCAACAGGAAGGAATTGATTATAATGAAACCTTTTCCCCAGTCGCCAGGTTAGAATCAATTAGATTATTAATTTGTTTTGATGTTCAACACAACATCTCATTATATCAAATGGATGTTAAAAGTGCATTTTTAAATGGTTACATAGAAGAAGAATTTTATGTCCACCAACTTCTGGGTTTTGATGACTCAAAATTTCCAGAATATGTTTTTAAACTGAAAAAGTCTCTGTACGGTCTGAAACAAGCTCCCAGAGCTTGGTATGAACGTCTGAGTAACTTTATTTTAGAAAAGAATTTTACCAGAGGGAAAGTGGACACAACCTTATTCAGAAAAATATTTAAAAATGACATTTTAATCTGTGAAATATATGTAGATGATATTACTTTTGGAACTTCTAATGTCTCTCTTGGAAGAGAATTTGCTGAGTCTATGCAGGCTGAATTTGAGATGAGCATGATGGGAGAACTGAAATTCTTTCTGGGAATTCAAATTAATCAAACTCCAGAAGGTACTTACATACATTAGACAAAGTATGTTAAATAACTTCTAAAGAAATTCCAGCTATCAGAAAGTAAAGAAGCAAAGACACCAATGCATCCTACATGCATTCTGGAAAAAGATAAGGTAAGTAAGAAAGTAGATCAGAAACTCTACAGAGTTATGATTCGATCTCTTCTCTATTTGACTGCATCTAGATCAGATATATTATTCAGTGTATGTTTATGTGCAAGATTCCAATCAGATCCTAGAGAATCTCACTTAACTTTTGTTAAGCGAATTCTGAGGTATCTGAAAGGTACTACTAACCTTGGACTGTGTTACAGAAGATCCAAAGATTTTAAACAAGTAGGTTATTGTGATGTTGACTTTGCTGGAGATAGAATAAAATACAAAAGCACCTCTGGAAGCTGTCATTTTCTGGGTGATAACATTATCTCATGGTACAACAAGAAGCAAGCCACTATTGCACTATCAACCACTGAAGCTGAATATATATCTGCTACTGGATGTAGCACTCAGATGATCTGGATGAAGAGCCAACTAGAAGATTATCATCTATATGAAAGTAATATTCCTATCTTCTATGATAATACCTCTTCTATTTGTCTTTCAAAAAATCTCATCTTACATTCTAAGGCAAAACATATAGAAATTAAACATCATTTCATAAGGGACTACATTCAGAAAGGAATCCTAAGTTTAAACTTCATAGACACAGACCATCAATGGGATGATATTTTCACAAAACCCCTTTCTGAAGATAAATTTAAATTCATTCTAAAAAACATCAGTATGGAATTTTGTCTTGAATGAAATTTGTTTTTCTCTATATATGTTTCCAGAATGTTCTGAAATGAATGTTCTGATTAACTACTCTTCAGAAGTGAGAAGAGGAGTTACATCAGAAGCCATTCATCATTTTCTGAAATGGTTCTAGAGTTTCATTACACGAATGGTTCAGAAGTTCATTATATTAAACCAGTTGTCACACGCTACCCTCAGAAGTTTAACGTGTGTTTTAACTCTAAAAGGTCACGCGTGTTTGCGTTGCTATTGAGACGCTGTTCCTAGGTAACTGTTCAAATTTGATCAAATCTCACGCCTCCCCTCAATGTCATATTTCATTAATTGCTAGTAATGATTATTTTTTAATTTCAATCATTCAAAATTCTTTATTGGTTTTATTACTCTAAAAATTTTCTCAAACTATAAATACCTTGCAAAATTCCCCTCTTTTACTTTTTACTCTCTCTCTCTCTCTCAAAGTTTCAATCGCCTCTGCATTTTGTTCAAACTCTCTCTATTTTTTTCAAAATCCTAAACCTAAACATTCCAAATGGATTCATCTTCATCCCTTTCCGAAAGCATTCCTGTTTCATCAAGCAGCTCTCAACATGCAGAAAGATATTTCATTCCTGAAAGAACAATGCTCATACCTGTTGATAGCTTGGAAGTGGTTAGTGACCTTATGGTCGATTTTGATAATATGAAAGAAAATGGGTTTGACTTGTTTCCTACTGTGGAGTTCCAAGGGTGGCAAAATTTCTTTGATCGTCTTGTTGGACCAGTGTTCCCTCATCTTGTCAAGGAATTCTAGATTCATGCCATTGCTTCTCCAAAGGTCATCCTTTCATTCGTCATGGGCAAAGAGATTTCCATCACTGAGAATCTCATAAGGAGGCTTCTAGGCTTTGAAGGAAATGGTGTTACTGGAATCTCTAGTGGAAGAATGGATATGTCCAAAGTTTATGCTGAAATTTTTACTACTGGCAAGCTTCCAACAAAGTCATAGATTTGAAGAACATATATAAAATCTGGGCAAGAATCATTCCTGGTTGCATTTATTACAGGAAGGAAATCAGTTCTCTTGACTACATCAATGCTGACCAACAATATCTTCTATTCTATCTTGGCACAAATGTAAAGATTGATTTGCCTTATCTTCTGTTCAACCACCTCTGGACGCATGTGAAGGAAACCAGGGAAGCTGAAAGGGTCAAAAACCCTAAGTCAAAAAGAAACTGGATCCCTCTTGGAATATTAATCGCAGACATTCTGATAGATAATGGTCTGATAGCTCATTTAGAAGACGCCAACTTGCTTGGAGAATTGGATCCCACGTGTGGAAAAGCTTTGACGGGGAAGAACCTTCTCAAAAGGAAGCTGATTGATAAACTTTTGGTGGAACCTACTCCCTATGTGTCAGCAACTGTCACCAGAAGGAGAATCCTTGTAGAAGAATTTCCTCTCTTCATCTTTGGTGATCATCCTGAAATCATTCTGCATTTCATTGAAGCTTTTAAGGAGTGGCATTCCCATTGACCCAGCATGGCTTCAAGGAAGGAATGTGCCTGCTCCAGAAGTTTTTCTCCAGAAGCAGAAGAAAAGGCAAGCTGGAGAAGGTCCCTCTGCTTGTCCTCAGAAGAAGAAGAAGAAGAAGAAATATTCAGGTATGTCCACTGAAACAATATTTGTTTGTGATTCTGTACGTATATCACCATCTGCTGAACCCCAAACTCTAGGAGATATTGAAGTAGACATAGACCCCACCATTCCCTCTGAAACCCTCCAAAATAACCCTCAAATTGATCAAGTTCTATCTGACATAGACAATTTTGATATTGTAGTTCCTACACAAACTCCACCACAACCACCACTATCTCTATATATATCTCAACCTGACACATCTACTTCTGCTCTCCACCAACAAAATCCAAATACTTATACTGAAAACCCTCTTCCAACATCCCCCATCAGACCTTTATCCCCAAGATCCTCTGAGTGGTATGATGGTTCTTGGAGATTACCGGGAATAAATGTGCCTCTGGCTACACAACCTCCGTCCTTCATCATTCCCTCTGAAAACATATTTGATGTGAATGAATCCCCTGCACCTATTCCTTCTTCCTCAGCCCAAACCACCATCATCATCTCTCCTGACATCACACCTCCTACGTCACCAGAACTTCCCACACCTAGCTCACTAGAACCCTCACCACCTCACTCCCTAGAACCAACCTTTAGACCATCCTCATCAGAACCTCCTGAACCATCTGAACCTTTTGACTTTCTTAGGACTTTAGTTTATCCTGAAGCTCTATGTTATCTACAAATAAAATCCACCAAAAAGGCTATTCCCAAACCAAACCCAAAACCTGTTCAGTCAGATGTTACTGTGTGTTTTCAGAACTTTGCAACAGAAATGCAGACGTGGATAGACTTGCTGAAGGAAAACAGTGCCAGCAACCTGGACCCAGTTGCATGTGATTTTATGTGGGAAGCATTTAGAAGGAAATTCAATGATGAAACCTTCAATTTGCAAGATCTATGCTACTCTCAGGTTCTTGAGAATTTCACCCAGTATCTGAATACCTTCAAGACATAAGTGATAAATATCTGGGATAAAAAGTCTCCATTACAGATTACCAATGCTCCATTACCACTGGCTGACCACATGGAAATTTCAGAAGATGAATCTGAAGATGGCTCTGAGTCAGATCCCAATCCCTTGGCAATGACTCTGTATCACCAACCTTCTGCTAAAGCTGCCTCTGAGAAAGTGCCAACTCTTCTGATTGATCTTGGCACCCTCCTCTCCAATGTTATAGGCTCAGGCTCTGCTACTTCTGCTCCAAAGGTTGTATCTTCTGAAGCTGCTTCAACATCTACTCCCTCTTTGCTGGTGATGGATACTCTGAATGAACTGAAGAAGGAAAATGAAGCCATCCATGAACGTTTGGACAAACAGGATGAAACCAACAAGGAAATCAAAACTTGGATGATGAAATAAGATGAATCCTCAAATGAAATCAATAATCTTCTTCTTTCTCTTGTCTCTCGTCGATCCGAGTTTTAATTTTTTTAATTTTCTTGTTGTTTTTTGTTTTGTATCTCTGTCCTTTTGAATCTTCAATATACAAACATTTTGAATCTCTTTATAGTTTTTACTTTTTGATTATGACAAAAAGGGGGAGAAAATAAGATTTTGATCTGATCCACGATAACAGTTATGGGACTAAGTCTCAAACATTCCTAACAAAATACAAAGTTTTTTTCTCTATTTAAGAGATATGTAGGTACCTCAAGACTCTGAAAGACTAAGCTCTGAACATCATCTGGAAAAAGAACTGCTAAAGAAACTCTTAAAGAAAAACGTCTAAAAGCTATGAAGAACAAATCTTAGGAAGTTTCCCTTATGCTTTTAAACTCTTTGATTATTTTTTCAGAAGAAGAAATATCAATCTCATGGGGAGATTCTCACCCTTGCACAAAAATTTTTTAATCAAAATCTGAATTATTTTGTCATTATCAAATAGGGGGAGATTGTTAGAACATAGTTTGGTTCTAATCATATCTTAGAGTTTTGATGATAACAATGAAATAAATTTTTTGAAATATATTTTATACTCTGATGTGTATGTTTCCTAAGTTCATATGATGTTCTGACTCATGCATCTCAAGATAGAAACATCATTCTACGCAAGTCTAAAGCAAACTCTGAAGGAAGCACTCCAAGGAAAACTCTGATGAAAAGCAATCCTAAGCAACCTCTGATAAAGCAAGCTGAAGCAAAGATATGAAAGAAGCACATTGAAAGCAACATCTGATAATGTAAGCTGAAGTAAACTCTGATGAATATAAAATGAAGAATACTCTCATAGAAGAATAGTTAAAGTAAACTCTGAAGTGGCAACGCTACAAGCAAACTCTTAAGCTTCCAGAGACAAGTTATGACAGTACCGTTGGTCATTAAATGCTAAGACGGCTAACACACTCAAGTGGTACTATGCACGAGAACATTGGAAACATAAATACCCAGCGAACACGCATCATTAATGCATACACTCTCTTCAAGGCAGTAACAGTCAAGAGTGAAAGCTATAAATAGAAGATCATTTATTTCAAAGAAAGGTTACTGATCCACGAGAAACATACTAACGCTCACTGTTTTCATTCTTGTATACTAATATTGTATAGTGGGTAAATCTTAAGTATTGGGCATCAATCTTAGTGATAAATCACAGTTTGTGATAAAGATAATTAGAAGCATTCTATTTCACTAATATTAAGAGATAATTATGTAAGCGTTCCTTGAGAGACCACTTGGGTCATAATTCTCAAGAGGGCTAGGACTAGTTGAGTCTTAGAGGTGTTAGTCACTCGCAGTTGGCTTGTGCATTATATTGTTAGTCACAACAGTTTGGTTGTGCATTTGTAATCAGTTTGATTATAGTGGATAAGTCCTCGTTGAAAGAGGTGAAATCACCTTGGCGGATGGACTGGAGTAGTTTGAGTTTCAAACGAACCAGGATAAAAATACCTGTGTCCTTCCATTAGTATTGCGTGGAAAAAGGAAAAACTTATTCAACCCCCCCCCCCCCCCCTTATAAGTGTTTTCTCATCCTTCAGGGATGATTAGCAATAAGGATAAACCTAGTCGAAATGTTGTTACTTATTTAGCTAGGGATTGATTTTAGATTGAGAATAGCTACTCCTCTGGTAATTGATTTTGGATTTTTGTGGGAAGTCCTGAGACTTGGTGTTTGCCATGCCATGTGTTCATGTTTTGTGCATATGCAAGTGTTAATGCATGTTACGCTTTAAGTCAATGATGCGTGTCATATGGTACACGGGAAATGATGCATTTGATGCAGATAGCTGGTTTAGAAATGGATTTTCATGAATTGCCAATAAGAATTGGGCATAAGGTGCCAAGAGATATTGGGCTTTCTGACCATGCTTAAGTTACAAGGCCTTTGTATGATTCATTTTGTTGGAATATGTTAGATGGCTGAGATGATATGCATGGTTTGATGCTAGAGCGAAGTGACTTAATGAATGCATGAAAATGATTTATGTTGACTTGGATGTTTTGACTAGTGCCCCTATGGTGGATCGTGGATGTTTAAGATTGAGAGTTTGTTTATGTAATAAGGTTGCTTGTCACACAATGGTAGGGTGTCATTCTAGCATGACTTCCTGATACTTATTTCGAACTCGAAGATTGCTGATATAGGTAAGAGATTCACCGGGGATAGTGAGAGCTTTCCCCTTCGTAGTTTGCCTTGCCCTAGTTTGCTGGTCTTTGTAGAGATTTTGCATGGACATAAATTTTCAAGTAGTTTGGCCCTACTTATGCACTTGATATGAATGTAACCACTACCTTGCACTTTGAAACCCCATGGCCTTAATTAATTGACTCTTGGGATGATTTGCCTCTGACGAACCATTTTTAAACAGTTTCTGATTCTTGCAGCTGTCTACCCCAAGATTTGGGTTAAATATATAAACCCCCTTGTAATGTTAGCGAGTTTTGCTTTTAGCCCCTGGTAAAGTTATTTTTAAACTCCCCTTTATGTTATTCATATTTCCTCATAGAACCCCCCATTGGCCAGGTGTCATGGAATATTCACCCATTATTTCTTGCGAGGCATTTTGTTATATTTTTTACAAACTAATGTACACATGTTAGACAATATGGCATAAAGAGTCTTATATCCCAAAATTAGGCTTTTTATTCCCCAATTTCATCTTCTTCTTCTTCGTCACCTTCATATTATGTGATTCCGCCATCTTCTTCGTGATCTTCTAGCATCTTCTTTGTTTTCTTCCGCCATCTTCTTCGTGTTCTTCCGCTATCTTCTTTGCAATCATCTAACAACATCAGGGTATGGGTGGGAGCAAGTTATCCTCAACGAATGATGTTGGAAAGGGTCTGCCAATATGCGGGTGTAACTTAACCATGAAGACGTGGGTCTCCAATTCACTTGAAAATCTAGGCAGAAAATTCTAGAAATGTAGGAACTCCATGCTGAGTAATTTTAAGCATGTAATCATATTGAAGTAACAATTTTGGTTTATATGTGTTGATCCTGTTACAATAAAATTGAAGAATGGTTGCGGTCTATTCCTATGGGACGATTTGGTTAAAGTGAAAGATGTTAATCCATCCAGATGTTGTCAATGTGAAATGGACAAGACTTACTTAAGAGAATTATAGAAAGAGATTTTCGAAAATATTGATTGAAGAGTAGGAAGGCTTAACAAGTTATAAAAACTTAAGAGAAATATTGTAATGGAAAATAGAAAAAAAGTTTGGATGATGTTTGTAATTGGTCTGTCATGTATGGTGTTTGCAGTTGTGGTTAAATTAGTGTAGTTGTTATGTCATCCCTTTCAAATCTAATCATAATCCAAGAATTTTATTAAGAATGAAATGTTAAGTTCTGTTATCAATTTCATTTCAATATATTAAGTTCTATTATATTGTACTATTAGATTATGCTATTGATAGGACTGATACAAATCAAATTGAACAAAAGACATGTGTAGAACTAATACAACAGGAACAGAGATCGACAAGAACATAGTACAAAATAAGTTTGTTACATAACTTCAAGTTTGTTACTTAAGTATGATACATATGCCCAAAATTAACACACTTGGTTACATAAGACAAAATCAACAGAGTACAAAATGAAAGAGACATAACAGATGCCCAAAACAAGCACACTTGGTGCATAAGTCAGATACATTACATGATAAATGCCCAAAAAAACACAAAAGACATAAGTTGAATAATTACAAAACATAACAATTAATCTCTCATTTTCTTTGTCTTCCAAGTCTTCAAAGACTTAGTTGAAACTCCAAGCATATAATCTTTTGAACAAGGCTTTTCTTCTTTTTCTGGGATGGTAATTGGCTGGTCACTAGAAGACCTCTGGTCTGTAATTGGTTTTTTGAACAAACTCAACTTGATCCTCTCACTTTTCCTTCTTTTGATAACTGATTTTTGACTTCCTTTTTCTTGTTTGCTTTTTGTTTGATCAACCACACAAGAGCCTGTTTGACTCATTACAGTTGGTAATGAGGCCTCTATAGTTTCAGTCTCAGTTAGGATAGCAGACTCAGTTGGTCCATCAATTGGGATAGCATACTTGGTTGGTCCATCAGTTGGGATAGCATCCTTAGTTTGCACATCAATATGCATTGTAGTTTCTAAACTTGCTGCATTATCTGTATTTTCAAAAGTTGGGATCTTTTTATCTTTTCTCTGCACAACCAATAATGACATAAAAGTTAGATCATTGTAAGAGACTAAGTACACAACTTGTAAGAAACTAACCTCCGTCTAGGTATTGGCATCACTTTATGTGGCCACTTTTCTAGTTTACTAGCAGATGTGGCTAACCTATTCATAAGATATTTTCTTATCCATTCACAACTAGTCAATATGGGTTTGTCCCTAGAAACTAGAATGGTAGCATTAAAATACTCTTCTATTTTATTCATTAAAACATCACATTTTGGATAAAAAGTAAAGGCATGATTACACCAATTCTCGGGAGGAACTAACATCAACTAACTCCAAGCATTTGGATCTACATTCTCCTGTTCATTCATATTTTGTACCCATGCTTAATAGTAAGTGGCTTTGGCAGCCTCCATCATCAAATCCATAATAAAGGATCCACCACTAAATCTTTTCTTGAAGTTTGCATACAAGTGTCTAAGGCATAATCAATGCTCAATCTTGTTTGACGTTTCATTAAATACAACCACAAGCCCCTATAACAAAATAGAATAAACATTTGCAATAATTAATAAAGTTATAGTGCAATGAAAGTTTGAATGAAAATTTGTAACAAATAATACATATTATTGTACCCCAAAATTTTCCCTCCCATTTTCTTCAAGATATCTTCTCATGCTTATAGGGTTCTCAGTTGCTCAAGGTTGCTCTAGAATTTATCAGACAAATTCCCCTCCTAAGCAATTGGCCTACAACTAGGGTTTCACTTTTCTCAATGAAGTTTGGGTTTCTAAGGCCTCAAGTGGATTTCATGATTTCTCATATGTCTCCAATAATGTTCATACCAAGTTTCATGGCTTGCATCACAAATTTGCTCAGTCAATGGCTAAGATGACTAAAAATCAACTGTATTAGACAAAAAGTCAATTGTGGTCAGCATATAGTCAAACCTCAATATTTTTGGTTAACATCAATATTTTGAAGTCATACTCATAATTTAATCAAAGGTTGATCATGATTCATCAATAAAACTCTCAATTCATCAAAAATCAAAAGTTGCCAAATTAGGGTTTTCTTAAGGAGAAGTCAACTAAACTTTTACCGAGCATAAATTTCCCATGTTTCATCATATTTTCCTCAACCAAAGCTCATTTTGAAGGAAATTCAATTCTCTACATCTTTGTCTCTCTAAGCCCAAGTCCAAAAAATGCTTCATTTGAGAGATATGGGCCAATACATTATAGGTCATTTCAAAAGTCAACAAAAAGACTATTTTTTCAAGGTAACTTACATCAAGATAAATTCTTCAAAAGCAAAAATGATCAAAATAGAGATTGTAGAGGACATCTTGAGCTTTACAAACTTGAATTTTTGGGCTAGTGGGCTTATGATTCAAGGTCCATGCGTGTTTTATACCTCAAGATGAATATCAAATCTTACTCATACACCCCTTGGCTTTTTATTCTATTTATTTTTATTTTTATTAATTTAAATTCAAAATTAAAAAGATAAAACAAATGCTTTTCTTACAAGGTCCAAGCCCACTCTTTGGCTGACCTAATTTCAAGCTATATATTCTCATCAATTCAGACAAGCATGACACGAAAACCCTTGCAAAGAAAACTATTTCAAAACTTCCAAAAATTTAAGAAACTAGGGAAACACAAAACCCTTGTTTCCAACCCTTCTTAATTGAAACCAAGCATTGCATTATCATCATGAAGTGCCCAGGAATCCATCCCAATCCTCAAGATGTCAAGATTGTGCCCAAAACATCACGTTCATCCTCACCGGTTTTGCTGGGTTTTTTTTAATTCAAACCTTTGATTTATGTATTATAACTAATTTGATACGTTTACATGTGTTCATATACATCATTAGAGCAGGTTTGATGCATAATGTGTGAGCTTTAGCGCATGGATGAAGACTTGTTATGATTAGGGAGTGAATTGAGTTTTGCTTCGAAACTTCTAAAACAGCCATTTTTAAGCTAAAACGGCCTCACCATTGGATTCAGGGCCCTCAATTTAGGGGGGTATGGTACCACTAAACCTCTAATATTTGCTATTTTACAGGGACAAGAAACGAGCTCGTCGGAGAAGACGACCAGAGCTAGGGCTTCGACGCTTCTCCAGTCCATTCATGTTGTTTTATTATTTAATTGTTTTGTTTCCGTTATATCAGTGGATATATCACCACCCCAGTGGTAGAAGCGCTCGCGATAAGGCCTTACTATGGCAAGGCATGGGTTCGATCCCTGCATTTTGGTGTTTTGGAGATTTTATTTCATTTTTCCATATTTTCATGCGGATGCAACATATAGCACGCTGGTTTTGTCTTGCTAACACCAAAGCGCGCCTGGCGCAGTGGTAAACCATACAGCGTGGAAGGCTAAGGGAGTGGGTTCAACACCCATCCCTGACAGTTTGTGTTTATTTTGCTTCTAATTTCCTCTTAACCTTATTTTTCTTAATTCTTTTCCTATTAACCCTAATTTCACCTAACCATAAAACTACAAACCCTTTTTTTAAAACCCTAAAAAATAATTAGGATTTAGGTTTTTTATCATTAGCCTTTTTTTAATTAAAATTAATTAACTTTTTTAATTAAAATTAATTAGTTTTTTAGGTTTATTAATTATTTTTCTTTAACCTTCTTCATAAAAAAATCATCAAAAACATTTATTTTTCCTTCAATTTTAATTTTATGTTGTAGATCGACTGTATAGGTTCGTGAATGTAATAGTGTAGCCTTATTTTCTGTTTTTTTCATTATTATGTATCTGCTTATAGTATGTAATAGCTTAGGATTTTCTTTTCCGCTTTCACTATTATGTATCTGCCCCGAAGCAATATAATAGTTTAGGTTTATATTTTCTGCTTTTACTTTCCGCATTTTTATTGTTTTTTATATTTTCTATTACTGCTTAGTAATTAGGGTTGCATGGAAAGACTAAAAACTGAATGATAGAAAACCCTAACTTCAAAGATAAAATAACTGAACATAACACACTCACACACTTGCACCTCTAGGGTAACCCCCTTTGTTGCCTTGGGAATAAAAACAATCATGTCCCTCGAAAGTGGGGACGCTTTAGCAAAGTCCCTTCGAATAAAGATCATAGTCCCTCGATGACCCTTTCGATGTTGCCTTTCGGTAAATGATCTAGTCTCTTACGAAATTGCTAAAGCGTCCTTACCAGTTACCTTCGGTGATTGTATGATGACCCTACGCTCGTCCCTTCACATCCAACGATAGGGTTTCCTACTAACTAATGGTATGGATAGCGCTATCTAATGGAGGAGGAAAATTACAAGAACGACCTTGAGTGGGTAGATAATCTTAAACCGTTTGCTCACAAAAATAAAACATTTCTCACAAACACTTTCAAAACAACAAATTTTTTCAAACACTTTGTACGTATTCTCGAGGACAGATACGAGAATCATTACAAAGTTTTTCCTTACATTGGAAGATTCTCAAAATATTTTCAAACAAAACACACAACACAAAGCAATTTTTAAAAAGTGAACTAAGCGATTAAGATCCCGTAGATAACTACGGATGAAAAGGGTGCTAACACCTTCCATTTTCATAACCTACTCCCTAAACTCAAAATCTTCAAGGTCTTTCATGTTCTTTATACCGTTTCCTTATTGGATAAAAGAAAAATCGATGGCGACTCTTGCTATCTGCGATATTTGCGATAAAATGCAAAACTAGTTAGTTCTTCCACCGTATTACAAGACTGACAACTCTGATGGGGAGTACTAAAAAGAGGGGTTACCTTAGAGTCAGATCACTTTTTCATTTGCTTGTTTTCTTTACATTTGAGGGTTGCTCGGGTTTTAATTTTTACAAAGATCCTACACCCGGATCTGGGGACCTTAGGTAAGTAGCTATAGATCATGGAAATTGTACGGCGTAGACCAATATGGTTGAAGTGATGGTTACGTTAGTGTGACACTTTGGTTTGTACTGGTGTTCCTTGAGTCAGTCGAGGATAACACTAGGTTGTCGTGTGGTGTCATAAGCACTAACTTACTTTTAGAACCTTAATTGACCCATCTTGTCCATTAGAAGGTAGTGAGATGGACGACTTTGGTGCAATCCAAAGTTTATTGATACTCGATGCTACACTCATTGAGATTCGACTCTCAGGATATTTTAGTGGCAAGTCAGTTGCTCTGCTGAAACAAAGCCTCGAGAAAGATCGATGATATGAGACTCCTAAAACTCGGTTACTATTCTTAGGACAGGTTGAGCCAATTGAACTTCAAAAGGGTACTTACCTACGAACCCTATGCAAGCCTTAAACCTAAGGCTCTTGTGTGCTTTGTTTGTGTTTGTTATCTGTTCAAACATTACATCATAACATCATGACATCATACCATATAATTTTCATTAACCATTTCAAGGATCTCAAGGGCATGTGATGCATGTTATCATGAATCAGACGTCTAGCAAGGGGCGAGAGGATTTATTTTCCTCTAACCAGATGCCTTCAAGGACTGAAGTGTGTTCTTTTGAGTCAAAGTCTAGGACCCACTAGACATAGTGAGCTTAATTCTCATAGAAGGACGTTCAAATATGCAAATTTCTTCAGTCAAAGCTGCAGCTAGACTCAACTTCTAAAATTTCATTTTTGTTTATCCCGCAATATCCTTGAAAACATTGCATACGCATACCATACATATCATCACAACAGGTATTTGCCAATATAGGTTTTATCATCGTCTTGCTATTTATTTCAGTAAAAGATGGCTCTCGAACAAATCGTAAAAGATCTTCAAGCTCAAAGCTCAATTTCAGCAAATGTTCCTGAACTTAGCCAAAGGGCAGGAAGACTTGAAATCACTCATCATCAAAGAGAGAAAGAAGAAGACTAAGAAGCCATCTGTATTTCTTAATATGGATAGAAGATTCAAAGGTCCAATCAAGAGGGCTCTAGATTTTGAGGTCCCATCAAATGAAGATGATAATCAAGAGGAAGATGACAAGAGTGTGATATTTGAGGAGAATAACAACTGTGGTTCTGACCAGTATTTTGATGAAGAAAACTTTTCTACTGAACAAAATCCTCCTACCGATGACAGATACAAATAGCTGGAAGATCGTCTCAACGCTATGGAAATCCAGAGAGTACCTGGATTAGATTTTGAAGAGCTGGGTCTTATTTTTGGTTTTTTTATCCCTTACAAGTTCAAGGTCCCTATTTTTGCCAAATATGATGGTGTTTCTTGTCCTAAGCTTCATCCGAGGTCTTATATCTGGAAGATCCAACTCCATACTGCTGACAGAAAGTTATGGGTTCACTTCTTTCAAGAGAGCTTATCGAGAACATAATTATCAAGATCAGCATGCCATTGTCTCATGCATTATAACATATATTGAAGGTAGAGTTGATAACATTAAGAGATCTTCCTTAGAATCCCAACACCTCCTCCCCCAAGTACAATTCGAATGTAAGATGTGCTTATCATTGCAATAGTCCCGTACACGACACCAATAGTTGTTGGACTTTGAAGAATAAAATTCAAGACATGTTTTTGATGCGTGGTTTTCGCAAGTATACGAAACGCGTCAGAGTAATATAAAACACTATCGATTCCACAGAGACTAAACGTCAATCTATCGATTTCTGTTGTTACGATGTTTATCTAAGGTAAAACAATTCAGGGGTTTATGAGTACATAGTGAAAGTAGAGTACGAAGATATAAATTCAGATAAAAACAACAGGCTTGAATGTAATTCACATAGTCTAATAATATTCCAAATGCTTCTAAATATAACTACTTATAGGGAAATATTTTCTACTCATGAAAATAACTAATTTAATAGGAACTGTCGCTTTCGTGTATTCAGAACCGAGTTTATTCTTTAATCAATCCCTCTTATTGTAACTTATAAAAAGGCACGCATTGCATTAAAGTAATAAACCTATTTTTAAGAAATATAGTTTCTTGACTTAGTTGAAAAGTAATTTTAACTTGGAACTTCTAACCAAAAAAACTAGACCTTTAAACCCATAAACGCGTCCAAAAAGAGTTTTGAAATCTTTTTTCTAAAAGTGTTAAAAGATTCCTACTTAATTGAACAAAGCGTTTTCGCTTCCTTTGAACAACTAAGACTACCCAAGTTTAATTGAAGGTTGGACGACTTTCGATCTTACCCAACAAAAATAAAGTGCAGAAAACTTGTGTTAAAAACCAAAACAGCCCTTAAGTATTACTACAGACACATTATATGGAACATTATTTTAACTATGATCCTTACATTCTAACCTTTAAGATTTATCCAGACATGGAAATGTAAACAGACATGTTAAAATAGATCATGTTAAAGTAGATTCTTAAAGTAAAAAGGCTTTAAAAGACAACTAAATAAAGCAAGTAAATAAGTGTAAGACAAGGAAATAAACAAAGTAAAGCGAGTGCGATGAAATAAACAAAGTAAAGCGAGTGTGATGAAATAAACAAAGTAAAGCAAGTGTGATGAAATAAATAAAGTAAAGCGAGTGCGATGAAATAAATAAAGTAAAGCGAGACTTGTAAATAAAAACCTTCTCTAAATCAGAGGCTTTAAATTAGGTACAACTAGAAATAAATGCGACTGGAAATGAAAATGGTGGCAGGATTAACTTCTACCAAAGTGCTCCAAACTCAATTACATACTCTATCAATAGTGTGATAACTCTTCGATGTGAAGGAATTATCACTTACAAAATCTGACAATATATGGCTTAAGTTTGTAACTAATCTTGGATGAAAAGAAAATGAAACTAGAACCTCCTATTTATAGAAGAACCACACTCCATGGGATTACCAAGTTGCCCCCTAACTCCTTTTGGGTGGCACACCATTTAACAAGGATGGCGCCCGCCATGTTTACAAGGGTGTAAAGTTGAGGAGAATGTGGCAGTTAAAGGCAGTTGAAACCAATCCATGTCATGGCCTACCCTATGGCGGGCGCCATGCTGGATGACATGAGTACAATTTGCTCAAAAACTTGATTTCTTTCTCGTTTTTCTTCATTTCTTCAAGAGGGGATCTAGATAATCAAAATACCTGAAAACAAAACAAAAACAAGCATAACACAAGAAAATGACAACAAAAACCCTAACAAACATGTGCAATCTGAGTCAAATATGCAGTGTGTTTTAGTGTTATTAAATTTTCCCACACTTAAACCTTTGCTTGTCCTCAAGCAAAAACTATGTATTGCTCATGAAATAAAAACAACATTGTGATCGGTGGATCTGGAACTGACTGTTTAACGCTGGTTCGCGAAATGTCGCGGAAGCAAGAGTCGCCACCGTCTTTTATTTTCTCCAAATGGAAAGGACAAAAGCACAGAAAAATTCCTTAAAGAGATTGCTCTCGGTTCGGGAGGTAGATTATAGAAAGGGAAGGTGTTAGCACCCTTTCTATCCAAGGTTATCCATGGGCTCTTAGATACTTGCTCACTTGTGTTTTCAAAAATGGTTTGTTTGCTTTTCAACTGTGGGTTTTAAAAAGTTTCTTTGAAAATTTCAGTTCGACTCTTGTATCGGTCCTCAAGAGTGTTTGAAAAGTTGCCTTCGAAAGCTTTTTGAAAAGGTGTCGGTGTGAAAAGTATTTTTAATTTGTTTTGAAATTAGAGCAAGTATCTAGAGTCGTCTACCTACCCTAAGGAATTCGTCTGTGTAGATGTCCTTTAAAGTAGTGCCATCCCACCATTGAGAGGCAGGTAGCACCACCGTTGGAGGTGTTCGGGTCAATTCGAAGGTTCGGGACATGGTGATCACCAGAGCAATAGGAAGATACCTTAGAAGCTACCCTCATTCCAGGTTCCCGGATCATGAGGACTTACTAAAACATCCTCTACTCGACGATCACCTTTCGAGAGGCAAGGCAACAGTGAGGCGTACCCTAGGGGTGGTGTGTGATTTGTGTGTCGTTTTCATTTACATTTATCTTGTTCATGTCAGGGGTGATCTACGCGTTGCTTTTATTTTAACATTCATTCTTGCATGCAAATTTATTAACAATTAAAAAAGTGCGGAATTTAAAAGTTCTACGCTATTACAAAGGCGCGGGTCCACATCGCCAAATTTAATCCGGGACCCGATTTGACATAACATAGAGTGCGAGAAATATAAATGTCTAATTTACATGGCTTTGGGAGAATTACATAAAAGGAGGAAATAAAAAAATGCGAAGAGAAATTAATAATCGAAAGCGAGGGCGTTGGACCCTTTTTAATGAAATTAAATCAAATTACGAAATTAACTAAATTAAATGAGAAAGGAGATTGTTTTTTAGTTTTTGTATTTTATGGATTTTTAACAAGAGAATTAAATGAAATTAAGAAATTAATTAACCCTAATTCTAACTATTTTTATTTATTAAGAAAAAATATTAAAGTTGAACCTAAAATTAAACCTAATTAATTAATACAATTTTATTTACAAGAATAAATAATTAATTATTAGTGATGATAAAAGAAAAGAAAAAGATAAAAGTAATTAAAACCTAATTCTACAAATTTTAAGTTTATTAAGAAAATGTTAAAATTAATCATAGAATAAAAACTAATTAATTAATAAGACTTTATTTACAAAATAGCATTTAAATAAAATATATTTTATTTTTGTGACTTTCTGATTTTTTTATTATTTTTGTATTATGAAAATATTGATTTAAAGAATTATATTGAAACTAAATAAATAATAAAAATAGAAAGAAAAAATAATGAAAGAATGAAGGAGGACAAACCAAGGGGGTGTAAACCCCAAACTGGAGGTTTTGTCCCAGCAATTAGGCCCAATATTCAAGGCCTTGTTTGACTTTTCTGGAAGCGTGCGTGTGCATTGACAAATGTCCATGGTATTCATCAGATCTTAACCTTTGGATTGCCCTCAATGGCCATGTGGCGTGCCTGGATTGTGAGCGTATGATGGACGCTAGGAGAGAAACTGCATAGGATGATATTAAAACAAAACATATCAAGAATATGGGGGGACCTGGGAATCGAACCCAGGTCCCAGTGGTTATAGGACAACGCACCAACCATCTGCACCAAACGCTTTCTTTGTAAGATTATTGGAACATGATTATTATAAAAAAACAAAACGCTAATGCTAACAACCAAAAATAAGCGCGCTGAATTTAAATTACCCAACCACAGCTTGCCACATAATCTTCTTCTTCGTTGTCCCTGAAACAAAAAAGAATTAGCGGGGGTTTTGAACCCCCCCAAAATGCACCCTTTTCAAAAATAGCGAATAGCTCGTCTTGCTATATAAATTAGGCGCGATTAGTGGGTTATATTCGTCCAAGCTTCCTGAGTTTAGCCATGGTACTAGGATGTCCTAATTTTACAGGATTCGAAAATGCCCAATTTGAAGCTTGAGGAACCCTAGCGTGCTCCAATGGCGAAATCGCGTACGATGCATAAAAACTCAATCAAAACATATGGTTAGCTTTAGAATGATCCAATGAATACAAATCCAATATTAAAGAATGCAAACAATGCATGAATTATGATTCACGAATATGGAAAAAATCATGAACAGGACATGGTCGTTCTACCGTTTCTTGATGTTAGAGTGGATGGTTTTGATCTAGAAACCTTCCTTGAAGTCTCAGGAATGCAATGGAATGGTTATTCTGTCTTGAAACCCTTTGTAATCGTGATTTCAGTTTTTGAAAATTTGGACAAAATTCCAACTTTGTTCTTGAGAAGAGGCGCAACTTGGAGGTCCCTTGGCATTAGGTTTGCATCTTCCTTATGTATGGAATGTATTAGGGTTAAATTCTGAGTCCACAAATCCTTGCATTGATGAAAACAATATTTGATTTTCATGGCATATCTTCCAAATCTTTTTTCACATGTTTTTGATTCCAATCATGGCAAAACCTTCCAATTTTGATTATGCACGAATCTTGAGCCTTTAAGAAGAGTTTATCTTGCACAAAAAGATTTAAAAACTTTGGTTTAGTATTTTTCCATATTTTATTTAATTTAAATGAATTAATTGTAATTAAAAATTCAAATAAATAAATAAAAATGATGAATAACTCCCCTTTGGGCCAAATGGTCGTGCACATGCTTTGGATGATGAATATTGGAAGAAAATGTGGCCCATTAGCAATTTTAAAGCATTTGAAGCAAAGTTGACTTTTCAAAATACCCAAATATTTCCCAACTTCCACAAGGCATATCTTGCTCAATTTTTAAGCTTTGATCATGTTCTTGGACATTTTGGAAAGGTCTTGAAGTCCTCTAACCAATTCCTTTGGTCCCATGTCATTTTGATTTACCAATCTCAAGTTATGGCCTTTGACTTAAAGTCCCTTTTTGTTGACTTTTGAAAATGACCTATAATGTTGAAATTAATAACTTTTTGTGAGAGCATTTCTTGGACTTGAAGTGTGAAGATGAGTTGTAGGAAATGTCTTTATCTTTAAAATGAGCTTTGGATGGAATTTTTCTGATAAACCATGTGGGAGTTATGCCTTGGTCAAGTTACAGTTGACTTTTTCAACTGTCCAAATATGGAAACTTTTGCATCTTGAGACTTTTTGAGCCATGCCTTGAAAATCATGATCAATAATTGATCAAATGATGTTTGTGGCTTCAAAATGAGATGTTGACCAAAAATTTGAACTTTTTGACTGTCAAATGACCATTTTGCCCCTGCAGTTGACTGTAGGGCAATTAGGGTTTTTGACTGTGCAATTTTATGCTGTAAGTCTTGAAACTTGGTATGAGGATACTTGACAATGTTTATAAGCATGTGGGACTTGATTGGACCCTTGGAAACTTCATTTTCTTTGTCAGAACAAAAACCCTAGTTTTTGACTGCTAGGAGGCCTTTGAACTGTGCAACCCTTGGGGAGATTTTGAAGCATGCTCTTTGCAAATCTTGAAGAATATGGGAGGGCAAATTTTGGGGTACAACAAACATCAACAAACGATTTGGGATAAAAAGGCCCCTAAGTTCAAAACATGATGTATTTGATAGGTACTAACTGAATGAACCAAGGGTATCGTGATAACACTTTCCGCGGACGAACATAAACTTCGGTCCTATACAAACCAATCCATATCTTGCCACTATACCTAGGCCTAGCTTTTCATTTCTTTCGAATCCTCTTTTATTCAGGTGCAATCATATTAAGCCTGTTATCCTTACATACTCATAGTAGAGTGACCGGTTAGTGACTCTGATCTCAAGCATGGGGTTCTGGAACATAAGTTGGTGTAACCCCTTTTCTAGACCCAATTGCAGTTGTGGGGGATCAGATTGTAATCCGCCCTACCAAGTCTAGCACCAGATACCTCTGAACCAACCTACAATGGGAAAAAATTTATTATTATTATTCTTGCAAGTTTTAACAACATTTTGGGTTAAATGATTGTGTGAGGGTCACCTAGCCCAGTGCTGCAGTTCTCCTTTTCAAAAACACAAAAAAGAAGAGTCATTCACTTATTTTCATTGGTCCCCTACGCAGAGCATATTTAAGCCGGAGTTGACTGCTAGGATAACCTACTAAAGGACTTACTCTAGGATGATAATTAAGGCCATGGCATATGGGGTATCGGGATTGATTCCTATAATCACGAAGCTTATGGTGTTAAAACGATACCGATGTTTCAAAAAGATTTCCCAAGTTGCCCACATCCTACCCCAAACTTGTTTTAAAGCAAAAAAAATTCAAAAACATGCTGTTTTCTTTTGTCAAAGAAATTTTTGGTAAGACTAAAGAGACGGGGAAGTAAAGATACACCACACAGATGACACATCAAGCACATGAATTTATTAAATCTAACTAACAAAACAAGATAAATAAACTAGAAAGCATAAAAAAAGGTAAAAATAAAGAAAATGGAAAGCAATAAAATCTCCTCCCACACTTAAATCGAACATTGTCCCCCAATGTTTAGAAATAAGATAAGGAAAGAGTAACCTGGATAAACTATGGTTGGCAACTGGTACCCTCGCCTCCCTGGTCTGAATGCCTAGGATGACAGGATTTGCTGCGGTGATGACCATTATCACTCTACAGCTGCCGAAAATGACCTAGTACGAAGCCTTGAGAGGCTTCTATTAAGGTAAAGTGTCTCTGGAAGTAAACTCGCTGATGCTGCTGCTTAACAGTGATAGTGGCCTGGGATTCCCTGATAGTCTGGATAGAGAGATCGGTGCGCTGATGTGATATACACATGAACTCCATGCCATCGGCCATCTGCTGATGCATAGCGGAAATAAGGCTATCTCGCAGTTCTTCTCGAGCTAGATGCTCTCTCCATATTTCCTCAGCGAAATGGAAACCAAAATCTGTACCTGCAGGTGACATATGGTGTGGGGAAACAGGATGATTGGGGGACTGGTTTTATAGGTCATATTCTTCTTCAGCCTCGTGCCCGACCCCAAAAGGAACATTAGGAGGCATTGGACCTGTAAGAGGTGGAGAATTTAAATCATAGGTCTGGTTTCTCTCTTCTCATACATCAGTACGCCTAGTGCATGGAAAAATAACAGATGGGATAGCTATTCCATGAACCATGAGATCAAAACCTCCCTCTTTCCTTACTTTGCATAATTTCATGTCTTTTAGAAATTTTAAGTTTATTATGCAGAGAGGTAGAGGTGTCAAGGTAGTTATCTCAGTGTCAAGATTCAGAGCTCTAACAATAGACGTAATCAAACCTCCAAAAGCAATGGTCCTTGTTTTCTTTAGAACAATAGTCATATGAGTAAGCATAAAAGGAACCGAATTAATCCTCCTATTTGTGAGGCACCCATGTAAAAACAGAAGTTCTTTTGCATTCACTTTGTTTGAATTCTCCCAGCCAAAAATGTAACAAGCCAACATATAATGAAAAACTTGAATGGATGGGTTATGGATCGTTGAGGCAAGAATTCCTTCAAAAAGAAGTAATTGTAGAATTTGAGAGTCTATGCCAGAAGGAAAATACCTCAATCGACCAATCAGAATCAAATGGTGCTTCACAAATAGTGTCATCCCCATGAGGTATTCCTAACATATCTGCTAGTTCATCGGTGGTGTATTCATATTCAACATTAAACATTTGAAACTTCACCGTACCGACTGTGCTGGAAGTGTTAGGATTTACAATGTAGATCAAGGAACTTAAAAATTCCTGTGTCAACCTCTGAAAGGTAGGCTCTTTCCTATCAAAGATATCATGCAGTCCTAAAATATCTAACATGTGAAAAATACTATGGTATAATCCTAGAGTATACAGATAGTCCTCGTCAACATACCTGGTCGAGACAATGTCTCATCCGTGCAATCTCTCAAGGATCTTCTGTTTCCTTTCTCCGGGTTTGCCTTTGTGAAGAATGTAGCCATCATACTCCATTGTTGCCTTTTGAGGTTGAAGAAAGAAAGTGAAAATGGGTTTTATAGAGTGTTGAAGAAAATGGGTTTTAGTGGATTTTAATGGAGGATTTTCAAAATGGAAGTTGCAATGGTTAGTGGGATGGTGGGTAAATGAGAAATTTATGGACTTAAGTAAGTTTAAATGGAGGCTTGAAATGGGTAAAAATGGAGGTTTAGAGGTTGAAAGAGGCAAAAATGGAGTTTTGGAGTATTCTGCCCCGAGTAATACCCAGACCCCATGGTGGGCGCCTAGGTCTAGGTGGCGGGCGCCATATGTGTATTTTGGTTGGGCCTAAAAAAATTTCTTGTTTGCTTGGCCCTCTCACTCCTTTCTTGGGTGGTGCAGATAGTATTTCTTCATGTTTTGCTTAAAGTGTTAGTACAAGCATGATATTTTGTTAGATCATAACAAATAAATACATAAAACAAATAAAAGGTAAATCAAATGCGAGAATGTAAGAGCTAAACATATATATATATATATATATATATATATATATATATATATATATATATATATATATATATATATATATATATATATATATATATATATATATATATATATATATATATATATATATATATATATATATATATATATATATATATATATATATATATATATATATATATATATATATATATATATATATATATATATATGTATGTGTGTGTGTGTCTTAAAAACAGAAATAAGAATAGTATGGAATGCATAAAATGAGAAATGCGACATCAGGGAGCTGGAGGCTCCTTGGTCTGATCAGAGCCTCGTGTTGTGGCTAACTCACGGCGAAGATCTGTGATATCTTGATACAAGCAGTCAGCCTCTATCATGTGAGTCAAATCAGATACCTGGACATGCAAGGTAAGGTCAACAACCTCCTGTCGAAGTCTGACAGTTGCCATACGAAGCTTAGCTAGCTGTGTGTACACGTTTGGGCATTGTAGAGAAAAATTATTCAAATATACTATGGTCCTAGGTAAAGGTGGTGAAGGGGTATAGTCTGCCACCAGAGGAGGTCTAGGCTCATCAATTGTCTCTCCAAGGCTCTCCAAAGCAAAAGTCTAATTAGCAGGATCATGGACACTAGTCAGCATAGGATCAGGCAAAGTGAAGTAATGGATGGTCTCATTGTCGATCAAGAGCTTGAACTAGTTAGGTTTGAAGGAAACCCTCTTAATCAGTCCACGGTATAAACAGAAGTCGATACCCATCGTGGTATACCTGCAGTAGGAAGTTAGGTGAAGCAGCTTACTAGTAAGACTCAAGGCAGAAGCAATATGAGTTACCGTTCCTCCCACATGGATGATTCCTTCAGAGGACTTGGCGGTGAGGCTAAGATTCCAAAGTAAAAAGTTCCCACAAGCCATAGGACGCCACTGGTTCGCACAAAAAAGGAAGAAGATCTCCTCCTCACTAACATGGATATCAACATCAGCCTTTCCAAGGATAGTATGGGAAAGGATCATTTTGAAATACTTAAGAGCTGGGTTATGGATAATGTAGGAAGGATCAAGGCCTCCTCCACCTGTAATATCACTCCAGAACTTCTCGATATCTCTACTCATAAAGTAACCCATAGGTAGCTTAGGAATGGCATCAGAGGTAGTCTGGAAGCCTAGAAAATCACCAAACTCCTTCTGGGTAAAAGAGTACTCAGTCCCAAACAATCTGAAGATGACGCAACCGTCATGACCAACATATGGCTCAAAGTCAAATGAACTGAGGAATTCCAGGGTGAGGTTTCTGTAGGTCATATTGAAGTCAACATCATACTTATCCCACTGGAGCTGGCCACACAAAAACTTTATACTAGGCTCAAGGCCTAAAGCATCCATGCAATCTTGGTTAGGGTAACGGGTAGGTTCCATGGGGCACTGAGAAATGACCATATAGCGTTGCTTCTGTATATCATCTCTGAAAGTGACGTGCATGTCGTCAAAGCTTTGCATCCTAAAAAATGGTTAAAGAGGAATGCTATCGAGGTGGGACCTGAAAACACAAACATTATAAAAGTTAGTATAAATAAGTAAAACTAAAATTCAATTTAAAAATAAATAAATGCAAGGAATAAAAAGATAAACCCATGGGTTGCCTCCCATGCAGCGCTTGTTTAACGTTGTTATCTTGATGAGTAGAACTCATATATTTGAAGTAGGTACTGATGGATCGACCAGAGTATGGATGGAGTAGTCGATGGGGATGTCACATCCTTAGGAGTGTTTTAACCTCTACCCATTGATAGTGAATGGATTACAAGAGTTGTTCTTGATCTCAACTACTCTGGATTTTAGGATTTTAGAAACCTCAAAAGGACCAGTCCATCTTGAACGCAGCTTGCCAGGAAAAAGTCGCAACCTGGAATTAAAAAGTAGAACAGGGTCTCCTATATTGAAGTTTTTCTTTACAACTTTTTTATCATGCCAAGCTTTGGTTCTTTCTTTATATATTATGGCATTTTCATAGGAAGACTGGCAGAGTTCTTCTAGTTTATGAATGTCTAGGATGCGCTTTTCACCAGCAGTCAAATAATCTAGGTTTAAGATTTTAATGGCCCAATAGGCTTTGTGTTCTAGTTCAAATGGTAAGTGACAGGACTTTCCATAGACCAATTGGTAAGGAGTTGTTCCGATAGGGGTTTTAAAAGCAGTTTTATAGGCCCATAGTGCTTCTTGTAGCTTCTGAGACCAATATTTTCTAGATATTGAAACGGTTTTTTCTATGATCTGTTTAATCTCCCTATTAGATACTTCTACTTGGCCACTAGTCTGCGGATGGTAGGGTGTTGCTACTCTATGCTTAACTCCATATTTACTTAAAAGTTTGTCAAAAATCCTTGATATGAAGTGTGATCCACCATCGCTTATAACAAGACAGGGTATTCCAAATCTAGGGAATATAATTCTTAAATAGCTTTATCACTACTCGTGTGTCATTTGTGGGTGAGGCTATAGCTTCAATCTATTTCGACACGTAGTCAACATCTACTAAGATATATTTATTTCCTAGTGACGATGGAAATGGCCCCATAAAATCAATACCCCATACATCAAAAAGTTCTACTTCCTGAATGTTCCTTAAAGGCATTTCCTTACGTCTTGATATGTTTCCAGTTTGTTGAGATCTGTCACATCTGACAATGTAAGCATGAACATCACGCCATATAGTAGGCCCAAAGAGGCCATCTTGGAGAATCTTAGCGTATGTTTTAGAAGTGCTTGAATGTTCTCCATAGGGTGCATAGTGACAGTGTTCTATGATATTTTTTTACCTCTTCTTCAGAACACAACGACAAAAAATACCGTCAGTACCTCTTTTGAAAAGAAGTGGCTCGTCCCAATAAATATTTCTTACATCATTGAAGAAATTCTTTTTCTGTAGATATTTTAGGTCAAGAAGTACTGTATCAGCAGCTAGGTAGTTAATGAAGTCAGCATACCAAGGTACATTGCTCACTGTTAAAGCTTCCTCAGAGTTCTTATAAGGATCCAGGTTATCTTCTCCAATGGTGTCTACTTTAGCTATTAGTTTTTTCATAGGAGAAATCATCATCTATGGGTATTAAATCTGGTTTTAGGTATTCAAGCCTAGAAAGGTGATCAATAACTACATTTTTGTTCCTTTCTTGTCTCGAATATCTAGATCAACTCTTGTAGTAAAAGGATCCATCAAAGTATAGGATTGAAATTTATCGATGGCAAAAACTACAACTAGGATTTCCTTTCCGGTTGTTTAATAATTAAGTTGGGCAGCATCTAGGGTTCTACTTGCATAGTAAATCACATGTAATTTCTTATCTTTTCTTTGACCTAGAATAACTCCCACAGTGAAATCACTAGCATCACACATGATTTCAAAAGGTTTAGTCCAATCTGGGGGTTGCATAACAGGTGCTGAAATTAGTGCTTGTTTCAAAAGGTTAAAGGCCTCAATACACTTTTCATCGAAGATAAATTCAATGTCTTTCATCAAAAGACCAGTTAGAGGTTTGGTTATTTTAGAGAAGTCCTTGATAAAGCGTCGGTAAAAACCGGCATGTCCAAGAAAACTCTGGACTTCCCTAATGGTCTTAGGTTGTTTTAGGTTTTCTATAACTTCTATTTTTTCTCTATCAACTTCAATACCTTTTTCAGAGACTATGTGTCATAAAACTATACCTTCGGTAACCATGAAATGACACTTCTCCCAGTTTAACACAAGTTTTACTTCTACGCATCTCTCTAGAATTTTCTCAAGGTTAGCTAGACAATTCTTAAAATTGAATCCGCATACCGAGAAGTCATCCATAAATACTTCCATAATCCCATCAAGATAATCTACGAAGATTGACATCATGCAACACTGGAAAGTAGCTAGAGTATTACAGAGTCCTAATAGCATTCGTCTATAGGCAAAGGTTCCGTAAGGGCATGTAAAGGTTGTTTTTTCTTGATCTTCAGGGTGAATAGGAATTTTGAAGAATCCATAATACCCATCTAGATAACAAAAGTAAGAATGTCTAGCTAGACGTTCCGGCATTTGGTCTATAAATGGTAACGGAAAATGATCCTTCCTATTTGCCTTGTTTAGCTTTCTGTAATCTATGCACATACACCAACCTCCTTTTATCCTCTTTTCTACATGTTCGCCTTTCTTATTTAGCTCAACTGTGATGCCTCCCTTTTTAGGTACTACATGCATAGGGCTGACCCACTTACTATAAGAGATTTGACAAATTATACCCGCCTCTAGCAACTTAAGAACTTATTTCTTAACAACATCACTCATTATAGGATTTATCCTTCTCTGATGTTCTCTGGAGGGTTTTGAATCTTCCTCAAGCAAAATCCTATGCATACATACAGATGGACTTATACCTTTCAGATCTGAGATATTATATTCTAAAGTTGGGGATATTTTCGTAAAACATATAAGAGTTGGTTTGTTTCTTCTTGGTTTAAGGTAGCACTGACTATAACTACACGGCTCATTCCTTCATCTAGAAACTCATATCTTAGATTCTTGGGTAGTTGTTTAAATTCTAAAGTTGGTTTTTTAGGGCATGGTATAGGATCTGGAATAAGGGCTAAACATTCGTGAAGGTTATCATCAATGTAGGGTTCCATCTTTTCAAATCCACATCTTCCCTTATGAGGGTCGAAGGTAGCTTGATTACTTTTGTGGGTTCTTCTTGATCTAGTTCCCTAACGCATTAATCAATGATGTCTATGGCATAACATGCATCTCCTATTACTGGTGCCATAAGAAATTTCGAAAAAATAAAGTCTATCTTTTCATCACCTACTTCAAAAGTCAACTTTCCTCTCTTGACATCTATTATGGCTCATGTAGTTGATAAGAACGGTCTACCTAAGAGGATTGGGATATCATCATCTTCTTTCATGTCCATCACAACAAAATCAGTAGGAATATACAATTTGCCGATCCTAATCGGGATGTCTTCTAATATGCTGATTGGATATTTAACAGATCTATCGGCTAATTGAAGAGACATCTTAGTAGGTTTCAATACTCCTAAGTTTAATCTCTCACAAACTTCTAGAGGAATTAAGCTCACACTAGCTCCTAAGTCCAGGAATGCTTTGTCGACCATGTGATTTCCTAAAATATAAGGTATGGAAAAGTTTCCAGGGTCTTTCTCTTTCTTAGCAATTTTATTTTAGGAAATAGAATTGCATTCCAAGGGTTTAGGATCGCCAAGCCTATGTTTGTTGGTTAGGATGTCTTTGAGGAATTTAGCATATGATGGTATCTGGGTGATGGCTTCGGTGAAAGGAATCTCTACATGGAGTTTCTCTATTATTTTTATGAATTTTTTATATTGGTTGTTAACTTTAGTTTGCTTAAGTCTTTGTGGATATGGTATTGGTGGTTTGTTTGGCGGGGGTGGTACATAATTTTTATCTATTGATTCTCCTTTATCTTTATCTTTCTGTTTTTCAGATTCCACTGGTTCCTCTACTTCGTTTGTAAGCACAACACATTTCTTAGAAGTTTTGGATTCATTCAATGTTGGGTTGATAAGTTCATCGTAAGCAGTCTCACTTTGTAAGGTAATGGAATTGGCTTGTCCTCGAAGGTTTGGTTGAGGTTGTCCAGGAAATTTCCCTCCAGGCGTAGTTTGGGGGGCTTATTCGAGAGCTACCTGAGAGATCTGGGTTTCAAGCATTTTATTGTGAGTGACTATTTGGTCAACGTTGGTTCCTAATTGTGTGATTAATTCATTTTGAATGTTTTGGTTTAGGAATTCTTTGTTTTGTTGGGTTTGGGCCGAAATGAAATTTTCCATAATTTTCTCTAGGTTCGGCTTTGGGGGTACAATTTGCATAGGTTGGTTTTGTCTCTAGGCTTGAAAACCCGATGGTCTCAGAGGTGTTGAATTTTGGATAGAATTATTGTTTTTATAAGAGAAGTTTGGGTGATTCCTCCATCCAGGGTTGTAAATATTTGAAAATGGGTTTCCTTGGGCATAGTTGATTTGGTTTGTGCTTGTTTCATTCAACATATTACATTCAGCTGATTGGTGCCCTTTGGTTCCACATATTTCACATTCCGGGTGGACTGCTGCTACAGTAGTTGGGTTTGAAGACATGTGTTCAACTTTAAGGGATGAAGCGTCCATTTTTGCTTGCATAATGTCTATAGAACTTATCTCATGTATTCCTCCTTAGGTCTCTTTCTTCTCTATCGATGCTCGTTAAGTTCCCCATTGATAATGGTTTTGGGCCATATCATTGATGAGAGCGCAAGCTTCAGGGTAGGGTTTGTTCATCAACGCACCGCCAACGGCAGCGTCGATGGTCATCTTAGTGTTATAAATGAGTCCATTATAGAAGGTATGAATGATTAACCATTATTCTAGGTCATGGTGTAGACAAGCTCTTAATAGGTGTTTATATCTCTCCCAAGCTTCAAAAAGTGATTCTCCTTGGTTTTGAGTAAATATGGTGACCTCATTTCGAAGGACAGCAGTCTTACTCGGGGGAAAATATCTGGCAAGGAACACTCTCCTAAGGTCTTCCCAAATTGTTATGGAATTAGCTGAAAGAGAATCTAACCAAGAACGTGCTTTATCTCTGAGGGAGAAAGGGAATAGTCTAAAACAAATTGCCTCAGGTGTAGCTCTGTTGGTTTTAAAGGTGTCAGCTAATTGGATAAATACTTTTAAATGCTGATTTGGGTTCTTTGTAGCGAGACCCGCGAATTGGTTTTATTGTAATAATTGTAATAGAGAGGGTTTCAGTTATAAATTGTTAGCAGGAATAACAGGGTTTAATATTCTAGAACTAGGTTCCTCGTCAGAGGGTTGGGTGAATTCCTTAAGGGGTCTTTAGTTGCATTCTTCGGCCATAGCTCTCCTAACTCTTTAGAGTAAGAGACGTGCGCGAGCGTAACGTTTGAGTTTCGCTAAAGGATTTAATAAACTTTTGGTGTTGCGACTTCTTCGCATTTACCGGCTTAATAAAGCCTTAGTCTAGACAGTTTAACAGCAGGGTACGAAATTTGACGTAATTGGTCCCCGGCAACGGCGCCAAAAACTTGATGCATGGTTTTCACAAGTATACAAAATGCGTCAGAGTAATATAAAAGATTATCGATCCCACAGATACCAAACATCAATCTATCGATTTCTGTTGTTATGATGTTTATCTAAGGTAAAACAATTCAGGGGTTTATGAATACACAGTGAAAGTAAAGTATGAAGATATAAATTCAGATGAAAACAACATGCTTGAATGTATTTCATACAGTCTGATAATATTCCAAATGCTTCTAAATAGAACTACTTATAGGAAAATATTTTCTACTCATGAAAAGAACTAATTTAACAGGAAATGTCACTTTCATGTATTCAGAATCTAGTTTATTCTTTAATCAATCCATCTTATTGTCACTTATAAAAAGGCACGCACTGTGTTAAAGTAATAAACCTATTTTTAAGAAATATAGTTTCTTGACTTAGTTGAAAAGTAATTTTAACTTGGAACTTCTAACCAAAAGAGGACTAGACCTTTAAACCCATAAACGCGTCTGAAAAGAGTTTTGAAATCGTTTTTCTAAAAGTGTTAAAAGATTCCTACTTAATTGAATAAAGAACTTTTGCTTCCTTTGAACAACTAATACTACCCAAGTTTAACTGAAGGTTGGACAAATTAATTTCGATCTTACCCAACAAAAATAAAGTGCAGAAAACATGTGTTAAAAACCAAAACAGCCCTTAAGTATTTCTACAGACACATTATATGGAACATTACTTTAACTATGATCCTTACATTCGAACCTTTAAGATTTAGCTAGACATGGAAATGTAAACAGACATGTTAAAATAGATCTTGTTAAAGTAGATTCTTAAAGTAAAAAGACTTTAAAAGACAAGTAAATAAAGCAAGTAAATAAGTTCAAGACAAGGAAATAAGCAAAGTAAAGCGAGTGCGATGAAATAAACAAAGTAAAGCGAGTGTGATGAAATAAAAAAAGTAAAGCGAGTGCAATGAAATAAATAAATTAAAGCGAGTGCGATGAAATAAAAAAAGAAAGCGAGACTTGTAAATAAAAACCCGCTCCAAATCGGAGGCTTTAAATCAGGTACAACTGGAAATATATGCGACTGGAAATGAAAATGGCGGCAGAATTAACTTCTACCAAAGTGCTCCAAACTCGATTACAGACTCTATCAATGGTGTGATAACTCTTCGATGTGAAGGGATTATAACTTACAAAATCTGATAATATATGGCTTAAGTTTGTAACTAAGCTTGGATGAAAAGAAAATGAAACTAGAACCTCCTATTTATAGAAGAACCATACTCCATGGAATTACCAAGGTGCCCCCAAACTCCTTTTGAATGAGACACCAGTTAACAAGGATGGCGACGGCCATGTGTATAAGGGTGGGAAGTTGAGGAGAACGTGGCAGTTAAATGAAGTTGAAACCAATCCATGTCATGACCTACCCTATTTCGGGCGCCGTGCTGGATGCCATTAGTATAATTTTCTCAAAAACTTGATTTCTTGCTCGTTTTTCTTCATTTCTTCAAGAGGGGCTCTAGATAATCAAAATACCTGGAAAAAAACAAAAACAAGCATAACACAAGAAAATGACAACAAAAACCCTAATAAACATGTGCAATCTGATTCAAATATGCAGTGTATTTTAGTTTTATCAATTGTCAATAAAGAAATTAAGCTTGATCCTCCCGAGACCCTCAATATGATTATTGCGCCTATGCCTAAGAATGATAAAGTCATTAATGCAATAGATGATGTTCCATATGTTTCTACTGTAAGTGAATTGACTACTCCTCTCATAATTGTTAAGAAGAATTTGTTGCAGGCCAGTTTATTTCTGGAGTGTATTGAAAGGTGTTACTACTAAGTAGCCCAACCTAATGGCTGCAAATTGCTGAAAGAAGGTATTTAGTGTCTGATGGACAACCACGTGATTCTAGTCGAGAAGATTCCCACTGTTGAGAATTTGCTTCAAGACTTAGGGCTTAAAGAGGTATCTGTAATTTTTGACACTCCTATCAGGATCACTTCCAAGGGTCCTGTAAATATTACTGCTAAACCCAGACTTGTTCCTATAATAATCAATACACCTAGACCTATTCAATATTCCTCGGAAAAAGCTGTCCCTTGGAACTATGGAGTCGAAGCCTACTACCATGGAGTCAAACAAGGGTCATTGACGGTTGAGAATGAAGATACTAAAGTTACTAATCTCATTGTTGAAAATATTGTCGGGACCAGTAAAGTTACTAGAAGTGGAAGGGTTTTCTCTCCCTAAATCTCTCCAAAGACTGTCACCACACCAGTTTGTGTTACCACTACTGAGTTAACTACTAAGACTCGGGGAAAAGAACAAGTGATGGAGCCTGCCCAGACGGAGGCACCTAAAGAAGCTACCGCTGAAGACACCTCCAGGAAAGAGTTGGAGGAGGTGTGATACGGTGGGAAAGAACTGACTGTTTTTTGGAATGCTGGTTTGTGTTTTGCGTTTGTTTTTACAAAATGTCGCGGTAAGCAAGAGTCGCCACCGTCTTTTATTTTATCCAACAAGGAAAGGAAAAAAGCACAGAAAAATTCCTTTTTCGAGATATTTCTCGGGTTCGGGGGGTAGATTATAGAAAGGGAAGGTATTAGCACCCTTTCTATCCGTGGTTATCCACGGGCTCTTAGGTACTTGCTCATATTGTTTTCAAAATTGCTTTTCTTTGTGCTTGTGGGTTTGAAAAAAAGTTTTTGCTTTGAAACTTCGTTTGAAAAGTGTAAGTATGAAAAGTTTTTGTTTTTTGAAAGAGCAAGTACTAAAGAACCATCTACCTACTCGAGAAAGGAATTGTTCTATGCTATCTTCCTTTAGACAAAGCTATCCCACTATTGATGAGTGGGTAGCACCGTCGTTGGAGTTTAAGGGTCAATTCGATTTTAGGGACGTGCGGTCACTAAAGAAATGTTAGGACGCCTTAGCAGTAACCCTAATGTCTTAGATCATTTTATCCGAGGCAACTGTTTCGAGGCAACTATGATCTTTGGACAAGAGGGCGACCTCTAAAACTTCATATACTCAATGACCGCGTACGAAGGCAACCAAGTGGGTTGTACCCTAAGAGTGCGCATGTGCGAGTGTGTCGTTTTCAGTTAATTTTATCTTTGTACATGTCAATGGTTATCTAAGTTGATTTTAGGTTAAACATTCATTCTTGTCATGCATCCCTATTATCAAACATCTAGCAGTTATATTTTGCGGAAAATAAATTGCGGAAATTAAATTACATTGCCAAAAGCAACCCTTTGAAATTTAAATGCGGAAAATAAATAAAGCGATAAAAATAGTCCTAATTATCTATTATATTCTGGGAACAAAATACAATATGATATAAATGGATCGCGTGCGGAAATTAAATCAGGCGCAAGTTTTAGGGTTTTGACCCTTTGTTATTAAAGAAAAGATTTTTTGTTTGTTTTTGAATTTTAAGAAAGAAATAAAATTTGATCAATGTTAATAAAAAAACTAATTATGTCTAAATTAATTTTATTATTTACAAAAATATATTAGAGTTATCCTAATTAAAACTAAATTAATATAATTAGTATTTATTAACAAAAATTAAAATTTGGTTATAATGAAGAAAAATATATTTTTTTGGTTTTTATTTTATAGAGAAAATTATTTGATTGGTTAGTTAATAATAAAAATAATAACAATAAATAATTAAACAAAATAAAAAAGAAATAGAAAGAGTTAGGGGTGTGGGCCTGATTTAGAGGTCTGAAAAGCAAATTCCATGGCCCAATTGTGTTAGCCTGGCTGACTTTGTGAGATCCAGCGTGTGCACTTTGACTTGGTTCTATGGTGGACGTTTCATCTCCATCCATCAGATCTGGCCATTGGCCATCTGTCCATTGATTAGATGATGGGGTATGATGTGCCACAGTGTTTGATTTGTATGTGATAACCTGTAGAAAAAATATAACAAAGCAATCTGGGGACCTGGGATTCGAACCCAGGTCCTGTTGGTATTTGGATGCACGCGTTCACCACTAGGCCATTGTGTGTTACTTGTTAGTATAATGGAAAATAATAATAATAAGAGAGAATGGATCAATATGCCAGCAAAAATAAAAAGGGCACGCGTGTTTGAATTGGTCATAGGGGGGTTGACGCGTCATCGTCTTCTTCCTCACGTCCGTGGCTAAAACTCTACAACACCTATAGCCACGGACACCACCCGTCACTAAAGGTCGTGCATCCCTATAATCCACTGGGGGCCATGGAAATAAAATCTAAGGGCATGGTTGTGCTTGTCTCATCGTCCCAGTCACAACCATGCCCTTCTCATCAGCCAATTTTCCCTGAAAAAGAAATTCCCAAAAACCAAACACGAACCCTAGATATGGTATCTCACAGTATGAGTCACATAAACAAAATTGGATAATAGAAAAAGCTTAGAAACTTGATGAGGATCATGAATATGCAAATATTTTGTACAAAAGATGCAAGAATAGAGAGTTAAGGTTTTGCAAACAGGGCTGAGATACGTGAAACTTACAGCGCGTTTTGATGGACGTGAGAGCTTGATTTGGGTTGATTCTGACTCAGTGACTGTCAAGGAAACGATTGAGATCGTTCTTGGCTTCTGAATTTGCCTCTAAGTGTGATTTTGGTTTCACACTTTTTCCATCTTTTTTCAAGTTTTGTTTTCAGTGTTCTTGCAGCCTCTATCCTTGTTTTTGTTCCCTCTAGCTTCCTTATGTATGATAGAATGCATTAGGTTAACAATTGTGCCTTGAATCTTTCCACATAAATGCCATGGGATTTGATTTGATTCACCATTACTAAACCTTCCAAAATTTTCAAAACTCAATCTTTTTGCACATGGATTGCTTGATACGAGTTTGATACCCTTGATGATGATGATTCAGTCCTGAAATAGCCAAAAAGATATCAAGTAATCAATATTTGGATTTTATTTGATTTAATTTGATTAAAAATGAAATAATTCAATAAAAAATAAAATAAAATAATAAAATTGATAAATGGACACAAGGCTGAAGTTAGGACACGTGTGCCATGTGGAAAGTTCAAATCAAGTGGAAAAGAATGGGCCCATTTGACAAAATTTGAAGTTTTTGGGATAGTTGACTTTTGGCAATTTTGCAAAAATTCCCAACTTCAACAATGCATAACTTCTTCAATTTTGGACTTTTGGAGGGGTTCTTGGACTTTCTAGAAAGATTGAGATGTCCTCTAACCAACCCGTTTGATCTCATCTCATTTTGATATTCCATGCTAAAGTTATAAGCTTTGGCAAAAAATGTGTTTTTGTTGACTTTCAAAAATGACCTATAATGTCCAAATTTATAACTTCTTGTGAGTGCATTTTCTGATCTTGGGGTATGAAGATGGATTGTAGGAAATTTCATCCTATTCAAAATGAGCTTTGGATGGGTCATTTCTCATAAAGTGTGAGAAGGTTATGCTTGGTCAAAGTTGAGTTGACTTTTCCTACAAAACCCTAATTTAGCAACTTTTGAGTCTTGATGAATTTTGAGCAATCCTTGATGAATAATGATCAAACCTTGATCAAATGATGAAATATCTTTAAAAATGAGAATGTTGACAAAAAATATGGAAGTTTGACTGTTTATAGGTCACAGTTGACTTTTGCCCTAGCACAGTCAATTTTTGGACCCTTGAGCAATTGACTGACCAAACTTCCTCTATAAGGCTTGAAATTTGACATGGATGACCTTGAGAACATATTAGGAAATTGGGTAGCACTTGAGGTAATTTGGACTCAAGGATCTTGATGCAACACAAAACCCTAATTTGGGGTTGACTGCCTTAGGAGATAGCTTGATTGTCCAACTCTTGAGCAATCTTGAGTAACTTGGAGATTTTCCTTGCAATGTTTTGAGAAATATGAGAGGGAAAATTTTGGGGTACAACAGGAGGTATTAAAGATTATCTAAAAAAGTGATTACAACATTGTTGAACAGCTGGGACAGGCTCCCTCTAAGATCTATATGTTATCCCTTTTGTGGTACTCTGAAGCTCATGCATAGGCCTTGGTAAAGTTCTTAAAATCTACGCACGTGTCACAAGAAATATCTACTGATCAATTTGAGAATTATGTTGCTAGCCTAACTACAAATAATGGGCTAAGCTTTTCCGATGTTGATTTAACTCCTGAAGGAAGAAACCACAACAAGGCCATGTATGTCTCTATTGAATGCAGGGGCACTACTTTAGCTCATGTGTTAATTGATATTGGTTCCTCACTAAATGTTCTACCAAAGAGTGCTCTCGACAGACTTGATTGTGAAGGGGTCACGCTGAAACCCAATGATATTGTGGTGAGAGCCTTTGACTGTTCAAAGAGGATGGTACACAGAGAGGTGGATCTCCCGATCAGAGTAGGTTCACAAGTATTCAATTCCACTTTTTATGTAATGGATATTCGACCGACCTATTCTTGTTTACTTGGACGCCCCTGGATTCACGGGGAAGGTGTTGTTACTTCAACCCTACATCAAAAGTTGAAATATCATGCGAAAGGAAAGGTTGTTATAGTTTCTGGTGAAGAAGAGTATATGGTGAGTCACTTGAACTCATTCAAGTATGTTGAGATGGACGGTGAATTCATCTAAACTCCCTTCCATAATTTTGAGGTTATTCCTCGGATAACTACCGCTATTGAAGATGTTTCTGCTATTACCAAGGTGGATGCGCTACTTAGGGTCAGCTTCCTGACATTTCATACAAATCTGACAAATTTAGTCTAGTTTTCACTGCAGAGGCTTAGAGGGTTGTTCATCGTGCTCGTGCTAGAATACCGCCATTCCGCGTCAGCAACAATGGCTTCAATGCTATAGAAGATGCGGATAATGACTATGGCCTAGACAATTGGATCTTTCCCACCACCGGTAGTGGGCTCAACAATTGGAAAACCTAAGACGTTATACCAATCTCCTTTATTCAGGAGTAAATTCTATTTTTTGTTTCTTTGTGCTTTCAAGTTTTTGTTATATAAATATTAAAAACAATAACTTTAAGCCTTGCGCCTTACCCGGGGCACAACAATCCATTATTAGGGTTGTCATCTATTCATCAACATATTTTCATTTAATAAATAATTTGACATTTGCATTCAAATTTTGTGCTCTTTGTCTTTCTTTATCCATTTCAAAATAGCTATGTGTTCTTACACACACCCACAATAAATTGTAGATCTACATCCACTCTGGATGTCATTGATAACAATTCTGCTATTGCCACTTATGACTTTGAAAATACGATCTACCAAGCCGAGGACGAAGGGGAGGAAGATTGTGAAATACCTGGAGAAATTTCCATACTATTATTGCAAGAGGAAAAGGCTATACAATGGCATAAAAAGCCAGTTGAGGTTGTAAACTTGGGTACTGAAGCTGACAGGAAAGAAGTCAAGATAGGTGCCAATCTAGAGGACAGTGTCAAGAACAGATTAATCTAGATGTTGCATGACTATGTTGAGATCTTTGCTTCGTCGTACGAAGACATGCCAGGTCTCGATGCTGATATTGTGGTTCATTGTCTACCTATGAAAGAAAGTTGTTCTGCAATAAAGCAGAAAGTTCGTCGTATGCATCCCGAGATGTCTGAAAAGGTAAAGGTTGAGGTTATAGAGCAATTCAATGCAAGTTTCTTAGCTGTTACATCCTATCCTCAGTGGGTTGCAAATATGGTCCCAGTACCAAAGAAGGATGGCAAAGTATGTATGTAGATTAGTGGATCTGAATAGGGCAAGCCCCAAGGATGATTTTTCGCTTTCGAATATTGATGTTATAGTTGACAATACCGCTCAGCATAAAGTATTCTCCTTCATGGATGGTTTCTAGGGTTATAATCAGATCAAGATGGTACCTGAAGACATGGAGAACACTACCTTCATCACATAGTGGGGCACCTTCTGTTACAAAGTTATGCCTTTTGGTTTGAAGAATGCCGGAGCAACATATCATTTTGCTTTGGTAGCTTTGTTCCATGACATGATCCATCACGGGATAGAGGTTTATGTCGATGATATGATAGCCAGGTCTCAGACTGAAGAAAAATATCTTGACCATCTACACAAGCTATTTGAGAGACTGAAAAAATACAAGATGAGGTTAAATCCAAACAAGTGCACCTTTGGGGTGAGGTCTGATAAACTCCTAGGTTTCGTTGTCAATGGTAAAGGTATTGAAGTCGATCCTACCAAGGTCAAATTTATTCAAGAAATGCTTGCTCCATGAACTGAGAAGGAAGTCAGAGGTTTCTTGGGACAACTGAACTATATTTCCAGATTCATTTCCCATCTAACCGCTACTTGCGAGCCAATCTTCAAGTTGCTAAAGAAAGATCAAGTAGTGAAGTGGAACAATGATTTCCAGATAGCCTTTGAAAAAATTAAGGAGTACCTCCAAGAGCCTTTGATACTGATGCCACCAGTTGAAGGAAGACCTCTTATCATGTACCTAACAATGTTAGAGAATTCAATGAGGTGTGTATTGGGGCAGCATGATGAGTCTGGTCAAAAAGAGCATGCAATATACTACCTTAGAAAAAAGTTTATTGACTGTGAAACAAGATACTCACTGCTTGAGAAAACTTGCTACCCTTTGGCATGGGCCGCTTTCTAACTAAGACAATATATGTTGACTCATACTACCTTGTTGATCTCTAAGATGGATCCAATCAAATACATATTCGAGAAACCGGCTCTCTCGGGAAGAATAGCAAGATGGAAAATGGTCTTAACAGAATATGAAACTCAGTACACCACTCAGAAAGAAATCAAAGGAAGTGCACTGGCAGATCATTTGGCTCATTAAGTCGTATATGACTATCAATCTATGAATTTCAAGTTCCCAGATGAGAATATTATGCTAGCTATAGATTATGAAGAACCTGGACCGTATGAAGGAGCTAAATCAGGATTCCAGTGGACTATGGTGTTTGATGAAGCTTCCAACGCGCTTGGTAACAGAATTGGTGTTGTGATTCTCTCTCCCAAAGGTTGCCATACGCCTCTCACCGCCAGATTATGCTTTGACTGTACCAATAATAAGGCTGAATACAAAGTGTGCATCATGGGCATCAAAGCTGCTACCGATATTAGAATCAAGCTCTTGAATGTATATGGGGACTCATCCTTAGTAATTACCCAAATCAAGGGAGAATAAGATACGAAGCATCCAAATCTCATTCCTTATCGGGAGCATGTATTGACACTAATTCTCTACTTCGAGGAAATCACTTTTGAGCATATCCCACGAGAAGAGAATTAGTTGGCTGACGCATTGGCTACCATGTCATCTATGTTCAAAGTCAGGTGGGACAATGAAGCTCCTTAGATTACCATTGAAAGACTAGACGAATAGGCATATTGCTATGAACGTTACATTGACGGAGTAGAAGATAAGCCTTGGTTTCACAAAGTAAAAAGGTACCTCGAGGCTCAAGAGTATCCCGAAGGGGCATCTTTTAACGATAAGAAATTCCAACGGAGGCTCTCTTCTAAGTTATTCCTGAGCAACGGAATTTTGTACAAACGCAACCATGATTTGACTCTGCTTCGTTATGTAGACAAGAAGGAAGCTGAGAAAATTATGGAAGATATGCATGAAGGAGTATTTGATATTCATTCCAGTGGGAACACTATGGCTAAGAAGATTCTGAGAGCGGGTTATTATTGGTCGACTATGGAAACAGATTGCCATCACCACTCCAGAACCTGTCACAAATGCCAGATCTATGCTGACAAAGTACACGTGTCTCCGGTTCCTCAGAATGTTTTTACTGCTCCTTGGCCATTTGTAATGTGGGGCATTAATATGGTTGGAGAGATCAAGCCGACCACTTCCAATGGACATCACTTCATCCTCGTCGCTATTGATTACTTCACAAAGTGGGTTGAAGCAGCCTCATTTGCCTCCATCACCAAGAATGTTGTGGATCGATTTATTAAGTATAACCTTATCTGTTGGCACGGCATCCCCAAAAGGATTATCACAGACAACGGTACTGATATTAACAATACTATGATCATGGAACTCTGCATGCAGTTCAAGATTAAACACCCTAATTCTTCTCCATATTGACTGAAGATGAATGGCGCAGTGGAAGCCGCCAATAAGAATACCGAGAAGATTATATAAGAGATGACAGTGACGTATAAAGATTGGCATGAAATGTTATATTTCACATTTCATGGATATCGCACTTTAGTACGGACATCAACTGGGGCAACCCCATTCTCTCTAGTCTACGGTATGGAAGTTATGCTACCTGTCGAAGTCCAGATTCCTTCTCTAAGGATTATGAAAGATGTAGATTTAGACAAAGACGAATGGATTCAGACTAGGTTGGACCAGATAAATCTGATTGACGAGAAAAGGCTTGCGGCTGTTTGTCATGGTAAGATGTATCAAAAGTTTATGATCAATGCCTTTAATAGGAAAGTCAAACATCGGATATACCAGGCTGGTGACTTGGTAATAAAGTGCATCATCCTACCACAAGGTGATCCCAGGGGAAAATGGACTCCCACATGTGAAGGGCCATTTCTGATCAAGAAGATATATGTTGGCGGTGCTATGGTACTCACCACCATGGAAGGTGAAGATCTTCCACACCCTGCAAACGCGGACATAGTTAAAAAATACTATGCATAAAAGAGACCTGCTAGGTTGACTGGACTAGGAAAAAATAAGGGCATCCCAGCGAACCAAAAGGGTTCGGGCAAAAATTAGGGATATATATTTTTATATATATATATATATATATATATATATATATATATATATATATATATATATATATATATATATATATATATATATATATATATATATATATATATATATATATATATATATATTATAAACTCGGCAAGTCGAAAACCTAAAAAGGCGGCTTGGGCAAAAAGGGTATCCCGATGGACTGAAAACCCGAAAGGGCGGTTCAGGAAAAAGTTATGGATTAAAGTGTACGATTATGTCCCATTGGATCATCTACTTACAGCAAGTTTTGTTATCAAAGTCAAGTTCAAATGGTACAGATCAGTTCAGTCAACTTCTTCCGATAGTAAAGGATGAGATGCTCATAGACATATGGGCAATAGCAGAGTTAAAACTCGATGGGATCGTTTCCACATAGATGTTTTCTCTCCTTTACTTTGTACTCTTTTAATTTTATGACGATTTCCTCTTACTAGGATCTCTAACTCTTTGTACAAAACCACCTGTTTATAGGCAAATCATCAATATAAGTCAATTTCAAAATTCAAAATCGCTTTAATTTCTCTATTTTGTTTGCAAAAACGTTCAATGACTAATTTGAGTGAACATATGCATATGAATATGATTATTGTTAACAAATATGTGCATAAAAACAGGAATAAGTATTTACTAAAAACTCTAGGAGTTAGGATAGCGTTCAAGTCGTCCATGATTCCCCACAGAGGAATCCCTGCATAGTTTGTCTTCACAAGCTCATCCCTGACAGAGATATATTCCTCAGCAAGTCTAGTATACCTTCAGACAGGAATTGGGGCATCTTCCAACAGTTCACATGATCAAATTCCCCAGTAGGTCCTCCAGCGGATAAGGAAGTTTGATCATTTCCCCAGCATATGGTGGAAACTTCATCAACATATTTTACATGAATTTAATTCTCCAACTGAGTTTATTTCTCCAACATTCCAAAATCCCCTGCCGAATTCTCTTCTCCAGCAGGGTCTATTTCCCCAACAAGGTTTATTTCCCCAATAGGGTTTATTTCCCCAACAAAGCTCATTTCTCCAATTATTGAAAACACCCGACAAGATTCTCTTCTCCGGTAAAGTATATTCAAGTTTGATGTCCCCAAATAGTTTCTATGGAATCTGAAATCGGGCCAGATATCATTTAACTTTGTCCTCCCCAGAAGAGTTGGTGTCCATAGCGGAAACTCAGCTAGACAGTGCCTCAGGAGGTTATCCATCTCTTTTATCCCCAAGTCAGGGTATATAAGAACTAAATTCCCCAGTAGAGCGATGAACGACCAATGTTCCTGAACTCTTCTATCCCCAAGTAGAATTCAAACATTCTCAGCAGAGTATCCTCAAACAGAAAGCAGGAATCCCCAACATAGACATTCTAAACAAGATTGAAGATTCATATTCTTCATCCCTAGCAACAGTTAGGGATTTATTTTCCCCATCCAAAATTGTTACACGAAGCTACCAATACGCTTCAACGACATTTCATATCCATACATCATTTACAAAACATCATAGCATATGCATACAAAACATAAATAACACTCTCATTTACTTTGAGAACATCATTACGCAATGCATTACACACATCATGACATTGCATAAAGACTAAATTTGTCTTTTCGGGTAAAATCTACAAACAGACGAATATCATCACAAATTTTCAAATGGGCCAAAGATTAATTCCCGAAACAGGTTGGGGCAACTATCTATAGGCCAGGTCGCAGATTAATTCCCAGAACAAGACGAGGAAACTATCTATACGGCCAGGCAATATGAATTCTTGAAACATGACGGGTTCGGCAAAAAGTAGGTCAAAGATTAATTCCCGAAACAGGACAAAGCAACTCTCTTTATAACCAGACAAAGATTAATTCCCGAAACAGGACAGGGGAAATATCTTTATAACAAGTTAAAGATTAATTCCCGAAATAGGCAACTATCAATATGACTAGGTGGTATGAATTCCCAAAAACAAGACGGGTTTACCAACAAAAACATATTATGGATCAATTCCAGAAATAGGACGGGGCAACTATCTACATGATAAGCATTTTCATCAGAGACTAAATCTGACAAGGATCTCCCTCAGAAACTAAATCTGACAAGCAACTGCTTAAGAACGTTCCCCAGAAAGTCGTCCTGAAAAGCATTCTTCAGATATAGTCAAGTGTAGACTTATTCTGATACTCCTATCAACAATCACTTTGATGGAATCTATAAGCCCATCTCCGGCGACACTCTGTCACCTCTCTGAATGGCATCTTTAAGCCCATTCAAGAAATATTATCAACCAACAGTATTACTTCATGCACATGCGAGTGCAAATTTATGGGCACTTAAGTGTTCAATCCTCTTCTACCTTCAGATCACGAATGGCAGACATGCCAATCTAACTCTTCAAGTTTAAGAAGATTGAACAGGGGCAGCTATTGTACCCCAAAATTTTCCCTCCCATTTTCTTCAAGATATTTTCTCATGGTCATAAGGTTCTCAGTTGCTTAAAGTTGCTCAAGAATTGATCAGACAAATTATCCTCCTAAGCAATTGACCTACAACTAGGGTTTCACTTTTATCAAGGAAGTTTGGGTTTATAAGGTCTCAATTGAATTTAATGGTTTCTCATATGTCTCCAAGAATTCCCATACCAAGTTTCATACCTTGCATCACAAGTTTGCTCAGTCAACGGCTCAGATGACTAAAAAACAACTATATTAGACAAAAAGTCAATTATGGTCAACATATAGTCAAACCTCGAGATTTTTTGTCAACATCAAGATTTTGAAGTCATATTAATCATTTGATCAAGGGTTGATCATGATTCATCAATAAAACTCTCAATTCATCCAAAATCAAAAGTTGCCAAATTAGGGTTTTCTTAAGGAGAAGTCAACTGAACTTTGACCAATCATAACTTTCACATGCTTCATCATATTTTACTCAACTAAAGCTCATTTTGAAGGAAATTAAATTCTCTACAACTTTGTATCTCTAAGTTCAAGTCCAAAAAATGTTTCATTTGAGAGATATGGGCCAATACATTATAGGTCATTTCAAAAGTCAACAAAAAGACACTTTTTGTTAAGGAAACTTATATCAAGGTAAAGTCTTCAAATGCAAAAATGACCAGAATAGAGATTGTAGAAGACATCTTGAGCTTTCCAAAAATTCCAAGATCACCTTCAAATGCTGAAAATTGTGAGAGTTATGATTGGTGCAAGTTGGGAAATTTTGAGCAAATGCATGAAACCTAAAGTGACCAAACTTAAATTTTTGGGCTAGTGGGCTTATGATTCAAGGTCCATGCGGGTTTTATACCTCAAGATGAATCTCAGAGCTTACTCATACACCCCTTGGCTTTTTATTCTATTTATTTTGATTTTTATTAATTTAAAGTCAAAATTAAAAAGATAAAACAAAGACTTTTCTTACAAGGTCCAAGCCCACTCTTTGGCTGACCTAATTTCAAGCTATATATTCTCATCAATTCAGACAAGCATGACACGAAAACCCTTGCAGAGAAAAATATTCCGAAACTTCCAAAAATTCAAGAAACTAGGACAACACAAAACCCTTGTTTCCAGCCCTTCTCAATTAAAACCAAGCATTGCATTATCATCCTGAAGTGACCAAGAATCCATATCAATCCTCAAGCAGTCAAGATTGTGCCCAGAACATCATGTTCATCCTCACCGGTTTTGGTAGTTTTTTTTTAATTCAAATCTTTGATTTATGCATTGTTAACTAATTTGATACTGTGATACGGTGGGAGAACTGACTTGAGTTTTGCGTTTGTATTCGCACTTGTTCGGTTTAGCAAGAGTCGCCACCGACTTTTTATTTTATCCTAAAGGAAAGGTTAAAAAAGCATAGGAAAAACCTTTTGAGACGTTTCGTGGGTTCGGGGGGTAGATTATGAAAAGGGAAGGTATTAGAACCCTTTTCATCCATGGTTATCCATGGGCTCTTAGTTACTTGGTTTTAGATCACTTGCCTTTGATTTTCAATTGCTTGAAATGGTGTGTGTGTTTTGAAAATGTTTTTGAAGATGATGCCTTGTCTTAGGCAACCAATGTAATGACTCGTGTTTGAGTGTTTTACAAAGGTGTGTATATTTTCGAAAAGATGTTTCAAATGTTTTTGGAAGTTTGTTTTGAAAGTGTTTGTGGGGTGTGGTTTTGAAAAGTAGGCAAGTGTTTTTGCAAGTTTGATCAAGTAACTAAGAGTTGTCTACCCCTAATTTTACTCAAAGGTTTTTCTCATGTCTTAACCCTTTTAACAATTTTGTTCCACCATTGTATTTGGTGGACAATCTTGCGTTTAGGATGTTTAACGGGACAGGCGCGGGTCATCGTATGGACCATGAATGCAATGGTGCCAAGTGTCTTTGGAAATTTTGCTTGAAGGGACTATGATCATTTTGATAGGCAACTTTCGAAAGCGTCATCGAGGGACTATGATCATTTGATTTAAATTGTTTTGCCAAAGAAACTCGACGTGCAAGCATGGCCCATTTTTGGAAGGCAACAAGCGGGATTACCCTAGGGGTGCAAGTGTGATTGTGTATTGATTTCATGTATTTGTCTTTGTATTAGGTCATCTAGCGTTTGATTTTATGTACATACAAACCCTAGGTCTAACCATGGCATATTTGAAAGCGGTAAATTGCGGGAATTTAAAGTCTACGCTATTACAAATAAGTATCCGGGAGTGGGGGTACAAATTTACAAATGGGGATGAGACTTAAATAGGAGAGTAGTGTCCCAATAATTACAACCAAATCGAATTGCGCAAATGTAATATGTAGTGTATAGCAATGTATAAGAATAGAATAATGTAAATGTGTCAATGTATAGTAAATGTATCAACGTATCTGTGTATTGTAAATGTGTAAGTGTATGTGTAAATGTATGAGGTTTATTTACAAGTTGAGATGTGAACTTAATGAAAACTTAAGTGTTTTGTTTATTTAATTTTGTATTCTCGTATTTTGCTAATATGTACAAAATATTTTAAGAAAAGAAATGGAAATGTTTTGGGTTTTTTAGAGAAAAGTATCATTTACATTTTTGGTTTATGTACAAAGCAAAACAAGTTTTAATAAAACAATAGAAAAGGTGTTTTAAGTTTAATTATATCTTAGGTATTTTATTTTTAGTATTAATGTACAAAACAAAATATTTTAAGAAAAGAAAAATAAATGTTTTAAGTTTAAGAAAAAAGAAAATATTTTAAGTTTTATGTGTTAATGGATTATACACAAAGGTTTTAACAAAAATGAAAGTTTTAAGAAAAGAATTAATTTTATGTATTTCTATTTAATATTCTTATATGAAAAACTAGTGTATCATTCAAAAAAGAGTTATGTTAAAAAGAAAATAAACAAAAGTTTTAGTTTGTATAAAGTAAAAAAATGAAGAGAAGAAATGAATGGGCTTGGGAGCGTGTTATGGTCCAAAATAGAATTGGCATGTTTAGGAATAAGGGGGTGTGTGTCCGGGTTTGTGATTGGGCTTTAAGCTTCTGGAACGGGTTGTGGCCCGGGTTTAACTCAACAATGTTTTTAGGGTTGTTATTGTTTTGTTCATTAGGGATTCTAGGGTTTGTGACACAGAGGCGCGGCGCCGTTCACTTCGTTGCTTTCGTCCTCTTCATCTTTTGAGCCAAGCATTCCTGAACGAAACTCTTCCTTGCCTAGCCATCAGCGCCATCGTCCGTCTTCCCTCCTCCATGGATTAACCAGTGATATGGTACAAAGGTAATGGCTTCATTCTTTAATGCGTTAGGGTTTTCGTTATTTCTTTTGATTTCATGTTTTGATCAAGTGTTGTTATTGTTTGTTATTTTTTAGGAGCGTTAAAGGAAAGAGAAGAAGAGAGACTACCTTCGTTGGAGGAGGAGGCGGATTTGGAGGCACTCAGGGCGCCAAGGCGGAGGCTCGGTGACGATGCGCGCTTTGCTTGGAAAAACTGGTATCTGTGTCTTTTTCCCTTTTTTTATGGTTTAATGATGCTGTCTGAAAACCTTGTATATCTCTCTTCCTCTTCTTTTCTGGTTTCCTCGCCTTTTGTTATTGATTTTTGGGTATTGTTGCCCTAACCCTGTGATGAGACAAATCTGAGGGTTTGGATGGTTTGAGTCTAAGTTGCTTTGTATGTTGATATGCTTGCTTATCCTGAGTTGTTGCTTTGCCTCTTCCACCCTTTTCCTCAGTTGCCTCGTATGCTTGACCCTTGAATGATTGCTATACTGAGTTGCCTTGTATGTTTGCAAACTTGTATGCTTCTTTTTCTTCTTCCACTATGAACTTGCTGAGATGCTTAGAATGTTTGTATTATTTGATGATGATTTTGAGTATTTGCCTCTGATATGCTATTGTTGAAACGTTAGTTTTGACTAGCTTTCCCTCTCTTGGCTTTGTGCTGGCTTTAGATGCTCAATGATGAACTTCCCTAGTTCTGAGAGCTTTGTTGATTGTGATATTATTCTGACTTTTGAGTTGTGAATCTGAACATGTGTTGAAATGTTTGAGGTTGGTTAGGCTTTTGACAGTTTGTGCTGTTTAAGGCCTTTACAGTTTGAGGTTTATTTGGAGTTTACAGGTTTTGACAGTTTGATGTTTAGGCTTGCAAGCTTGGTATGAATGCTTTTGTGTTGGTTCTGGTTTATACACAGGTTTGTGGCTTTTTGAAAGGAGCAGGTTATGCTTTTTACAGGTTGGGTTTTTTGTTATGTGTGGGTTGAAGCAGTTTGAAAGGCTTTGAATATTTGAATTAGGTAAGGCTTTGGTGCTTTTTCTGGTTTCTGCAGGTTGAGATGTTTTGAATGTTTGCAGGCTTAGAGGTTAATGCAGGTTTAGAGGCTTATGCTTGTTGATGGTTTCTTTTACTTAAGGCTCAAAACAGGTTATGGCTTTTTGTTTAGAGCTTCTGATATATTTTTCTGCCTCTTTGTACTGTGTTATTACAGTTTGTTTTATATCTTTTCTTCTTCAAGCCTAAAGCCTGTAAGCCTATCTTCTTTTCCTCTTCTCTCCAGATTTTAAGCATTTTAATATTGCTTAGATTTGTCCTTAAGTTCTGAAAAGGTAGCTGGCCTTTTGGAAAGTGATGTGATTGAAACTTTGCTTGCAATATTGGTTTGCCTCTGCATACTTTATCTCTTTCTCCAGCTTTCCTGCATCTTTGTGATAGCCTTTTGTACTTTGATATCTTGATATCTTTTTGGACAGCTTTTTGGATATCTTGTGGAAAGTTTGAAATTGGAACTTTGTAGTTCTAGTTCAGTTCAGTTCAGTTTGCCTTTGGATTTTGTACTTGCACATGATGTTGGAAACTTTTGGAATTATGCAGCTTTTTGACAAACTTTGAATTTGTGCAATATTAAAATTTGTGCATTTCATATTTCATTGCAAGCATTATTTATCCCTCTTTGTGAACCGGGAGAAACCTCGTGATTTGTAGAGAGGGCGAACTGATTCCGGCCAGCTGCCTTTAATGATGAATTTTAACTGTGTATGCTCTTGTATTTATTTTATCTGCTTTGACTTTTCTTTCTTTTCTTTGTTTTGCAGATAAACAATCAAATGGAGCAAAAGAGGAGGCATTGGATAGAAGATGAAGACTTAGGAATTAGGATGAAATTTTATTTCAATTTTTAATCATTGTAACCATTATTATTATGAATACTTTGTAAATAAATACTGTATTCAAATAACAATTGTAACAAGTAATTAAAGATGAATAAAATCCAATCTTGATCAGTTAATTCTTTTTATTTCTCTTTCAAATGTTTATTTAATTGTTTATAATCCTTAAATTATAATAAAATGGAAATAAATCCCAATTATTCTAATCTTAGAATAAATAAACAAATGATAAACACTGTGGTCTTGACATCAATCAATAATAAACCTGGCGCTTCAAATATCCAAATGCACAGTTAATCAAACCAATATCCAGATATTTACCTTTTTACTGATCAAATCAAACACTGTAGATTCTCAATTTAAGTACCTCAACTTTCATCTCATCTCCAATCAAATGCCTTAGCTTTTACTGATTAAACAAAACACTGCAAGTTCTTGATTCAAATGCCTCAATCCAAATCTCAGAGTAAACTGAAAAGAACTGTAAAATTAATTCTTTCTGCGCGCACAAACCCTGATTCTTGTCTTAATTTTCACAGAAGCGCCTGCCTGATTAAAACCTGAGCCAAACTCAAACAAAACCCTAGCAATTTGCTTGAACTGTTCCAGAGCCATGAAAACCCTAATTTTGTCTGACTGACGAGAAAAGTCTGTTTGACCGACTCTTGAACCAGTCTGAAAAATCAGGAAAAGTCCGAAGCTGTGATTTCTTGTGGAAAAATACGAGGGCAAATTTTGGGATACAACAGATACGTTTACATGTGTTCATATACATCATTAGAGCAAGTTTGATGCATAATATGTGAGCTTTAGCACAGGGACGAAGACTTGCCATGATTAGGGCATGAACTGAGTTTTGCTTCGAAACTCCTAAAACAGCCACTTTTAAGCCAAAACGACTTCACCATTGGATTTAGGCCCCTCGATTTATGGGGTAGGGTACCACTTCACCATATTGCCTATTTACAATATGTTTTCATGCTTTCTGTGTTTTCATTATTTACATTTACTCTATTTCTTTTTGTCAAGGTTATGGCTAAAAACGGGGAGTAAAATGTTGTGTTTAGTATGTGTGTTCTGATGTTATATCATTAATATTGTGATAGAATTGTGTGCTACTACTTTTGGGAGAGCAGATTAAATAAGACCACAAACAAACAAATTGCATCATAAAATATACATTAGAGTTACAACAACTACAAAAACATACAGGTTCAACACTCCCCCTATCATACATAGCAAGTTCTCCCCCTCAAGGAAAACTCACACCAGAAGAAAAATCCAAAGGATTCTCAACACACACTAGACAGGATGTTGGAGTATCTATTAAGACATCCTCATCCTGCATAACTGACTACATTAGTAGCAGCAGTAGAAGCACACAAAAGCAGTAACATGAAACTATCATTCTCCCCCTAAATAGTTGCATCTATGAAGCAACAACACTAGCTACTGCCCCTTAGCAGTAGCACAGTCCTATCACAATGTTAATCAATATGTTAAGATATGTGATATAACATCTAGTCACACACACTAAACATAACTTTACTCTCTTTTTACCAAAAATGTTGACAAAAACTAGAGTAAATATACACAATAGTAACATAAATAGCAGGTGTAAAAAAATTGGAAGCACAAATGAAAATCAAACAAACGAAACACACAGGTGGAAACACACATAGCATTGGAAATAATTGAAACATACATCATGCTAATGGAAACAAATAACTCATAAACACCAGGTGGAAGCACACAAACAACATTGGAACCTTAGGTTCCTCAAAAATGCAGACTCCAAGTTCAATCCTAAGCTTTTTGAATTGAGTTGCATCCAATGCTTTTGTGAGAATATCAACCAGTTGTTTCTCAGTGGCTATATGATACAGAGTAATCATTTTATCTTTAATAATATCTTTGATAAAATGATGATGGATGTCAACGTGATTAGTCCTGCTATGTTGAATAGGATTTTTGAAATAATAATAGCACTAAGGTTGTCACAATATAATGTCATGACATCTTGATTAATATTATATTCCTTCAAAATTTGTCTCATCCACACCAGTTGAGAACAACTACTCCCAACTGTAATATACTCAGCTTCAACTATAGACAAAGAAACACAATTCTGTTTCTTACTAAACCAATAGATCAGGTTGTTTCCTAAAAAGAAACAGCCACCAGAAGTGCTCTTTCTATCATCAGCACTATCTGCTCAGTCTACATCACAATATCTTACCAACATGGAATCTGAACCATAAGAGTATAACTATTCATATTCACCAGTACCATTGATGTACTTAAATATCCTCTTCACCTGATTGATGTGACTTGTTTTTGGCTTATCTTGATATCTTGCACAAACCCCAACAACAAAGGTGATATCAAGTCTGATAGCTATAAGGTACAATACATCAAGTTACCAATCATGATTCTGTATAAGCTTTGACCAACAACAACACCTTTTTCATCTTTTGATGGTTTCAAATGAGTAGGAGCATGTGTTTTCTCGTGACTTGCATTTTCCATTCCAAACTTATTGAGTATGTTCTTTGAATACTTAGTTTGAGAGATAAAGATAGAATCATCCATGTGTCTCACTTGAAGTCCAAGAAAATATATCAATTCTCCAACAAGACTCATATCAAACTCTGACTGCATTTGTTTGACAAAATGTTGAACTATCTGGTCTGATATCTCCCCAAACACAATATCAGCAACATATATTTGAGCAATCATTAGTTTTCCATCCTTCTCCCTGATAAAGAAGGTCTTTTCATTCCTCATTTACTCTATCCATTGTTGACCAGAAATTCTATCAACCTCTCATACCAAGCTATAGAAGCTTGCTTCAATCCATATATGGTTTTCTTTAGCTTGAACACATGGTCTAGATAGGTAGGATCAATGGACCCTATGAGTTTTTCAACATAAACCTCTTCAGGTAAGTACCTATTAAAAAAGGAATTTTTCACATCCATCTAAAATAGCTTAAATTTCAACAAGCAGGAAACTCCTAGCATTAGTCTGATGGACTCAAGTCTAGAAATTGGAGTGAAAGTTTCAACAAAATATATCCCTTCAATATGAGTGTAGCCTTGTGCCACATGCCTTGCCTTATTCCTAATGATAACTCCACTTTCATCAGTTTTGTTCTTTTACACCCATCTTATTCCAATGACATTTGTTCTATTGGGTCTAGGAACTAAATCCCAAACTTCATTCCTCTTGAACTGATTCAGTTCTTCTTGCATGGCATTGATCCAGAATTCATCAGTTAAGACTTCCTTCACATTCTTGGGTTCAATCTTAGATACAAAGAAATAGTTAGAAACTACTTCCATTGATCTAGTAATAATCCCTTGATTAGGATTTCCTATAATGAGTTCTTTGGGATGATATTTTCTGAATGCTGATAGAAGGACCCTTATTGACTTGATTGTTATATGGTTATTGTAGTGTTAGAAATTCTTAAGACTAAGCCATTAGATTGACTAGACTTATACAGATCAAAAATAAAAAATCGCCACCGCGCTCTATTGTTTCCAAAGGAATGGGAAAAGAGCGAATAACCCAAAAAGAGGGGGAAAGATTCTAGGTAAGGGGGTTGGTTATGCAAAGGGAAGGTATTAGCACCCTAAGCATCTATGGTACTCCGCAGGAACCTCTTTGTAAAATCTGTATATTTTGGCTATAAAATGTTGCATGTATGATAGACGGTGGAGGTGAGAAAAGAAGTTTTTTTTAATGATTTTTGCACCCGCCGCGGTTGCGAACCTTTAGTGCCTACGTACCACCTTTCGTGCAATAGGGGATCAGGGTACACGTAGTTCACCTTTAAAAAAAAGTGTGTTGGTTAATTTTATGAGATAAGACATCATCATCATTGTCCGTGTGGAAAAACATACTTACTACCCACAATTATGAGAAAGGAGAACTTGCATCATCTCAAAGTGGAGGATATGGCTTGGATTTTAAAAATCAACAATGCCTCACTCAACACCCAAGTGGAAAATAACTCACTTCACTATATATTGTAGAAGTATAGTTGTTTGCATCACTACAAGGATTGACAAAAATCCAATCTTTTAAGAATATTTTAAAGTAAAAAGCCAAAGTAGCAAAATGGTTTGAAATGAGATTGGTTGACTTTTAGTCTTCTCACAAAAAATGTCAAGGTCTCATTAAGTTGATTTAAGTTTATTTATGAAAAATGTTTTGAAAATGCATGGACATAAGTCCAAGTTTATTATGAAGGTGGTTCAAGTTTAAAAACAAGAAGAGTTTTCAAAAGGAGAGAGAAGATTTTTGAAATTGAAGAAGATAGGAAGAGGAGAAGAGACTATCCTAAAGCATAAGGTAAAAGCTAAGGAGAAGAACCATCTAACAAACAAGAAGCCAATAATTGACATTATGAGTCAAGATAGAATTCCCGTTCTTTGGATTGAAACCAAGCAAGTAAAGATACTAGACCTCTTGAGGGAATCAAACTTCAAGTGTATTAAGTCTTCGCAAAAATTTAGGCAGAGTAACGGTTGTATACGGGTGAATTCAAGATTACAAACAAAGTATGTAATCACAATAACATGCACACAAAATAAATAAACAACCCAATGTCTTGAGGTAAACCTCAAGAACTCCATACAAAATATCAATTAAGGTCACAAGATCTCCAACATAGGCCAAGGTTTCTAATCCGAAGTCCAAGAAGTCCAATACTCCATAATGCCAAGGATAGTAACCAAATAGTCCAAGCATCATTAAAGTTTTTTTTGGTTCATGTTGATTATTAGGTATCTTAAAAAATAAAATAAAATCTTAAGTGAGCAAAATAAAAATGACAAGAATATAAAGGGGCTCAAGTGAGCAAGGATAAAAAAATAGCATGAAATGTAATGCTTAAAGTAAATGGTACATAAAGCATAAAAATAAAAGCATAAAGTAAAGTCAATTGTTAATAATTAGTGGTTAGTTGGATGACCATCTTGAAACATGTATTTGAAACTCATTAGAGAATTGGTAGAACCAAAGCCTCTACACAACAAGTTGCATTTGCTTTTTGTCAAGTATATCATCCATTTTGAAATCCTCAAAAAGTAACATTTAATGATCAACGATGTTTAAGTGATCCACGTTGACCAAAAGTAATTTAGATCCATTAGAGGATTGGTAGAACCAAAGTATCCACACAATGAATCTCAAGGTTATTGGATCAAAGAGATCAAATTAACATACTTGGGCTTGCAAACATAGGTTTGGGCCACGAATGGTCATTTATTCGAATCGGGACGAAATTTAGCGCTATGTTAAGCAATCGTAAGTCGACTTATATAGAAGTCGCACCTATTTTGAGGTTGATCAATAGAAACCTATGCACCATTTGTTTTGAGACATGATATAGAGATCATGCTCCAATAACACTTAGTGCAATAAGAAAGGGATGAGATGAAGAAGGGTGAGAAAGAATATACAAACCATATTTGAATTAAAATTTAATCAAACTATTATTAAAATCATTCTTCCATTTTTATGGAGTTAGACTCAACACCATGGATCCAATGATGTTAACAAAGTTCATGATCAAAAATTCAAACCAAGATCAACCATACAATAATCACAAAATGATATTACATTTAATATATATGTTGAAAAGGGTTTAAAAATGAATAAAAATGAAAATAAAGGAAAAAAATATTAACTATATTTAAATTGATTCATAAAAAATAAATAAGGTCATAGAAAAATCAGAAATAGACTCAAATATTTTTATAAAATTTTTGGTAATTTTTTGAAGTCAGAAACCATTGTTAAACTAATTAAAATTTCTCAAACAAATAGAAAATAGATCAAAAAATAAACATCAATATAAAATTTCATAAAATTTTCAAAAAGTCAAAAATATGTAAAATGATATTTATGAAATTTTTTAGAATTAAAAAATGTCAGAAAGTATTTTTAAAGTAATTAAAAGAAAGCAAATAATGCAAAAAATATAAAAACTATCAAATTTCAAAATAAAAATGTGAAAAAATAGTCATGAGATCAGAAATAATTCAAAGTATTTTTGTGAATTTTTTCATAATTTTTGGATAAAAAATAAAAGAGTTGTGAATTTTTGAAAATTAAATCAATTAAAATATAAAATCAGAAAATAAAATAAAATAAAAAAGATATGAGCCATCAGATCATAGTCAAAACGCGTTAGTAAGCTGATCCAATGGACCAGACGCGTTGTGCTTGATATGGACCTTAGTGAGAAACGCATAGGATCAGAAAAAACGCAACCAATGAAATTAAAACGTTTGGCACGCTATCATTGGCTGAGACGAGACATGTCATTGTCTTCAACCTCCAGACGCCCTACAATGGAGATTTTGTGAGATCCTTCAAATGTAAAAATTAGGATCCCAGACTAGTATCATTGGATTCGTCTCTTCAAGACGATCCTAACATCACCATCGCGCCAAATTTATATAAGGTATGCAAAGAGATATGAATCAAAAATCCAGAATATAGCGAGCACTTACAATTTGAGATTTCTCTCAATTCTCAATGGATTTTAAAATTGTAAGAAGCACAAGAATCTGGAGAAGGAGAGCTTCACAATGATACCAAAGTTTAGAAGAATTGATGGAGAAATCTACCTATTTAAGTTCAGATGCAGAGCTCTATAAATGGACTTGGTCAGATCAACTCAGAAGGTTTCAAGGCTCAATTCTTTTTCTGTTAGCTTCAAGGAAGATAAAGCAAGGTGAATTGATAGAAAAAATGGATTGAAAAATGCTTGAACAAGGATTTTGAAGTTGCAGAAAAGTGAGTTATGGAGCAAGTTTGGCAGGGTGATTTTGGTTGTTCAAGCTTAAGAAAACGAATGGTATAGCTCATGTATTTATAGGAGAAGCAAATGGGATCAAAAGGAAGGGTGAATGATTCAATTTGGAGGGAATTCGTGTGGGTCTGCGTCACGAAGAAAGTGTGACTTCTCTTTTGTCAAAACTCATCTAAAATGCGCGTTTTAATGCTCTAAACCACTTGGGAAAGTTGGATAATCATGTTTAGACCCAAAACACGTGCTAATTTGAAGTTTAGAAGTTGTAACATGAAATCAAATTTTGACTTGCGATGAAACTTCAATTCCAAGTTACCACTTTTGAAACAATGGCATTCTCAGCTCAAGGGGTCTTAAGGCATGGTTCTTGATGCTTTAGAAAGATGATATTACAAGCTTTGCAATGGGAAAATAATGGAATCAAATGGATGTTTGAGCTAAAAGTTGCAATGAGTCAAAGTTGAGAAAAAGAGGTTGACTTTCCATACTTAGAAATATTTTAAGTTTTTCTTCAAAAGTGACCTATAATATTTTTCATCCAAACATGGCCTTCCTTTTGGAATTTGCTCTTGACCAAAAACTATGGAATGAAATAGACCTCTTGAATGACATTTTGAAACTTGAATTGTTCAAAATCTCCAAAAATTGAGAGAGTTATGAATTGTTGAAGTTGGAAAAAAAATCATGAAATGACCTATAATATCTTGTATCCTTAAGGCATCTTCCATCCATTTTCTCACTTTGAACATAAAAGAAGGAATAAAGTTCACATCCTCAAGATTACTGTGGAAAAAGAGTGGGCTCAAGGTGATAAAAATTGACCAAGTTATGATCATTTGAAGTAACACATGGGAAGTTGGGGGTTCATCTGGAGGATATTTTTGGAATCACTCAAAAATACCAAAATATGAGCAAGATATACTTCTTTGAAGTTCAAAATCCTAGCTCCTAGATCAAGAAAATGCTTTGAAGAACTTTGACAATTTTAAACAACCTTCTTGTACCAACACTTTTGCTTTGTAGATAGAAGTTGTGGAGGATGATAATGGAAACTCATAGCAACCAAAACCACTTCCATATCTTGAGAATTGAGAGAAATATGCACTTGTGACCAATGGAAACAAGGTCTTGTCCAACTATGACAACTTCTTCAATCAATCCCTTGTACTTTTGAATCAATCTTGATAACTTTGAAATGTGGTTAATCAAAATAAACCTTGCCATGCCATTTCTTCCAAAACAAATTCAATGGTGAGGTTTGAATTTCTCAAGCTTTATTAACTAGGGCATAGAAATAAACTCATGAACCCATGGATCAAATTGCTAAGCCATATTGTCTTTACCTAAATTATTAACAAGTAAGACAAACCAACATTGCATTTTATTAATTAAAAGGAAAGTCAAAACAAAACATGCATGATCACAAAATAAAAACAAGTCAAGGTGCTTGGTGATTCCTCAAAGAGCAAAGCTAAAGATAGGGAGGAGAACCAAAATCCCTAATATGATCTTGTTGTGATCGAATCAATATGGTATGATGAAGGGATCTTAGGGGAAAAATTGGGGTACAACAGCTGCCCTTATTTAAGTTTCTTCTATCCGAAGATAAGAAGGTTAAAATTCTTCGTTTCACGTGATCGAAGATACTTAAATATAAAACAAACCCTATTTTTGGCCCTAAGATGCCATGCAATGCTTTTAAGTATGAATGCGTATTAATAACTTCAAAGGGACGTAAAACACCACTGGGGATGTAGCAAAGGAAATAAGGATCAAAAGAGAAACCTGACCAGGAAAATAAATCACCGGTGAATCAAAAAGACCTGACTCTATTGGTGTAACACCCAAAGAAGAGATAAGGTAGCATCAACTCAGCTAAAGAGGAGATAGTGTGGGATAAAAGTGATTGACAACCAACTGTGAACTACCAAACTCAATATTCTGAGGTAGAAGGTCAAAAAGATAATGACTCATAGATGACAGTAAAAGATCAAAGGATAAACCAACTTTTACTGAAGGCAAAACTAACAATGTTCACTGAAGGTAGAAAGAGAAAAGAATAACAACACCAACGTTCACTGATGGTGAGCTACTAACGTTCACTGAAGGTAGAGAGACAAACATCGACATTCACTGACGATGAACTATCAACTTTCACTGAAGGTAGAGAGAAAATAAATATCATAGCACCAATGTTCACTTACAGTGAACTACCAATGTCACTGAAGGTAGCAAAAAGATAACAATCACTAACGTTCACAGATGGTGAACTGCCAACTTTCACCGAAGGTAGAGAGAAATATCATAACACCGATGTTCACTGACAGTGAACTACCAACATTCACTGAAGGTAGCAAAAAGATAACAATCACCAACGTTCACTGATGGTGAACTACCAACTTTCACTGAAGGTAGAGAGAAAATAAATATCATAACACTGACGTTCACTGACGATGAACTACCAACGTTCACTGAAGGTAGCAAAAAGATAACAATCACCAACGTTCACTGATGGTTAACTACCAACTTTCACTGAAGGTAGAGAGAAATATCGTAGCACCGGCGTTCACTGACGGTGAACTACCAACGTTCACTAAAGGTAGCAAAAAGATAACAATCACCAACGTTCATTGATGGTGAACTACCAACTTTCACTGAATATAGAGAGAAATATCATAACACTGACGTTCACTGACGGTGAACTACCAACATTCACTGAAGGTAGCAAAAAGATAACAATCACCAATGTTCACTGATGGTGAACTACCAACTTTCACTGAAGGTAGAGAGAAAAGAAATATCATAGCACCGATGTTCACTAACGGTGAACTACCAACGTTCACTGAAGGTAGCAAAAAGATAACAATCACCAACGTTCACCGATGGTGAACTACCAACTTTCACTGAAGGTAGAGAGAAAAAATATCATAGCATCGACATTCACTGATGGTGAACTACCAACATTCACTGCAGGTAGCAAAAAGATAAAAATCACCAACATTCACTGATGGTGAATTACCAAGTTTCACTGAAGGTAGAGAGAAAAGAAATATCATATCATCAACGTTCACTGACGGTGAACTACCAACATTCACTGAAGGTAGAAAAAAGAAAACAAGTTTCCCCAAAATCATGGCATTTCACCTAGAAAGGATTTCAACTTCTTCTTTAACCAAGGCATTCCGCCTGGAAAGGGTAGTATATAAGTTGTCTCAAATAAAGAGGCTACCACTTGCAAAGATTTCACAACAAACTGCCTCTACGATATTGAAAAGATTTGCCATCCATTAGAGTAATTTGATAACTAACTACAAATTATCCACTCATAGGGAAGATAGAAAAAAAGTAACGCCGACTTTTACGGGGAAGTACAAGTTGCTCAAATAAAGAGATCTTCTACTTGCTGTTATAGGAAGGATTGTAAAAATGACTTTCTGGGGAAAGCAATATGGCTTCCTGGGGAAAGAAATATGACTTCCTGGGTAAATTCCAACATATTCCTGCTGAGGAGATAAAAGTTTTCTCGTGCCAAAATAAATGCACATTCTCAAACCAATGCTCGAAGCTTCTAGAAATCCAAAGTAATAATATTGCTAGGAAACAAAGATTCAAACCAGAAATAAACTGGAGTAATACAGTCAACTAAAATACATCCTTTAAGAAATAAACTCAAGAGGGAAACCCAATTTATCCAGACAAAGAGATGTACAGGAAGGCTAAAGCAAAAATCTTCCACAAGGGATAACTCAATGGGGAAATTGAAATAATATATACTTTCTGCTTAAGGCCGACACTCTAATGGAGAGAGGACAACACAACTCTGCAAAACAGGGTAATATGTCAAAAAAATATTAACGAATGTGAATGAGCAATGATTTGTTAATTTTAATTATGCATGATGTATGTATGAATGTATGAGTGTTATCATGTATATGCTGACAAAACAAACATATAACACTGGGAGTAACCAGGCAAAACCAACTCGGGCACAACCAACACTCGGCTAAATCACATCCAAGATGAATATTCCATAAGAAAATAAGCACCAAACAAGGAAACCTAATCTTATTTTGCGGCTTAACTTCACTAGGAAGGAACATAATCTAGAAGTGAACAAATCATAGCGAAAAATCAATACAGATACAGGGATATAACATCCTCCTCCAGGCTTCACCAGGGATAGCTCACAGACTTCAATGGGGAAAACACATGTTTCATCGTCCGTACTTATACTGGGGATTACAATATTGATTTCAAATAAGACAGGTGAAAACCAATATCTCCAAAACATCAACTGAGGATTTCGTGCTGACTTCATTGGGGAAACATCATATAGACTTCACTAAAGGATATAACACCTCATCATCGAGACATCAACTAGGGACCTAGTGCTGACTTTATTGGGGAGGCCAACACCACATCGAAGAGGGGAAACCAAGATACGTTCTTCAAAATTGAGAGTAAGTATTGCACCAACTTCTCTGGGGAAAAAGTATGAAACCTCATGGGGATAATAGCTTGGGGAGTTAAGAAGTCAAACATTACAGCAAGAAATCAATCTTATAGGGATTTTATATCAAACCCAACACTTGGCGGGTGAAAACCAAAAAAAACTGACAAATGCCTCAACACTTCTTAAATGGAACATTGCCCTTGCATGATTATCGGGCAATCAAACTAAATGCAAGTACTTCTGAAAGGGAGCTGCTTCGTAAATGAGTCAAATCTCAGTATGCACGTGGAGAAAAGACTTCTATCAAATAGTGAAGCCTTCACTGGGGAATCTTAGATTAAGTCTTCATATCATGCAAACCTATTCCAATAAAAGATACCCTAGGATAACCTTCCTGGGGAATCAAGAAGTCAACATTATAGAAAAAGGTCAAACTTATGGGGATTTTAAATCAAGCCCAGCACTTGGCGGGTGAAAACCCAAAGGGTTGACAACTGTCTCAAAACTTGTTAGAAAATATACTTCCCTGGTCTAGTTGCCTGGGAAATAAATATCAACAATAATGACAAAACTGCAGAAAGAGCGACATTTTGCAAATAGTTCCATCTCAGCACACCAAGGGAACAAGACTTTTCGTCACATGAGGGAAGACTTCGTTGGGGAATCCGAGATAGAGGCCTCAGACCATGCAAGCCCAAAGTGAAGAAATGAACCAAGACTTGACTGGGGACACTGGGATCACAAACCCAATATTGCACCTTACGCCAATTGGTATCGTCTTCAATATACAAAAATCACACGTATACCAGCGAAAACGACCTGAGAAAACCTTCCCGGGGAAACAAAACTTCCCAAAATTACTGGAGTTTGTCCATTCCTGGGATCACCACTTTTGTTTTCCTCTAGAATTACAAAATCTAAAGTAAAAAGTAAGTTGTAAATTCTTTTTAGAAAAATAATGTTGTTATTTAATCTTTTTGCTTTGAAAATTATTATCAATAATAAATGGAGTCTTTGTAAGCTGAATAAAATAAGAATTATAAAGAATTGGGTAAAAGCTCAAATTTTATTGATAGAATGGTAATATGCAAATGGCGAGACTACCTAGATGATTACAAAGTTCAGAAAATGGTAATATATAATGGAAAAGATACATTGAGATACAATGACCACTATTCTCTCTAACAACTTTGAAATCATGAGTAGCAACTTCCGTTGAAATATGGTGAGGGTCCAAGAAGATTGTTGCTTTAATGATCAAGTCTTGTCTGATGTAGTTACTTGCAAAGAAAGTCCCTAACTTTTGCCTAAGCTGCCCTTGCGGGTTTTCAACTTAGCGGGAAATTTTATTCTGTTTGTGTCTCTAATTTTTGCCTAGACCGCCATTTCGAGTTTTCGGTCTACTGAGACGCTCCTTTTTGCCTAAGTCGCCCTTTCGGGTTTTAAACTTAGCGAGCTGTTCTTTTTATTTCTTTAGGCGAAGTATTTCTTGACTGCATCAGCATTCATGGGATGTGGGAACTCCCCGTCATCCATAGTTTCAAGAATTAATGCACCGCCAAAGAAGGCTTTCTTGACAACATATAGGCCTTCAAAATTGGGAGTCCACTTGCCCCTAAAATCAGCGTTAAAAGACATGATCTTCCAGAGCACGAGGCCACCTTCTCTGAATTCACGAGGTTTGACCTTCTTATCAAAAGCTTTCTTCATTTTATTCTGATATAACTTCCCCATGACATAAAGCTGCCATTCTCTTCTCTTCTATCAAATTCAATTTGTCAAACTGTTCTGGACACATTCAGCCTCTGACAACTTGGTTTCCATTATCACACACAAAGAGGGAATCTCAACTTCGATTGGGAGCACCGCTTCCATTCCATACACAAGGGAGAGCGGGGTTGCTCATGTTGAAGTGCGGACAGAAGTTCGATATCCATGTAAAGAAAAAGGGAGCATTTCATGCCAATCTTTATAAGTAACAACCATCTTCTGGATGATCTTCTTGATATTCTTATTAGCAGCTTCAACAGCCCCATTCATCTTCGACCTGTACAGAGATGAATTGTGATGGACAATCTTGAATTCTTCACAAAGTTCTACCATTATCTTGTTGTTCATATCCGAGCCATTGTCGGTGATGATTCTGCTCGGCACACCATACCGACATATGAGATTATTCTTAGTGAAGCGCACTACCACCTGCTTAGTAACATTAGCATATGAAGCAGCTTCCACCCATTTGGTGAAGTAATCAATTTCTACCAAGATAAAACGGTGTCCATTCGAAGCTTTGGGTTCTATCATTCCAATCATGTCGATACCCCACATAGAGAAAGACCACGAGGAAGAAATAACGTTGAGAAGTCTCAGAGGCACATGAATCTTTTCCATATAAATTTGGCATTTATGGAATTTCTTTGCAAATCTGTAACAGTCAGATTCCATTGCGTGCCAATAGTAACCTGCCCTTAGCGTCTTTTTAGCCATTGAATGTCCATTGGAATGAGTGCCAAATGAACCTTCATGAATCTCATGCATCAACATGTCTGCTTCGTGTCTATCCACGCATCTGAGCAAGACCATGTCATAATTTCTCTTGTACAACACATTTTCACTGAGGAAGAAGCTGCCATCCGATCTTCTCAATGTCTTTCTATCTTTATTCGAAGCACCAATCGGGTATTCCTGAGTCTGAAGAAAATGCTTGATACCATAATACTAAGGTTTCTCATCTGATAACTCTTCTGTTGTAAACACATGAGTGGGCCTATCCAGTCGCTGAAATATAATTTGAGGTATATCATTCCAAGTGTTCACTTGATACATAGAAGCCAGAGTTGTCAGAGCATCCGCCATTTGATTTTCGTCTCTGGGGATGTGATGGAATTCAACTTTACTAAAGAAGGGTAACAATCTTCTAGAATAATCTTTGTAAGGGATCAAGTCGAGGTGACGAGTATCCCACTCTCCTTTAATTTGATTTATTACCAAAGCTGAATTGCCATACACATCTAGAATTGTAATTATGAGATCAATAGCTTCCTCGAGACCCATCATGCAAGCCTTATATTCTGCCATATTATTAGTACAATCACATGTCAACCTTACAATAAAAGGAATGTGTGATCCATGTGGACTGGCAATCACAACACCAATTCCTTTACCATTAGCATTCACATCTCCATCAAATATCATGCTCCAGCGAGATTTAGGATCAGAACCTTCCTCAGGCAATGGTTCATCACAATCTTTCACTTTCAGAAACATCACATCCTCATCAGGGAAATCATACATCACAGACTGATAATCATCAACTGGTTGGTGAGCAAGATAATCTGCCAACACGCTTCTTTTAATAGCTTTTTGAGTGTGGTATTCGATGTCATATTCAGATAACAACATCTGCCAGCGGGAAATTCTCCCAGTAAGAGCAAGCTTTTCAGAAATGTACTTGATTGGATCCATTTTGGAGATCAACCAAGTAGTGTGATTCAACATATACTGCCGCAAACGTTTTTCCGCCCAGGCCAAAGCACAACATGTCTTTTCTAGCATGGAATATTGTGACTCTCAATCAGTAAACTTTTTACTGAGATGATAAATGGCGTACTATTTCTTCCCTGTTTCATCTTGTTGTCCCAGAATATATCCCATGGAATTATCTAACAATGTCAGATATATAATCAATGGTCTTCCTTCAACAGGATGGAGCAAGATAGGAGGTTCAAGCAGATAATAATTAATACTTTCAAATGCCCTTTGGCAGTCATCTGTCCACATACAACCTTTATCTTTCTTTAACAACTTAAAGATCGGTTCACATGCTGCAGTCATGTGGGAAATGAATCTGGAGATGTAATTCAAACGTCCGAGGAACCCTCTGACTTGCTTTTCAGTTCTCGGTGCTTGCATTTCTTGAATTTCTTTGACTTTATCTGGGTCAACTTCAATCCCTCTCTGGCTAACATTGAAACCCAACAATTTCCCAGACCGAACACTGAAGGTACATTTATTTGGATTCAGGCGGGGATGATACTTCCTCAAACGCTGAAACAACTTTAACAAATCTTCTACATGCCCTTCTTTCAGTCTGGGATTTAGAAATCATGTCATCAACATATACTTCAATTTCCTTGTGCATCAGATCATGGAATAGGGTTGTCATAGCCCTCTGGTACATTGCACCAGCATTCTTCAACCTGAAAGGTTGTTTTTTCCATGTCCTCAAGAGCCATCCTTATTTGATTATATCCGGAAAATCCGTCCATGAATGAGAAAACTTTGAATTTTTCTGTTCTATCCACTAGCATATCAATGTGTGGCAATGGAAAATCATCTTTTGGACTAGCTTTATTTAGATCTCTGTAATCTATGCACATGCGAACTTTTCCGTCTTTCTTCGGTACTGGGACAATATTGGCAATCCACTGAGAGTACACTGATGTCACAAGAAAACCGGCATTAATCTGTGTTGTACCCCAAAATTTTCCCTCTCATTCCTCAAGATAATTCTCACAAAGGATTCCCAAAATCTAAGCTTACACAAATATATTTGAATTTTTCAGCATTAAGATTAAGGAAGAAATTGCTAAAAAGGACAAAACAAATGAAAATGTTCTTTTTGGCAATTAAAGGAAAAGCAAGTTCCTTTCGATTCTGCATCCTTCGATTGAACATTTTGGCCTTGGTTGCATCTTTCGTTTGGGCGCTGGATTCTTTTGGGGCAAGTTCGTTTCATGCTTCGATTGAGGCATTGGGCTCATTTGGCTAAGATTATTTCCTGTTTCATTTTGGCGTTAGACTTTGTTTGAAGGTTTACGCAAATCATTCGTTTGGCCACACATCATTTTCCCAGCGTGTTAGCCAAGACATACAAGGCAGAATTTCCTACCATAATAATATGCACAAGGCCAAAGTCCACTTTGAAGCATTTTCTTAGAAGCTTCGACAGGGCAACATTTCCCTTCAATATAGCTTCTATTCACAAGGAAAAAATCTTCCTGATGATGTCCTTCGATTCAAGAGGCCAAAACCCCCTTTTGTCCTTTTTCGATCATACATTTTGCCCCTGCAAGCCTCTTTCGTTTAGGGAAATGAGTTTCCCAATGTTGCAAGCTTTGATTGAGCCTTCCATCCCCAGCACACATCCTTCGCTTGGGGTGTGAATCCTTGAGCACAAGTCTTTTGTCATTCTTTCGTTTGGGCATCTGGCCCCTCTTTTACAAGCTTTCGTTTGAACATTTTTGCATAAGGTCACAAGGCAAGAATCTCCTGCACGCATTCTTTCGTTTGGCCATGTGGACCCTTTGGAGACAAATTTGAGTGGGCAGGATCTCCTGTAGAAATGGCATGTTCCAAACATAAAAACTCTTCACTATGTCATTGCCTCAGGCGAAGAAAGCACCATGGTGGTGCATTCGAAGAGTTTGTCAGGCATGTCTGGATGTTCCCAATCGAAGGACATATATTACTGACCCATCCCAAGAGCATTAATTTGGCCCCTTCGAAGGATATCCATGGGAAGCATTCGAATGACACTTCGATTGGAAAAAGGAGATGGTTATTGAAAAGCCTGGTCGAAAGGAGAGGCTAGGGAGTCAAGACAAAAGGTTGAGATGCCAAAGGTACTTGTTGACCAAGTCCCATGCGCTACCAGGATCAAGCCTGATACACTGGCCATAAAACTCCAAAACTGCTGCACAGCAGTCCTACATTGCTGCCTTATTTCTTGCACTAAAATGGCAACAAAACACTGTCCCTCGAAAGCTACAAATACATCATACCCTTTTTGTTTGAACCTTTTGTTTTCCCTCCCAAAGCATCAGCCCAAGCCATATATAAATAGAAGGCATCACCACACATATTGGGGGCGCCTGAAGGATTGCAAGAAAGAACTTGTGAAAATTCTCAGAAATTCTCAAACACTCCTCAACATTCTTTTTCAAACACTTCTATACACCAAGAAAAAAACCTTTGATTCACTCTCCAAGCGACCCTTCGACCCACTCCTTCGGCTACCATACAGTAGGACTTTGAGCTACCCCATCACTTGTGATAAAAAAATCTTTCGATCCACTCACACAACCTCTTTCGACCCAGTCACTGCTTTCACAAAGTAGCAACTGGATTAGCCTCAGAAAGGTCCCAACGAACTCTCATTCTTCCATCAAAGAAATCACTTACATCTCCCTTTGATTTAAGGACTTCAAGAGGTAAGTTTTCTTTCAAACTTGAGTCTATTATATTTTAATATCATGTGCATATGACAATAAAGAAAAATGTAGACATTTCTAGACCATGTTTTAGCTTTCGATTCTGACTGGCTGTATGTTGAAAATTCAACCTTAGTTTAGTTATGCTTTGGACTTGGAGACCCATTAGTTTTAATGCTAACCCCCTGGATTGTAGTTATGTTTGAATATTGCATTTTAGACTTTAAGACAGGTTTGTTATACCCTTCTATTGCCTAGCTACACAAGCCTTTCAAATCACAATCTGAGGGCCCAATATGCTTACAAAGAGTCAGCAAGGAACCTGTGGCAAAGCATGAGTGTTGCTGCTTCTGGGCCTCAAACGAAGGCCAAAACCTTGTTGTCTCCAGGCCTTAAACAAAGGCTAGAACCTTGCTATCTCCAAGCCTCAAGCGAAAGACAGAACTATGCTGACTTCCAGGCCCAGACGAAAGGTGTGACTATCTTCATTCCAACCCTCAGTCGAAGGAGACAGAAAGGCAAATCGAAGGGCATGACTCCACTGACTTCCAAATCCAAATCAAAGGAAGCCAGGAAATGAAAAATCGAAGGGTGTTTCAACCCAAATCGAAGGAACCATTTTTCTTGCATTTATTTTATTTTTGCCTTTATATTTCCATGCAATTCAATATGGTTGTAATAGTGTAGATTTTATTTTTTTTCATTTTTATTGCTTTTGTATAAATGCTAGTAGCTAGGATGTATGGTACGATAAAAATAACAAGTAGATAACCTAAAGTTCAAAAGATAAAATGCATGCAATCAAACATACTCTTCACATACATGCACCCTTAGGGTAATCCCACTTGTTGCCTCGAAAAATAGTCATGTCCCTCGAATATGGGCGTTTTAGCAAGGACCCTAAATAAAAGATCGCAGTCCCTCGATGATCCTCAATGTTGCCTTCAGTAAACGATCTAGTCCCTAAACGACATTGCTAAAATGTCCCATAAGTTGCCTTCTATGACTATACAAACGTCCCACACCCGTCCCTTCACATCCAACGATGGGGCTTATTACCAAATCAATGGTAAGATAGCAATATCTAAAGGAGGAGGAAAAGAACATTTAAGACCTTTTGAGTAGGTAGGTTGCTCCTAGTTGCTCGCTTGCTCACAACATAAACATTTTATACACCAAAATTTTCAAAAGTTAAAACACTTTGTACACGTTCTTATAGAAACGAGAACCATTATAAAGACACCTTTTCAAAATCACTTTCAAAAACACATTCCACAAACACCTCTTTGAACTATTTTTAAAACCAACACTTTGTACGCGTTCCTATAGAAACAAGAACCATTACAAATACGTTTTCAAAATACCTTCAAAACCCACAACACAAGCATACATTTAAACAAAAGCAAGTGATCTAGCAAGCAACTAAGAGCCCGTAGATAACTATGGATGAAAAGGGTGTTAATACCTTCCCTTTTCATAATCTACCCCCCAAACTCAAAAACATCTCTAAAGGCCTTTCCTGTTCTTTTCAGCCTTTCCTTATTGGATAAAAGAAAATTCAGTGGCGACTCTTGCTAACCGCAATAATTGTGATCAAATGCAAAACACCCAAGTCAGTTCTCCTACCGTATCACAATCTGCTTTAGAACTTCTTCTTTGATCTTTACTACCATATTTGGGTGAGTTCTTCGCAACTTCTATTTGATTGGAGGGCACTCTAGCTTCAACGGCAAATGGTTCTCTACAATATCTGTATCTAAACCAGGCATATCTGGGTAAGACCAAGAAAAAATATTCACATACTCTTTCAACATCTCAATCAACCTGCTCTTCACATCAGGATGCAGCAATGCTCCGATCTTGACATCCTTCGGATCTTCTTCTTAACCCAAATTGATTACTTCCAATGGCTCTTTATATGGATGAATGACATTATCCTCACGCTCAAGCAACCGTGAGACCTCTTCTGGAGTCTCATCATAGTCTTCTTCTTCATCCCCAAACATAGGACATTCAAAGTTGGGAGAGGGTGCAGGGTTATTGTATTCAACGGGTTTTTTAATTAATCTGCACATATGATTTATGATTGCTTTTAGAAACTGACACATATAACAAGTGATCATGCAGATTGAATTTCAGTTATTATTTATTTTGAAAGGTTTTTTCTGATTACCATTTTCCAAGAAAAAGCAAAAAATAAAGACACAATTTGGGAAATAAGGATAACTTTTATTATTGATTTTAAAAATCAAAGCGAACAGATAAGCCTATACAATATCAATACTTTCACCTTGGGCAAGTAATCTGAAACAAATGTGGGCCTATATGAATAGGCAAGTCCACTTCACCAATAACAGATTTCCTTGATCCATCAAACGCTTTCACAATAATGCCACTTGGGCGCATGGGCGTTCCTTGATATTTCAACTTCATAAGTGTGCTCCTCGGTATAACATTCAATGCGGATCCATTATCAATCAGCACATTGGATAATGAATCATTGTTGTAGTTCATAGAGATGTGGAGGGCCAGATCGTGATTCCTTCCTTCAACGAGCAGTTCATCGTCGTAGAAACTCAGGTTATTACATGATGTAATATTACCTACCACACTACTGAATTGGTCTACAGGCATATCACTTTCCATAAAAGCTTGGTCCAATACCCTCATCAAAGATTCTTGTGAGCAGAGGAGTTCGTCAATAAAGTCAAGATAGATATTTTTGAAGGAGTCTGAAGTAGCTGATCCACAATTCTGTAGTCGCTCATCTTGATTATCTTCAAAATATCATCCACCTCTTTTTCTAGCGTAGCTCCACTAGATTCACCTGCTACCTTCTTGGGTTCAACATTTTCAACAATTTTCTTTTTAGTACTATCATTCCCACGAACAATCGGTGCAAATACACAACTGTTGCGGGTCACTCTGCTAGTCTCTGAAATATTTCCAACATTAGGCATCGGCTGGATGGGAACTTCCACACCATCCTCTAAAATTGTAGCATTATATTTGTAGGATACATCATTGTCTGACTTATAGGGGACAGGACCCAGTAAGCTAATCATCAATGGAGTAATAGCTGGCTTGCCATGATATTCAACTTCAAAAGGGGTAGGTGCACCAAATCAAGGCACAATAACATTTACTCCCTCTTCAACACATTCAGTCATTACAGAGTCATCTCTAGAAAACATATCTTCATCTAAGGAGAAGAAATCATTCGCAGAGGCATACTCATCATCTGACTCTTCTTCAGCCAAACAAGCCTCAATCTCATTAACCTCCTGGTAATCATCCCTTTGACCTATAACCTTGATAGATCCATTATCCAATAACACTTTAATACCTTTCCTTTCAATTGAACATCCTCGGGAGTCCCGACAGCAAATTCGGCAAGATCCATACTGATGTTCTACCTGACCAGCCATGTGGAAAAAAGTAGCATGAAATTGTACAAGATCCTCATTCATATGTTCCACATCAAATATTTTGAACTCTCCAGGACATCCATAAACCATGTTTACTTCCTCTTCATGCTCTGCCCAAGGCCTGATTATATGGATGAGGCCCCCAGCCATCATCTCCTGCAAATCAGCCTTTATCTTATCACAACCCTGTATATCCATGTTGCAAATAGCACAACCGGCATGGTCATGCGTATAATAGCTAAGTTCACAGAGGTCTGCATGCATTTTTACCAAATCTCCTCTAACCAATTTAATATCAAAAATCCGGAAGTCACCTGGACAACCGGCCACCATGTTCACATCATTTTCTCCTCCATGCTTGGGCAAAGGATTATCTTTCACATTAGGGCCAACATTTAAGAACATGTATCTTTGGCCCATTTGTGGCTAAAGAGGGGGAGATATATTTTGGTAGACATTATTAGACTCTATTTTTCTGCAGTCATATTTATTCTGCTGCTATCTATCTCTGATTGCTTAGGGGCTTTAGCCAAAAATCTGCCAAAGGGGGAGTTTGTAGTTGTTTAGTTATTGGCATGCATTTTTGGTAAAACCAGGTGTGTGAATGTCATGACTGATGTCATAACATTCTAGTTTATTAGGTACTAATTTATTAGGTACCTTTGCAGAAAAATAATGTCATACAGGTGCTGCTGTTTATGAGTGTGTATCTGAGCAGTTTGCAAAATGATCACATTTACCAAAATCAGTAAACAGGAATTCAGATGTCATAACAAATGTTAAGACATCCTGTTCTGAACTAACAGTTATGCAGTTTGGTTAATTCTGAGTTTTTTCAGGAAAATGACTCAGTCTTTCCAGAACAGAATCTCTCGTGGTCTTGGGGTTAACCTAGCTCAACCCTAACCTGGTTGATAAAGTCATGTGACCAAGTCTTAAGGTCAAAATGGAATTAACCCTAGCTTTTTGTGGAAACCCTAACTGAAGAAGCAGCTGCTATATATTCAACAGGGCTGCTGTTTGGAATTTATCCCTTTTGACAGAAGATCATTTAGAAGTTGTATAGTTTTAACTATTGTAATCCAAGCAAGTATCATTGTGATAAGTGACTTGGAATAGGTTTTAATTGTAAGGGTTTTGTATCACTCAAAGCTTTGAAGCAAGAGTGTTTTGTGTCTCTTGACTAAAGCTTTGAAGCAAAGTCAAGTTAGGTTTATGTATCACTCAAAGCTGTGAAGCAAGAGTGTTTGTGTTGCTTGATTAAAAAGCTGTGAAGCATAATCAAGTGTATGTTTTGAAGAGTGTCTTCATCAATTCATTAGTCAATTGTTTTAAGTATCACTGCTGTGATTGAGGGGGAGTGAGTAGGAACTCAGGTTTAAGTTGTTCTTAGATTGAAGTTGCATTGGGTAGGTCTTAAGTGAAGGAGATAAACTGGTTGGTTTATTCCTGAATTAATATCTCTTATCGTGGATTTCCTCCCTGGCTTGGTAGCCCCCAGAGTAGGTGTTGTTGCACACTGAACTGGGTAAACAATTGACTGTGTTCTTTACTGTTTTTGTATTTACTGTCTTATAGAAAGTCAGATACGGTGTCATAACATTGAACGTGACATTGAGTATCTGCAGCCAGAATTTCAATTGGCATCAGAGCAGGCACCCTGCCTGTATTACTGGGTGAGATCTAGGGATATCACTTTCTGGCACTATGGACAAAGAAGGAGTTTTTGTAAATAGACCACCCATTCTGGATGTAACAAATTATGACTACTGGAAACCTCGTATGATTGCCTTCTTAGAATCTCTGGACATAAAGGCTTGGAGAGCTGCTGACAAAGGATGGAACCATCCCACCATAACTGAGAAAGATGGGACAATCAGTCTGAAGCCTGAGGAAGATTGGAGTAAAGAAGATGATGAGTTAGCCCTGGGTAATTCCAAAGCTTTAAATGCCTTGTTCAATGGAATTGATAGAAACATATTCAAACTAGTACATCAATATGAACTGGCCAAGGAAGTTTGGGACACTCTCAAAACTACCCATGAGGGCACTTCCAAAGTAAAAATGTCAAAGCTTCAGATGTTGACTACCAAGTTTGAGAATCTAAAAATGATGGAAGATGAAACCATTCATGAGTTTCACATGAACATCTTGGAGATTGCCAACACCTCAGGAGCATTGGGAGAAAAGATGTCAGAAGAAAAATTGGTGAGAAAGATTCTCAGATCCTTGCCTAAAAGATTTGAAATGAAGGTAACTGCCATAGAGGAAGCCCAGGACATCAGCAAGTTGAAAGTGGATGAACTTATTGGGTCTCTTCAGACTTTTGAGATGGGGATCACTGAAAATGGTGACAAGAAGAACAAGAGCATAGCACTTGTATCCAACACTGATGTTGAAAACAAGGAGGATGAAGAAGAAAATATTTCAGAAGCTATAGCCATGCTTGGAAGACAATTCAACAAACTTATCAAAAGAATAGATCCAAAGTCAAGGTCGAATGTTCATAACATCCCCTCTGACATTGACAGTTCCAGCAGAAGACCAAGGTCAGAAGATAAGGGAAATCAAGGGAGAGGAATTCAATGCCATGGTTGTGAAGGATATGGGCATATTCGAGCTGAATGTCCTACCTTTCTTAAGAAACAAAATAAAAGAATGACTGTTACCTGGTATGACTATGATTCAGAAAGTAATTCTGAAGAAGAATCTGCCAAACTAGTTACTGCACTAACTGGTGTTTGTACCTCTGAAAGTGACACTAGTGATGAGGAAGTAACATTTGAAGAACTGGCTGATACTTACAAGAAATTGTGTATCAGAAGTACTGAAGTCTGTGTGCAAAATGAGAAACAATCAAAACTCATCATAAAGCTAGAGGCTGGAAAAAGGGCAGACCTTGAAACTATAAGTCATCTAGAAAGGGAAGTTCAAATGTTGAACTCAAAACTAAACCAGATGACCAAATCTGTCAAGATGCTGACAAATGGAACAGATAAATTGGAAGAAATCCTTCAGGTTGGACAAACTGTGGGAAACAAGTCTGGTCTAGGATTTGTGGCAGCAAAGAAATCAGGTGCAGACAAGAAGATCACGTCTAATAAACAAATGTCAAAGCAGATGTCTCAACACAACTCTCAACATCAGGAACAGAGACATATGAAGAAAAGGTACCAAAGATGGAGATGTCATCATTGTGGGAGGTATGGCCACATAAAGCCTTTCTGCTTCAAATTGCATGGATACCCTAATCAAAACTCAGGTGCTAAACCTAAGTCAAAAAGGGTACCACATACTCCTCAATGGAAGAAAAAGGCTACTTCCCTGATAGCCCACACTTCCCTGAGAGTCTCTGTAAAGGAAGGCTGGTACTTTGACAGTGGGTGCTCTAAGCACATGACTGGAATAAAGAACATTCTCAATCATGTTAAACCTCACACCACTAGTTATGTGACCTTTGGAGATGGTGCTAAAGTTGAAATCAAAGGAGTTGGTAATTTGGACTGCCCTGAAGTTCCAAATCTGAATGAAGTACTATTGGTAAAAGGCCTGACTGCTAATCTCATTAGTATTAGTCAATTGTGTGATATAGGATTCAAGGTCAACTTCTCAAAATCTGAATGTCTAGTAATTAATGAAAAACTAGAAGTTGTAATGAAAGGAATCAGATCTAAAGATAACTGTTACTTGTGGCAGCCTGAGAACACTAATAACTCCACTATGTGTTCTATTACCAAAGAAGAAAAAGAGATGAAACTGTGGCACCATAAACTTGGCCATCTTCATCTAAGAAGAATGAAAAGAACTATCTTTATGGAAGCAGTCAGAAGGATTCCAAGACTGCAAATTGATAAAAGGAGGGTTTGTGGTGAACATCAAATTGAAAGGCTTGTCTATGATGTGGTGAATAACCTTGAAGTTTTTAGAGAACTGTGCAAAAAAACTCAAAAAGAAGGATGTATTGTAAGAATCAGAAGTGATCATGACAAGGAATTTGGAAACAACAAGTTTAATAAATTCTGTTTCTCAGAAGGAATGAGTCATGAAGTCTCTTCTCCTATAACTCCTCATCAAAATGGAGTTGACAGAAGGAAAAATAGGATCATACAGGAATCTGCCAGAGCTATGATTCATGTCAAAAGATTGCCGTTTCAACTCTGTGCTAAAATAGTTGCAGCTGGTAGTAGCTGTTCTCAAATTATCTGGACAAAATAGATGCTCACTGAGTATAATGTCTCACAAGATGTTGTGACATTGTATTGTGACAATCTGAATACAATCAATATTTCCAAGAACCCTATTCAGCATAGCAGGACCAAGCACATTGACCTTGTAGAGAAGAAGACAATTAAACTGGAACATGGTGTCATTAAGCTACAGCTGGCTGATTTTTTTACCAAGGCTCTTGATGGAAATCAACTTGAAAACTTGAGGGGCAAGATGGGTATTTTCCAACATGAGAAATTATAGCAATTAATTTTGCTTAAAGCAAGGGTTGAAGGAGTTATTTTTGTTAAGTCTATTCTTAGTGGGTTAATCATATGTTTTTCCATTTCTTTCAAAATTATTAAGAAGTTGAATAGACTCTCATTTGCCTCCTACCTCTCTCGACTTTGCAACCTATTCCTTTCTCTCAATCAAAGTTTTCTCTCAAATTGCTACTGGTGCTCTAAGTCAATCAAAATGTCTCAAACATCATCTTCAACCAAGGCGACCACTTCATTTTCATCATCTGACCAAGATTCTCGAGCAATCACCACATGCATAGATTCTGAAGTCCTGGAGATCACTCCTCTCAGAAATGGCAACTGACCCCTCCAAAGTCAAAAAGCTGAGAACTAGGCATGCAGGAAGAGCTCAAGCTACTGCTTCTGGTAATCCTTCTCATCCTTCTTCCTCTGTACCAAATAGGGAAGGATCAGCTCAAGTACATCAAGCAATTGCTAGGCTTGTTACAAGAATACTAAGCGAAAACCACTATGCACCGGGGATTTCTGTCCCATTAAATCAAGAATCAGCAAGCCCAAATGTTGAAGCAAATGTAGATGTCTCTGAGAATGTTGTGACACCAAATGACAACATTCAGAACCCTTCAGAGAAGACTGTTGATCCACCTGTCATTGATGTGGATAAGGAATACTCAGACAATGATCTAATTGCCAATGTAAACCCTAGCATAGCTAGGAGAATGATGAAAAGAAAGGGTAATCAGAATGCTGCAAAATGTATGACCAAAGAGAAATCTGCTGATAAGAAATCCAAGGCTGAAGGCAAGACCGGGGTAGAATCTGTGAAAACTGGTCAGTCCAAAGGTAAGGTGAAAGCCCAAGTGCATACTGGTAGACAACCAATTACAAAGAAGAGAAAAGAACCTGAGTCTTCTGATTCTGATGAGGAATCAGAATTTGAAATTGAGGCTGAAGAAATTTCTATCAGAAGGAAACTCCCTTCCAGCAAAATTGTTAGAGTTCCTGAAGTCCCAACAAACAACATCTCTTTTCACCATCCTGACAATGCCAACAGATGGAAGTATGTTTGTTTGAAGAGAATAGCTTTAGAAAGAGAACTAAACAAGGATGCCATGGATTGCAAGGAAATCATGGACCTGATCAAAGCTGCTGGACTGATGCAGACTGTGGTAAAATTTACCAAGTGCTATGAAAATCTGGTCAAGGAATTTATAGTGAACTTGTCTGATGAATGTGCTGATGGAAGGTCAGCTGACTTTGAATGTGTTTATGTTAGAGGAAGAAGGGTTAATTTCTCTCCATCAGAAATTAACAAATTTCTTGGAAGATCAAATGAGGATTGCCCTGAACTGGAAGTCACTGACAATGAAGTTTGTCAAACCATCACAGCAAGACAAGTCAAGTGCTGGCCCTTGAAAGGCAAGCTGAATGCCAGCAAACTAAGCATGAAATTTGCCATCCTGCACAAGATTGGTGCAGCCAACTGGGTCCCTACAAACCATAAATCTACTATCTCCACAGGATTGGGGAGATTTATTTATGCTGTGGGAACCAAGACTGAATTTGACTATGGCAGGTATATTTTTGAACAAACTCTAAAACATGCTGGTAGCTTTGCTGTCAAAGGCCCTATTGCCTTTCCCTCCCTCCTGTGTGGAATTATCCTTGCACAGTACCCTGATATCCTGGTGGCAAGAGATACTGCTTGCAAAAGAGCTCCTGCTCTAGGGTTACACTACAAGTTGTTTCAGGGATCTCATGCTCCTGATATTGTCATAACATCAGCTGAGACATCATCTGTAAAGACTCAGTCCAAAACATATGATGTTATAGTTGTATTGAAAGAGACCTGCAAAGAGCTGGAGACTAGGAAAAAGACCCTAGAAAACCTAATTGCCAGGTTATAAAAGGAGGAAGCTGAAGGAAACAGAAGGGAAGAGGGTGCTGCTGAAGATCAACTCAATACTGAAGAAACTAGCTCCTCTGAAGGGGACAGTGCTTAAAGGTTGGTGGAGTTAATGCTGGTTCCTGGTGGAGTTTGCAAGTGTGCTCAGATTTTAGTTGTTGTTTTTATTCTGGATGACTGTGTAAACATTTAAGAACATGTATCTTTGGCCCATTTGTGGCTAAAGAGGGGGAGATATATTTTGGTAGACATTATTAGACTCTATTTTTCTGCAGTCATATTTATTCTGCTGCTATCTATCTCTGATTGCTTAGGGGCTTTAGCCAAAAATCTGCCAAAGGGGGAGTTTGTAGTTGTTTAGTTATTGGCATGCATTTTTGGTAAAACCAGGTGTGTGAATGTCATGACTGATGTCATAACATTCTAGTTTATTAGGTACTAATTTATTAGGTATCTTTGCAGAAAAATAATGTCATACAGGTGCTGCTGTTTATGAGTGTGTATCTGAGCAGTTTGCAAAATGATCACATTTACCAAAATCAGTAAACAGGAATTCAGATGTCATAACAAATGTTAAGACATCCTGTTCTGAACTAACAGTTATGCAGTTTGGTTAATTCTGAGTTTTTTCAGGAAAATGACTCAGTCTTTCCAGAACAGAATCTCTCGTGGTCTTGGGGTTAACCTAGCTCAACCCTAACCTGGTTGATAAAGTCCTGTGACCAAGTCTTAAGGTCAAAACAGAATTAACCCTAGCTTTTTGTGGAAACCCTAACTGAAGAAGCAGCTGCTATATATTCAACAGGGCTGCTGTTTGGAATTTATCCCTTTTGACAGAAGATCATTTAGAAGCTGTATAGTTTTAATTATTGTAATCCAAGCAAGTATCATTGTGATAAGTGACTTGGAATAGGTTTCAATTGTAAGGGTTTTGTATCACTCAAAGCTTTGAAGCAAGAGTGTTTTGTGTCTCTTGACTAAAGCTTTGAAGCAAAGTCAAGTTAGGTTTAAGTATCACTCAAAGCTGTGAAGCAAGAGTGTTTGTGTTGCTTGATTAAAAAGCTGTGAAGCATAATCAAGTGTATGTTTTGAAGAGTGTCTTCATCAATTCATTAGTCAATTGTTTTAAGTATCACTGCTGTGATTGAGGGGGAGTGAGTAGGAACTCAGGTTTAAGTTGTTCTTAGATTGAAGTTGCATTGGGTAGGTCTTAAGTGAAGGAGATAAACTGGTTGGTTTATTCCTGAATTAATATCTCTTATAGTGGATTTCCTCCCTGGCTTGGTAGCCCCCAGAGTAGGTGTTGTTGCACACTGAACTGGGTAAACAATTGATTGTGTTCTTTACTGTTTTTGTATTTACTGTCTTATAGAAAGTCAGATACGGTGTCATAACATTGAACGTGACATTGAGTATCTGCAGCCAGAATTTCAGATACCCATGCCCACCATTTCAGTAAAGTTACTTGGCGCACTCCCTACCATCCTCTCATAGTAGAAATCACCCAGAGTCTTCAGGAAAATCTTTGTCATCTCCTTTTCTTCCATGGGAGGAATCACTTGGGCGGCTACCTCATGCCATCTTTGTGCATATTCTTTGAATGATTCCTTGTCCTTCTGGACCATGGCCCTGAGTTAATCATGGTCAGGCACCATGTTCATGTTGTATTTGTATTGTATGATAAATGCTTCTCCCAAGTCGTTGAAAGTATGGATATTGACGCTGTCCAAACTCATATACAACTTCAACGCAGCACTAGTCAAACTATCCTAAAAAAAGTGAATCAATAGATGTTGATCATCAGTGTGGGTAGACATTCTTCTTATACACATCACAAGATGAGCACGAGGACAAGTGTTTCCCTTGTACTTCTCGAATTCCGGGACTTTAAACTTCGCAGGTATCTTGACATTCGGGACCAAGCATAAATCATTCACATTTTACTCGAACAATTCCTTTCCCCTGAGGGCCTTCATCTCCCTCTGCATCTTGTCAAACTGATCTTGAAAATCATCCATTCTATCATAGAGACCCAAGCCTTTCACTTGGTGGAGGAAAAGGACGATACATATCATCATTAGCAAATGGGGCCATATTCACCGAAGGAGGTGCAGCAGGAGTAGCATGCACCACGAGAGGTGCATGAGTAACAGTAGTCTGAACAACTGGAGTAACTTGAGGACCAAGATCGAAACCTTCAGGCATAAAGTTCTTTGGCATTCCCCATGGATAACCTTGAGGCGTGCGATTCTAAACAACAGTTGGAGTAGCAGACACAGGAACAGTCGGAGCTTCAGTAGTAACTTTTGTTTGTTGAGGTTGAACACTCGGTGACTGATTTTGAGCATCCACCAGAGATTCCATCAGAGCAGTGAGATTGGCCATGCCGACCTTCAGAGCAGAAACTTCCTCGCGCAGCTCGCGATTCTCTTGTTCTAAGTTATCCACTTTCCTTCTGAAATTAGCTCGAGTATTGTAGTGGCAAGACAGCTTGCTGAACAAAGTAAAGAAGCTTGGTAAGACACCCGGATATGCATAATAAATGCAAGAAATATATGCAGTATGATGCATGATATGTAATGCACATGATTTATTTTATTAATATTTCAAGGGACTTAAAGATTTATAGACACATTGCAAATATCAAAGTAATAACACATTTGAAATACTGAAAAAATTTATTATAATAACTTCAAAATGGATTATAAGTTTCAATAATCCCAAGTACAAGATGAAAATAAAGTCTAAACCCCTAAGAAGTAAATCTGGTGGAGATCACTCTATACGCTAGCGCTTCCCCGTAAGCCTGGAAATCTGAGCCTTCAACCTCTGGTTTTCTTCCGCATATCTGGTGGCAACCTCCTTCCAATCACCTGAATTAGGAAGTGAGAAACTAGCATCTGACCGAGGCTTAGGAGAAAATAAATCCCCTTGCCTCTCCATCATCTCTACAGCCCGACTCTCAAGAATCTCAGCCAAGTCGTCTTTCTCCTTCAAGTCTTCTCTATAGTAAATCTCTAAAGTTTGGCACTTATTCTTCCAAGCTTCCTTTTCATGTTGCATCCTGACCAAAAGCAAGTTGTAGCTCTTCTACATCATCCAATAAGGGAGGAGTGGTCTTCACAAACAAATTAGGCATAGGTGCTTCCCGGGAATACGACATCTTCAACTGAATAGCTCTCATTTGGACCCACTGAAGATAAGGCTCCAAAGAAACAGCAACCTAGGTCCCAAGTGTTTCCTACTCTTCCTATGAATGTGACGCCAGACCTTCGCAATCTTCTCCATAGCTTCCTTATGATCTTCTCCCTCCTTCAGGAAGAAACTACTCAAATGAATACTATTTGGTTTATCCATCATCGGATAACCAAGCTGTCGTCGTGCGAGAACAGAGGTTGTAGTTAATTCCTCCCTTTGTACCAAGAAGAGGTACATTGGGGAAACTACCACAACTGTCGACAATCTCTACATCATGGTAAGCTCGATGATACCAATCAATATCTGAGTGAGTAAGTGCCATGATCTTAGGAGCCTAATGGGGTTCCTTCCTGACATCCCAGAAAGCATCAAACTGAGGCATATGAGAAATAAACCACCGGTACAACAGAAGCGTGCAACAGATAATCATCCCCCCATGATAAGAATAATGAAGATGAGTAGAGTAATAAGCATAACCCAACAATGTGGGAACTGGTTTTCTAATCATGAAGATCCTGATAGCATTAACGTCAACAAACTTATCCATATTAGGAAATAAAAACAACCCGTAAGCAAGTAGAGCTAAGATGGCCTCAAAAGCGACTGTACTCTTTATCCTGGCAAAATAACGAGCTTTCTCTAATAAGAACTGAGATGGTAATCCTCTAATCCCTCCTTTAGTAGCCATTTGGGCTTCAACCTCAGACTTCCCCAGATGGATCAAAGCAGCAATCTCGTGTGGTTTTGGCTCACCCTTCAAACCAGTAAAAGGAACATGATCGGTAATAGGTAAATCCAACAGATAAGAATACTCCTCTAGTGTAGGCATCAACTGATAGTCAGGGAAAGTAAATCAATGATACATCGGATCATAGAACTGGACCAAGGTCGAGAGAATACCCTCCTTCATCCTAAGCTTCATGAGAGAAATGATGGATCCATACTTCTTCTGAAAATCTGCAGAACACTCAATCTCAGGAATTAGATTGATCAACTCATCTATCTTGGGATCTTTGAAACTGTATTTTCCAGTCTTTCTTTTTCCAGAATCCATGGTCAAAAGGTACCTGAGATATTCACAAATGGTCAACTTTCAAGTCCCTTGAAATAAAATTTCTTCAAAAGATGCTTATGAGTGCATGGATGCATGATGCAACAATCATACACAAGATCACACACATAGGGTTCATAGGTTCAACGTCACGAGCATGAGGTCAAAGGTACTACCCATAAGGTATTGGTCTAAAAGTTATCACATGCCAAACAAGGTTCTAGAGGTTCCCAGAGTCTACATCCTTCCTTCGGATATTACCAACTTCCCGATTAACTCGATAATCAGTAATATTCTCAAGAAAAACTCGTCTGAGTGTAGTATCACGTGACAACTATTTCTGATTACTCTGTCATAACTTCTGCAATACACCTAAAAGGCCAAGATAGGTTAGGTATTCTACGGTCCTCAGCTTCAGAAGGATCCCAGGTCGAAAGCAGTACGTCTTCCCGATTACTCGGTAAACGACACTACAGTCAAAGGGGCCTCCACTGAGTGGGGGATCTCATGCCTACTTTTTTGAGATTACTCCCTCAAAGTTAACATGACTATACCGTCCGTCTTATCTTAAATTTTTCCCAAGTCCGAGTACATGACTTATAAGTAATCACCAAGAACCCTGAAAACTAAGAAAATCCAGACAAACATATATATAACATATAACACATAAACAACAATAGCACATATACAGATATAAACAAAGACAGGTTTAACCCACTTAGGGATGGACCAGCAAGAGGTCAATTTGTTCCTAGTGAAGTCAACATTTTTATGTAGCGGTAGAAATGCTTAAGACTAAGCCATTGGATTGACTAGACTTATACAGATCAAAAATAAAAAATCGCCACCGCGCTTTATTGTTTCCAAAGGAATGGGAAAAGAGAGAATAACCTAAAAAGAGGTGGAAAGATTTTAGGTAAGGGGGGTTGGTTATGCAAAGGGAAGGTATTAATACCCTAAACATATACGGTACTCCGCAGAAACCTCTTTGCAAAATCTGTATATTTTGGCTATAAAATATTGTATGTATGATAGATTGTGGAGGTGAGAAAAGAAGTATTTTTTTATGATTTATGCACCCGCCGCGGTTGTGAACCTTTAGTTCATACTTACCACCTTCCATGCAATATGGGATCAGGGTACACGTAGTTCACCTTTAAAAAAATTTAAATAAAAAAATATGTGTGTTGGTTAATTATATGAGATAAGACATCATCGACATTGTCCGTGTGAAAAAATATACTTACTACTCACAATTATGAGAAAGGAGAATTTGCATCATCTCAAAGTGGAGGATATGACTTAGATTTTAAAAATCAACAATGCCTCACTCAACACCCAAGTGGAAAATATCTCACTTCACTATATATTATAGAAGTATAGTTGTTTGCATCACTACAAGGATTGACAAAAATCCAATCTTTTCAGAAAAGTTTAAAGTAAAAAGCCAAAGTGGAAAAATGGTTTGAAATGAGATTGATTTACTTTTAGTCTTCTCACAAAAAAATGTCAATGTATCATTAAGTTGATTGAAGTTTATTTATGAAAAATGTTTTGAAAATGGATGGACATAAGTCCAAGTTTATTATGAAAGTGGTTCAAGTTTAAAAACAAGAAGAGTTTTCAAAAGGAGAGAGAAGACTTTTAAAATTAAAGAAGATATGAGGAGAAGAAGAGATTATCCTAAAGCATAAGGTAAAAGCTAAGGAGAAGAACCATCTAACCAACAAGAAGCCAATACTTGGCATTATGAGTCAAGATAGAATTCTCATTCTTTGGATTGAAACCAAGCAAGCAAAGATACTAGACCTCTTGAGGGAATTAAACTTCAAGTGTATTAAGTCTTCGCAAAAATTGGGCAGAGTAACGGCTGTATACGGGTGAATTCAAGATTATAAATAAAGTATGTAATCACAATAACCTGCACACAAAACAAACAAATAACCCAATGTCTTGAGGTAAACCTAAAGAACTCCAGATAAAATATCAATTAAGGTCACAAGTTCTCCAACATAGGCTAAGGTTTCTAATCCTAAGTCCAAGAAGTCCAATACTCCATAATGCCAAGGATAGTAACCAAATAGTCCAAGCATCATTAAAGTTTTTTATGGTTCATGTTGATTATTAGGTATCTTAAAAAAGAAAAGAAAAGATCAAGTGAGCAAAATAAAAATGACAAAAATATAAAGGGGCTCAAGTGAGCAAAGATGAAAAATAGCATGAAATGTAATGCTTAAAGTAAATGGTACATAAAGCATAAAAATAAAAGCATAAAGTCAATTGTTAATAATTAGTGGTTAGTTGGATGACCATCTTGAAACTTGCATTTGGAACTCATTAGAGGATTGGTAGAACCAAATCCTCCACACAACAAGTTGCATTTGCTTTTTGTCAAGTATATCATCCATTTTAGAATCCTCAAAAAGTAACATTTAATGATCAACGATGTTTAAGTATTCTGCATTGACCAAAAGTGATGTAGATCCATTAGAGGATTGGTATAACCAAAGCCTCCACACAATGAATCTCAAGGTTATTGGATCAAAGAGATCAAATTAATATACTTGGGCTTGCAAACATAGGTTTGGGCCACGAATAATCATTTATTCGAATCGGGACAAACTTTAGCGCTATGTTAAGCAATCGTAAATGGACTTATATAGAAGTCGCACCTATTTTGAGGCCGGTCAATAGCAATCTATGCACCATTTGTTTTGAGACATGATATAGAGATCATGCTCCAATAACACTTAGTGCAATAAGAAAGAGATGAGATGAAGAAGGGTGAGAAAGAATATACAAATCATATTTGAATTAAAATTTAATCAAACTATTATTAAAATCATTCATCCATTTTTATGGAGTTAGACTCAACATCATGGATCCAATGATTTTAACAAAGTTCATAATAAAAAATTTAACCCAAGATCAGCCAGAAAATAATCACAAAATAATATTACATTTAAAATATATGTTGAAAAGGGTTTAAAAATGAATGAAAATGAAAATAAAAGAAAAAAATATCAACTATATTCAAATTGATTCATAAAAAAGAAATAAGGTAATTGAAAAATCAGAAATAGGCTCAAATATTTTTATAAAATTTCTGGTAATTTTTTGAAATCAGAAACTATTTTTAAACTAATTAAAATTGCTCAAACAAATAGAAAATAGATCAAAAAATAGTAAACATCAATATAAAATTCCATAAAATTTTCAAAAAGTCAGAAATATGTAAAATGATATTTATGAATTTTTTAGAATTAAAAAAATGTCAGAAAGTATTTTTAAAGTAATTAAAAGAAAGGAAATAATTCAAAGAATATAAAAAATAATATCAAATGTCAAAATAAAAATGTGGAAAATAGTCATGAAATCAGTAATAATTCAAAGTATTTTTGGATAAAAAATAAAAGAGTTATGATTTTTTGAAACTTAAATCAATTAAAATATAAAATCAGAAAATAAAATAAAACCAAAAAGATATGGGCCATCAGATCATAGTCAAAAGGCGTTAGTAAGTTGATCCAATGGGCCAGACGTGTTGTGCTTGATATGGACCTTAGTGAGATACGCATAGGATCATAAAAAAGGCAACCAATGAAATTAAAACGTTTGGTACGCTATCATTGGCTGAGACGAGACATGTCATCGTCTTCAACCTCTAGACGCCCTGCAGTGGAGATTTTGTGAGATCTTTCAAATGGAATAATTAGGATCCTAAAATAGTATCATTGGATTCGTCTCTTCAAGACGATCCTAACATCACCATCGCGCCAAATTTATATAAGGTATGCAAAGAGATATGAAACAAAAACCCATAAAATAGCGAGCACATTTAATTTGAGATTTCTCTCTCAATTGTCAATATATTTAAAAATTGTAAGAAGCACAAGAATCAGGAGAAGGAGAGCTTCACAATGATATCAAAGATTAGAAGAATTGATGGAGAAATCTACCTATTGAAGTTCAGTTTCAGAGCTCTGTAAATGGACTTGGTCAGATCAACTCAGAAGGTTTCGAGGCTCAATTCTTCTTCTGTTAGCTTCAGGGAAGATCAAGGAAGGTGAATTGATGGAAAAAATGGATTGAAAAAGGCTTGAACAAGGATTTGGAAGTTGTAGAAAAGTGAGTTATAAAGCGAATTTGGCAGGGTGATTTTGGCTGTTCAAGCTTGAGAAAACGAATGGGATAGCTCATGTATTTATAGGAGAAGAAAATGGGATCAAAAGGAAGGTTAAATGGTGTAATTTGGAGGGAATTCGTGTGGGTCTGCATCACGAAGAAAGTGTGACTTCTCTTTTGTCAAAACTCATCCAAAATGCGTGTTTTAATGCACTAAACCACTTGGGAAAGTTGGATAATCATGTTTAGACCCAAAACGCGTGCTAATTTAAGGTTAGAAGTTGTAACATGAAATTCAAATTCTGACTTGCGATGAAACTTCAATTCCAAGTTACCACTTTTGAAACAATGGCATTATCAGCTCAAGGGGTCTTAAGGCATGGTTCTTGATGCTTTAGAAAGATGAGATCACAAGCTTTGCAATAGGAAAAGAATGGAATCAAATGGATGTTTGAGCTCTAGCATGTTATATTTTTTGATATTTTGCGATAAATTGCAATGAGTTAAAGTTGGGAAAAAGAGGTTGACTTTCCATACTTAGAAATATTTCAAGTTCTTCTTCAAAAGTGACCTATAATGTTTTGAATCCAAACATGGCCTTCCTATTGGAATTTGCTCTTGACCAAAAAATATGGCATGAAATATACCTTTTGAGTGACATTTTGAAACTTGAACCATTCAAAATCTCCAAAAACTGAGAGAGTTATGAATTGTTACAGTTGGCAAAAAATCATGAAATGGCCTATAATCTCTTGTATCCTTAAGGAATCTTATATCCATTTCCTAACTTTGCACATAAAAGAAGGAATAAAGTTCACATCCTCAAGATCATTATGGAAAAATAGTGGGCTCAAGGTGATAAAAATTGACCAAGTTATAATCATTTGAAGTCACACATAGGAAGTTGGGGGTTCATCTAGAGGACTTGTAATATTTCCTCATCATTGTGATATAGTAGTTCTGTGATAAGGTGGGAGAACTGACTTGAGGTTTTTGCGTTTGATTGCAAATGTTGCGGTTAGCAAGAGTCTCCACCGACTTTTCTTTTATCCAAAAAGGAAAGGTGAAAAAGCACAGGAAAGACCTTTGAGATTATTTCTTGAGTTCGGGGGGTAGATTATTAAAAGGGAAGGTATTAGCACCCTTTTCATCCATGGTTTTCCATGGGATCTTAGTTACTTGCTATATCACTTTATTTTTATTTGAAATTATGCTTTGAGTGGTTTTTGAAAGTATTTTGTAAAGAGGCCATTGTTTATGCAATCTTTGTAATGATTCTCGTTCGTAAGAATGTATACAAAGATGTTTGATCTTTTGAAAATGTTTTCAATTTTGTAAGATGTTTGAAAGTGTATGTGATTGTTTTGAAAATAGCAAGGATGTTTGTTTTGAAATGGAGCAAGTAATTAGGAGCAATCTACCTACTCAAATGTCTTTCTTGTTCATTTTCTTTTCCTTTGACATTGTTGTCTTACCATTGATTTGGTAAGCAACCCTATCTTTGGATGTAAACGGGACGGGCGTGGGTCATCGTATAACCATGATTAGCAATGTTGCAAAGTATCTTAGCAATCTTTTTGAGGGACTAAGATCATTTGGAAGGCAACTTAGATAGCGTCATCGAGGCACAAGGATCTTGTGTTTGCTTGCTTTTGCTAAGATACCTTACATGCGTAATATGGTTATTTTGTATAAGGCAACCAAGTGAGATAACCCTAGGGGTGCTTGTGTGCAAGTGTATTGTTTTCATGCTTGTTTTTGTCTTGAATTAAGGTTTTCTAAGTGTTTTTTTAGTCTTTCCATACAAACCCTAATTACTAGCATGTTATATGAAAGCGATAAATTGCGAAATTTAAAGTTACTACGCTATTACTACCAAATTGAATTTACACAAGAATTAAAATAAATAATGCACAAGATGAATTAAATATGCAAGAGGATAAATGTGAAGAAAAATGGATATTTTGTTTAATGTTTTATGAAAAGAAATTTTACCTTAACCTAATAAAATAAAGAAAATAATTTATTAAGTTTGAAATTGTTGAGAAAATATTTTAGATGAAAACCCTAATTCTATTAATCAAATGAAGATAAGTTTAGGAAAAGTATTATTTTTTGGCATTTTTTATCTTGAAAATATTTATAGCATTATAAAATATTTTTTTAGTCTTTTTGGTATTAAAATAATATATTTTAAATGGTGTGAAGAAAAATAAATAAATAATACAATATTAATTAATTTTATGAGATTTACTTAAATAAATAAATAAAGTATGAAGAATAAAAAAATTATTTTTATTTATGGAAAAATAAAATAAAATAAGTCAAATTATAAAATATCATTTTTTTTTGCATTTTTATCATTTTTTTTTGTATTTAGAAAATATGTTTGAGAAAATAAAAAAATATAAAATGAAGAAATAAAATAAAATTGGGCCAGGGTGCAAATATGAAACAAGGGGGGAGGAAGGTTAGAAAAAAAAGTCAGGCCCAGGAGGTGGAAGGCCCATGCGCTGGAAGGAATAAAAAAATGTCAAAATGAAAGAAAAAAAAGCAAAAGGCAGCGCTGAGGTTCGAACCCATGACCTCTACCAATAACGCGCGATGCCTTACCACTTGGGTGGTTGTACATCCATTAACTTAAATAAAAGAATAAATACATAAGGTAAAACGTCTCCATGACCTGTACTTCGTCTTCAGCCTTCAGCCAGCCGGACCACCTGTATCTCATTCATTTCTCAACAAAAATGGAAAATGCAAACATGAAAGTTGTGCTATTTTTCCTCACGAATCCAACCATATAACTTATGTAAGCTAAAAGTCAAAGATGAAGATTAATTTTTCTAGCCCTAAATTGAAACCTAATTTTTTCATAAAGTTCAAATCTAAAATTCTCTACACACTGTCAATATAAATGAAAATTATGGACATGGTTAGCTTTAGAGCAATGGTATCTACATTTTTACTTCAGAATGTATGCACAGAGGATGCTTGTATCAAGATATTGAAGTTAGAAAACTTACCTCTTGCAGATGGATTCGTGTATGGATTTTGAGCAAGCTTTGAGCTGCCCTAAGAATCAGTTTAGCTTGCCTGGACCTCCTTGAGTGTGTTCCAACTCCTACTTTGCTTTGAAAGTCCTTGAATCTCCCTACTCAAGTCAAACTGCAAGCTTGATGTTTGAAAATGGTGAATAGTGATGGAGGGGTTACAATCTTGAAACTGGGTCATGGATCACTTGTGTATGATGTATGTAAGGTGTTTGAATGATTAAGAATCAAAACACACGAGTGGAAATGGAGATTGAGAGTTTTTGGCTCAAAACTGTCAAGTTGAGTAGTCTTGTGCAGCAAGGGTGTTTGGGAGAGTTTTTAGGATGCTTGAAATAGTCCCTTAGCTTGAAATAAACTTGTTAATATGTATGGAAAATATTAGAGCACAAAATAACTCCAGGCTTCTGAGTTATAGAGTTATGGCTCTATAACTTGCTTTTGAAGAAAAGTGAAATGACAAATCTCAAATGTTGTACAAGCATGTCCTGAGCTTATTCGGGTCTTAGACACCTTTCTTTTGGATTATAGGGGTTGTGTGTTCATAAAGAACAAGTTATAAGCTTAAGACAAGTTGACTTTGTGATTAAAGCAACTTTTCTAGAATGGAATGGTAACTTTCTTCCCAAAATGGCAAATTGGCTTGGACAATGCTTGGAACACTTGGATAATAGCTCAAAAGCAAGTGTAATATTTTGATTATGAAGAGATCTTGAGGTTTAGAAGCCTTCAAAACAAGACTGTGTAGCATAGGTTTGAAATTGGATTCTTGTTCATCACAAAATGCCTTGTAATTCAAGTGACAAAACACCAACTTCATCTCTTCGATTCTCCCTACTCAAGAATGATCTCAAGGAGTTCTTGGATATTTTGGAAAGCTTGTAATGTTATCCACAACCAATATTTGAATTTCTTTTGAAGATTCCCCTTGGAACTATATGAAAAAGTGCCATGAAGTTGAGTTAAAATCCTGACCAAATTAGGGCAAAATTTCACCAAGTGTTTAGTTTCATGACCCTATGTTCTTGAAATTATAACTTGATATCCAAGCACTTTTGGAAGAAGTTGTGTGAAGAAAAGTTGTATATTTCATGGAGATCTACAACTTTCATGTTGTAAGTTTCTTTTGAATCATCTTGCATCATGGTGAAAATTTGGCTCAAAGTTATGAAAAAACATGAATTTTCAACACAGAAAATTTTCTAAGTTAAGAAATTTTGACTTTTCAAAAATGAAATCTTGACTTTTTGATTTCTTGATGAATAAGTTTCATATTTTGACATGTTTTGATGAATTTTGATCTTTGGCATTTGAATTTGACCAAAAAGTTAAAGTTTGACTTTTCAGTATACATTTGACTTTTAATCAGTTGACTGCAAAATTCATCTGTCAATCCAATGGACTTGCAATGTTTGAAACCATGTCATTAGGTAAAAATGATTCAATTTGACTCTTGAGATCATGCCTTAAACCAATTGATCATTTGTTAGGTCAAAAATCAGAAATTGCCCTTTTCCAGTCAAAACCCTAATTTTGACCATTTTGCCCTTTTGGAGATTTGATCAAAATTATTGAGGAATTATGGTCCAAACTTTATCAAATGGTACATATGGGTTTAAAAAGTTGATTTGGATAAAAAATTGTGAGGTTTGACTGTAAATTGGCCATGGTTGACTTTTTTCTCAATACAGCTGATTTTTAGGTCAACTATTTAATTGACTGATCAAAAGTGTGATCCAAGGCTTGAAACTTGACATGAGTAATCTTGGGGGTCCATAATGGTCCATGAAAGTCATATAAATCATTGATAGTTCAAAAATCCTTGTGCAAACTCAAACCCTAATTTTGGTCATCAGTGCCTAAGGAGGTGTCTTGAGCTGACCAAACGCTAATGCAGTCTTGAGTCCAAGGAGATCTTGTGAGTAAACTCTTGATAAGTGAGAGGGAAAATTTTGGGGTACAACAGCTGCCCTGTTCAATCTTCTTAAGCCTGAAGAGTTAGATTGGCGAGTTTCTCTATTCGTCACTCGAAGGTGGAGGATGGTTGGACACTGGAGTGCCCAGAAATTTGCACTCGGTGATGTGATGGTAGAGGGAATGGGCTTAAAGATGCCATTTGGAGAGGTGATAGAAAGTTGTTGGATATGGTCTTGTAGATTCCATCCAAGAGTGATTATTGAGTTGTAATTTGTAAGCTGAAAGAATGAGTATCATAATGGCGTCTGTGTCTGGAGCGTATCTATACTATATCTTGAGAATTTCATCTGAATGAATATCAGAATGACATCCGTGTCTGGAGCGTATTTGCATTGTATCTGAAGGAGACTTTGAATGAGTATCAGAATGGCGTCCGCGTCTGGAGCGTATCTGAACTGTAAATGAGTTTCAGGATGGCATCTGTGTTTGGAGCGTATCTGAACTGTATCTGGAAGCTGATTTTGAATGAGTATCAGAATGGCGTATGTGTATGGAGCGTATCTGAACTGTATCTGAAAGTTGAATCTGAATGAGTATCAGAATGGCATCCGTGTTTGGAGCGTATCTGAACTATATCTGAGAGTTGAATCTGAATGAGTATTAGAATGGCATCCGTTTCTGGAGCGTATCTGAACTATATCTGAGAGTTGAATCTGAATGAGTATCAGAATGGCATCCGTGCCTGGAGCGTATCTGAACTGTATCTGAGAGTTGAATCTGAATGATTATCAGAATGGCATCCGTGTCTGGAGCGTATCTGAACTGTATCTGCAAACTCTGAACATTGTTAATGGTAGTTGTTAATCTTATCCTGAAAAGGGTAAAATGTTAGCTAAAATGAAAAGTCATGTTGTATGATATAATGCATTTGTTTTATCAATGTTTATGATATGCGGATGCCATGTATGCGTATGTGAGCTAGTCTATTGCGCTGTTTGTTAGATTTGGGGAAAATAAATCCCTGAATGTTGCTGAGGGTATGTAAGTCTTCATGTCTTGAAGTCGAAGTGTTAATGAATTTCCATTTAGAGAAATAAACTCTATTGTGAGGAAGATGCCATGTACTGCTTGAAAAATCTGTTTGGGGAATCCGGGGAAATTGGATGATTTCTATTGGGGACTGATAATTGGAAGCCTTATTCCGTGGGGATTAAACTGTACACTGCGGGGGATTTTTATGGAAAATAACTTAGAGAGATTTCCCTATCTCTTAAAGTCGTCAATAATTGTCTTTTATTTTGTTTATTTGTAAACAATAATTATGTTCAAATGCATATGTTCAACAATGAATCATTGGACATTTTTGTAAACAAAACACAAGAGTAAAGAAAATTAGATAGTTTTGCACTTATCTTTGTATTTACTTTGAGTAAGTATTTTTTGTACAGTGAGACAAACATTCTAGTAAGAGAATGTCGTCGTAAAAATGAAAATTTTAATACAAAGAAAATATATCTATGTGTAATAATCCCATGGGGTTCCCATTCTGCTATAGCCTTTGTATCTTTGAGCATCTTGTCTATTTGTTGCCTTGTCCGAAGATGATTGGATTGGTCAGGAATGTCGAGTTTGCAAGTTGTTCGTAAGGTGATCCAACGGGGCATAGTCATACGCTTTAATTCCCTAACTTTTTCCTGGACCGCCCTTTCGGGTTTTCAGTCCACTGGGATACCCTTTTTTGCCCAAGTCACCCTTTCGGGTTTTCAACTTGTCGGGTGTACATATTTTTTTTGTTTTATCCCTAATTTTTGCCCGAACCTTTTTGGTTCGCCGGGATGCCCTTGTTTTGCCTAGGTGTGTCAACCTAGCGGGTCTCTTATGCATAGTATCTTTTGACTATGTCTGTGTTCGCAGGGTGCGGCAGATCGTCACCATCCATGGTGGTCAAGATCATTGCTCCACCAGAGAAAATGCTTTTGATTACAAATGGTCCTTCGTATGTAGGAGTCCATTTTCCCCTGGGATCGCCTTGCGGTAGTATGATACACTTGATCACCAGATCCCCAACTTGATACACTTGGCGTCTGACCTTTTTGTTGAAAGCCTTGATCATCTGTTTTTGAACCATTTGACCATGGCATACAGTAGTAAGTCTTTTCTCATCAATTAAGTTCAGTTGATCAAGTCGAGTCTGGATCCAATCGTCTTCATTTAGACCTGCATCCTTCATAATTAGAGAGGGGATCTGAACCTCAATAGGCAAGACAACTTCCATGCCGTATACCAAAGAATAGGGTGTTGCCCCGGTCGATGTGCGAGCTGTAGTACGATACCCGTGGAGAGCGAATGGTAACATCTCATGCCAGTCTTTATATGTGACTGTCATTTTCTGTATGATCTTTTTAATGTTCTTATTTGCAACTTCGACAACACCATTCATCTTTGGACGGTAAGGGGAAGAATTGTGATGCTGGATCTTGAATTACTCGCACAAGGCGGTGATCATAGTATTGTTTAGGTTTGTACCATTGTCGGAGATGTCCTCTCTGGGATGCCATACCGGCAGATGACATTTTGTTTAATGAACCGGGCTACAACATTCTTGGTAACGGAAGCGAATGAGGCTGCCTCAACCCACTTTTTAAAATAGTCAATGGCCACTAGGATGAAGCGGTGTCCATTAGAGACTATCGGCTTGATTTCCCCAATCATATCTATTCCCCACATAGCAAAGGGCCAAGGAGCCATCAATACATTCAGAGGAACCAGAGGTACGTGCACTTTATCAGCATAAATCTGACACTTGTGGCAGGTTTGACATTGTTGATAGTAATCTGCTTCCATGGTAGACCAGTAATAGCCTGCTCGTAGGATTTTCTTTGCCATCGTATGCCTACTGGAATGGGTGCCAAAGGTGCCTTCATGTAACTCAACCATGATCCTTTCAGCTTCAACCTTATCTACGCATCGAAGTAACACAGAGTCATGGTTGCATTTGTAAATAATGCCATTACTAAGAAAGAATTTAGCAGAGAATCTCCATAAGAACTTCTTATCATTGACTCAAGCTCCTTTTGGATACTCTTAAGCCTCGAGATACTTCTTGACTTCGTGAAACCAAGGTTGGTCCACTACTTCTTTAGTATTAATCTCGTGACCGTGTATTGGTTCATCCATTCGTTCAATGGTGATCTAGGGAGTCTCGTTATCCCATTTAAGTTTAAACATAGATGACATTGTGGCTAGTGCGTCTGCTAGCTGATTTTCTTCTCGCGGGAAGTATTCGAAGGTAATCTTCTCAAAATATGGGAGCAATGTCAAAACATGTTCTTTATAAGGGATAAGGTTAGGGTGTTTGGTGCCATATTCCCCTTTTATCTGGCTAATACCCAAAGCTGAATCTCTGAATACATTCAAGGATTTGATCCCCAAGTCTATGGCATCTTTGAGACCAAATATACACGCTTCGTATTCCGCCATGTTGTTTGTACAATTGAAGGAGAGTCTTTCCGTAAAAGGAGTATGACATCCTTCAAGAGATATGAGTACAACACCAATACCATTGCCAAGTGCGTTGGATGCCCCATCAAAGAATAGGGTCCATCAGGATCCTTGTTCAGGTCCGTCATATGGCCTGAATTCTTCACAGTTGTTTACCATCATGATGTCTTCATCTGGGAATTCGAACTTCATGGACTGGTAGTCTTCCACAACTTGGTGAGCAAGGTGATCAGCTAGTACGCTACCCTTTATATCTTTCTGGGTAGTATATTGTATGTCATATTCTGTCGGGATCATCTGCCATCTCGCTATTCTCCTAGAGAGAGCAGGCTTCTCGAAGATGTATTTTATCGGATCCATTTTAGATATCAACAAGGTAGTATGATCCAGCATATACTGTCTTAGCCGGCGAGCAGCCCATGCCAGAGCGCAACAAGTTTTCTCGAGCAGTGAATATCTTGTTTCATAGTCAGTAAACTTTTTGCTCAGGTAATAAATAACGTGCTCTTTTCGGCCATACTCATCATGCTTCCCTAGTACATACCCCATTGAATTCTCTAAAACAGTCAGATACATAATCAATGGTCTTCCCTTGACTGGTGGCATCAAAACAGGAGGCTCTTGCAGGTACTCTTCGATCTTGTCAAAAGCAGTTTGACATTCATCATTCTATTTGACTACTTGTTCTTTCTTTAATAGTTTGAAGACTGGCTCGCAAGTAGCTGTTAGGTGAGAAATAAATCTGGAAATATAGTTTAAACGTCCCAAGAATCCTCTGACTTCCTTCTCAGTACGAGGAGCAAGCATCTCTTATATCGCTTTTACCTTGGAAGGATCTACTTCAATACCCTTGTTGCTAACGACAAATCCTAGGAGTTTACATACCTTACTCCAAACGTGCATTTATTTGGGTTCAACCTCAGCTTGTACTTCTTTATCCTCTCAAACAGTTTCTGTAAATGATCAAGATGTTCTTCTTCTGTTTGAGATCTAGCTATCATGTCGTCCATATAGACCTCTATTTCATGATGTATCATGTCGTGAAATAGAGCTACCATGGCACACTGATAGGTTGCCCCAGGATTCTTCATTCGAACGACATCACCTTGTAGTAGAATGTTCCCCACTGTGTGACAAATGTTGTTTTCTCCATGTCCTCAGGCGCCATTTTGATTTGGTTGTAGCCTGAGAAACCGTCCATGAAAGAAAACCCTTTGTGTTGTGTCGTATTGTCAACTAGGATGTCAATGCGGGGAAGTGGGAAATCATCCTTAGGGCATGCCCTATTAAAATCTTTGTAGTCCATGCACATTCGTACCTTGCCGTCTTTCTTGGGCACGGGAACAACATTGGAAACCCATTGCGGGTAGGAGGTGACGGCCAAGAATCCAGCGTTAAATTGTTTCATGACTTCTTCTTTAATATTCTCTGACATATCTGGTCGCATTCGACGAACCTTTTGTTTTACTGGTGGATAATCCTCTTTTGTAGGCAGACGATGTACCACAATATTTGCATCAAGTCCTGGCATGTCTTTATATGACCAGGAAAAGACCTCAACATACTCGTGTAGCAGCTGAATCAGACGCTCCTTGACACTTGGTTCCAGATTGGCACCCATCTTGACCTCTCTTTTGTCTTCTTCGGTACCCAGGTTGATTGTGTCCACTGGTTCTTCGTGGGGCTGAATGGTCCTCTCTTCTTGTTGTAGTAACCTGGCTAGTTCCCCTGGCACTTCACAATCTTCCTCACCTTTGTCTTCGGCTTGGTAGATTAGATTTTCAGAGTCACAAAAGGCCATAGAAGAATCTTACCCATGGGATCCCGAATGGATGTAGATCTGCATTTTGAATGTGAGTGTGTGTAAGAGTATAGCTATCTTTGAAAGAAATAAAAATTTAAAAAAAAGAAAGACAAAGAACACAGATTTTGTATGCAAAAACGTCCATGATTCATTGATGACATATGAAAATGAGATGACAACCCTTACAAATAGACCATTGTGCCTCGGGTATGAGACAAGGCTTTAAAAGTCTGAAATGTTTAATTATTACAAATCTAACAAAATTTAAAGACAATTACTGTTGGATAAAAGTAATTGGGACAAAATATTTAGCTTCCCAGTTGCTGAGTCCTCCGTTGACAGTTCGAAAGATTCAATCCTCCAGGTTGCAACCATCTTCATCATCCTCTACCGAGTTGACTTCACGGTTGCTGATCTTCAGGGGTGGTCCTCCAGCACGAGCGTGGCGTACAACCTTCTAAGCACCTAAAGTGAAACCTAGGACAAACTTGTCATACTTGTATGGGATATCTAGGAGTTGTCCCCAGATAGTGCATCCTCCTTCTTCTATTACTTCCTTTGCATCCTTCAAAGATGACATCCTGAGTGGAGGCCTTGTGATCTTGGGAACAACCTTAGTCACTTCCATATCTTGCAGTACCTCTTCAAAGTGTTGGAATGGAGTTTCAATAAATTCACCATCTAATTCCACATATCTGAAGGAATTGAGATGGCTGATCATATACTCTTCTTCTCCATGAACGGTGATAATCTTCCCTTGAATTGGATACTTCAGCATTTGGTGCAAAGTAGAAGTAACAGCGCCAGCATTGTGGATCCATGGTCGGCCTAGCAAGCAGGAATATGAAGGGCGGATATCCATTACATAAATAGTTGAATCAAACGTTTGGGTTCCAACCTTTATGGGGATATCCACTTCCCCATGCACCATCCTTTTCGAGCCATCAAAAGCCGTTACTACTATGTTTCTTGGCTTCAATGTCAATCCCTCACAGTTAAGCCTATCAAGATCTTTTTTAGGCAATACATTTAAAGATGAGCCAGTGTCCACCAAAACATTAGCCAGGGTTGTGCCCCTACATTCAACTGAGATATGCAATGCCTCATTATGCTTCCTTCCTCTTGGTGTTAAATCAGCATCTGAAAAAACTAGACCATTATCCGCAGTCAAGCTGGCTACGCAGTCTTGGAACTGATCGACAGATGTCTCTTGGGGTACATGGGCAGTTTTCAGGAATTTTACCAAGGCTTTTGCATGCGCCTCGGAACATAGTAGTAAAGCCAACATGTAAATTTTAGATGGAGTTTGCCCCAATTGTTCAACTACATCGTAGTCGCTTCTTTTTATGATCTTCATAATTTTTCTCCATCTCTTTCTGGGAGGTATCAGGGATAGCCAATGATTGTGCCTTCGTCCGGACAAGCTCAATCAGAATGCTTTTACCTCGGGTTTCGGTTGACTCGGCAGCAGGAATGTCAGTAGGAGTAATAACAGGGGTTGTAACAGCTTTGTCAGTTGGAGTATTGGTTAAGATGATTGTAGGACCGGAAATAGCCTTCGGAGGAGCAACAATAACATGAATGATTACGGGTCCAGAAACTGCTTTTGGGGGAGCAATTTCCGGAGAGAATATCATTCTGCTTTGGGTAATCTTGCTAGTCCCTGCAATATTATTGATATCGGAGTTAACTTTCTCGAAACTTGAGTCTTTGACAGCTGGCCAATCTTGCTTGACACCGTGGTAGTAGACATCCCCTCTGTGATTCCATGGTATGGTTTTGTCTGACGAATACGGGACTAGTCCAGGCATTGTAATTATCAAAGGAGTTGCTTTCGAAACTGATGTAATTCCAACAGGTCTTTTGGTGGAGACCCTGGAAGAATTGTCGGAAATGGTCATAATGGAAACATCATTATAAGAAACAGGTGGAACAGAAGTCTTTTCGAACAAAATTTCCTTATTATCTATTAGGCGCTGAACGCCTGCTTTCAACAAAGGATGGCTTGTTGGTGAGGATAAACAGAAATGGCAGCTTTCATCACAGCCCGGGAAAACACTGGCATCCAATAAGTTCTTTTTGATAGTCAGAAGTGGGGTCATAAGTTCATCAATTGAAGTAACAAACATATCCTCTTCAATAGCATGGGCATTATGGCCATGTTTGGGCATAGGGGCAGAAATGACATTGGGTTTTTCTGGCGTATCGAATTCAATGTCTTTGGCTTCAAGGAGGTCTTGTACTTTGTTCTTTAGAGCCCAACAGTTATTAGTGTCATGGCCGGGACTCTCAGAGTGGTATGCACAGCGGGCATTAGGATGATAGTGAGGAGATGTTGTGTTAGGGTTCTTTGGAGCTTCTTTCAAAGTCACTAGGTTGTATCTTAACAGATGTGGAAATACTTGGGATAAGGTCATGTTAATTCAGGTGAATTGTCTGACTGGCCTTTCCATTCTTGGTTGATTGTTCCTTTGCTGATCAGGTGCAGGTTTAGGAATCATAACGGCCCCCACCATTGGACGGCGTTCAGCCATATCTTGATTTCTCAGAGGATAAACAGCAACCACTTATTTCTTTCCGATAAATGGCTTCTTATAGTAGCAGAGGATGTATCCTTTTTAATCTTTCCACTTTTTATCCCGGCTTCTACCCTCTCTCAGGTCAATTAGGTGATTGAAGAAGGGACCAGACAAGGTGCCCAAAAACATGTCTACCAACTCTCTTTCAGATAGAGGAGGTTGAACTCTTCCAGCTAAGTCTCTCCGTTTTTGCGCATAGTCTTTGGAACCTTCATTGGAAATCATGGCCATACTCTGGAGTTGAGTACGGGTAGGCGCAAGATCAGCATTGTATTGGTATTGTTTGTAGAAAGCTGCAGCAAGATCCTCCCAGTTATGAATGTTGGCTCTTTCTAATTGGTAAAACAAATCAAGTTGAGTTCCAGACAGACTATCTTGGAAGAAGTGTACCCATAAGTCTTTGTCAGCGGTATGGGGCTGGATTTTCCTCACATAGGACCGGAGATGCATTTTAGGGCATGAAACTCCTTCATATTTGGTGAACACATGTGCTTTGAATTTCGGAGGAATGACAATCCCCGACACTAAACCCAATTCCTCAAATTCCAATCCAGGCACTTTTTGGATTTCCATTGCACTCAACCGCTCTTCGAGATGTTTATACTTGTCATCAGCTGGAGGGTATTGTTCTTCACAATAGTCTTCTTCTTCCTCTTCCTCTTCTGATTCTGACGGGACAACTGTTTCCTTGCCTTTCCCATCTTGATTGTCTCTTTCACCAGATGTCGTTGCAAAGTCTAAGGTCCTTCTTGTCTGCCCATGAAATCTTCTTCCCATGTTTAGGACTCCGGTTACCTTCTTTGTCTTCTTTTTCTTTTCCTCAGCCAGCAAAGTCTTCAACTCTTCTTATCCTTTGGCTAGAGTCAAGAACAACTGTTGAAATTGTGCATTCTGAGCTTGGAGATTCTTCACTGTTTGCTTGAGATCCATCTTACTGAAATAAACAGTAGAGAGATGAGGAGACTTGTTGCAAGAAACCTGATTATGTTATGATGAATGGTAAATACGTATGCAATGAGTTCAAGGATTTTAAGATTCAAATTCGTTTTAGACAAAAAATAAACACAAGTTATATTAATAGATTAAAGCTTGAGTACAATGATTCCTTCTTGGTCGAAACAGATACAAGAAACTCTAAGATAAAAAATTAGTGCGCATCCTCTTTGGTGCAATGTAGGCATTCAGATTCTTCTCCTCATGAAGTAGCCTAGTGAGTTCCAAAACCTTCTTCTCGCTTGCGTAGAATTGGGCTTCGAAGGCATCTCGCTCCCCCTTGAGTTGTATCCAATCCCTTTGTAGGTCTTCAAGAGAGGTAGGCATGTCAGGATGTAGGATATTATATGGAACATCTCCCTCCATGACAGGCTCAAAGATTACCGACAGAATGGAGGGGTAAGGCATCATAAGACTTTGAGCACGAGTTCGTATCCATTTGAGGTAAGGCTCAAGAGGGATGGAATTTTTATGCCCCAAAGTCTTGCTATCTACCTTGTTTAACATCCTCCAAGCTCGGATAAATCTTTGGAGAAGACCTTGATTGTTGTTGTCGTAGTCAAATACCAAACCTTGAATTAGTATCTTGTGCGGGCCATCCCTTTGGGCGTAACTAAAATGTCTTAAGGCTAAGTAGGGGGTGTAGGTGATACCTCCCCTAATGCCAATTAAAGGGACATTAGGAAATTCTCCATAACGATCGACAATAGTAACATTCTCTATGGATCGGGAGCACCAATGGATGTCTGAATGTTTGAGCGTCATCAACCTTTCTGACCATCTTGAACCTTGCTCATTCTTTAATATAGATTGGGGAAGATGCGAAATAAACCATCTTTCCAAGAGAGGAGTGCAACACATAAGGAAACTTATTTTCCTTATTGTGCGAGTGTGAAAAGAGTGTAGGATATCCCCTAGTAATGTAGGCACCGAGTTGCGGGATATGAAGATTTTGACGGTGTTCACGTCTATGAGTTGGTCAGGATTTGGAAACAAAACCATCCCATATATGAGGAGAGCCACAATTTCCTTAAATGCTTGCAAATCCAAGGAGTTCAAACAATTTTGGGATTTCTCAAACAAGAACTTTGCTAGGAAACCTTTGACACCACTCCTTGTTTCCCAATGAGTTGTGACATCAGATGAGTGCAAGTGTAGATCTTGAGCAATATCTTCTGGCTTTGGGTCTCTTTCCGTACCGTTAAAAGGTAGTTGGTTGAGAATGGGAATCCTCAAGAGTCGAGAGAATTATTCCAAAGTAGGCACAAGTTGATAGTCGGGAAATTTGAAGCAATGGTGTAAAGGATCAAAGAACTGAAAGAGCACCTTTATCATGTCGTCATTTGTGTTGGAGGTGACCAAGTTGAGTAGGAGACCATGTCTCTCGGTGAATGGAGAGTTTTCAGGAATCCTTGAAGCTAGATCCTTAAGTTGTGGAGGGATCCTTACAAGATTGACTTGAATAGTTTTCCTGCAAAGTGAATCCATATCCTACAAAACAAGAACAAAGATGAATCCCAAACAATCCTTGAAATGGTTAGTGCATGTATCTGATGTTCATGATGTTCATGATGTTATGTACAAGTATGCATATACAAACAAAACAAACAATTCCTTAGGTTTAGGATTGCATGGAGTTTTATAGGTAAATACCCTCTTGAAGTTTAGTTGGCTCAAACCTGTCCTAGTAATAGTAACCGGGTTCTAAGGAGCTCAATATCACTGGTTTGTTTCCTTGGTCATTGTTTCAGCACAAGCCTCTTAAATGGCGACCGAAATATCCCAAGAAACCAAACCTCAATGAGTGTAGTATCGAGTATCTACCAACTTCGGACTACACCAAAGCCGGTCATCTCACTACATCCTAAATGGCCAAGTTGGTCAAGTAAAGGTTCTAAAAGTTCATTAGTGCTTCATGACATCACTCAGCGGCCTTGTATTCTCTTTGATTAACTCAAAGGCTATCGGTACCTATAAATATGTTACACTAACATAGTTATTGCTTATACCATGTCGGTATACCCCGCACAGTTTCCACAACGTATTGCTACTTACCTATAAGGTATCCCAAATCCAGGTAGAGGATTCAAACCCAAACAAAGAACCATAATGTAAAGCATACAAGTCAAAAAATGAAAGCAAGTACATGTGATCTATCCCTAAGGTAACCCCACTTTTAGAAATCCCCAGTAGAGTCGCCAGTTCTGTGATACGGTGGGAGAACTGACTTGAGGTTTTTGCGTTTGATCGCAAATGTTGCAGTTAGCAAGAGTCGCCACCTACTTTTCTTTTATCCAAAAAGGAATGGTGAAAAAGCATAGGAAAGACCTTTGAGATTATTTCTTGAGTTCGGGGGGTAGATTATGAAAAGGGAAGGTATTAGCACCCTTTTCATCCATGGTTTTCCATGGGCTCTTAGTTACTTGCTAAATCACTTGCTTTTTGTTTGAAATTGTGCTTTGTGTGATTTTTGAAAGTATTTTGTAAAGAGGCCATTGTTTAGGAAATCTTTGTAATGATTCTCGTTCGTAAGAATGTCTATAAAGATGTTTGATCTTTTGAAAATGTTATCAAGTTTGTAAGATGTTTGAAAGTGTATGTGATTGTTTTGAAAATAGCAAGGATGTTTGTTTTGAAATGGAGCAAGTAATTAAGAGAAATCTATCTACTCAAATGTCTTTCTTGTTCATTTTCTTTTCCTTTGACATTGTTTTCTTACCATTGATTTGGTAAGCAACCTTATCTTTGGATGTAAACGGGACGGGCGTGGGTCATCGTATAACCATGATTAGCAATGTTGCAAGGTATCTTAGCATTCTTTTTGAGGGACTAAGATCATTTGGAAGGCAACTTAGATAGCTTCATCGAGGGACTAGGATCTTGTGTTTGCTTGCTTTTGCTAAGATACCTTACATGCGTAATATGGTTATTTTGTATAAGGCAACCAAGTGAGATAATCCTAGGAGTGCTTGTGTGCAAGTGTATTGTTTTCATGCTTGTTTTTGTCTTGAATTAGGGTTTTCTAAGTGTTTTTTTAGTTTTTTCATACAAACCCTAATTACTAGCATGTTATATGAAAGCGATAAATTGCAAAATTTAAAGTTACTACGCTATTACAACATTTGAGGGGGTATACAATTGGTAAATATGGATTGCAAGAAATTAAAACCCTAATTAGTCTATTACAACCAAATTGAATTTATACAAGAATTAAAATAAATAATGTATAAGATGAATTAAATATGCAAGAGGATAAATGTGAAGAAAAATGGATATTTTGTTTGATGTTTTATGAAAAGAAATGTTTACCTTAACCTAATAAAATAAAGAAAATAATTTATTAAGTTTGAAATTGTTGAGAAAAGATTTTAGATGAAAACGCTAATTCTATTAATCAAAAGAAGATAAGTTTAGGAAAAGTGTTATTTTTTGGCATTTTTTATCTTGAAAATATTTATAGCATTATAAAATATTTTTTAGTCTTTTTGGTATTAAAATAATATATTTTAAATGGTGTGAAGAAAAATAAATAAATAATAAAATATTAATTAATTTTATAAGATTTACTTAAATAAATAAATAAAGTATGAAGAATAAAAAAAATTATTTTTATTTATGGAAAAATAAAATAAAATAAGTCAAAATATAAAATATCATTTTTTTGCATTTTTATCATTTTTTTTTTGTATTTAGAAAATATGTTTGAGAAAATAAAAAAATATAAAATGAAGAAATAAAATAAAATTGGGTCATGGTGCAAATATGAAACAAGGGGGGGTGGGGGGGAAGGTTAGAAAAAAAGAATAACGTGCGCTGCCTTACCACTGGGGTGGATGTACATCCGTTAACTTAAATAAAAGAATAAATACATAAGGTAAAACGTCTCAATGACCTGTACTTCGTCTTCAACCTTCATCCAGCCGGACCCCCTGTATCTCATTCATTTCTCAACAAAAATGGAAAATGCAAACATGAAAGTTGTGCTATTTTTCCTCACGAATCCAACCATATAACTTATGTAAGCTAAAAGTCAAAGATAAAGATTAATTTTACTGGCCCTAAATTGAAACCTAATTTTTTCAGAAAGTTCAAATCTAAAATTCTCTACACGCTGTCAATATAAATGAAAATTATGGACATGGTTAGCTTTAGAGCAATGGTATCTACATTTTTACTTCAGAATGTATGCATAGAGGATGCTTGTATCAAGATATTGAAGTTAGAAAACTTACCTCTTGCAGATGGATTCGTGTATGGAGTTTGAGAAAGCTTTGCGGTTCCCTAAGAATCTATTTAGCTTTCCTGGACCTCCTTGAGTGTGTTCCAACTCCTACTTTGCTTTGAAAGTCCCTGAATCTCCCTACTCAAGTCACCCTGCAAGCTTGATGTTTGAAAATGGTGAATAGTGATGGAGGGGTTACAATCTTGAAACAGGGGCCTGTATCACTTGTGTATGATGTATGTAAGGTGTTTGAATGATTAAGAATCAAAACACACTAGTGGAAATGGAGATGGAGAGTTTTTGGCTCAAAACGGTCAAGTTGAGCAGTCTTGTGCAGCAAGGGTGTTTGGGAGATTTTTTAGGATGCTTGAAATCGTCCCTTAGCTTGCAATAAACTTGTTAATATGTATGGAAAAGATTAGAGCATAAAATCACTCCAGGCTTCTGAGTTATAGGGTTATGGCTCTATAACTTGCTTTTGAAGAAAAGTGAAATGACAAATCTCAAATGTTGTACAAGCATGTCCTGAGCTTCTTCAGGTCTTAGACACATTGATTTTAGATTATAGGGGTTGTGTATGCATAAAGAACAAATTAGAAGCTCAAGACAAGTTGACTTTGTGATTAAAGCAACTTTTCAAGAATGGAATGGTAACTTTCTTCCCAAAATGGAAAATTGGCTTGGACAATGCTTGGAACACTTGGATAATAGCTCAAAAGCAAGTGTAATCTTCTGATTATGGATATATATTGAGGTTTAGAAGCCTGCAAAACAAGATTATGCAGCATAGGTTTGAAATTGGATTCATGTTCATCACAAAATGCCTTGTAATTCAAGTGAAAAAACACCAACTTCATCTATTGGATTCTCCCTACTCAAGAATGATCTCAAGGAGTTCTTGGACATTTTGGAAATATTGCAATATGCTCTACAACCCATATTTGAATTGATTTTGAAGATTAACCTTGGAACTATATGAAAAAGTTCTATGAAGTTGAGTCAAAATCCTGACCAAATTAGGGCAAAATTTCACCAAGTGTTTAGTTTCATGACCCTATGTTCTTGAAATTATAACTTGTGATCCAAGCACTTTTGGAAGAAAATGTGTGAATAAAAGTTCTATATTTCATGGAGATCTAAAGCTTTCATGTTGTAAGTTTCTTTTGAATCATCTTACATCATGGTGAAAATTTGGCTCAAAGTTATGAAAAAACATGAATTTTCAACACTTAGAAAATTTTCTAAGTTAAGAAATTTTGACTTTTCAAAAATGAAATCTTGAATTTTTGATTTCTTGATGAATAAGTTTCATATTTTGACTTGTTTTGATGAATTGTGATCTTTGGCATTTGAATTTGACCAAAAAGTCAAAGTTTGACTTTTCAATATACAGTTGACTTTTGATCAATTGACTGCAAAATTCATCTATCAATCCAATGGACTTGCAATGTTTGAAACCATGTCATTAGGTCAAAATTATGCAATTGGGATCTTGATATCATTCCTTAAACCAAATGATCATTTGTTAGGTCAAAAATCAGAAATTCCCTTTTTCTAGTCAAAACCCTAATTTTGACCATTTTGTCCTTTTGGAGATTTGATCAAACTTCTTGAGGAACTGTGGTCCAAACTTGATCAAATGATACATATGGATTTAAAAAGTTGATGTGGATAAAAAATTATGAGGTTTTACTGTAAATTGGCCATGGTTGACTTTTTTTTCCCAATACAGCTGATTTTTAGGTCAACTGTTCAATTGACTGATCAAAAGTGTGATCCAAGGCTTGAAACTTGACATGAGTAATATTGGGGGTCCATAATGGTCCATGAAAGTCATATTAAGCATGTATAGTACAAAAATCCTTGTGTAAACTCAAACTCTAATTTTGGTCATCAGTGCCTAAGGAGGTGTCTTGTGTTGACCAAACCCTAATGCAGTCTTGAGTTCAAGGAGATCTTGTGAGCAAATTCTTGATAAGTGAGAGGGCAAATTTTGGGGTACAACAATCGTAAAGTTTCTTCCACATGAAAAATCTTTGAAACTTTTTAAGTGATTTGTTAATAACCCTTTGAAGAGAAGGATGTTTTTGGAATCACTCAAAAATACCAAAAGATGAGCAAGATATACTTCTTTGAAGTTCAAAACCCTAGCTCCTAGATCAAGAAAATGCTTTGAGGAACTTTGACAATTTTAAACAACCTTCTAGTACCAACACTTTTGCTTTGTAGATAGAAGTTGTGGAGGATGATAATGAGAACTCATAGCAACCAAAACTGCTTCCATATCTTGAGAATTTAGAGAAATATGCACTTGTGACCAATGGGAACAAGGCCTTGTCTAACCATGACAACTTCTTCAATCAACCCCTTGTACTTTTGAATCAATCTTGATAACTTTGAAATGCGATGAATCAAAATAAACCTTTCCATGCCATTTCTTCCAAAACAACTTCAATGGTGAGGTTTAAATTTCTCAAGCTTTATTGACTAGGATATGGAAATAAACTCATGAACCCATGGATCAACTTGCTTAGCCACATTACCTTTACCTACATTATTAACAAGTAAGACAAACCAATATTGCATTTTATTAATTAAAAGGAAAGTAACAACAAAACATGCATGATCACAAAAGAAAAACAAGTCAAGGTGCTTGGTGATTCCTCATAGAGCAAAGCTAAAGATGGGGAGGATAACCAAAAGCCCTTATTTGATCTTGTTGTGATTAAATCAATATGGTATGATGAATGGATATTAGGGGGGGAAATTGGGGTACAACAGTTATACATCCATAGCTTAAGTATTAATGTTATCCACGTCCACATATTATAAATCACCATTCATCTGGAATGATGTTGCAACATTGTCTTCAGCACCATGTTTACTATTTGTGCTTGAATCATCAACCACGACATTTATAGAATCCATCATGACTTGAGTTCTATTGTTGAAAACTCTATAGGATCTACTGTTTGTATAGTAGCCTAGAAATATCCCTTCATCACTCTTGGGATCTACCTCTCTTCTCTGCTCACAATTAACCAAGATATAACACTTGCTGCCAAATACATGAAAGTATTTAACTACAAGCTTTCTCCCTTTCCATAATTCATATAGAGTATTTGAAGTACCAGTCATTAAGGCGACTCTATTATGAATATGACAAGCAGTATTCATAGATTCTACCCAAAAGTGAAATGGAAATTTATTTGTATGAAACATAACGTTTGCTGATTCTTGTAGAACTCTATTCTTTCTTTAAATAACTCCATTATGTTGAGGGGTGATAGACGGGGAGAATTCACGACTAATACCTTCAGAGGCACAAAATTCATCAAACTTATTGTTCTCAAATTCCCTACCATGATCACTTGTGATCCTAACAATTATGCTTTCCATCTCTCTTTAAAGTTTTTGACACATTTCCTTAAAGACATCAAAGACTTATGATTTTTATCTGATAAATCTTATCCAAGTGAATCTTGAAAAATAATAAACATTAACATACGCATACCTTTTTACAACCAAGACTTTCAACCTTCATAGGACCCATCAAATCCATATGAAGAAGTTCCAAGGTTTTTAAAGTGGTCATATGTTGAAGCTTTGGATGTAACATCTTGATTTGCTTTTCAATTTAACATTCTCCACTGATCTCCCCTTATTCAATTTTGAGATTGGGAATGCCTTTGATTTCTTCTCTAGACACAATTTTCTTCATACATCTCAGATGTAAATGACCAAGTTTTTGATGCCACAAATTGACTTCATCTTCTTTGGGCAACATACACATGGAAGTATTACCGATGCCTTAGGAGATCTTTCACAAATTAGTTTTACAACACCTTTAATCACTCATTTAAAACCATCTCCAAAAGTGACAAAGCTAGTTGTATGAGGGTTGACATCAACCAATAGATTCTCCATACCTGTCATATGCCTAGAACATCAATTGTCAAAGTACCAATCTTCACTAGATGAGACTCTAAGAGAAGTATGAGCAATGAGACTCTTTACAATATCTTTCACTTTCCATTCTTTCCTAGTACTAGTCACAGAATAGTTTGTACTAGGTTGAGATGGATGTTTGGGATATCTATAAAGCCTATTACAAACTTGATCTGTGTGACCATGTCTGCCACAAAACTGACATTTCAAAGATTGGATCTTGACTTTTGTCTGAAATTCCTGTGGTCTGGCAAGATGTTGTGACCTTTGATCAGATATCTCGCTCTCATCCTTCATTCTAGTTGGGATGAATTTTGTCTCAGGAACTTCCTTCTTGTTTTTTAAGGATTGATAGTTAAACCCTATGCCAATACATCTTTTGACTTCTTCTACATCTTGAAGTATTTCATCCAACACATCAGATTCATTGTTCAAAATCCTAACAACTTTGATTAAGTTATCAAGTTTTATTGTTAACAAGGTTACTTCACTTTGAAGTTGAGAAATGTCAACTTGGTATTTCTTCTTTTCAGTCTGAAGTTTGACTATCATCATTATTTGCTTTACCCCTATTTGACAGACTTCCTCAACCTTTTTGTACAAATCATTGTAGGACACCAATAGTTCAACATAAGAACTTTATTCTACCATAGAATTTCACCTTTCGGTTAAGGCAATCACAATTTTGGCAGATTTTTCCTCAGAGGGTTCATCACTTTCATAAGTTGTCACGAGGATTTCCCAGGCATCTTTAGCAATAGGGTATATGTCTATCTCTCTGAGAGTATATTTGTCCACTCCATTGAATATAACATTCAAGAATTTGGAAATTTCAAGAGCTAATGCATCCCCCTCTCTGGATCAATCCTCTATTGGCTTCAAGGTCTCATTCCCATCTTTGTCCTTCACAATAGAATGATTCCATCCTTTAAACATAACCTTCCAAGATTTTCTATCCATGGATTTCAAAAAGGCTATCATTCTGACCTTCCAATGGACATTATTTACACAATCCAACATAGGTGGTTTGTTGGCATATCCTCCTCTCTTGTCCATAGTACTAAAAAATAGTCTCCACTCTCCATGGAGCTCACCTAATAGACAGAACAGGGTGCCTGCTCTGATGCCAATTGAAATTCTGGCACACATAATATAAATATCAAGACTGATGTCTTAACACACAAGCACAATGTCACGACATATGTTATGACATCTGCTGATTGACATAACTTTTACCAAAATAAAAACTATGCAAAATTTAAATACATAAGGTAAAAGAACACAAATTATTAACCAAGTTCGGTGCAACTCACCTACATCCAGGGGCTACCAAGCCAGGAAGGAAATCCACTATTAGTAGTATTAATTATAAGTCTAAACAATCTCAGTTTACAACTTATCACTTAATCCCTACCCAATGCAATTTCTACCTAGGAACCTCCTAGATATGAGAATCCCCCCTCCCTTTCAATCACCACATTGATATCTACAACCACAATCCCAGTGAATGGAAACCAAATTATAACAAAAGTTTACACTTCAAATACAATACTCAAACTCTTGCTTAAAGCTTTAGGGTGATAACAATAACTTGACAAACTATCAAGTAACAATCAGTTAACTCAAATGCATTAAAAGGTACATGAGGACGTACAAAGAAAACATAAACTCCCTTGAAGAACCCTCAAACCCTAAGTATAAGAAAAATAGGCTTCCCCTTATTTTTTACAAAGTTCTTAACGATATTAGGTCTATATAATTTATTTAAATACTCCTCATTAGTCCATGGGCCTTGAATCTTCGCCCATATATTCCTTGATGCTCAAGCTGAGGGTTGTACCAATTGTGCAGAAAAATCTCCTTAAATCTTGGAATAAAAACATTAAGTTTTCTAAATTTTCTCAAAGCCTAATTTAGTAACTTGTGTACAGTTGAGATAAAATCAATAGTTCCAGATTAAATATCCTTGGCCTGCAAAAATCAGTGAGATAAATCCAAAAGGAATCTCACAAAATCAATTTAAATCTTGTCAAGAATAAAATAACCCATATTGATGTTCTAGTACAAGATGTCACAACATCTATCAGTACATCTGCCTTTAAATGAACCTGACCAACATATTAGAACATCTTCCATAATATCATGTTGCAAACCATGTTTTAGCAAAATTATGTTAATCCTAATACTACGGTACTAACAATTAATGTCATTGATGTATGGATGAAAGAAAGCAGAAAATTATGACAAGTAAATATCTATTGAAGATTTGGTGGACGGTTGGCTACCAATCGACATACTTGATGACTGACTACCAGTTGGTTTTGTGCATGATCTCTATATAGTCTGACTCTCCTGCAAAGCCTCAACATACTCTTATTGGCTAGAATCACAATACACATCACTCTCTTAATCCTTTCTACTTTTCTTAACTCCCCTATTTGGCTTGTACTTCACTGACGGTGGGCACATTGAAGTTGCGGATGGATATGTTAGATCACTTTTTTTTCTTCAACACCCTCAAACCTACAATATCCAAAGTACATAAATATCTCTTCAACTCTTCACACTCTTCTTATAAATCTCACTTGTTAATACTCTGATCATGACTGGTCACATGTTCTGCAATGTGCAATTTCGTCAAGAATACATGAATTGAGTCTAAAGGAATATGGTTGTCTAGAATTTGGAAACCTGCAAGATGACACGCACACAGTAACCCATGTGTTGTTCTAATAAACCAACCACATCTCTCTTGACTTGAACCAACCAATTTGAACCTTTCTATTTCTTTTCCAATGAGGCATATAATTATCTTGAGACAAAACCATGCAACCTGACATAGAATGAAGTGTTATGTCGATGCTCAATAATGATAATATATTTTTGAAATGACACTCTGATGAAACCTAGCTGCAATTTCAACATGGTGTTTACAACATACCAAATTCAGCGTAAATCACCCTGACTTATAGTCAGTATGTTTTTTAGTCTCCAATGAGCAGACTCCACCCTAAAATCCAAAAATAGAAAAAACATGTTTCAAACTGTTTTCGAAACATAACCATAAATAATAGTAACATCAAACTATCATGATCCGTATACATGTTTTTTGTTGTGTTCCCTAAATGAGTGATTATGTTAGTCCATGCAATAACAAATCTCTCTTTATAAGGTGTTAACCATGTTTCTTCACATACTTAACAAATAACGGAATATCAGCACAAACACTTTCATAGTGCTTGAAGTGTACATCAAACTCATGTTCTGCATTTTAATACATGATGTTGTTCCATAGATCCATGATATGTTCTTGTCTTTTTGATTTCACGTACTCTTTACATTTCATGCTCACATTTTTTGAAATATGGAACGAACACAACAAATGAGTTACATTTGGAAACACAAATTCCATGGCATTCGTCAATGCAAGTTCTCAGTCCGTCACCACAATCTTCGGTAGCAATTTTTGTAAAAAGAACAACTCTTTGAGCTTCTCCAATGTCCATGTAAAATTCTTCTCCCTTTCATGTTCCAAATAGACAAAGGCAACTAAAAACGTCAACTTCGTTGATGTAACACCAACAATCTCATGCAATGGTATCCGGTACCTGCACGATCAAATGCACATAACCAAACAACTCACTAAACACCTACAACAGATTTTAGGATGTGAAAAGTAAAGTTTTTACCTATTTTTATTGTACGTGCAATCAAATATTAACACCAGATGAAACGTATTCAACAACTTCACAAAATCAGGATGTGTCCAAAAGATACCAGCAACAATATTTGAGTTGTCCTATTTCTAATTCAACACATGTATTTCTCTTTGTGAATAAGAATCAATAACGTTTGCATTTCTATCAATGTACCTCTCCTACCCATTCTCTATGTTGATTTAGCTTTATACAGTTGGGTAATACTTGTGAAATTTTCTAGATCTTTGTCTTTCAAAGCAAAAATTATAAACCTTTGAGCCATATTGTACTTCGCCATGTCATTCACAAACTTTCTTTCATGATCTTTTAGACGATCCAATATGTCATGGCCTTCTATATCCATATCTATCCTATGATTGTGCATCTCGCATCTAACCATCACCTTCCAACTGATATCACTTGGAATAGATCTCATCTTAAACGGACATTTAACTTTCATACTATAAATGCCATCAGAGAATTTAGTGGTTTCAAATGCATTTTTTTCTTTTGTAATTTCTTCCTCTCTCACAACCCATAATTAATTTATCCTCCATCCCTCGCATTCTATTAGAAGAATTGAAACGAATAGTAACAATAATAATACCATGTTGTTTACCAGTAAACTGTGCTCATGCTAAAATTTTAGGTTGAGAGTTAAAAATCTGTCAATTACAACATATAATTATTAAACTATATCAATTTCATAAAAGACGGAAAGCAATTAAAACTGTATTAATTCAATAAGAAACGTACAATATATGTAGTGAAGAACTCCGTATAACATGTACATGAATTCGTAGAAGAAGCTGTCGACTCTGGATCAAACAGATACAAAATTTTATCTGCAAACATACTGAAAATTTCAAACTTCTGCAAAATTTCCGGTATACCAAAAATTTGAAATTTCCGATATATTATGTAGCGTCTTGGAAGTTTTGAAGATTTTCGTCAAGTTCCTAAATTTTTTTTTAAATCCCCTAAAATTTTAAATTTTTCATTAATCACCATCGTAAATTTACAAACTCAAACAATTTTCGATAAACATATAATTTTAATATTAAAATTTTTGCTATGCGTATCAGAAATTTTGATTTTCATCCATTGACTAATAATAAATTTTTTTGACAAATGTAATTTTTTTAAAGATAAATTATAACCGAGGCATTTTTAGAATAAAAAATATTAGAGAGTGCCAAATATGAGTATAATATGAAGAATGACGGATAAAATACTCAATTTCATTAATCACTTAAGTCCAATTTATCCTTTCTTATTACAAGGCAAACACATCCTCTAGAAATCTTTATTCACAACCGAAGAAAAGAAAATCAGGCTTTCAAAATCACAAATTAATGCAATGTAAAAATAAAATAAAAAGACAGGATAATTAATAATATTGCACATAAAATAAAAAGACAGGGTAATTAATAATATTGCACATGATATACATGCAGTGTCATGAGAGTATTTTTAAAGCTCAACGCTCAATGATGGCGACAGGGATAGTGTCATGCTTCTCATTCTTACTCATGCTTTGTGTGCATATATTTTTCCCAGCTACTATGATTGTTACGTTTGGAATGAAAAAAAAAAACTCTTTTATTTTTTTAAATAAAAACAATTAGCGATAATAGAGAAAAAATAAAATAAAATATATCTATAATTTTACTGTATAAGAACAATACGATAATTAGTGGCCTTTTTAGGTCATTAATTTCTATTTTTATTATATTTATGCCTAGTACACCGTGAAGTTATTTAATTGAGATGTTTGTAATAAATTAATTTTTTAATTAATTAATATTTTTTTGAAGTTTATAAAATATTTACATGGTTTGTTTTGTGTGTAAGTTGGAAATATGAATTTTAAAGAAATTTCACATTCATGTACAGTATATCTGTATCCATGTCACATCTTTACCACATCTAGGGACATTTTAACGAGACATACTGTCTAAGTACTACTTAATATTAAATTAAATTTATTTAAATATTAGATTATATTTGATTAAATTTAATATTTAAATATAATCTAAATTATGTAGACCTAAGTCTAATTAGGGTTATATATAAATAGTTTTAATTTGTATTATTATTTGTACAATTCAATAATATCAATTCTTATTCCTTATTCTCTCTATTCTCTCCTCATTAAAAGTGTCTCACGCGCTAACAAATTAGTATCAAGAGCTTTCGGTTATTGTTCTTGATCGAATTTTCAAGAACTTCACGTCAGAGATCGTGTTTCCAGAGCAAGTAAATCAACTGATGCGAAGATGGCTAGTGATTAGGACATTTCGAATTCTCTTCCAATGCTTGATGACAAAATTGGATCCGATGGAAAAACAGATGCAATCCTTGTTTTGCTTCCATGAAAGTCTAGAAGTAGTTACTGATGGCGTTCATGCGTTGACTGCAAATGCAACCGATGAACAGAAAAAAAATCCACAACGAAGTCAAGAAGAAAGATTGCAAGGCTGCTTATTACATTCAAACGACGGTCGACGCTGCTAACTTCGACATGATTTCTCATGCTGACACGACGAAGGATGCATGGGATATTTGATGAAGTATTATGAAGGAGGTGAGAAGGTCAAGGTTGTCAAGTTACAAACCTTGTATCGACAATATGAGTTATTGTCGATGGAAGGAGACGAAAAAGTTGCAGAATATGTGTCGAAGATTCAGAAACTCGTCCATCTCATGAAGGATTGTGGTGAAACCATAATTGGTAAGATGATAGTTGAGAAGGTAATGAGAATGTTAACCTCTCACTTTGATCATATTATCGTAGCTATTCAAGAATCCAACAAACTTGAAACCCTAAAAGTGGAAGATTTGGTTGGTTCGTTGGAGGCACATGAGATGAAGATTGTCTAAAGAAAAGGAGTTTAGGACTCGATACAGGCACTGCAAGCCCAGTCACAGAAAATGAATGGTGGTTCCAACAAATTCAAAGGCAATGTCGACAAGACTCAGAGAAAGATGTCTTGGTTGAACCCTCACAAGTATCAGGTCGAAGACAGAACTTCTGAATCCTCGAAAAGAGGAGGAGGAATTATCGAAAGGACAAAGAAGATAAAAAAGGTGTGCAGTTCTATAACTGTAAAAAGTGGGGTCACGTAGCCAAGAACCGTTGGTATATAAAAGACAAGGGATCAACATGCATGAACAAAGGAGCAAACCTTGCGCACCAAGATTCAGATGATTCGGAAGGTGGTATGGTGGTTATGGCTGCAGTTGTAGATAACCATGTTGAATTCAAGATCTGGTTTCTTGACTCAGGCTGCTCGAACCACATGACTGGTCGAAAGGAGTGGTTGGCATATTTTGACGAGTCAAAGAAGAGCAAGGTAAAACTTGTTGATAATAGTTCGTTGCAAGAAGAAGGTACTGGCAACATAGTCTTTCAAATGAGTAATGGAGGGAAAGCTATGATCAAAGGTGTGCTCTATGTATCTAGAATGGAGTGAAACTTATTAAGTGTTGGACAACTAGTCTAAAAAGGTTTTTAGTTGTCATGAAAGATGGATTTTTAAAATTGTTCGACATCAAGAATAATTTGGTCTTAAAATCTCTATTGTCGAAGAACAGGACATTTAAGACTATGATCAGTTCAACAGAAGTTCAATGTTTGAAAACTGTTGTCGACCACAAGGATAGTTAGTTGTGGCATTTGAGGTTTGTACATTTGAATTTTCAATCACTTAATCAACTTATTACTCAAGATATGGTTATTGGTATTCCAAGTCTTGATATTCCTGACAAAATTTGTGAAGGTTGTTAAGTCAGAAAGCAACCCAGAAACTCTTTTGTTTCGATTATGCCAATGAGATCATCCTGCATTCTCTAAGTGGTACATTCAGATGTATGTGGACCATTCAAAGAACATACCATTGGTAGAAACATATATTTTGTTTCGTTTGTCGATGAGTTCAATCGAAAGTTGTTGACCTATGTGATCCATAGAAAGGATGGGGTATTCAAAATCTTTAAGAGATTCAAGATACTTATCGAAAACCAGAGTGAGAAAAGGATCAAAGTTCCGCGAACAAATGGAGGTGGCGAATACACTTCGAAGATATTTGAAAAATTCTATATAGAACATGGTGTTGTTCATGAGGTAACTTCTCCTTACACTCCTCAACATAATGGAATTGTTGAAAGAAGAAACATAATTATATTGGATATGGTGAGATACATGCTGAAGCAGAAGAATTTCCCAAAGTCTTTATGGAGTGAAGTTATTTCGGTTGCAGTTTATATCATGAACATATGCCCTACCAAGATATTGAAGAACAAAGTTCCTAAATAAGTATGGAGTGGCAAACGAACATCAATGAGTCATTTGAAGGCGTTTGTCTCGATGTGTTACAAGTATATTCTCGATGCAAGAAAAAGGAAGCTTGGTGACAAGAGTGAACCTATGATTCTGGTAGGATATCATAAAACTGGTGCATACAGGCTATTCAGTCCAATCAATGAGAAGATTGTGTTGAGTCGAGACATTATGATTAATGAAAATTATGCATGAGATTGAAATTCTAGTAATTCAATTAACAAGCCATTGATGACTCTAATTTCTATGAAGAAACTGATGAAGTCAAAGTTAATGGAATTGTTGAGAATCCAGTCAAAGTCGAAGTAGAAGCAGTTGCTGACATTCCTGACATAGCCAAAGTCAAAGAGGATATGGCTAGCACAAGCTCTAGACCTCAACGAAATAGAGTTACTCCAACAAAACTTCATGATTATGAAGTGGTAGGTGATGATGAAGTCACATCAGATGGAAAATTAGTTCATTTTGCATTACTTGCAGGTGCTGAACCAATTAACTATAGTGAAGCTTTGAATATTAAACAGTGGAAGTTAGCTATGTTCGAAGAGTTACATGAAATTGAAAGAAACAACACATGAGAGTTATTCGAATTTCCAGTATAAACAAAAGCTATCGAAGTAAAGTGGGTGTTCAAGTTGAAACACAATGCTGATGGATCGATAGCAAGACATAAAGAAAGATTAGTAGCTTGGGGTTTTCTTCAAAGAGTAGGACTCGACTACTCTGAAGTATTTTCTCCAGTAGCAAGATTGGAGACAACTCGACTAGTGGTAGCATTGACATGTAACCAAGGCTGATTGACATTTCACTTAGATGTGAAATCAGCATTTCTGAATGGTCATTTAAACGAAGAGGTCTATGTCACACAACCTCTTGGGTTTGTAATTCAGAAGGAAGTGAGTAAAGTATATAAGTTTCACAAAGCTCTCTATGGTCTCAAGCAGGCACCTAGGGCATGGAATAAGAATATCGACTCATACTTAGTTGAATTAGAATTTTTCGAATGCAATTTAGAGTATAGTGTATATGTTCAGGTTGTAGCACAAGATATAACAATCACCTGCTTGTATGTCGATGACTTGCTAGGGAACTTGTCAAAGTTCAAAGAGTTGATGATGAAGGAATTTGAAATGTCGGATATGGAAAATTTGTCTTATTTCCTAGGCATGAAATTTAAAATGTTGAAGCAAGGTATGGTGCTACATCAAAGGAAGTATGTCAAAGAAATACTCAAGAGATTCAGAATGGATGATTCGAATCATTCATCCTCACCTGTCGAACCAAATATGAAATTGGAGAAGCATGGAGAGAAAGATAAAGTCAATGTAACTTTGTTCAAGTAAATCGTGAGATCTCTGAGGTATGTGTGCAACAGTCGACCTGATATAGGTTTCGTAGTCGGTTTAGTGAGCAGATACATGAGTGAACCAATGGTGTCACACATGAAGGCTACAAAAAGAATCCTAAGATACTTAAAAGGATCAATAAACTGTGTAATACTATTTCAACGAGACTCTGAAAGAAAAGAAGCAACTGTTACTTATTTTTCAGATGTTGATTGGTGTGGAGATAGGGAAGATCGAAGAAGCACAACTGGATATTTCTTTCAAGTATTTGGTGTCCCAATCTCATTGTGTTCGAAGAAGCAAATGTGGTGGCATTGTAATCGTGTGAAGTTGAATATATAGTAGGATCATATGTTGCATGTCAAGTAATTTGGATCGGATCTGTACTTGAAGAAATGGAGGTCGAAGTGAAGAAACCTCTAGTGTTGCAAATCGATAACAAGTCAGTCATAAATATGGCGAAGAATCTAGTTCTGCATAGAAGAAGTAAACATATTGAAGTGAACTTGAAGTAAGACATTGCTCGAGTGAAGCACAGTTGGCCGGTATTTTCACCAAAGGATTGAAGATCGGGAGATTCCTGAATTTGAGAATGAAATTAGAAAAAATTCAGATTGACTATTTTTAGAGTATGTTCGACAACTTGGATTATAGGGGTGTGTTAAAATATTAAATTAGATATGTTAAAATATTATATTAGATTTAATTAGATTTAATATTTAAATATAATCCAAGTTGTGTAGATCCAAGCCCAATTATGATTGTATTTAAATAACCCTAGTCTATATCATTATTTGTATAATTCAATAATACAAATCTTTATTTCCTTATTCTCTCTATTTTCTCTTCACTAAAAGTGTCTCACGCACTAACAGTTATCTCCCTAAAGCAAAAACTAATATTTTATTCACACACGTTTGTACTGCAATTCACACCTCTACCACATCTGCATACACTTCAACTTGACACATAGCTTAACCACCACTTTATAAGAAATACTTTTAATAAAAGGGGTCGGTCCCTTAGTTAAATAATTGATTCTAATACCACTAATGGATCATGAGTGTGACTTTCATATTGGGTCAAAAACAAAGATACAAGTTAAAACGGTACCACCTCATCACCTAAAACTTTAGTGCATTAGGTTTATGGATCTTCTCACTTATATATTATTCAACCTCCGATTTTCCAAGCAATGTGAGGCTTATAATTCAATTTTATCGCAAAAGTTGGATAATAAATTTTCAGCATGGTTTTTGACATGTAAAAATTCTTGGAGTAGTTTAGCTTTTAGTTAAATATATTCGTCATGATAAAGTATGATAATTCCTTTGAACTACGATTGTTAGTGAAGATAATGTGAATTTTTTTAGAGTTAGATTTAAGTGATAATACTCTTTATGATAGAGTATCAGTTCTTTTAAACTATGATTTTTGGTGAAGATAATGTAATTTTTTTTAGAGTAGTTTAGCTTCAAATGACTATAATCTTTGTGATGAAGTATTATTGTTCTTTTGAGATATTATTATCGGTGAAGGAACTGCGAAAATTCTTAGAGTAGTGTAACTTCAAAGGATTATACTATTTATGATGAAGTATGGTAGTTCTTTTAAAATATAATTGTCGATAAAGACAATATGAAAATTCTTTTAGTGATTTATTTTCAGATAAAGTATATTCATCGTGATGTAATATGATAATTATTTTAAACTATAGTTGTTTATAAAATAATGTAAAATTTTTTGAAAAGAGAAATATAATCTTAAAATAAAAAATTATTTTTAACTATGACATATTACAATTTTATCGATGTAATAAAGAGTTACATATAAACGGAAGGCAAACAAACACTAAGTTGTGCGACTATCCATTTTTGAATGGTAAAATCAAAACTCTTAAAAGTTGTCGTCATCATCTTGTAAGACATAACAATGTTATGCATGAATCTTTGGATTTTCTGTAAAAGATCAATTATATATGGGGCTAGGAAGTAAAAAATGTCAAATGCAATGAAAACATGTTGATTGTCAGAACACACATTCCCATGTTTGACTATTTTACATTAAGTAGCTTTGAGAATTGTTGTCCCACAATAAAATCCTCAGTCTTCTGTTACACTTGTATAGAAATCTCAACCAAGTTCACACATGCATGATTTTCTCCTATCCACTTGTACATTAAAACATTTGCTGATTTAAGTGTCGATTTTCCCTTTTGTGGGCCAGTAAAAAAATTTACATACACCAATTTATTCATAGATACTTCTACCTACCAAAATATATTAGACATTACATCTCTAACAAAGCCATGCCAATATTTGACGTATGGAAATTCCCTACAATAAACTATGTTCCAAAAATATATTCAAACACACTTTAAAATTTTGAGTTTATACGAACATTGCACGACCACTCTATACATATATCACCGTCAACAACAATTATCTACAACACAAGATGCTATATTAACCTGACAATCATCTCAGTCATTACTCACACTTTAATTACACGTTCGTTAATTATCATCTAAACTTTAGTTCGTATGTCTTTAGAAATCCAAGTTCAGTAATTCAAGGCAATAGAATAGATCATGTTTAAATATGGACTTAGATTTTAAAAAAGTTTTGGATGATCTTAAATTTTAAATTTTGACTTTAATATTTTTATTAACAACGATACAGTTTCCACTAAAGACCAACCGATTTTGGTGAGTGTCTTTTTTAAAAAAAGTGTTTATGACATAAAAATAAAATTTGACCATAAAACAGAAATAAAATTTTAATTATTTGCAAATAACACACTTAAATTTTTGTTTGACTGACATACATCATTGGTAAATTATCATATGCTTAACTCATTGTGCGATAATTTTTTAAAACTTTAATATTTAAAGAAATAAAATAAAAATTAATTTTTTTTCAAATAGAGACCACAACTTATGTCTATATCTTTAGACAAGATATTTAGCTAGATATTATTATTTTTGTTTTAATTTTAATTTTTTATAAAAAAAGAAAGAAGCACATTGAAAATTGAGAGGTGGTGTGAGCCCAAGTTTAACCACATTGGCCAACAACCACAATTATTATAGTTGAATAAACAAAAACAAATTCCAAATAGAGACAAAGTATAAGTCCAAAAAACTACGTACTATTTTGTTCCTCCATCACTGATAGGCTTTGAAAGGCTCAACTGGCTGATAGTTACTGAATACTGTATAAGGGCCACACCCAAAATTAGAAACTCACATTAATGAACCTTATACACTCATTAAAACTTTCTATATTTAGTAACCCTTAACATCCCCACTATGGCCTAGAATTCGACACAAAAGATAAAGTTGACACTGTTTTAGCATACCTTAGACCCCACTTTGTTGTGAAAAATTATTGTCACGTGACTATTCACTTTCTTTACCCTTGCTTTTCTTTTTCAACTCTTCCTATTCCAAACACCCTTTGTGGTAAATCTTTCTTCTTAGGGTTTTGTTTTCTTCATAGAGAGATGGTATTGAATTGAAAGATGGTGTTGGTGTTCAATGTTCATATGACTATTTTAATGTTTTTTGAAGAAGCTAATACACTATTCTATTCTAGCAGAAGTAGTGCTAAAATACAAAGCTACAATCCTAACTAAAATAATGTCTAGAAACAAGCATAACAAACAAACCAACCACTATGTTAGATTTGTAAATCAAAATGTTTTTTTTTTATGTTTTAATGGCGCTTAAAATACTATTAAATACTATTAAATGATGTATAAAAAATACTATTAAATTTGGTTATTAGATTTATAGCGTTTGCAAAGTCTTATTAAAGACTACTCTTAAATAATATACTACATCTGTCTCTAATAAAAGACCTATTAAATTTTTTTCTTGTCTATTTTTTTAAGATTTTCTTTAATTTTTAAAGTATATTAGTTATTTTTTCTAAATTATATTATATCTTTTTCTGTAATATGTAATAAATATATTTATATAAATATTAATGATTTATTACTTAAATATATATTTATAAAATTACATAAATAATTAATAAATTTAATATTTTAATTAATTTTTTTTAATTAATATAATTTAGTATACGGAGTCTTATATTTAACGCATAGGTAGTAGTAATTTTTAAAATTCTATTAAACCTTTATGCATGAGTGTTATTTTTCAAATTTATTTGTTTATTAAATTTTTGCTTTTCTAAAAAAGTATGTTAATTAAAAAAACACATACATATATTATATTCTACCAAATTGGGTCGGGTTCTCATCTAGAGTCGATAAGTCTCATCCTAATTATCATCATGTTCATAAGAATAAATTTGAGCTAAAATAGTAAAGACCCAAATCGATTAGAATGGTCTGGGCCAAGGCAAAATAAATTTAACAACACATTCAAATAATGATGATAATGAATGAGAACAGATAAAGAGTAATGACTATAATGGTTATTGAATGATTTTTATAATCTTACATGACTATATAATATAAGGGAGGCTGACATTGAGGAAAAGGAACACATATTTCACATGATTCACTACTCTGAGAGGTTCTTCATGAGTAGATTTATCAATTAGTATATTTGTTATTAAAAGTGTTAAAAATTAAATCAATTTAATAGAAAATTGTAAACCATAATAAACCTAATTGAAATTGTAAATAACTACATTTGATTTGATCTATTTATGCTATATTTTAATTCGGATAATAAACCTAATAGAAAGTTGAATGTATTATACTTTAACTTTACGATTACGAACAATTTTCTATTCTTTACACTTAGGATTTCAGTTTCAGTTTTCTCAAATATCTCATATTATTATCGCGCTTTATTCGCCACATACATCATATCTTTTCTTCTCTAATCTTTATTTTATAATTTCTTTTCACCTTCGTATTTTTATACAAATGTTCCCTCTTCCAAATTCATTTTTATCACACATCTTCTTCTCTAATCTCTCATATGTTATGTTCTTTCTTTTTCATCTTCATTAATCTCCCATCTCTTCTATTTTTTTTATTATAATATATTTTTATATTTTTTATATTTTTTATATTATTATTTTATATTTATTATTCCACTTTTGTCTAATATAATTTTTATATATTAAATGAGAAATTATTGTTCAAATATGTCAAATGGTTGTTATTTGATAGTATATGAATGATTAAATACAAAATTATGTTATCATCTATATATATAGTTTAATAAAATATTTGTAAAAAAATGAATCATCCGAATCAAATCGAATCAAACCGCATTGATTTAATTTGATCTGATTTTTTTTAAAACTCAACCAAACAAAATAAAAAAATATATATTTTCTTTTGCTGTTCAAATTAGCGTCAAAACCGCACAAACTGTATCACAAATATCCTTTTTTTACTATATACATTTGTGTCTACCGTAAGACTAGGTAAAACTGACACAAAGCAAGTACAATAAGTGAATCGATGAAGAAGACAATGTCAACTCTTAGAAATAAATAAATACTAACAAAACAAGAAACCAAGCACTGGCCATAGCATAGAAATTACATTTGAAAAAGTGAGAAAGAAAGTAATGATATTGATTATGCGGTGAGAGTGAAGCAAATACCAATTATAGGGATAGTCAGAATAGCTATGACTCTTGTTTTTTGGTGCAACCTCTAAGGCTAGTGGGAATGATGTTGCTACCAACACCACCTCATCTAGCGGGTCAGTAATGAGTATACTCACCAAATTAAATTGGCTAAGGAAGAAAGTTCCATGTATTTGGATGGTAAAATTTTCAAGGTAACAAAAATGTTTTACTGATAAATTTTGTTGTACGATCAACACCATTCTTCGTGGACAAATTATATGAAAAACATCAAGGATATTTTTAAAAGGTACGATCAAGTTTCTGGGCCAATTATTAATATTGGAAAATTCACCATTAATAATGATTTCACAATAGTTAATTATATTAGGAAACTATATAAAATTTTCCTATATTATCAAATTTATGGAAGAACAAATTAGCATTTCACATGAAAATTTCACAACTCAATTATATTAAAAGTATTTATTAAAATTATCATATGATGATTAGAAATTAGAAATGAAAGATACGAGATTTTTATAGCTAATAAAATAAGAAAGATGCATGATTATTCTTATTTCTTTTTACTATTATTTTTTCTTGTTTCTTCTTTATATTCTCTTTATCTCTTTTCTATTTTGACCAAGGATATTCCACTTGAAGAGTGATTTCAATCGATTTTCACATATTGGTCAAACAACAACGTTTATCAATCTATTATTATAGCAGGCCAACTGAAGATGAGTACAACTTCAGTTTGTCAATTGTCACCACATTTGTTAACATGTCAGCTGGATTCTCATTTCCTTGTATTTTGCTCAATGTTAGTACTTCGTCCTCAATAAGAGATCTAATGAAGTGATAACGAAGATCAATGTATTTTGTTCTTGAATGAAATGCGGAAATTCTTTGTTCGATGTATTGCATTTTGATTGTCATTATACAAAACACTCTTCTCCTACATGAAACCCAAGTCTGTTAATAATCTTTGAAGCCATATTAATTCCTTACTAGCTTTTGTGAGTGCTACATACTCAGCCTTAGTAGTGAATAAAGCAACAATCTTTTATATCTGCGATATCCAACTAACTGTTCCAGTACCAACAGTAAATATATTGTCAGTCATACTTCTTCAGTGATCAACTTCGCTAGCAAAGTTTGCATCAACGTATCCTTGTGCTTTTATTTCTCCTTTTCCAAAGTACAAACACTTCTCTATAGTGCCTCATAGATACCACAAAATCCACTTGACTGCTTCCCAAGGAGCTTTTCATGGATTTGCCATAAACCTGCTTACAACTCCCACGACATAGACAATGTCTGGCCTAGTACAAACCATTACGTACATCAAACTTCATATGGTTGAAGCATATGGAATCTTAGCCATGAACTATGTTTCTTCCTCTGTTTGAGGGAACTGGTCCTTGGATAGAAAAAAATGTCTAGCCAATGATGTGCTAACTGGCTTGGCCTTTCCCATGTTGAATATTTGCAAAACACGACTGATGTACCCTGCTTGAGATAACTACGAAATTCCTCTTAGCTTATCTCTCATGATTTGCATTTCAAGAATCTTCTTTGCTGGACCTAAATTCTTTATGTCAAACTCCTTTGATAACTGCATCTTCAATTTTCTAATTTCATCCATTTTGGACCTGATACTAACATATTATCAACATAGAGTGGCAAAATGATGTAATTAGACTTATATCTCTTAACAAAACAAGAATGGTCGGTATTGCACTTCTGAAAACCTTTCTTATGCATGAAGCTTTCAAACTTCATATACCACTGTCTTGGAGCTTGTTTCAGGCTATACAAGGTCTTCTTTAATCTGTACACCATATTTTGTTTCCCTTCCTCAAAAAAACCTTCAGGTTGGTGCAATTAGAACTCATCGTCTAAGTCTTCTTGAAGAAATGCATTTTTTACGTCCAATTGCTCAAGGTATAGTTCTTTACTGGACACAATACTTAAAACTGACCTGATAGTATTGAGCTTCACAACTAGAGCAAAGATTGATGTGTAATCAACTCCTTCTTTTTGTGAAATTCTTTGACAACTACAGGCTTTGTATCGCTTAGAACCATCATGATCCCCTTTTACTCGACACACCCATTTGTTGTGAAGTTCCTTCTTTCCACTAGGTAACTCAGTTATTTCCCATGTCTAGTTGGAGATTAAAGACTTTATCTCATCTTTCATTGCAAGCTCCCACCTACTAGCATCTGTGGTCTAACATGCTTCTGCATAGTCTTCAGGCTCACCTCCATCATTTAGAAACATGTAGTTCATGTATCTCATATTGGGAACATAAGGTCGAGAAGACCTTATCAATATAGGAGTTGGAGTACAAGTCTATGATGCATCATACTGTTGCTCATTGCATTGTTTAGTTGATTCCTCTAATTGAGGATTCTCAATTATATGACTTTCTGGGATATCATCCACCTCTGCATAAACTGGGTCATTTAATTTTGAGTCATTGGTGGTTGTGTTATGCCTATCTTTGTACATGAATCTTTCATTAAAGGTCACATCTCTAATACAGATCATATTTCTATATCGTTATCCCATAGGTGATAGCCAAACTTATCCTCACGATAGCCAATGAAAGTGCACTTCTTTGATTTTGGATCAAGCTTGTTCCTTCCTTGATCACTTATATGCACATATGCTACACACCTGAAAACTCTAAGATGTGAGAGTTTTACCTCTTTTCTGCTCCATACCTCTTCTGGTATTCTATACTTCGATGGTACCAATGGACCTCAGTTAATTAATAAAGCGGTTGTGTTGACCGCCTCTTCCCAAAACTGCTTTGGTAAGCCTGACTGCACACGCAAGCTTTCGGCTCTTTCAGTCAATGTTCGATTCACAGGCTCAACCACACCATTATGTTAAGGTGTACCTGGCATGATCTTCTGCATTCTGATTCCGTGCTTATAGCATAACTTCTTAAATCTTTTGTCTTCATATTCACCACCATTGCCAGTTCTGAGCTTTTTAATCTTCAGTCCTGTTTGGTTTTCTACCATGGTTTTCCAAATCTTGAAAGCCTCAAATACTCAGAAAATATACCATACCTTTCTAGAGTGATCATCAATAAAGGTCACGGAGTATTTCTTCCTAGATAAGACGATAGTTGGACCCCAAACATCAGAGTGAACAAGCTCAAGCTTTTCCTTTTTTAGGGTTCTCCCATTTGTCTGAAAGCTGACTCACTCATGCTTTCCAAATATACAATCTTCACACATGTCAATTTCTATTGACCTAAGACCTATTAGTTTTATATTTGAGTTCATGATCTTCATCCCTTTCTCACTCATATGGCCTAATCTCTTTTGCCATGGATTGGGACTTTCATTTTTTGCAACTGCAATCAAGTGACCTGCTCCCGCTGTCTTGTAAAGAGTACCACTCTGTTTACCGTGAGAAAATGTCATTGCACCCTTTGAAGTCTTCCATTGATCACCATGGAAGACTGTTGTATAACATTCACTAGCCAACTGGCCTACACGGATTAAGTTCTTTGTCAAATCAAGATTATGTCTTACATTTTTCAATTTCCATTCAGACCCATTCAACTTAATTTTCACTACACCTTTACCTGCAATATCACATGATTTCTCATTATCGAGGTAAACTTTACCGAGGTTTCCAGAGACATAATTCTTAAAGAAGTTCTAAAGGAACACTATTATAGTTTGGTAACGATGGTTTATACTCCATTGTGGTTGTTGGCTATCTATTGACAAATTAAGGAACTGATCATCCTTAATCTGTTGTTGATAGTAGACGAGATCGTGTTGGATGGTGTAGACTTGTCTTGCTACCTTAATGGTGTGTAAAGTGATTGATGTTATATCGTGAGGATAGTCGCTCACCATTTTGTGTGAATTAAAAGAGGAGTGGCTAGGAAAGAGCTGATACATGTTGAACAATTCGGAGTAGCAGGTTTATATGCGAGCTAACGTCACAAAGTGAAAGATTGAGAATATCAAGTGAACAACAATTTTATGGTGGATGTTAACGAAATTTTGAAACTAGATTGAAACTTGTAAACCATATATTTAATGGAAATTTTAATGAGGGAGGTGCCTTAAGATGGACGATCAGAGTTGCGTAGCTGAAGTGTGATGTGGCGTAGTTTCTATGCATGTACGACTCGTTAGAAGTGAAGGACTAAATATCCGAAGCCTATGAGAAGGATATATCTTGATCTACATGTTGATTTGGTGGATTGTTGATATAGGGATCATGTGCCAGGGTATTGTGTTTTCTCGTAAATATTTGCTGATTTATAAGGATATTATTGTGGTTGTTGGTCGATGGTGAGTTGTGTGTATATTTGTTTAGTTATACTGTTAAGTTGATGTTATAATGATTTTATTCCCGTTGTTGAGATGTTGTTGTTGTTTACCGTAAAGGATGAATAATACTCCTTAATATGACGAAGTTGATTATGTTGGCTATGTTGATGTCACTATAAGGGTGATGCGATGATATGAATAGAGTTGTTGATATTTTGTTAATAATTGACGTATATATATATATATATATATATATATATATATATATATATATATATATATATATATATATATATATATATATATATAGGAATGAAATTGTGTATGTGTTTTGGTGTTGAAAATGTTGTTAAGATGATAATGTGATGTTGTATATCCAAGTATAAGTGTGTTACCACTTTAAATATTGATATGTCAAAATATTGTTGAAGTGGTTGATAAGTTGTTAACGATTATGTCGTGAGGGTGTTAAATGATTAGCATGTGTGTATTTGATTTAAATGGTGTTGAGTTATTGTTATATTGGGAAAGTAGTGGTCGAAGTGTTGCCAAACGTGACTTGGGGATCAGAGAGTTAGATGCAAAGTTCGCATTAAGAGTGGCAGTATCAAGTAGATTTTCGAGGACGGAAATATTCTAAGTAGGGGAGAGTTGTAACGCCCGATAATTTAATTAATTATTTAATTAAATTACTTTTCAAATTAATTGTTGATGTTGTGAAATATTGATTTAAGTTGTCATGTTGTTAGTTGATTATTTCGTTTATTAAGTTGTAGAAATGATATTAGAATAATACTAGATTTATTATATGAGCTTAATTAATGGTTGGTGGTAGTAAAAGTGAGGGTGTTGAGATTAGACCCAATGGAATTATTGAGAATAATAGTGTTATTATATTGATTAAGTTGAATAAGAAAAAGAAATTAGATGTGACAGTTAGGAAAATAGGTTTTGTCAAGTAGAAGAGAAATAAGGTTTGGAAGAGAGAAAGAGAATGTAGAAGTTGCAGAGAAAAGGGAAGAGAGGAAAAGTTAGGTTCGATCGAAGAATTGTAGAGCGGTCTCCAATCTAAGGTATGGGTGGTGTTCTGACTCTATAATAGGGTATGTGATGAGTGGTATGTGAGATTAGGTTTGTAGAATTGTTTCTGTTTGTGTTTGAAATTTATATATTATTGTTTGATGTGGGGAATCAATGAATTAGAGATGAATAATGATGCTCAAATAATGTATAATTGATGTAGAAACATAGGATGATAATAGATGATGATTACCTATGATTTGATGATGTTTTTAGACCCATAATATAGTGAAATCGCAGTAAATCGCAGAAAAATTTAGCATAAAACAACATGAGTCGGCTCATGTAGAAGACAGGGTCGGCTTGAGCATAGCCGAGAGGCAGAACCTCTCTATCAAACAGATATGAGTCGACTCATTGGGTCGACCTGAGCATACCCGAGTGACATCCAATTTTTGACAATTTTGTAACAGCCATAACTTTTGAACTGTAACTCCGTATGATGCGCCGTTCAAAGTGTTGGATAGCTAACATGATGAACTATATTTATAAAGAGTAAAATGAAGGATAAGAAGGATAATTATAGTACCCAAGTTAGGATATAGTTAGTTTCCCCGTGTTGAATCGCTATGATGTTTTGTGGTGATGAAGTATGATGATGACATGACGATCATATGATAATGCTTGGTTCATAATAATAATATTAATAATAATGATAATGTAGTATTATAGTATAATAATTTGTAGAAGTTTTGTAATTAGAAATAAACATTTAGATTATTAATTAACCGGAAATAGTTGAAATAGTCCGAATAATTACGCAGTTTGGTTGTAGTAAATTTTGGTTGATTCGTGGTATCGTGTTCTTTGTTGAAAAATGTGAATTTGTAGGTGATGTTATATATTGTTAAATTTCCTCTATTTATGGGAAAATATTAAGTTGTAGGCTTATAACCAATGTTGAATTGTTGTTGTTGTTGAGTTGTTGTTGAATGGTTTATGTTGTAGTTGTTGTTGTACTTCATAATGTTGTCAAATACATAGCATATCAAGTTGGAGCTGATGCTCGGTAAGTTGGCCTGGATTGGTAAATTAAGTTGTAGGCTTATGCAAAAGTTGCGTTAATTATTGTTGTTGAAACATCAAGTTGTAGGCCTATGGCCAGTGTTAAATTATTATTAAGTTGTTGTTGAATTGTTGTTAAGTTATAGTTGAATTATTGTTGTTGTTGAATTGTTGTTAAGTTGTAGTTGAATTTTTGTTATTGTGTTGTTGTTGAATTGTTGTTAAGTTGTAGTTGAATTTTTGTTATTGTGTTGTTGTTGAGTTGTTATTAAGTTGTAGTTGAATTGTTGTTCCTGTGTTGTTATTGAAATGGTTGATGTTGTAGTTGTTGTTGTAGCATGCATAACATAACAAGTTGGCCTGGATTGACAAAAAGTTGAAGTTGAAGGTTTACGCCTTGTTGATTCCTCTATTAATTGGTAATTTCTAAGTTGGGAGTTCTGCTCTGTTTTTAAGTTGGGAGTTCTGCTCCGTTGGTACCACATGCATGTGCATTATAACTAGTCGCATTCCATGTTGCATATTTAAGATGTTATGTTGTTGACTTGTGATGATTGATGTTTGTTGAAAGTTGTGAAGTGGTGATTTTATATAATCTGATCTCATATATTGTTTATTATACACTCAATTATATAGTTCGATATCTCACCCCTTCTGTTTGAATGTTACCCTATTTTGGTAACGTGCAGGTAATCCAAAATGAAGGTTGTTTACCTTTAGTAGTTCGAGTCAGTGTTGTCACTCTGATACATAACACTCGGGGGGATGAATGCTTGTTGCTTTATTATTGATTTTACTTTTGTTGCTGAATTTTAAGTTGTTTTCATTAAGCACTGGTTGTTTTGAAGTTTTTTTCGGTTGGACAAAGATGTTATGTCATTTGAGTTGAAAAATTGTGATTCCGCTGCTTAATTATAAAAGTTGTTTTATTTTCAAAGAGTAGTTTACGTTGCTATTGGTCCATCCAAGTTTTAAGTGTTATGTATCTATTTTATATGCGATTAAATATCGTTGTTATAAGTTGAAAGTGTAACATCCTATTTATATGTCAAAATTTTATAACTCTGATTTTATTAATATTCGCCGGGTAGGAATGAGGTGTTACATTAGTGGTATCAGAGAAGGTCGGTCCGTCCAACCAAGTTGTTGAGTCAGTAGAGTAGTGTGATAGTTAAATATTTTCGATGTGTTGTTTTTTAGTACGTGACATGTGTGCGAAACACTGTCGGTACTTGTTTGCTTTTCTAATTGATTGTATGCAGGAGTTGGTTTGAAGATAAGTGGGGGAGAAGCTTTGCTTATCGAATATTTTTAGGTTGTAAGATATTGGTTCGGTATGGTGACAGTGCAAGTATTGCTGAAGTTTTGTTGTTTCTCGAATCCGAAGGTGACATGGATTAAAGATTTTGTTTGTTAATCAAGTTGGAATGTCTTGAGGGAGGATAATCAGACATTGTTGATGTTTACTTCTCAAAGGATGAGGAGAAATGTAACGGTTGTTGATATACGAGTATAGTGTAAATCCATGATGTTTCTGAAGGTGATTGCTAAGTAACAAGGGTAATTTTTAGAAGATGGGATTTAGAAAGTTGTGATGTTTCAGCATTGCTGGTGGAATGTGAAGTTGTCGGTTTGAGTAGCCCTTGCATAAGATGTCGATGTTTGAACGATGATAGAGTAACATATTGTTGTAGACCTTATCGTGGGATCCTTGTGAGTGATTGTAAAAGTTGTTGAAGTTGTTGGAATGTTTTGAATTGCGAGTCAGAGTCGGAAATGCGAGGAGATGAGTATTGTTGTACCCCAAAATTTGCCCTCCCATTTCATCAACATTTTCTCATCCTAAGACCCTTGAAGCTCAAGATCAAGTTAGGGTTTTGCTCTGCTCAAGACTTCTCCTTGCACTGTTGACCCAAATTAGGGTTTGTGTTTGCACAAAGATGTTTTGACCTAAAAGGCCCAAAGTTACTTTCATGCTTCATGTTGGACTCACAAGTTTATCCATACCAAGTTTCAAGCCCTGATTCCAATCTTTGCCCAGTCAATTGGACAGTTGACCTAGAAATCAGCTGTATTGGGGAAAAAGTCAACTGTGGTCAATTGACAGTCAAACCTCATGATTTTTGACCCATCAACATTATGAACTCATATGGACCATTTGATCAAGTTTGGATCACAATTCCCCAAGAAATTTGATCAGATCACCAAAAGGGCAAAATGGTCATTTTTAGGGTTTTGACTGCACAAAGGCAATTTTTGACTGTTTGACCTAACCAATGGAAATTCAAGCTCAAATATGGACTCAAGGACTCAATGGAATTGTCTTGACATGTTCAACAAGTTCAAAAGATCCCAAATGCACAAGATTGACAGATGAATTTTCCAGTCAACTGAGCCAAATTTGACTGTATACTGAAAAGTCAAACTTTGACTTTTTGGTCAAAATCAAGTGTCAAGATTCATTTTTCATCAAGACATGTCAAATTATGAAACTTGTTCATCAAGAAATCAAAAATCACAAATTAGGGTTTGAAATGAAAATTTTTCATAACTTAGAATTTTTCTAAATTATGAAAATCCCTAATTTTTTCCTAACTTTGTCCCATTTTTTCATCAAGATACATTTGGATTCAAGGAAAACTCAAAACATGAAAGTTATAGTCCATTGCAAAATCTACAACTTTGATTCACAAATTTTCCTCAAAAGAAGCTTTTAGTTCAAGTTATGATTTTTGGAACAAGGGTGCAAAACATTCTTAACTTAGAAAAATTTTGACCTATTTTAGGCAGGATTTTCCCCAACTTCATGGCCACTTTTCACATGCTTCCACTTGTAATTTCAACTTGCATTACAAATATGGATTGTAGTACACATTCCAAGCTTTCCAAATTGTCCAAGAACTTCTCAAACACCCTTGTGGTTAGGGAGAATCGAATTTGACAATATGGGCAAAAGTCACTTTGATTCATGGCCAAATGCATGTTCATAACTTGGGCATTTTTGAAATCAGCATGTGCAAGCTACATTACAGGCCTCTAATCGCATTTACACTCAAAAATTAAATGCCAATCCATTGTGTGCTAGCATTATTCTATGCATTTGGTCATTACATGAATGATTAGTCCATAATTAGAAAAAGCACATTATCCATTTTTGAAAAGGTGAACTTTATGTCAAGTTTACAATCTATGAGGTACAATGCATATCTTTGAGGCACAAGTTATTAGACATATCCCACTGATCAAGACAAAGCTTGGCAGCATGTTTAGGGGGCCTGCATAAGCTTGTAACTCAACTTGTCATTTTTAACTTAAGATAGAAGAAACATTGCATAACTGATAACATCTCTCATTGCTGCAACAACAAGCCAAGACAAACTTTCTCCATACTTTCCATACTCCCTAACAGACCTAAAACACGAGCCTTTAACCCTTGATCCCTCCTCATACAGAAAATCACCATTTTGCTGCACAAAACAGGGCATCCCTGCAGTTTGAGTGGCACAGCTCATTTCCATCGTGCATTTTCATCCAAACCACTTCATACACCTTCCATAACATCCATACAAACTATTCCAAGCATTGAATTGGAACTGTAACAGCCATAGCCAAGTGTGCCATTTTCATTTTTCTCTCTTGCAGGTTGACTTCCATGGAGTGATTCAGCAAGATTCAAAGCACACCAAGCATTGGAGAAGCATCCCTGAACTTCAAGCAAGCTGTACAAGTCCTCACATTGCCTTGAAAGTGCCTCCATTGTCATACACGATCCAATCTGAACAGGTAAGTTCATGGACTTCTATCTCTCAATCTAGGAAGAGTTAGGTTTAGGTTTATGAATGAAAAATGTCATACTCATATCCCTGAAGCCACCCATATCCTCACTTTCCATTTATATTGCATATGCTGAGAGAATTTAAGACCTGAACATTGACAAAAACTTAGGTCAGAAATTGGGGGAGAAGAAATTCTCTCTCATTTATGAGAGTTAGATCATGTTTTTTATATGTATGAACTCGTGACATGATGCTCTATAATGTTTGTGTTGTAAGTTCTTGTTAAAAGTCAAGGAATCAAGAGATAACAGGGATGGAAGGAAGCGCACGTTTTTTTATTTGAAACTGTCTGGAGGTTGAAGACAAGCTTGCTTTGGGCTGGACTTGTTTCTTTCTTCTATTTGCACCATCTTTTTACACATGCACCCCCTGGCCCATTTTGAGATATATTTGTCATATTTGATTTTTTCCTTTTGATTTTGATTTTATATTTTTATCCAAACATGAAAAAACATTAAAAATATTTTTCTCACATTTTTTGCATTTTATTTGGTATTTATTTTGTTTCATTTAGTTTATATGTAAATAAATATATAATATACTTTTACTTAAAATACTTAAAATAATACAAAATACATTCTATTTTCTGATTTTATTTTATTTTATCTTTTGAAAACATGTTCTAAAAAAATATACTTTTTTTTTTGTAAATATCAAATATTTTATTTTTGTACATATTTAATATATTTAGTAAATATAATAAATACTTATATATTTATTAGAATATTTAGGATAAAGATACAAAAATAATACATTTTTTTATTTTTATTAATATTTAACCTCAAAAATACTTTTTTTTACAAAATACTTTCTTTTTATTTATTTTTTGTACATAATTAATAAATATTGCATATATTAAATAATTAATACATTTTATTTAGCAAATTAGGGTTTTTGCCCTAAATACATAAAAATATCCAAAATTATTCATTCTTATTTTTGTTTATTTGTCACATGAAAAATACCTTTTACATACATATAAAAATCATTTTTTGCATCTTGAATATTTATTTTATTTTATTTAATTATTGTGCAATTAAATACCTTGTAAAATTTCAATTTGGATGTAATAGTTAGATTTAAATTTCTTGCTAAAATATCCCCATTTGAACATTTGTACCCCCCATCCTATAATTATGTTGTAATAGTTTAGGACTTTAAATTTCGCATTTAAAAGCTTTCTAAATATGCCATGATAGACTTAGGGTTTGTATGCAAAAAAATCAACCAAACAAATAGCTTGACCTAATTCAAGATAAACAAGCATGAAAATGGACAACACCCATCACACTTGCACCCCTAGGGATACTCCACTTGTTTCCTTCAATAATGGGCCATGTTGCATGTTGGGTGTCTTTGGCAAAATAAAACAATATCAAATGATCATAGTCCCTCGATGACGCTTTTGAAAGTTGCCTAAAAATGATCAAGTCCCTTAAAGGAAAAGTTGCCAAAGACACTTGGCACCATTGCAATCATGGTCTAAACGATGACCCGCGCCCGTCCCGCTCACATCCTAATACAAGATTGTCCACCAAATACAATGGTGGAACAAAATTGTTAAAAGGGTTAAAACATAGCAAAGATCTTTGAGAAATTTAGGGTAGATAGCTTTTGGTTACTTGCCAACTTGCAAAACAAAAACACTTGCCTATTTTTCAAAACACACATCACAACACACTTTCAAAACAACTTTCAAAAACATTGAAAACTTTTCAAAAGACATACATCTTTGTATACATCCCAACATGGATCATTACAAAGGTTGCCACCACATTGGCCTCTTTTCAAAACATTTTCAAAACCCACACACAAAGCACCATTTCAAACAATTGAAAGCACCATTTCAAACAATTGAAAATCAAGGCAAGTGATCTAAGAAAGTAACTAAGAGCCCATGGATAACCATGGATATAAAGGGTGCTAATACCTTCCCTTTCTATAATCTACTCCCCGAACCCAAGAAAACATCTCAAAGGTTTTTGCTGTGCTTTTTAACCTTTCCTTAGGATAAAATAAAAAGTCGATGGCGACTCTTGCTTAACCGAAATATTTGCGAAAACAAACGCAAAACCTCAAGTCAGTTCTCCCACCGTATCACAGAACTGGCGACTCTTCTGGGGAAAATTTTAAAGTGGAGTAACCTTAGGGCTTAGATCACCCTCTTGCATGACTAATTGTTTGCTTTGATTGCTTTATATCTTGGCTCTCTTGTTTGGGTTTGCAATCCTACACCCAGATTTGGGGAAACATTCATAGATAGCAATACGTTGTGGAAACTGTGCGGGGTATACCGACACGGTTGAAGCAATAGCTATATTAGTGCGACATATTTGTGAGTACCGGTAACCCTTGAGTTCAATCAAGGAGAGTACGGGGCCGCTGAGTGATGTCACTAAGCATTAATGACCTAGAACCTTACTTGACCATCTTGGCCTTTCATTAGGGGTAGTGAGATGACCGGCTTTGGTGCAGTCCGAAGTTGGTAGATACTCGATACTACACTCATTGAGGGTTGTTTTCTTGGAATATTTTGGTTGCTAGTTAAGTGGCTAAACCAAACAATGAACATGGAAAGCAATCCAATGATATTGAGCTCCTTAGAACCCGGTTACTATTTATAGGACAGGTTTTTAAGCCAACTACACTCAAGAGGGTACTTACCTATGAAACCCCATTGCAAGCCTGAAACTAGGGTTTTGTGTGAATTGTTTGTACATATGTTTGTGCATGCATCATGAACATCATAAAGCATCATATGCATTCACTAACCATTTCAAGGGTTTAGATCCTTATCTTTGTTCTTGTTTTGTAGGTCATGGAAATTCTTCGCAGGAAAACTATCCAAGTCAACCTTGTGAGAATCCCTCCTCAACTCAAGGAGCTCACATCCAGGATTCCCGAGAGCTCTTCCTTCAGTGAAAGACATGGTAGACTGCTCAGCCTAGTCAACACCAACATTGAAGAGGACATGGTAAAGGTGTTGTTCCAGTTCTTTGACCCCATTCACCATTGTTTCACTTTCCCCGACTACCAGTTGGTGCCAACTTTGGAGGAATTTTCTCAACTCCTGAGAATTCCTATCCTTAATCAACTACCTTTCAACAGTACGGAAAAGGAACCAAAGCCTGAAGATGTTGCTCAAGCACTACACTTGCAACCATCTAACATCAAGGGGCATTGGGAAACTAGAAGTGGTGTCAAAGGCTTCTTGGCAAAATTCTTGTTTGAGAAGGCACAAGAGTGTTGGAATTCATTGGATCTACAAGCCTTTGAAGAACTTGTGGCACTCCTCATTTATGGGTTGGTCTTGTTCCCAAATCCTGACCAGCTTGTAGATGTCAACACCGTCAAGATCTTCTTATCCCGGAATCCAATACCAACATTGCTTAGGGACATTCTTCACTCATTTTACACACGAACAATGAGAAAGAGGGGTGTTCTCATGTGCTGTACTCCTCTCCTTGCAAGGTGGTTTATTTCGCACCTTCCACAATCTGTCTTGAAGAATGACCAAGGCTTAAGGTGGTCACAACGGTTGATGACCCTCACTTACTCTGATGTACATTTGTGTTCTCGGTCCAGAGAAAATGTCATCATAGTCGATCGTTGTGGAGAGTTCCCTAATGTTCCATTACTTGGCATTAGGGGAGGCATTACCTACAACCCTTGTCTAGCTTTGAGGCAATTTGGTTATGCACGGAGGGATGGCCCTCATGACATGCTGATTCCTGACCTAGTTCTTGACTTCGACAACGATGCGCAAGGACTTCGCCAAAGATTCATCAGAGCTTGGAGGATGCCTAACAAGGTAGATAGCAAGACACTGGGGCACAAGAACTCCATCCCTATTGAGCCTTATCTCAAGTGGGTACGAACCCGAGCCCAGAGTCTAATGATGCCTTACCCTCATGTTCTCCCTGTGATTAAAGAGCCCGTTAAGGAAGGAGAGGTTCCATACACCATCCTATATCCTGACATGCCTACATCGTGGGAGGAGATGCAGAAGAGTTGGATCCAACTCAAGGAGGAACGGAACACTTTTAAAGCCAGCTTCTACGCCAGTGAGAAGAAGGTTTTGGAGCTTACCCGCCGACTCCATGAGGAAGAGACCCTCAACACCTACATCGCACCAAAGAGGATGCGCAACGTCTTTTTACCTTGAGAAGTTTTTTGTAATATTTGGCCCATGGGGCATTTATGTACTGACAAATTTCTTCTTATTAATATGACGTGCGTTCTTTTTGTTTGCAAAAATTTTGAATTTGCTAAATCCTTGAATGCATTGCATACATAAGCATATCATTCATCATGCGCATAAGCAGGTCTCTACACCAGGTTTCCTTATCTTTCTGCTGTTTATTTCAGTAAGATGGATCTCGAACAGACGGTCAAGGACTTGCAGTCTCAGAACTCACAATTTCAACAACTCCTGATGACCTTGGCAAAGGGTCAGGAGGATCTGAAAGCCCTGCTTGGGAACAAAGAGCAAGTGAAGAAGAAGAAGAAGAGAATCGGGGTGGCTACCCTAGGGAGAAGGTTTGAGGGTGAAGCCAGAAGAGTGCTTGAATTTCCCCCTACATCTGAAGAGGGAACCAGTAAAGGGAATGCGGCTGTGGTACCTTCTGAATCCGAAGTTGAAGAAGAGGAGGCTGAAGAGGACGAAGACTACTCTGATCAACAATACCCGCCCGCCGATGATAAATACAAAGGCTTAGAAGACAGGTTGGCAGCTATGGAGCTGCAGAGAGTTCCCGGCTTAGATTTCGAAGATTTGGGATTAGTTGCTGGAATTGTGATCCCCCCGAAGTTCAAAGTGCCAGTTTTTGCAAGATATGACGGGCTATCCTGTCCAAAGATGCATCTCAGATCATATGTAAGAAAGATCCAACCTTACACTGCAGACAAGAACCTATGGATCCATTTCTTTCAGGATAGCCTTTCAGGGGCTCAACTCGAATGGTTCTATCAGCTGGATGGAGCCAGTATCCGAAACTGGGAGGACTTGGCTACTGTGTTTTATAAACAGTATCAGTACAATTCTGACCTCGCTCCCACGCGTACCCAACTTCAGGGTATGTCACTGGGGACGGGCGAAGGATTCAAGGAGTATGCGCAAAAGTGGAGAGACCTGGCTGGCAGAGTGCAGCCACTGCTGACTGACCGTGAACTTGTTGACATGTTCCTGGGGACCCTGTCTGGTCCGTTCTTCAACCATCTGATTGGTAATTCTTCTGCTGGGTTTACAGATTTGATCTTAACTGGTGAGAGAATAGAAGCTGGTATCAAGTCGGGGAAGATACAGAAAGGTGCCTCCGCGAGTACTGAAAAGAAGCCCTTCAAGAAAGAAGCCAGTGCTGTTTATGGTCCCAGAAGAAAAATTAAGCCGGAACGCCGCCAAGATGTCAATGCATTGGTAATCTCAAAGCCTGCTGCTGCTCCTCAGCAATACAACCAACCAAGGGGTGAGAGACCCAAAAGGAAGTACACTCGGCTCAGCATGACCCTGTCTCAGGTTTTGCCGCAACTACTGTCAACCAATCTGGTAACTGTCAAAGAAGCTCCAAAGGTAGTGAACACAGCTTCTCCAAAGTACAACCCCAACGCCCGTTGCGCTTATCACTCTGATAGCCCGGGGCATACTACGGATGATTGCTGGGCTCTGAGGAATAAGGTTCAGGACCTTATTGATGCTAAAGAAATACAGTTTGAGGCGCCCGAAAGGCCCAATGTTGTGACTGCTCCCATGCCCCAGCATGGAGTGAATGCTGTGGAAGAAGACCGGTATGTAGCCTCCGTGGAAGAGATTGTTACTCCGTTGACGACTGTCAAAAGGAACCTATTGCTAGCCGGTTTATTTCCGGGATGTAGCAAAGGTTGCCTTCTTTGTGCTGTTTCACCTGCTGGTTGTCCCTTGCTGAAGTCAGGCATCCAAAGCCTGATGGATAGCAAAGAGATCTTGTTCGAGAAAATTGCTGTTCCTGCTATCCCTACCGAAGAAGTTTCTATTGTCACTATTTTCAACAAACCTCATAAGGCTCCTTCGAAGAAGCCTGTCAAAATCATGTCCACTCAGAAGATTGCTCCTATCATCATTACTGTTCCGGGACCCCTCCCCTATACATCCGACAAGGCTGTCCCATGGCATTATGGGGCAGATGTTTATGTGCTTGGAGTAAAACAAGAGTTTGATACTAGTACTGGCATCAGTAACATCACCGGGCCTGCCAAAATTACTCGCAATGGTAGGCTACTCTCACCAGATATTGCGCCACCAGCTATTCAGAAACCTCTTATCATCACACCTGCAAGTGTGCCTGTTCCCCTTCCTAATTAAGTTCCTGTTTCTACCCCTGCCGCCGAGTCATCTGACGCTCGGGGCAAAGGGATGGCTACTGATTTGTCTGCCCTAACGGAGGCACCGAAAACGACCACTGTTGAGGCTTCCCAGCAAGAGATGGAAGAGATCCTCAAGATTATCAAGAAAAGTGATTTCAACATAGTTGAGCAGCTGGGGCACACCCCATCGAAGATTTCTATGCTATCACTATTGTTGTGTTCAGAGGCCCACGCCAAGGCTCTGATCTCCTTCCTGAAGACGGCCCATGTGCCACAAGAAACGTCTGCTGATCAATTTACTAATTGTGTGGCCAACTTGACTGTCGATAATGGTTTGGGCTTCTCTGACGCCGATCTGACTGCCAAAGGAAAGAACCATAACGACGCCCTGCATGTCTCCATTGAATGCAGGGGCACTACTCTTGCCCATGTGTTGGTATACATCGGTTCTTCATTGAATGTATTGCCCAAGAAAGCTTTAGACAGGCTGGATTGTGAGGGTTTAGAGCTCAAGCCTAGTAACATTGTTGTCCGGGCCTTTGACGGTTCGAAAAGGATGGTACATGGTGAAGTTGACATTCCAATCAGGGTTGGTTCTCAAGTTTTTGATTCAACTTTCTATGTGATGGACATCCGTCCATCCTACTCTTGTTTGCTGGGTCGTCCATGGATCCACAAGGCTGGAGCTGTGACCTCCACACTACATCAGAAGCTTAAGTACCCAGTCAGAGGAAAGATTGTGACAGTTCAGGGGGAGGAAGAATATATGGTCAGCCACCTAAACTCGTTCCGGTACATAGAGATGGATGGGGAATTCATTGAAACCCCCTTTCAACACTTTGAAGAGGTGCCTCAAACACTGGCATCAGCTGAAGCTGTGATTGAAGACCCTCCTTTGAAGATGGCTTCCTTAAAGGATGCTCGGACTATTATTGAGAAGGGTGAGTGTGCAAACTGGGGCCGACTTCCTGACTTTACTCCGAAGACCGACAAGTTTGGTTTGGGTTTCACTGCAGAGGCTCAGAGGGCTGTTCGTAAGGCAAGGATTGAAGGACCTCCTGTGTTCATCACCAACCCGGGAGTGAATGCTATTGAAAACGACGTGGAGGAATCTGAATTCGACAGTTGGATCTACCCAACAACCGACAGTGGACCAAGCAACTGGACTGCCAAAGACTTCACACCTATTACTTTTGTCACTCAATAATGAACTCTTTTGTTTTCAATTTGTAACAAACAATATGTTGAAACTTTTATGGCTCGATGTCCTACCCGGGGCACCGTAGCTTCATTTGTGAGGGCTTTTGTATGACATTTTCATATATCATTAATCAAAACATTGGACGTTTGTTGCATTTCAAAATCTTGCGCTCCTTTTCTTTCTTTATTATATATTGCAAAACAACTATATTTACACACACTCACTTATACAGGTTCCAATCCACTCTGGATCTCACTGGTAACGACTCTGCTACTGCCAGTTATGACTTCGAAAATCCGATCAACTTAGCCGAAGACGAAGGTGAAGATGATTGCGAAGTGCCTGGTGAACTTGCAAGACTGCTACTCCAGGAAGAGAGGGCCATTCAGCCACATGAAGAGCCAGTGGAAACGGTAAATCTGGGTACTGAGACAGACAAAAAGGAAGTCAAGATTGGTGCCAATCTAGAGCTCAGTGTGAAGCAACGGTTGATTCAGATGCTGTATGATTATGTGGAAATCTTTTCCTGGTCTTACGAAGACATGTCTGGGTTGGATACCGACATTGTGGTTCATCACCTGCCTACCAAGGAAGATTGCCCTCCGGTAAAACAGAAGGTCCACCGTATGCGTCCAGAAATGTCCGAGAAAATCAAAGCTGAGGTTATGAAACAATTTGATGTCGGGTTTCTAGCAGTGACTTCTTACCCTCAATGGATTGCCAACGTAGTTCTAGTGACGAAGAAAGATGGTAAGGCCCGAATGTGTGTTGATTACAGGGATTTGAACAGGGCCAGCCCTAAGGATGATTTCCCTCTGCCTCATATCGACGTTCTGGTTGACAATACTGCTCAGCATAAAGTTTTCTCCTTCATGGACGGCTTCTCCGGTTATAATCAGATCAAGATGGCTCCTGAAGACATGGAGAAGACCACTTTTGTTACTCAGTGGGGCACCTTTTGCTACAAGGTCATGCCTTTTGGGTTGAAAAATGCCGGGGCAACCTACCAACGTGCCATGGTTGCTTTATTTCATGACATGATCCATCATGAAATTGAAGTATATGTCGATGATATGATTGCAAGGTCCCAAACTGAGGAGGAACACCTTGACCATCTACGGAAGCTGTTTGACCGTCTGAAGTTGTACAAGCTGAGGTTGAACCCGAACAAGTGCACCTTTGGGGTAAGATCTGGAAAATTGCTAGGTTTCATCGTAAGCGACAAAGGCATTCAAGTGGACCCTGCCAAAGTGAAAGCCATACAAGAGATGCCAACTCCCAAGACAGAGAAGGAAGTCAGAGGCTTTCTAGGACGACTGAACTACATTGCCCGATTCATCTTGCATCTAACTGCTACCTGTGAACCAATCTTCTAGCTACTGAAGAAAGATCAAGTAGTACGTTGGAACGATGAATGTCAGGCCGCTTTCGAAAAGATCAAAGAGTATCTCCAAGAACCACCCATTCTTATGCCACCGGTTGAAGGGAGACCTCTAATCCTATACTTGACAGTACTTGACAACTCAATGGGGTGTGTGATGGGACAGCATGACGAGTCTGGCCGAAAAGAGCACGCTATTTATTACCTTAGCAAAAAGTTTACCGACTGTGAGACCCGGTACTCACTGCTCGAGAAAACTTGCTGCGCTTTGGTATGGGCTGCTCGCCGGCTGAGACAGTATATGTTGACTCACACTACTCTGTTGATTTCAAAAATGGATCCAATCAAGTACATATTCGAAAAGCCCGCCTTGTCCGGAAGAATAGCAAGATGGAAAATGATCTTGACGGAATATGACATCCAGTACACGACTCAGAAAGCAATCAAGGGAAGTGTATTGGCATACCATTTGGCACACCAGGCAGTGGATGATTACCAGTCGATGAACTTTGAATTTCCAGACGAGGACATCATGGTAGTAACTGATTGTGAAGTACCTGGACCGGATGAAGGACCTGAGGAAGGATCCCGATGGTCTATGCACTTTGACGGAGCCTCGAACGCTTTGGGTAATGGTATCTGTAACACCCCTTCTAAATACCCAAATTAAAGGTAAAGATTAAAATCAGAGAAATAAAATTGCACGGAAGGGATGCCACAACACACATCACATTCCAAAGTTTTTAAGGAAAAACAGACAGGGTATGTTTGAAAGTATAAGCATTCCAACACATAACAAACATACTATAAATATTTACTTCATTCTCTCGTGCAAACGCAACGGAGTTTCATAATTTCACATCATCTCTATTTATGGAGGAATCAAAACATAATTCAAGGCATCAAGCCATCATAATTCACATAAGCATATATTATCAAGTCTCACATATACAAAACATCATATACACAAATAAGGATTATATACATCATAATCCAAATACAAAATAATCGAGTTCGACACTAATAGGTTCCCCCCCCCCCCCATGTGTTACTACCAGAGCATCGACTCGACTCTAATCAAATAAAACAGATTGCAATCCAATGCATCCGTTAGCTAGCGCCTGGCGCTACCGTCCTCGGTACCTGCACAATGCCATCAAAAGCATTGGCCAACAAAAGGGTAAGAATTCCAATAATCATATAACATATAATTTTAAGTAAAGGAAATGGCAATAATTAAAGCAATACATAATGATCATGTTCATTTTATCACCTGTAGCATCCTTACTCAAGGAGTCCATTTCCAACACATTAACCATGTAAACCGATTATACGAATACTCACATCCTTGGCACATAACCATAATTCAAACAACAACAATATTGGCACATAATCAAACACATCAACACACATACATATCATGCACAATTATACATGTGACTCACAACACGACTCAACGTATGCAAATGCGGTACCGACTCGTGGACCCAAGGTTCCACCACCTATGTTTCCATTCCGGATCAAGGTCACTACGTCTTTTCCCACAATAGGGTCACCGTCTAGATATTGTGGACCCAATGTTCCACCACCTATGTTTCCCTTCCGGATCAAGGTCACTACGTCTTTTCCCACAATAGGGTCACCGTCTAGATATTGTGGACCCAAAGTTCCACCGTCTCTGTTTCAAGACCACCATGCCATGCAACGTACAATATAACCAATGCATGCAATTAAGACTCACAATGATCTTAACATACACATGCCATCAAATCCAACCAATGGAACATCAACTATTGTACATGTATGCATATATATAATTTATCAATCTCAACGTCAAGTAAAATGTATACAAACAAGATTACTTACTCAACCAAAACATAAACCATCAACTATCAACAATTCCACATCGGAAAGTATATTTCAACATAAAGTCATTACCAATGAACTGGCATTATTCTCAATATTCTCATCGCGATCGAGTCACCGGAATGTAACTCGAACGGTTAGATTCGGGATTAAACTCAACTTATTTCATTCGCACTAAAATCGGGTCGATTCTTAAAAGTCGAAATTTTGCAAGACGAACTTCACTACGTCAAGCTACACGTCGGATTACGCTAGCACATCAATTTTCTTTGGATTCGGAGCAACTTGCTCCGTCGACGAATCTACCGAAATCGGAACACAAACGGGTTCTAAAGGAAGTGCGAAAATTAGAATTTTGGAGGCTACAGACGCCTCAACACGGGCACCCGTGTGCTGTAACACGGCCCGTGTTGTGAGGCCACCAGAACGAGCCAAGAAAATGCCAAGTCAGAACTGCAACACGGGCACCCGTGTGCTGCAACACGGCCCGTGTTGTGAGGCCTGCGTGAAAACTCCACTCTTTTGAGTTTTTCTCATTCAACTACCATGGTTTTCTTTCCCATTTCAATACTCTTGATTTCTACAAGTTAGCACCTAATACACCCACAAACCATACTCCTAATCCAACTTTTCTAAACCATTCTAACAATCAACCAACAAAACCCTAAAAAATCAATTATCAATTTTACCCCTAAATCCAAAATATATCATACAAAACCTAACAATATGAGATGGAGAATCAAACCCCTTACCTTGGTGTGGGTTTTCTTGAAACAAGATGATGGAGATGTTGCAACTCCAAGCCTAGCTCTCTTTCTCCTCTTCTCCTCTTTTCTTTCTTCTTTCTCCTCTTTCCTTTCTTCTTTCTCCTCTTTTCTTTCTTCTCTTACTAACTCTCCTTTTCTATTTTATAAACTCTCCTTCTACTACTAACTTTCCTCCCTCTATCTTTCTAAAATTGTAATTTGGCCCCGACAATTATTTAATTCAAATTATAATATATAACCCTATTAAACAATATTAAATTAAATAATATTTATTCTATATAAACCTAATCATGCCAATTAATCAAACAAAGCCAAATATTACTACACACCAAATTAATATTACTCAAAATAGTATTTTATCATTATGAATATTTTTATTTCAAATAACCGAATTAACATTTAATCAAAAACGGGGTGTTACAACTCTCCCCCACTTAAAAGATTTTCGGCCTCGAAAATTTTGACCAAAACGAACAAATCGGGACATGCCTACGCATTCGTCCACCTAATACTTGCGTTAATTAAACAACATACAAAATACACCTAACACAAGGGCATCTCCCTAGCCATAACTTTTAGACAAGAACAACCATGCCGAGATGCGAAGCCCACACAGTGCACTCGACAAACAACTAACACCCAACAACTAAACAAGTCGCAGACACACCGGTTCGCTCGAGAACTAAACAAACAAGATCGGTACCATCCTAACGTCTCAACCATAGAATTAGTCATACACTCGAACCGACGCCTCGGAAACGAGTCACCAAAGGTAGGAACATAAAGTCCTACGACACAACACCGACACCATCGCTAAAACAAAAACAACAAAATGGTTATACAAACCAAAACTAGAATAATCAGAAAGGATAAAACCACGCGTGCTACGCAAATACGAAAAGATGCCATCATTCACGCATAAGTACGAACTCAAGAATTACACTTGCAGTTATCGCTCTCATTCCAGAAAATCACAAGGTCACATCGTCCTTGTAGATTACCAACGTACCACCCTTGAACAATACCAAGTTACCCAAACATAACTGAACTGCGACACACCACTCATCCTAGGACGTATACTGACGACTTGCGACTATAACTCACTAGCCCAAATCCAACGATCCCGCATACTCGCTAAAACTCAATGCTCGATACCTAAACCATGTTGTGTCACTTTATGCATAAGATGCCAACCGTAAAACAACTTGGTTAATCCTCAACTTCCCAATCACCCAAAATGGATACGTTCAAAGCGTACACCCACCAAGACACCTCGCAACATCAGCTTCATCAACTCGAAGAATCACTCTTTCATTCTCGATTGATCAACGTCCGTTGATCCTCTGAAATACACGACATAGTTTGACCTCTTCAAATACTGTCCAAATATTTCACTTGTGAAACTTCGATGTATACACTTGACTTCCACGAAGTCTTTCCTTATAACAATTCAATTCCCAGAATTTAATTAAGTAATCACCATCCTCGCATCGCCGCAACGATTAATACACTGATTTCTTATTCGAAACATTTCTCATATTTTTCAATCTTCTAAAGTGGTAATCCAAACCAAAACACTCTCTCAAGAACTCTACTCATCAATTTCGTCTCATACTCCTGAAATTACAACATAGTTTGGACTTAGAACCATAACATCAATTTCTATGGAATCCAACATAAACACCGTTGCGACCGACTTCAGTCACAAAAAGAACATCTTCCTCTATAAAACATCAATCATCTTTAAGTACCTGTGGTTACCAAACCATCACCAAATTCCTTACCGCCAAGACTTATTTTAGTCGTAATCTAATAATCCACCGCGACCATTAGTATCTGGTGAAATCCATATGGTAGTAGTGAACGAATCCTTAATAACCTTCTGAGTTTAATCTCAACAAGCGTCTCAAAACAAACATGCAACATTCTTTCAAAATAATAAATCTCAAATAAGATATTCTTGGGTTATCCTCAATATCAACTTAATAAACTCAACAACAGACAAAGTCTCTTTATAGATCATACCCAACTTGAATTGTCTTCAACAATTCCAATCTCCTTGTCGTTAACATCTGTACCTATAAGGTTCCAATGAGCATAACTGCATCAAACTCTAACCCCCGCATCCGATAATTTTCCATAAGAAAAAAATCAAATCATTCCAAGGTAGTAATACACTTTTCCAATTCTATGTCGAAATACATCTTACGTCCAAAACAAAATATCACAACACGTCGCACCAGGTTCTTCAGTACAAAACGAAACCAAAATCAAGGCATTCGCTAAACTTTTCACCGGCTAAAACAAATTCGCTTCCCATTGCGAAGTCCAATTAGTGACTCAACCATTTCGGGTCAAAATACTCACGATCAATACCAACTCATAAAAATATCTTCCATCAAACTCACAAAGTTATCCATCCAAAACAAAAGAACTTCTAAACTATGAATTAGCCCCTTAAAGTCTTCGACAAGACCCAAAATAGATCTTCGCGGAACTGTCCAAAATATTACCGTCTAAGTTGCTTACTTAAGACACTCACGTCCAACAGTTCCAACACTCCTTCTTTAGAGGACTCAACATGCACCAATCTAACTCCACTACTGATAACGCAACACTCGGATGCTTGCCACAATCCCTTAACTTGATGTAAACCAAATAATATCCATGAACACGAAACAACTCTTCAGCTACTCATGAGAGTACTGTTGGAACATTTCAAAATCTTACCTGACGCATTAGTCACACTAATGACATCAGCTTATACTCGCCCGGACCATACACTATCTTGAAAAGCATTACCTGAACATCTTCAACCCTCACACTAGCCCATAGGCAGCCAGACTTCAAAATGATCTCACTAAACACATAAACTCCAAATAACTGCTTCACTTAAATATCAATCCTCTGAAGCAGACACTCGTCCTCAACATCCGCTTCATTCCTTGACTACAAACGACACACCAACTTAGGTAACCTTTGCTCTTCTCGAACAACACAATCGGCGCACTCCACGGCGAACCACTCGAACAAACAAACTCTACTAAAACCAATATTCAAGTTGACTCTTCAACTCTAATTCAGAAACAAACATCCCTTAAGGATACTTCGAATCCCAACTAGTTCCAGAAACTAAATCCATCAAAACTTCACCTCGCACTACAGCGGTAATTCACTCACATTTCCACAAAAGGTTTCGGAAGAATCACAACAAGGAGCTCGCTTGCCAAAAATCTTATTTCTCACCAAAATCCAAATTCGCCCACAACTCAAGTAACCATGCACTGCCTTGTGCCAACTCATCTGCTTCACACACTATTAAGTTGGCAAGACGAGTCTATCCCAAACAACATAATTCCCGACTACTATCAACAAGATATTAAGGATGGTCAGTCCCTCAATTTGTCAGTAGACAGTCGACAATCATGAGGTGGCATTAACCATCATTACCAAACCACAACAGCATCTTCAATCTTACCCCTCAAGGTATTTAAACATAACCATGCTTGAAGCATCAACTGCTCGGCAATACTTACATCCCACAATCGGCGGTATACTGAACCAACCTCTTGCACAAAAGTTCAGAGAAGAAACTTCTCCCCCACCTATTTCACACGTACCTCTGCAGACAATGAAAAGGAAACAAACAAGTGCCGACAGTGTTTCACACACACGTCGCGTACTAAAAGGGATTAAACACATAAACAACCTGGCCGATAGACCGACCTGCTCTGATACCACTATTGTAACACCCCTTCTAAATACCCAAATTAAAGGTAAAGATTAAAATCAGAGAAATAAAATTGCACGGAAGGGATGCCACAACACACATCACATTCCAAAGTTTTTAAGGAAAAACAGACAGGGTATGTTTGAAAGTATAAGCATTCCAACACATAACAAACATACTATAAATATTTACTTCATTCTCTCGTGCAAACGCAACAGAGTTTCATAATTTCACATCATCTCCATTTATGGAGGAATCAAAACATAATTCAAGGCATCAAGCCATCATAATTCACATAAGCATATATTATCAAGTCTCACATATACAAAACATCATATACACGAATAAGGATTATATACATCATAATCCAAATACAAAATAATCGAGTTCGGCACTAATAGGTTCCCCCCCATGTGTTACTACCAGAGCATCGACTCGACTCTAATCAAATAAAACAGATTGCAATCCAATGCATCCGTTAGCTAGCGCCTCGCGCTACCGTCCTCGATACCTGCACAATGCCATCAAAAGCATTGGCCAACAAAAGGGTAAGAATTCCAATAATCATATAACATATAATTTTAAGTAAAGGAAATGGCAATAATTAAAGCAATACATAATGATCATGTTCATTTTATCACCTGTAGCATCCTTACTCAAGGAGTCCATTTCCAACACATTAACCATGTAAACCGATTATCCGAATACTCACATCCTTGGCACATAACCATAATTCAAACAACAACAATATTGGCACATAATCAAACACATCAACACACATACATATCATGCACAATTATACATGTGACTCACAACACGACTCAACATATGCAAATGCGGTACCGACTCGTGGACCCAAGGTTCCACCACCTATGTTTCCATTCCGGATCAAGGTCACTACGTCTTTTCCCACAATAGGGTCACCGTCTAGATATTTTGGACCCAATGTTCCACCACCTATGTTTCCCTTCCGGATCAAGGTCACTACGTCTTTTCCCACAATAGGGTCACCGTCTAGATATTGTGGACCCAAAGTTCCACCGTCTCTGTTTCAAGACCACCATGCCATGCAACGTACAATATAACCAATGCATGCAATTAAGACTCACAATGATCTTAACATACACATGCCATCAAATCCAACAAATGGAACATCAACTATTGTACATGTATGCATATATATAATTTATCAATCTCAACGTCAAGTAAAATGTATACAAACAAGATTACTTACTCAACCAAAACATAAACCATCAACTATCAACAATTCCACATCGGAAAGTATATTTCAACATAAAGTCATTATCAATGAACCGGCATTATTCTCAATATTCTCATCGCGATCGAGTCACCGGAATGTAACTCGAACGGTTAGATTCGGGATTAAACTCAACTTATTTCATTCACACTAAAATCGGGTCGATTCTTAAAAGTCGAAATTTCACAAGACGAACTTCACTACGTCAAGCTACACGTCGGATTACGCTAGCACATCAATTTTCTTTGGATTCGGAGCAACTTGCTCCGTCGACGAATCTACCGAAATCGGAACACAAACGGGTTCTAAAGGAAGTGCGAAAATTAGAATTTTGGAGGCTACAGACGCCTCAACACGGGCACCCGTGTGCTGCAACACGGCCCGTGTTGTGAGGTCACCAGAACGAGCCAAGAAAATGCCAAGTCAGAACAGCAACACGGGCACCCGTGTGCTGCAACACGGCCCGTGTTGTGAGGCCTGCGTGAAAACTCCACTCTTTTGAGTTTTTCTCATTCAACTACCATGGTTTTCTTTCCCATTTCAATACTCTTGATTTCTACAAGTTAGCACCTAATACACCCACAAACCATACTCCTAATCCAACTTTTCTAAACCATTCTAACAATCAACCAACAAAACCCTAAAAAATCAATTATCAATTTTACCCCTAAATCCAAAATATATCATACAAAACCTAACAATATGAGATGGAGAATCAAACCCCTTACCTTGGTGTGGGTTTTCTTGAAACAAGATGATGGAGATGTTGCAACTCCAAGCCTAGCTCTCTTTCTCCTCTTCTCCTCTTTTCTTTCTTCTTTCTCCTCTTTCCTTTCTTCTTTCTCCTCTTTTCTTTCTTCTCTTACTAACTCTCCTTTTCTATTTTATAAACTCTCCTTCTACTACTAACTTTCCTCCCTCTATCTTTCTAAAATTGTAATTTGGCCCCAACAATTATTTAATTCAAATTATAATATATAACCCTATTAAATAATATTACATTAAATAATATTTATTCTATATAAACCTAATCATGCCAATTAATCAAACAAAGCCAAATATTACTACACACCAAATTAATATTACTCAAAATAGTATTTTATCATTATGAATATTTTTATTTCAAATAACCGAATTAACATTTAATCAAAAACGGGGTGTTACAGTATCGGCGCTGTAATCATATCCCCTAAAGGAACTCATACTCCACTCACTGCCCGACTATGTTTCAACTGCACCAACAACATGGCGGAGTATGAGGCATGCATCATGGGTCTTCAAGCTGCAATTGACTTAAGGATCAAGTTTCTGAGTGTCTTCGGAGATTCTGCTCTCGTGATCAATCAGGTCAAAGGCGAGTGGGATACGAAACACCTAAATCTTATTCCTTACAAGGAGTATGTGTTGACGTTAATTCCCCACTTCGAGGAGATAACTTTTGAACACTTCCCAAGAGAGGAGAATCAATTAGCGGACGCACTAGCTACGATGTCTTCTATGTTCAAAGTCAAATGGGATAACGAAGCTCCCTGGATCATTATCTGGAAATTAGATGAACCCGCACATTGCTGTGATCTTGAGGCTGAAGAGGTAACAGAAAAACCTTGGTATCATGAAGTGAAGAGGTACCTTGAAGCTCAAGAATACCCCGAAGGCGCATCTGTTAATGACAAGAAGTTCCTGAGAAGGTTTGCGGCAAAGTTCTTCCTCAGCAACGGCATTCTCTACAAGCGAAACCATGATTCGACCTTACTGCGTTGTGTGGATAAGACTGAAGCAGAAAAGATCATGGCAGAGCTACATGAAGGTACTTTCGGGACACATTCCAGTGGACATACCATGGCAAAGAAAATCCTTCGGGTAGGATATTTCTGGTCCACAATGGAAGCCGACTGTTATCAGCATTTTCGAACTTGTCATAAATGCCAGATCTATGCTGATAAGGTGCACATTCCTCCGGTTCCTCTAAACGTCTTGACAACACCTTGGCCTTTTGCAATGTGGGGCATTGATATGATCGGCGAAATCCGACCTACGGCATCCAACGGGCACCGCTTCATTCTGGTAGCGATTGATTACTTCACAAAGTAGGTTGAAGTAGCTTCCTACACTACCGTAACCAAGAGCGTCGTGGCACGGTTCATTCGGCATAACCTGATCTGCCGCTACGGTGTACCTGAGAGGATCATTACGGACAATGGTACTAATCTTAACAACAAGATGATCACTGAACTCTGCGAGCAATTCAAGATACAGCACCACAACTCTTCACCTTACCGACCGAAGATGAACGGGGCTGTAGAAGCAGCGAATAAGAACATCAAGCAGATTGTGAAGAAGATGACAGTGACCTATAAAGATTGGCACGAAATGTTACCGTTTGCTCTTCATGGGTACCGTACCTCAGCGCGGACGTCAACGGGGGAAACTCCCTTTTCCTTGGTCTATGGCATGGAGGCAGTCTTGCCTATTGAAGTCTAGATACCCTCTCTCCGGATAATGAAGGATGCAGACTTAAGCGAAGATGATTGGATCCAGACTCGGCTTGATCAATTAAACCTAATTGACGAAAAGAGACTCACCGCTATTTGTCATGGTCAGACGTACCAAAAACGGATGATCAGAGCATTTAACAAGAAAGTCAGACGACAAGAATATCAAGTCGGAGATCTGGTAATCAAGCGCATCATTCTTCCTCAAAGTGATCCCAGGGGAAAATGGACCCCTACGTACGAAGGGCCATTTGTGGTTAAACATATCTTCTCAGGAGGGGCTATGATTCTAACCACCATGGATGGTGACGACCTTCCTCACCCCGCCAATGCAGACATAGTAAAAAGATACTACACATGAACTAAAGACCCGCTAGGTTGACACACCTAGGCAAAAATAAGGGCCTCCCTGCGAACCAAAAGGGTTCGGGCAAAAATAAGGGACGAAATGAAAAAATTTGTACACCCGGCAAGTCGAAAACCTGAAAAGGCGGCTTGGGCAAAAAGGGGTATCCCGGTGGACTGAAAACCCAAAAAGGGCGGTCCAGGAAAAAGTTAGGGATAAAGCGTAATACTATGTCTCATTGGATCACCCTGCATCCAGAATTCGACATCAACTATCGGGCTCAGACGACGCCAATCAATCAGCTTCATCTTTAGCTAAGCAGCAAAGTGATGAGACGCTTGAAGACATAAAGGCGATAGCAGAGTTGGAACCCAGTGGGATTATTTTTCACATAGCTGTTTTGTTTCCTTTTCACAAAATTGTATAAACTCTGTTTTGCTCGGCGGAGTTCCCTTACTAGGACGTCAGCCTCCTGTACATAAAACGCCTATTTACAGGCAAATTTCAAAATCAATACAAGTTCAATTTTTCAGACAAATTACCCGTCGCTTTTCCTTTTTCTGTTTTGTTTTGCGAAGAACGTCCAATGTTCATTTTTGATATATGCATTTGACATTAATTGCTAATCATGAATAGTTGCATGCGAAACAAAGGACTGATTACAGGTGACATCAGAAACAAGGGCAATTTAGAAATGTCTAAGCGATCTAGTTACTCTGTCCACCGAGGTACCAAGGTAAGTTCAGCTGAAGAACGTAACCAAGTCACCTCAACTCCCCATATAGTAAGACCAGATTTCAGCACTACTCTCCCGTCAGCCCCGAAAAGGCACTTTGTTCCCCTAGCAAGTCAGCGGTACTCTCCTCAAGCAGAGTTAGTCTACCGTCAACCCTAAGGAAGTTGGGTATCCCCAGAAGATCTCAACAATCCCCCCAGCGGAGTATAGGCATTCCTCAACAAGCATCCTCGACAGTCTTAATTCAAGATTGTTCCCCGGTGGAATACAAGACACCCCAGTGGAGCCATTCCCCGGTACAAATCTAAAATTTCCCCAGGAGAGTGGAATCCATATCCCCAGCAGGTCTGAAAGCTTATCCCCAGTAAGATTCGGGAAGCTTATCCCCTGCAGAGTACGAACGCATCTCCCCGGTTTCATTCAAAGGTTATTTCCCATTAGGGCTTATAACTGGGTTATCCTCAACTAATAACCACAGAAAGATCGTCCCCCAGCGGAGTTCATCAAATTCCCCAACATAACTTATCAACGGTATCCCCAGCGGAATTATCATCAAATTCTCGGCGAAGTATCTCTCCCCACAGAGTAATTCCCCGCAGAGTAATCTCTCCAACAATTTTATTCCCCAACGGAGTCATCTTCTCCTACCGGTTTATTCTTGCAACCATCATCCCCAGCGGAAGCGAAGAACTCCACTCTTCAACATCAGCCCAGGATTCCACAAACTCCCGGCACTCATCAAGGATTTATTTTCCTAGACGAAAATACATTCATAGACGTTTCACATTTCATACATACATGATAAAGTGCATACAACACTATCTCATTTTAAAACATCATAACATCATGCATCTCATACATCATGACATTGCATACAACTAATGTTTTGCCTTCTCAGGAAAAGTTCAATCCAAAGATGATTACTATCAACTATCGCAATTCCAGATTCGATTCCTGTATCTAGCCAGGGCATATCTGTGAGCGATTGATTGTGGATTCGACTCCTGTATCTAGCCAGGGCATATCTACATGAAGAGTTTGAAGATCAACCCCTGTAACAGGCCAGGAAATTATCTTTCATTCTCAGGTCAGAGGTCGACACCTGTATCCAGCCAGGAAAGCTATCTCTACCAACCTTTTGCAAATTCCAGATTCGATTCCTGTATCTAGCTAGTGCACATCTGTGAGCAACAAATTCCAAATTCGATTCCTGTATCCAGCCAGGGCATATCTGTAGACGACAACTTCCAGATTCGATTCCTGTATCCAGCCAGGGCATATCTGTAGACGACAACTTCCAGATTCGATTCCTGTATCCAGTCAGGGCATATCTGTAGACGACAACTTCCAGATTCGATACCTGCATCCAGCCAGGGCATATCTGTAGACGACCAATTCCGGATTCAATTCCTGTATCCAGCCAGGGCAAATCTGTGAGTATTTGATTGTGGATTCGACACCTGTATCTATCCAGGGCATATATGCATAAACAGTTTAGAGATTCGATACCTGTATCCAGCCAGGGCACGTCTGTAAACAACCTTTTGAAGTTCCAGATTCGATTCCTGTATCTAGCCAGGGAATATCTGTGAGCAATTGATCATGGATTCGACTCCTGTACCTAGCCAGGGCATATCTGCATGAAGAGTTTGAAGATCAACACCTGTAACAGGCCAGGAAACCATCTTCCTTTCTCAAAGTACGCAAGTTCTCGCTAAGGAATCTCTTACGCGATCAACACTTCCAAATGGCATCTATAAGCCCATTCCCGACAAGGTTCTGTCACGTCTCCAGATGGCATCTATAAGCCCACCCTCCTATCCATCCTATCTCCAAATGGCATCTATAAGCCCATTCCCGACATCACATTGCTGATACTCCACCAGGCGAGTGCAAATTTCCGGGCACTCTAGTGTCCAATCTCCTTTTACCTTCGAGTCGCGAAAGGCAAGCTTGCCAATCTAACTCTTCAGGTTCAAGAAGATTGAACAGGGGAAACTGTTGTACCCCAAAATTTGCCCTCCCATTTCATCAACATTTTCTCATCCCAAGACCCTTGAAGCTCAAGATCAAGTTAGGGTTTTGCTCTGCTCAAGACTTCTCCTTGCACTGTTGACCCAAATTAGGGTTTGTGTTTGCACAAATATGTTTTGACCTAAAAGGCCCAAAGTGACTTTCATGCTTCATGTTGGACTCACAAGTTTATCCATACCAAGTTTCAAGCCCTGATTCCAATCTTTGCCCAGTCAATTGGACAGTTGACCTAGAAATCAGCTGTATTGGGGAAAAAGTCAACTGTGGTCAATTAAAAGTCAAACCTCATGATTTTTGACCCACATCAACATTATGAACTCATATGGACCATTTGATCAAGTTTGGATCACAATTCCCCAAGAAATTTGATCAGATCACCAAAAGGACAAAATGGTCATTTTTAGGGTTTTGACTGCACAAAGGCAATTTTTGACTGTTTGACCTAACCAATGGCAATTCAAGCTCACATATGGACTCAAGGACTCAATGGCATTGTCTTGACATGTTCAACAAGTTCAAAAGATCCCAAATGCACAAGATTGACAGATGAATTTTCCAGTCAACTGAGCCAAATTTGACTGTATACTGAAAAGTCAAACTTTGACTTTTTGGTCAAAATCAAGTGTCAAGATTCATTTTTCATCAAGACATGTCAAATTATGAAACTTGTTCATCAAGAAATCAAAAATCACAAATTAGGGTTTTAAATGAAGAATTTTCATAACTTAGAATTTTTCTAAGTTATGAAAATCCCTAATTTTTTCCTAACTTTGTCCCATTTTTTCATCAAGATACATTTGGATTCAAGGAAAACTCAAAACATGAAAGTTATAGTCCATTGCAAAATCTAAAACTTTGATTCACAAATTTTCCTCAAAAGAAGCTTGTAGTTCAAGTTATGATTTTTGGAACAAGGGTGCAAAACATTCTTAACTTAGAAAATTTTTGACCTATTTTAGGCAGGATTTTTTCCCAACTTCATGGCCACTTTTCACATGCTTCCACTTGGAATTTCAACTTGCATTACAAATATGGATTGTAGTACACATTCCAAGCTTTCCAAATTGTCCAAGAACTTCTCAAACACCCTTGTGGTTAGGGAGAATCAAATTTGACAATATGGGCAAAAGTCACTTTGATTCATGGCCAAATGCATGTTCATAACTTGGGCATTTTTGAAATCAGCATGTGCAAGCTACATTACAGGCCTCTAATCTCATTTACACTCAAAAATTAAATTCCAATCCATTGTGTGCTAGCATTATTCTATGCATTTGGTCATTACATGAAGGATTAGTCCATAATTAGAAAAAGCACATTATCCATTTTTGAAAAGGTGAACTTTATGTCAAGTTTACAATCTATGAGGTACAATGCATATCTTTGAGGCACAAGTTATTAGACATATCCCACTGATCAAGACAAAGCTTGACAGCATGTTTAGGGGGCCTGCATAAGCTTGTAACTCAACTTGTCATTTTTAACTTAAGATAGAAGAAACATTGCATAACTGATAACATCTCTCATTGCTGCAACAACAAGCCAAGACAAACTTTCTCCATACTTTCCATACTCCCTAACAGACCTAAAACACGAGCCTTTAACCCTTGATCCCTCCTCATACAGAAAATCACCATTTTGCTGCACAAAACAGGGCATCCCTGCAGTTTGAGTGGCGCAGCTCATTTCCATCGTGCATTTTCATCCAAACCACTTCATACACCTTCCATAACATCCACACAAACTATTCCAAGCATTGAATTGGAACTGTAACAGCCATAGCCAAGTGTGCCATTTTCATTTTTCTCTCTTGCAGGTTGACTTCCATGGAGTGATTCAGCAAGATTCAAAGCACACCAAGCATTGGAGAAGCATCCCTGAACTTCAAGCAAGCTGTACAAGTCCTCACATTGCCTTGAAAGTGCCTCCATTGTCATACACGATCCAATCTGAACAGGTAAGTTCATGGACTTCTATCTCTCAATCTAGGAAGAGTTAGGTTTAGGTTTATGAATGAAAAATGTCATACTCATGTACCTGAAGCCACCCATATCCTCACTTTCCATTTATATTGCATATGCTGAGAGAATTTAAGACCTGAACATTGACAAAAACTTAGGTCAGAAATTGGGGGAGAAGAAATTCTCTCTCATTTCTGAGAGTTAGATCAAGTTTTTTATATGTATGAACTCGTGACATGATGCTCTATAATATTTGTGTTGTAAGTTCTTGTTAAAAGTCAAGGAATCAAGATATTACAGGGATGGAAGGAAGCGTGCGTTTTTTATTTGAAACTGTCTGGAGGTTGAAGACAAGCTTGCTTTGGGCTGGGCTTGTTTCTTTCTTCTATTTGCACCATCTTTTTACACATGCACCCCCTGGCCCATTTTGAGATATATTTGTCATATTTGATTTTTTCCTTTTGATTTTGATTTTATATTTTTATCCAAACATGAAAAAACATTAAAAATATTTTTCTCACATTTTTTGCATTTTATTTGGTATTTATTTTGTTTCATTTAGTTTATATGTAAATAAATATATAATATACTTTTACTTAAAATACTTAAAATAATACAAAATACATTCTATTTTCTGATTTTATTTTATTTTATCTTTTGAAAACATGTTCTAAAAAAATATACTTTTTTTTTTGTAAATATCAAATATTTTATTTTTGTACATATTTAATATATTTAGTAAATATAATAAATACTTATATATTTATTAGAATATTTAGGATAAAGATACAAAAATAATACATTTTTTTATTTTTATTAATATTTAACCTCAAAAATACTTTTTTTTACAAAATGCTTTCTTTTTATTTATTTTTTGTACATAATTAATAAATATTGCATATATTAAATAATTAATACATTTTATTTAGCAAATTAGGGTTTTTGCCCTAAAAACATAAAAATATCCAAAATTATTCATTCTTATTTTTGTTTATTTGTCACATGAAAAATACCTTTTACATACATATAAAAATCATTTTTTGCATCTTGTATATTTATTTTATTTTATTTAATTATTGTGCAATTAAATACCTTGTAAAATTTCAATTTGGATGTAATAGTTAGATTTAAATTTCTTGCTAAAATATCCCCATTTGAACATTTGTACCCCCCATCCCATAATTATGTTGTAATAGTTTAGGACTTTAAATTTCGCATTTAAAAGTTTTCTAAATATGCCATGATAGACTTAGGGTTTGTATGCAAAAAATCAACCAAACAAATAGCTTGACCTAATTCAAGATAAACAAGCATGAAAATGGACAACACCCATCACACTTGCACCCCTAGGGATACTCCACTTGTTGCCTTCAATAATGGGCCATGTTGCATGTTGGGTGTCTTTGGAAAAACAAAACAATATCAAATGATCATAGTCCCTCGATGACGCTTTCGAAAGTTGCCTAAAAATGATCAAGTCCCTTAAAGGAAAAGTTGCCAAAGACACTTGGCACCATTGCAATCATGGTCTAAACGATGACCCGCGCCCGTCCCGCTCACATCCTAATACAAGATTGTCCACCAAATACAATGGTGGAACAAAATTGTTAAAAGGGTTAAAACATAGCAAAGATCTTTGAGAAATTTAGGGTAGATAGCTTTTGGTTACTTGCCAACTTGCAAAACAAAAACACTTGCCTATTTTTCAAAACACACATCACAACACACTTTCAAAACAACTTTCAAAAACATTGAAAACTTTTCAAAAGACATACATCTTTGTATACATCCCAACATGGATCATTACAAAGGTTGCCACCACATTGGCCTCTTTTCAAAACATTTTCAAAACCCACACACAAAGCACCATTTCAAACAATTGAAAACACCATTTCAAACAATTGAAAATCAAGGCAAGTGATCTAAGCAAGTAACTAAGAGCCCATGGATAACCATGTATAGAAAGGGTGCTAATACCTTCCCTTTCTATAATCTACTCCCCGAACCCAAGAAAACATCTCAAAGGTTTTTGCTGTGCTTTTTAACCTTTCCTTAGGATAAAATAAAAAGTCGGTGGCGACTCTTGCTCAACCGAAACATTTGCGAAAACAAACGCAAAACCTCAAGTCAGTTCTCCCACCGTATCACAAGTATGATTTCAAGGATGGTAAGTGTTGGTACTGGTACAATTAAATTTTGTTCTGATGTTATTGTAAGGTGCGTAATAGTATGTCGTTGCATGACGTCAATGTTTGCATTTTTAGATAACTTTGGAAATTTATATCTTGTGTTCTGAGTATCAGATTGGTGTTCTGTTTGAACCTATGAGGAGATAGAAATATATTCTATCATATGAAAGTGTTTTCAAATATGGTTGATGCATTCCCTAATGGAGGAACTCTGAATTCGTTTATAGAACTAGAGGCTTTTTAGGCATAAATGATTATTACCGCAGTTGTTCGAGACGAGGTCAAGCATAATATGTTGTTGGCGAATAAGTTGAGAAATGAGATGTTCGGAATTAAAAAGGATAGTCGTTCATCATTTCAAGTATGGGATGTTGCATGTGAAGAAAGTTTTGTAAAACTAAAGAAAAGATTGACGACTTCTCCAGTATTAGTTTTGCATAATCCGAGTGAGTCATTTGTATGTATTATGAATGTGTCTAAGATGGGACTTAGTGGCGTGCTAATGTTGAATGGACAAGTTGTTGCTTGTGCTTCTAGACAACTCATAGTTCATGAGAGGAATTATCCTACGCGTGACTTAGAGTTAGCAACAATGGTGTTTATGTTGAAGATTTAGAGACATTATCTTTTTGGTTCTAGATTTGAAGTATTTAGCGACCATAAGAGTTTAAAGTATTTATTTGATCAGAAGAAATTGAATATGAGACAACGAAGATGGTTGGAGTTGTTGAAAGGTTATTATTTTGGTTTGAATTATCATCCAGGTAAAACTAATGTCGTGGCTGATGCTTTAAGTCGAAAGACTTTACATATGTTAGAAATGCTGGTTAAATAATTAGAGTTAATTGAACAATTCAGAGATATGAACTTAGTTTGCAAAGTGATACTGAAGAGTGTTATGTTGGGGATGTTAAAGATTAATAATGATTTTCTGGACAGTATCAAAGAAGCTCATAAGTTAGATCTAAAATTGGTAGATTTGGTGGTTGGACTCGATCAGTATGAGAATGATGATTTCAAGTTAGATGCACAGGGTGTGTTGAGATTCCATAATCAAATTTGTATTCCTGATGATGCGGTGATGAAGAAAGTAATTCTTGAGTTGGAGGATACTTAACCTTCGGGTGAGGCTAAGTGAGTGTAATATGGACCGTGTAATATGTTAAGTGTTGGTGTCTCATCAACAAAATCTAATAAGAGGGAAATTATGGGAGTATTTGTAAACCTCATTGGAAATTATTGGATTATGGTGCTTTAGGTGACTTGAGTACAATTTCTAAAGGAACACTATTATAGTTTGGTAACGATGGTTTATACTCCATTATGGTTGTCGGCTATCTATTGACAAATTGAGGAACTGATCACCCTTAATCTCTTGTTGATAGTAGACGAGATCGTGTTGGATGGTGTAGACTTGTATTGCTACCTTAATGGTGTGTAAAGTGATTGATGTTATATTGTGAGGATAGTCTCTTACCAGTTTGTGTGAATTAATAGAGGAGTGGCGAGGAAAGATTTGAGACATGTTGAACAATTCGGAGTAGCGGGTTTATATGCGAGCTAACATAGCACAGTGAAATATTAAAAATATCAAATGAACAACGATTTTAGGGTGGATGTTAACGAAAGTCCGAAACTAGATTGAAACTTGTAAACCATATATTTGACAGAAATTTTAATAAGGGAGGTGACTTAAGATGGATGATCAGAGTTGCGCAGCTGAAGCGTGATGTGGCGTAGTTGCTATGCGTGTACGACTCGATAAAAGTGAAGGACTAAATACCATAAGCCTATGAGAAGGATATGTCTTGATCTACATATTAATTTGGTGGATTATTGATATAGGGATGATGTGTTAGGATACTGTGTTTTCTCATAAATATTTGTTGATTTATAAGGATATTATTGTAGTTGTTGATCGATGGTGAGTTGTGTGTATATTTGTTGAGTTATACTGTTAAGTTGATGTTATAATGATTTTGTTCCCATTGTTTTGATGTTGTTGTTGGTTACCATAAAGGATGAATAATACTCCATAATATGACGAAGTTGATTATGTTGGCTATGTTGATGTCACTATAAGGGTGATACGATGATATGAATAGAGTTGTTGATATTTTGTTGATAATTGACGTACACACACACACACACACACACACACACACACACACACACACACACACACACACACACACACACACACACACACACACATATATATATATATATATATATATATATATATATATATATATATATATATATATATATATATATATATATATATATATATACACACGAATGAAATTGTGTATGTGTTTTGGTGTTGAAAATGTTGTTAAGATGATAATGTGATGTTGTATATCCAAGTATAAGTGTGTTACCACTTTAAATGTTGATATGTCAAAATATTGTTGAAGTGGTTGATAAGTTGTTAACAATTATGTCGTGAGGGTGTTGAATGATTAGCATGTGTGTATTTGATTTAAATGGTGTTGAGTTATTGTTATGTCGGTAAAGTAGTGGTCAAAGTATTGCCCAACACGACTTGGGGATCAAAGAGTTAGATGCGAAGTTCACATTAAGAGTTGTAGTGTCGAGTAGATTTTCGAGGACGAAAATATTCTAAGTGGGAGAGAGGTGTAACTCTCGATAATTTAATTAATTATTTAATTAAATTATTTTTCGAATTAATTGTTGATATTGTGAAATATTGGTTTAAGTTGTCATGTTGTTAGTTGATTATTTGGTTGATTAAGTTGTAGAAATAGTATTGGAATAATACTAGATTTATTATATGGGCTAAATTAATGGTTGGTGGTAGTAAAAGTGGGGGTGTTGAGATTAGGCCCAATGGAATTATTGAGAATAATAGAATAATAGTGTTATTATATTGATTAAGTTGAATAAGAAAAAGAAATTAGATGTGACAGTTAGGAAAATAGGTTTTGTCAAGTAGAAGAGGAATAAGGGTTGGAAGAGAGAAAGAGAACGTAGAAGTTGCAGAGTGTGATACGGTGGCAGAATTGACTGTTTAATACTGGTTTGCGTTTTGTGTTTTTTGTTTGCAAAATATCGCGGTAAGCAAGAGTCGCCATCGACTTTTATTTCATCCAATCATGGAAAAGGAAAAAAGAACAGAAAAAACCTTTTTTCGAGATATTTTGAGTACGGGGGGTAGATTATAGAAAGGGAAGGTGTTAGCACCCTTTCTATCCGTAGTTATCTACGGGCTCTTAGGTACTTGCTCATTTTTCAAATTTCTTGTGTGTGTTTGTCTTGAAAATGTTTTACTTCGCGATAACCCTTGTATCAGTCCTCAAGGATGTGACGAAGTTAGTTTTGAAAACTTGTTTTGAAAGGTGTTTGTGTGAAATAGTTTTTATTGATTAAGTACTTAAGATTCTACCTACTTGAAAAAAGATTTTTCGTTCTATTTCCTTTAGACAACGCTATCCTACTATTAAGGAGTAGGTAGCACCATCGTTGGAGTTGTAAGGGACATTCGAAAGGGACAAGTACAATCACTAAAGCAATAGTTAGAAAACTTTAGTAGTAACCCTAGAGTCTTAAGATCTTTCCGAGGCAACATTTCCGAGGCAACATTCGAATGGGACAATTTGATCTTTTTAGACTGGAGGGCAACCACTAAAATCTCCCATGCTTAATGATTGTTTACCGAAGGAAAGCGAAGTGAGGTAAACCCTAGGAGTGAATATGTGCATATCATTTGTTTCAGTTATTTAATCTTTGCACATTAGATGATCTACCGTTTTAATTTTCCAGACATTCTTTCCATACAATCCTATTAGCATACATCTAGACAGTTAAATATTGACGGGACTTAAAAATGCAAAAAAATAAACCTAGCTATTACAAGGCTTATGGGATGGGGATTAATTACATAACCAAAGAATCGGGGATTAAAGCAGTAAATAAAACCCTAATTTAAACTATTACAAACCATCGGCAGTTACAAAAATAATGGAAAAGAAATAATTAAATGCGTGGCGAATTAAGTACGAGGAGAAATTGAAAACCCTAAAATCTAATTGAGAAAAAAATTAAGTTATTTTTTGAGAAAAGAATTGATTGAGTTATGTACGAATAAAACCCTAATTCTAATTATTTTAATTATGAAAAAGAAATTGAAATTAACCTAATCTAGCTAAATTAAATAATTTCAAGAAAATAAAATATTTTGTACAAAAAGATTTTGTGTATTTTTGATTTTTTATTTGAGAAAAGATATATAATTGTAAAATTAAAACCTAGTTTCTATTTGATTTTAATTATAAAAGAAATTAACTTAACCTATACTTCTAATTAAATTAAAACAAATATTTTATTAAAAAAAATGATTTTTTTGGTATTTTGTGATTTGTTGATTTTATGATTAAAAAAAAGTAATTAATTTGGTGAAAAATAATTAAACACAAAATAATTAAAATGAAAGAAATAAATAAAGAAAAGAATATGGGCCTCTATGTTGTTAGCAAATTTGGGGGTGCACTATTGAAATTGCTGAGCCCAAGGTTGATAGCCTAACATACCAGCGCCTGATCCTGTGAGGTCACCTCCTGAAGGTCTACCATGCTCCTTGGCAAGTTGAGTTATTGGACCTGTTGATCATGAACGTGCTTAGATATTATAGTTGGATGATGGAGGTGTATGGTGAATGTTGGAGACAACAACACATAGGATCATATAAAGAAGAATAAAAACAAGGAAATTGATGGGACCTGTGATCGAACCCAGGTCCTCTACCCTTTCCACCATGCATGCTTGCCATCTGTGCTACGCGCTTTAGTTGTTAGTATAATAACAACAATTCATAATAAGTTTTAAAACGTGAGTTAGTGGACAAAACTGAAAAAGCGCGCGCCAGTTTGAATGGACCAATCCTTCCCCTCTATGCCATCATATTCTTCACTGACCCATGGCTTTAGGAAACAGACTTTTACCAACGGCATTTTTCCATCACTATAAGCTATAGTGACAGATTTTGTTTGTAGCTAAAAACCTGCGTGATTCAAATACATGATATAGGCAATATAAATTGAAACCAAAGCTAGGGGCCAATCAGGAATTAAGCCCTGAGTCTAATGGTATCCAGAATTCCTCTCAACTTGCCCTGAAAGAGGAAACCCCAATTTTGAGTTTTTGAACCCTAGTAATGGCGTCTTTCAATTCATGTGCTCAAACTCAAATTAAACGATACAAACATATTGCAAACATGATGACAAACAACAATACATGATCAAAATAAGTTTATAATGCATAAATCATGGAAATCTAATTTCAAAAAGTGTCGCAAACCGTGATACTCGTACCAGGTATTTCTGGGAGTGAAAAGACTTAAAATTGATCCAGTTAGCTTCAGAAACCTCTTAGGATGCGATTTCTGGCCTTCAATTATTTTGAAAAGTCCTCTAGAATGAAAATCGAATCACACTTTTTCCTTGAATTTTCTGAATTTTCTTTGCCTCTTTCACGATTGCTAACCCTTGTTTTTTGCTTTGTTCTTGTCCAATATATACCTAGGGATGAATTAGGGTTAAAAACTTGAATTGAATCTTGAAGTTTAATGAGATTTGATTTGATTCTTTAGCCATATGCAAACTTGCTATTTTGAGCCAAATCTTCCCTTTCTTGTACCAATTATGCTTGATTCGTTTTGGCCTTGATAATTCAGCATATTTTGATTACCAACATGTCCAAAAAACAAATCAAATCATATCTTTGCTATTATTCATCGATTATTTGATTTAATTCAATATTTAATTAATAAAAAATCAAAATAAATTGAAAAATGAAGTAAATAATGTGTGGGTGAATATTTGAGTCGTGGACCACATTATAAGTGAGGTGCAAGCATAAAAAGTTAGGCCCATTTAGGAAAAAAATCATTTTTGAGCACATTTGACTTTTGGCAATTTTGCAAAAAGGGTCAACTTTGACAAGGCATATCTCTTCCTATTTTAACCCTAGAGAGGTGTTCTTGGACTTTTTAGAAAGCTTATGATATTCCCTAAGCAAACCTTTTGGTCTAATCTCAATTGAGTCTTCCATGTTTATGTAAGAAGCTTTGACCTAAAAGGTGTTTTTGTTGACTTTTCAAAAGGACCCATAATGTAGAAATTCATATCTTTTTATGAGTGCATATTTTGAACTTGTGAGATGAAGATGAATTGTAGGTAATTTCATCCTATTCAAAATGAGATTTGGATGGAAAATTTATGATAAAGCATGTGGAAGTTATGCTTGGTCAAATTTGGGTTGACTTTTACTAAGAAACCCTAATTTAGCAACTTTTGGGTTTTGATGAATTTGGAGCATTCCTTAAGGAATCATGATAAACCCTTTATCAAATGATGAATGTAACTTCAAAATGTTAATGTTGACCAAAAATCTTGAAGTTTGACTGTATATGGGTCACAATTGACTTTTGACCTAATACAGTCGATTCTCAAGCATCTGAGCAGTTGACTGAGCAAACTTCTTGTGCAAGGCATGAAACTTGACATGTAGGGTCTTGAGAACATATTAAGATCATGGAGAGCATATGATGATTTTTTGGTTCACCCATCTTGATGAAAATGGAAACCCTAATTTGAGGTATACTGCCTTAGGAGAGAGTTTGTCTGGTCCACTCTTGGGCAACCTTGAGCAAATTGAGGATCTCAATGGACATGTATTGAGTAAAATGAGAGGGCAAATTATGGGGTACAACACAGAGCAAAGGGAATAGAGGCAAATCTAGGTTGAATCAAAGAATTGTAGAGCGGTCTCCAATCTAAGGTAAGGGTGGGGTTCTGACTCTATAATAGGGTATGTGATTAGTGGTATGTGGGATTGGGTTTGTAGAATTGTTTCTGTTTGTGTTTAAAATTTATATATTGTTATTTGATGGGGAATCAATGAATTAGAGATGAATAATGATGCCCAAATGATGTATAATTGATTTAGAAACATAGGATGATATTATATAATGATTACCTATGATTTGATGATGTTTTAAGACCCATAATATAGTGAAATCGCAGTAAATCACAGTAAATCACAGAAAAATCCAGCACAAAATAGCATGAGTTGACTCATGTAGAAGGCAGGGTCAGCCTGAGCATACCGAGAGGCAGAATCTCTCTATCAAATAGCTATGAGTCAACCTATTGGGTCGACCTGAGCATATCAAGTAGGTTCCACTCATCTTCCGTCATCGAATATAGCTTCTTTTCCATGAGAGGTTGATGTAACTTTTTCTGATATAGATAGTCTTCAATCTACATCTTCCAAAATCTAAAGTCCACGCTGTTGAACTTTTCAATTTTCACTTTTCCGTTGTCTGCGGCCATCACTCCCACTTAAATCTTACTTCCTCAGGATCGTCTCTAAAAAAATTCTTTGCTAGAAAAAACTAGAAAATTAACCAACTGGCTCTGATGCTAGTTGTTAGGAAACTACACAAAATTTCCCCATATTATCATATTTATGGAAGAACAAATTAACGCGGAAGCACACAGACTTAATGAAAATGAAATCTATAAATTCATTTACCTCTCCTCACATGAAAATTTCACAACTCAATTACACTAAACGTATTTATTGAAATTATGTTATCATGATTACAAATGAAAGATATAAGGCTTTTAGCCAATAAAACAAGAAAGATAAATGATTATTATTTAACATTTCCTTAATGTTCTCATAATCATTCTTATTTCTTTTTACTATTATTTTTTCCATTTTCTCCTTTATACCCTCTTTATCTCTCTTTTATGTTGACCAACAATTTATTGATATTTTAGAGTTTATTGGCATTACTCATTTCATTTATCTAGGGATCTCAATTTTTAAGGGTAAACTCAAAGTTAATTATTTGAAATAATTTATTGTCAAAATCAAATGCAAATTAGCTCTTTGGAAGACTTATCTTATTTCCATGTGTAATTTTAGGATGGAAAAACTCAGATGTCCTAAGAGGATGTCGAGACATCTGATCTGAAACAAATAACACATAAAAGGTATATACATTAAAAATAATACTGAAAAGCAATAGCAATACACCAGAATTCTTAACCCAGATTAGAGTAACTCTCCTACTATAGGGGCATACCAAGCCAGAGACAAATCCACTAATAGTAGTATCAATTCAAAGCTAAAATCCCCCATTTACAACTTATCACTTAATCATTACCCTCGCTAGATTTCTATCTAAGATTCACCTAGATATGAGGCCTTCCTCAACCCCTCATCAATCACAGATAGCGATTGGATCAACACAATTCTGTGAAAACTGGAAGACACACTTCCATGACCATACCTAGCTAAGACTCAAGGTTAAACTCCCATGTTTACAACCTTTCTCCTAACTAAGAACAACAACTTGGAGTTGCTTTAAAGATTCCTCCAAGAACAATACTCAACTCATTACCTATAGGTTTCTAAGTAAGAACATGGTGACCATCCCAATACCCGAGTGGTTCATCTTGACAAAGCCCAAGACTTTTACATCTTGAACTCGTGCCAAAATAAGTTACAAACCCTTCTATTTATAACCTATTCCCAACTGAACTTGGGCTTTCTAATAACACAGCTATTACAAACCAACAGTAATATCTGCTACAAACAAGGTCCCTAATCATTAGTTTCCTAAATAATCTCCATATTTAGAAACTGTATAATCTTTGATATTCTGACTTGATTCTCTTTATCTTTAATTCAACACCACATAGGATTGCATAATATTCCCTAAATATTCTGCACTTGTTAAATCATAACAGATTTAACATAATCACTTCAGCTCAGACGTGATGTCGTATGCTGCTTCATATGACATCTTATTCAACATGTTCCAGATGTTGAAACACTTCAACTCAACATGTCCCAAACATAAGATGTGACTTCTTGCTCAACTTGTTCCTATTAGAAAATTAATATATCCTATCTAACATATTTCTTCTTTATTTGTTTTACAAAAATTAATGCCAATCCTTAAACTAGAGAACTTACAATCTCCCCCTTTGGCAAATTTTGGCTAAAACAAATAAATAAAAATACAACCCAATATTACAGCAATACAAAAGCATCCACCAACAGCAGTCCTCAGATACTACTAAACACAATGTCACAACAACATGGACACAATCTTCATAAGCTCAATTATGTTAGGACATCATGTTCAACACCTTCTTCATGACAACTCCATTGCAACAAGAATTTTAGCATGAAAGAACAACAACCCCAAGATAAAAAGAAGGAAAGTCCTTAAGTTATTTGATGTACCTGATCCAGACTTGTCACAGAGGGATAAACCTTTCCCTCAGGTGGTGGAAAAAGAGGACCATGGAGAATAATAGACCCCTTGAGCAGTTACCACCAGTCATCCTGTGGCATAAGAGGAAACTTAAGAAGTATCCAGACATCAACCCAGGTAACTCAAAACACAGGTCACAACTGTGTCCATAACTCATATTACAAGTCACAAAAGAATGTACCAGACATAGGATATAACTTCTTTTCTGACATCTTTGTGACATATCTGTAAAAGCAGCCTCCAAAATAATCAGCAGCCAAGCACCGAGCATCACCATATTTCTCCCCTTTTTTAGCCAAAACTTGTAAAAGGAAGGCTTCACTATACCAGACCAAGGCACAAATTGCCTAAATCTGAACAAAACCCATGATGATGAACACTCTTATGTTGATAGAGGACAGAAGAAGCCTCTATAAATAACCGAACCTTTACTTTGGAAATAATGATCCTTGAATATATAAGTCTTGGTCAACAGAAAACATCATTTGAGGAGAAAAACTGCTACCGAATCAATGTGCACCATCCAGAACAACCTTGAACGTCTTTAATTACTCTGAATTATTTCTTCTAAGGAAAAATAAGTCCCAATACCTACACATACACATTCAAACACGCCTTCAGACACATATTTGATCAAACTATTTACACAGTTCCTTTGTTGATCACACATGAAACATGTCCTGAGTAATGTCCTGACATTTAGTCATACATTGTCTTCTTCTGCTTGCATTGATCAACACATCTTCTTCTATGTTGTCTTCCATTAGATTCTAAGTGTTCTCCTTTCACTTAGTCTTAGTGATATACACCAAGTTATCAGAATATCACATTGGTGACATCTCTCAATAATATAGACCCTTATAGAGTCTTTTAACATCTACAGAGAAAAATAAAATCTCCCAGACATAATTATTAACCACCAGAGAGATATGTAACCATTTGACTCGTCCAACTTCACATGGCTAAGACCAACCGTGCCTTGTCAAGATCACCAATAATATCATAATGTCACAACATGTTGTTTGACATCATAACCTCATAAGAGACATAAGATCTCCACAAGCTTAGACAACTTTCCAATATCTATACCATTGCAACAAAAATACACAGATAAATTCATGACTTCCTCTATCATGGATAAACAATGCTCCAGTTGAAGATGAAAACTTGAGCACCTGATGAATACTCATGAAAGACTTCATGCTTTCATGACAAAGACCTACACTTCTACATGCTGAACACCAACTTCCTCGGTAGAGTTGATTCTGAGTTAGATATTCTCACTTATTGGGAATATAACTAAGCCCTCTGACTCATAGCCGTTCCACACACATTATCATGACCTTTTGAATAGGCAATATGTCATGCATACTAGGTGAAATGGCACTCAAAAACTGCAAAAATTCTTAGTTTGCTTAAAAGCTTTACTAAGATCCAACTCATTACTTTTTCTGGAGTGACTTGCAGTAGAAAAAAACATCTCCTAAAAACTATCTCCTTGAGTTCATTTAGAAGGAGATCATAAAAGAACTGAAAAAACCTCACTATCTGACAACTTCTTCTGTTCTTACATTCACTAGTAGTTTCTGATACTAGCAGAGTCTTCAACAAAGTAGTCATGCATTCATCAAACATGCTGTTGTAGACAGGACCATAATCTCCATATTCTAATCCATAAGGTTAGAAATGCCACTTCTTACATTAATGCTTGAGAATCCAGCTGCACAATCCCAAGCAAAAAAAAAACAACCATCAATAATCATGATGTAAAGTCATCATGTGGGACATTGACTTCAGAATATAGAACCTAAGACGTAAGGTTCTTAAAATATAATCCAAAGGACTTATGATCCAAGAAATCCTTCAAGAAGATCCCAAAAGAGGATAACTAATATACCTCATCCAGGTTTTTCCAAACACCTGAATGCTATAGAGAGAAATAAACTCTCACATACCCTCTGAACTAGAAGGTTCAGAATGCAAAATTGCATCACTTCTTCATACAAATACTCAGTCTTTTGTCAAAGTACTCACCATCAGTATTATGCATAACCTCTACAGAGGATAGATAAATACCCATCTCCCATCAAAGTATTCACCATTTGTCAGATAAGGATTACCCTCTCACACAAGGTAGAGTAGTTGGTATGAAAATCTTCTTCTGCATATGTCTGGTACCAGCTGATTCACAAAAAAATCCAAAATAGGTCAGTGGCTTGACCTTATGCTTCTCTCTGGACAAACTTCTATGGCCGAGGAAGTTTCACACCTTGAGATAATGTTCCTACATTGTATCTGACATTAATCTCAAACACATGGGTCCTTAACTATGGTTTGAAGATACCATAGTAATCCATAACTCTTTCAAGGGGAACAAGAGGATCAACCATCAGTAGTTGATCAACCTTCAACCTAGATCATCCATCCATGCTGAGCATGCACACCTCAATAATCTTCTTCTTCTGAGCACAAAATTCAGACCTCCTGTCTGACTTTAAGGTGATGGATGCCATCTATCTGCACCTATAAATGAGATTCCCTCTGACAGGTATCTGAAGCAGGCTTTAATAACCATGGCCTTGGATGATCTTCAAACAACACAAGCAGACTGTTCAGGCTGAGTCTGCTTCTTCCAATACACAAAGATCCCCTTTAATCCTTGCAAACATCAATATTCTATTATATGAGGACACAACATAATTGTACCCAAGAAGAGAGAGGAACTTATCAAGTAGACATAAGGGATACATAAGCCTTTGGCTTCAGAAATAATAACTCCTCCTTGCTTCATACAATTGAGATTCTCATCCTGGGTGATTTAGATGACTCTCCATAGTGCAGAAAACCATCAATCATAGAATTCCAGTTGATATATCTTTAATGCTCATCAACCCTTGGATGAATTTTCCAACAGAAGAAGAGTTTCATGCTCTCATAGACTTGATAAAAGTACCAAGTTAAAGTAAACAACCTCAATCCTATCTATGAAAAGTACCATCAGCCATATTGAGAAAACTAAATCCTCAATATAAAGATGTCAAGACATTATGTCTGACACTCCTTCAAGTTCTTCTAGCTTTAGATTAAGGACTCCCCCTTATTAACTGCTAAGGATTCCGTGAGAATCATACAATAGTTGCACAACCCGTGGTTGGTATGCACAAGTTATTCCATTCCAAATATAATTTGTTCCATGGCCATCAACATGATTCTTAAATTTGGCTCCTTTGATCTGAAAGATCTTCCAGATGTCATAGAGAATATCCTCGACATTTGAGCTTGACCTCCAGATATAAAGAATCTGGATAAGATACCTTTATCAAACTTCCATAGGCAGAACAAAGCACAACCACTACACTCTAACTCAGGTAGACCAGAAATAAATTAATCTAATGGGTGTCTAGTATGTTGAGTGTGTCCTGATCAACATACATGTCTAAGATAGAAAATTCTTAGACACATCACACAAATCCCTCCTCTTCCAGGTCAGGAGTAGGTTCCTAACATACATGATCAAACTACATTTGTTTAGCCCCCCAAGCATCTGTTATGCCCTACCTTTATCCAACAAGATTTTGCATAATCTACTGGTATGATGTTTCAACATCTGGTAGGACACAAGTTCCATTCATAAGGAACACAACAAGAGATCATTTATTAAAGGCTGGAGATTGGCCTTTTAGGGTTGGAAGAAAAAATAAATTTCTTCTACCAGATCTCTTTTCAACAAACTCATACACGAGTTCCTTTATGAGTGGACTTGGGATAAACCTCAAGTATATTTGGCAACTCTAACAAGTTATTTGAACCTCTCCTCAAGTATCACCATACCATGAGATACACCTTTAGAGTAGAATAGAGTTTTGCAGACTCAACACACAAAACCACCAAAATATTCCATAAGATATATATGCAGTGGAACAAAAACTAGAAGACTCCTCACCAACATTTAGGCAACACACAAACCTTTGCACAAACCTAGCAGGTGCAACAGGTTAACCTAGATTTGAAAATAAATTAAAACCTTAATACATTAGCTCTCCTCCAAAGCTACTGGTCTGAAAACAACACATATATATCCAATACACCTCCTGTCATAAACAGTCAGTCTTCCACTTTTAGGGACCGCTCAAACAACAAATATAAACTCTCTAAGTTCAAACAGATTTTCAGTAATACCTTTCTAGCCCATGACCAGAAAGTATCATCCCAGGATCTCACCTAGAGCATAATAGGATGTCGGCTCTGATGCCAATTGTAATTCATGTATGACAAAACTCAGATGTCCTAAGAGGATGTCGAGACATATGATCTGACACAAATAACACAAATAACACAAAAACACATGCAATGTACAAACATTAAAAGCAGTACTGAAAAGCAATAACAACACACTAGAATTGTTAACCAGTTTGGAGCAACTCTTCTACTCTGAGGGCATACCAAGCCAGGGATAAATCCACTAATAATAGTATCAATTCAAATCTAAAATCCATTGTTTACAACTTATCACTTAATCACTAACCTCACTAGATTTCTATCTAATACTCACCTAGATATTAGGCCCTCCTCAATCCCTCCTCAATCACAGACAACGATTAGATCAACAGATTCTGAATAAACTGGAAGACACACTTCCATGACCATACCTAGCTAAGACTTAATATTAAACTCCCATGTTTACAACCTTTCTCCTAACCAATAACAACAACTTGGAGTTGCTTCAAAGCTTCCTCCAAGAATAATACTTAACTCATTACCTACAAGTTTCTGAGTGAGAACATGGTGACCATCCCACAACCTGAGTGGTTCACCTTGAAAAAGCCCTAGACTTATACATCTTGAACCCGTGACAAACTAGGTTACAAACCCTTCTATTTATAACCTATTCCATACTGGACTTGGACTTTCTAATAACAACAAATCAGCTGTTAGAAATCAGCAATAACTTCCTCTACAAACAAGGTCTTCAATCATTACTTTCCTAAATAATCTCCATATTTAGAAATTATATAATCTTCGATATTCTGACTTGATTCTCTCGAACTTTAATTCATTGCCACATAGGATTGCATAATATCCCCTGAATATTCTGCACTTGTTAAATTATAACATATTTAATAAAATCACTTCAGCTCAGGCGTGATGTTGTATGCTCCTTCATAGGACATCTTATTCGACATGTTGTTCCAGATTTTGAAACACTTCAACTCAACATGTCCCAAACATAAGATAGGACTTTTTTTCAACATGTTCCTGTTAGCAAATTAATATATCCTATCTAACATATTGCTGATTTATTTGTTTTACAAAAATTAATAGGTTCCATATCTTCAATTTGCCTAATCTCTAATCAAGTACGTGGATAAGAATTTTATGATCGTGAAAAGAGAAAACTTGTGATAGTTTCTTGGAATAAAGTTTGTTCTCCCATGGAAGAAGAAGGACTTAGCCTCAAATCTATAAGAGACATAAATGAATCAACTATTATGTAGTTAGCATGGAACTAAAAGGCTTGCAATGAACATTGAGATCGGTTTTTGATGTCTAAAACTATTAAAAGATATGGTTATATTGAATACTCCATTTGATTAAGAATTAAATATGAATTTCACTTTATTGATGAACAGTGTGATATAATTCAAGTTAAGTAATTCAAGCGCAAGATCAAATTAATTAGGGTTTGTTAATTACATAGTGTGTATATATATACATAGTTTGTAATTCAATATCACTACAACGAATAACACATTTTATGATGAAATTTTCATCTCGAACATGCTAAAAACAAGAGTATATGTCTTGGGAGCGCCATGTTTTATTTTTTAATAAAATAAACAATATTTTACTTCAGTGTTATAAAAAACCAAGGCAACACAACTATAATTAAGCACCATTATTTATACATAAAAAATAATAAGCATATTCTTTCGGTTTTTTTAGAGAACCGAGGTGTTATATCTATAAGGTATCTCGCTTCGAATCTCTGTTACCCCATTTAAAAAAAATTTCAACGACTTATCACTTGACGTCTTTTCTAGATTCCATGTATTTCTTTGTTAATTAGTAATTCTTAAAATCTTTGTTATCATTAAATAAGAATAGACAATAATAGAAAAAATCTTTAATAACAAGAAAACAAGACAATAGAGAAAACTATACTACATACTCAAACTTCTCAGTCCATCCAACTTCAAAAGTATTCCTAACTATCCCTAACTTAGAGAAAAGTTCAAATAGAATTCTTCCAAATGGTATGAGGAATGTCATTTTCTCCCGAGAAATACTTATCATTTCCTTCAAGTGGTTGAAAACGGTAAGAGGAAGATTAAATCTGACGTTGTAGGTGAGGAAGTACAAGAGATGCTTGTCATACCAAGTAAGCGTTTCCAGTTGTTTCTCTCTTGGACGAAGATTTTCCACTAGAAGTTGAAACCAAAATTTAGCAATAGGGAGTAGAGAAGTGTTCAGTGGTTTTTCCACCTTTATTTTCAGTTGATTTTAGTGATAGTTTCTATATTTTGTCAAGTGTTTTATTTCAGTCTTCTATGTTTTATGTGTTGGTTGTGTATTTTGTTGTTTTGAGGCTTAGAGGAATGAAACCAGGAAAATCAGTGCAAAAAGTGAAAATTCAAAGTTTTGGAGGAATTCTCAAAAAATAAGCTACAGGGTGCCTGGCACGGCCACCCGTGTCACCTGACACGGGCCGTGTCACCTGACACGGGCCGTGTCACCTGACACGGGCCGTGTCACCTGACACGGGCCGTGTCAGGGGAGAATGCAAACATGTAATTTGGAAGAAGATGCAGAGGCTGACACGGGTGCCCGTGTCAGCTGACACGACACATTTCAGGAGGTCTGGGCAAGTTGTGTTTTATGAAGCGATGGGCAGAGGCTGACACAGGTGCTTGTGTCAGCTAACACGGCCTGTGTTATAATGTCTGGGGGAAGAGGTTTGGTTGGAGTGATGGACAGAGGCCGACACGGGTGCCCGTGTCAGGTGACACGACATGTGTTAGCCATGACGCTTATTTTAAGTGTTTTTTATGATATTTTAATATTTGGGACCTAGAGGGGTGTTTTGGGCATTTCCGACCGAGACAAATTGATTGTGACTATTTAGATGAGTTTTGAAGAAGAATTAGGGACCCTTTTTGGCAGAGAACGAATTCCATAGTCTAGGGGGTGAGGAGATGAGATTCTTGAAGAACAAAGATCTTTCATGAGCGAACACGATTAAAGACCAAAGTTCCTTCATTATTTATAATGTCTAATTCTTATATCTTTGTAATTCTCGTGAACAATATGTACGGCTAAACCCCCAATGCTAGGGGGTATCGCTGATTTGAATCTGTAATGATTATGAATTCTTGAGTTCTTTAATAAAGTTATTTTCTTATTCAATTTAATCATGCAATGTTTTTATGCTTTCCTGATCGGACCAATTAGGATTGATTCACGATTAACAACCAGCTGGAACGCGGTTGTTAAGGTTTTTGTATGAATAGACTATAATAGATATCACCTAGGACTAGGGATACCCTGTAGTTACCAAATCACTCTTGATAAAATAAAGGCTTGACTCCATCAGATATCTCTAAGGATTTAGGATTTAGGATGGATGGTTAAAGGATTTCTCACTAAGGACTTAGGGGAAAATAATCTAAAGGGTTGGTAGTTGAAGGTTATGAACTTATTGAAGAAATCAAGATTCAAGGTCGTTATAGGGCAAATTAAACACCACACCCTATCATGTTCATCATATCTCAGAGAAATCATATTTATATTTCTTCTTATTCTTAAGTGACAATTTCTAAAACCAAATCCTCAAGTTAATTTTTTTGTTTAATTGAACGTGAATTAAACTCGATAATTGTACGAAGTCCTTGAGATTGACATTCGGGGAATTTCCCTATTATTACAAGGGGCAAAAATAGTACACTTGCTATTTTTCCTATCAAGTTTTTGGTACAATTGCCGGAGACTGTCTAGTTATTGAGTGTAATTTAAGTTCAATTAGAATTTTGTTGCTTTGCAACTAAAATTTATTTTTTGTAATTTTTATATTTTTGTTATTACTGATTTTTTCTAACCTTTGCATGCAAGGAGAGCCCTCAACTAATTTTCCTTTTGGTGCGGAAATCGAGAGAACATTGCATGCAAGACTCAGACAAGCTAGATTAGAAAGAATGGACTCCGAAGAAGAGAAAATCTATGTACATTCAGATCTAGAGTTAGAGTAAGAAATTACAGTGAAGATCCACCAAAGAGACTTCTTGGTGATTATGGTGGGCCAAATGCACCGGGTGGCAGGTTGACAATTGTAAACTATCTGGTGAATGTGTCAAATTTTCAACTGCATCCGAGCACAATCAATCAGCTTGAGAGAAGATCTTTCACCGGAAAGGTCAATGAAGATGCCAATAAACACTTCCTGGGATTTTTGACTATGAGTACCACGTTGAAAATTGATGGGCATACAGAGGAAGCAAAGAAACTCTGAATGTTTCCATTTACCTTATCTGAAGAGGCTGAAGAGTGGTTTTACTCATTACCTGCTGGGAGTATTAAAACTTGGGAATAGATGGAGAAGACTTTTCTTGACGAATATTTTTCTGCTTCTGTTTACATTCGCAAAAGATATGACATTGTGAATTTTAAGCAGAAAGACAGAGAGACGCTGGGTGATACCTATAAGAGATTCAAGAGGTTGTTGGTAGCTTGTCTAACTCACAACATGGACCAAACGGAACAATGCAGATGTTTGTGAATGGCCTCAGAATAAAGACAAATCAACTTATTGATACAGCAGTCGGTGGCTCATCCAACTATACAACAACCACTAGTGTGAATAAGATTATTGAAGCCATTGCTACAAATGAGCATCTGGAGCTATATGACAGAGTTGTAAGAAAACTAGAGGGAGTGATTGATTTGAAGTTGGAAGTGAATAAGTAACTAAACATTGAATAGGCTATTGGTGTAGAATTGGAGAAAAAGATGAAAGCAATGAATATGGGTAATCAACAGGTAGCTCATGTTCAACAGGTACAAAAGGTTGTTTGTGAAATTTGTAGTGGACATACATTACTGTGCAATGTCTTGCAACTCCACAACAAATTGAGGAGATAAAAATTCTGAGGCAAAATAACCCATATGCTATCACCTATAATCCTGGGTGGAAGAATCATCTTAACTTCTCCTAGAAAGATCATCAACAACAATCTCCTTACAGGAATACCACAACTACAATAAAAAATTTGGAAGTTCAAATGGGAGAGACTACACAATAGGTAGCATTGCGAGCATAAGAAAATCAGAAAAATCATGAGAATGTTATTGATGTCATAACCAGGAATTAGAAAGTTGCTGAAGAAAAGAAATATGAGGTAAAATTTGATGATAATATCATAGAAGTAGAGTTGGAAGTGAGAGAGAACAAGAAAAAAAATAAATAAGTGGTATCACTTATGGAGCCAGTTGAAGATAAAACTAAACCAGAAATTAAGTTGGCGTATTCATCTCGAGTTGCAAAGAAGGACACAAAATAGAAAAAGTTTGATAACTTTTTCCAATTGTTCAAAAAGCTAGAGATCAATATACCATTCTTTGAAGCACTCAGGAAAATGCCTATGTATCAGAAATTCCTGAAGGAGGAGGTATTATCAAAGAAGAGATCAACAGGAGAGGGATCGGTACCCCGTGATGAGAAATTATGTGTAATTGCACCCGAGAGAAGAAAATACCTGTCAAGTAGAAGGATCCAGGGTCAATTGCAATACCATGCACCATAAAAGATAGAACTTTCAATAAAGTTCTTGTTTATTCTGGATGTAGTGTGAGTTTAATGCCATTATCAATTTTCAAGAAGCTCGATATTGAGAAGATAAGCGGGAGTGGGACAAAATTGAAATTTGGTGATCACACGATTAAGCAGTCATATGGGATAGCTGAAGATATATTAGTAGGAATTGACAAAAAAATTTCCCAATTAATTTTCAGATCATGGGTGTTGTACACCAATTCCACCCCCCCCCCCCCCAAGATTCCTCTATCATCTCATATTAACTCAATAACAACAAGATCACACTAGGGTTTGGTTCTTCTCCCTATCTCTAGGTTTTCTCATGAGGAATCACCAAGCACCTTGATTTATATATTGTGATCATCTATGCTTTGTATTGGTTAACTTTTAACTAATAAATATAATTAATGTTTTCTCTAATTGATGAGTTTATTTCCATGCCTTCTTCAACAAAGTTTCATTGAGATTCAAGCTTAATCATTAAATATAATTTGAAGTAATACCATGACAAGGTCTACTATGACTCATCATGCCTCAATTTGTCAAAGAAAATCAAAATATGCAAGATTTGATTGAAGAAGTTTGACCTAATTGGACAAGTTCTTGATTTCTTGATCACAAGTGCATAACTCTCTTAATTCTTAATATTCGGAGGTGGTTTTTGTTTCTATGGGTTCTTGTTATCATACAGAACAACTTTTATTCACATGGCAAGATTTATTATGCAAGGAATATTGTCAAAATTGAAAGGGTTTTCCAAGTCATTTTGGTGCTCTAGGAGCTAGGGTTTTGATCTTCTAAGGGATATATCTTGCTCATATTTTGGTGTTTTTGAGTGGTTCCAAAGACATGCTTTTATTTAAATGGTTATCAACTAATCACTTCAAGAGTTTCAAGAAAATTTGGTGTGGAAGATTCCTAATGATGAAGAAAGATTACAAGTCCTCTAGATAGGCCATCAAATTCCCTTATGTGACTTCAAAAGATCATAACTTGGCCAATTTTTATCTCCTTGAGCCTGTTTTTTTTCCAAAATCATCTTAAGGATGTGAACTTCAACTCTTCTTTTATGTGCAAAGCTTGAAAATGGATGGAAGATTTCTTAAGAATACAAAATATTATAGGTCATCTCATGAATTTTCACCAACTTCATAAGGCCATAACTTTTTCAATGCTTGTTATTTTTGAGTGATTCAAGTTTCACAATACTCTTTAAGGATTCCATTTTAATCTAGCATCAATGATCAAAGCTCAATTTTAAAGAAAGGCCTTGTTTGGAGTCAAAACATTATAGGACATTTTTTGACTCATCACAACTTTTAGCTCAAGCATCCATTTGATTCCATTCTTTTCAAACTATAAAGATTGTAACCTTATATTTTAAATACTTCAAGAATCATGCCCTAAGACCCCTTGAGCTATGAATACCATGGATTCAAAGTTGGTACCTTGAAACTGAAGTTTTCTCCAAAGTCAGAATTTGAAATCCATAATCCATCTTCTATACACCAAATCAGCATGCGTTTTTTATTTAAACATGTTTAAAAAAGTTCCCAAAGTTAAATTAAGGATCAAAATACAAGAATTAGCTGAGTTTTGAGCAAGTTCAGGTCACATGTTTTTCATTTTCGTGCTTCACTTGTTTTCCCTCCAAACCTCACTATTTCTTCCAATGCTTTTCACCATTCACTCTTCTATAAATAAAGGGACATATTGCATTCATTTCCTCAAGCTTGAACAACCAGAATCACCCTGTCCAACTCTTTCCTTAACCCATATTTCTGCAACTTTGAATTTGGTTTTACAGCCTTCCTCAATCCATTTTCTTTGTTAATTTTCATCCTTGAACTTCACTGAAGCTAACAGAAGAAGAACCAAGCCTTGAATCATCCTAAATCGTGTTAGCAAAGTCAAGTTTCATAGCTCTGAATTTTCACTTCAATAGGTAGATTCCTTCTGCAATGCGGTGGGAAAACTGACTTGGTTGTTTTGCATTTGATTGCAATTGTGCGGATAGCAAGAGTCACCAATGACTTTTCTTTTATCCAATAAGGAAAGGCTGAAAAGAACAGGAAAGACCTTTAGAGATGTTTTCTGAGTTCGGGGGGTAGGTTATGAAAAGGGAAGGTGTTAGTACGCTTTTCATCCGTAGTTATCTACGGGCTCTTAGTTGCTTGCTAGATCACTTGATTTTTTATTTGAAAATGTGCTTGTGGTGTGGGTTTTAAAAGTATTTGAAAAAGAATGTCTTTGTAATGGTTCTCGTCTCTATAAGAACGCGTACACAGTGTTTTGTCTTTTGAAAAATGTTTCAAAGTGAAGTGTTGGTGTATAAAATGTTTTGTTGTGACCAAGCGAGCAACTAAGAGTAACCTACCTACTCAAAAGGTCTTAAATGTTCTTTTCCTCCTCCTTTAGATGTTTCTATCTTACCATTGATTTCATAAGAAGCCCCATCGTTGGATATGAAGGGATAGGTGCGGGTCAATCCTACAGTCATAGAAGGCAACTTGTGAGACGCTTTAGCAATTTTTGTGAGGGACTAGATCGTTTTACCGAAGGCAACATCGAGGGACTATGATCTTTTTGATTGAAGGGTCTTTGCTAAAGCGTCCCATATTCGAGGGACAAGACTGTGTTTCCGAGGCAACAAGCGAGGTTATCCTAGAGGTGCGCGTGTGAAAGTGTGTTCAATTCAAGTTAAATTTGTCTTTGATTAAGGTTATCTAGCGGTTGATTTTAAATATTGCTATGCACGCATAATTACTATACAGTATAAGGAAAACAGTAAATTGCGGAAATTAAAATTCTATGCTATTACAGAGCTTTCGGGAATGGGGGTACAAATTCATAAATGGGGATGGATCAATGCGATTAAAAGTCCAAATAGACAATCAATACAACGAAATCGAATTGAGCAATTAATTGAAACTACAATAAATCTATGAAGTAAAAATTAATTAACAAAGTATGGAAATAAAATTCTTGTTTTTTTTATTTGTGAGAAATTTGGGAAGAAAATAAACTTCTATTCTATTAAAGAAAATAACTGATTAAAATATTCGTATATATTTTTTATCTTTTAGTATTTTTTATTATGAAAAAATTAAACAAAAAAATTAAGACTAAAGAAAAAAAAGTTAATTAATAAAACTATTTACAATTTTTTTCTTAAATTAAAATTTATAACTAAGTTACAAAAATTATCTAACAAAACTTCACGAGTTATTAAATTAAAACAAATAAAATCAAAACTAACAAAACAAAGTAAAATGGTGGTGTTAAACTGACTATGGGTGTGTGAGGTAGAAATCTGGATGGGCCAAAAAAGAATTGTAAAGTCCAAAGTTATTTGTTAAAAATAAGGCAAAGTATGTGTTTAAAAAAATGCAAAGAAAAAGAAACAAAACACCCTCCAGGACTCGAACTCAGAACACCACGCTTGCAAACCAACACTCCAACCACTACGCTATTCCGTTTCATTCGTTATTAATATGACTTAATTGAAATATAAGGTGAAAGCGGTTGAGAAAATTGGGCCAACGAGCCCAATGGGCTGACCCAACTTGAAGGAAGGAACAAAGGAAGTTTGTGTAAACCTAACGCTAAAGATGCGCCACGACTGTTGTGTAGCATGGAGAATACACAAAATTAACCTTATCGTGAAAAGAAAAAGTTTAATATTTCCATCCTTAATTTCCTTGGCTTCATATTCTACTCAAGTAATAGAACAAAAATAATCACCAGCTTCTACTATGAATCCTCTCTATAATCCATCAATCTTTATCGCCTCTTCTTCTCCGAATCTAGAAATTAGCATCTCTGATTGGCATCGATCGACAATTTTCAAAAAAAAATTCTGGAAACCCTTGTTTTCGTGGGAGTTGAGAACGGCGAGTAAACAGAGGCAGACTGATCGAAAATGGAGGGGGAAAACGCCATTGTCGTGAAGCTTAGACAGAGAGAAAGTTCCATCTCGTTTTGAAGAAAAAAATAAAGGTCATGGCTGTTGCACTGTCCGAAAAGGGAGAAACGAAGAAGACGTATACGTGGAAGATGAACTGTCAGTTTTCTATTTACCCTATCCTTTCACTAGACGATACCATATCCTTGTTGATTATGTTGATAGCATGAAACTGCGTTGCTCGTGGCTGGAAAACGGAAGTTGAAGACTGGAGGGTGGGGTTAGAGTTGTTACCCGATGTGTAGTGAGATTCTGTTGATGGAAATTAGAGCGGAAAATAGAAGTGAGGCGTTTATGGAAAGAGTGTCCGTTAATGTTTTTGCGGAGCTGGGTTCATAGAAGATTAGTGGAAGATGGAAGCTCGCTGTGTGATGACAAAAGGTGATGTGTGTCACGCGGTTTGGAGTTATAGATGGTCATGGATGGACGATGATGAAGAGGTGAGATGGCCAATGATTTGTTAACGGAGGAAGGAAGTTCCTATGCTAAGATGAGCTGAGTTGTGAAGGTGAAATTAGAAGAGGATAACGTTGAGAGGGTGGTTAGCGGACTGGCTCAGAAATTGGAACGGTGATGGGTTTGTGGGATGGTTCGATCGTATCAGCGGAAGGAAAATTGGAGGATGTTGTTAAGTGATTTAAAGGCTAAACATTAGCACAAGAAAAAGGTTGTATATTGATATAAAGTTGGACGATGTTGAAGGTATGGATGAGAGTGTTTTTTCTGAGATTTGTTGTTACAATTTTGTAGGTATTATGTTGACGTGTTAAGCTATTTTGGTTAATAGAGATTGAGGTGCTGCTGGAAGTTTTTGCAGGTTGATATGTATTGTGGATGGTAAGAAGAAGGTGAGAAATTGGACAACATTTGGATGGTATAATTCTATATCTTCTTTTTAGTTATTTTTAATGTACTATTGTTGCTGATTTCTTCTGTTTTGTTTCATTCAAATGAGCTGGAAATTTTATTGTGAATTGGTTTTGTGTTTTTATTACAACAAATTGGAACATGACAAAGATTTCAACCAATCATACAGTATGCAAATGGAGATATGGTGCAAGCAAAATCAAAACGGATAATGATGTATGAAGAAAAAGATTGTTTAGAGATGGTGGAAAGGAGCTATACCTATTGGAGTCTCTCCAATGGAGCTTCAAAAGACGGTAAGTTCTCCCTCTTTTCTTCTGTTATTATTTATGCCCCTCTTGTTGAACTTTCCATTCCTATTTCCTTCCCTATACTTGTTGATGTTTTTTCTTGGATGAAAAGATAATAACAGATAGAAATGAAAGAAATGCTTATTTGTTATTTGGAATCAACAAAACATTATGAGGGAAAGAGAGGTTTTAGAGTATATTTTTTTTCTGTTTTCTTTTGCTTCGCCAAAAAAATTTCCCCCTTTGTATGTTTGGTTGCTTTTTATAGTGAAATAAGCAAGGCATTTGGGGGGAAAATTGTGATAAATTTTGAATAAATGAAGTGCCCTGTTCTATTGCTTTTTATTGCAGTTTATGTTTGAGCTATCTTTGTGTAAAGTTTGGACTGGTATGACAGATTTCAGAGCAGTTTTTTTGGAATGTTATTGTGCAGCAGTGCAGAGCTGATTTTTGGATTGTTTGTGCAGGTTTGCACTTAGCCATTTTGGGCAATTTCTGGACAACATTGTGGACTGTTTTGTAGGTTGGTGGACTGTTTATGTTCGATATTTTTTACTTTAATTTTAGGGTTGTTTTGTAGGCTAAAACAAGGCTGGGGAATGGGTTGTAGGCAGCATGATATTGGGCTGATGAACAGGGAAGCAACAAGGCTGTTTTATGGGGCTATTTTGAATTGTTGGAAATATATTTTGTACAAATTTGTAACTTCTTGTTAACTTGATAATAATAACTCAAATAAATTTGTAACGTGAATGGAACTTGTCTTGAATATGTTTCCTCAATTCTTTTGTAATTGTAACTTGGAATTTTGTTGAATGTAATTTTGATGAAATTGAATCAAACTTGGATGAAATTGAATCCAAACTTGGATGATGAACATTGAATTAAAATTTCATCCTTGAATGAATTCGAGACTTCTTGAATGAATTTTGGATAATGAATGAACATCTTGTATCTGCTCCTAGAATTCCAAACCAGTTACATGAATTGATCTTCAAAAATTGAGAAAACTTGCATCATGAGAAATTAGTTCTTTTGTATATCTTGAATTCAAAAGAAAATTCATAAGAATGAATTGCGCCTCACACACTTGTACTGATTTGAAATAAAAAATAATTATTCAAATTGTTTCTCGAATCTTTTTTCAATAAAACCCACACCGTCAATCCGAGGTAAATTGCAATACGAGCCAATAATACAAATCGCGCCTTTAAGGGATTTAATCAACAATCCCCCTTAATCCAATAATCGTTAATGTTCACTTGCAAATGACTTGAAGTAAGCAACAAACAATCAATGAATCATCGAAATAGAACTCTATTTTCATGAATTATCTCAACATGAGAATCAAACGTCTTCTGAGAAAAGTCTGTGACATAAATTGAACCAAGTATAATTGTGACTTCGATCTTTGAAGTAATCTCATAGACAATGTTATTCATGATGCTTCTCAAATGGAATCTCCTGAGGACATTGAGAATTGACGAAGTTATGACCCTCGAAAATTAGACCAGAGTTTCTTGTGATTAGGTTAAATTTGCAAAATGACCTCTAAAGTATTTAAATTTTCTGATGATCTTTTGCACGTAATCAGCTCTTGACTTGTGAAGAGAAATTTGGGATGACGTCAAGGAAAGTCATACATAAAAAGAAAAACTCACAAATATCGAATAATGAAGAATTTACAATCATTTGAACTTGATCTTGCAAAGGTCGAATTTTGGGTCAATGTAATTTATTTTCAATCATCTGCACCATTGACTGAGCCAACTTGCAACGCGAGGCTTGAAACTTGGCACAAGCATCCTTGAGAATATATGAAGAACCACAAAGACCATTTGAAACTTTGGAGACTCAATTTTATTTGGGAAATAACAAACCCTAATTGTTGACTTACTGCCTAGGAAGAGAATATGTCTGATCAAATTTTTAGCCAAATTAAGTATTCGAGAAACCCTAGGATAGTATCTTGCATAAAAAACGGGAGGGAAAATTTTAGGGTACAATAGCTGCCCCTGTTCAATCTTCTTAAACTTGAAAAGAGATATCGGCATGTTTGTCGTTCGTAGCTTGAAAGTGGAAGATGATTGAACACTAGAGTGCCTAGAAATTTGCACTCGGTGATGTGTTGGTTGATTGTGTAGGGAATGGACTTAAAGATGCCATTTGGAGAAATGATGGAGAGTTGTCGGAGATGGGCTTATAGATGCCATCCAAAGGTGATTGTTGACAGAAATTAGACTAAGTCTGAACTTGACTTCAACTGGAAAAGAATCAGAATAAACCTTTGGTCATTTTAAACTAAAACTAGCAGAAGTGTTGCATGTTGTTTGACTGGAAAGGATCAGAATAAATCTTGGAGTGATTTATCTGAACCAGAGAAAATATCTATTTGTAAAGTATCAAGATAAACCATTGAGAGGTTTAAACTGAACCAAAAGAGGTCTTGGGTATTCTTTAACTGGAGAGAATCAAAATAGATCTTTGAGCGATTTATCTGAACTAGAGAAAGTGTCTACTAGGAAAGAATCAGGATAAACTGTTGAGAGATTTAAACTGAACCAGCAGGGGTCTGGAGAAGAATCCGAATAAATCTTGAAGCGACTTATCTGAACCAGAGAAGATGTCTGTGGGAAAGAATCAAAATAAACCATTGAGAGATTTAAACTGAACCAACAGGGGTCTGGAGAAGAATCAAAATAAATCTTGAAGTGACTTATCTGAACCAGAGAAGATGTCTGTGGGAAAGAATCAGAATAAACCGTTGAGAGATTTAAACTGAACCAGCAGGGGTCTTGAGAAGGACAAAATAAATCACGAAGTGACTTATCTGAACCAAAGAAGATGTCTGCGGGAAAGAATCAGAATAAACCGTTGAGAGATTTAAACTGAACCGACAGAGGTCTGAAGGAAATATTTATTATGTAGATGGCCAACCAGTATTTTCTCGGGAATTGATCTGTAATTGATTTGTCCATAAATAGTTGTCCTGTCGGAAATTTGTTGATGGTAATTTTCTGTTGATTGATCTTTCCTAAAAAGGTGAAGAGTTAGTTGTATGTGATGCCATGATGTATGAAATGCATGGAATGAGATTGAGCTATATGCATTTGTGTTGTCAATGCTATGATGTATGAACACAATGTATGAACATATTAATTGTTCTGCTGTAGTGTTGTTGGACTCGGAGAAAATAAATCCCTGAGTACTACTGGGAATGAGGAGTGTAAGTCTTCATATTTTGAAGTTGAAGCATTGATGGATGAGTTTCCATTATTATAGAAATAAACTCTGTTGGGTAAGGGAAACGCCATGCATTGCTTGTGGACTTCGCGAAATCCTGCTGGGGAATCCTGAGAAGCTGAGCGACTTTCACTGGGGCATCTTTGGAGCGGTAACTGGAAGTTTTGCTCCGTTGGGAATGTGAGAGCACCTGACACCATTAGGCTGTATACTGGATATACGTTAGTAATCCTGTAGCAGAATGTCCTTGCTTCTGCTCTTGCCGGAGAAAGTACCTGCGGGGTTTTTAAGGAATGGCCTATAGATGTTATCCTATTTCTTAAAGCCATTAGTAATTGTCTTTCTCTTTTCTGTTCCCCTTTTTTTTGCACTCATTTGTAAACAGTAATCATGTTCAAATGCATATGTTCAAAAATAATCATTGGACATTTTTGCAAACAAAACAGAGAAATAAAAGAAAAAACAGATAGTTTTGCACTTTTAAAGGAATATCTTTGTATTAAGTTGAATAAGTATTTTTGTACAAAGAGATGAACATCCTAGTAAGAGAATGTCATCGTAGAAAATGAAAACTGATACAAAGAAAAGATAACTATGTGAAGTAATCCCATGGGGTTCCCACTCTGCTATAGCCTTCATGTCTCTGAGCGTCTCATCCACTTGTTGCTTTGTCCGAAGCTGATTGGATTGATTAGAATCGTTTGAGTTTGTCAGTCGATACTGAAGGTTGTCTGTAAGGTGATCCAACGGGACATAGTCATACGCTTTAAATCCCTAAATTTTTCCCGGACCGCCCTTTTGGGTTTTCGGTCCACCGGGATACCCTTTTTTTCCCAAGCCTCCCTTTCAGGTTTTCAGCTTGCCGGGTGTATAAATATTTTTGTATTTTATCCCTAAGTTTTGCCCGAAACCTTTTGGTTCGCCGGAATGCCCTAATTTTTGCCTAGGTCAGTCGACCTAGCGGGTCTTTATTCATGTGTAGTATCTTTTAACTATGTCCGCGTTTACATGGTGTAGAAGGTCGTCACCATCCATAGTAGTTAAGATCATTGCTCCACCAGAGAATATGTTTTTAATGACAAATGGTCCTTCGTATGTAGGAGTCCATTTTCCCCTGGGATCACCTTGTGGTAGTATGATACGTTTGATTACCAAGTCACCAACCCGATATACCTAACGTCCGACCTTCTTGTTAAAAGCTTTGATCATACGTTTTTGGTACATTTGACCATGACAGACAACTGTAAGCCTCTTCTCATCAATTAAGTTCAATTGGTCAAGTCGAGTTTGAATCCATTCATCTTCATTCAAACCTGCATCCTTTATGATTCTCATAGAGGGTATTTGGACTTCAATTGGTAGGACAACTTCCATGCCGTATACCAAAGAGAAAGGAGTTGCCCCTGTTGATGTGTGCGCCGTGGTACGGTAACCATGGTGAGAAAATGGTAACATCTCATGCCAGTCCTTGTAGGTCACTGTCATTTTTTATATGATCTTCTTGATGTTTTTATTAGCGACTTCTACTACTCCATTCATCTTTGGTCGGTAAGGAGAAGAGTTATGATACTGTATCTTAAACTGCGCGCATAGTGCGGTAATCATAGTATTGTTGAGATTGGTACCATTATCTGTGATGATTCTCTCCGGGATACCATACAGACAGATAAGGTTCTGTTTGATGAATCGGGTCACAATGTTCTTGGTAACAGAAGCGAATGAAGCTGCCTTGACCCACTTCATGAAGTAATCAATGGCAACCAAGATGAAGTAGTGTTCATTAGAAGATGTGGGTTTGATCTCTCCAATCATGTCAATGCCCCACATTGTGAAGGGCTAAGGAGCAGTCAGGACATTTAGGGGAACCGGAGGCACATGTACTTTGTCAGCATAGATCTGGCACTTGTGACAAGTTCGTGAATATTGATAACAATCTACTTCCATGGTGGACCAGTAGTATCCTGCCCGCAGGATCTTTTTAGCCATCGTGTGTCCACTAGAATGAGTGCCAAAGGTACCTTCGTGTAAATCAACCATGATCTTTTCTACCTCACTCTGGTCCACACACTGAAGCAAAGTAGAGTCGTGGTTGCGCTTATAGAGGATTCCGTTACTAAGGAAGAATTTAGCAGCAAACCTTCTCAGGAACTTCTTATCATTGACTGAAGCTCCCTCTAGATAATCTTGGGCCTCAAGATACCTCTTAATTTCATGGAACCAAGGCTTGTCCACTACTTCTTCAGTATCAATCTCGTGACAGTGAGGAGCCTCATTATCCCACCTTATTTTTGAACATGGATGACATAGTAGCTAGCGCGTCATCTACTTGATTTTCCTCTCATGGAAAATGCTCAAAGGTAATTTCCTCAAAATGTGGGATTAATTTCAACACATGTTCTTTGTAAGGGATGGGATTAGGATGCTTCGTGTCCCATTCTCCTTTGATCTGACTGATGACTAAGGCTGAATCTCCAAATACACTTAAGGACTTGATTCCCAAATCTATGGCAACTTTGAGACACATAATACACGCTTCATATTCCGCCATATTATTGGTACAGTTGAAACACAGTCTAGCAGTGAAGGGAGTATGACATCCTTCAGGGGATATGATTACAACGCCTATGCCGTTGCCGAGTGCGTTGGAAGCTCCATTAAAAACAAAGGTCCATCGGGATCCTTGTTCAGGTCTGTCATATGGTCCGAGTTCTTCACAATTGGTTACCAACTGCCCTTTATTTCTTTTTGGGTAGTGTATTGAATGTCGTATTCAGTCAAGATCATCTGCCATCTTGCTATTCTTCCAGAGAGGGCGGGCTTCTCGAATATGTATTTAATTGGATCCATCTTGGATATCAATAAGATGGTATGGGTCAACATATACTTTCTTAGACTGCGAGTATCCCATGCCAGAGTGCAACAAGTTTCCTCGAGCAGTGAATATCTGGTTTCACAGTCGGTAAACTTTTTTCCCAGGTAGTATATTGCATGCTCTTTTCGGCCAAAATTGTCATGTTGCCCCATCACACACCCCATTGAATTTTCCAAGATAGTTAGATACATGATCAAAGGTCTTCCCTCGACCGGCGACATCAAAATGGGAGGCTCTTAAAGGTACTCTTTGATCCTGTTGAAGGCAGCCTAGCAGTCGTCGTTCCAATCCAACACTTGATCTTTCTCCAATAATTTGAAGATTGGTTCACAAGTAGCGGTTAGGTGAGAAATGAATCTGGCGATGTAGTTTAGTCGTCCTAAGAATCCTCTGACTTTATTCTCGGTGCGAGGAGCAGGAATTTCTTGTATTGCTTTTACCTTTGCAGGGTCCACTTTGATACCTTTACCGCTGACAATGAAGCTGTGATACGGTGGGAGAACTGACTTTAGGTTTTTGTGTTTCATCGCAAATGTTTCGGTTTAGCAAGAGTCGCCACCGACTTTTATTTTATCCAAAAGGAAAGGTAAAAAAGCACAGGAAAGACCTTTGAGATGTTTTCTTGAGTTCGGGGGGTAGATTATAAAAAGGGAAGGTGCTGGCACCCTTTTCATCCATGGTTTTCCATGGGCTCTTAGTTACTTGTTTAGATCACTTGCTTTGCTTTTGAAATTGTTTGAAATGGTGCTTTGTGTTTGATGTGGTTTTGAAAGTATTTTGAAAAGAGGCCCTTCCTTTAGGCAATCTTTGTAATGATTCTTGTTCGTAAGAATGTATACAAAGATGTTTGTCTTTTTAAAAAATGTTTCAATGTTTTGAAAGTTGTTTGGAAAATGTTTTGAAATGTGTGTGTGTGTGTGTTTTGAAAATAACAAGGATTTGTTTTGAAAGGAGCAAGTAACTAGGAAATATCTACCCTACTCAAATGTCTTTCCTATACATTTTTATTCCTTTGACATTGTTGATTTACCATTGATTTGGTAAACAACCCTATCTTTGGATGTTAAACGGGACGGGCGTGGGTCATCGTATGACCATGATAGCAATGTTGGCAAGTATCTTTACCATTTTGAGGGACAAAGATCATTTGTTTAGGCAACCTTTTGATAGCATCATCGAGGGACTATGATCTTATTTGTTTTATTTTGTTTTGCCAAGATACTTTGCATACATACCATGGCCATTTTTGTTTAGGCAACCAAATGGGAGATACCTTAAGGGTGTTTGTGTGCGAGTGTGTTTGATTGCATGCATGATTTTATCTTGAATTAGGATTTTCTATTTCATTGATTTTATCTTGCCATACATGTCCTAATTACTAGCATTTACATTTTGAAAGCAATAAAAATGCGGAAACGTAAAATCCTACGCTATTACAATAATTAGGGGGGTGGGGGATACACACTTATACATGGGGATGGTTCAACAAGAAAAATAAAGAAAAAAAAAATAACAAGGGGAAGAAAAATAGAAAGAGAGAGGGGGCTAGCGCGCTGCTGAGAGGAAGTCAGAAGTTCTGACCCAGGCCTGCTGCAGGATATCAACCTGTTAGTGAAAATGTGTGAGTCAGAACTTCTGGCCCTAGTGCGCTGCAAAACAGAAACCTGTTAGTGGGGAGGTCATAACTTCTGACTCCCATGCGCTGCAAAACAAAAATCTGTTAGTGGGGAAGTCAGAAGTTTTGAACCTGCTGGAAGCACAATAATTTTCAGAAGTTCTGATATTATTGATAGCAAAACAGGCCTCAGAAGTGTTGGCGTCAAAGTCAGAGGTTGGTTTCCCCCTGTGCTTGTCAGAACATCTGCAGTTTGATTATTTTTCAACAAAACAGAAGGCATGCCTAGGACAGTCTCAACAAGTGTCATAGAGTTTCAGAAGACAGAACCAAAAAGGTCACAAGCAAGTTCTACACTGATTCACTTCCTACTTAAGTATACAGAAGCGTGAAAAACCTCAAAACATGTACAGCAGCAGCATGATATCTACATTGTGTTTGTTGAGCATGAAAATCTGATGATGCTTAGCAGCGTGGTGAGAGTTAGCAGGTGCTTACCTTGTTGTTGGAAGAAAATCTGTGAATTGGAGCTAGCTTTAGCTCTGATGGTGTTCTAGACAGGTTCTTTTTTTGAATGGGTGGATGGAGAAGATATATATGGTTAGAAACTGTATGGGCGTTTTCTAGTCAAGAAGAAAATTGGGTACAAATGAAGTTTGGAGGTAGGAGGTTCAAAGTTATGTTCAAGGCTCTCGAAACACTAGGAATTTTATCAGAGTTTCACAATGTTTTCTTGCTAGAATTTTCTGTTTCTCTTCTAGCAATTTTTCTGGGTTTTGGACCAGGCTTTTTTAGTGGACAATGATGCTCTATTTATAGGCAAATCTTGGTGGATTTTTAAACATTAAATGGCGCCAATACCATGCAAATGATGATGACTTGCTCTTGAAGGAATTTTATGAAAAGTTGTGATGATGGACAGCTTTTCAGCCTAGGCTAGAACAGTAAGCGAGGATTAAGAAAAAGTAACACCTATAGGCGAAAAGTGGCACATAGATCCATGCCTAAATCTGCACAGGAACGTTGTTATGCTGCACGTGGAAAGACCCTTTGGACAAATGTTCAAAAGTATTTATGAGCATTGATGGGCATTAAATGTTGATAAGATTTGTCAAAAATCAGAAATCTTGTAATAGGGGATTTTATATCATTACCTAAACCTGAGCCAGCAGTTCTGCTTCACCAAAAACAACGCAAACTAAGTTCTGATCTTGGCCTCCTGCTGCCTCAGCAAATTATGAGGGTTCTCCAGACTTTCCAGCATGTTCTTTTGATCTGCTTCTGAAAACTCTGGACTTAGAGATTCTGTTTCAGTGTAACACCCACTCTTCTGACCTCTTCATCTTCTGATTCCAGTAGGTTCTGAAGGGGCCCTCAGGCTTCTTTGATTTCTTTGCATTCCTCTAGCAAACTCTGGATGAACTTGCGTAAATGCTGAAAGAGCCATGTTATGCCACGTTTACAACCTCTAACTGAGTTGGCGTATCTGTTGAAGAGCCACCTTCTGACTGAATATTATATGCTGAGCCAAGTTTGTAACTTCTGACCGTTTCTGCCTGGAGATTGGTTCAGAAGTTCTGAAGAGCCCTTTTTTCTTAAATACTTAGAAAATCTCAAGTACTTAGAAATTTGTTTTTTTGAATCTTAGATGGAATACACTTCCCATTTCAAACATGTTTTGCTAAAATAAGATTTTTTTTTGGGATTTGATTTTAATCAAGAGGTCAAGGTTTGGCCTTTCAGCGCAGATGACTGTTTTGCCCTTGGGAGTGATCTTCATGAAAAATTTGTAATCCAAAGCTTGGGATTGGATGGGGAGTAAACCTGAGAAAAATGAGAGGGAAAATTTTGGGGTACAACAGCTGCCCCTGTTCAATTTTCTTAGACCTGAAGAGTTAGATTGGTGGATCCGCCATTCGTGATTTGAAGGTGAAAGATGATTGAACACTAGAGTGCTAAGAAATTTGCACTCGAAGATGTATGGTGAATGGGCTTATAGATGCCATTTGGAGAAATGATGGCGAGTTGTCAGAGATGGGCTTATAGATGTCGTCCAAAGGTGATTGTTGATAGAAAGTCTGAACTTGATTTTAAACAGAAAACGGACCAGAATAAATCATTGAGAGATTTATCTGAACCAGTAAGAATCTGGAAACAAATCAGAATAAATCGTTGAGAGATTTATCTGAAAGTCTTGGAATATCTTCAACTGGAATAAGAATCAGGGAGATCTTAGCATTGATCTGACTGAACCAGAGAAGGTCTTGGATTAACTTTGACTGGATAAGAATCAGAAAAATATTAGAATCGATTTAACTGAACCAGACAAAAGTATTGGAGTATCTTCAACTGGAATAAGAATCAGGGAGATCTTAGCGTCGATCTGACTGAAACAGAGAAGGTCTTAGATTAACTTTGACTGGATAAGTATCAGAAAAATCTTAGAATCAATTTAACTAAACCAGACAAAAGTTTTGGAATATCTTCAACTGGAATAAGAATCAGGGAGATCTAACTGAACTAGAGAAGGTCTTGGATTAACTTTGACTGGATAAGAATCATAAAAATCTTAGAATCGATTTAACTGAACCAGACAAAAGTTTTGGAATATCTTCAAATGGAATAAGAATCATGGAGATCTTAGTGTCGATCTGACTGAACCATAGAAGGTCTTGGATTAACTTTGACTGGATAAGAATCATAAAAATCTTAGAATTGATTTAACTGAACCAAACAAAAGTTTTGGAATATCTTCAACTGGAATAAGAATCAGGGAGATCTTAGTGTCGATCTGACTGAACCAGAGAAGGTCTTGGATTAACTTTGACTGGATAAGAATCAGAAAATCTTAGAATCGATTTAACTGAACCAGACAAAAGTTTTAGAATATCTTCAACTGGAATAAGAATCGGGGAGATCTTAGCGTCGATCTGACTGAACCAGAGAAGGTCTTGGATTAACTTTGACTGGATAAAAATCAGAAAAATCTTAGAATCGATTTAACTGAACCAGACAAAAGTTTTGGAATATCTTCAACTGAAATAAGAATCAGGGAGATCTTAGTGTCGATCTGACTGAACCAGAGAAGGTCTTGGATTAACTTTGACTGGATAAGAATCAGAAGAATCTTAGAATCGATTTAACTGAACCAAACAAAAGTTTTGGAATATCTTCGACTAGAATAAGAATCAGGGAGATCTTAGTGTCGATCTGACTGAACCAGAGAAGGTCTTGTGAGGGCATCTTTATGAGGAATCTGCTGAAATAACCCTTCAAAAGACATGGTTTTTGAGAGGACTACCAAGTCATATAAGTAGTCAACAATGTTTATTGATCTGTCTTTCCCTGGAAAGGTAAAGAGTTAGTCATATGAAATTTCATGATGTATGAAATGCACGATGTCATGATATTCTCAAACTAAATGAGATTGTGTCGTATGCCCTTATCATGTAGGAGGTATGAAATGTGAAATGTTTAAGAATGTATTTTTGTCTGGGAAAATAAATCCTTTACAAATGTCGGGGAGTTTGTTAAATCCTGGACTGCTGTTGAAGAGTATGTGTGTCTTCAAACTTTGCTTAGAATGTTTCCACCGGGGATTCCTATTTTGTTGTTTGAGGAGAAACTTCGCTGGGGAATATTGAAAACTCTGTGGGGAGAATGTTTATTCCTGCTTGGGAAAAGAGTTCAGGAGTCTCGGTTGTCCGTTGCTCTACTGGGGAGTCGAAGTTAAACTAATATCTGGTCAGGTCTAGGTTTCATAGTAACTTGCCAGGGATTGTAGAGTAGTCTACTAGGGAAGAGGAGTTGTGGTCCTTTGATTTGCAGTAGTCGGAGAAGCAAACTCAAACTGGGGAATCTGTAGTTTGTTGGGGAAATAAACCTTGTCGTTGGTCTGCTAGAGAGGTGATGAACTCGTTGGGGAAGTCCTCGAGGATTCTTGAAGTTGTCTCCGATGGGGAAAGGTTTTTAGAGATTAAAATCAGGCTGGGGAATCATCCTATGAGAAGGACTTTGGGGAGACTTATCACTTCCCCTAGTAGCGAGTGTTTCTGGCACTGCCTGGAAATGTTTGACTGTATGTAACCCCTTACTGAGTTTTGACGTTAATGTTCCAAGTGACGCAGATGGAGATTTGCCCCTGGTTGCTCTGCAATTCTTGGGAGATTTCTTGGAACCTTGACTAGACTGCCCCAAGCATGCTGGATAGTTACATGTCATGTCCCCCTGTTGATAGAAGATTTATCTATAGGAGTATCATCCTACTTGAATTGATTTTTTTCATTGAGAGAGCTTTCGTTCACTGGATATTCATTGTGTGAATTTCTCCGCTGTCAAACAAATAGCCATATGAAAACAGTGATATTCAAGTAATGCAAAGTTTATGTTTGTCTTGAAGTTTTTTTTGAAAAAAAAAGCGTTTTCAGCAAGTAAAGAAGTTAGTAATTCAACTTTGGATTTTGAGTAAAACCTTACAGGAGTCAGGATACCTTTTTGTAATAGTATGCTTTCGTACTAACCCATGCTTCAATTAGGACTTTTGAAGGGTTGTAACGTGGCTTGGTTCATGGTTTAAGAAAAAAAGGATAAAGGCTCAAAGTGTATTTGTACCCACCCGCTCTTCATGACGTTCTTTGGTCCTAAGCTCAGTTAATTGTACGTTTGAACTCCAATTGAGTCTGGAATGATGTTTTGGTGATGGTTCAGACAAGTTAAGTTTGTCTGAAGGCAGTCATTTTTGCAACATTTCTCATGTTGTCGAAGATTTGTAGTGACCTCTTTCTTTTGATTTGTTATCCCTGATTTTTTGCCTGACTGTTCTTGTTTTGAGATTACAGTCAGTGGGATGTCCCAGTCTCCTTCGTAGGTTTTGACTTAGTGGGCTTTTCTTTTTGAGAGATAATGATTGCCTGTGTGATAGGGAACTATCACCGTCTTTTGATTCTAGAGGAATGTTTCTTGACGTCATTCGTTGTATTACGAGATGAGAGTTTGCGGCTAAACGCGCATTTGAATTAACTGAGAGACTACCCCGCCCCAAGTTTTGATTAAAGGTTTCAATTTGTGTTAAAACAGAAAACTTCTACTTCTTTGGCTCGAAGGGGTTGACTAGAAATTATCTTCCTTATAACTCCGGTGTTTAGGATTTGAAATAAACGCCTGTACATCATCAGCAAGGTCTGTCCAAAAGCATACTGTATGAGATTATGGCATTATTTTCATCATCCTCCCTGTAAAGACTTGTAACTTTTAGCAAGAGTTGAATGTCATAAAGTGAGTAAAAAGCATAGTTTAAATGTAATGAAAATGAGTGGATCAAATCAAGACAAACATATGCAATGCATTAATGAAACAAAGTTTGACATTAATAGATAATTGTTTGAATAACAAAAGAAATTAAAATTGAAAATTCAAATGAACATGATCCTATTTGTATGAACTTGTCACTTTAGGTGGAGAGCCTTTGGGGGACAAAATAAGAACTCAGTCCGGCCACCTTGTGTGAACTCCAGCACTCCTCTGTCAATCAAGTCTTGGATCTTATTTTTCAAATCCTAACATTCATTCGTATCATGCCCAAGATTATTGGAGTGGTATGCACATAATGCACTGGGATGATAGTTAGGAGCAACAGTATTGGGATTCCGAGGAGGATCCCTTAATGTGACCAAATTCAAGTTCAGCAGGTGTTGTAAGACCTGTGATATAGGCACGTCGAGTCTGGTGAACTACCTAACGGATAGGACCTGTTTACTTCGGTTACTCTGTCCTTGTTGACGGGGTGGTTGCTGGGTTTGTGACGTGGAAGCAAATTGGGGAGGTCTTCTCTCGACTTCTTGTCTCAAGGGAGGCTGAATGATGACTTGATCCCTAATCCTAGATGTTTGCCCCATTTGGTTACATCCATCCCGATGAAGCTTGTTGATAAGGACCCTTAGCTCTTCTTGTCCTTGTGCCAGGTTTTGAATAAGAGCCATCTGGCCCACCAGCTGTCCCATCATTTGGACCCTCATTATGGCTATTTTAGTTTGTAGCCTTTCCAACTGGTCATCTCTGTCGTCCCCAGAATTCCCCATGACCATGCCCCTTATGAGGAGAACCTTCACCTCTTCTTGCCCCTTGGATAGGTTCAAGAACATCTCTCGAAGTTGAGCGTTTTGAGCCTGGATATCTTTGATAGTCTGTTCTAGAGCCATCTCTGCTGAAATAAACAGTAGGGAGATAAGGAGACTTGTAGCAAAGACTTGTTTATGCTTATGATGAATGATATGTATTCATGCAATGTTTTCAAGGATTTGAAAATTCAAATTTATTTCAAAAAAGAAACACACGTTATATTAATAAAAATAGAATTTGAGTACATCAATTCCCCTTGGGCAAAATAGTACAAAATTCTAAGATAAAAAGACGTTGCGCATCCTCTTTGGTGCAATGTAAGTGTTGAGAGTCTGCTCTTCGTGAAGTATCCGAGTGAGTTCTAAAACCTTCTTCTCGCTTGCGTAGAATTGGGCTTCAAAAGTATCGCATTCTCCCTTAAGCCTTATCCAACTCCTTTGCAGATCTTCGAGTGATGTTGGCATGTTAGGATGTAGGAGGGTGTATGGAACCTCTCCTTCCTTAACAGGCTCTATAATCACTGGGAGAATGGAGGGGTAAGGCATCATAAGACTTTGGGCGCGGGTTCGTACCCACTTGAGGTAAGGCTCAAGAGGGATGAAATTTTTGTGTCCCAAGGTCTTACTGTCTACCTTGTTTGGCATCCTCCAAGCTCGGATGAACCTTTGTCGGAGTCCTTGATTGTCGTTGTCAAAGTCGAAAACCAAGCCTTGAATCAGCATGTCATGTGGGCCATCCCTTTGGGCATAACCAAACTGTCTTAGAGCCAAGCAGGGGTTGTAGGTGATGCCTCCCCTAATGCCAAGTAGAGGTACATTAGGGAATTCCCCATAACAGTCGATGATGATAACATTATCTTTGGATCGAGAACACCAATAAATATCTGAATGCGTAAGTGTCATCAACCTTTGTGACCACCTCAAACCTTGCTCATTTTTCAAGACTGATTGGGGAAGATGAGAAATAAACCATCTTGCAAGTAGAGGAGTGCAACACATGAGAACACCTCTTTTCCTCATTGTACGAGTGTGAAAAGAGTGTAAGATATCTCCAAGCAATGTAGGCACCGGATTGCGAGACATGAAGATTTTGACAACACTCACATCTATGAGTTGGTCAGTATTAGGGAACAAGACCATCCCATAGATGAGAAAAGCTACAATCTCTTCAAAAGCTTATAAGTCTAAGGAATTCCAGCAGCTTTGGGCTTTCTCAAACAAGAAATTTTCCAGGAAGCCTTTGACACCACTTCTAGTTTCCCAATGGGTTGTGACATTAGATGAGTGCAAGTGCAGGGCTTGAGCAATATCTTCTGGCTTTGGATCTCTTTCCATACCGTTGAAAGATAGTTGATTGAGAATAAGAATTATCAAGAGTTGAGAAAATTCCTCCAAAGTAGGCACAAGCTGGTAGTCAGGAAATGTGAAGCAGTGGTGCAAAGGGTCAAAGAACTGGAAAAGAACTTTCATCATGTCTTCCTCTGTGTTGGAAGTGGCTAAGTTGAGAAGACGACCATGCTCTCGGTGAATGGAGAGTTCTCAGGAATCCTTGAAGCTAGCTCCTTGATTTGTGGAGGAATTCTTACAAGGTTGACTTGGATGGTTTTCCTGCAAAGTGAATCCATATCCTACAAAACAGGAACAAAGATGAATTTCCAAAATCCTTGAAATGGTTAGTGGATGCATATGATGCTCATGATGTCCATGATGTTATTCACAAGTATATATGTACAAGAAAATCACATAAGTTCCTACTTTAGGCTTGCATGGAGTTTCATAGGTAGGTACCCTCTTGAAGTTTAGTTGGCTCAACCTGTCCTAGAAATAGTAACCGAGTTCTAAGGAGCTCAATATCACTGGATTTTTTCCTTGTTCATTGTTTCAATTCAGCCTCTTTACTGGCTGTAATCTCAAGCCTCAACTCAACTTTAGTTTTGATGAAAGTCAAACAAGCTAGTTTGATGAAAGACAAACAAGCATTATGGAAAGAAGGAAAAGAAGTGGAAATTAACTTAAAGCATCATTCACTCAAAGCTTCAAGGATATTGGCAAGCAATCAAGTATATCAATTCTCAATTAAACTACATTGATTAGAAATGCTCAAAATATGATATACACACTTGCCACATCACTTCAATTATATTTCAAAACAATTTTTAAGTTTCTCTCTGCTGTAAATCGATTAACATCTTGTGTAAATCGATTTACACATGCTTTTTCAAAAAACTGTTTGCTCCTGCCAGCAATCGATTTACAGGTTGTGTAAATCGATTGATCACAGAACAAACTGATTTTTTAACTCTTGTAAATCGATTGACACAACATGCTAATCGATTTACACTTCAAATTTTTTGAAATTCTGAATGTTACAAACACGTGCAATCGATTTGCATCTTATGTTAATCGATTTGCACATTGAAAATTTTGAAAAATCTGAACTGGTTTCAAGATATCCTTCACACCTTTTCTCCAATAGTTGCATGATCAAACATTGCATCTTGTCAAGTTTTTCAAACAGAAAAGTGTCCTTTTGGAAAGGTATCTTGATTACTATATATTACAAAATCTTTCAAATCATAAACAACTCTTCTCTTATGCAATAAAATCTGAACTTTGTAAAATATTCAAACTTCATATTTCTTAACTTTTAAGAACAAAGATTTTCTGCACTTTCACACATATAAAGAACAGAAATCTTTGAGCATTATCTAACCATTGTGTTACAGTTTGAATTGCTTACAAGAGAAGAAAGAAGAAACTTCAAAGAAGTCACTCTATGTGATCAACATCTTTCAAGAAATCATACTTCATAAAAACATACAAAGTGTAACTTATTTCCAGGATTGTTGGAATTAAGTATTAGATTACTTTTGTTCCTTGTTGTCCATTGTTGGAAACAAGAGGTATCTTTTGAGAGGATTATTCTCATTAGACTTATTGGAAATCCAAGAGGGTGTTCTTGGTTATTTGTTAGGTTCTTTAGTTGATAAGACTAGGAAGAGTCTTGTAAAAGTTCTAACAAAATAGTAAAATCTCCTGCGTATTTGCAAGGGGACTGGACGTACTTCCGGGGTGTGGAAGGAACCAGGATAATTCTCCGTGTCTCTTTACTTTCTGCTCTTTACAGTTTTCAAAGCACTAAATCAAAACCAGAAAGTATAAAATAAGTCAAAAATCGACCACCACCTAATTCACCCCCCCTCTTAGGCGCAATCTTAATCTTACAATTGGTATCAGAGCAGGTTATAGGTAACCTGCTCCTAGAGATCCAGAATGGCTTCCGCAAATCATCAACCAGTTTTCAGAGATGGTGGTAGTAACAACAAGCCTCCTCTATTCTGTGGTGAATATTTTGACTTTTGGAAAATACGCATGAAGGCGCATTTAGAAGCACAAGGAGAGGAAGTATGGGATGCTGTTGAAAATGGTCCATTTATCCCGATAAAGGTAATCAATGGCGTTGGGTCTGCAAAGCCCAAAACTGCATGGGACGATGATGATAAAAAGAAAGTTCTCTATGACAAAAAGGCAATAAACCTTCTTCAAGGTGCACTCAGTATGGACGAATTTTTCCGTGTCTCAAACTGCAGAACAGCAAAGGAAATTTGGGATACCTTGGTTCAAACTCATGAAGGAACGGCTGAAGTAAAAAGATAAAGGCTAAATACCTTGAGTCAAGAATATGAACTATTTTGAATGCAGCCCGGAGAATCCATTCTTGACTTACAAAAGAGATTTGTGCATTTGACAAATCACTTAAATGCTCTTGGTAAAACCCTGTCAAATGATGAACTCAACTTGAAAATCCTTAGATCATTGACTAGGGAATGGCAACCAAAGGTAACGACAATCTCGGAAAAGAAGAGTCTCTCTGCAATGACTTCCGCTACATTATTTGGCAAACTTCAAGAATACGAAACGGAACTCGGTAGACTTGAAAAACATGAGAATCTAGAAAAGAAGTCCAAAAACATTGCTCTAAAAATTGATTCAAAGGAAGTGGTAAAAGAAGACAATCCGGAAGAAGATGAAAATTTCATGCTTCTTGTGAAAAGACTTGGGAAGTTTTTTGGCAGAAATGACAAAGGCGGATCTCATGCACATAAGAGAAAACACTTCAAGAAAAGAGAAGCCTCCACATCAACACAAGATGTATCATGTTATGAATGTGGAAAGCAAGGACACATCAAGCCAAACTGTCCAAATCTCCCAATGAAAAATGGATTCAAAGGAAAGGACTCAAAACAAAAGAAAGCCTACATAGCATGGGAAGATAATGATATGAGCAATTCATCGGAATCGGAAAGCGACGAATGTGCAAACTTAGCCTTAATGGCATCACATCACTCCGACGATGAAGAAGAGGTTAGTAATGAATTTAATCTTTTTGATGATGATGTTCAAGGTGCAATTGATGAACTCTTGAAAGAATGCAAAAGTTTATACAAAAAGGTGTCAAAACAAGAAAAAGAACTTCTAATTTGTCTATAAAAAATTGACACCATGACTAAAGATTTTGATCTTCAAAAACAAAATTTTATTAAAGAAAAGGAAAACTTTGCATGCTCCAAGTGTGAATCAAATGTCTTTCAAATTGTTCAATTGAAAAGAGTCATTGAACGATATGAAAAAGGACAAATAGGATTGGAAGGATTACTAAGCCAACAACGTTATCCAAATGATAAAAGAGGTCTTGGTTATGTGAATACTAAGAAATCAAGTAATAATCCCACTGTTTTTGTAAAGGCTAGTAATAGTTCCAATCCCAAGAAAGTAGAAAAGAAGCAAGTTGTTCATAATCATCAAAAGAAAAAGGCTAATGTATCTAAAAGAAAACAAATTCCTAGATACAAGAGCAAATTTGTTCCAAACTGTTTTTACTGTGGTATTATTGGACACACACCCAATGCATGCTATATTAGAAATTTCAGTATGGCTAGTGGACATTATGCATGGGTGAAAAAGGGAACTAACTATGAAGGACCCAAGGCAACTTGGGTACCTAACAAGAAATAATTTGTTTTTGTAGGTATGCTTGAAACCCACATCAAATGTTTGGTATCTTGACAGTGGATGTTCAAAGCATATGACAGGAGATGTACACCAATTTTCATATCTAGTACATAAAGCCAAAGGGTATGTCACCTATAGAGACAACACCAAAGGAAAGATTCTTGGCGTTGGAATAGTTGGAACACCTCCATCCATTCAAATTGAGGATGTTCTCTATGTTGAAGGATTAAAGCACAACCTTCTTAGCATAAGTCAACTTTGCGATAGAGGGTTCAAGATCAAATTCAACAAAGAAGAATGCCTTATTATGGATGAGGCAACCAATGAGGTAAAACTCAAAGGTATAAGATCTAACAATATTTTTATGATTACTCTAGATGATTTGTCTATGAAGGTACAATGTATTATGGTAAACAACAATGACACTTGGTTATGGCATAAGAGGATTGCTCACATTCACATGGAGCACTTGAACAAATTGGTTAAGCATGACTTAGTTATTGGTCTACCAAAGATGAAGTTCATCAAAGACAAATTATGTAGTGCATGCCAAAAGGGAAAACAGACCAAATCAACTTTCAAACCAAAGAATGTGGTTTCAACAACAAGACCACTTCAATTGTTGCACATGGATCTTTTTGGTCCATCTAGAACAAGAAGCTTCGGAGGTAACATTTATGCTTTAGTTATTGTAGATGATTTTTCCCGTTTCACTTGGACTTTGTTTTTAGTGCACAAGAATGAAGCATTCAAGGCATTCAAGAGATATGCAAAACAAGTTCAAAATGAGAAGTCATTAAAGATAACATCAATCCGAAGTGATCATGGTGGAGAGTTCCAAAACAGTCTATTTGAAGAATTTTGTGAAGAAAATGGGATCTTCCATAATTTTTCAGCACCAAGAACTCCACAACAAAATGGAGTAGTTGAAAGGAAAAATAGGTCTTTGGTGGAGCTTGCTAGAACCATGCTAAGTGACTCAAGTTTGCCTAAATATTTTTGGGCGGATGCGGTAAGCACGGCATGTTATGTAAGCAATCGCGTGATCATAAGACCTATACTAAAGAAAACTCCATATGAGATTTACAAAGGAAGAAAACCAAATATCTCTCACTTTCATATTTTTGGGTGCAAATGTTTTGTCCTTAACAACGACAAAGACAATCTCGGTAAGTTCGATGAAAAATCGGATGAAGGTATTTTTCTTGGTTACTCCCTTTCTAGCAAAGCTTTTAGAATTTACAATAAAAGAACTTTAACTATAGAAGAATCAATGCATGTTTCTTTTGATGAATCTAACACCTCCAGGGAGGAAGTTGTTATTTGTGATGATGATGATTCTATAGATCTATCTCATGAGAATTCCTGTGGAGATGGCAAAACTGTCAATCCGGAACAAACACATGAACTTTCACACCAAAATGAAAATGATGATGATCTTCCTCAAGAATGGAGAACTCATCGTGATCATCCAATTGACAACATAATTGGAGATATTAGCAAAGGAGTATCTACACGGCTAAATCTTAAGGATGCATGCTTAAATATGGCATTTGTATCTCAAGTTGAACCTACTAAAGTGGCTCAAGCACTAGAAGATGATCAATGGATCCTTGCCATGCAAGAGGAGTTAAACCAATTCGAGCGGAGCGAAGTTTGGGAACTTGTTCCTAATCCAGGAAATAAACGTATCATTGGAACCAAATGGGTTTTCAAAAACAAGATGGATGAAAATGGAATAATCACTCGAAACAAGGCAAGACTAGTTGCTCAAGGATACAACCAAGAGGAAGGAATTGATTTTGAAGAAACTTTTGCTCCGGTAGCACGTTTGGAAGCAATAATATTATTACTTGCATATGCATGATCATTGGACTTTGAACTTTTTCAAATGGATGTAAAAAGCGCATTTATCAACGGATTCATAAATGAAGAAGTCTATGTAAAGAAACCTCCCGGATTTGAAAACTTCAAACATCCTAATCATGTCTTCAAACTGAAGAAAGCTCTCTATGGGCTGAAGCAAGCACCAAGGGCTTGGTACGATAGACTAAGCGCATTCCTATGTGAAAAAGGGTTTGTAAAGGGTAAAGTTGATACCACTCTCTTCATAAAAAATGTTAATCATCATACCTTACTTGTACAAATCTATGTAGATGATATTGTTTTCGGTTCAACTAACCAAAATATGTGCAAGGAATTTTCGTTTATGATGCAAGGAGAGTTTGAGATGTCTATGATGGGAAGATTGAATTTCTTTCTCGGTCTTCAAATTAAGCAACTCAAACATGGTGTCTTCGTAAACCAATCAAAATATTGCAAAGACCTTATAAAGAAGTTTGAGATGGAAAGTAGCAAAGAAAGTGCAATTCCTATGGGATCCGGCACCTATCTTGATCCAGATGAATCAGGGAATTCTATTGACATAACTAAGTATCGTGGAATGATTGGATCACTCCTCTATTTAACAGCAAGTAGACCTGACATTATGTTCAGCGTTTGCCTATGTGCAAGATATCAAGCCAATCCTAAAGAGTCTAACCTTGCAGCAGTCAAGTGCATAATAAAATATCTCAAAGGAACAACCAACGTCGGATTATGGTATCCAAAAGGTAGTATGTGCAATCTAGTTGGTTATTCTGATGCTGACTATGCAGGTTGCAAAACTGATCGCAAAAGTACAAGTGGAACATGTCACATTCTTGGAAATTCCTTGGTTTCATGGTCATGCAAAAAGCAAGCAAGCGTAGCTCTCAGCACTGCCGAAGCAGAATACATTGCGGCTGGAAGTGGATGCGCTTAAATTCTTTGGCTAAAACAACAATTACTTGACTATGGAGTAAACCTTGGATGCATTCCTCTTCGATGTGATAACACAAGCGCGGTCAATATTACGAAAAATCCAGTTATGCATTCCCGGACAAAACACATTGTCATCAGACATCATTTCATCCGAGATCATGTACTCAAAGGAGATGTCGAGATCACTTTCCTGGACACTCAAAATCAACTCGCGGACATCTTCACAAAACCAATTGCAAAGGATGCATTTTTTAAAATTCGTCGTGAACTTGGAATCCTCGATGAACAAGATATATAAGGTGCACTCAATCCTTAACTATACCTTAATGTACATATATATGTGGTTAGACATTGTTTCAAATGTTAAAAATAATGATTTTTTTTAAATTTTTCTTTAAGTAAATCGATTTACACCATATGTCAATCGATTTACCACTGAAGCAAATCATTTTTTTAATAAAATCTTTTGTGTAAATCGATTTACACAATATGTAAATCGATTTACCACTGAACGAAAATTATTTTTTATAAAAATGTTCTGTGTAAATCGATTTAACCAAGGGGCAAATCGATTTACCACAGAATCTGAAGCATTTTCTGTGTATTTTCTCTATGCAATTTAATTTTTAACATGTGATACTTGTATGAGCTTTTAATATATTGGTCAAACTTTCATTGTCTCTCAACCTCCCACCTTACTATTGACCAATTAATGAAACCTTGACCAAATCACCAAATTAAAACCTCATAAAGACCTCACTTACTCTCTATATTATTTAAACTCACCAAAACTATCTCATAACACCAACACACTCTCTCACATAACAACACAAAGAACTCTATATCTCTCTTTTCAAAACCCTAACAAGATCCATGGCTCCCAAGAGAAAAGCCTCTGCCTCAGAAAAAGGAAAGAAGCAAGCTACGTCAACATCTAAAAACTCTGTGCTTGAATACCTCTCGGATCCACAGCGGGACAAATTTATCAAGCATTTTCAAAAGAAAATCATCTCTGCTCCAAAGTTTGGTATGTTATCTACTTTTCCAGATGAATGCTTCTTGTTTCAAAGAGATTTCATTGCTTATGGTTTAGAACCATTAATATCTTCACATGGTTTCTATTACCCGGATCTGGTTAGAATTTTCTACAGCAATATATGCTATGACAACAACAAATGTTATACCTATGTCCTTGGAAAAAGAATCCCTCTGTATTCCAAAACTATTGGCAGAATTTTGAACATTCCATATTCTGGAAGTACCCTCTATGAACTAGAAGATGCTGCTTGGGAAAATTATCAGAAGCGAGAATTTTTCTATAGCATTGGAAGGTTATCAGAATCTGAATACCGTGCCAAGCGGATTCGAAGTCTTGGCGGGGTTATTCCAGCTAGGGACACATGGAGTGCTGGAAATTTTCATATTGATGATAGGTTGTTTCACTATTTTCTGGTGTATATTCTGTTTCCTAGAGCAGGGAATCATTGTACGGTGACCGACCTAGAACTGCAAATCATCTATGCAAGGAAAAATGGAATTCCGGTTAATTGGGCAAAATTGATTGTGGTGCATATGCTAAAAATTGACGCAAGGGCCACCTTTCTACCATATGCATATTTCATTACAAGGATTATGGCAGCTTTTGATATAGATTTCACTGGTTTTGAGCGGATTGAAATGGATCCAATCACCACTAGGATCTCCATCAAAAATGTTGATTCAAGGATGGGTGTTCATTTCAATGCTGAAGCAAAGACCATCACTTACATTGGAGAGGATGTTGTCGGTGATGAAGGTAATAATGCAGATGAAGAAGACCATGAAGTTCCTCCTCCTCCTGCTTCTTCTGGTCCAACAAATCAAGATGTTATGGATTTCATGACGCAAAAGTTTACTTCTCTCAATTCTAACATCAATGCTCGATGGACTGAGATAAATGACTCTACCTCATCTCGAATAAATGCTTTTCAGAATGATGTGAACCAACAATTTTCATATCTTTATTCACATCTTCATATCCCTCCATACGACCCAACCAATCCTGCACCTCTGCCTCCTCAATACAACGAACCACCTCTTCAACAACAATTTCCATATCAAGGACCTTTCTAAAATGTTCCTGATCAATGTTTTTAAATTCTTGTTATAAGTATCATTATGGTTTTTGTCTTGTTGTATTTCAAGTGTTCGTTTTATGTATTGTGTTCTTAAACTTTGTTCGATAATTTTGAAAGTTTTTGTTTTTCATTCATGTTCCTGTACATTTCTTTCTGTTATAATTTCTTGTTGCATCTTTCCCTTCTTTTTGATAATGTCAAAGGGGGAGAAGGATGTAATAGCACTTTATGGTTGTTTGTTTTCATTGTCTTTACAGAGCAAGCTTTCAAACCTTTTCTCCATAGGGGGAGAAATCTTCTCAGGGGGAGAAAACACATTATGCTCAAATTCTGATCAACACATAAAGGAAAATGGTTTGTCATCATCAAAAAGGGGGAGAATTTAATCTCAAGCCTCAACTCAACTTTAGTTTTGATGAAAGACAAACAAGCTAGTTTGATGAAAGACAAACAAGCATTATGGAAAGAAGGAAAAGAAGTGGAAATTAACTTAAAGCATCATTCACTCAAAGCTTCAAGGATATTGGCAAGCAATCAAGTATATCAATTCTCAATTAAACTACATTGATTAGAAATGCTCAAAATATGATATACACACTTGCCACATCACTTCAATTATATTTCAAAACAATTTTTAAGTTTCTCTCTGCTGTAAATCGATTAACATCTTGTGTAAATTGATTTACACATGCTTTTTCAAAAATCTGTTTGCTCCTGCCAGCAATCGATTTACAGGTTGTGTAAATCGATTGATCACAGAACAAACTGATTTTTTAACTCTTGTAAATCGATTGACACAACATGCTAATCGATTTACACTTCAATTTTTTTGAAATTTTGAACGTTACAAACACGTGCAATCGATTTGCATCTTATGTTAATCGATTTGCACATTGAAAATTTTGAAAAATCTGAACTGGTTTCAAGATATCCTTCACACCTTTTCTCCAATAGTTGCATGATCAAACATTGCATCTTGTCAAGTTTTTCAAACAGAAAAGTGTCCTTTTGGAAAGGTATCTTGATTACTATATATTACAAAATCTTTCAAATCATAAACAACTCTTCTCTTATGCAATAAAATCTGAACTTTGTAAAATATTCAAACTTCATATTTCTTAACTTTTAAGAACAAAGATTTTCTGCACTTTCACACATATAAAGAACAGAAATCTTTGAGCATTATCTAACCATTGTGTTATAGTTTTAATTGCTTACAAGAGAAGAAAGAAGAAACTTCAAAGAAGTCACTCTATGTAATCAACATCTTTCAAGAAATCATACTTCATAAAAACATACAAAGTGTAACTTATTTCCAGGATTGTTGGAATTAAGTATTAGATTACTTTTGTTCCTTGTTGTCCATTGTTGGACACAAGAGGTATCTTTTGAGAGGATTGTTCTAATTAGACTTATTGGAAATCCAAGAGGGTGTTCTTGGTTATTTGTTAGGTTCTTTAGTTGATAAGACTAGGAAGAGTCTTGTAAAAGTTCTAACAAAATAGTAAAATCTCTTGCGTATTTGCAAGGGGACTGGACGTACTTCCGGGGTGTGGAAGGAACCAGGATAATTCTCCGTGTCTCTTTACTTTCTGCTCTTTACAGTTTTCAAAGCACTAAATCAAAACCAGAAAGTATAAAATAAGTCAAAAATCGACCACCACCTAATTCACCCCCCTCTTAGGCACAATCTTAATCTTACAATGGCGACGAAAATATTCCAAGGAACCAACCCTCAATGAGTGTAGTATCGAGTATCTACCAACTTCGGACTGCACCAAAGCCGGTCATCTCACTACATCCTAAAAGGCAAAGTTGGTCAAGTAAAGGTTCTAGAAGTTCGTTAGTGCTTCATGACATCACTCAGCGGCCCCGTATTCTCTTTGATTGACTCAAAGGCTACCGGTACCCACAAATATGTCACACTAATATAGCTATTGCTTAGACCGTGTCGGTATACCCCACACAGTTTCCATAACGTATTTCTATTTACCTATGAATGTTTCCCAAATCCGGGTAAAGGATTCAAACCCAAACAATAGAACCAAAGTGTAAAGCAAACAAGGCAAACAATGTAAGCAAATAAAGGTGATCTAAACCCTAAGGTAACCCCACTTTTATATTTATTCCCCAACAGAGTCACAATGAAGCTGTGATACGTTGGAAGAACTGACTTGAGGTTTTTGCGTTTCTTCGCAAATGTTTCGGTTTAGCAAGAGCCGCCACCGCCTTTTATTTTATCCAAAAGGAAAGGTAAAAAAGCACAGGAAAGATATTTGAGATGTTTTCTTGAGTTCGGGGGGTAGATTATGAAAAGGGAAGGTGCTAGCACCCTTTTCATCCATGGTTTTCCATGGGCTCTTAGTTACTTGTTTAGATCACTTGCTTTGATTTTGAAATTGTTTGAAATGGTGCTTTGTGTTTGATGTGGTTTTGAAAGTATTTTGAAAAGAGTACCTTCGTTTAGGCAATCTTTGTAATGATTCTTGTTCGTAAGAATATATACAAAGATGTTTGTCTTTTGAAAAAATGTTTCAATGTTTTGAAAGTTATTTGGAAAATGTTTTGAAATGTGTGTGTGTGTTTTGAAAATAGCAAGGATTTGTTTTGAAAGGAGAAAGTAACTAGGAACTATCTACCCTACTCAAATGTCTTTCCTATGCATTTTTATTCCTTTGACATTGTTGACTTACCATTGATTTGGTAAACAACCCTATCTTTGGATGTTAAACGGGACGGGCGTGGGTCATCGTATGACTATGATAGCAATGTTGCCAAGTATCTTTAGCATTTTGAGGGACCAAGATCATTTGTTTAGGCAACCTTTTGATAGCGTCATTGAGGGACTATGATCTTATTTGTTTTGTTTTGTTTCGCCAAGATACTTTGCATACATACCATGGCCATTTTTGTTTAGGCAACTAAATGGGAGATACCTTAAGGGTGTTTGTGTGCGAGTGTGTTTGATTGCATGCATGATTTTATCTTGAATTAGGATTTTCTATTTCATTGATTTTATCTTGCCATACATGTCCTAATTACTAGCATTTACATTTTGAAAGCAATAAAAATGCGGAAACGTAAAATCCTACGCTATTACAATAATTAGGGGGGTGGGGGATACACACTTATACATGGGGATGGTTCAACGAGAAAAATAAAGAGAGAAAAAATAACAAGGGGAAGAAAAAGAGAAAGAGAGAGGGGGCTAGCGCGCTGCTGAGAGGAAGTCAGAAGTTCTGACCCAGGCCTGCTGCAGGATATCAACCTGTTAGTGAAAATGTGTGGGTCAGAACTTCTGGCCTTGGTGCACTGTAAAACAGAAACCTGTTAGTGGGGAGGTCAGAACTTCTGACTCCCATGCGCTGCAAAACAAAAATCTGTTAGTGGGGAAGTCAGAAGTTCTGACCCTGCTGGAAGCACAATAATTTTCAGAAGTTCTGATGTTATTGATAGCAAAACAGGCCTCAGAAGTGCTGGCGTCAAAGTCATAGCTTAGTTTCCCCCTGTGCTAGTCAGAACATCTGCAGTTTGATTATTTTTCCATAAAACCGAAGGCATGCCTAGGACAATCTCAGCAAGTGTCGTAGCGTTTCAGAAGACATAACCAAAAAGATCACAGGCAAGTTCTACACTGATTCACTTCCTACTTAAGCATACAGAGGCGTGAAAAACATCAAAACATGTACAACAGCAACATGATATCTACATTGTGTTTATTGAGCATGCAAATCTGATGATGCTTAGCAGCATGGTAAGAGTCAGCAGGTGCTTACCTTGCTGTTGGAAGAAAATCTGTGAATTGGAGCTAACTTTAGCTCTGATGGTGTTCTAGATAGGTTCTTTTTTTGAATGGGTGGATGGAGAAGATATATATGGTCAGAAACTGTATGGGCGTTTTCTAGTCAAGAAGCAAATTGGGTACAAATGAAGTTTGGAGGTAGGAGGTTCAAAGTTATGTTCAAGGCTCTCGAAACACTAGGAATTTTAGCAGAGTTTCACAATGTTTTCTTGCTAGAATTTTCTGTTTCTCTTCTAGCAATTTTTCTGGGTTTTGGACCGGGCTTTTTTAGTGGACAATGATGCTCTATTTATAGGCAAACTTGGTGGATTTTTAAACGTTAAATGGCGCCAATACCATGCAAATGATGATGACTTTATCTTGAAGGAAGTTTATGAAAAGTTGTGATGATGGACAGCTTTTCAGCCTAGGCTGGAACAGTAAGCAAGGATTAAGGAAAAGTAACACCTATAGGCGAAAAGTGGCACATAGATCCATGCCTAAATCTGCATAGGAACGTTGTTATGCTGCACGTGGAAAGACCCTTTGGACAAATGTTAAAAAGTAGTTGTGAGCATTGATGGACATTAAATGGTGATAAGATTTGTCAAAAATCAAAAATCTTGTAATAGGGGATTTTGCATCATTACCTAAACCTGAGCCAGCAGTTCTGCTTCACCAAAAACAATGCAAACCAAGTTCTGATCTTGGCCTCCTGCTGCCTCAGCAAATTCTGAGGGTTCTCCATACTTTCCAGCATCTTCTTTTGATCTGCTTCAGAAAACTCTGGACTTTGAGATTCTGTTTCAGTGTAACACCCACTCTTCTGACCTCTTCATCTTCTGATTCCAGTAGGTTCCGAAGGGGCCCTCGGGCTTCTTTGCTTTCTTTGAATTCCTCTAGCAAACTCTGGCTGAACTTGCGTAAATGCTGAAAGAGCCATGTTCTGCCACGTTTATAACCTCTAACTGAGTTGGTGTATCTGTTGAAGAGCCACCTTCTGACTGAATATTATGTGCTGAGCCAAGTTTGCAACTTCTGACCGTTTCTTCCTGGAGATTGGTTTAGAAGTTCTGAAGAGCCCTTTTTTCTTAAATACTTAGAAAATCTCAAGTACTTAGAAATTTGTTTTTTTGAATCTTAGATGGAATACACTTCCCATTTCAAACATGTTTTGCTGAAATAAGATTTTTTTTTTTTGGGATTTGATTTTAATCAAGAGGTCAAGGTTTGGCCTTTCAGCGCAGATGACTGTTTTACCCTTGGGAGTGATCTTCATGAAAAATTTGTAATCCAAAGCTTAGGATTGTATGGGGAGTAAACCTGAGAAAAATGAGAGGGAAAATTTTGGGGTACAATAGAAGCCTAAGAGTTTACCGGACCTCACTCCAAAAGTGCATTTACTCGGGTTCAACCTTAGTTTATATTTCTTCAGTCTTTCAAACAGTTTCTGCAAATGGTCAAGGTGTTCCTCTTCAGTTTGAGATCTGGCTATCATGTCATCCACGTAGTCCTCTATCTCGTGATGGATTATATTTTGAAATAGAGCTACAATGGCACGCTGATAAGTTGTCCCAGCGTTCTTCAACCCGAATGGCATAACTTTGTAACAAAATGTACCCCACTGTGTGACGAAGGTCGTTTTCTCCATGTCCTCAGGCGCGATTTTGATTTGGTTGTACCCAAAGAAACCATCCATGAAGGAGAATACTTTATGATGTGTGGTGTTTCAACTAGAATATCAATGTGGGGAAGCGGAAAATCATCCTTTGGGCTTGCCCTATTCAAGTCTCTGTAATCCACACACATGCGTACTTTACCATCCTTTTTAGGAACGGGTACAACATCGGCGACCCATTGTGGATAGGAGGTGACGGATAAGAATCCAGTGTTGAACTGCTTCATGACTTCAGTCTTGATCTTCTCTGACATTTCTGGCCGCATGCGACATACTTTCTGTTTTACCGGAGGGAAGTCTTCTTTTGTCGGCAGACGATGGACCACGATATCAGCGTCGAGTCCTGGCATGTATTTGTATGACCAGGAAAAGACCTCAACATAGTCATGTAGTAAATGGGTTAAGCGCTTATTGACACTAGGTTCTAGGTTGGCACCTACCTTGACTTCTTTCTTGTCCTCTTCGGTACCTAAGTTAATGGTTTCAACCGACTCTTCATGGGGTTGTATGGTCCTTTCTTCATGTTGTAGTAACCTGGCTAGTTCCCCTGGTACCTCACAATCTTCCTCACCTTCGTCTTCGGCTTGGTAGATCGGATTTTTAAAGTCACAATAGGCCATAGCAGAATCGTTACCCACGGGATCCTGAGTGGATGTGGATTTGCATTTTTATATGTGAGTGTGTGTAAGAGCATAGTGTGATACGGTGGGAGAGAACTGGCTATTTTTGGAATGTTGGTTCGCGTTTTGCGTTTGTTTTCACAAAATGTCGCGGTAAGCAAGAGTCGCCACCGTCTTTTATTTTATCCAACAAGGAAAGGAAAAAAGCACAGAAAAATTCCTTTTTCGAGATGTTTCTCGGGTCCGGGGGGTAGATTATAGAAAGGGAAGGTGTTAGCACCCTTTCTATCCGTGGTTATCCACGGGCTCTTAGGTACTTGCTCAAAGTGTTTTCAAAATTTTGCTTTTCTTTGTGTTTGTGGGTTTGAAAAGAGTTTTTGTATGAAAAGGTGTAAGTGCGAAAAGTTTTATTTTGTTTTAGAAAGAGCAAGTACTTAAGAACCATCTACTTACTCGAAAAAGGAATCAATCTGTGCTAATGTCCTTTAGACAGTGCTATCCCACTATGAATGAGTAGGTAGCACCGTCGTTGGATTTTTTGGGTCAATTCGATTAAGGGACATGTGGTCACTAAAGCAATGTTAGGACGCCTTAGCGGTAACCTTAATGTCTTAGATCATTTTTCCGAGGCAACCATTTCGAGGCAACTATGATCTTTGGACAAGAGGGCGACCTCTAAAACTTCATATACTCAATGACCACGTTCGAAGGCAACCAAGTGAGGTGTACCCTAAGAGTGTGCATGTGCGAGTGTGTTGTTTTCAGTTAATTTTGTCTTTGTACATGTCAATGGTTATCTATGTTGATTTTAGGTTTAACATTTGATCTTGTTATGCATTCCCTATTACCAAACATCTAACAGTTTATAAGTTGCGGAAATTAAATCTAACAATTACAAGGCGTCGGGTATTTACATCGCCAAAAGCAACCCTTGAAATTAAAATGCGAAAAATAAATAAAGCGATAAAATAATCAAAGTCCTATTAAACTATTACATTCCGGGAAACAGATACAATAATATGATAAAATGGATCACGTGCGGGAAATTAAATCGGGCGCATTCTAGGGTTTTGACCCTTTGATTATTAAAGAAAGAATTTTTGGTTATTTTGAATTAAGAAAGAAATTAAACTAAGTTAATTATTAAATTAATAAACTAATTAATTAAAAAATGATATTTTTGGATTTTTGAGTATTTAAAGAAATAAAAATAAATCAATCAATGTTAGTAAAACCTAATTATCTAAATTAATTTTAATTATTGCAAAAATATTAAAAGTTATACCTAATTAAAACTAAATAAATTGAATTAATATTTATTAACAAAAATAAAATACTGAAATTAATTTAATAAACAAAATATTTTTGGTTTTATTTTTATGAAGAAAAAAGTTTAATTGGTTAGTTGAATAATAAAAATAATTAATCAAACAAATAAATAAATAAAATAAAAAGAAAGAAATAGAAATACTCAAGAGGGTTTTAGGCCTGATCAGGGGGTTGATTAGAAATTTCCATGGCCCATTTACATGCAAGCCTGGTTGACTTTTGGATTCTCCACGCGCCCTTTGACTAGGTCCCACCATAGGCCTTCAATATGGACCACCAGATCTGGCCTGGGGCCATCTGGCAGATGATTGGGTGATGGTGTATGGTGAACCACAACTCCTGAAACGCGTTGGATTTCCTGAAGAAAAATAGCAAAGCAATATGGGGACCTGGGATTCGAACCCAGGTCCTGTTGGATTATGAACTGACGCCCTTGCCACTCAACCATCACGCTTCTTTTGTTAGTGGAATGGACAACAATAATAATATTGGAAAAACAAACAATATGCCAGAATTAAAAAAAATTAAGCACGAAATTTGAATCAACGAATGGGAGGGGGACGCGTCATCGTCTTCCTCGTTGAAACCTAGTTATTTACATGCGGATTTAGATCCGCAGCTAAATCCGTAGGTCTGTCCTATAATTAGTTCTAGGCTATGAAAACACAATCCAAGACCATGGTCATGTTCGTCTTCCTCCACTGATTACATCCATGTCCATTGATTGCACTGATTTTTCCTGAAAACGAAATACCCAAAATACAAAAACCACGAACCCTAGATTCGGCTAGGGGTTATAGGCCATATAAATAAAATTGGCTAATGCAGAAAGCTTGCAAATTGAACAAGGATCATGATAATGCAAAGATTTTGTCAAAAAAAAATGCAAGAACATGGAGTTGCAATTTCAAATGAAAAGCGGTTTTCAGAGAGACTTACAGCGCGATTGAGAGGGTGTGAGGGCCTGCTTTTGATTGCTTCTGACTCAGTGATTGCCCAGCAATGGAGTGGTGTTGAGATTTGCTCTTGAAAGCGCCTCTAAGAAGGATTTCAGTTTCAAGCTTTTTTCAAGTTTTCTCAAATTTGGTTTTTGTGTTCTTGCAGCCTCTAACCTCTAAAACTCGTGCCTTTGCATTGTATATGTATGCAGCATTGGATTAGGTCAACAATTTGGTCTTGAATCTTTGTGCATCAATGCTTGGAGATATGATTTGATTCACCATTGATAACCTTCCAATTTTGCCCAAAATCCATCTTTTTGTTCATGATATGGTGAGATACGAATTTGATGCTGATCATGATGATAATTAAGACCTATAACAACCAAAAAGATCCTAAGTAATCAATATTTGGATTTTATTTGATTTAAATTGATTTAAAATGAATTAATTCAATAAAAAATCAAATAAAATAGAAAAATTAATAAATGGACACAAGGCTGAAGCTAGGACACGTGTGGAGTGTGACAAGATCAAGTCAAATGGAAAGGAATGGGCCCATTTGACAAAATTTGATGTTTTGGGGATAGTTGACTTTTGGCAATTTTGCAAAAATGCCCAACTTCAACAATGCATAGCTTCTACAATTTTGAACTTTTGGAGGTGTTCCTGGACTTTTTAGAAATCTTGAGATGTCCTATAACCAACCCTTTTGGTCTCTTCTTATTTTGATATTCCATGCTCAAGTTTTAAGCTTTGGCAAAAAAGGTGTTTTTGTTGACTTTCAAAAATGACCTATAATGTCCAAATTTGTAACTTTTTGTGAGTGCATTTTCTGATCCTGGGGTATGAAGATGGATTTTTGGAAATTGCATCCTCTTCAAAATGAGCTTTGGATGGGTCATTTCTCATAATTTATAAGAAAGTTATGCTTGGTCAAAGTTGAGTTGACTTTTCCACAAAACCCTATTTTAGCAACTTTTGAATCTTGATGAATTTTGAGCAATCCTTGATGAATCATGATCAACCCCTGATAAAATGATGAAATATACTTATAATTGAGAATGTTGACAAAAAATCTTGATGTTTGACTGTATTTGGGTCACAGTTGACTTTTGCCCTAGCACATTCGATTTTTGGACCTTTTGAGCAATTGACTGAGCAAACTTCCTCTGCAAGGCTTGAAATTTGACATGGATTAGATTGATAACATATTAGGACATTTGGGAGAACTTGAGGTCATTTGTATGCAAGGACCTTGATGCAACACAAAACCCTAATTTGAGGTTGACTGCCTTAGGAGATAACTTGATTGTCCAACTCTTGAGCAATCTTGAACCACTTGGAGATTTTTCTTGCAATGTCTTGGGAAATATGGGAGGGAAAATTTTGGGGTACAACAGCTGCCCCTGTTCAATCTTATTAAACCTGAGGATATAGATTGGCTTTCGGGCCTTTCGTGATCCGAAGGTGGAAGATGATTGAACACTAGAGTGCCCAGAAATTTGCACTTGCATGAAGTGGTATCAGCTTGGTGATATCGGGAATGGGCTTACAGATGCCATTTGGAGACTGTTGATAGGTGGTCTGAACTTCGACTGGAATAGGAATCAGGGAGATCTTATCGGCGATCTGACTGAACCAGAGGAGGTCCTGAATTAACTTTGACTGGATCGTCATCAGAAAAATCTTTAGGAATCTATTTAACTGGACCAGACAAGGTCTTGGAATAACTTCAACTGGAATACGAATCAGGGAGATCTTATCAACGATCTGACTGAACCAGAGGAGGTCTTGGATTAACTTTGACTCGATCGGCATCAGAAAAATCTTTAGGAATCGATTTAACTGGACCAGACAAGAGTCTTGGAATAAATTCAACTGGAATACGAATCAGGGAGATCTTATCGGCGATCTAACTGAACCAGAGGAGGTCTTGGATTAACTTTGACTGGATCGGCATCAGAAAAATATTAAGGAATCGATTTAACTGGACCAGACATAGTCTTGGAATAACTTCAACTGGAATACAAATCAGGGAGATCTTATCAGCGATCTGACTGAACCAGAGGAGGTCTTGGATTATCTTTGACTGGATCGGCATCAGAAAAATCTTTAGGAATCGATTTAAGTGGACCAGACAAGAGTCTTGGAATAACTTCAACTGAAATACGAATCAGGGAGATCTTATCGGCGATCTAACTGAACCAGAGGAGGTCTTGGATTAACTTTGACTGGATCGACATCAGAAAAATCTTTAGGAATCGATTTAACTGGACCAGACAAGGTCTTGGAATAACTTCAACTGGAATACGAATCAGGGAGATCTTATCGGCGATCTAACTGAACCAGAGGAGGTCTTGGATTAACTTTGACTGGATCGGCATCAGAAAAATATTTAGGAATCGATTTAACTGGACCAGACAAGGTCTTGGAATAACTTCAACTGGAATACGAATCAGGGAGATCTTATCGGCGATCTGACTGAACCAGAGGAGGTCCTGGATTAACTTTGACTGGATCGGCATCAGAAAAATCTTTAGGAATCTATTTAACTGGACCAGAAAAGGTCTTGGAATAACTTCAACTGGAATACGAATCAGGGAGATCTTATCAACGATCTGACTGAACCAGAGGAGGTCTTGGATTAACTTTGACTGGATCGGCATCAGAAAAATCTTTAGGAATCGATTTAATTGGACCAGACAAGAGTCTTGGAATAAATTTAACTGGAATACGAATCAGGGAGATCTTATCGGCGATCTAACTGAACCAGAGGAGGTATTGGATTAACTTTGACTGGATCGGCATCAGAAAAATATTTAGGAATCGATTTAACTGGACTAGACATAGTCTTGGAATAACTTCAACTGGAATACAAATCAGGGAGATCTTATCGGCGATCTGACTGAACCAGAGGAGGTCTTGGATTAACTTTGACTGGATCGGCATCAGAAAAATCTTTAGGAATCGATTTAAGTGGACCAGACAAGAGTCTTGGAATAACTTCAACTGAAATACGAATCAGGGAGATCTTATTGGCGATCTAATTGAACCAGAGGAGGTCTTGGATTAACTTTGACTGGATCGACATCAGAAAAATCTTTAGGAATCGATTTAACTGGACCAGACAAGGTCTTGGAATAACTTCAACTGGAATACGAATCAGGGAGATCTTATCGGCGATCTGACTGAACCAGAGGAGGTCTTGGATTAACTTTGACTGGATCGGCATCAGAAAAATCTTTAGGAATCGATTTAACTGGACCAGACAAGGTCTTGGAATAACTTCAACTGGAATACGAATCAGGGAGATCTTATCAACGATCTGACTGAACCAGAGGAGGTCTTGGATTAACTTTGACTGGATCGGCATCAGAAAAATCTTTAGGAATCGATTTAACTGGACCAGACAAGAGTCTTGGAATAAATTCAACTGGAATACGAATCAGGGAGATCTTATCGGCGATCTAACTATACCAGAGGAGGTCTTGGATTAACTTTGACTGGATCGGCATCAGAAAAATATTAAGGAATCGATTTAACTGGACCAGACATAGTCTTGGAATAACTTCAACTGGAATACAAATCAGGGAGATCTTATCAGCGATCTGACTGAACCAGAGGAGGTCTTGGATTATCTTTGACTGGATCGGCATCAGAAAAATCTTTAGGAATCGATTTAAGTGGACCAGACAAGAGTCTTGGAATAACTTCAACTGAAATACGAATCAGGGAGATCTTATCGGCGATCTAACTGAACCAGAGGAGGTCTTGGATTAACTTTGACTGGATCGACATCAGAAAAATCTTTAGGAATCGATTTAACTGGACCAGACAAGGTCTTGGAATAACTTCAACTGGAATACGAATCAGGGAGATCTTATCGGCGATCTAACTGAACCAGAGGAGGTCTTGGATTAACTTTGACTGGATCGGCATCAGAAAAATATTTAGGAATCGATTTAACTGGACCAGACAAGGTCTTGGAATAACTTCAACTGGAATACGAATCAGGGAGATCTTATCGGCGATCTGACTGAACCAGAGGAGGTCCTGGATTAACTTTGACTGGATCAGCATCAGAAAAATATTTAGGAATCTATTTAACTGGACCAGAAAAGGTCTTGGAATAACTTCAACTGGAATACGAATCAGGGAGATCTTATCAACGATCTGACTGAACCAGAGGAGGTCTTGGATTAACTTTGACTGGATCGGCATCAGAAAAATCTTTAGGAATCGATTTAATTGGACCAGACAAGAGTCTTGGAATAAATTTAACTGGAATACGAATCAGGGAGATCTTATCGGCGATCTAACTGAACCAGAGGAGGTCTTGGATTAACTTTGACTGGATCGGCATCAGAAAAATATTTAGGAATCGATTTAACTGGACCAGACATAGTCTTGGAATAACTTCAACTGGAATACAAATCAGGGAGATCTTATCGGCGATCTGACTGAACCAGAGGAGGTCTTGGATTAACTTTGACTGGATCGGCATCAGAAAAATCTTTAGGAATCGATTTAAGTGGACCAGACAAGAGTCTTGGAATAACTTCAACTGAAATACGAATCAGGGAGATCTTATTGGCGATCTAATTGAACCAGAGGAGGTCTTGGATTAACTTTGACTGGATCGACATCAGAAAAATCTTTAGGAATCGATTTAACTGGACCAGACGAGGTCTTGGAATAACTTCAACTGGAATACGAATCAGGGAGATCTTATCGGCGATCTAACTGAACCAGAGGAGGTCTTGGATTAACTTTGACTGGATCGGCATCAGAAAAATCTTTAGGAATCGATTTAACTGGACCAGACAAGGTCTTGGAATAACTTCAACTGGAATACGAATCAGGGAGATCTTATCGGCGATCTAACTGAACCAGAGGAGGTCTTGGATTAACTTTGACTGGATCGGTATTAGAAAAATCTTTAGGAATCGATTTAACTGGACCAGACAAGGTCTTGGAATAACTTCAACTGGAATACGAATCAGGGAGATCTTATCGGCGATCTAACTGAACCAGAGGAGGTCTTGGATTAACTTTGACTGGATAGGCATCAGAAAAATCTTTAGGAATCGATTTAACTGGACCAGACAAGGTCTTGGAATGACTTTAACTAGAATATGAATCAGGGTGATCTTATCGGTGATCTAACTGAACCAGAGGTGGTCTTGGATTAACTTTGACGGGATCGGCATCAGAAAAATCTTTAGGAATCGATTTAACTGGACCAGACAAGGTCTTGGAATAACTTTAACTGGAATACGAATCAGGGAGATCTTATAGGCGATCTAACTGAACCAGAGGAGGTCTTGGATTAACTTTTAATGGATCAGCATCAGAAAAATCTTTAGGAATCGATTTAACTGGACCAGACAAGGTCTTGGAATAACTTCAACTGGAATACGAATCAGGGAGATCTTATCAGCGATCTAACTGAACCAGAGGAGGTCTTGGATTAACTTTGACTGGATCGGCATCAGAAAAATCTTTAGGAATCGATTTAATTGGACCAGACAAGGTCTTGGAATAACTTCAACTGGAATACGAATCAGGGAGATCTTATCGGCGATCTAACTGAACCAGAGGAGGTCTTGGATTAACTTTGACTGGATCGGCATCAAAAAAATCTTTAAGAATCGATTTAACTGGACCAGACAAGGTCTTGGAATAACTTCAACTGGAATACGAATCAGGGAGATCTTATCGGCGATCTAATTGAACCAGAGGAGGTCTTGGATTAACTTTGACTGGATCGGCATCAGAAAAATCTTTAGGAATCGATTTAACTGGACCAGACAAGGTTTTGGAATAACTTCAACTAGAATACGAATCAGGGAGATCTTATCGGCGATCTAACTGAACCAGAGGAGGTCTTGGATATAGCTGAGAACTTAACTACATCTTTCCTGAATGGTAAAGGTCAGTCATATGCAATGCATGATATGGATCAAGCAATGATGTTCTCAAAATAAATGAGATTGTGTTATATGATGTGTATATGCATGTATCATGATGTATGGAGATGTAATGTTTCTAGCTGGGGAAAATAAATCCCGGATAGCTGCTGGAGAATAGAGTTGAATTCTTCGCTTCTGCTGGGGATGATGAATGATGATGATTGCGAGAATAGACCTGTAGGAGAAGATAACTATGTTGGGGAATAAACTGATGAGGAGATTACTCTGTGGGGAAGAGATGTTCTGCTGAGGGTTCCACTGATAAACTCCACTGGGGATGGATTACCGTTGCTGGTGATATCGAATCTGTTTGGGATTGAATTCCTGTTTGTGAAAGGAAAGAACTCCGCTGGGGATGATCTTTCAGTTGCGACTTGTTAGGGGTAACCCTATTAGACGTTTGTGGGGATAACCCTCTGAGTTTTGCTGGGAATGATCTTTTGAACTCGGCTGGGGAGATTTATTTTTGTACTCCGCCGGGGGTGAACTTCCAGAGTCTACTGGGGATGATTCTCCCAACTCCGTTGGGGATGCTTTTTCAGACTGCGCTGGGAAAATTTTAATTCCACTGGGGATATCTTATTCTGCCGGGGAATATTCTTATACTCCGTTGGGGAATATTAAGACTGCCGGGGATATTAAGCCTTTTTAGTGCTGATGGTAGATAAACTCTGCTTGGGGAGAATATTACCGATTCATTCATTCACAGTTGCGAGTCTCAGCTGGGGAGAGTTAATATTACTGTCTTTTTCTTTTACTCTGCGGGGAGTGAATGTTACTGGGATGTGTGCTGAGGATATGACGATGGCTTTGCATCGAGACTTTTCTGCCCCTGTATCTGCGGGAGAAGGTTCCTGCGGAGGCCTGGTGGATCGAGTATTATCCCCACCTATGAGGTGCTTGGTATCTTTCGGTCAAAATGACAAGTCTTCTTCTGGTAGGCAAGTGACGAGATGACGAGACATAGTCGTACGCTTTGATCCCTAATTTTTGCCTGGACCGCCCTTTCGAGTTTTCAGTCCACCGGGATGCCCTTTTTTGCCCAAGCCACCTTTTCTGGTTTTCGATTTGCCGGGTGTACAGATTTTTCATTCTTTATCCTTAATTTTTGCCCGAACCCTTTTGGTTCGCCGGGAAGCCCTTATTTTTGCCTAGGCCAGTCAACCTAGCGGGTCTTTGATTATATGTAGTACTTTTTTTTTACTATGTCCACGCTCTTAGAGTGTAGGGAGTTGTCACTGTCAGTAGTGTCGTGTTGCCATACTACCAGAAGATGTTTGATCATGCAAGATTCATTGCTGGAATTCATGTCTAATGCCCCAATTGATTCAGATGGAGATTTTCCCCTGGCTATTTAGCATTTTGAGAGATTCCTTGAATTTTGACTTAACTGCCCCAGATGATGGACAATGCTCATGCCGTGCCCTTTGGTTGGAGGTGTTTTTTCCACTTGAGGTGACCCTTTTTATTGAAAAGGTTTTTTTGCTCACTAGATATTCGTCGTGCGAATTTATCTGCTGTTTGAACAAATAGTCATATGCAAACAATGTTATTTTAAGAATGCAAAGCTTATGTCTGTCTTGAAGTTTTTGAAAATGCATCTTTTCAGTAAGATAGGAAAATTTTGTAAAATGTGACGTTAACTCAGGATTTACAGCAAGCCCTACAGGAGTCAGGATATCTTTTGTAACAATATGCTTTCAGACTAACCCATGCTTCAGCTAGGACTTTTTAAGGTTTATAACATGGCCTGGTTCACGGTTTAAGAAACAAAGGATAAAGGCTCAAATTTTGTTTGTACCCACCCGTTCTTCGTGATGTTCTTCGATCCTAAACTCAGCTAATCGTGCATTAGATCTTGTTTGAGTCTTTGCTCTGATATACCAGTGATGGTTCGGATACTGACAATTTATTTTAAACAGGCAGTCATTTTGTTGAGAGTTTGTAGGACCTCTTTCTTTTTGATTTCGTTATCCCTGTCTTTTTTCCTGAACTGTTTCTTTTGTGATTACAGTCAGCGGGATGCCCCAGTTTTTTATAAGTCTCCTTCATAGGTTTTGACTTAGTGGGCTTTTATTTCGAAAGATAATGATTGTCTGTTCTTACGATTATACGGAACCATCACCGTCTTTTGTTTCAGAAGGATTTGTTTGATGCCATTCATTGTGCACCTGGATTAAACTGAGAAAACTACCCTGCCCCAGGTTATAATTAAGGGTTTTAATTCGTGAAAAGAAACTCCAACTTCTTTGGCTCAAAGGATTTGACTAGGGATTATCTTCCTTATAACTCCACTGTTTAGGATTTGAAACAATGCTTGTACCTCGTCAGCGAGGTCTGTTCAAAAGCATACTGTAGAGATTTTGATATCATTTTCGTCATCCTCCCTTAAAAGGTTAAGAATTTTTTAATCGAGAGTTAAACATCACAAAAATGAAAGCGATTTGAATATAGTGAATACGAATGGACTGATTCAAAACAGACATATGCAATGCATTGATAAAGTAACAAAGTTTGACATGAATAAATGTTCGAACAATCAAAAGAAAATTACACCTTAAAAATTCTAATGAACAAAAAGTCTTCTCGTCTCAGTACTTGTCACTTCAATTGGAGAACCTTGGGGGGATGGCAAAATAATTCAATCAGACCGTCTTTTGTGAGTTCCAATGCTCCTTCATCAATTAGGTCTTGAATTTTGTTGCTCAACGCCCAACAGATGTTAGTATCATGCCCCGGGCTGTTGGAGTGATATGCACACCTTGCATCAGGATTGTACCTTGGGGAGGCTATGTTGGGATTCTTAGGAGGGTCCCTTAACGTCACCAGATTCAATCTCAACAGGTGTTGTAAAGCTTGAGACATCGACATGTTGAGCTTGGTAAATTGCCTCTTGGGTGTATCCGGCTTACTCTGATTAACCCGTTGTTTATGGCAAGGTTGTTGTTGGACCTGTGAGGTAGTAGCAACTTGGAGAGGTCTATTCTTCATCAAACCAAACCTTTGACTTCTCGGAAGTTGATTAATGACTTGGTCCCCGGCCTTGACTATTTTCTTCATGTTGTTGTATTTGTCTTGATGAAGCTGGTTGATAATGGTTCTCAGCTCTTCTTGTTCACGAGCTAAGCCTTGGATAAGAGCCATCTGCCCCAGCATATGGGTTTTCATGGCACTGAACTCAACTTGCAGTTGTTCCAGCCGTTCGTCCTTATTGTCTTCAGGACTTTTCTTGACCAAGTTCCCAACGAGGAGTGTTTTCAACTCTTCCTGCCCCTTGGATAGGTTTAGGAATACGTCCCTGAACTAAGCTTCTCGAGTTTGAAGATCTTGGTTGTCTGGTTGGAAAGCCATTGCTGAAATAAACAGCGAGAACATGAGAGACCTGTACTGGGAGACCTGTTATGCAATGATATGTATGTATGCAATGTTTTCAAGGATCCCGCAGGGTAAATAAGAAACTTGTTAGAATTTGTTTGAATAAACTTCGTGTCGTTAAGAGTCCTTCTTCAAGAGTCAAGCTCACCATATCGAGTGGGTCATAGCCACTGACTCAAGTTATCATGTTTTGATCTCTAGACGACATTGGCTAGAGGAAAATAAATCCCCTTTGTCCCTTGCTAGACATTTGATTTACCATGACCTGCATCACAAACCTTTGAGATCCTTGAAATGGTTAAGGAAATGTTAAGGCATGATGTTATGATGTGTATGCTATGCGTTTAAGCAAAAATGCAAGGTGATGTAAGTAAACCCTGCAATAAATCTAAATTATTGGATAAGGACTGCAAACAAAACCTGCAAGGAACTCATGTTGTCAGATAACAAGAATGTGCAAGTAGTTCAAGTTTTAAGGCACACAAGTCACACAAACAGCCTTAAGTTTAGGCTGGCATGGAGTTTAGGTATTACCCTCTTTCAGTTTAGTTGGTTCAACCTGTCTTAGAAATAGTAACCGGGTTCTAGAGGATCTCAATATCACTGACTACCCTCAATCGGTCATAATTCCAGTTTAGCAACCTTTTCTTGCGGCCGGAATCATCGCGAGAGTTTAGTCTCAATGAGTGAAGCATACTGCTACTGTTCTATGGCCAAGTTAGTCAATTTAAAGGTTCTAAGGTCAGTTGGTGCTTAATGACCCCTTAGAAGACCCATATTCTCCTCGTTCCAACACAAGGGATATCGGTACACACTAAAGTGCCACACCAACATAGCTATTGCTTCAACCGTATCGGTCTATGCCGTACAGTTCCCTTACAGTTTATTGCTACTTACCTAAAGGGTATCCCCCAGATCTGGGTTAGGATCTATAGTAACTCCTATACAAGCCCACAAATATAAAGCATACAAGTCAAGCAATTGAAAACATTATGAACTACTCTTAAGGTACACCCCACTTATTAAGCTTCCCCAGCAGAGTCGCCAGTTCTGTGATACAGTGGGACAGAACTGACTGTTTTTGGAATGCTGGTTCGCGTTTTGCGTTTGTTTTCGCAAAATGTCACGGTAAGAAAGAGTCGCCACCGTCTTTTATTTTATCCAACAAGGAAAGGAAAAAAGCACAGAAAAATTCCTTTTTCGAGATGTTTCTCGGGTCCGGGGGTAGATTATAGAAAGGGAAGGTGTTAGCACCCTTTCTATCCGTGGTTATCCACGGGCTCTTAGGTACTAGCTCAAAGTGTTTTCAAAATTTTGCTTTTCTTTGTGTTTGTGGGTTTGAAAAGAGTTTTTGTTTGAAAAGGTGTAAGTGCGAAAAGTTTTATTTTGTTTTAGAAAGAGCAAGTACTTAAGAACCATCTACTTACTCGAAAAAGGAATCAATCTTTGCTAATGTCCTTTAGACAGTTCTATCCCACTATGAATGAGTAGGTAGCACCGTTATTGAAGTTTTAGGGTCAATTCGATTAAGGGACGTGTGGTCACTAAAGCAATGTTAGGACGCCTTAGCGGTAACCCTAATGTCTTAGATCATTTTTCCGAGGCAACCGTTTCGAGGCAACTATGATCTTTGGACAAGAGGGCGACCTCTAAAACTTCCTATACTCAATGACCACATTCAAAGGCAACCAAGTGAGGTGTACCCTAAGAGTGCGCATGTGCGAGTGTGTTGTTTTCAGTTAATTTTGTCTTTGTACATGTCAATGGTTATCTATGTTGATTTTAGGTTTAACATTTGATCTTGTCATGCATTCCCTATTACCAAACATCTAACAGTTTATAAGTTGCGGAAATTAAATCTAACAATTACAAGGCGTCGAGTATTTACATTGCCAAAAGCAACCCTTGAAATTAAAATGCGGAAAATAAATAAAGCGATAAAATAATCAAAGTCCTATTAAACTATTACATTCCGGGAAACAAATACAATAATATGAAAAAATGGATCGCGTGCGGGAAATTAAATCGGGCGCATTCTAGGGTTTTGACCCTTTGATTATTAAAGAAAGAATTTTTGGTTATTTTGAATTAAGAAAGAAATTAAACTAAGTTAATTATTAAATTAATAAACTAATTAATTAAAAAATGACATTTTTGGATTTTTGAGTATTTAAAGAAATAAAAATAAATCAATCAATGTTAGTAAAACCTAATTATCTAAATTAATTTTAATTATTGAAAAAATATTAAAAGTTATACCTAATTAAAACTAAATAAATTGAATTAATATTTATTAACAAAAATAAAATACTGAAATTAATTTAATAAACAAAATATTTTTGGTTTTATTTTTATGAAGAAAAAAGTTTAATTGGTTAGTTGAATAATAAAAATAATTAATCAAACAAATAAATAAATAAAATAAAAAGAAAGAAATAGAAATGCTCAAGGGGGTTTTGGGCATAATCAGGGGGTTGATTAGCAATTTCCATGGCCCATTTACATGCAAGCCTGGTTGACTTTTGGATTCTCCACGTGCCCTTTGACTGGATCCCACCATAGGCCTTCAATATGGACCACCAGATCTGGCCTGGGGCCATCTGGCAGATGATTGGGTGATGGTGTATGGTGAACCACAACTCTTGAAACGCGTCGGATTTCCTGAAGAAAAATAGCAAAGTAATATGGGGACCTAGGATTCGAACCCAGGTCCCATTGGATTATGAACTGACGCCCTTGCCACTCAACCCCCACGCTTCTTTTGTTAGTGGAATGGACAACAATAATAATATTGGAAAAACAAACAATATGCCAGAATTAAAAAAAATAAAGCGCAAAATTTGAATCAACGAATGGGAGGGGGACGTGTCATCGTCTTCCTCGTTGAAACCTGGTTATTTACCTACGGATTTAGATTCGCAGCTAAATCCGTAGGTCTGTCCTATAATTAGTTCTAGGCTATGAAAACACAATCCAAGACCATGGTCATGTTCGTCTTCCTCCACTGATTACATCCATGTCCATTGATTACACTAATTTTGCCTGAAAACGAAATGCCCAAAATACAAAAACCACGAACCCTAGATTCGGCTAGGGGGTTATAGGCCATATAAATACAATTGGCTAATGCAGAAAGCTTGCAAATTGAACAAGGATCATGGATATGCAAAGATTTTGTCAAAAAAATGCAAGAACATGGAGTTGCAATTTCAAATGAAAAGCGGTTTTCAGAGAGACTTACAACGCGATTGAGAGGGTGTGAGGGCTTGCTTTTGAATGCTTCTGACTCAATGATTGCCCAACAATGGAGTGGTGTTGAGATTTGCTCTTGAAAGCGCCTCTAAGAAGGATTTCAGTTTCAAGCTTTTTTCAAGTTTTCTCAAGTTTGGTTTTTGTGTTCTTGCAGCCTCTAACCTCTAAAACTTGTGCCTTTGCATTGTATATGTATGCAGCATTGGATTAGGTCAAAAATTTGGTCTTGAATCTTTGTGCATCAATGCTTGGAGATATGATTTGATTCACCATTGATAAACTTCCAATTTTGCCCAAAATCCATCTTTTTGTTTATGATATGGTGAGATACGAATTTGATGCTGATCATGATGATAATTAAGACCTATAACAACCAAAAAGATCCTAAGTAATCAATATTTGGATTTTATTTGATTTAAATTGATTTAAATTGATTTAAAATGAATTAATTCAATAAAAAAATCAAATAAAATAGAAACATTAATAAATGGACACAAGGCTGAATCTAGGACACGTTTGGAGTGTGACAAGATCAAATCAAGTGTAAAGGAATGGGCCCATTTGACAAAATTTGAAGTTTTGGGGATAGTTGACTTTTGGCAATTTTGCAAAAATGCCCAACTTCAACAATGCATAACTTTTTCAATTTTGAACTTTTTGAGGTGTTCTTGGACTTTTTCGAAATCTTGAGATGTCCTATAACCAACCCTTTTGGTCTCATCTCATTTTGATATTGCATGCTCAAGTTTTAAGCATTGGTAAAAAAGGTGTTTTTGTTGACTTTCAAAAATGACCTATAATGTCCAAATTTGTAACTTTTTGTGAGTGCATTTTCTGATCTTGGGGTATGAAGATGGATTTTTGGAAATTGCATCCTCTTCAAAATGAGCTTTGGATGGGTCATTTCTCATAAAGTATGAGAAATTTATGCTTGGTCAAAGTTGAGTTGACTTTTCCTGCAAAACCCTAATTTAGCAACTTTTGAATCTTGATGAATTTTGAGCAATCCTTGATGAATAATGATCAACCCCTGATCAAATGATGAAATATCCTTCAAAATGAGAATGTTGACAAAAAATCTTGATGTTTGACTGTATTTGGGTCACAATTGACTTTTGCCCTAGCACAGACGATTTTGGACCTTTTGAGCAATTGACTGAGCAAACTTCCTCATCAAGGCTTCAAATTTGACATTGATGAGCTTGAGAACATATTAGGACATTGGGTAGAACTTGAGGTCATTTGGATGCAAGGACCTTGATGCAACACAAAACCCTAATTTGAGGTTGACTGCCTTAGGAGATAGCTTGACTGTCCAACTCTTGAGCAATCTTGAACCACTTGGAGATTTTTCTTGCAATGTCTTGGGAAATATGAGAGGGAAAATTTTGGGGTACAACACATAACTATCTTTGAAAAAATAAAAATGTAGAAAAATAAGAACAAAGAGCGTAAAATTTGCATGCAAAAACGTCCATAATTTATTGATGACATATGAAAATGAAGTAACAACCCTCACAAATGGACCGTTGTGCCTCGGGTAAGACATAAGGTTTTAAAGTCTAAATTGTTTAATTATTACAAGTCCGACAAAAATTTAAAGATAATTACTCTTGGATAAAATTAATAGGGACAAATACTTTGGCTTCCCAATTGTTGAGTCCTCTGCTGATGGTTGGAAAAATCCACTCTTCGAGGTCGCAGCTGCCATCACTGTCTTCCACTGCGTTGACTCCCTGATTGCTGATACGTAAAGGTGGCCCCCCGGTGCTAGTTCATCGAACAGACCTTTGTGCTTCCAAGGTTAAGCCCAAACCAAATTTGTTAGATTTGTAAGGAATATCCGGAAGTTGACCCCATATAGTGAATCCACCTTCTTCAATCACTGCTCTAGCATCCTTCAACGAGGCCATTTTCAATGGCTGTTTGGTAACTTTTGGAATCTTGGTAGTAGTCTTGTCCGTCGCAACTATTAGTAGGACCTCCTCGAAATGCTACCATGGAGTTTCAATGAACTCACCATCCATTTCCACGTACCTGAAAGAGTTCAGGTGACCGACCATATATTCCTCCTCCCCGTGAACAGTGACGATCTTTCCCTTGATTGGGTACTTCAACATTTGATGTAATGTAGAGGTGACGACACCAGCGCCATGAATCCAAGGTCGGCCCATTAAATAGGAATAGGAAGAGAGGATATCCATCACATAGAAAGTTGAATCAAAGGTCTGAGAACCAATTTTGATGGGGATGTCCACCTCCTCGTGCACCATTCTCTTCGAATCATTGAAGACCCTTACCACTATGTTGCTGGGTTTTAAGGTCAAACCTTTACAGTCTAGTCTATCCATAGCCTTCTTAGGCAGCACATTCAATGATGAACCAGTATCTACCAGGACATGGGCCAAAGTAGTGCCCTTGCATTCGATAGAGACATGCAACACATCATTGTGTTTCCTCCCTCTAAGTGTCAGATCAACATCAAAAAAGCCCAAACCGTTATCAGTTGTCAAACTAGCCACACAATCTTCGAATTGGTCAGCATAGGTTTCCTGTGGCACATGGGCAGTTTTAAGAAATTTCACCAAATCCTTCGCATGAGCTTCGGAGCACAACAGTAAAGCTAGCATAGAAATATTTGAAGGGGCCTGCCCTAGCTGTTCGACTACATTGTAGTCGCTTTTATTTATAATTTTCAAAATTTCTTCCATCTCCTTCTTGGAAGCCTCTGGGATAGATACTGATTGCGCCTTCATCCGGACAGGCTCAACCAAAATGTCTTTGCCCCGAGTCTCGGTTGACTCGGTAATAGGGGTGTCAACAAGGGTAATCACAGGAACTGTAGTAGTAGTATCAGTAGGAACAAAAACAGGAATGATCACAGGACCAGTAACAACTTTCGGAGGAGAAATCTCAGGGGAGAACACTCTTCCACTTCTGGTTATTTTACTAGTTCCCACAATGTTTCCAATGTCGGGGCCAGCCTTCTCAAAAACTTGGTCTTCATCAGCCAACTAATCTTGCTTGACACCGTGGTAGTAGACGTCACCCCCATAGTTCTAGGGAACAATTTTGTCTGAGGAGTATGGGATTGGCTCTGGCATAGTAATTATCAGTGGAGTCACCTTTGGAACAGATGTGATCCTAACGGGTCTTTTGGTGGAAACCCTGGAAGGATTAGTGGAAATGGTTATTATTAAAACATCCTTGTAAGAAATGGTTGGAACGGGAGTCTTTTCAAACAAAATCTCTTTGTCATCCATCAGGCGCTGGACACATGCCTTCAATAAATGACAACCAGTCAGTAGAGATAAACAGAGGTGGCAACCTTTGCCACAGCCCAGAAATAAACCGGTCTTCAACAGGTTCCTCTTGACGGTCAGGAGAGGAGTAACACGTTCATCAATAACAGTAACAAACACATCATCTTCAATGTTGTTAACACCACGACCGTGCTTGGGCATAGGAGCAGTGATAACATTTGGGATCTCAGGGGAGTCAGATTCAATTTCCTCTGCCTCGAGAAGGTCTTGCACCTTGTTTTTCAAAGCCCAACAGTTGTTTGTATCATGACCTGGACTTTCTGATGGTAAGCACAACGAGCATTTGGGTTGTAACAGGGAGAGGCAGTGTTGGGATTATTCAGAGCTTCCCGCAAGGTTACCAGATTAGATTTCAAAAAATGTGGAAAGACTTAAGACAACGTCATATTTATCCAGGTAAACTGTCTTATCGGCCTTTCCGTTCTAGATTGATTGTTCCTTTGTTTAGTAGGTGCAGGCTTAGAGATCATGACAACCCCTACCGCTGAACGATGTTCAGTTCTGTCCTGATTCCTATGGTCATATGCAACACTGACCTCCTTCTTTCTGGTAAAGGGTTTCTTCATCGTGCTCGAGGACACATCTCTTTGAATTTTGCCACTTTTTATACCTGCTTCTACCCGTTCACCGGTCATGATTAATTGAGTAAACCTAGCCGAGGAGCTTCTGATCAGGTGTTTGAAGAATAGACCAGATAGCATGCCTAAGAACATATCCACCAATTCTCTATCAGATAGAGGGGGTTGGACCCTTCCCGTGAGATCCCGCCATTTTTTAGCATAGGTTTTGAAACCTTTACCTGTACCCATAGACGTGCCTTGCAACTATGTCCGAGTTGGAGCTAAGTCAGCATTATATTGGGATTGCTTGTAAAAAGTGGCCTCCAAATCTTCCCAATTGCGGATGTTGGTCCCTTCCAACTGATAGAACCAATCCAACTGTGTCCATGACAAGCTTTCTTGGAAGAAATGCACCCATAGATTCCTATCCGCAGTATGGGTTTGAATTTTCCTGACGTATGATCTCAAATGCAGCTTTGGACAAGAGACACCGTCATATTTAGCGAAAGTAGGGACCTTGAATTTTTGCAGTATGACAACCCCTGAGACAAGTCCCAGCTCTTTAAAATCCAACTCGGGTACTCTCTGGATCTCCATAGCATTGAGGCGATCTTCCAACTGTTTATATTTGTCGTCAGTTGGAGGATACTGCTCTTCAGAGTAGTCAACCTCTTCTTCCTCTTCAGATTCTGGATGGTCAGTCACTTCCTTGTTTTTCCCTTCTTGATTATCCCCTTCACCCGATGATGTTGCGAAGTCTAGAGTCTGTCTGGCTGGTACTTTGAACCTTCTTCCCAAATTCAAAACACTGGTTGATTTCTTCGCTTTCTTCTTCTTTTCTTTGATCAACAGAGTTTTCAACTCCTCTTGTCCTTTTGCCATAGTCAAGAACATTTGTTGAAACTGAGCGTTCTGCGCCTGAAGATCTTTTACTGTCTGTTCAATATCCATATCACTGAAATAAACAATAGAAAGATAAGTAGACCTGTTGTAAGAAACATGTTTGTGTTATGATGAATGAAGATGCATATGCAAATGATTTCAAGGAAATTAGAGATTTAAATTTGATTTAGACAAAAAAAGGAGCATACGTTATATTAATAAATCCAAGTTTGAGTACATCATGCCTCTTTGGGCTTATAATGAAAGAAATAAAATACAAAACTTCTAAGAAAAAAAGTTGAATGCATCCTCTTTGGTACGATGTAGGCGTTTAGACTCCGCTCTTCATAAAGCTACTTGGTGAGTTCCATAAATTTCTTCTCACTGGCATAGAATTGGGCTTCGAAAGTGTCTCGTTCTTCCTTAAGCTGAATCCAATCCCTTTGTAAGTCTTCGAGAGAGGTGGGCATGTTAGGATGAAGGACATTGTACGAGATATCTCCTGTTAGAACAATGTTTGAATCTACTACCCTATATTTAAGTTTTGATGATAACAAAGTGAAAAGATATAGTATTTATATGTTTCATGTTTGAACTATATGCTGCCTAAAATTACTATGCTCTGACTTGCAGATACGCTGATTGAAATAAGCAAGATCACTTCTTCAGCATCAGAATTTGATTTCATACACCAGCATCAGAAGCTGCTGAATCAGAACGTCAAGATCAGATGATCAACTCACGTACATGCTGAAGCTTGATGAACAGAACTGCGCGTAAACACTCTGATACAGAAACACAATAGTTCATCAGCAGCGAAGCAGAATCAGAATGAGCCAAGCCGGAACGTGCATTGAAGAAGCAACGGTACTGTGCATTGAACGCTAATTAATTCCAACGGCATCATTCTAGACAAGATCTGCTCAAAAAGGAAAGCTTGTTATTAGCATTGAATCAAGAATATTGCATTCAACGTTCATCTTCTCAAGTGCTATATAAACAAGGCTTCGAAGATTATAATGGCTAATGCTCTCAAAATCTCTACACGCACAAAGCTGAACAATAATCTTCATCTACCAGTTTTGCTAAACCACAAACTCTGATACTCCATTAGTGTTTAGCAATCTAGTTTCTAAGCTTCATTTTGTGTATACATCACAGTTGTGATAAAGTTTTGTAGAAAACATTCACACACATTGTTTTATACCCTTGTAAGAAAGTGTTGCCTTGACAAACCGGATTGTGGTTTGAATCAAGAAGGCTTTAGCAGTTGTTAAAGCAGTCTGTAATATTCAGTTGAATATAGTGAATTAAGACCTCGTTGGAGAGAGGCGAAATCACCTTGACGGGTGGACTGGAGTAGTTTGAGATCAAACGAACCAGGATAAAAATATCTTGTCAATTGCTTTAAGATTTCAGTTTTACAATTCAACCCCCCCTTCTTGTGTTTTTCACCCCTTCAATTGGTATCAGAGCGCCTAGTTCTGAGCTAAAACACTTAACCGTGTCAGTACAAGATCCAGCATCAGAAAAACACAATGGCAGGAAACAACTCTCATTTCAGCAATGACAACAATGAGGACAGAGACAGATTCAACGGCAAACCTCCAGTCTTTGATGGAGAAAACTTTGATTACTGGAAAGACAGAATTGAAAGCTTCTTTCTAGCACATGATGCTGATCTGTGGGATATGGTGACAGATGGATAGACGCACCCTGTGAATGCTAGTGGTCAGAAGATTGATAGAAAATCAATGACTGATCAACAAAAGCGTGATTTCAAGAATCACCATAAAGCCAGAACCATCCTCCTCAGTACCATCTCCTATACTGAGTATGAAAAGATCTCCAACAGAGACACAGCTAAGAACATCTTTGATTCTCTCAGAATGACGCATGAGGGCAACGTTCAAGTCAAAGAAACAAAAGCTCTGGCGCTCATTCAGAAGTATGAGGCGTTCAAAATGGAAGAATCTGAATCCATTGAAACTATGTTCTCTAGATTCCAGATTCTGGTAGCTGGTCTCAAAGTTCTGGACAAAGGATACTCTACTGCTGACCATGTCAAGAAGATAATCAGAAGTTTACCCAAGCAGTGGAGGCCTATGGTTACTGCTCTGAAGCTAGCGAAGGATCTCAACAAAATCACTCTGGAGGAACTTATAAGCTCCCTCAGAAGTCATGAGATAGAGCTAGAAGCTGATGAGCCTCAGAAGCAAGGTAAGCCTTTAGCATTAAAATCTAACAGAAAATCTGAGTCTAAAGTTTTGCAGGCAGTTGAAGAAACATCTGATGGATCCTCATCAGAAGAAGACGAACTTTCCCTTCTCTCCAGAAGAGTAAATCAACTGTGGAAGCAAAGACAAAGGAAGTTCAGGAATCCCAGAAGATCTGATCAGAACGAGTCTTCTTCCAGATACAGAAGGACATATTCTTCCTCTGGATACAGAAGATCTGAAGGCTCCTCCAGTAGCAAGAAGCCAAACACAAAAGACATCATCTGCTACGAGTGCAATGAGCAAGGACACTACAAGAGTGACTGCCCAAAGCTTCAGAGGGAAAAGCCCAAAAAGAAGTTTAGAAGAGAGAAGAAGAAAAGTCTCATGGCCACATGGGATGACTCTGACTCGTCTGAAGCTGACTCAGAATCAGATGATGAAAGGGCAAACATAGCGCTCATGGCTAACATTCCAGATGATAGTGAAGCTTCTGAATCAGACTCAGAATCAGACACAGAAGAGGTATTCCCTAACTTCGCTGTTAATTTTACAAAGGCTGAACTTGCTGAAAGCCTCAATGAAATTCTGGAACGTTATCAGCAGATTAGAGCTAAATTCAGAGACCTGAAAAGGAATCTTGAATCTGACTCTAATAAGTCTGAGAGTCTCAAATTGGAAAACTCTGAGCTGAGAGATAAAATTTCAAAATTAGAAAACTCTTTACAAAACTCTCAGAAGGAACCAATTTCTGAAACTCCCAGCAACGCTGATGAGATCATCAAGGAGTATGATCATAGTTTCCAGAAGTTCTTAGCTAAAAGCATAGATAGAAGCAGAATGGCTTCAATGATCTATGGAGTTAGCAGAAACGGCAGGAAAGGAATAGGATACCTAGGTAAGGTTCCTACACCTAAAAATGTCATGGATTTAACCATTAAACACACTCCTCTAAATTCACACTTTGTGTATGGTCACACACATGACATCAAATATACTAGTAGTAAGCACTCTGTGAAACCAAAATTCAACCAGAGTTTTGGTAAAACTAACAAATCAGGACCCAAGAAGATCTGGGTACCTAAGGATAAAATAATACATGTTGCAGATATCTTTAGCAGCAAGTCAGAAACACCAGTCATGGTACCTGGACTCTGGCTGCTCACGACACATGACGGGAAGAAGGCATATGTTCCAAAGCCTGGAACTTAAGCCTGGAGGCCACATTGGCTTTGGAGGCAATCAGAGGGGAAAGATAATTGGCTCTGGAACTGTAGGTAATGGAAATCTTCCCTCTATTAATAATGTTTTGCTAGTAGATGGATTGATGCATAATCTGTTATCCATAAGTCAATTAAGTGATAACGGTTATGATATAATCTTTAATCAAAAATCATGTAAAGCTGTTAGTCAGAAAGATGGGACTATCCTGTTTAATGGTAAGAGGAAAAACAACATTTACAAAATCAAACTTTCTGAACTAAAGAGTCAGAATGTAAAATGTCTTCTGTCTGTTAACAACGAGCAGTGGATCTGGCACAGAAGATTGGGGCATGTTAGTATGAGAAGAATATCTCAGATTAACAAACTCAATCTGGTCAGAGGACTTCCAAATTTGAAGTTCAATTCAGATGCTCTGTGTGAAGCATGTCAGAAAGGCAAATTTGCAAAACCTTCTTTTAAATCCAAAAATGTTGTTTCTACCTCTAAGCCATTAGAACTTCTGCACATTGACTTATTTGGACCAGTTAAAACTGCTTCAGTCAGTGGTAAGAAGTATGGGTTAGTAATCGTAGATGACTATAGCAGATGGACATGGGTAAAGTTCTTAAGACACAAGGACGAGTCACACTCTGTGTTTGTTACCTTCTGTAACCAAGTTCAGAATGAAAAAGATCTTAGAATCGTTAAAGTCAGAAGTGATCATGGTGGAGAATTTGAAAATAAAGATTTTGAGTCATTCTTTAATGACAAAGGCATTCTGCATGATTTCTCTTGTCCTAGAACTCCCCAACAAAATGGAGTTGTAGAACGAAAGAACAGAACATTGCAAGAAATGGCCAGAACCATGATCAATGAGACAAACGTTGCTAAGACTTTCTGGGCAGAGGCAATAAACACAGCGTGCTACATTCAGAATAGAATCTCAATAAGACCTATTCTGGAAAAGACTCCATATGAATTGTGGAAGAACAGAAAGCCCAACATTTCGTATTTTCATCCATTTGGATGTACTTGCTTTATGTTAAATACAAAGAATTATTTGAACAAGTTTGACTCTAAGGCACAGAAGTGTATTATGTTAGGATACTCTGAACGCTCAAGAGGGTACAGAGTATACAATACAGAAACACAGATTGTGGAAGAATCAATCAGTGTTCGTTTTGATGACAAGCTTGACTCTGAAAAGTCAAAGCAGAATGAAAATCTTGCAGGTATAGAAATTGAATTTGCAGGTTCTGAAGACAAGTCATCAGAAGCTCCCAACACAGACATTCCTTCAACGTCTGAAAGAAGCAATGCTAGAAATCCTACAACTGCTGCTGATCAACCTCAGAAGAGATTACCCAGAAGCAGTTTGGATCACCCAGAAGAGACTATCCTAGGAAGAAAGGAAGATCCAATCAGAACAAGAGCAAGCTTCAGAAACTCTGAAGAAACTCTTATGGGACTTGTGTCTCTGATTGAACCTTCTTCTATTGATGAAGCACTTCTGGACAATGACTGGATTCTGGCAATGCAAGAAGAGCTGAATCAATTCACCAGAAACGACGTATGGGATCTCGTTCCCAGACCAAAAGGATTCAATGTCATTGGAATAAGATGGGTGTTCAGAAACAAGCTAAATGAACAAGGTGAAGTCATCAGAAACAAGGCACGACTGGTTGCACAAGGTTATAGTCAGCAAGAGGGGATAGACTATACAGAAACCTTTGCCCCAGTCGCCAGGTTAGAATCTATCAGACTTTTAATCTCATTTGCTGTTAATAGAGGCATCACTCTGTATCAGATGGATGTCAAAAGTGCATTCTTAAATGGTTATATAGAAGAAGAAGTTTATGTTCACCAACCCCCAGGTTTTGAAAATACAAAACATCCAGAACATGTTTTTAAACTAAAGAAGTCACTGTATGGTCTGAAACAAGCTCCCAGAGCTTGGTATGAAAGGCTAAGTAACTTTCTGCTTGAAAATGAATTCACCAGAGGGAAAGTGGACACTACTCTATTCTGTAAAACAGTTAAGAGTGACATTTTAGTCTGTCAAATTTATGTTGATGATATTATTTTTGGTTCTACTAATCCTTCTCTTGGAAGAAAATTTGCTAAGTGTATGCAGGCAGAATTTGAGATGAGCCTCATGGGGGAACTGAAATTCTTTCTAGGAATTCAGATCAATCAAACTCCAGAGGGAACTTACATTCATCAGAGCAAATACATCAGAGATCTTCTGAAGAAATTTGACCTCTCAGAATGTAAGCCATCAAAGATTCCAATGCATCCCACGTGCATTCTGGAAAGAGAAGAGGTAAGCAAAAGTGTAGAACAGAAAGTCTACAGAGGTATGATTGGTTCTCTCCTTTATCTGACAGCTTCAAGACCTGATATCTTATTCAGCGTATGTATTTGTGCTAGATTCCAATCGATCCTAGAGAATCTCACTTAACAGCTGTTAAGCAAATTTTCAAGTATCTGAAAGGTACTACTAATCTGGGTTTGTTTTATAGAAAATCTAGTGATTACAGCTTAGTAGGCTACTGTGATGCTGATTTTGCTGGAGACAGAGTGGAACGTAAAAGTACTTCTGGAAGCTGCCAGTTTCTGGGAGAAAATCTGATCTCGTGGTCCAGCAAAAGGCAATCAACAATTGCTCTGTCAACAGCAGAAGCTGAGTACATAGCAGCAGCAGGATGTAGCACACAAATGCTCTGGATGAAAAGTCAGCTTGAAGACTTCCAGATTTTTGAGAGTAACATTCCTATTCTTTGTGATAATACTTCTGCTATTTGCTTAAGTAAGAATCCTATTTTACATTCTAGAGCTAAGCATATAGAAATTAAGCATCATTTCATTAGGGACTATATTCAGAAAGGTATTTTGAACTTGAAATTTATAGATACAGACCATCAATGGGCTGATATCTTTACTAAACCCCTTTCAGAAGATAGGTTTAATTTCATTCTGAAACATCTCAGCATGAAAGTATGCCCAGAATGAAAATGTTTTAATTCCATATATTTATCTTCAGAATGTAATTATATTACTGTGAACTTCTGATCAATCTCCTTTCAGAAAGATAGAACATGCAGATTGTATCAGATGCAAGTCTAAAGATCTGAGAGTCTAATCTCAAAGACAGACGTGCTGATCACTACATCAAACAAGTGTCATCCAATCATCAGCAAATCTCTGAAGCAGAACGCGTGCACGCTTCTGAGAAGGCAAAGCGCTGATTGGGTGCATTGAGACACATGTCTGGTAACCGTTTTTAAGTATCTTTCTCAAATCCCCCAAAATCAGCAAGCATTTAATGAAAAGTAATCACGCTTGTTAAATGGCAATCATTATTTTTTTTCTCTCTCTTAAAAACGTTTAATTTTTCAAAATAATTTTTGAAAACTCTATTTAAGCACATTAATCCTTCATTTTTATTCTTTACGCTTTCTCATAATCTCTTAAGCATTTTCTGCATATTTCTGAGTTTATCTCCTACAAACCTTTTTCTCTCAAATCATTCTCAAAGCTTTTTTAGTGAGAACAATGGCATCCTCCAGCATTTCTGCAGGCCATCAGAAGAAAGAAACCTCTGAACAATATCAGGTGCCTCTCAGAACTCTTCTCACACCGGTAAAGAATCTTGAAGTTCTCTCTGAGTTAATCGTCGACGTTGAAAGTTTGAAGGAAAATGGATTTGACCTAACTGAAGAAATTAGGGCTCAAAAGTGGGAGAGGTATTTCGATAGGTTGGTTGGACCAACATTCCCAGCGCTAGTCAAGGAATTTTGGATTCACGCCAAGATTTCTAAACATCTAGTCATCTCTTCTGTCATGGGAAAGAAGATAGTGATTTCTGAAGATCTCATTGCAAAGCTAATCGGTCAAAGTGGTGGTGGAGTTCGTTGTGTGGACATGGCTGATAGATGCCCTGAAATAGGCGTGGTAGCTAACAGCATTTTCACTCTTGGATTGCCCAGCAGCAAAATTAAGGATCTGAAGGATCACTGCAGAGTATGGGCCAAGATTGTTCTGGGATGCTTCAACCACAGGAAACCAACAAGTTCTCCTGATTATATAAACGTGGATCAGCAGTTTCTGATCTACTTTATTGATCAAAGGGTAAAGATCAATCTGACACACTTCCTGTTCAACCATCTCAAGACCAGTGTCAAAGAAACAAGAGAAGAAGAAAGGACCAAAAGGGACTGGATACCGTTTGGAAGGCTCATATCAGATATTCTGACAGAGAATAAGCTGATAGAGTATCTGAGCGAAGCTCAAGTGCTGAGCACTATTGAACAAACTGTTGGAAAACCGCTGAACGCTAAGAACCTGAAAAAGATGAAGCTGATAGAAAATATTAAGAAGGAACCCAGAGCTACTTCAACTGCTGACATCTCCAGCAGAAGAGTGCCTCTGAGTGATTTTCCAAAATTTTCTGAAATGGAATCCAAACCAGAGATGTTTCTCAAGTATCCAGATTCATACAAGGAAGAAGATACAGGTTCAAAGCTGAAGATCAAAGATCTGAGTCAAATCCAAACAGAAGTGACTCAGAAGAAGACAAAGAAGAGGAAAGCGCCAACAGAAGGATCATCTCATCAGACTCCAAAGAAAAGAGGTATTTCATCTGCTGCCCCTATCTCAAAATCTTTTACTATTCCAACATCTGCTGCCCCTTCTCAAACCTCTCACAGAATATCCATTCCAATCCCTACCATTGATGAAACCATACCAGAAGACCCTTCTGAGGCCTTACTACTCAGAAGACCCAGAACTAAGATTCCCAAACAACCTACTGTTTCAACAACACCAGCACTTGATAGAGTGCTAGCTGATATTGAGCGTGAACATACTTCTGCTCAACCACATTCTGAACCACCAAATATTCCTCCTCCACAACCAGAACCACAACCTGAACCAGAAATACAACAACAACCAGAACCAGAACCACAATCACAACAACCACTCACAGAAGAACCTCTGATCCCTGAGCAATCAGAGATTCCACCTCCTCAACCAGAAAATAATCCACCTTCACCACAAACAGAGTTTCACCACTATGAAACCCCTTCTCCTCATCATTCTGACCCTCACTCACCTCAACCTTCACCGCTGGCAATCCAGTTGCCATGTGGAACCACTATTGTCAGGCCCCAGTTGCCATCCTCATTAGAATCAACACCTCCAAAAACTCCAACCACTCCAATAGAAATATCTGACTCTGACTCTGATACCCCTCCTCCAAAACAAACAACCTCTCAGAAAACCGCTGAAAACCCCAGCAGAACTTTCATTGACTTAACAAGTCTTGAACGTCTTGCTGATCTAAGACACAAAATTGCCATCCCCAAACCAAAGCAACCAGATGTTGGCTCTGGTATTTTGAATTTTGAAACAGGTGTGCTGCAATGGATTGCTTCTTTGAAGCAAGTATGTCCTGGGATGATTGACCCAGCTGCTTCTGATCAGCTCTGGTCACAGTTCAGACTATGGGTAAGTGCTGAAGCCCTCAAGCTGCAGGACGTCAACTATGAGCAGGCTCAACAGAACTTCAGCAAGCTGCTGAAGGAAGTTGAAAGTCAGCTGCCTCAAGAAGTTGTGCTTCCTCTGGACAGTGAATCTTGGTCTGAGAAAGAGCAAGCTGCAAAGGTGCAACCATCAGAAGAAGACAAGACCATTCAGGCTGAAGAAAATCCAGCAGAAGATGTCGCTGAAAGTTCTGAGAAGCTTCCTCCTTCTGATACTTCTCAAGCTGCCTTGGACAGGCAGGCTCTGGAAGAATTAAGGCTGAATGACTTGCGTCTACAACAGCAGATGGAAGAGAATGATCAGAAGATGAAAGCAAGAATGGATGTACAGGACAGCAAGATTGACACTGTGGTCAACATGGTTCAGAAGCAGAATGCAACTTCTGAAAAGATTCAAGCAATGCTGGAAAGCCTGTTCTCACGCATGCCCCCTCAACCTTAAATCTTTTTCATGCATAACTTTTTCATGCTTTCTTCATTTTCTGATGTACTGTTTTGACTATGTTTTGTAATGTTCTTTTGCTCTGATTCTGGACTATTAATATGATTAGTTTTTCTGATCAAATTGTTTTAGCACATCACCAACACTTTTTGATTGCTGACAAAAAGGGGGAGAACAAGAATGATATTTAAAATTAATAACGGCTAACTAGACAGAAATTCTCAAATATTCTAACTCTATTACTTAAAATGTTTTTCTGTTTTGTTTTAAGTCTACAGGCACAAGGAAGCTCCTGAACACTATGAAGACTAGAAGCTCTGATCAAAATGTAGAAGCTCTGATCAATGTTGCTCTGATCAAATATGAAGTTCTGATAGACCTAATACTCTGATCCAAAGCAAAGCTCTGACAGGAAAAGCTCTGAAGCTCTGCTCTCTGATAAGTCAAAGACTCTTATAATCTGATGTTCAAAGAAAGAAAAAGATCTGATCCTGAAGAACACGTATCATCAAAGGGAAGTAATCAACTCAGGGGGAGTATCTCTTAACTCTGATTTCTCCTTACTTCTTATCTATGAAACATTTCCCAGACACCTTTTCACGTTATTTTTCATTCAAAATATCTAGTTTTTTGTCATCATCAAAAAGGGGGAGATTGTTAGAACAATGTTTGAATCTACTACCCTATATTTAAGTTTTGATGATAACAAAGTGAAAAGATATAGTATTTATATGTTTCATGTTTGAACTATATGCTGCCTAAAATTACTATGCTCTGACTTGCAGATACGCTGATTGAAATAAGCAAGATCACTTCTTCAGCATCAGAATTTGATTTCATACACCAGCATCAGAAGCTGCTGAATCAGAACGTCAAGATCAGATGATCAACTCACGTACATGCTGAAGCTTGATGAACAGAACTGCGCGTAAACACTCTGATACAGAAACACAATAGTTCATCAGCAGCGAAGCAGAATCAGAATGAGCCAAGCCGGAACGTGCATTGAAGAAGCAACGGTACTGTGCATTGAACGCTAATTAATTCCAACGGCATCATTCTAGACAAGATCTGCTCAAAAAGGAAAGCTTGTTATTAGCATTGAATCAAGAATATTGCATTCAACGTTCATCTTCTCAAGTGCTATATAAACAAGGCTTCGAAGATTATAATGGCTAATGCTCTCAAAATCTCTACACGCACAAAGCTGAACAATAATCTTCATCTACCAGTTTTGCTAAACCACAAACTCTGATACTCCATTAGTGTTTAGCAATCTAGTTTCTAAGCTTCATTTTGTGTATACATCACAGTTGTGATAAAGTTTTGTAGAAAACATTCACACACATTGTTTTATACCCTTGTAAGAAAGTGTTGCCTTGACAAACCGGATTGTGGTTTGAATCAAGAAGGCTTTAGCAGTTGTTAAAGCAGTCTGTAATATTCAGTTGAATATAGTGAATTAAGACCTCGTTGGAGAGAGGCGAAATCACCTTGACGGGTGGACTGGAGTAGTTTGAGATCAAACGAACCAGGATAAAAATATCTTGTCAATTGCTTTAAGATTTCAGTTTTACAATTCAACCCCCCCTTCTTGTGTTTTTCACCCCTTCATCTCCTTCAACAACAGGCTCTATGATAACTGGGAGAATGGAGGGGTAAGGCATTGCGAGACTCTGAGTGCGAGCCCGTATCCACCTAAGGTAAGGCTCAAGGGGAATGGAATTCCTGTGCCTAAATGTTCCACTGTCCACCTTGCTTACCATCCTCCAAGCTCGTATAAACCTCCAACGATAGTCTTGATTGTCGCTTTCGTAGTCGAACACCACACCTTAGATGAGCACGTCATGTGTACCATCTCTTTGTGCGTACCCAAACTGTCGCAGAGCTAAGCAAGGGTTATAAGTGATGCCTCCCATAATGCCAAGAAGAGGAACATTAGGGGATTCCCAATAATGATCGATAATAGTAATGTCCTCCAAGGACCGAGAACACCAATTGATATCCGAATACCTGAGTGATATCAGCGTATTGGACCACCTCAAATCTTGCTCATTCTTCACAACGGATCAGGGAAGATGAGGAACAAACCATTTAGCCAACAGAGGAGTACAACACATGAGGGTTCCTCTTCTCTTCATGGTGCGAGCATGGGAAGAATGCAAGATATCTCCCAACAAAGTAGGCACTGGATTGTGAGATAAAAAGATTTTGACAGCATTCACATCTATAAGTTGATCAGGATTTGGAAATAGTACCAACCCATAGATGAGAAGAGCCAAAATTTCTTCGAAAGCTTGTAAATCCAGGTTGTTCCAACAGTCTTGAGCTTTTTCCAGTAAGAACTTGGATAAGAACCCTTTGAAACCACTTCTCATTTCCCAATTGGCCGTGACGTCGGATTGTTGCAAGTGTAAAGCTCGTGCAACCTCTTCAGGGCTTGGGTCTCTTTCGGTACCATTGAAAGGTAATCGATCAAGGATAGGAATTCCCAAGAGCTGAGAGAACTCTTCCATAGTTGGTAGAAGCTGGTAATCAGGGAAGGTAAAGCAATGGTGCAACGGGTCAAAGAACTGGAAAAGCACCTTCATCATATCTTCATCAAAGCTCGAGGTAACCAAGTTAAGAAGTCGTCCATGTCTTTTGGTGAACGGAGAATTCTCAGGGACCCTTGATGCTAACTCCTTGAGCTGAAAAGGTACTCGTACAAGGTTGACTTAGATTGTGTTCCTGCGAGTGGGAGTCATATCCTACAAAACAAAACAAAGATGAATCTCAAAATCCTTAAAATGGTTATTCTAAAATGCTATGGTATGATGTCATAATATTATGTACAAGCATATGCACAAGTTAAATCAAACAAATCCTTAGGTTTAGGCTTGCATGAGGTTTTATAGGTAAGTACCCTCTTGAAGTTTGGTTGGCTCAACCTGTCCTAGTAATAGTAACCGGGTTCTAAGAGATCTCAATATCACTGATTTTTCTTCTCAGGCATTGTTTCAGCGCAAGCCTCTTTCACGACGACCTAAATATCCCAAAAAGCCAAACCTCAATGAGTGTAGTATCGAGTATCTACCAACTTCAGACTGCACCAAAGCCGGTCATCTCACTACGGCCTAATGGCCAAGTTGGTCAAGTAAAGGTTCTAAAAGTCAGTTAGTGCTTCATGACATCACTCAACGGCCCCGTATTATCCTTGACTACTCAAGGGCTACCGGTACCCACAAATATGTCACACTAACATAGCTATTGCTTAGACATGGTCGGTATACCCCACATAGTTTCCACAACGTATTGCTATTTACCTATAAGGTATCCCAAATCCGGGTAGAGGATTTAAGACCAAACAAAGAACCAAAATGTAAAGCATACAAGTCAAACAAAGAAAGCAAGTAAAGGTGATCTAGCCCTAAGGTAACCCCACTTTAAAGTTATTCCCCAGCAGAGTCGCCAGTTCTGTAATGCGGTGGGAGAACTGACTTGGTTGTTTTGCGTTTGATTGCAATTGTGCGGATAGCAAGAGTCGCCACCTACTTTTCTTTTATCCAATAATAAAAGGATGAAAAGAACAAGAAAGACCTTTAAAGATGTTTTCTGAGTTTCGAGGGTAGGTTATGAAAAGGGAAGGTGTTAGCACCCTTTTCATCTGTAGTTATCTACGAGCTCTTAGTTGCTTGCTAGATCACTTGATTTTTTGTTTGAAAAAGTGCTTGTGGTGTGGGTTTTGAAAGTATTTGAAAATAATGTCTTCCTAATGGTTCTCGTCTCTATTAGAACACATACAAAGTGTTTTGTCTTTTGAAAAATGTCTCAAAGTGAAGTGTTGGTGTATAAAATGTTTTTCTTGTGAGCAAGCGAGTAACTAAGAGTAAACTACCTACTCAAAAGGTCTTAAATGTTCTTTTCCTCCTCCTTTAGATATTTCTATCTTACCATTCATTTGGTAAGAAGCACCATCGTTGGATGTGAAGGGACATGCGCGAGTCAATCCTACAGTCATAGAAGGCAACTTGTGAGACGCTTTAGCAATTTTTGTGAGGGACTAGATAGTTTTACCAAAGGCAACATCGAGCGATATCGAGGGACTATGATCTTTTTTATCGAAGGGTCTTTGCTAAAGCATCCCATATTCGAGGGACATGACTGTGTTTCCGAGGCAACAAGCGAGGTTACCCTAGAGGTGTGCGTGTGAAAGTGTGTTCGATTCAAGTTAAATTTGTCTTTGATTAAAGTTATCTAGCAGTTGATTTTAAATCTTGCCATGCATGCCTAATTACTATACAGTATAAGGAAAACAGTAAATTGCGGAAATTAAAATTCTACGCTATTACAGAGCTTTCAGGAATGGGGGTACAAATTCACAAATGGGGATGGATCAATCTGATTAAAAGTCCAAATAGACAATCAATACAACGAAATTGAATCGAGCAATTAATTGAAACTACAACAAATCTATGAAGTAAAAAATAATTAACAAAGTATAGAAATAAAATTCTTGTTTTTTTTATTTGTGAGAAATTTGGGAAGAAAATAAACTTCTGTTATATTAAAGAAAATAACTGATTAAAATATTCGTATATATTTTTTATCTTTTAGTATTTTTTATTATGAAGAAATTAAACAAACAAATTAAGACTAAAGAAAAAAAAAGTTAATTAATAAAACTATTTATAATTTTTTTCTTAAATTAAAATTTAGAACTAAGTTACAAAAATTATCTAACAAAACTTCATGAGTTATTAAATTAAAACAAATAAAATCAAAACTAACAAAACAAAGTAAAATGGTGGTGTTAAACTGACTATAGGTGTGTGAGGTAGAAATCTGGATGGGCCAAAAAAGAATTGTAAAATCCAAAGTTATTTGTTAAAAATAAGGAAAAGTATGTGATTAAGAAAAAATACAAAGAAAAAGAAACAAAACACCCTCCAGGACTCGAACTCAAAACACCACGCTTGCAAACCAACACTCCAACCACTACACTATTCTGTTTCATTCGTTATTAATATGACTTAATTGAAATATAAGGTGAAAGCGGTTGAGAAAATTGGGCCAACAAGCCCAATAGGCTGACCCGACTAGAAGGAAGGAACAAAGGAAGTTTGTGTAAACCTAACGCTAAGGATGCGCCATGGCTGTTGTGTAGCATGAAGAATACACAAAATTAACCTTATCGTGAAAAGCAAAAGTTTGATATTTCCATCCTTAATTTCCTTGGCTTCATCTTCTACTCAAGTGATAGAACAAAAATAATCATCAGCTTCTACTCTGAATCCTCTCTATAATCCATCACTCTTCACCGTCTCTTCTTCTCTGAATCTGGAAATTAGCATCTCTAATTGGCATCGATCGACGATTTTTAAAAAAAATCCGGGAAACCCTTGTTTTCATGGGAGTTGAGAACGACGAGTAAACAGAGGCATTCTTACCGGAAATGGAGGGGGAAAAGCCATTGTCGTGAAGCTTGGACAGAGAGAAAGTGCCATCGCATTTTGATGAAAAAAATAAAGGTCATGGCTGTTGCGCTGTCCGAAAAGGGAGAAACGAAGAACACGTATACGTGGAAGATGAACTGTCAGTTTTCTCTTTACCTTATCCTTTCACTAGACGATACCATATCCTTGTTGATTATGTTGATAACGTGAAACTGTGTTGCTCGTGGCTGGAAAATGGAAGTTGAAGACTGGAGGGTGGGGTTACAGTTGTTATGCGACGTGTAGTGAGATTCTGTTGATGGCATTGGAGCGGAAAATAGAAGTGAGGCGTTTATGGAAAGAGTGTCCGTTAATGGTTTTGCGGAGCTGGGTTCGCAGAAGATCAGTGGAAGATGGAAGCTCGCTGTGTGATGATAGAAGGTGATGTATGTCGCGCGGTTGGGAGTTATAGAAGGTCACGACTGGGCGATGATGAAGAGGTGAGATGGCCGGTGATTTGTTAATGGAGGAAGGAAGTTCCTATGCTAAGATGAGCTGAGTTCTGAAGGTGAAATTGAAAGAGGATAATGTTGAGAGGGTGGCTAGAGGACTGGCTCAGAAATTAGAACGGTGATGGGTTTGTGGGATGGTTCGATTGTATCAGCGGAAGGAAAATTGGTGGATGTTGTTAAGTGATTTGAAGGCTAAACATTAGCACAAGAAAAAGGTTGTATAGTGATATAAAGTTGGAGGATGTTGAAGGTATGGATGAGAGTGTTTTTTCTGAGATTTGTTGTTACAAATTTGTAGGTATTATGTTGACGTGTTAAGTTGTTAAGGTTAATAGAGATTGAGGTGCTGCTGGAAGTTTTTGCAGGTTGAGATGTATTGTGGATGGTAAGAAGAAGGTGAGAAATTGGACAAAATTTGGATGGTATAATTCTATCTCTTCTTTTAAGTTATTTTTAATGTACTATTGTTGCTGATTTCTTCTGTTTTATTTCATTCAAATGAGCTGGATTTTATTGTGAATTGGTTTTGTGTTTTTATTACAACAAATTGGAACATGACAGAGATTTCAACCAATAATACAGTATGCAAATGGAGATATGGTGAAAGCAAAATCAAAACGGATAATGATGTATGAAGAAAAAGATTGTTTAAAGATGGTGGAAAAGAGATATACCTATTGGACTCTCTCTAATGGAGCTTCAAAACACGGTAAGTTCTCCCTCTTTTCTTCTGTTATTGTTTCTGACCCTCTTGTTGAACTTTCCTTTCCTATTTCCTTCCCTATACTTGTTGGTGTTTTTTCTTGGATGAAAAGATAATAACAGATATAAATGAAAGAAATGTTTATTTTTTATTTGGAATCAACAAAACAGTATGAGGGAAAGAGAGGTTTTGGTGTGTATTTTTTTCTGTTTTCTTTTGCTTCGCCAAAAAAATTTCCCCCTTCTTTGTATGTTTGGTTTCATTTATAGTGAAAGAAGCGAGGCATTTGGGGGGAAAATTGTGATAAATTTTGAATAAATGAAGTGCCTTGTTCTATTACTTTTTGTTGCAGTTTATGTTTGAGCTATCTTTTTGTAAAGTTTGGACTGGTATGATAGATTTCAGAGCAGGTTTTTTGGACTGTTATTGTGCAGTAGTGCAGGGCTGATTTTTGGATTGTTTGTGCAGGTTTTCACTTAGCCATTTTGGGCAATTTCTGGACAACATTGTGGATTGTTTTGTAGGTTGGTGGACTGTTTTTGTTTGACATTTTTTACTATATTTTTAGGGTTGTTTTGTAGGCTAAAACAAGGCTGGAGAATGGGCTGTAGGCAGCCTGATATTGTGTTGGTGAACAGGGCAACAACAAGGCTGTTTTATGGGGCTGTTTTGAATTGTTGGAAATATATTTTTGTATAAATTTGTAACTTCTTGGTAACTTGGTAATAATCACTCAAATAAATTTGTAACATGAATGGAACTTGTCTTGAATATATTTCCTCAATTCTTTTGTAATTGTAACTTGGAATTTTGTTGAATGTAATTTTGATGAAATTGAATCAAACTTGGATGAAATTGAATCCAAACTTGGATGATGAACATTGAATTAAAATTTCATCCTTGAATGAATTTGAGACTTCTTGAATGAATTTGGGATAATGAATGAACATCTTGTATCTGCTCCTAGAATTCCAAACCAGTTACATGAATTGATCTTCAAAAATTGAGAAAACTTGCAATATGAGAAATTAGTTATTTTGTATATCTTGAATTCAAAAGAAAATTCATAAGAATGAATTGCGCCTCACACACTTGTACTGATTTGAAATAAAAAAGAATTATTTGAATTGTTTCTCGAATCATTTTTCAATAAAACCCACACCGTCAATCCGCGGTAAATTACAATACAGGCCAAAAATACAAATCGCGCCTTTAAGGGATTTAATCAACAACCCCCCTTAATCCAATAATTGTTAATGTTCACTTGCAAATGACTTAAAGTAAGCGACAAACAATCAATGAATCGTCGAACTAGAACTCTATTTTCATGAATTATCTCAACATGAGAATCAAACGTCTTCTGAGAAACGTCTGTGACATAAATTGAACAAAGTATAATTTTGACTTTGATATTTGAAGTAATCTCATAGACAATGTTATTTATGATACTTTCCAAATGGAATCTTCTGAGGACATTGAGAATTGAAGAAGTTATGACCCTCGAAAATTGGACCAGAGTTTCTTGTGATTAGGTCAAATTTGCAAAATGACCTCTAAAGTATTCGAATTTTCTGATGATCTTTTGCACGTAATCAACTCTTAACTTGTGAAGAGAAATTAGGGATGACGTCAAGGAGAGTAATACGTAAAAAGAAACACTCACAAATATTGAATAATGAAGAAGTTACAATCGTTTGAACTTGATCTTGCAAAGGTCGAATTTTGGGTTAACGTAATTCATTTTCAATCATCTGCACCATTGATAGAGCAAACATGCGATGCGAGGCTTGAAACTTGGCACAAGCATCCTTGAGAATACATGAAGAACCACAAAGACCATTTGAAACTTTGGAGACTAAATTTTCTTAGGGAAATAACAAACCCTAATTGTTGACTTACTGCCTAGGAAGAGAATCTGTTTGATCAACTTTTGAGCCAAATTGAGTATTCGAGAAACCCTAGGATAATATCTTGCATAAAAAACGGGAGGGAAAATTTTGGGGTACAACACCTTAATCAATTCTCTCAAAATTTGTTACCATAATGAAGCTCTTATCATTCTAATACTAGTCACATCACTTTTTTCAACTGGAAGTGAGTTTTGATCATGAATTTTCAAATTCCCATTCAACTTTTTTCTTCTGGTTTTCTTCAAATCGACTGAGCTACAACTTATATAAATTTTTCCCGAGGGTACATTTGTCGTCATCTTGATGAGACGAAGAGAATGACATTATTCTGAACCTCTAATTTTACAGTTTAAGGAACCTGGTTCTGAGGTTGGCTGGAGGTTGAAGACGACCACACTAGCGTCTTCAACCAATGAGAATTTGCCACACATTTTTCAAATCTGTTTTAAATAGTTGATTTAGTGGTTTATTCACTAATGACCATGATATGCACAGTGTGCAAGATCCCTTGGATTTGATTACTAACGCGTTTTGACATTGATCCAATCGTCTATATCTTTTTGGTTTATTTTTTATTTTCTGATTTTTATATTTTAATTGATTCAAACTTTAAAAATTCATTTCTGAATCGAAAAATCTGAAAAAATTCTTAAAAATACTTTGAACTATTTCTGACTTTGTGAATATTTTTTCATATTTTTATTTTGATGTTTGATATTTTTCATAATTTTTTGTATTGTTTTCCTTATTTTAATTATTTTAAAAATACTTCTTGGCATTTTAAAATTCTAAAAAAATTTATCAAGATTATTTTCTTTATTTCTGACTTTCTGAAATTTTTCTAGAATTTTATTTTGACTTTTAGTATTTTTGATCTTTTTTCACTTATTTGAGTGATTTTAATTAGGTTAAAAATACTTTTCTGTTTTTAATAATTATCAAAAATTTTATAAAAATATTTGAGATCATTTCTGATTTTTCTATGGTCTCTTTAAAATTTTCTTTGATACTTTGGACATAGTTTACTTTTTTACCTTTTATTTTTATTTTCAAAAACATTTTAAAAATCATTTTCTTTTTTATTTTGTTTATTAATTACAATTTATTTTTTGAATATATTCTGGCTATGTGATTGTTGATCATAAACTTCATTAATATCATTGGATCTTGAGTGTTGAGTTTAACTCCACTAAAATGGATGGATGATTTTAATGATAGTTTGATTAATTTTTTATTCAAATGTATCCCCTCGCTTTTTATCTCACCATCTTCTCCTTTGTGTTACATGTTGTTAGAGGATGATCTACATATCATCCCTCCAAATATATGGCACATAGATTGCTATTGACCAACCTCAAAATAGGTGCGACTTCTATTTAAGTCCACTTACGAATGCTTAACATAGCGCTAAATTTTGTCCCGATTCGAGAAATAATCATTCGTGGCTCAAACCTATATTTGCAATCCCAAGCATGTTTAATTTGAAACCTTCGATCCAATAACATTGAGGTCCATTGTTAGGAGGCTTTGGCCTTATCATCCTCTAATGAATCTTAATAAATTTTGGAACTAAGTGAATCATTTAAACATCATTTATCGTTCATTGTTGCATTGAGATTTTGAAATGAATGATATACTTGATAAAAATCAAATGAAACTTGTTGTTGAGAGGCTTTGAATTTATCAATCTTCTAATGAGTTTTCAGATGCAAGTTTCAAGATGGTCATTCAACTAACCTCTAATTTCTAACAATTAACTTTATTTTATGCTTTTACTTTATGCTTTTTACTTTAAGCACATTTATTTTAGCATTTTCATTTCATGCTATTTTCATATTTGCTCACTTGAGTATTTATCTTTATGTCATTTTGTTTTTCTCACTTGAGCTTTTCATTTCTTTTTCAAGATACCTAATAACCAATTTGAACAATAAAAAACTTTAAGGTTACTTGGACTATTTGGTTACTATCTTTGGCATTTTGGAGTTATGGACTTCTTGGACTTAGGATTAGAGACCTTGACCTATCTTGGGACCTTGTGACTTCTAATGTTATTTTGTCTGGAGTTCTTGGGGTTTACCGTGAGATATCAGGTTGTTTGTTTTCTTTGTGTGTAGGTTATTCTGATTATATGCTTTGCCTGTAATTGGGAATTCATCTGTATACAGCCGTTACCCTGCCCAATTTTTGTGAAGACTTAATGCATTTGAAGCTTGGTTTTCTTAAGAGGTTTAGTATCTTTGCTTGTTTGGTTTCAATCTAAAGGATGAAAATTCTACATTGACTCATTGTGCCAAGTGTTGGCTTCTTTCTTGTTAGACAGTTCTTTTTCCTAGCTTTTACCTTATAGTTTAGGATAGTCCCTCATCTCCTCCCATCTTTCTTTAATTTCAAAAATCTTCTCCCTCCTTTTGAAAACTATTCTTGTTTTTTTAAACTTAAACTGCTTTCACAATAAACTTGGACTTAGGTCCATGCATTTTCAAAAAAAAAAAATTTCTAAATCAAACTTTAAACAACTTAATAATGTTTTGACATTTTTGTGAGAAGACTAAAAGTCAATTAATCTCATTCAAACCATCTTTTCCACTTTGACGTTTTTGTATTAAAATTTTCTCAAAAGATAGACTCTTGTCAATCCTTGTAGTGATGTGAGCTACTATACTTCTACGATATGTAGTGAAGTGAGATATTTAACACTTGGGTGTTGAGGTAGGCTTTGTTGATTTTAAAATCCAAGATATATCCTCCACTTTGATATGATGCAAATTCTCCTTTCTCATAGTCATGGGTAGTAAGTATGTTCTTCCACTCGAATAAGACGATGATGTCTTGTCTCTTAAAATAAACCAACACACCTGTGTTTTAAAATTTTTTAAAGGTGAACTACGAGTACCCTAATCCCCTATTACACAGAAGGCGGTACGTAGGCACTAAAGGTTCACAACCGCGGTAGGTGTAAAAATTATAAAAAAAATACTTCTTTTCTCATCTCCACAATCTTTTTTTGAAAACAACTTTTATAGCCAAAATGCACAAATTACAAAGAGGTTCATGCGGAGTACCGTTGAATTATAGGGTGATAATACCTTCCCTTTGCATAACCAACCCCTGAATTTAGATTCTCTCCCCCTATTTTTGGGTTATTCGCTCTTTTCCCATTCCTTTGGAAACAATATTTCGCGGTGGCGATTTTTATTTGATCTGTGCGAGTCAAGTCAATCCAATGGCTTAGTCTCAACATTTGTACCACTGTAATGGGAATACATGAAGATGAAGAGACTCTTATCATTCTTGGTCGACTATTTATGCTGACTAGTCAATGCAATTTTGACATCGAGACATGTAATATGACACTTAAATCATTTGATGAGGAGATAACTTTGAAGGTGTTGGAGATCAAAAAGCAGGGTGCAGGTGAAAAGAAATAAGATTCAGCTTGTATGATCAAATTAGCAGAAGACAACAGAAGTTTGAAATCACCCCCAAAAATAGTCTCCAACATAAGCTCTCAGGTGGCATCAGCTCCAGCGTTTGTCAAAATTACTAAGTTCATTCAAAAATCCAAGAAGAAAAAGAAAAAGGAACATCAAGGAGTAAAGATGGAAGAGGGGAGCGACTTGAGGCAAGGAGTGGTTCATACTTATGAGCTAAATGAATTATGGGTTACAGAAAAGGGCAAGAAACAAGGTGTGGAAGAGGTAGTACCCCCCATAAGGGGAAGAACCGTCGAGTTAGACGATGTTAAATGAATCTCTTCGTGGGAGGAAATCCACGCTTATAATAACTTAGTTTTTCTTTTTGTTTTGTTTGCAGGTATTAAAAAGGAATCCTTACTGGTGAGAGATAAGATGTAGCAACTGGTGTTGTAGTACCCTCTGTGATTCACCTTTCTTGAGCTTGTTCTAAAACATTGGGGTCAATGTTTAGTTCAAGTTTATGGGGTTTTTAATGCTTTGCGATTTATTTTGCTTCTAGCTTTCGATTTATTTGTTATGCTAATTACTTTGTAAATCCATGAGTTAAAGTCCTTCCCAAATTTTGCCAATTTTTTTTGTTTTGTTCAAGAACTTGTTTCTCATAGAGTTCGGGAATAGTATATAGAGACAAAGGGATGGTTGTTTGAGGGTAGGAAGTTCGAAATAATGTGACATTGATATGAGTCTAACATGTAGATTTGTATCATAATGCTTAAATCCTGAGAAGTATTCTTGAAGTAGTTTATCCTTAAAGTCTAGCATAATATAGATTCACATGCATGTATGATTAGTGGAGAAATAAATAAATTTGGCACCAAACAATGAAAATACAGTAAAAGGCAACTTGCTCGCTAAGTTAAGTAGCCCTAACCCGCTTATTCAGCCCAAAGTGGTTGATCCCCAAACGTCGTCTAAAAGGACAGTATATAACTACAAAGTTTGAAAATTTCATCGGTAATTAAAAGTATCCAATGTTGCTTATTTGGTGCCTAAATAAAAATTCTTGATTAGTCTTGTGCATGTGACGATCATTATAACTCTCATTGCCTTAATTTTATTGTCCGGATGAAAAAGGAAGAAAATCGGAAAGAGACTTAACTATAAAGCATTTTTAGAGAGGTATCTAAAGAGGAAGCTCGAGATTTAAAGGTTCTTAAACAAACTCTTCGCGTCATGTGAACATCAGACATTCTACCTTTTGAGAAATTTGAACGAATGTCTCACGTATGAGTATCGGGCTGCTGTGACTTTCATGAGTTCTTGTAATGGTCGCTTGAGGTCAAGCAGCGATTTAAGTTTATGGGAGTTTGATCAGTGGTTTTTCCACCTTTATTTATAGTTTCTTTATTTTGTCAAGTGTTTCATTTCATTATTTTATGTTTTATGCGTTGGTTGTGTATTTTGTTGTTTTCAGGCTCAGAGGAATAAAACCAGGAAAATCAATGCAAAAAGTCAAATTTAGAGTTTTGGAGGAAGTATCAAAATCCAAGCTAAAGGGTGCCTGACATGGCCACCCATGTCACCTGACATAGCCCATGTTAGGAGAGAATGCAAAGATTAAATTTGGAAGAAGATGCAGAGGCTGACACGGGTGCCCGTGTCAGGAGGTATGGGCAAGATGTGTTTTGTGAAGCGATGGATAGAGGCTGACACGGGTGACTGTGTTAGAAGGATTGGGCAAGAGGTTTTGTTGGAGCAATGGATAGAGATCGATACGGGTGCCCGTGTCAGGTGATACGGCCCGTGTTGGCCATGACGCTGATTTTGAGTGTTTTTATGATTTGGGACCCAGAGGGGTGTTTTGGGTATTTCCGACCGAGACAAATAGATTGTGCACTATTTATATGAGTTTTGAAAAGGAATTAGGGACCTTTTTTGGAAGATAACTAATTCTAGAGTCTAGAGGTGAGGATATGTGATTCTTGAAAAACAGAGATCTTTCATGCGCGAACGCGAATGAAGACCAAAGTTCCTTCATCATCTGTAATGTCTAATTCTTATATCTTTGTAATTCTCATGAACAATACGTACAGATAAACTCCCAATGCTAGGGGGTGTCGCTGATTTGAATCTGTAATGATTATGAATTCTTGAGTTCTTTAATAAAGTTATTTTCTTATTCAATTTAATCGTGCAATGTTTTTATGCTTTTCTGATCAGACCAATTAGGATTGATTCACGATTAACAACCAGCTAAAATGTGGCTGTTAAGGTTTTTGTACTAATAGACTATAGTAGATATCACCTAGGACTAGGGATACCCCGTAGTTACCAAATCACTCTTGATAAAATAAAGGCTTGACTCCATCAGACATCTCTAAGGATTTAGGATTTAGGATGGATGGTTAAAGGATTTCTCACTAAGGACTTAGGGGAAAATAATCTAAAGGGCTGGTAGTTAAAGGTTATGAACTTGTTGAAGAAATCAAGATTCAAGATCGTTATAGGGTAAATTACACACCACACCCTAGCATGCTCATCATATCTCAGAGAAAGCATATTTATATTTCTGCTTATTCTTAAGTGATAATTTCTAAAACTAAAACCTCAAGTTAAGTTTTTGTTTAATTGAACGTGAATTAAACTCGATAATTGTACGAAGTCCTTGAGATCGACATTCTGGGAATTTTCCTATTATTACAAGGGGAAAACATATTACACTTGCTATTTTTCCTATCAAGTTTTTGGTACACTTGCCGGAGACTGTCTAGTTATTGAGTGTAATTTGAGTTCAATTAGAATTTTGTTGCTTTGCAACTACAATTTATTTTCTCTAATTTTTATATTTTTGTTATTACTGATTTTTCTAACCTTTGCATGCAAGGAGAACCCTCAACAAATTTTCGTTTTGACACAAAAATCGAGAGAACATTGCATGCAAGACTCAGACAAGCTAGATTAGAAAGAATGAACTCTGAAGAAGAGAAAATCTCTGTCCATTCAGATTTAGAGTCAGAAGAAGAAATTATGGTAAAGATCCACCAGAGAGATTTCTTGGTGATTATGGTGGGCCAAATGCACCGGGTGGCAGGTTGGCAATTGTAAACTATCCAGTGAATGTGTCAAACTTTCAACTGCATCCGAGCACAATCAATCAACTTGAGAGAAGATCTTTCACTGGCAAGATGAATGAAGATGCCAACAAACACTTGTAGAGATTTTTTACTATGAGTACCATGTTGAAAATTGATGGGCATACAGAGGAAGCAAAGAAACTCTGAATGTTTCTGTTTACCTTATCTGAAGATGCTAAAGAGTGGTTTTACTCATTACCTGCTGGGAGTATTAATACTTGGGAAGAGATGGAGAAGACTTTTCTTGACGAATATTTTTCTGCTTCTGTTTACATTCGCAAAAGATATGACATTATGAATTTTAAGCAGAAAGATGGAGAGTCGCTGGGTGATACCTATAAGAGATTCAAAAGGTTGTTGGTAGCTTGTCCAACTCACAACATGGACCAAACAAAACAATGCATATGTTTGTGAATGGCCTCAGAATAAAGATAAATCAGCTTATTGATACAACAGCCGGTGACTCATCTAACTATACAATAACCACTAGTGTGAAGAAGATTATTGAAGCCATTGTTGTAAATGAGCATCTGGAGCTATATGATATAGTTGTAAGCAAACCAGAGGGAGTGATTGATTTGAAATAAGCAACTGAAAATTAAATAGGCTATTGCTGCAGAAGTGGAGAAAAAGATGAAAGCAATGAACATGGGTACTCAACAGGTAGCTCAGGTTCAACAGGAACAAAAGGTTGTTTGTGAAATTTGTACTAGACCATACATTAATGTGCAACAATGTCTTGCAACTTCATAATAAATTGAGGATATAAAATTTTTAAGGAAAAATAACCCATATTCTAACACCTATAATCCTGGGTGGAAGAATCATCCTAACTTCTCCTAGAAATATTAGCAACAACAAGCTCCTCAAAAGGCAGTGTGGGAGGTGGCTATTGAAAAGATGGTTGCCCATACCTATCAATTTCAAGAATAGACAAGGAGTAATTACATGATTACCACAAATTCAATAAAAAATTTGGAAGCTCAAATGGGATAGATTGCACAACAGGTAGCGCTGCGAGCACAAGAAAATCAGAAAAATTATGAGAATGTTAATGTTGTCATAACAAGGAATGAGAAAGCTGCTGAAGAAAAGAAAGATGAGGTAAAATTTGATGATAGTATCATAGAAGTAGAGCTGGAAGTGAGAGAGAAAAAGAAAAAACATGAAGAAGTGGTATCACTTGTGAAGCCAATTGAAGAGAAAACTAAACCAGAAATCAAGTTGGTGTATTCATCTCAAGTTGCATAGAAGGACACAAAAGAGAAAGAGTTTGATAAATTTGTCCAGTTGTTCAAAAAGCTAGAGATCAACAAACCATTCTTTGAAGCACTCGAGAAAATGCCTTTGTATCAAAAATTCATGAAGGAAGTATTATCAAAGAAGAGATCAACAAGAGAGGGATTAATACCCTATGATGAGAAATTGTATGTAATTGCACCCGAGAGGAAAATATCTGTCAAGCAGAAGGATCCAGAGTCAGTTGCAATACCATGCACCATAAAAGACAGAACTGTCAAGAAAGTTCTGGTTGATTCTGTCTCTAGTGTGAGTTTAATGCCATTATCGATTTTCAAGAAGCTCGGTATTGAGAAGATAAGCGGGAGTGGGATACAATTGAAATTTGTTGATCACACTATCAAGTAGTCATATGGGATAACTGAAGATGTATTAGTAGGAATTGACAATTTTGTTTTCCCAGTTTATTTTCAAGTCATGGACATACCTGAAGATGAAGAAACTCCTATCATTCCTTGTAGACAATTTATGCTGACTAGTTGATGCAATTTTGATATCGAGACATGTAATCTGACACTAAAATCATTTGATGAGGTGATAACATTGAAGGTGTTGGAGATAAAAAATCAGGGTGCAGGTGAAAAGAATCAAGCTTCAGATGGTATGATCAAATTAGCAGAAGACAACAGAAGTTTGAAATCACCCCAAAAAAAAGTCTCCAGAATAAGCTCTCAGGTGGCATCAGCTCCAGCGTCTGCCAAAATTCCTAAGTTCGTTCAAAAATCGAAGAAGAAAAAGAAAAAGGAACATCAAGGAGTATAGATGGAAGCGGGGAGAGACTTGAGACAATGAGTGGTTCATACTTATGAGCTAAATGAATTATGGGCTGCAGAAAAGGGCAAGCAACAAGGTGCAAAAGAGGAAGTAACCCCCATAAGGGGAAGAACCGTCGAGTTAGACGATGTTAAATGAAGCGCTTCGTGGGAGGCAATTCACTCTTATAATAACTTAGTTTTTCTTTTTGTTTTGTTTGCAGATGATAAAAAGGAAGCCTTACTGGTGAGAGATAGGAGGTAGCAGCTGGTGTTGCAGTACTCCCTGCGAGTCACCTTTCTCGAGCTTGTTCTGAAACATTGGTGTCAATGTTTAGTTCAAGTTTGGGGGGTTGTTACTGCTTTTCGATTTATTTTTCTTTTAGCTTTCGATTTATTTTTTATGCTAATTGCTGTGTAAACACACGAGTTGAAGTTCTTCCCAAATTTTGTCGAAAAATTTGTTTTGTTCAAGAACTTGTTTCCTATAAAGTTCGGGAATAGTATATAGAGACAAAGGGATGGTTGTTCGAGGGTAGGAAGTTCAAAATAATGTGACAGTGGTACGAGTATAACGTGTAGATTTTTACCATAGTGCTTAAATCCTGAGAAGTATTCTTGAAGTAGTTTATCCTTACAGTCTAGCATAATATAGATTCACATGCATGTATGATTGGTGGAGAAATAAATAAATTTGGCAGCAAATGATGAAAAGGAAGTAAAAGGCAACTGGCTCGCTAAATTGGGTAGCCCACACCAAGTTATTTTGCCCAAAGGGGGTTGATCCCCAAACATCGTCCAAAAGGACAATATATAACTACAAATTTTGAAAATTTCATCAGTAATTAAAAGTAGAAAATGTTGCTTATTTGGTGCCTAAACCAAAATTCTTTATTAGTATTATGCATGTGATGATCATCATAATTCTTATTGCCTTAATTTGACTGTCCGAATGAAAAAGGAGGAAAATCAGAAAGAGACTTAAGTACAAATCATAGCTAGAGAGGTATCTGAAGAGGAAGCTCGAGAATTAAAGGTTCCTAAATAAAATCTTTGAATCACGTAAACATCAAACATACTACCTTTTGATAAATTTGAACGAATGTCTTATGCATGAGTACCAGGCTGCTGTGATTTTCATGAGTTCATGTAATGGTCGCTTGAGGTCAAGCAACGGTTTAAGTTTAGGGGAGTTTGATCAGTGGTTTTTCCACCTTTATTTATAGTTGATTTTAATTATAGTTTCTTTATTTTTTCAAGTGTTTTATTTCATTCTTCTATGTTTTATGCGTTGGTTGTGGATTTTGTTGTTTTCAGGCTCAGAGGAATAAAATCATGAAAATAAGTGCAAAAAGTGAAAATTCGGAGTTTTGGAGGAAGTCTCAAAAACCAAGCTACCGGGTGCCTGACACGGCCACCCGTGTCAAGAGAGAATGCAAAGATGCAATTTGGAAGAAGATGCAGAGGCTGACACGGGTGCTCGTGTCAGCTGACACGGCCCGTGTCAGGAGGTCTGGGCAAGATGTGTTTTGTGAAGCGATGGACAGAGGTTGACACAGGTGCCCATGTCAGAAGGTTTGGGCGAGAGGTTTTGTTAGAGTGATGGACATAGGCCAATACGGGTGCCTGTGTCAGGTGACACGGCCCGTGTTAGCCAGGATGCTGATTTTGAGTGTTTTTATGATTTTTTATGATTTGGGACCCAGAGAGGCGTTTTGGGCATATCCGACCGAACAAATGGATGTTACACTATTTAGATGAGTTTTGAAGAAGAATTAGGGACCTTTTTTGGAAGATAATGAATTCTAGAGTCTAGGAGTGAGGATATGAGATTTTTTAAGAACGAATATCTTTCATGAGCGGACGCGATTGAAGACCAAAGTTCCTTCATCATCTGTAATGTATAATTCTTATATCTTTGTAATTCTCGTGATCAATATGAACAGCTAAACCCCTCAACGCTATGGGGTGTCTCTGATTTGAAACTGTAATGATTATGAATTCTTGAGTTCTTTAATAAAGTTATTTTCTCATTCAATTTAATCGTGCAATATTTTTATGCTTTCCTGATCGGACCAATTAGGATTTATTCACGGTTTACAACCTGATGGACCGCGGTTGTTAAGGTTTTTGTATGAATAGACTATAGTAGTTATCACCTAGGACTAGGGATACCCTATAGTTACCAGATCACTCTTGATAAAATAAAGGCTTGGCTCCATCAGATATCTCTAAGGACTTTGTATTTAGGATGGGTGGTTAAAGGTTTTCTCTCTAAGGACTTAGAGGAAAATAATCTAAAGGGATGGTAGTTAAAGGTTATGAACTTGTTGAAGAAATCAAAATTCAAGGTGGTTATAGGGAAAATTACACACCACACCCTAGCATGTTCATCATATATGTGAAAAAGCATATTTATATTTCTTCTTATTCTTAAGTGACAATTTCTAAAACCAAATCCCCAAGTTAAGTTTTTGTTTAATTGAACATGAATTAAACTCGATAATTGTACGCAGTCATTGAGATCGACATTTGGGAAATTTTCCTATTATTACAAGGGTTAAAAATAATACACTTACTATTTTTCCTATCAAGAAGAGGGACTGATGGGTTTATCTTGGTTGACATAAATTCGATGGAGGTGGGTGGAGTTAACATTGTTGAATTGATAATGTTCAATGTAACACCCCTTTTCTACCCCATAGAAATATATAGCATAATTAGAGTAAATTAGCATGCATATCACAAGAGGGCGTCACATTGACTTCTTGATAACAATCAAATACACTGCATACTGGTCATAATCATAATATGCGTTTAAAATCATGTTCCATACACTAACATATATGCATCTCGCAGTGGAATAATTCTTAACTAAAAATAATATTAGTCATGATTGAAATCCCACACTGACAATCATAACATAAATCTTAGGTAGTAATGGCCATCATCACATATATCTCAATCCAACATAAAATAATTCAGCGAGTATAACAACATCTCTCACATAAACATTAATATCATAAAAATAACATGAATCAAAACGTTTCCCGTGTTACATAGACCAGATCAATGACTCAATACCTAAGAAAGCAGATAAATAGGAACTAGTTCCTCCGTCCAATCCTCACTAGGAGCGCCACTAACTTCAGTACCTGGGTGATGTCGTATAAAAAATCATTCAAACAGAAGGGTGAGAATTCACATCATTATAGAAATGTATAAAAATAAGTAATGCATATCAACATACATCAATTGAATTTATCAAACTTCACATGATCATGTAACCAACCTATTCCAACATAATTCACATAATTATATATACAACATTTCTCAACAATTCAATTCAAAGATAATCAATCACAAATACCACATATGTAACATTTACACCAATATCACATAATATACACCAATTTAAAATTTTCACACCAACACATGTAACTCCAATACAACTCAATGCAATATGCATGTGGTGCCAAATGTTATCCTTACCGGTCCTGCCGGTTCCACATCTCCAAGATAAATAACCATGAATAAAAGATCGATTCAGTCTTATGCTTTCAAACCCCTCAGCGTTATGTTTGGGACAAGTCAATAATTTGCAGGAATTACCAAACATTGTCTCTTGACACAAATGATGCATGTGCAATCTCAACAAAAATATGCAATTAAGATTCATCTCCATCTCTTAATCATACAAGCATATTCACATAATTCGACACATTGGAATTATCTTCACCAAATTGCACAACATGCATACATCGTGTCAATATTCACATACAACCAATCCTTATAGCATTAATCACATCAACACACCACAATAACATATAGAAATCAAATCCAATTCATGTTATTCTCATTTCTCATTAATTCATAACATACATGTATACAAAATCAAATATCATGTTTCCATAAAAAAGCATGTCAAAACCAATCCAAAACACATAATTAAATTCCACAAAATTCATGACAATCCATGATAAATCATAAGCATCTAAGATCCAAAACATGTTTTTTGAAAATTTGAAGTTTATCATTTCAGACCGCGCTAAGCAGCACCTAGAGCGCTAAGCAGCCTCGCGAAAAACAAAAAATCTTCTTAAGGACAATTTTGTCTTGTTACGAATTTCTCACCCAAAATCCATTCAAACACCCATTTTAACCAATTAAATGTATTATAACCTATATCTATCATATAACATCAAATACAAATATCAAAACACGATTTCCAACATCAATTTCATGATTTCACGTTCAAACCCTAACATGTCAAAATCTATAAATTGAAGAACAAATCCCTAATTTCATGTTACTACCCATTACATACTCATATATATATATATATATATATATATATATATATATATATATATATATATATATATATATATATATATATATATATATATATATATATATATATATATATATATATATATATATATATATATATATATATATATATATATATATATATATATATATATATATATATATATATATATATATATATATATATATATATATATAATCACATAATAACAAGAAATCTCACCCTTACCTTGGATGTAGACTTTTCTTATGTTTTCCTTCTTCTTATCTTCTTTTCTCCTCTTTTCTCCTCTTCTCTTCTTTTGATAATTATCTTATAATTCTATTTACTCTTACAACTCTTACTAACCCTTGTTTTATATATTGGGCTTATCTCACCCATTCATTAATAAAACACAAGGTCCAATACTTAATTATGCTATTCTCACACTTACCAGCCCAATTACTTAATACACATATGTAATATGGTGGGCGAACTGACTTGGTTTTGCATTTTATCACAAATGTTGTGGATAGCAAGAGTCGTCACCTACTTTTATTTTATCCAATAAGTAAATGGTGATAAGAACAGGAAATACCTTTTCCGATTTTGAGTTCGAGGGGTAGGTTATGAAAAGGGAAGGTGTTAGCACCCTTTTCATCCGCAGTTATCTACGGGCTCTTGATCGCTAGCTCACTTTTTTTAAAACGCTTTGTGTTGTGTGTTTGAAAAATATTTTGAAATGCCAATTAAAAGGCAAGACTTTGTAATGATTCTCGTATCTTTCCTTGAGAACGCGTACAAAGGGTTTTTGAAAATATTTTTGAAAAGTGTTTATGAAAAAATGTTTTTTGTTTTGAAATGTTTGTGAGCAAGCGATTAACAACGGTCTACCTACTCAAGGTCTTTATTGTACTTTTCCTGCTCCTTTAGATAGTGCTATCCTACCATTAGTTAATAGGAAGACCTATCATTGGATGTGAAGGGACAAGCGTGGGTCATCGTACAGTCATCAAAGGCAACTGATAGAGATGATGTAGCAATTATCATTAAGGGACTAGATCGTTTACCGAAGGAAGCGTCGAAAGGGGCATCGAGGGACTACGATCTTTGTTTTCAAGGGACTTTGCTAAAGCAACCCCACGTTCGAGGGACATGATTGTTTTTATCGAAAGGCAACAAGTGAAGTTACCCTAGAGGTGCGAGTGTGAGAGTGATTTGTTTTTAGTTATGTTTATCTTTAAAATTTAGGTTATCCATCGTTCACTTTTAATCTTTCCATACAAGACCTAATTACTAATAGTAATAATAAAATAATAAAGTAGAAAAGGTGCCAAAAATAAATGTGGAAATATAAACCCTAAGCTATCACACGACTTTGGGAGAGGTACATAAGTAATAAAATGCGGAAAGTAAATCCTAATTACTATTACAAACCAGGAAGCAATTACATAATGATGAAAAGGGAACGAAAAGTCTAAGCTTAATATGATTCGCGGAGATGAAAGTAAGAATAATAAAAAAAGGTGAAAAGGAAAAATGTTTTTCGAGGGTTTTTATGAAAAAGGTATTTTAAGGATTAATCGAATAAACTTAAGAAGTCTAATTAATTTTAATTAAAAAAAATTGATTAATTAAACTAAAAACCTAAACCCTAATTTTGATTAGAGTTTGTGAAAAAAAGGTTTTTTTTTTTAAATTAGATTTGTAAAAGAAAGGTTTATGAATTTAGGGTTTATACGTGAAAAATAAGTAAAATATGGAAAAAGCATAGTTTTAAAAGAATACTGCCCGGGGTGGGTACTGAACCCACTCCCTTAGTACTTTCAACCAGCACTTTCACCACTAGGCTAGGCGTGCGCCTGTGTCTGAGAAGGGCAACCAACCTGTTGTGTATGTTATCATGTAAAACATGGAAAATTAAAAAAAAACATCAAAATGCCAAAAGTAGGGATCGGACCTGAACCCTTGCATAGTAAAGCCTTAGCGTGCGTTTTAACCACTAGGGTGGTGATACATCCATTATTTAAACTGAAACAAACATATATAATATAAAATCACACTGCATTACCGGAGAGGCGCTAGATCCCTAGCTCCGGTCGTCTTCTCTGGTGGCTTCGTTTCTTCCAACCTGCGAAATAAATAGTATGAGAGATCCAAGGGGACCCTACCCCCCTAAATCAAGGCCTGCGAATTCATTAGAATGGTTAGTTTGGGAGGAAATGTATTGTAATTAGAGATATGGCCAGAATAAACGTAATCAGTGCAATCATAGTGATGCACGATTCTGGCAGCATGAAGGCCCTACGGTTGTCCAACCATGCACTAATGAATCTTATAAACACATCTATAACATTATATTCAATCAAAACAAGAAAAATAAAGTATGAATTTATGAAATAATAATGAAATGATGATGCATACAGTGGTTTTTTGAGAGCTTTGGATGATTAGGTTCGATCCATTCTGACTCTGTAATTCCCCTGGAAGTGAATGGAATAGGTTTTTGACCTTGAGGGAGGCTTGAGACTAAGGTTTCGATTTTCCCTAATTCTTGATATTTTTTGAGTTTTGGAAGAGTGTTTTTGAATAAGGTTTTTCGTGGTTTATTTTCCTGAATGAGGATGAATATATAATGAAGAATTAGGTCAGTCAAACATGGGCTTGGACTTGTATGAAAAAGCTTTGTCTTATTTTATTTATTTTGACTTTTAAAATAATAAAAATAAAAAATAAATATAATAAACCAAAGTAAGGTGTATGAACAATTCTTGAGGTTTACTATGTGGTGCATAACACGTTTGGACCTTAAAACATCAGCCCAATAGCCAAAGAATTCAAGTTTTGTCGCTTTTAGTTTCATGCATTTGCTCAAAATTTCTCAACTTGAACTGGTCATAACTCTCATAATTTTTATCATTTGAAAGTGATCTGGGAATTTTTGGAAATCTCAAGATGTCCTTTACAATCTCTATGTTGACCATTTATGCATTTGAAGAATTTATCTTGATGTAAGTTGCCTTGGCAAAAAGTGTCTTTTTGTTGACTTTTGGAATGACCTATAATGTATTGGCCCATATCTCTCAAATGAAGCGTTTTTTGGACTTGAGCCTAGAGAGAAAAAGTTGTAGAGAATTGAATTTCATTTAAAATGAGCTTTGGTTAATGAAAATCAGATGAAGCATATGAAAGTTATGCTTGGTCAAAGTTCAGTTGACTTCTCCTTAAGAAAACTCTAATTTGGCAACTTTTGACTTTTGATGATTTAAGAGTTTTCTTGATGAATCATGATCAACCCTTGATCAAATGATGAATATCAATTCAAAAACTTTATGTTAACCAAAAATCTTGAAATTTGACTGTATGTTGACCACAATTGACTTTTTGTTCAATACAGATGATTTTCAGTCATCTGAGCCATTGATTGAGGAAACTTGTGATGCAAGGCATGAAACTTAGTATGAGAATTCTTATAGACATATAAGGAACCATGGAAACCACTTGAGGCCTTAGAGACCCAAACTTCCTTGAGAAAAATGAAACCCTATGAGAATATTCTTGAATAGTGTGAGGGCAAATTTTGGGGTACAACAGTTGTCCATGTTCAATCTTCTTAAACTTGAGGAGTTAGATTGGAATGTCCTCCATTCGTGATCTAAAGGTAGTAGAGAATTGAACACTTAAGTGCCTAGAAATGTGCACTCGCATATGAAGGAGGTAACGATATTGGTCGATAATATTTATTGAATGGGCTTAAAGATGCCATTTGGAAAGATGATGGCATGTCGTCGGAGATGGGCTTATAGATGCCATCAAAATAAGTGTCGATAGGAGTATCAGAATGAGTACATGCATGGCTATCTGAAGAATGCTTCTCGGAATGAATCTCCGAGGAAGGTGCTTAAGTAGATACTTGTCATATTTAGTCTCTGAGGTAAATGCTTGTCATGTAGATAGTCGCCTCGTCCTATTACTGGATTTGATCTACAGTCTATTTTTGTTGGTAAAATCGTCTTGTTTCAGGAATTCATACCACCTGGTCACATAGATAGTTTCCCTGTCCTATTTTGGGAGTTAATCTTTTCCTGGTTATAAATATAGTTTTGCCATCCGGTTTTGAGAGTTAATCTTTGCATAGTCATATATATATATATAGTTTCCCCGTCCTGTTTTGGGAGTTAATCTTTGACTTGCTTTTGCTGGTGAACCTGTCTTGTTTCAAGAATTCATACCGCCTGGTCGTACATATAGTTGCCTCGTCTTGTTTCAGGAATTAATCTTGGACCTGGTCATACAGATAATTACCTCGTCTTGTTTCTGAAACTAATCTCTGACCTGTTTGAAAGTTGTTGATGATATTCGTCTATTTTGTGAACTTTACCTGAAAAGATAAAATTAATCTTTATGAAACGTCATGATGTATGTAATGCATTGCGTAATGATATTATCAAAGTAAATTAGAGTGTGCTATATGTGTTTCGTATGCATATGATATGATAGTTGTAAATGATGTATGGATGTGAGATGTCGTTGAGGTGTATTGGTAGCTTCATGTAACATCTTTGTTAGGGAAAATAAATCCCTGACTGTTGTCAGGGATGAAGAATATGAATCTTCAATCTTGTTTAGAATGTCCCCGTTGGGGATTCCTACTTTCTGTTTGAGGATACTCCGCTGGGAATGTTTGACTTCTGCTTGGGGGATAGAAGAGTTCAGGAACATTGATCATTCATCGCTCTACTAGGGAATTTAGTTATTATATCTTGGCTTGGGATAAAAGAGACGGATAATCTTCCGAGAAGTTGTATGACCAAGCTTTAGGTATGGTAACAACTCTTCTGGGGCAGGACAAAGTTAAATCATGTTTGGCTCCATTTCAGATTCTGTAGCAACTCTCTAGGGATAGCAACCTGGGATACACTTTACTGGAGAAGAGAATATACCAGGGATTTGCAGTGATCAGAGGAATTCACTCTACTTGGGAAATTAGATTTTGTTGGGAAAATAAACCCTGCTGAGGAAATAGACTCTGCTGGAGAAATATACTCTGTTGAGAAAATGAGCCTTACTGGAGAAGATAATCCTGTAGGGGATTTGGTAATGTTAGAGAAATAAACTCAGCCGGGGAATTAAATTCCTGTGAACTGTACTAAGGGAATAATTTCTCATGGGAATTGGAATTTTGTAGGCTGTGCAGAGGAAATTTCCACTATATGCTGGAGAAATGATCAAACTCCTTTATCCGCTAGGGGGATTTACTGGGAAGTATGATTATATTAATAGCTGGAAGATGCCCTAATTCCTGTTTGAAGGCATATTAGACTTACGAGGAAATGCATCTCCATTGGGGACGAGCTTGTGACAGTAACTCTGTGGGGATAATCCTATGGAGGTTGCTCTGTGGGGATTTTCATGTGGGTATTTATGGATGACTTGAACGTTATCCCAATTCCTAGAGTCTTGATTAAATGCTTATTCCTATTTTTTATGCATATATTTATTAACAGTAATCATATTCATATGCATATGTTCATTCAATTTAGTCATTGTACGTTTTTGCAAACAAAACAAAAAAAGTAAAAGAAGTTTGAATTTTGAAATTATACTGATAATTGTATTTGAAATTTTTCCTATAACAAGCAGTTTCATACAAATAGACAGAGATCCTAGTAAGAGGAAATCGTCATGAAATGAAAAGAGTACAAAGTAAAACAAAACATATAGCTATGCATAAATGACCCCATTGACTTTCAACTCTGCTATTGCCCTTAGGTCTTCAAGCATCTCATCCCTTGTTGTCGGAAGAAGTTGAATGAATTGATCTATACCATTTGAACTAGACGTTGGTAACAAAGCTTGTTGTAGGTAGATGATCCAACGGGACATAGTCGTACGCTTTAATCTCTAACTTTTTCCTGGACCGCCCTTGCGGGTTTTCAGTCCACCAGGATACCCTTTTTTTCCCCAAGTCGCCTTTTAAAGTTTTCAACTTACCAGGTATACAATCTTTATACATATATCCCTAATTTTTTACCAAACCCTTTTGGTTCGCTGGGATGCCCTTATCTTCGCCTAGTCTAGTCAACCTAGCGGGTCTCTTCTAGGCGTAGTATTTTTTGACTACGTCCGCATTTACAAGGTGCGGAAAATATTCACCGTCCATGGTGGTAAGTATCATTGCACCGCCAGAAAATATTTTATTGATTACAAATGGCCCTTCAAAGGTGGGAGTCCATTTTCCCCTGTGATCATCTTGCGGTAGGATGATGCACTTTATTACAAAGTCGCCAGCACGATATACCCGATGCTTGACTTTTTTGTTGAAGGCTTTGATCATATGCTTCTGGTACATCTGACCATGAAAAAAAACCGTAAGCCTTTTCTCATCAATCAGATTTAACTGGTCTAGCCTAATCCACCCGTCTTCGTCTAAACCTGCATCTTTCATAATCTTTAGAGAAGGAATCTTGACCTCGACATGTAGGACAACTTCCATACTGTAGACTAGAGAGAATGGGGTTTCCCCAGTTGATGTTTGTACTGAAGTATGATATCCATGAAGAGAAAATGGTAACATCTTATGCCAATCTTTATATGTCACCGTAATCTTCTGTATAATCTTCTTAATGTTCTTATTGGCAGCTTCCACTGCGCCATTCATCTTCAGTTGATACGGAGAAGAGTTGTGGGGTTTGATCTTGAACTGCGTGCAGAGTTCTGTGATCATAGTATTGTTCAGATTAGTACCATTGTCTATGATGATCCTTTTGGGGATGCCATACTGACACATAAGATTATGTTTAATGAACCGGGCCATAACATTCTTTATAACGGAGGAAAATGAGGCGGATTTAACCCATTTCATGAAGTAATCAATGGCGACGAGGAGGAAATGATGACCATTAGAAGCAGTAGGCTTCATTTATCTAATCATATCAATGCCCCACATTGAAAACGACCAAGGAGAAGTCAAGACATTCAGAGGGACCAGAGGCACATGTACTTTGTCAGCATAGATCTGACATTGGTGACATGTTCTTGAGTGGCGATGGAAATCATTTTCCATAGTCGACCAATAGTAACCCGCTCTCAGAATCTTCTTAGCCATCGTATGTCCGCTGGAGTGAGTACCAAAGATACCTTCATGCATATCTCCCATAATATTATCCTCTTCCTTCTTGTCTACATAACGAAGCAGAGTCGAATCATGGTTGCGCTTGTATATAATTCTGTTGCTCAGAAAGAACTTAGCAGAGAACCTCTATAGGAATTTCTTGTTGTTGATAGATGCTCCTTCAAGAAACTCTTACGCTTCTAGGTACCTCTCCACTTCATGAAACCAAGGCTTCTCTTCTACTCCATCAGCGTTAACTTCGTAACAATGTGCCGATTCAGATAGTCTTTCAATAGTAATTCGAGGAGCTTCATTGTCCAATCTGACTTTGAACATGGATGACAGGGTAGATAATGTGTTTGCCAATTGATCTTCTTCTCATGGGATATGTTTAAAAGTGATTTCCTTGAAGTACGGGATTAAGGTCAACACATGTTCCCGATAAGGAATGAGATTTGGGTGCTTCGTATCTCACTCTCCCTTGATCTGAATGATCACTAGGGCTGAGTCCCCATATAAATTTAAGAACTTGATCCTTATGTCAATGACTGCTTTGATACCCGTGATGCATGCTTTATACTCTTCCATGTTGTTGGCAAAATTAAAACATAATCTTACAATGAAGGGCGTATGACAACCCTTGGGAGAGACAAACGTAGCACCAATTCCATTACCTAGTGTGTTAGAAGCTCCGTCAAAAACCATAGTCCATCGGGATCCTGGCTCAGGTCCTTCATACGATTCAGGTTCTTCATAATCTGTAACTAGCTTAATATTCTCATTCGAGAACTCGAAATTCATAGATGGGTAGTCGTCTACGACTTGATGCGCCAAATGATCCGCCAATACACTTCCTTTAATTGCCTTCTGAGTGGTGTACCGAATGTCGTATTCTGTTAAAACCATTTTCCATCGGGCTATCCTTCCGGAGAGAGATGACTTCTCGAATATGTATTTGATGGGATCCATTTTAGAGATCAACAAAGTAGTATGGATCAACATATATTGTCTTAGTCGGCGAGCAGCCCATGCCAAAGCACAAAAAGTTTTCTCGAGCAGTGAGTGTCTTGTTTCACAGTCGGTAAACTTTTTGCTAAGGTAGTATATTGGATGCTCTTTTCTACCAGACTCGTCATGCTGGCCCAGTACACACCCCATTGAATTCTCCAACACTTTTAAGTACATGATTAGAGGTCTTCCTTCAAATGGTGGCATAAGAATTAGAGGTTCTTGGAGGTACTCCTTGATTTTGTTAAAGGCTATCTGGAAATCATCGTTCCACTTCACTGCCTAATCTTTCTTCAGTAACTTGAAGATATTCTAACAAGTAGCGGTCAGGTGGGAAATAAATCGGGCAATCTAACTCAGTCATCCCAAGAAACCTCTGCCTTCCTTTTCAGTATGGGGGACTAAAATTTCTTGAATAGCTTTGACCTAGGTGGGATCAACTTCAATACCTTTACCACTGATGATGAAACCTAGGAGCTTACCGGATCTCACCCCAAAAGTGCACTTGTTCGGATTCAACCTCAACTTATACTTTTTCAGTCTCTTAAATAGCTCATGTAGGTGGTATAGATGTTCTTCTTCAGTCTGAGACCTGGCTATCATGTCGTCAACGTAAACCTCTATCTCGTGGTGTATCATGTCATGGAACAAAGCTGCCATAGCACGCTGATAAGTTGCACCGACATTCTTCAAACCAAAAGGCATAACCTTGTAACAGAAAGTGCCTCACTGTGTGACGAAGATAGTCTTCTCCATGTCCTTAGGTGCCATCTTGATCTGATTATATCCTGAGAAACCGTCCATGAAGGAGAAAACTTTATGTTGAGCGGTATTATCGACCAAAACATCAATATGTGGAAGCGAAAAGTCATCCTTGGGGTTTGCCTTGTTCAGATCCCTGTAATCTACACACATATGAACCTTGCGATCCTTCTTATGCATTGGCACCACATTTGTAACCCACTGAGGATATGACGTAACTGCTAAGAAATCTATGTTGAATTGCTTCATAACCTCAACCTTGATCTTTTCTGACATCTCGGGATGCATATGATGAACCTTCTGCTTTATTGGAGAACAATCCTCTTTCATTGGTAGACGGTGAACCATAATATCAATATCAATCCCTGGCATGTCTTTGTACGACCAAGCAAAGATATCAACATAGTCATGCAGCGTCTAAATTAACCTATTCTTGACACTTCCTTCTATATTGGCTCCTATCTTGACTTCTTTCCTGTCTGCTTCAAAACCCAAGTTTACAACCTGGACTGGTTCTTCATGTGGTTTTATAGATTTTTACTCTTGCGCTAACAATCTGGAAAGTTCTCCAGGTATTTCACAATTTTCTCACCTTCGTCCTCGGCTTGGTAGATCAGATTTTCAAAGTCATAAGTGGCAATAGCATAATCGTTATCAACGGGATCCATAGTGGATGTGGATCTGCAATTTATTGTATCAGTGTGTGTAAGAACACATAGCTATTTGAAAGTAATAAAAATAAAATAAATACAAAGAGCACAAAATTTGAATGCAAAACATCCAATGCTTTATTAAATGAAGATAGGTTTATGAGATGACAACCCTAACAAATGGACCATTGTCCCCCGGGTAAGGCACAAGGCCTAAAGTCATTTTTTAAAAATTACAAAACCAAAACTTTGCAAGCAATAAACAGAAAATAGCAATTACTCCTGACTAAAGGAGATTGAGATAAGGTCTTCAGTCTTCCAGTTACTGAGCCCATTGCCAATGGTAGGAAAGATCCAATTGTCCAGGTTGTAGTCACTGTCAGTATCTTCTTTATCCGAAGTAACATCAATAACATTCACACCCTTGTCATGCTTAGGCATGGGTGCAATAATCACATTAGGGGTCTCGGGAGGATCGAATTCAATCTCTTTGGATTCAATCAGATATTAAATTTTATTCTTTAACACCCATCAATTATTGGTGTCGTGTCCGAGACTATTGGAATGGTAAGCACATTTCACATTAGGAATATAACGAGGAGAAGAGGTGTTGGGATTCTGAGGAGGATCCCTCAGTGTAATCAGCTCTGCTTTCAGTAAATGTTGTAATGCCTGAGACAATGGCATGCTGGTCTTTGTAAATTGTCTTTTGGGTGCGTCTGGCCTATGCTGATTGTTTTGCTGATGTTGTTGCACAGGCGCCATATTAGAAATTAGCACCGCTCCTATAGACTGATTACAGTTGCTTCTAGCACGACCCTTCTGGCCATAAACAACATTAGTCTCTTTTTTACCGTTGAACGTCTGCTTTACAGTACTTAAAGACGCAACCACTTGAATCTTTCCACTTCTGATACCACTCTCAACATGTTCTCCTGTTAGTATCAACTCGGTAAAACCAGATGAGGAGCTTCCGATCAGATGATTAAAGAAAGGTCGTGTCAAATTTCTCATGAACATATCAACCAGCTCTCTATCAGACAAAGGAGGTTGCACTATTCTAGACAGATCTCTCCACTTCTGAGCATATTCTTTAAACCCTTCGTTCGAGCCCATAGTCATACTTTGTAGTTGCACATGGGTTGGTGCAAGGTCAGCATTGTATTGATATTCTTTATAAAAGGTAGCAGCCAGGTCCTCCTAAGTACGAATATTGGTTTCTTCTAGCTGATATAACTATTCTAGTTGTGTCCCAGATAAGCTCTCTTGAAAGAAGTGAACCCATAGATTTTTGTCAGCAGTATGGGGTTGGATCTTCCGGACATAAGACCTCAGATGAAGCTTAGGACAAGACATACCATCATATTTAGCAATAGATCTTCCCCATGTTAAGGATATCAACCGATTTCCTAGTCTTTTTATTCTTGGCGGTGAGCGCCATTAGTTCTTGCTGCCCCTTGGATAAGTTCAAGAGCGTCTCTTGGAATTAGGAATTTTGAGCTTGAAGATCTTTTACGGTTTGCTCGAGGGCCATATTTTACTGAAATAAACAACAAGAAGATGAGAAAACTTGTCTTAGGAAATACCTGTTATGTAATGACATGCATGATATGTGGATGCAATGTTTTCAAGGATCTTGTGGGGTAAACAAAATGTTAGAAGTTGAGTCTTGCTGCAACTTTGACTGGAGAACTTTGCGTCTTTGAACGCCTATCTATGAGAATCAACCTCACCATGTCGAGTGGGTCCTAGATTTTGACTCAAGCAAAAGTGCTTTGATCTTTAGTGGCATTAGAGGAAAATAAATCCCTATGCCTCTTGCTAGTAGTCTGGTTCATAATAAACCTGCATCACAGGCCCTTGAGATCCTTGAAATGGTTACTGAAAATGCTATGGTATGATTTCATGGTGCTATGATGTCATGTTTGAACACATAACAAACACAAACAAAGCACACAAGAGCCTTAGATTTAGAGCTTGCATGGGGTTTGTAGGTAAGTACCCTCTTGAAGTTTAGTTGGCTCAACCTGTCCTAAGAATAGTAACCGGGTTCTAGGAGTCTCATATCATCGATCTTTCTCGCAGGAATTGTTTCAGCAGTGCAACTGACTTGCCACCTAAATATCCCGAGAATCGAATCTTAATGAATGTAACATCGAGTATAAACCAACTTTGGACTACACCAAAGCCGACCATATCACTACCTTCTAATGGCTAAGTTGGGTCAAGTAAGGTTCTAAAGGCCAGTTAGGGCTTATGGCACCATGCGGCGGCCTAGTATTCTCCCCGACTGACTCAAGTGACACCAGTATAAACCAAAGCACCGCACTAACATAACCATCACTTCAACCATATCGGTCTATGTTGTACAATTTCCATGATCTATAGTTACTTACCTAAGGGTACCCCCAGATCCGGGTATAGGATCTTTGCAAAAATAAACTCGAGCAACCCATTAAAGATAAAGCAAGCAACTCAAATAAAGCAGATAAAATAATCTAACTCTAAGGTAACCCCTCTTTTAAGTAGTCCCCAGCAGAGTTTCCAGTTCTGTAATACAGTGGGAGAACTCACTTGGTTTTGCTTTTTATCACAAACATTGCGGATAGAAAGAGTCTCCATTGACTTTTCTTTTATCCAATAAGGAAAGGGTGAAAATAACAGGAAAGACCTTTTCTGATTTTGAGTTCGGAGGGTAGGTTATGAAAAGGGAAGGTGTTAGCACCCTTTTCATCCGTAGTTATCTACGGGATCTTAATCGTTGTTCACTTTGTTTTTGAAAATGCTTTGTGTTGTGTGTTTGAAAAATATTTTAAAATGACAATTGTAAGGCAAGACTTTGTAATGTTTCTCGTATCTGTCCTCGAGAACGCGTACAAAAGAGTTTTTGAAAATATTTTTGAGGAGTGTTTGTGAAAAAATGTTTTTTTGTTTTGAAATGTTTGTAAGCAGGCGATTAACAGCGGCCTACCTACTCAAGGTCATTATTGTACTTTTCCTCCTCCTTTAGACAGTGCTATCCTACCATTAGTTAATAGGAAGCCCTATCGTTGGATGTGAAGGGACAAGCGTGGGTCATCGTATAATCATTGAAGGCAACTGGTAGGGATGCTTTAGCAATTACCGTTAAGGGACTAAATTGTTTACCGAAGGAAGCATTGAAAGGGTCATCGAGGGACTACGATCTTTGTTTTTGAGGGACTGTGCTAAAGCGTCCCCGTGTTCGAGGGACATGACTGTTTTTATCGAAAGGCAACAAGGGAAGTTACCCTAGAGGTGCGAGTATGAGAGTGGTTTATTTTCAGTTATGTTTATCTTTAAAATTAGGGTTAGTTATCGTTCTCTTTTAATCTTTCCATACAAGACCCAATTACTAACAGTGATAGTAAAATAATAAAGCAGAAAGGGTGCAGAAAATAAATGCGGAAAGATAAACCCTAAGCTATTACACGGCTTTGGGAGAGGTGCATAAGTAATAAAATGCAGAAAGTAAACCATAATTACTATTACAAATCGGGAAGCAATTACATAATGATGAAAAAGGGAACAAAAAGTCTAAGCTTATTACGATTCACGAAGATGAAAGTAAGAATAATAAAAAAAGGTGAAAAAGGAAAAATGTTTTTCGAGGATTTTTATGAAAAGGGTTTTTTAAGGATTAATCGAATAAACCTAAGAATTCTAATTAATTTTAATTAAAAAACTGATTAATTAAATTAAAAAACTAAACCCTAATTTTGATTAGAGTTTGTGAAAAAAGTGTTTTTAAAAAAAAAAATAGATTTGTAAAAGAAAGGTTTATGAATTTAGGGTTTGTAAGTGAAAAATAAGGAAAATATGGAAAAAACAAGGTTTTAAAAGAATATTGCCATGGGCAGGTGTTGAACCCACGCCCTTAACACTTTCTTCCAGCACTTTCACCACTAGGCCAGGTGCGCGTCTGTGTCTGAGAACGACAACTAATGCTCTATGTATGTTATCCTGCAAAACATGGAAAATTAAAAAAAAAACATAAAAATGCCAAAAGCAGGGATCAAACCCGTGTCCTTGCATAGTAAAGCCTTAGCGCGCGCATTTTAACCACTGGTGTTGTGATACATCCATTGTTTAAACTGAAACAAAGCATATATAATATAAAATCACACTGCATGACCGAAGAGGCACCAGAGTCCTAGCTCCGGTTGTCTTCTCCGGTGGATTCTTTTCTTCTAACCTGCGAAATAAATAGTATGAGAGATCCAAGGGGACCATAACCCCATAAATCAAGGCCTGCAAATTCATTGGAATGGTTAGTTTGGGCTGAAATGTATTGTAACGAGAGATATGGCCAAAATAAATGGAATCGGTTCAATCATGGTGATGCACGATTCCGGTAGCATGAAGGCCATGCGATTGTCCAACCCTGCACTAATGAATCTCAGAAACACATCAATAACATTATATTCAATCAAAACATCAAGAAAACTAAAGTATGAATTTATGAAATAATAATGAAACGATGATGCATGCAGTGGTGTTTCAAGAGCTTTGGATCATTAGGTTCGATCCATTCTTACTCTGTAATTCCCCTGGAAGTGAATGTAATAGGTTTTTGACCATAACGGAGGCATGAGACTAGGGTTTCGATTTTCCCTAATTCTTGATATTTTTGAGTTTTGGAAGAGTGTTTTTGCACAAGGATTTTTGTGGTTTGTTTGTCTGAATGAGGAAGAATATATAATGAAGAATTAGGTCAGCCAAACATGGGCTTGGACTTGTATGAAAAAACATTATCTTATTTTATTTATTTTGACTTTTAAAATAATAATAAAAAAAAAACTATAATAAACCAAAGGGAGGTGTATGAATAAGTCTTGAGGTTCACTATGCTGTGAATAACACATTTGGACCTTGAAACATCAGACCAATAGCCCCAGAATTCTAGTTTGGTCACTTTTAGTTTCATGCATTTGCTCAAAATTTCCCAACTTGAACTGGTCATAACTCTCTCAATTTTTATCATTTGAAAGTGATCTGGGACTTTTTGGAAAGCTCAAGATGTCCTCTAAAATATCTATGTTGACCATTTTTGCATTTAATAATTTATCTTGATGTAAGTTGCCTTGATAAAAAGTGTCTTTTTGTTGACTTTTGGAATGACCTATAATGTATTGGCCCATATCTCTCAAATGAAGCATTTTTTGAACTTGAGCTTAAAGAGACAAAGATGTATAGAATTGAATTTCCTTCAAAATTAGCTTTGGTTGAGGAAAATCTAATGAACCATGTGAAAGTTATGCTTGGTCAAAGTTCAGTTGACTTCTCCTTAGGAAAACCCTAATTTGACAAATTTTGACTTTTGGTGATTTCGGAGTTTTCTTGATGAATGATGAACAACCCTTGATCAAATGATAAATATAAATTCAAAACCTTTATGTTGACCAAAAATCTTGAAGTTTGACTATATGTTGACCACAATTGACATTTTGTTCAATATAGTTGATTTTTAGTCATCTGAGCCGTTGACTGAGCAAACTTGTGATGCAAGGCATGAAACTTAGTATGGGAATTCTTAGAGACATATAAGGAACCATGGAAACCACCTGAGGCCTTAGAGACCCAAACTTCCTTGAGAAAAATGAAACCCTAGGAGAATATTCATGAATAGTGAGAGGGAAAATTTTGGGATACAACAACATATTTCAATTAAATCAATTACTCACATAATCCCACAAAATCAAACAATTAAATATTATCACCCAATTAATAATTAATCACGGAAATAAAATAATTAATAAACAAAATCGAGGTGTTACAACTCTCCCCCACTTAAAATATTTTCGTCCTTAAAAATTACCTCAAACAAATAACTCAGGATAAGACTCTCTCATATGACTCTCGAGTTCCCACGTGATGTTTCCACTCATTAGTCCTCCCCAAGCTACCTTCAATAATACAATCTCTTTACCATGAAGTTGTTTCAACTCTCGATCCTCTATCCGCATAGGTGATATCTCCACAATTAGATTATCCCTTACCTGCACATCATCTAATTGGACCACATGAGACAAATTTGCAATGTATCTCCTCAACTGAGACACATGGAACACATCGTGGAGATTAGCAAGCGACGGTGGAAAATCAATCCGATAAGCCACTTCACCTACTTTATCAGATATTTGCTAAGGACTAATAAAATGTGACGTCAACTTAGGCAACTTCAAAGTTCTACCAACACCCATTACCGGAGTAACTCTAAGAAACACACGATCTCCTTTCTCAAACTCAAGTGCTTTCCCCCTATTATCGTGATAACTCTTCTGACGACTCTAAGAAGCCTTCACCTTCTCTTGAATAATCTTAATCTTATATGTAGTGTATTAAACTATCTCTGGTCCAACCACAACACGCTCTCCCGATCCATACCAACACAAAGGCGTCCTACACCTTATACCATACAAAGCCTCAAACGGTGACATTCCAATACTTGAATGAAAACTGTTGTTATAAGTAAACTCAATCAAAGGTAAATAACTATCCCAAGCACCTCCTTATTCTAAAACACAAGATCTTAAAATATCCTCAAGTGTCTGAATCGTCCTCTCAGCGTGACCATCTGTTTGCGGATGATAAGCATAACTCAAACGCAACTTCGTACCCAAAGCATTTTGTAAACCTTCCCAAAATCTCGAAGTAAACCTTGTATCCCTACCTGATACAATGCTATGCAGAATACCATGCAAACTTATAATCTTCTTAATGTACAACTTTGTAAGCCTCTCCATCGGATAATCCATTCTCATTGGAATAGAGTGAGCAAATTTCATCAACCTATCCATAATAACCCAAATAGCTTCTTAATTACTCAGCGTTCTAGGTAAACCAGAAATAAAATCCATAGAAATACTATCCCATTTCCATTCAGGAATAGATAATAGTTGCAACAAACCTGACGCCTTCTGATGTTCAATCCTTGACTTCTGACAAGTCATACAAGAATACACAAATTTCGCAATCTCTTTCTTTATACATTGCCACCAAAATAATTTCCTCAAATCTTGATACATCTTAGTAGCTCCAGGATGAATACTCAATTCACTATGACGTCCTTCATCAAGAATTCTCTTCTTCAAATCGACTATTTTAACACGGCTGGAGAATTGACTTTTTTTTTATTTTATTGCAAATTTTGCGATTAGCAAGATTCGCCACCGACTTTTCTTTTATCCAATATTTAGGAAAGGTGAAAAGATAAGGAAAGACCATTGATAGATTTTGAGTTTTTGCGGTAAGTTATGAAAAGGGAAGGTGTTAGCACCCTTTTCATCTGTAGTTATCTACGAGCTCTTAATTGCTTAGCTCACTTTTAAAAAAAAACTTGCTTTGTGTGTGTGTGATTTGTTTGATAATATTTTGAAATGCCAATGTAAGGCTAAGTTTGTAATATTTCTTATATCAGTCCTCAAGAATGTATACAAAGTGTTTTTAAAAATATTTGTTTGAAAGTGATGTCAAAATTATTGTTTCTGAAAAAGGTTGTGAGCAAGCAATTAGGAGTTCTTACCCACTAAAGTCTTTCTTGTTATTTTATTTCTCCTTTGGAAATAGTATTATCCATACTATTAGTTGGTAGGTAATATTATCTATTAGATGTGAAGGGAGAGCGTATGGTCATCATATGGTCATTGAAGGCAACATGTAAGGATACTTTAGCAATTGTATCGAAGGGACTATTATCATTTTGTTCGTAGGGTCATCGAAGGGACTAGATTATTTTGTAGGAAACTCGAAGGGTCATCGAGGGATTATGATCTTTATTCAAAAGGGACAATGATGATTTGATCGAGGGTCTTTTGCTAAAGTATCCCCACTTTCGAGGGAAATGACCAATATTTGTGAGGGAACAAGAGAGGTTACCATAGAGGTTCAAGTGTGAAGAGCGTGTTAATTTCAGTTATATTTATCTTGAAAATTAGGGTTTTCTAGATTTCTTTTAGTCTTGCCATGCAAACCCTAGTTACTAACAATTAAATATGTACAGAAAAATAAAATGCGGAATGTAAAGTCCTACGCTATTACATGGCTTCGGGGGAGATACACCGGTATATAAATTTGTGGGAAATTAAACCTACGCTATTACATCCTCGGAGCAGAAACATAATAGGAAAAATGTGGGAATGTAAATCTAAGCTATTACATCGATAGTGCGACCTATACAATTGTTCTATGAATTTAAATAGCAAGAGATGAAAAAAGTGTTAAAAATGTTAAAATGTTGTGTTTCTTTTTAGAAAATAATTTTAATGTTAATGATTAGTAATTAAACCTAAATTCTAATTAGTTTTAATATTAAGAAAAAGTTAATTAATTAATTAATTAATTAATTATTAAATAAAAATATATCAAAAAATTTAATTACTAATTAAAAAAACTTAACCCTAATTTGTTATAGTTTTAAAAAAAGGTTTAAGGTTTTGTTAATGGTTAATTAAGAAAAGGAATTAATTAAGAAAAAGAATGAAAATTAGGGTTAGAAAAAATAAAAGTATAAAAATGAATGGGGTGGGTGTTGAACCCACCCTCTTAGCTTCACAGATTATGCCCTTTACCACTGCGCCATGTTGTTTTTTGGGATTGAGAATAGGAAGCGCTCAACATATTATAAATCTGCGTTGCCTTTGCAATATCTGTCGTTCTTTTTATTGAAGGATTTGATTATTATGTACCCTGACTAGGGATAAAAGAAATAGATATTCTTCAAATATGCTATCTAACCAGGTTTTAGATATGGGTATCAGCTCTTCTGGGGAGGACAACATTGAATGATATCTGGTTGGAGAAGAGAATTTTGTCGGGGAACTTGTAATATTGGAGAAATAAACTCTGTTGGGGAATTAAATCTTGTAGACTGTGTTGAGGAAATAATCTTTGATGGGGATTGGAAATTCATAGGTTGCCCTGCTTTTATATATATATATATATATCCCTAATTTTTGCCCAAACCCTAATTTTTGGCTGTCAACCTAGCATGTCTCTTTTATGCGTAGTATTTTTTGACTATGTCTGCATTCACAAGGTGTGTAAAGTATTCAACATCCACGGTGGTAAGTACCATAGCACCGCTAGAAAATATCTTTTTGATTACAAATGGCCCTTCGTATTAGGAGTCGATTTTCCCTTGGGATCACCTTGTAGTAGGATGACGCGCTTTATTACCCTGGTACACCTGACGTCTGAATTTATTATTAATAGCCTTGATCATGCATTTCTGATAAATTTTACCATGACAAACAACCCCAAGCGTTTTTCACCAATCAAATTTATTTGGTCAAGTCGAGTCTGAATCCATTTATCTTCATCTAAATCTTCGTCTTTCATAATCCTTATGGAACGAATATGGACTTTAACAGGTAAGATAGCCTCCATGCCGTAGACGAGAAAAAATGGGATTGCCCTAGTTGATGTACATAGTGAAGTGCGGTAACCAGGAAGAACAAATGGTAGCATCTCATGCCAATATTTGTATGTCACTGTCATCTTCTGCAAGATTTTCTTGATATTCTTGTTGGCGGCTTCCATTATGCCATTCATCTTTGGTCGGTACGAATAAGAATTGTGATGCTTAATCTTGAATTGTGTATAGAGTTCCATGATCATAGTATTGTTAAGATTGGTACCATTGTCCGTGATGATCCTTTTAGGGACGTCGTATCAACAGATAAGGTTATACTTAATGAACCAAGCCACAACATTCTTGGTAACAGAGGCAAACGAGGCTGCCTCTACCCACTTCGTGAAGTAATAAATAGCGACAAGGATAAAGCAATGCCCATTGGAAGCATTAGGCTAATCTCTTCAACCATATCAATGCCCCATATTGCAAACGACTAAGGAGCAGTCAAGACATTCAAAAGCACTAGAGGCACATGTACTTTGTCAACATAAATCTGGCATTTGTGGAAAGTTTTGGAATGATGATGGCAATCGGTTTCCATGGTAGACCAATAATAACCATCTCTCAGAATCTTATTAGCCATTGTTGTCCACTAGAGTGATTACCAAAGAAACCTTCATGCATATCTTCCATAATTTTCCCAGCTTCCTTCTTGTCCATACAACGAAGCAAAGTCAAATCATGGTTACGCTTGTACAAGATTCTGTTACTCAGGAAGAACTTGGCAGAGAACCTCCTTAGAATTTTCTTATCACTGATAGATTCCTCTTCATGATACTCTTGAGTTTCGAGGTATCTTTTTACTTCGTGGTACCAAGGCTTTTCCTCTACTCCATCAGTATCAACTTCATAGCAATACGTCGGTTCGTCTAGTCTCTCAATAGTAATTTGAGGAGCTTTATTATCCCATTTGACTTTGAACATGGATGACATGGTAGCTAGTGCGTCAGTCAATTGATTATCTTCTCGTGGAATATGTTCAAAAGTGATTTCTTTGGAAGTACGAAGTTAATGTTAACACATGCTCTCGATAAGGAATGAGATTTGGATGCTTCATGTCCCATACTCCCTTAATATGACTGATCACTAGGGCTGAGTCCCCATATATATTCAAGAATTTAATTCTCATATTGATGGAAGCTTTGATACCCATGATGCATTCTTCGTTCTCGGCCATATTGTTGGTACAGTCAAAACATAATCTGGTGGTGAATGGCGTATGTCAACCCTTGGGAGAGATAATAGTAGCACCAATTACATTACCAATGCGTTGGAAGCTCCATCAAAAACCATAGTCCATCAGGATCCCGGTTCAGGTCCTTCATATGGTCCAGGTTCTTCATAATCAGTAACTAGAATGATATTCTCATATGGGAACTCAAGATTCATATACTGATAGTCGTCTATAGCTTGATGAGCCAAATGATCTTCCAGTACACTTCCTTTGATTTATTTCTGAGTAGTTTACTGAATGTCATATTCTATCAATGCCATTTTCCATCTTTCTATTCTTCTGGAGAGAGTGGTTTTCTCGAATATGTATTTTATTGGATCCATCTTAGAGATCAACAAAGTAGTATGGGCCAACATATACTGTCTTAGTAGGCGAGAAACCCATGTCAAAGTGCAGTAAGTTTTCTCAAGCAGTGAGTATCTTGTTTCACAGTCGATAAATTTTTTCCTAAGGTAGTATATTGCATGCTCTTTTCGACCAGACTCATCATATTGCCCTAATACACACCCCATTAAGTTCTCTAATACTATCAAGTACATGATCAGAGGTCTTCCTTCAACTGGTGGCATCAGAATTGGAGGTTCTTAGAGGTACTCCTTGATTTTATCGAAGGCTATCTGAAAATCGTTGTTCCATTTCATTACATGATCTTTCTTCAGTACTTGAAGATTGGCTCACAAGTAGCGGTCAAATGGGAAATAAATTTGGAAATGTAGTTCAATCGTCCCAAGAAACCTCTGACTTCCTTCTCAGTACGGGGAGCTGGCATTTCTTGAATGGCTTTAACCTTGGTAGGATCAACTTCAATACCTTTACCACTGACGACGAAACCTAGGAGTTTACCGGATCTTACCCCAAAGGTACACTTGTTTAGATTCAACCTCAAATTGTACTTCTTCAGTCTCTCGAACAACTTGTGCAGGTAGTCGAGATGTTCTTATTCAGTCTGAGACGTGGCTATCAAGTCATCAACGTAAACCTTTATTTCATGATGGATCATAATATGGAACAAAGCTACCATAACACGTTGATATGTTGCACCGACATTCTTCAAACCAAAAGGCGTAACCTTGTAACAGAAAGTGTCCCACTGAGTGACAGAAGTAGTCTTATCCATGTCTTCTGGTGCCATCTTGATTTGATTATAACTAGAGAAACCATCCATGAAGGAAAATATCTTATTCTAAGCGGTGTTGTCAACCAGAACATCAATACGTGGAAGCGGAAAGTCATCTTTTAGACTTGCCCTATTCAAATCCCTATAGTCTATAAACATACATACTTTACCTTCCTTCTTAGGTACCTGTATCACATTTGAAACCTACTGAGGATAATATGTAACAACTAAGAAACCTGCATTGAACTGCTTCATGACCTTAGCTTTGATCTTTTCAGACATCTCGGGAAGCATACGATGAACCTTCTGCTTTATAGGAGGACAACCTTCCTTCATTGGTAGGCGGTGAACCACAATGTCAGTATCAAGCCCTGGCATGTATTCATAAGACCAAGCAAAGATCTCAACATAGTCACGTAACATCTGGATTAACCTCTTTTTGAAATTGTCTTCTAGGTCGGCACCTATCTTAATTTCTTTATTGTCCTCTTCAGTACCCAAGTTCACAACCTCGATTTGCTCTTCATGCGGTTGTATGGCTCTTTCCTCCTGCTCTAACAGTCTAGCAAGCTCTCCAGGTACTTCACAATCTTCATCACCTTCGTCCCCGACTTGGTAGATCGGATTTTCGAAGTCATAATTGGCAATAATAGAATTGTTATTAATGGGACCCAGGGTGGACGTGGGTCTGCAATTTGTTATTTGTGTGTGTGTAAGAACACATAGCTATTTTGAAAGCAATAAAGTAAAAGAAAGACAAAGAACGCAAAATTTGAATGCAAACTTCCAATGATTTATTAAATGAAAATATGTGGATGAAAAATGAAAATCCTAACAAATGGACCGCTGTGCCCCGGGTAAGGCACAAGGCTTAAAGTTATTATTCAAATTATATAACCAAAACTTGAAAGCAAGAAAACAGAAAATAGTTGTAATACGGTGGGAGAACTGACTTTTTTGGTTTTATCCAAATATACGGATAGCAAGAGTTGCCACCGACTTTTCTTATATCCAATATTCAGGAAAGTTGAAAAGAACAAGAAAGACCTTTGATAGATTTTGGGTTCGGGGGGTAAGTTATAAAAAGGGAAGGTGTTATCACCCTTTTCATTCTTAGTTATCTACGGGCTCTTAATTGCTTAGCTCACTTTGAAAACTTTCTTTGTGTGTGTGTGTGATTTATTTGAAAATATTTTGAAATCGCCAATGTAAAGCTGACTTTATAATTATTCTTGTATCAGTCCTCAAGAATGCGTACAAAGTGTTTTGAAAATATTTATTTGAAAGTGATGTGTGAAAAATATTTGTGAGAAAAATTGTGAGCAAGAAATTAAGAGTTTTTTACCCCAATAAAGTCTTTCTTATTCTTTTCCTTCTCATTTAAAGATAGTACTATCCATACCATTAGTTGGTAGGTAGCCCTATCTATTGGATATGAAAGGACAAGCGTAGGATCATCGTATGGTCATCGAAGGCAACATGTAAGGATACTTTAGCAATTGTATCAAAGGGACTATCATCATTTTGTTCGTAGGGACTAGATTTTTTGTAGGAAGCTCGAAGGGTCATCAAGGGATTATGATCATTATTCGTAAGAGACTATGATGATTTGATTGAGGGTCTTTTGCTAAAGTATCCCCACTTTCGAGGGACGTGACCAATATCGTAAGGCAACAAGAGAGGATACCCTAGAGGTGTAAATGTGAAGAATGTATTAATTTCAGTTATTTATCTTGAGAATTAGGGTTTCCTATGTTCAGTTATTAGTCTTTCAATACAAACCCTAAATATGCATAGAAAAATAAAGTGCAGAATGTAAAGTCCTACGCTATTACATGGCTTTGGGAGAGATACATAGGTATAAAAATGGGAGAAAGTAAATCTACGCTATTGCATCCTGTGAGCAGTTACATAATAGGAAAGAAATGCGAGAAATTAAATCTAAGCTATTACATCGATAGTACGACCTATATAATTTTCTATGAATTTAAATAGTAAAAGATAAATGGAAAAAGTGTTAGAAAAATCTTTTAGTTTTTGTGCTTTTTGTAGAAAATAATTTAAATGATAATAGTAATTAAAAACCTAATTCTAATTAAATTTAATATTAAGAATAAAAAAGTTAATTACTTAATAAAATAATTAGAAAAATAAAAAATATATAAGAAAAATTTTAATTACTAATTAAAAAGACCTAACCCTAATTTGTTATAGTTTTGAAAAAAGATTAGGTTAGTTAATGATTAATAAAAAATAATTTAATTAAGAAAATAGAAAATTAAATAGTAAATAAATAAGAAAAAGAACTTTAAAATGTTTTTGTGTATAAAATAATTTAAGTGATAATAATTAATTAATACCTAATTGTTTCTAATTAATTTTTAATATGAATAAAAAGGTTAATTAATTGATTAATTAATAAAAATACATCAAGAATTTAATTACTACTTAAAAACCCTAATCATAATTTGTTAGAGTGTTAAAAAAAGATTATGTTAATTAATTGTTAATTATAAAGGAAATTAAGAAAATATGGTGAAAATAGATATGGTGAAACTGCCCTAGCTATGACAGATCCTTATTCCTGCGTCAAAGCTTACAAATAATGATCCTAAATAAGTATAAATTTCATTATAAACAGGTATGTAAGCATAGAATTAATCAACAACGCATGAATTATGAGTTTGAATTTCAAGAATATTACCCAACCGGTGATGTTGAGATGTGATGATCTAGCATGCTTCAAGCTTTAAATATGGATGGGAAAAACTCCTGAGAACTTTAGGAGCACGATGGAAGGCTTAAAATGCTTTGAAAGTGGCTGCACATAAGGTTTTCAAGTTTCCTTAGTTTTTGAGAAAATTTAATATTTTTGAGAGTGTGTTCTTGAGGCAATTTTCGTGTCCTTATTGGTCTGAAGATGTCATGTATTTATAGTGGAAGATTTAGGTCAACAAAAGTGAATCAAATCTGTTGTATTTCATGATCAAATATTTCATGATCAAATATTTCATGATTTGAATTTCATGAAAAAATATTTCATGATCAAATATTGATGAAATTACAAAAGATTTGAATGTTATGATCAAATATTTGATTGAAGTTTTGCATGAAATATTTCTTTTTTAGGCCAATCTTATACCAATCACAATTTTTGCAAGTTGTCACAAGCTTTTTAGACTTATGATTTGATTCAAAAATAGATCTACATGACTTATATAATTTATTTGATATTTTATTTGATTTATTTTGCTTTTAATTGAATAAAATCAAAATAAAAAGAAATAAAAACCACAAAAATAAATGAATAGATTTAGAGGTATATTATGAGGTCAGGAACATGTTTGGACCTTAAAAGATAGGCCCATTAGCCCAAAAATTCAAATTTGCTCAATTTGAGTTTCGTGCATTTTCTCAAAATTGCCGAACTTGCACAAATCATATCTCACTCAATTTTTATCATATGGAGGTGATCTTTGACTTTTTGGAAACTTCAAGGTGTCCCATACAATATTCATGCTGGTCATTGTTTCATTTGAAGAATTTATCTTGATGTAATGTGTTTTGACAAACAGTGTCTTTTTGTTGACTTTTAAAATGACTTGTAATGTTTTGGCTCATATCTCTCAAATGAAGTATTTTTGGCCTTGAGCTTAGAGAGACAAAGTTGTAGAGAATTGAATTTCCATCAGAATGGACTTTGGTCGAGAAATTTCTAATGAAGTATATGAAAGTTCTGCTTGGTCAAAGTTCATTTGACTTCTCTTAAAGAAAACCCTAATTTAGTAACTTTTAACTTTTGATGAATCTTGAGTTTTCTTGATGAATCATGATCAACCCTTGATCACATGATGAATGTGACTTTAAAACCTTTATGTTGACCAAAAATCTTGAAGTTTGACTGTAAATTGGTCCAAGTTAACTCTTTGTCCAACACAATTGATTTTAAATCATCTGACTAATAGTTTGAGCAAACTAGTGCTGCAAGGCTTGAAACTTGGTAAAAGGATACTTTGAAGCATACAAGAAACCATGAAATCCAATTGAGGCATTAGAAGTCAAATTTCCTTTGAGAAAAGTAAAACCCTAGTTGTATGTCAATGCTTAGAAGGAGGGTTTGTCTGATTAATCTTTGAGTAGTCTCGAGCAATTGAGAATCCTAGGAGCACGAGGATATATCTTGAAACAATTTGTCTTGAAAAATGGGAGGGTAAATTTTCGGGTACAACAGCTGCCCCTGTTAAATCTTCTTAAACTTGAGGAATTAGATTGACATGCTCACCATTCGTCATCTGAAGGTGGAAGAGGATTGAACACTTAAGTGCCTAAAGATTTGCACTCACATTTACCCGAAGTAACACTGTTTGTTGATTATATCGGGAATGAGCTTAAATATTCCATTTGGAGAGGTGACAGGATGCCACCGGAGATGGGCTTATAGATTACATCCAAAGTAATTGTTGATAAGAGTATCAGAATGAGTCTATGCTTGACTTGATCTGAAGAATGCTTTCCAAAATAAATCTATGAAGGAAATTCTTTTCAGAATGAAGCTCTGAAGGAAATGCTTTTCAGAATGAAGCTCTACAGGAAATGCTTTTCAGAATGAAGCTCAGAAGAAAATTCTTTCAGAATGAAGATCTGAAGGAAATACTTTTCAGAATGAAGCTCTGAAGGAAATGCTTTTCAGAATCAAGATCTGAAGGAAATGCTTTTCAGAATGAAGCTCTGAAGGAAATGCTTTTTAGAATGAAGCTCTGAAGGAAATGCTTTTTAGAATGAAGATATGAAGGAAATGCTTTTCAGAATGAAGATCTGAAGGAAATGCTTTTCAGAATGAAGATCTAAAGGAAATTCTTTTCAGAATGAAGATATGAAGGAAATGCTTTTCAGAATGAAGGTCTGAAGGAAATGCTCGTCAGAATTCAGTCTCTGAGGGGAAAGCTTTTCAGAACAAATCTCTGAAGGAAATGCTTTTCAGAATGAAGCCCTGAAGGAAATTCTTTTCAGAATTCAGTCTCTGAAGAGGAATGCTCTTCAGAATAAACTTCTGAAGGAAATGCTTTTCAAAATTCAGTCTCTGAAGGGGAATGCTTTTCAGAATAAATCTCTGAAGGAATTGCTTTTCAGAATTCGGTCTTTGAAGGGGAATGCTTTTCAGAAAAAATCTCAGAAGGAAATGCTTTTAAGAATTCAGTCTCTGAAGGAAATGCTCGTCAGAATTCAGACTTTGAGGGGAATGCTTTTCAAAATAAATATCTGAAGGAAATGCTCGTCAAAATTCAGTCTCTGTGGGGAATGCTTTTCAGAATAAATCTCTGAAGGAAATTCTTTTCAGAATAAATCTCTGAAGGAAATGCTTTTCAGAATTCAGTCTTTGAAGGGAATCATCTGGTTATGTAGATAGTCACCCCGTCCTGTTTTGGGAATTGATCTACAATCTGTCTCTAAATTGCTGATAATATTCGTCTATTTGCAAAATTAACCTGAAAAGACAAAGTTAACTTCATGCAATTTCATGATACATGAAATGTATTTTGTAATGATGCTCTCAAAATAAATGAGAATAGTATATGCATTTCGTATGCATGTGTTATGATATTTTTGTAAATGGTGTATGGATGCAATATGTTGTTGGAGCATATCGGTAGCTTCGTGTAACAATGTCTGGCTCGGGAAAATAAATCCCTAACTTTTGCTGGGGATGAAGACAATAGTTCTTCAAATTTTGTTTAGAACATCCTTACTGGGGATTTCTGCTTTCTATTTGAGGACACCTTGTTGGGGATGTTCGACTTCTTCTTGGGGATGGAAGCATTCAAGGAGAGTCAGTCATTCGTCATTCTTTCAAGGATTTGATTCTTATATACCCTGACTGGTGATAAAAGGAGATGAATAATCCTCCAATACACTATTTGACAAGGTTTCAGATATGAGTATTAGCTCTTCTGGGGAGGACAACATTGAATGATATCTAGACGGAGAAGAGAATCTTGTCAGGGAATTGCAATATCTGAGAAATAATTTCCTTTGGGGAAATAAACCCTGTAGACTGTGTTGAGTAAATAATCTCTGATGGGGATTGGAAATTCATAGGCTGTGTTGAGGAAGTTTCCACTGTATGCTGCGGAAATGATCAAACTTCCTTATCTTCTAGGGGACCTATTAGGGAAGATGAACTGCCGGAAGATGCTCGAATTTCTGTCTGAAGGCATATTAGATTTGCTGGGGAATATATCTCTGTTGGGGATGAGCTTGTGAAGATAGCTCTGTAGAGATAGTTCTATGGAGATTTCTCTGTGGGAATTTGTGGATAACTTTGAACATTATCCTAACTCCTAAAGTATTTAGCAAATGCTGATCAGAGTGATAAATCTTCTACTGATAAATGGGACATAGTCGTACGCTTTAATCCCTAACTTTTTCCTGGACCGCATTTTTAGATTTTCAGTCCACGGGGATGTCCTTTCTTTCCCAAGCCACCTTTTCTGGTTTTTGACTTGGCGGGTGTACAATTTTATTTATATATCCATAATTTTTTCCTGAACTCTTTTAGTTCGTCGGGATGCCCTTAATTTTCCTAGGCCAATCAACCTAGAAGGTCTCTTTTTCATTCTTAGTATTTTTTACTATGTCGTGTTCACAGGGTGCGAAGAAATTTCACTGTTCATGGTAGTAAGCGTTGTAGCACTACCAGAAAATATTTTCTTGATCGTACGTGGCCCTTTGTATGCGGGAGTCCATTTGCCCCTGGGATTAATCTGGTGCACCCGATGTTTGAAGTTATTGATCAATCGTTGGTTGCCAAATTTCTCATAGTCTTGACCTTCCTCAGTATTTTTCTAAGAACTGTCACAATAGAATGACACCATCTGATACTACTGACATAGACAAGCAATTTGGTGATAACGAAGATATTGGCTTTTGCTGAAACTCATGATCAATGTAACATGCCCCAAGTGATTCAGATGGAGATCTTCCCCTGGCTATTCAACACTTTTGAGATATTCTTTGAATCTTGACTTGAATGCCACAAATGAGTTGGACAATAACATGACATGCCCCTTGATTTATAACCTATTGGGTCCATAAAAGGCCTATTACTGGAAGTGTCTTTCTCTTTGACATATCATATGAAGTAATTCTGTCCATTAGGAGGATTTTCATTCATTGAATATTCGTCATGCAAAATTCTCCATTGTCAAACACTTATTCATATGCAAACAATGATATTAAAATGCAAAGCTTATGTCTGTCTTGAAGTTTAAAAATGAATTTTTTAGTAAAACAAAAATTTGTAAGAATGTGATATTAACTCAAGATTATAGTAAGTCTAACAGGAGTCAGGATAAATTTTTGTAACAATATGCTTTCAAACTAACCCATGCTTTAGTTAGGACTTTTAAGGGTTGTAATGTGGCCTGGTTGACGGTTTAAGAAACAAAGGATAAAGGCTCAAATTTTATTTTTACCCGATCCGTTCTCCATGATGTTCTTCAGTCCTATACTTAGTTAATTATGCATTTAGGTTCTAATAGAGTTTGGAATTATGGAACTAATATTTTGGTGATGGTTCCGAAATCATGAGTTTATTTGGGAAGGTGTTCATTTTTCTTGTAATATCTTTCTTTTGTTGAGGACTTGTTGCGACCTCTTTTTGACTTTATTATCCCTAACTGTTGCCTGAACTGTTTCGTTTGAGATTACAGTTAGTGGGATGCCCCGGTGTTTTCTTAAGTCTCCTTCATAGGTTTTGACTTAGCGGGCTTTTCTTTTGAAAGATAATAACTGCCTGACTCAATGTTTACGGGGAACCATCATCAGTGTTCAATTTAGAAGAGTATCTTCGACACTAGTCGTCGTTTACAAAGGTAAAGCTTGTGAATGCATAATTGATTTGACTGAGAAACTACCCTCCCCCAAGTTATGTTCAAGGGTTTTAATTTGCTCGAAAAAGAAAACTCCTACTTCTTAGGCTCAAAGGGGTTGACTAGGGATTAACTTCCTTATATCTCCACTATTTAGGAATTGAAGCAATGCTTATACATCGTCAGCAAGGTCTGTTCAAAAGCATATTGTATGAGATTATGGTATTGTTTTTGTCATCCTACCTCTATGTTAGAACAAAGTTTGAATCTACTACCCTACATTTAAGTTTTGATGATAACAAAGTGAAAAGATATATTATTTATGATATTCATATATGAACTATCTGCTGCCTAAAATTAGTATGTTCTGACTTGCAGATACTCTGATTGATATAAGCAAGATCACATCTATTCAGCATCAGAAGTTGGTTTCAGACACCAGCATCAGAAGTTGCCATATCAGAATGACAGAATCAGATGATCAACTTGCGTACATGCTGAAGCCTGATGAACAAGACTGCGCTCAACACTCTGATAAAGAAACACAACAGTTCATCAGCAGCGAAGCAGAGTCAGAATGAGCCAAGCCAGAACTTGCATTAAGTAAGCAACAGTACTGTGCATTGAAAGCAAATTAATTCCAACGGCCTCATTCCAGACAAGATCTGCTCAATAAGGAAAGTTTGTTATTAGCATTGAATCAAGAATATTGCATCCAACGTTCATCATCTCAGTGCTATATAAGCAAGACTTTGAAGATTGAAATGGCTAATGCTCTCAAAATCTCTACACGCACAAAAGCTAATCAAAATCTTCTTTCTCTCAGTTTTGCTAAACCACACACTCTGATATTCTATCATTGTTTAGCAATCTAGTTTCTAAGCTTCAATTTGTGTATACATCACAGTTGTGATACAGTTTTGTAGAAAACATTCACACACTTAGTTTTATCTCTTTGTAAGAAAGTGTTACCTTGACAAACCGGGTTGTGGTTTGGATCAAGAAGGCTTTAGCAGGTGTTAAAGCAGTCTGTAATATTCAGTTGAATATAGTGGATTAAGACCTCGTTGGAGAGAGGCGAAATCACCTTGACGGGTGGACTGGAGTAGTTTGAGATCAAACGAACCAGGATAAAAATATCTTGTTCATTGCATTAGATTTCAGTTTTACAATTCAACCCCCCCTTCTTGTGTTTTTCACCACTTCAATTGGCATCAGAGCGCCTGGTTCTGAGCTAAAACACTTAACCGTGTCAGTACAAGATCCAGCGTCAGAAAAACACAATGGCAAGAAACAATTCTCACATCAGCAATGACAACAATGAGGACAGAGACAGATTCAGTGGCAAACCTCCAGTCTTTGATGGAGAAAACTTTGATTACTGGAAAGACAGAATTGAAAGCTTCTTTCTGGCACATGATGCTGATCTGTGGGATATGGTGACAGATGGATACACGCACCCTGTGAATGCAAGCGGTCAGAAGATTGATAGAAAAACAATGTCTGATCAACAAAAGCGTGACTTCAAAAATCACCACAAAGCCAGAACCATCCTCCTCAGCGCCATCTCATATACTGAGTATGAAAAGATCTCCAACAGAGACACAGCAAAGAATATTTTTGACTCACTTAGAATGACGCATGAGGGCAACATTCAGGTCAAAGAAACAAAAGCTCTGGCGCTCATTCAGAAGTATGAGGCGTTCAAAATGGAAGAATCTGAATCCATTGAAACCATGTTCTCTAGATTCCAGATTCTGGTAGCTGGTCTCAAAGTTCTGGACAAAGGATACTCTACTGCTGACCATGTCAAGAAAATCATCAGAAGTTTACCCAAGCAGTGGAGACCTATGGTTACAGCTCTGAAGCTAGCTAAAGATCTCAACAAAATCACTCTGGAGGAACTTATCAGCTCCCTCAGAAGTCATGAGATAGAGCTAGAAGCTGATAAGCCTTAGAAGCAAGGTAAGCCTTTAGCATTAAAATCTAACAAAAAATTTGAGTCTAAAGTTTTGCAGGCAGTTGAAGAAACATCTGATGGATCCTCATCAGAAGAAGACGAACTCTCCCTCCTATCCAGAAGAGTAAATCAACTGTGGAAGCAAAGACAAAGGAAGTTCAGAAATCCCAGAAGATCTGATCAGAATGAGTCTTCTTCCAGATACATAAGGATAGATTCTTCCTCTGGATACAAAAGATCTGAAGGCTCCTCCAGTAGAAAAAAGCCAAACACCAAAGACATCATCTGCTATGAGTGCAATGAGCAAGGACACTATAAGAGTGACTGCCCAAAGCTTCAGAGGGAAAAGCCCAAAAAGAAGTTTGGAAGAGAAAAGAAGAAGAGTCTCATGGCTACATGGGATGACTCTGACTCGTCTGAAGCTGACTCAGAATCAGATGATGAGAGGTCAAACATAGCTCTCATGGCTAACATCTCAGAAGATAGTGAAGCTTCTGAATCAGACTCAGAATCAGACACTGAAGAGGTATTTCCTAACTTTGCTGTTAACTTTACAAAGGCTGAACTTGCTGAAAGCCTTAATGAGATTCTGGAACGTTATCAGCAAATTAGAGCTAAATTCAGAGACCTGAAAAGGAATCTTGAATCTGACTCTAATAAGACTGAGAGTCTCAAATTGGAAAATTCTGAGCTGAGAAATAAGATTTCAATATTAGAAAACACTTTACAAAACTCTCAGAAGGAACCAATTTCTGAAACTCCCAGCAACGCTGATGAGATCATCAAGGAGTATGATCACAGTTTCCAGAAGTTCCTAGCTAAAAGCATAGATAGAAGCAGAATGGCTTCAATGATCTATGGAGTTAGCAGGAACGGCAGGAAAGGAATAGGATACCAAGGTAAGGTTCCTACACCAAAGAATGTCATGGACTTAACCATTAAACACACTCCTCTGAATTCACATTTTGTATATGGTCACACACATGATATCAAATACACTAGCAGTAAGCACTCTGTGAAACCAAAATTCAACCAGAGTTTTGGTAAAACTAACAAATCAGGACCCAAGAAAATCTGGGTACCTAAGGATAAAATAATACATGTCGCAGATATCTTTAGCAGCAAGTCAGAAACACCAGTCATGGTACCTGGACTCTGGCTGCTCACGACACATGACGGGAAGAAGGCATATGTTCCAAAGCCTGGAGGCCACGTTGGCTTTGGAGGCAATCAGAGGGGAAAGATAATTGGCTCTGGAACTGTAGGTAATGGAAATCTTCCCTCTATTAATAATGTTCTGCTAGTAGATGGATTGATGCATAATCTGTTATCCATAAGTCAATTAAGTGATAACGGTTATGATATAATCTTTAATCAAAAATCATGTAAAGCTGTTAGTCAGAAAGATGGGACTATCCTGTTTAATGGTAAGAGGAAAAACAACATTTACAAAATCAAACTTTCTGAACTAAAGAGTCAGAATGTAAAATGTCTTCTGTCTGTTAACAACGAGCAGTGGATCTGGCACAGAAGATTGGGGCATGTTAGTATGAGAAGAATATCTCAGATTAACAAACTCAATCTGGTCAGAGGACTTCCTAATTTGAAGTTTAATTCAGATGCTCTGTGTGAAGCATGTCAGAAAGGCAAATTTGCAAAACCTTCTTTTAAATCCAAAAATGTTGTTTCTACCTCTAAGCCATTAGAACTTCTGCACATTGACTTATTTGGACCAGTTAAAACTGCTTCAGTCAGTGGTAAGAAGTATGGGTTAGTAATCGTAGATGACTATAGCAGATGGACATGGGTAAAGTTCTTAAGACACAAGGACGAGTCACACTCTGTGTTTGTTACCTTCTATAACCAAGTTCAGAATAAAAGGATCTTAGAATCGTTAAAGTCAGAAGTGATCATGGTGGAGAATTTGAAAACAAAGATTTTGAGTCATTCTTTAATGACAGAGGCATTCTGCATGATTTCTCTTGTCCTAGAACTCCCCAACAAAATGGAGTTGTAGAACGAAAGAACAGAACATTACAAGAAATGGCCAGAACCATGATCAATGAGACAAACGTTGCTAAGACCTTCTGGGCAGAGGCAATAAACACAGCGTGCTACATTCAGAATAGAATCTCAATAAGACCTATTCTGGAAAAGACTCCATATGAATTGTGGAAGAACAGAAAGCCCAACATTTCATATTTTCATCAATTTGGATGTACTTGCTTTATATTAAATACAAAGAATTATTTGAACAAGTTTGACTCTAAAGCACAGAAGTGTATTATGTTAGGATACTCTGAACGCTCAAGAGGGTACAGAGTATACAATACAGAAACACAGATTGTGGAAGAATCAATCAGTGTTCGTTTTGATGACAAGCTTGACTCTGAAAAGTCAAAGCAGAATGAAGTTTTTGCAGGTATATAAATTGAATTTGCAGGTTCTGAAGACAAGTCATCAGAAGCTCTCAACACAGACATTCCTTCAACGTCTGAAAGGAGCACTGCTAGCAATCCTACAACAGCTGCTGATCAACCTCAGAAGAGATTACCCAGAAGCAGCTTGGATCACCCAGAAGAGACTATCCTAGGAAGAAAGGAAGATCCAATCAGGACAAGAGCAAGCTTCAGAAACTCTGAAGAAACACTTATTGGACTTGTGTCTCTGATTGAACCTTCTTCTATTGATGAAGCACTTCTGGATAATGACTGGATTCTGGCAATGCAAGAAGAGCTGAATCAATTCACCAGAAACGACGTATGGGATCTCGTTCCCAGACCAAAAGGATTCAACGTCATTGGAACAAGATGGGTGTTCAGAAACAAGCTAAATGAACAAGGTGAAGTCATCAGAAACAAGGCACGACTGGTTGCACAAGGTTATAGTCAGCAAGAGGGGATAGACTATACAGAAACCTTTGCCCCAGTCGCCAGGTTAGAATCTATCAGACTTTTAATTTCATTTGCTGTTAATAGAGGCATCACTCTGTATCAGATGGATGTCAAAAGTGCATTCTTAAATGGTTATATAGAAGAAGAAGTTTATGTACACCAACCCCCAGGTTTTGAAAATACAAAACATCCAGAACATGTTTTCAAACTAAAGAAGTCACTGTATGGTCTAAACCAAGCTCCCAGAGCTTGGTATGAAAGGCTAAGTAACTTTCTGTTAGAAAATGAATTCACCAGAGGGAAAGTGGACACTACTTTATTCTGTAAATCAGTTAAGGATGACATCTTAGTCTGTCAAATTTATGTTGATGATATTATTTTTGGTTCTACTAATCCTTCTCTTGGAAGAAAATTTGCTAAGTGTATGCAGGCAGAATTTGAGATGAGCCTCATGGGGGAACTGAAATTCTTTCTAGGAATTCAGATCAATCAAACTCCAGAGGGAACTTACATTCATCAGAGCAAATACATCAGAGATCTTCTGAAGAAATTTGACCTCTCAGAATGTAAGCCATCAAAGATTCCAATGCATCCCACGTGCATTCTGGAAAGAGAAGAGGTAAGCAAAAATGTAGAACAGAAAGTCTACAGAGGTATGATTGGTTCTCTCCTCTATCTGACTGCTTCAAGACCTGACATATTATTCAGTGTTTGTATCTGTGCTAGATTCCAATCAGATCCTAGAGAATCTCACTTAACAGCTGTTAAGCGAATTTTCAAGTATCTGAAAGGTACTACTAATCTGGGTTTGTTTTATAGAAAATCCAGTGATTACAACTTAGTAGGCTACTGCGATGCTGATTTTGCTGGAGACAGAGTGGAACGTAAAAGTACTTCTGGAAGCTGCCAGTTTCTGGGAGAAAATCTGATCTCTTGGTCCAGCAAAAGGCAATCAACAATTGCACTATCAACAACAGAAGCTGAGTACATAGCAGCAGCAGGATGTAGCACACAAATGCTCTGGATGAAAAGTCAGCTTGAAGACTTCCAGATTTTTGAGAGTAACATTCCTATACTTTGTGATAATACTTCTGCTATTTGCTTAAGTAAGAATCCTATTTTACATTCTAGAGCTAAGCATATAGAAATAAAACATCACTTCATTAGGGACTATATTCAGAAAGGTATTTTGAACTTAAAATTTATAGATACAGACCATCAATGGGCTGATATCTTTACTAAACCCCTTTCAGAAGATAGGTTTAATTTCATTCTGAAACATCTCAGCATGAAAGTGTGTCCAGAGTGAAAATGTTTTAATTCCATATATTTACCTTCAGAATGTAATTGTTTTACTGTGAACTTCTGATCAATCTTCTTTCAGAAAGATAGAACATGCAGATTGTATCAGATGCAAGTCTAAAGATCTGAGAGTCTAAGCTCAAAGACAGACGTGCTGATCACTACATCAAACAAGTGTCATCCAATCATCAGCATATCTCTGAAGCAGAACGCGTGCACGCTTCTGAGAAGGCAAAGCGCTGATTGGGTGCATTGAGACACATGTCTGGTAACCGTTTTTAAGTATCTTTCTCAAATCCCCCAAAATCAGCAAGCATTTAATGAAAAGTAATCATGCTTTTAAAATGCAATCATGATTTTTCTCTCTCTTAAAAACGTTTATCTTTTCAAAATAATTTTGAAACTCTATTTAAGCACATTAATCTCTCATTCTCATTCTTTACGTTTTCTCACTAATACTCAAGCATTTTCTGCATATTTCTGTGTTCATCTCTTGCAACCTACTTTCCTCAGTTTATTCTCAAAACCCTTTTAGTGTGAACATGGCAACCTCCAGCAGTGCTTCTGCAGGTCCTCAGAAGAAAGCATCATCTGAGCAATATCAAGTGCCATTCAGAACTCTCCTCACTCCTATGAAGAATCTTGAAGTGCTTTCTGAATTAATCATTGATTTTGGAAGCTTGAAGGAGAACGGTTTTGACCTAACTGAAGAAGTTAGGGCACAGAAGTGGGAAAGGTATTTTGACAGGTTGGTTGGACCAACATTCCCAATGCTAGTCAAGGAATTCTGGATTCACGCCAAGGCTTCAACACATCTAGTCACCTCCTTTGTTATGGGGAAGAAGATTGTGATCACTGAAGATCACATTGCAAGGCTAATAGGTTACAGTGGCGGTGGCGTCCGTTGTGTGGACATGGCTGAAAGATGTGCTGATGTGGGTGTGATAGCTGCAAGGATTTTCACTCATGGGGTGCCCAGCAGCAAGATTAAAGATCTGAAGGATCATTACAGAGTTTGGGCTAAGATAATTCTGGGGTGCTTCAACCACAGGAAACCAACCAGTTCTCCTGATTACATAAATGTGGATCAGCAGTTTCTGATCTACTTTATTGATCAGAAGGTAAAGATCAATCTGGCTCATTTTCTGTTCAACCACCTCAGAACAAGTGTGAAGGAAACCAGGGAAGAAGAAAGAACCAAGAGGGATTGGATACCCTTTGGAAGGCTGATATCAGATATTCTGACAGAGAATAGGCTGATAGAGCATCTGATAGAAGCTCAAGAGCTAAGCACTATTGAACCAACAGTTGGGAAACCTCTGAATGCAAAGAACTTGAAGAAGATGAAGCTGATAGAGAATATTCAGAAGGAACCCAGAGCTACTCATATTGCTGATATCTCCAGCAGAAGAGTGCCTCTGAGTGACTTTCCGTTATTTTCTGAAATAGAATCCAAACCAGAGGTAGTTCTCAGATACCTGGATGCATGCAAGGCAGATGGTTCAGATCCAAATCTGATTATCAAAGCTCTGCATCAACCTCAGCAAGAAGTGACTCTGAAGAAGACGAAGAAGAGGAAGGCACCATCAGAAGGATCATCCCAGCAGACACCAAGGAAAAGAGGTAATTCATCTGCTGCTTCTGTTTTAAATTCTTCTACTATTCAAGCATCTATTCCTCCTCAAACCTCTCATAGAATCTCAATCCCCATCCTTACCATAGATGAAACTGTACCAGAAGAGGACCCTTCTGAGGCATTAAAACTCAGAAGACCCAGAACCAAACATCCCAAACAACCAACAATCTCAACAACATCAGCAATTGATCAAGTGCTGTCTGACATTGATCAACACACCTCTGATCAACCAATCTCTGAACCACAAACTGTTCCTCCTCCACAACCAGAACAACAGCAATCTGCTGAAGAACCAGAACAACAACAACAACAACCACTCTCACCAATTCCAGAAGAACCCATTATCCCTGAACAATCAGAAATTCCAACAACTTCTCCTCAACCAGCAATTCCGTCTCCCTCTCCCCAACCAGAAATTAATCCACCATCAACTCAACCAGAGTTTCATCACTCTGAAACTCCTTCTCCTCAACCATCTGAACCTCATTCACCTCAACCATCACCTTTGGCAATCCAGCTGCCAGGTGGAACAACTATCACCTTAGCACAATTGCCATCCTCATCAGAATCTACACCACCAAATACTCCCAAAACACCACCCAGTCCAATCATAATCTCTGACTCTGATACTCCATCTCCAAAACAAACAGCAGCCCAGAAAACCTCTGAAAACCCCAACAGGACTTTCATAGACTTAACCAGTCTTGACCGTCTTGCTGATCTGAAACACAAAATTGCCATCCCAAAACCAAAACAACCAGATGTTGGCTCTGGTATTATGAATTTTGAAACAGGTGTGCTGCAATGGATTGCTTCTTTGAAGCAAGTCTGTCCTGGAATGATTGACCCAGCTGCTTCTGATCAGCTCTGGTCACAATTCAGACTTTGGGTACGTGCTGAAGCCCTCAAGTTGTAGGATATCAACTATGAGCAGGCACAATAAAATTTCAGCAAGCTTCTGAATGAAGTTGGAAGTCAGCTTCTGAAAGAAGACGTGCTCCCTCTGGATAATGAACCTTGGTCTGAGAAACAGCAAGCTGCAAAGGTGCAATCAGAAGAAGACAAGACCATTCAAGCTGAAGAAAGTCAAGCAAAAGATGTTGCTGAAAGCTCTCAGAAGCTTCCTGCTTATGATGCTTCTCAAGCTGCCTTGGACAGGCAAACTCTGGAAGAACTAAGGCTGAATGACATGCGTCTGCAGCAACGGATGGAGGAAAGCGACCGGAAGATGAAAGAGAGAATGGATGTGCAGGATAGCAAGATTGACACTGTTGTCAGCATGGTGCACAAGCAGAATGAGACTGCTGAAAAGATCCAAGCCATGCTGGAGAACCTGTTCACACGCTTGCCTCCTCAACCTTAGTCTCTTTTTTTCATTCATGTCCTTTTTCATGTTTTCCTTGATTTTCTGATGTACTGTTTGAATATGTTTTGTACTATTTTCATGTTTTGATTCTGAACTCTCTTAATATGATTAGTTTTTCTGATCTTAATTGTTTTAGCACATCACCTACACTTTTTGATTGCTGACAAAAAGGGGGAGAACAAGAATGATATTTTAATCAATAACTGCTAACTAGACAGAAATTCTCAAACATTCTAACTCTATTACTTGAAAATGTTTTTTCTGTTTTGCTTAAAGTCTACAGGTACAAGGAAGCTCCTGGACAATCTGAAGACTAGAAGCTCTGAAGCTCTGATCACTATGAAGTTCTGATCCGCTCTGATACTCTGATCCAAAGCAAAGCTCTGACAAGAAAAGCTCTGAAGCTCTGCTCTGACATAAAGCTTCTGATAAGTCAAAGACTATGATACTCTGATGTTCAAAGAAAGGCAAAAAGATCTGATCCTGAAGAACACGTGTAATCAAAGGGAAGTAACAAAATCAGGGGGAGTATCTCTCAACTCTGATATCTCTCTACTCCTTATCCTTTTACTTCTTACTCTGATGCATATCTCAGATACCTTTTCACGTTATTTTCATTTAAAAATATCTAGTTTTTGTCATCATCAAAAAGGGGGAGATTGTTAGAACAAAGTTTGAATCTACTACCCTACATTTAAGTTTTGATGATAACAAAGTGAAAAGATATATTATTTATGATATTCATATATGAACTATCTGCTGCCTAAAATTAGTATGTTCTGACTTGCAGATACTCTGATTGATATAAGCAAGATCACATCTATTCAGCATCAGAATTTGGTTTCAGACACCAGCATCAGAAGTTGCCATATCAGAATGACAGAATCAGATGATCAACTTGCGTACATGCTGAAGTCTGATGAACAAGACTGCGCTCAACACTCTGATAAAGAAACACAACAGTTCATCAGCAGCGAAGCAGAGTCAGAATGAGCCAAGCCAGAACTTGCATTAAGTAAGCAACGGTACTGTGCATTGAAAGAAAATTAATTCCAACGGCCTCATTCCAGACAAGATCTGCTCATTAAGGAAAGTTTGTTATTAGCATTGAATCAAGAATATTGCATCCAAAGTTCATCATCTCAGTGCTATATAAACAAGACTTTGAAGATTGAAATGGCTAATGCTCTCAAAATCTCTACACGCACAAAAGCTAATCAAAATCTTCTTTCTCTCAGTTTTGCTAAACCACACACTCTGATATTCTATCATTGTTTAGCAATCTAGTTTCTAAGCTTCAATTTGTGTATACATCACAGTTGTGATACAGTTTTGTAGAAAACATTCACACACTTAGTTTTATCTCTTTGTAAGAAAGTGTTACCTTGACAAACCGGGTTGTGGTTTGGATCAAGAAGGCTTTAGCAGGTGTTAAAGCAGTCTGTAATATTCAGTTGAATATAGTGGATTAAGACCTCGTTGGAGAGAGGCGAAATCACCTTGACGGGTGGACTGGAGTAGTTTGAGATCAAACGAACTAGGATTAAAATATCTTGTTCATTGCATTAGATTTCAGTTTTACAATTCAACCCCCCCTTCTTGTGTTTTTCACCACTTCACTCTAGAGGCTAATATCTTTAACGAGAGTTGAATATCACAAAAAGGAAGTAAGAAACATAGTTTAAATATAGTGAAACAAATGGATTATTTCAAGACAAACATATGCAATGTATTAATGGGAAAAACCAAAGTTTGACATGACAGTAATTGTTTGAACAAACAAAAGAAATTAAAAATAGAAATTAAAATTATCTTAAAGCTTCTTCGCCTGAACTTGTTACTTTAGATGGTGTGCTTTGCAGTTTCGATATTTGAGGGATGATAGAAAAACTCAATCTGACCATCTCGTGTTAACTCAAAAACTCCTTCGTCAATCAGGTCCTGAATCTTACGTTTCAAAGCCCAACAATTGTTAGTGTCATGTCCAAGACTGTTGAAGTGATATGCACACCTTGAATTAGGATTATAATTGGGAGAGGAAGTATTAGGATTCCGAGGAGGTTCTTTCAATGTAATCAACTCCATATTCAACATGAGTTGCAATGCTTGAGAAAATGACATGTTGATTTTGGTAAATTGTCTTTTGGATGTATCCTTCTTACGCTGATTACCCTGTTGTTGTTGGCGAGGTCGTTGTTGAGCTTGCGATGTAGTAACAATCTGGAAAGGCCCTTTTCCATTAACTAAAGGATTAGCAATGTCAACCAAGTCAATTTCTTGTCTCATTAGAGGCTGGTTAATGATTGGATCTCCAATTCTAGTAGTTTGTGCCATACAATTGTATCTGACCTGATGAAGCTTGCTGATGAGGATTCTCAACTCTTCTTTCCCTCGACCTAAATTTTGGATAAGTGCCATCTGACCAATCATCTGGATTCTAATCTTTTCCATCTCAGCTTGCAGTTGTTCCAACTGGCCATCCTTGTTGTCTTCAGGATTCTTCTTGGTCATGTTCTCAGCGATGAGTGCTTTCAATCTTTCTTGCCCCTTGGCTAAGCTTAGGATTATCTCTTGGAACTGAGAATTCTGAGCCTGGAGATCTTTGATTGTTTGTTTGAGAGCCATTTTTTCTTTAAAATAAACAACAAGAAGACAAGAAACTTGTCTTGGAATACCTGTTATGTAATTATATGTATGGCATGTAGATGCATATGCAATGTTTTCAAGGACCTCGAGGGATTTAGTTTGACACATTAAAAATTGAATTTAGTTGCAACTTTGTCTAAAGAACTTTGAGTTTTCATCTTTGAACATACTTCTATAAGAGTCAAGCTCACCATATCAAGTGGGTCATAGCCTCTGACTCAAGAAAATGTACTTTGATCTTGACGACATTCGACTTGAGGAAAATAAATCCTCTTTCCCCTTGCTGGAAATATGGCTTATGATAATCCTGCATGATAAATCCCTAAGATCCTTGAAATATTTAGTAAAAATGACATGTTATGATTATATGATGTGATAATTTTATGTTTATGTTAGATAGATAGAAAACACAAACAAGTCACACAAGAACCTTAGGTTTAAAGGCTTTGATGAAGTCCAAAGGTAAGTACCCTTTCCCATTAAAGTTAAGTTGGCTCAACCTGTCCTAAAATAGTAATTGGGTTCTAGGAATCTCATATCACCGATCTTTCTCGCAGGCTTTATTTTAGCACAGAAACTGGCTTGACACCAAAACATCTCGAGAGTCGAATCTCAATGAGCATAGCTTCGACTATCAACCAACCTTGAACTGCACCAAAGCCGGCTACCTCACTACTTTCTAATGGTCGGGATATGTTAATTAAGGTTCTAAAAGTATGTTAGTACTAATGACACCATTCGGAAGCCTAATGTTATCCTCGACTGACTCAAGGAAAATCAGTATAAACCAATGTGTCACACTAATAGTAGCCATCATTTCAACCATATCGGTCTACACCGTACAATCTTCATGATCTATTGCTACTTACCTAAGGCATCCCTAGATCTAGGTGTAGAATCTTACAAGCATCTATACCCAAAAAAAAACTTTAAAATAAAGCAAGCAAAACAAACAATAAAAGTAAAGTGATCTAAACTCTAAGGTAACCCTTCTTTTTTAAGTAACTCCCTAGCAGAGTCACCGGTTCTGTAATACGGTGGGAGAACTGACTTTTTTGGTTTTATCCAAATGTGCGGGTAGCGAGAGTTGACATCGACTTTTCTTTTATCTAATATTTAGGAAAGGTTAAAAGAACAGGAAAGACCTTTGATAGATTTTGAGTTCGGGGGGTAAGTTATGAAAAAGGAAGGTAATAACACCATTTTCATTCATAGTTTTCTACGGGCTCTTGCACTTTGAAAACTTGCTTTGTGTGTGTGTGATTTATTTAAAGATATTTTGAAATCGACAATGTAAGGCTGACTTTGTAATGATTATTGTAACAATCCTCAAGAATGCATACAAAGTGTTTTGAAAATATTTGTTTGAAAATGATGTGTGAAAAATGTTTAAGAGAAAAATTCTGAGCAAGCAATTAGGAGTTTCTTACCCACTAAAGTCTTTCTTATTGTTTTCCTTCTCTTTTAGAGATAGTATTATCCATACCATTAGTTGGTAGGTAGCCCTATCTATTGGATATGAAGGGACATGAGTAGGGTCATCGTATGGTCATCAAAGGCAACATGTAAAGATAATTTAGCAATTGTATCGAAGGGACTATCATCATTTTATTCGTATGGACTAGATTATTTTGTAGGCAGTTAGAAGGATCATCGAGGGATTATGATCTTTATTCGTAAGGGACTATAATGATTTGATTGAAGGTCTTTTGCCAAAGTATCCCCACTTTCGAGGGACCTGACCAATATCGTAAGGCAACAAGAGAGGATACCCTAGATGTGCAAGTGTGAAGAGTGTATTGATTTCATTTATTTATCTTGAGAATTAGGGTTTTTTATGTTCAGTTATTAGTCTTGCCATACAAACCCTAGTTACTAGCAATTAAATATGCACAGAAAAATAAAGTGTGGAATGTAAAGTCATACGCTATTACATGGCTTTGAGAGAGATACACAGGTATAGAAAATGCAAGAAAGTAAATCTAAGCTATTACATCGATAGTATGATCTATACAATTTTCTATGAATTTAAATAGTAAAAGATAAATGAGAAAAGTGTTAGAAAAATATTTTTGTTTTTGTGCTTTTTGTAGAAAATAATTTAAATGATAATAGTAATTATAAATCTAATTCTAATTAATTTTAATATTAATAAAAAAAGTTAATTAATTAATAAAATAATTAGTAAAATAAAAAATATATAAGAAATTTTTTAATACTAATTAAAAAACCTAACCCTAATTTGTTATAGTTTTGAAAAAAGATTAGGTTAGTTAATGATTAATTAAAAAGAAATTAATTAATACAATAGAAAATTAAATAGTAAATAAATAAGAAAAAGAATGTTAAAATATTAAAATGTTTTGGTGTAGAAAATAATTTAAGTGATAATAATTAATTAAAACCTAATTGTTTCTAATTAATTTTTAATATTAAGAAAAAAGTTAATTAATTAATTAATTAAAATACATCAAGAATTTATTACTAATTAAAAATTCTAATCCTAATTTGTTAAAGTGTTAAAAAATATTAGGTTAATTAATTGTTAATTATAAATGAAATTAAGAAAATATGGTGAAAATAAACTAGGGTTAATAAAAAAAAAAGGAAAAAAACCAATTGGCTAGAGTGGGTGTTAGTTTGGCCTGAAAACACTTGTATTGTGAGATTCGATGAAAATAACTCAAACTACCCTAGCAATGGAAGATCCTTATTCGTGCGTCAAAGTTTCCAAATAATGATTCTAGACAAGTCTAAACATCATTATAAACAAGTATATATGCATATAATTAATCAATAATGCATGAATTATGCGTTTGAATTTCAAGAATATTACCCAACCGGTGATATTGAGATGTGATGATCTAGCGTGCTTCAAGCTTCAAAGATGGATGTGATGAACTCTTGAGAACTTCAGAAACACGATGAAAGGTTTGGAATGCTTTAAAAGTGTCTGCACACAAGGTTTTCAAGTTGTCCTAGTTTTTTAGAAAATTTAAGATTTTTGATAGTGTGTTCTTGAGGCAATTTTCGTGTCCTTCTTGGTCTGAAGATGTCATGTATTTATAGTTGAAGATTTAGGTCAACAAAAGTGAATCTAATCTTTTGTGTTTCATGATCAAATATTTCAAGATTTGAATTTCATGATCAAATATTTCATGATCAAATATTGATGAAATTATAAAAGATTTGAATTTCATGATCTAATATTTGATTAAAGTTTTGCATGAAATCTTTCTTGTTTAGGCCAATCTCATACTAATCAAGTTTTTTTCAAGTTGTCACTATAGCAGTAGAAATGTTTAGACTAAGCCATTAGATTGACTTGACTCGCACAGATCAAAATAAAAATCACCACTGTACTTTAAAGAGCGAATAACCCAAAAAAGAGGGAGAGAGAATCTAATTCGAGGGTTGGTTATGAAAAGGGAAGGTATTAGCACCCTAAAAATCTATGGTACTCCGCAGGAACCTCTTTGAAAATCTGTGTATTTTGGCTATAAGAGTTGTATATAAAAAAATAAATGGTGGAGATGAGAAAAGAAGTATTTTTTATAATTTTTGCACCTGCCGCAGTTGCAAACCTTTAGTGCATACGTACCATCTTCCGTGCAATAGGGGATCAAGGTACTCGTAGTTCACCTTAAATCACAAGTGTGTAGGTTAATTTTAAGAGATAAGATATCATCGTCGCATCTGAGTGGAAAACATACTTACTACCCACGATTATGAAAAAGGAGAATTTGCATCATCTCAAAGTGGAGGATATAGCTTGGATTTTAAAATCAACAAAGCCTCACTCAACACCCAAGTGGAAAATATCTCACTTCACTATATATCGTAGAAGTATAGTAGCTCGCATCACTACAAGGATTGACAAGAGTATAATCTTTTGAGAAAAAGTTTTAAGGTAAAAAGCCAAAGTGGCAAAATGGTTTGAATGAGATTGATTGACTTTTAGTCTTCTCACAAAAATGTCAAAGTATTATTAAATTGTTTAAAGTTTGATTAAGAAAATATTTTTGAAAATTCATGGACCTAAGTCCAAGTTTATTATGAAAGCGGTTCAAGTTAAAAAACAAGAAGAGTTTTGAAAAGGAGCGGACAAATTTTTGAAATTAAAGAAGATGGGAGGAGATGAAGGGATTATCCTAAAGCATAAGGTAAAAACTAGGGAAAAGAACCGTCTAACCAACAAGAAGCTAACACTTGACACAATGAGTCAATGTAAAATTCCCATCCTTTGGATTTGAAACCAAACAAGCAAAGATAATAAACCTCTTAAGAAAAATAAGCTTCAATTGCATTAAGTCTTCACAAAAATCTGGCAGAGTAACTGTTGTATACAAACGAGTTCCCGATCACAAACAAAGCATGTAATCATAATAACCTGCACACAGAGCAAAAAAACAACCCAATGTCCATGGGTAAACCCCAAGAGCTCCAGATAAAATAACAATTGAGATCACAAGGTCTCAAGTTAGGTCAAGGTCTCTAATCCTAAGTCCAAGCAGTCCATCACTCCATAATGCCAAGGATATCAACCAAATAGTCCAAGTAACATTAAAGTTTTTTATGTTTAAAGTTGATTATTAAGTATCTTAAAAAAGAAATGAAAAGCTCAAGTGAGCAAAATAAAAAAATGACACAAAAATAAATGCTCAAGTGAGCAAAGATAAAAGTAACATGAAATTTAAATGTTAAAATAAATGTGCTTAAAGTAAAGAGCATAAAGTAAAGGCATAAAATAAAGTCAATTATTAGAAAATAGAGGTTAGTTGAATGACCATCTTGAAACTTTCATTTGAAACTCATTAGAGGATTGATAAAACCAAAGCCTCTCATTAACAAATTTCACTTGCTTTTTGTCAAGTATATCATTCATTTAAAATTCTCAAGGAAACAATAAATGATCAATGATGTTTAAGTGATTCACTTTGACCAAATCTTATGAAGATTCATTAGAGGATTGATAAGACCAAAGCCTCCTAACAATGAATCTCAAGGTTATTGGATCAAAGAATTCAAATTAATATGTTTGGGCTTACAAACATGGGTTTGGACCACAAATGATGATTTCTCGAATCAAGACAAAATTTAGCGCTATGTTAAGCAATCGTAAGTAGACTTATATAGAAGTTGCACCTATTTTGAGGTCGGTCAATAGCAATCTATGTACCATATATTTGGAGAAATAATATGTAGATTATTTTCCAATAACATGTAGCACAAGTGAGAAGAGGATAAGATGAAGAGGGATGAGATAAGAATTAAATCACATTTGAACCAAAAATTTAATCAAGTCATCATTAAAATCATCCATCTATTTTGGTGGAGTTAAACTCAATACCCAAGATCCAATGATGTTAATGAAGCTCATTATCAAAATCTCATTGTTCAAGATCAGCCAGAATATATACAAAAATAAAATTGTATTTAAAAATAAAGAAAAAAGATTTTTAAAATCTTTTTTAAATGAAAATAAAAGGGGGAATTAGCAACTATATTCAAAATATCCAAGAAAAATTAAATAAGACCATAGAAGAATCAGAAATGAGCTCAAATGTTTTTATAAAATTTTTGGTAATTTTTTAAAGTCAGAAACTATTTTTAAAATTAAAAGAAATAGGCAAAATAAACCAAAAATTATGAAAATAGTAAATTCAGAAATAAAAATAAAATGAGGTCACCAATATTTTTCAAGAGGTCATTGGATCCTTTTGTATTTTTTTTCCAGAATTTAAAAATTAAGAAAAGTATTCTTTAAACATTTAAAACAATTCAAATAAAGTGAAAAAATATAAAAAATATCAAAACACAAAATAAAATTGTGAAAAAATAATAATCAGAAAGAGAAAAATCAAAAGTATTTTTAAGAATTTTTTTAGATTTTTTGAAGTTAAATGGGCCATCTGAGCATTTTCAAAACGCATTAGTAAATAGATCCAGTCGATCTGGCGCGTTGTGCATGTCATGGACTTTATTGAATTTCACACTGAATCAATCTTTATTAAATGAAAACAACTTAAAATGTGGCACATTGGATGGAGTCTGACTCACTAAAGCAATCAGATCCAAGGGCTCTTGAGACACGCGCACGGTAAAACAGATGTATTGGATAGAATTCCAAAAATCACATGTCACGCTTTCATTAGGTGAAGCACGACATGTAGGTCGTCTTTAACCTCCAGACGCCCTAGATTGGGATTCTTCAAACTGTAAAATTAGAGGACTACTTTGGTGCCATTAGCTTCGTCTCTTCAAGACAATTCTAATGGTAACCTCGCGCCAAATTTATATAAACTGTGCAAGGATGAATTTGAAGAAAACCAGAAAAAATAGCGAGCACAAAAATCTCAAGTATCTCCCTCAATTCTCAATGAAAATGCAATTTTACCTGAAAGAATAGATTAGAATAGAACTTTATTTAGTTCAATTTGATGGAGAATTCTACCTAAAAGAAGCAACTGAAAATTATTCTGAAACTGGACTTGGTTAGAACGATTTAGGACACCTCAAGGCTTGATTCTTCTTCTGTTAGCTTCAAGGAAGTTTAAGGATTAAGGATCAATGGAGAAATTGGATTGGAAAGTAGGAAAAATAGGAATTCAAATAATCAGAAAAGTGGGTTATGCAAGGAGTTTGGCAGGGTGATTTTGTCTTTTCAATCTTGAAAAGATGAATGAGATATGACCCTCTATTTATAGGGAAACTAATGGAATTCTTACGTGTGTGAAATGATGAAGTTTGGAGGGAAATCGTGTGAAGTTGTAAACATGAAAAGTGTGACTTCTATATTGCTCAAAACTCAACCAAAGCTTGTGGTTCAATGTGCTAATCATTTCTGGAAGTTCATTAAACATGATTAGAAGTAAAAACGCATAGAAATTTTGTGTTTAGAGGCCAAATCAAGGATTTCAAATTCTGACTTTGGAGAAAACTTCAGTTTCAAGGTACCATATTTGAATCAATGGTGTGCATGATTTAGGGAACCTTAGGACTTGATTCTTGATGCATTGGAAATATGAGATCACAAAATTTACAATGTGCAAAGAATGGAATCAAATGGATGCTTGAGCTGAAAGTTGTGATAAGTCAATGTTGAGAAAAAGATGCTGACTTTTTGTACTTAGAAAAATTATAAGTTTTTTTCTTCAAAATGACCTATAATGTTTTGCATCCAAACATGGCCTTCCATTTAAAGTTTGCTCTTTACCAAAAAATTGGCATGAAGTTGACCTCTTGAATGACATTTTGAGACTTGAGCCATTTAAAAACTCCAAAAATGAGAAAGTTGTGACTTGGTGAAGTTGGTAAAAATTCATGAGATGACCCATAATCTTTTGCATCCTTAGGGAATCTTCCATCCATTTACAAGCTTAGCACATAAAAGAAGAGCTGCATTTCACATCTTTAAGATGATTATGGAAAAATAATGGGCTCAAGGAGATAAAAATTGACCAAGTTATGATCTTTTGAAGTCACATAAGGGATTTTAATGGCCTATCTAGAGGACTTGTAATCTTTCTTCATCATTAGGTATCCTCCATACAAAATTTTCTTGAAAATTTTGAAGTGATTTATTGATAACCCTTTGAAGAGAAGCATGTTTTTTGAATCACTCAAAAATACCAAAAGGTGAGCAAGATATAGCCTTTAAAAGTTCAAAACCCTAGCTCCTAGAGCAACAAAATGCCTTGGAAAACCTTTTCAATTTTGAAAACCTTCTTGCACAAATACTTTTTTCATGTAAATAGAAGTTGTTGAGGATGATGATGAGAAACCATGGAAACCATATCCACTTCCAAATATTTAGAATTGAGGGAGATATTCACTTGTGATCAAGAAATCAAAGACTTGTCCAATTAGGTCAAACTTCTCCTATAAACCTTGCATCTTTGGGCTATCTTTGACAACTTGAGGCATGATGGATCATAATAGACTTTGTCATGATATTACTTCAAAACATCTTCAATGATGAAGCTTGAATCTCAATGAAGCTCTATTGAAGAAGGCATGGGAATAAACTCATGAACCTATAGATCAACTTGATGAAATGTGTTGTGCTTTCACCTATAATATCATCAATTAAGGCAAACATTCATTGTATTTATTAGTTAAAAGTTAATCAATACAAAACATAAATGATCATAAAATACAATTCAATGTGCTTGGTGATTTCCCATGAGCAAAGCTAAAGATAAGGAGAAGAACTAAACCCTAGTGTGATCTTGTTGTGATTGAGTTGATATGATAGAGGAATCTTAGGGGCAAAAATTGGGGTACAACAACTGCCCTTAAATATAAAAAAGCCCTATTTTTGTCCCTAAGATGCCATGCAATGCTTATGATTATGAATGGAAATGAACAAATACAAAAATGACACAAGACACCACTAGGCATGTAGCAAATAAAAACAGGGATCAAAAGAAAAACCCGACCAGGTAAATAAATCACTGGTGAATAAGAGACCCAACTCTATTCGGGTAAAGCCCAAAGAGGAGATAAGGCGTCATCAACTAAAAGATTGAGGAGAGAAAGTAATGGACAACCGTGATCGACAGATGACTGCGAACTATCCACTCACTAAGGGGATAGCAAAAAAAAGTAACATCGACCTACCGGGGAAAGAAATGGTAAGATAATACCGGTAAATACCAATATTAGGGTAAGTAATAAATGTTTAGCACCAGTATTCACGACTGGGAATGAAAGAACTTCTTCAGAGTAATGAGAATCTCAATGATAAACTATCTCTCATAATGACGAGACTACCATATGTGATACGGTGGGAAAACTAACTTGGGTGTTTTGTGTTTGATCGCAAATGTTGCGGTTAGCAAGAGTCGCCACCGACTTTTCTTTTATCCAAAAGGAAAGGTAAAAAAAGCATAGGAAAGACCTTTAGGATTGTTTCTTGAGTTCGGGGGGGGGGGGGGGGGGGGGGGGTAGATTATGAAAAGGGAAGGTATTAGCACCCTTTTCATCCATGGTTTTCCTTGGGCTCTTAGTTACTTGCTAGATCACTTGCTTTTGTTTGAAATTGTGCTTTGTGTGGTTTTTTGTAAGTATTTTGTAAAGAGGCAATTGTTTAGGCAAACTTTGTAATGATTCTCGTTCATAAGAATGTATACAAAGATGTTGATCTTCTGAAAATGTTTTCAAGTTTGTAAGATGTTTTGAAAGTGTAGGTGTTTATTTTGAAAATAGAAAGGATGTTTTGTTTTGAAATGGAGCAAGTAATTAGGAGCATTCTACCTACTCAAAAGTCTTTCATATTCATTTCCTCTTTCCTTTGATATTGTTATCTTACCATTGATTTGGTAAGTAAACCTATCTTTGGATGTAAACGAGACGGGCGTGGGTCATCGTATAACCATGATTAGCAATGTTGCAAGGTATCTTAGCATTCTCTTTTAGGTACTAAGATCACTTGAAAGGAAACTTAGATAGCGTCATCGAGGGACTATGATCTTATATTTTACTTGTTTTTGCTAAGATACCTCACATGCATAATATGACCATTTTGTAAGGCAACCAAGTAGATTTTAACCTAAGGGTGCTTGTGTGCAAGTGTATTGTTTTTTCATGCTTGGTTTTGTCTTTGATTAGGGTTTTCTAATTGATTAGTTTTAGTCTTTCCATACAAACCCTAATTACTAGCATTTGTATATAAAGCGATAAATTGCGGAATTTAAAAAATTACTACACTATTACAATACTTGTGGGAGGGGGTGTACAAATTACAAATGGGGATTGCTAGAAAATAAACCTAATTATCTATTACAACCATATTGAATTTCGATAAATAATGTACAAAAATGAATAAATATACAAGAATGTAAAATGGAAAGAAAATGGACTTCTATTTGGATTTTTAGGGAAAAGGGGTTTTGTTTTAACCTAATTAACTAAAAGAAAAATGATTAAGTAAATTAGTAAAAAGTAAAACCTAAATTTACTAGGAAAAGAATTTAAATAAAACCCTAATCTATTAATTGATTAAAAAAAGAAATTAAGTTTATAAGAAGAATATTTTTTTTGGTATTTTTGTCTTAAAAATAATTTATAGTATTATAAAATATTTTTGGTCTTTTTTTTTGGTTTTAAAATAATATATTTTAAGAAAATAACTAAAACCCTAGTTTTTAATTAAATTTATGAACCAATTAGTAAAATAAATAAAGTATGATTAAATAAAATAATTTTTTGTGTAAAAAATAAATAAACTATATCAAAATATAAATCTAATGTTTTTTTTAAAATATTTTTTCTGATTTTTTTTAGTATTAGATAAAATATTTAAGAAAACAAATAAATAAAAATGCAAAAAAGAAAATAAAATGGGCCAAGGTGTGAATAGCCAACAAGGGGGGTCAGAAGTGAAAAAAACATAAGGCCCAAGGGGATAAGGCCCAGTATTGCCAAAAAAGTCAGAATATGTGAAAAATATTTAAAAAAATCCAAAAGGGTATCATTGGGGCTCGAACCCAGGTCCCTATAGTCACAGACGCGCGCTTCTACCACAGGGGTGGCTATACATCCGTTTATATAAACAAAACAACAAATATATGATAGAAATCAAGTCCATGGCCTGAACTTCATCTTCAACCTCACACCCAGCCAGAGTACCTGCATCTTGTTCATCTCTCATCCATTTGCAAAAATGTAAACATGAATCTTGTAGCAAATTTCCTCACGATTTCAGAAATGCAAAGCAATAAAATTATAGATTAAAGACAAGCATGCATTTTAATGGCCCTAATCTGAACCCTAAAAATTTCAGAAGCTTCAATCTTAAAATTATCTAAGCTCAAGCAATATAAATGAACACTATGGACATGGTTAGCTTCATGGCAATGATATCTACATTTTTTATTCACAAATAAACCATTAATGATGCTTGTATGAAACGTTCAAAGTTGAGATAACTTACCTTGCAAGAGGGTACCATGTTTTGAGTTTGAGTAGCTTTTAGTGACTTCCAATGATTGGATTAACTTCCTCAAGTTCCCAGGAAGCTAATGTGATGCTTAGCTTGAGCTGAAAGTACATAAGGAGTTCTGGAGAATTCAAGGTGCAAGGTGCTATTTTTAAAAATGGTGGATGATGATGGAGGTGTTACAGTGGTGTTGCAGGTGTTGGAATTGTTTGTGTATGTTATTTAGAAGCTTTTGAAAGTAAAAGGCCAAAAAAGGCACGAGCAAATTTGGAGATTGGATTCAAAACTCAGAAATGACAAGTTTTGAGGTGTTTTTGGTGATTTTGTGTTCTTGGTGTTTTCAGGGCTCAAGCATGCGTGGGATTTGTGGCAAATAACTTGTGTATGTATAAGAAAAAGGTCTTGAGTGCTTTGGAGAGTCATAAGTACAATTTACAAGTTAATTGCTATGTTACTTGATTTTCAAGAAAAGTGGGAAAACAAGTTTCAAGAGGAAGTATAAGCATGGGCTGAGTTATTGTAAGTGTCTAGATAAACTTCTCTTGAGTTATGGGACTTGTATCATCAGAAGAAAACAAGTGCAAGACTCAAGAACAAGTTTTATGCAAAAAGCTACTTTATCAAAATGGCATTGTGCACTTTCTTCCCAAAATGGATATAAAGCATGGCCTTGCATTAAATGCTTGAATTGAGACCTCTAACAGCTGTGCAAGAAATTAATTATGGAGTGCCTAACAAGTTTGAGTCCTGCAAAGTAGAGGTTATGCAGCATAAGTTTGAATTTTGAATCTTGTTCATCACAAAATGACTTGTAATTCAAGTGTGAAAACCCTAACTTCATCTCTTCGATTCTCCCTACTAAAAAATGATCTCAAGGAGTTCTTGGACATTTTAGAAATCTTGTAATATGGTATACAACCCCTCTTTGAATAAATTTTAAAAATTCCCCTTGTAACTATATGAAAAAGTGCCATGAAGTTAGGTCAAAATCCTGACCAAATTAGGGCAAAATTTCACTAAGTGTTTTGTTTCATGACCATGTATTCCTAAAATTATAACTTGAGATCCAAGCACTTTTTGAAGGAGTTGTGTAAAAGAATTGTTTTATATTTCATGGAGATATACAACTTTCATGTTGAAAGTTTCTCTTGAGTCATCTTGCATCATGGTGCAAATTTTGCTCAAAGTTGTGAAAAAAATACGAAATTTCCAACACTTAGAAAAATTTCTAAGTTTAGAAGTTTTAACTTTTCAAAATGAAATCTTGAAATTTTAATTTCTTGATGAATAAGTTTCATATTTCTACATGCTTTAATGAATTGTGATCTTTGACATTTGGTTTTGACTAAAAAGTCAAAGTTTAACTTTTCAGTATACAGTTGACTTTTGATCAGTTGACTGAAAATTCATCTGTCAATCCATTGGACTTGAGCAATGTTTTGAGCTATGTCATTAGGTAAAAATGATGCAGTTGGACTCTTGAGATCATGCCTTAAACCAATTGATCATTTAGTAGGTTAAAAAATCAAAAATTGCCCTTTCTAGTCAAAACCCTAATTTTGACCATTTTGCCCTTTTGAAGATTTGATCAAATTTCTTGAGGAATTGTGGTCTAAACTTTATCAAATGATACATATGTGTTTAAAATGTTGATGTGGATAAAAAATTATGAATTTTGACTGTAAATTGGCCACATTTGACTTTTTCCCCAATATAACTGATTTTTAGGTCAACTGCTCAATTGACTGAGCAAAAGTGTTATCCAAAGCTTGAAACTTGACATGAGTAATATTGAGGGTCCATAATGATCTATGAAAGTCACATGGGGCATTGGAAGTTCAAATATACTTGTGCAAACTCAAACCCTAATTTTGGTCATCAATGTTTAAGGAGGTGTGTTGAGCTGATCAACCCTAGTGCAGTCTTGAGCCAAAGGAGATCTTGTGAGAAAATTCTTGATAAATGATAGGGAAAATTTTGGGGTACAACACCATCCATCGGAAAAATATCTCAATAACGAACTAACCCCAATAATAACGAGACTACCATTCATTGGAGTAACAAATCTCAGCAATGAACTACCTTCCATAATGACAAGGCCATTCATTGGAGTAACAAATCTCAACAACAAAATACTTCCATAATGACAAGGCTATCATTAATTGGAGTAACAAATCTCAGCAACTAACTACCTTCCATAATGACAAAGCTACCATTCATTGGAGTAATAAATCTCAACAACAAACTACCTTCCATAATGACAATGCTACAATTCATTGGAGTAACAAATCTCAACAACAAACTACCTTCCATAATGACAAGGCTACCATTTATTGGAGTAACAAATCTCAGCAATGAACTACTTCCATAATGACAAGGCTACCATTCATTGGCGTAATAAATCTTAATCTTCTCTGGGAACTGACAGACTTTCTGGGGAAGTACAGGTTGCTCAAAAAGAGACCTGCCACTTGCCGTTATGAGAAGGAATTCCAATAATGATTTCCTAGGGAAAGAAATTGTACTTCATGGGGAAATGTAAATATATTCCTGATGAGGAGATAAAGTCTTCTTGTGACAAAATAAATGCACATTCTCAAACCAGGGCTCAAAACTTGAAGAAACCAAAATAATAATGTTGCTAGGGACCACAAATTCAAACCAGAACAAAAACGAAATGAAACAGTCAACCAAAATAAAACTTCATGAGAAATAAACTCAAGAGGGAATCACGTTTTACCCATACAAAGGGCTGGACAAGGAGGCTGAAGCAAAAATCTTTCACGAGGGATAACTCAATGGGGGAATTGAAAGGATATACACTTTCTGCTTAAGGTTGACACTCTATTGGAGAGAGGATAACATAACTCTATAAAACAGGGTAATATGCCAACAAAATATGCAAAGGAGCAATGATTTGCTAAATTCAGCTAATGCATGATGTATTTATGAATATATGAATGTTATCATGTATATACTGACAAAACAGACATATAACACTGGGGATAACCAAACAAATCCAACTTGGGTAAAGTCAATACTCGGCTAAATCACATCCAAGATGAAAATTTCATAAGAAAGTAAGCACCAACTAAGGAAACAGATTCCTATTTCACGACTTAAATCATAATACGAAAATAATCAAATCATAACAGTAAATCAGTACAGATACAGGGATATAACATCCTCCTCCAGGCTTCACCGGGGAATATCACCCAGACTTCAACGGGGAAAACAAATGTTTCTAGGTCTGTATTTCTACGGGGGATTAGAATACTGATTTCAATAAGGTAGGATAAAAACCACATCGTCGAGATATCAACTGAAGATTTCATACTGAATTTATTGGGGAGGGTAACACTACATCGTCGAGAGATGCCCAAAATACATTTTTCAATATTGAGAGTGAGTATTGCACCAACTTCTCTGGGGAGAAATTATGGAACCTCATGGGGATAACAATTTTCAGAAAGACATGTTATCTCAATCTTAATTGGGGATTTAAGAAATTCAAACATTATAGCAAGAAATCGAATTTATGGGGATTTTAAATCAAACCCATCAATTGGCGGGAGAAAACCCAAAAAATTGACAACTGTTTCAACACTTCTTAGAGAAGATATTTCCCTTGTCTGGTTGCTTGGGAAACAAATAAAAACAATAATGCTAACACTACAAAGGGCGATGTTTTGCAAATGATTCCATTTCACCATATAAAGGGGAAGAGACTTTCGTCATGTGAGTGAAGAACTTATTGGGGAATCTGGGATAGAGACTTCATACCATGCAAACCCGAAATCAAAATGAACCAAGACTTGATTGGGAAAACAGGGATCACAAACCCAACACCACACCATACATCAATTGGTAACATCTTTAAATATCTGAGAAGCACGAGAAGATCGTACGCATACCAACAAAAGTGACATGGGATAGCTTTCATGGAGAATACATCCAAAATTTAAGAGTTCGTCCATCCTTGGGCTCACTATTTTTGTTCTACCTGAGTCACAAAATCTAAAGAAAAAAGTAATTTGCAAATTCTTTTCAAAAAACAATTTTTGTTATTTAATTCGTTTTCTTTGAAAATTACTATCAATAATAAATAAAGTCTTTGTAAGCTGAGTAAAATAAGAATTGCAAAGAATTGGATAAAAGCTCAAACTTTATTAATAGGATGGTAGTCCGCGAATGGTGAGACTCCATAGATGATTACAAAGTTTGGAAAATGGTAATATGTATTAGGAAAGATACATTGAAATACAATGACCATTATTCTCCCTAATAACTTTGAATTCCTGGTCTGCGACTTCGGTTGAAGAATGGTGAGAGTCCAAGAAGATAATGATCTAGTCTTGTCTGGTGCAGTTACTTGCCAAGAAATCCCTACCTTTTGCCTAGATTTCCCTTGCGGGTTTTCAACCTAGTGGGAAAATTTATTCTGTTTATGTATCTAATTTTTTCCTAGACTGCCCTTTCGGGTTTTCAGCCTATCGAGACGCTCCTTTTTTCCTAAGCCGCCCTTTCGGGTTTTCGACTTAGCGATCTGTTCTTTTATTTCTTTCGGTGAAGTATTTCTTGACTGCATCAGCATTCACGGGACGTGGGAACTCCTATCTAGCCATAGTTTCAAGAATCAATGCACCGCCAGAGAAGGATTTCTTGACAACATATGGGCCTTCAAAATTGGGAGTCCACTTTCCCCTAGAAACAACATTAAAAGACATGATCTTCCTGAGCACGAGGTCGCCTTCTCTGAATTCATGAGGTTTGACCTTCTTATCTAAAGCTTTCTTCATTCTTTTCTAGTATAACTGACCATGACACAAGGCCATCATTCTCTTCTCTTCAATCAAATTCAACTGGTCAAATCTGTTCTGGACCCATTCAGCCTCTGAAAACTTGGTTTCCATTATCACGCGTAAAGAGGGAATCTCAACCTCAATGGGGAGAACTGCTTCCATGTCATACACAAGAGAGAATAGGGTTGACCCTGTTGAAGTGCGAACATATTCTAGATACTCATATAGAGTGAAAAGGGAGCATCTCATTCCAATCTTTATAAGTAACAACCATCTTCTAAATGATCTTCTTGATGTTCTTATTAGTAGCTTCAACGGCCCCATTCATCTTTGGCCTATAGGGAGATGAATTATGGTGGACAATCTTGAATTCTTTGAAAAGTTCCATCATCATCTTATTATTCAGATTTGAGTCGTTTCTGGTGATAATCTCGCTTGGCACACCATACTGACATATGAGATTGTTCTTGATAAAGCGTACTACCACCTTCTTAGTAACATTAGCATATGAAGTTGCTTCCACCCATTTGGTGAAGTAGCCAATTGCCTCTAAAATGAAACGATGTCCATTCGTCGACTTTGGTTTAATCCTTCCAATCATGTCACTACCCCACATAGAGAAAGGCCACAGGGAAGAAATAACATTGAGAAGTGTCGGAGGCACATGAATTTTGTCAGCATAAATATGGCATTTATGGCACTTATTTGCAAATTTCTAACAATCAGATTCCATTGTCAGCCAATAATAACTTTCCCTAAGCATCTTCTTTGCCATTGTTGCAACTGGATTTAAAATCATAGTCGTCACTACTAGTTTTTATCCTGAGGAAGGGCATCTAATAGGAAACCCTAATTCACAAAATAGAGATTCTAAGTTTCGGACTTGTTTAGACGAAAGGAAGATGTTAGGAACCTTTCATCTACCTTATTCTTAAGGATACCAGGTTTTAAGGGTTTTAGAATTAACAGTTAAGTACAAAGGGGTTTTAATTTTTAATATGGGAACTCGCCACGATTTTAATCGTATGCCTACGTATCCTCTTATGAGGAATCAAAGTCCCAATTCGTAGTTCGTATGGGTTTGTGTTTTTTAGGGGTTGCAAAAGTATTTTGAATTGTCTCGCATTTTGATCGGGTGTAGAGATAGCAGAAGTTTGGACTAAATGCCCGATTAGTCAAAATATATTTGGAATCCTTTAGAAAAAATTGTTTGTTTAGATTAGTTTATTGTGAAAAGGACGATTTGATATTTGTTGAGTATATTTTAATTATATTAATTATGAAAAGCTCTTAATTAATGCATGATTAAATTATTTAATGCAATATAATAGTAAAAAATATATACATGATTTCTTGAAGAAAATAATTAGTTAAATGATAATAATATAAAAATCAAGTAATAATAATAATTTATAAAATATAATACAAAGAAAGAAATAAAAAATAGTGAGAAAAATAATAATAAAAATTAGAAAATTAAATAATTTCAGGGGGGTGTATTTTGAGTTAGGCAGTAAAAAGGTGGGGGTGCAGATAAGGAGGGCCTGAATTCAGATATTGAATTCAAGCCCAATTGGCCTGGGGGTGCATTTTTGTAACTGGCAAGCAAAAATGGGGTACGTTGAAGGAACTGAGCCCAAGTTTAGATATTGAACTGGGACCAGAGGTAGGGGCGAGTTGGCTTGCGTTGGTTGAGTAATTGTGAAAAGGGTGGTGTAAAAACAAATGGGCTTGGGCCATTACGTGATTTTGAGAGGCCAGGGTGTTTGTATGTATGAGGGCGTACGAGTTTTACGGTGGACTTGGCCTTACGACCGTCCGATACATATCAAATGGAAAAAAATTGAGGGTGCACAACTATTATTGTATACGCGCACTTATAGGATCATAAAAATTGTTTTGCATTTTTGTATTTCATTTCTTCCGCTTACAACCTTCCATCTTTCTCTCTTCTTCCCTACCCCTTTCTTCTTCCCTAAACCCTAAAATCCAACCTCCCTGCAGCGGTGTGTCATCTCAACCAAATCCTTTCCCTTCTATCATAATCCAACCCGTAACCCGTAAACAATAACAGAACAAAAAGAGAAAAGCTGAGTTATTACCCCTTTGTGTTTCTTTATTTTGACTTTGAGCTAGGTATTGCTTGACACTGATCTTCCTCCATATTTCTTGTTTGCAGGTCTCAATGAATGCTTCGAAAATGGAATAACAACGGCGGGGTGTTGAGGCTGTCAGCGGCGGTTTAGGTTTCAGATGTTGAAACACTAATCGCTTTCCTCCTTCATCTTCAACAAATTGGATCAATATCTATTTTTCTCCTTCGTGTCGTCTCCGAAAATTCTTCTAATCTCTCAATCATTCCCCCATTTCTATATTTTTGATTTTAGTATTTACAGAGCTAGGGTTTGTAGAAATTTAGGGATGCTGTTACGAACTATTAGGGCTTAGATTTAGGGATTGAATTTTGTAATTGATTTTGTTTGATTCGGTTTTGTACATTTTCTGAGATTTGATTTGGTAATAGAGATTCTGTATATTTTAGATATGTTTTGTAATAATATTTTTGGACTTTGAATTGGATAATATTGCTTTGATTTTGAACTATAACTTACAAGATTTGACTTAGTTAATCCTTTAGATTCGAACAGTATCTGTTAATCAATTGAAACGTGCGTATGTTCTGGCTTGATTGAAACAATGATTGTTAATAAATTGGGCTTGCATTATCCTTTCAGTCCAGCTTGTGCCTTAGCGAACTTGGGCCTCATATTTCCCACTTACGAAGCATTTTTTTTATTGCAAACAAAATTTATTAGACGGTACTGGGTCTAACAGTTTTGATATAAACAAACTTTTTGTAAACATTAAATTTATATTTACAAAAAACTTGTAATAACTAATTATGTAAAATATTTAATAAAATAATAAAATATTTTAATAATTAAATCTCTTAATATCTTGTAAAAGATCTTTCTTCTAAACTCATTATAATAACAGAAAATGCTTTATAATAAATCTTTTTTTCTAAAATAAAACAACAATAATAAAAATGACAAATGGGCTAGTTTTGATAACCTTAATGGGCTTGCAACTTCTAATCTTACCCCCACCTTTTGCTATTCAATTACAAAAACGAAAATGGGCCAACTAAATCCTAATGGGCTTTTGATTGAAATTTCGCCCCCTTTCTTTACTAAAACAGACAAAGCATACTTAATTGGGCCTTATATAATTAAGGACTTAATTTCCCTTTTGCACCTGCTTCCAATATTCGAATCTCATGGGCCAATGGCCAACACGCTTTGCAAATGGGCCTATGGGTATATGGGTCTTTCTGATTTAGAAATCCCCACTCTCTTGAATTAAGACACACCCCTCTTTTGACCTAGATTCTTAAAAATTGGCCATCAGATATTAATGGACCATCCTTAATCAAAACATTTCTCTTCCATTTTTAATCTTAAAAATATGATCATAAAGGTAGGGTAAATTTGGGGTACGACAGCTACCCCTATTCAATTATCTTCCGATTGAATAGCGCGAGGAAACATAGGTCTTGTGCGTTCTAATTGGAAGTTTATTGAATACCTGGAATACCCCTGTTGTACCCCAAAATTTCCCCTCCCATTTTTCATTCAAGATACTATCCTAGGGTTTCTCAAATACTCAATTTGGCTCAAAAGTTGATCAAACAGATTCTCTTCCTAGGCAGTAAATCAACAATTAGGGTTTTGCATTTTCTCATAGAAAACTGAGTCTTCAAGTTTTCAAATGGTTATCATAGGTCTCCATGTCTCCTCAAGGTTGTTTAAGCCGGTTTTCAAACCTCGCATTGCAAGTTTGCTCAATCAATGGTCCAGATAACTGAAAACGACTACATTGATCCAAAAATCGACCTTTTGCGAGAACAAGTTCAAACGATTGTAACTTCTTCATTATTCGATATTTTTGAGCGGTTCTTCTTGCGTATGATTCTCCTTGATGTCATCTCCAATTTCTCTTCACAAATCAAGAGCTGATTACGCGTAGAAAATCACCAAAATTCGAATGCGTTAGAAGTCGCATCATGGAATTTGACCTAATTTTAAATAACAATTGTCCGATTTCTAACAATTGTTATTTTTTCAAATTACAAGAACTTAAGACGATTATTTCTTTATATGGTCATAAGTGATATCGCTCACGAGTTTATCTTCAAAGATTAACAAAAAATTGTGTTTGGAAGACTTTAAAATTATCAGACCGTCGCAAGTCATTTGATTATTTTGAATGTTCTTAACCACAGTTTGTTGAAAGATTGACAGATGTTCTCAGAACGTGTTTTGTTTGGCAATGAAGTTCCATTTTTAATCGAGCGTGGCATGTGAGTCCTTTTTGAATGCAAATTTGAATTGGATACGATTTAAAGATTAATATTTTCATTTAAAACACAACCGTGATTTTGGATTCAATTAGTCAAGTGGAATTGAGTTCTTAAGCATTTATTTTGTTTAAGAATTTGATTGGAATACAAGGTACATGATTTATCTGATCATTTTGTGATTGCTTGAAGTACAAGTTACCAAACCAAGATTTTTTATCCAAAGTATTCAATTGAGGATTGCAAGTTTTGTACAATAAATTCCATCACACCAAATTTTATTCAAGGGCTTTGTGTTTATATATTACAAATGAAATAAATTACAAGATTTTTTGTTTGTTTTTGTCTACAAAGAATCACAACTTTTATTTACAAAGAAAGAAGTTTTGTTTAAATTTCTTCAAGTCTTCCTTGCCTCATCTTCAAGCCATCCAATCCTCGCTTGCCATCCACGCCTCATGTTCATGAAATAAAGAAAAGAAGTTAGCAAGAGTTCAAGCAAAGGTTATTTGTTAGAAGACTTTTTTCATCATGAGGGTTTGTATTTGGAATCAGACTAGAAGGTTTTTGTTCTTAATCATAGTCTATCTCCTACTTTTGAAAATCACAAAAATTTGATCTCTTTGGTTCACAAAAGGGAAAAAAGAATTTACAAACAGTTTCATGGCAGAAAGAGCATCAAAAGAGTCCCAATTGGCAGCACAAGAAGCAACAGCCTAGAGCAACATATACAGACAAACCATAACAAAGCAAGGCTTCCAAATAGCAGCTAATAGAACAACAACTAAACTGTCCAAAATAACACAAAAAGTAGCACATGTACAAAGCTGCAACAAGTAAATAAGGCAGCATCAACACAAAACAAACCAAACTGCAGCAGAAAAGCAGAACCAGGCTGCAAACAAAGCAAACTACCCAAATGTTGCCAAATACAACAGCCCAAACAAAAGCCACAGCAGAATAAACATTGCAAAAGCAAAGTCAAATTGCAATAAACAAAAACTGTAAACAGCAGGCAGCAACAGCACATGTATAAGGCAGCAACAAGTAAAATAATGCAAGCTAACCATCAAATGGATAAAACCCTAAACATCATCATTTTCCTTAAAATCATACAAACCCTTCAGAATTTCAATAAGTAAACAAAATTGTTTATTTTCATTAAAAGAGGAAAGAGGAAAGAAATCACCTAGCAACAGTCCAAAGCCTTATATTAAAACAGCCAAAATACGCCCTGCAAAAACTCTGCTACAAAAACAATCCAAAACATATGCAAATATTACCAAGAACAGTCAAAACAACAACAACCTGTTTCCTTATTTTTCTGCTGTCCAAACCTATTAACAAAACAGTCCTAACTTGCACAAACATAGCAAAAACAAAAGCTATACAAGAAAGGCCACAGAACAGTTAAAAAGGTGATTCAAAACTCAATTCCTTTTCCCCCTAAAACATTATCCTCTTGGTTGTTATAAACACACAGATACAGGGAGAATAAGGGGACCGAATACCAGCATCACAAGAGGATAAAAAAATCCCTATTTTCTGTCCATCATTTTCAGTAAACCAAACCCACCAGAAAACATAATCCCAACATACCAGAAAACATAAACCCAACTAACACAGTAAATTCCAAAGACAATCCCCACAAAAAAATTTCAACATCCAACTGTTTACCTTCTTCACACAATCCAATTTCTTCCTCAATCTTCACCATCCACATACCTTGCAATAACGATGCACATAACACACTCGCAGAAATAGACACAACAACAAAACAATAGAACAAAAAGCAAAAGCAGAAACCAAGACATCAAACCGGCAAGCTGATTTCACCTCACCATTATATTCCTTCCTTGCATCACCCCTGTCACGCAACCAAACACCATCACCCACTTCATTTCTCCATTCCAGCAAGCTCAAACAACTAGTCTCTAACAATCAGAAACAGAAGAAATTAGAAAAAATAAAGAAGCATAAGCAGAAAGATACTTGAAGAAGGAGAAAGAGCGAAAATACCTGAAAGATTTTTGTCTTCTCAACATCATCCTTTGATCTGAAGAACCGCTGGTGATACTCCGGTCAGTAAGCCATCATTCTCCCTCTCTTTGTTCGTTTTTCTTTTCTCTCATATTGCATGAAGGTTTGAACATCACTAAGGCATATCTTGTGAAATGAAATTCTTCATCAGAAGCATTTAATCAAACTTCGCATCAGCTTAGGTTTTCCGGTAGGATTAGACAAAGGACGAATTAGGGAGAGTGAGGTACAGAACCGGTAAAGCAAAGAACATGAGAGATATGGCATTCATCGGAACCTAGCGAAAGAGCGATCGAGAGAGATGAAGAGCTTTAAGCATGGAGAAGAACAGAGATATGATATTAGGGTTGGGGATTTTGCGATTGTGAAGAGGCTGCCTCTGTTTCAGATTAGGGTTCGAAAACTCCTTTGCTGGCTTAATGGATCCGGGTTTGGGCTTAAGTTTTTAGCCCAACCCATGTCTTAAGTATTAGTTCTTATAGTTTTTTGTTTGATTGAATAAACGAATGAAGCTGAATGGTGTAATGGTTAGGGCGTTGGAATGCAAGCTTGTTGTCTCGGGTTCGAGACCCCCGGGGAACATTTTCATTTTCATTTTTCTTCATTTCTGTTTTTGCGTTATTGGACCAAACAATTCCTGTTGGGCTATACCCCAAGCCCAATGCCTTTTTTTTCCAGCCTCACCCCCCTAATTTTCTATTTGACACCCTTTTCTTGTAATAAAATTGATTTACATTTAGTTTAGCTTAAATATAGTTTTAGTAAATTTTAATTAAGTTTAGGTTTAACTTAATATTTTTAGAATTTCTTTTTTAAATTATTTTATTTACTTAATTTTATAATTAATCTAAGTACTTAGAATTTTAAGTTAGTTTAGAATTTATTTTAGATTTAATTCTAATTCAATTAAATAGGAATGTACAATTTCAAAATTAATTTGTTTTCTCAATTAGTTTAGGACTTTGTAAATTATTTTACAAACTAATTTTTGTATATTAAGTTTTATTTCGTTCATTTAATTTCTAAATAACAAAAACTTTAAAAAGAAAAAAGTACATGTATTTTGATTTAATTCTTTAGTTAATTGATAGAATAGGTTTTCCTATTTTTCTTTTCAAACTTTTCCAATAAATAACAAGGATTTTACTTCCATACTTTGTTAATTAATTTTTATTTCCTAGACTGTTATAACTTTAATTAATCGCTCAAATTTGATTTGGTTGTATTGTTTGCTATTTGGACTTTTAATCGCATTCGACTCATCCCCATTTGTAAAAATTGTACCCCCATTCCCGAAAGCTCTGTAATAGCATAGAATTTATACTTCCGCAATTTACTGTTTCCTTTATACTGTATAGTAATTAGGCGTGCATGGCAAGATTCAAAATCAATCACTAGATAACCTAATCAAAAACAAAATTAACTTGAAACGAACACACTTTTTCACACGCGCACCTCTAGGGTAACCTCGCTCGTTGCCTCGAAAATACAGTCATGTCCCTCGAATATGGGACGCTTTAGAAAACACCCTTCAATAAAAAAGATCGTAGTCCCTCGATGACCCTCGATGTTGCCTTCGGTAAAACGATCTAGTCCCTTACGAAAATTACTAAAAGCGTCTCATAAGTTGCTTTCAATGACTGTACGATTGACCCGTTCCTGTCCCTTCACATCCAACGATGGGGCTTCTTACCAAATCAATGGTAAGATAGCAACATCTAGAGGAAGAAAAGAACATTTAAGACCTTTCGAGTAGGTAGATTCGCTCCTAGTTACTCGCTTGCTCACGACAAAAACATTTTTACACCGACACTTTTATCTCAAAACATTTCCAAAAAGACCAAACATTTTTGTATACATTCTTATAGAGACGAGAACCATTGCAAAAACATATTTTCAAAAACACATTCCACAAACACATCTTTGAACTATTTTTCGAAACAAAACTTTATACGTGTTCTTATAGAAACGAGAACCATTACAAAGACATTTTCAAAATATTTTCAAAGCCCACACCACAAGCACATTGTCAAGCAAAAGAAAGTGATCTAGCAAGTAACTAAGAGCCCGTAGATAACTACGGATGAAAAGGGTGCTAATACCTTCCCTTTTTATAATCTACCCTCCGAACCCGAGAAATAATCTCGAAAGGTCTTTCCTGTGCTTTTTTACCTTCCTTTTTGGATAAAAGAAAAGTAGATGGCGACTCTTACTATCCGCACAAATGCGATCAAACACAAAACGACCCGAGTCAGTTCTCCCGCCGTATCACAACCCCGAAATTTATCCGTCAAACCTTAGGTTACGCTGATATAGCCTACCCTTAAGGGTCTTTAAGGAAATAGGCAAAGTTGATGATATATTGCTTACCAGGATTTGACGACGAGGTAGATGATTTAGAGCTTCAGAGAACAATATAATACATCCTGTTTTGATTTTGCTTATTCACCCATTTGGGGGATGAATAAAACAACACTTGGTAACGCCTGGCTGCTTGGAGACTGAGGCAATGGGTTATGTTTGCGAATCGCTGCGTGGAGTCCTAGGTGACGAGCTAAATTTGGGTTTCGAACATCACTACATGGAGTCTTAAGGAATGGTTTATGTCACAAAATAAGGAAATACAATGCTGCATGGAGTCTTAGGAAACGGGTTAGGTTTGTGAATCATTGCGTGGAGTCTTAGGCGATGGGATAAATTTGGATTTCAAACACTGCAGCATGGAGTCTTAGTAAATGATCTATGTTGGGAGTGTCACACATTACTGCATGGAGACTTAGGTAATGGATGAAGAGAGGGAAACACACCGCCGTGTGGAGTCTTAGGCAATGGGTCATGTTACACTACTGCATGGAGCCTTAGGCAATGAACTAAGTTTTCCATATTATTGCCTAGGGTCTTAGGTAATGGGTAAGGAGAGGAAAGTACATCATTGTGTGGAGCCTTAGGAAATGTACCGAGCTTCGTACATTACTGCATGGAATCTTAGGTAATAAACTACATGGTAGAGAGAAACATCACTGCATGGAGTCTTAGGTGATGAGTCTTATTTGGCTTTCGAACACCGTGGCATGGAGTCTTAGGCAATGTACTGGGTTTCACACACACTACTATATGGAGTCTTAGGTAATGAGCTATGTTGTAGAGAACACATCAATGCATGGAGTCTTAGGTGATGGCTTGCATTTTGAAAAAGAAGTGTATTTTGATGATTAACCCTTAGATAGCTGAATCGAGGGTGGGATTGTTCATTTGCTGGTTATCGGTTTTTGAATAAGGTGAAAAATAAATTGATAGGGTCGAGAGATAATAAGCTTGCCCGATGTATGTCATGTATGACGTATGTGTATGATGTCTTAGATTGATATGGAACCCTGGTGTATGTGTATTGGGTGTCTGTGTATGAAAATGTTCAAAATGTATGTATGCTTTAGAATGTTATGAAGATGTTTCCGACATTCTCTCCTTTAAACCATTGGTTTTGAGTTACCAATTCCATGGCATTTTATGTTGCATTATCGTTGTATCTTTGAATTGATTTGAACATGGTGAAAAGTGTTAGTTAGATTTTGATTTTTTTTGCATCATAGGTGTAGACATGTGTATGGATGTAGACTTTTGTGTTGTAAGTGTAGGCGTAGGTGTAGACATGTGTATGGATGCAGACGTGGGTTTTCTTTTTGATGTTTTTCTTACCAAAATTCTTTTTCGATGTTTTATCAAATGTTTTTATTTGTCAAATCCCCCAAAATAATTTCAACACAGTATTCACAAGCAATAAGTGTAGTTTTTGTAAACAAGTCATAAAAAGGAAAAACACAATTTGAAAGATGAAAGGTAAAAGTAATTGTTTTATTTATATGCCTCTGAATAGGCGAGAGTACAAGATGTAATTCCTTGGAAGAGGTAATTACAAAAAGTTTTTAAAACTATAAATGGCAATGAAAATGATAATTGCTACTGCTGTTCCCCAATGTCCTTTTAATGGCTCCTGTCTCTTTTGCTTCTGATTTGTATGTCTTAGATCCATCTCTCCCTCCGTGGTTCATAGTCTTAGTTCTTACATTGCAGTCTTTTTGTTCTTTATTTCTTTTGCATGAAATCCATAATTTTTTCCTAGACCGCTGTTATACCCCAAAATTTGCCCTCCCATATTCCTCAAGAAATTGCCAAGCCAAGTCACAAAATTCCCCAAGGGTTGTGCAGGTCAACTGTCTCCTATACAGTCAAAACTAGGGTTTGTGTGCTGATCAAGAAAATGGAGTGTTCAAAGGCCCAATCAAGTCTCATGTGCTTACAAACATGGTCAAGCATCCTCATATCAAGTTTCAAAGCATTCAGCTCAAAATTGCACAGTCAAAACCCTAAATTGCACTACAGTCAACTGTAGGGGCAAAATGGTCATTTGGCAGTCAAAAGTTCAAATTTTTGGTCAACATATCATTTTGAAGCCACAAACATCATTTGATCAATGCTTGATCATGATTCTCAAAATTTGGCTCAGAAATCATCAAAGATGCAAAAGTTGCTATATTTGGACAGCTGAAAAAGTCAACTGAAATTGACCAGGGCATAACTTTCACATGGATTATCAGAAAAATCCCATCCAAAGCTCATTTTGAAGAGAAAGACATTTCCTACAACTCATCTTCATACTTCAAGTCCAAGAAATGCTCTCACAAAAAGTTATCAATTTCAACATTATAGGTCATTTTCAAAAGTCAACAAAAAGGGACTTTAAGTCAAAGACCATAACTTGAGATTGGTGAATCAAAATGACATGGGACCAAAGGCATTGGTTAAAGGACTCAAAGACCTTTCCAAAATGTCCAAGAACATGTGAAAAGCTTAAAAATTGAGCAAGTTATGCCTTGTAGAAGTTGGGAAATTTTTGTGAAATGGCAAAAGTCAACTATCCTTGAAACTCCAATTTTTGACAAAAGGGCCCACTTTCTTCCACTTGATTCATCCTTGTCATGCCACACACGTGTCCCATGATTAATTTCAAGACCAAATATTGATTTTTCTATTTTATTTAATTTTTGATAATTTAATTCATTTTAAATCTTTAAAAATTCAAATAAAATTCAAAAACCAATGGAATAGTGTCATTTGAATTTGGACAACTTCCATATATCATGGGCCAACTCAAAAACTCAGACTAGGGTTAAAATGCACACTAAGTCTTGGTCTTGGCTTAAAAGAAGGAAAAATTTGTTAATGGAAAAACCCTAGGACTAATTCTTTCATAAGCATGAATCTAGGTCAGCTAGCAAGCTAATTCTCTTCCATCATAAGCACCAAGTCAAACCCTAACTAGAACACACCATATGCTGCGCTGAAAAGCCTATTGAAAACTTGAAAATTGAGTCATATAACAAAAATCTGAAATCAAGGTTGGAGGAAGTTTTGAGCCTTAATACTGATTCCAATAGTTTCCTGGACCATTTCTGAACAGATCCCAACTCCAAACATCTTTCAAAACTCCAGGAATTGGTAGGGAGAACTCAAACCGTGTCACATAATTTTTGAGATTGCATATCACAATTCATACGTCCTTTTGCATTTTTATTGACGAATTCTTGTTCCTTACAAAGTTTCTAAGCTATCCATTGTGTTTAATTGCATTTTTGTTGATCATACGCGAATCTACCATGTCCATATTTTAGGGTTTTCAGGTTTTGATTTTAGGGCTTTTACAATACTGTAAAATCAGCCTTCCAGACCATGATAGTCATACTCAGCAAATCTAGACGAAGATGAAGCATTAGTCGCGACAAATTTATGAACCACACAGGCCTAATCGCTATTTTTTCAAAAGCTGCCTAATGAAACGCGTAAGAAACCGTTGCCTATTTGTTTTATGTTACAGGGACGGGGAGGAAGAAGAAGGCGTGTCAAGCAATGATTAGTCCATTTAAATTTTCGCGCTGGAAATCCATTCACCAACGCTTTTGCTTTATGTTATTTGCATATTAATTAATAACCAAAATGCGCTGAGTGCCCCAGTGGTGAGGTTAGTGGGTGTTGACCTTCATGACCTGGGTTCAAGTCCCAGGTCTACACAATTTCCACGTTATTTTTCTATTCAAGTTCCTGTGCAGGTTTCTCATTAAGGCGCACCATGTTCCGCCATCACCCAAACGTCCACGTATCCCCTGAAGATGGAATCAATGGCATGGATCTGAAGAACACGTAAACTCCAGTCAATGTGCTGGCACCCAAACTGAAAAGTCAAACAAGATCCAAAGGCTTGCTGGGCCAACATTCCAGGCCTATACCTCCAATCTGGGGCTACACCCCACCCTGGTTTGCCTTCATTTATTTACTTTATTTTATTTTTTATTCTTGTTTTAATTATTATTTTCATTTTAATTGTTGTTTAAATTAATTAATTGTTTTTTTTACAAAATATAAAAACTTAATTAAAAATCAGAAAAGACCAAAAAAATAATAAATATTTATATTATAATTATTTTCATAAATAAATGCTATATAAATTATTTAGTTTAATTAGGTTTTTAACTTTAATTCTCTTTCATAATAAAAATCCAAAAATATTAGAATTAGGTTAATTGATAAATTTTATATCTTTTTAATTTTTCCTTTTTTATCATAATACTATTATTTATTTATTTTCATATTTACATTGTACATAAATATAATTTAGATTTAAATTAGGTTAAAACTCAATCTTTTTCACAATAAACTTAAAAAACATTAGAACTAGGGTTTAGCATTTTATTTTTAATTCCAATAAATTCTTTTTTTTCTTTTAAATCTTAAAAACACAAAAATACCAAAAACATTTAATACTTTCATTTTAATTCTTCATTAATTTTAATCTTTTGCAAAAAGGGTCCAACGCCCTAGTTTCGTTTTTAATTCCTTTATTTCGCACATTTATTTTATGTCGTTTAAATAATGATGTACATGCCCCAAAGCCTTGTAACTTTATTTCTCGCACTTTTATTTTATTGCTCCTTTACTTTCAGTCAAATCGGGTTCGGTTTATTTTGGCGATGTGGACCCGCGCCATTTGTAATAGTTTAGATTTATTTTCTCGCAAGTATATAACTGTTAACAAAAAGCATGAAAGAATGTATGGCCCTAATTAAAATCAAGCGTAGAACACAACAAACATGACAAGACAAATAATTGAAACATGACACACAATTCGCACACACCACCCCTAGGGTACGCCTCACTGTTGCCTTTCGAAAGGTGATCGTCGAGTAGAGGATGTCTTAGTAAGTCCTCATGATCCGGGAACCTGGCATGAGGGTAGCTTCTAAGGTGTCTTCCCATTGCTCCGGTGATCACCATGTCCCTACAAACTCGAATTGACCCGAACACCTCCAACGGTGGTGCTACCTACCTCTCAATGGTGGGATGGCACTACTTTAAAGGACATTTACACAGACGAATTCCTTAGGGTAGGTAGACGACTCATGGATACTTGCTCTCTTCCAAACAAAAAATTAAAAGACTTTTCACACCAACACTTTTCAAAAGCTTCCAAAAGCAAATTTTTCAAACACTCTGACGTATGAGTCGAACTGAAATTTTTCAAAGAAAACTTTTTAAAACCCACAATTGAAAAGCAAACATTTTTTGAAAACACAAATGAGCAAGTATCTAAGAGCCCATGGATAACCATGGATAGAAAGGGTGCTAACACCTTCCCTTTCTATAACCTACCTCCCGAACCGAGAGCAATCTCTTTAAGGAATTTTTCTGTACTTTTGTCCTTTCCATTTGGAGAAAATAAAAGACGGTGGCGACTCTTGCTTCCGCGACATTTCGCGAACCAGCTTTAAAACAGTCAGTTCCAGATCCACCGATCACAGAACTGGCGACTCTGCTGGGGACAAACTTAAAGTGAGGTGTACCTTAGGGCTAGCTCATAACTATGTTTTCAATTGTTTTCCTTGTGTGCTTTAAATTGTGGGTTGCTTGGGAGTTCTATAGATCCTAACCCGGATCTGGGGGATACCTTCTTAGAAAGTAGCAACAAGGCTGTGAGGGAACTGTGCGGGGTATACTGACATGGTTGAAGCAGTCTGCTACGTTGATGTGGCACTTTGGTGTGTACCGGTAACCCTTGAGTTCAGTCAAGGAGAGTACGGGGCCTCCGCGTGGTGTCGTGAAGCATCAACAGACCTTAGGAACCTTAATTGAACCATCTTGGCCTCTTTAGGGTAGTGAGATAGCTGACTTTGGTGCAGTCCGAGGTTGGTTGATACTCGATACTACACTCAATTGAGGGTTGCTTTCCTGGAATATTTCGGTCGCCAGTTCAGTGGCTAAATCGAAACGATGAACAATGAAAGCAATCCCGTGATATTGGGAACCTTAGAACCCGGTTACTTTGATTAGGACAGGTTGAACCCACCAACTTCAAGAGGGTACTACCCAGACCCCATGCTGGCCTTAAACCTTAAGGGCCTGTCTTGTGTGCCTTGTGTGCCTTACATGTTTGTCTTTGTAAATATCTGTGGTGTGTTTAATCATAGCATCATGACATCATCCAGCATCATACGCATTGACTAACCATTTCAGGGGTTCGAATTTTCATCTTTGTTCTTGTTTTGTAGGACATGGAAACTGTTCGTAGAAAGACAATTCCAATCAGTCTTGTAAGGATCCCTCCTCAGCTTAAGGAGCTTATATCCAGGATTCCCGAGAACTCTTCATTCAGTGAAAGGCATGGAAGTCTCATCAGCTTGGTCAATACCAACATTGAGGAAGATATGATGAAGGTCCTGTTCCAATTCTTTGACCCTCTGCATCACTGTTTCACCTTCTTGGACTATCAGTTGGTACCTACATTGGAGGAGTTCTCCCGACTCCTGAAGATCCCTATCCTTGATCAGCTACCCTTCAACGGTACAGAAAAGGAACCTAAGCTTGAAGAGATTGCTAAAGCCTTGCACCTATAGTCATCTGACCTCAAGGGACATTGGGAAGTCAGAAGTGGTATTAAAGGGTTCTTAGCCAGGTTTCTGTTTGAAAAGGCCTATGAATGTTGGAACTCCCTTGACTTGCAAGCTTTTGAAGAGGTTGTGGCCCTCCTTGTTTATGGTTTGGTGTTGTTCCCTAACCCAGATCAGCTCATTGATATCAGTGTTGTCCAGATCTTTATGTCCAGGAATCCTATACCTACGTTGCTGGGGGACCTCCTTCACTCATGTTACACTCGAACCATGAGAAAAAGAGGTGTCCTTATGTGTTGCACTCCTCTCCTGGGAAAGTGGTTTATTTCGCACCTTCCACAATCAGTCCTGAAGAATGAGCGGGGTTTGAGATGGTCACAACGGTTGATGACTCTTACACATGCAGATATACATTGGTGCCCTAGGTCCAGAGAAGATGTCACTATCATTGATCGTTGCGGGGAGTATCCTAATGTTCCTTTACTTGGAATCAGAGGGGGTATTACTTATAGTCCATGCCTGGCTTGGAGACAATTTGGTTATGCTCGGAGGGATGGTCCTCATGACATGTTGATTCCTGACATAGTTTTTGACTTCGACAACGATACTCAAGGACTTCGCCAGAGATTTATCAGAGCTTGGAGGATGCCTAGTAGGATAGACAGCAAGACACTGGGGCACAGGAACTCCATCCCTTTGGAGCCTTACCTCAAGTGGGTACGAGCCCGCTCTCAGAAATTAGTAATGCCTTATCCTCACATGCTTCCAGTAATCAAAGAGCCTTCCTTGGAAGGAGAGGTGTCTCATGTTATTCAGCACCCTGATATGCCCACATCCTGGGAAGAGATGCAGAAGAGCTGGATCCAGCTTAAGGAAGAGCGGAATTCTCTTGAGACTAGTTTGCATGCCAGTGAAAGGAAGGTCTTGGAGCTCACCCGCCTGTTGCACGAGGAAAGGAACCTCAACACTTACATAGCTCCAAAGAAGATGCGCAACATATTTTGGGATTGATTTGATCTTTTTGTACTTTTGCCCATGAGGCTTGGATGTATTAAACAATGATTTTCTTAATAATAACGTGTGTTCCTTTTGGTCTACAACAAATTTGAATTTTCGAACTCTTGAATGCATTGCATAAACACATATCATTCATCATGTGCATCATAGGTACTCTTCTTTTCAGGTTGTTTACTGTTCTTCGCTGTTTATTTCAGCATCATGAACCCTGAATCATCAACCGAGGCATCTATCAAGGCTCTTCAGGCGCAGAACGTCCAATTTCAGGCGCAGAACGCCCAATTTCAGGAGCTGATCAAGGGCTTGGCTCAGGGTCAACAAGAGTTGAAGACCATGCTTCTGAAGAAGACTAAGAAGAAGAGGAGGACTGTGCTATTTAACACTGGGCGCAGACTCGGGAACACTTTGGTTGAAGCTGAAAGGACTCCTCCATCTGTGACGGAAGGTAGTCACCAAGAAAGGGAGGTCCCAACTCCTGTGGGCTCTGATACTGAAACAGACTTCAACGACGAACAGTACCCTCCTGCTGAAGACCGGTACAAACAGCTGGAAGACAGATTAAAGGCTATGGAAGTTCAGCGGGTGCCTGGATTGGATTTCGGAGACTTGGGGTTATCTACTGGGGTGGTGATCCCACACAAGTTCAAAACACCTGCCTTCGTGAAGTATGATGGGGCTTCCTGTCCCAAGATGCACCTCCGTTCTTATGTAAGGAAGATCCAGCCTTACACAGCAGACAAGAACCTTTGGATCCACTTCTTCCAGGAGAGTCTTTCAGGGACTCACCTCGATTGGTTCTATCAGCTGGATGGAATCAGCATTCGTAACTGGGAGGATCTGGCCACTTCTTTTTACAAGCAGTATCAGTATAATGCCGACCTCGCTCCTACGCGTACCCAGCTCCAGGGTATGTCGCTAGGGTCGGGTGAAGGTTTTAAGGAGTACGCCCAGAAATGGAGAGACCTGGCTGGCAGGGTGCAGCCACCATTGACGGATCGGGAGCTGGTAGATATGTTTTTAGGGACCCTATCTGGTCCATTTTTCAATCATCTCATTGGTAATTCCTCTGCTGGGTTTACTGATCTGATCTTGACTGGTGAAAGGATCGAGGCCGGTATAAAATCGGGGAAGATACAGAAAGTTGCCTCCTCCAGTACTGAGAAGAAACCCTTCAAAAAGGAGGCTAGTGCTGTATATAGTTCCCGGAGAACAGAGCGACCTGAACGCCACCAATCTGTCAGTGCGGTAATGATTGCCAAACCTGTTGCCACTCCTCGGCCAACTAATCCTCAAAAGTTTGAAAGACCCCGGAGAGAGTTTACCCGGTTAAGCATGACCTTATCACAGATCCTGCCACAGTTGCTATCCACCAATTTAGTGACTGTCAGGGAGGCTCCAAAGTTTCCCAATACCGCATCCCCCAAGTTCAATCCAAATGCTCGCTGTGCTTATCACTCTGATAGCCCGGGGCATAACACAGATGACTGTTGGGCCCTAAGGAATAAGGTTCAAGACCTCATTGATGCAAAGGAAATACAGTTTGAGGCGCCCGAGAAGCCGAATGTTGTAACTGCTCCCATGCCCCAGCATGGAGTGAATGCTGTTGAGGAGAATTTGTATGTAGCTTCGGTGGATGATGTTGCTACTCCGTTGCTGATGGTCAAGAGGAATCTGTTGCTAGCCGGTTTATTTCCGGGATGTAGCGAAGGTTGCCCTCTATGTGTTGCTTCCCCTGCTAGTTGTTCTCTGCTGAAGTCAGGTGTCCAAAACCTGATAGATAGTAGAGAGATTTTGTTCAGAAAGACTGTTGTTCCTGCTGCTCCTGTTGAAGAAGTGTCGATCGTTACCATCTTCAACAACCATTCCGAGGCTCCTTCAAAGAAGCCTGTCCAAATTTTGTCAGTTCACAAGAGTGCTCCCATCACCATTACTGTTCCGGGGCCTATACCCTACAAATCTGATAAGGCTGTCCCATGGCACTATGGGGCGGATGTTTATGTTCTGGGTGTGAAACAAGAGTTCAACATTGATACTGGTGTCTCCAACATCACCGGGCCTGCTAAGGTCACTCGTAGTGGAAGACTGTTCTCGCCAGACATTGCTCCTCCGGTAATTCATAGGCCTTTGATCTTCACACCTGCCAGTGTGCCTGTTTCTCCCTCTGACCAAGTATCCACCCCTGCTACTGAGTCATCTGATACTCGGGGCAAGGGGATTGCTGCTGAGGTGCCTGCCAGGACGGAGGCACCAAAGACCATTGTTGAGGCTTCCAAGCAGGAAATGGAAGAAATCCTCAAGATAATAAAGAAAAGTGATTTCAACGTTGTAGAACAGCTGGGGCACACCCCCTCTAAAATCTCCATGTTGTCACTGCTGCTGTGTTCAGAGGCCCATGCAAAGGCTCTGATTGCTTTCTTAAAGACAGCCCACGTACCCCAAGAGACGTCTGCTGACCAATTCACCGACTGTGTGGCCAACCTAACCGCTGATAATGGCCTGGGTTTCTCTGATGCCGATCTGACAGCAAAGGGGAAAAACCATAATGATGCCCTGCATGTCTCCATTGAATGCAGGGGCACTACTCTTGCTCATGTGCTGGTTGACACAGGTTCTTCATTAAACGTGCTGCCTAAGAAGGCTCTGGATAGGCTGGATTGTGAGGGTCTAGAGCTCAAACCAACTCACATTGTTGTCCGGGCCTTTGACGGGTCCAAAAGAATGGTACATGGTGAGGTGGACATCCCAATCAGGGTTGGGTCACAGGTATTTGATTCAAAATTCTATGTGATGGACATCCATCCGTCCTATTCTTGTTTGCTGGGTCGCCCGTGGATCCACAAGGCTGGAGCTGTGACCTCCACATTGCATCAGAAGCTCAAGTACCCGGTCAGGGGGAAGATCGTAACAGTGCAAGGGGAAGAGGAGTACATGGTCAGTCACCTCAACTCCTTCAGATACGTAGAAATGGATGGGGAGTTCATTGAAACCCCCTTTCAACATTTTGAGGAAGTACCACCAACCTTGGCAGCAACAGAAGCAGAGGAAGTGGTTTCTCCTTTGAAGATGGCCTCCTTAAAGGATGCCCGGGCTGTGATCGAAAGAGGTGAATGTGCAAACTGGGGCAAGCTCCCTGATCTTACTCCTAAGACTAACAAGTTTGGGCTGGGTTTCACCACAGAAGCTCAGAAAGCGGTGCGCAAGGCGAGAATTGGAAGACCTCCTGTGCTCATCACCCACTCAGAAGTGAATGCTATTGGAGAGGAAGATGAAATAGAAGAGTCAGAGTTCGATAGCTGGATCTACCCGACGGCCGACGGTGGATTGACCAATTGGACTGCTAAAGATTTTACACCCATAACTTTTGTTCCCCAGTAATGAATTTCTTTGTTTTTGATTTGTAATAAACAATAATTTGAAACTATATGGCCCGGTGTCTTACCCGGGGCACCGTGGTTTTATTTATGAGGGCTTTTGTTTGTCACCGTCATATATCATGAATAAAAGCATTGGACGTTTTTCACAATTCAAATTTTGCGCTCCTTTTCTTTCTTTTCTTTACATATTGCAAAACAGCTGTATTTACACACACACTCACTCATACAGGTTTCAATCCACTCTGGATCTCCCTGGTAGCAACTCTGCTACTGCCAGTTATGACTTCGAAAATCCGATCAACTTAGCCGAAGACGAAGGTGAAGATGATTGCGAAGTGCCTGGTGAACTTGCAAGACTGTTACAACAGGAAGAGAGGGCAATTCAACCCCATGAAGAGCCAGTAGAAATAATAAACTTGGGTACTGAGGAAGACAAGAAAGAGGTGAAGATTGGTGCCAACCTAGAACTCAGCGTGAAGCAACGGTTGACTCAGATGCTGCATGACTATAAGGAGATCTTTGCTTGGTCCTACGAAGATATGCCCGGATTAGATACCGACATTGTGGTCCATCACTTACCAACTAAAGAAGATTTCCCTCCAGTTAAGCAAAAAGTCCGCCGTATGCGTCCAGAGATGTCTGAGAAGATTAAAGCCGAGGTTATGAAGCAGTTTGATGCCGGGTTTCTTGCAGTGACTTCTTACCCTCAATGGGTTGCTAATGTGGTGCCGGTACCTAAGAAGGACGGCAAGGTCAGAATGTGTGTCGATTACAGGGATCTGAACAGGGCCAGCCCCAAGGATGACTTCCCTCTACCTCACATTGACGTCCTTGTTGATAATACAGCTCAGCATAAAGTGTTCTCTTTCATGGATGGTTTTTCAGGCTACAATCAGATCAAGATGGCTCCGGAAGACATGGAAAAGACTACATTTGTTACTCAGTGGGGCACCTTCTGCTACAAAGTCATGCCTTTTGGACTAAAGAATGCTGGGGCAACCTACCAACGTGCCATGGTTGCTTTATTTCATGACATGATCCATCATGAGATAGAAGTGTATGTTGACGACATGATCGCTAGGTCCCAGACTGAGGAAGAACACCTTGATCATCTACAGAAACTGTTTGACCGTTTGAAACTGTACAAGCTGAGGTTGAATCCGAATAAGTGCACCTTCGGGGTAAGATCGGGAAAGTTGCTAGGCTTCGTGGTAAGTGACAAGGGAATTCAAGTGGACCCTGCTAAGGTCAAAGCCATTCAAGATATGCCAGTTCCTAAGACAGAGAAGGAAGTCAGAGGCTTTCTAGGACGTCTGAATTACATTGCTCGGTTCATCTCACACTTAACTGCTACCTGTGAACCAATCTTCAAGCTGCTGAAGAAAGATCAGGTACTACGCTGGAATGATGAATGTCAGGCTGCTTTTGACAGAATCAAAGAATATCTCCAAGAACCACCCATCCTTATGCCACCAGTTGAAGGGAGACCTTTGATACTTTACCTGACAGTGCTTGATAATGCAATGGGGTGTGTGCTGGGGCAGCATGACGAGTCTGGCCGAAAAGAGCATGCCATTTATTACCTTAGCAAAAAGTTTACCGACTGTGAGACCCGATACTCATTGCTTGAGAAAACTTGCTGCGCTTTGGTATGGGCTGCTCGCCGGCTGAGACAGTATATGCTGACTCACACTACCTTGTTAATCTCAAAAATGGATCCTATAAAGTACATATTTGAAAAGCCTGCTCTGTCTGGGAGAATTGCAAGATGGCAGATGATCTTGACGAAATACGACATTCAGTATACGACCCAAAAAGCCATCAAGGGAAGTGTATTGGCAGACCACCTAGCACATCAAGCTGTGGATGACTACCAATCAATGAACTTCGAGTTTCCAGACGAAAGCATTATGATAGTAACTGACTGTGAAATACCTGGACCGGATGAAGGACCTGAACCAGGATCCCGATGGTCTATGCACTTTGACGGAGCCTCCAATGCTTTGGGAAATGGTATCGGCGCCATAATCGTATCTCCACAAGGTACTCATACTCCACTCACCGCCCGGCTGTGTTTCAACTGTACCAACAACATGGCGGAGTATGAAGCGTGTATCATGGGTCTTCAAGCTGCGATCGACTTGAGGATCAAATTTCTGAGTGTCTTCGGAGATTCCGCTCTTGTGATCAATCAGATCAAAGGAGAGTGGGATACGAAACACCCAAACTTGATTCCTTACAGAGAATGTGTGTTGGCCCTGATCCCCCACTTCACAGAGATAACATTTGAGCACTTTCCAAGAGAAGAGAATCAGTTGGCGGACGCGTTAGCTACAATGTCTTCAATGTTCAAGGTTAAATGGGATAATGAAGCTCCCCGGATCATCATCTGGAAACTGGACGAACCGGCATACTGTTGTGATCTCGAAACCGAATTGGTGACTGAGAAGCCTTGGTACCACGAAGTGAAGAGATACCTAGAAGCTCAGGAATACCCTGAAGGAGCATCTGTCAATGATAAGAAATTCCTGAGGAGGTTTGCAGCCAAGTTCTTCCTAAGCAACGGCACCTTGTACAAGCGAAACCATGATTCAACCTTACTGCGTTGTGTGGATAAGACTGAAGCAGAAAGAATCATGGAGGAGCTACATGAAGGGACCTTTGGTACGCATTCCAGTGGACACACTATGGCTAAGAAAATCCTACGGGCAGGATATTACTGGTCTACAATGGAAGCTGACTGTTACCAACATTCCAGGACATGCCATAAATGCCAGATCTACGCAGACAAGGTGCATGTTCCTCCGGTTCCCCTGAATGTTCTGAATGCGCCTTGGCCATTTGCAATGTGGGGCATAGACATGATCGGTGAGATTAAACCTACGGCATCTAATGGACATCGCTTTATCCTAGTGGCAATTGATTATTTTACGAAGTGGGTTGAGGCAGCATCCTATGCTACGGTAACCAAGACTGTTGTGGCACGGTTCATTCGGCACAATCTGATCTGTCGGTACGGTGTCCCTGAGCGGATTATTACAGATAACGGTACCAATCTGAACAATAAGATGATCGCTGAGCTATGCGAACAGTTCAAGATACAGCACCACAATTCTTCTCCTTACAGACCGAAGATGAATGGGGCTGTAGAAGCAGCTAATAAAAACATCAAGAAGATCGTGCAGAAGATGACAGTAACGTATAAAGATTGGCACGAGATGTTACCGTTCGCTCTGCATGGGTATCGTACCTCAGCTAGGACGTCAACCGGGGCAACTCCTTTCTCTCTGGTTTATGGCATGGAGGCAGTCTTGCCGATCGAAGTACAAATTCCTTCTCTCCGGATAATGAAGGATGCAAATCTGAATGAAGATGACTGGATCCAGACGCGACTTGATCAGCTCAACCTTATTGACGAAAAGAGACTTGCTGCTATCTGTCATGGTCAGACGTATCAGAAGCGAATGATCAGGGCATTTAACAAAAAGGTCAGACCACAGGAATATCAAGTCGGGGATCTGGTGATCAAGCGAATCATCCTTCCCCAGAGTGATCCAAGGGGCAAATGGACCCCTACGTACGAAGGGCCATTTGTGGTTAAGCATGTGTTCTCAGGAGGAGCAATGATATTAACCAACATGGATGGTGACGACCTTCCTCACCCCGCCAATGCAGACATAGTTAAAAAATACTACGCATGAAAAAAGACCCGCTAGGCTGACATGCCTAGGCAAAAATTAGGGCTTCCCGTCGAACCAAAAGGGTTCGGGCAAAATGAAGGGATGAAAATGAAAAGAATCTGTACACCCGGCAAGTCGAAAACCTGAAAAGGCGGCTTGGGCAAAAATGGGTATCCCGGTGGACTGAAAACCCGAAAGGGCGGTCCAGGCAAAAATTAGGGATAAAAGCGTAATACTATGTCTCATTGGATCACTTGGCATCCAGAATCCGGTATCTATATCAAGTTCAGACGGCATCGATCAGTCAGCTTCACCTTCAACCAAGGTCATCAAGTGATGAGACGCACGGAGTATAAAGGCAATAGCAGAGTTGAAACCCAGTGGATCATTCATATTTCACACAGCTGTTTATTTTCTTTTGTACAAAACTTGTATAAACTCTTTTGCTCGGCGACATTTCTCTTACTGGGATGTCAGCCTCTTGTACACAAAACGCCTATTCACAGGCTATTCAAAATCAATACAAATATACTTTTCAGTTAAACGTGCCAACTGTGTTTTCTTTTTTCTGTTTTGTTTTGCGAAGAACGTCCAAGGTTCAGTTTGTGACATATGCATTGACAATAATTTGCTAGCTCATAAATATTTGCATACGAAACAAAGAATTAATTGCAGGTGACATTAGAAACAGGGGCAATAAAGAGTTGTCTGAGCAGTCTAATTGTTCTATCCTCCAAAGTACCAAGGTAGTTTCAGCTAAAGAACCTAACCAGGCATCTTAAATTCCCCAGAGAGTGAGACAGCAAGTCAGTGCATTCTTCCCCAAACAAAGTTAACAAGTCTCAAGGAAATTGGGTATCCTCCAGTAGACCTCAACATTCCCCAGCAGCATATATTCTTAACAAGCATCCCCGGCAGTCTTGGTCTAAAGATTGTTCCCCGGCGGCATACATCAACATTCAAAGGAATCACTTCCCCAGCATATCAAAACTATCAAAATTTCCCCAGGAGAGTCCCATCCAAATTCCCCAGGAAAGATGGAATTCATCCCCCCAAGCAGTAAGCTTATCCCCAGTAAATTCTGGAAGCTTATCCTTTACAGGACACGAACGCGTCGTCTGGCTTGATTTAAAGAGTTATGTCCTCAACAGGATATAACTGGGTTATCCTCAGCCAAAAGCCAAGGGAAGGTCGTCGTCAACGTAGTTCTTTCCTATCCCCAGCGAAGTCTATTCACACTTCCAATACAACAACGGTATCCCCAACAGAGTTACTATCAACATTCAGCAAGGCATCACTCTTCCCACAGAGTATTGCTTTCCAGCATGATCGCTAGAGTATCTTTTCTCCCCGCAGAATCTTCCATTCGCCAAGTTTATTCCGCGACGGAGTCATCTTCTCCTACCGGTACCCTTGCAGTTATTATCCCCAGCGGAAGCAAAATCTATTCTTCGACATCAGCCCAGGATACGACTTCCCGGCACCCGTCAAGGATTTACTTTCCTAGACGAAAACATACATAAAACATCACATACATCATTATAGCATGCATAACGCACTGCATCATACAAATCTCATTTATGTTGAGAACATCATTGCTTGATCCATATCATGCATTGCATATGACTGACTTTTACCTTTCAGGAAAGATCCAGTTAAGTTCTCAGGCGACATTTCAAGACCTAGACCGGTTCAGTTAAATCGTCCCAAGATTTTCCTGATGCTTATCCAGTCAAAGGCCTTCTCTGGTTCAGTTAAATCGTCCCAAGATTTCCCTGATGCTTATCCAGTTGAAGACATTTCAAGACCTAGACCGGTTCAGTTAAATCGTCCCAAGATTTTCCTGATGCTTATCCAGTCAAAGGCCTTCTCTGGTTCAGTTAAATCGTCCCAAGATTTCCCTGATGCGTATCCAGTTGAAGACATTTCAAGACCTAGACCGGTTCAGTTAAATCGTCCCAAGATTTTCCTGATGCTTATCCAGTCAAATGCCTTCTCTGGTTCAGTTAAATCGTCCCAAGATTTCCCTGATGCTTATCCAGTTGAAGACATTTCAAGACCTAGACCAGTTCAGTTAAATCGTCCCAAGATTTTCCTGATGCTTATCCAGTCAAAGGCCTTCTCTGGTTCAGTTAAATCGTCCCAAGATTTCCCTGATGCTTATCCAGTTGAAGACATTTCAAGACCTAGACCGGTTCAGTTAAATCGTCCCAAGATTTTCCTGATGCTTATCCAGTCAAAGGCCTTCTCTGGTTCAGTTAAATCGTCCCAAGATTTCCCTGATGCTTATCCAGTTGAAGACATTTCAAGACCTAGACCGGTTCAGTTAAATCGTCCCAAGATTTTCCTGATGCTTATCCAGTCAAAGGCCTTCTCTGGTTCAGTTAAATCGACCCTAAGATTTTCCTGATTCTTACCCAGTCAAAGGCCTCTCTGGTTCAGTCAGATCGACCCTAAGATCTCCCTGATTCTTATCCCAGTAGAAGACACCCCAGATTTTTCTCAACGAGCGTTGTTGAAGTTAAAGTCGCCCAAGGCTCTCTTACCATTCATGCTAAGGAAGTTATCATCCCTGGTTCTTTCATCGTCGTTTGAAGCTCCAGACTCAGCTCCTGTAACCAGTCAGGACACACCTATACCAGGCATCTAAAAAAATCGGCTCCTGCAGCGTGTCAGGTACTCATTTTCTGTTTTGCAGGTATACAGGTTCTCGCCAAGGAATCTCCTACGCAATCAAACATCCAGATGGCATCTATAAGCCCATTCCACCATCATTGCTAACATGTGAGCGCAAATTTCCGGGCACTCTAGTGTCCAATCATCTTTTACCCTCGGATTACGAAAGGCACGTCAGCCAATCTGCATCCTCAGGTCTAAGAAGATTGAACAGGGGCAACTGTTATACCCCAAAATTTGCCCTCCCATATTCCTCAAGAAATTGCCAAGCCAAGTCACAAAATTCCCCAAGGGTTGTGCAGGTCAACTGTCTCCTATACAGTCAAAACTAGGGTTTGTGTGCTGATCAAGAAAATGGAGTGTTCAAAGGCCCAATCAAGTCTCATGTGCTTACAAACATGGTCAAGCATCCTCATATCAAGTTTCAAAGCATTCAGCTCAAAATTGCACAGTCAAAACCCTAAATTGCACTACAGTCAACTGTAGGGGCAAAATGGTCATTTGGCAGTCAAAAGTTCAAATTTTTGGTAAACATATCATTTTGAAGCCACAAACATCATTTGATCAATGCTTGATCATGATTCTCAAAATTTGGCTCAGAAATCATCAAAGATGCAAAAGTTGCTATATTTGGACAGTTGAAAAAGTCAACTGAAATTGACCAGGGCATAACTTTCACATGGATTATCAGAAAAATCCCATCCAAAGCTCATTTTGAAGAGAAAGACATTTCCTACAACTCATCTTCATACTTCAAGTCCAAGAAATGCTCTCACAAAAAGTTATCAATTTCAACATTATAGGTCATTTTCAAAAGTCAACAAAAAGGGACTTTAAGTCAAAGACCATAACTTGAGATTGGTGAATCAAAATGACATGGGACCAAAGGCATTGGTTAAAGGACTCAAAGACCTTTCCAAAATGTCCAAGAACATGTGAAAAGCTTAAAAATTGAGCAAGTTATGCCTTGTAGAAGTTGGGAAATTTTTGTGAAATGGCAAAAGTCAACTATCCTTGAAACTCCAATTTTTGACAAAAGGGCCCACTTTCTTCCACTTGATTCATCCTTGTCATGCCACACACGTGTCCCATGATTAATTTCAAGACCAAATATTGATTTTTCTATTTTATTTAATTTTTGATAATTTAATTCATTTTAAATCTTTAAAAATTCAAATAAAATTCAAAAACCAATGGAATAGTGTCATTTGAATTTGGACAACTTCCATATATCATGGGCCAACTCAAAAACTCAGGCTAGGGTTAAAATGCACACTAAGTCTTGGTCTTGGCTTAAAAGAAGGAAAAATTTGTTAATGGAAAAACCCTAGGACTAATTCTTTCATAAGCATGAATCTAGGTCAGCTAGCAAGCTAATTCTCTTCCATCATAAGCACCAAGTCAAACCCTAACTAGAACACACCATATGCTGCGCTGAAAAGCCTATTGAAAACTTGAAAATTGAGTCATATAACAAAAATCTGAAATCAAGGTTGGAGGAAGTTTTGAGCCTTAATACTGATTCCAATAGTTTCCTGGACCATTTCTGAACAGATCCCAACTCCAAACATCTTTCAAAACTCCAGGAATTGGTAGGGAGAACTCAAACCGTGTCACATAATTTTTGAGATTGCATATCACAATTCATACGTCCTTTTGCATTTTTATTGACGAATTCTTGTTCCTTACAAAGTTTCTAAGCTATCCATTGTGTTTAATTGCATTTTTGTTGATCATACGCGAATCTACCATGTCCATATTTTAGGGTTTTCAGGTTTTGATTTTAGGGCTTTTACAATACTGTAAAATCAGCCTTCCAGACCATGATAGTCATACTCAGCAAATCTAGACGAAGATGAAGCATTAGTCGCGACAAATTTATGAACCACACAGGCCTAATCGCTATTTTTTCAAAAGCTGCCTAATGAAACGCGTAAGAAACCGTTGCCTATTTGTTTTATGTTACAGGGACGGGGAGGAAGAAGAAGGCGTGTCAAGCAATGATTAGTCCATTTAAATTTTTGCGCTGGAAATCCATTCACCAACGCTTTTGCTTTATGTTATTTGCATATTAATTAATAACCAAAATGCGCTGAGTGCCCCAGTGGTGAGGTTAGTGGGTGTTGACCTTCATGACCTGGGTTCAAGTCCCAGGTCTACACAATTTCCACGTTATTTTTCTATTCAAGTTCCTGTGCAGGTTTCTCATTAAGGCACACCATGTTCCGCCATCACCCAAACGTCCACGTATCCCCTGAAGATGGAATCAATGGCATGGATCTGAAGAACACGTAAACTCCAGTCAATGTGCTGGCACCCAAACTGAAAAGTCAAACAAGATCCAAAGGCTTGCTGGGCCAACATTCCAGGCCTGTACCTCCAATCTGGGGCTACACCCCACCCTGGTTTGCCTTCATTTATTTACTTTATTTTATTTTTTATTCTTGTTTTAATTATTATTTTCATTTTAATTGTTGTTTAAATTAATTAATTGTTTTTTTTACAAAATATAAAAACTTAATTAAAAATCAGAAAAGACCAAAAAAATAATAAATATTTATATTATAATTATTTTCATAAATAAATGCTATATAAATTATTTAGTTTAATTAGGTTTTTAACTTTAATTCTCTTTCATAATAAAAATCCAAAAATATTAGAATTAGGTTAATTGATAAATTTTATATCTTTTTAATTTTTCCTTTTTTATCATAATACTATTATTTATTTATTTTCATATTTACATTGTACATAAATATAATTTAGATTTAAATTAGGTTAAAACTCAATCTTTTTCACAATAAACTTAAAAAACATTAGAACTAGGGTTTAGCATTTTATTTTTAATTCCAATAAATTCTTTTTTTTCTTTTAAATCTTAAAAACACAAAAATACCAAAAACATTTAATACTTTCATTTTAATTCTTCATTAATTTTAATCTTTTGCAAAAAGGGTCCAACGCCCTAGTTTCGTTTTTAATTCCTTTATTTCGCACATTTATTTTATGTCGTTTAAATAATGATGTACATGCCCCAAAGCCTTGTAACTTTATTTCTCGCACTTTTATTTTATTGCTCCTTTACTTTCAGTCAAATCGGGTTCGGTTTATTTTGGCGATGTGGACCCGCGCCATTTGTAATAGTTTAGATTTATTTTCTCGCAAGTATATAACTGTTAACAAAAAGCATGAAAGAATGTATGGCCCTAATTAAAATCAAGCGTAGAACACAACAAACATGACAAGACAAATAATTGAAACATGACACACAATTCGCACACACCACCCCTAGGGTACGCCTCACTGTTGCCTTTCGAAAGGTGATCGTCGAGTAGAGGATGTCTTAGTAAGTCCTCATGATCCGGGAACCTGGCATGAGGGTAGCTTCTAAGGTGTCTTCCCATTGCTCCGGTGATCACCATGTCCCTACAAACTCGAATTGACCCGAACACCTCCAACGGTGGTGCTACCTACCTCTCAATGGTGGGATGGCACTACTTTAAAGGACATTTACACAGACGAATTCCTTAGGGTAGGTAGACGACTCATGGATACTTGCTCTCTTCCAAACAAAAAATTAAAAGACTTTTCACACCAACACTTTTCAAAAGCTTCCAAAAGCAAATTTTTCAAACACTCTGACGTATGAGTCGAACTGAAATTTTTCAAAGAAAACTTTTTAAAACCCACAATTGAAAAGCAAACATTTTTTGAAAACACAAATGAGCAAGTATCTAAGAGCCCATGGATAACCATGGATAGAAAGGGTGCTAACACCTTCCCTTTCTATAACCTACCTCCCGAACCGAGAGCAATCTCTTTAAGGAATTTTTCTGTGCTTTTGTCCTTTCCATTTGGAGAAAATAAAAGACGGTGGCGACTCTTGCTTCCGCGACATTTCGCGAACCAGCTTTAAAACAGTCAGTTCCAGATCCACCGATCACAACCGCCCTTTCGGGTTTTCAATCCACCGGGATAGTTTTTTTTGTATGTCCCCAATTTTTGCCTGAATCTCCCTTTAGGGTTTTGGATCCACCAGGACGCTTCTTTTTGCCTAAGTCGCTCGTTTAGGGTTCGAGCTTAGTGAGCTTTTTATACATAGTATTTTTTGACTACGTCTGCATTTTCCGGATGCGGTAGTTCTTCCCCATCCATTGTTGTGAGGATGAGACCACCACCAGAGAATGTTGTTTTTACTACGTATGGACCTTCGTAGTTGGGTGTCCATTTACCACGTGAATCAAGGTGAGTTAGCGATTCTTCTTAAGCACTAAATCCCCTTCTTTGAATATTCGAGGACGAACTTTCTTGTCAAAGGCCCTCTTCATCCACTTCTGATGCAATTGGCTATGGCATAGAGCTGTCAAGTGTCTTTCTTTGATGAGGTTGAGCTAATCAAGTTGTGTTTGAACCCATTCTTCTTCTTCCAACTTTGTTTTCATTAAAACCCGAAGTGATGGTATTTCTATTTCAACTGGAAGTACTGCCTCCATGCCGTATACCAGAGAGAATGTAGTCGCGCCTGTTGATGTATGTACAAAAGTGTGATAGCCATGTAGAGCAAAGAAAAGCATTTCGTGCCAATATTTGTATGTCTTCACCATTTTCTGAATGATCTTGATATTTTTTATTGGCTGCCTCGACGGCTCCGTTCATCTTGGGTTTGTATGGTGAGGAGTTATGATGTTCGATTTTTAAATTTTCGCACAGTTCCTTCATCATCTTGTTGTTAAAATTGGACTCGTTATCTATAATAATCCTGTTTGGAACCTCGTATCTGCATATGAGATTCTGCTTGATAAATCGCGTAACCACTTGGCTTGTCACATTGGCGTAGGATGCCGCTTCTACCCATTTAGTGAAGTAATCGATGGCTACTAGTATGAAACGGTGTCAGTTGGATTCCTTCGGCTTAATCATGCCAATCATATCAATTCCCCACCTTGAAAATTACCAAGGGGAGCTCATGGGGTTCAGAGGAGTTGGCAGCACATTTATCTTATCGACATAGATTTGGAATTTGTGACATGTTTTTGTATAGTGATAACAATCGACTTCCATTGTTAACCAATAGTACCATGCTTGCAGAATCCTTCTATCCATGGCGTGCCCATTTGTATGAGTTCCAAAAGTTCACTCGTGGATTTCTCTCAAGAGCGTATCAGCTTCCTGCTTATCCACACACCTGATTAGTACCCTGTCGTAGTTTCTTTTATATAGCACATCATTACTTAGAATGAATTTCGAGGCTAACTTCTGTAGAGTTCGCTTGTCAATGATAGAGGCGTTTTCTAGATATTCTTACTTTTTAAGGTATTTCTTGATGTCATAGAACCAAGGCTTGTCGTCCTGCCCTTCTTCAATAGCAAGTCAATATGCGGGCTCTTCAAAATGTCTGATTGTGATGTGTGGTTCGTGGTTTGGCCAAGTTACTTTGAACATAGCTGATAGAGTTGCCAGAGCGTCTACCATTTGATTTTCTTCTTGTGGGATGTGACTGAAAGTGATCTCCGTGAATTCCGTAGCCAACTTTAAAACATGATCCCGATATGGAATCAATTTTGGATTTTTAGTATCTCATTCATTGTTGACTTGGTATATGACTAGTGCGGAATCTCCAAATAATTCGAGATGCTTTATTCTTAGATCAATAGTAACTTCCAGTCCTAGTATATAGGCTTCGTATTCGGCGATGTTGTTGGTACAGTAAAAACACAACCTTGCAGTATAGGGCTTGTGATAATTCTTTGGAGAAGTCAAAATTATCCCTATACCGTGCCCCAGTGCATTTGAAGCCCCGTCGAACATGAGTGTCCAAAGTGCCCCTACCTCGGGTCCTTTGTTAGGTCCTGGTATTTCATAGTCACCTATAACCATGACATCTTCATCTGGAAAGTCGAACTTTATAGGTTGATATTCTGGCAGCGGTTGGTGAGCTAGATGGTCAGCTAGTATACTACCCTTGATGGCCTTTTGAATAACATATTAGATGTCATATTCTGATAGTAGAATCTGCCATCGGGAAATACTCCCTGTAAGAGCTGGTTTTTCGAACACTTACTTTAAAGGATCCATTCTTGCTATTAACAATGTGGTGTGGGTTAACATATATTGCCTCAACCTCTTAGTAGCCCAAGCCAATGCATAATAAGTTTTCTCGAGGAGCGAATACCTGGTTTCCCAGTCAGTAAATTTCTTGCTGAGGTAATAAATCACATGCTCTTTTCTTCCTGCTTCATCCTATTGTCCCAAAACACAACCCATTGATCCTTCAAGCACTGTCATATACATGATGAGTGGTCTTCTGAGAATTGGTGGCATTAAGATCAATGGCTCTTGTAGATACTTCTTTATTGTCTCGAAGGTTGTTTGGCAATCATCATTTCATAATATTGTTTGATCTTTTCGTAATGATTTGAATATAGGCTCACACGTAGCTGTTAGATATGATCTGAACCTTGAGATGTAATTCAATCGTCCTAAGAAACCACAAACTTATTTTTCTAACCTTGGTGCTGGTATCTCTTATATAGCTTTTACTCTGTCGGGGTCTACCTCGATACCACGCTGACTTACAATGAAACCCACAACTTGCCTGATCTGACACAAAATGTACATTTATTCGGATTCAACCTCAGTCTGAACTTGCGCAACCGCTCTAATAACTTTTGTAAATGTATGATGTTCTCCTCCTCCGTGTGGGATTTGGCGATCATATCATCTACGTACACTTCAACTTCTTTGTGAATCATATCATGGAATAGTGTGACCATAGCTCTTTGATAAGTTTCCCCTGCATTTTTGAGACCGAACAACATTACTTTGTAGAAGAAGGTTCCCCAAGGTGTCATTAAGGTAGTCTTTTCCATGTCTTTGGGTGCCATTTTGATTTGATTGTAGCCTGGGAAACCGTCCATGAATGAGAATACTAAGGCTTGAGCCGTGTTGTCTACCAAAACATCTATGTGAGGTAACGAGAAGTCTTCGTTGGGGCTTTCTTTATTCAGATCTCGATAATCTACACACATGTGCACCTTGTCATCTTTCTTGGGTACTGTCACAATGTTAGCTATCCATAGCAGATAATCTAACACTGCTAAGAAGCCTGTGTCGAACTATTTAAGAACCTCTTCTCTAATCTTGCTAGACATATCTGGATGAGTTCTTCTGAGTTTTTTCCTAACTGGAGAACAACCATCTTTAAGAGGTAGTCTATGCACCACAATGTCTGTTTCTAATCCCGACATATCTCTGTAGGACCAGTAAAATATATCCACGTGCTCATGTAATAGTTTGATCATTCTTTCTTTGATGCTTTGCTCTAACATTCCCCTAGCTTGATTTCTTTCGAAATTTCCTCTGTGCCTAGATTAATGGTCTCAATAGCCTCTTGATACGGTTGTATGTTGTCCGCCTTCCGCTCTATTTCCCTTGCCATTTTTTCAGAAAGTTCAAGATCTTCACCACCTTCCTCTTCGGCTTGGTTGATAGGAGCATCAAAATTATATTGGATTGCAGCAATAACATTATCGGTGGTTTTGGGCATGGATATGCATGTTTATCATGTTTTGGTGCAGATTTTAGTATATGAATTTTGAAAATGCATATGAAGATAAATTATTGCCATTTTTAAATTTAAAAGATAAATGCAAGAGAAAGACAAGGATCTTAATTGAAAACAAAATATAACTTTTATTAATTGTAAATATTGTCTGAAATAAAATGGGGGGACCCTTACAAGAAACCCCTATGCCTCGGACTTGACATAGGTTCTTTCAAAATAAGAAAAATTACTTAGGAAATAAAAAGATCTCGGGAATCTCCACGATAGTCCAACTTTTGAGTTCTTCTCCTAGGGCGCATTATCGGATGAAGTCAGTTGCCCTTTTGGTGTTGACTTTGTTGGATATCATCACCACATGTCCGCCATGCTCTATTCCCTTATTAACAAAGGTATCTTAGATTGGAGGAAAACGTGCTTTACCCTTCAGAGTAGCTTTTGATAGTTCATAGCCCAATCTGAAGCGATTCTTCTTCTCGGGAATTTCTGGGAGCTTTCCACAACCTTTCGAGGCACCACCTTCCATGGTTGTTTGCAAATCTCTCCACCAGGTTACCTTAGGCTTATTACTTTTCTCGACTGGTAAAGTAACCATTTAAGCAACTTCCATGACTTGGAATGGGGTGGCTATACAATCTTCGTTAGCACTAATATATATGTACGATTCGATGTGACTTACGAAGATGTCCTCCTCACTATCGATTATGATTAATTTCCTTTCCACTAAGAACTTTAACTTTTGATGTAAGGTCAAAGTGACTGCCCGTGCTTCATGAATCCAAGGTCTCCCCAGTAGGTAAGTGTATGCTGACTCTATATCCATGACTTGGAAAGTGATATAGAAGATATGTGGCCCAATTTTGATTGGAAGGTCCACCTCTCCCAATACCGAACTTTGAGAACCTTCAAATTCTTTCACTATTATGGATCTTAGCCTCATCACAACGTTATTTAATTTTAACCTCCCTTGACTTGATTTTGGTAACACGTTGAGGGAAGAGCCAGTATCAGTGAGTACTCTGGATAGGCTAGTATTACCTATCTAAATGGAGATATGTAGTGCCTTGTTGTGAGCTCGGCTTTATGGAGGCAATTCATTGGTATTAAAACCCAAATATGACCCGGTTGTTAGATTTGCTACGACATTGTCAAATTGATTCATGGTAATTTCCTCTGCCACGTGTGTTGAACTCAGTACCTTCATTAGAGAGTCTAGATGTGCTTCAGAGTTAATGAGCAACGAGATTATGGAGATTTTAGCCGGGGTTTAGTGAAGCGGATCCACCACTATATAGTCATTTCTTTTGATTATTATTATAAACTCCTCTGCCTCTTGATCAGTAAAGTTTTTGCTTGGAGGTTCTTTCTCTTGACTCATTTCCACCACTGATTTCCCCTTGTCCTTTACTGAGGTCTCATCTTTCTTCTTCGGTGGTTCAGATCCAAAGACTCGACCACTTCGGGTAATACCCTCTGCCCCTGCTATATTTGAAATTGTAGGTCCTTGACTTGACGATGGTTCATCTTTTTGTTTCACTCTATTAATGTACACGACTGAGTCATAACTCCATGATACTGCTTGGTTACTTTCATAAGGGATAAGTGATGGTCCCTTAATTATCATTGTGGCCTTTGGAACTGTTGATATTTGGAGAGCCCTCTTTGGTGCCATCTCTGGGGTTTTTGCTGATTCTTCCCACAGGATTACGAGAGTCTTCTTGTTAAGATTTGGGCCTTGGCAAGGGATTACCAATGGCTTCTTCCCTTCAATCGCAACTATATATTTTTCTTCAGGATATGGTATGAATTGGACTATCCCCTGGTCCACTAGCTTTTGTAGCGTTCTTTCAAAGACTTCATTATGTTCCAACAGGAACCCACATTCCAACAGATATTCCTTCAACAAGTTTATCGGGGCCTTTGCTTGTCTGGTTTCCCCAAAGTTTGTGACTACTTCAACTGCATTTATTACCGGTCCACCATGCGGAGGCATGGGGTTTAGTTTGATGTTAGGTTTCTCAAAAGTGATGTCTTGAGATTCTAACAAGTCTTGCACTTTATGCTAGAATGCCCAACATTGTTCTATGGTGTGTCTAGGAGAGTTAGCATGGTATTCGCATCTGGTATCAACATTGTACTTTCGCGGGAGTGGCCCAACTGGAGGATCCAGAGGTTTTAATTCCACCAAGGATGCCTTAACCAAGTATTGTAATAACTGGCTAGGTGGCATGGGGAGTGGATCAAAATTTATCTGCGGCTTTCCAAATCTTCCTTGTTTCAGTCCTTGTGGGATCTTTAATGGTTGTTGTGCCCTTGGTTGTGAGGCTACAACATTAATTTCCCCCTCTTTTTTTTTTTTGGGAAGTTCAGAGCATGTCTTTTTGAATTATAAGGGGCATTTGATGCCCCCCTGGTATTTTCCCACTCTTTATTCCAGTCTCAATTTTTTCTCCGATAGTCACCAGGTCAGAGAATCCCGAAGAGATACTTCCTACCATCTTCTCATAATATAACCCTTTCAAGGTTCCCATGAACATATCTACTAACTCCTTTTCCAACAGCGGTGGTTGCACACAGGATGCCATCTCCCTCTATCTCTGAGCATATTCTTTGAAGGACTCTTCTTTTATCTGAGACATATTCTGGAGTTGCATGCGGGTTTGCGCCATGTCCATGTCATATTTGTAATGCTTTAAGAAAGCATTAGTAAGATCTGCCCATGTTCGAATGTGAACTCGTTCCAACTGCATATACCAATCTAGATATGCCCCTCTTAAGCTATCTTGAAAGCAGTGAATCATCAGCTTCTAGTCGTGGGCACGGGCATGTGTGATATGGTGGAAGAACTGACTTGGTTGTTTTGCGTTTGATCGCAATTGTTGCGGATAGCAAGAGTTGCCATCGACATTTCTTTTATCCAAATAGGAAATGGTGAAAAGAATAGGAAAGACCTTTAGAGATGTTTTCTTGAGTTCGGGGAGTAGGTTATGAAAAGGGAAGGTGTTAGCACCCTTTTATCCGTAGTTATCTACGGGCTCTTAGTTGCTTGCTAGATCAACTTGCTTTTGTTTGAAAATGTGTTTGTAGTGTGGTTTTGAAAATATTTTGAAAATGTCTTTGTAATGATTCCCGTCTCTATAAGAATGCGTACAAAGTGTTGGTTTTGAAAAATAGTACAAAGAGGTATTTGTGGAAGATGTTTTTGAAAGGGATTCTGAAAAGTGCATTTATAATGATTCTCGTCTGTATAAGAATGCATACAAACTGTTTTAACTTTTGAAAATGTTTCTCTTGAAAGTGTTGGTGTGAAAAAATGTTTTTGTTGTGAGCAAGCGAGCAACTATGAGCATCCTACCTACTCAAAAGGTCTATGTTCTTTTCCTCCCCCTTTAGATGTTTCTATCTTACCATTGATTTGATAAGAAGCCCCGTCATTGGATGTGAAGGGATGGGTGTGGGTCATTTGTATAGTCATAGAAGGCAACCTATGGGACATTTTAGCAATTTTCGTTTAGGGACTAGATCTTTTACCGAAGGAAACATCGAGGGACATCGGAGGACTATGATCTTTTATCGAGGGTGTTTTCTAAAAATCCCATATTCGAGGGACATGACTATTTTCCGAGGCAACAAGTGAGATTACCCTGGAGGTGCATGTGTGCAAAGTGTGTTTGGTTGCATGCATTTAGTCTTTGATTAGAGTTGTCTACTTGTTGGTTTTATCTTTCCATACATACCCTAGTTACTAACATTTTTGAAAGTAATAAAAATACAGAAAATAAATATCCTACACTATTACAACCATATTGAATACCAAGAAAATATAAAGACAAATAAAATAAAATAAGGGAACATAAGTTTTTTGATCCAAGCAGAATGCACCCTTCGATTATGCTCTTCTTAGCTTCTTTTGATTTGGGCCTAGTAGTCAGCGTGAGACGCAGCCTTCGATTCATACTTTTGGCTACTTCTTTCGTTTGGGCCTGGAAGTCAGTGTGAACACCCTTCAATTACACCCTTCTTTCTCCTTCGTTTGGATTGTGAAGCAATATGGGTCTGCAAAGCAGCATGAGTGTGCATCCTTCGATAACGCCCTCTTTGTATTTTTTTTGGGACCATGAAGCAGTAAGGGGCGAAGCCTAAGGCTTCGATTCAGTAAACTTTGTTTTGTTTTATTTTTTTGTTTGAGTCTGTACAAGTTAGTTCTACCATATATTTTGACAAGAAAAGCAAACGAAAACGGAAGAAATGAAAAGTAAACAAATGTCATGTACATGCTTGAAACGAAAAGGGTTAAGGTTAGGGAACTTACCTTGCTTCCGAAGTTGGTGCTTCTGGACCTTGGGTGATTGGACTGGATGCTCCTGGATTCGAAGGAAAAAAACAAGTGTGGTGTTTCTTTGACTGGACTCGAAGGTCAAAAAGAGTGGGCTTGTGTTTTTTGTTTATGGATTCAAAGGAGAAGAACAGGTGTAGTGTTCCTTCTGCTGGATTCGAAAGAAAGAACAAAGCGTGGGGTTTCTCATGGGTTTGAAAGGGACAAGAAACAAGTGTTGTATTTATTGTGTTGGATTCGAAAGGGGAAGAAACAAAGGTATGGTGTTTTGATTCTGGGTTTCAGAATGTGTTAAGTGTTTGATGATTTTCACACAATCAAAGTTTCTCCAGCTATCAAAAACCTCTAGATGTTTTGTCCAGCCCCTAGATATGTTATGAAGCCTCTTATTTATAGCTGAAATTGGCTGAGATTTAGGAGGGAAAACAAAAGAAATTTGAAAAAATTGGGTATGCTGTTTTTGTAGCATTCGAGGTGCAGTCTTGTATGCCATTTTGGTGCAAGAATAGGGGCAGCATTGAAGAACTGCTTTGCAGTAGTTTTGGCGTGTTGTGGCCAATGCAGCAGGCTTGGACTTGCATCACATAGGACTCTAGTCAACAAGCCTTCGACCAGACTTCTTCTTCAGATAACAATATTTGATTTCAAACAATATGTGTCCTTCGAATGGGCCATTTTCAATTCTTCGAATGTGCCACCAATATTTGTCTTTCGAATATGCAGTTGTGAGTGTCATAGGCCAAAACTGTGTGTCGAAACAAACTGTTACTGCCCAGTTGAAGCTAGCGTGAAAGTAGCCAATGCTTTGTGGGTGCCATTGCCTTGTGAATTCTAGCCATGGGGAAGCTTTTGCCTTGTGCATACTGGCCTAAAGGAAGTCATGCAAGGGGCAAATGGCTTCTGAATTGAAGGAAGGCTGTAGGAGGCCATTGCCTTATGAATTGAAAGACACTTTCAGAAGGTCATTTCCATCTGAATCGAAAGGGACCAACATTAAGCCACTAACTTCTAACTCGATGGGAGCTTTCAGAAGGCTGTTGCCTTCTGAATTGAAGGAAGCTGGTATGGAGCCACTAATCGTTTGAATCGAAGGACACCAACAGGAGGCCTTTGTCTTCTGAATCAAAGGAAGCCTAAACGCCCAATCGAAGGATGAATCAAGCTTGCTCGAAGGAAGCCTAGATTCCCAATCGAAGTTGAAACAACCGGGTGAAAATCATTAAACAATGAAGTCGCCATCGAGCGTCTTTTATCCCATATGGAGGGAAAGGTAAACATCGATAAAACCTAAGAAGGGAGAAGTCAAGGTCTTGCGACCGAGAGATCGGGTAACAGAGTCTGTGATCGGTGGATCTGGAACTGACTGTTTAACGCTGGTTCGCGAAATGTCGCGGAAGCAAGAGTCGCCACCGTCTTTTATTTTCTCCAAATGGAAAGGACAAAAGCACAGAAAAATTCCTTATAGAGATTGCTCTCGGTTCGGGAGGTAGATTTATAGAAAGGGAAGGTGTTAGCACCCTTTCTATCCATGGTTATCCATGGGCTCTTAGATACTTGCTCATTTGTGTTTTCAAAAATGTTTGTTTGCTTTTCAAGGTGAGTGGGTTTGAAAAAGTTTCTTTGAAAATTTCAGTTCGACTCTTGTATCAGTCCTCAAGAGTGTTTGAAAAAGTTCTATTTGAAAGCTTTTTGAAAGGTGTCGGTGTGAAAAGAAGTTTTTGATTTGTTTTGAAATTAGAGCAAGTATCTACGAGTCATCTACCTACCCTAAGGAATTCGTCTGTGTAAATGTCCTTAAGGTAGTGCCATCCCACCATTGAGAGGTAGGTAGCACCACCGCTGGAGGTGTTCGGGTCAATTCGAGGTTTTAGGGACAGTGTGGTCACCAGAGCAATAGGAAGACACCTTAGAAGCTACCCCCATGCCATGTTCATGGACATGAAGACTTACTAAAACATCCTCTACTCGACGACCACTTTTCGAGGGGCAAGGAAACAGTGAGACGTACCCTAGGGGTGGTGTGTGATTTGTGTGTCGTTTTCAGTTATATTTGTCTGGTTCATGCATTGGTGTTCTACGCTTTGTTTTTATTTTTGGCATTCATTCTTTCATGCAAGTTATTAACAGTTAAAAGATGCGAGAAGGTAAAAGTCCTACGCTATTACAAAGGCGCGGGTCTACATCGCCAAATTAATCCAAGACCCGATTTGAAATAAAAATGCGGAAAGATAAATGTCCTAATTAATCTATTACAAGGCTTTGGGACAAGTAAATGAAATTTAAAATAAAAGGGAAATAAAAGTAAATGTGCAAAAAGAAATAAAATCGAGAACGCGAGGGCGTTGGACCCTTTTAAGGAAATTAAATTGGAATTAATGATTAAATTATTAAATGAGAAAAAGAAATTATTTTTGGAGTTTTTGTATTTATGGAATTAAGGAGAATTAAATTGGTATTAAAATTAATTAAACCCTAATTCTAAACATTTTTTAATTATTAAAGAAAATATTTTCAAGTTTGACCTAATTTACATTAGTTATTTACATGATAAATTTATTTACAAAATAATTAATAATTAAATATGGTAAAAGAAAAGAAAAAGAATAAAAGTATTAAAACCCTAATTTCTACATTTTTTAGTTTATTTGAAAAAAGTTAGAATTAAAACCTAAAATTAAAACTAAGTTAATTATTAAATTTATTTATAAAATAATATTAATTAATATTAACAAAACATATTTTTTTATTGTTTTTGTGATTTTCTGTTTTTTTATATATTTTATAGAAATTAATTTTGATGAATTAACTAAAATAAATAAAACAAATAAATAGAAAAAAATGAAAAGAAAGAAAATAAAAGGCAAACCAATGGGGGGTGTTGACCCCAATTTTAGAGGTATTTTCCAGCAATTTTGGCCCATTTGAAGGAGGCCTGGTTGACTTTTGATGGTCACGTGTAGACCCCTGGACTGAGGTGCACCATGGAACTCATATCTTGGCTTTTGGATTGATCTCAGTCGCCATGTGGCAAGCACCAGCGCTGGATGTTTGGTGGACTTCAAGACATGTTAGGTACCTAATCACGTTGCAAGAAAAAATAGAAAGAAATATGGGGGACCTGGGGATCGAACCCAGGTCCCAATGCTTGCAAACGTTCCTCTCCACCAACTGTGCCAGCGCGTTTATTCATAAGCCTAATGGAATACAATCATTATAAGAAAAGATAAAAGTTAGTGGTCTGAACCAATAAAAACGCGCGCCAACTTTGAATAGCCCAATGAACTCTAGCCACACATGCTTCTTCTCCATGTTATACCTGCAACTAGAACCAAATAGCGGGGGTTTTAAACCCCCACTAACCCTGGACCTGGAAAATAGCAATTAGGCCATACAAGCATATAAAAAGGGCGCGATGTGGTTGTTGTGTTCGTATGAAGATCATGAGTTCAATGGTACCAGTCTTATAGCCTGATTTTTCCAGAAGAACAAAGCCCTCTTTCACAGTCTCTGAAACCCTAAAAAGCTCTCATGGTAACTTTGCATATAGGCAATGATAATTCAATTAAATAGTACCAATAGACTCAGAAGGTCCATGTTAGTATAAAACAACAATTAAAATGTATGAAAAATGTCCAGAAACTCAAACACGATTATGAATAATTTTGAAAGAGAAGCAAACCTGTTTTACCGATTCTTGAGGTTAGAGGCTATGGTTTTGATTCAGAAAGCTTCCTTGATGCCTTGGCAAGCTATTGGAATGGTTATTTTGCTTTGAATTGCGCTGGAACTGTGTTTTCAGTTTTGAAGTTTTTTCACAAAAATGCAAAATGTGTATGAGGTTTGAGGTGCAGCTTTCAGGTCCTTAGCATTAGGTTTAGCATTCTGTATATGTATGGGACGGATTAGGGTAGAAATTTGAGTCCATAAACCTTTGCATTGATGAATCAAATATTTTGATTTCCATGGAATCTTTTTCAATCTTTTCCTCATGAAGAACATGCCAATTTGCACAAAATCTTTCCTTTTTTGATGTGCACGAGATCTTGAGTGAATAATGAGGGCATATGCTGCATAAAAGGATTCAAAAACATTTGTTTAGTATTTTTGTCATATTTTATTTAATTAAATGAATTAATGGTGATAAAAATTCAAATAAATGATAAACAATGATGAAATAAATCCCCTTTGGGTCAAATGGTCGTGCATAGCCTTTGGATAATGATTCTTGGAAGAAAATGTGGCCCATTAGCAATTTTGAGGCATTTGAAGCAAAGTTGACTTTTCAAATTTCCCAAAAATTTCCCAACTTCCACAAGGCATATCTTGCTCAATTTTTAAGCTTTGATCATGTTCTTGGACATTTTGGAAAGGTCTTGAAGTCCTCTAACCAATGCCTTTGGTCCCATGTCATTTTGATTTACCAATCTCAAGTTATGGTCTTTGACTTAAAGTGCCTTTTTGTTGACTTTTGAAAATGACCTATAATGTTGAGATTTATAACTTTTTGTGAGAGCATTTATTGGACTTGAAGTGTGAAGAGGAGTTGTAGGAAATGTCTTTCTATTCAAAATTAGCTTTGGATGGAATTTTTCTGATAAACCATGTGGAAGTTATGCCCTGGTCAAGTTACAGTTGACTTTTTCAACTGTCCAAATATGGAAACTTTTGCATCTTGAGACTTTTTGAGCCATACCTTGAGAATCATGATCAAGCATTGATCAAATGATCTTTGTGGCTTCAAAATAAGATGTTGACCAAAAATTTGAACTTTTGACTGTCAAATGACCATTTTGCCCCTACAGTTGACTGTTGAGCAATTAGGGTTTTTGACTGTGCAATTTTGTGCTGTAAGTCTTGACATGAGGATACTTGAAAATGTTTGTAGGCATGTGGGACTTGTTTGGACCCTTGAAAACTTCAACTTCTTTGTCAGAACCAAAACCCTAGTTTTTTGACTGTTAGGAGACCCTTGAACTGTGCAACCCTTGGGGAGATTTTGAAGCATGCTTTTAGCAAAACTTGAAGAATATGGGAGGGCAAATTTTGGGGTACAATAGTTGCCCCTGTTCAATCTTCTTAGACCTGAGGATGCAGATTGGCTGACGTGCCTTTCGTAATCCGAAGGTGGAAGATGATTGAACACTAGAGTGCCCAGAAATTTGCGCTCACATGTTAGCAGTGTGATGGTGGGAATGGGCTTATAGATGCCATTTGGAGATTGATGGATAGGATGATGGGCTTATAGATGCCATGCTAAGAGATGATGTATGAGTAGATGGGCTTATAGATGCCATCTGGGTGTTGATCGCATAAGAGATTCCTTAGCGAGAACTTGCGTACCTGAAAAAAGAGAATGATTACCTGGCCTGTTACATGAGCTGGTCTTCAAACTTTTATGTAACTGTGCCCTGACTGGTTGCAGGAGTTGAATCTGGAGCTTCAAAAGGTAATGAACGAACCAGGGATGGTTACTATCTCAATGGGACGGTGAGAGAACCTTGGACGATTACTACCTCAACAGGAACGCTGAGAGAATCTTGGGGCGATTACTACCTCAACAGGAACGCTGAGAGAATCTGGGAGCGATTACTACCTCAACAGGAACGCTGAGAGAACCTTGGATGTCTTCTACTGGGATAAGAATCAGGGAGATCTTAGGGTCGATCTGACTGAACCGGAGAAGGCCTTTGACTGGATAAGAATCAAGAAAATCTTAGGGTCAATTTAACTGAACCGGATAAGGTCTTGGAATATCTTCAACTGGATAAGAATCAAGGAGATCTTAGGGTCGATCTGACTGAACCAGAGAAGGCCTTTGACTGGATAAGAATCAGGAAAATCTTAGGGTCGATTTAACTAAACCGGACAAGGTCTTGAAATCTTCAACTGGATAAGAATCAGGGAGATCTTAGGGTCGATCTGACTGAACCAGAGAAAGCCTTTGACTGGATAAGAATCAGGAAAATCTTAGGGTCGATTTAACTGAATCGGGCAAGGTCTTGAAACATCTTCAACTGGATAAGAATCAGGGAGATCTTAGGGTCGATATGACTGAACCAGAGAAGGCCTTTGACTGGATAAGAATCAGGAAAATCTTAGGGTCGATTTAACTGAACCGGGCAAGGTCTTGGAATATCTTCAACTGGATAAGAATCAGGGAGATCTTAGGGTCGATCTGACTGAACCAGAGAATGCCTTTGACTGGATAAGAATCAGGAAAATCTTAGGGTCGATTTAATTGAACCGGGCAAGGTCTTGGAATATCTTCAACTGGATAAGAATCAGGAGATCTTAGGGTCAATCTGGCTGAACCAGAGAAGGCCTTTGACTGGATAAGAATCAGGAAAATCTTAGGGTCGATTTAATTGAACCGGACAAGGTCTTGAAACATCTTCAACTAGATAAGAATCAGGGAGATCTTAGGGTCGATCTGACTGAATCAGAGAAGGCCTTTGACTGGATAAGAATCAGGAAAATCTTAGGGTCGATTTAACTGAACCGGACAAGGTCTTGGAATAACTTCAACTGGATAAGAATCAGGGAGATCTTAGGGTCGATCTGACTGAACCAGAGAAGGCCTTTGACTGGATAAGAATCAGGAAAATCTTAGGGTTGATTTAACTGAACCGGACAAGGTCTTGGAATAACTTCAAATGGATAAGAAATAGGGAGATCTTAGGGTCGATCTGACTGAACCAGAGAAGGCCTTTGACTGGGTAAGAATCAGGAAAATCTTAGGGTCGATTTAACTGAACCAGGATAGGTCTTGAAATATCTTCAACTGGATAAGAATCAGGGAGATCTTAGGGTCGATCTGACTGAACCAGAGAAGGCCTTTGACTGGATAAGAATCAGGAAAATCTTAGGGTCGATTTAACTGAACCAGGCTAGGTCTTGAAATATCTTCAACTGGATAAGAATCAGGGAGATCTTAGGGTCGATCTGACTGAACCAGAGAAGGCCTTTGACTGGATAAGAATCAGGAAAATCTTAGGGTCGATTTAACTGAACCGGACAAGGTCTTGGAATAACTTCAACTGGATAAGAATCAGGGAGATCTTAGGGTCGATCTGACTGAACCAGAGAAGGCCTTTGACTGGGTAATAATCAGGAAAATCTTAGGGTCGATTTAACTGAACCAGGCTAGGTCTTGAAATATCTTCAACTGGATAAGAATCAGGGAGATCTTAGGGTCGATCTGACTGAACCAGAGAAGGCCTTTGACTGGATAAGAATCAGGAAAATCTTAGGGTCGATTTAACTGAACCAGGCTAGTTCTTGAAATATCTTCAACTGGATAAGAATCAGGGAGATCTTAGGGTCGATCTGACTGAACCAGAGAAGGCCTTTGACTGGATAAGAATCAGGAAAATCTTAGGGTCGATTTAACTTAACCGGACAAGGTCTTGAAATGTAGCTGAGAACTTAACTGGAACTTTCCTGAAAGGTAAAGGTCAGTCATATGCAATGCATGATATGGATCAAGCAATGATGTTCTCAACATAAATGAGATTGTAAGATATGATGCGTTTATGCATGTATCATGATGTATGTGAAATGCGACGTTTATGAACGTATGTCTTTTCGTCTAGGAAAGTAAATCCTTGACGGGTGCCGGGAAGTCACATCCTGGGCTGATGTTCGGAGAATAGTGCTTTGTTGTTTCCACTGGGGATGATAGTTGCAAGAATACCGGTAGGAGAAGATAACTCCGTTGGGGAATAAACTTGGCGAATGAATTACTCTGCGGGGAGAAGACTATTCTAGCGATCTTGCTGGGGAACAATACTCTGTGGGGAGAGAGGTACTTGCTGGGATATGATAACTTCGCTGGGGATACCATTGTTATGTTGGAAGTGTTAATAGACTCCGCTGGGGATAGGAAGACTTCGCCGAGGACGATCTTTCCGTGGCTTTTGGCTGAGGATAACCCAGTTATATCCTGGTAGGGAACTAACCTTTGAATAAAGCTGGGGGACGCGTTCGTGCTCTACGAGGGATAAGCTTCCAGAATCTACTGGGGATAAGCTTTCTGCTGGGGAGATGGATTCAAACTTTCCTGGGGAAATCTTGATTGGACTCTCCTGGGGAAATTTTGAGATGTACTGGAAGTAACTCCACTGAATGTTTAATATGCCGCCGGGGAACAATCTTTAGGTCAAGACTGCCGGGGATGCTTGTTAAGAATGTTTGTATATTGTTGGGGAATGTTGAGATCTGCTGGAGGATACCCCACTTCTTTAAGGTTGATAATATGGCTTTGCTTAGGGAGAGTGCATTGACCTGCTGGCTCACTCTCTGGGGAGTTAAGGTGTATTGGTTATGTTCTTCAGCCGAACTTACCTTGGTACCTTGGTGGACAGAACAATTAGATCGCTTAGACCACTCATTATTGCCCCTGTTTCTATGGGAGAAGGCACCTGTGGGGTGCTGATAGTTGTTGATGGACAAACCTTCTTCTGGTAGGCATGTGACAAGATGACGGGACATAGTCGTACGCTTCGATCCCTAATTTTTGCCTGGACCGCCCTTTCGGGTTTTCAGTCCACTGGGATACCCATTTTTGCCCAAGCCGCCTTTTTCAGGTTTTCGACTTGCCGGGTGTACAGATTTTTTTTCATTTCATCCCTTCATTTTGCCCGAACCCTTTTGGTTCGCCGGGAAGCCCTTATTTTTGCCTAGGTGTGTCAACCTAGCGGGTCTTTGATTACGCATAGTACTTTTTTTGACTATGTCCACGCTCTCAGGATGTAGGGAGGTGCCCCTGTCATAAGTGTTTTGTCATGCCACCAGAAGGTGTTTGATCAGGCAAGATTCGTTGTTGGAATGCCCCAAGTGACTCAGGCGGAGATTTGCCCCAGGCTATTTGGCCATTGAGAGATTCTCCGAATCTTGATTGGGCTGCCCCAGATGATGGACCATGATCATATCATGCCCCTTGATTAGAAGTGTTTCTTCCATTTGAGGTGACTCTTTTTGTGGAAAAGACTTTTGTTCATAAGATATTCGTCGTGCGAACTTCTCTGCTGTTCAAACAAAAAGTCATATGCAAACAAGGTTATATCAAAAATGCAAAGCTTATGTTTGTTTCGAAGTTTTTGAGAATGCATCCCTTTTTTAGTAAAAACAAGTGAATTTGTAAAACGTGATGTCAACTCGTTATTTTACAGCGAGCCTTAAGGAGTCAGGATACCTTTCGTAACAGTATGCTTTCGAACTAACCCATGCTTCAGCTAGGACTTTTTAAGGGTTATAACGTGGCCTGGTTCACGGTTTAAGAAACAAAGGATAAAGGCTCAAATTATTTGTACCCACCCGTTCTTCATGATGTTCTTCAAACCTAAGCTCAGTTGATCGTGCGTTAGACCTTGTTTGAGTCTTTGTTCTGATGTTCCAATGATGGTTCAGATATTGATGATTTATTCTGAATAGGCAGTCATTTTTTGTTTTGTTGAGGGTTTGTATGACCTCTTTTCTTTTTTGATTCCGTTATCCCTGTGTTTTTTTTTGCTGAGCTGTTCTTTTGTGATTACAGTCAGCGGGATGCCCCAGTTTTGTAAGTCTCCTTCCTAGGTTTTGACTTAATGGGTTCTTATTTAGAAAGATAATGACTGCCTTTCTTTATTGATTATTCGGACCCATCACTGTCTTTTTTTGTTTTTTAAGGACCTCTTTGGTGCCATTCGTTATGCACTTGGATCAACTGAGAGAACTACCCTGCCCCAGGTTATGATTAAGGGTTTTAAATTTCGAAAAGAAAAACTCCTACTTCTTTGGCTCAAAGGGGTTGACGAGGGATTATCATCCTTATAACTCAAGTGTTTAGGAATTGAAACAATGCCTGTACCTCATCAGCGGGGTCCGTTCAAAAGCATACTGTAATCGTCGTGGTATCGTTTTCGTCATCCTCCCTCAAGAGGCTTAGCATTATTAATCGAGCGTTGATCATCAAAAAAAATATGAAAATAATTTGCATATAGTGAATACGAATATATTGCTTCAAAACAGACGTATGTGATGCATTAATGGAATAACAACGTTTAACATGAGTAATTGTTTGAACAAAAGAAAATTACAACTTGAAAATCCTAATGAACAAAAGTCTTTTTCATCTTTAGGGCTTGTTACTTCAAATGGTGGGCCTTGGAGGGATGGTAGAAAAACTCAGCCTGACCATCTTGTGTGAACTCCAATGCTCCTTCATCAATCAGGTCCTGGATCTTGTTCTTTAAAGCCCAACACTCATTTGTATCATGTCCTGGACTGGAAGAGTGGTAGGCACACCTTTTATTGGGATGATAGGTAGGAGATGCTGTGTTGGGGTTACGGGGATGAGCCTTTAATGTGATCAGATTCAATCTCAACAGGCGTTGTAGAGCTTGAAACAGCGACATATTGAGCTGGGTGAATTGCCTCCTGGGCTTGTCTGGCTGAAGCTGGTGAGGTTGATGCTGAATTTGTGACACTGGAGCCATTTGAGGAGCTCTCCCCTTATCTCCTTGTCTCAAAGATGGTTGAATGATGACTGGCTCTTTACCCTTAGCCGTTTGCCCCATTTGGTTACCCTGAAGCAGTTGGTTGATGAGAACTCCGAGCTCTTCTTGTCTTTGAGCTAAACCTTGAATGGCAGTCACCTGCCCCAGCATCTGGGCTTTCATTGCATCCACCTCGGCTTGCAGATGTTTCAGCCGTTCATCCTTATCATCCTCAGCACTGTTCCTGACCAAGGTCCCCATGAGAAGTGTTCTCAGCTCTTCCTGCCCCTTAGATAGATTCAGGAGGATTTCCCCGAACCGAGTCTCTTGAGCACGAAGGTCCTGGTTGTCTTGTCGGGAAGCCATTGCTGAAATAAACAGCGCAGATGGTAAGTGGCCTATCAACAGGGTACCTGTAATGCAATGATATATATGATATGCATGCAATGTTTTCAAGGACCTCGCGGGGTAAACAAGAAAATTTGTTAGAATTTGGATCTGGTAGCTTGATTGAAGGAACTTCATGTTATTGAGAGTCCTTCTTCAAAGGGTCAAAGGCTCACCATATCCAGTGGGTCATAGCCTCTGACTCAGATCCTCAACCTGGCTAGAGGAAAATAAATCCCCTTTGCCCCTTGCTAGACATTCTGGCTCATCATGACCTGCATCACAAGCCCTTGAGATCCTTGAAATGGGTTAGGATGTATGCAATGGTATGATGTTATGGTATGCATGGAGTGATGTAAGTAAACCCTGTCATGAGTCCCCATTAAGGACTATAAACAAGACCTGCAAGAAACTTAGTACACTCTGTTATGAGTCCCAATTAAGGACTATAAACAAAACCTGCAAGTAGTTCATGTGTCAGATGACAAGCATGCAAGTAGTCATGTACGAAGGCACACAAGTCACACAAGAGAAGCCCTTAGATTTTAGGCCAGCATGAGGTCTAGGTATTACCCTCTTTCAGTTTGTTGGTTCATACATGTCCTATCAAAAGTAACCGGGTTCTAGAGGATCCCAATATCACTGACTACCCTCAATCGGTCATAACTCCAGCATCGCAATCTTTTCTTGCGGCCAGAACCATCACGAGAGTTTAGCCTCAATGGGCGTAGCATACTGCTACTGTTCTAATGGCCAAGTTGTGTCATTTAAGGTTCTAAGGTCTGTTGGTGCTTAATGACTCCTCAGAAGACCCATATTCTCCTCGTTGCCACACAAGGGATATCGGTACAGACCAAGGTGCCACACCAACGTAGCCAATGCTTCACCCATGTCGGTCTACGCCGGATAGGTCCCTCACAGCTTATGCTACCTAAACAGGGTATCCCCAGATCCGGGTCAGGATCTATGTAACTCCCATGCAACCCACAATTTTAAAGCAAACAAGTCAATACAATTGAAAACACAGTTATGAACTATCCTAAGGTACACCTCACTTTTAAGATTCCCCAGTAGAGTCGCCAATTCTGTGATCGGTGGATCTGGAACTGACTGTTTAACGCTGGTTCGCGAAATGTCGCAGAAGCAAGAGTCGCCACCGTCTTTTATTTTCTCCAAATGGAAAGGACAAAAGCACAGAAAAATTCCTTATAGAGATTGCTCTCGGTTCGGGAGGTAGATTTATAGAAAGGGAAGGTGTTAGCACCCTTTCTATCCATGGTTATCCATGGGCTCTTAGATACTTGCTCATTTGTGTTTTCAAAAATGTTTGTTTGCTTTTCAAGGTGAGTGGGTTTGAAAAAGTTTCTTTGAAAATTTCAGTTCGACTCTTGTATCAGTCCTCAAGAGTGTTTGAAAAATTGCTATTTGAAAGCTTTTTGAAAGGTGTCGGTGTGAAAAGAAGTTTTTGATTTGTTTTGAAATTAGAGCAAGTATCTACGAGTCATCTACCTACCCTAAGGAATTCGTCTGTGTAAATGTCCTTAAGGTAGTGCCATCCCACCATTGAGAGGTAGGTAGCACCACCGCTGGAGGTGTTCGGGTCAATTCGAGGTTTTAGGGACAGTGTGGTCACCAGAGCAATAGGAAAACACCTTAGAAGCTACCCCCATGCCATGTTCATGGAGATGAGGACTTACTAAAACATCCTCTACTCGACGACCACTTTTCGAGGGGCAAGGCAATAGTGAGACGTACCCTAGGGGTGGTGTGTGATTTGTGTGTCGTTTTCAGTTATATTTGTCTGGTTCATGCATTGGTGTTCTACGCTTTGTTTTTATTTTTGGCATTCATTCTTTCATGCAAGTTATTAACAGTTAAAAGATGCGAGAAGGTAAAAGTCCTACGCTATTACAAAGGCGCGGGTCTACATCGCCAAATTAATCCAAGACCCGATTTGAAATAAAAATGCGGAAAGATAAATGTCTTAATTAATCTATTACAAGGCTTTGGGACAAGTACATGAAATTTAAAAAAAAAGGGAAATAAAAGTAAATGTGCGAAAAGAAATAAAATCGAGAACGCGAGGGCGTTGGACCCTTTTAAGGAAATTAAATTGGAATTAATGATTAAATTATTAAATGAGAAAAAGAAATTATTTTTGGAGTTTTTGTATTTATGGAATTAAGGAGAATTAAATTGGAATTAAAATTAATTAAACCCTAATTCTAAACATTTTTTAATTATTAAAGAAAATATTTTCAAGTTTGACCTAATTTACATTAGTTATTTACATGATAAATTTATTTACAAAATAATTAATAATTAAATATGGTAAAAGAAAAGAAAAAGAATAAAAGTATTAAAACCCTAATTTCTACATTTTTTAGTTTATTTGAAAAAAGTTAGAATTAAAACCTAAAATTAAAACTAAGTTAATTATTAAATTTATTTATAAAATAATATTAATTAATATTAACAAAACATATTTTTTATTGTTTTTGTGATTTTCTGTTTTTTTATATATTTTATAGAAATTAATTTTGATGAATTAACTAAAATAAATAAAACAAATAAATAGAAAAAAAATGAAAAGAAAGAAAATAAAAGGCAAACCAATGGGGGGTGTTGACCCCAATTTTGGAGGTATTTTCCAGCAATTTTGGCCCATTTGAAGGAGGCCTGGTTGACTTTTGATGGTCACGTGTAGACCCCTGGACTGAGGTGCACCATGGAACTCATATCTTGGCTTTTGGATTGATCTTAGTGGCCATGTGGCAAGCACCAGCGTTGGATGTTTGGTGGACTTCAAGACATGTTAGGTACCTAATCACGTTGCAAGAAAAAATAGAAAGAAATATGGGGGACCTGGGGATCGAACCTAGGTCCCAATGCTTGCAAACGTTCCTCTCCACCAACTGTGCCAGCGCGTTTATTCATAAGCCTAATGGAATACAATCATTATAAGAAAAGATAAAAGTTAGTGGTCTGAACCAATAAAAACGCGCGCCAACTTTGAATAGCCCAATGAACTCTAGCCACACATGCTTCTTCTCCATGTTATACCTGCAACTAAAACCAAATAGCGGGGGTTTTAAACCCCCACTAACCCTGGACCTGGAAAATAGCAATTAGGCCATACAAGCATATAAAAAGGGCGCGATGTGGTTGTTGTGTTCGTATGAAGATCATGAGTTCAATGGTACCAGTCTTATAGCCTGATTTTTCCAGAAGAACAAAGCCCTCTTTCACAGTCTCTGAAACCCTAAAAAGCTCTCATGGTAACTTTGCATATAGGCAATGATAATTCAATTAAATAGTACCAATAGACTCAGAAGGTCCATGTTAGTATAAAACAACAATTAAAATGTATGAAAAATGTCCAGAAACTCAAACACGATTATGCATAATTTTGAAAGAGAAGCAACCCTGTTTTACCGATTCTTGAGGTTAGAGGCTATGGTTTTGATTCAGAAAGCTTCCTTGATGCCTTGGCAAGCTATTGGAATGGTTATTTTGCTTTGAATTGCGCTGGAACTGTGTTTTCAGTTTTGAAGTTTTTTCATAAAAATGAAAAATGTGTATGAGGTTTGAGGCGCAGCTTTCAGGTCCTTAGCATTAGGTTTAGCATTCTGTATATGTATGGGACGAATTAGGGTAGAAATTTGAGTCCATAAACCTTTGCATTGATGAATCAAATATTTTGATTTCCATGGAATCTTTTTCAATCTTTTCCTCATGAAGAACATGCCAATTTGCACAAAATCTTTCCTTTTTTGATGTGCACGAGATCTTGAGTGAATAATGAGGGCATATGCTGCATAAAAGGATTCAAAAACATTTGTTTAGTATTTTTGTCATATTTTATTTAATTAAATAAATTAATGGTGATAAAAATTCAAATAAATGATAAAAAATGATGAAATAAATCCCCTTTGGGTCAAATGGTCGTGCATAGCCTTTGGATAATGATTCTTGGAAGAAAATGTGGCCCATTAGCAATTTTGAGTCATTTGAAGCAAAGTTGACTTTTCAAAATTCCCAAAACTTTCCCAACTTCCACAAGGCATAGCTTGCTCAATTTTTAAGCTTTGATCATGTTCTTTGACATTTTGGAAAGGTCTTGAAGTCATCTAACCAATGCCTTTGGTCCCATGTCCTTTTGATTTACCAATCTCAAGTTATGGTCTTTGACTTAAAGTGCCTTTTTGTTGACTTTTGAAAATGACCTATAATGTTGAGATTGATAACTTTTTGTGAGAGCATTTCTTGGACTTGAAGTGTGAAGAGGAGTTGTAGGAAATGTCTTTCTCTTCAAAATGAGCTTTGGATGGAATTTTTCTGATAAACCATGTGGAAGTTATGCCCTGGTCAAGTTACAGTTGACTTTTTCAACTGTCCAAATATGGAAACTTTTGCATCTTGAGACTTTTTGAGCCATACCTTGAGAATCATGATCAAGCATTGATCAAATGATCTTTGTGGCTTCAAAATAAGATGTTGACCAAAAATTTGAACTTTTGACTGTCAAATGACCATTTTGCCCCTGCAGTTGACTGTTGAGCAATTAGGGTTTTTGACTGTGCAATTTTGTGCTGTAAGTCTTGACATGAGGATACTTGACAATGTTTGTAGGCATGTGGGACTTGTTTGGACCCTTTAAAACTTCAACTTCTTTGTCAGAACTAAAACCCTAGTTTTTTGACTGTTAGGAGACCCTTGAACTGTGCAACCCTTGGGGAGATTTTGAAGCATGCTTTTTGCAAATCTTGAAGAATATGGGAGGGAAAATTTTGGGGTACAACAGAGTCTGTTACGCGAGGGGAAGGTATTAGAACCCCACACGCCCGTAGTATTCTACGGTATTCACTCTTGTTATCTATCTAAGGGTGTGTTTAATCTATGATTACTGTTTACTATACTACTTGTTGTACCCCAAAATTTGCCCTCCCATATTTCTCAAAACATTTCAAGAATGATCTCCAAATTGCTCAAGGTAGACCAAAGGTTGGCCAGACAAGCTCTCTCCTAAGGCAGTTTACCTCAAATTAGGGTTTCATGTTGCATCAAGATCCTTGAGTCCAAGTGACCCCAAGTGCTCACCAATTTCATAATATGTTATCAAGATCATCCATGTCAAGTTTCAAGCCTTGTAGAGGAAGTTTGCCCAGTTAATTGCTCAAAAGCCTGAAAATCGATTGTGCTAGGGCAAAAGTCAACTGTGGCCCACATACAGTCAAACTTCAAGATTTTTGGTCAACATTCTCATTTTGAATTATATTTCATCATTTGATCAAGGGTTGATCATGATTCATCAAGCATTGCTCATAATTCATCAAGATTCAAAAGTTGCTAAATTAGGGTTTTGTCGGAAAAGTCAACTCAACTTTGACCAAGCATAACTTTCTCATACTTTATGAGAAATGACCCATCCAAAGCTAATTTAGAAGAGGATGCAATTACCTACAATAAATTTTCAAATACCAAGTTCAAAATATGCACTCACAAGAAGTTATGAATTTGGACATTATAGGTCATTTTGAAAAGTCAACAAAAATACCTTTTATGTCAAAGCTTCATACATGAGCATGGAATATCAAATTGAGATGAGACCAAAAGGGTTGTTTAGAGGACATTTTAATATTCCTAAAAAGTCCAAGAAAACCTCCAAAGAATCAAAATTGAGGAAGATGTGCATTGGTGAAGTTGACCTTTTTTGCAAAATTGCCAAAAGTCAACTATGCCCAAAACTTCAAATTTTGCCAAATGGGCCCAATCTTTTTCACTTGTTTTGAGTTGGCAACATAGCCCACGTGCTCTAACCCTGGCCACTTGTCCATATTTTATTTTTATTATTTATTTTTGTTTTTATTTGAATTATTTCAAATTAAATCAAAACAAATCAAATAAAATCAAAATTATTGAAAACCAAGGATCTTGTGATTATTTCAGGTCTTATTACACAGCTAGGATCAATCAAACTCCCATCAAGGCATATGTGTAGAAAGAGATTGGATTTGGACCAATTTTGGAAAGCTTTAAAGAAGAATCAAATTAAATATCAAAATCATTGATGGAGAGGGATTTGGACACAATAATCAACCCTAATGCATTGTGTGATACATAAGGAGGCGAGGCAGATCAAAAACAAGGTTGGAAATCAAGCACAGAGCAAGAACAAAATTTGCAAAAACAAGCAAAAAGTGTGAGATCTAATTGGTGGTTAGAGGCATCCTCAAGGCTTGGTATCTGTCCCAATCGCTTCCTGGCAATCTCCACAAGCGAAAGCAATCAAAAGCAGGCGTTTTCAAGCCCTCCCACGCACTGTAAGTCCGTAATGGTATCACCCTTTTCTTGAATTCGATTATCATAATTCTTGCACGTATAGTGTAAAATAATGGCATAATCTTGATCACCATGATTTTTGCAAGCTTTTGGCATTATTCAATTTCATTTATATGACCTATGCCGTGAATCACCATTGTTAGGTTTTTTTGGAGTTTTTAGGGTTTTTGATTTCAGGAACAATTGGCCCTAGTAATGGATATGGTTGTGACCGGGGATGAGACGAGTCTAACCATGGTGTTAGATTCCATTTATATATATCCTGTAGAAGATTTTGGAACGAGCATGACCTGTAGCGACGGACACTGTCCGTGGGTATATGTCCTGGAATTTTTAGCCATGGTGCCGGGAAGAAGAAGCAGGCGTGTCACTCCCCTACTGGCCCGTTCAAACATTGGCGCGTGTTTTTCTCAATTGTCCACTAGCATTTGTTTTTTTATATTATCATTATTTTGTAATATATTAACAATCAAAACAACATAGCCCAGTGGTCACCATGTGTATGCTTAAAGGGCTAGGAGGCTAGAGGTCAGGGGTTCGATCCCTGCCTCCAGCGTTTGTCATTTTTCTCATTTATTTCAGGTAATCCAATGCATGCATAAACCAGGAACCCACCATGGACCTTCCTCATCAACACGCCAGATGGCCAGATGGCCAGATCTGGTGGCCACCATTGCCAGCGCACCATAGGTCAAGTCAAACATGCCACACTGGATGGCAAAAGTCAGCGTGGACCTTCTCCAATTGGGCCCAGATTCCTGCTTTCTACACCCCATTCAGGCCCATCTCTCCTCTTTTTTTATATATTGTTTATTTCATTTAATTATTTATTTATTTATTTACTTAACCAACAATTATTTTCTTTTTATCAAAAATCACCAAAAAATATTTTTATCCAATTAAAATCAGAACTTTTATTTTTCATCAATAAATATTAATTAAATTAATTAGGTTAATTTTTTAGATAACTTTAATTTATTTTGTAAATAATTAAAATTAATTAGAATCAATAGGTTTTATTTACCAATTTAATTATTTTACTTCTTTCCTAAAATAATAAAAAACCAAAAATTTGACATTTAATAATTTTTCATTAATTAATTTAATAACTAATTAATTTAGCCTTTAATTTTAGGATTTAATTTCTTTTCTTAAAAAATAAAAACAAAAAAAAACATTTCTTTTAATTAGGAGGGTCAAAACCCTAGTTTCGCATTCGATTCAATTTTCTCGCGCGCTTTAATTTTGTTCAATTATTGTATATGCTCCTGGTTTGTAATAATTAAATTATGACATTTATTTATTTTTCCGCTTTTAAATTTCAAAGGGTTTGTTTTTGGCGATGTAAATACCCGACGCCTTGTAATAGTTAGTTTAAATTCCGCACTTTAATTTCTGCAAATATTCAACTGCTAGATGTTTGATAATAGGGTTTGCATGACAAGAATGAATGTTAATCTTAAAACAGTTAGATCACCCTAAACATGTGCAAAGATAAAAATAACTGAAATCAACACACTCGCACATGCGCACTCCTAGGGTACACTCCCACTTGGTTGCCTTCATAAATGGTCATTGAGTATAGGTTGTTTTAGAGGTCGTCCTCTTGTCTAAAAGATCATAAGTTGCCTCGAAGTGGTTGCCTCAGATATTGTTGCCTCGAATAAATGATCTAAGACACTAGGGTTACCACTAAGACGTCCTAATGTTGCTTTAGTGACCGTATGTCCCTCTTTCAAATTGACCCTCAAACTCCAATGACGACGCTACCTACTCACTAATAGTGGGATAGCGTTGTCTAAAGGAAACAAACATAGAACGATTCCTTTTTCGAGTAGGTAAATTAGTTCTTAAGTACTTGCTCAATCAAAACAAAACTTTTTCACACTTACACTTTTATAAACAAGTTTTCAAAAACACTTCATTACACTCTTGAAGACAGAAGCAAGAGTTAAATCAAAGTTAAAACAAACTATTCAAAACCCACAAACACAAAGAAAACAATTTTGAAAATGATGAGCAAGTACCTAAGAGCCCGTAGATAACTACAGATAGAAAGGGTGCTAATACCTTCCCTTTCTATAATCTACCCCCCGTACTCAGAAATATCTCGAAAAAGGAATTTTTCTGTGCTTTTCTCCTTTCCTTGTTGGATAAAATAAAAGTCGGTGGTGACTCTTGCTTACCGCGACATTTTGCGAACCCAGACGCAAAACGCAAACCAGCATTCCAAAAACAGTTCCGGTTCTGGCCACTGTATCACACTACTGAAGGGAGAATGCATGCAAAAGAAAGGAGAAAAGAATGTAGGGAAAATAAAGTTGTACTCGCTTGGGCCCTACCCCAATGCCTACGTATCCTTTTTGAGGAATCAGAGCTACCGTAGTTCGGCTCACATGTTTTTGTTTGTTTTGTGTTTTTTATGGACGATGCTAATTCCGCCTTCTGCCGCAGCTCGACCTTTGGAGACTTATACGTTGGCACATAAGTAAATTAATCATGTCCTTACCTGAAAAGGGTTTTTAGAAAAAAGGTGCTTGGGCGCACAAAAAGTTTGAGTTGGTTTGTATTTTGTTACCTTGAAAAAGGGTTTAAGTGTTATTAGCATGTTTTATGATTTGCTAAAGAAAGAGCTTTAGTTTTAAAATGCATATGCAAAAGGGGAAGAAAAGAGTCTAAGGGAGAATAGCCTATTTCTAAACCTAATGTAATCATACAATGGTAGTCCTAAGGTTTGGATTAGTAAAAGATAAACTTCTACCTAATGCTAGCATGCATTGTTTACAACCTAAGCTTTAACTTGCATCCGAATGGAGCAAGAACGTCCTAAGGGACCATGTTATGTACAAGGATAAAGCAAACAAGCTAATAAACTCAAGAGAGCACACCTAGAGAGATCCTATCTAGGTTAGAATGCCAAAGAAAGTCTAACAAAACCATCTTATATGGAACATGCAATGAGAGCGAAGTCGTGATCTCAATTTCTAAATTGAGTGACTCATTGATCAACAAGAAAAAAATGAAAGCGGTAAAATCCTATAGGGAGCATGCACTAAGAAGGAAGTCGTGATCTCAATTCCTAAATTGAGTGACTCATCGATCAACAATCAAAGAAACAAACACAAGCACAACACATATATCAAATGAAATGCGGAATGCCTGCTACAGGTCTTTAAACAGCGACTTCGAACGCAAGCTCTTTATTTCCTACTTCTCATGGTATCTAGAAAAGTGGTAAAGTGCGGAAATGAGGAATAAAATAAGGTCACGATAATACCTAATGGAGAAGGTTCGCTGCCTCTTCGAAACCACACAAGCAATAAGAAAACTCTACTAAAATCTCCTTGAATTTCCTTGATAAAAGTTATGCTCTTGGCTAGCTTTAGAGATTCATGAAATCTTCACCTAAATCTCTTTTATTTACCAATTTCTCAAAACGAATCTATCATCGCAAGTAATTAAAAATGGAATTGAAACAACATAGAAGAAATGAAGCTTTAGGAGGGTATAAGCAGGATTCAATGGTATGCTGCCAGAAAAATGCAAGGCCCATCTAGGAAGCAGATTTTTGTTGTTGGTGGTGCACTTGATTCCTAAAAATCAAACACAATCTGGCCCAGTCCAATTATATACTTGCAAAAAAAAAAATGAAAACCTTCAGCATTATTATTCTCTTTTTACAAAATTTAAAAATTAAGCTAATAAATAAATAAAAAAATTGAAAGAGGGAACGACGATGTTTAATGAATATAGGGTTAGAAGAGTGACTCTGTAACTTCCACGATATCCCTTCTTCTTTAACAAGCTTCGAGCGGTGGTCTCCTCTCGACTGTCTCCATCTCGGATTCTCCATCCCTCTATACTTCCCCATTCTTCATCCTTCACTTTTCGATCGTACATCAACATTCGACCCCTGCGGAAGATCGTATTCATCTCGTCTCAATCCGTAAACAAGCTTCCTCGACTTCTACGATCTCTTCCATCTATGTTTTAAATCAACTCTCCTCCGTGATATTCCTCAACCTTTCTAAAGATCTTCTTCTACTAGGAATCGAACGCGGCGCGGCCCCTCTTTCCTCTTTGCCTCCAGTTTCGCTCCAGCACCACGACCCCACCGTCTCTGTCGTCATCTCATCATCCATGTTTGCTTCGATTCGTAGTGCTTCTACCTCTTCACTTTGTGAACTCAACTTCCAAGATGTGCTCCGGACATGAATCTTCCCCTGTTTCACTCTCAACTTCTTCAGACCCTCAGGTTCGACTCAATCCTTCCAGATATTCTCTTCTTCTTCTGTGATTCACTTTCTGAGTTTTTGTGTCGAGATTGTTGCAGATTCAAAAGTTACGCAATTGGAGCGTTCTTGGGAGATGCAAGTTGAAGACGGTGTTGTTATGGTTTTTCGCTGCAGATTCAATGACGATGTGATGAAGGTTGACGATGTGATGCCGAAGTCTTGTTAATGCAGAGAGATTGAAGACGTTGAGGGAAATTTGATAATGAAAAGTCTCTATGGAGAAGGATTGAAGAATGAAGGTGTTGCTACTTGAGTGTGAGAAAGCAGATGATGATTGTTGAAGGCTCCGTGAAGATGAGAAGATGAAGCAGAGAGAATAGAGAAGATTGGTGAGTTTCTTCAGTGATCTTTTTTTTGTTGTGTGAATAATCTGAACGCCTTCTTCCCTTTTTCTGTTATCTGATTTTTCTGTTGAAGTTTGTTACTTCTGATAGAAAATCAGCTGGAAGTTTCTTATTTTTTCCTGCTATTCTTCTCTTCTGAATCGTTAATTCCTCTTTTCCCTTCTTATACCACCTTCTAGTAAATGTTTGTTAGGAAGTACAAATCTATTGGGAGTTTGTTATATGAATTGGTTAGTTAGTTATGGTTGTTAAATTATGTTAGGGAATTTAGTTGGGGAAGAGGTTAGGAGGTTGGAGCTGTCTGTTATGACAGTTAGGAGATCAGAAAATTATGCTATAATTGAATGGTTAGGGTTCTGCTGCGACAGTTAGTATGTTAGATTGGTTGGGAAATTAGTTGGGGATTTCTATTATGAATCGGTTAGAAAAAAATGAGTTAGTTATTCTGATTAGGGTGTTAGAGAGGTTTGTAGGGCTGCTGTTTGGAGATGTTATGGTTCTGTTTTAGAAACAGTTGGTTAGAGGGAAGTTTGGGGTTGTTAGGAATTCTGTTGTTTTCTGATTTCTGAACTTTCTACTTTTCTGAGCTTTAAATTGGTCCCTGAACTGGTGCAGGTTTGGATAATTGATTTTGTTTGTATTACAACTTTTCTGATTTTTTTACTTAACAACTTGTCTGCGATTTCTCTACTATGGATTTGATTCTGACTTTGAAATGTTACAAACTGTGTTTGATTTCTATATGGTTTTTTCTATTAAATGCAGGTTGTGTTTTTTGATTGATTGGAAAAATATATGCCATGGTAACTCGAGGAAAGGTAGAGATTATTTCTTTCTAATCAGAAAGAAATGAGGTTTCAAGGATTAGGCTATATGCCATGATACTCGCACACGGCATAACACATTTGATTCTATTTATCTCATCAGAGTGTGTTCCTTCCAACAAAATCACACAACCCAAACGTGTAGGAAATCCGTCAATGAAAATCAACGTCTCGGAGTATCGTGAAATTGTTCCTCTTGTTCAGCAGCTTGTTGCTTTGGCTTTAAAAAAATGCAGCTTGTAGTGTAACTTTGTAGTGATGTTCCTTGCGAACTTGCAAACTTGAAAACTAGAAAACTAGTAAGCTTGTAAACTTGTAAACTTGTAAACTTGTAAACTTGTAAACTTGCATATTTTGCAATTCAAACTTTTTTTGCCATAGTTCCTTACTTGAATCATCTTCTTGACATCATGAATACACATGCTCTTGAACAAATTGATTTGATGTACCAAGTAAACAACAATGAATCCCGTATTTAATTCAATTCCTTAATATAAATCAAACTCGTGTGTCAAGAAACAAGCATTTGAAATAATGACGCCCTGAGCACAATGGACCTTCAAACTCAACACCTTGTATCATGGTTCAACAGTTGTCTTAATACAATAACAAAGCCTTTAGGAAATCTGGAGAATGAATATGGGAATATGGAAGATAGCCTTGACTTGAAAATCCAATGATCCTCAGTTGAATATTAACAGACGAAAACCCTAATTCTAAAGCCTTGAAGAAATATTGCAACTTGATATTGAGAAGAAAGAATATCCGTGTAGTTTGACGATAAAGCAGTTCAGGAAATAAAACCCTAGCTTCAAACAAATGATTGTCAGAGAACTCAACTGAAAGAAGCTTGTGCAAAGATGAGAGCCTTAAAGCCATACAATTACCCTAGTTCCTCGAAGACCCTGATCCTATACCAAATTATTGACTAATGATGCATGGTGTGTTAGATGACCTAATGGAGGGTATGCAGATGAAATGAGAATGGAATGCGTAAGCCAGATGATTCGATAAAAAGGGTAGGACAAATTTAGGGTATTATAGCTGCCTTTATTTAATCGTCTTAAACCTGAAAGTACGATTTCCGCGTGCCTTTCAGAAGTTCAAGGTTGAAGATGATTAAATAACAATGCCAAAAATTTGTCCAGAGAGAAAGTGTAAGTGTTTATTTGTTTTTGTGATACTTGTTGGGGAAAGAATTTTTGTTTTGTTTTCTAGTGAAGAGACGGAAATTGGACTCGTAACGTAGCAACAAAGGCTAATACAGGATGGAAGTTGGGCTTATAACATGGCATGATGCCAATACAAGACACGGGTTGGTACGAAAAGACAACAGACAAGGTCTACGGGCGACCTACGATCCTAAGGTGAAACATGAGAGTAATTTGTCGGAGAACCTAGCCTAAGGGAGATCTCAGGTTCTAAGACAAAATCTATAGGAAGAACATAGCCAATAGGAGATCTTAGGTTCTAAGATGATCTATTGGAAGAACCTAGCCAACGGGCGATCTCAGGTTCTAAGATGATCTATTCGAAGAACCTAGCGAACGAGCGATCTCAGGTTTGACGATGATCTATAGGAAGAACCTAGCCAAGAGGCGGTTTCAGGTTCTAAGACAATCTGAGGAAGAACCTAGCCAATGGGCGATCTCAGGTTCGACGATGATCTATGGGAAGAACCTAGCCAAGAGGTGATCTCAGGTTCTAAGATGATCTGAGGAAGAACCTAGCCAATGGGCGATATCAGGTTCGACGTTGATCTATGGGAAGAACCTAGCCAAGTGGCGATCTTAGGTTCTAAGATGATCTGAGGAAGAACCTAGCCAATGGGTGATCTCAGGTTCGATGGTGATCTATGGGAAGAACCTAGCCAAGAGGCGATCTCAGGTTCTAAGATGATCTAAGAAAGAACCTAGCCAGTGGGCGATCTCAGGTTCTAAGATGACCTGAGAAATAACTTAGCCAATAGGAAATCTCAAGTTCTAAGATGATCTAAGCAAGAACCTAGCCTACGAGAGATCTCAGGTTCGATGATGATCTATTGGAAGAACCTAGACAATAGACAATCTCAGGTTCTAAGATGATCTAAGGAAGAACCTAGCCAATAGGCGATCTCAGGTTCTAAGATGATCTAAGGAAGAACCTAGCCTACGGGTGATCTCAGGTTCGAAGATGATATATTGGAAGAACCTAGCCAACAGGAGATCCCAGGTTCTAAGATGATTTGAGGAAGAACCTAGACAACAGGTGATCTCAGATTCTAAGGTGACCGATAGGAAGAACCTAACCAATGGGTGATCTCAGGTTCTAAGATGATATGAGGAAAAACCTAGCCAATGGGCAATCTCAGGTTTGACGATGATATATGGGAAGAACCTAGCCAAGAGGCGATCTCAGGTTCTAAGATAATCTGAGGAAGAACCTAGCCAATGGGCGATCTCAGATTCTAAGAATATTTAAGGAAGAACCTAGGCTACGAGTGATCTCAAGTTCTAAGATAATCTGAGGAAGAACCTAGCCAAGAGGAGATCTCAAGTTCAACGATGATCCATGGGAAGAACCTAGCCAAGAGGCGATCTCAGGTTCTAAGATGATCTAAGAAAGAACCTAGCCAGTGGGCGATCTCAGGTTCTAAGATGACCTGAGAAATAACTTAGCCAATAGGAAATCTCAAGTTCTAAGATGATCTAAGCAAGAACCTAGCCTACGAGAGATCTCAGGTTCGATGATGATCTATTGGAAGAACCTAGACAATAGACAATCTCAGGTTCTAAGATGATCTAAGGAAGAACCTAGCCAATAGGCGATCTCAGGTTCTAAGATGATCTAAGGAAGAACCTAGCCTACGGGTGATCTCAGGTTCGAAGATGATATATTGGAAGAACCTAGCCAACAGGAGATCCCAGGTTCTAAGATGATTTGAGGAAGAACCTAGACAACAGGTGATCTCAGATTCTAAGGTGACCGATAGGAAGAACCTAACCAATGGGTGATCTCAGGTTCTAAGATGATATGAGGAAAAACCTAGCCAATGGGCAATCTCAGGTTTGACGATGATATATGGGAAGAACCTAGCCAAGAGGCGATCTCAGGTTCTAAGATAATCTGAGGAAGAACCTAGCCAATGGGCGATCTCAGATTCTAAGAATATTTAAGGAAGAACCTAGGCTACGAGTGATCTCAAGTTCTAAGATAATCTGAGGAAGAACCTAGCCAAGAGGAGATCTCAAGTTCAACGATGATCCATGGGAAGAACCTAGCCAAGAGGCGATCTCAGGTTCTAAGATGATCTGAGGAAGAACCTAGCCAACAGGCGATCTCAGGTTCTAAGATTATCTATGGAAAGAACCTAGCCAAGAGGAGATATCAGGTTCTAAGATGATCTGAGGAAGAACCTAGCCTACGGGTGATCTCATGTTCAACGATGATCTTTGGGAATAACCTAGCCAAGAGGCAATCTCAGGCTCAACGATGATCTATGGGAAGAACCTAGCCAAGAGGCGATCTCAGGTTCTAATATGATCTATGGGAAGAACCTAACCAAGAGGTGATCTCGGGTTCTAAGAAGATCTAAGGAATAACCTAGCCAAGAGGCGATCTCAAGTTCGACGATGATCTATGGGAAAAACCTAGCCAAGAGGCGATCTCAGGTTCTAAGATGATCTGAGGAAGAACCTAGCCAACAGGAAATATCAGGTTCTAAGATGATCTATGGAAAGAACCTAGCCAAGAGGCGATCTCATGTTCTAAGATGATATGTTGAAAGAACCTAGCCAAGAGGCGATCTAAGGTTCTAAGATGATATGGGAAAGAACCTAGCCAATGGGCGACCTCGGGTTCGACGATGATCTATGGGAAGAACCTAGAAAAGAGGCAATCTCAAGTTCTAAGATGATCTAAGGAAGAACCTAGCCTACAGGCGACCTCGGGTTCTATGATGAAAACATGGGTTACGACATGACGAGTGTTTATAGACTGAATTATTTTTTCAGATGGGAACCGGCTACCAGACGAGAACTGGGTTTAGAATGACAAGGTGTATTGATTTTCCTAGGAATTGTGAAGGTTAAGGTCACTGACTGGGGATTTTTGGAAGTGATACCCTCTTGTGGGGATGTATCTTTGTCCTTGAATGATTCAAGTCTTTCATGTAAGGTACCTGATCTGGCTTATGCTTTGTATGCATGTTTGAATTTCTTTTGCCGCAAAGATCCATTCTGATGAATCAGCTCTGCGCTTTTGAGGATGCAATGTTATGTAATGATAACTATATGCAATGTAAAGAAATAGACTTCATGGGGATAAGATAGGGCTCATTGGGAGCTGTTTCTCATCACTGGAGATGCCAATACATATTGGCGCTGGAAACCTGCAGTACTAAAGATCACTGGGGATACTAATAAGAATTTTCATTAGGGACATCATGATACCAAAGATTATTGATGACTCCATTGTAGATTGAATTTCTGACAAAGCAAATTTTCAGGTACGCCACTAAATTCTGAATTGTGTTGTTGGGGAAGAGATAATGAACACCAAGTGGATCTCTTTGAATACATTCCCCAAGTTTACACCACACTGGGAATTACCTCTTGAATCACTTGGGGATAAAATATGGGCATGGACACCCGTGCATGCCCCAGTTTAACTCTGCAAATGCGCCGGTTTATCTCCACTAAGGATGCACTTGATTAACTCCACTGGGGATACACTTGCGCGTGACGAGTAAAACGATGACTCCGAACTTTCTGAATTCACTTGGGGAATCCGGTTTGAAGTTGTCTGCAGTAGATGAAGGCGGCTTTACGCATTGGATAAGTCAGGGTGATCATTATGAAACTTTTAGCTTGATTGTAGTTGTCTCGTGCAATATAATTGGCTTGAGCAACTTTGGAAGTACGGATGAGGAATGCCCCTGTCTGGAGGATCTCTGAGAAGAACTTGTGCCAAATAGAAGACCAGAATATTCGTGATACAATACGACATGAGGTGGCCTTCCCCAATGTCTTAAGTCACAAAATAAACTGCTCTTGATTACAGCTTTCTTGGAGAGATTTATCGAATCTCGGCGTAACTTCCCCAGGTTGAATGAATTATGAATAGTTTTCTCGACATGATAGCCCCTGATTGATGGCAACTTGAAGAGATTCATCGACGTGATAGCCTCTGATTGGTCGAGCTTGAAGATATTTGTCCACGTGATAGCCTCTGATTGATAGCTTTGAGGGAATGCCCCAAATTTGGATGAGAGCGGAGAGATCGACTCTCGACTTGATTGCCCCGGATTGGCAGAATATACTAACTTCATCCTTGAGGGGTACTCAGACTGTAAAGTACCACGATGCTTTCTCTTGACAGAATCACTGGTTAACATGCCCTGGATAAGCCATTTCTCTTGTGACAGCTGACTCTTTCTTCAACAGAGTATTCAAGCCTCTTTTCTATGACAAGATTGAGATCTTTACTGATGTTCATTATGCAAACTCACTTGATGTCAATCAGTTGTTTTGTATGTAGAAGAATGTATATTATGAGAATGATAATTCTAATGCAACACGTATGTAAGACTTAAAGTTTGAAATTTTTTGAATGAAATGATGTCACAACTCTGTTGTGAACAATTCACTAGCTAGAGAGAAACATTTACAAATTATTTTTTATGAAAGGTAATGCAAGCACATGATGCCAACACACATATTTAAACATACCTCTTAGGAGTCAATTAAATGCTATCTCTTTGTATCATTCTTTCAAATTGACCCATGCTTTAGTTAGGAATTTGAAAGGGTTGTAATGTGGCCTGGTTCAAGGTTTAGGTAAAAAGGATTTAAGGCTCAAAATTATTTGGTGCCCACCCATTCTCCATGATGTTCTCCATTCCTAAGTTCAGTTAACCCAGAACAAGCATTCATCTCTTGAGAAGAGTTTGCAATGGTTTAGGAACCACTGGGGCCTCTTGGCCACGGAAGTCACAGACTTCTGATTTTGGTGTCTGATCACACGACCTTTTTCTTTCGATAAGGATTTTATTTGTAATCCTTTTCTCGCCTTTTAGCCTTTTTTTTAATTTCTTTCTTGCTTTTTCCTGGACAAATTCTTTTGAATTTCGATTTGGAAGTCCAGAGGGATGCCCTGACTTTTGCCTAAGCGACTTGTTTTCAAGTTTCGACTTAGTGGGGCTTTTTGTTTCTTTCTTATTCATAATTTCCATTCTGAACAGGTCGTCGATTTACTATTTTTTTTATTTGTTGGAAGTGATCACGACTGTTTGAGTCTTTGGTAGATGAAGGATAGCCATTGTTGTATTGCCATCTGATCTCGGCTTCTTGATTTGCGAGAGATACCCATTGGGATATCGTTAATTGACGCACGTTGCTGATAGATGAGGGTTAACCATTGTGGTTTTGACCTTCCTCAACTTATTGATGGATAACCATTGTTGTTTCCTTGGATGCACTCTCTTGTTGAGTTCTAAACGCTTAATCAAATTAACTAAACACTACCCGCCCCAGGGTTAAAATGAGGGTTTCTTCTGAACAGAAAAGAAACTCCTACTTCGAAGGCTCAGAGGGGTTAGCGAGGGTCTATCTCCCGTATATCTCCGGTGTTTAGGAATGGAAACAAGGTATGTACATCGTCAGCAGGGTCTTACTCAAAAGCATACCAGCCAGATTATCGTCATCCTCCCTCCAATCTTTACTTAAGCATAAGACTTGGAATCTTGGCATCAATATGCAAGTAAAACATTTAAAGAGTGGTAACGAATGGATGAATAAAAACAAAAGGAGCACTTCAAGACAAGCATACTTATTGCATTAAGATTTCCATTCATAAATAGACAAGTTTCTATATACAAGAAATATTTAAACAAATAAGCAAGAATTCAAATGAAAATGCATTAAAGAAACCAATGATTACCATCGTTGAGGAGACTTGACTATGTATGAATTTCTTCATTCTGACAACTTTCATCAGTTTCGATGCTTGAATGGGCGAGATAATTCCCCTTCTGATATGATTTGAACATAAAAGTCTTTGAATTGAGCTAGTCTTGGACCTTGTCTATGGATGACATGCCATCTTTAATTGAATGGCCAGGTGCCCCAGTATAATATGCATAGAAGATTCTTTCATGAGAGCGAATGAATGCTTTACCAAGCAAATCGGTATGAACTACACCATCGAGCATATTACGCCACAAAGAAATAATACCATTCATCTTCTATCAGAATAATATAGACATCTAACTTGTGAGAAAGATCATGACAGTTGGCCAAATATGAATTAGACTTGCAGTGATACTAATCTACTGATTAATAAGATTATGAAGACATTGTTCAATACACACGCTTGATTTTGCTTCAAAGCTTTAAACAAGAGACACAACACTCGTGCTTCAAAGCTTTGAGTGATAAACAACCCTTACAACCAAATCCTACTCCAAGTCACTTATCAAGTGATAATTGCTTGGCTCATAGTAGTTACTAAAACTATCACAACTACACAATGCCTTATTGATCTTCTTTTTAAAAGCGCTTCACCCCATTAGAATTCATGAGAAATATATATGCAGTCTATTCTTCATTTTGGGCTTCCATAAAAATAGCTAGGGTTAACCAAAGTTAACCTAAAGACTTGGTCTTGGGCTTTCATCATAACAGATTAGGGTTAAGAATGGTTAACCTAATATCCACGTAAGCATCTGATCTAGTCAATAAACTTCAACTCAGAATAGCACACCAGATTCCTGAAAATTCTCAGGAACAATAAATCTGCACAACAACTTGATCAGTACAGGATTTCTTAACATTGTTTATGACATCATGTATCCTGCTCACTGATTTTGGTAGAATTCAGTACATATGATCATAGCTTAATCATCATGATATTCACTCATACTGAGTTGTTCCTGTAGAACATTCCTTCTGCAGAATTTGTCTTTATCCCAGAATGTTATGACATCAGTCATGACATTCGCAAATCTGGTTTAACCAAAAATTAATGCCAACAAGCAAACACTTACAAACTCCCCCTTTGGAAAATTTTTGGCTAAAACCCCTAAACAATCAGAGATTAGAATGCAACAATTTTTAATAACAGCTAATCTAACTACCAATATCCAATTCTACCAAAATTACCACAATTACTTCTCCCCCTTTTTAGCCATAAAGAGGCCAAAGGATCTAGTACTTCAAGTTATACAGTCATCAAAAGGAAATCCAAAATACACCGAAACAGAGAGAAGGTATCAAAGCAGCAGCAAGTTCCAGCATCAATCTTTACAACTCAGCAAACACAGACCTTCAGGTACTGTCATCCCCTAAGGAAGCACTATTTTCAGTAGCATCTTCTGGTGAGCTTCTTGCAGAACCATCATGTTGTTCTTCATCAGCATCTTCTTCCCTCATTTGTTCTTCATTCTCCTTCTGTTCCAGACTAGTAATCAGCTCTTCAAGAGTCCTTTTTCTTGCATCAAGCTCTCTGCAGGTTTCTTTTAGAACAGTTATAACATCAACTTTCTAGGAATGAGCTTTGACATTTGATGTCTCAGCAGATGTCATAACAATGTCAGGGACATGTGTTCCCTGAAACAGCTTATAGTGAAAACCAAGTGCAGGGGCTCTTTTGCACACATAGTCCTTTTCAGCCAGAATATCAGGATACTGATCAATGATTATACCACACAGGAGAGAGGGAAAAGCAATAGGGCCTTTAATAGCACAACTCTCAGTATGTTTCATTGTTTGGTCAAAGATGTAGTTGCCATAATCAAAGTTTGTTCTGGTTCCAACAGCATAGATAAATCTTCCCAAACCAGTAGAGATGGTGAATTTGTGGTTGGTGGGAACCCAGTTAGCTGCACCAATTTTGTGCAGTATGGCAAACTTCACACTCAGCTTGCTTGCAGTTAACTTCCCTTTCAAGGGCCAGTGCTTGACTTGCTTGGCAGTGATGGTTTGACAAACCTGGTTGTCAGTAACTTCAAGCTCACGCTGAGCATCATCAGGCCTCCCTAGGTATTTGTTTATCACAGTAGGAGAGAAATTTACCTTCCTTCCTCTCACATAAACACTCTTAAAATCAGCTGACTTTCCATTAGCACATCCACCAGACAAATGTACTATGAATTGTTTGACAAGAATCTCATAGCAGTTGGAAAACTTGACCACTGTTTTCATCAGGCCAGCAGCCTTGATAAGATCCATGACTTCCTTACACTCAATAGCACTTATGTTCAGCTCCCTCTCTAAGGTAATCCTTTTCAGAAACACATACTTCCACCTGCTTGCATTTTCTGGATGGTGAAAGGAGATGTTGTCAATGGCAACCTCAGGAACCTTAGGCAGTTTGCTAGAAGAGGGTTTCTTCCTGAGAGGAATTTCTGGAACATTGCTCTCAACATCAAAATCAAAGTCTGATTCCTCATCATATTCAGAGGGTTCAGAAGCCTTTCTTTTCTTGGCTATAGGTTGTCTCAAGGGTTTTGAGAGACTACCAACAGATACCCTAGCTTTTACCTTACCCTTCCCTTTGGAAGTTCCAGCCTTTTGATCCTTCTCAGCTTCTTCTCTAGCCTAGTTCTCAGGCCTAGCTTTCTCATGAACAACTTCAGTAGCCTTCTCTTTGGAGGGGCTTTGGGAAGCACTCTGCTTTTATTTTCTACTCATCATCCTTCTTGCTATGCTAGGGTTGATATTAGCAATTAAATCATTGTTAGAAAATTCTTCATCAACATCAATGACAGGAGGTTCAACAGCCTTGTCAGTAGGGGTCTGGTGATCATCAGGTTTCTCTGGAGATTTCCCAATGTTGTCATCAGGTGTCTCAACATTCTGAGTGACATTGGGATCACTTTCTAAATTAGGGCTAGCAGTTTCTTGGTTCAATGGTACAGATACACCAGGAACAGAGTGATTCTCATTAAGAATCCTAGTGACTAGTCTGGCAATAGCTTGATGCACATAAGCAGAACCTTCCATATTAGCTATCTCTGGAGGAACAGAGGGTGATGGTTGAGAAGATTTACCAGAGGGAGAAGCTTGTGATCTTCTTGCATGTCTGGTTCGCAGCTTTTTGACCTTAGTAGGATCAGCTGCCATTGCACGAAGTGGAGTTACCTCAAGAACATCAGTATCCATGGGGTTTACGATTGCCCTAGATTCGGTGTCAGTGGGTGAGGGAGATGCAGTTGCCTTTGATGAAGATGATGACACAGATTGTTGAGACATCTTGAGAGATTGAGAATACAAGTGACAACAAGTGTGAAATTTTCTTTTGAGGGAATGGAGAGTGATGCAGCAAACTGAGAAGAGGGAGATATAAATATGTCTATTCCTCTTCTTACACTTTTGGAAAGAAAGAGGGAAACAAATGATTAGCCCAGTCAGAATAGACTTGATTAAAATATCTCTTTCAAACCTTTTATTAAGCAAAATTAATTGCTACATCTCTTCATATTGGAAAATACCCAGCTTGCCCCTTAAATTCTCAAACTGACTAGCATCAAGTGCCTTGGTAAAAATATCAGCCAGTTGTAGTTCAGTGGCAACATGTTCCAGCTTAATCACCTTCTCCTCCACAAGATCTCTGATGAAGTGATGTCTAATGTCAATATGCTTAGTCCTGATGTGCTGTATAGGATTCTTGGATATGTTAATAGTATTCAAATTGTCACAGTACAATGTCATGACATCTTATGTGACATTATACTCAGTCAGCATCTGTTTCATCTAGATCATTTGAGAACAGCTGCTACCAGCTGCTATGTATTCAGCTTCAGCAGTAGGTAGAGACACACAGTTTTGTTTCTTGCTGAACCAAGAAACAAGATTATTTCCCAAAAAGAAGCATCCTCCAGAGGTGTTCTTTCTATCATTAGCACTACCAGCCCAATCAGCATCACAATAACCAGACAGAATTGGTTCACATCCATGAGAGTACAACATGCCATAATTGTAAGTTCCACTCACATACTTCAGAATTCTTTTCACTTCGTTAATGTGACTTGCTTTGGGTTCAGCCTTGTATCTTGCACATACTCCAACTGCAAAGGCAATGTCACGTCTGCTGGCTGTTAAGTATAGCAGACTTCCTATCATGCTTTTGTACAAGCTTTGATCCATATTTGCCCCACTTGTGTCTTTGGACAACTTTAAATGAGTAGGTGCAGGAGTCCTTTTATGACTGGCATTCTCCATCCCAAACTTCTTGACAATATTCTTTGCATACTTGCTTTGAGACAAAAAAATTGAGTCTTCCATCTGTGTGACTTGTAGTCCAAGAAAGTAGGTCAATTCTCCCATGAGGCTCATTTCAAATTCAGCTTGCATCTGGTTAGCAAAATGTTTAACCATTTTATCTGACATTCCTCCAAACACTATGTCATCAACATAAATTTGAGCTACCATTATCTTTCCTCCTTCATTCTTGACAAAAAGATTTTTATCCAAACCTCCTTTCCTGTATCCTTTGTCAGTGAGGAACTTTGTCAACCTTTCATACCAAGCTTTGGGAGCTTGTTTCAGACCATATAATGCTTTCCTCAATTTGTAGACATGATCAGGACAGTTTGGATCCACAAATCCTTTAGGCTATTCCACATACACTTCCTCATTTAAGTACCCATTTAGGAAGGCACTCTTCACATCCATCTGAAACAGCTTGAACTTAAGGAGACAAGTAACTCCCAAGAGAAGTCTGATTGATTCCAGTCTGGCTACAAGAGCAAAAGTCTCATCAAAATAAACCCCTTCAACTTGAATGTATCCTTGAGCAACAAGCCTTGCCTTATTCCTGGTGACAACTCCTTCAACATCTGACTTGTTCTTGTAGATCCACATTGTGCCAATGATGTTTGTTCCTTCTGGTCTAGAAACTAACTCCCATACTTCATGTTGCTTGAACTGGTTCAATTCATCTTGCATTGATCCAATCCAGTATTCATCAATCAAAGCCTCTTTAACATTTTTTGGTTCAATCTTAGACACAAAACAAGAGTTTGTGATGATTTTTCTAGATCTTGTAGTGACTCCACTGTTAGGATCTCCTATGATGAGTTCCTTAGGATGATCTTTCTGAATTCTGATGGAAGGATCTTTGTTAGCTTCCTTTGATTCAGACTCTGATGGAGTAGGATTAGGCACATCATCCTTTTTAGACACTTGTGTTGAAGTCTCAAAGAATGTCTCAACATCATATGGGACATTTGTTTCCTCATGGTGATCATCAACTATGACATTTATAGACTCCCATAAGTAACAGTTGTCTTTTGATCTGACTCCTCTCATTACAACTTCTTGTTTTTCATTAGTTACAAGACATTCAGACTTGGTGAATTTGACCTTGAATCCTAGATCACATAATTGACTGATACTTATGAGATTAGCAGTCAAACCATTTACCAGCAATACTTCATTTAGGTTTGGAACTCCAGGGCAGTCCAAGTTTCCAACTCCTTTGATTTCTCCTCTAGCACCATCTCCAAAAGTGACATAACTAGTAGTATGAGGTTTGACATCATTCAGCAGATTCTTGATTCCAATCATGTGTTTAGAGCATCCACTGTCAAAGTACCAGTCTTCCTTGGCAGAAACTCTAAAGGAGGTGTGAGCTATCAGGGCTGCAGTCTTTTTCTTCCACTGTTGAGTATATGGTGCCTTGTTAGTCTTAGGTTTGACATATGGGGTCTGATTAGGATATCCATATAATCTGAAGCAGAATGGCTTTATGTGACCAAACCTCCCACAATAATGACATCTCCATCTTTGATATTTTTTATTCATATTTCTCTGTTCTTGATGTTGAGTCCTATGTTGTGACATCTGCTTTGACATTTGTTTATCAGGCCTGGTCTTCTTCTTGTCAACAGCAGATTTCTTTGCAGCCATAAATCCTAGACCAGACATGTTTCCTGCATTTTGTCCAGCCTTAAGGATTTCTTCCAACTTGTCAGTTCCAATTGTTAACATCGTGACAAACTTAGTCATCTGATCAAGTTTGGAGTTCAACATTAGAACTTCACCTTTGAGATGGCTTATAGTAGAAGTGTCTGCCTTCTTCTCAACCTCCAACTTTACTATGAGCTTTTTCTGTTTCTCATTTTGCTGACAGACTTCAGCACTTCTGATACATAGCTTCTTGTAGGAGTCAGCAAGTTCTTCAAATGTCACTTCCTCATCACTAGAATCATTATCAGAGTTACAAATACCAGACAGTGCAGTAACTAGTTTAGCAAATTCTTCTTCAGGGTCATTTTCTGAGTCACCATCAGACCAAGTAACAGACATTCCTTTCTTTTGTTTCTTTAGAAAGGTAGGACATTCAGCTCGAATGTGCCCATATCCTTCACATCCATGGCATTGGATTCCTCTGCTTTGATTTCCCTTTTCTTTAGACTTAGTTCTTCTGTTGGATTCATATGATCTGCTAATGTCAGAGGAAATGTTCTTGACATTTGACCTTGACTTTGGGTCCATTCTCTTGATGAGTTTGTTGAAATGCCTTCCAAGCATAGCTATAGCTTCTGATATATTCTCTTCATCACTCTCCTTGCTTTCATCTTCAGTATTGGATACAAGGGCTGTGCTCTTGTTTTTCTTGTCAACATTGTCACTGATCCCCATCTCAAATGTCTGAAGTGACCCAATGAGTTCATCAACCTTTAAGTTGCAGATATCCTAAGCTTCCTCTATAGCAGTCACTTTCATTGCAAACCTTTTAGGCAAGGATCTGAGAATCTTTATCACCAACTTTTCTTCTGACATCTTTTCTCCCAATGCTCCTGAGGTGTTGGAAATTTCCAAGATGTTCATGTGAAACTCATGAATGGTCTCATCTTCCTTCATCCTTAGATTCTAAAATTTGGTAGTGAGCATCTGAAGTCTTGACATTTTTACTTTGGATGTACCCTCATGGGTGGTTTTGAGAGTGTCCCAAACATCCTTGGCCAGTTCACATTGATGTACTAGTCTGAATATGTTTCTATCAATTCCATTGAACAAGGAATTCAATGCTTTAGAGTTACTCAGGGCTAACTCTTCTTCTTCTTTGCTCCATTCTTCCTCAGGTTTCAGACTAGTCGTCCCATCTTTCCCAGTTATGGTGGGATGGTTCCATCCTTTGTCAGCAGCTCTCCAAGCTTTATTGTCCAGTGACTTCAAGAAGGCAATCATACGAGGTTTCCAGTAGTCATAGTTTGATCCATCCAGAATAGGTGGTCTGTTCCCAAATCCTCCTTCCTTGTCCATAGCGCCAGAAAAAAATATCCCTAGATCTCACCCAGAAAGACAAGCAGGGTGCCTGCTCTAATACCAATTGAAATTATGGCAACAGATACTTAATGTCATAGTGAATGTTATGACACCGTATCTGACAAAATGTACACAAACCAAACAGTAATTTAAAGGACAGTAAAGAACACAATCAATTGTTAACCCGGTTTAGTGTATAACAACACCTACATCTGGGGGTTACCAAGCCAGGGAGGAAATTCACTATAAGAGGTATTAATTTAGGAATAAACCAACCAGTTTATCTCCTTCACTTAAGACCTACCCAATGCAACTTCAATCTAAGTCCTACTTAAACCTGAGTTCCTACTCACTCCCCCTCAATCACAGCAGTGATACTAATCTACTGATTAATAAGATTATGAAGACATTCTTCAATACACACGCTTGATTTTGCTTCAAAGCTTTAATCAAGAGACACAACACTCGTGCTTCAAAGCTTTGAGTGATAAACAACCCTTACAACCAAATCCTACTCCAAGTCACTTATCAAGTGATAATTGCTTGGCTCACAGTAGTTACTAAAACTATCACAACTACACAATGCCTTATTGATCTTCTTTTTAAAAGTGCTTCACCCCATTAGGATTCATGAGAAATATATATGCAGTCTATTCTTCATTTTGGGCTTCCATAAAAATATCTAGGGTTAACCAAAGTTAACCTAAAGACATGGTCTTGGGCTTTCATCATAACAGATTAGGGTTAAGCAAGGTTAACCTAATATCCACGTAAGCATCTGATCTAGTCAATAAACTTCAACTCAGAATAGCACACCAGATTCCTGAAAATTCTCAGGAACAATAAATATGCACAACAACTTGATCAGTACAGGATGTCTTAACATTGTTTATGACATCATGTATCCTGCTCACTGATTTTGGTAGAATTCAGTACATATGATCATAGCTTAATCATCATGATATTCACTCATACTGAGTTGTTCCTGTAGAACATTCCTTCTGCAGAATTTGTCTTTATCCCAGAATGTTATGACATCAGTCATGACATTCACAAATCTGGTTTTACCAAAAATTAATGCCAACAAGCAAACACTTATAGTCTTCAATATAAAAATCGGGTGCCCCTGAACAGGGGACACATCTAGCATGTGTATCGTAATCAGAAGAGATGTTTATGGGAGGAGGACCCCAAAGATCAGGGCTTTACCAATTGAACTTCCACCAGGAAAGGGAATAGTTGGATTAATGAAGTTGGCTTGTACCAGCATGCTCGTCAGGCTTCTTCTTTCTTTGTTTAAAAGCCTAGCCCAATGAATTCACTAGGGGAACAAAGACTGATTGATGTCGAACAGATCTGGGAACGCAAAGCTGTGGTGAGTGCCCCTGATTGAATAGTCGGATGCCCCAGTATGGTAACCATCTGAAGTTGGTATCTTGATCTGGAAGGGACTTTATAGACGGTACCGAAGTACGGACTCTAACCTACTAAAGCTCAAACAAGTGTGGAAACCAATGAGAATGAAGCACTGATATAAGATCAATTCTTCTTCAGGCGTATTCTGATCTTGCTGGTAAAACAGGTTTCTTGAATTCACACAGTAAACGGGAACCTTCTGCTGATAAGATGTCCCATGAACTCAAGATTGTGTAGCATTCCATGGTTGAAAGAAATTCCCAAAAGATGAGGAGAAGAGAGAACCTGTTGTAGTAGTAAGTGTAAGATTATTGACATGATCATCATTAAAGCTTTCATGACCTGGCTTATTTTAGTCTTCAATCAATTATCTTCCTTCTCGAAGAATTTCTTACCACGGGCCAAAGCTTGCATGCATACCATGATCAACTCCCTTGGGATCTTCATATCGATCAATCCCCCACAGAGTAATCCCATATTGGTCTCTGAACATGTGAAGCAAGAAATCAAGTTGAACCTCTGAGGAGAACACTAGGTATGAATAAGAATCCCTAATCTGATGGTACATGTCATGAATGCATGAGTATGCATGGGGTGCAGGAATGGATGCCATGTCATGTTCCGTCATTTCTAAGGAATTTACATGCTTTGATTTGATTTTATGGAAGTAAGGGATGGAAAAGTTTAGCACAATACTTACAAATACGACCCCCTAGAAATATCATAATGTGTATGTTAAGCATATGGTTAACCATGTTATGTATGCAAAGACATGGGATCAAAGTTCCATTATTTCTGAACATGATTGTTGCACTGCTACTGAACCATATGAATATCATCATATCAAAGGTCCGACATAGCTTCTGCATATACAAGAACCAAGTACCATGTGGATTATCAATTGTATGGGATCAAGGATTCTGTAACACTGAATATTGTCGAACCCTTTCTGAACATGTTGGGAATACCAAGATTGAAGGCCTGAATGAACTTCCAAATGACCAAGTCAGGAACTGAGAAAATAAATCCGAGCACCCCATAGTCACCAAAAAAATATAGCATCTTAATAAGTTACCAACAGAAATCCAGAAAATAATCATTAGAACAAATAATCACCATCTGAACATGAGTGTGATACGGTGGGAGAACTGACTTGAGGTTTCGTGTTTGTGTTTGCAAATGTTTCGGTTTAGTAAGAGTCACCACTGACTTTTTATTTTATCCAAAGGAAAGGTCAAAAAGAACAGGAAATACCTTTGAGATGTTTTCTTGGGTTCGGGGGGTAGATTATGAAAAGGGAAGGTGCTAGCACCCTTTTCATCCATGGTTTTCCATGGGCTCTTAGTTACTTGTTTAGATCACTTGCTTTTGCTTTTCAATTGTTTGAAATGGTGCTTTGTGTGTGGTTTTTGAAAATATTTTGAAAAGAGGCCTTTGTTTAGGCAACCTTTGTAATGATTCTTGTTTGAATATATACAAAAGTGTTTGTCTTTTAAAAATATGTTTCAATGTTTGAAAGTTTGATTTGGGAAAATGTTTTGAAATTGTGTTGTGTGTTTTGAAAATAGCAAGGATATTTGCAAATTTGATCAAGTAATTAGGAGTTGTCTACCCTAACTCAAATATATTTCCTACACATTTTTAACCCTTTGACATTGTTGTTTTACCATTATATTTGTAAAAAAACTTGTGTTTGGATGTTAAACGGGACAGGCGCAGGTCTTCGTATGACCATGATATCAATGGTGCTAAGTATCTTTTAGCAATTTTTTGAGGGACTAGATCATTTTTGTATAGGCAACCAAGATAGCGTCATCGAGGGACTATGATCTTTTGTTTTGATTTTGTTTTCCCAAGATACCTAGCATGCATACCATAGCCATTTTAAAGGCAACAAGTGGATGAAACCCTAGGCGTGTTTGTGTGTATTGTGTTGTCATTTTTCATGCTTTTTGTCTTGTGTTAGTCAAGCTATTTGTTTGATTTTGGATTTTTGCATACAAACCATAATCTTTCTATCATGGCATATTTGAAAGCAATAAAAGCGTAAAAGTAAATCTACGACTATTACAATATTGATATGGGGAGGGGGATACAAGTTTGAATAGGGGGTATTTGCAAGAAATAAAAAGCCCTAATTCAACTATTACAACCAAATTGAATTAATTGTGCAAATAAATAAATAGACAATATTTAAATATGCAAATAAATATAAATATGCAAAAATGTTTTTGTATTTATTTTTATGTATGTAAAAATAAACTATTTAATGTATCAAAAACTAAGAAAATAAAAGATTATTTTTATTAAGGGTGGAAACTCTAATTTGTTTTAAGAAAATATATATATTAATTATATTATTTATTCATGTACTATAAAATGTTAAAAAATTAAATGTGTGAGAAAATATTATTTAAGTGTATAAATATTAAAATAAAAATATATAATATTTTTATAATATTTACAAGTTTTTATTTTAAGAAAATAAAAGTATATTATTTAATAACTATTTCTATGCTTAGAAAAGATAATAAAAATAATAAAATAAAATATGAAAATTTAAGAAAATATTTTTGATATTTTTCAATGTTTAGAAAAAATAAAATAAAGTCAGAAACTTAAAAAAGAAATAAAAAAATATAAAAAAATAAACAAATGGGCTGAAGGGGTGCAAGAAGTATGATGGAGGGTGCAAACAACAAGGCCAAGTCAGGCCCATCCCATTCCATCTTCATCCTTGTCATCCCGAACGCACGCGCCATGGCTCTTACACACGAATCATGTTCTCTCTTGTTCTTGCATTAAATCAAAAACTCACAACATAAAAGTAATAGCATTTTCAAACACGATTCCAACCATGTAAAGAACTTAATCTAACTCTCAAAGACCAGAGAGAATTTCTCTGGCCCTAATTTCTAACCTAGTTTTTTCAGAAAGTTCATCATTCAAATTCTCCCAACTCAGTTAACTTAAATGAAATCTATGCATATGTACAGCTCAAGGGCAATGAGTACTACAGTTTTTATTCACAAACCTAAGCCTAATGATTCCTAAATAGAGAGATAGAAGTTTGAACTTTACCTGTTTCAGTTAATCTCGAGTATGGCAATGCAGGGTTTTTCAATAAGGCCTGAGATGCTTGTGAGCTTGCTTGAAGTTCCTTGGAGCTTTCCCAATGCTTAGCTAGCTTTGAACTTGCCTGATTAAGCTTGTAGAAGTCAACCTGCACAGTCAGAATTCAAAAATGGTGAAGCTTGAAAACAAGGTTACAGTTGCTGGCCAATGGTTGGGATAGCTTAGGTGTGTCGTTTAGAAGGTGTTTGAGGTGGTTGCAAGCAAAACGCATGAGTGGATTTTGCTTTGGATGTCAAACTGCAGAAGTTTCCCTTTCTTGCAAAAAAATGTGATTTTGGTGTTTTGGAAGGTTTGAGAAGTGGTTAGCTCGTGCTTCTGACTTAGTGTGATATGAAAAAATTGTTTGAAATGTTTATAAGAGTTGGTTATATCAGATTGAAGAGTTGTGGTTATTTTTGCAAGTTGACTTGGTTTTGAAGAAAAGTGTGAAATGACAATGCAAAAGCTTGTACCATCTAGATTAGGGTCTGATAAGAGTTGGTATACTTTTGCCTAAGTTTATGGAGTTGGTTTGCTGCAACAGGCTTGGTGCAATGCTCAAGAGAATCAAATTTGCAAAAGCAACCTTTATCAAAATGGCATTGTTAACTTTTTGCCATTTTTAGATTAATTCAATGTGTAAACTTCTATAGATCAGAACAATTCCTTAATCCATTGTGTTTGCATTTAATTTTTGAGTGTGGAATGGTTTAAGGACCTGTAAACAAGTACAAGCAAGGCTGGACAGAAATTGCAACTTGTATCAACATGAAAAATGCCATGGATCAAAGTGATATTTTTCCAAATTCAAACCTTCGATTCTCCCTAACCACAAATGATTTTCGAGAGTTCTTGGACATTTTGGAAAGCTTGTAACATGCTCTACAATACATACTTGAAATGAATTTTTAAATTCCAATTGGAACTAGGTGAAAAATTTCCATGAAGATAGGTTAAAATCCTGCCTAAACTAGGGCAAAATTTCACTAAGTTAAAAGTTTCATGAACCCTTGTTCCAAAAATCATAACTTGAGATCCAAGCATATTTTGGGAAAACTTTGTGAATCAAAGTTGTAGAGTTTGTGGAGGAATACAACATTCATGTTGGAAGTTTTGTTTGAATCCAATTGCATCATGGTGAAAAAGTTGGGCAAAGTTGGGAAAAATAAGAAAATTTCATAACTTAGAAAATTTCCAAGTTATGAAATTTTTCAATCTTAAACCCTAATTTGCAAAAATTAAGTTTCTTGGTGAACAACTTTCATGTTTTGACACATCTTGATGAAAAATGACCTTTGGCACTTGATTTTGACCAAAAAGTCAAAGTTTGACTTTTCAGTGTACAGTTGATTTTTGATCAGTTGACTGGAAAATTCATCTGTCAATCCAATACAATTGAGATCTTTTGAACCTTGTGAATAGGTCAAGATGATTACATTGAGTCCATGAATCCATGTTTGAACCCAATTTGCCATTGGCTAGGTAAAAAATTAGAAATTGCCCTTCTGTAGTCAAAACCCTAAAAATGACCATTTTACCCTTTTGATGATCTGATCAAATTTCTTGAGGAGTTATGATCCAAACTTGATCAAATGGTTCATATGAATCTATAATATTTATGTGGATAAAAAATTATGAGGTTTGACTATAAATTGGCCACAATTGACTTTTTCCCCAACACAGTTGATTTTTTAGGTCAACTGTCCAATTGACTGGGCAAAAATGTAATTCAAGGCTTGAAACTTGGCATGAGAAATATTAGGGGTCCAACATGAAGTATGAAAGTCAAATTGATCATTGAAAGTCCAAAAATCCCTGTGCAAACTCAAACCCTAATTTCAGGTCATTAGTGCAAGGAGATGTCTTGAGCAGAGCAAACCCTAATCTGGTCTTGAGTCCAAAGAGTCTTGTGAGGGGAAATCTTGATAAAATGAGAGGGAAAATTTTGGGGTACAACACCTGCCCCTGTTCAATCTTTTTGAACCTGAAGAGTTAGATTGGCGAGTTTTCCTTTCGTGACTCGAAGGTAAAAGAGGATTGGACACTAGAGTCCCCGTAAATTTGCACTCGTCAAAATGTTGAGGGAATGGGCTTAATGATGCCATTTGGAGATGATAGAATCTTGCTGGAGATGGGCTTAAAGATGCCATCCAAGAAGTGGCAATCGCATAAGAGATTCCTTTGCGATAGCTCGTATACCTGTTGTTGAGGAGGACTACGCTGGAGAATGCTCGTCTCTGTCGTGGTAGAAATAGAATTTTAGGAGCTTCAGTCGTCCGTTATTCTACTGGGGAATCATCTCCTGGTTGAAGAGATGAAAATGAACTGCTATCTGGTCGTGCTCCAGGCTTTACAGTGACTTACTGGGGGTGAGATTAAACTTGTTATCTGGTCGTTCTCCAGGCTTCACAATTTCTCAATTCTTATCTGGTCGTACTCCAGGCTTTAGAAGGAATTAAGCTGTTATCCGGTCGCCTCCGGGCTTCAACTTGAATTTAAGGCATACTAATATCTGTTTGATGCCAAACTTCTTAGTAATTAGCCAAGTAAATCACTATTTAGTCAAAATCCAAGCTTCACAGTGTACCTCACTGTTATCTGGTCAAAATCCAGGCTTCACAGTGTTTTGTAGAGATCAAGATACTATCCGGTCGAACACGAGCTTCGTAGCTTGAACTTAAGATGTACCACAATATGGTCGATTCTAGGCTTCATGGTGCTTTATACTGCTATCTGGCCGATTCCAGGCTTTACAGTAATTTGCTGGGGATTCAACTATTTTTTCGGTCGATTTTCGGGCTTCAGTATGATCAAGATATTATACGGTCGAATCTGGGCTTCATAATTTGAGCTGAAACAAGAATTTGAGTGTTGATTTGAATAAGCAATAGAATAGCATCCGTGTCTGGAGCATCTCTAAGCCGTGTTTGAACTTGGAACATTCGTTACAGATAGCTGTTAATTTTATCCTGAAAAGGGTAAAATGTTACCTGAAACACAAAGTTATGTTGCATGAAATGTATGATGCAATATATGTGTTTTATCAATGTTTATGATTTATGAATGTAATGTATGTGCATGTAAGTCGATTAGTTGTCTTGCTGAGGAAAATAAATCCTTGATAACTGGAGATAATAAAATCTTTGACTGCTGTCGGGCAAAGTAAATCCTTGACAGCCGCTGGGGATTGAAAGTCCTTGGCAACTCGTGGGGATTATCAAAACTTTTGACAACTTCTATGGGGAATTTGGAGGAAGCAGGATGGTTCCTGCTGTAGATTGACAGTCTCAGCTCTGCTGGGGATCTTAATGACATGCTGATTTGATCGTGTATGGAAAATTGACTCTGTTGGGGAAGAAGGTTTCATCTTCACTGAGGGTCAGTAGTTCAAAGTTTTGCTCCGCTAGGGATCCGGAGTTTGAAAACTTAACTCTGGTGTGGATTTTTGAAATTTAACTCCGCTGGGGATATATATTTCAAGATTTCAGCTCCGCTGGGGGTCTAGATGATGTACTGCAGGGGATTTTTTCCTGGAATAGCCTAAAGACGTCTTCCTATACTTTCAACCTATCAGTAATTATTCTTTCCCATTTCGTTTATTTGTGATTAGTGATTATATTCAAATGCATATGCTTATTTAATTAAATCATTGAACGTTTTCAAATAAAAAACAAGTGTAAAGAAAAGAAAAGGAAAATAGTTTTCTGCACTTTGAAGTATCTTTGTATTTAACTTTGTATAAGTATTTTGTACAAAGGAGACAGACATCCTAGTAAGAGAATGTTGTCATAAAAATGAGAAAAATTTATACAAAGAAAGATAGCTATGTGTAAAAAATTCCATGGGGTTCCCATTCTGCTATAGCCTTCGTAACTCTGAGTATCCTGTCCATTCGTTGCTTCGCCCGAAGATAACTGAGTTGATCAGAAGCCTTGAGTTTGTCTGGCGAAGAGATTGTCCTTAAAGTGATCCGACAAGACATAGTCATACGCTTTAATTCCCTAACTTTTTCCTGGACCGCCATTTCGGGTCTTCGATCCACCGGGAACCCTTTTTTGCCCAAGTCGCCCTTTCGAGTTTTCAACTTGCCGGGTGTATAGATTTTTTATTTATACCTAATTTTTTCCTGAACCGCCCTTTCGGGTTTTCAATTCACCGGGATGCCCTTTTTTTGCCCAAGTCGGCCTTTCGGGTTTTCAACTTGTCGGGTCGTTTTATGCGTAGTATCTTTTGACTATGTCTGCGTTTGCAGGGTGCGACAGGTCGTCACTGTTCATGGTGGTCAGGATCATTGCCCCACCAGAAAAGATGTTCTTGATCACAAATGGTCCTTTGTAAGTAGGGGTCCGTTTTCCCCTGGGATCACTTTGCGACAAGATGATCCGCTTGATTACAAGATCCCCGACTTGATATACCTGGCGCCTGAATTTCTTGTTAAAAGCCTTGATCATTCGTTTTTGATACGCCTGACCATGGAAAACAGCAGTAAGTCGCTTTTTGTCAATCAAGTTAAGTTGATCAAGCCGGGTCTGAATCCAATCTTCTTCACTCAAACCAGCATCTTTCATGATTCTCAAGGAGGGAATCTGAACCTCGATAGGTAAAACAGCTTCCATGTCGTATACCAAAGAATAGGGTGTTGCCCAGTTGATGTATACGCCATGGTACGGTATCCGTGCAGAGCAAACGATAACATCTCATGTCAGTCCTTGTAAGTGACCGTCATCTTTTGTATGATGTTCTTGATATTTTTGTTCGCAGCTTCGACAACACCGTTCATCTTTGGCCCATAGGGAGATGAATTGTGATGTTGAATCTGGAACTGCTCGCACAAGGAGGTAATCATGGTATTGTTCAGGTTTATACCATTGTCAGTGATGATCCTGTCGGGGATACCATACCGTCAAATGAGGTTCTGCTTGATGAAACGGGCAACCACATTCTTTGTGACGGAAGCGAAGGAAGCTGCTTCGACCCCCTTGGTAAAGTAGTCAATGGCCACCAGAATGAAGCGGTGTCCATTGGATGCTATAGGCTTGATCTCTCCAACCATGTTGATTCCCCACATAGCGAATGGCCAAGGAGCTGTTAAGACGTTGAGGGGAACTAGAGGTATGTGTACCTTATCCACATAGATTTGGCATTTGTGACAAGTACGAGAATGTTGATGACAGTCAGCTTCTATGATAGACCAATAGTAGCCTGCCCGTAGATTCTTCTTAGCCATCGTATGTCCACTTAAGTGAGTGCCGAAGGTACCATTATGTAGTTCAGCCATGATCTGCTCAGCTTCAACCTTGTCCACACAAAGGACCAGAATGCAATTATGATTGCGCTTGTATAGGATACCATTGCTTAAGAAGAACTTTGCCGAGAACCTCCTTAAGAAATTTTTGTCATTGACTGAAGCTCCTTCAGGGTATTCTTGTGCTTCGAGATACCTTTTGACGTCATGAAACCACGGTCGGTCCACTACTTCTTCGGTATTGATCTCGTGATAATGTGCAGGTTCGTCCATCTGTTCAATGTTGATTTGGGGAGCCTCATTATCCCAGTTAAGTTTAAACATGGATGACATTGTAGCTAGAGCATCTGCTAGCTGATTTTCTTCTCGCGGGAAGTGCTCGAAGGTAATCTGCTCGAAATGAGGTAGCAATGTCAAGACATGTTCTTTGTATGGGATGAGATTAGGATGTTTAGTATCCCACTTTCCTTTGATCTAACTGATGACCAAAGCTGAATCTCCAAACACCACCTAATATTTGATTCCTAGGTCAATTGTAGCCTTGAGACCAAAGATACAAGCTTCATACTCGACCATGTTGTTGGTGCAGTTGAATCAGAGTCTAGCAGTGAAAGGCGTATGGCAACCTTCTGGTGAGATGAGCACAACACTGATACCGTTTCCAAGTCCATTGGAGGCACCATCAAAGTATAGGGTCCATCGGGATCCTTGTTCAGGTCCGTCATATGGTCCGTTATCTTCAATGTTGTCCAATGTCATAATGTCTTCGTCGGGGAAGTCAAACTTCATGGATTGGTAATCTTCGACAGCTTGATGAGCTAAATGGTCAGCTAGTACACTCCCCTTTATAGCTTTTTGGGTCGTGTACTGGATATCGTACTCAGTCAGGATCATCTGCCATCTAGCTATTCTTCCAGATAAAGCAGGTTTGTCAAAGATGTACTTGATCGGATCCATCTTAGAAATCAACAAAGTGGTATGAGTTAACATATACTGCCTTAGCCGGCGAGCAGCCCATACCAAAGCGCAACAAGTTTTCTTGAGCAGTGAGTATCGGGTCTCACAGTCGGTAAACTTTTTTCTAAGGTAATAAATGGCATTCTCTTTTCGGCCAGACTCGTCATGTTGGCCCAGTACGCACCCCATTGAATTCTCCAAGATAGTCAGATACATGATAAGCGGTCTTCCTTTGACGGGAGGCATCAAGATAGGAGGTTCTAGCAAGTACTCCTTGATTTTATTGAAAGCAACTTGACAGTCATCGTTCCATTTAACCACCTGATCTTTCTTCAACAGCTTGAAGATTGGCTCACAGGTAGATGTTAGATGAGAAATGAACCTTGCAATGTAGTTTAGGCATCCCAAGAAACCTCTGACCTCTTTTTCAGTGCGAGGGGCAGGAATTTCTTGTATAGCTTTGACTTTGGAAGGATCAACCTAGATGCCTTTGTTGCTGACAATGAAACCCAAGAGTTTATCGGACCTGACTCCGAAAGTGCACTTGTTAGGGTTCAGTCTGAGCTTGTACTCTTTCAACCTGACAAACAGCTTTTGCAGATGGTCGAGGTGTTCTTCTTCCGTATGTGAATGGGCTATCATGTCGTCTACGTAGACTTCAATTTCATGATGTATCATGTCATGAAACAAAGCTACCATGGCGCATTGGTAGGTTGCCCCGGCATTCTTCAGTCCGAATGGCATCACTTTATAACAGAAGGTACCCCACTGTGTAACAAAAGTAGTCTTCTCCATGTCTTCAGGGGCCATTTTGATCTGGTTGTATCCTGAAAATCCATCCATGAAAGAAAATACCTTGTGCTGAGCTGTATTGTCAACCAAGATGTCAATGTGCGATAGTGGAAAGTCATCTTTAGGGCTAGCCCTGTTTAAGTCTCTGTAATCCACGCACATTCTGACTTTTCCGTCTTTCTTAGGCATGAGCATGATGTTAGCAACCCATTATGGATAAGAAGTAACATCAAGAAATCTAGCATTGAACTGCTTCATTACTTCGACTTTGATCTTTTCGGACATATCGGGCCTCATTCGGCGGACTTTCTGTTTGACTGGTGGACAGTCTTCTCTTGTAGGGAGACGGTGAACCATAATATCTGTATCGAGTCCTGGAATATCTTCGTAAGACCAGGCAAAGATATCAACATATTCATTCAATAGCTGAACTAAGCGCTCTTTGACACTTGGCTCTAGGTTGGCACCCACTTTGACTTCTTTTCTGTCTTCAACAGTACCCAAATTGATTGTCTCTAACAGCTTCTCATTGGGCAGAATAGCCCTTTCTTCCTGTTGTAGCAGTCTAGCCAATTCTCCAGGCACTTCACAGTCTTCATCACCTTCGTATTCGGCGTGATTGACCAGATCTTCAGAGTCACTGAAGGCGGTAGCAGAATTGTTGCCCATGGAATTCGGAATGGAAGGGTACCTGCATTTTGTGAGTGTTGGTGTGTGTAAGGGATAGCCACCTTTAAACAAATAAAATGTAAAAGGAAAGAAAATGAACACAAAAGTTTATATGTGAAAACGTCCATGATTCATTAAAATGGCATATGAAGATGAAAAAAATCAAACCCTTACAAATGGACCTATGTACCTCGGGTAAGGCACAAGGCTAAAAGTGTACGAATTGTTTAGGAATTATTACAGACCAACAGAAATGTTTGAAAGATAAATTACTGATTGATGAAAGTAATGGGAACAAAGTCTTTTGCCTCCCAGTTGTTCAGTCCTCCTTCAACAGTAGGGAAAATCCATACTTCAAAGTTGCTCTCTTCTTCACCATCCTCCAAAGCATTGACTCCATGATGGGTGATCCTCACTGGTGGCCCTCCAGCCCGGGAGCGACGCACAGCCTTTTGAGCAGAAGCAGTGAAACCCAAGCCGAATTTATCAGATTTGAAAGGAAAGTCTGGTAGCTGACCCCACATTGTGCTTCCTCCTTCTTCAATCACAGCCTTCGTATCTTTGAGGGATGACATCCGAGGCACAAGTTTGGTAATCAAAGGCACAAAATACACTGTCTTGGTTGCTGCAACTTCAGGAGAAACCTCTTCAAAGTGCTGAAAGTGGGTCTCGATGAATTCACCATTCAATTCAACGTAGCAGAATGAATTTAGATGGCTTATCATATACTCCTCCTCGCCATGAACTGTTATAATTTTCCCCTGGACTGGGTACTTGAGCATTTGGTGTAAAGAAGAAGTGACGACCCCATCATTATGGATCCAGGGTCTTCCCAACAAGCAAGAATAGGAAGGACGGATGTCCATCACATAAAATGTGGAGTTGAAAGTTTTCATTCCCACTTTAATCGGGATGTCCACCTCCCCATGGACCATCCTTTTAGAACCATCAAAGGCTCTGACGATGATATTGCTGGGCTTTAGGGTCAAACCTTCACAGTCCAATCTGTCCAATGCTTTCTTCGGCAAGACATTTAAAGACGACCCGGTATCAACATAAACGTGAGCTAGAGTAGTCCCTCTGCATTCCACCGAAACATGTAGAGCGTCATTATGCTTTCTCCCCTTAGATGTTAAATCGACATCGGAGAAGCCAGGACCATTGTCGGCTGTCAGGCTAGCTACACACTCCTGGAACTGATCCGCGGAGGTTTCCTGTGGCACGTAGGCCGTCTTCAAGAATCTGATCAAAGCTTTGGCATGAGCTTCGGAATAAAGCAGCAAGGCGAGCATAGAGATTTTTGAGGGGGTTTGCCCCAGTTGTTCTACAACATCATAGTCACTTTTCTTAATTATTTTCAAAATCTCCTCCATTTCCTTTTGAGTGGTCTCGGGGATAACCAAAGGCTGAGCCCTCGTCCTGACGGGCGCTTCTTGGATCCCATTCCCTTTATCAGCAACAACAGCAGAGGGTACAACCATGGGAGTCACAATTTCCTTAATACCTGGAGTTCTCACAGATATGTTGATCGGAACAGGAGTAACCTTAGGAGCAATCGAGGGTCCGAAGACTGCCCTTGGAGGAGCAATCTCTGTATTGAAAATTCTTCCGCTGCAGGTGATTTTACTCGTCCCAACAATATTTCCAATGTCAGGAGTTTCTTCATCGGAACTTTCTTCAACTGATTCAATCTGCTTAATACCGTGGTAGAAGATCTCTCCCCCATAGTTCCACGATATTGATTTGTTGGACTTGTATGGGATAGGCCCCGGCATGGTTATCTTCAGAGGTACAATCTTTGGATCGGATGTAATCTTAACATGTCTTTTGGAGACCTTGGAAAGATTGGCGGATATGGTAATTATAGCAACATCATTGATAGGAGTCGGTGTAATAGGAGTCTTTTCAAAAAGGATTTCTTGATTATCCATTAGGCGTTGGATGCCTAACTTCAACAACGGACAGTCGGATGGTAAGGATGAACAAAGGCAACAATATTTTTCTCATCCTGGGAAAATCCCAGCTTTCAACAAATTTAGCTTGATTATCGGTAACAGAGTCATCAAATCATCAACAACAGCAACAAAAAGATCTTCTTCAATAGCATGGGCATTGTGGCCATGCTTTGGCATTGGAGAAGAGATCACATTCGGCTTTTCAGAGGCGTCGAATTCCACTTTCTTAACGTCTATTAAATCCTGAATCATATTTTTGAGGGCCCAACAATTGTTGGTGTCGTGCCCCAGGCTGTCTGAATGATAAGCACATTTGGCATTGGCATGGTAAAAAGGGGAAGTTGTATTCGGATTTTGCGGTGCCTCTCTCAAGGTTGTAAGATTTAACTTCAAGAGATGGGGGAGAACCTGAGCAGGCGTCATGTTTATTTTGGTTAATTTCCTAGCAGGCCTCTCCCCCCTTTGTTGGTTGGTTCTGGGTTGATTGTTTCTGGGCTGATCAGCCGCAGACTTCTGAATCATTACGGCCCCCACTACTTGTCGGCGCTCAACTCTTCCTTGACCTCTTTGGGAGTAAACAGTTGACACTTCTTTCTTTCCTGGAAAAGGCTTTTTGATGGCAGTAGAAGTAGATGTATCTTTCTGAATTTTCCCGCTCTTGATTTTGGCTTCAACTCTTTCACCAGTCAGAATTAACTCGGTGAGCTCCGCAGACGAACTTCCGATCAAGAGATTAAAGAATGGACCTGCAAGGGTCCCCAAAAACATATCCACAAGCTCTCTCTCAGATAATGGTGGCTGCACCCTTCCAGCCAAATTTCTCCATTTCTAGGCATACTCCTTAAAGCCTTCATTAGAAACCATGCCCATACTCTATAATTGAGTACGGGTTGATGCTAAATCCGCATTATATTGATACTGTCTGTAGAAGGCAACAGCTAAATCCTCCCAATTATGCACATCAGACCTCTCTAGTTGGTAAAACCAATCCAATTGCGTCCCCGACAAACTATCCTGAAAAAAGTGGACCCACAGGTCCTTGTCAGAAGAATGAGGTTGAATTATTCTGACGTAAGACTGTAGGTGCATCTTTGGGCAAGACAACCCATCGTACTTAGCAAAAAGAGGAACTTTGAACTTGGGGGGAATGACAATCCCAGAAACCAACCCTAACTCTTCGAAATCCAACCCAGGCACCCTCTGTACCTCCATGGCTGCCAGACGTTCTTCCAGATTCTTGTACTTGTCATCGGCAGGAGGGTACTGCTATTCAGAATAGTCTTCATCCTCCTCCTTTTCTTCTTCTTCCTCAGACTCATATGGTACTGCAGCTCCCTTTCCTTTTCCTACCCCTTCATCAGATGTTGAGGGGAAGTCTAGGACCCTTCTGGTTTGACCTTCAAATCTTCTACCCAAAGTAGCCACACCAACTCTCTTCTTTTTATTTTTCTCTTTTTCCTTTTCCTTCTCTAGCATAGCTTTAAGATCCTCCTGACCCTTTGCCAAGGTCATGAGAAGTTGTTGGAACTGTGAATTCTGCGCTTGCAAATCTTTGACAGTCTGCTCTATATCCATCTTGCTGAAATAAACAGTAGAGAGATAAGGAAACCTGGTGTGAAGACCTGCTTATGCATATGATGAATGATATGTATTCATGTAATGCATTCAAGGATTCAGAAATTCAAATTTTTTGCAAAAAAAAAGGAACACACGTCATATTGAAAATATAGAATTATTAGTACATAAATGCCCCATGGGAAAAATAAATACAAGATTCTAATGTAAAAATACGTTGCACATCCTTTTTGGTGCGATGTAGGTGTTGATGCCGCCCTCGTCCATCTACTAAGAAGGAAGCTGACTCTTTGTCAAAGAATTTAAGATCCGGGGCTGCTCTTCGTGAAGTTGACAAGTAAGTTCTAAAACCTTCTTCTCACTGGCGTAGAATTAGGCTTCAAACGTATCGCGTTCCCCCTTGAGTTGTATCCAACTCCTTTGTAAATCTTCCAATGATGTTGGCATGTCCGGATGTAGGAGGGTGTATGGAACCTCTCCTTCCATAACAGGCTCTTTGATCATAGGGAGAATGTAGGGGTAAGGCATCATAAGACTTTGGGTGCGGGTTCATACCCACTTGAGGTAAGGCTAAAGGGGGATGGAATTCTTGTGTCCCAATATCTTACTGTCTACCTTGTTGGGCATTCTCCAAGCTCGGATGAACCTTTGTCGAAGTCCTTGAGCATTGTTGTCAAAGTCAAAAACCAAGTTTAGAATCAACATGTCATGAGGGCCATCCCTTCGGGCATACCCAAACTGTCTTAGAGCCAAGCAGAGGTTGTAGGTAATGCCTCCCCTAATTCCAATTAGTGGGACATTAGGGAATTCCCCACAACGATCAATGATGATGACATTTTCTCTGGACCAAGAACACCAATGAACATCTGAATGTGTAAGAGTCATCAATCGTTGTGACCACCTCAAGCCCTGCTCATTCTTCAAGACTGACTGGGGAAGGTGAGAAATAAACCACCTTGCTAGAGGAGGAGTACAGAACATGAGAACACCTCTTTTCCTCATTGTTCATGTGTGAAATGAGTGTAGGATGTCCCCAAGCAATGTAGGCACAGGATTCCGAGATATGAAGATCTTGACAGCATTCACATCTATAAGTTGATCAGGGTTTGGGAACAAGACCAACCCATAGATGAGAAGTGCTACAATCTCCTCAAAAGCTTGCAGATCTAGAGAATTCCAGCATTCTTGAGCTTTCTCAAACAGGAACTTTGCCAAGAAACCCTTGACACCACTTATGGTTTCCCAATGACCTTTGACATCAAATGGTTTCAAGTGTAGGGCTTGAGCAACATCTTCAGGATTTGGATCTCTTTCTGTACCGTTATAGGGTATTTGATGGAGAATATGAATCCTCAGGAGTTGAGAAAATTTCTCCAAAGTAGGCACTAACTGGTATTCAGGAAATGTGAAGCAGTGGTGTAGGGGGTCAAAGAACTGGAAGATAACTTTCACCATGTCTTCCTCAATGTTGGGGTCGACCAAGTTGAGAAGTCGGCCATGTCTTTTAGTGAATTTAGAATTCCATGGAATCTTGGAAGTAAGCTCTTTGAGTAGAGGAGGAATTCTCACAAGGTTGACCTGGATTATTTTCCTGCAGAGTGATTCCATAACCTACAAAATAGGAACAAAGATGAAGTTCCAAACCCTTGAAATGGTTAGTGGATGCAAATGATGCTTCATGATGTTCATGATGTATGCATAAGTATATGTACAAGCAAGTCACACAAGTTCCTAGTTTAGGCTTGCATGGGGTTTCATAGGTAAGTACCCTCTTGAAGTTAGTTGGCTCAACCTGTCCTATAAGTAGTAACCGGGTTCTAAGGAGCTCAATATCACTGGATTATCTTTTGTGTTCATTGTTTCAGTTTAGCCACTTTACTGGCGACCGAAATATTCCAAGAAAACAAACCTCAATGAGTGTAGTATCAAGTATCTACCAACTTCGGACTGCACCAAAGCCGGTCATCTCACTACCCCTAAAAAGGCCAAGATGGTCAAGTAAAGGTTCTAAAAGTCCATTAGTACTTGGTGACATCACTCAGCGGCCATGTATTCTCTTTGATTAACTCAAAGGCTACTGGTACCCACAAATATGTCACACTAATATAGCTATTGCTTCAACCATATTGATATACCCCGCACAATTTCCACAACGTATTGCTATTTACCTATGAACGTTTCCCAAATCCGGGTAGAGGATTTCAAACCCAAACAATAGAACCAAATATAAAGCAATCAAAGCAAACAAGATAAGCATATAAAGGTGATCTAAACCCTAAGGTAACCCCACTTTTAGAATCGTCCCCAGCAGAGTCACCAGTTCTGTGATACGGTGGGAGAACTGACTTGAGGTTTCGTGTTTGTGTTTGCAAATGTTTCGATTTAGCAAGAGTCGCCACCGACTTTTTATTTTATCCAAAGGAAAGGTCAAAAAGCATAGGAAAGACCTTTGAGATGTTTTCTTGGGTTCGGGGGGTAGATTATGAAAAGGGAAGGTGCTAGCACCCTTTTCATCCATGGTTTTCCATGGGCTCTTAGTTACTTATTTAGATCACTTGCTTTTGCTTTTCAATTGTTTGAAATGGTGCTTTGTGTGTGGTTTTTGAAAATATTTTGAAAAGAGGCCTTTGTTTAGGCAACCTTTGTAATGATTCTTGTTTGAATATATACAAAGGTGTTTGTCTTTTAAAAAGATGTTTCAATGTTTGAAAGTTTGATTTGGGAAAATGTTTTGAAATTGTGTTGTGTGTTTTGAAAATAGCAAGGATATTTGCAAATTTGAACAAGTAACTAGGAGTTGTCTACCCTAACTCAAAGATCTTTCCCACATTTTTAACCCTTTGACATTGTTGTTTTACCATTGTATTTGGTAAACAAACTTGTGTTTGGATGTTAAACGGGACAGGCGCGGGTCATCGTATGACCATGATAGCAATGGTGCTAAGTATCTTTTAGCAATTTTTTGAGGGACTAGATCATTTTTGTATAGGCAACCAAGATAGCGTCATCGAGGGACTATGATCTTTTGTTTTGATTTTGTTTTGCCAAGATACCTAGCATGCATACCATGGCCATTTTAAAGGCAACAAGTGGATGAAACCCTAGGGGTGTTTGTGTGCATTGTGTTGTCATTTTTCATGATTTTTGTCTTGTGTTAGTCAAGCTATTTGTTTGATTTTGGATTTTTGCATACAAACCCTAATCTTTCTATCATGGCATATTTGAAAGCAATAAAAGCGTAAAAGTAAATCTACGACTATTACAACATTGACATGGGAAGGGGGATACAAGTTTGAATAGGGGGTATTTGCAAGAAATAAAAAGCCCTAATTCAACTATTACAACCAAATTAAATTAATTGTGTAAATAAATAAATAAATAAATAGACAATATTTAAATATGCAAATAAATATAAATATGCAAAAATGTTTTTGTATTTATTTTTATGTATGTAAAAATAAACTATTTAATGTATCAAAAAATAAGAAAATAAAAGATTATTTTTATTAAGGGTGGAAACCCTAATTTATATTAATAAAATATATATATTAATTATATTATTTATTCATGTACAATAAAATAAAATATATATATAAAATGTTAAAAAATTAAATGTGTGAGAAAATATTATTTAAGTGTATAAATAATAAAAATAAAAATTTACAAGTTTTTATTTTAAGAAAATAAAAGTATATTATTTAATAACTATTTCTATGCTTAGAAAAGATAATAAAAATAATAAAATAAAATATGAAAATTTAAGAAAATATTTTTGATATTTTTCAATGTTTAGAAAAAATAAAATAAAGTCAGAAACTTAAAAAAGAAATAAAAAAATATAAAAAATAAACAAATGGGCTGAAGGGGTGCAAGAAGTAGGATGGAGGGTGCAAACAACAAGGCCAAGTCAGGCCCAACCCATTCCATGTTCATCCCTGTCCTCCAGAACGTGCACGCCATGGCTCTTACACACAAATCTTGTTCTCTCTTGTTCTTGCATTAAATCAAAAACTCACAACATAAAAGTTAAAGCATTTTCAAACACGATTCCAACCATGTAAAGAACTTAATCTAACTCTCAAAGACCAGAGAGAATTTCTCTGGCTCTAATTTCTAACCTAGTTTTTTCATAAAGTTCATCATTCAAATTCTCCCAACTCAGTTAACTTAAATGAAATATATGCATATGTATAGCTCAAGAGCAATGAGTACTACATTTTTTATTCACAAACCTAAGCCTAATGATTCCTAAATAGAGAGATAGAAGTTTGAACTTTACCTGTTTCAGATAAGCTCGAGTATGGCAATGCAGGGGTTTTCAATGGGGCCTGAGATGCTTGTGAGCTTGCTTGAAGTTCCTTGGAGCTTTCCCAATGCTTAGCTAGATTTGAACTTGCCTGAATAAGCTTGTAGAAGTCAACCTGCACAGTCAGAATTCAAAAATGGTGAAGCTTGAAAACAAGGTTACAGTTGCTGGCCAATGGTTGGGATAGCTTAGGTGTGTTGTTTAGAAAGTGTTTGAGGTGGTTGCAAGCAAAACGCACGAGTGGATTTTGCTTTGGATGTCAAACTGCAGAAGTTTCCCTTTTTTTGCAAAAAAATGTGATTTTGGTGTTTTGGAAGGTTTGAGAAGTGGTTAGCTCGTGCTTCTGACTTAGTGTGATATGAAAAAATTGTTTGAAATGTTTATAAGAGTTGGTTATATCAGATTGAAGAGTTGTGGTTATTTTTGCAAGTTGACTTGGTTTTGAAGAAAAGTGTGAAATGACAATGCAAAAGCTTGTACCATCTAGATTAGGGTCTGATAAGAGTTGGTATACTTTTGCCTAAGTTTATGGAGTTGGTTTGCTGCAACAGGCTTGGTTCAATGTTCAAGAGAAACAAATTTGCAAAAGCAACCTTTATCAAAATGGCATTGTTAACTTTTTGCCATTTTTAGATTAATTCAATGTGTAAACTTCTATAGATCATAACAATGCCTTAATCCATTGTGTTTGCATTCAATTTTTTAGTGTGGAAGGGTTTAAGGACCTGTAAACAAGTACAAGCAAGGCTGGACAGAAATTGCAACTTGTAACAACATGAAAAATGCCATGGATCAAAGTGATATTTTGCCAAATTCAATACTTCGATTCTCCCTAACCACAAATTATTTTGGAGAGTTCTTGGACATTTTGGAAATCTTGTAACATACTCTACAATCCATATTTGAAATGCATTTTGAAATTCCAATTGGAACTAGGTGTAAAATTTCCATGAAGATAGGTCAAAATCCTGCCTAAACTAGGGCAAAATTTCACTAAGTTAAAAGTTTCATGGACCCTTGTTCCAAAAATCATAACTTGAGATCCAAGAATCTTTTCGGAAAACTTTGTGAGTCAAAGTTGTAGATTTTGTGGAGGACTAAAACTTTCATGTTGGAAGTTTTGTTTGAATCCAATTTCATCATGGTGAAAAAGTTGGGCCAAGTTGGGAAAAAATAAGAAAATTTCATAACTTAGAAAATTTCCAAGTTATGAAATTTTTCAATCTTAAACCCTAATTCGAAAAAATTAAGTTTATTGGTGAAAAAGTTTCATGTTTTGACACATCTTGATGAAAAATGACCCTTGGCACTTGATTTTGACCAAAAAGTCAAAGTTTGACTTTTTAGTGTACAATTGATTTTTGATCAGTTGACTGGAAAATTCATCTGTCAATCCAATGCAATTGAGATCTTTTGAACCTTGTGAATAGGTCAAGATGATACCATTGAGTCCTTGAATCCATGTTTGAACCCAATTTTCCATTGGCTAGGTAAAAAATCAGAAATTGCCCTTCTGCAGTCAAAACCCTAAAAATGACCATTTTACCCTTTTGATGATCTGATCAAATTTCTTGAGGAGTTAAGATCCAAACTTGATAAAATGGTTCATATGAATCTATAATGCTGATGTGGATAAAAAATTATGAGGTTTGACTGTAAATTGGCCACAATTGACTTTTTCCCCAACACAGTTGATTTTTTAGGTCAATTGTCCAATTGACTGGGTAAAAGAATGATTTAAGGCTTGATACTTGGCATGAGCAAGGGGTCCAACATGAAGTATGAAAGTCACATTGATCATTGAAAGTCCAAAAATACCTGTGCAAACTCAAACCCTAATTTCAGGTCATCAGTGCAAGGAGAGCAGAGCAAACCCTAATCTGGTCTTGAGTCCAAAGAGTCTTGTGAGGGGAAATCTTGATAAAATGAGAGGGAAAATTTTGGTGTACAACAATGAGTAATCATCTGAACATAGTAACCATCTGAACATAGTCACCATCTGAACATAGTCACCAACAGAAATCCAGAAGATAATCATTAGAATAAATAATCACTGTCTGAGCATAGTCACCATTTATACCTATGATAATAATATTCCTGCCCCACTCATGGGTGAAGACTAGGTCAGTGTAAGGCAATGGTAACTCAAAATCACGGGTTCGCTTGAAAATACTATCATCGTACACCTACATGATAATGATATCACCTCATTAAAACCTCGTCTAAACATGGACAACAAACTGTCTAGGGTAATCTACATCCCCTATCTGTCGTGTTCCACTCTATTCCTAAGGTTCCTATGGTATACAACTCTGGCCTGGGTATTGGGCCTTTTACCTCATAGTAACACCCACCCAATAAGAGGAAGATCTAGTACAGCAGTAGCACATGGAAGACAGTAAAATGTAATGCATACATATGCTCAGGTATATACAAAATGGATGAATAAATAGAAAGCATAAAAAATGACACCCAAAGAAAGGAAACAAGAGCTAGGAGCGACTCCGGGATGGACCAACATTTGGTCGATCTATCCCTAGTGAAGTCGCCAGCTGAAACAATTGGCTGAAAATCATCAAACAATGAAGTTACCATCGAACGTCTTTTATCTCACATGGAGGGAAAGGTAAACATCGAGAAAACTTGAGAAGGGAGAAGTCACGGTCTTGCGACCGAGAAATCGGGTAAGGGATTATGTTATGCAAGGGGAAGGTATTAGTACCCTACACGCCCGTAGTACTCTATGGTATCCACTCTTGTTATCTATCAAAGGGTGTGTTTAATCTATGCTTACTATTTACTATACTACTGAAGGGAGAATGCATGCAAAAGAAAGGAGAAAAGAATGTAGGGAAAATAAAGGTGTACTCGCTTGGGCCCTACCTTAATGCCTACGTATCCTTTTTGAGAAATCAGAGCTACCGTAGTTCGGCTCACATGTTTTTGTTTGTTTTGTGTTTTTTATGGATGATGCTAATTTAGCCTTCTGTCTCAACTTGACCTTTGGAGACTTATGCGTTGGCACAAAAGTAAATTAAGCATGTCCTTACCTGAAAAGGGTTTTTAGAGAAAAGGTGCTTGGGCGCACAAAAAGTTTGAGTTGGCTTGTATTTTGTTACCTTGAAAAAGGGCTTAAGTGTTATTAGCATGTTTTATGATTTGCTAAAGAAAGAGCTTTAGTTTTAAAATGCATATGCAAAAGGGGAAGAAAAGAGTCTAAGGGAGACTAGCCTATTTCTAAACCTAATGTTATCATACAATAGTAGTCCTAAGGTTTAGATTAATAAAAGGGAAACGTCTACCTAATATTAGCATGCATGGTTTACAACCTAAGGTCTAACTTGCATCCGAACAGAGCAAGCACGTCCTAAGGGAACACGGTATTGTAGCGGTGAAAATTGGAGATCAAGCTATTAATTAACTTGACTCACAAAAGCAAGAGTCGCCACCGCGCTTTATTATTTCCAAGGGAAAAGGGAAAAGAGCGAAATAAAACCCTAAAATATGCAATGTAAAGTAATATTTAAAAGTAATGAAAATACAATGCATTTTTAAAAGAGATCGAGAGTTCGGGAGTTGGTTATACAATGGGAAGGTATTAGCATCCAATGCATCTGCGGTACTCCGCAGGAACCTTTTGAAATATCTGTTTTTGGTTAAAATTGTTTGTTTGATTAAAATGGTTCGTTTGGCTAAAAATAGGTGTTGGAGAGATTTTGAAGATGTGATAACCTAATGTCGAAGTTTTGACTTAAAAAGGGGTGTGAGTTTAAAAATTGATTTGTAGGAGATTCGTCTTAAGATTAATAAAACTAAAAAAAGTATGAAGGGATTTCACATAATCGTATTAGATACTCGATGACATGAAGTCAACAAATTAATTCTTTCCCTTGGATTTAAAACCACAGACAGATAAATAAGCTAAGAGTATATCAAACCTCAGGTGAAAATAAATCACAAGCCGACAACATCAAAAAACCAGATGTAAGATAATACTCCCAGCAGTGAATAAAGCGCAATGAACCACAAGCGAGAAGTGCAACACGTGAAAATAAATCACGGAAAAAAAGAAATCATGGATGACGCTCACGGTATAAGATTCCCTACATCACATGAAAAACTCCAACAAACAGATAAACAGGATAACAGAGAAATAATATGAACATCTCACGTGAAATAAAGAATCAAGCTATGGGACTGGAATGCGTCGAATCGAAGTCCATAAAAATAAAAAAAAACTGGTCAGTGAAGTTTATACATTCATTATATATTCGAAAATTAAATCGAGCTCAAAATTTGAAATCGCAATGAAATGATATAAAATAGACAACACAATTTAAATTTATTTACAAGATAAAATTCTAACTAAATCTAAAACTCAAAAGTTTCTATTAAATAAAACAACAAGAAAATTAAATCACAAATTGAATTTATTTACAAACCCACAAATTAATTACACATTACATAATATACTAAAGTAATATAAATGACAAAAAGATAAAACATTACTATTTCTAAATTTAAAATCTAATGTCTACTCTCTTTTTAATCATTTTTTATATCATGTGTTTTCCTATTTTACTATCAACATTAAATGGATAAAACTATCTAAACAAATTTTTTTGTCATAGCACATAATATTCAAAAATGAACAGTAACAGTCCCAAGGTAAAAATGCAGCTCGTCCATTTTAAAACCCAAAATTTCTAAAGACTTAACTAAATACTAATTAAATACTTAATGAAGATTAGAAAACTAAAACAAAAATATAAATGATTAAAAAAAATTATCAAAAATAAAATGTGATATATACATAAAACAAATGAAATTTAAATAATAATAAAAAAGTTAACACATGACAGAGGAGGTACTTTTTCGGATTGATAGAAGTAGCAGGCGGAGGAAGTTTACGTGTGGAACGGCTTGTTACGGCGAAAGAGGTTGCAGTGATGGTAGGTGGTGGTGATGGGTTGTTGATTATGTTTGTTGGGTTGTTGAATTGATGAGGTTGAGAGGAGGGAGGATTATGTTTAGTATGTATTAATTGAAGGATAGAGAACTAAAGAGGGAGTAATTAGCTACTGTGAGAAGAAGAGGTGGGGTATGCTAGCATGAATGAGGGAGATGGATGGGAATTGAAGGGTGAGTTGTGAGAGAGAGATGGCGTGAGAAGGTGAGGGAGGAAAGGGATGGAGAGTGAAAGATGAGGGAGTATTACTGCTACTCCTTTTTTGTTTGTTCTCATTTTTTGTTGTCATTACAAAGAACAAGGAGGTTACTTAAATAGAAAAAAATGATGAGAAAATTGTGATTTCACATTAAATCCAATCCGTTCAATATTTTTCAATCTCTATCAATCCGCAAATCATGCTATCAACCAATGAGAATTAAGCAAAGTGTAATTAATATTTTTTTTTTGACCAAAAATTTTCTGAATGATAAAAATAAAATAAAAATCTGAAAGTATAAAAAATAACTCAATTTAAAATATTTTTTTGAATTTTTCCTGAATAAAAAATAAAGACCCAAAATGACCGAAAACGATTAAAAACGGACGAAAATTTATCTGAAAAAATAAAATGAACACATTAAAATAAACTACATGTCACAAAGATTAAAGAAAAAATATTCAAAAAGTAAAAATAGAAATAAAATGATAATGAAAATACCAGGCTAAACAGACGTTTTACGGTTAAAAACGAGACTTCAAACTGTACCGAAAAAATAAAGCGAGCATACCGTCATAATCTATGCGAGATGCAGATTCATAAAATGATCGGTAAAAGGTGAAAACTTGAAATATTTTTCTCGCTAATTTTTCGCACATTGTCGAATCGCTTTTAACAGTTTGTCTATAAAACCAAAATATTTTTATTATCGACATATAAACAACTTGGAGCAATGCAAGAAACGAGTAAAGAGATAAAAATGCATGAAGTGAAATGTCAGGTATTTTTTTAACTAAAAGACGATGCAAACTTTGATTTAAACTGACTTTTCTGGTCAACTTAAATACGACTAATGATGCAAAATGTGATGAATGAAGATATTTACTAATGATTGTGACCAAATAACAAAATATGATATGAAAGTGCGATTAAAACATTATAGGGGCGAAATTTAGGATGCAATAGTTGTGCCTTGATGAATCAGTCTTCGAGAATCCACAATCAACTGTACTTCTGGTTTGGGAGACTCAAAACCTTAATTGAGGCACGACACCTGATTCCCTTGATCCAGACCTGTCTCTGCACATGAAACAAAAGAAAACATGAACATACACCTTTGTATGCGATTAGAAATTCGTGATACATAGGCTAAAAATGTTCAAAACACTTGACAATCTTCGCATAGTCAAAGCTCGAAGGTGAGAGGTTAAAACCGACCGTATTTCGTGACCTTGACTTATGTTTAAAAATGCAAAAATAAAAATGGGATCTTAGGTCAAAAATTGGGGTATGACAGGTATATACAAGGATAAATCAAACAAGCTAATAAACTCAAGAGAGCACACTTAGAGAGATCGCATCTAGGTTAGCATTCCAAAGAAAGTATAACAAAACTATCCTATAGGGAACATGCAATGAGAGCAAAGTCGTGATCTCAATTTCTAAATTGAGTGACTCATCGATCAACAAGAAATAACGGAAAGCAGTAAAATCCTATAGGGAGCATGCACTGAGAGCGAAGTCGTGATCTTAATTCCTAAATTGAGTGACTCATCGATCAACAACTAAAGAAACAAACACAAGCACAACACATATAGAAAATGAAGTGTGGAATGCCTGCTACAGGTCTTTAAACAGCGACTTCGAGTGCACACTCTTTATTTCCTACTTCTCAAGGTATCTAGAAAAGCGGTAAAGTGCGGATATGTGGAGTAAAATAAGGTCACAATAATACCTAATGGAGAAGGTCTGCTACCTCTTCGAAACCACGCAAGCAATAAGAAAACTCTACTAAAATCTCCTTAAATTTCCTTGATAAAAATTATGCTCTTGGATAGTTTTAGAGCTTTGTGAAATCTTCACCTAAATCTATTTTATTTACCAATATCTCAAAACGAATCTATCATCACAATTAATTAAAAATGGAATTGAAACAACATAGAGGAAATGAAGCTTTAGGAGGGTGTAAGCAGGATTCAATGGTATGTTGCTAGAAAAATGCAAGGCCCATCTAGCAAGCAGATTTTTGTTGTTGTTGCTGCACTTGATTCCCAAAAATCAAACACAATCTGGCCCAGTCCAATTATATACTAGCAAAAAAAAACCTTCAGCATTATTATTCTCTTTTTACGAAATTCAAAAATTAAGCTAATAAATAATAAAAAAATTGAAAGAGGGAACGACGACATTTAATGAATATAGGGTTAGAATAGTGACTCTGTAACTTCCACGATATCCCTTCTTCTTCAACAAGCTTCGAACGGCAGCCTCGTCTCGACTGTCTCCGTCTCTGATTCTCCATCCCTCTGTACTCCTCATTTTTCATCCTTCATTTTTCGATCGTACATCAACATTCGGCCCCTGCGGAAGATCGTATTCATCTCATCTCAATCCACGAACAAGCTTACTCAACTTCTCTGATCTCTTCCATCTATGTTTCAAATCAAATCTCCTCCGTGATATTCCTCAACCTTTCCGACGATCTTCTTCTGCTCGGAATCGAATGCGGAGCGGTCCTTCTTTCCTCTTTGCCTCTGATTTTGCTCCAGCACCACGATGCCACCGTCTCCGTCTTCATCTCATCATCCGTGTTTGCTTTGATTCGCAGTGCTTCCGCCTCTTCACTTTGTGAACTCAACTTCCAAGATGTTCTCCGGACATGAATCTTCCCCTGTTTCACTTCCGGCTTCTTTAGACCCTCAGGTTCGACTCAATCCTTCCAGATATTCTCTTCTTCCTCTTTGATTCAGTTTTTGAGTTTTTGTGTCGAGATTGTTGCAGATTCAAAAGTTACGCGATTGGAGCGTTCTTGGGAGATGGAAGTTGAAGACGGTGTTGTTACGATTTGTCACTGCAGATTCAATGACGATTTGATGAAGGTTGATAATATGATGCTGAAGTCTCATTGGTGCAGAGAGATTGAAGGTGCTGAGGGAAATTTGATGATGAAAATTCTCTGTGGAGAAGGATTGAAGAATGAAGGTGTTGCTGCTTGAGTGTGAGAAAGCATATGATGATTATTGAAGGCTCTGTGAAAATGAGAAGATGAAGTGGAGAGAATAGAGAATATTGGTGAGTTTCTTTTGTGATCTTTTTTTGTTGTGTGAATAATCTGAACTCCTTCTTCCCTTTTTAAGTTATCTGAGTTTTCTGTTGAAGTTTGTTACTTCTGTTAGAAAATCAGCTGGAAGTTTCTTCTTTATTTCTGCTATTCTTCTCTTCTGAATCGTGAATTCCTCTTTTCCCTTATTCTTCCACCTTCTAGTACAAGTTTGTTAGGAAGTTTGAATCTGTTGGGAGTTTGTTATATGAATTGGTTAGTTAGTTATGGTTGTTAAATTCTGTTAGGGAATTTAGTTGGGGAACAGGTTAGGAGGTTGGAGCTATCTGTTATGACGGTTAGGAGATCCGAAATTTCTGCTATAATTGAATGGTTAGGGTTCTGCTGGGGTTTTCTATTATGAATCGGTTAGAAAAAATTGAGTTAGTTATTCTAATTAGGGTGTTAGAGAGGTTTGCAGGGCTGCGGTTTGGAGATGTTATGGTTCTGTTTTAGAAACAGTTGGTTAGAGGGAAGTTTGGGGTTGTTAGGAATTCTATTGTTTTCTGATTTCTGAAATTTCTGCTTTTATGAGCTTTAAATTGGTGCCTGAACTGGTGCAGGTTTGGGTAATTGATTTTTTTTGGATTACAACTTTCCCGATTTTTTGACTTAACCGTTTCTCTGTGATTTCTCTACTATGGATTTGATTCTAACTTTGAAATGCTGCAGACTGTGTTGGATTTCTAACTGGTTTTTTCTATTAAATTCAGGCTGTATTTTTTTATTGATTGGAAAAATATCTGCCACGGTAACTGGAGGAAAGGTAGAGATTATTGATTTCTGATCAGCAAAAAATGGGGTTTCAAGGATTAAGCTATATGCCATGATACTCGCACACCGCATAACACATTTGATTCTCTCTAGCTCATCAATGTGTATTCCTTCCAACAAAATCGCACAGCCCAAACATGTAGGAAATCCTATAATGAACATCAACATCTCGCAGTATCGTAAAATTGTTCCTCTTGTTCAGAAGCTTGTTGCTTTGGCTTTGATAAAATGTAGCTTGTAGTGTAATTTGTAGTGATTTTCCTTGCGAACTTGCAAACTAGAAAACTAGTAAACTTGTAAACTTGTAAACTTGTAAACTTGTAAACTTGTAAACTTGCATCTTTTTCAATTCAAACTTTTTTTGCCATAGTTCCTTGCTTGAATCATCTTCTTGACATCATGAATACACATGCTCTTGAACAAATAAATTTGATGTACCAAGTAAACAACAATGAATCCCTGATTCAATTCAATTCCTCAATCTAAAGAAAACTCGTGTGTCAAGCAATAAGCATTTAAAATAATGACGCCCTGAGCACAATGGACCTTCAAACTCAACACCTTGTATCATGGTTCAACAGTGGTCCTAATACAACAACAAAGCCTTGAGGAAATATGGAGAATGAATATGGGAATATGGAAGATAGCCTTGACTTGAAAATCTAATGATCCTCAGTTGAATATTAACAGACGGAAACCCTAATTCTAAAGCCTTAAAGAAAGATTGCAAATTGATGTTGATAAGAATGAATACCCCTGTAGTTTGATGATAAAGCGGTTCAGAAAATAAAACTCTATCTTCAAACAAATGATTGACGAAGAACTCAACCGAAACAAGCTTGTGCGAAGATGAGATCCTTAAAGCCATACAACAATCCTAATTCCTCGAAGACCCTGATCCCATAAAAAATTATTGACTAATGATGTATGGTATGTTAGATGACCTAATGGAGGGTATGTAGATGAAATGAGAATGGAATGCGTAAGCCAGATGATTCGACAAAAGGGTAGGACAAATTTGGGGTATTACAGAAGGAGGCTTGCTTTTCTTCAAAAAATCACTTTTATCTGCTTTTCCCTTTTTTCTGCTTTATACTTGCGCAAGCTTGAGCTTTTGAAAATACTAGAGAAAATAGAGAGAAAATTTTGGGGTACAACAGCTGCCCCTGTTCAATCTTCTTAAACTTGAAGAGTTAGATTGGCGAGTCCGCCATTCATGACTTGAAGGTGGAAGATGATTGAACACTAGAGTTCCCATAAATTTGTACTCGATGATGTGGTGGTTGATTGTGTAGGGAATGGGCTTAAAGATGCCATCCAAAGGTGATTGTTGATAGAAATTGGATAAAGTATCAGAATAAATCTCTGGTCAATTTATACTGAAACGGTAGATGTAGTGGGATGAGTATCAGAATAATATCCATAAATGGATCGTATCTGATTCATATCTGAAAGATGTACTGAATGACCCTCAGAATGACATCAGTATCTGGATCGTATCTGAACCGCTTTTGAAAGATGTATTAAATAAGATTCATAATGACATCCGTATCTGGATCGTATCTGGACTGTATTTGAAAGAATCTAGAATAAGTATCAGAATGACATCCGTATCTGGATCGTATCTGGACTATATTTGAGAGAATATGGAATAAGTATCAGAATGACATCTATATCTGGATCGTATCTGAAAAATATGCCGAATGAGTGTCAGAATGACATCCGTATCTGGATCGTATCTGAACTGTATTTGAAAGAATCTGGAATAAGTATCAGAATGACATTCGCATCTGGATCGTATATGAACCGTTTCTAGGAGAAAAATCTGGAATAACTATCAGAATAATATCCATCTCTGGATCGTATCTGGACTGTATTTGAAAGAATCTGGAATAAGTATCAGAATGACATCCGTATCTAGATCATATTTGGACTGTATTTGAGAGAATCTGGAATAAGTATCAGAATGACATTCGTATCTAGATCGTATCTGACCCGTTTCTAGGAGAAAAATCTGGAGTAAGTATCATAATGTCAGTCGTATCTGGATCGCATCTGAACTATTTTTAGAAGAGAATCTAGAGTAAGTTTTAGAATGTCATCTATGTCTAGATCGCATCTGAACTGTTTCTAGAAGAGAATCTAGAGTAAGTATCAGAATGTCAGTCGTATCTGGATCGCATCTGAACTGTTTCTAGAAGAGAATCTAAAGTAAGTATCAGAATGTCAGCCGTATTTGGATCGCATCTAAACTGTTTCTAAAAGAGAATCTGGAGTAAGTATCAGAATGTCAGCCGTATCTGGATCGCATCTGAACTATTTCTAGAAGAGAATATGGAGTAAGTATCAGAATGTCAGTCGTATCTGGATCACATCTGAATTGTTTCTAGAAGAGAATCTGGAGTAAGTATCAGAATGTCAGTCGTATTTGGATCCCATCTGAATTGTTTCTAGAAGAGTGTATGAGAAGGAGCCCGTGTAGGATTGCTTCAATTGGTCGTGTAGATAACTGTCCTAGCTTGTTTTAGGAATTAATCTACAATCAGTTGTCCTCAGATAGTTGTCCTGTCTTGTTTCAGGTATTAATCTGGAACTTGTTTTTGTTGGTCATAGAGATAGTTGCCCTGTCTAGTTTCAGGAATTAATCGCTGACCTATTGAGAAATGATTGTGGTATTTGCAAAATAGGACTTTTGCTAATTGACTTTTCCCTGCAAGGAAGAGGGTTAGTTGCATGCAGATGTATGCATGGCATGATGATGTTCTTAAAATGAATGGGATTATGCTGTATGAATTTATCATGTATGCAATATGATGCATGAAATGTGAAATGTTGCTTTGTCTTGGAAAAAAAATTCCTTGACAAATGTTGGGGAGCCTTAGGAAGTTAAATCCCGGACTGTTGTTGGAGATGAAGAGTATGTGTATCTTCAAAGAATTTTTCTGCTGGGGATTCCTGTTATATTGTTTGAGGAGAACTCTACTGGGGAATATTAAATTTATTTGAGGGAAAACTTTGTGGAGAGTGTTGATTCCAGCTTGGGGAAAAAGTTCATGAGTCTTAGTTGTCTGTTGCTCTACTGGGGAGTTATCTCTTGATGGAAGAGAAAGGAAGTTAATATCTTGTTAGGGATAAAGAATTTAATTGTTATCTGGTTGTCTCCCAGGCTTTGCAGCAACTCACTGGGGTTTGTAGGAAAGTCTACTGGGGAAGAGGGGTTGTGGTCCCTTGATTTGTGATAGTCTGAGGGGAAAATTCAAATTGGGGAATCTGTAGTTTGTTGGGGAAATAAACCATGTTGCCAATCTGCTAGAGAGGTGTTTTCTTTTGGTAGAACTCCTTGAGGATTCTTCTTGAGACAAACTTAGTTGGGAAGAAGGTTTTCCAGAGATTGAAACTCTGGCTGGGGATCACCCTATGAAAAGGACTTTGTGGGAACTTGTCACGGCCCCTAGTAGTAAGTGTTGTACTATTTCCAAGAAATATTTGCTTGGCTGTATGTGCCCCTTTGTTGGGATTCATGTTCAATGCCTCAAGTGATTCAGATACAGACCTTCCCCTGGTTATTCATCACTTCTTGAGAGATTTCTTGGAATCTTGACTTGACAGCCCCCAGACAATTTGGGTAGTGGCATTTCATGCCCCCTGCTTATGAGAGAGTTTGTCATTGGAAGTGTCTTTCTATTTGAAATGATTCTGTTTCTTGAGAGAATTTCCTCTCATTGGATGTTCGTCATGCAAATTTCTCTATTGTCAAACAAATAGCTATATGCAAACAACGGTATTCAAAATGATGCAAATTTTATGCTTGTCTTGAAGTTTTGAAAATGAAGTTTTAACAAATAAGGAGTTTTGTAAGAATGTGAATTCATCTTAGGATTTTTAGCAAGCCTTACAGGAGTCAAGATACCTTTTATAACAGTATGATTTCGAACTAACCCATGCTTCAATTAGGACTTCTGAAGGGTTGTAGCATGGCCTGGTTCACGGTTTAAGAAACAAAGGATAAGGCTCAAAATGTATTTGTACCCGCCCATTCTTCGCGATGTTCATCAGTCCTAAACTAAGTTAATTGTGCGTTTGAACTCTAATTGAGTCTGGAATGACGTTTTGGTGATGGTTCAGACAAGTTAAGTTTGTCGGAAGGTAGTCATTTTTGCAACATTTTCATGTTGTCAAGGATTTGTAGTGACCTCTTTTTGATTTATTATCCCTGATTTTTTCCTGACTGTTCTTGTTTTGAGAATACAGCCAGCGGGATGCCCCAACCTTTTTCCTTAAGTCTCCTTCGTAGGTTTTGACTTAGTGGGCTTTTCTTTTGAGAGATAACGATTGCCTATTTGGTAGGGAACCATCACCATCTTTTGATTCAGAAGGACATTTTTGATATCACTTGTTGTGTACGAAGTAAAAGCTTGCGACTGAACATGCATTTGAACTAACTGAGAGACTACCCTGCCCCAGGTTTATGATTAAAGGTTTCAATTTGTGTGAAAAAGGAAACTCCTACTTCTTTGGGCTCAAAGGGGTTGATTAGGGATTATCTTCCTTATAACTCCAGTGTTTAGGGATTGAAAGAACGCATGTACATCGTCATCAAGGTCTATCCAAAAGCATACTCTATGAGATTATGGAATTGTTTTCGTCATCCTCCCTCTAAAGGTTTGCAACTTTTTGAAACAGGAGTTGAATATCATAAAGGGAGTTGTAATACGGTGGCAGAACCGACTGTTAATATTGGTTTGCGTTTTTTATTCGCAAATGTACGGTAAGCAAGAGTCGCCATCGACTTTCATTCTATCCAATAAAGGAAAAGGAAAAAGAACAGAAAAAACCTTTTTTGAGAGTTTCTGAGTACGGGGGGTAGATTTAGAAAGGGAAGGTGTTAGCACCCTTTCTATCTGTGGTTTTTCACGGGCTCTTAGGTACTTTGCTCATTTTTAGAATTGCTTGTGTGTGCTTATTTTGAAAATTTTTTACTTCGTGATAAACCTTGTATCAGTCCTCAAGAGTGTGACAAAGTTGTTTTGAAAATTGTTTTGAAAAGTGTTTGTGTGAAAAGTTTTGTTTGAGAAAGTACCTAGGAACTAATCTACCGACTCAAAAAAAGTTTGTTCGTTTTCCTTTAGGCAACGCTATCCTATTATTAAGGAATAGGTAGCACCATCGTTGGAATTTTAAGGGACATTTGAAGGGACGGATACGATCACAACACAATGTTAGGAAATTTTAGTAATCACCCTAAAGCCTTAAAGATCTTTTTCCAAGGCAACATCTGATTGGGTCATTTTAGATCTTTTGAGACTAGAGGACGACCACTAATATTCCCTATACTTTATGACCGTTTACCGAAGGAAACCAGAGTGGAGTAAACTCTAGGAGTGAGCATGTGCAAGTGTCTTTTTCAATTAATTATCTTTGCACAATTAGGGTTTTCTACCATATTAATTTCAATCTGTCTTTCCATACAATCCTATACATACATCTAAGCAGTTTATAGTTTGTGGAAATTAAAATGCGAGAAATTAGAGTCCTAGCTATTACATGGCTTTGGGCAGATACATAATTATTTTGACTGATAATAAAATGCGGAATTAAAACCGTATTTAAATCTATTACAAACTCGGAGCATTTACAAATAATAATAAAAAGGAAAATCCAAAGCGCGCGGCAAATTAAAGGCGAGAAATTATTTGGCGACCTAAAAATCTAATTTAAGAAAATACCTATGTTGTTTTTGAGGAAAAATTAGGTTAAGTATAAAGTTAAACCCTAATTCTAATTATTTTTAATCATAATAAAAAGACATTAAATTACCCTAATTTAATTAAACTAATTAATTAATAAAAAAAATTATGAAAAAAAGATTTTTGATGTTTTTATGATTTTTTTTATTAAATAAAAAATATGATTTTTTTTGTGTTATTAAAAAACATAATTAATAAATAATAAGGAAAAAAATAATTAAAATAAAAATAATTAAAAACATAAGAATTTGGGCCTGTATGATGAGCACATGGGGGTGTATTTCTGAATTTTCAAGACCCATTATGGCTGAGCCCATTCCTGCGCCAGATCCAGTGTAGCTGCCTTCTGATGGTCTATCGTGGATGTTTGGATCTTGACTGTTTGATCTAGATTGAGGGTGATCAAACCATCTGAAGGTGAGGACGTATGATGCACTCAGGAACGTGTTAGGCACCTGATCTGTAGAAAACACATGCTGAAAAATAAAACCAAGGACTACGGATCGAACCCAGGCCCTCCAGCTTCACAACCATGCGCCTTACCACTACACCAACCTTCTTATTCATACATATATCCAGACACAAATAATAAAATGGAAATCAAGTGTTAAACCCAGTCAACTAAACAAACACACACGTCAGCTTGTATGGACCAATCATGTTATAAGGATAAGCCACGCCAGCAGTCAAACTGCCTTCAAACTTTGACTCGTCGGAGAAGCGCTGGAGCCCTAGCTCCAATCATCTTCTCCGGCCATCTCCTTCATCCAACTCACGCAAACCTGCAAAAACAAAGATCAATTGGACCCTACCCCCCTAATTTGAGGGCTGCGGATCCAATGGTGACCTCCCCTTGTCCTAAAACAGCTTGCAAACAATGTTATGAGAAAAATCGTAAGACGACGGTCATTAATGGCAAAGGATGCTCTTGGGTATTAGCTTCACACGTCACACGTCCAAACACTCACAATCATTCATAGAAACATATTTATGCAGTCAATATGGATTTAAATTAGGTTTTGTGCGAGTTTAAGATCCAAGAAATCTTACCCAAAAGTGAGGCACAAATTTGCTAATTTTTGATGCTATGGGATTGCTCACGAGTTGGGTTGAGTCCCTTGATGCTACATGAGTACGATTGGAGGCTTAAAATTAATGGAGAATGGCTGGATCGTGGGATCTCCAATTACACCAAGCTTGAATATTTTTGAAACTTTTTTCTTGGTCTTGAGGCAGCCTTCTCGCGTGCTTGTTGTTTAGAATGGTTGTCCTTATGTATGGTAGCATACTAGGTCAACATAAGTGGAGAAAATCCCATGATTTGATGACAAAATATTCTCCTTTCAAGTTTTTGATTTTGTTTATTTTTGGAACAGATCCACTCTTTACTCTCTTTCCATGATTTGCCTTGATCTTGCCAGCTTTTGTTAATTTCCAATTGATGATAAAAAGATTTGTAATAAAATCTTTTATTGTTTAGATGATTTATTTGATTTAATTTGATTTTTAAAGGATAAAAATAAAAATAAATTAAATAAATAAAGCTAATAACATGTGGAAGAATGTTTGGGTCGTGGACCATGTTGGAAGTGAGGTGCAAGCATAAAAAGTTAGGCCCATTTGCCAAAAAATGCAATTTTGGGCACATTTGACTTTTGGCAATTTTCCAAAAATGGTTAACTTTGACAATGCATAACTCTTCCAATTTTAACCCTAGAGAGGTGTTCTTGGACTTTTTAGAAATTTTAGGATGTCCTCTAAACAACATTTTTAGTTTCATCTCAATTGGGTCTTCCATGTTCATGTAAGAAGCTTTGACCCAAAAGGTGTTTTTGTTGACTTTTCAAAAGGACCTATAATGTAGAAATCCATATCTTTTTATGAGTGCATTTCTTGAACTTGACGGCTGAAGATGAGTTGTTCAAAATTTGATTCTCTTCAAAATGATCCTTGGATGATAAATTTCTAATAAAGTATGAGAAAGTTATGCTTGGTCAAAGTTTGGTTGACTTTTCCTAAGAAACCCTAATTTAGTAACTTTTGAGTTTTGATGAATTAGGAGCATTCCTTGAGGAATCATGATCAACCCTTGATCAAAAGATGGATATCACTTCAAAATGTTGATGTTGACCAAAAATCTTGAAGTTTGACTGTATGTGGGCCACAATTGACTTTTGACCTAATATAGTCGATTCTTAAGCATCTGAGCAGTTAACTGAGCAAACTTCTTGTGCAAAGCTTGAAATTTGACATGGATGGTCTTGAGGACATATTAGGACTATGGAGAGCGTATGAGGCCTTTGGAGCTCACCCTTCTTGATGAAAATGGAAACCCTAGTTGGAGGTTCACTGCTTTAGGAAAGAGTTTGTCTGGTCAACTCTTGACCATCCTTGAGCAAGTTAAGGGTCTTAATGAGCATATATTGAGTTAAATGGGAGGGCAAATTTTGGGGTACAACAGCTTCCCCTGTTCAAACTTCTTACACCTGAGGATGTAGATTGGCTTGTCTTCCTTTCGTGATCTGAGGGTGGAAGATGATTGAACACTAGAGTGCCCAGAAATTTGCACTCGCATGAAGTGAATGTCGATTGATAATATCGGGAATGGGCTTACAGATGCCATTTGGAAGGTGACAGAGAATCATCAGAGATGGGCTTAAAGATGCCATCTAGAGAAGATAGTGGTTGCATAAGATATTCCTTTGCGATGATTCTTATACTGGCCGTATAAGAGGACTTCACCGAGGAGAGTTGATTTGTGTTTTGGGAGATAGAGTATAGGAACTTTGGTTGTCCATTAATCTATTGGGGAATTAATTCTTGATTGAGGAAGTGGAAATGAACTGCATATCTGGTCAGGGTCCAGTGCTGCACAGTGACTTACTGGGGAAGGGTGAGCCTGAGCGTAATTGGGCGGGTCCAGGTCTTACAGTGTTGTAAACTGTTGTCTAGAGATAAGGGAGAAGGAACCTGGATAGTAGGGTTGCTTCAAGGTGAAAGCCTGGATAGTAGGGCTAGGAGAAGGAACCTGGATAGTAACGTTACTTCGGGATGAGAGCATGGATAGTAGGGCTATGAGAAGGAACCTGGATAGTAGGGTTACTTCGGGATGAAAGCCTGGATAGTAGGGCTATAAGAAGGAACTTAGATAGTAGGGTTACTTCGGGATGAAAGCCTGGATAGTAGGGCTATGAGAAGAAACCTGGATAGTAGGGTTACTTCGGGATGAGAGCCTGGATAGTAGGGCTATGAGAAGGAACCTGGATAGTAGGGTTACTTCGGGATGAGAGCCTGGATAGTAGGGCTATAAGAAGTAACCTGGATAGTAGGGTTACTTCGGGATGAGAGCCTGGATAGTAGGGCTATGAGAAGGAACCTGGATAGTGGGGTTACTACGGGATGACCGTGTAGATTAGTTGACCTGTTTGGTTTTGAGAAATGAGTTTCCATTAGTCGTCTGCAGAGTGACCTGTATAACTGTTGGGATTGTTAAAGAATCGTCTTTCCTGAAAAGAAAACATGGTTAATTATATGCGATGTATGAAATTCATGGTGGGATGATGTTCTCAGAAATAAATGAGATTATGTTGTTTGTGATATGTATGCGTATGTCATGATGTATGTACATGAAATGCTATTGGGGTATGTCTGAGTCGGGGAAAATAAATCACTGACTGCTGCTGGAGGATATAGCATTCCTGACTATTGTATAGAAGTATGGTTATTCTACTTCTGCCGGGGATAGAGAACAGAAATGACTATGCTGGAGATTTTCTCTTTGAATATTCCGTCAGAGAGAGATTATGTTCGAGGATAACTCTGCGGGGAATAGCTTGGAAAGTGAATTTCCATAGCTGAAGTAATGAGCTCTGTCGGGGATTGAGATTTTGTATCCAGAGAAATAAAATCTGCTTGGGAGATAAAGTTTACTGACCCGCTCGTGATTATGTAATTTTGGTTGAGGGATATAGATGTCAGGTTTTTGAATGACTCTGGCTGGGGAGATTACTTCCTGCTTCGAGAAAGCAGACATCAATGCTTTTGAATACTTTTACTCTATGGGGAGTGTATGTACTGATGATCGTGCTCCAAAGCTGTCTCATTCCCGGTACCTGCTAGGCAGAGTAACTGTCGGGCTTTGACACTTCTTGTTTTTTCCCCTGTTTCTAGAATTACTAGTAATTGTCTTTTGTTTCTTATGTAAATATTTATGAGCAGCAATCATGTTCAAATGCATATGTCAAAAATAAATCATTGGAAGTTCTTGCAAAACAAAACAGAAAAAGAAAAACAACTCGAAGTTTCTTGTGAAAATGATTTCATATTGATTTCTGAGGTTGGCCTGTAATAGGTGTTTTCGTACAAGGAGGCTGACGTTCTAGTAAGAGAACATCGCCGTAAAAATGAAAGCTATACAAATTTGTGTAAAAGAAAACAGCTATGTGAAACAATCCCATTGAGTTCCCACTCTGCTATTTCCCCTATGTCTTCGAGCGTCTCATCACTTTTCCGTTTATCCGAAGTTGATTAGGTTGATTGGTGTCGTCCTAGCTTGATAGTCGATACCGAAGTTTGGTCGTAAAGTGATAAAATGGGACATAGTGATACGCTTTACATCCCTAACTTTTTCCTGGACTGCCCTTTTGGGTTTTCAGTCCACCGGGATACCCTTTTTTGCCCAAGCCGCCTTTTCAGGTTTTCGGCTTGCCGGATGTACAAATTTTTTCATTTTCATCCCTTATTTTTTCTCGAACCCTTTTGGTTCGCCGAGAAGCCCTTATTTTTGCCTAGGCCAGTCAATCTAGTGGTTTTTTTAATTAGGCATGGTATCTTTTCACTATGTCTGCATTGACAGGGTGAGGAAGGCCGTCATCGTCCATGGTGGTTAGAATCATAGCTCCACCCGAGAAAATGTTCTTAACCACAAATGGCCCTTCGTATGTGGGAGTCCATTTTCCCCTGGGTTCACCTTGCGGAAGTATGATGCGCTTGATCACCATATCCCCGACTTGATATTCTTGACATCTGACTTTCTTGTTAAAAGCCTTGATCATTCGCTTTTGATACATCTGACCATGACGGATAGCAGTAAGTCTCTTTTCATCGATTAGATTTAGATGATCAAGTCGAGTTTGGATCCAGTCTTCTTCGTTCAAACCCGCATCCTTCATAATCCTGAGAGAAGGTATTTAGACTTCGATGGGTAAGACTGCCTCCATGCCATATACCAGAGAGTATGGTGTTGCCCATGTCGACGTCCGTGCTAAGGTACAATATCCATGAAGAGCAAATGGTAACATCTCATGCTAGTCTTTGTACGTCACCGTCATCTTCTGTACAATTTTCTTGACGTTCTTGTTAGCCGCTTCAACAGCGCCATTCATCTTCGGCCGGTAGGGATAAGAGTTGTAATGTTGTATCGTGAACTGTTTATAGAGCTTGGTGATTATTGTGTTGTTGAGATTCATACCATTGTCAGTAATAGTTCTCTCTAGAACACCATATCGACATATCAGATTATGTCAGATAAACCGCGCCGCGACGTTCTTGGTTACTGTAGCAAAAGAGGCCGCCTCTACCCACTTCGTGAAGTAATCAATGGCTACTAGGATGAAGCAATTCCCATTGGAAGCAGTAGGCCTGATTTCTCCGATCATGTTGATGCCCCACATTTCAAAGGGAAACAGAGCTGTCAAGACGTTTAAGGGGACCGGAGGCACATGCACCTTATCATCATAGATTTGTCACTTATGACAAGTTCGAGAGTACTGATAACAATCAGCTTCTATAGTGGACCAGTAATATCCTGCCTGTAGGATCTTCTTAGCCATGGTATGACCACTGGAATGGGTTCCGAAGGTACCTTCATGTAGATCTGTCATAATCCTCTCTGCTTCGCTCTTGTCTACACACCACAGTAAGGTAGAGTCATGATTGCGCTTGTAGAGGATTCCATTACTGAGGAAGAATTTCGCAGCGAACCTTCTCAGAAACTTCTTATCATTGACAGATTCCCCTTCGGGATACTCTTGAGCCTCGAGATACCTTTTGACTTCGTAAAACCAGGGTTTATCTGCCACCTCATCGGTATCAATCTCACAACAGTGTGCCAGTTCATCCAACCTCTCAATGGTGATTTAGGGAGCTTCATTGTCCCACCTAACTTTGAACATATAAGACATGGTAGCTAGTGCATCCTCTAACTGGTTCTCCTCTCGCGGGAAATGTTCAAAAGTTACCTCCTCAAAGTGTGGGAGAAATGTCAACATGTACTCTTTGTATAGGATGAGATTCGGATGTTTCGTATCCCAATCGCCTTTGATCTGACTTATTACCAAGGCTGAATCCTCGAAAACGTCTAAGAACTTGATCCTAAGGTCAATAGCGGCCTTGAGACCCATAATACAAGCTCCATACTCCACCATGTTGTTAGTGCAGTTGAAACATAGTCGGGTGGTGAAAGATGTATGACAACCCTCCAGATATATGATTACAACGCCAATTCCATTACCAAGTTCATTTGAAGCTCCGTTAAAAACCATAGTCCATCGGGATCCCTCCTCGGGTCCTTCATCTGATCCAGGTTCTTCATAGTCAGTCACCAGCATAATATTCTCATCCGGGAACTCAAAATTCATGGACTGGTAGCCATCCACGTCCTGATGAGCCAAATGATCAGCCAATACACTCCCCTTGATTGCTTTCTGGGTTTTATATTGTATGTCGTACTCAGTTAATATCATTTTCCATCTTTCTATTCTTCCGGAGAGAGCGGGTTTCTCGAAGATGTATTTGATCGGATCCATCTTAGATATCAACAAAGTAGTGTGGGTCAACATATACTTTCTTAGTCGGCGAGCAGCCCATGCCAAAGTGCAGCAATCTTTCTTGAGCAGTGAGTATCTTGTCTCACAATCTGTAAACTTTTTGCTAAGGTAGTATATCGCGTGCTCTTTTCGACCAGACTCATCATGCTGCCCCAACACACACCCCATTGAATTTTCTAGCACTATTAAGTACAATATCAAAGGTCTTCCTTCAACCGGAGGCATTAGAATCGACGGTTCTTGTAGGTATTCTTTGATTCTTTCGAAAGTTGTCTAGCATTCTTCATTCCACTCTGCCACTTGATCTTTCTTCAAAAGCTTGAAGATGGGCTCACAAGTAGCAGTCATATGTGAAATGAACCTGGCGATGTAATTCAAGTGTCCCAAGAAACCTCTAACATCCTTCTCTGTACGGGGAGCTGGCATTTCTTGTATGGCCTTTACCTTTGCAGGATCTACCTGGATGCCTTTGTCACTGACAATGAAGCCCAGGAGTTTACCAGACCTTACCCCGAAGGTGCACTTATTCGGATTCAACCTCAGCTTGTATATCTTCAATCTGTCAAACAACTTTTGTAGATGATCAAGGTGTTCTTCCTCAATTTGAGACCTGGCTATCATGTCATCAACATAAACTTCGATCTCATGGTGAATCATATCATGGAACAAAGCGACCATGGCACGCTAATAAGTTTCCCCAACATTCTTCAATCCAAAAGACATCACCTTGTAGCAGAAGGTGCCCCACTGTGTGATAAAGGTTGTCTTCTCCATGTCTTCAGGAGCCATCTTGATCTGGTTGTAGCCAGAGAAACTGTCCATGAAGGAGAAAATTTTATGTTGTGCGGTGTTGTCAACCAGAACGTCAATGTGAGGAAGTGGGGAGTCATCCTTGGGGCTTGCCCTGTTCAGATCTCTGTAATCCACACGCATCCGTACCTTACCATCTTTCTTAGGTATCGGAACGACGTCAACAACCCACTGTGGATAGGAGGTGACAACCAAGAACCCTGTGTCGAACTGCTTCATGACCTCCGCCTTAATCTTTTCTGACATTTCAGGGTGCATACGGTGGACCTTTTGTTTAACCGAAGGACAGTCTTCTTTGGTCGGAAGACGATGAACCACAATATCAGTGTCTAAACCTGGCATGTCTTCATATGACCAGGCGAAGATCTCAACATAGTCGTGCAACATTTGTATCAACCACTGTTTTATCTTAACTTCCAAATTTGCACCAATCTTGACCTCTTTTTTGTCTAGCTCTGTGCCCAGGTTTATCGTCTCGACCGACTCTTCATGAGGCTGTATAGCCCTTTCTTCCTAACGTAATAGTTTAGCAAGTTCTCCAGGCACCTCACAACTATCCTCACCTTCATCTTCACCTTGGTTGATCGGATTTTCAAAGTCATAACTAGCAATAGCAGAGCTCTTGTCAATGGGATCCAGAGTGGATATGGATCTACAGTATAATACGTGAGTGTGTGTAAGAGCATAGTTGTTTTGATAAAGTGAAAACAGAAAAGAAAAACAGAGAGCACAAAATTTGTATGCAAGGAACGTCCAATGTTTTATTGATGATATATGAAATGACAAGTAATAGCCCTCACAAACAAAGCCAATGTGCCTCGGGCAAGGCATAAGGCTGTAGAGTTTTAAATTGTTTATTACAAATCTCAAAACAAGTAAGACAATTACTGCGGAATAAAATAAACTGGTATAAAGTCCCTAGCCGTCCAGTTACTCGGTCCACTGTTGGTAGTTGGATAGATCCAGTTGTTAATGTCTGAGTCTTCCTCGCTGTCTTCAATGGCATTAATTCCCCGATTGCTGATGCATAGGGGAGGTCTTCCAGCCCGAGAGCGTCGAACAACCCTTTGAGCTCCTGAAGTAAAGCCCAAACCAAACTTGTCAGTTTTGTGAATAAAATCAGGGAGTTGTCCCCAATTGGTATACCCACATTCTTCAACCACTGCTCTGGCGTCTTTGAGGGAAGCCATCTTCAGAGGAGGTTTGTTGGTAGTAGTTTCAGCCGATGCCAAGATCTGGGGAACCTCTTCAAATTTATGGCAAGGAGTCTCTGTGAATTCCCCATCCATCTCTACGTACCTGAAGGAATTGAGGTGGCTCACCATATACTCCTCCTCACCATGCACAGTGACAATCTTCCCTTTTATTGGATACTTCATCATTTGGTGTAGTGTAGAAGTAATTGCCCTTGCTTCATGGATCCAAGGACGACAAACAAGAGTATGACGGCCGGATGTCTATTACATAGAAAGTGTACTCAAAATTCTGGGAACCTACTGTGATACGGTGGCAGAACCGGACTGTTTTGAGAAAATGCTGGTTTGCATTTTGCGTTTGTGTTTGCAAAATTTCGCGGTAAGCAAGAGTCGCCACCGACTTTTATTTTATCCAACTGGAAAGGAAAAAAGCACAGAAAAATTCCTTTTTCGAGATTTCTGAGTACGGGGGGTAGATTATAGAAAGGGAAGGTATTAGCACCCTTTCTATCCATGGTTTTCCATGGGCTCTTAGGTACTAGCTCATCTTTTAAAAATTTCTTCCGTGTTTGTGTGTTTTGAAAAGTTTTTTGTTTTACTTCGTTCTAACCCTTGTATCAGTCCTCAAGAGTGTTACGAAGTGTTTTTGAAAACTTTGTTTGAAAAGAGTGTAAGTGTGAAAAAAAGTTTATTTTGAGCAAGTACCTACTAGCATCTACCTACTCGAAAAAAGAATGTTTTTGTTCTTGTTTCCTTTAGACAACGCTATCCCACTATTAATGAGTAGGTAGCACCGTCGTTGGAATTGTAAGGGTCAATTCGAAAGGGACGTACGATCACTAAAGCAATGTTAGGACGTCTTAGTAATAACCCTAATGTCTTAAGATCATATTCGAGGCAACCTTTCCGAAGCAACATTTCCGAACGGGACATTTTGATCTTTGTTTAGACAAGAGAGCGACCACTAAACACCCTATACTTAATGATCGTTTATTGAAGGCAACCGAAGTGAGAGTATACCCTAGGAGTGCGCATGTGCAAGTGATTTGATTTCAAGTTATTATCTTTACACATTTAGGGTTTTCTAACCATTTTAAAATTAACACACATTCTTGTCATGCAATCCTATTATCATACATCTAACAGTTAATATTTGCGAAAATTAAAATGCGAGAAATAAAACTATGCTATTACAAGGCTTTGGGGAGGGTGATTAATTACATAGCCAAAAACCCGTAAAACGATAAATAAAAGAAAAATCCTAATTAAACTATTACATACCATGATCAGTTATATTAATATCGTAAAAATAAATAAATGTGCGCGATGAATCGATAACGAGAAAACATTAAGGTTTTGACCCCGTCCAAACCTAATTAAAAGAAAAATCATTTTTGTTGTTTTTGATTATTTTGAGAAAATAAGGTTTTAATTAAATAAGTACAAACCTAATTACTAATTAATTTAATTTAATTTAAGAAAAAATAATTAATTTGACCTATTTTTGCATTTTGGTTATTTTAAGAAAAGAAAATAAAATTAAATCCAACAAACCCTAATTTCTAATTCATTTTAAATTATTTACAAAAGGTTAAAATTACCCTAAAATTAAATTAAACTAATTATTAAATTAAATTTGATAAAAATAAAACCTAAATCTAATTTGATGAAAATTGATTTTATGAGTTTTTGTATAAAAATAATTAATTTTGTGTTAGAAAATAAATTTAAACAAAAAAAATTAAAGAATAGAAAAGAAAAGAAATTGGAATGGGCCTGGTTATGCTAGCAATAGAGGGGGTGTCCATAGCATTTTCTGAGCCCAAAATCCGTTGGCCCATGTTGACTCTTCAAATTCCATGTTGCTAGTTTGACTAGGCCTATGGTAGACCTTCATGTGCCAGGCGTTGGATTTGGTTTGCTATAGATCCAATGGTTGAAAGCTGATGACTCATGGTGGATTTATGAGAAGCATGCGCATGGAAATACACATAGAAAAATAATATTGAAGAAACAAGGAGACCTGGGGATCGAACCCAGGCCCTTTACCCTTTCCAGCATGTATGCTTGCCATCTGCGCTGCTGCGTTCGTTTGTTAATAAAATAAACACATATAATATTATATGAAACAATGTGGATTAGTGAATGACACAAAAAACACGCGCCAGAATTTGAATAATCTAGTAATGGTTGGACACGTTGCTTTCTTCTTCCTCCTGCCGTCGTGTTAGGAAGAGCAGTTTTACCTACAGACAAAGTCTGTAGCTATAGCCCGGTTCCATTCAAATATTGCACACATGCGTGATAAATCACTTGTAATGGTACCAATCAACTCGTCTCAACCTTACGAGTGTCATGGCATCCACACGTATGACTTCCAAAAATGCAATTAAACAGTACTGTTAGCTTGCAAACATGATAAGGATTACAAATATATCATTTAAACATGATAAAGATGCAAGAATGAATGGATACGATTTTGGAAAAAATTGACAAACCGTGAGGGTTGTGGAGACAGATTCTGGGAAAATCAAGGCTTGACTATGATCAGGTTAGCTTCAGGAGATGGCTGGGAATCGATTGTTAGCCTTGGAATGGTGTAAATCGTCCTCTAACTTATAATTTGATTCTGCACTTTTTGGTGATTTTTGTGAGTTTTCTCTCAGCTTCTCACGCCCCTAATCCCTGTTCTTTTGCTTTGGATTTATTCAAATATATATCATAGAGTGTATTAGGGTTACACGTTTGCATCAAATCCTTGCAATTATGAAGATTTGATCATTGATTCACCCTTGCATCAAATCTTTCCAAAACAAGAAAAATTCAATCTTTTTCAATCCAAACCATCCTTGCACGATTTGATTTCATTTCCAGCTATGTAAGAGACCTAAACATGCACAAAATCTCAAGCTTTCATTAGTTTTGACATTTTCGTGATTTTATTTTGATTTAATTTGATTTAATTGAAATAAAAATCAAAATAACTGAAAAAAATAAAATAAAGGCAAGTGGGAAGTATCATGGGTCGTGGATCATGTTACCAACTCAATACAAGCACAAAACGTTGGGCCCATTTGACAAAAACTGCAACTTTGGCCAATTTTGACTTTTGGCAATTTTACAAAAAAGGTCAACTTTGCCAATGCATAACTCCTTCAATTTTGACCCTAGAGATGTTTTCTTGGAATTTTTAGAAAGCTTAAGATGTCCTATAATCAACCCTTTTGGTCTCATCTCAATTGAGTCTTTCATGTTCACGTATGAAGCTTTGACAAAAAAAGGTGTTTTTGTTGACTTTCCAAAATAACCTATAATGTCCAAATTTATATCTTCTTATGAGTGCATATTTTTAACTTTGGAGCTGAATATGGATTGTAGGGAATTTCATCATCTTCAAAATGAGCTTTGGATGGGTCATTTTTTATAAATTATGAGAAAGTTATGCTTGGTCAAAGTTGAGTTGACTTTTCCTGCAAAACCCTAATTTAGCAACTTTTGGGTTTTGATGAATTGTGAGCAATCCTTGAGGAATCATGATCAACCCTTGATCAAATGATGAATAATACTTCAAAATGAGGATTTTGACCAAAAATATTGAAGTTTGACTGTATGTGGGCCACAATTGACTTTTTCCCTAGCACAGTCGATTTTCAGGCCTTTGAGCAATTGACTGAGCAAACTTTCTCTGTAGGGCTTGAAACTTGACATGAATGATATTGAGAACATATTAGGACAATGATGAGCATTTTGGGATCCTTTGGACTCAAGCATCTTGATGCAAAATGAAACCCTAATTTGAGGTAGACTGCCTTAGGAGAGAGTTTGTCTGGTCAACCCTTGGACTTCCTTGAGCAATTTGAGGACCTCACTTGAAATATATTGAGAAATATGGGAGGGAAAATTTTGGGGTACAACAGCTGCCCCTGTTCAATCTTCTTAAACCTGAGGATATAGATTGGCTTGCTTGCCTTTTGTGATCCGAAGGTGGAAGATGATTGAACACTAGAGTGCCCAGAAATTTGCACTCGCATGAAGCGGTACTTGTCTTGTGATGTCGGGAATGGGATTATAGATTCCATTTGGAGATTGATGATGGAGTATGCGCTTAAAGATGCCATCCGAAAGAGTTTTGATCGCATAAGAGATTCCTTTGCGAGAAGCTTGTATACCTATAATTGAGGAGGACGCTGGGGAATGTTGATCTTTGTCTTGGTAAAAGTTGAATTTTAGGAGCTTCAGTCGTCTGTTATTCTACTGGGGAATCGTCTCTTGGTCGAAGAGGTGAAAATGAACTTTTATCTGGTCGTGATCCAGGCTTCATAGTGATAAGACCGACTGCTATCTGGTTGTACTCCAGGCTTTACAGTGATTTACTGGGGAGATGGGATTAAACTTGCTATCTGGTTGTTCTCTAGGCTTCGCAATTTCTCAATTCTTATTTGGTCGTACTTCAGGCTTCAGAAGGAATTAAGTTGTTATCCGGTCGCATCCGGGCTTCAACTTGCATTTAGGGCATAATAATATGTGGTCGATTCCAGGCTTCTTAGTAATTGTCCAGGTGAACTATTATTCGATCAAACTCCAAGCTTTGTAGTATCCTATACTGTTATCTAGTCATAATCCCAGGCATTAGTCCTTTGCCGCTATCTGGTTGTAATCCAGACTTCGCAGCTTCTTACTTCTTATCTGGTCGTGTTCCAGGCTTCAGAAGAAATCAAGTAGTTATCCAGTCGCATCCGGGCTTCCATTTGATTTTAAGGCCTACTAATATCCGGTCGATTTATGGGCTTCATAGTAATTGGCCGGGTAGACTGCTATTTGGTCGAAATCCAAGCTTCCCAGTGTCCCTTACTGTTATTTGGTCGTAGTCCCAGGCTTCAATGTCTTTTTCCGCTATCTGGTTGTAATCTAGGCTTCACGATGTCTTATACCATTATCTGGTCGAATCCAGGCTTCATGGTGTCCTGTACTACTATCTGGTCGATTTACAGGCTTCAAAATACCTTGTTAAGCTGTTTTCCGGTTGATTTTCGGGCTTCACCGCTTGTGTTTATGATAGACCACTATCTAGTTGATTCCAGGCTTCATGGTGTCTTTGTACTGCTATCTAGTCGTAGTGCAGGTTTCACAATACCTTGTTAAGCTGTTTTCCGGTCGATTTTCGGGCTTCACCGCTTGTGTTTATGATATACCACTATCTGGTCGATTCCAGGCTTCATGGTATCTTTGTACGACTATCTGGTCGTAATCCATGCTTTACAGTAACTTGCATTACTATCTGGTCGTTCTCCAGGCTTCATAATAACTTGTTGGGGATTCAACTATTTTCCGGTCGATTTCCGGGCTTCATAGCTTGAATTTAAGATAAACCACTATTTAGTCGATTCCAGGCTTCGCGGTATTTTGATACTGTTATCCGGTCGTTCTCTGGACTTCACAGTATGATGGAGAAATCAAGACATTATCCTGCCGGATCCGGGCTTCATGGCTTGAATTAGAATAGAGATCTTAGCATCGGTTTGACTGAACCAGAGAAAACTTGTGAGAATTTGATTACAGCTTTCCCTGAAAGGTAAAGAGTTAGTCGTATATAATGTCATGATGCATGACATTTATAGAGTAGTGATGTTCTCAAAATAAATGAGATTGTACTGTATGATGTATATGTGTATGCCATGATGCATGGATATGCAATGTTCTTGTGACATTCTCTAGCTGGGGAGAATAATTCCTGGACCGCTGTTTCAGAATATAAAGAATTGAATTCTTCATTCTCGCTGGAGATAATGGCCGAAGATGATTCAAGAATAAATTGGCGGGAGAATAACTCTGCCGGAGAATAAACTGGCGAGAGAATGACTCTGTGGGGAAGAGATACTATGCCAGAAGATCTGCTGATTTGGAGAAACAACCTCGGCTGGGCATGAATTACTGTTGCTGGTGATAATGAATCCTGTCGGGGGTTGAGTTTCTACCTGTGGAAGAAATAAACTCCATCGGGGATAATCTTCTATTACTGGTGATAGATAAACTCTGCTTGGGGAGAATTAACACCACTGTTTTTAGATACTTTTTACTCTGCGGGGAGTGTATGTACTTTTAGTCATATTCTCAAGCTGGCTTTGTCCCTGTACCTGGTGGGTAGAGCAACTATCAGGTTTAGGCACTTCTATTTGCCCCTGTTCCTGAAATAACCAGTAATCGTCTTTTGTTTCGCATATAAATATTTATGAGCAACAATTATTTTCAAATGCATATATCAAAAATGAATCATTGGACGTTCTTGCAAAACACAACAGGAAAAGAAAAACAATTTTGAAATTTGTTGTAAAATGAATTGTATTGATTTTGAAGTTGTCTTGTAATATGCGTTTTGCACAAGAAGTTGACGTCCTAGTAAGAGAACGCCGCTGAAAGATAGAAATTATACAATTTGTGAAAAACAAAGAAAAACAGCTATGTGAACAATCCCACTGGGTTCCAACTCTGCTATTGCCTTTATATCTTCGAGCGTCTCATCACTTTTCTACTTGGTTAAAGGTAGATCAGATTAATCAGCGCCATCCGAACTTGATAGTCGATACCGAAGTCTGGTCGCAAGATGATCCAATGAGTCATAGTGTTACGCTTTGATCCCTAATTTTTGCCTGGACCGCCCTTTCGGGTTTTCAGTCCACCGGGATACCCTTTTTTGCCCAAGCCGCCTTTTCAGGTTTTCAACTTGCCAGGTGTATAGATTTTTTTCATTTTCAACCCTTACTTTTTCCCGAACCCTTTTGGTTCGCCGGGAAACCCTTATTTTTGCCTAGCAGTCAACCTAGCGAGTCTTTAATTATGCGTAGTATTTTTTCACTATGTCTGCATTGACGGGGTGAGGAAGGTCGTCACCATCCATGGTGGTTAGAATCATAGCTCCTCCCTAGAAAATATTCTTAAACACAAATGGCCCTTCGTACGTAGGGGTCCATTTTCCCCTGGGATCACCTTGCGGTAAGATGTTGCGTTTGATCACCAAATCCTCGACTTGATATTCTTGTCGTTTGACTTTCTTGTTAAAAGCCTTAATCATCCGCTTTTGATACGTCTGACCATGACAAATAGAAGTAAGTCTCTTTTCATCGATTAAGTTCAGCTGATCAAGCCGGGTCTGGATCCAATCATCCTCGCTCAAACCTGCATCCTTCATAATCCGGAGAGAGGGTATCTGGACCTCAATTGGTAGGACTGCCTCCATGTCGTACACCAGAGAGTAGGGTGTTGCTCCTGTCGACGTCCGTGCTGAGGTACGGTACCCATGAAGAGCGAATGGTAACATCTCATGTCAGTCTTTGTATGTCACCGTCATCTTCTGCACAATCTTCTTGATGTTCTTATTAGTCGCTTCGACAACCCCATTCATCTTCGGCCGGTAAGGAGAAGAGTTGTGTTGTTGTATCTTAAACTGTTTGCAGAGCTCGGTGATCATTGTATTGTTGAGATTTGTACCATTGTCCGTAATGATCCTCTCTGGTACACCATATCGACAGATCATATTGCTCAAATAAACCGCGCTACGACGTTCTTGGTTACTGTAGCAAAAGAAGCTGCCTCAACCCACTTTGTGAAATAATCAATAGCTACCAGAATGAAACGATGCCTGTTAGACGCAGTAGGTCTGATCTCGCCAATCATATCGATGCCCCACATTGCAAAAGGCCAAGGAGCTGTCAAGACGTTCAAAGGAACTTGAGGTACATGCACCTTATCAGCATAGACTTGGCACTTATGACAGGTCCGAGAATGCTGATAACAATCGGCTTCCATAGTAGACCAATAATATCCTTCCCGTAGGATTTTATTTGTCATGGTATGTCCACTGGAATGAGTCCCGAAAGTACCTTCATGTAACTCTGCCATGATCCTTTCTGCCTCGCTCTTGTCCACACATCACAGTAAGGTTGAATCATGGTTACGCTTATAAAGAATCCCATTATTGATGAAGAACTTAGCAGCAAACCTTCTCAAGAACTTCTTATCATTAACAGATGCACCCTCGAGATAATCTTGAGCCTCAAGATACCTCTTTACCTCGTGAAACCAGGGTTTATCTGCTACTTCTTCAGTCTCAATGTCACAACAATATGCGGGTTCGTCCAACCTCTCAATGGTAATCTGGGGAGCTTCATTGTCCCACCTGACCTTGAACATAAAAGACATGGTAGCTAGCGCGTTCGCTAACTGGTTCTCTTCTATGGGGAAATGTTCAAAGGTTATCTCCTCGAAGTGTGGGACAAATGTCAGTACATATTCTTTGTAAGGAATAAGGTTTGGTTGCTTTGTATCCCACTCGCCTTTGATCTAATGGATCACTAGAGAGGAATCTCCGAATACACTCAAGAACTTAATCCTCAGGTGAATAGCAGCTCGAAGACCCATGATGCATGCTTCATACTCCGCCATATTGTTGGTGCAGTTGAAACATAAACGGGCGGTGAATGGAGTATGACAGCCTTCAGGAGATATGATCACAACGCCAATGCCATTACCCAATGTGTTTGAGGCTCCGTCAAAATACATGGACCATCGGGATCCTTCTTCGGGTCCTTCATTCGGTCCAGGTTCTTCACTGTCAGTTACCAACATGATGTTCTCATCTGGGAATTCGAAATTCATGGATTGGTTGTCGTCTACGGCCTGATGCGCCAAATGATCTGCCAACACACTCCCCTTGATTGCTTTTTGGGTTGTGTATTGGATGTCATACTCAGTTAAGATCATCTGCCATCTTGCTATTCTTCTGGACAAGGCAGGCTTTTCAAAGATATACTTGATTGGATCCATCTTTGATATCAATAGGGTAGTGTGAGTCAGCATATACTGTCTCGGCCGGTGAGCAGCCCATGCCAAAGTGCAGCAAGTTTTCTCGAGCAGTGAGTATCGGGTCTCACAGTCGGTAAACTTTTTGCTAAGGTGGTAAATAGCATGCTCTTTTCGGCCAGACTCGTCATGCTGCCCCAGCATACACCCCATTGAATTATCCAGTACTGTAAAGTATAAAATCAAAGGTCTTCCTTCAACTGGAGGCATCATAATAGGTGGCTCTTAGAGGTATTCCTTGATCCTTTCTAAAGCCGTTTGACATTCATCATTCCATTTTACCACTTGATCATTCTTCAGCACCTTGAAGATCGGCTCACAAGTAGCAGTCAGATGTGAAATGAATCTTGCAATGTAATTTAGACGTCCCAAAAAGCCTCTAACTTCCTTTTCCGTGTGGGGAGCCGACATTTCCTGTATAGCCTTCACCTTTGCAGGATCCACTTGAATACCTTTATCACTAACGACGAAACCCAGCAGCTTACCAGACCTCACCCCGAAGGTGCACTTGTTCGGGTTCAGCCTCAGCTTGTATGTCTTCAACCTGTCGAACAGTTTCTGGAGATGGTCAAGGTGTTCTTCCTCAGTCTGGGACCTTGCAATCATGTCATCAACATAAACCTCAATCTCATGGTGAATCATGTCGTGGAACAAAGCGACCATGACACGCTGATAAGTTGCCCTAGCATTCTTCAACCCGAAAGGCATTACCTTGTAACAGAAGGTGCCCCACTGTGTAACAAAAGTTGTCTTCTCCATGTCCTCAGGAGCCATCTTAATCTGATTGTAACCAGAAAAACCATCCATAAAGGAGAAGACCTTATGCTGCACGGTGTTGTCGACCAGAACATCGATGTGAGGCAATGGGAAATCGTCTTTGCGGCTCGCCCTATTCAGATCTCTATTGTCCACACACATCCGTACCTTACCATCCTTCTTGGGCACCGGAACCACATTGGAAACCCACTGTGGGTAAGAAGTAACAGCTAGAAATCCGGCGTCAAACTGTTTCATGACCTCAGCTTTGATTTTCTCAAACATCTCGGCGTGCATACGACAAACTTTCTACTTTACCGGAGGGCAGTCTTCTTTAGTTGGTAAGCGATGAACCACAATATCAGTGTATAAACCAGGAATATCTTCATAAGACCAAGCGAAGATCTCAACATAGTCGCGTAGCATTTTTATCAACCATTGCTTGACACTAGGTTTCAGATTTGTACCTATCTTGACCTCTTTCCTGTCTTCCTCTGTACCCAAAATCATTGATTCCACTGGCTCTTCATGAGGCTGTATGGCCCTCTCTTCCTGAAGTAACAGTCTAGCAAGTTCCCCAGGAACTTCACAATCATCCTCACCTTCTTCCTTGGCTTGGTTGATCGTATTTTCGAATTCATAACTGGCAGTAGCAGAGTTGTTATCAATGGGATCCAGAGTGGATGTGGATCTGCATTATGATATGTGAGTGTGTGTAAGACAATAGCTGTTTTGATAAAGTGCGAGATAGAAAGGAAAAACAAGGAGCGCAAAATTTTTAATGCAAGAAAACGTCCAATGCTTTATTAATGATATATGAAAATGACAAATAATAAGCCCTCACAAACATGGCCAAGGTGCCTCGGGCAAGACATCGGGCCGTAAAGTTTCAAACTGTCTGTTACAAATCTCAAAACAAAAGTCAATTACTGTGTAATAAAAGAAACGGGTATGAATTCTTTCGCCGCCCAGTTGTTCAAGCCACCATTGGTAGTCGGGTAGATCCAGCTGTCGATATCTGACTCTTCTTCACCATCCTCAATTGCATTGACTCCCGAGTCATGCTTGGGCATGGGAGCAGTTATGACGTTGGGTTTCTCTGTAGCGTCAAACTCAATCTCTTTAGCTTCAATCAAGTCTTGCACCTTATTCTTCAAGGCCCAACAGTTGTTTGTATCATGAACTGGGCTATCGGAGTGATAGGCGCAGCGGGCGTTCGGGTTATACAACGGAGATGTGGTGTTGGGATTCTTCGGGGCTTCCTTCAGAGTTACCAGGTTGGTCTTCAACAGTTGTGGTAGAATTTGAGACAAGGTCATATTGAGCCGATTGAACTGTCTTTGAGGTCTCTCTATCCTTTGTTGATTGTTGCATTGTGGAGCAACTGTAGGTCTTGATATTACCACCACATTTACTGCTTGACGGTGTTCAGGTCTGCTTTGGCTCCTCGAGCCATAGACTGCATTAGCTTCTTTCTTACCAGTGAAAGGTTTCTTTACTGCACTTGACGATGTATCATTTTGTATCTTACCACTTCTGATACCAGCTTCTACTCTCTCCTCAGTCAAAATCAATTCAGTAAACCCAGATGACAAACTGCCGATCAGATGATTGAAAAATGGACCAGACAACGTCCCTAGAAACATGACCACCAACTCCCTGTCAGACAAAGGGGGTTGGACTCTTCCAGTAAAATCTCTCCACTTCTGATCATAGTCCTTAAAACCTTCACTTGCACCCATAGACATACCCTGAAGCTGAGTACGCGTGGGAGCAAGGTTGGCGTTATACTGGTACTACTTGTAGAAAGCAGCAGCAAGGTCTTCCCAATTTCGGACATTAGCTCCTTCCAATTGATAAAACAATTCAAGCTGAGTCCCTGACAGACTATCTTGAAATAAATGCACCCACAAATTTCTATCAACAGTGTAAGGTTGGATTTTTCTGACGTACGAGCGGAGATGGAGTTTTGGACAGGATACTCCATCGTACTTGGCAAAAACAGGTGCTTTGAACTTATGAGGGATCACCACTCCAGATGCCAGTCCCAAATCTCCGAAATCCAAACCAGGGATCCTCTGAATCTCCATAGCACTCAGACGGTCTTCAAGTTGTTTGTACCTATCCTCAGCAGGAGGATACTGTTCCTCATCATAATCTGTATCATTATCAGAAACTGCAAGACTGGGGCCCTTTTCTTCCTCTTGGTCCTTCTCTCCCTTGGATGAAAGAGATAGATGAACTTGTTGTTTCAGCCTATCCCCAAACCTTTTACCCATACTCAAAAGAACAACCTTCTTCTTCTTCTTATTCTTCTTCTCCTTCTCTTTCTCTTTCAGGATGAGAGCTTTCAAATCCTCTTGCCCTTTAGCCAAGCTTAAGAACATCTCTTGGAATTGGGCATTTTGTGTCTGAAGATCTTTGATAGCTTGATCGGAAGACATTATTGCTGAAATAAACAGTGAAGAAGATGAGAAACCTGTAATGGTACCTGTAATTATGTGCATGATAATGGGATGCGTATTTAATGATTTCAAAGACTTTGGGAGATTTAAATTTGCAAACCAAAAAAATAAACAAACTTTATTAGATTAAACTTATAAAAAGGTTCAACAATGCCTTTGAGGCATTTACAAAGAAGTAAAATGAAAAGCAAATCTAAGCTAGAACAAGTAAAATCAGAAATCCCATGGGCGCTTCCCCTTCGTGCTAACATAGTCATTGATTGTTCTTTCATTCTCAAGTTGCCTGGTGAACTTCAAGATCTTCCTCTCTTGCTCATTGTACTTCTCCCGGTAGGTATCCATCTCCTCCTTCAGCTGAATCCAGGATCTTTTAATGCCCCAAGATCAGTGGGCATGTAGGGATAAATGACTGTATAAGGAATGCTTTCTTCATTGGTAGGATCCACAATCAATGGCAACACAGCTTCATAAGGCATCCCAAGCTTCTGGGCTCAAGCTCGAACCCACTGGAGATAAGGTTGCATAGGGAGAGAAGTCCTTGGTCCTAGCTCTTGAGGGTCAGACCTGTTCACCATGTCCCACGCTCGTATAAACCTTCGGCGATGCTCGTCAACGTCTTCCTTGTAATCAAAGGCAATATCTGTAAGAAGTAGCTCATGAGGACCGTCTCTCCGAGCTCGTCCGAATTGTCTCAAAGCCAAACAAGGATTATAGGTTATTCCCCCTCTAATTCCAAGCAACGGGACATTAGGGTATCCCCCACATCGATCAATGACAGCAGTGCTTTCCATAGCCTTAGAACTCCAAAGAATGTCTGTATGGGCAAGGGGCATTATCCTGTAAGACCATCCTAAGCCTTCCTCATTTTTCAACACGGACTTAGGGAGGTGCTAAATAAACCACCTCTCCAGTAGCGGCATGCAACACATGAGAGTCCCTCTTCTTCGCACAGTACGAGTATATAGGGCATGCAAGATATCACCCAGAAGAGTAGGTACAGGATTGCGAGACAGGAAGATCTTAACCGCATTCACTTCTATGAAGGAATCTGGATTCGAGAAAAGAACCAAACCATAGATAAGGAGAGCCAAGATGTCTTCAAAAGCCTGAAAATCCACTTTATCCCAGAATAGTTGAGCTTGATCTATCAGACACTTGGCTAAGAAATCTTTAACCCCGCTTCGTGTCTCCCAGTTGGATACTACAACAGCCCGTTTCAGATGTAGAGCTGAAGCAATGTCTTCTGGTCTAGGAGTCTCTTCCAAACTTGTGAAGGGCATCTGCTCAAGGATGGATATGCCCAATAAGTGAGAGAACTCTTCCATAGTGGGAACTAGCTGATAATCCGGGAAAGTGAAACAATGATGCGCCGGATCGAAGAACTGAAAACACAAACTCATCATCTGCTCATCAAACTTTAAGGTAACCAAACTAAGAAGCTGACCATGTCTCCTAATGAATGAAGAAGTATCAGAAACTCTCGAGGCTAAATCTTTGAGTTGAGCAGGTATTTGCACAAAGTTAACTCGGATGGTGTTTCTGCGCACGGAAGCCATAATCTGCAAAACAGAACATAGATAAATCCCCTCGGTCTTTGAAATGGTTAGTATAATAAAGTATGCATGCTATGTTATGATGCATGATGTCATGGTAAAACAAACAGCAGGTATAGCAGATAACAGACATGGTAAAGGCAAACAAGTCACACAAAAGCCCTTAAGTTTAAGGCTTGCATGGGGTCTAGGTACTACCCTCTTGAAGTTTAGTTGGTTTCAACTTGTCCTAATAATAGTAACCGGGTTCTAGAGGTTCTCAATATCACTGACCATCCTCCATCAGTCATGGTTTCAGCTTACGCAATCTTTTCTTGCAGTCGGAACTATCTCGAGAGTATGGTCTCAATGAGTGTAGCATCGAGTATCAACCAGTTCTCAGCTTTACATCGAGGTCGGCTATCTCACTACTTCCTACTGGCCAAGTTGGTCAATTATAGGTTCTAAGGTCAGTTAATGCTTAATGACACATATAGCAGCCTCGTATTCTCCTTGTTTCTCCACAAGGGATACCGGTACCAACCAATGTGCCACATCAACATAGCTACTGCTTCAACCGTATCGGTCTATGCCGTACAGTTCCCTCACAATTTATTGCTACTTACCTAAAAGGTGTCCCCCAGATCCGGGTTAGGATCTATAGTAACTCCCAATACAAAACCCTCAAAAGTAAAGCAATCAAATCAAACAAGAGAAGCAATTTATGATGAACTAATCCTAAGGTATACCCCACTTATATCTCCCCAGCAGAGTCGCCAGTTCTGTGATACGGTGGCAGAACCGGACTGTTTTGAGAAAATGCTGGTTTGCGTTTTGCGTTTGTGTTTACAAAATGTCGCGGTAAGCAAGAGTCGCCACCGACTTTTATTTTATCCAACTGGAAAGGAAAAAAGCACAGAAAAATTCCTTTTTCTAGATTTCTGAGTACGGGGGGTAGATTATAGAAAGGGAAGGTATTAGCACCCTTTCTATCCATGGTTTTCCATGGGCTCTTAGGTACTAGCTCATCTTTTAAAAATTGCTTCCGCGTTTGTGTGTTTTGAAAAGTTTTTTGTTTTACTTCGGTCTAACCCTTGTATCAGTCCTCAAGAGTGTTACGAAGTGTTTTTGAAAACTTTGTTTGAAAAGAGTGTAAGTGTGAAAAAAATTTATTTTGAGCAAGTACCTACTAGCATCTACCTACTCGAAAAAAGATTGTTTTTGTTCTTATTTCCTTTAGACAATGCTATCCCACTATTAATGAGTAGGTAGCACCGTCGTTGGAATTGTAAGGGTCAATTCGAAAGGGACGTACGATCACTAAAGCAATGTTAGGACGTATTAGTAATAACCCTAATGTCTTAAGATCATATTCGAGGCAACCTTTCCGAGGCAACATTTCCGAGGCAACATTTCCGAACGGAACATTTTGATCTTTGTTTAGACAAGAGAGCGACCACTAAAACACCCTATACTTAATGATCGTTTACCGAAGGCAACTGGAGTGAGAGTATACCCTAGGAGTGTGCATGTGCAAGTGATTTGATTTCAAGTTATTATCTTTGCACATTTAGGGTTTTCTAACCATTTTAAAATTAACACACATTCTTGTCATGCAATCTTATTATCATACATATAACAGTTAATATTTGCGAAAATTAAAATGCGACAAATAAAACTACGCTATTACAAGGCTTCAGGGAGGGGGATTAATTACATAGCCAAAATCCCGTAAAACGATAAATAAAATAAAAGTCCTAATTAAACTATTACATACCATGAGCAGTTACATTAATATCGTAAAAATAAATAAATGCGCGCGATGAATCGAGAACGAGAAAACATTAAGGTTTTGACCCCGTCTAAACCTAATTAAAAGAAAAATCATTTTTGTTGTTTTTGATTATTTTGAGAAAATAAGGTTTTAATTAAATAAGTACAAACCTAATTACTAATTAACTTAATTTAATTTAAGAAAAAATAAATTAATTTGACCTATTTTTGCATTTTGGTTATTTTAAGAAAAGAAAAGAAAATTAAATCCAACAAACCCTAATTTCTAATTTGTTTTAAATTATTTACAAAAGGTTAAAATTACCCTAAAATTAAATTAAACTAATTATTAAATTAACTTTGATAAAAATAAAACCTAAATCTAATTTGATGAAAATTGATTTTATGAGTTTTTGTAAAAAAATAATTAATTTTGTGTTAGAAAATAAATTTGAACAAAATAAATTAAAGAATAGAAAAGAAAAGAAATTGGAATGGGCCTGGTTATGCTAGCAATAGAGGGGGTGTCCATAGCATTTTCTGAGCCCAAAATCCCTTGGCCCACGTTGACTCTTCAGATTTCATGTTGCCAGTTTGACTAGACCTATGGTAGACCTTCATGTGCCAAGCGTTGGATTTGGTTTGCTATAGATCCAATGGTTGAAAGCTTATGACTCATGGTGGATTTATGAGAAGCCTGCGCATGGAAATACACATAGCAAAATAATATTGAAGAAACAAGGGGACCTAGGGATCGAACCCAGGCCCTTTACCCTTTCCAGCATGTATGCTTGCCATCTGCGCTGCTGCGTTCGTTTGTTAATAAAATAAACACATATAATATTATATGAAACAATGTGGATTAGTGAATGACACAAAAAACACGCGCCAGAATTTGAATAATCCAGTAATGGCTGGACACGTTGCTTTCTTCTTCCTCCTGCCGTCGTGTTAGGCAGAGCACTTTTACCTACAGATAAAGTCTGTAGCTATAGCCCTGTTCCATTCAAATATTGCACACACGCGTGATAAATCACTTGTAATGGTACCAATCACTCATCTCAACATTACGAGTGTCATGGTACCTCAATCGTGGCCCAATTTTCCCTGTGTAGCAAAGCCCCAAAACTATCTCAGAAACCCTAACGATGGCATCCACACATATGGCTTCCAAAAATGCAATTAAACAATACTGTTAGCTTGCAAACATTATAAGGATTACAAATATATCATTTAAACATGATAAAGATGCAAGAATGAATGGATACGATTTTGGAAAAAATTGACAAATCGTGAAGGTTGTGGAGACGGATTCTGGGCAAATCAAGGCTTGACTATGATCAGGTTAGCTTCAGGAGATGGCTGGGAATCGATTGTTAGCCTTCGAATGGTGTAAATCGTCCTCTAACTTATAATTTGATTCATCATTTTTTGGTGATTTTTGTGAGTTTTCTCTCAGCTTCTCACGCCCCTAATCCTTGTTCTTTTGCTTTGGATTTATTCAATATATATCATAGAGTGTATTAGGGTTACAAGTTTGCATCAAATCCTTGCAATTATGAAGATTTGATCATTGATTCACCCTTGCATCAAATCTTTCCAAAACAAGAAAAAATCAATCTTTTTCTGTCCAAACCAGCCTTGCACGATTTGATTTCATTTCCAGCTATGTAAGAGACCTAAACATGCACAAAATCTCAAGCTTTGATTAGTTTTGATATTTTCATGATTTTATTTTGATTTAATTTGATTTAATTGAAATAAAAATCAAAATAAATGACAAAAATAAAATAAAGGCAAGTGGGAAGGATCATGGGTCGTGGATCATGTTACCAACTCAATACAAGCACAAAAAGTTGGGCCCATTTGACAAAAATTGCAACTTTGGCCACTTTTGACTTTTGGCAATTTTGCAAAAAAAGGTCAACTTTTCCAATGCATAACTCCTTCAATTTTGTCCCTAGAGATGTGTTCTTGAACTTTTTAGAAAGCTTAAGATGTCCTCTAAGCAACCCTTTTGGTATCATATCAATTGAGTCTTCCATGTTCATGTATGAAGCTTTGACAAAAAAGGTGTTTTTGTTGACTTTCCAAAATGACCTATAATGTCCAAATTTATATCTTCTTATGAGTGCATATTTTGAACTTGGGAGATGACGAAGGATTATAGGTAATCTCATCCTCTTCAAAATGAGCTTTGGATGGATCATTTCTGATAAAGTATGAGAAATCTATGCTTGGTCAAAGTTGAGTTGACTTTTCCTACTAAACCCTAATTTAGCAACTTTTGGGTTTTGATGAATTGTGAGCAATCCTTGAGGAATCATGATCAACCCTTGATAAAATGATGAATAATACTTCAAAATAAGGATGTTGACCAAAAATCTTGAAGTTTGACTGTATGTGGGCCACAGTTGACTTTTGCCCTAGCACAGTCGATTTTTAGGCCTTTGAGCAATTGACTGAGCAAACTTTCTCTATAGAGCTTGAAATTTGACATGAATAATCTTGAGAACATATTAGGACAATGATGAGCATTTGGGTATCCTTTAGACTGAAGCATCTTGATGCAAAATGAAACACTAATTTGAGGTAGACTACCTTAGGAGAGAGTTTGTCTGGTCAACCCTTGGATTTCCTTGAGCAATTTGAGGACCTCACTTGAAATATATTGAGAAATATGGGAGGGAAATTTTTGGGGTACAACACCTACTATGACGGGGATGTCCACTTCCCCATGCACCGTTCTCTTCGACCCATCAAAAGCCCTCACCACAATGTTACTAGGCTTTAAGGTCAATCCCTCGCAATCCAACCGATCCAACGCCTTCTTAGGCAAAACATTCAGCAAAGACCCAATATCTACCAACACATGAGCCATAGTGGTGCCCTTGCATTCAATCGAGACACGAAGAGCGTCATTATGCTTCCTCCCCTTTGGTGTCAAGTCTGCATCTAAAAAACCCAACCCATTGTCAGCAGTCAGGCTGGCCACACAATCTTTGAATTGATCAGCTGAGGTCTCTTGCGGCACATATGCAGTCTTGAGGAATGCAATCAAAGCCTTCGCATGGGCCTCAGAGCACAGTAGCAGGGACAACATGGATATCTTGGAGGGGGTCTGCCCTAACTGCTCAACCACATTGTAGTCGCTCTTTTTGATTATTTTTAGTATTTCCTCTATCTCTTGCTTAGAGGCTTCCACGACAATTTTTCTAGGTGCCTCCGTCCGGGCAGACTCACCTATAACTTCTTTGCCTCGGGCCTCAGATGACTCGACGACGGGAGTGATAATTGGAGTAAGCACAGGAGCAGTTTTTGATGTACCAACAGGAGTAGCAAACGGAATAACAATATGCCTATTGACAGTCTTTGGGGAAATCTCAGGAGAGAAAACCCTTCCACTTCGGGTAATCTTGTTGGTCCTGACAAAGTTACTGACATTAGGATTAGCCTCTTAATTTTTTAGATCTTGTTTGTATTATTTTTTGTATTTTTAAATAAAAGGTATTATGTATTTATTTACATATAAAACTAAATGAAACCAAATAAATATCAAATAAAATGTAAAAAAAGTGAGAAAAATATTTTTTATATTTTTTATATTTTAATAAAAAATAACAAATCAGAATCGAAAAGAAAAAGTTAAAAATGACAAATAAAACTCAAAATGGGCCAGGGGGTGCATGTGAAATGCAGTGGTGCAAAAAGGAAAAACAACACAGGCCCAGCCCAAAGAGGTTGTCTTCAACCTCCAGCAACAAACTTGTCAAAAACGCGCGCCTTTCCCACCTTGTTTAAACATCCTGATTCTTGGACTTTTAGCACAAACTTATAACATGAAAAATGTCAAGCATCAAGCCACGATTCCATACATACCAAGAACTTGATCTAACTCTCAGAAATGAGAGAGAATTTCTCCATCCCTAATTCTTAACCTAAGTTTTTTCTAATGTTCAGGTTCCAAATTCTCTCAGCACATGCAATATAAATGGAAATTAATTATATGTGTAGCTTCATGGCCATGAATAGAGCATTTTTCATTCATAAACCTAAAACTAACTCTTCCTAGATTGAGAGATAGAAGTCCATGAACTTACCTGTTCAGCTTGGATCGTGTCTGACAATGGAGGCACTTTCAAGGCAATGTGAGGACTTGTACTGCTTGCTTGAAGTTCAGGGATGCTTCTCCAACCTTTAGCTTGCTTTGAAACCAAATGAATCAAGCTATGGAAGTCAACCTGCAAAACAGAAAAAGTGAAAATGGTGAAGTTGGTTAGAGGTGTTACAGGTCGTGTCCAATGCTTGGGATAGTTTGTATAGGTGGTATGGAGTGTGTATGAACTGGTTTTGGCCAAGGCGCACGAATGGATTGAGTTATGGATCTCAAACTGCAGGGATGCCCTGTTTTTGTGCAGTACAATGGTGTTTTGAGGTTTAGGGAGGTATGGAAGGTAGTTAGCTCGTGCCTTAGCTCAGTTTTGATGTATGGAATGTGTTCAACAAGTTTGTCTAAGCTTGTCTTGGCAGAAATGTGAGATGTGTTGGTTATGCAAGGTTTCTTCTAACTTAAGCAAAAAATGACAAGTTGGTTTACAAACTTTCCTAGGCCCCTCAAGTATGCTGCCTCAATCCCTCTTGATCAGTGTGTTATGTCCCTGAACTTGTGCCAAAAAGATTTGCATTGTACTTCTTGATTTGCAAACTTGACATAAAGCCATACTTTTCAAAAATGGATAAATTGCTTTTTCCAATTAAGGCTTAAATCTTTGTGTAATGACTAAATGCATAGAATAACAGCTTGGCACAATGGTTTAACATTTAATTTTTGAGTGTAAATGAGATTAGAGGCCTGTAATGTAGCTTGCACATGCTGAGTTTGAAAATGCACAAGTTATGAACATGCCTTTGGCCATGAATCAAAGTGACTTTTGCCCATATTCACATATTCGATTCTCCCTAACCACAAGGGTGTTTGAGAAGTTCTTGGACATTTTGGAAATCTTGGAATGTGTACTACAATCCATCTTTGTAATGCAAGTTGAAATTCCAAGTGGAAGCATGTGAAAAGTGGCCATGAAGTTAGGCAAAAATCCTGCCTAGAATAGGTCAAAAATTTTCTAAGTTAAGAATGTTTTGCACCCTTGTTCCAAAAATCATAACTTGAGCTACAAGCTTCTTTTGAGGAAACTTTGTGAATAAAAGTTGTAGATTTTACAATGGACTATAACTTTAATGTTTTGAGCTTTCCTTGAATCCAAATGTATCTTGATGAAAAAAATGGGACAAAGTTAGAAAAAAATTAGGGATTTTCATAACTTAGAAAATTTCTAAGTTATGAAATTTCTTCATTTCAAACCCTAATTTGTGATTTTTGATTTCTTGATGAACAAGTTTCATGATTTGACATGTTTTGATGAAAAATGAATCTTGACACTTGATTTTGACCAAAAAGTCAAAATTTGACTTTTCAGTATACAGTCAAAAATTGATCAATTGACTGGAAAATTCATCTGTCAATCTTGTGCATTTGGGATCTTTTGAATTTGTTGAACATGTCAAGACAAATCCATTGGGTCTTTGAGTCCATATATGAGCTTGGTTTGCCATTGGTTAGGTCAAATAGTCAAAAATTGCCTTTGTGCAGTCAAACCCCTAAAAATGACCATTTTGCCCTTTTGGTGATCTGATCAAATTTCTTGTGGAATTGTGATCCAAACTTGACCAAATGGTTTATATGAGTTCAATGTGGGTCAAAAATCATGAGGTTTGACTGTCAATTGACCACAGTTGACTTTTTCCCCAATACAGTTGATTTCTAGGTCAACTGTCTAATTGACTGGGCAAAGATTGGAATCAAGGCTTGAAACTTGGTATGGATAAACTTGTGAGTTCAACATGAAGCATGAAAGTCATCTTAGGCATTTTAGGTCAAAACATCTTTGTGCAAACTCAAACCCTAATTTGGGTCAACAGTGCGAGGAGGAGTCTTGAGCAGAGTAAACCCTAACTTGACCTTGAGCTCCAAGGGTCTTGTGGTGAGAAAATGTTGAGGAAATGGGAGGGCAAATTTTGGGGTACAACAATATGTATGGAGTCAATATGGATTTAAATTAGGTTTTTTGCGAGTTTAAGATGTAAGAAATCTTACCCAAAAGTGAGGCACAGATTTGCTGATTTTTGATGCTATGGGATTGCTCACGAGTTGGGTTGAGTCCCTTGATGCTACAGGAGTACGATTGGAGGCTTAGAATCAGTGGAGAATGGTTGGATCGTGGGATCTCCAATTGCACCAAGCTTGAATATTTTTGAAACTTTTTTCTTGGTCTTAAGGCAGCCTTCTCTTGTGCTTGTTGTTTGGAATGGTTGTCCTTATGTATGGTAGCATACTATGTCAACATAAGTGGAGAAAATCCCATGATTTGATGACAAAATATTCTCCTTTCAAGTTTTTGATTTTGTTTATTTTTGGAACAAATCCACTCTTTACTCTCTTTCCACGATTTGCCTTGATCTTACCAACTTTTGTTAATTGCCAATTGATGATAAAAACATTTGTAATAAAATCTTTTATTGTTTAGATGATTTATTTGATTTAATTTGATTTTTAAAGGATAAAAATAAAAATTAATTAAATAAATAAAGCTAATAACATGTGGAAGGATGTTTGGGTCGTGGGCCATGTTGGAAGTGAGGTGCAAGCATAAAAAATTAGGCCCATTTGCCAAACAAATGCAATTTTGGGCACATTTGACTTTTGGCAATTTTCCAAAAATGGTTAACTTTGACAATGCATAACTCTTCCAATTTTAACCCTAGAGAGGTGTTCTTGGAATTTTTATAAATTTTAGGATGTCCCCTAAACAACCTTTTTAGTTTCATCTCAATTGGATCTTCCATGTTCATGTAAGAAGCTTTGACCCAGAAGGTGTTTTTGTTGACTTTTCAAAAGGACCTATAATGTAGAAATCCATATCTTTTTATGAGTGCATTTCTTGAACTTGAGGGCTGAATATGGGTTTTAGGGAATTGGATTCTCTTCAAAATGATAATATGATGAGAAAGTTCTGATAAAGTATGAGAAAGTTATGCTTGGTTAAAGTTTGGTTGATTTTTCCTAAGAAACCCTAATTTAGCAACTTTTGATTTTTGATGAATTAGGAGCATTCCTTGAGGAATCATGATCAACCCTTGATCAAATGATGGATATAACTCCAAAATGTTGATGTTGACCAAAAATATTGAAGTTTGACTGTATGTGGGCAACAATTAACTTTTGACCTAATAAAGTCGATTCTTAAGCATCTGAGCAGTTCATTGAGCAAACTTCTTGTGCAAAGCTTGAAATTTGACATGGAGGGTCTTGAGGATATATTAGGACTATGGAGAGCATATGAGGCCTTTGGAGCTCACCCTTCTTGATTAAAATGGAAACCCTAGTTGGAGGTTCACTGCTTTAGGAAAGAGTTTATCTGGTCAACTGTTGAGCATCCTTGAGCAAGTTGAGTGTCTTAATGAGCATATATTGAGTAAAACGGGAGGGAAAATTTTGGGGTACAACAGGAGTAAAAAGCATAGTTTAAATATAATGAAAACGAATGGATTAATTTAAGACAAACATATGCAATGCATTAATGAAACAAAGTTTAACATTAATAGATAAGTGTTTAAACAACAAAAGAGAATACAATTGAAAATTCAAAATGAAAAGGACGCTCTCAATGATTCGACATAGAAGCAATTATCACATTGGGAGTAGCAGGTGGATCAAATTCAATCTCCTTTGCGTCAATCATGTCTTGAATCTCGTTCTTCAGAGCCCAACAACTATTCGTGTCGTGTCCAGGACTATCAGAATGGTATGCACACCTTTCATTGGGATGATAAGTAGGAGAAGAAGTGTTGGGGTTCCGTAGAGGAGCCTTTAACGTAATCAGCTCTGCTTTCAACATGTGTTGTAACGCTTGGGCCAGTGGCATATTGATCGGTGAATTTTCTTTTAGGCGCGACTTCCTTACGCTGATTCCCCTGTTGCCGTTGTTGCGCCGATGCAGGATTAGAGATCTGGATTTCCCCCGCGTGTTGGTCGTGGTTACTCTGGTTATGACCTTTTTGACCATATGCAGCACCAGACTCTTTCTTCCCATTGAAAGGTTGTTTCCCTATTGTTGTACCCCAAAATTTTCCCTCTCATATTTTTCCAAGATTTTTCTCTTATATAGGTGATTACAAACACTTGATTAAAGAAAATTAATTAATTTTTTTTGAAGATAAACAAGGAGTCTTCGATTGGCATTTTAATAAGGTCTTCGATTGTAATTTTAATAAGGTCTTCGATTGGTATCTGGACAAAGGTATTCTGATTGCATTTTAACAAGGTCTTCGATTAGGTATTTGGCACCCTTCAATCAAACTTTGAGTCCACAAATATCATTCTAGAAGTGCCTTCCCTTCAACTTGCCTTCAGCACATAAGGCACAGACCCCTCTTCATGCTTGCCTTAGATTCCCAAGGCAAAAAAAGTTTCTTTCATGTGTGCTTCGACACACAAGGAAATGACTTCTTCTGTGCGTGCCTTCAGCGCACTAGACCAAGTCCCCTCAAACTTGCCTTTGATCAACAGGGAAAAAGGCTCCATCATGCTTGCTTTGGATTTACAATGGAAAAAACTTCTTCAGACTAGCCTTCGATCCATAAGGAAAAAGGATACTTTTAATTGGCCTTTGATTCACAAAGCTCCCACTAGGGAAAAGGCCCATTAGCTCATCACCAGTGCATGTATGCCTCTTCATGATTGCCTTAGTTTCACAGGGAAAAGATCCATCAGCATGCCTTCGATTCACAATGCAAAAGGCCCCTCTCACTGGTCTTCGATTCACAAGGCAAAGGTCCCCTCTTCAGCATACAAGGCCATGACTCCTTCAGATTTTCCTTCAATCCACCAGGAAAAAAGCTTCTTTTAATCCACTAGGCAAAAAAAGTTTCCTTCGACCCACAAGGCATTGGCTACCTTTATGCCAGCTTCGCCTTGGCAATGGCCTCTTTTACCCTTGCTTTGACCAGCCTCATGCTAGCATCCACAAGACACAGGCTTCCTTTGTGCTAGCTTCAACTGGGAAATGGCCCCCTTTGAAACAATTGTACACACTTTAACATGCATGATAGCCCATTCGAAGAACACACCTTAGTGGCCCATTCGAAGAGGGCACAAAGCATATATATGAAAGACACTCAAAAAGTCCATTTGAAGGAGGCAATCAAAGGCCCATTCAAAGGGTACACAAAAGGTCCATCTAAATACCCATTTGAAGGATGTACAAGAGGTCTAATTGAAGGGCGGTAAATGAAGACATTCGAAGGCCATTGATTTCCACATGCATTCAAATTTCAAAAAAGGGACAAGATTACATGTTTTTGGCCAAAGTTACAAATTTTCATTCATGGCTTTCTAACACATAATCAAGGTTGTTTAATCCTATGATATCTTGTCTCCTCACTCCTCTCTATATAAACAAGACATTAGCATGTGTTTCGACAGACATACAGAGCCCCAGAGAGTCACAGGAAACTTACAAAAAAGCAAGGTTGTCAAAATTCAAAAACACAATTCCAGCCATCATATGTCCAAACCAAGGGTTCAAACACCTTCCTAAGACTTCCATGAACTCAACCCAACCATTATTCAACCAATCTCACGCCCAAAATCCACGAATTGAAACCCTTATTGTTGGTAATTTTCTGGAATTTATATTTTTAATTTCATGATGTATTAATACTTTTCCATGCTTGCTTCATGATCAGGTTGATCTATAGGATAGATCCAATGTAGAACATGCAAGAATAAGGGCCAGAATAGGATCATGCCATTTTAGAGCACGATCTGAGTTTCCTCATTGTTTCTTAATAACCAGGGGTTTTCGGGTCAAAAGGACCTCATTTTTGAAATCAGGAGGAAAAATTAAGGTGTGTAGGATCAATTTGGATCTTTGAATCTCATTGTTTTGGCAGGTTGATTTTCTAGCCCATCAGAGAAGATGACCGGAGATTTGACTCCGGTGGGCTGACTCCGACACAAACTTGTCTCACTCCCATTGGCCTATTCAAAATGCGCACATTTTTTTTTAAATTCTCAAATATTGACATTTTTTGTATATTATATTTTTGTTTTATATTATGCACGAATGAACAAGTGGCTCAGCTGTTAAAGACGCGTGTGTGTGAGGGAGAGGATCTGGGTTCGAATCCCAGGTCCAACATTTTATATTTTCTAATTTGTTTCATGCAGATTCCATGTGCTATGTTGCCTGGGGTTCACCATACTCCATCAAACCCTTGCACATATGCACCTATGGGGTATCCCATTTCGGTTGCCTTCGAAAAACAATCACAATTCTCGAAATGTGAGATGTTTTAATGGCTATCCTCTAGTTTGAAAGGTCACGAGTCCCTTGATAACCCTTTCGACGTTGCTTCGGTTTAAAGTGATCTTAAGACTTTAGGACAGTTACTAAAATTTCTTGCCAAGTTGCCTTCGTGACCGTATTGTTCCTTCGATATCCCTCATACATCCAACGATAGGACTACCTACTCACTAATAGTAGGATAACATTGTCTAAAGGATAGGAGGAAAATAATAACCTTTTTCGAGTACAAAGTAGATATCTGTTAGAAGTTTGCTTAAAACATTTTGCACTTACACAAACACTACTTTTGAAAAACATTTTCAAAACACTTTGTATACTTTCTCCACTATCCCGAGAAACATTACAAAGTTCGTCGTACTAAGGCATTTTCAAAACATTTTCAAACACGCAAAGCACAAAGGTATTTCAAAATGAGCAAACCTCTAAGAGCTCGTAGAAAACTACGGATGGAAAGGGTGCTAACAACTTCCCTTTCCATAATCTACCTCCCTTACTCAGAATAATCTTGAAAAGGTCTTTTTCTGTTATTTTCACACTTTCCTTAATTTGGATAAAAGAAAATTCGGTGGCGACTCTTGCTTACCGCAACATTTGCAAACACAAACGCAAAACCAGTATATAATAGTCAGTTCTGCCACCGTATCACATAACTGACGACTCTGTTGGGGACTTAATAAAAAGTGGGGTTACCTTAGAGTTAGTTCGTTATTTAACTGCTTTTGTATGCTTTGTTTTCTTTACCTTTTAGGATTGTTTGGGTTGTTTCTATAGATCCTACACCCGGATCTAGGGCACCTTTTAGGTAAGTAGCAATAGATCGTGGAAATTGTGTGGAGTATACCGACACGGTTAAAGCGATAGCTATATTGATATGACACTTTGGTTGGTACCGGTAGCCCTTGAGTAGTCAAGGAGAATACGGGGCCGATGTGTGGTGTCATGAAACATCAACTGACCTTAGAACCTTTAATTGAACAACTTGGCCTTTAAAAATTAGTGATATAGTCGTCTTTGGTGTAGCCCGAATTCGGTTGATACTCGATACTACACTTATTGAGATTTGACTCCCGAGTTTTGTTTGATGGAAAGTCAATTGTGGATCGGAATGAAACTTATGGGAAAGATCAGTGATATTGAGATCCCTTAGAACCCGGTTACTATTGATAGAACAGGTTGAGCCAACTAAACTTCAAGAGGGTACTTACCTTAAAACCCATGCAAGCCTTAAACCTAAGGCATTTGTGTGATTTTCTTGTGCTTGCTATATTTGTGTTTTCTTAGCATAATCATGATATCATAACATCATAACATGGCATATCATACTAACCATTTCAAGGATTTTTAGGACTTATCTTTGTGTTATTTTGTAGGATATGGCATCCACCCGCAGGAATACTATCCAAGTCAACCTCAAAAGGGTACCTCCTCAACTCAAGGAATTAGCATCCAGGATTCCTGAGAGCTCTCCATTCACTGAAAGACATGGTTGACTTCTCAATATGGTCACCTCAAGCCCTAATGAAGAAATGTTGGAGGTGTTCTTTCAGTTCTTTGACCCTTTACATCACTGCTTCACCTTTCCTGATTACCAATTGGTACCTACCATGGAGGAATTTTCCCAATTATTGGGGGTGCCCATTCTTGATCAGTTACCCTTCAATGGTATGGAAAGAGGCCAAAAACCTAAAGAGATTACTCATGCTCTGTCTTTACAAGGGTCCGATGTAGTGGCAAATTGGGAAACTAGAAGAGGCGTCAAAGGGTTTCTAGCTAAGTTTCTATTTGAGAAGGCTCATCATTTTTGGGATACCCTGGATTTACAAGCTTTGGAAGAGGTGTTGGCCCTTCTCATTTATGGGATGGTACTATTTCCTAATCCGAACCAACTCATAAATGTGAATGCGGTCAAGGTTTTTCTGTCTCATAATCCAGTTCCTACTTTACTTGGAAACATACTACACTCTCTACATACCCGCACTTAAAGAGAAGAGGGACCCTTTTGTGTTGCACTTCTCTGTTGGCTAGGTGGTTTATTTCGCACCTGCCTCGATCTGTGTTGAATAATGAGCAGGGCTTGAGATGGTCTAATGGGTTGATGTCCCTCACACATTCTGATATTCATTGGTGTCCTCGATCCTTGTGGAATGTTACCATCATTGACTGCTGTGGAGAATTCTCTAATGTCCCTCTCCTAGGCATTAGGGGAGGAATCACTTATAATCCTTGTTTTGCATTGTGATAGTTTGGATATTCTATGATGGATGGTCCTCATGATACACTTGTCCAAGGAATCATATTCGACTATGAGAATGATGTTCAGGGTCATCGCCAGAGGTTCATAAGAGCTTGGGGCATGGTGAACAAAGTTTATAGCAAAACACTGGGGCATAAGAACTCCATTCCTTTGGAGCCCTATCTTAAGTGGGTACGAGCCCGTGCTTAAAATCTAAGGATGCCTTATGAGGCCATTCTACCCATCATCATGGAGCCAGTCACTGAGTGAGACACTCCTTACATTGTTCTTCATCCTGACATGCCGACTAATTTTGAGGAGTTACAAAAATCCTGGATCCAACTTAAAGAGGAACGTGATACCTTTGAAACCCAATTCTACGCCAGCGAGAAGAAAGTTTTAGAGCTCACCAGACTACTTCACGAAGAAAGGAGTATAAATGCCTACATTGCACCAAAGAGGATGTGCTCGTGGGAAGCTTGAGTCCTTTTTTGCTTTGAGAGTTCATTTTTTACTTTGTTACTTCCTTTGTAAGCCCAAGGGGCACCATTGTAATCGCTTAAGCTTCTTAATGCAATTAACGTTTGTTTTCCCTTTGGCTAAGCAAATTTAGGTCTTAGAAATCCTTGAAAACATTGCATACATATAGAATACATATCATTGCATAAATAGGTTTTAGGACATGCTTCTTATCTTCTTCGCTATTTATTTCAGCAATGGCTCTTGAACAAACAGTTAGGGAGCTTCAAGCACAAAGTGCCCAATTCCAAGAAATGTTCCTGAATCTGGCTAAGGGACAAGAATATTTAAAAGCTCTGATTCTCAAGGACAAGAAGAAGAAAAAGAAGCCAGTTGGTGTAGTGTATTTGGGAAGAAGGATCAGAGGACCGATTAAGCGAGCTCTAGTTTTGTAACCACATCGGAAGAAGGGGACAATTAAGATGGAGAGCCCAAGGAAGGAGACAACAACTCTGGGTCTGAAGAAGATGAACCTAACTATTATGAGGAGCAGTATCCTCCTGCTAATGATAAATACAAACAGCTGGAGGATCGGCTCAATGCCATGGAGATCCAAAAGGTACCTGTGTTGGATTTTGAAGAGCTAGGACTGGTCTCAGGTCTGGTCATCCCGCGGAAGTTCAAGGTCCCTACATTTGCTAAGTGCGATGGTGTGTCCTGCCCTAAGTTGCATTTAAGGTCGTATGTCAGGAAAATTCAACCCCACACCACTGATAGGGATCTGTGGGTACACTTCTTCCAGGAAAGCTTGGCAGGGACTCAGCTGGAATGGTTCTATCAACTAGAAATAACCAGTGTGCGTAATTGGGAAGATCTGGATGCTGCTTTCTATAAGAAGTACCAATATAATGATGACCTTGCCCCGACTCGTACACAGTTGCAAAGTATGTATATGGGTTTCGGCAAGGGTTTTAAGGACTATGCCCAAAAATGGAGAGACCTTGCAGGAAGAGTCCAACCTCCGTTGTCTGATAGGGAACTGGTGGACATGTTCTTAGGAACATTATCCGGGCCATTCTTTAACCACCTAATTGGATGTTCTTCTGTTGGGTTTACTGAATTGATCTTGACGGGTGAACGAGTAGAGGCTGGCATCAAAAGTGGTAAAATCCAGAGAGAAGCATCCTCCAGTACAGTAAAGAAACCATTCATGGGAAAGAAGGAGGTTAGTGCTGCTTACATCTAAAGAAATCATAACAAAACTGAACGTCGTCCGGCGGTAAGGGCTGTTATGATTTCCAACCCTGCAGTTACTTAACAACAAAATAATCAGTCCAGAACATATAAGCCAAGGAGACAGTTTACCCGGATTAATATGACCTTGTCTCATGTTTTGCCACACCTGCTGAAGTCCAACCTGGTGACCCTTAAGGAGGCCCCCAAAAATCCCAACACTACATCTCCTCGCTACAATCCCAATGCTCGATGTGCCTACCACTCTTAAACTCCTGGGCATGATACAAATGAATGTTGGGCTTTGAAGAACAAAGTGCAAGATTTGATTGAAGCAAAGAAGATTGAATTTGACGCTCTTAAGACTCCTAATGTTATAACTGCCCCTATGCCCAAGCATGGTCGTGGTGTTAATGCTATTGATGATGACATGTTTGTTGCTTCTATTGATGAACTAGCTACCCCACTCCTGACTATTAAAAATAATCTCTTACAGGACGGTTTATTTTCGGGTTGTGGCAAAGGTTGCCCTTATGTTTGTCCTTACCTAATGGTTACCATTTGTTAAAGAAAGGCGTTCAGTGCCTGATGGATGATAAAGAAATCCTGTTTGAGAAGACTCCAGTTACAAGTGCTCTGTGTGAAGATGTTTCTATCATTACCATTTTCACCAATCCTCCTGAATTCTCCTCCAAAAGACCTGTCAGGATTACATCTGTTCTGAAAGTTGCTCCATTGATAATTACTTTCCCTGGACCTACACCATATTCCTCGGATAAATTTGTTCCCTGGAACTATGGGGTTGACGTCTATTACCATAGCATCAAGCAAGATTTGCTGGTTGTTAAAGATAAAGATGTTGAAGACTCTGATCTTGACATTAGTAATATCGTCGGGACTAGTAAGATAACAAGAAGCAGAAGAGTTTCCTCTCCCGAGATCTCTCCTCGTAAAACTGTTGCTACTCCTGTGATCATCCCTGCTACTGCTCCTGTTAATACTCCCATTGCTACTCTTGTGATCATCCTTGCTGCTCCTCCTGTTAATACTCATATTTCTACTCCTGTGATTGTTCATACTGCTACTCCTGTCAGTATTCCCATAGCTACTCCTGTTGTTAGTCCTACTATTATCCCTACTACCGAGTCAGCCGAGACTCGGGGAAAAGAGGTATTGGTTGAGCCTGTCCAGATGAAGGCACATCCAGAAGCCATCCCTGAGGCTTCTAAAAAGGAGATGGAAGAGATATTGAAAATAATCAAGAAGAGTTACTACAATGTGGTTGAACAACTGGGGCAGACCCCTTCCAAGATCTCAATGTTGGCCCTGTTACTATACTCTGAAGCCCATGCCAAGGCTTTAGTAAAATTCCTGAAGTATGCCCACATGCCTCAAAAGACCTCCGTTGATCAATTCGAGAATTGTGTGGCTAGTTTGACAACTGACAATGGCCTGGAATTATCTGATGCAGACCTAACTCCCAAGGAAAGGAAACATAATGATGCTCTGTATGTCTCTATCGAGTGCAGGGGCACTACTTTGGCCCATGTTCTAGTGGATACAAGTTCTTCACTGAATGTTTTTCCCAAGAAAGCCCTTGACAGATTGGACTGCAAAGGATTGACTCTAAAGCCCAGTAACATTATAGTGAGAGCCATCGAAGGTTCTAAAAGAATGGTGCATGGGGAGGTGTACATCCCTATCAAAGTGGGTACACATAATTTTAATTCCACTTTCTATGTGATGGGCATCCGCCCGTCCTACTCCTGTTTATTGGGTCGACCCTGGATCCATGGGGCTGACGTTGTGACTTCCAACCTACATCAGATGCTGAAGTACCCAGTCAATGGGAAGATTATCACAGTTCATGGGGAGGAGGAGTACATGGTGAGCCACCTGAACTCTTTCAGGTACGTTGGAATGGACGGCGAGCTCATTGAGACCCCCTGTCAGAACTTTGAGGAGGTTCCACAGATCGTTGTTGCAACCAAAACCTCTGCCAGTGTTCCAAAGACTACTAGGCCTCCGCTAAATATGGCTTCTCTGAAAGATGCCAAGGCAGTTGTTGAAGAAGGTGGGTGTACAATTTGGGGCCAACTTCCGGATATTCCCTACAAATCTGACAAGTTTTGTTTGGGTTTGACATCAGGAACTCAAAGGGCTGTTTGTCGTGCTCGTGCCGAAGGACCACCCCTACGCATCAGCAATTATGGGGTTAATGCTTTGGAGGACAGTGACTGTGACTGTGACAGTGACTGTGACATGGACCAGTGGATCTTCCCAACTATCATCGGAGGACTCACCAACTAGAAGACTAAAGACTTTGTGCCAATTACTTTTATTCAGGAGTAATTATCCTTTTTTGTTTTTGGATATGTAATAAATGAATAATACAAACTCTAAGACCTTGTGTCTTACCCGAGGCGTAATGGTTTATTTGTGAGGGTTATCATGTTTCATTTTCATATGTCATTAATAAAGCATTGGATGTTTTTTACATAAAAAATTTGCGCTCTCTGCCTTTCTTTTATGCTTTTTACATTATCAAAACAACTATGCTCTTACACACACTCAAATATCAAACTGCAGATCCACATCCACTCTGGATCCCATTGATAATGATTCTGCTATTGCTCATTATGACTTTGAAAATCCGATCAACCAAGCCGAGGACGAAGGTGAGGAAGATTGTGAGGTACCGGAAGAGCTTGTTAGACTGTTAAAACAGGAAGAAAGGGCAATACAGCCCCATGAGGAGCCAATTGAGACAATGAACTTGGGTACTGAAGAGGACAGAGAAGAAGTCAAAGTAGGTGCTAATTTGGAGCTTAGTGTCAAATAACGGTTAATATAGATGCTACATGATTATGTTGAGATCTTTGTCTGGTCATACAAAGACATGCCGGGACTTGACACCGATATTGTAGTTCATCGCCTAGCTACAAAAGAGGACTTCCCTCCAGTGAAACAGAAGGTTCTTCGTATGCGGACGGATATGTCAGAAAAGATCAAGGCTGAAGTTATGAAATAGTTCAATGTCAGTTTCTTAGCTGTCACGTCCTATCCATAATGGGTCTTCAATGTGGTTTCAGTACCTAAGAATGACGGTAAGGTACATATGTGTGTGGATTACAAAGACTTGAACAGGGTAAGCCCCAAGGATGACTTTCCGCTTCCCCGCATTGATGTTCTAGTTTACAACACCGCACAACATAAGGTACTCTCCTTCATGGATGGTTTCTCCAGGTATAATCAGATCAAGATGGAACCTGAAGACATGGAGAAGATAACCTTCGTCACACAGTAGGGCACTTTCTGTTACAAGGTTATGCCATTTGGGTTGAAGAACACTGGGGCAACCTATCAACGAGCCATGGTAGCTTTGTTTCATGATATGATCCATCACGAGATAGAGGTCTACATGGATGATATGATAGCCAGGTCTCAGGCTGAAGAGGTACACCTTGATCACCTACAGGAGCTATTTGATAGGCTAAAGAAATACAAATTGAGGCTGAATCCGAATAAGTGCACCTTCAGAGTAAGATCAGGTAAGCTCTTAGGTTTTGTTGTCAGCAGCAAAGGTATTGAGGTAGACCCTTCAAAGGTCAAGGCTATACGAGAAACTCCGACTCCTCGCACTGAGAAGGAAGTTAGGGGATTCTTGGGATGTCTGGACTACATAGCCAGATTCATTTCACATCTGAACGCTACTCGTGAACAGATCTTCAAATTACTGAAGAAAGATCAAGCAGTCAAGTGGAATGATGAATTCCAGTATGCCTTTGACAAAATCAAGGAATACCTTCAAGAGCCTGCAATTCTGATGCCTCCGGTTGAAGGAATACCTTTGATAATGTACTTAATAGTATTAGATAATTCATTGGGGGTGTATGCTGGGGAAGCATGATGAGTCTGGTCGAAAAGAGCATGCGATATACTACCTTAGCAAAAAATTTACCGAATGTGAAACAAGATACTCACTGCTCGAGAAAACTTGATGTGTTTTGGCATGGGCTGCTCGTCGACTAAGACAGTATATGCTGACCCATACTACCTTGTTGATATCTAAGATGGATCATATAAAGTACATCTTTGAGAAGCCCTCTCTCTCCGGAAGAATAGCAAGATGGCAAATGATCTTGACCGAATACGACATTCAATACACAACCTAGAAAGCAATTAAGGGAAGTGTACTAGCTGGTCATTTGGCTCATCAGGATGTAGATGACTACCAATCCATGAATTTTGAGTTTTCGGATGAGAACATCATGTTAGTAACTGATTGTGAAGAACCTGGACTGAATGAAGGACCTGAAAAAGGATCCTGATGGACTATGGTTTTTGACGGAGCTTCCAACTCTCTTGGTAATGGCATCGACGTTGTGATCATATCTCCTGAGGGTTGTCATACTCCGTTCACTGCCAGGTTATGTTTTGATTGTACCAACAATATGGCTGAGTATGAAGCATGTATCATGGGTCTCAAAGCTGCAATCGATTTAAGGATCAAGTTATTAAGTGTGTTTGGAGACTCGGCTTTGGTAATCAGCCAGATCAAAGGATAATGGGACACAAAGCATCCTAATCTCATTCTGTACAAAGAGCATGTGTTGACACTAATCCCATACTTTAAAGAAATTACTTTTGAGCCTTTCCACGAGAGGAAAATCAACCAGCGGACGTGCTAGCTACAATGTCATCCATGTTCAAGGTCAGGTGGGATAATGAGGCTCCTCAGATCACCATTGAGAGGATGGACGAACCAGCATACTGTCACGAGATTGGTACTGAAGAAGTAGTGGACAAGCCTTGGTTCCATGAAATCAAAAGATATCTCGAACTCCAAGAGTATCCTGAGGGAGCTTCGGCCAATGATAAGAAGTTCCTAAAAAGGTTCTCTGCTAAGTTCTTTCTCAGTAACGAGATCCTTTACAAGCACAACCACGACTCTACCTTGCTCCTGTGTGTAGACAAGAGTGAGGCAGAAAGGATTATGGCTGACTTACAAGAAGGTACCTTTGGCACTTATTCCAGTGTGCATTCAATGGCTAAAAAGATCTTACGGGAAGGATACTACTGGTCCCCCATGGAAACAGACTGTTATCAGCATTCACGGACTTGTCACAAATGTCAGATCTATGCTGACAAGGTACATATACATCTGGTTCCTCTGAACATCTTGACTGCTCCTTGGCCATTCACAATGTGAGGCATCGACATGATCGGGGAAATCAGACCTACAACTTCTAATGGGCACCGCTTCATCCTGGTTGTCATTGATTACTTCATGAAGTGGGTCGAAGGAGCTTCATTTGCTTCTGTTACCAAGAATGTTATAGCCCGATTTATCAGACATAACATTATCTGTCGGTACAATATCCCAGAAAGAATCATTATAGATAATGGTACCAATCCCAACAACACTATGATCACCGAGCTTTGTACGCAATTCAACATCCAGTATCATAACTCTTCTCCCTATCGGCCAAAGATTAATGGTGTTTTTGAAGCTGCTAACAAAAATATCAAGAGAATCATACAGAAGATGTTGGTGACATATAAAGATTGGCATGAGATGTTACCATTTGATCTTCATGGTTACCGCACCACAATGTGCACATCAACAGGGGTAACTCCTTTCTCTTTGGTATAGGGTATGGAGGTTATCCTTCCCATTGAGGTCCAGATCCCTTCTTTGAGGATCATGAAGGATGCAGGGCTGAGTGAAGACGAATGGGTCCAGACTCGACTTGACTAGTTAAACCTGATTGACGAGAAAAGGCTTGCGGCTGTCTTCCATGGTCAGATATACCAAAAACATATGATCAAAGATTTTAACAAGAAGGTCAAACGTCAGGTATATCAGGCTGGTGACTTGGTAATCAAACGAATCATATTGCCGCAAGGTGATCCCAGGGGCAAATGGACTCCCACATATGAAGGGTCATTTGTAATCAAGAATATATTCTCTAGTGGAGCCATGATTCTAATCACTATGGACGGTGACAACCTTCCACACCTTGTAAACACGGACATAGTTAAAAGATACTACGCATAAATAAAGACCCGCTAGGTCGACTGGCCTAGACAAAAATTAGGGAATCCCGGTGAACCAAAAGGGGTTTGGGCAAAAATTAGAGATATACATGAAAACAAATCTGTACACCCCGAAAGTCGAAAACTTGAAAAGGTGGCTTGGGAAAAAAAGGGTATCCCGGTGGACTGAAAACCCGAAAGGGAGGTCCAGGCAAAAGTTAGAGATTTAAAGCGTATAACTATATCCCGTTGGATCACCTTACAGCAGATCTTTAGTATCAACTATCAAGCTCAAAGCGGTGCTAATAAATCCAATCAGCTTCGGACAAGTAGCGAAAGGGATGAGACGCTCAAAGACATAAAGCCAATAGCAGAATGGGAACCCAATGACATTATTTCGCATAGCTATCTTTCTTTTTATATTATTTTTGTATAATTTCTATTCTTACGACGACATTATCTTACTAGGATGTCTGTCTCCTTGTACTAAAACACTTATTCAAGTTAATACAAAACTATTCCTTTGAAAGTGCAAACTTCAGTTTTTATTTTTCTGGTTTGTGTGCAAAAACATCCAGTGATTATTTTTGAACATATGCATTTGAATACGATTACTGCTTACAAATACACGTATAAAAACAGAAAGACAATTGCTAATGACTTTAAGAAACAGGATAATATCTAAGGCCCATCCACAAGATCCCCGCAGATGTCTTCCCCGACATATACCTTCTCTAGAAGGTACAGAGGCAGGGGTATTCTACTACAAGGTTACTGCCATATTCTCAGCATGTAGCCTATTGATGTCAGTTGTTCTCACATCCCCGGCAGAGCAAAAATCTCTAATTCCTGCTCCAAAATCCCCTAGTGAAGTCGCCAAGCTTCTCAAGATTCCCCTACAGGATTTCAACAAAATCCCCAAGCAGTTTATGGAGTTCACCTTTCACAACATAGTTTTATAAATCTCAAGTAGTTTATAAAGCCTTATCCCCAGTAGAGTTTATTTCTCTAGCTACGGAAGTTCATCCCTCAGTGAAGTTTATTTCTCCAAATTGGTGAAATCTTCCAACAGAACTCTTCCCCTGGGAAAAATCATTCTCAAGCAGAAGTCGAAGATCCCCGACAAAGAAAGGGAATCGCCAGCAAAAATATCTTCATTCATTATCCCCAGTGGAAATTTAAGAATCACTTTCTTTACTCACCAACAGCAGTCCGGGATTCAGCTTCCCGGTACTCTTCAGCAGTAATCAGGGATTTATTTTTCCAGACAAAGATATTGCGCAACAGCATTACATGTTCATACATCATGGCATTTGCATACAAATACATATATCATAATCTTGTTTATTTTTTGAGCATCATACAATTCATACAGCATGACATCGCATAAAACTGATTTTACCTTTTCAGGTTAAATTAGCAAACAGACAAATACTATCAACTTTTACAGCAGGTCAAAGATTAATGCCTGAAACTAGACGGGGAATCTATCTGCACGACCAAGTGGTATGAACTCCTGAAACAAGACGGGTTTACCAACAAATATAGCAGGCCACAGATTATTTCCTGAAACCAGACGGGGAAACTATCTGCACGACCAAGTGGTATGAACTCCCGAAACAAGATGGGTTTACCAACAAATACAGCAGGCCACAGATTAATGCCTGAAACCAAATGGGGAAATTATCCATGTGATAAGCAAAACAAGTTCCATATTAATACCTGTAACAAGCCAGGAGAACTATCTGTGGACGACCGACTGTGGATTAATACCTATAACAAGCCAGGAGAACTATCTACATGAAGAGATTAAAGATTAATGCATGTAACAAGCCAGGAAAAATATCTTTCTTTCTCAGGTCAGAGATTAATACCTGTAACAAGCCAGGGTAACTATCTTAGCAACCGACAATTTTCAAGTTCCAGATTAATACCTGAAACCATCCATGACAACTATCTGGACGATCGACAATTTTCAAACTCCAGATTAATACCTGAAACCAGAAAAGACAACTATCTTTGAACAAGTTGATTGTAGATTAACACCTAAAACCAGACAGGAAAGTTATCTACATAACCAGACAAAGAATCTTACACGGGTTCCTTCTTAGCATCCAGATGCAGTCTAACATGGACTCATCCTGAAACGACCCTACACAGGCTCTTTCTAGTGTATTTCCAAATAACGGTTAATTCCATTATCCCTGGCAAATTACTGGAAGCCTGGACTTCGACCAGGATACAACAAACTGTCATCTCTCCAGAGATAAATCTTCAGTAAAGTCTTGGATAACTGAAGTACCTAGACTCTATTCCCCAGAGTTTTCCACATGCAGGAGAACAATAGAAACCCATAATCCCCAACGGACTCCTCCTCGGACAGCAGGAACAAGTATCTTCTCTAAATGGCATCTTTAAGCCCATCTCTGACAACTCTCTGTCATCTTCTCTAAATGGCATCTGTAAGCCCATTCCCGTCATCATCAACTAACACTGTTATTTCATGCGAGTGCAAATTTTTGGGCACTCTAGTGTTCAATCATCTTCCACCCTCAGATCACGAAAGGCAAACAAGCCAATCTAAATCCTCAGGATTAAGAATATTGAACATGGACAACTGTTGTACCCCAAAATTTACCCTCTCATATTTTCCAAGATTTTTCTCTTATATAGGTGATTACAAACACTTGATTAAAGAAAATAAATAAATTTTTTTGAAGATAAACAAGAAGTCTTCGATTGGCATTTTAATAAGGTCTTCGATTGGCATTTTAATAAGGTCTTTGATTGGTATATGGACAAAGGTCTTTTGATTGGCATTTTAACAAGGTCTTCGATTGGGTATTTGGCACCCTTTGATCAAACTTTGAGTCCACAAATATCATTCCAGCAATTCCTTCCCTTCAACTTGCCTTCAAAACATAAGGCACAAACCCCTCTTCATGCTTTCCTTCGATTCCCAAGGCAAAAAAATCTTCTTTCATGTGTACTTCGACACACAAGGAAATGACTTCTTTTGTGCGTACCTTCAGCACACTAGACCAAGGCCCCTCCAACTTGCCTTTGATCAACAGGGAAAAAGGCTTCATCATGCTTGCTTTGGATTCACAATGGCAAAAACTTCTTCAGACTTGCCTTTAATCCACAAGGAAAAAGGCTACTTTTAACTGGCCTTCGATTTACAAAGATCCCACTGGGAAAAAGGCCCTTCAGCTCATCACCAGCACACGTATTCCTTTTCATGCTTGCCTTAGTTTTACAAGGCAAAGACCCGTCAACATGCCTCTGATTCACAAGGCAAAATGCCCCTCTCACTAGTCTTCTATTCACAAGGCAAAGGCCCCCTCTTTAGCTTGCCTTCAGCACACATGGCCAAGACTCCTTCAGATTTGCCTTCGATCCACCAGGCAAAAAGCTTCTTTTGATCCACCAGGAAAAAAAAGTTTCCTTCAACCCACAAGGCATTGGCTACCTTTGTGCCAGCTTCTCCTAGGCAATGACCTCCTTTACGCTTGCTTTGACCTACCTCATGCTAGCATCCATAAGGCATAGGCTAACTTTCTTCCAGCATCGACTGGGCAAAGCCCCCCATTGAAACAATTGTACACACTTCAATACGCGTGATAGTCCATTCGAAGGACACACCTTAGTGGCCCATTCGAATAGGGCACAAAGCATATATATGAAAGACACTCAAAAAGTCCATTCGAAGGAGGCAACCAATGGCCCATTCGAAGGGTACACAAAAGGTCCATCTAAAGACCCATTTGAAGGATGTACAAGAGGTCCAATCGAAGGGCAGGAACTGAAGGGATTCGAAGGCCATTGTTGTCCATATTCATTCAAATTTAAAAAAAAAGGACAAGATTCCATGTTTTTGGCCAAAGTTACAAATTTTCATTCATGGCTTTCAAACACATAATCAAGGTTGTTTAATCCTATGATATCTTGTCTCCTCACTCCTCTTTATATAAACAAGACATTAGCGGGAATTTCAATAGACATACAGAGCCCTAGAGAGTCATAGGAAACTTACAAAAAAGCAAGGTTGTCAAAATTCAAAAACACAATTCCAGCCATCATCTGTCCAAACCAAGGGTTCAAACACCTTCCTGATACTTCCAGGAACTCAACCCAACCATTATTCAAGCAATCTCACACCCAGAATCCATGAATCTAAACCCTTATTGTTGGTAATTTTCTGGAATTTATATTTGTAATTTCATGATGTATTAATACTTTTCCATGCTTGCTTCATGATCAGGTTAATCTATAGGATAGATCCAATGTAGAACATGTAAGAATAAGGGCCAGAATAGGATCATGCCATTTTAGAGTACGATCTGAGTTTCTTCATCATATCTCAATAACCAGGGGTTTTCAGGTCAAAAGGACCCAAATTTTTAAATTAGGAGGAAAAATTAAGGGGGGTAGGATCAATTTGGATCTTTGAATCTCATTGTTTTGGCAGGTTGATTTTCCATCCCACTAGAGAAGATGACCGGAGGTTTGACTCCGGTGGGATGAATCCGGCATAAACTTGTCTCACTCCCATTGGCCTATTCAAAATGCGCGTGTTTTTTTAAATTCTCAGATATTGAAGTTTTTTGTATATTATATTTTTGTTTTATATTATGCACGAATGGACAAGTGACTCAGCTGGTAAAGGCGCGTGTGTGTAAGGGAGAGGACCTGGGTTCGAATCCCAGGTCCAGCATTTTATATTTTGTAATTTGTTTCATGCAGATTCCATGTGCTATGCTGCCTGGGGTTCATCATACTCCATCAAACCCTTGCCATCAGATGTACCTCTGATCAAGATGGACGCATTTAGTATGCAAGCTCACCATGCACCCTCAAGGCCTCATCTCATCAGATCATAAAGCAACATGGGCTTCACAATCTGGGCCCAGTGCAAATTCATATCAGCACCCTTTGTCTCTTTTACATACTTAGGCCCATTTATCATTTTTTGTATTGTTTTAATTTCTCTTTTTTATTATTTTGTTTTTATTTATTTATTTAATTACACAAATAATCAAAATCACAAAAATATTAGTTTTAGGTTTTTTTATTATTAAACTAATTTTGTAAGTAAATTAATAAATAATTTTAACTATTTTCTTAATTTAAAATAAATTAGAATTTGGGATTTAATTAAACTTTAATTATTTTCTTTTCATGATAAAAACCAAAAAGAAATTAGACTATTTTTCTTAATTTTATTTTATTTTCTAAATAGATTTTAGGATTAGTTAATCATTTTCTTAAATCAAAAAAATCAGAAACAGACAAAAAGATTTTTTATTTCTTAGGATGTTTTTAGACGTTATTTTCAATTTCATGCGCGTTTATTTAATTTCACATTTTTATTATTAATATACTTGCTCATGGTCTGTAATAGTAACTAGGACTTTATTTTTTGCATTTCTCCAATGTACCTCTCACAAAGTCTTGTAATAGCATAGATTTAATTTCCGCATTTAAATTCTTGTACATATATTAACTGTTAGATGTATATTAATAGGAATGCATGACAAGAGCTTAATAATTAAATGATTAGCAAACTTAACACAAGATAAATACTTGAGCTAAACACAATTGCACATATGCACCTCTAGGGTATCCCACTTCGGTTGCTTTCGGAAAACGGTCACAATTCTCGAAACGTGGGAAGTTTTAATGGCTGACCTCTAGTTTGAAAGATCACAAGTCCCTCGTTGACCCTTTCGATGTTGCCTCGGTTTAAAGTGATCTTAAGACTTTAGGACAGTTACTAAAATTTCTTGTCAAGTTGCCTTCGTAACCATATCGTCCCTTCGATGTCCCTCATACATCCAACGATATGGCTACCAACTCACTAATAGTAGGATAGCACTGTCTTAAGGATAGGAGGAAAAGAATAACCTTTTTCGAGTACAAAGTAGATAGCTTTTAGAAGTTTGTTCAAAACATTTTGCACTTACACAAACACTACTTTTCAAAAACATTTTCAAAACACTTTTTATACTTTCTCCACTATCCAGAGAAACATTAAAAAGTTTTTCGTACTAAGGCATTCTCAAAACATTTTCAAACACGCAAAGCACAAAGGTATTTCAAAATGATCAAACCTCTAAGAGTCCATAGAAAACTACGGATGGAAAGGGTGCTAACACCTCCCCTTTCCATAATCTACCCCCTTTACTCAAAATAATCTCGAAAAGGTCTTTTTCTTTTCTTTTCACCCTTTCCTTAATTTGGATAAAAGAAAAGTCGGTGGCGACTCTTGCTTACTGCAACATTTGCATACACAAACGTAAAACCAGTATATAACAGTCAGTTCTGCCACCGTATCACACCTGCACTTGAAGATGCACCCCTTTGGATTTTACCACTCTTAATGGCAACCTCTACTCTTTTTCTTGTCAGTATTAGCTCGGTGAACCCAGCCGAGGATTTTCCGATTAGGTGATTGAAGAAAGGTCCCGTCAAAGTTCCCATAAATATGTCAATTATCTCCCTATCAGTTAAGGGTGGCTACACCCTGCCAGCTAGGTCTCTCCACTTTTGGGCATATTCTTTGAAGCCCTCGTTGGAACCCATGCTCATATTCTGCAATTGCACACGAGTTGGTGCAAGATCAGTATTGTATTGGTACTACTTGTAGAAAGTAGCAGCTAAATCCTCCTAGGTGTAGTTACGAGAACCTTCCTATTGATAGAACCAATCAAGTTGAGTACCAGCCAGACTCTCTGGGAAGAAGTGGACCCAGAGCTTCTGATCAGTGGTGTATGGCTGAATCTTGCGGACATAAGATCTCAGATGCATCTTAGGACAAGAGACCCCGTCATATGTGGAAAAAGTAGGGATTTTGAACCTTAGTGGGATGACCACTCCAGAAACCAAACCCAAATCTTTAAAATCCATCCCATGTACCCTCTGAATTTCCATGGTGTTGAGACGATCCTCTAGTTGTTTGTATTTGTCATCTGCATGAGGATATTATTCTTCAGTGTAGTCAACCTCTTCTGCGTTAGACCCTAGACTGTGATCCTCTTCTTTTGTCTGATTGTCCCCCTCAGTTAATGGAGTTGTGAATTCTAGAGCTCGCTATGTTGGTCCTTTGAACCTCCTTCTCAAATTCAGGACGCCCACTGACTTCTTTGTCTTTTTCTTCTTGTCTTTAAGAAGAAAAGTCTTTAGGTCCTCTTGCCCTTTAGCCAAAGTCAGGAACATCTATTGGATTTGGGCATTTTATGCTTGAAGATCCTTCACTGTTTGTTCCATATCCATCTTACTGAAATAAACAGTAGGAAGATAAGGAAACCTGTGTGGGAGAAACATGTCATGATATGATGCATGGTATGTGGATGCATGTTTTCAAGGATATCGCAGGGTAAACACAAGAAGATGTTAGAACTTTGCTTACAGCTTTGATTAGATAATTTCGTATCAGTGGATGTCCTTCCACGAGAATTAATCTCACCATGTCAAGTGGGTCATAGCCCTTGACATAAGTTATTGTACTTTGGTCTTTGACGGTGTTTGATTAGAGAATGAATCCTCTTGCCCCTTGATATCCGTCTGGTTCAACATGACCTTACATCATAGGTCCTTGAGATCCTTGAAATGGTTATTGAAAATGCTATGGTATGATGTTATGTACAAGTATGCAAAGCAAGCAAGTTGTTATGTACAAATAATCATATACACACAAAGCAGACAAGTCCTTAGGTTTAGGCTTGCACGAAATTTGTAGGTAAGTACCTTCTTGAAGTTTAGTTGGCTCAACCTGTCCTAGAAAGTAACCGGGTTCTAAGGAATCTCAATATCACCGACCTTTCTTTTAGGCATTGTCTCAGCTCAATCAATCTTTTCTTGCATCCTAGATATTCCAAAAGTCCGATCTCAATAAGTGTAGCATCGAGTATCAATCAATCTTCGGTTGGAACCAAAGCCGGCTATCTCACTACTTCCTAATGGCCAAGTTGTTCAATTAAAGGTTCTAAGGTCAGTTAGCGCTTAATGATATTATAAGGAAGTCTAATGTTATCCTTAAATGACTCAAGGAACATTAGTACAAGCCAGAGTATCACGCTAAAGTAGCTATCACTTTGTCCATATCGGTCTACACCGTACAACCTCCATGATTTATTCCTACTTACCTAAAAAGGTGCCCCATATCCGGGTGTAATATCTTTAACAATAACCCAAAAAAGGACCCAAAAATGTAAAGAAAGCAAGTCAAGCAAGTAAAGGTGATCTAGCCCTAAGGTAACCCCATTTTTAAGTAGATTCCCCAGCAGAGTCGCCAGTTCTGTGATACGGTGGGAGAATTGACTTGGTTGTTTTGCGTTTGATCGTAATTGTTGCGGATAGCAAGAGTTGCCACTGACTTTTCTTTTATCCAAATAAGAAAGGGTGAAAAGAATAGTAAATACCTTTAGAGATGTTTTCTTGAGTTCAGGGGGTAGGTTATGAAAAGGGAAGGTGTTAGCACCCTTTTCATCCGTAGTTATCTACAGGCTCTTAGTTGCTTGCTAGATCAACTTGCTTTTGTTTGAAAATGTGTTTGTGGTGTGGGTTTGAAAATATTCTGAAAACGTCTTTGTAATGATTCTCGTCTCTATCAGAATACGTACAAAGTGTTGGTTTTGAAAAATAGTTCAAAGAGGTGTTTGTGGAAGATGTTTTTGAAAAGTGCCTTTGTAATGATTCTCGTCTCTATAAGAATGCACACAAAGTGTTTTAACTTTTGAAAATGTTTCTTTTGAAATTGTTGGTGTGAAAAAATGTTTTTGTTATGAGCAAGCGAGCAACTATGAGCATCCTACCTACTCAAAAGGTCTATGTTCTTTTCCTCCTCCTTTAGATGTTGGTATCTTACCATTGATTTGGTAAGGAGCCCCATCATTGGATGTGAAGGGACGGACGTGGGTCGTTTGTATAGTCATAGAAGGCAACCTATTGGACGTTTTAGCTATTTTCGTTTACGGACTAGATCGTTTACAGAAGGAAACATTGAGGGATATCGAGGGACTACAATCTTTTATCGAGGGTCTTTGCTAAAACGCCATATTCGAGGCACATGACTATTTTCCGAGGCAACAAGTGAGGTTACCCTAGAGGTGCATGTGTGCAAAGTGTGTTTAATTGCATGCATTTAGTCTTTGATTAGAGTTGTCTACTTATTGGTTTTATCTTGCCATACATACCCTAGTTACTAACATTTATAAAAATAATAAAAATGCAGAAAATAAATATCCTACACTATTACACCCATATTGAATAGCAAGAAGATGTAAAGACAAAACAAAATAAAAGAAGGGAACATAAGTTTTTCGATCCAGGAAGAATGCACCCTTCGATTCTGCTCTTCTTGGCTTCTTTCAATTTGGGCCTAGTAGTCAGCATGAGATGCAGCCTTCGATTCATCCTTCTTGCTACTTCTTTCGATTGGGCCTGGAAGTCAGTGTGAACACCCTTCGATTACACCCTTCTTGCTCTTTCGTTTGGATTGTGAAGCAATATGGGCCTGCAAAGCAGCATGAGTGTTCATCCTTCGTTCACGCCTTCTTTGTCTTTCGTTTGGGACCATGAAGCAGTAAGGGGTGAAGCCTAAGGCTTCGATTCAGTAAACTTTGTTTTTTTTTCTTTTTTTGTTTGAGTCTGTATAGGTTACTTCTACCATATATTTGGACAATAAAAACAAACGAAAAGAATAGAAACGAAAAGTAAACAAATGTCATATACATGCTTGAAACGAAAGGGTTAAGGTCAGGGGACTTAACTTGCTTCTTAAGTTGGTGCTTCTGGACCTTGGGTGATTGGACTGGATGCTCCTGGATTCGAAGGGAAAAAAACAAGTGTGCTGTTTCTTTGACTGGATTCGAAGGTCAAGAAGAGTGGGGTTGTGTTTGTTGTTTCTGGATTCGAAGGAGAAGAACAAGTATAGTGTTCCTTCTGCTGGATTCAAAAGAAAGAATAAAGTGTGGGGTTTCTCCTGTGTTCAAAAGGGAAAAGAAACAGGTGTTGTGTTTCTAGTGTTGGATTCGAAAGGGACAGAAACAAAGGTATGGTCTTTTGATTTTGGGTTTGAAAATGTGTTAAGTGTTTGATGATTTTCACACAATCAAAGTTTCTCCAGCTATCAAAAACCTCTGGATGTGTTGTCTAGCTCCCTAGATGGGTTTTGGAGCCTCTTATTTATAGCTGAAATTGGTTGAGTTTTAGGAGGGGGAAACAAAAGAAATTTGAACAAATTGGGTATGTTGTTTTTGTAGCTTTCGAGGTGCAGTCTTGTATGCCATTTTGGTGCAAGAATATGGGCAGCATTGCAGAACTGCTTTGAGGAAGTTTTGGCGTGTTGTGGACAGTGCAGCAGGCTTGGACTTGGAGCACATAGGACTCTGGTCAACAAGCCTTCAACTAGACTTCTTCTTCAGACAACAATATTTGATTTCAAACAATATGTGTCCTTCGAATGGGCCATTTGTAATTCTTCGAATGGGCCACTAATATATGTCTTTCGAATAGGCCTTTGTATGTTCCTTCGAATGTGCCAGTTGTGAGTGTCATAGCGCAAAACTATGTGTGTCGAAATAAACTGTTTCCAAGGGAGATATTGCCCAGTCGAACCTAGCATGAATGTAGCCAATTCTTTGTGGGCGTCATTGCCTTGTGAATGCTAGCCATGGGGAAGCTTTTTCCTTGTGCATACTGGCCTGAAGGAAGTCATGGCTTTTGTGAATCGAAGGAATCATGAAAAGGGAAAATGGCTTCTGAATCGAAGGAAAGCTGCAGGAGGCCATTGCCTTCTGAATCGAAGGACACTTTCAGAAGTTCATTTCCCTCTGAATCTAAAGGGACCAACTTTAAGCCACTAACTTCTAATTCGAAGGGAGCTTTCATAAGGCCCTTTCCTTCTGAATCGAAGAAAGCTGGTATGGAGCCACTAATCTTTTGAATCGAAGGACACCAACTGGAGGCCTTTGTCTTTTCAATCGAAGGAAGCCTAGACGCCCAATCTAAGGATGAATCAAGCTTGCTCGAAGGAATCCTAGATGCCCAATCAAAGCTAGAATGAATCAAAGGAAGCTTGTTTTTCTTTAAAAAATCATTTTTATCTGCTTTGCCCTTTTTGTCTGCTTTATACTTGTGCAAGTTTGAGCTTTTGAAAATACTTGAGAAAAGAGAGGGCAAATTTTGGGGTACAACAACATGCTTCTTCCTGCAATACATGCGCAGATGATTTCTTGGACAAGTGACCCCTTTGTATTTTCCAAAGTCAGGCACTTTGAACTTCGGTGGAATTACCACATCAGGAACTAGGCCCATTTTGAGAGCATCTACTTCAAAGGCGTCAAAACCCTCCGCAACTTTTAACCTTTCTTCCATAGCCTTATATTGATTCATCACCAGTGGATTATCAATAGCATGAGTACCAGTCATCTTTAAGGGTGCCTGATTGACATCCTCTAGGTCGTGGTCTCCATATTGCATTTCCAAGTAGTTGTCTGCATTGTTGAGCGGAATTTATAGGGTACGAGATGCCCCTGATTTTGATGGCGATAGGATAAACCCTTCATTCTCAACTTATCTTGTCTCTTGTTGGGCCATGACAGATTTTTGGGGTCCTGCTTCTGGCTCCTTTCTCAGTTGGTGATCGCTTGATGCACCAATTATTTGGGCTACTTCCTCGAAATCTACCCTGGGAATCTGTTCTTGTTTGTCAATGATGTTCTTCAAAGCTAGGAGAACTTGACTCATATCTCCTTTCATTGAACTCACATCACCTTTGACATGGTCGAGATATTCCTTGAATGTAACCTGATTCTCCTTGATTTGTTCCATTGCTTTTTGTTGGTAGGCCCTTGTTTGATATGGAGGTCAAGTAGGTGGTGGTCTTCTTCTACCAATGGTTTAACTGGAGAGATTTTGAAAAAGACGAGCTTTGGTATGAAATGCAAGTGTTTGCGAATGCATGCATGTGTATGATTATGTATGAACATGTAAGGGTTTCCTGTTTTAAATGTCTTATTCACATGGGTATATATTTATCTTCTTTGCCTTTTTATCTTTCTTATTTGGTGAATATCTTAAAAATAGATACGCAAATGAGATGCGGAAAAAAAATGTATTTATTGAAGGTAACATAATCCAGATATTTAAAAATATTACAACTTTAAATCAAAACTTGCTTGCATGAAAATAAATAAAGGGAAATAAATCTTCTAGGTGCACTTGTGGATGTCTGCTCTGAAACCATCAACCATTGCTCAACAAAGCTTGAGAAAATCTTCGAGGTCCTTTGGATGAGACACCATTATACTTTCTGCATCTCTCAAACTTCTAGGGATATCCTCAATGAGATTGTTGGCTAGGAAAGCGAGACTTTCATGTTTGCCCTTGTAATGCTGATACTCTTGATAAAGATGTGGGATTATTTTATGGTTATCTCTCTCTGCTTGGGTGATATTTGTGTACTGCTCTTCCCAATACATATTTTCAGACCTCAACTTCGTATAAAGCCTCCATTGAATAAGGAAATCTTTTTGGAGGCCTTCTAGCTCTAGGCACATATGCTCATATTCTTCAGTTCTCTGAACCAGGAGTCTTTCTGCCTCCATCCTCTCAAGGCTTTCCTTGATCTCTGATTCTTGGATGTCTTGAAGTCCGGTGGTGAGGTACTTTTTTTTATTTCCTATTATTGATCTAAGGAAGCTTACGCCAAACTTTGGATCTGGGCTCTTAGGTCTTCCTCTAGTACCTTCGTGTCATGTGTTGCCTTTTTGTACCATCTGGTTAACCTCCCGATTTCAGTAGAAGAATCTTCTAACCTTTCGTTGTGGGAATCTAGATTGAAGGTCGCACTTAAAAGTCCTTCAGTTGCGCACTTCGGTTTGAGACTCTCCTTTTACAATGCCTTTTGATCTCTCACAATCTGTTGGTCATTTGACTCAAATATGAGTTGCATCTGCTTCTTTTCTTTGGTCATATTGAGGAGATTGAGTTCTAGTTCTTCTTTTTACCTCTGAGCTTGCTTTAGGGCACTCTTCAGATCTTCGATTTCTTCCAAGGATATAGGCGTGACCTCTGGAATCTATGACTTGTACTCTGGATCTATATAAAATGACAGATTGATAATTTGTACCCTATCTCGAACCCACTTGTTCAACAAAGACAGGGCAATAGGCGTAGGATAAAATACCAAGAAAGGCAGTACGCTGACATCAACATGACTTTGTCTCAAGTGTTACAACATTTGCTGAAGGTGAAACTTCACACTAAGGGATCCTCCTCAAAATCCCGACACCTCCTCTTCTAAGTATAATCCAAGCGTAAGATGTTCCTATCATTCTGACTGTCCCAGACATGACACCAATGACTGTTGGACTTTGAAAAACAAGATTCAAGACTTAATTGATGCCAAGGAGATCGAGTTTGACCCTCCGAAGACTCCAAACGTGATTACTGCTCCTATGCCAAATCATTGAGAGCGTCTTGTTCATTTTGAAAATTTTCATTTGTAATTCCTCTTGTTATTCAAACAATTATCTATTAATGTCAAACTTTGTTTCATTAATGCATTGCATATGTTTGTCTTGAATTGATTCATTCGTTTTCATTTCATTTAAACTATGCTTTTTACTCTCTTTATGACATTCAACTCTTGCTAATAGTTACAAGCCTTTAGATGGAGGATGACGAAAACAATGCCATAATCTCATACAATATGCTTTTGGACAGACCTTGCTGACGATGTACATGCGTTTCTTTCAAATCCTATACACTGGAGTTATAAGGAAGATAATCCCTAGTCAACCCCTTCGAGCCAAAGAAGTAGAAGTTTTTGCTTTTTTCACAAAATTGAAACCTTTAATCAAAACCTGGGGCAAGGTAGTCTCTCAGTTAATTCAAATGCGCATTCAAATCGCAAACTCTCATCTCGTAAATACAACGAATGACATTAAAACATTTCTCTGGAATCAAAACATGTTGATGGTTCCCTACCAAATAGGCAGTCATTGTCTCTCAAAAGGAAAAGCCCACTAAGTCAAAACCTACAAAGGAGGCTTAAGAAATAAACGGGGGCATCCCGCTGACCGTAATCTCAAAAAAACAAGAACGGTCAGGCAAAATCAGGGATAATAAATCAAAAAGAGGTCACTACAGATCCTCGACCAACATGAAAAATGTTCCAAAAAGTGAATGCCTTAAGATAAACTAAACTTGTCTGAACCATCACCAAAACGTCATTGGAGTTCAAATGCACAATTAACTGAGTTTAGGACTGAAGAACATCACGAAGAATGGGTGGGTACAAACACATTTTGAGCCTTTATCCTTTGTTTCTTAAATCGTGAACCAAGCCACATTACAACCCTTCAAAAATCCTAATTGAAGCATGAGTTAGTTCGAAAGCATACTATTACAAAAGGTATCCTGACTCATTTAAGGCTTTACTCTAAATCCTGAGTTTGAATTTTCTTACAAAATTTCTTTACTTGATAAAATGAATTTTCAAAACTTCAAGACAAACATAAACTTTGCATTACTTGAATATCACTGTTTTCATATGGCTATTTGTTTGAAAGCGGAGAAATTCACACAACTAATATCCGATGAACGAAAGCTTTCTCAGTGAACAAAATCACTTCAAGAAGGATGACACTCCCATTGACAAATCTCCTATCAACAAGGGGACATGACATGTCACTATCCAGCACACCTGGGGAAATCAAGTCAAGATTCAAAGAATATCTCAAAGAAACACTGAATATACCAGGGGCAGGTCTCCATCTGAATCACTTGGGGCATTGAACGTGAATCCCGACAAAGGGTTACGTACAGTCAAACATTTCCTGGAAGTGCCACAAACACTCTCTACTAGGGGCAGTGACAAATCTCCCTAAAATCCTTCTCATAGGATGACTCCCAGCCAGAGTTTCAATCTCTGAAAACTTTTTCCCAACTGAATCGACTTCAAGAATCCTCGAGGATTTCTGCCAGCGAAGTCTCCGCCTCTCCAACAGACTAAGCAACAGGGTTTATTTCCCCAACAAACGACAGGATTCCCTATCTTGAGGTGGCCTCTCCGACCACTACAAATCAAGGACCACAACTCCTCTTCCCCAGTAGACTACTCTACAATCCCCAGTAAGTTACTGTGAAGCCTGGACCCAACCAGACATTAGTTCAACTTCGACTCCTCAGTAGAGCAACAGACAACCGATACTCCTGAACTTTTTCCCAAGCAGGAATCAACGCTCTATACAGAGCTTTCAACATCCACGGCGGAGTTCTCCTTAAACAATAAAACAGGAATCCTCAGTGGAAACATTCTAAGAAAAGTTTGAAGACACACCTACTCTTCAACAGTAATCTGGTATTTAATAACTTCCCAACACTTGTCAAGGATTTATTCTCCAAGACAAAATTGCATTTCAACAACATTTATAGCATATGCATACAAAATACATATAACATAAATCTCATTTATTTTGAGAACATCATTACGCAATGCATACATCATGACATTGCATACAACTAACTCTTTACCTTTTCAGGAAAGATCGATCGACAGATAAAGGTTATCATCTTTTGAAGTAGTAATCTTCCAAGATTCCTTCATCACCCTGCTGAGGTAGTAATCATCCAAGATTCCTTCATCATCCTGCTGAGGTAGTAATCATCCAAGATTCCTTCACCATCCTGTTGAGGTAGTAATCGTCCAAGATTCCTTCATCATCCTGCTGAGGTAGTAATCGTCCAAGATTCCTTCATCATCCTGCTGAGGTAGTAACCGTCCAAGATTCCGTCATCATCCTGCTGAGGTAGTAATTGTCCAAGATTCCTTCATCATCCTGCTGAGGTAGTAATCCTCCAAGATTCCTTCATCATCCTACTGAGGTAGTAATCATCCAAGATTCCTTCATCATCCTGCTGAGGTAGTAATCATCTAAGATTCCTTCATCACCCTGCTGAGGTAGTAATCATCCAAGATTTCTTCATCATCCTACTGAGGTAGTAATCGTCTGAGATTCCTTCATCATCCTACTGAGGTAGTAATCGTCCAAGATTCCTTCATCATCCTGTTGAGGTAGTAATCGTCCAAGATTCCTTCATCATCCTACTGAGGTAGTAATAGTCCAAGATTCCTTCATCATCCTGCTGAGATAGTAATCGTCCAAGATTCCTTCATCATCCTACTGAGGTAGTAATCATCCAAGATTCCTTCATCATCCTGCTGAGGTAGTAATCCTCCAAGATTCCTTCATCATCTTGCTGAGGTAGTAATTGTCCAAGATTCCTTCATCATCCTGCTAAGGTAGTAATCGTCCAAGATTCCTTCATCATCCTGCTGAGTTTTCAGATACAGTTCAGATACGCTTCAGACACAGATGCCATCCTGATACTCATTCAGATTCAGCTTTCAAATACAGTTCAGATATGCTCCAAACACGGATGTCATTCTGATATTTATTTAGATTCAAGCTCTAGATACAGCTCAAATACACTCCAGACGCGGACGCCATCCTGATACTCATTCAGATTCAACTCTCAGATACGAGTTAGATACAATCCATTTATGGATATTATTCTGATACTCAATCCAACACATCCACTATTCCAGCATAAATCAACCAGAGATTTACTAACACTTCTTCTATTTCTACCAGCAATCATTTTGGATGGCATCTACAAGCCCGTCTCCAACAAATCTCTATCATCCCTCCAAATGGAATCTTTAAGCCCATTCCCTCTACCATCACATCAACAAGTGCAAATTTCTAGGCACTCTAGTGTTCAATCATCTTCCACCTTTAAGTCACGAATGGCGGACTCGCCAATCTAGCTCTTCAGGTTTAAGAAGATTGAACAGGGGCAGCTGTTGTACCCCAAAATTTTCCCTCTCATTTCTCAATTAATATCTTGCAAGATCTCCTTTGGTTCAAGACTGCACTAAGGTTGATCAGCTTAAGACATCTCCTCAAGCATTGATGATTGAAAATTAAGGTTTGAGTTTGCACAAGGACAAATGGACTTTTAATACCCCATTTGACTTTCATGGATCATTTTGGACTCTCAAGATTTCTCATGTCAAGTTTCAGGTCTTAGATCACATTTTTGCTCAGTTAATTGATCAGATGACCTTAAATAAGCCGTATTGGTGAAAAAGTCAATTATAGCACCAAAAATCAAACTTTGACTTTTTGGTCAATATTAAGTTTCAAATAACACAATTCATCAAGACATTCAAAAATAACAAGCTTGTTCATCAAGAATTTAAGAAAGTCAAAAGTCAACTTGAAAAGTCAAGATTTCCAAGACTTAGAAATTTTCTAAGTGTTTTATACATGATAATTTCATCACTTCATGCCATTCTTTCATCAAGATGTAAGACAGTTCAAGGGAAACTTTCAAAATGAAAGTTGTAGATCTCCATGATATCTACAACATTGCTTTACACAACTTCTCCTAGAAGTGTTTGGATTTTGAGTTATAAATTCATGAAGTCATGACATTTTCATTTAACACTTAGAGAAATTTCCAACAGATTTTGTTCAGGATTTTATCCCAACTTCTTGGCATTTTTTCACATAGTTCCATGATGATTTTGTCAAAATGGCCAACATAAAAGTTATAGAGGATGTTTCAAGCTTTTCAAAACATCTAAGAGCATAAATTTATCATACTTGAGCTAGGAGATTCAAGGGCTTGAAGTTGGGCATCCACCCTTGATTTGCAAGTCATTCTATTGAAGAACACACAACAAAACCCTTATGCTATGCTGCATAATCTTATGTTGAAGGTCTTATTGCTTGAAAATCTCTATATAGTTTAATGTTTACACCCACTTTTGAGCTATTACCCAAGTGTTTAAGCCATTGTCCAAAAGATCTTTCCATTTATGGCATAAAGGCACCATTGCTATTCTTGAAAAGCAAGCTTTTTGTACAAAGTTTATCTTGAGCCCATACTTTGCTTGTTGTTGATTATACTCAACCATAAATCATTGGAAGTAGTTCCTCAATACCAGTAACTTTGGTACTTCATCTTGGAACCATGGAGTACTAGACATATTTTGATTTTTTGTAATCCAACCAAACCATAACATGCTGTCTTGAAAACTTAGTCAGCTCATATGCACAAACCTCCTGCCTATAAATAGAAGAAGTATTTTCAAGGAAAAAATGTTGGAAAAAGGTTAGAACAAGTTAGAAAAATATAAATAAAAGTCAGAATTCTTGTTGTAAACTAACCATCAAAAGCCACAACAGTCTACAAAACTTCCACTCTTGAGTTTTAAAGTCCAAACCTTTGAACCTCTCATGCCTTGCAAATTCTGTTCAACCATCTAAACACTCCACATACATCATATAGAAGTTGTTCAAACACAAGAAGAACTTTTGTAACATCACTATCATCACTTCCCAAGCTCAACAACAACCCATACAACAGCTCAAACTCAAAGCACCAAATTTCAGTTTCAAGGTAAGTTTTCTTGACTTTAAACTCTTCATTTCAATCATCATCATTTGATTCATTTTTTAGGCTAAAATGCAGTGACCTTTGAAGAAAAGGTTTGTAAAAAATCATGAACAATTGCCAAGATTGAGTGAAAAGTTTTCCATGAAATAGTATCATGAACAGGCACGTGTAAGGTTGTTGTTTTTCAAAATCATATAGTGTGCAATCGATTGCACAACCATGCAAATCGATTGCACGGGGTTCCAATAGACAAATTTCCAAATTTTTTGAGTGTGCAATCGATTGCACAACCATGAAAATCGATTGCACGGGGTTCCAGTAGCCAAATTTCCAAATTTTTTGAATGTGCAATCGATTTCACAACCATGCAAATCGATTACACTGGAAGTCAATAGCCAATGTTTTGAAAAACTGAAGCATGCAATCGATTGTACTCAAATGAAAACTGAATTTTTGCTTTGAAAAGACTTTAATAAAGAGTTGGACAATATAAAATGTTTATTTTGACCATTGAGAATCTATATCTTAAGTTCAAGGTAAGTATTATCGTTATACCTTGAAATTTGCTAAGGGCTTGAACCAAAGACTTCATCCAAAGAGGCTTTTAGCTTGATCAATAATTTTTGCCTTCTTTATCAATCATGATTGGTCTTCATCAAAGCAAAAGTGCATTCGAGAAGCTTCATTTTATGGCATGTGTGATACGGTGGGAGAACTGACTTGGGATTTTGCGTTTGTTTTCGCAGATGTTTCGATTTAGCAAGAGTCGCCACCGACTTTTTATTTTATCCTAAGGAAAGGTTAAAAAGCACAGGAAAAACCTTTGAGATGTTTTCTTGGGTTCGGGGAGTAGATTATAGAAAGGGAAGGTATTAGCACCCTTTCTATCCATGGTTATCCATGGGCTCTTAGTTACTTGCTTAGATCACTTGCCTTTGCTTTTCAATTGTTTGAAATGGTGCTTTGTGTGTGGTTTTTGAAAATGTTTTAAAAAGATGCCTTGTCTAGGCAACCATTGTAACAATTCTTTACTCGAATGTTTTACAAAGGTGTTTGTCTTTTTGAAAAGATGTTCAATGTTTTTGAAAGTTATTTTGAAATTGTGTTGTGGAGTGTGTTTTGAAAAATGGCAAGGATTTGTTTTGCAAGTTGGTCAAGTAACCAAGAGCTATCTACCCCTAAATTTACTCAAAGATCTTTCTCATGTTTTAACCATTTTAACAGTATTGTTCCACCATGGTATTTGGTGGATAATCTTGTGTTAGGATGTTAACGGGACGGGCGCGGGTCATCGTTTAGACCATGAATGCAATAGTGCCAAGTGTCTTTGGCAATTTGCTTGAGGGACTTGATCATTTTGTTTAGGCAACTTCGAAAGCGTCATCGAGGGACTATGATTATTTGATTTGTTTTTGTTTTGCCAAAGACACTTAACATGCAACATGACCCATTTTTGAAGGCAACAAATGGAGTAACCCTAAGGGTGCAAGTGTGCTTTGTGTTGTCCATTTTCATGCTTTTTTGTCTTTGTATTAGTCAAGCTATTTGTTATTTGATTTGCATACAAACCCTAGGTCTATCATGGCATAATTTAAAGCTTTAAAATGCGAAAATTTAAAGTCCTAAATTATTACAATATGATTATGGGGATGGGGGTACAAATGTTTGAATGGGGGGATATTTGACAAGAAATTAAATCTAAACTATTACATCCATATCGAATATACAAATATTTAATTGTACAATATTGGAATAAAGACAATAAATATGCAAAAATGTATTATGCACAAAAATGATTTTTTATGTATGTGAAAGTGTTTTTCAATGTGAAATATGAACAAAAATAAAAAGGTCAATTTTTTTTGAATATTTTTATGGTTTAGGGCAAAACCCTAGTTTTTTTTAAATAAATAGTATTTATTTATTAATTATATACAATATTTGTTAATTATATACAAAAAATAAAAAAAGAAGTATAATGTAAAAAAAAGTATTTTTTTAGTGTCATATATTAATAAAAATGAAAATGTATTATTTCTATATTTTTGTCCTAAATATCTAATAAAATATACAAGTATATATATATATATATATATATATATATATATATATATATATATATATATATATATATATATATATATATATATATATATATATATATATATATATATATATATATATATATATATATATATATATATATATATATATATATATATATATATATATATATATATATATATATATATATATATTAAATATACTAATAAAATATTAATTATTTACAAAAGGAAGTATATTTTAGAAAATGTTTTCAAAATGTAAATAATAAATAATAACTAAAAAATATATATTTTTGTATTATTTTCTAGTGTTTTTGAATAAAAAGAAAATATATTTATTTACATGTATATGCTAAATAAAACAAATAAATACCAAATAAATGCAAAAATGTATGGAAAAATATTTTTTATATTTTTTATATTTGAGCAAAAAATAATAAGTCAGAATCAAAAAGAAAAAATCAAAAATGATAAATATATCACACAATGGGCCAGGGGTGTAAATTGGAAAAGGGGGTGTGAACAGCAAGTTGACTCAGGCCCAGCCCAAGTCAACTTTGTCTTCAACCTCCAGCAACCTGTTTGAAACAAAACGCGCGCTTCTTCTTGTCCAACATAAATCCTGATTCCTTGACTTTTAGCAAAAACGCACAACACAAATAATGTAGAGCATCAAGAGACGAATTCAGACATATAAAACACTTGACCTAATTCTAAGAAACGAAGGAGAATTTCTTCATCCCCAATTTCTGACCTAATTTTTCTTCAATGTTCATGGCCAAAATTCTCACAGCATACTCAATATAAATGAAAAGTAAATACATGGATGGCTTCAGGGCTATGAGTAGAGCATGTTTCATTCACAAACCTAAGCTTAACTCTTCCTAGGTTGAGAGATAGAAGTTCATGTTTTTACCTGTTTCAGCTTGAGTCGTGTACAGCAATGTAGCCACCTTCAATGGAGTTTGAGCTTTTGTACAGCTTGCCTGAAGTCCAAGGATGCTTCTCCAACACCTAGCTTGCTTTGATATTCTCTGAATCGTGCTATGGAAGTTCACCTGCAAAACTGAAAAGTGAAAATCGCAAGTGATGTTAGGGGTGTTACAGTTTGTATCTAGGGCTTGGGACAGTTCCAATGGATGATATAGAATGTATTTGAACTGGTTTTAGCCAAAGTGCACGAGTGGAATGGATTGTGGAAGTCAAACTGCAACAGATGCCCTGTTTTGCAGAAAAACTGTGATTTTCTGTATGAGGAGGGATGAAGGGTGGTTTGGTCATGCTTTAGGCTTGCTTGGATGTATGAAAGATGTTTGCAAAGTTTTTTGTTTGGCTGTGTTGACAGGAATGAGAGTTGGAGAGTTTTTGCAAGCTTTCTTCCCTTGTAAGCAAGGAAATGTCAACTTGTGATATAGGCCTGTCCCATGTCCTCAAGCATGCTGCACACTTTGCTCTTGATCAGTGGGATTTGTCTACCCAACTTTGCCTCAAAGATTTGGCTTGTACTTCAAAGATTCAGAATTTGACATAAAGCATTAATTTTCCAAAATGGCAAACTTGCTTTTTCTAATTAAGGATTAGTTTAGCATGTAATGTCCAAATGGATGAAATAATGCAATAATACAATGGTTTGGCATTTAATTAAGGTGTGTAAAACTGGTTTTGAGGCCTGCAAGCTAGCTTTGTACAAGCTGATTTGAAAAATGCCAATGTTATGAACATGCTTTGGTCAAGAACAAAAGTAGATTTTTCCCAACTTTGCAAATTCGATTCTCCCTAACCACAAGGGTGTTTGAGAAGTTCTTGGACAATTTGGAAATATTGGAATGTGTAATACAATCCATCTTTGTAATGCAAATTGAAACTCCAAGTGGAAGCATGTGAAAAATGTCCAAGAAGTTGGACAAAAATCTTGCCTAGAATAGGTCAAAATTTCTCTAAGTTAAGAATGTTTTGCACCCTTATTCAAAAAATCATAACTTGAGATACAAGCTTCCTTTGAGAAAACTTTGTGAATAAAAGTTGTAGATTTTGCAATGGACTACAACTTTCATGTTTTGAGTTTTGTTTGAATCCATTTGCATCTTGGTGAAAAAATGGGACAAAGTAAGGAAAAAAATAAGGAAATTTCATAACTTAGAAAATTTCTAAGTTATGAAATTTCTTCATTTTAAACCCTAATTTGCAATTTTGGGTTTCTTGATGAACAAGTTTCATAATTTGACATGTCTTGATGAAAAATGAATCTTGACACTTGATTTTGACCAAAAAGTCAAAGTTTGACTTTTCAGTATACAGTCAAATTTTGATCAGTTGACTGGAAAATTCATATGTCAATCTTGTGCATTTGAGATCTTTTGAACTTGTTGAATGTGTCAAGACAATGCCATTGAGTCCTTGAGTCCATATGTGAGCTTGGTTTTCCATTGGTTAGGTCAAACAGTCAAAAATTGCCTTTGTGCAGTCAAAACCCTAAAAATGACCATTTTGCCCTTTTGATGATCTGATCAAATTTCTTATGGAATTGTGATCCAAACTTGACCAAATGGTTCATATGAGTTCATTATGTTGATGTGGGTCAAATTTCATGAAATTTGACTGTCAATTGGCCACAATTGACTTTTTCCCCAATACAGTTGATTTCTAGGTCAACTGTCCAATTGACTGGGCAAAGATTGGAATCAAGGCTTGAAACTTGGTATGGATAAACTTGTGAGTCCAACATGAAGCATGAAAGTCACTTTGGGAATTTTAGGTCAAAACATCTTTGTGCAAACTCAAACCCTAATCTGGGTCAACAATGCAAGGAGGGGTCTTGAGCAGAGCAAACCCTAACTTGATCTTGAGCTCCAAGAGTCTTGTGGTGAGAAAATGTTGATGAAAAGGGAGGGAAAATTTTGGGGTATAACAGTTGCCCCTGTTCAATCTTCTTGAACCTGAAGAGTTAGATTGGCAAGTTTGCCTTTCGCGTCTCGAAGGTAAAAGGAGATTGGACACTAGAGTGCCCGTAAATTTGCACTTGTCAAAACATGGATGCGGGAATGGGCTTAAAGATGCCATTTGGAGATGGGCTTAGAGATGCCATCTGGAGATGTGACAGAATCTTGTCAGGGGATGGGCTTAAAGATGTCATCTGGAATGCTTGTTGAACTGTATGTCGTTGATGAGTGAGCGAGTATCAGAAAGGTATCCATGTTTGGAATATCTCTGAACTAGGATTCTTGTATAAGCAATGGATTGACATCCGTGTTTGGAGAATCCATAAACTGTTTTCAAAAGTTGAATCTGAACAAGCGATAGATTAACATCCGTGTTTGGAGAATCCGTAAACTGTTTTCAGAAGTCTTGAAATTGAATAAGCAATAGAGCAGCATCCATGTTGGGAAGCGTCCGTAAACTGTTTTCAAAAGTTGAGTCTGAACAAGCGATAGATTAACATCCGTGTTTGGAGAATCCGTAAACTGTTTTCAGAAGTTGAAGAATCTGAACAAGCGATAGGTTAACATCCGTGTCTGGAGAACCCGTGAACTGTTTTCAGAAGTCTTGAAATTGAATAAGCAATAGAGCAGCATCCATGTTGGGAAGCGTCCGTAAACTGTTTTCAAAAGTTTAGTCTGAACAAGCAATAGATTAACATCCGTGTTTGGAGAATCCGTAAACTGTTTTTAGAAGTTGAAGAATCTGAACAAGCGATAGGTTAACATCCGTGTCTGGAGAACCTGTAAACTGTTTTCAGAAGTCTTGAAATTGAATAAGCAATAGAGAAGCATCCATGTTAGGAAGCGTCCGTAAACTGTTTTCAAAAGTTGAGTCTGAACAAGCGATAGATTAACATCCGTGTTTGGAGAATCCGTAAACTGTTTTCAGAAGTTGAAGAATCTGAACAAGCGATAGGTTAACATCCGTGTCTGGAGAACCTGTAAACTGTTTTCAGAAGTCGTGAAATTGAATAAGCAATAGAGCAGCATCCATGTTGGGAAGCGTCCGTAAACTGTTTTCAAAAGGTGAGTCTGAACAAGCGATAGATTAACATCCGTGTTTGGAGAATCCGTAAACTATTTTCAGAAGTTGAAGAATCTGAACAAGCGATAGGTTAACATCCGTGTCTGGAGAACCCGTGAACTGTTTTCAGAAGTCTTGAAATTGAATAAGCAATAGAGCAGCATCCATGTTGGGAAGCGTCCGTAAACTGTTTTCAAAAGTTGAGTATGAACAAGCGATAGATTAACATCCGTGTTTGGAGAATCTGTAAACTGTTTTCAGAAGTTGAAGAATCTGAACAAGCGATAGGTTAACATCCGTGTCTGGAGAACTCGTGAATTGTTTTCAGAAGTCTTGAAATTGAATAAGCAATAGAGCAGCATCCATGTTGGGAAGCGTTCGTAAACTGTTTTCAAAAGTTGAATCTGAACAAGCGATAGATTAACATCCGTGTTTGGAGAATCCGTAAACTGTTTTCAGAAGTTGAAGAATCTGAACAAGCGATAGGTTAACATCCGTGTCTGGAGAACCCGTGAACTGTTTTCAGAAGTCTTGAAATTGAATAAGCAATAGAGCAACATCCATGTTGGGAAGCGTCCGTAAACTGTTTTCAAAAGTTGAGTCTGAACAAGCGATAGATTAACATCCGTGTTTGGAGAATCCGTAAACTGTTTTCAGAAGTCGAAGCTTATTAGTCTTATCCTGAAAAGGGTAAAATATTATCTGAAACACAAAGTTATGTTGCATGAAATGTATGATGCAGTATATGCTACATCAATGTTTATGATATGAATGTAATGAATGCGCATGTAAGCTGATGAGCTGTCTTGCTGAGGATAGATGAATCCTGGATAGCCGGAGATAATAGAATCTTGACTGCTGCCAGGGAAAGTGAATCCTTGACTGCTGCAGGGGATAGCAAGAATTTTTGGTTGTTGAAGATGAGACATCCTTGTTGACTGCTGACTGCTCGGGGAACAAGATCTTCAATTGTTGAGGGATCTCAGGACCACTGCTGGGGATTGGAACTGGTGACTTGTAGGGAATGAGAATTCTGATGATCTCTACTGGGGAGTCCAGAACCTGGTAGGCTTAAGCTGGAGAAGTAAAATTGAGAATCTTCAAACTGACGGGAAGTATCTCTGTGGGGAGAAGGTTCACTAGTCTGGTTCCGCTGGTGATTTATAGTTGGAAGTTTTAGCTCCGCTGGGGATAAGATTTTCAGATTTCAGGGCTTCACTGGGGATACTAAAACTTAACTCTGAGGGGAATTAAGTTTTGGAAGGCTCTCTGGATGGGGAGATCAACTTTGAAAAAGCTTCTGTTCTGCTGAAGATCCTGAAGTTTAACTCTATTTGGGGAATTAAGCTCTGGATTTGAACCTTATTGAGGAATTTGGAGTTTAGAACCGTTGGGGAGTTCTTCTGAAAGGGCATCAAGATATCTATCTTTACCTTCAACCTATCAGCAATCATCTTTCTTGATTTGTAAGGAAATGATTATGTGCAAATGCATATGCCTATTTAACAAAACATTGGACGTTTCTCAAATAAAACATAAGTGTAAAAGAAGCAAAAGGAAGACAAAGCAAATTTCTGTATCTGGAAAAGTATTTGTATTAACTTTTTATGAGTATCTTTGTACAAAGGAGACAGACATTCTAGTAAGAGGATATTGCCGTAAAATTGAAAATTTTATACAAATGAAAGATGGCTATGTGCAATAATTCCATGGAATCCCATTCTGTTATAGCCTTCACAACTCTGAATATCTTGTCCATTCAATGCTTCGCCTGCCGATGACTGGATTGATCAGCAGCTTGGAGCTTGTTGATGAAGAGATTGTTCTTTAAAGTGATCCGACGAGACATAGTCATACGCTTTAATTCCCTAACTTTTGCCTGGACCGCCCTCTCGGGTTTTCAATCCACCGGGAAACCCCTTTTTGCCCAAGCCGCCCTTTCGGGTTTTCGACTTGCCGGGTGTACATATTTTTTTTGTTTTATCCCTAATTTTTGCCTGAACCGCCCTTTCGGGTTTTCGGTTCACCGGGAGGCCCATTTTTTCCCAAGTCGCCCTTTCGGGTTTTCAACTTGTCGGGTTATTTTATGCGTAGTATCTTTTGACTATGTCTGCGTTCGCAGGGTGCGGAAAATCGTCGCCGTCCATGGTGGTCAGAATCATTGCACCACCAGAAAAAATGCTCTTGATTACAAATGGTCCTTCGTAAGTAGGAGTCCATTTGCCCCTGGGATCACTTTTCAGCAAGATAATCCGCTTGATTACGAGATCTCCGACTTGATATACTTGCCGTCTGACTTTCTTGTTGAAAGCCTTGATCATCCGTTTTTGGTACGTCTGACCATGGCAAACAGTAGTGAGTCGCTTCTCGTCGATCAAATTGAGTTGATCAAGTCGGGTCTGAATCCAATCGTCTTCACTCAAACCAGAGTCCTTCATAATCCTTAAAGAAGGAATCTGAACTTCCATGGGTAGGACAGCTTCCATGCCATATACCAAAGAAAATGGGGTTGCCCCTGTCGAAGTACGTGTCGTGGTACGGTATCCATGCAGAGCAAACGGTAACATCTCATGCCAGTCCTTGTAGGTGACTGTCATTTTCTGAATGATCTTCTTGATGTTTTTGTTCGCAGCTTCAACAGCACCGTTCATCTTCGGCCGATAGGGAGATGAATTGTGATGATAAATCTTGAACTGTTCGCATAGAGCGGTGATCATAGTATTATTCAGATTTGTACTGTTGTCTGTGATGATCCTGTCGGGGACACCATACCGGCATATGAGGTTTTGCTTGATGAAGCGGGCAACCACATTTTTTGTAACGGAGGCAAAAGAAGCTGCTTCGACCCACTTGGTGAAATAGTCAATAGCGACCAGGATGAAGCGATGTCCATTTGACGTTGTGGGCTTAATCTCTCCAATCATGTCGATGCCCCACATTGCGAATGGCCAAGGAGTTGTCAGAACATTGAGAGGAACAGGAGGAATATGAATTTTGTCAGCGTAGACTTGACATTTGTGGCAAGTACGGGAATGTTGATGGCAATCAGCTTCCATAGTAGACTAGTAATAGCCTGCCCTTAGAATCTTCTTAGCCATCATATGCCCGCTCAAGTGGGTGCCAAATGTGCCACTGTGTATCTCAGTCATGATCAACTCTGCTTCAGCTTTTTCTACACATCGGAGTAAAACACAATCATGGCTACGTTTATAGAGGATGTCGTTGCTTAGGAAGAACTTGGCAGCAAATCTCCTTAGGAACTTCTTGTCATTTACGGACGCTCCTTCGGGATATCCTCTAGTCTGGAGATACCTTTTGATTTCGTGAAACCAAGGTTGTTCCACTACTTCTTCGGTATTAATCTCATGACAATGCGCAGGTTCATCCATTCACTCGATGGTGATTTGGGGAGCCTCGTTATCCCAGTTGAGTTTAAACATGGAGGACATTGTTGCCAAAGCATCTGCAAGCTGATTTTCTTCTCGCGGGAAGTGCTCGAAGGTGATCTGCTCGAAATGAGGCAGCAATGTCAAAACATGTTCTTTGTAATGGATAAGATTAGGATGTTTGGTATCCCACTCTCCTTTGATTTCACTGATAACCAAAGCCGAGTCCCCAAATACGACCAAAGATTTGATCCCCAGGTCTATAGCAGCCTTGAGACCAAAGATGCAAGCTTCATATTCGGCCATGTTGTTGGTACAGCTGAAGCAAAGTCGGGTCGTGAAAGGTATATGGCAACCTTCCGCGGAAATGAGTACCGCACCGATACCGTTTCCAAGTGCATTTGAAGCACCATCAAAGTACAGGGTCTATCGGGATCCGTTTTCAGGTCCGTCATATGGTCCGTTACCTTCAATGTTGTCCAAAGTCATGATGTCTTCGTCCGGGAAGTCGAATCTCATGGACTGATAATCTTCGATAGCTTGATGAGCTAGATGGTCAGCTAGTACACTCCCTTTTATAGCTTTTTGGGTGGTATACTGGATGTCATACTCAGTCAGGATCATCTGCCATCTAGCGATTCTTCCAGATAAAGCAGGCTTCTCGAAGATGTACTTGATAGGATCCATTTTGGAAATCAACAAAGTGGTATGAGTCAACATATACTGCCTTAGTCGGCGAGCAGCCCATACCAAAGCGCAGCAAGTTTTCTCGAGCAGTGAGTAGCAAGTCTCACAGTCGGTAAACTTTTTGCTAAGGTAATAAATGGCATGCTCTTTTCGACCAGACTCGTCATGCTGGCCCAATACGCACCCCATTGAGTTGTCCAAAACAGTCAGATACATGATCAGCGGCCTTCCTTCAACGGGTGGCATCAGAATAGGAGGTTCTAGCAAATACTCCTTGATCTTATCAAAAGCAGCTTGGCAATCGTCGTTCCACTCGACTACCTGATCTTTCTTCAATAGTTTGAAAATTGGCTCACAGGTAGACGTTAGATGAGAGATGAATCTGGCAATATAGTTCAAGCGTCCCAAGAATCCTCTAACCTCCTTTTCAGTACGGGGAGCAGGCATTTCTTGTATTTCTTTCAATTTCGCTGGATCGACCTCAATGCCCTTGTTGCTGACAATAAATCCTAGAAGTTTACCAGACCTAACTCCAAAAGTGAACTTACTTGGATTCAACCTGAGTTTGTACTCCTTCAACCTGGCAAACAGCTTCTGCAAATGTTCAAGGTGTTCTTCCTCTGTTTGTGATCGAGCTATCATGTCGTCTACGTAAACTTCGATCTCATGTTGTATCATATCATGAAACAAAGCTACCATGGCGCGTTGATAAGTTGCCCCTGCGTTCTTCAGTCCGAACGACATCACCTTGTAGCAGAAGGTACCCTATTGTGTAACAAAGGTTGTTTTCTCCATGTCCTCGGGGGCCATTTTGATTTGGTTGTAGCCCGAGAATCCATCCATGAAGGAAAACACCTTGTGTTGAGCTGTGTTGTCAATCAAAATGTCGATATGCGGTAGCGGGAAATCATCTTTAGGGCTAGCCCTGTTCAAATCCCGGTAGTCCACACACATTCTGACCTTGCCGTCTTTTTTAGGTACTGGCACAATGTTAGCAACCCATTGTGGGTAGGATGTAACAGCCAGAAAGCCAGCGTTGAATTGCTTCATTACTTCAGCTTTAATCTTCTCAGACATGTCGGGCCTCATTCGGCGGACTTTTTACTTGATCGATGGACAATCCTCTCTTGTAGGGAGACGGTGAACCACGATATCTGTGTCTAAACCCGGCATGTCTTCATAAGACCAAGCGAAGATTTCAACGTATTCATTCAACAGTTGTATTAAACGCTCCTTGACACTTGGTTCCAGATTGGCACCCACTTGTACTTCTTTCCTGTCTTCCTCTGTTCCTAAGTTGACTGTTTCCAACAACTCTTCATGAGGCAAGATAGCCCTCTCTTCTTGTTGTAGAAGTCTGGCTAGCTCTCCTGGTACTTCACAATCTTCGTCATCTTCATACTCAGCCTGATTGACCAAATCTTCAGAGTTATTGAAGGATACAACAGAATTGTCACCCATAGAATCCAGAGTGGATGGGTACCTGCATTTGTGAGTGTGGGTGTGTGTAAGGGATAGCCATCCTTAAACAAACAAAAATGCAAAAGGAAAGAAAATGAGCACAGCAGTTTATAAATGAAAAACGTCCAATGATTCATTAAACATGGCATATGAATATGAAGAGAATCAAAACCCTTACAAATAGACCTACGTGCCCCGGGCAAGGCATGAGGTGAAAAAAGTTTGCAGATTGTTTTAGTAATTATTACAGACCAACAGGAAATGTTTGAAAGATAAATTACTGATCGATGAAAGTAATGGGAACGAAGTCTTTCGCCTCCCAGTTGTGTAGTCCCCCTTCGATGGTTGGGAAGATCCAATCTTCAATGTTGGGTTCTTCTTATTCGTCTTCCAAAGCATTGATTCCATGAGGAGAAATCTTGATGGGTGCCTTTTCAATTTTTGAGCGACGCATAGCTTTTTGCCCCGCAGCAGTAAATCCCAACCCAAACTTGTCTGTCTTGTGAGGAAAGTCAGGCAACTAACCCCATGTTGAGCTCTTTCCCTCCTTTATTGCAGCTTGTGCATCTTTAAGAGATGCCATCCTGGCCACCTGCTCGGGTACCTCAGCTACTGCTTTTGCTACTGCAACCTCGGGAGCAATTTCCTCGAAGTGTTGGAACGGTGTTTCGATGAATTCGCCCTCCACTTCCACATACCTAAAGGAGTTCAGATGACTGATCATGTACTCCTCTTCACCGTTGTTGTACCCCAAAATTTGCCCTCCCATTTCCTCAACATTTTCTCACCACAAGACCCTTGGAGCTCAAGATCAAGCTAGGCTTTGCCCTGCTCAAGACTCCTCCTTGCACTGTTGACCCAAATTAGGGTTTGAGTTTGCACAAAGATGTTTTGACCCAAAAGGCCCAAAGTGACTTCCATGCTTCATATTAGACTCACAAGTTTATCCATACCAAGTTTCAAGCCTTGATTCCAATCTTTGCCCAGTCAATTGGACAGTTGACCTAGAAATCAGTTGTATTGGGGAAAAGTCAATTGTGGTCAATTGACAGTCAAACCTCATGATTTTTGACCCACATCATATATATGAACTCATATGGACCATTTGATCAAGTTTGTATCACAATTCCACAAGAAATTTGATCAGATCACCAAAAGGGCAAAATGGTCATTTTTAGGGTTTTGACTGCACAAAGGCAATTTTTTACTGTTTAACCTAGCCAATGGCAAACCAAGCTCACATATGGACTCAAGGACCCAACGGAATTGTCTTGACATGTTCAACAAATTCAAAAGATCCTAAATACACAAGATTGACAGATGAATTTTCCAGTCAACTGAGCAAAATTTGATTGTATACTGAAAAGTCAAACTTTGACTTTTTGGTCAAAATCAAGTGTCAAGATTCATTTTTCATCAAGACATGTCAAATTATGAAACTTGTTCATCAAGAAACAAAAAAATGCAAATTAGGGTTTAGAATGAGAAAATTTCATAACTTAGAATTTTTCTAAGTTATGAAACTTCCTTATTTTTTCCCAACTTTGTCCCATTTTTTCATCAAGATACATTTGGATTCAAACAAAACTCAAAACATGAAAGTTGTGGTCCATTGCAAAATATACAACTTTTATTCACAAAGTTTCCTCAAAAGAAGCTTGTAGCTCAAGTTATGATTTTTGGAACAAGGGTGCAAAACATTCTTAACTTAGAAATTTTTTGACCTATTTTAGGCAAGATTTTTGCCTAACTTCATGGCCACTTTTCACATGCTTCCACTTGGAATCTCAACTTTCATTACAAAGATGGATTGAAGTACACATTCCAAGCTTTCCAAAATGTCAAAGAACTTCTCAAACACCCTTGTGGGTAGGGAGAATCGAATTTGTCAATATGGGCAAAAGTCACTTTGTTCATGAGCCATTTCCATGTTCATAACTTTGCATTTTTGAACTCAGCATGTGCAAGCTACATTACAGGCCTTTTATCTCATCCACACTAAATAATTTAATGCAAATCCTTTGTGTTCAAGCCTTATCTTATGTGTTTAACCATTACATGCCAATTTAATCCATAATTAGAAAAAGTAACTTAGCCATTTTTGAAAAGGTGAACTTTATGTCAAGTTTACAATCTATGAGGTACAATGCAGATCTTTGAGGCACAAGTTCATGAGCAAAGTCCACTGATCAAGAGTGATTTGTGCAGCATACTTGAGGGGTCTGTGGTAGCCTAGAAACCAAGTTGACAAACTTTGCTTAAGATAGAAGAAACATTGCATAACTGATCACATCTCTCATTGCTGCAACAACAAGCCTAAGCAAACATTGTGAACACATTCCATACTCCTCAAGTAACCTAAAATACGACCAAGCCATCCCCAAGACTCCCTCATTCATCAAAACACAGTTTTGTGGCAAAACAGGGTATCTTCTGCATTTTGACTTCCACAGTTCATTTCCCTCGTGCGTTTTCATCCAAACCACCTCAAAAACATTCAATAACATCCATACAAGCTATCCCCAACCTTAGATACAGACTGTAACAGCCATAGCATAGTTTTCCATTTTCATTTTTCTCTCTTGCAGGTTGACATGCATGGAGTGATTCAGCAAGATTCAAAGCACACCAAGCATTGGAGAAGCATCCCTGAACTTCAAGCAAGTTGTACAAGTCCTCACATTGCCTTGAAAGTGCCTCCACTGTCATACACGTATCAAGCTGAAACAGGTAAAACTTTGAACTTCTATCTCTCAATCTAGGAACAGTTAGCCTTAGGTTTATGTATGAAAAATGCTCTACTCATGGCCCTGAAACTACACATATAATTACTTTGCATTTATGTTGTGTGTACTGAGAGAATTTGGAACCTGAACATTAGAAAAAAACTAGGTCAGGAATTGGGGGAGAAGAAATTCTCTCTCATTTCTGAGAGTTAGATCAAGTTCTTGGTATGTATGGATTCGTGGTTTGATGCTTGACATTTTTTTATGTTATGAGTTTGTGCTAAAAATCAAAGAATCAGGAGTTGTTGTTAAAGCAAGGAAGCACGCGAATTTTCAAACAAAACTGTCTGGAGGTTGAAGACAACCTCTTTGGGCTGGGCCTGTGTTGTTCTTTCTATTTGCACCACTTTTCCACACTTACACCCCCCTGGCCCATTTCATGATATATTTGTCATTTTTTATTTTTTCCTTTTGATTTTGATTCTATATTTTTATTTAAGCATGAAAAAAACATTAAAAATATTTTTCTCACATTTTTTGCATTTTATTTGGTATTTATTTTGTTTCATTTAGTTTATATGTAAATAAATATATAAATACTTTTATTTAAAATACTAGAAATAATACTAATACATTTTTATCTTCTGATTTTATTTTGTTTTATCTTTTGAAAACATTTTATAAAAAAATATACTTTTTTTGTAAAATAATAAATATTTTTATTTTTGTACATATTTAATATATTTAGTAAATAATATAAATACTTATATATTTATTAGAATATTTAGGATAAAAACACAAAAAATAATACATTTTTATTTTTTATTAATATTTAACTTAAAAAATCACTTTTTTACAATATACTTCCTTTTTATTTATTTTTTGTACATAATTAATAAATATTGCATATAATAAATAATAATTACTTCTTACTTAGAAAATTAGGGTTTTGCCCTAAAATGTAAAAATACCCAAAAATTAATCCTTTTTATTTTTGTTTATTTGACACATAAAAAATACTTTTACATTCATATAAAAATCATTTTTTGCATCTTGCATATTTATTGTATTTTATTTAATTATTGTGCAATTAAATAATTTGGAATATTCAATTTGGATGTAATAGTTTAGATTTAATTTTTCTTGCTAAATATCCCCATTTGAACATTTTTACCCCCCATCCCATAATTTGTGTTGTAATAATTTAGGATTTTATTTTTCGCATTTAAAAGCTTTCTAAATATGTCATGATAGACTTAGGGTTTTGTATGCAAAAAATCAACCAAACAAATAGCTTGACCTAATTCAAAGACAAAAAGCATGAAAATGAACAACACCAATCACACTTGCACCCCTAGGGTTACTCCACTTGTTGCCTTCAATAATGGGCCATGTTGCATGCTAAGTGTTTTTGGCAAAAACAAAACAATATCAAATGATCATAGTCCCTCGATGACGCTTTCGAAAGTTGCCTAAAAATGATCAAGTCCCTTAAAGGAAAAAGTTGCCAAAGACACTTGGCACCATTGCAATCATGGTCTAAAGGATGACCCGCGCCCGTCCCGTTCACATCCTAACACAAGATTGTCCACCAAATACAATGGTGGAACAAAATTGTTAAAAGGGTTAAAACATAGCAAAGATCTTTGAGAAATTTAGGGTAGATAGCTTTTGGTTACTTGCCAACTTGCAAAAGAAAAACACTTGCCTATTTTTCAAAACCACACATCACAACACACTTTCAAAACAACTTTCAAAACATTGAAAACTTTTCAAAAGACTTACACCTTTGTATACATCCCAACATGGATCATTACAAAGGTTGCCACCACATTGGTCTCTTTTCAAAACATTTTCAAACCCACACACAAAGCACCATTTCAAACAATTGAAAGCACCATTTCAAACAATTGAAAATCAAGGCAAGTGATCTAAGCAAGTAACTAAGAGCCCGTGGATAACCATGGATAGAAAGGGTTCTAATACCTTTCCTTTCTATAATCTACTCCCCGAACCCAAGAAAACATCTCAAAGGTTTTTTGCTGTGCTTTTTAACCTTTCCTTAGGATAAAATAAAAAGTCGGTGGCGACTCTTGCTCAACCGAAACATTTGCAAAAACAAACGCAAAACCTCAAGTCAGTTCTCCCACCGTATCACAGAACTGGCGACTCTGTTGGGGAGAATTTTAAAGTGGAGTAACCTTAGGGCTTAGATCACCCTCTTGCATGACTAATTGTTTGCTTTGAGTGCTTTATATCTTGGTTCTCTTGTTTGGGCTTGAAATCCTACACCCGGATTTGGGGAAACATTCATAGATAACAATACGTTGTGGAAACTGTGCGGGGTATACCGACACGGTTGAAGCAATAGCTATATTAGTGCAACATATTTGTGAGTACCGGTAACCCTTGAGTTCAATCAAGGAGAGTACGGGGCCGCTGAGTGATGTCACCAAGCACTAATGACCTAGAACCTTACTTGACCATCTTGGACTTTCATTAGGGGTAGTGAGATGACCGGCTTTGGTGCAGTCCGAAGTTTGTAGATACTCGATACTACACTCATTGAGGGTTGTTTTCTTGGAATATTTTGGTCGCTAGTTAAGTGGCTAAACCAAAACAATGAACATGGAAAACAATCCAATGATATTGAGCTCCTTAGAACCCGGTTACTATTTATAGGACATGTTTTTAAGCCAACTACACTCAAGAGGGTACTTACCTATGAAACCTCATGCAAGCCTGAAACTAGGGTTTTGTGTGATTTGCTTGTACATATGTTTGTGCATACATCATGAACATCATAAAGCATCATATGCATACACTAACCATTTCAAGGGTTTAGATCTTCGTCTTTGTTCTTGTTTTGTAGGTCATGGAAATTCCTCGCAGGAAAACTATCCAAGTCAACCTTGTGAGAATCCCTCCTCAACTCAAGGAGCTCACATCCGGAATTCCGGAAAGCTCTCCCTTCAGTGAAAGACATGGTAGACTGCTCAGCCTAGTCAACACCAACATTGAAGAGGACATGGTAAAGGTGTTGTTCCAGTTCTTTGACCCCCTTCACCATTGTTTCACTTTCCCCGACTACCAATTGGTGCCCACTTTGGAGGAATTTTCTCAGCTCTTGAGAATTCCTATTCTTAATCAACTACCCTACAACGGTACGGAAAAAGAACCAAAGCCTGAAGATGTTGCTCAAGCACTACACTTGCAACCATCTGACATCAAGGGGCATTGGGAAACTAGAAGCGGTGTCAAAGGCTTCTTGGCAAAATTCTTGTTTGAGAAGGCACAAGAGTGTTGGAATTCATTAGACCTACAAGCCTTTGAAGAAATTGTGACACTCCTCATTTATGGGTTGGTCTTGTTCCCAAATCCTGACCAGCTTGTAGATGTCAACACCGTCAAAATCTTCTTATCCAGAAATCCAATACCAACATTGCTTGGGGACATTCTTCACTCATTTTACACACGAACAATGAGAAAGAGGGGTGTTCTCATGTGTTGTACTCCTCTCCTTGCAAGGTGGTTTATTTCGCACCTTCCACAATCTGTTTTGAAGAATGACCAAGGCTTAAGGTGGTCACAACGGTTGATGACCCTCACTCACTCTGATGTACATTGGTGTTCTCGGTCCAGAGAAAATTTCATCATCGTCGATCGTTGTGGAGAGTTCCCTAATGTTCCATTACTTGGCATTAGAGGAGGAATTACCTACAACCCTTGTCTAGCTTTGAGGCAATTTAGATATGCACGGAGGGATGGCCCTCACGACATGTTGATTCCTGACCTAGTTTTTGACTTCGACAACGATGTGCAAGGACTTCGCCAAAGATTCATCAGAGCTTGGAGGATGCCTAACAAGGTAGACAGCAAGACACTGGGGCACAAGAACTCCATCCCTCTTGAGCCTTATCTCAAGTGGGTACGAACCCGATCCCAGAATCTAATGATGCCTTACCCTCATGTTCTCCCTGTGATTAAAGAGCCCGTTAAGGAAGGAGAGGTTGCCTACACCATCCTATATCCTGACATGCCTACATCGTGGGAGGAGATGCAGAAGAGTTGGATCCAACTCAAGGAGGAACGGAACACTTTTGAAGCCAGCTTCTACGCCAGTGAGAAGAAGGTTTTGGAGCTTACCCGCCGACTCCATGAGGAAGAGACCCTCAACACCTACATCGCACCAAAGAGGATGTGCAACGTCTTTTTACCTTGAGAAGTTTTTTGTAATATTTGGCCCATAAGGCATTTATGTACTGACAAATTTCTTCTTATTAATATGACGTGTGTTCTTTTTGTTTGCAACAATTTTGAATTTTCTAAATCCTTGAATGCATTGCATACATAAGCATATCATTCATCATGCGCATAAGCAGGTCTTCACACCAGGTTTCCTTATCTTTCTGCTGTTTATTTCAGTAAGATGGATCTCGAACAGACGGTCAAGGACTTGCAGTCTCAGAACTCACAGTTTCAACATCTCCTGATGACCTTGGCTAAGGGTCAGGAGGATCTGAAAGCCCTGCTTGGAAACAAAGAGCAAGTGAAAAAGAAGAAGAAAAGAATCGGGGTGGCTACCTTGGGAAGAAGGTTTGAGGGTGAAGCCAGAAGAGTTCTTGAATTTCCCCTACATATGAAGAGGGAACCAGTAAAGGGAATGCAGCTGCGGTACCTTCCGAATCTGAAGCTGAAGAAGGAGAGGCTGAAGAAGATGAAGACTACTCTGAGCAACAATACCCGCCCGGTGATGATAAGTACAAAGGCTTAGAAGACAGGTTGGCAGCTATGGAGCTGCAGAGAGTTCCCGGCTTAGATTTCGAAGATTTGAGATTAGTTGCTGGAATTGTGATCCCCCTGAAGTTCAAAGTGTCAATTTTTGCAAGATATGACGGGCTATCCTGCCCAAAGATGCATCTCATATCATATGTAAGGAAGATCCAACCTTACACTGCAGACAAGAACCTTTGGATCCATTTCTTTCAGGATAGCCTTTCAAGGGCTCAACTCGAGTGGTTCTATCAGCTGGATGGAGCCAGTATCCGAAACTGGGAGGACTTGGCTACTGCATTTTATAAACAATATCAGTACAATTCTGACCTCGCTCCCACGCGTACCCAACTTCAGGGTATGTCACTGGGGACGGGCGAAGGATTCAAGGAGTATGCGCAAAAGTGGAGGGACCTGGATGCTAGGGTGCAGCCACCGCTGACTGACCGTGAACTTGTTGACATGTTCCTGGGGAACCTTTCCGGTCCATTCTTCAACCATCTAATTGGTAATTCTTCTGCTGGGTTTACATATTTGATCTTGACTGGTGAGAGAATAGAAGCTGGTATCAAGTCAGGGAAGATACAGAAAGGTGCCTCCGCGAGTACTGAGAAGAAGCCCTTCAAGAAGGAAGCCAGTGCCGTTTATGGTCCCAGAAGACAAGTTAAGCCGGAACACCGCCAAGCTGTCAATGCATTGGTAATCTCAAAGCCTGCTGCTACTCCTCAGTAGTATAATCAACAAAGGGGTGAGAGGCCCAAAAGGCAGTACACTCGGCTCAGCATGACCCTGTCTCAGATTTTGCCGCAACTACTGTCAACCAATCTGGTAACTGTCAAAGAAGCTCCGAAGGTAGTGAACACAGCTTCTCCAAAGTACAACCCCAACGCCCGTTGCGCTTATCACTCTGATAGCCCGGGGCATACCACGGACGATTGCTGGGCTCTGAGGAATAAGGTTCAAGACCTTATTGATGCCAAAGAAATAGAGTTTGAGGCGCCCGAAAGACCCAATGTTGTGACTGCTCCCATGCCCCAGCATGGAGTGAATGCTGTGGAAGAAGACCGGTATATAGCCTCCGTGGAAGAGATTGTTACTCCATTGTTGACTGTTAAAAGGAATCTGTTGCTAGCCGGTTTATTTCCGGGATGTGGTAAAGATTGCCTTCTATGTGCTGTTTCGCCTGTTGATTGTCCTTTGCTGAAATCAGGTATCCAAAGCCTGATGGATAGCAAAGAAATCTTGTTCGAGAAGATTGTCGTTCCTGCTACCCCTACTGAAGAAGTTTCTATTGTCACTATTTTCAACGAACCTCCTAAGGCTCTCTCAAAGAAGCCTGTCAAAATCATGTCCACTCAGAAGATTGCTCCTATCATCATCACTGTTCCGGGGCCCCTCCCCTATATATCCGACAAAGCTGTCCCATGGCACTATGGGGCAGATGTTTATGTGCTTGGAGTAAAGCAAGAGTTTGATACTAGTACCGGCGTCAGTAACATCACCGGGCCTGCCAAAATTACTCGCAGTGGTAGGATGTTCTCGCCAGATATTGCACCACCAGCTATTCAGAAACCTCTTATCATCACACCTGCAAGTGTGCCTGTTCCCCTTCCTAATCAAGTTCCTATTTCTACCCCTGCTGCCGAGTCATCTAACGCTCGGGGCAAAGGGATTGCTACTGATTTGCCTGCCCTGACGGAGGCACCGAAGACAACCACTGTTGAAGCCTCCCAGCAAGAAATGGAGGAGATCCTCAAGATTATCAAGAAAAGTGATTTCAACGTAGTTGAGCAGCTGGGGCACACCCCATCAAAGATTTCTATGTTATCACTGTTGTTGTGTTCAGAGGCCCACGCCAAGGCCCTGATTTCCTTCGTGAAGACAGCCCATGTGCCACAAGAAACATATGCTGATCAATTTACCGATTGTGTGGCCAACTTGACTGCCGATAATGATTTGGGCTTCTCTGACGCCGATCTGACTGCCAAAGGAAAGAACCATAACGACGCCCTGCATGTCTCCATTGAATGCAGGGGCACTACTCTTGCCCATGTGTTGGTAGACAGCGGTTCTTCATTGAACGTATTGCCCAAGAAGGCCCTAGACAGGTTATACTGTGAGGGTTTGGAGCTCAAGCCTAGTAACATTGTTGTCCGAGCCTTTGACGGTTCGAAAAGGATGGTACATGGTGAAGTTGACATTCCAATCAGGGTTGGTTCTCAAGTTTTTTATTCTACTTTCTATGTGATGGATATCAGACCATCCTATTCTTGTTTGATGGGTCGTCCATGGATCCACAAGGCCGGAGCTGTGACCTCCATACTACATCAGAAGCTTAAGAACTCGGTCAGAGGGAAAACTGTTACAGTTCAGGGGGAGGAAGAGTATATGGTCAGCCACCTCAACTCGTTCCGGTACATAGAGATGGATGGGGAATTCATTGAGACTCCATTCCAGCACTTTGAAGAGGTGCCTCAGACACTGGAATCAGCTGAAACTGTGATTGAAGACACTCCTTTGAAGATGGCTTCCTTAAAGGATGCCTGGGCTGTGATTGAGAAGGGTGAGTGCGCAAACTGGGGCCGACTTCCTGATTTCACTCCAAAGACTGACAAGTTTGGTTTGGGTTTCACTGCAAAAGCTCAGAGGGTTGTTCGTAAGGCAAGGATTGGAAAACCTCATGTGTTCATCACCAACCCGGGAGTAAATGCTATTGAAGACGACGTGGAGGAATCTGAATTCGACAGCTGGATCTACCCAACAACCGACGGTGGACCAAGCAACTGGACTGCCAAAGACTTCACACCTATTACTTTTTCACTCAGTAATGAACTCTTTTGTTTTGAATTTGTAACAGACAATATTTTGAAACTTTTATGGCTCGGTGTCTTACCCGGGGCACTGTGGCTTCATTTGTGAGGGCTTTTGTGTGTCATTTTCATATATCATCAATAAAAACATTGGACGTTTGTTGCATTTCAAAATTTTGCGCTCCTTTTCTTTCCTTATTATATATTGCAAAACAGCTATATTTACACACACTCACCTATACAGGTTCCAATCCACTCTGGATCTCACTGGTAACGACTCTGCTACTGCCAATTATGACTTCGAAAATCCGATCAACTTAGCTGAAGACGAAGGTGAAGATGATTGCGAAGTGCCTGGTGAACTTGCAAGACTGCTACTCCAGGAAGAGAGGGCCATTTAGCCACGTGAAGAGCCAGTGGAAACGGTAAATTTGAGTACTGAGACAGACAGAAAGGAAGTCAAGATTGGTGCCAATCTAGAGCTCAGTATGAAACAACGGTTGATTCAGATGCTACACGACTATGTGGAAATCTTTGCCTGGTCTTACGAAGACATGCCCGGGTTGGATACCGACATTGTGGTTCATCACCTGCCTACCAAGGAAGACTGCCCTCCGGTAAAACAGAAGGTCCACCCTATGCGTCCAGAGATGTCCGAGAAAATCAAAGTTGAGGTTATGAAACAATTTGATGCCGGTTTTCTAGCTGTGACTTCTTACCCTCAGTGGGTTGCCAACGTGGTTCCAGTGCCGAAAAAAGATGGTAAGGTCCGAATGTGTGTTGATTACAGGGATTTGAACAGGGCTAGCCCTAAGATGATTTTCCTCTGCCTCATATCGACGTTCTGGTTGACAACACTGCTCAGCATAAAGTATTCTCCTTCATGGACGGCTTCTCCAGTTATAATCAGATTAAGATGGCTCCTGAAGACATGGAGAAGACCACATTTGTCACTCAGTGGGGCACTTTTTGCTACAAGGTCATGCCTTTTGGGTTGAAAAATGCAGGGGCAACCTACCAACGTGCCATGGCTGCTTTATTTCATGATATGATCCATCACGAGATAGAAGTATATGTCGATGATATGATTGCAAGGTCCCAAACTGAGGAGGAACACCTTGACCATCTGCGGAAGCTGTTTGACTGTCTGAAGTTGTACAAGCTGAGGTTGAACCCAAACAAGTGCACCTTTGGGGTGAGATCTGGAAAATTGCTAGGCTTTATCGTAAGCGACAAAGGTATTCAAGTGGACCCCGCCAAAGTGAAAGCCATACAAGAGATGCCAACTCCCAAGACAGAGAAAGAAATTAGAGGCTTTCTAGGACGATTGAACTACATTGCCCGATTCATCTCACATCTAACTGCTACCTGTGAACCAATCTTCAAGCTGCTGAAGAAAGATCAAGTAGTACGTTGGAACGATGAATGTCAGGCTGCTTTCGAAAAGATCAAGGAGTATCTCCAAGAACCACCCATTCTTATGCCACCGGTTGAAGGGAGACCTCTAATCTTATACTTGACAGTACTTGACAACTCAATGGGGTGTGTGCTGGGACAGCATGACGAGTCTGGCCAAAAAGAGCACGCTATTTATTACCTTAGAAAAAAGTTTACCGACTATGAGACCCGGTACTCACTGCTCGAGAAAACTTGCTGCGCTTTGGTATGGGCTGCTCGCCGGTTGAGACAGTATATGTTGACTCACACTACTCTGTTGATTTCAAAAATGGATCCAATCAAGTACATATTCGAAAAGCCCGCCTTGTCCGGAAGAATAGCAAGATGGAAAATGATCTTGACGGAATATGACATCCAATACACGACTCAAAAAGCAATCAAGGGAAGTGTATTGGCAGACCATTTGGCACACCAGGAAGTGGACGACTATCAGTCGATGAACTTTGAATTTCCAGACGAGGATATCATGGTAGTAACTGATTGTGAAGTACCTGGACCGGATGAAGGACCTGAGGAAGGATCTCGATGGTCTATGCACTTTGACGGAGCCTCAAATGCTTTGGGTAATGGTATCGGCGCTGTGATCATATCCCCTAAAGGCACTCATACTACACTTACTGCCCAGTTATGTTTCAACTGCACCAACAACATGGCGGAGTATGAGGCATGTATCATGGGTCTTCAAGCTGTAATTGACTTAAGGATCAAGTTTCTGAGTGTCTTCAGAGATTCCGCTCTCGTGATCAATCAGGTCAAAGGCGAGTGGGATACGAAACACCCAAATCTTATTCCTTACAAGGAGTATGTGCTGACATTGCTTCCCCACTTCGAAGAGATAACTTTTGAACACTTCCCAAGAGAGGAGAATCAGTTGGCGGATGCGTTGGCTACAATGTCTTCTATGTTCAAAGTCAAATGGGACAACGAGGCGCCCCAGATCATTATTTGGAAGTTGGATGAACCTGCACATTGCTACGATCTCGAGGCCGAAGAGGTAACAGGAAAACCCTGGTATCATGAAGTGAAGAGGTACTTGGAAGTTCAAGAATACCCCGAAGGCGCATCTGTTAATGACAAAAAGTTCCTGAGAAGGTTCGCGGCAAAGTTCTTCCTCAGCAATGGCATTCTCTACAAGAGAAACCATGATTCGACCTTACTGCGTTGTGTGGATAAGACTAAAGCAGAAAGGATCATGGCAGAGCTACATGAAGGTACCTTCAGAACATATTCCAGTGGACATACCATGGCAAAGAAAATCCTTCGGGCAGGATATTTTTGGTCCACAATGGAAGCCGACTGTTATCAGCATTCTCGAACTTGTCATAAATGCCAGATCTATGCTGATAAGGTGCACATTCCTCCGGTTCCTCTGAACGTCTTGACAGCGCCTTGGCCTTTTGAAATGTGGGGCATTGATATGATCGGCGAAATCAGACCTACGGCATCCAACGGCCATCGATTTATCTTGGTAGCGATTGATTACTTCACAAAATGGGTTGAACCAGCTTCCTACGCTACGGTAACCAAGAGCGTCGTGGCTCGGTTCATTCGGCACAACCTGATCTGTCGATACGGTGTACATGAGAGGATCATTACGGACAATGGTACTAATCTTAACAACAAGATGATCACTGAACTCTGCGAGCAATTCAAGATACAGCACCACAACTCTTCACCTTACCGGCCGAAGATGAATGGGTCTGTCGAAGCGGCGAATAAGAACATCAAAAAGATTGTGCAGAAGATGACAGTGACCTACAAGGATTGGCACGAGATGTTACCGTTTGCTCTTCATGGGTACCGTACCTCAGCACGGACGTCAACAGGGGCAACTCCCTTTTCCTTGGTCTATGGCATGGAGGCAGTCTTGCCTATTGAAGTTCAGATACCCTCTCTCCGGATAATGAAGGATGCAGGCTTGAGTGAAGATGACTGGATCCATAGTCGGCTTGATCAATTAAACCTAATTGACGAAAAGAGACTCACTGCTATTTGTCATGGTCAGACGTACCAAAAACGGATGATCAGGGCATTTAACAAGAAGGTCAGACGACAAGAGTATCAAGTCGGAGACCTGGTAATCAAGCGCATCATTCTTCCTCAAAGTGATCCTAGGGGAAAATGGACCCCCACGTACGAAGGGCCATTTGTGGTTAAACATATCTTCTCAGGAGGAGCTATGATTCTAACCACCATGGATGGTGACGACCTTCCTCACCCCGCCAATGCAGGCATAGTAAAAAGATACTACGCATGAACTAAAGACCCGCTAGGTTGACACACCTAGGCAAAAATAAGGGCTTCCCGGTGAACCAAAAGGGTTCGGGCAAAAATAAGGGATGAAAATGAAAAAAACCTGTACACCCGGCAAGTCGAAAACTTGAAAAGGCGGCTTGGGCAAAAATGGGTATCCCGGTGGACTGAAAACCCGAAAGGGGGGTCCAGGCAAAAGTTAGGGATAAAGCGTAATACTATGTCTCGTTGGATCACCTTGAATCTAGAATTCGGCATCAACTATCAGACTTCGGCATCAATCAATCAGCTTCATCTTCAACTAAGCAGCAGAGTGATGAGACGCTTGAAGACATAAAGGCGATAGCAGAGTGGGAACCCAGTGGGATTATTTTTCACATAGCTATTTTGTTTCTTTTCACAAAATTGTATAAACTCTATTTTGCTCGGCGGCGTTCTCTTACTAGGACGTCAGCCTCTTGTACATAAAACTCCTATCCACAGGCAAATTTCAAAATCAATACAAGTTCAATTTTTTAGACAAATTATCCATTGTTTTTCCTTTTTCTGTTTTGTTTTGCGAAGAACGTCCAATGTTCATTTTTGATATATGAATTTGACATTAATTGCTAATCATGAATAGTTGCATGCGAAACAAAAGACTGATTACAGGTGACATCAGAAACAGGGGCAATTTAGAATTGTCTAAGCGATCTAGTTGCTCTGTCCACCAAGGTACCAAGGTAGGTTCGGCTGAAGGACGTAACCAAGTTGCCTCAACTCCCCACAGAGTAAGACCAGATATCAGCAATACTCTCCCCAGGCAGAGTTGGTCTTCCATCAGCCCTGAAAAGGCACATTGTTCCCCTAGCAAGTCAGTGATACTCTCCCCAAGCAGAGTTAGTCTACTGTCAGCCTAAAGGAAGTTGGGCATCCCCAGAAGATCTCAACATGCCCCAGCGGAGTATAGACATTCCTCAGCAAGCATCCCCGACAGTCTTAGTATAAGATTGTTCCCCGACGGAATACAAGACACCCCGGTGGAGCCACTTCCCCAGTACGGTCTAAAAGCTTCCCCAGTGGAATCCAGGTCCCCAGTAGATTCGGGAAGCTTATCCCCAGTAGATTCTGGAAGCTTATCCCCTGCAGAGTACGAACGTCTCTCCCCGACTTTGTTCAAAGGTTATTTCCCCACCAGGGTATAACTGGGTTATCCTCGGCTAATTACCACGGAAAGATCGTCCTCGGCAAAGTTCTTCCTATTCCCTAGCGGAGTTCATCAAGTTCCCCAACATAACTTATCAGTGGAATCCCCAGCGGAGCTCTCATCAAAACCTCAGCGAAGTATCTCTTCCCATAGGGTAATACCCTGCAGAGTAATCTCTTCACCTATTTTATTCCCCTCAGAGTTATTCCCTGCAGAGTAATCTCTCCAACAAGTTTATTCCCCAACGGAGTCATCTTCTCCTACCGGTTTATTCTTGCAACCATCATCCCCAGCGGAAACGAAGAACTCTACTCTTCAAACATCAGCCCAGGATTCAACAAGCTCCCGGCATTCGTCAAGGATTCATTTTCCTAGACGAAAACACATTCATAAACATTTCACATTTCATACATCCTGCTTACATACATGATAAAGTGCATACAACACTATCTCATTTTAAAACATCATGACATCATGCATCTCATACATCATGACATTGCATACAACTGACGTTTTGCCTTTTCAGGAAAAAGGTCAATCCAAAGATGATTACTATCAACTATCGCAATTCCATATTCGATTCCTGTATCTAGCCAGGGCACATCTGTGAGTGATTGATTGCAGATTCGATACCTGTATCTAGCCAGGGCATATCTGCATGAAGAGTTTGAAGATCAACCCCTGTAACAGGCCAGGAAATTATCTTTCATTCTCAGGTCAGAGGTTTACACCTGTATCCAGCCAGGAAAGCTATCTCTACCAACCTTTTGCCAATTCCAAATTCGATACCTGTATCCAGCCAGGGCATATCTGCATAAACAGTTTAGAGATTCGATACCTGTATCCAGCCAGGGCACGTCTGTAAGTAACCTCTTTGAAGTTCCAGATTTGACTCTTGTATCTAGCCAGGGCATATCTGTGAGCGTTTGATTGTAGATTCGATACTTGTACCTAGCCAGGGCATATCTGCATGAAGAGTTTGAAGATCAACACCTGTAACAGGCCAGGAAACATCTTCCTTTCTCAAAGTACGCAAGTTCTCGCTAAGGAATCTCTTACGCGATCAACACTTCCAAATGGCATCTATAAGTCCATTCCCGACAAAGTTCTGTCACGTCTCCAGATGGCATCTATAAGCCCATCCTCCTATCCACCATCTCTCCAAATGGCATCTGTAAGCCCATTCCCGACATCACATTGCTGATACTCCACTGTGTGAGTGCAAATTTCTGGGCACTCTAGTGTCCAATCTCCTTTTACCCTCGAGTCGCGAAAGGCAAACTTGCCAATCTAACTCTTCAGGTTCAAGAAGATTTAACAGGGGAAACTGTTGTACCCCAAAATTTTCCCTCCCATTTCCTCAGCATTTTCTCACCACAAGACCCTTGGAGCTCAAGATCAAGCTAGGGTTTGCCCTGCTCAAGACTCCTCCTTGCACTGTTGACCCAAATTAGGGTTTGAGTTTGCACAAAGATGTTTTGACCCAAAAGGCCCAAAGTGACTTCCATGCTTCATATTAGACTCACAAGTTTATCCATACCAAGTTTCAAGCCTTGATTCCAATCTTTGCCCAGTCAATTGGACAGTTGACCTAGAAATCAGCTGTATTGGGGAAAAAGTCAACTGTGGTCAATTGACAGTCAAACCTCATGATTTTTGACCCACATCAACATTATGAACTCATATGGACCATTTGATCAAGTTTGTATCACAATTCCACAAGAAATTTGATCAGATCACCAAAAGGGCAAAATGGTCATTTTTAGGGTTTTGACTGCACAAAGGCAATTTTTGACTGTTTAACCTAGCCAATGGCAAACCAAGCTCACATATGGACTCAAGGACCCAACGGCATTGTCTTGACATGTTCAACAAGTTCAAAAGATCCTAAATGCACAAGATTGACAGATGAATTTTCCAGTCAACTGAGCAAAATTTGACTGTATACTGAAAAGTCAAACTTTGACTTTTTGGTCAAAATCAAGTGTCAAGATTCATTTTTCATCAAGACATGTCAAATTATGAAACTTGTTCATCAAGAAACAAAAAAATGTAAATTAGGGTTTAGAATGAGAAAATTTCATAACTTAGAATTTTTCTAAGTTATGAAACTTCCTTATTTTTTCCCAACTTTGTCCCATTTTTTCATCAAGATACATTTGGATTCAAACAAAACTCAAAACATGAAAGTTGTGGTCTATTGCAAAATCTACAACTTTGATTCACAAAGTTTCCTCAAAAGAAGCTTGTAGCTCAAGTTATAATTTTTGGAACAAGGGTGCAAAACATTCTTAACTTAGAAATTTGTTGACCTATTTTAGGCAGGATTTTTGCCTAACTTCATGGCCACTTTTCACATGCTTCCACTTGGAATCTCAACTTGCATTACAAATATGGATTGAATTACACATTCCAAGCTTTCCAAAATGTCCAAGAACTTCTCAAACACCCTTATGGGTAGGGAGAATCGAATTTGTCAATATGGGCAAAAGTCACTTTGTTCATGAGCCATTTCCATGTTCATAACTTTGCATTTTTGAACTCAGCATGTGCAAGCTACATTACAGGCCTTTTATCTCATCCACACTCAATAATTTAAAGCAAATCCTTTGTGTTCAAGCCTTATCTTATGTGTTTAACCATTACATGCCAATTTAATCCATAATTAGAAAAAGTAACTTAGCCATTTTTGAAAAGGTGAACTTTATGTCAAGTTTACAATCTATGAGGTACAATGTAGATCTTTGAGGCACAAGTTCATGAGCAAAGTCCACTGATCAAGAGTGATTTGTGCAGCATACTTGAGGGGCCTGTGGTAGCCTAGAAACCAAGTTGACAAACTTTGCTTAAGATAGAAGAAACATTGCATAACTAATCACATCTCTCATTGCTGCAACAACAAGCCTAAGCAAACATTGTGAACATATTCCATACTCCTCAAGTAACCTAAAACACGACCAAGCCATCCCCAAGACTCCCTCATTCATCAAAACGCAGTTTTGTGGCAAAACAGGGTATCTTCTGCATTTTGACTTCCACAGTTCATTTCCCTCGTGCGTTTTCATCCAAACCACCTCAAACACATTCAATAGCATCCATACAAGCTATCCCCAACCTTAGATACAGACTGTAACAGCCATAACATAGTTTGCCATTTTCATTTTTCTCTCTTGCAGGTTGACTTCCATGGAGTGATTCAGCAAGATTCAAAGCACACCAAGCATTGGAGAAGCATCCCTGAACTTCAAGCAAGATGTACAAGTCCTCACATTGCCTTGAAAGTGCCTCCATTGTCATACACGTATCAAGCTGAAACAGGTAAAACTTTGAACTTCTATCTCTCAATCTAGGAAGAGTTAGCCTTAGGTTTATGAATGAAAAATGCTCTACTCATGGCCCTGAAACTACACATATAATTACTTTGCATTTATGTTGTGTGTACTGAGAGAATTTGGAACCAGAACATTAGAAAAAAACTAGGTCAGGAATTGGGGGAGAAGAAATTCTCTCTCATTTCTGAGAGTTAGATCAAGTTCTTGGTATGTATGGATTCGTGGTTTGATGCTTGACATTTTTTATGTTATGAGTTTGTGCTAAAAATCAAAGAATCAGGAGTTGTTGTTGAAGCAAGGAAGCGCGCAAATTTTCAAACAAAATTGTCTGGAGGTTGAAGACAACCTCTTTGGGCTGGGCATGTGTTGTTCTTTCTATTTGCACCACTTTTCCACACTTACACCCCCCTGGCCCATTTCATGATATATTTGTCATTTTTTATTTTTTCCTTTTGATTTTGATTCTATATTTTTATTTAAGCATGAAAAAAACATTAAAAATATTTTTCTCACATTTTTTTCATTTTATTTGGTATTTATTTTGTTTCATTTAGTTTATATGTAAATAAATATATAAATACTTTTATTTAAAATACTAGAAATAATACCAATACATTTTTATCTTCTGATTTTATTTTGTTTTATCTTTTGAAAACATTTTATAAAAAAATATACTTTTTTTGTAAAATAATAAATATTTTTATTTTTGTACATATTTAATATATTTAGTAAATAATATAAATACTTATATATTTATTAGAATATTTAGGATAAAAACACAAAAAATAATACATTTTTATTTTTTATTAATATTTAACTTAAAAAATCACTTTTTTACAATATACTTCCTTTTTATTTATTTTTTGTATATAATTAATAAATATTGCATATAATAAATAATAATTACTTCTTACTTAGAAAATTAGGGTTTTGCCCTAAAATGTAAAAATACCCAAAAATTAATCCTTTTTTTTTGTTTATTTGACACATAAAAAATACTTTTACATACATATAAAAATTATTTTTTGCATCTTGCATATTTATTGTATTTTATTTAATTATTGTGCAATTAAATAATTTGGAATATTCAATTTGGATGTAATAGTTTAGATTTAATTTTTCTTGCTAAATATCCCCATTTGAACATTTGTACCCCCCATCCCATAATTTGTGTTGTAATAATTTAGGATTTTATTTTTCGCATTTAAAAGCTTTCTAAATATGCCATGATAGACTTAGGGTTTTGTATGCAAAAAATCAACCAAACAAATAGTTTGACCTAATTCAAAGACAAAAAGCATGAAAATGAACAACACCAATCACACTTGCACCCCTAGGGTTACTCCACTTGTTACCTTCAATAATGGGCCATGTTGCATGCTAAGTGTTTTTGGCAAAAACAAAACAATATCAAATGATCATAGTCCCTCGATGACGCTTTCGAAAGTTGCCTAAAAATGATCAAGTCCCTTAAAGGAAAAAGTTGCCAAAGACACTTGGCACCATTGCAATCATGGTCTAAACGATGACCCGCGCCCGTCCTGTTCACATCCTAACACAAGATTGTCCACCAAATACAATGGTGGAACAAAATTGTTAAAAGGGTTAAAACATAGCAAAGATCTTTGAGAAATTTAGGGTAGATAGCTTTTGGTTACTTGCCAACTTGCAAAACAAAAACACTTGCCTATTTTTCAAAACCACACATCACAACACACTTTCAAAACAACTTTCAAAACATTGAAAACTTTTCAAAAGATATACACCTTTGTATACATCCCAACATGGATCATTACAAAGGTTGCCACCACATTGGTCTCTTTTCAAAACATTTTCAAACCCACACACAAAGCACCATTTCAAACAATTGAAAGCACCATTTCAAATAATTGAAAATCAAGGCAAGTGATCTAAGCAAGTAACTAAGAGCCCATGGATAACCATGGATAGAAAGGGTGTTAATACCTTCCCTTTCTATAATCTACTCCCCGAACCCAAGAAAACATCTCAAAGGTTTTTTGCTGTGCTTTTTAACCTTTCCTTAGGATAAAATAAAAAGTCGGTGGCGACTCTTGCTCAACCGAAACATTTTCAAAAACAAACGCAAAACCTCAAGTCAGTTCTCCCACCGTATCACAACCGTGTACAATTATGATTTTACCCTTAACAGGGTATTTCAGCATCTGATGTAGAGAAGAGATGACTACCCCAGCGTTATGAATCCAAGGTCTCCATAGCAAGCAAGAGTATGATGGGCGGATGTCCATCACATAGAAAGTTGAGTGGAACACTTCAGTTCCTACCTTGATGGGAATGTCGACCTCCCCATGCACCATTCTTTTAGACCCGTCAAATGCCCTGACAATGATATTGCTTGGTTTCAGCTCCAAGCCTTCACAATCCAACTGGTCGAGAGCCTTCTTAGGCAGCACATTTAGAGAAGAACTAGTGTCGACCAAGACATGGGCGAGAGTGGTTCCTCGGCATTCAACTGACACATGCAATGCGTCATTGTGCTTTCTTCCTTTCGGAGTCAGGTCAACATCAGAGAAACCCTGGCCATTATCGGCGGTAAGGCTGGCTACACAATCCTGGAATTGATCGGCTGAGGTTTCTTGGGGTACATGGGCTGTCTTCAAAAACCTTATCAAGGCCTTGGCATGAGCCTCCGAACAAAGCAACAAAGCTAACATGGAGATCTTCGAGGGGGTTTGCCCCAGTTGCTCCACCACGTCATAATCACTCTTCTTAATTATTTTCAGAATCTCCTCCATTTCTTTCTTAGAGGTTTCGGGGATGACCAAGGGTTGAGCCCTCGTCCTGACGAGCTCTTCTTGGATCCCTTTCCCCTTATCAGCAGAAGTAGGAGGGACAACCATAGGAGTAACAGCTTCTTCAATCAACGGAGTTCTTGCAGAAAGTTTTATCGGTGCAGGAGTAACCTTGGAGGCAGCTGAGGGTCCAAAGATTTCTTTTGGAGGGGAAATCTATGGAGAGAAAATTCTCCCACTTTGGGTAATCTTGCTCGTACCGGCAATGTTTCCAATGTCGGTAGTTTCTTCGTCAGAGCTCTCTTCAGTTATCTCAATTTGTTTAACACCGTGGTAGTAGATTTCTCCACCATAATTCCACGGTATCGATTTGTCTGATTTGTAGGGGACAGGCCCAAGCATGGTTATTTTCAGAGGAACAATCTTCGTAGCGGATGTAATCTTAACAGGCCTTTTGGGGACCTTGGAAAGATTGGTGGAAATGGTGATTATTGAAACTTCATTGATAGGAGTTGGAGTAACGGGAGTCTTTTCGAAAAGAATTTGTTGGTTGTCCATTAGGCGTTGGATGTCTATCTTCAGTAATGGACAGTCGATCAGTAGGGAGGAACAAAAGTAGCAATCTTCTTTACATCCTGGGAAAATCCCAGCCTTCAACAGATTCAACTTGATTGTCAGTAATGGAGTTATCAGATCATCAACAGTAGAAACAAATAGATCTTCTTCAACAACATGGACATTGCGACCATGCTTTGGCATCGGAGCGGATATTACATTCGGCTTCTATGGGGCGTCGAACTCAACCTCTTTTGCATCTATTAAATCTTGAATTTTATGCTTAAGTGCCCAGCAATCGTTGGTGTCATGCCCGACGCTGTCAGAATGATAGGCACATTTAGCATTGGGATGATAATGTGGGGAAGTTGTATTCACATTTTTTGGTGCCTCTTTGATAGTGGTGAGATTTATCTTCAATAAATGGGGAAGAACTTGTGCAAGCGTCATGTTAATGCGGGTGAACTGCCGTTGTGGCCGTTCTACCCGTTGCTGGTTAGGTCTGGACTGATTGTTACGAGGTTGATCATTTGACGAATTTTGAATCATCACGGCCCCTACAGTCGGCCGGCGCTCCGTTCTTCCCAGTCTTTTCTGAGAGTATATAACAGTTGCTTCCTTCTTGGCCGGAAATTATTTCTTAACAGTTGTGGATGCAGAGGCATCCCTTTGAATCTTCCCACTCTTAATACCAGCTTTCACCCGTTCGCCAGTCAGAATCAATTCAGTAAACCCTGCGGAAGAGCTCCCGATCAAATGGTTGAAGAACGGGCCAGATAGGGTCCCCAAGAACATATCAACTAGTTCCCTATCTGAAAGAGGTGGCTGCACTCTTCCGGCCAAGTCGCGCCATTTTTGGGCGTATTCTTTAAATCCCTCATTTGAGGCCATCCTCATACTTTGTAGCTGAGTACGGGTTGGCGCCAAGTCAGCTTTATATTGATACTGGCGATAAAAGGCAGCTGCCAAGTCTTCCCAGTTATGCACTTCTAACCTCTCAAGTTGGTAAAACCAGTCTAGCTGTATACCGGACAAGCTGTCCTGAAAGAAGTGTACCCAAAGATTTCTGTCGGATGTATGAGGTTGAATTCTTCTGACATATGACCTCAGGTGCATCTTCGGGCAAGACAACCCGTCATATTTTGCAAAAATTGGCACCTTAAACTTTGGAGGGATCACAATCCCAGCAGTCAATCCCAATTCTTCAAAATCTAACTCAGGAACCCTTTGCAGCTCCATAGCTGCCAGTCTATCCTCCAGGTTTTTGTATTTGTCGTTCGCTGGCGGGTATTGCTGCTCTGAGTAGTCTTCATCTTCCTCAACCTCTTCCTCTCCATCCTCGGACTCATAAGGTAATGCAGCTCCTTTTCCTTTACCGGTTCCCTCATCAGATGTGGAGGGAAATTCAAGAACTCTCCTAGCTTCATTCTCAAATCTTCTTCCCATTGTAGCTACCCCAACTCTTTTCTTCTTCTTCTTTCCTTTTTCTTGCTCTTTGTTCCCTAACAGTGTTTTAAGATCCTCCTGACCCTTGGCCAAGGTCATAAGGAGCTGTTGAAACTGCGAGTTTTGTGCCTGCAGATCTTTGACCGTCTGTTCAAGATCCATCTTACTGAAATAAACAGCAGAAAGATAAGGAAACCTGGTATGAAGACCTGCTTATGCATATGATGAATGATATGTTTATTCATGCAATGCATTCAAGGATTTAGAAATTCAAAATTGTTGCAGACAAAAAGAATGCACGTCATATTAATAAGAAGAAATTTTGTCAGTACATAAATGCCCCATGGGCCAAATATTACAAAAACTTCTTAAGGTAAAAAGATGTTGTGCATCCTTTTTGGTGCGATGTAAGTGTTGAGGGTCTCCTCCTCGTGAAGTCGGCGGGTAAGCTCCAAAACCTTCTTCTCACTGGCGTAGAAGTTGGCTTCAAAAGTATCCCTTTCTTCCTTGAGTTGGATCCAACTCTTCTGCATTTCCTCCCATGATGTAGGCATGTCAGGATGTAGGATGGTGTAAGGAACCTCTCCTTCCTTAACATGCTCTTTAATCAAAGGGAGAATATGAGGGTAAGGCATCATAAGACTCTGGGCTCGGGTTCGTACCCACTTGAGGTAAGGCTCATGAGGGATGGAGTTCTTGTGCCCCAGTGTCTTGCTATCTACCTTGTTAGGCATCCTCCAAGCTCTGATGAATCTTTGGCGAAGTCCTTGCGTGTCGTTGTCGAAGTCAAAAACTAGGTCAGGAATCAGCATGTCATGAGGGCCATCCCTCCGTACATATCCAAATTGCCTCAAAGCTAGACAAGGGTTGTAGGTAATTCCTCCCCTAATGCCAAGCAATGGAACATTAGGGAACTCACCACAACGATCGACGATGATGACATTTTCTCTGGACCGAGAACACCAATGTACATCAGAATGTGTGAGGGTCATCAACCGTTGTGACCACCTTAAGCCTTGTTCATTCTTCAAAATAGATTGTGGAAGGTGAGAAATAAACCACCTTGCAAGGAGAGGAGTACAACACATGAGAACACCTCTCTTCCTCATTTTTCGTGTGTAAAATGAGTGGAGGATGTCCCCAAGCAATGTAGGTATGGGATTCCTGGACAGGAAAATCTTGACAGCGTTGACATCTATAAGTTGGTCAGGATTTGGGAACAAGACCAACCCATAAATAAGGAGTGCCACAGTCACTTCAAAGGCTTGCAGATCCAAAGAATTCCAACACTCTTGTGCCTTCTCAAACAAGAATTTTGACAAGAAGCCTTTGACACAACTTCTAGTCTCCCAATGCCCCTTGATGTCAGATGGTTGCAAGTGTAGTGCTTGAACAACGTCTTCAGGCTTTGGTTCTTTTTCCGTACCGTTGTAGGGTAGTTGATTAAGAATAGGAATTCTCATGAGTTAAGAAAATTCCTCCAAAGTGGGAACCAATTGGTAGTCGGGGAATGTGAAACAATGGTGAAGGGGGTCAAAGAATTGGAACAACACTTTCACCATGTCTTCTTCAATGTTGGTGTTGACTAGGCTGAGCAGTCTACCATGTCTTTCACTGAAGAGAGAGCTTTCTGGAATTCTGGATGTAAGCTCCTTGAGTTGAGGAGGGATTCTCACAAGGTTGACTTGGATAGTTTTCCTGCGAAGAATTTCCATGACCTACAAAACAAGAACAAAGATGAAGATCCAAACCCTTGAAATGGTTAGTGGATGCATATGATGCTTTATGATGTTCATGATGTATGCACAAACATATGTACAAGCAAGTCACACAAAACCCTAGTTTCAGGCTCGCATGGGGTTTCATAGGTAAGTACCCTCTTGAGTGTAGTTGGCTTAAAAACCTGTCCTATAAATAGTAACCGGGTTCTAAGGAGCTCAATATCATTGGATTGTTTTCCATGTTCATTGTTTTGGTTTAGCCACTTAACTAGCGACCAAAATATTCCAAGAAAACAACCCTCAATGAGTGTAGTATCGAGTATCTACCAACTTCGGACTGCACCAAAGCCGGTCATCTCACTACCCCTAATAAAAGGCCAAGATGGTCAAGTAAGGTTCTAGGTCATTAGTGCTTAGTGACATCACTCAGCGGCCCCGTACTCTCCTTGATTGAACTCAAGGGTTATCGGTACTCACAAATATGTCGCACTAATATAGCTATTGCTTCAACCGTGTCGGTATACCCCGCACAGTTTCCACAATGTATTGCTATCTATGAATGTTTCCCAAATCCGGGTGTAGGATTTCAAGCCCAAACAAGAGAACCGAAATGTAAAGCAATCAAAGCAAATAATTAGTCATGCAAAAGGGTGATCTAAGCCCTAAGGTTACTCCACTTTTAAATCATTTCCCCAGCAGAGTCGCCAGTTCTGTGATACGGTGGGAGAACTGATTTGGGATTTTGTGTTTGTTTTCGCAGATGTTTCGGTTTAGCAAGAGTCGCCACCGACTTTTTATTTTATTCTAAGGAAAGGTTAAAAAGCACAGGAAAAACCTTTGAGATGTTTTCTTGGATTCGGGGAGTAGATTATAGAAAGGGAAGGTATTAGCACCTTTTCTATCCATGGTTATCCATGGGCTCTTAGTTACTTGCTTAGATCACTTGCCTTTGCTTTTCAATTGTTTGAAATGGTGCTTTGTGTGTGGTTTTTGAAAATGTTTTAAAAAGATGCCTTGTCTAGGCAACCATTGTAACAATTCTTTACTCGAATATTTTACAAAGGTGTTTGTCTTTTTGAAAAGATGTTCAATGTTTTTGAAAGTTGTTTTGAAATTGTGTTGTGGAGTGTGTTTTGAAAAATGGCAAGGATTTGTTTTGCAAGTTGGTCAAGTAACCAAGAGCTATCTACCCCTAAATTTACTCAAAGATCTTTCTCATGTTTTAACCCTTTTAACAGTATTGTTCCACCATGGTATTTGGTGGACAATCTTGTGTTAGGATGTTAACGGGACGGGCGCGGGTCATCGTTTAGACCATGAATGCAATAGTGCCAAGTGTCTTTGGCAATTTGATTGAGGTACTTGATCATTTTGTTTAGGCAACTTCGAAAGCGTCATCGAGGGACTATGATCATTTGATTTGTTTTTGTTTTGCCAAAGACACTCAACATGCAACATGGCCCATTTTTTAAGGCAACAAGTGGAGTAACCATAAGGGTGCAAGTGTGCTTTGTGTTGTCCATTTTCATGCTTTTTTGTCTTTGTATTAGTCAAGCTATTTGTTAATTGATTTGCATACAAACCCTAGGTCTATCATGGCATAATTTGAAAGCTTTAAAATGCGAAAATTTAAAGTCGTAAATTATTACAACATGATTATGGGGATGGGGGTACAAATGTTTGAATGGGGGGATATTTGACAAGAAATTAAATCTAAACTATTACATCCATATCGAATATACAAATGTTTAATTGTACAATATTGGAATAAAGACAATAAATATGCAAAAATGTATTATGCACAAAAATGATTTTTTATGTATGTGAAAGTGTTTTTCAATGTGAAATATGAACAAAAATAAAAAGGTCAATTTTTTTTAATATTTTTATGGTTTAGGGCAAAACCCTAGTTTTTTTTAAATAAATAGTATTTATTTATTAATTATATACAATATTTGTTAATTATATACAAAAAATAAAAAAAGAAGTATATTGTAAAAAAAAGTATTTTTTTAGTGTCATATATTAATAAAAATGAAAATGTATTATTTCTATATTTTTGTCCTAAATATCTAATAAAATATACAAGTATTTATATATATATATATATATATATATTAAATATACTAATAAAATATTAATTATTTACAAAAGGAAGTATATTTTAGAAAATGTTTTCAAAATGTAAATAATAAATAATAACTAAAAAATATATATTTTTGTATTATTTTCTAGTGTTTTGAATAAAAAGAAAATATATTTATTTACATGTATATGCTAAATAAAACAAATAAATACCAAATAAATGCAAAAATGTATGGAAAAATATTTTTGATATTTTTTATATTTGAGCAAAAAATAATAAGTCAGAATCAAAAAGAAAAAATCAAAAATGATAAATATATCACACAATGGGCCAGGGGGGTGTAAATTGGAAAAGGGGGTGTGAACAGCAAGTTGACTCAGGCCCAGCCCAAGTCAACTTTGTCTTCAACCTCCAGCAACCTGTTTGAAACAAAACGCGTGCTTCTTCTTGTCCAACACAAATCCTGATTCCTTGACTTTTAGCAAAAACTCACAACACAAATAATGTAGAGCATCAAGAGACGAATTCAGACATATAAAACACTTGACCTAATTCTAAGAAACGAAGGAGAATTTCTTCATCCCCAATTTCTGACCTAATTTTTCTTCAATGTTCATGGCCAAAATTCTCACAGCATACTCAATATAAATGAAAAGTAAATACATGGATGGCTTCAGGGCTATGAGTAGAGCATGTTTCATTCACAAACCTAAGCCTAACTCTTCCTAGGTTGAGAGATAGAAGTTCAAGTTTTTACCTGTTTCAGCTTGAGTCGTGTACAGCAATGTAGCCAACTTCAATGGAGTTTGAGCTTTTGTACAGCTTGCCTGAAGTCCAAGGATGCTTCTCCAACACCTAGCTTGCTTTGATACTCTCTGAATCGTGCTATGGAAGTTCACCTGCAAAACTGAAAAGTGAAAATGGCAAGTGATGTTAGGGGTGTTACAGTTTATATCTAGGGCTTGAGACAGTTCCAATGGATGATATAGAATGTATTTGAACTGGTTTTAGCCAAAGTGCACGAGTGGAATGGATTGTGGAAGTCAAACTGCAACAGATGCCCTGTTTTGCAGAAAAACTGTGATTTTCTGTATGAGGAGGGATGAAGGGTGGTTTGGTCGTGCTTTAGGCTTGCTTGGATGTATGAAAGATGTTTGCAAAGTTTTTTGTTTGGCTGTGTTGACAGGAATGAGAGTTGGAGAGTTTTTGCAAGCTTTCTTCCCTTGTAAGCAAGGAAATGTCAACTTGTGATATAGGCCTGTCCCATGTCCTCAAGCATGCTGCACACTTTGCTCTTGATCAGTGGGATTTGTCTACCCAACTTTGCTTCAAATATTTGGCTTGTACTTCAAAGATTCAGAATTTGACATAAAGCATTACTTTTCCAAAATGGCAAACTTGCTTTTTCTAATTAAGGATTAGTTTAGCATGTAATGTCCAAATGGATGAAATAATGAAATAATACAATGGTTTGGAATTTAATTAAGGTGTGTAAAACTGGTTTTGAGGCCTGCAAGCTAGCTTTGTACAAGCTGATTTGAAATATGCCAATGTTATGAACATGCTTTGGTCAAGAACAAAAGTGAATTTTGCCCAACTTTGCAAATTCGATTCTCCCTAACCACAAGGGTGTTTGAGAAGTTCTTAGACAATTTGGAAAGCTTGGAATGTGTACTACAATCCATCTTTGTAATGCAAATTGAAACTCCAAGTGGAAGCATGTGAAAAATGGCCAAGAAGTTGGACAAAAATCCTGCATAGAATAGGTCAAAATTTCTCCAAGTTAAGAATGTTTTGCACCCTTATTCCAAAAATCATAACTTGATATACAAGCTTCCTTTGAGAAAAATTTGTGAATAAAAGTTGTAGATTTTGCAATGGAATACAACTTTCATGTTTTTAGTTTTGTTTGAATCCATTTGCATCTTGGTGAAAAAATGGGACAAAGTTAGGGGAAAAATAAGGAAATTTCATAACTTAGAAAATTTTCTAAGTTATGAAATTTCTTCATTTTAAACCCTAATTTGCAATTTTGGGTTTCTTGATGAACAAGTTTCATAATTTGACATGTCTTGATGAAAAATGAATCTTGACACTTGATTTTGACCAAAAAGTCAAAGTTTGACTTTTCAGTATACAGTCAAATTTTGATCAGTTGACTGGAAAATTCATCTGCCAATCCTGTGCATTTGAGATCTTTTGAACTTGTTGAATGTGTCAAGACAATTCCATTGAGTCCTTGAGTCCATATGTGAGCTTGGTTTGCCATTGGTTAGGTCAAACAGTCAAAAATTGCCTTTGTGCAGTCAAAACCCTAAAAATGACCATTTTGCCCTTTTGATGATCTGATCAAATTTCTTGTGGAATTGTGATCCAAACTTGACCAAATGGTTCATATGAGTTCATTATGTTGATGTGGGTCAAATTTCATGAAATTTGACTGTCAATTGGCCACAGTTGACTTTTTCCCTAATACAGCTGATTTCTAGGTCAACTGTCCAATTGACTGGGCAAAGATTGGAATCAAGGCTTGAAACTTGGTATGGATAAACTTGTGAGTCCAACATGAAGCATGAAAGTCACTTTGGGCATTTTAGGTCAAAACATCTTTGTGCAAACTCAAACCCTAATTTCGGTCAACAATGCAAGGAGGGGTCTTGAGCAAAGCAAACCCTAACTTGATCTTGAGCTCCAAGAGTCTTGTGGTGAGAAAATGTTGATGAAAAGGGAGGGCAAATTTTGGGGTATAACAGCATGTGTCGATACATAATGATCAAAAATGTTTTCTTTTCCTTTCATTTTTCTTTATTTTTACATGCTTCATATATTTTCTTCATGACTATTCAATATGATTGTAATAGATAATTAGGACTTTAATTTCTTGCAATCCCCATTTGTAAATTTGTACACCCCATCCCCAAATGATTGTAATAGCGTAGGACTTTACATTTCCGCAATTTATCGCTTTCAAATATAAATGCTAGTAACTAGGGTTTGTATGGCAATATAAAACCAATAAAATAGAAAACCCTAATTCAAGCATGAAACTGACACACTTGCACACAAACACCCTTAAGGTTTACTCCACTTGTTGCCTAAAAAATGGTCATGTTATGCATGTGGGATGTCTTAGCAAAAACAATCGAAATACAAGATCATAGTCCCTCGATGACGCTATAAATGTTTCCTTTCAAAATGATCTTAGTCCCTCAAAAAAATGCTAAGGTACCTCACAACATTGCTATCATGACTATACGATGACCCACGCCCGTCTTGCTTACATCCAAAGATAGGTTTGCTTACCAAATCAATGGTAAGACAACAATATCAAAGGAAAAGAAAATGAATAAGAAAGACATTTGAGTAGGTAGATTACTTTTGGTTACTTGCTCCATTTCAAACAAATATCCTTGCTATTTTCAAAACAAACACACACATTTGAAAACATCTTACAAACTTGAAAACATTTTCAAAAAGACAAAACTCTTTCTATACATTCTTACGAATGAGAATCATTACAAAGATTGCCTAAACAATGGCCTCTTTTACAAAATACTTTCAAAAACCACACAAAGCACAATTTCCAAACAAAAGCAAGTGATCTAGCAAGTAACTAAGAGCCCATGGAAAACCATGGATAAAAAGGGTGCTAATACCTTCCCTTTTTATAATCTACCCCCCGAACCCAAGAAACAATCTCAAAAGGTCTTTCATGTGCTTTTTCACCTTTCCTTTTGGATAAAAGAGAAGTCGGTGGCGACTCTTGCTAACCGCAACATTTGCGATAAAATGCAAACCCTTCAAGTCAATTCTCCCACCGTATCACAACGGGCACTTATAGCATCATAAAAATTGTTTTGCTTTTTTGTATTTCATTTCTTCCGCTTACAGCCTTCTATCTTTCTCTCTTCTTCCCTACCCTTTTCTTATTCCCCAAACCCTAAAATCCAACCTCCCCACAGCGGCATGATATCTCAACCGAATCCCTTCCCTTCTATCATAATCCAACCTGTAACCCCCAAACAATAACAGAACAAAAAGAGAAAAGATGAGTTAGTACCCCCTTTGTGTTTCTATATTATGACTTTGAGCTAGGTATAGCTTGACACTGATCTTCCTCCCTCTCTCTTGTTTGCAAGTCTCAATGAATGCTTCAAAAATAGAATAACGGCGGTGGGGTGTTGAGGTTGTCAGCGGCGATTAGGGTTTCAGATGTTGAAACCCTAATTTCTTTCCTCCTTCATCTTTAACAAATTGGATCAGTATTTGTTCTTCTCCTTCGCGTCGTCTCTGAAAATTCTTCTAATCTCTCAATCATTTCCCCCTTTCTGTATTTTTTATTTTAGTATTTATAGAGCTAGGGTTTGTAGCAATTTAGGGATGCTGTTACGAATGGTTAGGGCTTAGATTTAGGGATTGAATTTTGTAATTAATTTTGTTTGATTCGGTTTTGTACATTTTCTGAGATTTGATTTTGTAATAGAGATTTTGTATATTTTAGACATGTTCTGTAATAAGATTTTTGGGCTTTGAATTGGATAATATTGCTTTAATTTTGAACTGTAGATTTAGTTAATCCTTTAGATTCGAACAGTATCTGTTAATCAATTGAAACATGCGTATGTTCTGGCTTGATTGAAACATTGATTATTAATAAATTGGGCTTGAGTTATCCTTTCAGTCCAGCTTGTGCCTTAGCAAACTTGGGCCTCGGATTGCCCACTTATCAAGCATTTTTTCTTTTATTGCAAACAAAATTTATTAGATGGTACTGGGCCTAACAGTTTTGATATAAACAAACTTTTTGTAAACATTAAATTTATATTTACAAAAGACTTTTAATAACTAATTATATAAAATATTTAATAAAATAATAAAAATATTTTAATAATTAAATCTCTTAATATCTTGTCAAAGATATTTCTTGTAAACTCAATATAATAACAGAAAATGCTTTATAATAAATCTTTTTTTCTAAAATAAAACAGCAATAATAAAAAATGACAAATGGGCTAGTTTTGAAAACCTTAATGGGCCTGCAACTTCTAATATTACCCCACCCTTTGCTATTCAATGATAAAAACGAAAATGGGCGAACTGAATTCTAATGGGCTTTTTATTGAAATTGTGCCGCCTTTCTTTACTAAAACAGACAAAGCATACTTAATTGGGCCTTATATAATTAAGGACTTAATTTCCCTTTTGCACCACTTTCCAATATTCGAATCTCATGGGTCAATGGCCAACACGCTTCATAAATGGGCCTAGGGGTATATGGGTCTTTCTGATTTAGAAAGCCCCACTCCCTTGAATTAAGACACACCCCACTTTTGACCTGGATTCTTAAAACTGGGCCATCACATATTGCTAGACCATCCTTAATCAAAACATTTCTCTTCCATTTTTAATCTTAAAAATATGATCATAAAGGTAGGGAAAATTTGGGGTACGACGGCCATCGAATGTCCATTAGCATGGGTGACAAAGGAACCTTCGTGGACCTCATGCATCAACATGTCTGCTTCGTGTCTATCCACGCATCTAGCAAGACCATGTCATAATTTCTTTTCTATAACACATCTTCATTGAGGAAAAAGCTACCTGTCAACCTTCTCAATGTCTTTCTATCTTTATTTGACGCACCGGCCGGGTATTCTTGAGTCTAGATAAAATGCTTGATATCATACCAAGGTTTTTCATCTGACATTTCCTCTGTTGTAAACACATGAGCCAGTCTATCCAAACGTTGCACTGTGATACGAGACACATCATTCTAAGTATTTACTTGATACATAGAAGCCAAAGTTGCCAAAGCATCCGTCATTTGATTTTCATCTCTAGGAATATGATGGAATTCAACTTTATTAAAGAAGGGTAATAATCTTCTAGCATAGTCTTTGTAAAGGATCAAGCCAGTGTGACGAGTATCCCATTCTCCTTTAATCTAATTTACTACCAAATCTAAATCGCCATACACATCTAGAACTTTGATTCTTAGATCAATGGCTTCCTCGAGACCCATGATACAAGCCTCATACTCTTCCATATTGTTGGTACAATCAAATGTCAGCCTTGTCGTAAAAGGAATATGTGATCCATGAGGAGTGATAATCACAACGCCAATTCCTTTCTCATAAGCATTCACAGCTCCATTGAATACCATTCCCCAATGAGATTCAGGATCAGGACCTTTCTCAGGCAATGGTTCATCTTAATCTTTCACTTTTAGAAACATAACATCCTCATCAGAGAAATCATATTTAACAGACTGATAGTCATCAACCGGTTGGTGAGCGAGATAATTTGCCAACACACTGCTTTTTATATCCTTTTGAGTATGGTATTTGATATCATATTCAGACAACAGCATCTGCCAATGGGAAATTCTCCCAGTAAGAGCAAGCTTTTAAAAAAAGTACTTAATTGGATTCATTTTGGAAATCATCCAAGAAGTATGATTCAACATATATTACTGAAATCGCTTTGCCACCCAGGCCAGAGCACAACATGTATTTTCCGGCATAGAATACCGCAACTCACAATCAGTAAATTTCTTGCTGAGATAATAAATGGCATATTCCTCCTTTCCTGTATCATCTTGTTGTCCCAAAATACAGCCCATAGAACTATCTAACACTGTCAGATACATAATCAATGGTCTTCCTTCAACCGGAGGGAGCAAGATAAGAGGTTCAAGTAAATACTCTTTAATACTTTCAAATGCCCTTAGGTAGTCATCTGTCCACACACAGCCTTGATCTTTCTTTAACAATATAAAGATCGGCTCACACGTTGCAGTCATGTGGGAGATAAATCCGGAAATGTAATTTAAATGCCCAAGGAAGCCTCTAACTTGCTTTTCAGTCCTTGGTGCAGGCATTTCTTGAATTGCTTTGACTTTATCAGGATCAACTTCAATTCCTTTTTGGATGACAGTGAGACCTAACAATTTCCCTGATTGGACACCGAAGGTGCGTTTATTTGGATTCAAGCGGAGACGATACTTCCTCAAACGCTGAAACAATTTCAAAAAATCTTATATATGCCCTTCTTCAGTCTGGGATTTGGCAATCATATCATCAACATATACCTCAATTTACTTGTGCATCAGATCATGGAATAGGGTTGTCATAGCCCTCTGGTACGTTGCACCAGCGTTCTTCAACCAGAATGGCATCACTCTGTAACAGAATGTTCCCCACGGTGTGATAAATGTTGTTTTTCCCATGTCCTTGGGAGCCATTCCTATTTGATTATATCCGTAAAATTCGTCCATAAACGAGAGTACTTTGAAATTTGTTGTACTATCAACCAGCATATCAATATGTGGCAATGGAAAATCATCTTTTGGACTAGCTTTATTTAAATCTCTATAATCAACGCACATGAGAACTTTTTCGTATTTCTTTGGTACTGGGACAATATTGGCAATCCATTGAGGGTACACTAATGTCACAAGAAAACCGACATTAATTTGCTTTAAGACTTCTTCTTTGATTTTTACTGCCATATCTGGGTGAGTTCTTTGCAATTTCTGCTTGACTGGAGGGAACTCTGTATTTAGCGGTAAATGATGCTCCACAATATCCGTATCCGGACCCGGCATATCTTGGTCTGAAAAAGAAAACACGTCCACATACTCTTTTAACAATTCAATCAACTTTCTCTTTACGTCGGGATGCAACAATGCTCCAATCTTGACTTCCTTCGGATCTTCCTCTGAACCCAAATTGATTGTCTCCAATGGCTCTTTATACGGCTGAATGGAATTTTCCTCGCGCTTGAGCAACCGTGGAACCTCTTTTGTAATTTCATCATATTCTTCTTCTTCGACCACATACACAAGATATTTAAAGTTGGGAGAGGATGCAGGTTCATTGTATTCAACAGGTTTTTTAATTAATCTGCACATATGATTTATGATTGCTTTTAGAAACTGACACATATATCAAATGATTATGCAGATTTGTTTACAGTTATTATTTATTCCAAAAGGTTTTTTTTATGATTGCCATTTTTTCAAGAAGAAGCAGAAAATAAAAAACACAATTTGGGAATCAAAGACAACTTTTATTAATGATTTTAATGATAAAAGAAAACAGATAAGCCCATACAACATCAACTTTCACCTTGGGCATATTGAAAGCCTTTTGCAAAGATTAACAAAAACAAATTACTTTGAGACATGGATGCAAGAGGGAACATTAATAGTGACCCAGTTCTGGACTCTAACTCCATGTGTCACATAGTTCGGCATTTCCTGCTCTTCTTCATCCTCCACAATAGCATTGATCCTAGAAACAGTTGGATGAGATAACCTCCGATGTGGAAAATATCCTAATACCTGCCAATGCAGACTTCGGCTTCATGTTCTCACCTTTATCATTCTTCGCAGCAAATCCCAAACCATCCCTATTCTTGTTCACCGGCGGATCAACAATCTGTCTCTATACTTTACTTGGGCCATTATGCACAACCTGTTGAGCATCTTTTAATGAAGCTATAGAATTTTCATTTCCTCTTATATTATCAATGGATAAAGTTTGGAACTGACTTCCAACAGAAGCTTCATCCGCTTCCATAACACTAAAAGAGGATAAATGAGATATTAACAATGCTTGCTCTCCATTTATGATAACTACCTTTCCTTCACGCATAAACTTTATCTTTTGGTGAAAAGTGGAAGTGACAGCCCCTACCTCGTGTATCCATAGTCGTCCCAATAAATAATTGTAAGCGGGCACAATATCCATAACTTGGAAAGTAATATGAAACAAGTGTGGGCCTATGTGAATAGGAAAATCCACTTCCCCAATAACAGATTTCCTTTATTCATCGAAAGCTTTTAAATTATGCCACTTGGGCGCATGGGAGCTCTTTGATACTTCAGCTTCATCAACATGCTCCTCGGCATGAAATTTAAGGTGGACCCATTATCAGTCAACACATTTGACAATGAATCATTCTTACAGTTCATGGATATATGGAGAGCCAAATTGGGATTCCTTTCCTCGCCAGGAAATTTGTCATCACAGAAGCTTAGGTTATTACATGATGTAATATTCCCTACCACACTGCTAAATTGGTCCAACGGAATATCACTTTCCATAAAGGCTTGATCCAACACTCTCATTAAAGATTCTCTATGGGCAGAAGAATTCATCAGCAAGGCCATAATAGATATCTTTGATGGTGTTTGCAACAATTTATCTACGATCCTGTAGTCGCTCATCTTGATAATCTTCAATGTATCATCCACATGTTTTTCTAGAGTAGCACCACTGGATTCCCCTGCTCTCTTAGGTTCAACACTTTCAACAACCTTCTTATCAGTACCAACATTTCCTCGAACAACTGGTGCAAAAACACGGCCACTGCGGGTCACTCGACTGGCTTCAGCAATATTCTCGACATCAGGCAAAGGTTGGATGGGAAATTCCACACCATCCTCCAAGATTGTAGCATTATATTTGTACGGTACGGCTTTGTCTGATTTGTAAGGAACAGGACTCAGTAAACAAATCACCACTGGAGCAATAACTGGCTTACTACAGTACTCAATCTATATAGGGGCGGGATCATTGAACATGGCACAATGATATTCACACCTTCTTCAAAATATTTGGTCATCATAGAATCATTGTTGGAGATCATATCTTCATCTGAGGAAAAGAATTCATCCCCAGAAGCATATGTATCATCTGACACAGTCTCAACCAAGTAATCTTCAATCACATTAATCACATTTTAATCATCTCTATGGCCTGAAACCTTGATAGTACGATTATCCAATAACAATTGAATACCCCTTCTCACAATGGCACAACCACGAGATCTCTGCAGCAAACCCAGCAAGATCCATAGTGGTGTTCTACTTGACCTTCCATGTGGCAGAATGTGGCGTGCAATTGCACCAAATCATCATTCATATGGTTCATGTCAAAGACCCGAAATTCTCCAGGACATCCAAAGACCATGTTCACTTATCCCTCATATTCTTCCCTATGCCGGATTATATGAATGAGGCCTTCATCTATCATTTCCTGTAAATCAGCCTTTATCTTATCACACCCTTGTATATTTATACTGCAAATACAACAACCAGCATGGTCATGCATATAGTAACTAAACTCAAAGAGGTCAGCATACATCTTTACCAAATCTCCCCTAACCAAGTTGATATCAAAGATCCGGAAATCCCCTGGACAACCTGCAAACATGTTGATAGAATTTGCTCCTCCATGATTTGGAAAAGGATTATCATTTACATTAGGGATGACATCTTTAAAGGACAAAAGGCCGGATCTCACCATTTTTTATACCTCTGATAGGATAACAGTTTTCCATATTGTGCCCTGGTGCTCCCTGATTAAAAGCACACGTCTGATCTGCCTTATAATACCAAGGAAAAGGTGATGGTATAGCGGGGGGTGGCCTGGTCTAGACCAACTTTTTATGAATCAATGCTAGGAGTAACTTTATAGCTCATGGGGATAGAGTCAAAAAGGCTCTCTCCTCTGATTCTGCCCTTGATTTCCTTGAGGGGCTTGTCTTTGATAAGCCACTGTGGCCAGAGCCGTATTGACAACTGGAGTTACCAAAGCAACTTATTGGTGGCGCTGATGATTTCTTCTAAGAGGTTTAACCATTCTCTCTTAGATAACAGTATTTGTCTCTCCTTCTTTCTTTTTAGCAAACCTGTATGATGGTTTCTTCGTATTGCCAAAATTTTCACTTCTTGTCAAGCGATCCTCTCTTACAGCTTCTTCCAAACGGACACCCATGCCCACCATCTTGGTAAAATCACTTGGTGCACTTGCCACCATTATTTCATAATAGAAAGCACCTAGAGTCTTAAAAAAAATCTTCGTCATCTCTTTTTCTTCCATTGGAGGGATCACTTAGGCGGCTACTTCACGCCATCTCTGTGCATATTCCTTAAATGTCTCTTTGTCCTTCTGGACCATTGCCCTGAGTTGATCACGGTCAGGTTCCATGTCCATATTATATTTGTACTGTCTAATAAACGCTTCACCCAGGTCATTGAAATTATGAACATTGGCACTACCTAGGCTCGTGTACCATTTCAATGCTGCACCAACCAAACTGTCTTGAAAAAAGTGAATTAATAGGTGTTGATCATCGGTGTGAGTGCACATCCTTCTCACATATATCACTAGGTAAGCACGAGGACAAGTATTTCCCTTGTACTTCTCAAATTCCGGTACTTTGAACTTCACAGATATTTTCATATTTGATACCAAACACAGATCGTTCACATTCTGCCCAAACAATTCTTTTACGCGAAGGGCCTTCATTTCCTTCTACATCTCATTGAACTGGTCTTGGAAGTCATCCAAACGGTCATAGAAACCCATGCTTTCACTCGGAGAAGGACCAGGATGATAAACTTCATCATTCACAAATGGCATAGCATTCACCGAAGGAGATGCCATATAGTGGATCTCTTTTCTAGCCATAGGAGTAACATGCACCACAGGAGGTGTAGAAACAACAGCAGTCTGAGAAAATGGAGCAACTTGAGCATCTTGATTATAGCCTTCTGGCATGAAGTTCTCTGGAATTCCCCACGGATAACCTTGAGGCATATGATTCTGAACAACAGTAACTTGAGTAATAGAAACAGGAATTGTCGGAGCTTTAAAAGTAACGGTTGTCCGTTTAGGTTGAGCAAGTGGTGGCTGATTCTGAGCATCCACCAACGATTCCATCAAAGTAGTGAGATTGTCCATACCAGCCTTCGTAGCAGTAACTTCTTCGCGTAACTCACAATTCTCTTGTTCTAGATTATCCATCTTCCTTTGGAAATTGGCCTGAGTATTGTACTGGTGAGACATCTTGCTGAATGAAGTAAAGAAGCACAATAAGACACCTAGATATGAACACAAATGCAAGAAGTATGTACAATATGATGCATGATATGCAATGTGCATGATTTATTTTATTATTAATATTTAAAGGAACTCAAAGATTTATAGACAATTTGCAAATGTAAAGTACTAACACATTTGAAATACTGAAAATCTCATTATAATAACTTAAAAACGAATTACAACTTTTAGTACAAGTTTCAATAATCCCATGTACAAGATAAGATAGAAATCTAAGATTCTAATAAAAGCTGATGAAGATAACTCCAAACACTGACGTTTCAATGTGACTCTTGTAATCTGAGCCTTCAACTGCTTGTTTTCTTCTGCATACATGTTGGAGACCTCTTCCAATCACCAGAGTCAGGAAGTGAGCAACTAGGTCTTGATTGAGCTCTAGGGGAAAATAAATCCTCTTGCCTCTCCATCGTCTCTACAGCACGACTCTCAAGAATCTCGATCAGGTCATCTTTCTCTTTCAAGCCTGCTCGGTAGGACACCTCTAAGGCCTGACACTTATTATTCCAAGCTTCCTTTTCCTATTGCATCCTAACTAGGGAAAGTTGAAGTTCTTCCACATCATCTAATAGTGGAGGTGTGGTCTTTACAAACATATCATACATGGGTGCTTCACGGGAATATGGCATCTTCGACTGGATGGATCTTATTTGTACCCACTAAAGATAAGGCTCCAAAGAAATAACACCTCTAGGTCCTAACTCCTTCCTGCTCTTCCTGTGAATGTGACGCCAAGCCTTCATAATCTCCTTTTTAGCTTCCTTATGAACCTCTCCCTCTTTAAGTAAGAAACCACTCAGATGAATACTATTGGGCTTATCCCTCATCGGATATCCAAGCTATCATCGTGCAAGAACGGGATTGTAGATAATTCCTCCCTTTGTACCAAGAAGAGGTACATTGGGGAAACTATCACAACTGTCAACGATCTCTACATCATGGTAAGCCTGATGGTACCAAACAATGTCTAAATGAGTGAGGGCCATAATCGTTGGAGCCCAACGAGATTCCTTGCTGATATCCCAGAAAGCATCAGATCAAGGTAAGTGAGAAATAAACCATTGATACAACAAAGGCGTGCAGCAAATGATCATCCCTCCATGGTAAGAATCCCGAAAATGAATAGAGTAATAGGCATCACCCAATAATGTAGGGACTGGATTTCCAATCATAAAGATCCTAATGGAATTGATATCCACAAACCTGTCGACATTGGGAAATAAGAATAACCCATAAGCAAGTAGAGAAAAGATGGCCTCAAAAGCAACCATACTCTTCATCCTAGCAAAATATCGAGCTTTCTCCAACAATAACTGAGCGAGTAATCCTCTAATCCCTCATTTGGTAGTCATGTGGGCTTCAACCTCAACCTTCCCCAAATGGATCAAGTAGCAATCTCATGATATTTTGGCTCCCCCTCCAAACTAGTAAAAGGAACACAATCGGTAATAGGTAAACCCAGTAGATAAGAATACTCCTCCAATGTAGGCATCAACTGATAATCAGGGAAAGTAAAGCATCGATATATCGGATCATAGAACTGGACCAAATTCGAGAGAATACCCTCCTTCATCCTGAGCTTCATAAGAGAAATGATGGACGCATACTTTCTATAAAAATCTGTAGAACTCTCGATCTCAGGAATCAGACTCATCAACTCATCTATCTTGGGATCTTTGAAACTTTACTTCTTAGTATTTCTTTTTCCATAATCCATAGTCAAAAAGTACCTGAGATATTCGCAAAGAGTCAACTTTGAAGTCCCTTGAAACAAAATGTTTTAAAGGATGCTCGTGGGTGCATGAATGCATGATGAAATAATCACATATAAGATCATAAACATAGGGCTCATAGGTTCAACGTCACGAGCATGAGTTCGAAGGTACTACCCACAAGGTATGGTCTAAAAGTTAATCACCTGCCGAACAAGGTTCTAATGGGTTCCCAGAGTCTACATCCTTCCTTCGGATATTACCAATGTCCTGATTCACTTGGTAATTAGAAATATTCTCAGGAAAAACTCGTCCGAGCATAGTATCATGTGACAACCATTTTCGGATTACTCCGTCATAGCTTCCGCATTATACCTAAAAGGCCAAGATGGGTTAAAGGTTCTACGGTTCTCAGTTTTAGCAAGCTCCAAGGTCGAAAGCAGCGCGTCTTACTGATTACTCGATAAACGACACTACAGTCAAAGGGGCCTCCACTGAGTGGGGGATCTCATGTCTCCTTTTTGGGGATTAATCCCTCAAAGTTAACATGACTATACTGCCAGTCCTATCTTAAGTTTGCCCAAGTCCGGGTATAGGACTCATGAGAAATTACCAAGCATCCTGAAAACCAGGAAAATCTAGACAAACATGCATACAACACATAATATACAACAAGTAATAACACATATACAAATAAACAAAGATAGGCTCAACCCACTTAGGTATGAACCAGAAATAGGTCAATCTTTCCTGAGTGAAGTCGCCATTTTTTGTAACGGTAGAAATGTTGAGAATAAGCCATTGGATTGACTTGACTCGCACAGATCAAAATAAAAATCACCACCGCGCTTTATTGTTTCCAAAGGAATGGGAAAAGAGCGAATAACCTAAAAAAGAGGGGGAGAAAATTTAAGTCTGGGGGTTGGTTATGCAAAGGGAAGGTATTAGTAACCTAAACATATACGGTACTCTGCATGAACCTCTTTGAAAATGTATGTATTTTGGATATAAGAGTTATATATAAAAAAAAATTGATGGTGGATATGAGAAAAGAAGTATTTTTATAATTTTTGCACCCGCCATGGTTACGAACCTTTAGCACCTATGTACCACCTTCTGTGAAATAGGGGATCAGGGTACTCGTAGTTCACCTTTAAAAATTTTAAATCACAAGTATGTTGGTTAATTTTAAGAGATAAGACATCATCTTCGTATCCGAGTGGAAAACATACTTATTACCCACGATTATGAGAAAGGAGAATTTGCATCATCTCAAAGTGGATGATATAGCTTGGATTTTAAAATCAACAAAGCATCACTCAACACCCAAGTGGAAAATATCTCACTTCACTATATATCATAGAAATATAGTAGCTCGCATCACTACAAGGATTGACAAGAGTCTAATCTTTTGAGAAAAAGTTTTAAGGTAAAAATCTAAAGTGGCAAAATGGTTCGAATGAGATTGATTGACTTTTACTCTTCTCACAAAAATGTCAAAGTATTATTAAATTGTTTAAAGTTTAACTAAGATAATATTTTTTAAAATGCATGGACCTAAGTCCAAGTTTATTATGAAAACGGTTCAAGATAAAAAAACAAGAAGAGTTTTGAAAAGGAGGGATAATATTTTTTAAATTAAAGAAGATGGGAGGAGATGAAGGGAATATCCTAAAGCATAAGGTAAAAGCTAAGGAAAAGAATCGTCTAACCAACAAGAAGCTAACACTTGACACAATGAGTCAATGTAGAATTATCATCCTTTGAGTTTGAAACCAAACAAGCAAAGATAATAAACCTCTTAAAAAAAACAAGCTTCAATTGCATTAAGTCTTCACAAAAATTGGGCAGAGTAACGGTTGTATACAGATGAATTCCCAATCACAGACAAATCATGTAATCACAATAACATGCACACAAAGCAAACATACAACCCAATGTCCTGGGGTAAACCCCAAGAGCTCCAGAAAAAATAACAATTGAGGTCACAAGGTCTCAAGGTAGGTCAAGGTCTTTAATCCTAAGTCCAAGGAGTCCATCACTCTATAATGCCAAGGATAGCAACCAAATAGTCCAAGTAACATTAAAGTTTTTTATGGTTAAAGTTGATTATTAAGCATCTTAAAAAAGAAATGAAACGCTCAAGTGAGAAAAATAAAAATAAAAATGACAAAACATAAATGCTTAAGTGAGCAAAGATAAAAATAGCATGAAATTTAAGTGCTAAAATAAATGTGCTTAAAGTAAAGAGCGTAAAGTAAAGGCATAAAATAAAGTCAATTGTTAGAAATTTGAGGTTAGTTGAATGGTGTAGGGATCAAAGTGTTTTGGTTGTCAAGTCTCCCTCAAGCTTTGGAAGATTGATTGTATTGACAAGTTGCTCAAGGATGGCCCTATTATCTAAACGTGTTGATCATTCAACCCTAAAGGTACCACATATCTCAAGATATCTTACACACCTCATTGGATCATCAGAATATTGAGTATTGTGTTGTTTATAAGGAGAATCACACCCTTTGGATTCATCAATCAAAACTAGGGTTTTTCCTAAGTTGGAGTTATTGGGGTCTAGATGAGCCAAGTATTGAAGTATCATTATTTTATTATCATTGGAATAAATTTTGTCCAAAAAGCTTTTCTTGATGCCCAGAGGAATTATGGGTTTGAAGCTTGACCAGCTATCTCCTAATGCAGAGTGCAAAATTAGGGTTTGAGTCTTAATCAGGGATTCTTTGGAATTTTGAGTGGAAACTCTTTCAATAGCATATATGTGTTTGTAATATCATTTATTTGAAGTTTTTATCATCAATTTTGAAGAGAAATGATTCAATTGAATCAAAGGGGTAAAACAGTTATTTTACTCAAAGTCAACAAAGTCAAGGTTGACCAAGTGGACTTTTGGTCAATATGAAGCATCTGACATGTATTTTCATGTGGGATGATCATTGATGATTCATTTTGATGAGAATTGCAATATTGAGAGGTTACTTGGATTTGAAGTTATCTTGGTGATTGAAAATTTCACAAAGTATTCTTGATTTAGGCCTGACTTTATAAGGGCATAACTTTCTCATTTTTCAGGGGATTTTGGTGGTTATTTTTGCCAATTGAAGAGGGGAAAAAGATCTACAAGGGACCACAGTGGACGAAAACACACTTCTTGCTGAAAATTGAAAGTTATTGGCCTTAGAAGTTTTTGGCAAGTTGGTCAAATTTTGGGCATCACGGGCAAGCCACACGGCCATCATGAGGCATCTTGCCTAGGCATTTCATCGAGTAGGTGGCACACCAAATGTGCAATCCATTTTCTTGTAACTCAAGCTAGGTTTTGATTTGATTTTGGGTTTAATTAGAAATATTACATGCTGGATTTCCATTATGAGAAGAATTATTGGAGATAGTTAGGGATTGATCAAGTTATGAATGCTGAAAGCGGGCATCCTCAACTGATCCGGCATGGCACACAAGATGCAAGGCATGGCCGGGCCAGCTGCAAATCCGCACCAGATTTGACACAAAATTCATTTTTGTGATTTGGTTTCAAATGATTTCATCACACATGAGTGTCTCACGTGTGCACTCAGCTCCCACCTCACTTCCCTCGTGCCTTGCTATTTTTGGCAACTTTATCTCAAAAATATCACATATTCCATGCGCATCAGTTGGACACCTCAGCATTCACACTTATTTCCTCTCATTTCCACTCACTCTTTGCTCATCAAAATGAAGGTCATTAAGGAGCTGCAAGGGATAAAATGCAATTTCCACTTTTTGGATTTTGGTTGAAATCAGAGAAAACCAAAAAAAAATCTCAACGAACTTCAATATTATTTTGATCTTCACCATCCATTTTCCAACTGGAATTTCTGATTCAAAGGCCAGGATTGCTTCAACTGTAACAAAATTTTGATGCTATATAACAAACTTTCTCTTTCAATCTGATTCATTATTCAGTCGTTTGAGGAATCACCAAAAAAACAGCTCTCTCTTTCTCTCTGCTTTCTCCTTCAATCTTCAACAAAAAAATTTCTCTGTAACTGCTTCAGCCTCCTCAAATCTTCATTAATTCTCCGACTGAATCTTCAACCTCCAAAATCTTCATCAATTCTCTGACTGAATCTTCAACCTCCAAAACTTTCATCATTCTCCCTGCAAATAGTCAACAACATAACAAATCATCATTGTCATCAATAACTTGAAGCAACTCTTCTCCTCAATCCTACATCCTCAGTCGAAAGGGAGCAGTACTGGCCAACAGTTTCATATCTGAAGTTCAATTTCCTCTTAGGAAGTCCAATTCTCGAATTCTCTCATTTTCCTAGATTATTCTTTCATTTTCTTGTTGATTCATCTTCAGTGAGGTGAGTAGATCATAGTGGAAGCATTGGTTTACATCTGGAGCAGCGGATTCGAGTTTCCGGATTTTTCATCAAGGTAAGTTTTCTTAGACTTCGATTTGTGTGATTCAGCTTGAATTAGTGGTGTAGCTCTTGTGCATTGTGTTTTAGCTGGCTAGACTATAGGTCTGATGTATATATTTGTCTTTTTTATGTTTGAATCGTGTTGTGGAGTTTCTGAAATTCTGTGTGCAGATGATTTTCTTTGAGTTTTCATGAGTTTTGTTCTTGATCTGTGGTTAATGATTTGAGATGATTTGAGTTGCATTATGTAGAGTGTTTTGCTAGCTTTCGATTGCATTTGATTTTGATAAATCTAATGGAGAATTGAGTTTGTTTGAATGACCTGAGCATGATCCCTTGCACTGAGTTTACGCGCAAGTTTCACTTGTCCTAGAGGTTAGAGTCTGTGAAGCTTCAAGGTCCATAATCTATGAAGCTTTGAAGGATGATAGCTTCAAAATCCAAAGCCTGGGGAGCTTCGTTCAAAGAAGGTTTCTACTACAATTTGAAGCTAAACGAAGGATGATACTGCTTGCAGGTTGAAGCCAATCGAAGGATGCTACTGCTGCAAGGTTAAGGCTAATCGAAGATACTACTATTGCAGGTTGAGGCTAATTGAAGAAGGTTGCTACTACAGGTTGAACCTTCATTCAAAGAAGGTTGCTACTACAGGTTGAGGCCAGTCGAAGAAGGTTGCTATTGTAGGTTGAGGCTAATCGAAGAAGGTTGCTACTACAGGTTGAAGCCAATCGAAGGATGCTACTGCTTGCAGGTTGAAGCCAATCAAAGGATGCTACTGCTGCAAGGTTGAGGCCAATCGAGATTGCTACTGCGGGTTAAGGCCAATCGAAGAAGGTTGCTGCTGCAGGTTAAAGCTTTGTTTGAAGAAGGTTTCTACTGCAGGTTAAGGCCAATCGAAGAAGGTTGCTACTGCTACAAGTTGAGGTCAATCGAATAAGGATACTACTCCAAGGTTGAGGCCAATCGAAGAAGGATACTATTGCAAGGTTGAGGCCAATCGAAGAAGGATGCTACTGCAAATTTGAGGCAAATCGAAGAAGGCAAAAGGATTTGCATCACGCCGCTGGAAGATTCTCACGGTAGAAGCTGAACCACCATTCCAACTTTGAACTCTAATCCATTTTATTATTATAAACATTTAATCAATTTTGTTTTATGATTTTAATTTTCGTTTAATTAATTTTTAATTCAGTGTTAAATAGAACCTAATTGGATAATTGCTGGAATAAGATGTGAATTCAAACTAAGGTGGTGGCTGGGCCCTGAGCCCGTTAGTTTGTTTTTTTAAATCAATTAATACCAACAAAATGGCTTCATGGATCACTTTTCAGATGGGCCTAGCACTTAACTTCTGATTCATACACATTTGGATCCAATATATACCTCTGGCTGTTTAGAGCTTTGTCATTTATTTTCTCATGGAATTTTATTTTTCATAGTTTGATGATAAAAATGATACAAAAAATGATAGAATTTTGTTAGAGCTGATTTTTAGGACTTTAGAATTTAATTGAAGTTTCAAAATTATTCTTTCCATGTTAATACTCATTTTGTTATTACTTTATTTCCATGAGTTTGTGGTAAGAGCTTGGTTTGTAATATTGAGCGCTTGAGGATTAGTCTGGTTGATTATTGATGAAGCTTTCGTGAAGATCGTCGGTTTTCTTTGTTTTAATACCCTTTGCTACGGATTAATATATGTTTGGTATTTTCTCTCGTTTATCTCATTTCGCACTTTACTACTTTCTAGAGATCATGAGAAGTAGGGTTCTTACCGCTTTCCTTGCCATGTCAAGTAGGAATAGAGATGTATAACAGGGACCTCCATTGCTGATATATGTCAGGAATCCCTCTGGTTTATTTAAAGACCTGTTTAAGGCAATTATTTAGGTGTGCTAATTATGATTGTTTAAAATCCTACCTTTGGAGTAGGTATTATGCACGTGTGTTTATATGTGTACCCGCATTGTATTACATGTGAAAAGTCCTCAAAAGAAGGCGAGCGAAAAGGGTTCGTAATCCACCCCCACACATTCCAGTCCATGTCATTCCTATGCTCACTTTCTACAAGTAGATGCTCTGAACATGGGCCCAAGATCCGAATGAATTTAAGTCCTTTCAAGGCAAGTGAAAAGGGTTCTTGCAATCGGATCCCCACACTTTCTTTAACCTATGTTGACTAAAAATGATGCTTAGTGTACGCAAGCACTATGTCTTCCCCGCAGATCTTTCTTGCCCTGATAATTGATATCACGATTATGGACCCTTTTTGCATTCCTATACTCCCATGGCTTGTTGACTCGTGTGATACGCTCCCCTTGGTTGTGGCTTGACCCCTGGTCTGATGCTTGGTTTCTTATCTATAGCGGGACCTCTATTTCTACTACTAGGCTTACGCATTGTAGGTGTTTGATATTCGAGTGATGCCTGAGCTGTTGTTTGTCCAGATGTTTCACCATCTGCTTACTTGCTTTTTGTCACTGTGACATTTTTTTCCATGCTCCCTTAGGATTTCTCGTGTAGGGTTAGTTCTCGAGCTAGACCTTAGGATAGTAATCCATGTATGCTAACATAGGGTAGAAACTTCCTTCTTTCATCCTCAACCTCAGGGTCAATCATTGTATGATAACATTAGGGCTAGAGATTAGGACGGTCTCCCTTAGTTGTTTTCTTTTTCTTTGCATTCTTACATCTTAAAACTAAAACTTCTTCTTGGAAAATCATAAAATATACCTAAAAAAACTTAAACCCTTCCTTAAGGTAAAAAATACAAACCAATCTTATTTGTTTGTATTCCTTTTGGCTTTGTTTTAAACCTTATCAAAATTGATGCTTCGCCATCTTTGCCATAACATTTTGTTATCTTTTTTCCGATGTTTCGCCATCACACATGTTTGTTATCCTACTTTGATCCTTGATATCATTGTTAGGTGTGATTTTTTATCATCTGGTTTATTGATTTTTCGCCAACTTTGCCATGTTATTTTGTTATCTTTTAGCCGATGTTTCGCCATTGCACATGTTTGTTATACTACTCTGATTATCAATATCAGTGTTAGGTGTGTTGTTTTGTCCTCTGGTTTATTGATGTTTCTCCATCTTTGCCATGTTATCTTGACATCTTTTAGCCGATGTTTCGCTATCGCATATTCTATTAGTTAATGTTTCGCCATCACATATTCTTTTAACTGATGTTTCGCCATCACACATGTTTGTTATCCTACTTTGATTCTCAATATCATTGTTAGGTGTGATGTTTTGTCCTCTGGTTTATTGATGTTTCTCCATCTTTACATTGCTATCTTGCTATCTTTTTTTCGAATTTTCACCATAGTATATGTTTGTAGCCGATGTTTCGCCATCGCACATGTTTGTCATCCTACTTTTATTTTCAATATCATTGTTAGGTGTAATGTTTCATCGTCTTGTCTGATATTTTACTATCATGCTGGCGTTTTACCACCTTATCTGAGTTTGTGTTGCCATGTGATGTCTTGTCATCTCTTTTTGCAATTTTATCATCATTGTTGACATTTTTTGTTTTTCTATCTGATGTTTTGCCATCTTGATTGTTGTTTTTATCTTCTTAACTAAAAAACACAAACCAACCAAAATAGATAAGCCGAACTACGGCTGCTTTGATTCCTTAAAAGGGATACGTAGGCATTGGGGTAGGGCCCAAGCGAGCATAACTTTTATTTTCCTTACATTCTTTTATCCTTTCTTTTGCATGCATTCCCTGTACAACTTAGATATAGATTTTTACACACCCATTAGATTAGACAACAAGAGTGGATACCATAGAATACTACGGGCGCGTGGGGTGCTAATACCTTCCCCTCGTGTAACAGGCTCCCTTACCCGATCTCTCGGTTGCAAGACCGTGATTTCACCCTCTTCGGATTTTCTCGATGTTTACCTTTCCATTTCGGTGGGATAAAAGACGTTTGGTGGCGACTTCATTGATATTAATTTTTATATCGAATGATGGTTCGGCCGGTTGTTTCACCTAGTTGTACGTTAATGCTTAGGATGAGGGTTTTATGGTCAATCTTTGAGTAGTCTCGAGCAATTGAGAATCCTACGAGCATGAGGAGATATCTTGAATCAATTTGTCTTGAAAAATGGGAGGGTAAATTTTGGGGTACATAAATAGAATTTACTCCTGACTAAAGGAGATTGGTGTAAAGTCTTCAACCTTCCAATTATTGAGCCCATTATCGGTATTAGGGAAAATACAATTGTCTATGTCATTGTCTCTATCAACGTCTTCCACAACATTGACTCCATTGTTGTTGATGCAGAATGTCGGTCTCCCAGAATTAGAATGAGCACGGCAGACAACTCTCTGAGCCATTGTGGTGAAAATCAAACCAAATTTTTCGTACTTGTAAGGAATGTCGGGAAGCTAACCCCAAATAATTCCACCACCTTCTTTTACCACAGTCTTAGCGTCTTTCAGAGAAGCCATTCTTGGTGGAATCCTGGTATCCTTAGGAACAGTAGGAGCAGCTTTAGCAACAGGGGTTGTTTGAGGAATAACTTCAAAGGTCTGACAAGGAGTCTCCAGGAATTCACCATCCATCTCAACATAATTGAAGGATTTCCAGTGGCTCACCATGTATTCTTCTTTGCCACAAACCGTAATGATTTTTCCTTTCACGGGATACTTCAACTTTTGGTGTAGAGTAGAAGTAACAACGCCTTCCCCGTGAATCCAAGGGCGTCCAAGCAAACATAAATAGGCTGGACAAATGTCCATCACATAGAAAGTAGAGATGAAGACCTGGGAACCCACTTTGATTGGAAGATCCACCTCTCCATGCACCATTCTCTTTGAACCATTAAAAGCTCTCAACACAGCGTCACTAGATTTTAGCACAACTCCTTCACAGTCAAGTTTGTCAAAATTAACTCTTGGAAATACATTCAATGAGGAACTTGTGTCTATCAACACGTGAGATAAGGTAGTGCCCATACATTTGATAGAGATATGCAGGGTCTTATTATAGTTCCTTCCTACGGGAGTTAGATCAGTGTAAGAAAAGTCTATCCCATTATCAGTTGTCAGGCTAGCAACACAATTTTCGAATCGATCAACATAGATTTCTTGCAGTACATGAGCATATTTTAGAAACTTTACCAAAGCCTGAGCATGGGCTTCAGAGCACAACAATAGAGATAGCATAGATATTTTGGAGGGGGTCTGCCCTAACTGTTCAATAATCTTATAGTCACTCTTTCAAATAATTTTCAGTATTTCCTCTATCTCTTGCTTGGAGGTATCTTCAACAGTAACCTCTTTTGGTGCCTCAGTTTGGGCAGGCTCAGTCATCTGTTCTTTGCCTCGAGTCTTAGTAGTTGATTCAATAGTAGTGGTACGAACTGGTGTAGTAACAACCTTTAGAGAGATCTCTGGAGAAAAAACCCTTCCACTTCTGGTAACCTTACTAGTCCCAACAATGTTGTCAACATTGGGATCAATAACTTCAGTATTTTCATCTTCGGCAGTCAATGGTTCTTGCATGACGCCATGGTAGTAGACATCAACTCCATAATTTCAAGGGATAGCCTTGTCAGAGGAATATGGAATTAGCCCAGGTGCGTTAATGATCAGAGGAGCAACCCTAGGTTCGACAGTAATCTTCATTAGACTCTTAGAAGTGATCCTTACAGGAGTACCAGAAATTGTAATCACGAACGCGTCTTCAAGCTCCAGGCCTTGAGACATGCGTTTACGTAGGCTCTCCTTAGAAGGAGTCTTCTCAAATAGAATTACACGGTCACCCATCAAACGATGAATACCTTCTTTCAGCAGTATATAACCATTGGATTGGGACACACAGTAGTAGCAGTTTTCAACATAACCCGGAAATAAACCGGCTTGCAACAACTTCTTCTTAACAATCATCAGAGGAGTAGTCAAGTCACTCACATCAGAAACATAAGAAACATCATGAATAGCATTAACTCCTTTTTCATAATTAGGAATAAGTGCAGTGATCACATTAGGAATCTCAGGAGGTTCAAATTCAATCTCCTTAAAGTCAATCATATCTTGAATCTTATTTTTTAGAGCCCAACAATTGTTAGTGTCATGTCCATGACTGTTGGAGTGATATGCATATCTTGCATTGAGATTGTAACGGGAAGAGGAAGTATTGGGGTTCTGAGGAGGATCCTTCATTGTTCAGCTCTGCCTTTAACATGTGTTGCAATGCTTGAGACAATGACATGTTGATTTTGGTGAGCTGTCTCCTGGGTGCATCTTGTCTATGCTGATTATTCTGTTGTTGTTGCACTGGTGCAGGATTAGAGATCAGAACTGCTCCACATACTAGTTGTGGTCACTCTTATTACAACCTTCTGGCTGTATGCATCATTGGATTCTTTCTTACCGTTGTATGACTTCTTCGCAGTACTCAAAGATGTATCCATTGAATTTCACCATTTCTGATTCCATTCTCAACATGTTCCCCTATCAATATTAGTTTAGTGAAACCGGCTGAAGAAATTCCAAGTAGGTGATTATATAAAGGACTTGTTAGCATACTCATAAACATGTCAACCAATTCCCTATCAACCAAAGGAGGTTTAACTCTTCATGCAAGATCTCTTCATTTATGTGCATACTCTTTAAAGCCCTCCTCAGAACCCATGGACATACTATGTAATTGCATGCATGTTGGTGCCAAATCAGAATTATACTGATATTTTCTATAGAAAGCTGCAGCCAAATCTTCCCAGGTACGGATATTGGTACCTTAGAGTTGATAATACCATTCCAATTGTGTTCCAGACAGAATTTCTTAAAAGAAATGCAACCATAATTTCTTGTCAACAATGTGTGGTTGAATTTTCCGAATATATGATCTCAAATGTAGCATCGGGCAAGAAACGCCATTGTACTTAGCAAAGGTAGAAGTTTTGAACTTAGGAGGAATGGAGACTCCTGAGACTAAACCCAATTTTTCAAAGTTCAAGCCAGGTACCTTCTGGATCTCCATAGCTTTCAGACGCTCTTCTAACAGCTTATACTTCTCGTTGGCAGGGGGTATTGTTCATCCAAATAATCCTCTTCTTCATCAGAACATTTGTCAGAACCATGATTACTTTTTTCAATTTTAACACTCTTACCATCTTCATCATGTTCGTCATCTTCGTCCAATGGGATATCAAGATCTTGAGCTTGCTTGGCTGGTCCTCTGACCATTCTCCCCATGATAAGGGTTTCGATTGGTTTCTTTGTCTTCTTATTCTCGTTGATGAGCGCCTTCAATTTTTCTTTCCCCTTGGCTAAGTTTAGGAACATCTCTTGTAATTGAGCATTCTGAGTATGGAGTTCTTTAACTATCTGTTCGAGAGCCATTTTTGTTGAAATAAACAGCAAGAAGATGAGAAACCTGTCTTGGGAACCTGTTATGCAATTATATGTATGTCATGTAGATACATATCCAATGTTTTTAAGGACCTATAGGGATTTAAATTTGTTAATCAAAAGGGAACAGAAACAAAGACTTTTATTAGTAAGTTCAAATGAAAACAAAAAGGGTTACAAGGAAAAAAATTATGAATCAAGTCTCCCATGGACACTTCCTCTTTGTGTTGACATATGCATTAAGTCCCTGCTCTTCGTGAAGTTGTTTTGTCAACTTTAAAACTTTTCTTATCACTAGCATAGAAATGGGTCTCAAAGGTGTCCCTTTCTTCTTTCAGATGAATCCAAGACTTATGTAGCTCTTCAAGGTCAGTAGGCATATCTGGATGAGAAATGGTATAAGGAATATCTCCTTCAACAACAGGCTCCATAATTACTAGTGGGACAACAGGATATGGCATTATAATATTTTGAGCACGAGATCGCACCCATTTGAGGTAGGGCTCCAAAGGGATGGAGTTTTTTCCCAAAGTCTTGTTATCAATTTTATTCACCAAGCCCCAAATAGGTATAAACTATTGATGGTAACCTTGAGGATCGTGCTCGTAATCGAATATAATATCCTGGATAAGCATATCATGAGGACCATCTCTTCGAGCATAACCAAATTGATGTAGAGCTAGAGAAGGATAGTAAGTAATACCTCCCCTTATGCCAAGGTGCGACACATTAGGGAATTCCCCATAGTGGTTATTAATAGTGATGTCCTCCTGAGATCGGAAAAACCAATAGGTATCTGAATGAGATAGTGACATCATCCTTCGAGACCATCTCAAACCTTGTTCATTCTTCATCACTGATTGGATAAGGTGCGAAATAAACCACCTGGATAGTAAAGGTATGCAATACATGAGAATCCCCCACTTCCTCATAGTACGAGTTTGAAGAGAGTGAAAAATATCTCCAAGCAAAGTAGGCACAGGATTATGAGTAAGAAATATTTTGATGGCGTTCACATTTATAAGTTGGTCTGGATTAGGGAATAGTACCAAACCATAGATCAACAGAGCCAATATTTCCTCAAAAGTGTGAAAACTCATAGCATCTAGAAACAATTGAGCCTTCTCTATCAGAAATTTAGCAAGAAGACCTTTAACTCCACTTCTTGTTTCCCAATTAGACGCAATTCCTGACCATTTGAGATGTAAGGCTGATGTAATAACTTCAGGTTTTGGAACTTTCTCTAAACTGGTGAAGGGTGTCTGATTGAGAATAGGTACTCCAAGTAGCTTAGATAACTCTTTCATTGTGGGTACCAACTGACAATTTAGGAAAGTAAAACAATGATGTTTAGGATCAAAGAACTAAAACAGAACACTCATCATGTCTTCTTCAAAACCTGGGGTAACCAAATTGAGTAAATAACCATGCCTCTTGGTGAATTGAGAGTTTTTAGGAACCTTTGAGACTAACTCTTTTAGCTTGGAAGGTATTCTCACAAAGTTGATCTGGATTGTATTCCTGCTAGCGGAGGCCATAACCCACAACAAGGAACAAAGATGAATCCCTAGGTCCTTGAAATGGTTAGTGAAAATGTTATGTTATGATGATATGATGTTATATTCATGTTAAATAAGTAGCAAACACAAACAAGTAACACAAGAATCTTAGGTTTAAAGGCTTGTATGAAGCCCATAGGTGAATACCCTTCCCCACTAAAGTTAAATTGGCTCAACCTGTCCTAAAATAATAATCGGGTTCTAAGAATCTCATATCACATATCTTTCTCGTAGGATTTATTTTAGCACGACAACCGACTTGCCACCAAAACATCCCAAAAGTCGAATCTCAATGAGCGTAGCTTCGAGTATCAACCAACTTTGGACTGCACCAAATCCGGCTACCTCGCTACTTTCTAATGGCCAAGATGGGTTAATTAAAGTTCTAAAAGTAAGTTAATGTTAACGACACCACGCGGGAGTCTAATGTTATCCTTGACTGACTCAAGGAACATCAATACAAACCAAAGTATCACACTAATTGTAGCTATCATGTTAACTATATTGGTCTATGTTGTATAGTCTTTATGATCTATTGCTACTTACCTAAGGAATCCCTAGATCCAGGTGTAGGATCTTTCATGCAAGCAATAATACCCAAAAAATCCTTTAAAGTAAATAAAAAAATTTAAACAATTAAAACAAGTAAAAGTGATATTAAACTATAAGGTAACCTCTCTCTTTTAATTAAGTCCCCAGCAGAGTCTCCAGTTCTTAATACGGTGGGAGAACTAGCTTTCTTTGTTTTATCGTAAATGTTGCGGTTAGCAAGATTCGCCATCGACTTTTCTTTTATCCAATATTTAGGAAAGGTGAAAATAACAGGAAATACCATTGATAGATTTTGAGTTCAGGGGGTAAGTTATGAAAATGGAAGGTGTTATCACCCTTTTCATCGGTAGTTATCTACGGGCTCTTAATTACTTAGCTCACTTTTATAAAAAAACTTGCTTTATGTGTGTGTGATTTTTTTGAAAATATTTTGAAATGCCAATGTAAGGCTAACTATGTAATAATTCTTGTATCAATTCTCAAGAATATATATACAAAGTGTTTTTGAAAATATTTGTTCAAAAGTGATGTTAAAATGTATTATTTGTGAAAAAGGTTGTGAGCAAGCAATTAGGAGTTCTTACCTACTAAAGTCTTTCTTGTAATTTTCCTTCTCCTTTGGAGATAGTATTATCCATACCATTAGTTGGTAGGTGTGATACGATGGCAGAACCGACTATTTAATACTGGTTTGCGTTTTGTATTCGCAAATATGCGGTAAGCAAGAGTCACCACCACCTTTTCTTTTATCCAACAAAGGAAAGGGTGAACAGAACAGAAAAAGACCTTTTCAAGAGTTTTCTGAGTAAGGGGGTAGATTATGGAAAGGGAAGGTGTTAGCACCATTTCCATCTGTGGTTTTCCACAGGCTCTTAGTGGTTTTCTCATTTTTAAAATACCTTTGTGTTTTGTGTTTGAAAATATTTTGAAAATGCCTTAGTGCGGATATTTGCATTGTGTTTAACTCTTGTATCAGTCCTCAAGAGTGTTGATAAAGCAAATATTTTGAAAATTGTTTTTTTTTAAATATTTTTGTGTAAGTGCAAAAAGTTGTTTTGAGCAAACTTCTAACAACTATCTACTTTTATACTCGAAAAAGATTTGTTCTTTTCCTCCTATTCTTTAGACAGTGCTATCCTACTATTAGTTAGTACGTAGCCCCATCATTTGGATGTTTGAGGGACAACTGAATGGATGTTTACAGTCATAAAGGCAACAGGTAGGGACACTTTAGCAATTTTGTTTAGGGACTAGATCATTTACCGAAAGGCAACTGTAGGGTCATCGAGGGACTATGATCTTTTTGATTTACGGGTCTTTGCTAAAGTGTCCCCGTTTCGAGGGACATGATTGTTTTTATGAAGGAAACCAAAGTGGGAGATACTCTAGGGGTGAGCATGTGCAAGTGTGTTGAGATTCAGTTATTTTTATCTTTTTGTTAGGTTAGCTAACGTTTTAATTTACCGTCTTTCCATGCAAACCTATTTACTAACAGTAATATAGTAAAATAATAAGGCAATAAATGTGCAAAAAATAAAATACAGAAAAATAAATCCTGTTATTACACGGCTTTGGGAGAGATACATTATAGGTGTAAGAAAACAAAATGCAGAATTTTAAATCTAGACTATTACATCCCATAATCAGTTACATTGTTTATATAAAATGCAAGAATAAAAATAACGCACGCGAAATAAATATTACGTCTAAAAAAAACCTAAGAACTATTAAATAAAATTATTTTTGTTGTTTTTGTTATGAAAAAGAAATTAACTTAAAAATCCTAAGTCTATTTAATTTTAAGAAAGATGTTAAAATAATTAATTAATTTTTTTACAAAATTAATTTGACTAATAAAACACTAACCTAAGATTTTTTGATTTAAAGTTAATTTAAATGATAAAAAAGTCAAATAAAGAAAAGAACAAAAGAAAAATAAGAATACAAAGGAGCATCCTTCGATTAGGGAGAAAAGGGGGGTTATCGATCCAAAGGGGAAGCTGCCTTTTGACCCAGGCAGTAGACTCCTTCGATTCACCCTTCTTTTGATTCCTTTCGATTGAGTTTGGGAGTTGGTGTGAGCAACCTTCGATTGCCACCTTTTCTGCTTCCTTCGATTGGCCTATGAAGCAATATAGACCTGCAGAGCAACATGAGTGTAGGTCCTTCATTCACACCCTTTTATTATTTCATTTGAGTCTGTACAAGTTAGTTCTAACACATATTTGGACAAGAAAATCAAACAAACCAAAAAAGTACAGAAACGAACAAAAATAAATAAAAGGCCATTTACATGTTATGCTGAAACAAAAGATGCAAGGTCAAGAGGACTTACCTTGCTTGAAAATGGAATTTGTGTTTGTGGACTGGAGTTGTTAGATGCTTCGATTTTACACCCCTAGGCGTGAAGATACTTGCTTAGGAGCTGGTGTGGACTCCTGGATGTCTCAGAAACAAGAATCTGGGTTGAAGGTGCCTGCCAAAAAAAGTGCTTCGCTTGGGATACTTTTGGGATTTCTTTGAGCAATGTGGCAGTGCGATCTGTTCGTGTGCAAGAAAAATGTATGTCCCTATGATACAGTATGTGTCTAGTATTTATAGGAGGTGGAGGAGACAAGGAAATAGGGAAAGGATCATGGCATTAAAGACCAACCATTAAACATGGTATTAAAAACAGAATCAGGCAAATTGAAAGATTTCCATTTTGAGATATATCATGCCATTTTGGAACCCTGAGTGAACCTGGATAGGTCAACTTGGTGCCTTGTTCAAATTTGAAAATATTCAAAGTTTCCCTCTCCAAAGCCCCTTCGGCCAGCCCTTGTTCCCTTTGATGGTTCTGAGTTCTGATTCGAAGTAATCAGAACTTCCCTTATCAGAACATTTTAGATTAAGACATCTCTGCACTAATATTCCATTCGAAGGATACTCTTCCTTGGTATGCCAATCGAAGGACACTTCGTTATGATGTTCCAATTGAAGGAAGCTCTGATGCTCCAATCGAAGGAAGCTATGATGCTCCAATCGAAGGAAGCTCTGATGCTTCAATCGAAGGAAGCTCTGATGCTCCAATCGAAGGAAGCTCTGATGCTCCAATTGAAGGAAGCCCTGATGCTCCAATCGAAGGAAGCTCTGATGCTCTAATCGAAAGCTCTGATGCTCCAACCGTAGGAAGCTCTGATGCTCCAATAGAAGGAAGCTCTGATGCTCCCATTGAAGGAAGATCTGATGCTCCAATCGAATGACATTTTGTTTATCTTCAAATTTTACTTTCCTCAAGCAGATGTTTGCGACCACCCATGTAAAAGAAAATTTTGAAAGAAAATGAGAGGGAAAATTTTGGGGTACAACAGCTGCCCCTGTTCAATCTTCTTAGACCTGGGGATGTAGATTGGCTGGCCTGCCTTTCGTGATCTGAAGGTGGAAGATGATTGAACACTAGAGTGCCCCGAAATTTGCACTCGTCTGAAGTGATATTGTTGGTGGATAATATCGGGAATAGGCTTACAGATGCCATTTGTAAAATATGGTGGAAGACTGTCGGAGATGGGCTTAAATATGTCATCTAAGGAATATGACGGACAATTGTCGGAGATGGGCTTAGAGATGCCATCCAAAGTATATGCTGACTTCATAAGAAGTCTTTTTATGGGGATTCCTGTTCCTGTTGTCTGTGGAGGAGTCCGCTGGGGAATGTTTTGGGGGAATAGAGTCTAGGAGCTTCGGTTGTTTGTTACTCTACTAGGGAGTTATCTCTTGATTGGAGAGACGAAAGTGAGTTGTTATCTGGTCAGGATCCAGGCTTCACAGCGACTTGCTGAGGACAATAACACTGATTGTTATCTGGTCGTATTCCAAGCTTCACAGCGACTTGTCGGGGAATATGAAATTAACTGCTATATGATTGGTTCCAGGCTTTGTAGTAATTATAGACATTGAACTGTTATCTTGGTCGTATCCAGGCTTCAGTATTCTTAACTAGATAAGAATCAGAAAATCTTAGTGTCGATTTAACTGAACCAAAGAAAGGTCTTGAATTATCTTTAACTGGATAAAGAATCAGAAAATCTTAGTGTCGCTTTAACTAAAACGGTAGAGGTCTTGAGTCATCTTTAACTGGAATAGGATCAGAGAAATCTTAGGGTCAATTCAATTGAACCAGAGAAAGTGTCTATCGGAAAAGAAATCAGAATAAAATCATTGGTTGATTTAAGCTGAACCAGCAGAGGTATTGAATTATCTTCAACTGGATAAGAATCAGAAAAATCTTAGGGTTGATTTGACTGAACCAGAGAAAGTATCCGCCGGAAATGAATCAGAATAAATCATTAGTCGATTTAAACTGAACCAGCTGAGGTATTAAATTATCTTCAATTGGATAAGAATTAGAAAAATCTTAGGGTCGATTTGACTGAACCAGAGAAAGTAACCACCGGAAATGAATCAGAATAAATCATTGGACGATTTAAAATGAACCAGCATAGGTATTCGGTTATCTTTAACTGGAATAGAATCAGAGAAATCTTAGGGTCAATTTGACTGAACCAGAGAAAGTATCCACTGGAAATGAATCAGAATAAATCATTGGTCGATTTAAACTGAACTAGTAGAGGCCTTGAGTTATCTTTAACTGGAATAGAATCAGAGAAATATTAGGGCCGATTTGACTGAACCAGAGAAAGTATCTACCGAAAATGAATCAGAATAAATCATTGGTCGATTTAAACTAAACCAGTATAGGTCTTAAGAATGATTTTTCTGAGGAAAATGCTAAAATAACCCTTTGTCAGATGTAGCCTTTAATAAGACTGTCAGGCCATATAAGCAGTTAATGGTGTTTGTTGATTGATCTTATCTGAAAAGATAAAGAGTTAGTCGTATGCAATGTCATGATGTATGAAATGCATCGGGTCGGGTAATGATGTTCTCAAAATAAATGAGATTGTGATGTATGCAATATATATGTGCATGCCATGATGTATGAACATGGAATATTGTTGCGACATTTCCTAGTTTGGGAAAATAAATCCTTGACTGCTTGCTGGAGAGTACTGGGAAGTTGACTCCCAGACTTCTGTTTGGTAGATGAGGTTAGGGATTCTTTTATTTCTGCTGGGGATGATGAATGGAGATGATTTTCTGGGGATTTCCTCTTTCCGTTAGGGGATACTCTGTCGGGGATCTTTGACTTCTGCTTGAGAATTCTCCACTGGGGAGAAGATGCTCTATTGGAAAATCTTACCAATGTAGAGAAATAAACTTTGTTGGGGGATGAACTTCCGCAACTAGGGAAATAAACTCTACCGAGGGTGAGGCTTTATAAACTGTTTGAGATTATAAAACTTGGCTGGGAACATGGATTTCAGTTCTCTGAGGGAACTTTGCTGGAGGAGGTAATTCCTGCTTGGGGAAGAAGAGGTCAAAACTTTGGTTGTTTTCACTATGTGGGGACATATACATCATTAGGACGTATGCTAAAGATGTAGCGGTGACTTTGCAGTAGGATGACTCTGCCTTTGTACCTGCTGGAGAACATAACTGTGGGGACTAAATATGGATTTTTGGACTTTGCCCCATTTCTTAAAGTCATTAGCAACTGCCTTTCTGTTTTTTATGCAAGTATTTGTAAACAGTAACCATATTCAAATGTATATGTCAAAAATATTCACTGGACGTTTTTGCAAAACAAAACAGAAAAAATAAAAATGAAAAGTTTTGTACTTTCAAAGAAATGATTTGTATTGATTTTGAAGTTTTGTCTATAATAGGCGTTTTTTGTACAAAGAGACTGACATTCTAGTAGGAGAATATCGTCGTGAAAATGAAAGCTATACAAAATAGTGTACAAAGAGAAAACAACTATGTGTAATAATTCCATTGAGTTTCAATTCTGCTATTGACCTTATGTCTTTGAGCGTCTCATCACTTTGCTACTTGTCTGAAGTTGATTGGATTGATTGGTACTGTGATCGGTGAGAATGAGAACTGACTGTTTTGGAATGCTGGTTCGTGTTTGCGTTTGTTTTTGCAAAATGTCGCGGTAAGCAAGAGTCGCCACCGTCTTTTATTTTATCCAACAAGGAAAGGACAAAAGCACAGAAAAATTCCTTTTTGAGATATTTCTCGGGTTCGGGAGGTAGATTATAGAAAGGGAAGGAGTTAGCACCCTTTCTATCCATGGTTATCCACGGGCTCTTAGGTACTTGCTCATTATGTTTTCAAAAGTTTGCTTTTCTTTGTGATTGTGGGTTTGAAAAGAGTTTTTTGTTTGAAAGGAGTGTAAGTGCGAAAAGTTTTGTTTTGTTTTAAAAGGAGCAAGTACTTAAGAACCATCTACCTACTCAAAAAGGAATTAATCTGTACAAATATCCTTTAGACAGTGCTATCCCACTATTGAGGAGTAGGTAGCACCGTCGTTGGAGTTTTCAGGTCAATTCGATTAAGGGACGTGTGGTCACTAAAGCAATGTTAGGACGCCTTAGCGGTAACCCTAATGTCTTAGATCATTTTATCCGAGGCAACTGTTTCGAGGCAACTTATGATCTTTGGACAAGAGGGCGACCTCTAAAACATCCTATACTCAATGACCATGTTCGAGGAAACCAAGTGAGGTGTACCCTAAGAGTGGCATGTGCGAGTGTGTTATTGTTTCAGTTATTTATCTTTGTACATGTTAATGGTGAGCTACTGTTGATTTTAAGTTAAAGATTAATCTTTTCATGCATAACCTTTTATTCAAACATCTAACAGTTAATGGTTGCGGAAATTAAATTGCGGAAAATAAATCTAAGCTATTACAAGGCGTCGGGTATTTACATCACCAAAAACAAACCCTTGAAAATTAAATTGCGAAAAGTAAATAAAAGCGATAAATAAAAGTCCTAAGTTAAAACTATTACATCCTCGGAGCAATTACAATATATGGATCAAAAATGATATGCGCGCGAGAAAAATTGAATCGGAATGTCCTAGGGTTTTGACCCTTTTTATTGAATAAAGCATATTTTTGTTATTATTTTTTGAATTTTGAGAAGCTAATATAAATTAATATTTGAATTAATTAATAAAAAGAAAATATTTTTGGGTTTTTATATTAATTAAGGAAATAAAATGAGAATGAATAAAAATATTAAAAACCTAATTCTAAATCAATTTTAATTTATTGCAAAATATATTGTTATTAAACCTATTTAAACTAAATAAATTAATTAATTGTTATTTACAAAAATAGATAATAAAATTAATAGCATTAATAAAACATTATTTTTGGGGTTTTCTGGTTTTTATATAAAAATATTAATTGGTTAATTTTGTTAATAATAATTAAATAAATAAATAGAGAGAAAAAGAAATAAACCAAAATAGGGGGTGTTGGGCCTGATTTGGGAGTGAAAAGAGCAATTCTGAAGCCCATTTACATCCAGGCCTTGTTGACTTTCTGAATTGTCCACACGCTTGTTGACTGGAGACCATGGTAGTCCTTCAACCTTGGCCTTTGGATCTTGGCCTGAAACCACTTGGCGTGTGGAGATTTGGAGGCGTTTGATGGTCCATGTTTGGAATGCTACACCTGAATATATGGAGAAAAAATATAACAAGGTTTTGGGGGGCCTGGGATTCGAACCCAGGTCCCAAGGGACAATTCAACTAGCGCGCTACCAACTGAGCCATGATGTTAACCTGTTAGTGGAATAAGACACAAATAATATATTCAAAACCAACAATTATTCCCTGCAAAAAAAATAAAACGCGCTAATAATTCAAATGGGCCAATAGACGCTAGCCACGTGATCGTCTTCTTCATATCACCCTGGTTCATTTACCTGCGGATTTTATTCCGCAGGAAGATTCGTAGCACCTCTCCAAAATCCTCCCTAGGCCATATAAACGCAAGCTAAGAGTGCCAATGCACTCGTCTCCCTCCCCTGAACTCATCCATGGCCATTGTTTGCATTGATTTTGCCTGCAATTAAAAACCCCAAAAACGAGATACACAAACCCTAGAACTGGGCATGGCGTTACAGGCTATGAAAATAAAATTCAATGATGCCAAAAGTTTCAGAATACAGCACAGAGTATGAATATGCAATTATTTCAATGAAAGGATGCAAGATTGAAGCTTTACGATTCCATGAGTATGGCGGTTCAGAGCGATACTTACAGGGCTTTTTTGGGGCAGGAGAGCACGCGATAATGATTGGTACTGCTTCAGTGAGGTCCAAGGAAGTGATTGGAACCTTTGTTTGATCCTGAAAAGGTCTCCAAGTGCAATTTCAGATCCAAGGTTTTCAAGCTTTTTTCTCTAATTCTTATGGTCGTCTCTGCAGTCTTCTATATCCTCTAGGTTTGCCTCACTTGTATGCATATAATGGAATGATTCTAGGTCAAAATATGGGCCAATATCCATGTGCATTGAAGAATTAGGATTTGATCTTGATCACCATAACCATGTTTCAAAATATAGGCCAAATCTGATTTGTTATGCTTGAATGAGCCATGATGCGATTTGATTTAGTGAATAATGATAATTGCAAGTTGTACAAATCACAAAGATCCCTTTACATCAATTTTTAGATTTTATTTGATTTAATATTGATTTAAAATGAATTAAATCAATAAAAATAAAATAAAAATAGAAAAATAAATGAATGGTCATGAAATTAAGTATGGGACACGTGTGTGGCATGTGAAGACCAAATCAAGTGGAAAAAAGTGGGGCCTTTTGTCAAAAATTGGAGTTTTGAGGATAGTTGACTTTTGGCAATTTTGGAAAAATGCCCAACTTCAACAATGCATAACTTCTTCAATTTTGAACTTCTGGAAGTGTTCTTGGACTTTTTATAAGCCTTGAGATGTCCTATAACCAAAACTTTTGGTCTCATCTCATTTTGATGTTCCATGCTCAAGTTATAAGCTTTGGCAAAAAAGGTGTTTTTGTTGACTTTCAAGAATGACCTGTAATGTCCAAATTTATAACTTTTTGTGAAAGCATTTCTTAATCTTAGGGTGTGATTATGGATTGTAGCAAATTGCATCATCTTCAAAATGAGATTTTGATGGGTTATTTCTCATAAAGTATGAGAAATTTATGCTTGGTCAAAGTTGAGTTGACTTTTCCTACAAAACCCTAATTTAGCAACTTTTGGATCTTGATGAATCTTGAGCAATCCTTGATGAATCATGATCAACCCTTGATCAAATGATGAAATATTCTTCAAAACGAGAATGTTGACAAAAATTCTTGAGGTTTGACTGTATTTGGGACACAGTTGACTTTTGCCCTAGCACAGTCGATTTTTGGGCCTCTTGAGCAATTGACTGACCAAACTTCCTCTGCAAGGCTTGAAATTTGGCATGGATGAACTTAAGAACATGTTAGGACATTGGGGAGAACTTGAGGTCATTTGGATGTGAGGACCTTGATGCAACATAAAACCCTAATTTTGACTTGACTGCCTTAGGAGGTGATTTGACTGTCCAACTCTTGAGCTAACTTGAGCCACTTGGAGATTATTCTTGACATATCTTGAGGAATATGGGAGGGAAAATTTTGGGATACAACAGTTTCCCCTGTTCAATTTTCTTAGACCTGAGGATATAGATTGGCTTTCGAGCCTTTCGTGATCCGAAGGTGGAAGATAATTGAACACTAGAGCGCCCAGAAATTTGCACTCGCATGGTATAGTATCAGCATTGTGATGTTAGGAATGGGCTTACAGATGCCATTTGGAGATTGTTGGTTGTAGGATGGGCTTACAGATGCCATTTGCAGGAGTGTCGATCGCATAAGAGATTCCTTAGCGAGAACTTGCATACCTGTTGTTGTAGAAGATTCTGCTGGGGAAGCCTAACTTTTGTGGAGATTTAGGAACCTGCTTGTCCTTCAACTGAGAGAATGCCTCGGTTGAGTCTTAAGAACCTGTCCATAATTCAATTGGGGGGAAACATCTTCATCAAGGTCTAGGAACTGTCTCGTGCTCAATGGAGTATACCGTTGAGGTTATAGAACTTATCCACACTACGACGGAGGAAAACATCAAGATCTAGGAACTGACTCGTGCTCACCGGGAGTATACCGTTGAGGTTATAGTACTCGTCCACACTATGACGTAGGGAAGCATCTTCATCAAGATCTAGGAACTGTCTCGTGCTCACCGGAAGTATACCGTTGAGGTTATAGAACTTGTCCACACTATGACGGAGGAAAACATCAAGATCTAGGAACTGACTCGTGCTCACCGGGAGTATACCGTTGAGGTTATAGTACTCGTCCACGCTATGACATAGGGAAGCATCTTCATCAAGATCTAGGAATTGTCTCGTGCTCACCGGGAGTATACCGTTGAGGTTATAGAACATATCCACACTATGACGGAGGAAAACATCAAGATCTAGGAACTGACTCGTGCTCACCGGGAGTATACCGTTGAGGTTATAGTACTCGTCCACACTATGACCGAGGGAAGCATCTTCATCAAGATCTGGGAACTGTCTCGTGCTCAATGGAGTATACCGTTGAGGTTATAGAACTTGTCCACACTATGAAGGAGGAAAACATCAAGATCTAGGAACTGACTCGTTCTCACCGGGAGTATACTGTTGAGGTTATAGTACTCGTCCATGTTATGACATAGGGAAGCATCTTCATCAAGATCTAGGAACTGTCTCGTGCTCACCGGGAGTATACCGTTGAGGTTATAGAACTTGTCCATACTATGACGGAGGAAAACATCAAGATCTAGGAACTGACTCGTGTTCACCGGGATTATACCGTTGAAGTTATAGTACTCGTCCACGCTATGACGTAAGGAAGCATCTTCATCAAGATCTAGGAACTGTCTCGTGCTCACCGGGAGTATACCGTTGAGGTTATAGAACTTATCCACACTATGACGGAGGAAAACATCAAGATCTAGGAACTGACTCGTGCTCACCGGGAGTATACCGTTGAGGTTATAGAACTTGTCCACACTATGACGGAGGAAAACATCAAGATCTAGGAACTGACTCGTGCTCACTGGGAGTATACCATTGAGGTTATAGTACTTGTCCATACTATGACGTAGGGAAGCATCTTCATCAAGATCTAGGAACTGTCTCGTGCTCACCGGGAGTATACCATTGAGGTTATAGAACTTGTCCACACTATGACGGAGGAAAACATCAAGATCTAGGAACTGACTCGTGCTCACCGGGAGTATACCGTTGAGGTTATAGTACTCGTCCACACTATGACGTAGGGAAGCATCTTCATCAAGATCTAGGAACTGTCTCGTGCTCACCGGGAGTATACCATTGAGGTTATAGAACTCGTCCACACTATGACGGAGGAAAACATCAAGATCTAGGAACTGACTCGTGCTCACCGGGAGTATACCGTTGAGGTTATAGTACTTGTCCACACTATGACGTAGAGAAACTGTCGAGATTGAGAACCTTATCTGAAATTCAACCGAAGATAATTCAATTGAGATTTAAGAACTGGTCAGATCTTTGACTAAGCTGAGAACTTTAACTGTGTCTTTCCTGAAAGGTAAAGGTCAGTCATATGCAATGCATGATATGGATCAGGCAATGATGTTCTCAAAATAAATGGGATTGTATGGTATGATGCGTATATGCATGTATCATGGTGTATGAGAATATGATGCTTTAGCTGGGGAAAATAAATCCCGGAGCTGCTGGAGAATAGAGTTGAGTTCTTCATTTCCGTTGGGGGTAATGAACGAAGATGATTGTGAGAAGAAGCCTGCAGGAAAGAAGAACTCCGTTAGGGAATAAACTGATGAAGTAATTACTCTGTGGGGAAGAGATGCTTTGCTGAGATTTTAACGATAAACTCCGCTGGGGATTCCATTGATAAGCTTTGTTGGGGATTTTAATGATGAACTCCGCTGGGGATAGAAAGAACTTCACTGGGGACGATCTTTCAGTCGCGACTTGCTGAGGATAACCCAGTTAGACTCTTGTGAGGATAACCTTCTGAATTTGGCTGGGGAGATTTATTTGTGCTCTGCAGGGGATAAGCTTCCAGAATCTACTGGGTAAGATGATTCAACTCTGGCGGGGAAGCCTTTTTTAGACTGCGCTGGGGAAATGACTCCACTGTGGATATCTTGTATTCCGCCGGGGAACATTCTTATATTCTGTTGAGGAATATTACGACTGTCGGGGATACTCTTATACTTGCTGAAGGATATCTTTATACTTTGCTAGGGACGATTAAGACCTTCTGGGGATACCAAAACTTTTCAGGGTTGATGGTATATTAACTCTGGTTGGGGAGAGTTTTGTTGATTAGTACATAGCTGCAAGTCTCAGTGGGGAGAGCTACCATTACTGTTATACTCTACGGGGAGTGACGGTATTCTGGTCATATTCTTCAGCTGAACCTACTTTGGTACCTTAGTGGATAGAGCAACTAGACAGCTCGGACAATTCTTATTGCCCCTACTTCTGATACCACCCGTAATTAGTCCTTTGTTTCGTATGTAAATATTTATGAGCAGCAATTAATGTCAAATGCATATATCAAGAATGAACATTGGACGTTCTCTGCAAAATAAAACAGATAAAGGAAAAATAGTTTGAAATTTGTCTGAAAATGAATTTGTATTGATTTTGAAGTTTGGCCTGTAAATAGGCATTTTGTACAAGAGGCTGACGTCCTAGTAAGATAACGCCGCCGAACAAATAGAATTTATACAATTTGTGAAAAGAAAACAAAACAGCTATGTGAATAATCCCACTGGATTCCAACTCTGTTATTGCCTTTATATCTTCAAGTGTCTCATCACTTTGCTGCTTAGTTGAAGATGAATCTGATTGATTGGTGCCGTCCGAGCCTGATAGTTGATACCGAAGTCTGGATGCGAGGTGATCCAATGAGACATAGTGTTACGCGTATCCCTAACTTTTGCCTGGACCGCCCTTTCGGGTTTTCAGTCCACCAGGATACCCATTTTTGCCCAAGCTGCCTTTTCAGGTTTTCGACTTGCCGGGTGCACAGATTTCTTATTTTCATCCCTTATTTTTGCCCGAACCCTTTTGGTTCGCCGGGAAGCCCTTATTTTTGCCTAGGCCAGTCAACCTAGCGGGTCTTTGATTATGCGTAGTATCTTTTTACTATGTCTGCATTGACGGGGTGAGGAAGGTCGTCACCATCCATAGTGGTTAGAATCATCGCTCCTCCTGAGAAGATATTCTTAACCACAAATGGCCCTTCGTAAGTAGGGGTCCATTTGCCCCTGGGATCACCTTGAGGTAAGATAATGCGCTTGATTACCAGGTCTCCAACTTGATACTCTTGTCGTCTGACTTTCTTGTTAAATGCCTTGATCATCCGTTTTTGGTACGTCTGACCATGACAAATAGCAATAAGTCTCTTTTCGTCGATTAGATTCAATTGATCAAGTCGGGTATGGATCCAGTCGTCCTCGCTCAAACCTGCATCCTTCATGATCCGAAGAGAAGGTATCTGAACTTCAATAGGCAAGACTGCCTCCATGCCATAAACCAAGGAATAAGGTGTTGCCCCTGTTGACGTTCGTGCTGAGGTACGGTACCCATGAAGAGCAAATGGTAACATCTCGTGCCAATCTTTGTAGGTCACTGTCATCTTCTGCACAATCTTCTTAATGTTCTTATTTGCCGCTTCGACGGCCCCATTCATCTTCGACCGATAGGGAGAAGAGTTATGATGTTGTATCTTGAATTGCTCACAGAGCTCAGTGGTCATTTTATTATTAAGATTGGTACCATTGTCTGTAATGATCCTCTCTGGTACACCGTATCGACAAATCAGATTGTGTCGAACGAAACGTGCCACGACGTTCTTGGTTACCGTAGCAAAGGAAGTTGCTTCAACCCACTTCGTAAAGTAATCAATCGCTACTAGGATGAAACGATGCCCGTTGGATGCCGTAGGTTTGATATCGCCGATCATATCAATGCCCCACATTGCAAAAGGCCAAGGTGCTGTCAAAACATTCAGAGGAACTGGAGGAATATGCACCTTATCAGCATAGACCTGGCACTTGTGACATGTCCGAGAATGCTGGTAACAGTCAGCTTCCATTGTGGACCAGTAATATCCTGCCCTAAGGATTTTCTTTGCCATGGTGTGTCCACTGGAATGAGTTCCGAAAGTACCTTCATGCAGCTCTGCCATGATCCTTTCTGCTTCAATCTTATCCACACAACGCAGTAAGGTTGAATCATGGTTACGTTTGTAAAGAATGCCATTGCTGATGAAGAACTTTGTCGCGAACCTTCTCAGAAACTTCTTGTCATTAATAGATGCACCCTCGGGGTATTCTTGAGCTTCAAGGTATCTTTTTACTTCGTGATACCAGAGCTTTTCTGTTACCTCTTCAGTCTCAAGATCACAGCAATGTGCAGGTTCAATCAATTTCCAAATAATGATTCGGGGGGCCTCGTTGTCCCATTTGACTTTGAACATAGAAGACATCGTAGCTAACACGTCCGCCAACTGATTCTCTTCTCTAGGGAAGTGTTCAAAGGTTATCTCCTCAAAGTGGGGAAGCAACGTCAACACATACTCCTTGTAAGGAATAAGATTTGGGTGTTTCGTATCCCACTCGCCTTTGATCTGACTGATCATGAGAGCGGAATCTCCGAAGACACTCAGAAGCTTAATCCTTAGGTCAATTGCTGCTCGAAGACCCATGATGCACGCTTCATACTCCGCCATGTTGTTGGTGCAGTTGAAACATAGACGGGCGGTGAACGGAGTATGAGAGCCTTTAAGAGATATGATCACAGCGCCGATGCCATTACCCAAAGCGTTTGAAGCTCCATCAAAGTACATAGACCATCGGGATCCTTCCTCGGGTCCTTCATCCGGTCCAGGTGTCTCACAATCAGTTATCAGCATGATATTCTCGTCCGGAAATTCAAAGTTCATAGACTGGTAATCATCCACTGCCTGATGTGCCAAATGGTCTGCCAATACACTTCCCTTGATTGCTTTTTGAGTTGTGTACTATATGTCATACTCAGTTAAGATCATCTGCCATCTTGCTATTCTTCTGGACAAGGCAGGCTTTTCGAAGATATACTTGATTGGATCCATCTTTGAAATCAACATAATAGTGTGAGTCAGCATATACTATCTCAGCTGGCGAGCAGCCCATGCCAAAGCGCAGCAAGTTTTCTCAAGCAGTGAGTATCGGGTCTCACAGTCGGTAAACTTTTTGCTAAGGTAATAAATAGCATGCTCTTTTTGGCCAGACTCGTCATGCTGCCCCAGCACACACCCCATTGAGTTGTTAAGTACTGTCAAGTATAAAATCAAAGGTCTCCCTTCAACTGGTGGCATAAGAATGGGTGGCTCCTGGAGATACTCTTTGATTCTTTCGAAAGCGGCTTGGCATTCATCATTCCAATGTACCACTTGATCTTTCTTCAGTAACTTGAAGATTGGCTCACAAGTAGCAGTTAGGTGTGAGATGAATCGGGCAATGTAGTTCAGTCGTCCTAGAAAGCCTCTGACCTCCTTCTCTGTCTTGGGAGCTGGCATCTCTTGTATAGCTTTTACTTTGGCAGGGTCTACTTGAATACCTTTGTCGCTCACGACGAAACCTAGTAGTTTGCCAGATCTCACCCCAAAGGTGCACTTGTTCGGGTTCAACCTCAGCTTGTACAACTTCAACCGGTCAAACAGCTTCTGTATATGGTCAAGGTGTTCCTCCTCAGTTTGGGACCTCGCAATCATATCGTCGACATATACTTCAATCTCATGATGGATCATGTCATGAAACAAAGCAACCATGGCACGCTGATATGTTGCCCCAGCATTTTTCAACCCAAACGGCATGACCTTGTAACAAAAGGTACCCCACTGAGTAACAAAGGTGGTCTTCTACATGTCTTCAGGAGCCATCTTTATCTGATTATAACCAGAGAAACCATCCATAAAGGAGAACACCTTGTGCTGAGCAGTATTGTCAACCAGAACGTCAATGTGAGGTAGAGGGAAGTCATTTTTAGGGCTTGCCCTGTTCAAATCCCTGTAGTCAACACACATTCGGTCCTTACCATCTTTCTTCGATACAGGAACCACATTGGCAACCCACTGAGGGTAAGAAGTCACTGCTAGAAAACCGGCGTCAAATTGTTTCATAACTTCGGCCTTGATTTTCTCAGACATCTCTGGGCACATACAGTGAACCTTTTGTTTTACCGGAGAGCAGTCTTTCTTGGTAGGCAGGCGATGAACCACAATGTCAGTATCCAACCCAGGCATATCTTCATAAGACCAGGCAAAGATCTCAACATAGTCATGCAGCATCTGAATCAACCGCTTTTTCACACTAAGCTCCAGATTTGTACTGATCTTGACTTCCTTCTTGGCTGTCTCAGTACCCAGATTCACTGTTTCCACTGGCTCTTCATGTGGCTGAATGGCCCTCTCTTCCTGGAGTAGTAGTCTTGCAAGTTCACCAGGCACTTCGCAATCATCTTCACCTTCGTCTTCGGCTAAGTTGATCGGATTTTCGAAGTCATAACCGGCAGTAGCAGAGTCGTTACCAGTGAGATCCAGAGTGGATTGAGACCTGTATATGTGAGTGTGTGTAAAATAGCTGTTTTGCAATATATAATAAATAAAGACAAGGAGCGCAAAATTTGAAATGCAAGAACGTCCAATGCTTTTATTAATGACATATGAAAATGACACACAAAAGCCCTCACAAATGAAGCCACGGTGCCCCGGGTAAGACACCGGGCCATAAAGTTTTCAAAACATTGTTTGTTACAAATTCGAAACAAAGAGTTCATTACTGGGTAATAAAAGTAATAGGGATGAAGTCCTTTACTGTCCAGTTGCTTGGTCCACCGTTGTTCGTAGGATAGATCCAGCTGTCGAATTCAGACTCTTCCACGTCATCTTCAATGGCATTTACTCCCGAGTTGTTGATGAACACAGGAGGTCTTCCAATCCTTGCACTTCGAACAGCCCTTTGAGCTTCTGCAGTGAAACCCAAACCAAATTTGTTAGTCTTCTGAGTGAAATCAGGAAGTCGGCCCCAGTTTGCATACTCACCCTTCTCAATAACAGCCCGGGCATCCTTTAAGAAAGCCATCTTCATAGGAGAATCTTCAACCACAATCTCAGCTGATGCCAGTGTTTGAGGAACCTCTTCAAAGTGCTGAAATGGGGTCTCAATGAACTCCCCATCCATCTCTACGTATCTGAACGAGTTGAGGTGGCTGACCATGTACTCTTCCTCTCCCTGTACTGTCACAATCTTCCCTCTGACCGAGTACTTCAGCTTCTGGTGAAGCGTTGAGGTTACAGCTCCAACTTTGTGGATCCATGGATGACCCAGCAAACAAGAATAGGACGACCGAATGTCCATCACGTAGAATGTAGAATTGAAGACCTGAGAACCAACTTTAATTGGAATATCAACCTCACCATGCACCATCCTTTTAGACCCGTCAAAGGCCCTGACTACGATGTTACTTGGTTTTAGCTCCAACCCTTCGCAATCCAACCTGTCTAGAGCTTTCTTGGGCAAGATGTTCAATGAGGAACCAGTGTCAACCAACACATATGCAAGAGTAGTGCCCCTGCATTCACTGGAGACATGCAGGGCGTCGTTGTGGTTCTTCCCTTTAGCAGTCAGATCAGCGTCGGAGAAACCCAAACCATTATCAGCAGTTAAATTGGCCACACAATCGGTAAACTAATCAGCTGATGTCTCTTGTGGCACGTGGGCAGTTTTCAGGAAGGTAATCAGGGCCTTGGCATGGGCCTCTGAACACAACAGCAATGACAACATAGAAATCTTGGATGGGGTTTGGCCCAGATGCTCAACTACGTTATAATCACTCTTCTTAATAATCTTCAAAATCTCTTCCATCTCCTGTTTGGAAGCTTCAACAGTAATCGTCTTCGGTGCCTCCGTCTGGGCAGGCACATCATTGGTGATCCCTTTGCCCCGAGCGTTAGATGACTCGGCGACAGGGGTAGGACTAAGAACTTGATCAGGAATGGCAGTAGGTATACTTGCAGGTGTAATGACAACAGGTCTTCGGACAGTTGGTAGAGCAATATCAGGTGAGAAAAGTCTACCGCTGCGGGTGACTTTAGCAGGTCCAGTAATGTTGCTGACGCCGGCATCCAACTCTTGCTTAACTCCAAGAACATAAACATCTGCCCCACAGTGCCAAGGGACAGCTTTGTTAGAGGTGTAGGGGATGGGCCCCGGAACAGTGATGATCACAGGTGCGATCTTCGGAGTAGATGTAATTCTAACAGGCTTCCTCGAGGGAGCCTTGGAAGAATTGTTGAAAATGGTAATGATGGAAACTTCTTCAGTAGGAATGGGAGGAACAGCAATCTTCTCAAACAAGATCTCCTTATTATCCATCAGGTCTTGGATACCTGACTTCAGAAATGGACAACCAGCAGGTAAAACAGAACACATATGGCAACCTTCACCACAGCCCGGAAATAAATCGGCTAGCAACAGGTTCTTCTTGACAGTCATCAGAGGGGTAACAATATCATCCACGGAAACTACAAACAAGTCTTCCTCTACAGCATTCACTCCATGCTTGGGCATGGGAGCAGTCACAACATTAGGCCTCTCGAGCGCCTCAAACTCAATCTCCTTTGCATCAATCAAGTCTTGGACCTTGTTCTTCAAAGCCCAACAATCATCTGTATTATGCCCCAGGCTCTCAGAGTGATAAGCGCAGCGGGCGTTAGGGTTATACCTTGGTGACATTGTATTTGAATTCTTTGGAGCTTCTTTTATAGTCACCAGATTGGTCTTCAGCAACTGTGGCAGAATCTGAGACAAATTCATGCTGAGACTGGTGAATTGCCTTCGAGGTCTCTCGTCCCTTTGTTGGTTGTGATGCTGAGGAGCACCAGCAGGTTTTGAAATAACAACCGCATTGACAGCTTGGCGGTGCTCAGGTCTATTCTGTCTTCTCGAACTGTAGACAGCATTGGACTCTTTCTTAAACGGTTTCTTCTCAGTGCTCGATGAGGCACCTTTCTGTATCTTCCCAGCCTTAATACCAGCTTCAATCCTCTCACCAGTCAAAATAAGATCTGTAAACCCAGATGAAGAGCTTCCAATCAGATGGTTAAAGAATGGACCAGACAGGGTCCCTAAAAACATGTCAACAAGCTCACGATCAGCCAACGGTGGTTGCACCCTTCCGGCAAGGTCTCTCCATTTTTTAGCATACTCTTTAAATCATTCACCCGTTCCTATTGACATACCCTGGAGTTGGGTACGCGTAGGAGAGAGGTCGGAGTTGTACTGATACTTCCTATAGAATGCAGTAGCCAAATCTTCCCAGCTATGGATACTGGCTCCGTCCAACTGATAGAACCACTCGAGCTGAGTCCCTGAGAGACTGTCTTAAAAGAAATGGATCCATAAGTTCTTATCAGCAGTGTAAGGTTGGACCTTCCTCACATATGACCGGAGGTGCAGCTTTGGACAGGAAGCTCCGTCATACTTGGCAAAGGCAGGTGCCTTGAACTTATGGGGAATCACCACCCCAGATGATAGACCCAGATATCCGAAGTCCAGACCGGGCACCTTCTGTATTTCCATAGCGCTCAAACGGTCTTCCAGCTGTTTGTACTTATCCTCAGCAGGAGGATATTGTTCTTCATCATAGTCTGTCTCGTTGTCGGAGACCATAGGGCTAGGAGCCCTCCTTTCTTGTGGACTATCTTTCCCTCCAGATGAGGTGGTCATATCAACTTCATTCTGCAACCCGTTTCCACACCTGCGTCCAGTGTTGAACAAGATGGTCCTCTTCTTCTTCTTCTTCTTCTTCTTCTCTTTCAGAATCAAAGTCTTCAGGTCCTGCTGACCCTTAGCCAGATTCATGAACAACTCTTGAAACTGGGCATTCTGGGCCTGGAGGGCCTTGATAGCTTGCTCAGTTGAAGGTTCAGCAGACATGATGATTGCTTAAATAAACAGCGAAGAAGATAAGAGACCTGTAATGGGTACCTGTTTATGGCGTGCATGGGATGAAATGCGTATGATTTATGATTTCAAAGACAATCGAGATTCAAATTTGTAAACAAGAAAGGAAACACACTTTATTAGATTTAAACTTCAAAATTTAAATTGTTCAACAAACTGCCCTTAGGCGTTACAAGAATGGAAATACTGAAAAGTAAACAAAAACTGTAAAGAAATCATCAAAGGTCCATCAACGCTCCCATGGTCTCTTCTTCTCAGTGCAGACATAATCATTCAGGATCCGCTTGTTCTCTAGTTGTTTGGTCAGCTTCTGGATCTTCTTCTCTGTTCATTGAACCTCTCTCTGTAAGAATCCCATTCATCCCTCAACTGCATCCAAGACCTCTTCAGTGTCCCAATATCAGTGGGCATATAAGGTTGGAGGATAGTTGGAGGAACCCCCTCCTCATTAGCAACTTCAAGAGTAGCAGGCCTGACAGCTTCGTATGGCATACCTAACTTCTGAGCACGGATGCGGACCCATCTGAGATATGGCTCCATTGGCAGAGAAGTTTTAGGTCCCAAATCATGTGGGTCAGATTGGTGAACTCTGTCCCAAGCCCTTATGAATTTACGACGCAGCTTGTCGCTATCTCCCTGAAAATCAAAGATGATATGAGGCATCAACATCTCATGAGGCCCTTCTCTTCTGGCTCTTCCAAACTGACGGAGAGCTAAGCATGGGTTGTAAGAAATCCCTCCATGGAGTCCGATCAATGGAACATTAGGATACTCTCCACAGCGATCAATGACAGTCACCTCACCATACCTTTGAGAGTCCAGATAATGTCATCACTAGAAAGAGACATCACCCTATAAGCCCAGCCCATTCCTTCTTTGTTTTTTAGCACGAACTTAGGGAGGTGTGAAATAAACCACCTCGACAATAAAGGAACATAGCACATCAAAGTTCCCCGCTTTCGGGCAGTACGAGCATAGAGCTGATGAAGCAAATCACCCAAGAGAGTGGGTACCGGATTCTGAGAGATGAAGATCTTTATGGCATTAATACCAACAAAAGTGTCAGGATTCGGAAACAATACCAGACCATAAATCAAGAGAGCCAGAATGTCCTCGTATGCCTTGAAGTCTAAACTGTCCCAGAAGTAATTATCTTTGTCAACCAAAAACTTAGCCAGAAAACCCTTAGCTCCACTTCTAGTCTCCCAGTTAGCCATTACCTCCTCTTTAGTCAAGTGAAGGGCTACAACAATCTCTTCGGGCTTAGGAGTCTTTTCCCAACCAGTAAACGGAGTCTGTTCCAGGACGGAGATACCAAGCAGCTCAGAGAACTCTTCCAGGGTAGGAACCAGCTGGAAGTCTTGAAAGGTGAAGCAATGGTATAGCAGATCATAGAATTGGACCAGGACACTCATCATTTGTTCGTCCAACTTCGAGGTGACCAAACTGAGAAGAGAGCCATGCCTTCTGATGAAGGAAGTAGTGTCTGGAATCCTGACAACCAACTCTTTAAGCAGGATAGGTACCTGGACAAAGTTGATCCGGATAGTATTCCTACGCATGGGCATCATGATGTCCTACAAAACAGAGCAAAGATGAAACCCTCTCGTCTTTGAAATAGGTTAGTCCTTATGCAGAATGTATGCAATGTTATGATGTCATGATGTCATGGTAAAGACACACCACAAGTATCCACAAAAGGCAAACATGGTAAAAGCACACAAGTCACACAAAAGAGCCCTTAGATTTCAGGCCGGCATGAAGCTTAGGTACTACCCTCTTTTAGTTCAGTTGGTTAAGACCTGTCCTAAAAATAGTAACCGGGTTCTAGAGGATCTCAATATCACTGACTACCCTTAATCGGTCATAATTCCAGTTTAGCAACCTTTTCTTGCGACCGGAATCATCGCGAGAGTTTAGTCTCAATGAGTGTAGCATACTGCTACTGTTCTATGGCCAAGTTGGTCAATTCAAGGTTCTAAGGTCAGTTGGTGCTTAATGACTCCTTAGAAGACCCATATTCTCCTTGTTCCAACACAAGGGATATCGGTACAGACTAAGGTGCCACACCAACGTAGCTACTGCTTCATCTGTGTCGGTCTACGCAGGACAGATCCCTCACAGTTTATTGCTACTTACCTAAAGGGTATCCCCAGATCCGGGTTAGGATCTATAGAACTCCGATACAAGCCCACAAAATTAAAGCATACAAAGCATACAATTGAAAACATAGTGATCTAATCCTAAGGTACACCTCACTTATTTACTCCCCAGCAGAGTCGCCAGTTCTGTGATCGGTGGGAATGAGAACTGACTGTTTTGGAATGCTGGTTCGCATTTGCGTTTGTTTTCGCAAAATGTCGCAGTAAGCAAGAGTCGCCACCGTCTTTTATTTTATCCAACAAGGAAAGTACAAAAGCACAGAAAAATTCCTTTTAGATATATTTCTCGGGTTCGGGAGGTAGATTATAGAAAGGGAAGGTGTTAGCACCCTTTCTATCCGTGGTTATCCATGGGCTCTTAGGTACTTGCTCATTATGTTTTCAAAAGTTTGCTTTTCTTTGTGATTGTGGGTTTGAAAAGAGTTTTTTGTTTGAAAGGAGTGTAAGTGCGAAAAGTTTTGTTTTGTTTTAAAAGGAGCAAGTACTTAAGAACCATCTACCTACTCAAAAAGGAATTAATCTGTACAAATGTCCTTTAGACAGTGCTATCCCACTATTGAGGAGTAGGTAGCACCGTCGTTGGAGTTTTTGGGTCAATTCGATTAAGGGACGTGTGGTCACTAAAGCAATGTTAGGACGCCTTAGCGGTAACCCTAATGTTTTAGATCATTTTATCTAAGGCAACCGTTTCGAGGCAACTTATGATCTTTGGACAAGAGGGCGACCTCTAAAACATCCTATACTCAATGAACATGTTCGAGGCAACCAAGTGAGGTGTACCCTAAGAGTGGCATGTGCAAGTGTGTTATTGTTTCAGTTATTTATCTTTGTACTGTTAATGGTGAGTGTGATCGGTGGATTTAGAACTGACTGTTTAACGCTGGATCGTGAAATGTCGCGGAAGCAAGAGTCGCCACCGTCTTTTATTTTCTCCAACATGGACAGGACAAAAGCACAGCAAAATTCCTTATGAGATAGTTTCTCGGTTCGGGAGGTAGATTTATAGAAAGGGAAGGTGTTAGCACCCTTTCTATCCATGGTTATCCATGGGCTCTTAGATACTTGCTCTTATGTTTTCAAAATTTGTTTGCTTTTCAAATATGTGTGGGTTTTGCAAAAGTTTCGTTTAAAGATTTCTGAATAACTCTTGTATCTGTCCTCAAGAGTGTTTGAAAAATTGTTTTGAAAGCTTTTTGAAAGTGTCTGTGTGAAAAGAGTTTTGATTTGTTTTTGAAGAGAGCAAGTATCCATGAGCCATCTACCTACCCTAAGGAATTAGGCTGTGTAAATGTCCTTAAGGTAGTGCCATCCCACCATTGAGAGGTAGGTAGCACCACCGTTTGAGGTGTTCGGGTCAATTCGAGTGTAGGGACAGTGTGGTCACCGAAGCAACAGTAGGACACCTTAGAAGCTACCCTTATGTCCTTGATCCATTTTAATCCGAGGCAACCGTTTCGAGGCAACTGTTTTGAGGCAACTGGATCATGGACATAAGGACTTACTAAAACGTCCTATACTTGACGACCACATTTCGAAGGCAACAGGTGAGGCGTACCCTAGAAGTGGTGTGTGTATTTGTGTGTTGTTTTCAGTTTAACAGTTATCTTTGATCATGGCATTGTGAGCTACGCTTGTTTTTAATTAACCATACATTCTTTCATACAAAGTTAGAATTTAAGAGTGCGGAAAGTTAAAAGACGGAAAGATAAAAGCTACGCTATTACAAGGCGCGGGTCTATACATCGCCAAAGTACAAAGACCCGTTTTTGATAAAAATGCGGAAAGTAAATAAATACCTAATTACTATTACATCCAGAAAGCAGTTACATAATAATCACTAAAAGAAAATAAATGCGCGAAAAGAGTTAATTGAACGTCCGAGGGTTTTGACCCTTTTGAGAAATTAAATGAAATTAAAGTCTAATTAATTATTTGTTTAAAGAAAAGGAAATGTTTTTTATGTTTTTTGATGTTTAATGAAAATAAAGAAAATTGAAATTTAAATGGAAACCCTAATTCTAAATTATTTTTAATTATTAATAAAACGTCAAAGTTGACCTAATTTAAACTAATTAGTTAATTTACATATTTATTTACAAAAATAATAATTAATAATAATAAATAATGAGGAAAATAGTTAATTAAGAAAAGATGAAAATGTCAAAAAAAAACTAATTCTAGATATTTTTTATTTATTAAGAAAAAAGATTAAAATTAAAACCTAAGTTAACTAAGTTAGTTATTGAAATTTATTTACAAAAATATTTTAATAATGAAATTAATAATAATTAAATATAAAAACATTTTTTGGTTTCTGATTTTTTTATTATGAAAATTATTTTATGGTAAAAAAAACAATTAAAACAATTAAAAAAAGGAATTAGGAAAGAGAAGAAAATAAAATATAAAAAAAGGATGCAAACCAAGGGGGGTTTCAGGCCCATATGGAGGTTAATTGGAAGTAATTCAGGCCCATTAACACCAGCTCGTTTGACTTTCCTGGATTGTGTGCACGCTTGTTTGACTGGACCACCATGGATCTCATTCAGTGGCCCTTGGATTGATCATCAGGAGCGCGTGGCAAGACTGAGCGTGAGTACGTATGGTGAGCCTTTGGGTGAACGCTGCATAGGAACATATTAAAGCAAAAATCATGAATTATGTGGGGGGACCTGGGAATCGAACCCAGGTCCCAATGCTTGCAATACACCTCATCAACCAACTGAGCCAGGCAACGCGTTTGTATATACAATGACAAAGAAATATAATATATAAAATATGCCCATTATGCTGAAATATCAAAAAAACCGCGCCAAAGTTTGAACCTCCCAATCACGCTTGGACACGCATGCTTCTTCTTCATCTTTTCCTGCAATTGTAAAACAAGTAGCGGGGGTTTTAAACCCCCACTAAGTGGAACCTGTGAAAATAGCGATTATGCCCATGGGTTAAATAAATTGAGCGCGAGTAGTTGGTTTGCTTCGTCTTGAGCTTCTAAATTCAGCTGTATAGGTCTAAAGGTCCAATTTTTCCATACAAGGAAATCCCTATTTTGGAGCTTCTGAAAACCTAACTTTCGTCCATGGTGAATCTTGATTCAGGCAATATTAATTCAATTCAGTTATACCAATCGCTTCAGAAGGTTAATATTAGTGTAAATCAAACAAGAAAAATGGTTAAAAGTGCATGAATCATGAGATGTATTTCTGGAAAATATGGCAAACCGTATGGCTTCGTGGTGATGATTCTTTGCGCGTTTGGACCAGTCCTTGATTGAAAATGCTTCCTGGATGCTTAGGCAACGTGTTGGAATCCTTCAGAAGCTTTGAATTATGCTCTAACTATGAAATCAGTTTTCAAGTTTTTGGTGAAAAGTTGCAATTTTGTTATGGAGCATGTGAGCAGCCTTTCGTGTACTTTGGAATAGGGTTAGGTTGTGCATAAGTATGTGAATGAAATTAGGTCAAGAAAGAGCCCATGAATCCATTGAATTAATGTTTTGAATCTTTGATTTTCAATTATGTAAATTTCAATCTTTTGCCATTGAAACCCTTGCCAATCATGGAAAATCTTCCCTTTTTGAATATGAAACGACTTGCCAGCTTGCCCTAGTATGATTTGCTGCACAAAAAGATTTGAAAAAGCATTATTTGATATTTTCTCATAATTAAATCTAATTAAATGAATTAATAAGAATAAAAATTCAATTAATTAATTAAAAATAAGAAAATAAATACCTTTGAGCTCAATGGGTCGTGCATAGGCTTTGGGTAATGATTCAAGGAAGAATTTGAGGCCCATTAGCAATTTTGAAGTGTTTTAGGCAAAGTTGACTTTTGAAAATTCCCAAAAATTTCCCAACTTCTCCAATGCATATCTTGCTCAATTTTGAAGCTATGAACATGTTCTTGGACATTTTGGAAAGGTCTTGAAGTCCTTTAACCAATGCCTTTGGTCCCATGTCATTTTTATTTACCAATATCAAGTTATGGTCTTTGACTTAAAGTGCCTTTTTGTTGACTTTTGAAAATGACCTATAATGTTGAAATTGATAACTTTTTGTGAGAGCATTTCTTGGACTTGAAGTGTGAAGATGAGTTGTAGGAAATGTCATTCTCTTCAAAATGAGCTTTGAATGGGATTTTTATGATGAACCATGAAGAAGTTATGCCCTGGTCAATTTGCAGTTGACTTTTCCAACTGTCCAAAAATAGAAACTTTTGCATCTTGAGACTTTTTGAGCCATGCTTGTGGAATCATGATCAAGAATTGATCAAATTATGATTGTGGCTTCAAAATAAGATGTTGACCAAAAATTTTGACTTTTGACTGTCAAATGACCATTTTGCCCCTGCAGTTGACTGTGGAGCAATTAGGGTTTTTGACTGTGCAACTTGATGTTGTGAGTCCTGAAACTTGACATATGGATGCTTGGAAATGTGTATAGGCATATGGGACTTGATTGGACCCTTGGAAACCTCAACTTCTTTGCAAGAACCAAAACCCTAATTTTGACTGGCTTAGGAGGCATTTGGACTGTGCAACCCTTGAGAAATCTTGAATCATTTGGAGATGATTCTTGATAAATCTTGGAGAATATGGGAGGGAAAATTTTGGGGTACAACAGTGAGCTACTGTTGATTTTAAGTTAAAGATTAATCTTTTCATGCATAACCTTTTATTCAAACATCTAACAGTTAATGGTTGCGGAAATTAAATTGCGGAAAATAAATCTAAGCTATTACAAGGCATCGGGTATTTACATCGCCAAAAATAAACCCTTGAAAATTAAATTGCGAAAAGTAAATAAAAGCGATAAATAAAAGTCCTAAGTTAAAACTATTATATCCTCGGAGCAATTACAATATATGGATCAAAAATAATATGCGCGCGAGAAAAATTGAATCGGAATGTCCTAGGGTTTTGACCCTTTTTATTGAATAAAGCATATTTTTGTTATTATTTTTTGAATTTTGAGAAGCTAATCTAAATTAATATTTGAATTAATTAATAAAAAGAAAATGTTTTTGGGTTTTTATTTTAATTAAGGAAATAAAATGAGAATGAATAAAAATATTAAAAACCTAATTCTAAATCAATTTTAATTTATTGCAAAATATATTGTTATTAAACCTATTTAAACTAAATTAATTAATTAATTGTTATTTACAAAAATAGATAATAAAATTAATAGCATTAATAAAACATTATTTTTGGGGTTTTCTGGTTTTTATATAAAAATATTAATTGATTAATTTTGTTAATAATAATTAAATAAATAAATAGAGAGAAAAAGAAATAAACCAAAATAGGGGGTGTTGGGCCTGATTTGGGAGTGAAAAGAGCAATTCTGAAGCCCATTTACGTCCAGGCCTTGTTGACTTTCTGAATTGTCCACACGCTTGTTGACTGGAGACCATGGTAGTCCTTTAACCTTGGCCTTTGGATCTTGGCCTGAAACCACTTGGCGTGTGGAGATTTGGAGGCGTTTGATGGTCCATGTTTGGAATGCTACACCTGAATATATGGAGAAAAAATATAACAAGGTTTTGGGGGGCCTGGGATTCGAACCCATGTCCCAAGGGACAATTCAACTAGCGCGCTACCAACTGAGCCATGATGTTAACCTGTTAGTGGAATAAGACACAAATAATATATTCAAAACCAACAATTATTCCCTGCAAAAAAATAAAACGCGCTAATAATTCAAATGGGCCAAACGACGCTAGCCACGTGATCGTCTTCTTCATATCACCCTGGTTCATTTACCTGCGGATTTTATTCCGCATGAAGATTCGTAGCACCTCTGCAAAATCCTCCTTAGGCGATATAAATGCAAGCTAAGAGTGCCAATGCACTCGTCTCCCTCCCCTGAACTCATCCATGGCCATTGTTTGCATTGATTTTGCCTGCAATTAAAAACCCCAAAAAGGAGATACACAAACCCTAGAACTGGGCATGGCGTTACAGGCTATGAAAATAAAATTCAATGATGTCAAAAGTTTCAGAATACAGCACAGAGTATGAATATGCAATTATTTCAATGAAAGGATGCAAGATTGAAGCTTTACGATTCCATGAGTATGGCGGTTTAGAGCAATACTTACAGGGCTTTTTTGGGGCAGGAGAGCACGCGATAATGATTGGTACTGCTTCAGTGAGGTCCAAGGAAGCGATTGGAACCTTTGTTTGATCCTGAAAAGGTCTCCAAGTGCAATTTCAGATCCAAGGTTTTCAAGCTTTTTTCTCCAATTCTTCTGGCCGTCTCTGCAGTCTTCTATATCCTCTAGGTTTGCCTCACATGTATGCATATAATGGAATGATTCTAGGTCAAAATATGGGCCAATATCCATGTGCATTGAAGAATTAGGATTTGATCTTGATCACCGTAACCATGTTTCCAAATATAGGCCAAATCTGATTTGTTATGCTTGAATGAGCCATGATGCGATTTTATTGAGTGAATAATTATAATTTCAAGTTGTACAAATCACAAAGATCCCTTTACATCAATTTTTAGATTTTATTTGATTTAATATTGATTTAAAATGAATTAAATCAATAAAAATAAAATAAAAATAGAAAAATAAATGAATGGTCATGAAATTAAGTATGGGACACGTGTGTGGAATGTCAAGACCAAATCAAGTGGGAAAAAGTGGGCCCTTTTGTCAAAAATTGGAGTTTTGAGGATAGTTAACTTTTGGCAATTTTGGAAAAATGCCCAACTTCAACAATGCATAACTTCTTCAATTTTGAACTTTTGGAAGTTTTTTTGGACTTTTTAGAAGCCTTGAGATGTCCTATAACTAACCCTTTTGGTCTCATCTCATTTTGATGTTCCATGCTCAAGTTATAAGCTTTGGAAAAAAAGGTGTTTTTGTTGACTTTCAAGAATGACCTGTAATGTCCAAATTTGTAACTTTTTGTGAGAGCATTTCTTGATCTTGGAGTGTGAAGATGGATTGTATGAAATTGCATCCTCTTCAAAATTAGCTTTGGATGGGTCATTTATCATAAAGTATGAGAAAGTTATGCTTGGTCAAAGTTGAGTTGACTTTTCCTGCAAAACCCTAATTTAGCAACTTTTGGATCTTGATGAATCTTGAGCAATCCTTGATGAATCATGATCAATCCTTGATTAATCATGATCAATCCTTGATCAAATGATGAAATATTCTTCAAAATGAGAATGTTGACAAAAATTCTTGAGGTTTGACTGTATTTGGGATATAGTCGATTTTTGGGCCTCTTGAGCAATTGACTGACCAAACTTCCTCTGCAAGGCTTGAAATTTGGCATGGTTGAACTTAAGAACATGTTAGGACATTGGGGAGAACTTGAGGTCATTTGTATGTGAGTACCTTGATGTAACACAAAACCCTAATTTTGACTTGACTACCTTAGGAGGTGATTTGACTGTCCAACTCTTGAGCTAACTTGAGCCACTTGGAGATTATTCTTGAAATATCTTGAGGAATATGGGAGGGAAAATTTTGGGGTACAACATGTACCGTTTAAGTTTGATGGTTGATACTGAAATCTGGTTGCAAGGTGATCCAACGGGACATAGTTATACGCTTTTAAATCCCTAACTTTTGCCTGGACCGCCCTTTCAGGTTTTCAGTCCACCGGGATACCCTTTTTTGCCCAAGCCGCCTTTTCAGGTTTTCGACTTGCCGAGTGTACAGATTTTTTTGTATTTATCCCTAATTTTTGCCCGAACCCTTTTGGTTCACCGGGATGCCCTTATTTTTGCCTAGGTCGGTCAACCTAGCGGGTCTTTATTCATGTGTAGTATTTTTTAACTATGTCTGCATTCATAGGGTGAAGAAGGTCGTCATCGTCCATGGTGGTTAAGATCATGGCTCCACCAGAAAATATGCTCTTGATCACAAATGGCCCTTCGTATGTGGGAGTCTATTTGCCCCTGGGATCACCTTGCGGCAGAATGATGCGCTTGATATACATGTCGTCTGACCTTCTTGTTAAAAGCCTTTATCATACGCTTTTGGTACATCTGACCATGACAAACAGCCGCTAACCTTTTCTTGTCAATCAGTTTCAGTTGGTCAAGTCGGGTCTGGATCCATTCATCTTCGTTCAAACCTGCATCCTTCGTGATTCTCAAAGAAGGGATTTGGACCTCAATAGGTAGGACAGTCTTTATACCATACACCAGAGAGAAAGGTGTTGCTCCTATTGGCGTGTGTGCTGAGGTGCGGTAACCATGAAGGGCAAATGGTAACATCTCATGCCAGTATTTATATGTCACCGTCATCTTCTGTATGATCTTTTTAATGTTCTTATTAGCAGCCTCTACAGCGCCATTCATCTTCGTCCAGTAAGGAGAAGAGTTATGATACTGGATCTTGAATTGCTTACAGATTTTGGTGATCATAGTGTTGTTGAGATTTGTACCATTATCTGTAATTATTCTTTTGGGGATACCATACTGACAGATAAGGTTATGCTTGATGAACTGTGCCATAATATTCTTGGTAACAGAAGCAAATGAGGCAGCCTCAACCCACTTTGTGAAGTAATCAATGGCGACTAGGATGAAACAATTCTCGTTTGAAGTGGTAGGTATGATTTCTCAGATCATATCAATTCCCCACATTGCAAAGGGCCATAGAGCAGTCAAGACATTCAGGGGAACCGAAGGCACATGTACTTTGTTAGCATAGATCTGCCATTTGTGACAAGTCCGTGAATGTTGATAATAGTTTGCTTCCACAGTGAACCAATAGTATCCTGCCCGTAGGATCTTTTTAGCCATGGTGTGTCCACTAGAATGGGTGTCAAAGGTACCTTCGTGTAAATCTGCCATTATCCTCTATGCTTCGCTCTTGTCTACACACCGAATTAAAGTAGAGTCGTGGTTGCGCTTGTAAAGAGTTCCATTGTTGAGGAAGAACTTTGCAGAGAACCTTCTCATAAACTTCTTATCATTGACAGATACCCCCTCAGGGTATTCTTGGGCTTCGAGATGCCTTTTCACTTCGTGGAACCAAGGTTTGTCTGTTACCTATTCAGTATCGATCTCATAGCAGTAAGCTGGTTCATCCAATCTCTCAATAGTGATATGAGGAGCCTCATTGTCCCATCTAACCTTGAACGTGGATGACATAGTAGCTAGCGTGTCCACTAACTGATTCTCTTCTAGTAGAAAATGTTCAAAGGTGACTTCTTCAAAGTATAGAATCAGTGTCAACATATGTCCTTTGTACGGGATGAGATTAGGATGCTTCGTGTCCCACTCTCCTTTGATTTGACTTATTACCAAGGCCGAATCTCCGAAAATACTCAAGAACTTGATTCCTAGTTCAATAGCAGCTTTGAGACCCATGATGCATGCTTCATACTCAGCCATACTGTTGGTACAGTTGAAACATAGTATGGTGGTGAAAGGAGTATGATAGCCCTCGGGATTAATTTGTTTATAAAATTAATTTGACTAATAAAACACTAACCTAATGTTTTTTGTGATTTTTTGATTTAAAGTTAATTTAAATGATAAAAAAAGTCAAATAAAGAAAAGAACAAAAGAAAAATAAGAATACAAAGGAGCATTCTTCGATTAGGGAGAAAAGGGGGGTTTTTGATCCAAAGAGGAAGCTGCCTTTCGACCCAGGCAGTTGACTACTTTGATTCACCCTTCTTTTGATTCCTTTCGATTGAGTTTAGGAGTTGGTGTTAGCAACCTTCGATTGTCACCTTTTCTGCTTCCTTCGATTGGCCTATGAAGCAATATAGACCTGCAGAGAAGCATGAGTGTAGGTCCTTCATTCACACCCTTTTTATATTTCATTTGAGTCTGTACAGGTTAATTCCAACACATATTTGGACAAGAAAAGCAAACAAATCAAAAAGTACAGAAACGAAGAAAAATAAATAAAAGGCCATTTACATGTTATGCCGAAACGAAAGATGCAAGGTCAAGAGGACTTACCTTGCTTGAAACTGAAATTTGTGTGTGTTGACTGGAGTTGTTAGATTCTTTGATTTGACACCCCTGGGAATGGAGACACCTGCTTAGGAGCTGGTGTGGACTCCTGGATGTCTTAGGAACAAGAATCTGGTCTTCGTTTGGGCTGAAGGTGCCTACCAAAGAAGTGCTTCGATTGGGACACTTTTGGGATTTCTTTGAGCAATGTGGCAGCGTGATCTGTTCGTGTGCAAGAAAAATGTTTGTCCCTGTTGTGATCGGTGGAAATAGAACTGATTGTTTTGAAATGCTGGTTCGTGAAATGTCGCGGTAAGCAAGAGTCGCCACCGTCTTTTATTTTCTCCAACAAGGAAAGGACAAAAGCACACCAAAATTCCTTTTCGAGATGTTTCTCGGTTCGGGAGGTAGATTATAGAAAGGGAAGGTGTTAGCACCCTTTCTATCTGTGGTTATCCACGGGCTCTTAGGTACTTGCTCACTATGTTTTCAAAAAATGTTTGCTTTTCTTGTGTTTGTGGGTTTTGAAAAAGTTTCGTTTGAAAAACTTCTAGGTAACTCTTGTATCAGTGCTCAAGAGTGTATGAAGTATTTGTTTGAAAACTTTTTGAAAGTGTAGGTGCGAAAAGATGTTTTTGTTGTTTTTTGAAAGAGCAAGTACCCAGGAGAAATTTACCTACTCTAAGGAATTAGGTTGTGTAAGAGTCCTTTAGACAGTACTATCCCACTATTGAGAAGTAGGAAGCACCGTCGTTGGAGGTATTCGGGTCAATTCGATTATAAGGGACATGTGTGGTCACCGAAGCAATAGTAGGACACCTTAGCGGTAACCCTAATGTCCTAGATCCTTTTTATCCGAGGCAACCGTTTCGAGGCAACTGGATCTTAGACAGGAGGGCGACCTCTAAAACACCCTATACTTGACGACCACATCGAGGCAACCAGTGAGGCGTACCCTAGGAGTGGCATGTGCATGTGTGTTGAATTCAGTTTATTTATCTTGTACATGTTATTTGTGAGCTACGGATTGGTTTTATTTTTCATACAAATCTTTCATGCATATTAACAGTTAAGAGTGCGGAAAATAAAGTGCGGAAAGGTAAATCTACGCTATTACAAGGCGCGGGTCTATACATCGCCAAAAACATAACCCGTTTGGAAAATAAATGCGGAAAGTAAAAGAAAGCGGTAAAATCCTAATTAACTATTACATCCTTGAAACAGGTACATAAATAATCAAAATAAGAATAATGTGCGAAAAAGAAATAGAATCAGGACGTCCTTAGGGTTTTGACCCTTTTTGAGAAAAGAATTGAAATTGTCCTTTTTTGCAATTTAATTAAAATTAAACCTAATTTACTAATTAATTAATTAATTAAAGAAAAAAAGTGTTTTTGTGTTTTTTATGTTTTAATGAAAATAAAAAGAAAAGAAATTAAAAGTCAAGAAAACCCTAGTTCTAAGTTGATTTTATTTATTATGAAAAGATTAAAATTAAACCTAAATTAAACTAAGTTGATTAATTAGAATTTATTTACAAAATAAGTTAATAAATAAGAATAAGAATAATTAATAAAAATATTTACATTTTTTATTCTCTGAATTTATTATGAAAAATATTAATTTGTTAATTAATTAAATAATAATAATAATTATTAAAGAAAATAAAAGGAAAAAGAAAATAAAAAAAAGATAGTAAACCAGGGGGGTTTGATGGACCCAATGGAGGTGAATCTGGAATTTCTGAGGCCCATGATCATCAAGCCTTTGTTGACTTCTGAGATCGTCCATGCTGGCTTTGACTGGGGAACATCATAGTCACTCACTCTTGACCTTTGGATGCACGCTTGTAGACACATGGCACATGGATGCCTAGAGGCACATGGTGTACCACACTTGGAAAGCTGCATGCAAATATGTGAAGAAAAATAATATAACGCGTTTGGGGGGGACCTGGGAATCGAACCCAGGTCCCAATGGTGTTGGACAATGCATCTACCACTAAGCCAGGCGCTTGTAATTGTTATTGAAATTCTGGCTGCAGATACACAATGTCACGTTCAATGTTATGACATCGTATCTGACTTACTATATGACAGTAAATACAAAAACAGTAAAGAACACAGTCAATTGTTTACCCAGTTCAGTGTGCAACAACACCTACTCTGGGGGCTACCAAGCCAGGGAGGAAATCCACTAGAAGAGATGTTAATTCAGGAATAAACCAACCAGTTTATCTCCTTCACTTAAGACCTACCCAATGCAATTTCAATCTAAGTACAACTTAAACCTGAGTTCCTACTCACTCCCCCTCAATCACAGCAGTGATACATAAAACAATTTGACTAATGAATTGATGAAGACACTCTTCAAAAACATACACTTGATTAAGCTTCACAGCTTTTTAATCAAGCACCACAACCACTCTTGCTTCACAGCTTTGAGTGATACACACAACTAACTTGACTCTGCTTCACAACTTTAGTCAAGAAACATTCAAACACTCTTGCTTCAAAGCTTTGAGTGCTACATAACCCTTACAATTAAAAACCTATTCCAAGTCACTTATCACAATGATAATTGCTTGAAGTACAATAATTAAACCTATACAGTTTACAAATGATCTTTTGACCAAAAAGGGATTACTTGCAAAACAGCAGCTCTGTTGAATATATAGCAGCTGCAACTTCAGTTAGGGTTTCCACAAAAACCTAGGGTTAATTCCGTTTGACCTTAAGACTAGGTCACAGGACTTTATTAACCAGGTTAGGGTTGAGCTAGGTTAACCCAAAGAAACCGCAGGATTCTGTTCTGGAAAGACTGAGTTATTTTCCTGAAAAAACTCAGAATTAACCAACCTGCATACCTGTTAGTTCAGAACAGGATGTCTTAACATCTGTTATGACATCTGAAAAACCTGTCTACTGATTTAGGAAAATGTGATCATTTTGCAAAATGCTCAGATACACACTTATAAACATCAGTACCTGAATGACAATATTTTTCTGCAAAGGTACCTAATGAATCAGTACAAACTAAACTAGAATGTTATGACATCAGTCATGACATTCACATATACACTTGGGTTTTACCAAAAATGCAAGCCAATACCTAAACAACTACAAACTCCCCCTTTGGCATATTTTTGGCTAAAGACCCTAAGCAATCAGAGATAGATCGCAGCAGAAATAAGTGACTGCAGAAAAATAGAATGACTAATTAAGCAGGTACTAATTAAGTAAGTACCAAAATATTCTCCCCCTCTTTAGCCACAAATGGGCCAAAGATACATGTTCATAAAGATTATACAGTTATCCAAAAATAATAAGAGCAGCAGCAGAGAAACAAAAACTGAACACACTTCCAAACTCCATCAGGTACCAGCACGAACCAGCAACACCACCAAACAGCAACCAACCTTTAAGCACTGTCATCAGACTCAGAGGAGCTAGTTTCTTCAATGTTGAGATGACCTTCAGCTTCTACACCTTCTTCCCTTCTGTTTCCTTCAGCTTCCTCCTTTTCTAACCTGGCAATTAGGATTTCTAGGGTCTTTTTCCTAGCATCCAGCTCTTTGCAGGTCTCTTTTAAAACAGCTATGACATCAGATGTTTTGGACTGGGTCTTCACAGACGATGTCTCAGCTGATGTTATGACAATATCTGGAGCATGAGATCCCTGAAACAGTTTGTAGTGCAAGCCAAGGGCAGGAGCTCTTTTGCAGGCTTTATCTCTTGCCACCAGGATATCAGGGTATTGTGCAAGGATAATTCCACAAAGGAGGGAGGGAAAGGCGATTGGTCCTTTAACAGCATAACTACCAGCATGTTTTAAAGTTTGTTCAAAGATGTACCTGCCATAGTAAAAAGCAGTCTTGGTTCCCACAGCATAAATAAATCTCCCCAATCCTGTGGAGATAGTTGATTTATGATTTGTAGGCACCCAGTTGGCTGCACCAATCTTGTGCAGGATGGCAAATTTCATGCTGAGTTTGCTGGCATTCAGCTTGCCTTTCAAGGGCCAGCACTTCACTTGCCTTGCAGTGATGGTTTGACAAACTTCATTGTCAGTGACCTCCAGATCAGGACAATCCTCATTTGTTCTTCCAAGAAATTTGTTAATTTCTGATGGGGAGAACTTGACCCTTCTTCCTCTAACAAAAACACTTTCAAAGTCAGCTGACCTTCCATCAGCACAATCATTAGACAAGTTCACTACAAACTCCTTGACCAGATTTTCATAACACTTGTTAAACTTTATCACTGTCTTCATCAGTCCAGCATTCTTGATCAGGTCCATGATGTCTTTGCACTCCAAAGCATCATTGTTGAGTTCTCTTTCTAAAGCTATTCTCTTTAAGCAAACATACTTCCATCTGTTTGCATTGTCAGGATGATGAAAAGAGATGTTGTCTGTAGGAACTTCAGGAACTCTAGCAATTTTGCTGGAGGGGAGCTTCCTTCTGATAGGAATTTCTTCAGCATCAATCTTAAATTCTGATTCCTCATCAGAATCAGAAGATTCAGGTTCTTTTCTCTTCTTTGAAATTGGTTGTCTAGCAGTATGCACCTGGGCCTTCTTCCCTTTGGTCTGAATAATTTTCACAGATTCTACCTCAGCCATGCCTTCAGCCTTGGATTTCTTAACAGCAGGTTTATCTTTGGACACACATTTTGCATCATTCTGATTACCCTTTCTTTTCATCAATCTCCTAGCTATGCTAGGGTTTACATTGGCAATCAGATCATTATCTGAGTAATCCTCATCCACATCAATGATAGGTGGATCAGCAGTCCTTTCTGAAGGATTCTGAATGTTGTCTTTTTGTGTCACAACATTCTCAGAGACATCTACATTCTCAGAGACGTCCACATTTGGGCTTTCTGATTGATTTAAAGGGACAGAAATCCCCGGTACAGGTTGGTTTCCGCTTAGTATACTAGTAACAAGCCTAGCAATAGCTTGATGAACTTGAACTGATCCTTCTCTATTTGGTACAGAAGAAGAAGGATGAGAAGGATTACCAGAGGCTGCAGCTTGAGCTCTTCCTGCATGTCTAGTTCTTAGCTTTTTGACTTTGGCTGGGTCAGTTGCCATCTCTCTGAGAGGAGTGACCTCAAGAACTTCAGATTCTATGCATGTGGTGATTGCTCTAGAGTCTTGGTCAGATGATGAAGATGATGAGGATGATGAAGTCGCCTTGGTTGAAGATGGTGTCTGAGACATTTTGATTGACTTTGAGTACCAGTAGCAATTTGAGAAAAAACTTTGATTGAGAGGAGGGAACAGGTTGCAAAGACGAGAGAGGTAGGAGGCAAAAGAGAGTCTTTTCAACTTCTTAAGGATTTTGAAAGAATTGGGAAAACATATGATTAACCCACTAAAAATAGACTTAATAAAATTAACTCCTTCAACCCTTGTTTTAAGCAAAATTAATTGCTATAATTTCTCATGTTGGTAAATACCCAACCTGCCCCTCAAGTTTTCAAGTTTATTTCCAACAAGAGCCTTGGTAGAAGAATCAGTCAGCTGAAGCTTAAAGATACCATGTTCCAGTTTAAATGACTTCTTCTCTACAAAGTCATTGTGCTTGTTCCTGTTATGCTGAATAGGGTTCATGGAAATATTGATTGTATTCAGATTGTCACAGCACAATGTCACAACATCTTGTGAGACATTATACTCAGTGAGCATCTGTTTTGACCAGATATTTTGAGAACAGTTATTCCTAGCAGCAACTATTTCCGCACAGAGTTGGGAAGGCATTCTTTTGATATGAATCATAGTTCTGGTTGATTCTTGAATGATTTTCTTTTTGTCCAGTCCATTTTGATGGAGAGTTATAGGAGAGGAGACTTCAAGCCTCATTTCTTCAGGGAAACAGAATTTATTAGACTTGTTATTTCCAACATCCTTGTCATGATAACTTATGGTTCTGACAACACATCCTTCTTCAAGTTTATTTGCCACATCATAGACATTATCAACCTGTAGTTTTGGAGTCCTTCTGACTGCTTCCATAGAGATAGCTCTTTTCATTCTTCTTAGATGAAGATGACCAAGCTTATGCTGCCACAGTTTCATCTCTTTTTCTTCTTTGGTAATTGGACACATAGTGGAGTTATCAGTGTTCTCAGGCTGCCACAAGTAGCAGTTATCTTTGGATCTGATTCCTTTCATTACAACTTCTAGTTTTTCATTAATTACTAGACATTCAGATTTTGAGAAGTTGACCTTGAATCCTAGATCACATAATTGACTGATACTAATGAGATTAGCAGTCAACCCTTTTACCAGCAGTACTTCATTCAGACTTGGAACTCCAGGGAAGTCCAAATCACCAACTCCTTTGATTTCACCTTTAGCACCATCTCCAAAGGTCACACAACTGGTGGTGTGAGGCTTAACATTATTGAGGAGGTTTTTGATTCCAGTCATGTGTCTGGAACATCCACTATCAAAGTACCAGCCTTCCTTTGCAGACACTCTCAGGGAAGTATGGGATATCAGGGCAGTAGCCTTTTTCTTCCAATGAGGAGTATGTGGTACCCTTTTTGGCTTAGGTTTAGCACCTGAGTTTTGATTAGGGTATCCATGCAATTTGAAGCAGAAGGGCTTTATGTGTCCATACCTCCCACAATGATGACATCTCCATCTTTGGTATTTTTTCTTCATGTATTTCTGATGTTGAGAGTTGTGTTGAGACATTTGCTTTGACAATTGTTTAACATGCCTGATCTTCTTGTCTGCACCAGATTTCTTAGCTTCCACAAATCCTAGACCAGATTTGTTTCCCACATTTTGTCCAACTTGAAGAATCTCTTCCAATTTATCTGATCCATTGGTCAACATCTTGACAGATTTTGTCATTTGGTTCAGTTGTGAGTTCAGTAATTGAACTTCCCCTTCTAGGTGACTTATAGTTTCAAGATCTTCCTTTTTTTCAGCCTCCAGCTTTATAATGAGTTTTGATTGTTTCTCATTCTGCACACAGACTTCAGAACTTCTGATACACAATTTCTTGTAGGTATCAGCCAGTTCTTCAAATGTCACTTCTTCATCACTAGTGTCACTTTCAGAGGTACAAACACTAGTTAGAGCAGTAACTAGTTTGGCAGATTCTTCTTCAGAATTACTTTCTGAATCATAGTCAGACCAAGTAACAGTCATTCCTTTCTTTTGTTTCTTAAGAAAGGTAGGACATTCAGCTCGAATATGTCCATATCCTTCACAGCCATGGCATTGAATACCTCTGCCTTGGTTTCCCTTTTCTTCTAACCTTGGTCTTCTGCTGGAACTGTCAATGTCAGAGGGAATGTTATGAACATTAGACCTTGACTTTGGATCCATTCTTTTGATGAGCTTGTTGAACTGTCTTCCAAGCATGGCAATAGCTTCTGAAATATTTTCTTCTTCATCCTCCTTGTTTTCAACATCAGTGTTGGATACAAGTGCTATGCTCTTGTTCTTCTTGTCACCATTATCAGTGATCCCCATCTCAAAAGTCTGAAGAGACCCAATAAGTTCATCCACTTTCAACTTGCTGATGTCCTGGGCTTCCTCTATGGCAGTTACCTTCATTGCAAATCTTTTAGGCAAGGATCTGAGAATCTTCCTCACCAGTTTTTCTTCTGACATCTTTTCTCCCAGTGCTCCTGAGGTGTTGGCAATCTCCAAAATGTTCATGTGAAACTCATGAATGGTTTCATCTTCCATCATTTTTAGATTCTCAAACTTGGTAGTCAACATCTGAAGCCTTGACATTTTTACTTTGGAAGTGCCCTCATGAGTAGTTTTGAGAGTGTCCCAAACTTCCTTGGCCAGTTCATATTGATGTACTAGTCTGAAAATGTTTCTATCAATTCCATTGAAAAAGGCATTTAAAGCTTTGTAATTTCCCAGGGCTAACTCATCTTCTTCTTTACTCCAATCTTCCTCAGGCTTCAGACTGATTGTCCCATCTTTCTCAATTATGGTGGGATGGATCCATCCTTTGTCAGCAGCTCTCCAAGCCTTTTTGTCCAGAGATTTTAAGAAGGCAATCATACGAGGTTTCCAGTAGTCATAATTAGTTCCATCCAGAATGGGTGGTCTATTTCCAAAAACTCCTTCTTTGTCCATAGTGCCAGAAAGTGATATCCCTAGATCTCACCCAGTAATACAGGCAGGGTGCCTGCTCTGATGCCAATTGAAATTCTGGCTGCAGATACACAATGTCACGTTCAATGTTATGACATCGTATCTTACTTACTATATGACAGTAAATACAAAAACAGTAAAGAACACAATCAATTGTTTACCCAGTTCAGTGTGCAACAACACCTACTCTGGGGGCTACCAAGCCAGGGAGGAAATCCACTAGAAGAGATGTTAATTCAGGAATAAACCAACCAGTTTATCTCCTTCACTTAAGACCTACCCAATGCAATTTCAATCTAAGTACAACTTAAACTTGAGTTCCTACTCACTCCCCCTCAATCACAGCAGTGATACATAAAACAATTTGACTAATGAATTGATGAAGACACTCTTCAAAAACATACACTTGATTAAGCTTCACAGCTTTTTAATCAAGCACCACAACCACTCTTGCTTCACAGCTTTGAGTGATACACACAACTAACTTGACTCTGCTTCACAGCTTTAGTCAAGAAACATTCAAACACTCTTGCTTCAAAGCTTTGAGTGCTACACAACCCTTACAATTAAAAACCTATTCCAAGTCACTTATCACAATGATAATTGCTTGAAGTACAATAATTAAACCTATACAGTTTACAAATGATCTTTTGACCAAAAAGGGATTACTTGCAAAACAGCAGCTCTGTTGAATATATAGCAGCTGCAACTTCAGTTAAGGTTTCCACAAAAACCTAGGGTTAATTCTGTTTGACCTTAAGACTAGGTCACAGGACTTTATTAACCAGGTTAGGGTTGAGCTAGGTTAACCCAAAGAAACCGCAGGATTCTGTTCTGGAAAGACTGAGTTATTTTCCTGAAAAAACTCAGAATTAACCAACCTGCATACCTGTTAGTTCAGAACAGGATATCTTAACATCTGTTATGACATCTGAAAAACCTGTCTACTGATTTAGGAAAATGTGATCATTTTGCAAAATGCTCAGATACACACTTATAAACATCAGTACCTGAATGACAATATTTTTCTGCAAAGGTACCTAATGAATCAGTACAAACTAAACTAGAATGTTATGACATCAGTCAGGACATTCACACATACACTTGGGTTTTACCAAAAATGCAAGCCAATACCTAAACAACTACAGTTATTATAATAAGCAATGACAATAATATATAAACAACCACGCGTATGCTGAAAAAACAAACAAAGCGCGCCTTTTATTCAAACCAGCCAACCATGTGTAAACACATCAGTCATCTTCTTCCTTTTTCCTGTAAAAAACAAAACAAATAGCGGGGGTTTTTAACCCCCACTAAATAGGACGGCGAAAAATAACGAATAGAGCTATGCTCTATATAAATAGGGCGCGATGGGATTCAGTTCGTCTTGCCTTGCCAATTTCAACCCTGTGCATTAGAAGTCCCAATTTTGCCTGGGCAGCAAAGCCCTAATTCAAAAACTTAAAAACCCTAAAAATCGTTAATTGCAAATCACAATCCTGTACATTATAATCCAATTAATTGATATCAATAGCTTTGTATGGATGCAAGCAATATAAAACAAGCCATAAATCACATCAAATGTTAATGAATTGGGAGTTTCGATTATGGCAAAAGTGTGCAAACCGTATGACTGAAGCTAGTGATTCTTGGAGCTATGAAGCTTAGTTTTGATTGCAAATCGTTCCTGGTAGGCCTAGAAATGTATTGAAATCAAGAAAGGGCTTTGAATTGGCCTGGAAGGTTGAATTCAGTTTTCAAATTTTTCTTGAATTTTTGGAATTCGCTTATGGCTTTTGACAGCAGCTCTCACGTGTATGCAATTAGGTTTAGCTTCAGTATATGTATTGGAATGGAATTAGGGTTCAATCTTGGTCAAGGATCCATGGCATTATGATTTCAATATTTGATTTTCAATCAAATCTTTTTGCATCTTTTTGATTGACAAAGCTTGCTAATTTTGGAGATTTTGGTCCCCTTGATTGATACATGAAATCTTCATCATGTGTTGAGTTTATTTGCATCACAAAAAGATTTGAAAACCCTATCTTGATATTTTCCTACAATTAAATGAATTAAATGAATTAATAATCAATTAAAAATCCAAATAATTAATAAAAATAAGAAAATAAACTCAAATAGGCTTGATGGGTCGTGCATATGCTTTGGGTAAAGATTCAAGAAGGAATTTGAGGCCCATTAGCAAAAATGAAGTGTTTTGAGCAAAGTTGACTTTTGCAAATTCACAAAAATTTCCCAACTTCTCCAATGCATATCTTGCTCAATTTTGATAATATGAACATGTTCTTTGACATTTTGGAAAGTTCTTGAAGTCCTCTAACCAATGACTTTGGTCCCATGTCATTTTGACTTACCAATCTCAAGTTATGGTCTTTGACTTAAAGTGCCTTTTTGTTGACTTTTGAAAGTGACCTATAATGTAGAAATTGATAACTTTTTGTGAGAGCATTTCTTGGACTTGTAATGTGAAGACGAGTTGTAGGAAATGTCATCCCCTTCAAAATGAGCATTGGATGGGATTTTTATGATGAACCATGAAAAAGTTATGCCTTGGTCAATGTACAGTTGACTTTTTAGCTGTCCAAAAATAGAAACTTTTGCATCTTGATGATTTTTGAGCCATGCTTGTGGAATCATGATCAAGAATTGATCAAATGATGATTGTGGCCTCAAAATAAGATGTTGACCAAAAAATTTGACTTTTGACTGCCAAATGACCATTTTACCCCTGTAGTTGATTGTGAAGCAAATGGGACCTTTGACTGTGCAATTTGATCCTGTGAACCTTGAGACTTGACATGTAGATGATTGGCAATGTATATAGGCCCATGGGACTTGATTGGACCACTGAAAACCTCAAATTCATTGAAGGAACCAAAACCCTAATTTTGACTGTGTTAGGGGGATGTTTGGACTGTGCCACTCTTTGAGAAATCTTGAACCATTTGAAGATGATTCTTGATAAATCTTGAAGAATATGGGAGGGCAAATTTTGGGGTACAACAGTTTCCCCTGTTCAATCTTCTTAGACCTGAGGATGTAGATTGGCTTGCGTGCCTTTCGTGATCCGAAGGTGGAAGATGATTGAACACTAGAGTGCCCAGAAATTTGCACTCGCATAGTGTGGTATCAGCAATGTGATGTCGGGAATGGGCTTACAGATGCCATTTAGAAAGATGATGGATAGGAGGATGGGCTTATAGATGCCATCTGGAGATGTGACAGAATCTCGTCGTGAATGGGCTTATGGATGCCATTTGGAGACTGTTGTTAGGTGGATGGGCTTATAGATGCCATCTGGAGATGTGACATAGTTTTGTCGGGAATGGGCTTACAGATGCCATTTGGAGATATGATGGATAGGAGGATGGGCTTATAGATTCCATCTGGAGATTTGACAGAACCTTGTCGAGAATGGGCTTATAGATGCCATTTGGAAGTGTAATGGATAGTTGTGGAGATGGGCTTAAAGATGCCATCTGGAAGTGTGACAAAACCTTGTCTGGAATGGGCTTATAGATGCCATTTGGAGTTGTGTGTCGATCGCGTAAGAGATTCCTTAGTGAGAACTTGCGTACCTGAGAAAGAAAGATAATTACCTGGCCTGTTACAGGGGTTGATCTTCAAACTCCTCATGCAGATATGCCCTGGCTAGATACAGGTATCGAATCTACAATCAATCACTCACAGATATGCCCTGGATGGATACAGGTACCGAATCTGGAATTAGTCGTCTACAGATGTGCCCTGGCTGGATACGGGTATTGAACCTCTAAACTCTTCATGCAAATATGCCTTGGCTAGATACAGGTATCGAATCTACAATCAATCACTCACAGATATGCCCTGGCTGGATACAGGAATCGAATCTGGAATTGGTCATCTACAGATATGCCCTAGTTGGATACAGGAATCGAATCTCTAAACTCTTCATGCAGACATGCCCTGGCTAGATACAGGTATCGAATCTACAATCAGTTACTCACAGATATGCCCTGGCTAGATACAGGAATCGAATATGGAATTGGTCGTCTACAGATATGCCCTGGCTGGATACAGGAATCGAATCTCTAAACTCTTCATGCAGATATGCCCTGGCTAGATACAGGTATCGAATCTATAATCAATCACTCACAGATATGCCCTGGCTGGATACAGGAATCAAATCTGGAATTGGTCGTCTACAGATATGCCCTGGCTGGATACAGGAATCGAATCTCTAAACTCTTCATGCAGACATGCCCTGGCTAGATACAGGTATCGAATCTACAATCAGTTACTCACAGATATGCCCTGGCTAGATACAGGAATCGAATCTGGAATTAGTCGTCTACATATATGCCCTGGCTGGATACAGGAATCGAATCTCTAAACATTTCATGCAGACATGCCCTGGCTGGATACAGGTGTCGAATCTACAATCAGTTACTCACATATATGCCCTGGCTAGATACAGGAATCGAATCTGGAATTGGTCGTCTACAGATATGCCCTGGCTGGATACAGGAATCGAATCTCTAAACTCTTCATGCAGATATGCCCTGGCTAGATACAGGTATCGAATCTACAATCAATCACTCACAGATATGCCCTGGCTGGATACAGGAATCGAATCTGGAATTGGTCATCTACAGATATGCCCTGGCTGGATACAGGAATCGAATCTCTAAACTCTTCATGCAGACATGCCCATGCTAGATACAAGTATCGAATCTACAATCAGTTACTCACAGATATGCCCTGGCGAGATATAGGAATCGAATCTGGAATTGGTCATCTACAGATATGCCCTGGCTGGATACAGGAATCGAATCTCTAAACTCTTCATGCAGACATGCCCTGGCTGGATACAGGTGTCGAATCTACAATCAGTTACTCACAGATATGCCCTGGCTAGATACAGGAATCGAATCTGGAATTGGTTGTCTACAGATATGCCCTGGCTGGATACAGGAATCGAATCTCTAAACTCTTCATGCAGATATGCCATGGCTAGATACAGGTGTCGAATCTACAATCAGTTACTCACAGATATGCCCTGGTGTTGTACCCCAAAATTTGCCCTCCCATTTCTCAATGATTTCTCATCACAAAACCTTTGAAGCCCAAGATCCAGTTAGGGTTTCATCTGCTCAAGACTTCTCCTTGCACTGTTGACCCAAATTAGGGTTTGTGTTTGCACCAAGATGTTTTGACCTAAAATGCCTAAGATGACTTTCTTGCTTCATATTGGACTCCCAAGTTTATCCATATCAAGTTTTAAGTCTTGATTCCAAGTTTTGCCCAGTCAATTGGACAGTTGACCTAGAAATCAACTGTATTGGGGAAAAAGTCAACTGTGGCCAATTTACAGTCAAACCTCATTATTTTTGATCCACATCAACATTATGAACTCATATGAACCATTTGATCAAGTTTGGATCACAATTCCACAAGAAATTTGATCAAATCACCAAAAGGGCAAAATGGTCATTTTTAGGGTTTTGACTGCACAAAGGCAATTTTTGACTGTTTGACCCAACCAATGGCAAACCAAGCTCACATATGGACTCAAGGACCCCATGGAATTGTCTTGACATTCTCAACAAGCTCAAAAGATCCCAAGTACACAGGATTGACAGTAGAATTTCCCAGTCAATTGATCAATTTTGACTGTATACTGAAAAGTCAAACTTTGACTTTTTGGTCAAAATCAAGAGTCAAGATTCATTTTTCATCAAAACATGCCAAATCATGAAACTTGTTCACCAAGAAATCACAAAATGCAAATTAGGGTTAGAAATTAGAATTTTTCATAACTTAGAATTTTTCTAAGTTATAAAAAACCCTAATTTTTTCCCAACTTTGCCCCACTTTTTCACCAAGATCCATTTGGATTCAAACAAAAGTCAAAACATGAAAGTTGTAGCTTGTTGCATAATCTACAACTTTGATTCACAAAGTTTTCCCATTTGAGGCTTGTATCTCAAGTTACAAATTTTTGAATAAGGGCACTAAACCATTCTTAACTTAGTGAAATTTTAACCTACTTTGACAAGGTTTTCTACCTAACTTCAAGACCATTTTCCATACACTTCCACTTGGAATTTCAACTTTCACTTCAAAGATGGATTGTAGTACACATTCCAAGCTTTCCAAAATGTCAAATAACTTCTCAAACAACCTCATGGTTAGGGAGAATCGAATTTTGCAAAATGGGAAAAAGTCACTTTTGTTCTTGGCCATGTACATGTTCATAACACTATGCATTTCAATCTCAGCTTACATATCTTGATTACAGGTCCTTAAACCATCCAAAACTCATAAATTTAATGCATATTCTTTGTGCCAAAGCCATGTTCTTTGTGTTCTAGCATTGCATAAAGGATTAATCCCAAAATAGATAAAGCATTTCTTCCATTTTTGCAAAAGTTAGCTTTATGTCCAATTACAAATCCAAGAAGTACAGTCCATATCTAATTGGCACAAGTTTATGTGTTAATCACACTGATCAAGGAGGGATTATGCAACATAGTATGAGGGCCTGTACAGGCTAGAGGCACAAAGTAACCATTGCTTGCTTAAAGTGTAAGAAACACATCATAACTCAAACCAACTCTCATATCAGCTTACAAACCCTTAAGTGAACTTGAAAAACATACCCAAGACATCTCAACCAAGCTATTGCACGACCCTAACATCTCTCATACACTCCCAATCTCAGAATCATCTTCAAACTGCAAAAATAGGGTCAGGCCTGCAGTTTGAGTGCCATCTTCCATTTCCCTCAAACTCTCTTGCCCAAACCAGTTCACATACATTCCCTAGCACCTATGCAAGCTAATCATGCCTTGAAACATGACCTGTAATCCCTCTAACCACTTCCACCATTTTCAGTTTCTTGTTTTGCAGGTGAAGCGCTCTAGCACGATTCAAAAGCTTTCAAGACAAAGTAAACATTGGAATAGCATCCCTGGACCTCAAGGAAGCTTTTCCAATCATCACCTTGCACTGAAAGCTTCCTCATTACCAGATAGAACTTCAGTTGAATAGGTATCTTGGTGAACTTCTATCTCTCTTATCAAGCATCATTAGCTCTAAGTTTGTGAATAAACAATGTTCTACTCATGCCACTGAACATGTACATGTTTTTACTTTTCATTTCTTTTGCTTGAGCTGTGAGAATTTGAGGTTTGAAAATGGCAGAAAATCTAGGTTAGGATTTGGGGGAGAAGAAATTCTCCCTCATCTTAGAGAGTTAGATCAAGTTCTGCATATGGTTGGATTCGTCTCTTGATGCTGAACATTTTTTATGTTATGAGTTTTCATTAATAAGCCAGGAATCAGGAGTTAGAAGATCAAGAACAGGGCGCGCGTTTTTTTTGAATGACACAGTTCAGAGGTTGAAGAAAGGTGGCATTGGGCTGGGCTTGCTTTGTGTTTTCTTTTTGCACCCTACAATTGGTTTTACACCCCCTGAGCCCATTTGCTTTATTTTTAATGTTTTTTGACTTTTTCCTTTTTTAATTAACTCATTTATTTTTTCTCAGCATATTAAAAATTTAAAAATATTTTTTCTCATCATTTTTGATTTTATTAGGGATTTATTTGACTTTTTCTCTTAGTTTGTACACAAAAAAATAAATATATATGTTTTGTTTAAAATATTAAAATATTGGAAATACATTTTTACATACTTTTATCTTATTTTTACTTCCTGAAAACATTTTATAGAAAAATACTTTTTTTTTTAAATATTAAATATTATTAATTAATATATATATAACATAGTTTGTAAATAATATAAATAGATAGAAATATATTAATACACTTAGGATATAAATACCAAAAAATGTACATATTTTATTTTTTAATATTTAATACTAAAAAATACATTTTTTAAGTATGTTATATTCTTATCTTATTTTTGTATATAAATAGTCAATATTACAAATACTAAATAACTAATACCATTTTGATTAAAATTAGGGTTTTGCCCTAAATTTGAAAATACTCCAAAATATAATACCTTGTTATTTCTCTTTTTATTTCACATAAATAATATCTTTTTTGCATACATATAAAAATTCCCTTTTTTATATTTTTGCATATTTATTTCAATTTCCATTTAATTATACAATTATTTGTCTTGTAAATATTCAAAGAAAATGATGTAATAGTTAGGTTTAAATTTTTGTCTAAATATACCCCATTTGAGACATTGTACCCCCCTCCCCATATTATTGTGTTGTAATAGCGTAGGAATTTAAATTTCGCACTTTATCGCTTTCTAAATATACTATGCTAGAGTTAGGGTTTGCATGCGAATAAAATGAACAAAAAATAGTTTGACCTAATACAAGACAAAAAAGCATGAAAATGGACAACACATTTCACACTTGCACCCCTAGGGTATTCCACTTTGTTGCCTTCAAATAAATTGGGCCATATTGTATGTTGAACTTCTTTGGGTAAAACAAACAACCAAATGATCATAGTCCCTCAAAATGTTGCCTAAATAAATGATCAAGTCCCTCTTTTAAAGAAAAATGGCCCAAAGACATGTAACACTATTGCAATTATGGTCTAAGCGATGACCCGCGCCCGTCCCTTTCACCTCCTAAGACAAGATTGTCCACCAAATACAATGGTGGAACAAAATTGTCAAAAGGTTTAAAACATAACAAAAATCTTTGAGAAAACTTTAGGGTAGATAACTCTTAAGTACTTGTCAATTTGCAAAGAAAACTCTTGCCTATTTTCAAAACCACACTTCACAAACCCTTTCAAAACAAACTTTCAAAAAACCTTGAAACATCTTTTCAAAAGACAAAAACACCTTTTGTAAAACATTCGAGTAAAGAATTGTTACAAGGGTAGCCTATACAAGGCATCTTTTCAAAACATTTTCAAAAAAACCACACACCAAGCACCATTTCAAACAATTGAAAACCAAGGCAAGTTGATCTAAGTAAGTACCTAAGAGCCCATGGATAACCATGGATAGAAAGGGTGCTAATACCTTCCCTTTCTATAATCTACTCCCCGAACCCAAGAAAAATCTCAAAGGTTTTTGCTGTGCTTTTTAAACCTTTCCTTAGGATAAAATAAAAAGTCGGTGGCGACTCTTGCTCAACCGAAATATTTGCGAAAACAAACGCAAAACCCTAGTCAGTTCTCCCACCGTATCACAGAACTGGCGACTCTGCTGGGGATGATTTAAAAGTGGAGTAACCTTAGGGCTTAGATCACCCTCTTGCATGACTAATTGTTTGATTTGTTTGCTTTATACTTTGGCTCTATTGTTTGGGTTTGCAATCCTACACCCGGATTTTGGGAAACATTCATAGATAGCAATACGTTGTGGAAACTGTGCGGGGTATACCGACACGGTCAAAGCAATAGCTATATTAGTGTGACATATTTGTGAGTACCGGTAACCCTTGAGTTCAATCAAGGAGAGTACGGGGCCTCTGAGTGATGTCACTAAGCACTAATGACCTAGAACCTTAATTGACCATCTTGGCCTTTTATTAGGGGTAGTTAGATGACCGGCTTTGGTGCAGTCCGAAGTTGGTAGATACTCGATACTACACTCATTGAGGGTTGCTTTCTTGGAATATTTTGGTCGCTAGTTAAGTGGCTAAACCAAGACAATGAACAATGAAAACAATCCAGTGATATTGAGCTCCTTAGAACCCGGTTACTATTTATAGGACAGGTTTTTAAGCCAACTACACTCAAGAGGGTACTTACCTATGAAACCCCATGCAAGCCTGAAACTAGGGTTTGGTGTGATTTGCTTGTACATATGTTGGTGCATACATCATAAACATCATAAAGCATCATATGCACTCACTAACCATTTCAAGGGTTTGGATCTCCATCTTTGTTCCTGTTTTGTAGGTCATGGAAGTTCCTCGCAGAAATACCATTCAAGTCAACCTTGTGAGAATCTCTCCTCAACTCAAGGAGCTCACCTCAAGAATTCCCGAAAATTCATCCTTCAGTGAAAGACATGGTAGACTGCTCAGCCTAGTCAACACCAACATTGAAGAAGACATGATGAAAGTGCTATTCCAGTTCTTTGACCCTCTTCACCACTGTTTCACTTTCCCTGATTATCAGTTGGTACCCACTTTGGAGGAGTTTTCTCAACTCCTGAGAATTCCTATCCTTAATCAACTACCCTTCAACGGTTCGGAAAAGGAACCAAAGCCGGAAGATGTTGCTCGAGCATTACATCTACAACCATCCGACATCAAGGGGCATTGGGAAACCAGAAGCGGCGTCAAGGGATTCTTAGAAAAATTCTTGTTTGAGAAGGCACAAGAATGTTGGAATTCATTGGACCTACAAGCCTTTGAAGAGATTGTGGCACTCCTTATCTATGGGTTGGTCTTGTTCCCAAATCCTGACCAATTGGTAGATGTCAACGCCGTCAAAATCTTCTTGTCCAGAAATCCGATACCAACATTGCTTGGGGACATTCTTCACTCATTTTACACACGAACAATGAGAAAGAGGGGTGTTCTCATGTGTTGTACTCCTATCCTTGCAAGGTTGTTTATTTCGCACCTTCCGCAATCTGTCTTGAAGAATGACCAAGGTACAAGGTGGTCCCAACGGTTGATGACTCTTACTCATTCTGATGTGCATTGGTGTTCTCGGTCCAGAGAAAATGTCATCATTGTCGATCGTTGCGGAGAATTTCCTAATGTTCCTTTACTTGGAATCAGGGGAGGTATCACCTACAATCCTTGTCTAGCTTTGAGACAATTTGGATATGCACGGAGGGATGGCCCTCATGACATGTTGATTCCTAACCTAGTTTTTGACTTCGACAACGATGCGCAAGGACTTCGCCAAAGATTCATCAGAGCTTGGGGAAAATTCAACAAGGTTGATAGCAAGACTTTGGGACACAAGAACTCCATCCCTCTTGAGCCCTATCTCAAGTGGGTGCGAGCCCGAGCCCAAAGTCTAATGATGCCTTATCCTCATGTACTCCCAGTGATTAAAGAGCCCGTCAATGAAGGAGAGGTCCCCTACACCATCCTACATCCAGACATGCCTACATCGTGGGAGGAAATGCAGAAAAGTTGGATTCAGCTCAAGGAAGAACGGAATACTTTTGAAGCTAGCTTCTACGCCAGTGAGAAGAAGGTTCTAGATCTTACCCGCCGACTCCATGAGCAAGAGGCCCTCAATACCTACATCGCACCAAAGAGGATGCGCAATGTCTTTCTGCCTTAAGAAGTTTATTTTGTAATATTTGGCCCATGGGGCATTTATGTACTAACAAATTTCTTCTTATTAATATGACATGTGTTCTTCTTTGTCTAAAACAATTTTGAATGTTCTAAATCCTTGAATGCATTGCATACATAAGCATACCATTCATCATGTGCATAAGCAGGTCTCACTCCAGGTTTCCTTATCTGTCTGCTGTTTATTTCAGTAGGATGGATCTCGAGCAAACAGTCAAAGACCTACAAGCTCAGAATGCACAATTCCAGCAACTCCTGATGACCTTGGTTAAGGGTCAGGAGGATATCAAGACTCAATTGGGGAATAAGGACCCAGTGAAAAAGAAGAAAAATAGGATTGGGGTGGCTACTTTGGGGAGAAGATTTGACGGAGAAGCTCGAAGAGTGCTTGAGTTTCCTCCTACTTCTGATGAAGGGACTAGTAAAAGAGATGGAGTTGCGGTGCCTTCTGAGTCTGATGCGGAAGAATAAGAGGTAGAAGAGGATGAAGATTATTCTGATCAGCAATACCCTCCAGCTGATGATAAATACAAGGGTTTAGAAGACAGATTGGCCGCCATGGAATTACAAAGAGTACCGGGCTTGGACTTTGAAGACTTGGGTTTGGTTGCCGGGATTGTGATTCCCCCAAAATTCAAAGTGCCAGTGTTTGTGAGGTATGATGGGCTGTCCTGTCCCAAAATGCATCTCAGGTCCTACGTAAGAAAGATTCAACCCTATACGGCAGATAAAAATCTCTGGGTTCATTTCTTTCAAGACAGCCTTTCGGGAGCTCAGTTGGAGTGGTTTTATCAGCTAGAAGGAACCAGTGTCAGAAATTGGGAAGATTTGGCCACCGCTTTTTACAAACAATACCAATACAATTCTGATCTTGCTCCTACTCGTACCCAACTTCATGGTATGTCACTAGGAACAAGTGAGGGATTCAAAGAATATGCACAAAAATGGAGGGATTTGGCTGGCAGGGTGCAGCCTCCTTTAACCGATCGTGAGCTCGTTGATATGTTCCTTGGGACCCTATCTGGGCCATTTTTCAATCATCTAATTGGTAACTCTTCCGCGGGGTTTACCGATTTGATCTTAACAGGCGAAAGAATAGAAGCTGGCATCAAGTCAGGAAAGATTCAGAAGGGTGTTGCTGCAAGTGTTGAGAAGAAGCCTTTTAAGAAGGAGACGGCTATGGTATATTCTCAGAGAAGAGCAGGGAAGATGGAACGTCGGCCAACTGTGGGGGCCGTAATGATTCAAAACACTCCAAGTGAGCAGCCTCGCTATAACCAGTCCATACCAAATCAGCAACGGGTGGAACGGCCACAACGGCAGTTCACCCGTATTAACATGACTCCAGCGCAAGTGCTTCCCCATCTACTGAAGTTGAACCTCGCCACCATCAAGGAGGCACCAAAGAATGTGAATACGTCCTCTCCGCATTATCATGCCAATGCTAAATGCGCCTACCATTCAGACAGTGCTGGACACGACACCAATGATTGCTGGGCACTCAAGCATAAAATCCAAGACCTGATAGAGGCTAAGGAGGTAGAGTTTAACGCTCCAGAGAAGCCTAATGTGATATCTGCACCCATGCCGAAGCACGGCCGAAATGTCAACGCCATTGAAGAAGATTTGTATGTTGCTGATGTCAGCGATCTGACTACTCCACTGCTAACCATTAAGTTGAATCTGTTGAGGGCCGGGATCTTCCCGGGATGTAAGGAAGACTGCTATTGTTGTTACTCTCTGCCGTTTGATTGTCCGTTACTGAAGAAAGGCATCCAAGGCCTTATGGATAGTCGACAAATTTTGTTTGAAAAAGTTTCTATTGTTCCAGTTCATACTGAAGATGTCTCAATCATAACCATTCACGCCAATCTTTCCAAGGCCGTCAAAAAGCCTGTTAAGATTACACCAGCTACAAAATCTGTTCCTTTGAAGATAACAATGCCAGGGCCTGTTCCCTATGTTTCTGAGAAGTCGATACCTTGGAACTATGGCGGTGACATCTACTACCATGGTATCAAGCAAATCGAGGTAATTAAAGAAAGTTCAGATGATGATGAAGCCAGCATTAGCAACATTGCGGGCACTAGCAAAATCACCAGGAGCGGGAGAATATTTTCTCCAGAGATTGCCCCTCCAAGAGCAGTCTTTGGACCCTCATCAGCTGACAAGGTCATCCATGCACCAATAAAACTCTCTGCTAGAACTCCTCTGATTGAAGACATTGTTGTTCCTAGTACTGTCTCTCCTACCGCTGCTGACAAAGGTAAGGGAATCCAAGATGAGCCCGTCAGGACGAGGGCTCAACCCTTGGTAATCCCGGAAACCTCCAAGAAGGAAATGGACGAGATTTTGAGGATAATCAAAAGAAGTGATTACGATGTGGTGGAATAGTTAGGGCAAACCCCCTCCAAGATCTCCATGCTGGCACTACTACTTTGCTCAGAAGCGCACGCTAAAGCCCTGATAAAATTCCTGAAGGCAGCTCATGTGCCCCAGGAAACCTCTGCGGATCAATTTCAAAATTGCGTGGCTAGCCTGACTGCGGACAATGGATTAGGTTTTTCTGATGCCGACCTAACTCCTAAAGGTAGAAATCACAATGATGCTTTGCACATTTCAGTCGAGTGTCGAGGAACCACTCTCGCACACGTCTTGGTTGATACTGGTTCGTCACTGAATGTTTTGCCTAAGAAGGCCTTGGACCGATTAGATTGTGAGGGGTTGGATTTGAAGCCGAGTGATATTGTTGTCAGAGCTTTCGATGGTTCGAAGAGAATGGTCCATGGAGAGGTTGAAATTCCCATCAAGATAGGCACCGAGGTGTTTAAATCCACTTTCTATGTGATGGACATCCGTCCATCATACTCTTGCTTGCTGGGTAGGCCTTGGATACACCATGCTGGGGCAGTTACCTCCTCCTTGCATCAGATGTTGAAGTATCCTGTCAAGGGAAAGATCATCACTGTCCATGGCGAAGAAGAGTACATGATTAGCCACTTAAATTTTTTCCGGTATGTGGAGGTTGAAGGAGAGTTCATTGAGACACCGTTTCAACATTTCGAAGAAGTCCTTCCTGAAATAGCAGTAGCAAAGTCGGCAGCCGAGACACCGAGACAGATGGCCAGGATGGCATCTCTGGAGGACGCAAGGGCCGCAATAAAAGAAGGGAAGAATTCAGCATGGGGGCAGTTACCCGACTTTCCGCATAAGACTGACAAGTTTGGGTTAGGGTTCACAGCCGCCGGCCAGAAAGCTATGCACCGTGCGAAGATTGAAAGGGCGCCAGTCAAAATTTCTCCCTACGGAATCAACGCCCTGGAAGATGAAGACAAGGAGAGCAACATTGAAGAGTGGATTTATCCAACTGTCAAAGGAGGCCTGAGCAATTGGGAGGCTAAGGACTTTGTCCCCATCACTTTTATTCATCAGTAATTTATCTGTTAAACATTTCTTATTTGGTCTATAATATTTACTTTCAAACAATCCGTACACTATCTTTTCACCTCCTGCCTTGCCCGGGGCATGTAGGTCCATTTGTAAGGGTTTTGATTATTTTTCATATCCATATGCCATGTTTAATGATTCATTGGACGTTTTTCATTTGATAAACTGCTTATGTTCATTTTCTTTCCTCTTGTATTTTGTTTAAGGATGGCTATCCCTTACACACACCCACACTCACCAATGCAGGTACCCATCCACTCCGGATTCCATGGGTGACTATTCTGCTATATCTTTCAATAACTCTGAGGATCTGGTCAATCTAGCCGAGTATGAAGATGACGAAGGTTGTGAAGTACCCGGGGAACTAGCCAAACTTCTGCAACAAGAGGAAAGGGTCATCTTACCGCATGAAGAGCCATTGGAAACTGTTAACTTGGGGACCGAGGAAGACCGGAAGGAGGTGCAAGTGGGTGCCAATCTGGAACCAAAAGTCAAAGAGCGCTTGGTACAGTTGTTGAATGAGTATGTTGAGATCTTCGCTTGGTCTTATGAAGACATGCCGGGTTTAGACACAGACATCGTGGTTCACCGTCTCCCCACAAGAGAAGACTGTCCACCAATCAAGCAAAAAGTTCGCCGAATGAGGCCTGACATGTCCGAAAAGATCAAAGCAGAAGTAATGAAACAATTCGATGCTGGTTTTCTGGCTGTTACGTCCTATCCTCAATGGGTCGCTAACATTGTGCCAGTACCTAAGAAAGATGGCAAAGTCAGGATGTGTGTGGACTACCGGGATTTAAATAGGGCCAGCCTTAAAGATGATTTCCCGCTACCTCATATTGACATCTTGATCGATAATACAGCTCAGCATAAAGTGTTTTCCTTCATGGACGGATTCTCGGGCTACAATCAAATCAAAATGGCTCCCGAGGATATGGAGAAAACGACTTTTGTCACACAATGGGGCACTTTCTGTTACAAGGTGATGCCGTTCGGGCTGAAGAACGCAGGGGCAACTTATCAACGCGCCATGGTAGCTTTATTTCATGATATGATACATCATGAGATTGAAGTTTACGTAGACGATATGATAGCTCGGTCACAAACAGAGGAAGAGCACCTTGAACATCTAGAGAAGCTGTTTGCCAGGTTAAAGGAATACAAGCTCAGGCTGAATCCAAGTAAATGCACTTTTGGAGTTAGGTCTGGTAAACTCCTGGGATTCATTGTAAGCAACAAAGGCATTGAAGTCGATCCCGCAAAAGTAAAAGCAATACAAGAGATGCATGCTCCCCGTACTGAAAAGGAGGTTAGAGGATTCTTGGGGCGCTTAAACTATATTGCCAGATTCATCTCACATCTGACTTCTACCTGTGAGCCAATTTTCAAACTCTTGAAAAAAGATCAGGTAGTGGAATGGAACGACGATTGTCAAGCCGCTTTTGATAGAATCAAGGAGTATTTGCTAGAACCTCCTATTCTGATGCCACCCATCGAAGGAAGACCATTGATCATGTATTTGACCGTCTTGGATAACTCAATGGGGTGTGTTTTGGGCCAGCATGACGAGTCTGGTCGAAAAGAGCATGCTATTTATTACCTTAGCAAAAATTTTACCGACTGTGAGACTCGCTACTCACTGCTCGAGAAAACTTGTTGCGCTTTGGTATGGGCTGCTCGCCGACTAAGACAGTATATGTTGACTCATACTACCTTGTTGATTTCCAAAATGGATCCTATCAAGTATATCTTCGAAAAGCCCGCTTTATCTGGAAGGATAGCTAGATGGCAAATGATCTTGACCGAGTATGACATCCAGTACACCACCCAAAAAGCTATAAAAGGGAGTGTATTAGCTGACCATCTGGCTCATCAGGCTATCGAAGACTATCAACCCATGAGATTTGACTTCCCAGACGAGGACATCATGAATTTGGACAACGTTGAAGGTGACGGACCGTATGACGGACCCGAAAAGGGATCCCGATGGACCCTGTACTTTGATGGTGCTTCAAATGCACTTGGAAATGGTATTGGCGCGGTACTCATTTCTCCGGAAGGTTGTCACACTCCTTTCACAGCCCGACTTTGCTTCAGCTGCACAAACAACATGGCTGAGTATGAAGCCTGCATCTTTGGTCTCAAGGCTGCTATAGACTTGGGGATCAAATCTTTGATCGTATTTGGGGACTCGGCTTTGGTTATCAGTCAAATCAAAGGAGAGTGGGATACCAAACATCCTAATATTATCCCATACAAAGAACATGTCCTGACATTGTTGCCTCATTTCGAGCAAATTACCTTCGAGCATTTCCCGCGAGAAGAGAATCAGCTAGCAGATGCTCTAGCCACAATGTCCTCCATGTTTAAACTCAACTGGGATAACGAGGCTCCCCAAATCACCATCGAGCGAATGGATGAACCGGCACATTGCCACGAGATTAATACCGAAGAAGTAGTGGAACAACCTTGGTTCCATGAAATCAAAAGGTATCTCGAGACCCGAGATTATCCTGAAGGAGCTTCCGTGAATGACAAGAAGTTCTTAAGGAAATTCGCTGCTAAGTTCTTCCTGAGAAACGGCATCCTTTACAAACGAAGCCATGATTGTGTGTTACTCCGATGCGTAGATAAAGCTGAAGCAGAGTTGATCTTGACTGATATACACAGCGGCACATTTGGCACTCACTTGAGCGGGCATACAATGGCTAAGAAGATCCTAAGGGCAGGCTATTACTGGTCTACTATGGAGGTTGACTGCCATCAACATTCCCGTACTTGCCACAAATGTCAAGTCTATGCTGACAAAGTTCATATCCCTCCGGTTCCTCTCAACGTCCTGACTGCTCTGTGGCCCTATGCAATGTGGGGCATTGATATGATTGGAGAGATCAAGCCCACGGCTTCCAACGGACATTGCTTCATCCTGGTTGCCATTGACTATTTCACCAAATGGGTCGAAGCAGCTTCCTTCGCCTCTGTTACTAAAAATGTGGTTGCCCGCTTTATCAAGCAAAATCTCATATGTCGGTATGGTGTTCCAGACAGAATCATCACAGACAACGGTACAAATCTGAATAACACAATGATCACTGCATTGTGCGAACAGTTCAAGATTTATCATCACAATTCATCTCCCTATCGGCCGAAGATGAACGGTGTTGTTGAAGCTGCGAACAAAAACATTAAGAAGATCATTCAGAAAATGACAGTCACTTACAAAGACTGGCATGAGATGTTACCGTTTGCTCTGCATGGATACCGTACGACGACACGTACTTCAACTGGGGCAACCCCATTTTCTTTGGTTTATGGCATGGAAGTTGTTTTGCCTATGGAAGTCCAGATTCCTTCTCTAAGGATTATGAAGGATGCAGGCTTGAATGAAGATGATTGGATGCAAACTCGACTTGATCAACTCAATCTGATCGACGAAAAGCGACTTGCTGCTATATGCCATGGTCAGACGTATCAAAAGCGGATGATCAAGGCCTTCAATAAAAAAGTCAAACATCAAGTGTATCAAGTCGGAGATCTAGTAATCAAGCGGATTATCTTGCCGCAAAGTGATCCCAGGGGCAAATGGACTCCTACATATGAAGGACCGTTTGTGATCAAGAGCATATTTTCTGGTGGTGCAATGATTCTGACCACCATGGACGGCAACGATTTGCCGCACCCTACGAACACAGACATAGTCAAAAGATACTACGCATAAAATAACCCGACAGGTCGAAAACCCGAAAGGGCGGCTTGGGCAAAAATGGGCATCCCGGTGAACCGAAAACCCGAAAGGGTGGTTCAGGCAAAAATTAGGGATAAAAACAAAAAAATCTGTACACCCGGCAAGTTGAAAACCCGAAAGGGCGGCTTGGGCAAAAAGGGGTTTCCCGGTGGATCGAAAACCCGAAAGGGCGATTCAGGCAAAAGTTAGGGAATTAAAGCGTATGACTATGTCTCGTCGGATCACTTCAAAGACAATCTCTTCATCAACCAGTTCCAGGCTTCTGATCAATCCAGTCATCGGCAAACGAAGCACTGAATGGACAGATATTCAGAGTTGTGAAGGCTATAGCGGAATGGAATCCCATGGAATTATTTCACATAGCCATCTTTATTTTGTATAAATCTTTCAATATGTACGACAAAATCCTCTTACTAGGATGATTGTCTCCTTTGTACAAATATACTCATAGAAAATCAATACAAATACTTTTCCCAGAAATTTGTGTCATTTCCTTTTCTTTTCTCTTGCACTATTTGTTTTATTTTGAGAAACGTCCAATGTTTTGTTAAATAGGCATGTGCATTTGAAACATAATCATTTTCTTATAAGTCGGAAAAAAGGATTACAGATAGGTCAAAGGAACAGTTGGATATCTTGATACCCTTCGAAGGAAACCCCCGAGATTTGGGATCCATATCCCTGGTAAGTTTTGAAGCTTATCCCCTACGGAGTACGGACGTCTCTCCCGAGTTCTATTCAAGGTTATTCCTCACAAGGCCTTATAACTGGGTTATCCTCAGCTAACAACCACGGAGGATCGCACTCGCCAGAATTCTTCCTATCCCCAGCGGAGTTCATCAAAATTCCCCAGCAGTAACTTATCTTTGCAAATCCCCATCCAGAGAATCCTCCGGAATTCATTTCCCCTCAGAATGTAAGTTTCGATATCCCCAGCGGAGCCAGACTAATGAACCTTTTCCCCACAGAGTTTTAGGAAGGAAAATCTTGAGTTCCCCAGTGAAGTCGCCAGAGATACTTCCCGCCAAGCTGAAGATTCTCAGTCTTGCATCCCCGGCATAAGTCTACTAGATTGGTACTCCCCAATAGAAGTCATCAGGATTTCCCCAGAGGTTTGGTATACAACCCAAGCTCTTTGTTCCCCAGCAACAGCCAAGGAATTGTTCTTCCCGGCAGCAGTCATGATGCTTTTATCTTCAGTTATCCCCAGCAAGACAGCTCATCAGCTTACATACGCATTCATTGCATTCATATCATAAACATTCGTATAACATATATTGCATCATGCATTTCATGCAACATAATTCTGTGTTTAGCTAACATTTTGTCCGAACAGGATAAGAATAAAAGGCTATCATTAACAGTTTCAGATGCAGTTGTACACGGACTCATCCTCAGGCAACCCTACACCGGTTCCCCCTCAAACTCCAAGACTTCTGAAAACAGTTTACAGGTTCTCCAAGTAACGGATGTCAACCTATCGCTTGTTCAGTTTCTTCTCAAGACTTCTGAAAACAGTCTTTGGATTCTTCCCAACAACGGATGTCAATCTATCACTTGTTCAGATGCAACCTTTTGAAAACAGTTTACGGACGCTTCCCAACAATGGATGCTGATCCATTGCTTATTCAACTTCAAGATTTCTGAAAACAGTTTACAGGTTCTCCAAGTAACGAATGTTAACCTATCGCTTGTTCAGTTTCTTCTCCAGACTTCTGAAAACAGTTCATGGATTCTTCCCAACAACGGAGGTTAATCTATCAACTTGTTCAGATGCAACTTTCTGAAAACAGCTTACGGACGCTCCCCAACAACGGATGCTGCTCTATTGCTTATTCAAACTTCAAGATTTCTGAAAACAGTTCACAGGTTCTCCAAGTAACGAATGTTAACCTACCGCTTGTTCAGACTCTTCTCAAACTTCTGAAAACAGTTTACGGATTCCTCCCAACAACGGATGTCAATCTATTGCTTATTCAGACCCCCAGTTCGAAGATGGTCCAAAGCATGGACACCTTCCTGATACTCATTCCAGATGGCATCTTTAAGCCCATCCCCGACAAGTTTCTTTCACCCCTCTCAAGATGGCATCTTTAAGCCCATCTCCAAATGGCATCTCTAAGCCCATCCCCGCATTCATTGCTTTGACGAGTGCAAATTTCCGGGCACTCTAGTGTCCAATCTCCTTTTACCCTCGAGTCACGAAAGGCAAACTTGCCAATCTAACTCTTCGGATTCAAGAAGATTGAACAGGGGCAACTGTTGTACCCCAAAATTTGCCCTCCCATTTCTCAATGATTTCTCATCACAAAACCTTTGAAGCCCAAGATCCAGTTAGGGTTTCATCTGCTCAAGACTTCTCCTTGCACTGTTGACCCAAATTAGGGTTTGTGTTTGCACCAAGATGTTTTGACCTAAAATGCCTAATATGACTTTCTTGCTTCATATTGGACTCCCAAGTTTATCCATATCAAGTTTCAAGTCTTGATTCCAAGTTTTGCCCAGTCAATTGGACAGTTGACCTAGAAATCAGCTGTATTGGGGAAAAAGTCAATTGTGGCCAATTTACAGTCAAACCTCATTATTTTTTATCCACATCAACATTATGAACTCATATGAACCATTTGATCAAGTTTGGATCACAATTGCACAAGAAATTTGATCAAATCACCAAAAGGGCAAAATGGTCATTTTTAGGGTTTTGACTGCACAAAGGCAATTTTTGACTGTTTGACCCAACCAATGGAAAACCAAGCTCACATATGGACTCAAGGACCCCATGGAATTGTCTTGAAATTCTCAACAAGCTCAAAAGATCCCAAGTACACAGGATTGACAGTAGAATTTCCCAGTCAATTGATCAATTTTGACTGTATACTGAAAAGTCAAACTTTGACTTTTTGGTCAAAATCAAGAGTCAAGATTCATTTTTCATCAAAACATGCCAAATCATGAAACTTGTTCACCAAGAAATCACAAAATGCAAATTAGGGTTAGAAATTAGAATTTTTCATAACTTAGAATTTTTCTAAGTTATAAAAAACCCTAATTTTTTCCCAACTTTGCCCCACTTTTTCACCAAGATCCATTTGGATTCAAACAAAAGTCAAAACATGAAAGTTGTAGCTTGTTGCATAATCTACAACTTTGATTCACAAAGTTTTCCCATTTGAGGCTTGTATCTCAAGTTACAAATTTTTGAATAAGGGCACTAAACCATTCTTAACTTAGTGAAATTTTAACCTACTTTGACAAGGTTTTCTACCTAACTTCAAGACCATTTTCCATACACTTCCACTTGGAATTTCAACTTGCACTTCAAAGATGGATTGTATTACACATTCCAAGCTTTCCAAAATGTCCAAGAACTTCTCAAACAACCTCATGGTTAGGGAGAATCGAATTTTGCAAAATGGGAAAAAGTCATTTTTGTTCTTGGCCATGTACATGTTCATAACACTATGCATTTCAATCTCAGCTTACATATCTTGATTACAGGTCCTTAAACCATCCAACACTCATAAATTTAATGCATATTCTTTATGTCAAAGCCATGTTCTTTGTGTTCTAGCATTGCATAAAGGATTAATCCCAAAATAGATAAAGCATTTCTTCCATTTTTGCAAAAGTTAGCTTTATGTCCAATTACAAATCCAAGAAGTACAGTCCATATCTAATTGGCACAAGTTTATGTGTTAATCACACTGATCAAGGAGGGATTATGCAGCATAGTATGAGGGCCTGTACAGGCTAGAGGCACAAAGTAACCATTGCTTGCTTAAAGTGTAAGAAACACATCATAACTCAAACCAACTCTCATATCAGCTTACAAACCCTTAAGTGAACTTGAAAAACATACCCAAGACATCTCAACCAAGCTATTGCACGACCCTAACACCTCTCATACACTCCCAATCTCAGAATCATCTTCAAACTGCAAAAACAGGGTCAGGCCTGCAGTTTGAGTGCCATCTTCCATTTCCCTCAAACTCTCTTGCCCAAACCAGTTCACATACATTCCCTAGCACCTATTCAAGCTAATCATGCCTTGAAACACGACCTGTAATCCCTCTAACCACTTCCACCATTTTCAGTTTCTTGTTTTGTAGGTGAAGCGCTCTAGCACGATTCAAAAGCTTTCAAGACAAAGTAAACATTGGAATAGCATCCCTGGACCTCAAGGAAGCTTTTCCAATCATCACCTTGCACTGAAAGCTTCCTCATTACCAGATAGAACTTCAGCTGAACAGGTATCTTGGTGAACTTTTATCTCTCTTATCAAGCATCATTAGCTCTAAGTTTGTGAATAAACAATGTTCTACTCATGCCACTGAACATGTACATGTTTTTACTTTTCATTTCTTTTGCTTGAGCTGTGAGAATTTGAGGTTTGAAAATGGCAGAAAATCTAGGTTAGGATTTGGGGGAGAAGAAATTCTCCCTCATCTTAGAGAGTTAGATCAAGTTCTGCATATGGTTGGATTCGTCTCTTGATGCTGAACATTTTTTATGTTATGAGTTTTCATTAATAAGCCAGGAATCAGGAGTTAGAAGATCAAGAACAGGGCGCGCGTTTTTTTTGAATGACACAGTTCAGAGGTTGAAGAAAGGTGGCATTGGGCTGGGCTTGCTTTGCGTTTTCTTTTTGCACCCTACAATTGGTTTTACACCCCCTGAGCCCATTTGCTTTATTTTTAATGTTTTTTTGACTTTTTCCTTTTTTAATTAACTCATTTATTTTTTCTCAGCATATTAAAATTTTAAAAATATTTTTTCTCATCATTTTTGATTTTATTAGGGATTTATTTGACTTTTTCTCTTAGTTTGTACACAAAAAAATAAATATATATGTTTTGTTTAAAATATTAAAATATTGGAAATACATTTTTACATACTTTTATCTTATTTTTACTTCCTGAAAACATTTTATAGAAAAATACTTTTTTTTTAAATATTAAATATTATTAATTAATATATATATAACATAGTTTGTAAATAATATAAATAGATAGAAATATATTAATACACTTAGGATATAAATACCAAAAAATGTACATATTTTATTTTTTAATATTTAATACTAAAAAATACATTTTTTAAGTATGTTATATTCTTATCTTATTTTTGTATATAAATAGTCAATATTACAAATATTAAATAACTAATACCATTTTGATTAAAATTAGGGTTTTGCCCTAAATTTGAAAATACTCCAAAATATAATACCTTGTTATTTCTCTTTTTATTTCACATAAATAATATCTTTTTTGCATACATATAAAAATTCCCTTTTTTATATTTTTGCATATTTATTTCAATTTCCATTTAATTATACAATTATTTGTCTTGTAAATATTCAAAGAAAATGATGTAATAGTTAGGTTTAAATTTTTGTCTAAATATACCCCATTTGAGACATTGTACCCCCCTCCCCATATTATTGTGTTGTAATAGCGTAGGAATTTAAATTTCGCACTTTATCGCTTTCTAAATATACTATGCTAGAGTTAGGGTTTGCATGCGAATAAAATGAACAAAAAATAGTTTGACCTAATACAAGACAAAAAAGCATGAAAATGGACAACACATTTCACACTTGCACCCCTAGGGTATTCCACTTTGTTGCCTTCAAATAAATTGGGCCATATTGTATGTTGAACTTCTTTGGGTAAAACAAACAACCAAATGATCATAGTCCCTCAAAATGTTGCCTAAATAAATGATCAAGTCCCTCTTTTAAAGAAAAATGGCCCAAAGACATGTAACACTATTGCAATTATGGTCTAAGCGATGACCCGCGCCCGTCCCTTTCACCTCCTAAGACAAGATTGTCCACCAAATACAATGGTGGAACAAAATTGTCAAAAGGTTTAAAACATAACAAAAATCTTTGAGAAAACTCTAGGGTAGATAACTCTTAAGTACTTGTCAATTTGCAAAGAAAACTCTTGCCTATTTTCAAAACCACACTTCACAAACCCTTTCAAAACAAACTTTCAAAAAACCTTGAAACATCTTTTCAAAAGACAAAAACACCTTTTGTAAAACATTCGAGTAAAGAATTGTTACAAGGGTAGCCTATACAAGGCATCTTTTCAAAACATTTTCAAAAAAACCACACACCAAGCACCATTTCAAACAATTGAAAACCAAGGCAAGTTGATCTAAGTAAGTACCTAAGAGCCCATGGATAACCATGGATAGAAAGGGTGCTAATACCTTCCCTTTCTATAATCTACTCCCCGAACCCAAGAAAAATCTCAAAGGTTTTTGCTGTGCTTTTTAAACCTTTCCTTAGGATAAAATAAAAAGTCGGTGGCGACTCTTGCTCAACCGAAATATTTGCGAAAACAAACGCAAAACCCTAGTAAGTTCTCCCACCGTATTACACCTGGCTAGATACAGGAATCGAATCTGGAATTGGTCGTCTACAGATATGCCCTGGCTGGATACAGGAATCGGATCTCTAAACTCTTCATGCAGACATGCCCTGGCTAGATACAGGTGTCGAATCTACAATCAGTTACTCACAGATATGCCCTGGCTAGATACAGGAATTGAATCTGGAATTGGTCGTCTACAGATATGCCCTGGCTGGATACAGGAATCGAATCTCTAAACTCTTCATGCAGATATGCCCTGGCTAGATACAGGTATCGAATCCACAATTAATCGCTCACAGATATGCCCTGGCTGGATACAGGTATCGAATTTGGAACTGCGACAGTTGATAGTAATCATCTTTGTATTGACCTTTTTCCTGAAAAGGCAAAACATCAGTTGTATGCAATGTCATGATGTATGAAATGCATGATGTCATGATGTTCTCAAAAATAAATGAGATCGTGTGATATGATGCGTATATGCATGTATCAGGATGTATAAAATGTGAAATGTTTATGAATGTATTTCGTCTGGGGAAAATAAATCCTTGACGAATGCTGGGAAGTTTGTTGAATCCTGGGCTGATGTGGAAGAGTATAGTTCTTCGTTTCCGCTGGGGATGATAATTTGCAAGAATAAACCGGTAGGAGAAGATGACTCTGTTGGGGAATAAACTTGCTGGAGAGATTACTCTGCGGGGAAATACTCTGTGGGGAGAGATACTTTGCTGAGATTTGATGATAACTCCGCTGGGGATACCGTTGATATGTTTTGTTGGGGAATCTTGATGAACTCCGCTGGGGGATAGGAAGAACTTCGCCGGGGACGATCTTTCTGTGGTAATTAGCTGAGGATAACCCAGTTAGAAGCTCTGGTGGGGAATAACCTTTGCATATGGTCGGGGATGCATTTGTACTCTGCAGGGGATAAGCTTCCAGAATCTACTGGGGATAAGCTTCCATAATCTACTGGGGAGATTGATTCAACTTTCCTGGGGGAAACTTTTGGACTGTACTGGGGAAGTGGCTCCACTGGGGTGTCTGTATTCCACCGGTAAACAATCTTATATTAAGACTGTCGGGGTTGCTTGCTTAGGAACATCTGTATACTCCGCTGGGGAATATGGAGATTTTCTGGGGATACCCGACTTCCTTAAGGCTGACAGTAGACTAACTCTGCTTGGGGGAGAGTGCTGCTGACTTGCTAGAGATATTGTGCCTTCTTAGGGATGACAGGAGACCAACTCTGCTTGGGGAGAGTATGGCTGAATCTTGTCTTACTCTCGGGGAGTGAAGGTATCTTGGTTACGTTCTTCAGCTGAACTTACCTTGGTACCTCGGTGGACAGAGCAACCAGATCGCTTAGACAATTCTTATTGCCCCAGTTTCTACGGGAGAAAGTATCTGTGGAGGTGCTTGATGACTGCCGATTGACCAATCTTCTTCTGGTAGGCAAGTGACGAGATGACGGGACATAGTCGTACGCTTTGATCCCTAACTTTTGCCTGGACCGCCCTTTCGGGTTTTCAGTCTACTGGGATACCCATTTTTGCCCAAGCCGCCTTTTCAGGTTTTCGACTTGCCAGGTGTACATATTTTTTCTTTTCATCCCTTATTTTTGCCCGAACCCTTTTGGTTCGCCGGGAAGCCCTTATTTTTGCCTAGGTGTGTCAACCTAGCGGGTCTTTGATTATGCGCAGTATTTTTCCGACTATGTCCATATTCTCGGGACGTAGGGAGGTGCCCCTGTTGTTGTGTTGTGTACTACCAGAAGATGTCTGATCATGCAAGATTCGTTGCTGGATTTTATATTCAATGCCCCAAGTGATTCTGGCGGAGATTTGCCCCAGGCTGTTTGGCTCTTGAGAGATTCTCTGAATCTTGATTTAACTGCCCCAGATGTTGGACAATAATCACGCCGTGCCCCTTGGTTGGAAGTTCTTTTGTTCACTAGATATTCTTCGTGCGAATTTCTCTGCTGTTCGAACAAATAGTCATATGCAAACAATGTTATATCAGAAATGCAAAGCTTATGTCTGTCTTGAAGTTTTTTGAAAATGCATTTTTCAATAAAACAAGCAAATTTTGTAAAATGTGATGTCAACTCGTTATTTTACCGTAAGCCTTAAGGAGTCAGGATACCTTGTAACAGTATGCTTTTCGAACTAACCCATGCTTCAGCTAGGACTTTTACGGGTTATAACGTGGCCTGGTTCACGGTTTAAGAAACAAAGGATAAAGGCTCAAATTATTTGTACCCACCCGTTCTTCGTGATGTTCTTCAAACCTAAACTCAGCTGATCGTGCATTAGACCTTGTTTGAGTCTTTGCTCTGATATTCCAGTGATGGTTCGGATATTGACGGTTTATTTTGAGTAGGCAGTCATTTCTTTTCGTTGAGGGTCTGTAGGACCTCTTTCTTTTTTATTTCATTATCCCTGTTTTTTTGCCTGAACTGTTTCTTTTGTGATTACAGTCAGCGGGATGTCCCAGTTTTGTAAGTCTCCTTCATAGGTTTTGACTTATTGGGCTTTTATTTTGAGAAATAATGACTGCCTGTCCTTATGATCATTCGGAACCATCATTGTCTTTTGTTTTGTAAGGACTCCTTTGATGCTGTTAGTTGTGCACCTGGATCAACTGAGAGAACTACCCTGCCCCAGGTTATGATTAAGGGTTTTAATTTTTTAAAAGAAAAACTCCAACTTCTTTGGCTCAAAGGGGTAGACGAGGGATTATCTTCCTTATAACTCCAGTGTTTAGGAATTGAAACAATGCCTGTACCTCATCAGCGGGGTCTATTCAAAAGCATACTGTAAGGATCGTGGTATCATTTTCGTCATCCTCCCTCAAGAGGCTTAGAATTATTAACCGAGAGTTGAACATCAAAAAATGAAAGCAATTTTAAGCATAGTAAACATAATTACTTCAAAACAGACACGTGTGATGCATTAATGAAATAAGATAGTTTGACATGAATAAAATGTTTGAACAATCAAAGAAAAATACAACTTGAACATTCGAATGAACAAAGTTTTCTCAATCCTAGCCATGCTTTGGCAAGGGAGCAGTGATCACATTAGGAGTCTCAGCAGGCTCGAATTCGATCTCCTTAGCATCGATCATATTTTGGATCTTGTATTTCAGCGCCCAACAATCCTCAGTATCGTGCCCCGGGCTACCGGAATGATAAGCACACCTCGCATCTGGGTTGTAGTTTGGAGAAGAGGTCTTGGCATTTGCAGGAGGGTCTATCACCGCAATCAGATTCATCTTCAACATGTGCTGCAGTGCTTGTGACAATGGCATGTTGATATTGGTGAACTGTCTCTTAGGCTCGTCCGGCCTTTGTTGATTTCCCTTTTGCGGTTGTCGGCATTACGCAGAACCAGAGATCATGACTGCCCCTATGTGTTGGTCACGACGACCCTTCTGACTGTACGCAGCATTGGACTCTTTCTTGAATGGTTTCTTCTCAGTGTTCGAGGAGTCACCCTTTTGTATCTTCCCAGACTTGATTTCAGCTTCTATCCTCTCACCAGTTAAGATCAGATCTGTGAACCCAGCTGAAGAATTCCCAATCAGATGGTTGAAGAAAGGACCAGACAGGGTCCCCAAGAACATGTCGACAAGTTCCCGATCAGTCAAAGGTGGCTGCACCCTTCCATCCAGGTCTCTCCACTTTTGCGCATACTCCTTAAAACCTTCGCCCGTCCCTAGTGACATACCCTGGAGTTGGGTACGCGTAGGAGCGAGGTCGGAATTATACTGATACTGCTTGTAGAAGGCAGTAGCCAAGTCTTCCCAGTTACGAATACTGGTTCCATCCAGTTGATAGAACCATTCGAGTTGAGTCCCTGAAAGACTATCCTGGAAGAAATGGATCCGTAGATTCTTGTCAGCTGTATACGGTTGGACTTTCCTGACATATGATCTGAGATGTAGCTTAGGGCAGGAAGCTCCGTCGTACTTTGCAAAAGCAGGTGCTTTGAACTTGTGAGGGATCACCACCCCAGAGGATAGACCTAGATCTTGGAAGTCTAGGCTGGGCACTTTCTGTATCTCCATAGCACTTTGCCGGTCTTCGAGCTGTTTGTACTTATCCTCGGCAGGAGGGTACTGTTCATCATTGTAATCTGTCTCGTTGTCGGAGACCACGGGACTAGGAACCTCTCTCCCTTGTGGGTTGTCTTTCCCAATAGATGGGGTAGTCAGCTCAGCCTCATTTTGTGATCCATTCCCAGATCTGAGTCTAGGGTTGAACAAAACAGTCCTCTTCTTCTTCTTTTTCAAAAGCAAAGTCTTCAACTCCTGTTGACCCTGGGCTAGGCTCATAACCAACTCCTGGAACTGGGCATTCTGGGCCTGGAGGGCCTTGATAGCTTGTTCATTGGATGATTCGGGATTCATGATGATTGCTAAAATAAACAGCGAAGAAGGTAAGTGACCTGTAACAAGGGTACCTGTTATGCAATGATGTGTATGTATGCATGCAATGTTTTCAAGGATCTCGCGGGGTAAACAAGAAAATTGTTAGAATTGGAATCTGGTATCTTGATTGAAGGCACTTCATGTTTGTTGAGAGTCCTTCTTCAAGAGTCAAGGCTCACCATATCGAGTGGGTCATAGCCCCTGACTCAAATTATCAACCTTGGCTAGAGGAAAATAAATCCCCTTTGCCCCTTGTTGGACATTTGGTTCATTATGACCTGCATCACAAGCCCTTGAGATCCTTGAAATGGGTTAGTCCTTATGTAGGATGTATGCAATGGTATGATGGTATGATGTTATGTTATGCGTGGAGTGATGTAAGTGAACCCTGTTATGAGTCCAGATTAAGGACTGTAAACAAAACCTGCAAGAAACTCGTGTTGTCAGATAACAAGTACATGCAAGTAATTCAAGTTTGAAGGCACACAAGTCACACAAAGAGCCCTTAGAGTTTAGGCCAGCATGAAATTTAGGTACTACCCTCTTTCAGTTTCGTTGGTTAAGACATGTCCTAGAAAATAGTAATCGGGTTCTAGAGGATCTCAATATCATCGACTACCCTCAATCGGTCATAACTCCAGCATCGCAATCTTTTCTTGCGGCCAGAACCATCGCGAGAGTTTAGCCTTAATGAGTGTAGCATATTGCTACTGTTTTATGGCCAAGTTGGGTCAATTTAGGGTTCTAAGGTCGGTTGGTGCTTAATGACTCCTCAGAAGACCCATATTCTCCTCGTTGCAACACAAGGGATATCGGTACAGACCAAGGTGTCACACCAATGTAGCCACTGCTTCACCCGTGTCGGTCTACGCCGGACAGGTCCCTCACAGCTTATGCTACCTAAAAGGGTATTCCCCAGATTCGGGTTAGGATCTATGAAACTCTGATGCAAGCCCACAATATAAAAGCAATCAAGACATACAATTGAAAACATAAGAGTGGTCTAATCCTAGGGTACACCTCACTTTATAATTTCCCCAGCAGAGTCGCCAGTTCTGTGATCGGTGGAAATAGAACTGACTGTTTTGAAATGTTGGTTCGCGAAATGTCGCGGTAAGCAAGAGTCGCCACCGTCTTTTATTTTCTCCAACAAGGAAAGGACAAAAGCACAGCAAAATTCCTTTTCGAGATGTTTCTCGGTTCGGGAGGTAGATTATAGAAAGGGAAGGTGTTAGAACCCTTTCTATCTGTGGTTATCCACGGGCTCTTAGGTACTTGCTCACTATGTTTTCAAAAAATGTTTGCTTTTCTTGTGTTTGTGGGTTTTGAAAAAGTTTCGTTTGAAAAACTTCTAGGTAACTCTTGTATCAGTCCTCAAGAGTGTATGAAGTATTTGTTTGAAAACTTTTTGAAAGTGTAGGTGCGAAAAGATGTTTTTGTTGTTTTTTGAAAGAGCAAGTACCCAGGAGAAATCTACCTACTCTAAGGAATTAGGCTGTGTAAGATTCCTTTAGACAGTACTATCCCACTATTGAGAAGTAGGAAGCACCGTCGTTGGAGGTATTCGGGTCAATTCGATTATAAGGGACATGTGTGGTCACCGAAGCAATAGTAGGACACCTTAGCGGTAACCCTAATGTCCTAGATCCTTTTTATCCGAGGCAACCGTTTCGAGGCAACTGGATCTTAGACAGGAGGGCGACCTCTAAAACACCCTATACTTGACGACCACGTCGAGGCAACCAGTGAGGCGTACCCTAGGAGTGGCATGTGCATGTGTGTTGAATTCAGTTTATATTTATCTTGTACATGTTATTTGTGAGCTATAGATTGGTTTTATTTTTCATACAAATCTTTCATGCATATTAACAGTTAAGAGTGCGGAAAATAAAGTGCGGAAAGGTAAATCTACGCTATTACAAGGCGCGGGTCTATACATCGCCGAAAACATAACCCGTTTGGAAAATAAATGCGGAAAGTAAAAGAAAGCGGTAAAATCCTAATTAACTATTACATCCTTGGAAACAGGTACATAAATAATCAAAATAAGAATAATGTGTGAAAAAGAAATAGAATCAGGACGTCCTTAGGGTTTTGACCCTTTTTGAGAAAAGAATTGAAATTGTCCTTTTTTGCAATTTAATTAAAATTAAACCTAATTTACTAATTAATTAATTAATTAAAGAAAAAAAGTGTTTTTGTGTTTTTTATGTTTTAATGAAAATAAAAAGAAAAGAAATTAAAAGTCAAGAAAACCCTAGTTCTAAGTTGATTTTATTTATTATGAAAAGATTAAAATTAAACCTAAATTAAACTAAGTTGATTAATTAGAATTTATTTACAAAATAAGTTAATAAATAAGAATAATAATAATTAATAAAAATATTTACATTTTTTATTCTCTGAATTTATTATGAAAAATATTAATTTGTTAATTAATTAAATAATAATAATAATTATTAAAGAAAATAAAAGGAAAAAGTAAATAAAAAAAAGATAGTAAACCTGGGGGGTTTGATGGACCCAATGGAGGTGAATCTGGAATTTCTGAGGCCCATGATCATCAAGCCTTTGTTGACTTCTGAGATCGTCCATGCTGGCTTTGACTGGGGAACATCATAGTCACTCACTCTTGACCTTTGGATGCACGCTTGTAGACACATGGCACATGGATGCCTAGAGGCACATGGTGTACCACACTTGGAAAGCTGCATGCAAATATGTGAAGAAAAATAATATAACGCGTTTGGGGGGGACCTGGGACTCGAACCCAGGTCCCAATGGTGCTTGGACAACGCATCTACCACTAAGCCAGGCGCCTGTAATTGTTATTATAATAAGCAATGACAATAATATATAAACAACCACATGTATGCTGAAAAAACAAACAAAGCGCGCCTTTTATTCAAACCAGCCAACCATGTGTAAACACGTCAGTCATCTTCTTCCTTTTTCCTGTAAAAAACAAAACAAATAGCGGGGGTTTTAACCCCCACTAAACAGGAAGGCGAAAAATAACGAATAGAGTTATGCTCTATATAAATAGGGCGCGATGGTTGGATTCAGTTCGTCTTGCCTTGCCAATTTCAACCTTGTGCATTAGAAGTCCCAATTTTGCCTGGGCAGCAAAGCCCTAATTCAAAAACTTAAAAACCCTAAAAATCGTTAATGGCAAATCACAATCTTGTACATTATAATCCAATTAATTGATATCAATAGCTTTGTATGGATGCAAGCAATATAAAACAAGCCATAAATCACATCAAATGTTCATGAATTGGGAGTTTCAATTATGGCAAAAGTGTGTAAACCGTATGACTGAAGCTAGTGATTCTTGGAGCTATGAAGCTTGGTTTTGATTGCAAATCGTTCCTGGGAGGCCTAACAATGTATTGGAATCAAGAAAGGGCTTTGAATTGGCCTGGAAGGTTGAATTCAGTTTTCAAATTTTTCTTGAATTTTTGGAATTGGCTTATGGCTTTTGACAGCAGCTCTCACGTGTATGCAATTAGGTTTAGCTTCAGTATATGTATTGGAATGGAATTAGGGTTCAATCTTGGTCAAGGATCCATGGCATTATGATTTCAATATTTGATTTTCAATCAAATATTTTTGCATCTTTTTTATTGACAAAGCTTGCTAATTTTGGAGATTTTGGTCCCCTTGATTGATACACGAAATCTTCAGCATGTGTTGAGTTTATTTGCATCACAAAAAGATTTGAAAACCCTATCTTGATATTTTCCTACAATTAAATTAATTAAATGAATTAATAATCAATTAAAAATCCAAATAATTAATAAAAATAAGAAAATAAACTCAAATAGGCTTGATGGGTCGTGCATATGCTTTGGGTAAAGATTCAAGAAAGAATTTGAGGCCCATTAGCAAAAATGAAGTGTTTTGAGCAAAGTTGACTTTTGCAAATTCACAAAAATTTCCCAACTTATCCAATGCATATCTTGCTCAATTTTGATCATATGAACATGTTCTTGGACATTTTGGAAAGGTCTTGAAGTCCTCTAACCAATGCCGTTGGTCCCATGTCATTTTGATTTACCAATATAAAGTTATGGTCTTTGACTTAAAGTGCCTTTTTGTTGACTTTTGAAAGTGACCTATAATGTAGAAATTGATAACTTTTTGTGAGAGCATTTCTTGGACTTGGAATGTGAAGATAAGTTGTAGGAAATGTCATCCCCTTCAAAATGAGCATTGGATGGGATTTTTCTGATGAACCATGAAAACGTTATGCCTTGGTTAATGTACAGTTGACTTTTTAGCTGTCCAAAAATTGAAACTTTTGCATCTTGATGATTTTTGAGCCATGCTTGTGGAATCATGATCAAGAATTGATCAAATGATGATTGTGGCCTCAAAATAAGATTTTGACCAAAAATTTTGACTTTTGACTGCCAAATGACCATTTTACCCCTGTAGTTGATTGTGAAGTAAATGGCACCTTTGACTGTGCAATTTGATCCTGTGAACCTTGAGACTTGACATGTAGATGCTTGGAAATGTATATAGGCCCATGGAACTTGATTGGACCACTGAAAACCTCAAATTCATTGAAGGAACCAAAACCCTAATTTTGACTGTGTTAGGGGGATGTTTGGACTGTGCCACTCTTTGAGAAATCTTGAACCATTTGAAGATGATTCTTGATAAATCTTAAAGAATATGGGAGGGCAAATTTTGGGGTACAACAGTTGCCCCTGTTCAATCTTCTTAGACCTGAGGATGTAGATTGGCTTGCGTGCCTTTCGTGATCCGAAGGTGGAAGATGATTGAACACTAGAGTGTCCAGAAATTTGCACTCGCATAGTGTGGTATCAGCAATGTGATGTCGGGAATGGGCTTACAGATGCCATTTGGAAAGATGATGGATAGGAGGATGGGCTTATAGATGCCATCTGGAGATGTGACAGAATCTCGTCGTGAAAGGGCTTATGGATGCCATTTGGAGACTGTTGGTAGGTGGATGGGCTTATAGATGCCATCTGGAGATGTGACAGAATCTCGTCGTGAATGGGCTTATGGATGCCATTTGGAGACTGTTGGTAGGTGGATGGGCTTATAGATGCCATCTGGAGATGTGACATAGTTTTGTCGGGAATGGGCTTACAAATGCCATTTGGAGATATGATGGATAGGAGGATGGGCTTATAGATGCCATATGGAGATGTGACAGAACCTTGTCGGGAATGGACTTATAGATGCCATTTGGAAGTGTAATGGATAGTTGTGGAGATGGGCTTAAAGATGCCATCTGGAAGTGTGACAAAACCTTGTCGGGAATGGGCTTATAGATGCCATTTGGAGTTGTGTGTCGATCGCGTAAGAGATTCCTTAGCGAGAACTTGCGTACCTGAGAAAGAAAGATAATTACCTGGCCTGTTACAGGGGTTGATCTTCAAACTCCTCATGCATATATGCCCTGGCTAGATACAAGTATCGAATCTACAATCAATCACTCACAGATATGCCATGGCTGGATACAGGTATCGAATCTGGAATTAGTCGTCTACAGATGTGCCCTGGCTGGATACGGGTATCGAACCTCTAAACTCTTCATGCCGATATGCCCTGGCTAGATACAGGTATCAAATCTACAATCAATCACTCACAGATATGCCCTGGCTGGATACAGGAATCGAATCTAGAATTAGTCGTCTACAGATATGCCCTGGCTGGATACAGGAATCGAATCTCTAAACTCTTCATGCAGACATGCCCTGGCTAGATACAGGTATCGAATCTACAATCAGTTACTCACAGATATGCCCTGGCTAGATACAGGAATCGAATATGGAATTGGTCGTCTACAGATATGCCCTAGCTGGATACAGGAATCGAATCTCTAAACTTTTCATGCAGATATGCCCTGGCTAGATACAGGTATCGAATCTATAGTCAATCACTCACAGATATGCCCTGGATGGATACAGGAATCGAATCTGGAATTGGTCGTCTACAGATATGCCCTGGCTGGATACAGGAATCGAATCTCTAAACTCTTCATGCAGACATGCCCTGGCTAGATACAGGTATTGAATCTACAATCAGTTACTCACAGATATGCCATGGATAGATACAGGAATCGAATCTGGAATTGGTCGTCTACAGATATGCCCTGGCTGGATACAGGAATCGAATCTCTAAACTCTTCATGCAGACATGCCCTGGCTGGATACAGGTGTCAAATCTACAATCAGTTACTCACAGATATGCCCTGGCTAGATACATGAATCGAATCTGGAATTGGTCGTCTACAGATATGCCCTGGCTGGATACAGGAATCAAATCTCTAAACTCTTTATGCAGATATGCCCTGGCTAGATACAGGTATCGAATCTACAATCAATCACTCACAGATATGCCCTGGCTGGATACAAGCATCGAATCCGGAATTGGTCGTCTACAGATATGCCCTAGCTGGATACAGGAATCGAATCTCTAAACTCTTCATGCAGACATACCCTGGCTAGATACAGGTATCGAATCTACAATCAGTTACTCACAGATATGCCCTGGCTAGATACAGGAATCGAATATGGAATTGGTCGTCTACAGATATACCCTGGCTGGATACAGGAATCGAATCTCTAAACTCTTCATACAGACATGCCCTGGCTGGATACAGGTGTCGAATCTACAATCAGTTACTCACAGATATGCCCTGGCTAGATACAGGAATCGAATCTGGAATTGGTCGTCTACAGATATGCCCTGGCTGGATACAGGAATCGAATCTCTAAACTCTTCATGCAGATATGCCCTGGCTAGATACAGGTGTCGAATCTACAATCAGTTACTCACAGATATGCCATGGATAGATACAGGAATCGAATCTGGAATTGGTCGTCTACAGATATGCCCTGGCTGGATACAGGAATCGGATCTCTAAACTCTTCATGCAGACATGCCCTGGCTAGATACAGGTGTCGAATCTACAATCAGTTACTCACAGATATGCCCTGGCTAGATACAGGAATTGAATCTGGAATTGGTCGTCTACAGATATGCCCTGGCTGGATACAGGAATCGAATCTCTAAACTCTTCATGCAGATATGCCCTGGCTAGATACAGGTATCGAATCCACAATTAATCGCTCACAGATATGCCCTGGCTGGATACAGGTATCGAATTTGGAACTGCGACAGTTGATAGTAATCATCTTTGTATTGACCTTTTTCCTGAAAAGGCAAAACATCAGTTGTATGCAATGTCATGATGTATGAAATGCATGATGTCATGATGTTCTCAAAAATAAATGAGATCGTGTGATATGATGCGTATATGCATGTATTAGGATGTTTAAAATGTGAAATGTTTATGAATGTATTTCGTCTGGGGAAAATAAATCCTTGACGAATGCCGGGAAGTTTGTTGAATCCTGGGCTGATGTGGAAGAGTATAGTTCTTCGTTTCCACTGGGGATGATGATTTGCAAGAAAAAACCGGTAGGAGAAGATGACTCCATTGGGGAATAAACTTGTTGGAGAGATTACTCTGCGGGGAAATACTCTGTGGGGAGAGATACTTTGCTGAGATTTGATGATAACTCCGCTGGGGATACCGTTGATATGTTTTGTTGGGGAATCTTGATGAACTCCGCTGGGGGATAGGAAGAACTTCGCCGGGGACGATCTTTCCGTGGTAATTAGCTGAGGATAACCCAGTTAGAAGCTCTGGTGGGGAATAACCTTTGCATATGGTTGGGGATGCGTTCGTACTCTGCAGGGGATAAGCTTCCAGAATCTACTGGGGATAAGCTTCCATAATCTACTGGGGAGATTGATTCAACTTTCCTGGGGGAAACTTTTGGACTGTACTGGGGAAGTGGCTCCACTGGGGTGTCTGTATTCCACCAGGGAACAATCTTATATTAAGACTGTCGGGGATGCTTGCTTAGGAACATCTGTATACTCCGCTGAGGAATATTGAGATTTTCTAGGGATACCCGACTTCCTTAAGGCTGACAATAGACTAACTCTGCTTGGGGGAGAGTGCTGCTGACTTGCTAGAGATACTGTGCCTTCTTAGGGATGACGGGAGACCAACTCTGCTTGGGGAGAGTATGGCTGAATCTTGTCTTACTCTCGGGGAGTGAAGGTATCTTGGTTACGTTCTTCAGCTGAACTTACCTTGGTACCTCGGTGGATAGAGCAACCAGATCGCTTAGACAATTCTTATTGCTCTAGTTTCTGCGGGAGAAAGTACCTATGGAGGTGCTTGATGACTGCCGATTGACCAATCTTCTTCTGGTAGGCAAGTGACGAGATGACGGGACATAGTCGTACGCTTTGATCCCTAACTTTTGCCTGGACCGCCCTTTCGGGTTTTCAGTCCATCGGGATACCCATTTTTGCCCAAGCCGCCTTTTCAGGTTTTCGACTTGCCAGGTGTACAGATTTTTTCTTTTCATCCCTTATTTTTGCCCGAACCCTTTTGGTTCGCCGGGAAGCCCTTTTTTTCCTAGGTGTGTCAACCTAGCGGGTCTTTGATTATGCGCAGTATTTTTCCGACTATGTCCATATTCTCGGGATGTAGGGAGGTGCCCCTGTTGTTGTGTTGTGTACTACCAGAAGATGTCTGATCATGTAAGATTAGTTGCTGGAATTTATATTCAACGCCCCAAGTGATTCAGGCGGAGATTTGCCCCAGGCTGTTTGGCTCTTGAGAGATTCTCTGAATCTTGATTTAACTGCCCCAGATGTTGGACAATAATCACGCCGTGCCCCTTGGTTGGAAGTTCTTTTGTTCACTAGATATTATTCGTGCGAATTTCTCTGCTGTTCAAACAAATAGTCATATGCAAACAATGTTATATCAGAAATGCAAAGCTTATGTCTGTCTTGAAGTTTTTTGAAAATGCATTTTTCAGTAAAACAAGCAAATTTTGTAAAATGTGATGTCAACTCGTTATTTTACCGTAAGCCTTAAGGAGTCAGGATACCTTGTAACAATATGCTTTTCGAACTAACCCATGCTTCAGCTAGGACTTTTACGGGTTATAACGTGGCCTGGTTCACGGTTTAAGAAACAAAGGATAAAGGCTCAAATTATTTGTACCCACCCGTTCTTCGTGATGTTCTTCAAACCTAAACTCAGCTAATTGTGCATTAGACCTTGTTTGAGTCTTTGCTCTGATATTCCAGTGATGGTTCGGATATTGACGGTTTATTTTGAGTAGGCAGTCATTTCTTTTTGTTGAGGGTCTGTAGGACCTCTTTCTTTTTTATTCCATTATCCCTGTTTTTTTGCCTGAATTGTTTCTTTTGTGATTACAGTCAGCGGGATGTCCCAGTTTTGTAAGTCTCCTTCATAGGTTTTGACTTATTGGGCTTTTATTTTGAGAAATAATGACTGTCTGTCCTTATGATCATTCGGAACCATCATTGTCTTTTGTTTTGTAAGGACTCCTTTGATGCTGTTTGTTGTGCACCTGGATCAACTGAGAGAACTACCCTGCCCTAGGTTATGATTAAGGGTTTTAATTTTTGAAAAGAAAAACTCCAACTTCTTTGGCTCAAAGGGGTAGACGAGGGATTATCTTCCTTATAACTCCAGTGTTTAGGAATTGAAACAATGCCTGTACCTCATCAGCGGGGTCTATTCAAAAGCATACTGTAAGGATCGTGGTATCATTTTCGTCATCCTCCCTCAAGAGGCTTAGAATTATTAACCGAGAGTTGAACATCAAAAAATGAAAGCAATTTTAAGCATAGTAAACATAATTACTTCAAAACAGACACGTGTGATGCATTAATGAAATAAGAAAGTTTGACATGAATAAAATGTTTGAACAATCAAAGAAAAATACAACTTGAACATTCGAATGAACAAAAGTTTTCTCAATCCTAGCCATGCTTTGGCAAGGGAGCAGTGATCACATTAGGAGTCTCAGCAGGATCGAATTCGATCTCCTTAGCATCGATCATATTCTGGATCTTGTATTTCAGCGCCCAACAATCCTCAGTATCGTGCCCCGGGCTACCGGAATGATAAGCACACCTCGCATCTGGGTTGTAGTTTGGAGAAGAGGTCTTGGGATTTGCAGGAGGGTCTATCACCGCAATCAGATTCATCTTCAACATGTGCTGCAGTGCTTGTGACAATGGCATGTTGATATTGGTGAACTGTCTCTTAGGCTCGTCCGGCCTTCGTTGATTTCCCTTTTGCGGTTGTCGGTGTAACGCAGAACCAGAGATCATGACTGCCCCTACGTGTTGGTCACGACGACCCTTCTGACTGTATGCAGCATTGGACTCTTTCTTGAATGGTTTCTTCTCAGTGTCCGAGGAGTCACCCTTTTGTATATTCCCAGACTTGATTCCAGCTTCTATCCTCTCACCAGTTAAGATCAGATCTGTGAACCCAGCAGAAGAATTTCCGATCAGATGGTTGAAGAAAGGACCAAACAGGGTCCCTAAGAACTTGTCGACAAGTTACCGATCAGTCAAAGGTGGTTGCACCCTTCCAGCCAGGTCTCTCCACTTTTGTGCATACTCCTTAAAACCTTTGCCCGTCCCTAGTGACATACCCTGGAGTTGGGTACGCGTAGGAGCGATGTCAGAATTATACTGATACTGCTTGTAGAAGGCAGTAGCCAAGTCCTCCTAGTTACGAATACTGGTTCCATCCAGCTGATAGAACCATTCGAGTTGAGTCCCTGAAAGACTATCCTGGAAGAAATGGATCCATAGATTCTTGTCAGCTGTATACAGTTGGACTTTCCTGACATATGATCTAAGATGTAGCTTAGGGCAGGAAGCTCCATCATACTTTGCTAAAGCAGGTGCTTTGAACTTGTGAGGGATCACCACCCCAGAGGATAGACCTAGATCTTCGAAGTCCAGGCCGGGCACTTTCTGTATCTCCATAGCACTTAGCCGGTCTTCGAGCTGTTTGTACTTATTCTCAGCAGGAGGGTACTGTTCATCATTGTAATATGTCTCGTTGTCGGAGACCACGGAACTAGGAACCTCTCTCCCTTGTGGGTTGTCTTTCCCAACAGATGGGGTAGTCAGCTCAGCCTCATTTTGTGATCCATTCCCAGATCTGCGTCTAGGATTGAACAAAACAGTCCTCTTCTTCTTCTTTTTCAAAAGCAAAGTCTTCAACTCCTGTTGACCCTGGGCTAGGCTCATAACCAACTCCTGGAACTGGGCAGTATGGGCCTGGAGGGCCTTGATAGCTTGTTCATTGGATGATTCAGGATTCATGATGATTGCTGAAATAAACAGCGAAGAAGGTAAGTGACCTGTAACAAGGGTACCTGTTATGCAATGATGTGTATGTATGCATGCAATGTTTTCAAGGATCTCGCGGGGTAAACAAGAAAATTGTTAGAATTGGAATCTGGTATCTTGATTGAAAGCACTTCATGTTTGTTGAGAGTCCTTCTTCAAGAGTCAAGTCTCACCATATCGAGAGGGTCATAGCCCCTGACTCAAATTATCAACCTTGGCTAGAGGAAAATAAATCCCCTTTGCCCCTTGCTGGACATTTGGTTCATTATGACCTGCATCACAAGCCCTTGAGATCCTTGAAATGGGTTAGTCCTTATGTAGGATGTATGCAATGGTATGATGGTATGATGTTATGTTATGCATTGAGTGATGTAAGTGAACCCTGTTATGAGTCCAGATTAAGGACTGTAAACAAAACCTGCAAGAAACTCGTGTTGTCAGATAACAAGTACATGCAAGTAATTCAAGTTTGAAGGCACACAAGTCACACAGAGAGCCCTTAGAGTTTAGGCCAGCATGAAATTTAGGTACTACCCTCTTTCAGTTTCGTTGGTTAAGACCTGTCCTAGAAAATAGTAACCGGGTTCTAGAGGATCTCAATATCATCGACTACCCTCAATCGGTCATAACTCCAGCATCGCAATCTTTTCTTGCAGCCAGAACCATCACGAGAGTTTAGCCTCAATGAGTGTAGCATACTGCTACTGTTCTATGGCCAAGTTGGGTCAATTTAGGGTTCTAAGGTTGGTTGGTGCTTAATGACTCCTCAGAAGACCCATATTCTCCTCGTTGCAACACAAGGGATATCGGTACAGACCAAGGTGTCACACCAACGTAGCCACTGCTTCACCCGTGTCGGTCTATGCCGGACAGGTCCCTCACAGCTTATGCTACCTAAAAGGGTATTCCCCAGATTCGGGTTAGGATCTATGAAACTCTGATGCAAGCCCATAATATAAAAGCAATCAAGACATACAATTGAAAACATAAGAGTGGTCTAATCCTAAGGTACACCTCACTTTATAATTTCCCCAGCAGAGTCGCCAGTTCTGTGATCGGTGGAAATAGAACTGACTGTTTTGAAATGCTGGTTCGTGAAATGTCGCGGTAAGCAAGAGTCACCACCGTCTTTTATTTTCTCCAACAAGGAAAGGACAAAAGCACAGCAAAATTCCTTTTCGAGATGTTTCTCGGTTCGGGAGGTAGATTATAGAAAGGGAAGGTGTTAGCACCCTTTCTATCTGTGGTTATCCACGGGCTCTTAGGTACTTGCTCACTATGTTTTCAAAAAATGTTTGCTTTTCTTGTGTTTGTGGGTTTTGAAAAAGTTTCGTTTGAAAAACTTCTAGGTAACTCTTGTATCAGTCCTCAAGAGTGTATGAAGTATTTGTTTGAAAACTTTTTGAAAGTGTAGGTGCGAAAAGATGTTTTTGTTGTTTTTTGAAAGAGCAAGTACCCAGGAGAAATCTACCTACTCTAAGGAATTAGGCTGTGTAAGAGTCCTTTAGACAGTACTATCCCACTATTGAGAAGTAGGAAGCACCATCGTTGGAGGTATTCGGGTCAATTCGATTATAAGGGACATGTGTGGTCACCGAAGCAATAGTAGGACACCTTAGCGGTAACCCTAATGTCCTAGATCCTTTTTATCCGAGGAAATCGTTTCGAGGCAACTGGATCTTAGACAGGAGGGCAACCTCTAAAACACCCTATACTTGACGACCACGTCGAGGCAACCAGTGAGGCGTACCCTAGGAGTGGCATGTGCATGTGTGTTGAATTCAGTTTATATTTATCTTGTACATGTTATTTGTGAGCTACGGATAGGTTTTATTTTTCATACAAATCTTTCATGCATATTAACAGTTAAGAGTGCGGAAAATAAAGTGCGGAAAGGTAAATCTACGCTATTACAAGGCGCGGGTCTATACATCGCCAAAAACATAACCCGTTTGGAAAATAAATGCGGAAAGTAAAAGAAAGCGGTAAAATCCTAATTAACTATTACATCCTTGGAAACAGGTACATAAATAATCAAAATAAGAATAATGTGCAAAAAAGAAATAGAATCAGGACGTCCTTAGGGTTTTGACCCTTTTTGAGAAAAGAATTGAAATTGTCCTTTTTTGCAATTTAATTAAAATTAAACCTAATTTACTAATTAATTAATTAATTAAATAAAAAAAGTGTTTTTGTGTTTTTTATGTTTTAATGAAAATAAAAAGAAAAGAAATTAAAAGTCAAGAAAACCCTAGTTCTAAGTTGATTTTATTTATTATGAAAAGATTAAAATTAAACCTAAATTAAACTAAGTTGATTAATTAGAATTTATTTACAAAATAAGTTAATAAATAAGAATAATAATAATTAATAAAAATATTTACATTTTTTATTCTCTGAATTTATTATGAAAAATATTAATTTGTTGATTAATTAAATAATAATTATTATTATTAAAGAAAATAAAAGGAAAAAGAAAATTAAAAAAAAGATAGTAAACCAGGGGGGTTTGATGGACCCAATGGAGGTGAATCTGGAATTTCTAAGGCCCATGATCATCAAGCCTTTGTTGACTTCTGAGATCGTCCATGTTGGCTTTGACTGGGGAACATCATAGTCACTCACTCTTGACCTTTGGATGCACGCTTGTAGACACATGGCACATGGATGCCTAGAGGCACATGGTGTACCACACTTGGAAAGCTGCATGCAAATATGTGAAGAAAAATAATATAACGCGTTTGGGGGGGACCTGGGAATCGAACCCAGGTCCCAATGGTGCTTGGACAACGCATCTACCACTAAGTCAGGCGCCTGTAATTGTTATTATAATAAGCAATGACAATAATATATAAACAACCACGCGTATGCTGAAAAAACAAACAAAGCGCGCCTTTTATTTAAACCAGCCAACCATGTGTAAACACGTCAGTCATCTTCTTCCTTTTGCCTGTAAAAAACAAAACAAATAGCGGGGGTTTTTAACCCCCACTAAACAGGACGGCGAAAAATAACGAATAGAGCTATGCTCTATATAAATAGGGCGCGATGGTTGGATTCAGTTCGTCTTGCCTTGCCAATTTCAACCCTGTGCATTAGAAGTCCCAATTTTGCCTGGGCAGCAAAGCCTTAATTCAAAAGCTTAAAAACCCTAAAAATCGTTAATGGCAAATCACAATCCTGTACATTATAATCCAATAATTGATATCAATAGCTTTGTATGGATGCAAGCAATATAAAACAAGCCATAAATCACATCAAATGTTCATGAATTGGGAGTTTCGATTATGGCAAAAGTGTGCAAACCGTATGACTGAAGCTAGTGATTCTTGGAGCTATGAAGCTTGGTTTTGATTGCAAATCGTTCCTGGGAGGCCTAGCAATGTATTGGAATCAAGAAAGGGCTTTGAATTAGCCTGGAAGGTTGAATTCAATTTTCAAATTTTTCTTGAATTTTTGGAATTTGCTTATGGCTTTTGACAGCAGCTCTCACGTGTATGCAATTAGGTTTAGCTTCAGTATATGTATTGGAATGGAATTAGGGTTCAATCTTGGTCAAGGATCCATGGCATTATGATTTCAATATTTGATTTTCAATCAAATATTTTTGCATCTTTTTGATTGACAAAGCTTGCTAATTTTGGAGATTTTGGTCCCCTTGATTGATACACGAAATCTTCAGCATGTGTTGAGTTTATTTGCATCACAAAAAGATTTGAAAACCCTATCTTGATATTTTCCTACAATTAAATGAATTAAATGAATTAAATGAATTAATAATCAATTAAAAATCCAAATAATTAATAAAAATAAGAAAATAAACTCAAATAGGCTTGATGGGTCGTGCATATGCTTTGGGTAAAGATTCAAGAAGGAATTTGAGGCCCATTAGCAAAAATGAAGTGTTTTGAGCAAAGTTGACTTTTGCAAATTCACAAAAATTTCTCAACTTCTCCAATGCATATCTTGCTCAATTTTGATCATATGAACATGTTCTTGGACATTTTGGAAAGGTCTTGAAGTCCTCTAACCAATGCCTTTGGTCCCATGTCATTTTGATTTACCAATCTCAAGTTATGGTGTTTGACTTAAAGTACCTTTTTGTTGACTTTTGAAAGTGACCTATAATGTAGAAATTGATAACTTTTTGTGAGAGCATTTATTGGACTTGGAATGTGAAGATGAGTTTTAGGAAATGTCATCCCCTTCAAAATGATCATTGGATGGGATTTTTCTGATGAACCATGAAAAAGTTATGCCTTGGTCAATGTACAGTTGACTTTTTAGCTGTCCAAAAATAGAAACTTTTGCATCTTGATGATTTTTGAGCCATGCTTGTGGAATCATGATCAATAATTGATCAAATGATGATTGTGGCCTCAAAATAAGATGTTGACCAAAATTTTTGACTTTTGACTGCCAAATGACCATTTTACCCCTGCAGTTGATTGTGAAGCAAATGGGACCTTTGACTGTGCAATTTGATCCTGTGAACCTTGAGACTTGACATGTAGATGCTTGGAAATGTATATAGGCCCATGGGACTTGATTGGACAACTGAAAACCTCAAATTCATTTAAGGAACCAAAACCTTAATTTTGACTGTGTTATGGGGATGTTTGGACTGTGCCACTCTTTGAGAAATCTTGAACCATTTGAAGATGATTCTTGATAAATCTTGAAGAATATGGGAGGGCAAATTTTGGGGTACAACACCTGTGATACAGTATGTGTCTAGTATTTATAGGAGGTGGAGGAGACAAGGAAATGGGGAAAGGATCATGGCATTAAAGACCAACCATTAAACATGGAATTGAAAACAGAATCAGACAAATTGAAAGATTGACATTTTGAGATATATCATGCCATTTTGGAACCCTGAGTGAACCTGGACAGGTCAACTTGGCACCTTGTTGGAATTTGAAAATATTCAAAGTTTCCCTCTCCAAAGCCCCTTCGACCAGCCCTTGTTCCCTTCGATGGTTCTGAGTTCTGATTCGAAGTAATCAGAACTTCCCTTATTAGAACATTTTAGATTAAGACATCTCTACACTAATATGCCATTCGAAGGATACTCTACCTTGATATGCCAATCGAAGGACACTTCATTATGATGTTCCAATTAAATGAAGCTCTGATGCTCCAATCGAAGGAAGCTTTGATGCTCCAATCGAAGGAAGCTCTGATGCTCCAATCGAAGTAAGCTATGATGCTTCAATTGAAGGAAGCTCTGATGCTCCAATCGAAGGAAGCTCTGATGCTCCAATCAAAGGAAGCTCTGATGCTCCAATCAAAGGAAGCTTTGATGCTCTAATTGAAGGAAGCTCTGATGCTCCAATCGAAGGACATTTCGTTCATCTTAAAATTTTACTTTCCCCAAGCAGATATTTGCAACCACCCATGTAAAAGAAAATTTTGAAAGAAAATGAGAGGGCAAATTTTGGGGTCCAACAGTAGGTAATCCTATCTATTGGATGTGAAGGGAAAGGCGTAGGATCATCATATGGTCATCGAAGGAAACATGTAAGGATACTTTAGCAATTGTACCAAAGGGACTATCATCATTTTGTTCGTAGGGTCATCGAAGGGACTAGATCATTTTGTAGGCAACTCGAAGAGTCATCGAGGGATTATGATCTTTATTGGAAAGGGACAATGATGATTTAATCGAGGGTCTTTTGCAAAAGTATCCTCACTTTCAAGGGACATGACCAATATTCATAAGGCAATAAGAGATGTTACCTTAGAGGTGCAAGTGTGAAGAGTGTGTTAATTTCAGTTATATTTATCTTAAAAATTAGGATTTTCTAGATTGCTTTTAGTCTTTCCATTCAAACCCTAATTACTAACAGTTAAATATGTACAAAAAAATAAAGCGTGGAATGTAAAGTCCTACGCTATTACATGGCTTCGGGGGAGATACATATGTATAGAACTTTGAGGGAAAGTAAACCTATGATATTACATCCTTGGAGCCCATACATAATAGGGAAAACACGGGAATATAAATATAAGCTATTATGTCGATAGAGCAACCTATACAATTGTTCTAGGAATTTAAATAGAAAGAGATGAAAAAAGTGTTAAAAATGTTAAAATGTTGTGTTTTTTTTTAGAAAATAATTTTAATGTTAATGATTAGTAATTAAACCTAAATTCTAATTGATTTTAATATTAAGAAAAAGTTAATTAATTAGTAAATAAAAATAAATCAAAAAATTTAATTACTAATTAAAAAACCTAACCCTAATTTGTTATAGTTTTAAAAAAATGTTTAAGGTTTTATTAATGGTTAATTAAGAAAAGGAATTAATTAAGAAAAGGAATTAATTAAGAAAAAGAATGAAAATTAGGGTTAGAAAAAATAAAAGAATCAAAATGCATGGGGTGGGTGTTGAACCCACAACCTTAGACTCACAGATTATGCCCTTTACCGCTGCGCCATGCTTTTTTTTTGTGATTAAGAATAGGAAGCCCTCAACATATTATAAACCTGCGTTAAAACCTGCTCACACAAAAAAATTGACAAAAGGCTGGCTCGAACCCACGTCCTTTGCAATATCAGCGCATCACCCACTACTACGCCACACTTTTTTATGTTAGTATGAACACTACCATTCAATATAATATGAATGAACATCAAACAATCCGAAGTCAAACAAAATTACACGCGTGTGTTAGTGGGTGGGGTGAGGATTTGAATGGACCAATGAGATGGTGACACGCTTAGGACGCTTGAGTCAAATAAGTTAACTGACGAAGAAGTGATTGGAACCCTAGCTTCGGCCATCTTCTCCGATGAGCTCCAATTTTAAACATGCAAATCACGTAAAATTAGAACACAAGATGAACCATATCCCCCTAATTTGACCCTTGTGAATCCAATGGTAGCATTGGTTTGACCTGAAAGTGCTTGTAGAGTGAGTTTCAAAGAAAAAAGTATATCATGGTTCATCAGTGGTGATTCACAATTCTAACGATATAAACTCCATGTAATGACTGCAACCTATTCTAAACATTCATATATGAAGATCCAGATGGTTAGAAAAAATCAACAACGCATAGAATTAAAAATATGAATAATGGAAAAGAATGCAATCAAAGATGATGAACATGATCGTTTCAAGCATGGTAAACCAATGAAGATCATATGTACTTACTCTATGGATGTTCAGGAGATGATTTCAAGGCTTAGTTTGGATTGAAATTGCTTGGAACTTGCAACTCAAATGCTTGCAATTTTTTTGAGAAATTTTCTCTTTGAAACCCTAATGCTCTTGGCTGTCCCAGTGTCTCCTCTTGGTCTGAATATGTTGAGTATATATAGAGGAGAAAATTAGGTCAAGTGATGGGCTTGGACATCTCATGCAATTATATCTTTGATTTTGTGTGAAAATAAGTTCAAATCTTCCAAAACTAGGAATATTTGTTTCAAACATAGGCCACGATTTCTTGAGCTTCAAGGTAGATTTTTGGGATTCCAACATGATTAAAACAAAAGCCACACGCCTTGATTCAACATCTTGACAATTTATTTGATTTATTTTAAAAATATGTGAATAAAATTAAAATAAATAAAATAAAAAATTAAGGCTATGCATGGATGGACTTAGAGGTCCAATATGAGGTCATGAACACGTTTGAACCTGAAAATTTAGGCCCATCAGCCCAAAAATTCAAGTTTGCTCAATTTGAACTTCATGCATTTTCTCAAAATTTCCCAACTTGCATAAATCATAACTCTTTCAATTTTTATCATATGAAGATGATCTTGGACTTTTTGGAAACCTCAAGATGTATCTTACAACTTTCATGTTGGTCATGTTTTCATTTGGAGCATTCATCTTTATGTAAATTTCTTTGACAAAAGATATTTTTTTGTTGAGTTTTAAAATGACCTGTAATGTTTTGGCCCATATCTCTCAAATGAAGCATTTTTGGCCTTGAGCTTAGAGAGGTAAAGTTGTAGAGAATTGAATTTCCTTCATGATGGGCTTTGGTTGAGGAATTTTTGATGAAGTATGTGAACGTTGTGCTTGGTCAAAGTTCAGTTGACTTCTTCTAAAGAAAACCCTGATTTAGTAACTTTTGACTTTTGATGAATCTTTAGTTTTCTTGATGAATCATGATCAACTCTTGATCAAATGATGAATGTGACTTCAAATGTTGATGTTGACCAAAAATCTTGAAATTTTCCTGTAAATTGGTCAAAGTTGACTTTTTGTCCAATACAGTTGATTTTTAACCATCTGACTAACTGACTGAACAAATTTGTATTGCAAAGCTTAAAATTTGGTATGAGGATACTTTGAGTCATATGAGAAAGCATGAAGTCCATTTGAGGCATTAGAAACTCAATTTACTTTGAGAAAGCAAAACCCTAGTTGTAAGTCAATTGCTTAGGAGGAGAGTTTGTCTGGTCAACCCTTGAGTAGTCTTGAGTGTTTGAGACTCTTATGAGCACGATGATGTGTCTTAAATTAAAATGGGAGGGCAAATTTTTGGGTAAAACAACTATATTCATAACACAAACTCTATCACGACATCTCATGATACCATTCTCATCAATTCGAAAATCACCATCTCGAACTTGGTTGATCAACGTCAATCGATCCACCAAACTCAAATTGGATTTCTGACCCTTTCGAATCTCATCAAGAATGCCACTAGTAAGCTTCAACATACCAAGCTTAACACAAGAAGAAGTCTCTTCACAAATCAAACTCATATCTCGAAATTGTTCAAGAAACTCCAACTCTCGCACCATCAACATCGACATATGCAAGGACTTCCTACTTAATGTATCAACCAAAACATTCGCTTTACCAGGGTGGTAACTCAAACTAAAATCATACTCCTTCAAGAAATCCAACCATCTTGTTTGCCTCATATTTAACTGTTTCTGATCAAACAGATATTTCAAACTCTTGTGATCACTAAACACATCAAATCTTGATCCAAAAAAATAATGCCTCCAAAGTTTCAATACACACACAATAACAGCTAACTCCAAATCATGAGTCGGATAATTACTATCATGCACTTTAAATTACCTTGAAGCATAAGCTACAACTTGTCGATTATGCATCAACACACCTCCTAGACCCATCAATGAACCATCATAATACATAACAAATGGTTCTGCCAGATTAGGAAAAATAAAAATAGGAGCGGTTGGAAACCTTCTCTTAAGCTCTTTAAAACCAACTTCAAACTAATCATTCCAAATAAAAGCTTAACCTTTCCTAGTTAATTACGTCAATGAAAAGGCTAACTTGGAAAAGCCTTCAATAAACTTCTGATAATAACCTGCTAAACCAATCAAACTTCTAATCTCAGAAACATATTTCAGAGCTTCCCGTTGAGATACAACCTCAATCTTCGACGGATCAACAACAATACCACCACTTGATATCACATGCCTAAGGAAACTCACTTCCTTCAACCAAAAATCACACTTAGAAAACTTAGCATACAACTTCTTCTCTTTCAACACAAATAACATAATCTTTAGATGTTCAACATGGTCCTCTTCACTCTTCGAATAGATCAAAATATCATCAATGAACACAACAACAAACTTATCCAATACTAATGAAAAATCGTGTTCATATATTACATTGGTCACACTGAACGATATTACAAAATACTCATAATGACCATACCTTGTTCTAAAAGCAATCTTCTGAATATCTTCAGCCTTCACACGAATCTGATGATAGCCATACGTCAAATCTATCTTGCTAAAAACACAAGCATCAACCAACTAATCCATCAAATCATCAATCCTCAGAAGTGGATACTTATTCTTGGTAGTCACCTTGTTCAGTTGTCTATAATCCACACATAACCTCATAGTACCTTCTTTCTTCTTTACCAACAAAAAAGGTGCACCCCACAGTGACACACTAGGACGAATAAATCTCTTCTCAAGCAATTCCTCAATTTGAGTCTTTAACTCTTTTCAACTCAAATGCTGACATCTGATGCAGGGCCATCAATATCGGACAAGTACCAGGAATCAAATCGATCACAAAATCCACTTCACATTCTGGCGGCAAATCACTTACGTCTTCAGGAAGTACCTCAGGAAATTCACGAACTATAGATAATTCACCAATCATTTGTTTCCCATAAATTTCTAATGTTGCCATCAAATCCAACAATACAGCACCATCTTGCACAGACTCATTCACTTGCTTGACTGACATAAACAAATCTCTCTCAAAACTTGAATTAAGAAAGATAATCATCTTGTCAAAACAATTGATATAAACATGATTAAATTCCAACCAGTTCAACCCAAGAATAACGTCAAGTTTATCTAACAGAAGACACACTAAATCAATTCTAAAGTCTTTACCAAAAATAATCAACGAAAAATTCAAACACACATAAGAAGTAGTCACTGAATCCATAGCAGAGGTGTTAATAACCATACTTTCATTCATATCAGATAACTCAAGATTCAATCTCTTAAGACAATCCAAAGAAATGAAAGAATGTGTCACGCCAATATCAATAATAGCAATCAAAGGTGTACCATTAATAAAGTACGTACCTCAGATTAGTCTATCCTCGGTAGCAGTCTCAGAACCAGATAAAGCAAACACTTTCCCTCTAGTTTGGTACTTCTTCGGCTTGTCACACTTGGAACTAATGTGACCTTGCTCACCAAAGTTGTAGCAAGTCACACTCAAAACACCTCTGCAATTAGGAGACTTATGGCCAAACTTGCCACACTTGAAACACTTCACTTTAGCACTTGGATATTCAGAAACACGATGTCTTTCAACACCACACCTATAGCACTTAACCAGAGTAGAAGATCCTCCCCTACTTGGCTTATTGTCATCACCAACTCTCAGTTTCCCTTTACAGTAGGATTCACATACGACTTCCTTCTGAATTGTCCATTTACCTTCTTGTCATGCAAAGCCTTATAGTGAGAAGAACTATCTCGACTATCCTCATCATAGAGCCTACTCTTGTTAACCAGCTCAAAAAATCTAGTAATTTGTTGATAACCCATAGCCTTTTTTATTTCAGGTCTCAAAACATTCACGAACTTAAGACACTTAGATCTCTCAACATTAGTATTGTTGTAATGAGGACAAAATTTATTCAGCTCCTCAAACTTTGCAGCATACTCTGCCATAGTTCTATTACCCTGATTCAGCTCAAGAAACTCAATCTCTTTCTTGCCACTCACATCTTCGGGGAAATACTTGCAGAAATGCATCCCTAAAAAGTTCCCAAGTAACCTAGATCTTGTCTTCATCAAACCTCTAAACAGTGTTGTTCCACCAATCCTCAGCTTCCTTCTCAAGCATATGAGTACTAAACTGCACTCTCTGAGCATCCAAACAATTCATGACCCGAAATATCTTCTCAATATCTTTCCGCCAAACTTGTGCCTTGTCAGATTCATGAGCTCCTTCAAAGATTGGTGGATTGTTCCTCTGGAACTTCCCTAAAGCACGGAATTCATCATCTTCATTCCTATTACCAGCATCGACATGCGGTTGTTACCCAATCGCACCAGCCAACATAGCCAACGCTTCAGAAATGGCATCATCATTCCTTCCGGCAACCATCATCCTAAAATTCCAAACAACCAACAACACTCATCAGACAAATAGTAACGATTGTATATATAATACATATCAAATACAAAAGGAAATGAACATATTCATAACCTGACTAACTGACCGATCATTGCTCTGATACCACTATTATAACATCCCCTTTCTACCCCATAGAAATATATACCATAATCAGAGTAAATTAGCATGCACATCACAAGAGGGTGTCACATTTACTTCTCGACAATAATCAAATACACTGCATATTGGTCATAATCATAACATCCATTTTAAAATCATGTTCCATGCACTAACACATATACATCTCGCAGGGGAATAATTCTTAACTCAAAATAATACTAATCATGATTGAAATCTCATACTGACAATCATCGCATAAATCTTAGGCCCTAAAGGCCATCATCACATACATCTCAATCCAACGTAAAATAATTCAGAGAATATAACAACATCTCTCACATAAACATGAATATCATAAAAATAACATGAATCCAAACATTTCCTGTGTTACATAGACAAGAGCAATGACTCACTACCTAAGAAAGTGAATAAGTAGGAACTAGATCCTTCGTCTAATCCTCTCTAGGAGCGCCACTAACTTCACTACCTGAGCAATATCGTATAAAACATCATTCCAACAGAAGGGTGAGAGTTCACATCATTATAGAAATATATAATAATAAGTAATGTATATCAACAAACATCAATTGAATTCATCACACTTCACATAATCATGTAACAAACCTATTCCAACATAATTCATATGATTAAAAATACAACATTGCTCAATAATTCATTATTCAAAGATAATCAATCACAAATACCACATGTGTAACATTCACACCAATATCACATAATGCACACCTATTTAACATTTTCACATCGACACATGTGACTCCAATACAACTCAATGCAATATGCATGTGGTACCAAATGTTATTCTTACCGGTCATGCCGAGTCCACATCTCCAAGATAGATAACCACCAATGAAAGCTCGATTCGGCCTTAAACTTTCAAACCCCTCAGCGTTAGGTTTGGCACAAGTCAATAATTCCCACAGAATTACAAAACATCGCCTCTTGACACAAATGATGTATGTGCAATCTCAACATAAATATGAAATTAATATGCATCTCCATCTCTTAATCATACACGCATATTCACATAATTCAACATATTTGAATTATCTTCACCAAATTGCACAACATGCATACATCGTGTCAATATTCACATACAGCGCATCCTCATAGCATTAATCACATCAACACACCACAATAACATATAGAAATCAAATTTAATCCATGTTATTCTCATTTAACATTAATTCATAACATCCATGTATACATAATCAAATATCATGTTTCCATCAAAAAGCATATCAAAACCAATCCAAAACACATAATTAAATTCCACAAAATTCATGACAATCCATGATAAATCATAAGCATCCAAATTCCAAAACAGTTTTTGAAAATATGAAGTTTTGCATTCCAGACCGCGCTAAGCGGCACCAGGGTGCTAAGCAGCCTCACAAAAAACCAGAAAAATCTGCTCACTGACAGTTCTGTCTTGTTACGAATTTCTCACCTAAAATTCATTCCAACACCCATTTTCACCAATTAAATGTATTATAACCTATATCTTTCATATAACATCAAATACAAACATCAAAACATGATTTCCAACATCAATTTCATGATTTCACATTCAAACTCTAACATGTGAAAATCTAGAAATTGAAGAACAAATTCCTACTTTCGTGTTACTACCCATTACATACTCATATATATATAATCCCATAATAATAAGAAATCGCACCCTTACCTTGGATGTAGACTCTTCCTAGGTTTTCCTTCATCTTCTCTTCTCTTATCTTCTCCTATTTTCTCCTCTTCTCTGCTTTTGATAATTCTCTTCTAATTCTATTTTCTCTTACAACTCTTACTAACTCTTGTTTTCTCTATTGGGCTTATCTCACCCACTCATTAATCAAACATAAGGCCCAATACTTAATTATACTATTCTCACACTTACTAGCCAAATTACTTAATACACATATTTCAATTAAATCAATTACTCACATAATCACACAAAATCAAATAATTAAATATTATCACCTGTTGTACCCCAAAATTTGCCCTCCCATATTCTTCAAGAAATTGCCAAGCCAAGTCACAAAATTCCCCAAGGGCTGCTCAGGGCAAAGGTCTCCTATGCAGTCAAAACTAGGGTTTGTGTTCTGATCAAGAAATGAAGTTTTCAAAGGCCCAATCAAGTCTCATATGCCTACAAATATGGTCAAGCATCTTCATATCAAGTTTCAAGGCATTCAGCTCAAAATTGCACAGTCAAAACCCTAAATTGCACTACAGTCAACTGTAGGGGCAAAATGGTCATTTGGCAGTCAAAAGTTCAAATTTTTTGTCAACATATCATTTTGAAGCCACAAACATCATTTGATCAATGCTTGATCATGATTCTCAAAATTTGGCTCAGAAATCATCAAAGATGCAAAAGTTACTATATTTGGACAGTTGAAAAAGTCAACTGAAATTGACCAGGGCATAACTTTCACATGGATTATCAGAAAAATTCCATCCAAAGCTCATTTTGAAGAGAAAGACATTTCCTACAACTCATCTTCATATTCCAAGTCCAAGAAATGCTCTCACAAAAAGTTATCAATTTCAACATTATAGGTCATTTTCAAAAGTCAACAAAAAAAGGACTTTAAGTCAAAGGCCATAACTTGAGATTGGTAAATCAAAATGACATGGGACAAAAGGCATTGGTTAAAGGACTCAAAGACCTTTCCAAAATGTCAAAGAACATGTGAAAAGCTTAAAAATTGAGCAAGTTATGCCTTGTGGAAGTTGGGAAATTTTTGGATATTTTGAAAAGTCAACTTTACTTCAAATGACCTAAATTTGCTAATGGGCCCATTTTTCTTCCATGATTCATCATTCCAAGCCTATGCACGACAACTTGGCCCAAAGGGAAGTATTTTCTCATTTTTTATTTATTTATTTGAATTATTATTTATATTAATTCATTTAAATTATTTAAATACATGAAAAATATCAAACTTGACCTAAAAAATCTTTTTATACATGTTTTAAGGTCAAGATCTCGTGCACATCCCAATATGGCAAGATTTGGTTGATTTGAGCATGATTGAACAAAAATGCACATGAAAAAGATTCAAAAAGATTTTAAGAAAATCAAATATGCAAAACCATTATTGCATTGGATCTTGGCCAGTTTTGTTGACCTAAAATGTTCACTACATATGCTTGAATCAAAACCTAATGCAAGAACACTGAATGCTGCGCAGGAAGAGCCCTTACAATCTTGGAATTTTTTGTCAAAAAAGCAAATTCTGAAAAGCACTCTAGAGGTCGATTCAAGTCTTAATCTTGATTCCAATAGCTTCATTGTGGTTCTCTGAACGTGTGCCAATCAAGAACAACAACCAAAGCTCCAAGAATTGGTAGATTAAACTCAGACTGTGTCACGAAATTTTCAAAATCGTATATCATAATCCACGCATCTTTTTGCATTTTTATTTATGGATTCTTGTTCAGTGTGATGTTTCAAAGCTAACCAATACTTTTGATTGAATTATTACGCGTTATACGCGATTTCACCATGTTTAATATTTAGGGTTTGCAGAATGTCAAAATAGGGCTTTTGCAATACAGTAAAATTAGCCCTTAAGACCACCATGGTTGGACTCAGTGCCTAGAGACGAAGAAGAATCCCTACTCGCGCCTAATTTATGTTGAGAGATGAGCTATTCGCTATTTTTCAATAGCCCACCTTCTGCAACGCGTTGAAAACCGTTGCTATTGGGTTTTGTTTTACAGGGGTGGTGGAGACGATGAAGCGTGGCAACCTGTGATTCGTGCGTTCAAATTTCGCGCGCTGAATCGCTAATGTTTTGTTTTTTTCCTTTTGTTATTTATTGGTCATAATATATTTGAATAATCCACGTAGCTCAGCTGGCAAACTATCAAGGCATTGACGTCCAAGACCTGGGTTCGAGTCCCAGGTCTTGCATATTTCCATATTATTTTGCTATAATAATTCCCATGCAGTTTCAGTGCTATGGTTCACCCTACGCCACCATCATCCAGACGTCCACGTGCCCTCTGAGGATTAAACCAATGGCATGGATCTGAAGAACATGTACACTCCAGTCAACGCACCACATGCTTGCACAAAAGTCAATGGATTTCATGCTTAATTGGGCCAGATTTGCTAAGTCCACACCTCCATGTTGGGACAGAAAACCCCCCTGGTTTGCTTCTCTATACATTTTTTTTTTATTTTCAATAATGATTTTATTTTCTTTATTTGTTTAAAGTAATTAATTATTTCTTTACAAAATATAAAAATATACAAAAAAATCAGAAAAAGACAAAATATAATAAATATTTTTATTTTAATTATTTTCATAAATAAATTGTATAATTGAATTTAGTATAATTAGGGTTTTTTGCAATTTTAATTCTTTTCATAATAAAATATAAAAAATATAGAATTTAGGTTTAATTGTTAATTTTATTCCTTTTTAATTTTCCCTTTTTACAATAATATTGCTTATTTTATTTATTTTATAATTAAATTGTACATAAAAATAATTAGGTTTAAATTAGGTCAAATTTCAATATTTTCTTAATAACTAAAAAATAATTAGAATTAGGGTTTGACATTTGATTTTAGTTATAATTAATTCTCTTTTTTTTCCATTAAATCTTAAAAAACATAAAAACACCAAAAAAACATTTAATTTTAATTTTAATATTAATTAATTCATGTAATGTAATATTTTGCAAAAGGGTCCACCGCCCATGTTTTTAATTTATTTAATGTCGCATATTTATTTTTATTGCTTAATTCATTATGTATCTCTCCCAAAGCGTTGTAACTTATACTTTTCGCACTTCTATTCGCTTTCTTTATTTTCCGTCAAATCGGGTCCGGTTTAATTTTGGCGATGTGGACCCGCGCCATTTGTAATAGTTGTAGATTTATTTTTCCCGCAAACTTTTAACTGTTAACAAAAAGCATGAAAGAATGAATGGCCATAATAAAATCAAGCGTAGATCACCTTAACATGACAAGACAAATACAAATGAAAACGACACACAATTCGCACACACCACCCCTAGGGTACGCCTCACTGTTGCCTTTCGAAAGGTGATCGTCGAGTAGAGGACGTCTTAGTAAGTCCTCATGATCCGGGAACCTGGCATGAGGGTAGCTTCTAAGGTGTCTTCCCATTGCTCTGGTGATCACCATGTCCCTACAAACTCGAATTGACCCGAACACCTCCAACGGTGGTGCTACCTACCTCTCAATGGTGGGATGGCACTACTTTAAAGGACATTTACACAGACGAATTCCTTAGGGTAGGTAGGTTCTCATGGATACTTGCTCTCTTTAAAAACAAAACAAATCAAAATCTTTTCACACCAACACTTTTCAAAAGCTTTCAAAGCAAATTTTTCAAACACTCTGACGTACGAGTCGAACTGAAATTTTTCAAAGAAACTTTTTAAACCCACATTGAAAAGCAAACAAACATTTTTGAAAACACAATGAGCAAGTATCTAAGAGCCCATGGATAACCATGGATAGAAAGGGTGCTAACACCTTCCCTTTCTATAACCTACCTCCCGAACCGAGAGCAATCTCTTTAAGGAATTTTTCTGTGCTTTTGTCCTTTCCATTTGGAGAAAATAAAAGATGGTGGCGACTCTTGCTTCCGCGACATTTCGCGAACCAGCGTTAAACAGTCAGTTCCAGATCCACCGATCACAGAACTGGCGACTCTGCTGGGGAAACTTTATAAAGTGAGGTGTACCTTAGGATTAAGATAACTATGTTTTCACTTGTATTGATTTGCTTGCTTTACTATTGTGGGTTGCATCGGAGATACATAGATCCTAACCCGGATCTGGGGATACCCTGTTTAGGTAGCATAAGCTGTGAGGGACCTGTCCGGCGTAGACCGACACAGGTGAAGCAGTGGCTACGTTGGTGTGGCGCCTTGGTCTATACCGATATCCCTCGTGTTGAAACGGGGAGAATATGGGTCTTCCAAGGAGTCATTAAGCACCAACAGACCTTAGAACCTTAATTGACACAACTTGGCCATTAGAACAGTAGCAGTATGCTACGCCCATTGAGGCTAAACTCTCGTGATGGTTCTGGCCGCAAGAAAAGATTGCGATGCTGGAGTTATGACCGATTGAGGGTAGTCAATGATATTGGGATCCTCTAAGAACCCGGTTACTTTGATAGGACAGGTATGAACCAACAAACTGAAAGAGGGTAATACCTAGACCCCATGCTGGCCTAAACCCTAAGGGTTTCTCTTGTGTGACTTATGTGCCTTTGTACTTGCCTACTTGCATGCTTGTTAGATGACACATGAACTACTTGCAGGTTTTGTTTATAGTCCTTAACTAGGACTCATGACAAGGTTCACCAAATTTCTTGCAGGTTTTGTTTATAGTCCTTAACTAGGACTCATGACAAGGTTTACCAAATTTCTTGCAGGTTTTGTTTATAGTCCTTAACTGGGACTCATAACAGGGTTTACTAGATATCTTGCAGGTTTTGTTTATAGTCCTTAATTGGGACTCATAACAAAGCATACTGAATTTCTTGCAGGGTTTGTTTATAGTCCTTAATTGGGACTCATAACATGGTTTACCTACATCACCCCATGCATAGCATGACATCATACCATTGCATACATCCTAACCCATTTCAAGGATCTCAAGGGTCTGTGATGCAGGTCATGACAAATCAAACATCTAGTAAGGGGCAAAGAGGATTTATTTTCCTCCAGCTAAGGCTGTCAGGGGCTATGACCCACTGGATATGGTGAGCCTTTGACCCTTGGAAGAAAGACTCTCAACAAATATGAAGTTTCTTTCAATCAAGCTACCGGACCCAAATGCTAACAATTTTCTTGTTTACCCCGCGAGGTCCTTGAAAACATTGCATGCATATCATACACATCATTGCATTACAGGTATCCCTTTTGCAGGTCACTTACCTTTCTCGCTGTTTATTTCAGCAATGGCCTCACAACAAGATAACCAGGACCTTCACGCTCAAGAGTCTCAGTTCAGGGAAATCTTCCTAGGTCTATCCAAGGGGCAGGAAGAGTTGAGGGCACTCCTCATGGGGAATCTGATCAGAAAAAATCCTGAAGATGACAAGGACGAACAGCTGAAACGTCTACAAGCTGAGGTAGACACATTGAAAACTCAGATGCTGGGGCAAAGGGCCCTTATTCAAGGTTTAGCTCAGGAGCAAGGAGAGCTGAGAGCCATGGTCAGTCAGCTTCCTCAAGGCATGAGGCAACCAGCCCAAATCAGGGACCAGGTCATGGAACAGCTCCCAAGAGGGCAAAGGTTGGGTCCAGTGAATAGACCTCTCCGAGTTGCTACTACTTCACAGGTTCAACAACGACCTCGCCAGAAACAGCGGGTTGATCAGAACAGGTCGGACGAGCCTAGGAGACAATTCACCAATATCAACATGCCATGGTCACGAGCCTTGCAACACATGTCAAGGATGAACCTGATTGCGGTGATCAACCCTCCTGCAAATCCAAAGACCTCCTCTCCAAGCTATAACCCAGAAGAAAGGTGCGCTTACCATTCTGGTAGCCCGGGGCACGATACTGAGGATTGTTGGGCACTGAAGTACAAGATTCAAGGCATGATCGACGCTGGAGAGATTCAGTTTGAAGTACCCGAGACTCCCGACGTGATCACTGCTCCCTTGCCAAAACATGGCTAGGATAGAAAAGCACTTTTTGTTCATTAGAATTCAAGTTGTGATTTTCTTTTGTTTAAACATTTATTCATGTTAAAACATTGTTATTCCATTAATGCATCGCTTATGTCTATTTTGAATCAATATATTCGCATTCACTATATGCAAACTGTTTTCATATTTTTTCTGATGTCAACTCTTAATTAATAATCCTAAGCCTCTTGAGGGAGGATGACGAAAACGATACCACAATCTACAGTATGCTTTTGAACAGACCCCGCTGATGAGGTACAGGCATTGTTTCAAATCCTAAACACTGGAGTTATAAGGAAGATAATCCCTCGTCAACCCATCTGAGCCAAAGAAGTAGGAGTTTTATTTTCGAAAATTGAAACCCTTAATCATAACCTGGGGCAGGGTAGGCTTCTCAGTTGATCCAAGTGCATAACAAATGGCACCAAAGGAGTCCTTACAAAACGAAGAAAGACAGTGATGGTTCTGAATAAATCATAAGGATAGGCAGTCATTATCTCAAAAAAATAAAAAAACCATTAAGTCAAAACCCATGAAGGAGACTTACAAAACTGGGGCATCCCGCTGACTGCAATTCCAAAAAGGAAACAGTTCAGGCAAAAACAGGGATAACAAAATCAAAAAAGCAAGAGGTCTTATAAACCCTCAACAAAAAAGGAATGACTGCCTATTCAAAATAAATTATCAACATCCGAATCATCACTGGAATATCAGGACAAAAACTCAAAAAGGGTCTAACGTATGATCAACTGAGTTTAGGTTTGAAGAACATCACGAAGAGCGGGTGGGTACAAATAATTTGAGCCTTCATCCTTTGTTTCTTAAACCGTGAACCAGGCCACGTTATAACCCTTAAAAGTCCTAGCTGAAGCATGGGTTAGTTCGAAAGCATACTGTACGAAAGGTATCCTGACTCCTGAAGGCCTATGGTAAGTACGAAGTTGACATCACGTTTTACAAACATTCATTTGTTTTTATGAAAGAAGGCACTTTCAAAATTTTCGAAACAGACATAAGCTTTGCATTTTTAACATAACTTTGTTTGCATATGACTTTTTGTTTGAACAGCATAGAAATTCGCACAATGAAAGTCTCATGAACAGGAGTATCTCCAATCAAGGGGCATGGCATGACTATTGTCCATCATCTGGGGCAGTTAAGTCAATATCCAGAGAATCTCTCAAAAGGCCAAAAGCCTGGGGCAAATCTCTGCTTGAGTCACTTGGGGCACTCCAGCAACGAATCTTGCACGATCAGACACCTTCTGGTAATATGGCAACACAAGCAGCCAGGGGCACATCCCTGCATTCTAAGAGCGTGGACATAGTCGAAAATACTACGCAAAATCAAAGACCCGCTAGGTTGACATACCTAGGCAAAAATAAGGGCTTCCCGGCGAACCAAAAGGGTTCGGGCAAAACGAAGGGATAAAATGAAAAATCTATACACCCGGCAAGTCGAAAACCTGAAAAGGCGAAAATGGGTATCCCGGTGGACTGAAAACCCGAAAGGGCGGTCCAGGCAAAAGTTAGGGATTAAAGCGTACGACTATGTCCTGTCATCTTGTCATCTGCCTACCAGAAGAAGGTTTGTCCATCAATAACTATCAGTACCCCACAAGTGCCTCCCCCACAGAAACAGGGGCAATGAAGAATGGTTTAAGCAGTCTGATTGTTCTATCCTCCCAGGCATCAGGGTAAGTTCTGTTGAAGAACATAACCAATACAGTTTAATACTTCCCCAAGAGAGTCCAATCCAGTTTCCCCAAGAAAATTGGAATCCATATCCCCAAGCAACAAGCTTATCCCCAATAGATTCTGGAGATTTACCCCCGCAGAGCACGAACGCGTCTCCCGACTTCATTTAAAGAGTTATTTCCTTAACAGGATATAACTGGGTTATCCTCAGCCAAAAGCCACGGAAAGAGCGTCGTCGCCGAAGTCTTCTTACCCCAGCGAAGTTCATCAACTACTTCCTATACAACAAGGGTATCCTCAGCAAACTACTATCAACATCCAGCAAGGCATCCCTCTTCCCACAGAGTATTGCTTCTCAGCATGGTCGCTAGAATATCTTTTCTCCTCGCAGAATCTTCCATTTGCCAAGTTTATTCCATAACGGAGTCATCTTCTCCTACCGGTATTCTTGCAGTTATCATCCCCAGCGGAAGGGAAATCTATTCTTCAACATCAGCCCGGGATATGACTTCCTGGCACCCGTCAAAGAGTTTACTTTCTTAGACGAAAAACGTATTCATAAAACATCACGTACATCATTATAACATGCATAGACGCATCATATCATACAAATCTCATTTATGTTGAGAACATCATTGCTTGATCCATATCATGCATTGCATATGACTGACCTTTACCTTTCAGGAAAGACGCAGTTAAAATGCTCAAACATATTTCAAAGCCTTCTCTAGTCCAGCTAAATCGATTCCCAACAGATTTTTCTGATAAAGACTCAGCCGAAGTTATGGTCCCCTCTCCAACGGTGTGTGAGGTGGTAAGTCCTTCTTCAGATGTTTCCCTCTCCGACGATGAGCGTGAGGTGATAGTCTCCTATGGTCCCCTCTCCGGCAAGTGCGTGAGGTGGTAATTCCTTTTTCAAGATGTTTCCCTCTCCGACGATGAGCGTGAGGTGATAGTCTCCTATGGTCCCCTCTCCGGCAAGTGCGTGAGGTGGTAATTCCTTTTTCAAGATGTTTCCCTCTCCGACGATGAGTGTGAGGTGATAGTCTCCTATGGTCCCCTCTCCGGCAAGTGCGTGAGGTGGTAATTCCTTTTTCAAGATGTTTCCCTCTCCGACGATGAGCGTGAGGTGATAGTCTCCTATGGTCCCCTCTCCGGCAAGTGCGTGAGGTGGTAATTCCTTTTTCAAGATGTTTCCCTCTCCGACGATGAGTGTGAGGTGATAGTCTCCTATGGTCCCCTCTCCGGCAAGTGCGTGAGGTGGTAATTCCTTTTTCAAGATGTTTCCCTCTCCGACGATGAGTGTGAGGTGATAGTCTCTTATGGTCCCCTCTCCGACAAGTGCGTGAGGTGGTAATTCCTTTTTCAAGATGTTTCCCTCTCCGACGATGAGCGTGAGGTGATAGTCTCCTATGGTCCCCTCTCCGGCAAGTGCGTGAGGTGGTAATTCCTTCTTCAGATGTTTCCCTCTCTGACGATGAGTGTGAGGTGATAGTCTCCTATGGTCCCCTCTCCTGCAAGTGCGTGAGGTGGTAATTCCTTCTTCAGATGTTTCCCTCTCCGACGATGAGTGTGAGGTGATAGTCTCCTATGGTCCCCTCTCCGACGGTGTGTGAGGTGGTAATTCCTTCTTCAGATGTTTCCCTCTCCGACGATGAGCGTGAGGTGATAGTCTCTTATGGTCCCCTCTCCGACAAGTACGTGAGGTGGTAATTCCTTTTTCAGATGTTTCCCTCTCCGACGATGAGTGTGAGGTGATAGTCTCCTATGGTCCCCTCTCCGATGGTGTGTGAGGTGGTAAGTCCTTTTTCAGATGTTTCCCTCTCCGACGATGAGTGTGAGGTAATAGTCCCTTATGGTTCCCTCTCCGGCAGTGTGTGAGGTGACAATTCCTTTTCCTATGATTCCCCTCTCCGACGGCGAGTGAGGTGATTCCCTTTCAGATTATAAATTTTCTATGGTTCTCTTCCCGATACTGCAAAGATGGTATTTCCCACCAAGATTTTCTCGACGAGCGTTGTTGAAGTTAAAATCATCCAAGGGTCTCTTACCATTCATGCTAAGGCAGTAACCATACCTGGTTCATTCATCATCTTTTGAAGCTCCAGATCCAGCTCCTGTAACCAGTCAGGACACATCTATACCAAGCATCTAAAATCAGCTCCTGCAACGTGTCAGGTACTCATTTTTCTTTTGCAGGTATGCAGGTTCTCGCTAAGGGATCTCCTACGCGATCAACATCCAGATGGCATCTATAAGCCCATCATCCTATCCAGCGATCTCCAAATGGCATCCATAAGCCCATTCCCATCACACTGCTAACATGTGAGCGCAAATTTCTGGGCACTCTAGTGTTCAATCATCCTCTACCCTCGGATTACGAAAGGCACGTCAGCCAATCTGCATCCTCAGGTCTAAGAAGATTGAACAGGGGCAACTGTTGTACCCCAAAATTTGCCCTCCCATATTCTTCAAGAAATTGCCAAGCCAAGTCACAAAATTCCCCAAGGGCTGCTCAGGGCAAAGGTCTCCTATGCAGTCAAAACTAGGGTTTGTGTTCTGATCAAGAAATGAAGTTTTCAAAGGCCCAATCAAGTCTCATATGCCTACAAATATGGTCAAGCATCTTCATATCAAGTTTCAAGGCATTCAGCTCAAAATTGCACAGTCAAAACCCTAAATTGCACTACAGTCAACTGTAGGGGCAAAATGGTCATTTGGCAGTCAAAAGTTCAAATTTTTGGTCAACATATCATTTTGAAGCCACAAACATCATTTGATCAATGCTTGATCATGATTCTCAAAATTTGGCTCAGAAATCATCAAAGATGCAAAAGTTACTATATTTGGACAGTTGAAAAAGTCAACTGAAATTGACCAGGGCATAACTTTCACATGGATTATCAGAAAAATTCCATCCAAAGCTCATTTTGAAGAGAAAGACATTTCCTACAACTCATCTTCATATTCCAAGTCCAAGAAATGCTCTCACAAAAAGTTATCAATTTCAACATTATAGGTCATTTTCAAAAGTCAACAAAAAAAGGACTTTAAGTCAAAGGCCATAACTTGAGATTGGTAAATCAAAATGACATGGGACAAAAGGCATTGGTTAAAGGACTCAAAGACCTTTCCAAAATGTCAAAGAACATGTGAAAAGCTTAAAAATTGAGCAAGTTATGCCTTGTGGAAGTTGGGAAATTTTTGGATATTTTGAAAAGTCAACTTTACTTCAAATGACCTAAATTTGCTAATGGGCCCATTTTTCTTCCATGATTCATCATTCCAAGCCTATGCACGACAACTTGGCCCAAAGGGAAGTATTTTCTCATTTTTTATTTATTTATTTGAATTATTATTTATATTAATTCATTTAAATTATTTAAATACATGAAAAATATCAAACTTGACCTAAAAAATCTTTTTATACATGTTTTAAGGTCAAGATCTCGTGCACATCCCAATATGGCAAGATTTGGTTGATTTGAGCATGATTGAACAAAAATGCACATGAAAAAGATTCAAAAAGATTTTAAGAAAATCAAATATGCAAAACCATTATTGCATTGGATCTTGGCCAGTTTTGTTGACCTAAAATGTTCACTACATATGCTTGAATCAAAACCTAATGCAAGAACACTGAATGCTGCGCAGGAAGAGCCCTTACAATCTTGGAATTTTTTGTCAAAAAAGCAAATTCTGAAAAGCACTCTAGAGGTCGATTCAAGTCTTAATCTTGATTCCAATAGCTTCATTGTGGTTCTCTGAACGTGTGCCAATCAAGAACAACAACCAAAGCTCCAAGAATTGGTAGATTAAACTCAGACTGTGTCACGAAATTTTCAAAATCGTATATCATAATCCACGCATCTTTTTGCATTTTTATTTATGGATTCTTGTTCAGTGTGATGTTTCAAAGCTAACCAATACTTTTGATTGAATTATTACGCGTTATACGCGATTTCACCATGTTTAATATTTAGGGTTTGCAGAATGTCAAAATAGGGCTTTTGCAATACAGTAAAATTAGCCCTTAAGACCACCATGGTTGGACTCAGTGCCTAGAGACGAAGAAGAATCCCTACTCGCGCCTAATTTATGTTGAGAGATGAGCTATTCGCTATTTTTCAATAGCCCACCTTCTGCAACGCGTTGAAAACCGTTGCTATTGGGTTTTGTTTTACAGGGGTGGTGGAGACGATGAAGCGTGGCAACCTGTGATTCGTGCGTTCAAATTTCGCGCGCTGAATCGCTAATGTTTTGTTTTTTTCCTTTTGTTATTTATTGGTCATAATATATTTGAATAATCCACGTAGCTCAGCTGGCAAACTATCAAGGCATTGACGTCCAAGACCTGGGTTCGAGTCCCAGGTCTTGCATATTTCCATATTATTTTGCTATAATAATTCCCATGCAGTTTCAGTGCTATGGTTCACCCTACGCCACCATCATCCAGACGTCCACGTGCCCTCTGAGGATTAAACCAATGGCATGGATCTGAAGAACATGTACACTCCAGTCAACGCACCACATGCTTGCACAAAAGTCAATGGATTTCATGCTTAATTGGGCCAGATTTGCTAAGTCCACACCTCCATGTTGGGACAGAAAACCCCCCTGGTTTGCTTCTCTATACATTTTTTTTTTATTTTCAATAATGATTTTATTTTCTTTATTTGTTTAAAGTAATTAATTATTTCTTTACAAAATATAAAAATATACAAAAAAATCAGAAAAAGACAAAATATAATAAATATTTTTATTTTAATTATTTTCATAAATAAATTGTATAATTGAATTTAGTATAATTAGGGTTTTTTGCAATTTTAATTCTTTTCATAATAAAATATAAAAAATATAGAATTTAGGTTTAATTGTTAATTTTATTCCTTTTTAATTTTCCCTTTTTACAATAATATTGCTTATTTTATTTATTTTATAATTAAATTGTACATAAAAATAATTAGGTTTAAATTAGGTCAAATTTCAATATTTTCTTAATAACTAAAAAATAATTAGAATTAGGGTTTGACATTTGATTTTAGTTATAATTAATTCTCTTTTTTTTCCATTAAATCTTAAAAAACATAAAAACACCAAAAAAACATTTAATTTTAATTTTAATATTAATTAATTCATGTAATGTAATATTTTGCAAAAGGGTCCACCGCCCATGTTTTTAATTTATTTAATGTCGCATATTTATTTTTATTGCTTAATTCATTATGTATCTCTCCCAAAGCGTTGTAACTTATACTTTTCGCACTTCTATTCGCTTTCTTTATTTTCCGTCAAATCGGGTCCGGTTTAATTTTGGCGATGTGGACCCGCGCCATTTGTAATAGTTGTAGATTTATTTTTCCCGCAAACTTTTAACTGTTAACAAAAAGCATGAAAGAATGAATGGCCATAATAAAATCAAGCGTAGATCACCTTAACATGACAAGACAAATACAAATGAAAACGACACACAATTCGCACACACCACCCCTAGGGTACGCCTCACTGTTGCCTTTCGAAAGGTGATCGTCGAGTAGAGGACGTCTTAGTAAGTCCTCATGATCCGGGAACCTGGCATGAGGGTAGCTTCTAAGGTGTCTTCCCATTGCTCTGGTGATCACCATGTCCCTACAAACTCGAATTGACCCGAACACCTCCAACGGTGGTGCTACCTACCTCTCAATGGTGGGATGGCACTACTTTAAAGGACATTTACACAGACGAATTCCTTAGGGTAGGTAGGTTCTCATGGATACTTGCTCTCTTTAAAAACAAAACAAATCAAAATCTTTTCACACCAACACTTTTCAAAAGCTTTCAAAGCAAATTTTTCAAACACTCTGACGTACGAGTCGAACTGAAATTTTTCAAAGAAACTTTTTAAACCCACATTGAAAAGCAAACAAACATTTTTGAAAACAAAATGAGCAAGTATCTAAGAGCCCATGGATAACCATGGATAGAAAGGGTGCTAACACCTTCCCTTTCTATAACCTACCTCCCGAACCGAGAGCAATCTCTTTAAGGAATTTTTCTGTGCTTTTGTCCTTTCCATTTGGAGAAAATAAAAGACGGTGGCGACTCTTGCTTCCGCGACATTTCGCGAACCAGCGTTAAACAGTCAGTTCCAGATCCACCGATCACATCACCCAATTAATAAATAATCATGGAAATAAAATAATTAATAAAGAAAATTGGGGTGTTACATTCATCACAACTACCTGTCTCTTGACAACTGATTGTCATAGCAAGCAGTGATAGAGTAATGAAGAAATGAGAGTTATTGACATAGGACTGGATGACTTCGTCATGACCAGCTGGAACAATGGAGGTATTCATCTAAAACACTTTAACGAGATTAGTGCATATGGGGCCATGTAGAATATGAAATTAACCATTCAACATTTGTTTGTTAACACTTTTCCTAAGTTTAAAACGATCAAAATCATTGAAATCAACAAATTTTCTATTGATAACGAACAAAATATTTACATCCATTTTTGAATAAAAAAGACTTTGAAACAAGGAAACAAGACACAGATATTTTGAAATGAGACGTTGAAGATACGAAAAGACTTTAAAACAAGGTTTGAGGACACAAAGAGTTGGAAATAAGACATTTAAATATATCAAAAGCCTCTTTGAAAATACAAAAGAGACGTAACAACTTGAATATAGATGATCATTACTATTCTAATGATATGACTTCAATGCATGCACGCCCCCATTTTAATTAGTTTTTAAAACAACATATTACCTCAGATTTGTATAACTAAGGGTGTTGTACCCCAAAATTTTCCCTCCCATTTTTACTCAAGACATGCTCATTGAGGTCCTCAATTTCTCAAGAGGGAGGACTGGAGCGGTATCCTGAAGGTTCACTGAGGCTACCACAGCATCTTGAAAGAGGTCCAAATTCAAAACAACAATGTTTAAGGCAAAAACTGCAGCATGAGTCGACACATACCCACATGAGTCGACTCATTTTGGTGACAAAATAGGGTTTGAGTCGACACAAAGACTTATGTGTCGATACATATTGTTCTCCAGGCCCCAAAGCAAAAGGATGAAAGATGCATGAGTCGACACAAACGCGTATGTGTCGACACAAACAGGTATGAACCAACACAAAGCCTTATGTATCGATACATACTGTTATCCAGGCCCTAAAACAGAAGGATGAAAGGTGCATGAGTCAACACAAAACGCGTATGTGTCAACACAAACAGGTGCATGAGTCGACATATCCCATTATGCATTAACTCATACTGAGTTGATTTTGTTTTTACAGGAGCAAGAAGAGTTATGTGTCGATGCATAGCAGCATTGTGTCGACACATAACAGTTCAAAATGCAATTTTTCTGTCTTTTTACACTGTCTTTACAGTTTTTCATGGATTTTCTTCATTATTGTCCAACTATTCAATATGGGATGATGTTTGGATTTGTTTTAAGGCCCAATTTTCGTGCAAGATATATTAGAGAGGATCGGGTTCATGCAAAGACCAAATTGGAAAGGAAATAATGCAAAAATGGTATTTTTCTTCAAATTATGATTTTGCATTCAAAACATGATCAAATGCATTAATTCTTGCCATATTAGTTCAGTCTCATATCCCTCTATAAATACCAGACCCAAGTGCAAGAAAATGAAGAACGTGAAGGTTGCCTCCAAACCAAGAGAAAAAAGTTCCAAAATTTCAACAAAGGTGCAAAACTGCTCTGCCATATCCATGCCTCCTCAATCCAAAACAAGCACTCCACTCACTCCCTGAAGGTTCCAGAAGACGTTTACAAGCATTAGGCAAGTCCGATACACGCATGAGCATCACTCACACAATCCATCCATTTGGTAACTTGTCTTTAATCTCAAACTCATTCAATGTGTAATTTAAATCCATATGGATCGTATATCCATGCTATGAATGATGTTTGTGAGTGTTTTAACATGTTACATGTGAAAATCAGTGCCAAAATAACAGGACACCATTGTTAGAATAATCTGCATTGTTTTGATCATATCTCCATGTGCAAGCATTGTCAGTCCAAACCAATGCCATGGTTGGATTCACAGCATGCGATTTAGGGGGTGTAGGCTCGATCTGTGGTTTCAAATCTCTCTATTTTGTAGGTTAGGCTTTTTTACTGGCCGGAGAAGAAGGTGGTCAACCACCGTGGAAGATGGTTTGACCCCCCCGGAGCTTGCGTGTCATAATCCCTCTTTATGATTCGTCCATTCAAACAATCTGGGACCCACCAGCACGCGCGTTATTTTTCAAATTCATTTTTAAATATAACATTATCATTGTATTGTAATCAACGAATGTACAACTATCTAAGTTGGTGAAGAAGAATGTGTGCAATGGAAAGGACCTGGGTTTGATACCCAGGTCGTGCATTTTCATTTTTTCTAACATGATATTTGGAGATCTAGTGTGCTACACTTCAAACACTCACCATGCACCATCAGATCCACCCCATCAAATCACAACTAAACCAAATCCAAGTGCCTCAACTTGCAGCCTATGATGCACCTCCAGAAGGCCAGCAACACCAGATCCAACACCAGCCTGGGTTATCTCCTGATTTAGGCCTAACAAAATCCAATTCACACCCCCTTTTTCCATTTACTGCCTGGCCATTTTATATTTGTTTATCTTGTTTTTTATTTATTTCTTTTAGCTTGTTTCTTTTTAATCAGATAAAAATCATAAAAATTAGGTTAGCATTTTTTTCAATTAAATTAATTTTGTAAATTAATTAATAATTATTTAAACCATCTTCTTTAATTTAAAATTAAATAGACTTAGGATTTTAATTCATTTTCTTTTCATATTAAAAATACCAAAAAAACTTAGAAGTTAGTTTCTTTTCTTTAATTTCATTTTTTTTACAATTAATTTTTTTCTTTAAATATAGATGTAGAATAATTATATTTAATTTAACATTTTCCAAATAAAACAAAATGACAAAAAAATATTTACTTTCACTTAGGGTTTTAGACGTTATTTTCAATTCGCACGCGTTTATTACTTTGTTACTATTTTTTCATATTATTGTGCTTGCTTATGGATGTAATAAACAATAATTAGGACTTTACTTTTACTACTTTTACTTTTTCCCATTTTGAACTTGTGAATAATCCCCCTCCCCGAAGCCTTTTGTAATAGCTAGATTTTTACGTTTCCGCACTTTAAATTCCCACATACTGTTAACTGTTTAGATGCATGACTAATAGGATTGTATGGCAAGATTTTAAAATCAAACGCTAGCAAACCTAATGCAAAGACAAAATAACTTAATACAAACACATTTCGCACACTAGCACCTCTAAGATACCTCCACTTGTTGCCTTCGAAAAACAACAATCATGTCCCTCGAACGTGAGACACTTTAGCAAAGACCCTTCGTTAAAAAGATCGTAGTCCCTCGATGACCCTCCGATACTGCCTTCGGTAAACGATCTAGTCCCTTAAGATAAATTTTCTAAAGTGTCCTACGAGTTGCCTTTATGACTGTACGATGACCCTCTCTAGTCCCTCAAACATCCAACAACTAGGGTTACCTACTCACTAATAATAGGATAGCACTATCTAAAGGAAAAGAGGAAAAGAACAACCTTTCGAGTATAGTAGATAGTTCTTAGATGCTTGCTCAAAACAAAACAAACTTTTATACATACACAAAACTCTTTCAAAAAAATAATTTCAAAACACTTTGTATACGTTCTCTACCAATCCGAGAAACATTACAAAGTTCTCCATACTAAGGTGTTTTCTATCAAAATACTTTTCAAACACACAAAGCACAAGGTATTTTTCAAATGAGCTAGCATCTAAGATCCCGTAGATAACTACAGATGGAAAGGGTGCTAACACCTTACCTTTCCATAATCTACCCCCCTTACTCAGAAACAAATCTCGAAAGGTCTTTTCTGTTCTTTTCACTCTTTCCTTTGTTGGATAAAAGAAAAGTCGGTGGTGACTCTTGCTTACCGCAACATTTACGAATACAAACACAAAACTAGTATAAGCAGTCGGTTCTGCCACCGTATCATAGAACTGGTGACTCTGCTGGGGAATAATAAAAAGTGGGGTTACCGTAGAGTTAGATCATTTTAAAATTGCTTTACTTGTGTGTTTTGTATGCTTTACTTTTAAAGGGTCCGTTGGGGTTACTGTTAAAGATCATATACCCGGATCTGGGGCACTTCTAGGTAAGCAGCAATAGATCGTGGAGATTGTATAGTGTAGACCGATATGGTTGAAGCGATGGTTGCATTAGTGTGATACATTTGTTGGTACCGGTATCCCTTGTGTTAAATCAAGGAGAATATGGGGCCGCTGTATGGTGTCATAAAGCACTAACTGACCTTAGAACCTTAGTTGAACAAACTTGGCCATTAGAAAGTAGTGAGATAGTCGGCCTCGGTATAAAGCTGATGATTAGTTGATACTCGATGCTACACTCGTTGAGATTGAACTTTCGGGATTTTCGGACGCAAGAAAAGATCGTCTGAGCTGAAACAATGCTTGATAAAGAAAGATCAATGATATTGAGACTCCTTAGAACCTGATTACTTTTCTAAGACATGTTGAACCAACTAAACTTCTAGAGGGTATTTTCCTATAAACCCCATGCAAGCCTAAACCTAAGGTCTTATGTGTTTTTTGCTTGTGTGTGATTAAAATGTTCAAACATAACATTATGCATCATAACATCATACCATAGCATTTCCTTAAATATTTCAAGGATCTTTAGGGTCTATAATGCAGGTTATGTTGAACCATACTTCTAGCAAGGGGCAAGGGGATTTATTTTCCTCTAGCCAATGTCGTCAAAAGACCAAAGTACAATAACTTGATTCAGAGGCTATGACCCACTCGACATGGTGAGCTTGATTCTCGTAGAAGGACATTCGACGAGACTAAGTTCTTCAATCAAAGTTGCAGTCAGATTCTAACATTTTCCTGTGTTTACCCCCACGAGATCCTTGAAAACATTGCATGCATATTAGTACATAACAGGTCTTCCAGTACAGGTTTCTCATTTTCTCACTGTTTATTTCAGCAAGGAAAATGGCTCTCGAACAAAACAACAGAGATCTCCAAACTCAAGACGCTCAGTTCAAGGAAATGTTCCTAAATCTATCCAAGGGGCAAGAAGAATTGAAAGCACTCCTCGCCAGGAATATGGCCGAGAAAGATCCTGAATACAACAAGGATGACCAATTGGAACAACTGCAAGCTGAGGTGGAAAGGATGAGAATCCATATGAGTAGTCAGATGGCTTTTATCCAAAATTTATCTCGGGGATAAGAAGAGTTAAGAATTCTCATAAGCAAGTTCATCAAGACAGATACGACCGTCTGGGGCAAATTGATAGAATTTGGGGCCTAATCAATGATAAACCTCTCTTGGCAGATAGGGAATTGGGTGACATGTTCGTGTGGGAGCATGTTGAAAATAAACTCGGGAGCGGTGAAATTCAGGGGATTACATCTTCAAGTGCTCAGAAGAGACCATACCATGGAAAGAAGGAGTCCAGTATTGTGTACGACCAGAAGGGCCGCAATAAGAGTAATCTCAACCAATCTGTGGGGATAGTGTGGATCTCTAATCCATCACCGATGCAGCAACAACGACAAGGCAATCGGCATAAGTAGGTCACACCCAAAAGGCAATTCACCAAAATCAACATGTCCTTGGCTCAAGTATTGCAACACATGTTGAAGATGGAGTTGATTACGTTAAGGGATCCTCTCCGGAATCCCAATACCTTCGCTCCTAGCTATCATCCTAATGCAATGTGTGCATACCATTCCAATAGTCCTGGACATGATACGAATGACTGTTGGGCATTGAAAAATAAGATTCAGGACTTGATCGACCAAGGGGTGTTGGAGTTCACTCAAGATGGTCAGACTGAATTCTTCTGCCATCCTTCAAAGGCACACCATCTGAAGTGACTAGTTCAGACAAAGAGGCTTTTTGTTCATTAGAATTTTCAAATTGTAATTATTTTTATTGTTCAAACACTTATTTCATGTCAAACTTTGTTATTCCATTAATGCATTGCATATGTTTGTCTTAAATTAATCCATTCTTTTTCACTATACTTAAGTTATGCTTTTACTTACTTTTTGTAATATTCAACTCTAGATTGAAAGTTGTAAGCCTTTAGAGGGAGGATGGAGAAAAAGATACCATAACCTCTACAGTATGCTTTCGAATAGACCTTGCTGGCGATGTACAGGCGTTATTTCAAATCCTAAACAGTGGAGTTATAAGGAAGATAATCCCTAGTCAACCCCTTTGAGCCTAAGAAGTAGGAGTTTTATTTTTCACACAAATTGAAACCTTTAATCATAACCTGGGGCAGAGTAGTTTCTCAGTTAATTCAATAGTGCACTCAATCGCAAGCTTTACTCTCGTACATGACGAGTAGTGTCGAAGATACTCTTTTAAATCAAAATATGGTGATGGTTCCACATAATCATTAAAATAGGAAGTCATTATCTCTCAAAAGAAAAGCCCGTTAAGTCAAAGTCCATGAAGGAGACTTAAGAAAAAAACGGGGGCATCCTGCTGACTGTAATCACAAAAGAAACAGTTCCGGCAAAAGGTAGAGATAATAAAATAAAAAAAGAGGTCGCTACAAATCCTCAACAAAAAGAAAAGGTTACAAAAATGACTGCCTTCTCAGATAAACTTTCAGTATCTGAATAATCACCAGAATATCAGGGCCAAGATTCCAGACTCAATTGGAATTTAGACACACAATTAACTGAGTATAGGGCTGAAGAACATCACGAAGAACGGGTGGGTACAAATAAATTTCGATCATTTATCCTTTGTTTCTTAAACCGTGAACCAGGCCACGTTATAACCCTTAAAAGTCCTAACTGAAGCATGGGTTAGTTCGAAAGCATATTGTTACAAAAAGGTATCCTGACTCCTGTAAGGCTTGCTATAAATCCTGAATTGATATCACATTCTTGCAAATTTTGTTTTACTAAAAAATGCATTCTCAAAACTTCAAGACAGATATAAGCTTTGCATTTTTTAAATGCCATTGTTTACATATGACTAATTGTTCGACGGCAGAGAAACTCGCACGATAGATATTCAATGAACGAAAATCCTCTCAATGAACAGAATCACCTTAGATGGAATGACATCTCCAGTAGCAAGCCTTTCATAATCAAGAGACATGACATGGCGTCTAACTGATCTGGGGGAAGTCGAGTCAAGATTCGAGGAATCTCTCAAAAGTGCCAAATAGCCAGGGGATGACCTCCATTTTGGGGAGTTGAACATAAGTTCCAGCAAAGGGCCATGTGCAATCAAGAAAACATTTTCTGGCAGTACGACAACACTTACTACTATAGACAGTGACAATTCTCCCCACCCTATGAACACGGACATAGTCGGAAAATACTACGCATGAGAAAAGACCCGCTAGGTTGACTGGCCTAGGCAAAAATAAGGGCATCCCGGTGAACCAAAGGAGCTCGGGCAAAAATTAGGGGTATATAAATAAAATTGTACACCCGGCAAGTTGAAAATCTGAAAAGGCAGCTTGGGCAAAAAAGGGTATCCCAGTGGACTGAAAATCTAAAAGGACAGTCCACACAAAAGTTACGGATTAAAGCATACGACTATGTCCTGTCATCTCATCACCTGTCTATCAATAGAAGGCTTATCTCCCCGATCAACATTTACTCAAGACTCCAGGAGCTGGGATAGTATTCAAGCTATCCACAAAATTCCCACAGAGTAACCACCCTTAGGGGACTATCTTTGCAGAGTTCATCATCAGTAAGGATACGTTCCCCAGTAGGTACAGAGACAGAGACGTCCTCCCGCAAAGTCGCTACCATGTCTTTAGTTTATAACCTAACAATTTCACATATTTCGGCATCTTCTTAATAGATCAAAAGCTCCAATCATCTCCCCCAACATCTTGGAGATTTTTTCAACTTGGTTTATAAACTTCTTGGGTTCCCCAACAGGGCTCCATAAAAATCCCCAAGCAGTTTACAGAGTTTTCTTTCCCTTGTAGAGTTTATTTCTCTAGCCATGGAAATCCATCTCCCATCAATTTAACTTCAACAAATATTAAAGAATCACATTCTTTATCCCCAGCAGTAGTCAGGGATTTATCTTCTCTCAGTGCAACGATACTACAAAGAACAATTGATCAGTTCATATATATTGCCTTCATACATCATTTTATAAACGTCATAGCATATGCATACAAAATACATATAGCACAATCTCATTTATTTTGAGAACATCATTACACAAGGTGGTCATGTATCATGACATTGCATACAGCTAACTCTTTACTTTTTCAGGAAAAGACCAACAAACAAACATCATCAACATTTTTTCAATAGTTCCAGATTAATTCCTGAAACCAGACAGGGCAACTATCTATGCTGATTACGGATCAATTCCAGAAACAAGAAATGGTGACTATCTACAAGATCAGGTTAGAGATTAATTCCTGAAACAAGATATCGCAACTATCTCAACAACCAACAAAAACAGTTCTAGATTAATTCTTGAAACTAGACAGGGCACCTATCTGTGAACAGCTGATTGTGGATCAATTCCTGAAACAAGACGGGGTGACTATCTACAAGACTAGGTTAGAGATTAATTCCTGAAACAAGACAGGGCAACTATCTCAACAACCAACAAAAATAGTTCCAGATTAATTCTTGAAGCCAGACAGGGCAACTATCTGTGAACAACTGATTGTGGATCAATTCTCGAAACAAGATGGGGTGAATATCTACAAGACCAAGTTAGAGATTAATTTCTGAAACAAGACAGGGAAAATATCTCAACAACCAACAAAAATAGTTCCAGATTAATTCCTGAAACCAGACAGGGAAACTATTTTTGAACAGCTGATTATGGATCAATTCTCGAAACAAGACGGGGTGACTATCTACAAAACCAGGTTAGAGATTAATTCCTGAAACAAGACAGGGCAACTATCTCGACAACCAACTTTCAATAGGTCACAGATTAATTCCCGAAACAGGGTGGGGCAACTATCTATATGACCAGACGGTGTGAATTCTCGAAACAAGATAGGGCAACTATCTATATGACCAGATGGCGTGAATTCTTGAAACAAGACAGGACGACTATCTACACGACCAGATGAAGCAATCTTACACAAGTTCCTTCTAATATACATCCTGATGCAGCTCCACACGGGCTCATCTTGAAGCAATCGTACACGGGTTCCTTCTAATATATTTCCAGATGCAGCTTCACACGGGCTCATCCTGAAGCAACCCTACTCGGGTTCCTTCTCATATATTTCCAAATGAAGTTTCACAGACTCATCCTAAAGCAGCCCCACCCAGGCTCCTTCTGATATATTTCCAGATGCAATTTCACACGGACTCATCCTGAAGCAGCCCTACCCAAGATCCTTCCAATACATTTCCAAATGCAGTTTTACACGGACTCATCCCAAAGCAGCCCTACCCAGGCTCCTTCTCATATATTTCCAGATGAAGTTTCACATGGACTGATCCCGAAGCAGCCCCACCTAGGCTCCTTTTCATACATTTCCAGATGCAGCTTCACACTGGCTCATCCTGAAGCAATCTTACATGGGTTCCTTCTAATATTTCCAGATGAAGCTTCACATGGGCTCATCCTAAAGAAGCCCTACCCAGGCTCCTCCTAATATATTTCCAAATGAAGTTTAACACGGGCTCATCCAGAAGAAATCTTACACAAGTTCCTACTAAGACATTCCTAGGTGTAGTCTAACACAGGCTCATCCTGAAGCAGCCTTACACGGTTGCCTTTTAATACATTTCTGGACGCGGCTTGACACGGGCTCATTCCAGCATTTCATTCAGATAAAACTAGACGCAGGTTCATTCTGATACTCCTATCAACATCTACTTTAGATGGCATCTTTAAGCCCATCTCTGACAACTCTCAGTCATCTTCTCCAAATGGCATCTGTAGGCCCATTCCCGGTATCATCAACCAGCAGTGCTACTCATGTACATGCTAGTGCAAATTTCTGGGCACTCTAGTGTTCAATCATCTTCCAGCTTCAGATTACAAAAGGCAGACAAGCCAATCTAAATCCTCAGGTTTAAGAAGATTGAACAAGGGCAGCTGTTGTACCCCAAAATTTTCCCTCCCATTTTTACTCAAGACATGCTCATTGAGGTCCTTAATTGCTCAAGAGGGAGGACTGAAGCAGTATCCTGGAGGTTCACTGAGGCTTCCACAACATCTTGAAAGAGGTCCAAATTCAAAACAATAATGTTTAAGGCAAAAAACTGCAGCATGAATTGACACATACCCACATGAGTCAACTTATTTTGGTGACAAAATAGGGTATGAGTCGACACAAATACTTATGTATTGAGACATACTGTTCTCCAGGCCCCAAAACAGAAGGATTAAGGGTGCATGAGTCGAAAAAAATGTGTATGTGTCGACACAAACAGGGTATGATTCGACACAAAGTCTTATGTGTCGATACATACTATTATCCAGGCCCCAAAACAAAAGGATGAAAGGTGCATGAGTCGACACAAAACTCGTATGTGTCGATAAAAACAGGTGCATGAGTCGACACATCCCATTATACATCGACTCATACTGAGTTAATTTCGTTTTTACAGGAGCAAAAAGAGTTGTGTGTCGATGCATAGCAGCATTGTGTCGACATGTAACAGTTCAAAATGCAATTTTTCTATCTTTTTACACTGTCTTTACAGTTTTTCACGGATTTTCATCATTATTGTCCAACTATTCAATATGGGTTGATGTTTGGATTTGTTTTAAGGCCCAATTTTCATGCAAGATACATTAGAGAGGACCAAGTTCATGCAAAGACCAAATTGGAAAGGAAATAATATAAAAATGGCATTTTCTTCAAATTATAATTTTGCATTCAAAACATGATCAAATGCATTAATTCTTGCCATATTGGTTCAGTCTCATATCCCTCTATAAATACCATACCCAAGTGCAAGCAAATGAAGAACGTGAAGGCTTCCTCCAAACCTAGAGAAAAATGTTCAAGTTTCAACAAAGGTGAAAAACTGCTCTGCCATATCCAAGCCTCCTCAATTCAAAACAAGCACTCCACTCACTCCCTGAAGGTTCCAGGAGACGTTTCCAAGCATTAGGCAGGTCCGATACACGCAGGAGCATCACTCACACAATCCCTCGGTGGTTTTAAATCTCTCTATTTTGTAGGTTAGGCTTTTTTACTAGCCGGATAAGAAGGTGGTCAACCACCGTGGAAGATGGTTTGACCTCCCCGGAGCTTGCGTGTCATAATCCCTCTTTATGATCCGTCCATTCAAACAATCTGGGACCCATCAGCACACGCGTTATTTTTCTAATATATTTCTGATTCATTTTTAAATATAACATTATCATTGTATTGTAATCAACGAATGGACAACTATCTAATTTGGTGAAGGAGAAAGTGTGCAATGGAAAGGACCTGGATTCGATACCCAGGTCATGCATTTTCATTTTTTCTAACATGATATTTGCAAATTTAGTGTGCTACACTTCAAACACTCACCGTGCACCATCAGATCCACACCATCAAATCTCAATTGAACAAAATCCAAGTGCCTTAACTTGCAGCCCACGATGTACCTTCTGAAGGCCAGCAACACCAGATCCAACGCCAGCCTGGGTCATATCCTAATTTAGGCCTAACAAAATCCAATTCACACCCTCTTTTTCCATTTACTGCATGGCCTATTTATATTTGTTTATCTTGTTTTTTATTTATTTCTTTTAGTTTGTTTCTTTTTAATCAGATAAAATTCATAAAAATTAGGTTAGCATTTTTTTCAATTAAATTAATTTTGTAAATTAATTAATAATTATTTAAACCATCTTCTTTAATTTAAAAATGAATAGACTTAGGATTTTAATTCATTTTCTTTTCATATTAAAAATACCAAAAAAACTTAGAAGTTAGTTTCTTTTCTTTAATTTAATTTTTTTTACAATTAACTTTTTTTCTTTAAATATAGATGTAGGTTAATTATATTTAATTTAACATTTTCCAAATAAAACAAAATGACAAAAAATATTTACTTTCACTTAGGGTTTTAGACGTTATTTTCAATTTGCACGCGTTTATTACTTTGTTACTATTTTTTCATATTATTGTACTTGCTTATGGGATGTAATAGACAATAATTAGGACTTTACTTTTACTGCTTTTTTCTTTTTCCCATTTTGAACTTGTAAATAACCCCCCTCCCCGAAGACTTGTAATAGCTAGATTTTTACATTTTCGCACTTTAAATTCCCACATACTATTAACTGTTTAGATGCATGACTAATAGGATTGTATGGCAAGATTTTAAAATCAAACGCTAGAAAACCTAATGCAAAGACAAAATAATTGAATATAAACACATTTCGCACACGAGCACCTCTAGGGTATCTCCACTTGTTGCCTTCAGAAAACAACAGTCATGTCCCTCGAACGTAGGACACTTTAGAAAGACCCTCGGTTAAAAATATTGTAGTCCCTCAATGACCCTCCGATACTGCCTTTGGTAAACGATCTAGTCCCTTACGATAAAATTGCTAAAGTGTCCCACGAGTTACCTTTATGACTGTACGATGACCCTCACTAGTCCCTCAAACATCCAACGACTAGGCTACCTACTCACTAATAGTAGGATAGCATTGTCTAAAGTAAAAGAGGAAAAGAACAACCTTTCAAGTATAGTAGATAGTTCTTAGATGCTTTCTCAAAACAAAACAAACTTTTACACATACACAAAATTCTTCCAAAAACATTTTTCAAAACACTTTGTATACGTTCTCTATCAATCCGAGAAACATTACAAAGTTCTCCGTACCAAGGCGCTTTCGTTCAAAATAATTTTTAAACACACAAAATACAAGGTATTTTTCAAATGAGGTAGTATCTAAGAGCCCGTAGATAACTATGGATGGAAAGTGTGCTAACACCTTCTCTTTCCATAATCTACCCCCCTTACTCAGAAACAAATCTTGAAAGTCTTTTTCTGTTCTTTTCACCCTTTCCTTTGTTGTATAAAAGAAAAGTCGGTGGTGACTCTTGCTTACCGCAAAATTTGCAAATACAAATGCAAAACCAGTATAAACAGTCGGTTCTGCCACCGTATCACAGAGGGGGAAAACAAAACCGACACATCTCTTTTTATTATATTTTTTATTTGTAAATTAAATGATCTAACTCGTCAGATTTCATAATAATTAAGGGATGAGATAATCATATTTTAATATAAAAGAACTCCTTAAATAAAGTTTACCCTAATCTTATCTCGTATGCATCATTCTTTAGGATAAATACTTATCATTTCGTTTAAGAAGCTTGAAAAAGAACTCTATGATGGATTGCAAGTGCATAAAAACATTTTCTAATGGTTGGAAAAAATATCTCCTTTAGAAATTGGATGCATTTAATCCATATAACATTTTTCAATATTTGGAATAGATAACTCCTCACAGCTAAGAAGTTGGATTTGTTGCAATATTGTGTTTTAATATTCAGTGCAAACAATGTAACTTCAAAAAAAAGATTTTGCACCTCAGTTTTTCTAAAAACAAAGGGGATAATTTAGCATTAAAATTGAAGGCATTTATCATTGTCTTTAATCAAATCCTCGTCGTTCATTTCATGACTATCAATCCTCAAGACACTACCATTAGTGATCTACGTGAAATATAAATTGAAGGAAAATTGCGACCAAAAGCGCAGCGGAATTTAAAATTTTCCTTTAGCGATCCTTACGAATGAGCATGGTCAGTGATAGAAATATTTACCTCTTGTGGCGATTCAGACCTTTGATGTTGTGATCACGAGCGTTGATGAAGAACAACGCCTCTACTCAGTCCACACGAACAGATCGCTTCTGGTCACAGTGCTAGCTGATCACGAATGGAAACTTTGAGTGAGAGAGAGAATCAAAAACGAAATTGCATCAAGTGAAATTGCTTCATCACAAGGGATCTATTTATAGAATCACTCGTGTGGGCTACAAGCTAAAAGCCCAATTAAGGCTATAAGCTAAAAGCCCAATTAATCTTATGGACATCATACCTTATGATGTACCATATATCACTTATCCACGTGGTACCTTACCACTTTCCGTATTACACTTAAGTGCACCGTACCTTACGGTGTTCCTTATTTATTCTATCTCTCATCAACCTGTTCTTATGTGTGTGACCCTGTAGGTTTTCGCGACATTGGCAATTATGTTAAATTACACATTTAATATAATAAACAGTGAGCAGTATCTAGAAACACATCACTGTTACCCAAGTCACGAAAATGTCATGTGATCTGACCAAACCTTTTTCGTGATAATATTTGTGTTGTACAATTACCCTTTTGCCCTCATGTCTATATTGAACACAAGGCATACAATGTGTCACCCTTGTCCAGTTCAATATTGGGCCCTTAGACATTTATCCTGTTATGCAGGATGAGCAAATTCCATCTAGGTCACTCATGTCCCTTAGCATGCTTTGTGAAGTACCCATCAACCGTCTTTATAGTCATCCAGTTACGGATAACGTTTGATCAGCAATAAAGTACTTGACTCTACATCTAAGGTCCATAGTGGTTTCAGGTCGAAGGGTGGTATACACCATTATCATCATGAGGATAACTTATGACACTTTGCATAACATTCTATGTAGTATTCTCATAGCGGGTCAATCCAGTATAAATATTACTCCTAATATTCATACCTATGTCAAGACTTGATAACTCCTTATCTATGATCCATGAGATGTGATCATCAATTTATCTTCATAATAATCTTAATGCTTTAATGTTATCCCACTTCACATTAAAGCTTGACTACGGATACTTTAAGAATAGTGTCTTATGTTTAATGGGATCTCATGATTAAGTCACACTTAACATTTCATTAAAACAATAAACCATTCTAGGGACTTTATTATTTTGGAAAGCAAACATAATAAAGAAATGCCTTTTATTATTAATAAATAATTCGATACAAGTACCAAAAGTATTGGCCTCTAGGGCTTACACCAACATAAATAACTTCGATTATAAAAGGATTCTGAATATAAAAAATTGATAATGAAACATCATGAAGCGCTTGAAATTATCCTCCACTTAAAGATTTATAAAAGGGTTTGTCATGAATAGTTCTCTATGATAGATTGCAAGAGAAGAAAATTATTTTGGTTTAAGGTTTGTGTTCTTAAATATTTCTTTGAGTAGAAAATCATTTATTTATCTAACCCTTTTTTGTCTAACCCCTTTTTTGTTCATATCAGAAACAAATGCAAGCAAAAGCCATAGAGAATATTATACACCCATCATTTAATCTTTCCTAGAATTATATGATTTGAAGATCTAAAATCTATATCTTGGGGAAATTAATTTTTTTTGTGTAAACAATATAATATTCTAGGTAAACAATGTAATTTATAAACAAATTATTTTATTAATTTTCTGTGTAAACAGTGTAATGAGTTTTAATTAAAAAAATACTAATTTATCCCTTGATTTTATTGATAAATCGAGATATATGAGGTGCTTGTATTATAAATAATAAAAGTGCGGATGATAGGGTTTGAACCCATGCATAAATAATTTTACCCCTTAGTGTCTTAAAAACTGGGGTGTTAAGTCGTTACTTTTTATGACGCCCTTCGTTACCTCGCTTCTATAGTTGAGGTAAAATAAATTTTGCGTCTGAGGTTAAAATCACTTTTTGTAGTAGTGTCTGTACAATTCAATAATATCAATCCCTATTTTTTTATTCTCTTTCTCTTTTACTCATCACTAAAAGTGTCTCACACACTAACAAATTGGCATCTAGAGTTTCTGGTTCGCGTTTTTGATCGTGTTTTCAAGAACTTCATGTTGGTGGTCATGTTTCCATAGAACATGAGTTCATTGTTGCAAAGATGAATGGTACTAATGGCATTCTGAATTCTCTTCCAATTCTTGACATAAAAATTGGAACTGATGGAGCAAGCATGTGATACGGTGGGAAGAACTAACTGTTTTTTGGAATGCTGGTTTGCGTTTTGCGTTTGTTTTTGCAAAATGTTGCGGTAAGCAAGAGTCGCCACCGACTTTTATTTTATCCAACAAGGAAAGGAAAAAAGCACAGAAAAATTCCTTTTTTGAGATATTTCTGAGTACGGGGGGTAGATTATAGAAAGGGAAGGTATTAGAACCCTTTCTATCCGTAGTTATCTACGGGCTCTTAGGTACTTGCTCATTGTTTTCAAAATTGTTTTCTTTGTGCTTGTGGGTTTGAAAAAAAATTTGTTTTTAAATTCGATTTAACTCTTGCTTCTGTCCTCAAGAGTGTAATGAAGTGTTTTTGAAAACTTGTTCGTAAAAGTGTAAGTGTGAAAAAAAATTTGTTTTGAATGAGCAAGTATCTAAGAACTAATCTACCTACTCGAAAAAGGAATCGTTCTATGCTAATTTCCCTTAGACAATGTTATCCCACTATTAGTGAGTAGGTAGCACCGTCGTTGGAGTTTGAGGGTCAATTTGAATGAGGGACATACGGTCACTAAAGCAAAGTTAGGACGCCTTAGCGGTAACCCTAATGTCTTAGATCATTTGTTTGAGGCAACAATATCTGAGGCAACCATTTCGAGGCGACTATGATCTTTTAGACAAGAGGACGACCTCTAAAATGACCTATAGTCAATGACCGTGTATAAAGGCAACCAAGTGGGGTGTACCCTAAGAGTGCGCATGTGCGAGTGTGTTGATTTCAGATATTTTTATCTTTGCACATATTAAGGGTGATCTAACTGTTTTTTAAATTAGGCATTCATTCTTATCATGCAAGCCCTATTATCAAACATCTAACAGTTGTATAATTTGCGGAATTAAAATGCGGAAATTTAACTACTATTACAAGGCGTTGGGTATTTACATCGCCAAAAGCAACCCTTTGAAAATAAAATAAAGCGGTAAAAATAATAAATATCCTATTTAAAACTATTACAAGCCGGGAGCAGATACATCAATAATTAAATAAGGAAAAATAAATTGCGCGAGTGAAATTAAGTCGAATGCGAAATTTAGGGTTTTGACCCTTTTAGAAGGAAAATGTTTTTGTTGTTTTTATTTTAAGAAAATAAATTAAATCCTAAAATTAAATACTAAATTAATTATAAAATAATTAAATGAAAAGAAAAAATTAATGACATGTTTTTTGAAGTTTTTGTTAATTTAAGAAAGAAATAAAAATAATTAAACTAAAGTTAAAACCTAATTAATTCTAATTGATTTTATTTATTTACAAAATAAATTAATGTTACTTAATTAATATCCTAATTAATTAATTAGTATTTATTAATAAAAAATAAAATTATGAATTTTAATTGGATAAAAAGTATTTTTGTGGTTTTTTGATAAAAAAGAAAATTTGTTTATTGGTTAGAAATTAATTAAATAAAATAACGTAATTTAAATAAAATAAACAATTAAACAAAATGTGAGAGAAAGAGATAATGGGCCTGAGATTTGGAGGTGTCCATAGTAATTTTGTTGGCCCAATAGCATGCAGTCCATTGGACTTTTTGTGATCCTGTGCACACGCATTGACTAGCCTTTTGGTGGACCTTTGATGCTGACCCTCAGATCTGGCCATTTGGCCATCTGGAACGCTTGATGAGGAAGGCGCATGGTGGATTGTAGACTTGTATGCACACTAGATTTCCTAAAAAAGAACAAGAAAATGCAAATTGATGGAGGCAGGGATCGAACCCCTGACCTCCAGCCTTTGCGTCCTTAAGGCCAACGTGGCTGCCACTGGAGCGCTTGTCTTTGTTTGTCATGATAATACAATGCAATTATAATATAAAGAAAATGAAATTTAATGGACAAAAACAAAACATGGCGCGCTTCGTTTGAACCAGCCAATGGATAGGTGACAGTTCATCGTTCCCTTCCCCCATCCGTTGCTAAAACTCTGTAATACCTATAGTTACGGACGCAGGTCGTCACTACAAGTTGTGCTCATTCAAAAAACTCCTACAGGCCATGAAAATGATTTCCAAGACCATGGTTGAACTTGTCATCCTCTTCTGATCATAACCATAGCCATTACTAAGGCTAATTTTTCCTAAAACAAAAAGCCCTAAAAACGAACAAAAAACCCTAGCAATGGTGATCTTTGATATATGTTAGATAAATGAAATTGGTTATTGTGAAAGGCTTGAAAATGATATGGTGAATCAAAATATGAAAAAAAAATTGTTATAGATGCAAGAATAACATGAATCGATTTCAAGAATATAGCGGGTTCGTGAGGGACTTACAGCGCGTGTGAGGGTCTGAAAATGCCTGGTCTTGGTTGCTTTCGCTTGTGGAGATGGCCGGGAAGAGATTGAGATACTTTCCAAGCCTTAAGGATGCCTCTATGATTGATTTAAAAGTCACAGTTTTTCTTGGTTTTTGCCAATTTTGTTCTGCCTCTAGAACTGATCTCCAACCCCTATTCTTGCCTGCCTCGCTTCTTTATGTAATGCACAATACATTAGGTTAGAATTTGCTGTCCAAATCTTCCTCCATTGATGATTTTGAGATTTGATTTTATTCTCTTTCAAAGCTTTCCAAAATAGGCTTGATTTGAATCTTTTTGTGCACATAAGCTTTGATACGAGTTTGATATGGTGCAAGTTGTCCATTGAAACCTATAATCATCAAAAGATCTTTGGTTATCAATATTTTTGATTTTATGTGATTTTATTTTATTTAAAATGAATTAATTCAAATAAAAATTAAATTAAATAATAAAAATATAATATGAACACATGGATAAGGCTAGAGCACGTGGGAAATAATGTAAACTCAAAACAAGTGAAAAAGAATGGGCCCATTTGGCAAAATTTGAAGTTTTGGGGATAGTTGACTTTTGACAATTTTGCAAAAAAGTCCAACTTCAATAATGCATAACTTCCTCAATTTTGAACTTTTTGAGGTGTTCTTGGACTTTTTAGAAATCTAGATATGTCATCTAATCAACCATTTTGGTCTCATCTCATTTTGATATTCCATGCTCAAGTTAGAAGCTTTGACAAAAAAGATGTTTTTGTTGACTTTCAAAAATGACCTATAATGTCAAAATTCATAACTTCTTTTGAGTGCATATTTTGATCTTAGGGTATGAATATGGATTGTAGGGAATTTAATCCTCTTAAAAATGATCTTTGTATGGGTCATTTATCATAAAGTATGACAAAGTTATGCTTGGTCAAAGTTGAGTTGAGTTTTCCTACAAAACCCTAATTTATCAACTTTTGAATCTTGATGAATTTTGAGCAATCCTTGATGAATCATGATCAACCCTTGATAAAATGATGAAATATCCTTCAAAATGAGAATGTTGACAAAAAATCTTGAAGTCTGACTGTATGTAGGTCACAGTTGACTTTTGCCATAGCACAGTCGATTTTTGGACCTTTGAGCAATTGACTGAGCAGACTTCCTCTGCAAGGATTGAAACTTGACATGGATGACCTTGAGAACATATTAGGACAATGGTGAGCACTTGAGGTCATTTGGAATCAAGGATCTTGATGCAACACAAAACCCTAATTTGGGGTAGACTGCCTTAGGAGAGAGCTTGTCTGGCCAACCCTTGGACTACCTTGAGCAACTTGGAGATTTTTCTTGCAATGTTTTGAGAAATATGAGAGGGAAAATTTTGGGGTACAACAAAGCATATTAAGTCTTTGTTAGGTTTTCAGGAAGCCCATAAGCGTTTGAAAACATTGTTCCCGAGCTTGCTCAGGATACAAACGACATGTAGAAAACTATACACAATGAGTGAAAGAAGAATGATTTCAAGGTTGCGTATTGAATTCAATAGAAGGTAAATTCAGCGAATTTCGACAAGATCTCTCATGTTAAATCAGCAAATGAGGCATGTGATATTCTTGTCAAGTACTATGGAGGAGGTGAGAAAGTAAAAGTCGTTAAATTGAAAACTTTGCGATGGAAGTATAAATTACTATAGATGGGTGAAGATGAAAATATTGCATGTTATGTGTCGAAGGTGTAAAATCTAGTCCATCTCGTGAAGGGCTATGGTGAAACCATGACTGATAAGATGATAATTAAGAAGGTAATGCTTACATTAATCTCTCACTTTGATTACATTATCATAGATATTCAAGAATCCAACAATATTGAAACCCTAAAACTGGAATATTTGGTTTGTTTGTTAAAGGCGACTGAGATTAGGATTATCGATAAGAAATGGGTTCAAGATTTGATACAAGAACTGCAGGCTCATGCATGGAAGAAGCGCGATGGTTCCAACAAGTTCAAAAACAATGGGGACAAGACTCAGAGTAAGAAGTCTTTCTAGAACCCTCACATGCACAAGATCGATGATAGGGTTTCTGAATCCTCGAAAAGAGGAGAAAGAAACACCTATCAGAAAGACAAAGAAAAGAAAAGGTACACAAAGCTATAACTATAAAAAGTGGGGTCACTTGGCTAAGAATTATTGGTACAAGAAAGACAAGGGTCAAAAAAAGGCAATCATTAAGGAGAAAACCTTGCACGCCAAAATTCAGATGGTTCTAAAGATGGTTATGGTTGCATTTGCTGATAACCATGTCGAATCCTAGATCGGGTTCCTCGACTCTAGTTGCTCCAATCACATGACTGGTCGAAAGGTGTGACTGGAAGATTTCGAAGAGTCGTAGAAGAGAAAGGTAAAACTTGCAGATAATAGCTCATTACAAGTAGAAGGTACTAACAAAATAGTTATTCAAAAGAGCAATAGAGCAAAGGCTATGATCAAAGATGTATTGTATGTACCTGGAATAAAGTGTAATCTGCTAAGTGTTGGACAACTGGTCGAAAAAGATTTTTCAATGGTTATGAAAGATGGAGAATTGGAACTATTTAACACTTAAAATAATTTGGTCTTGAAATATTCTTTGCTGAAGAATATGACATTTAAGACCATGATTAGTTCGATTGAGATACAATATCTGAAAAAAGTTGTCAATCACAAGAACAATTGGTTGTAACATTTGAGGGTTGGCCATCTGAATTTTAGGTCATTCAATTAATTGATCACTTGAGAAATGGTAACAGGTATACCAATCTTGTGAAGCCCGAAAAACTTTATGAAAGTTGCTTAGTAGGGAAGCAATCTAGAAAGTCTTTTGTTTCGACTATGCCAATGAGATCCTCTCGCATATTCAAAGTTGTACATTCGCATGTATGTGGCTCTTTTGAGAAGCATACCATTAGTGTAAATAGGTATTTTGTTTTGTTTGTCGATGAGTACAGTCAAAATCTTATGATATATGTGATCAAGCGAAAGGACGGAGTATTCAAAATCTTTAAAAAATTCAAGATGATTGTCGAAAACTAGAATAGAAGAATATTGAAGTTCTGCGAACAAATAGAGGTAGTGAATACACATCCAAGATGTTTGAGGAGTTCTGTGTAGAACATGGTGTCAATCATGAGGTAAATGGTCCTTATACACCTCAACATAATGGAACAGCAGAAAGAAGAAACATGACAATATTGGATATGGAGAGATGCATGTTAAAGCAGAAGAATCTTTTAAAATCCTTATGGGGTGAAGTTGTTTCCACTGTTGCTTATATTTTGAACATGTTCCCTACTAACAAGTTGAAGAATAAGATTCTTGAAGAAGTATGAAGTGAAAAACAATAATCAGTGAGTCATATAAAGGTGTTTGACTCTATTTACTGCAAGCATGTTTCTGATGCAAGAAGAAGGAAGCGTGATGACAAGAGTAAGCCTATGATTCTTGTAGGATATCACAAAACTTGAGCTTACAGGCTATTCAATCCAATCAATAAGAACATAGTGATGAGTCGATGACGAAAACTCTTTGGAATTGGAATTCTAGTGATACAATTAACAAGACATTGATTAGATATGGTTTCTACGAAGAAACTAATGAATTATAAGTATAAATAATTGTTGATATTCTAGTCGAAGTTGAAGTTGAAGCAGTTGTTGAGAATCTCGACACAATCAAAGTCAAAGAGTGTGTGGCTAGCATAAGCCAAAGACCTCATAGAACTAGAGCTCGTTCATCAAGACTTCAAGACTATCAAGTGACTAGTGATGATGAAGTCACACTAGATGGATAATTAATTCATTTTGCTTTACTTGCAGATGCTCAACCAATCAACTATAACGAGGCTTTAAATAATAAACAATGGAAGTTTTATATAGTCTAAGATTTACAAGCAATTGAAATAAATAACACATGGGATTTATTCAAATTACCAGCACATACAAAATCTATCAAAGTGAAGTGGATGTTTAAGTTGAAGCACAATATTGATGGGTTGAGAGTGCCCCTGTTCAATCTTCTTAAACCTGAAGATTTAGATTGGCTTATCTGCCTTTCATGATCTGATGGTGGAAGATGATTGAACACTAGAGTGCCCAGGAATTTGCACTCGCATGTAGTAACACTGATGATTGATGATGGTGGGAATGGGCTTACAAATGCCATTTGGAGAAGATGATTGAGAGTCGTCGGAGATGGGCTTAAAGATGCCATCCAAAGTTGATGCTGACTTCCTAAGAGGTCTCTTTGTGGGGAATTCCCGTTCTGCTGTCTGAGGAGGAGTCCACTGGGGAATGTGGGTTTTTGTTATTCTCCTGCTTGAGGAAAACTCTGTGGGGAATAGAGTCTAGGAACTTCAGTTGTCCAAGGCTCTGTTGAAGAGTTATCTCTGGAGAGATGAAAGTTTGTTGTTTTCTAGTTGAAATCCAAGCTTCACAGTAACTTGATGGGATAATGGACTTAACGGTTATCTGAGAATATATTAGAAAGAGCCTGTGCAGGACTGTTCCATGATGATTACGTGTTAGCCTGCATCCGGAGATATATGAGAAGGAGACTATGTAAGATTGCTTCGTTTGAGTCATGTAGATAGTTTTCCTGTCTGGTTTCAGGTGTTGATCTACAATCAATTGTTCACAGATAGTTGTCCTATCTGGTTTCAGGTATTAATCTGGAACTTGAAAATTATAGGTCGTAGATAGCTTCCCTGGATTGTTACAGGTATTAATCTATAATCGGTCGTCCACAGATAGTTCTCCTAGCTTGTTACAGGTATTAATCTGGAACTTGTTTTTGTTGGTCGTTGAGATAGTTGTCCTGGCTTGTTACAGGTATTAATCTCTGACCTGAGAAAGAAAGATAGTTTTCCTGGCTTGTTACAGGTATTAATCTGGAACTTGATTTTGTCGGTCGTTGATATAGTTGTCCTGTTTGGTTTCAGGTATTAATCTCTAACCTTAGAGAAAGGAAGATAGTTTTTCGTCTGGTTTCAGGTGTTAATCTTCAATCTGCTCGTATAGATAGTTGTCCTGTCTGGTTTCAGGTATTAATCTACAATCGGTCATCCACATATAGTTATCCTGTCTGGTTTCAGGTATTAATCTGGAACTTATTGAAAATTGGTGATGACATTCATCTGTCGATCTTTCCTGAAAAGGTAAAGAATTAGATGCATGCAATATCATGATGCATGAAGTGCAAATGATGCTCTCAAAATAAATGAGATTGTGATATATGCATTTGTGATGCATATGCTATGACACTTGTAAAATGGTGTATGAATGCAATGTATGAACGTGTCAATCATTCTATTGCTCTATTGTTGAACCATGGAAAATAAATCATTGACTGTCACTGGGGATGAAGAGTGTAAGTCTTCAAATTTTATTGAAGTTGAAACACTGGGAGATAGATTTCTGTTGTTAGAGAAATAAACTTTGTTGGGGAAGGTTAACTCTGAATTGAACTGTTGCTAGAATATAGTTTGGAATAAGTATTAGGATGACATTCGTCTCTGCATCATACCTGAACCGTTTCTAAATGAGAATCTGGAATAAGTGTCAGGATTACATCCGTCTTTGGATCGTACCTAAACCATTTCTAGATGAGAATCTAGAGTAAGTGTTAGGATGGTATCCGTCTCTGGGTCATACCTGAACCGTTTCTAGATGAGAATCTAGAGTAAGTGTCAGAATGACATCCTTCTTTGGATCGTACCTGAACTGTTTCTAGATGAGAATCTGGAATAAGTGTCAGAATGACATTCGTCTCTGGATTGTATCTGCACCGTTTCTAGATGAGAATCTACTTTATTTAGAATGTTTCCGCTGGGAATTCTTATTTTGTTGTTTTGAGAAGAAATACATTGAGGAATCCTGAGAAGCTTGGCGCCTTCACTGGGGAATTCTTAGATATTAGAGCAGTAATTGGAGATTCTTGCTCCACCGAGGATATGAGAACACCCGACATCAATAGGCTGCATGCTAAGAACATGGCAGTGACCTTGTAGAAGAATTCCCCTTGCCTCTGTACCTGCTAGAGAAGGTATCTGCTGGGATTTTGTAGATGGTTTAACTGTTATCCCAACTCTTAAAGTCCTTGGTGAATGCAGATCATGGTAAAAAACCTTCTACTGATAGACAAGTGAAGAGATGACGAGATGTAGTCATACGCTTTGATCCCTAACTTTTGCCTGGACTGTCCTTTCAGATTTTCAGTCCATTGGGATACCCTTTTTTGCCCAAGCCGCCTTTTCAGGTTTTCGACTTGCCGGGTGTACAGTTTTTTTCATATGTATATCCCTAAATTTTTCCCGAACCCTTTTAGTTCGCCGGGATGCCCTTATTTTTGCCTAGGCCAGTCAACCTAGCGGGTCTTTGTTCATGCATAGTATTTTCCGACTATGTCCATGTTCACCGGGTACAGAGAATTGTCATTGTCCATAGTAGTAAGTCTTGCCACATTTCTAGAAGATGTTTGTTTGATTGTACAGGATTCGTTGCTGGAATTCATATCCAATTCCCTAAGTGATTCATATGGAGATCTGTCCCTGGCTATTTGGCATTTTTGAGAGATTCCTTGAACCTTGACTTGACTGCCCCAAATCAGTTGGACACCATGTTATGCCCCTTGATTATGAAAAGCCTAACACTGGAATGTCTTTCCATCTGAGGTGATTATGTCCACTGAGAGGATTTTTGTTCATCGAATATCCATCGTGTGAATTTCTCTGTTGTTGAACAAATAGTCATATGCAAACAATGGTATTTTAAGAATGCAAAGCTTATGTCTATCTTGAAGTTTGAAAATTCATTTTTTTAGTAAAACAAACAAATTTTGTAAAAGTGTGATATCAACTCGGGATTTATAGTGAACCTTATAGGAGTTAGGATACCTTTTGTAACAGTATACTTTCGAAATAACCCATGCTTCAGCTAGGACTTTTAAGGGTTATAACGTGGCCTGATTCACGGTTTAAGAAACAAAGGACAAAGGCTCAAATTTTTTATTTGTATCTAACCCGTTCCTTTTGATGTTCTTCAGTCCTATCCTTAGTTAATTGTACGTGTAAATCCCGATTGAGTCTGGAATCTTTGCTCTGATACTTGGTGATGGTTCAAGAATTAAACGTTCGTTTGAGAAGGAAGTCATTTTGGTAACCTTTTCTTTTTTTTGTTGAGGATTTGTAGGACCTCTTTTTTTTATTTTGTTATCCCTACTTTAGCCTGAACTGCTTCCTTTTCTATTACAGTCAGCGGGATGCCCGAGTTTTTTTCTTAAGTCTCCTTCATAGGTTTTGACTTAACAAGCTTTTCTTTTGAGAGAAAATGACTGACTGTCATGACGATTATGTGGATCCATCACCATCTTTTGGAGAGCATCTTCTACACTATTTGTCGTGCATGAAGGGGAAAGTTTGCGATTGAATGCACATCTGAATTAACTGAGAAAATTACCCTGCCCCAGGTTATGATTAAGGGTTTTAATTTGTATGAAAATAAAAACTCCTACTTCTTAGGCTCAAAGGGGTTGACTAGGGATTATCTTCCTTATAACTCCACTGTTTAGGATTTGAAATAACGCATGTACATCGTCAGCGGGGTCTGTTCAAAAGCATATTGTAGAGATTGTGGTATCATTTTCTTCATCCTCCCTCTATAGGCTTAGAGCTTTTGATTGAGAGTTGAATATCACAGTAAGAAAGCAGTTTAAATATAATTGTTGTACCCCAAAATTTTCCCTCTCATTTCTCAAGACATTTTTTCACAAGTTCAAGATCGCACAAGTATAATTGGTTTTAATTAATTGAAAGAGCAAAGCAGATAAATTTGAGTTTTTGACAAAATTGGAAAAAAAATCTTGCTTCAATTCATGCTAGCTTCGACCGAGCATTGTTTTGATTCATGTTTTTTTCACAAGTTTCTATTGGGTCATTGTTTCCTTCAAAGCAACCTGCTTCGAATCCACCTTCAATCTTGCTTTGAATCCACCTTAATACCTGTTTTGAATCCACTTTCAATTTTTCTTCGAATCTACCCTAATGCCTGCTTCAAATCCACCCTTAATGTTTACTTTGAATCCATATTAATACCTCTTTTGATTGGGTATATGTCCTCTTTCGATGCAAGCATTCCCAAGCTTTAATTGGACTTTAGCCTCCTTCAAGCTTGCTTCACATTCCCAAGTTTCGATTGAGGCAACGGCCTCTTGCATGCTTGTTTCATGCAAGGCTTCGATTGAGCAAAGGATTCTTACATGTTTGCTTTAGTTCACAAAATAGTAACCTTCTGCGTGCAAGTTTCGTTTGGATAAAGGTTATCTTCATGCAATCTTCGATTGGGCATCTGGCTTATTTGAGCAAGCTTGGTTCCTATGCTTCATTTGGACATTTGGTTTCTTTTGGTGAAGTAAGAAAGTAATCCAGAATTCTTTGCATTTTGACTATGCCATTGAGATTATCTTGCCTACTCAAAGTAGTATATTCAACCGAATATGGCCCAATCGAAAGGCATGCCATTGTGGGGAATATTTAGTTTTGCCTGCCTTGAGTTTGGTCGAAGGTTGGACTTACGTGATAAAAAACAAAAGGGTTCAAAATGGTAAATGCAGCTGGATATGGCCCAATCGAAAGACATACCATTGTTGGAAACATTCAAATTCGTTTGCTCTTGAGTTTGGTCGAAGGATGGATCTGTATGGCCAAAACGAAAGACAGGGTATTTGATCCAAGGCATTAAGTTGAATACCGAACCTATAGGCCAGGGCTATATGATCTTGCTCTTCAGGCCACAAACCTATGCCTCACTCTATAATTAATTGTTTACACAATTAGCTAAACTATTACCCAGGTGTTTAAAGTATTGTCCAAAAGGTCATTCTGTATATGGCATAAAGTTATCATTGTCATTTCAAGAAAACAAGCTTTATGCAAATTGTCAATGCATTGAGCCTTGTAACCTTTGTCTCTGAGTGCAAGTAACATAAAAAATCATGAGTCAAGTCTCCTGCAAACATCAACCCCTCACTTGTACTTGAACTTGGGAACCATGAAAAACCCATTAAACAAGATTTGTTTTCGTTTTACACAAAACAATAACATGTTATCCTGAACGTGAAAGAACCCTCTTTTATATAAATAGAGATACTCTTTACTAATCAGGGGCAGATTTTTTGGTAGAGAAAAAAAATCATAAAAAACTCTTAAACTCTCAAACTCTAAAAAAAAAAACTCAAATCCCTTCCACACATCAGCCCTTTTGATTCACCCTCTAACTTCCACACATCATCCCTTTCGATTCACCCTCTAACTTCTACACATCAGCCCTTTTTATTCACCCTTCAGCTTCCATATACATCATCCTTTTGACTCACTCCCTCTAGCATTCATATACTAGCCTTGGAACATTTCCAAAGCCTTCAAAAAAGACCACTCAAGGAAGTCATAGAACTCTTTGATTCACTCCTATTCAACCTTCGATTCAAGTGGTTTTCAAAGCAAAGTAGCAACTGGAATAGCTTCAAGGAGTTTGAGGCAGACTTGATCAAATATCAAACCATTTCTGGAGGTTCTGTCGAAGTACTTCAAGTTTCTATCCAAGAGGTAAGATTTCTTAAACTTGGTACCTTTCATTCAAACTTAATTTGTTTATGCATTGAAAAGAAGAAATGTAGATATCATGTATAGGGAGTTAGCCATGCTCTTAGTTTCGATTATCATTGCATATATGTTGAGAACTGCAATTCTGACTAGTTAGGCTTCGATTTTGGCATCAAACAAATTTGCGCTAACCTTTGATATGTGGTTTTATAATGTTATATAGTTTGATGTGTATTCAGATTTTAGATAGGTTTGGTACTTGTACTGTTCGATTTGGTTGAGAATCGAAGCTTTCAAAAAGCTTAACATGGTAATATACATCCTTGTGCTCGAAGGAATGAAATGAAGCCCTGAGTTCATTTTAGTTTTAGTGCAAGCTGTAAAACCAATGGATGAAACAGACCACCCCAGTGGTAAAAACAACACGCGCGAAAGGAATTTCTGTGTAGGGTCCTGGGTTCAAACCCTGGCAGGACCAGAACCAGTTTTATCATTTGTTTGTTTCCTTTTCTTTTTTAACAAACTTCAAACATTTTTCCAACCAATCAAAACAACTCCTTTTGAGTTGATATTTTACATACTATTTATTCACAAGTTTTATTTTTATGAATATATAAAAATATTACAAAAAAATATTTTATTTTCATAATTATTTTAATTAATCAAAACCTTTCTTTAACAAAATCAAAACAAAGTTTATTTTCTTTTCATTCCAATTCTTGTATTTATTCACATTCAATATGGTTGTAATAATTAATTAGGATTTGATTTCTTGCAATCCCCATTTGTATATTTGTATCCCCATCCCCAAGTGATGTAATGGCATAGTAAATTTACTTTCCGCAATTTACCGCTTTCATATAAATGTTATTAATTAGGGTATGTATGGCAAGATTAAAACCAATGCTTAGAAAACCCTAATTCAAGACAAAATGCATGCAATCAAACACACCATTCACACACATGCACCTCTAGGTTAATCTCACTTGTTGCCTCGGAAATAGTCATGTCCCTCGAATATGGGCATTTTAGTAAAGACCCTCGATAAAAGATCGTAGTCCCTCGATGACCCTCGATGTTTCCTTCGGTAAATGATCTAGTCCCTAAACGACATTGATAAAATGTCCCATAGGTTGCCTTCTATAACTATACAAATGACCCATGCATTTCCCTTCATATCCAACGATGGGGCTTCTTACCAAATCAATGGTGAGATAGAAACATCTAAAGGAGGAGGAAAAGGACATAGACCTTTTGAGTAGGTAGGATGCTCATAGTTGCTCGCTTGCTCACAACAACAAAAATTTTACACACCAACACTTTCATTTGAAACATTTTTAAAAGAAAAATCTCTTTGTATGCATTCTTATAGAGACGAGAATCATTATAAAGACACTTTTCAAAATCACTTTCAAAAACACATTCCACAAACACCTCTTTGAATTATTTTCAAAACCAGCACTTTGTACGCGTTCTTATAGAAACGAGAATCATTACAAAGAAGTTTTCAAAATACTTTCAAACCTACACCGCAAGCACATTTTCAAATAAAAGCAAGTGATCTAGCAAGCAACTAAGAGCCCGTAGATAACTATGGATGAAAAGGATGCTAATACCTTCCCTTTTCATAACCTACCCCCCGAAATCAAGAAATAAACTCAAAGGTCTTTCCTATTATTTTTGCCCTTTCCTTATTGGATAAAAGAAAAGTCGGTGGCGAATCTTGCTATCCACAACAATTGCGATCAAATGCAAAACAAACCAAGTAAGTTCTCCCACCGTGTTACAATAATGAACATGAAATAATTCAAGACCAACATATGCAATGCATTAATGGGAATACCAAAGTTGGACATTACAGTAATTATTTGAACAAGCAAAGGAAATTACAATTGAAAAATCATAAATGAAATAGATGCTCTCAATGATTTGTCCTAGGAGCAGTGATCACATGGTGAGTCTCTAGAGGGTCGAATTCAATCTCCTTGGCATCAATCATATCCTGAATTTTGTTCTTCAGAGCCCAACAACCATTCGTATCATGTCCAGGGCTATCAGAATGGTATGAACACCTTTCATCGGGGTGGCAGCTAGGAGCAGAGATATTAGGATTCCGTAGAGGATCCTTTAACGTAATCAATCCTACTTTCCACATGTGTTGTAACGCTTAAGCTAGTTACATGTTGATCTTGGTGAATTGTCTCTTAGGCGCGACCTCCTTACGATGATTCCCTTGTTGATGTCGTTGCACAGGCGTAGGATTAGAGACCAGTACGGCCCCCACAGATGGGTTGTGGTTACCTCTAGCACGTCCCTCTTGGCCATATATAGCATTAGCTTCCCTCTTTACACCAAATGGTTTCTTCTCAGCATTAGAAGATGAAGCCATCAGAATCTTCCCACTCTTGATACCGGCTTCTACTCTTTCACCTGTTTATATCAGCTCTGTGACAGTGCTATCCTACTTTTAGTGAGTAGGTAGCCCTATTGTTGGATGTTTGAGGGATAATCAAAGGGACGATACGGTTACGAAAGGCAACTTGGCAAGAAATTTTAGTAACTATCCTAAAATTCTAAGATCACTTTTAACCGAGGCAACATCGAGAGGGTCATCGAGGGACTTGTGATCTCTCAAACTAGAGGACAGCCAGTAAAACTTCTCACGTTTCGAGAATTATGACCGTTTTCCAAAGGCAACTGAAGTGGGGTACCCTAGAGGTGTATATGTGCATGGTGTGTTATGTTCACTTATTTTAGTCTTGTGTTAAGTTTACTAGTGTTTGATTTCAGTCTTTTGATACATGCCTAATTACTAACAGTTAATATGATACAGAAAAATGTAAAGTGCGAAAATAAAACCTATGCTATTATATGGCTTCGGGGAGGGGGATATTTACAATGTACAAAAACTTGGGGGAAGAAAAATAAGGAAAATGGTAAAAAATCCTAATAACTATTACATACCAATATATGGTTACAATAATGTAAAAATGCGAGAAAATAATAATGCGCGAAAGTTAAAAGTTCGTCTAAAAGCCCAAGGCAAATCTAAATGAAATAAGAAAATATTTTTTTGTTGTTTTTTGTTTATTTTAAGAAAATACTTAAATTAAATGAGGAAGGCTAAATTTAATTCTAATTAATTAAAGAAATACAAGAAAACTAATTCTAATATTTTTTTGTATTTTTGGTAAGAAAATATTTGAATTATAAGAACCTAGTTCTAATTATATTTAAATTCTAAAATAATGTCAAAATAATTAAATTAATTAATTAACCAAATTAAAATTAATTATAAAATCCTAAGTCTAATATTTTTATGGTTTTTGTTGATTTTATGATTATAATTAAAAAAGATTTAAAAAAAAGAATAAACAAGTAAAACAAAATAAGTAGCATGTTGGGCCTGATGTTATAAGCAATTGGGGGGTATGCTTTTGAGATTTGCTAAGCCCATGAGATGACAAGTCCAGGCCACATTGGATCCAGTGAAGATAATCCTTGATGGCACACGGTAGATCTGCGCATTTGGAGAGTTAGATCTCCATCTGTTGACATCTGATGGTCCAACCATGGGGGCATATAGTGAGCGTTTGACTATGCAACACATGGAATCTGCAAAGCAATGTTAGGAAAATAAAATTTTGAGGCCTGGGTATCGAACCCAGACCCTTTCGATTTCCCACATTCCTTCACCATCTGAGTTAGACTTGAGATTCGAAGGAATCTACCTCACATGTCTTAGTGATGGTATCCTGTTACTTCAGACTTTACATGTAACATATTAACAATCATGCAGCATGAATATGCAGCCGAAATTGAGTTATATGGGAAATGAAATTGATATTGAAGGTTCGTTACCAGTGGGATGCTTCGATTCTGGCAACCTTGTTGGAATTTTGGAAGTTTTGTGGAGCTCTTGTGGGGCAGCGTGTGCGTGTAGTATGTATGTTGTGTGTAGTGTCTTTTTTTATGGGTCTATCCTATCTTTTTTTCATCCCCTTTTAAGCTTGCTAGTGTGATCCTTATATAGAGAGGAAGGAGGAGACATGGTAGCAAGGTAGTAAACATCCATAAACATGTTCTTTACGGCCATGAATGAGAATTTGAATTTTGGCAAAAGACATGGAATTCTTGTCTCTTTTTGAACTTGAATGAATGTGGATGCCTTTGACTTTCGAATACCTTTAGTCCCTGCCCTTCGATTAGACCTCTTGTATACCCTTTGAATGGGTCTTTTGAATGGACCTTTTGTGTACCCTTCGAGTGGGCCTTTTTGAATGTCTCCTTCGAATGGATTTTTTTAGTGTCTTTCGAATATTCCATTTATATGTCTTGTGCCCTCTTCGAATGGGCCACCAAGGGGTGTCCTTCGAATGGCTCAATTCTCATCATCGGGACCTCTTCGATTGAGCCCCTACTCAGCTAGCCCCAACGAAAACTCTTTCCAGGCTAATTGGAGCTTCCTTCAGTATGAATGCTTGTGCAGGAAACTTTAGTATGGAAATATGTGGGATTTTGGGCCAACTAGCATCTTCGAGTGGATCATTTATGTGCCCCTCGAATGGCTTTAGATTGGACCCATCTATTTTCCTTAGTTGTTTAATTCAGATACCCTCAAGTGAGAACTTAATTATGTCAACCGAAGCCTCCTTCCTCACTTCCTTCGAATGCCATTTGCACAGGAAGCCTGAGCCTAGCCACATGTAGGACCAAGACTCATCATAAGATAAACTTGCATTATGCGTCTCTTTCGAATGGCCAGCAATATATGTATCATTCGTTTTGAACCAATGTGTGTTCTCTTTTGAAGGGACCACATCCATCACTTGTGTGTATCACTTGCCATTCCTTAGAATGGGCCAACAAAGTAAACCCTTCGAATGGAATGCACACGTATGACCCTTTAAATCCATCAATACATGTCCTTCGAATGAGGAAAATATATATCCTTCGAATGCGCCAATTGTGTACTTTCTAAAAGGGGCATCCAGGTATGCCATAATGCAAAAACTATGTGTGTTGAAGGTTTTCAAGGGTGGAATCGAAGCTTGCTTGTAGGAGGTCCCTGCCTTGTGAATGGAAGGAAATCTTTTCAAAAGGCACTTGTCTTCTGAATCTAAGGGCACCAGTAGGAAGCCAACACCTTTTGAATCGAAAGAAACCAGTAGGAAGCCACTAACTTCTGAATCGAAAAGAAGCCAGTAGGAAGCCACTAACTTCTGAATCAAAGGATACCAACAGTATGCCCTTCCCCTTTTGAATCGAAGGAGGTTGTTTTAAAGGAAACAAATGCCCAGTCGAAGCTTGTATACAGCAAACAAGCAAAAGGCCAAGGCTTTAATCGAATCTTGTAAATTTGAAGCAAGCTTTAAGGAGGTTAGGTGCTCAATCGAAGCAAATCTTGTGCAGCCTTGACTTAGTGGAAATTTTATGAGAAAAATCTTTGAGAGACGGGAGGGAAAATTTTGGGGTACAACAGAGAGCAAGACATAAGACAAGATTAGTAGCTCGAGGATTTCTTTAGAGAGCAGTAATTAACTACTCTGAAGTATATGCTCCAGTAGAAAATTGGAGATTGTTCGACTTGTGGTATCCTTGGAATGCAAGCAATACTGGTAGGCACTTCACTTAGATGAGAAATCAACATATTTGAATGGTACTTTATATTAAGAGGTGTATGACATACAACCTTCTGGGTTTGTAATTCAGGAGGAAGCAAGGAAAGTATACAAGTTGCACAAGGTACTCTGTGGCTTTAAGCAGGCACCTATGGCATGGAACAAGAAGATTGATTCATACTTAGTCGAATTGGGATCCATCAAATGAAAATATGAGTATGGTGTATATGTTTAGGTTGTGGCACAAGATATAATAATCATATTCTTATATGACTATGACTTTATAGTAATTGGAAATACCTTATAGAACTTGTCGAAGTTCAAAGAGATGATGATGAGGCAATTGGAAATGTCAGGTCTAGGAAACTTGTCTTATTTTCTAGGCATAGAATTTAAAATGTCGAAGCAAGGTATTATGCTACATCAAAGGAAGTATGTCAAAGAGATACTCAAGAAATTTAGAATGGATGAATCGAATCATGCATCCTCACCTGTCAAAACAAACTTGAAATTGAGGAAACATGGAAAGGAGGACAAGGTCGATGCTACTTTGTACAAAAAAATTATAGGATCTCTGAGTTATGTGTGCAACAGTTGACCTGATATAGGTTTCACGGTCGCATTAATGGGCAGATACATGAGTGAACCAAGGGTGTCACATATGAAGGTTGCAAGAATAGTCTTGAGATACTTAAAAGGATCAATAAAATATAGAGATCTATTTCAAAGAGACTCTGAAAGAAAATAAGCTATGGTTAATTGCTATTCAGATGTTGATTGAAGACTATTTGTTTTGGAGAATTACCCTCGACAATCTACTTATAGATTATAATATTATAAGTAAAGGATAATATTTGGTATGTAGGTGTGACTTATGCCACCAAGATACTGATTTTCGGTCTCTTTTTTTCTTGCATGTTTGCTCAATGTATTTGGCATTGGATAAATTGATTAGTGAGGCTTAGTCTGACTTCTACATCTAATATTTAAGCTCCATAACCATTATGATATAGGATGGTCTAAACAATTCAAGGACATGCTTCTGGATAACATTATTAATATCATTGACATTATTTGGTTTTAGAGGAATCATGACATGTTCAATGAAAAAGTTCCCTCAACTCAAGCTACCATCAACAAAATAATTTTTTGTGTTTACCTAACTTATTAAAGTAATCACAGTAAAGCGTTGAAGAGTCAAGATTGGAGATTGAACGAACAAAGAGAGATAAAATTGGTTCTCATTATTCTGAAAATTTGAGTTACAAAGAGGAGGGAAAACAAAATTTATATACAAGGTTCAAAAAATAAAAGGCATTAAAGTTTGCTATTGGCTAACTAATTAGCTTATCCACTAATTAATAAATCTTAACATCCCCTCTCAAGCTAAGTATGGTAAATATTGATCACTCCAAGTTTGGAAATAAACTTATTAAAAGTAGAAATAGGTAAAGCCTTAGTCAAAAAATATGCAAGATGCTCATGTGTCGAGATTGGAATAATTCGGAGTAACCCTTGTTGATGTTTTTCACGTACCAAATTAAAATTAATCTCTAAGTTCTTGGTATGTTCGTGAAAAACCAGATTATAGGCAATATGCATAGCGCTTTGACTGTCACGATACAAAACAAGTGGTTTGTAACAAGTGAATTGTACTTTTTCAACAAGAAAGTCAGCTAAAGCAATTCACATGTGGTAAAGGAGAGCGCTCTATATTCAGCTTCAGAAGAGGATCTCAATATTGTTTGTTTCTTCTTTGTAAACCATGAAATTAGAGATGAACCTAAGAAAAAGAAATAACCAGAAATTGATTTTCGTGAGTTAAGGCAGCCTGCCTAATCAGCATCTAAAAACCCAAGAATATGTAGCTCAGAGTTTCTATAAAATAGAAGACCTCTCTTAGGGATTCCTTTTAGGTAATAGATAACTCGGAAAGCAACTTGATAGTGAACCATGGTTGGATTGTGTAAGAACTGACTGAGTTATTGAGTGGAAAAGGTAATATCAGGCCTTGTAGTGTTTCAGTCAACAAGGGGACCAATCAATCTTCTGTAGGCACCAATGTCATCAAAAGTTTTGCCACCATTAACATGTAGCTTAATGGAGGAATCAATATGTGTATCAACTTATTTAGAACCGAGGAGACCTGATTCCTGTAAGAGATCAAAGAAATACTTTCTTCCGTTTCAGTTATTTACGTTAAATATCTTTCTACAGCGTGATTTGGCCAAAACTAATGGTTCATTGAGTTAGCAAGGCCTGAATTAGGGGGTAGGGTTTCTGGGAATCACTGAAGCTTCATGTTTTTACAGGTTGAATAATGAGCTCGCTGGAGAAGACGATCGAATCTATGGCTCTGGCGCTTCTATTACCCAGTTATTTAAGTTTATTATATTTTTATTTGTTTTCATAGATATACCAGATAAGAATCATGGCTCAGCGGCAAGCGCGCATGATAAGGAATTAGTGTACAAGGGCGTGAGTTCGATCCATGTCATTTTTCATGTTTTCTATTTTTCAGGTTTTCTAGTGCGCATCCTCATAACAACCCTACCATACGCCTTGCCACTTCTCACCATCAGATCTTCACAGGTCTGATCCAACATCAAGGAATATGCAAGCCCATGACATGCTCCTTTCAGCCACCACACTGGATCCAACACTGGAGCCTCAGTGGGCATGGATCCTATTTGCTATTCAACACCCCCTCTTTTGTTAATTTAGGCCCAATTCCTTTTTTATATTTATCTTTTTCTCCTTTATTTATAATTTTTATTTAATAAAAAACTAACATAATTAGGTTTATTTATTAATTAGGTTTTAGTTTTTTAATTAACTTTTTAATAATTTAATTAATTAATTATTTTTTTCAATTAAAATTAATTAGATTTAATAGGTTTAATTAATTATCATAAACTATTTTCTTCATAAAAAATCACCAAAAAAAACATTTTTCTTTTCTATTTTCTTATTTCTATTTTTCTAGATCAATTGTATAGGTCGCGCATTCCCTATGTAATAGCTTAGATTTATATTTTCCGTTTTTTCTCCCTATTATGTAATTGCTCCGAGTATGTAATAGTTTTTAGGGTTTTCTTTCCGCATTTCATTCTTATGTAAGTGCCCCGGAGCCATGTAATAGTTTTAGGTTTATGTTTCTGCACTTTATTATTTCTGCTACTATACTCATATGCTTCTGTTTACTAATTAGGGTTTGTATAGAAAGATAAAAAAACGAATGATAGAAAACCCTAACTTCAAAGATAAATAACTGAATATAACACACTCGCACACTTGCACCTCTATTGTAGCCTATCTTGTTTCCTTCGGAACAAAACGGTCACGTCCCTCGAAAGTGGGGACGCTTTAGCAAAGTCCCTCGAATCAAAGACCATAGTCCCTTGATGATCCTTTCAACGTTGCCTTTTGATAAATGATCTAGTCCCTTTTGAAAATCGCTAAAGCATCCTTATAAGTTGTCTTCGATGACCGAACGATGACCCTCGATGTCCCGTCACATCCAATAGATAGGGGTTACTACCAACTAATGATACGGATAGTGTTGTACCCCAAATTTTGCCCTCCCATTTTCACAAGAAATCACAAACCTAGGGTTTTCTCAGATTTTCAAGATTGGCTCAGAAATCGATCAAACAGACTTTTCTTTGGCAGTAAATCAAGAATTAGGGTTTCTCTCGCATTTCTCAGAAGAAATTGAATCCTCGGAAATTCAGTTTACTGTTACATTGTTCACACTTTTTCAAGTTTGCTGAAAGGTTAATTGGTTGTTCTCAAGGCCTGATTATCTGGGATAAGAGATAGGAGCTGAGACTGTTATTTGGAATGTCAAGACATCTGCTTGTTAATGGAATGAAATGTTTCCCGGTTAATGGAATGCTTGCTTGTTTATTATACAATGCGTATTTTGATTGGAATGCTGTTGCAAGGTTATGAGACTACAAAATTATTGGTTTACTTAAAGTTTAAGTTATCTGTATTAGAATTTTTGAAATGCAATTTCAATTATTTTGATCTGAGAATCTTAAAAGAATAAGTGAAGACTTGAAGAAAGAATGGCAAGATTATTGGACAGTAAATGATTTTATTGGATATCAGTTTGCCTCACAAAGATTTTTCAGATGATTGATACAAAAATAATTTATTATTTGAATACTGTATGTTTTATAACTTATAGTATTTGAAAAAATAAATGTTACAATTAATGGAAAAATCTATCTAATCTAAGCCTAAGCCTCCATTGCTCCATTGCTCCCATGCTCAAAGTCTCCGGATTCTACTGCTTTGTCGCCGTCCAAGTTGCACTCACATGAAAAAGACAAAGGAAAAAAGATTAGTGCAATCAGTTAATTGAAAAGAATTTTCAAATGAAAAATAAAGGAAAAAAGTCATCATTAAAGTTTGCCGTCCGGAATCAGAGTTCTATTGTTCATCATGTTTTTATTTTTCTCTTTGTAAATCACAAGAATATTTCTCTTCTTGGTTCAGAAAGAGAAAAGTAAAAAATGCAAATGCAAGCATACAAAAGTAATTATTCAAAAAAACATAGCAAGGCGCCAAAACTATAAAACAAGGCTGGCTGAATGCAAACATAGAAACTAAACATTGCAAACATTGCAGCAAACTGTACTAAGTCAACAAACTAAATGCAACAAGGTGCCAACTGTACTGCATAGCAAACAAAGCAACTGGATGCAGCAAGTACACAATGCAGCAGGATAACAGGCTAAAAGCAAAAAGCAGGAGGAAAACCAAATCACAAGTCAAAGCTTGTCATAGCTATCATCATTTTCCAGCAGACATAGGCAAACTTTTCAGAACAATAAGAAAAGCAAAAAATGATTTTTCATAGAGAGAGAAAGATATCACCTTTGGTGGGAGTTTTACAGTTTGGCAAGAACAAGCTGTCACAAGTTAAAAACAAGCTAAAAGGATATAAGAACTATCAAAGAGCACAAAAGGGAGAAAAAAACACTTTGTCAAAACCACAAAACTCTCCAAAACTGCATCAAGCTTGCAAGACCAAAAAAACCTGCAAGAGCTTGCCTAACTGTAACAATTTGAGAACAACAAAAACTCCCAAACCAGCATATCTGTTTCAAACCAAAAACCTGCAACAGTTATCAAACTCAAAGCCAGCCAAAACTACAACAAAAAATACTCAAAACCCTACAAAACCATTGCAAAATTGCACAAGCTGCAAGCTTGCCAAACTACAAATTGTAAAACTTCCATAACCTATACAAAGTCAAGCCTGCTAGCAAAAGACAGCACAACCTGCATAACTTGCCAAACTACAAGCTTACCAAACTGCACAAGCTAGCAACAACAGCCAAACCCTGCAAAGCTTTCAAGCAAGAACAAACAACCACAACCTGTAAAGCCTGCCAAGCCTGCTATCAAAATCTGCACAAGCTGCAAGCTTACCAAACTGTAACAGTTTCACACAACAGCAACACAACCATACAAACTGTAACTGCAAACCAACTGCACAACCATAGTCAAACTGTAAAGCCCACAATAAAACCCTGTGAAACATCAACCACCAAACTACAAAATCACAAAACTTCAAGTTTCAACAAGAAGCAATAAACAAAGTTTCATCAACTAACATCAACCAAAAGCTTCAGAAATCAACAAATCCAAGCTTACAAAAAGAAAAGTTTCAGAATCACCATCATAAACAAATCCAAACCAATAAACCAAGTTTCAACAAGAAGCAACAAAAGAGTTTCAGAAATAGCCAAACCAAGTTTCATAAACAAATACAAACCAACACAGTTTTAGATTATCACATCATCATCAACATCAACATTCAAGAAAGAGAAATCAAAGTTTCAGAAAGGAAATATCAACAAGGAATTTCAGAAAACATTAAATCATCATCAACAGTCAAGGGAGAGGAAAAGAGTTTCAGAGGAAATCTGTTTCAGAACTGCTATCATCATTAACAAAAAAAAAACCAACAACAAGTTTCAGATCATCATCATTAACGAAAACAACCAACAATCAAAGTTTCAAAAGCCAAATTACCAACAAATCAGAAGCAAGCGCGCTTGGCCATCATCATCCCTCCGCCTCTAAGCCACCAAGGAAGCGCCTCCATCTTCCCGTCTCACTCTTTCCCCTCCATTTTCCAGAAAAAAATCTCCAAGGTACGTTTTTTCTCAAACCCTTGCTGCATCTCAGGCATAAGCACCATAGGTTAAAACAAAGAAACATGAAGCAAGCTTAATCAAACGAGAATTGTAAAACCAAAACAAAATGAACTATACCGTTTACAACAAAACCTTTGACCATCGTGAGGAGATGAAAGGAAGAGGTGGCGCTCCGGTGGCTTAGGCTAGGGCTTAGGGAGTATCAGAATCCTAGATTGAAGAGAGATGAAGAGAAGAAGTGAAACGAGAGAGCGACGCCGCTGAGAAGCCAAACGTATGAACCATAATTTCTTGAACCCTAACAAAAACGTTGTAAACCAATGCCTTGGGCCTGTACGCCCCACATCCTTAAGCCCATAACACTGTTGGCTCGTACCCCCCCCCCCCCCCCATTTTTCAATCTGACCCCTTTATTCTTCTTTCATTTTCAATTGGGCTTAGCATCCACACCAAGCACCTAAGCCCGTTCTTTTTTAACTTGTGATAATTTTCTTCTTTCTATTCAATACTTTTTTTTATCAAATTAAATTAATCATTTTAGTTAATCTTCACTTTTTTTTATTTATCTTTATTAATTAGTTACATTTAAGAAAATACCAAAGAAATAGTTTAGTTAATTTTCTTTTTTTTCTTAATTTATCCTTTTTTTATTTTATTAAAGATACACTAGTAATACATTAGAACTTTATTTTGTAAAATAAATTGACTTTTTCAAATAGTTTTATTTTAATTATTCTCTTTTTATTATCCTTTTTACACATTAATAAAATACAAGAATAATAGAAATTTTGTTTAATTAATTTTTCTTTAAATTTTTTATTTACATAATTAATAAAACACAAAAAGAATAATAATAATAAAGTATTTAATCTTTCTTTTTTAGAATAGATTTTTATTTATTTTCAAGTAAATACATGCATTTTGAACTTTATTGATTTCTTCATTTATAGCTTTATATTGAATTGCGACGATTCGATTTGGTTGTAATACTTGATATTTGGACATTATTATTCTTGTGTGACTCATCCCCATTTGTAACAATTTGTACCCCCATTCCCGTATACTTTTGTAATAACTTAGACTTTTAATTTCCGCAATTTATTGCTTTCAATATACTATATAGTAATTAGGCGTGTGTGGCAAGAGTCAAAATCAATCGCTAGATGACCTAATACAAGACAAAAATGCATGAAAATCAATACACAATGCACACTTGCACCTCTATGGTAACCTCGCTTATTGCCTCAGAAATGCAATCATGTCCCTCGAATATGAGACACTCTAGCAAATGCCCCTTCGATAAATAAAGATCGTAGTCCCTCGATGACCCTCGATGTTGCCTTCGATAAAATGATCTCGTCCCTTACAAAATTGCTAGAGCGTCTCACAAGTTGCCTTCAATGATTGTATGCGATGACCCGCACCTGTCCCATTTAACATCCTAACACAAGGTTGTTTACCAAATGCAATGGTAAGACAACACTGTCAAAAGGGTTAAAAACATAGGAAAGATCTTTGAGTAAAATAGGGTAGACAACTCTTAGTTACTTGATCAAAAACTTGCAAAACATCCTTGTTATTTTCAAACACACATCACAACACAATTTCAAAACATTTCCCAAATCAAACTTTCAAACATTGAAATATCTTTTCAAAAGACAAACACCTTTGTATATATTCAAACAAGAATCATTACAAAGGTTGCCACAACGATGGCCTCTTTTTCAAAGCATTTTCAAAAAACACACACAAAGCACCATTTCAAACAATTGAAAAGCAAAAGCAAGTGATCTAAACAAGTAACTAAGAGCCCATGGATAACCATGGCTGAAAAGGGTGCTTGCACCTTCCCTTTTCATAATCTACCCCCCGAACCCGAGAAAACATCTCAAAGGTCTTTCCTATGCTTTTTGACCTTTCCTTTGGATAAAATAAAAAGTCGGTGGCAACTCTTGCTAAACTGCACAATTGCAAACACAAACGCAAAACCTCAAGTCAGTTCTCCCACCGTATCACAGAACTGGCGACTCTGCTGGGGAATAATTCTAAAAGTGGGGTTACCTTAGGGTTTTAGATCACCTTTACATGCTTATCTTGTTTGACTTGTATGCTTTACTTTTTTGGTTCCTTGTTTGGGTTTGTTTTAAAATCCTACAACCGGATTTGGGGACACCTTTTAGGTAAGTAGCAATAAACTGTGAGGGAACTGTGCGGGGTATACTGACATGGTTGAAGCAATGGTTACGTTAGTGCGACATATTTGTGGGTACCGGTAGCCTTTGAGTCAATCAAAGAGAATACGGGGCCGCTGAGTGATGTCATGAAGCACTAATGAACTCTTAGAACCTTACTTGACCATCTTGGCCTTATTAGGGGTAGTGAGATGACCGGCTTTGGTGCAGTCCAAAGTTGGTAGATACTCAATACTACACTCATTGAGGGTTGTTTTCTTGGAATATTTCGGTCGCCAGTTAAGTGGCTAAACTGAAACAATGAACACGGAAAATAATCCAGTGATATTGAGCTCCTTAGAACCCGGTTACTATTTCTAGGACAGGTTGAGCCAACTAACTTCAAGAGGGTACTTACCTACGAACTCCGTGCAAGCCTAAACCTAAGGACTTGTTTGCTTCGTGTGAATGTGATTATTTGTATATACACTTGCTTACTTTTGCATACTTGTACATAACATCATAACATCATACCATAGCATTTTCAATAACCATTTCAAGGATCTCGAGGGTCTTTGATGCAGGGTCACATTGAACCAGACGTCTACCAAAGGGCAAGAGGATTCATTTTCCTCTAAACAAACGTCATCAAAGATCAAGTACAACAACTTGAATCGAGGGCTATGACCCACTTGACATGGTGAGCTTGATTCTCGTGGAAAGACATCCACCGATACAAAGGTCTCCAATCAAAGATGTTGGTCAAAGTTCAACCTATAACATTTTCTTGTGTTTACCCCGCGAGATCCTTGAAAACATGCATCCACATATCATGCATCGTATCATGACAGGTTTCCCCTTTTCAGATCTCCTTATTTTCCTACTGTTTATTTCAGTAGAGATGGCTCTAGAGAGGACTGTCAAAGATATTCAGGCTCAAAATGCTCAACTTCAAGAAATGTTCTTGAACTTGTCCAAGGGGCAAGAAGAAGTGAAAGCTCTCCTCACAAGGGGCATGGTCCTAGGGAATCCAGGGGGTATCAGGAATGATCAATTGGAAGGGCTACAGATTGAGTTGGCAACAATGAAAATCCAAATGATGGGACAACTGGTGGGCCAGATGGCTCTTATCCAAAACTTGGCTCAAGGACAAGAGGAGTTAAAGGTCCTCATCAACAAACTGCATCAGGATGGATGTAACCAAATGGGGCAAACAACTAGGGTTGAAGATCAAGTCACCATTCAGCCTCATTTGAGACAAGAAGCCAAGGGAAAGTCTCCCCAGCTTGCTTCAGGGTCACAAGCCTAACAACCACCTCACCAGCATCAACAGGGAAATTGGCGTAAGCAAAATACATCTAGAAGGCACTTCACTGAGATTAACATACCATTATCTCAAGTACTGGAACGCTTGTTGGAGGTTAATTTGACTGTATTAAGGGATCCTCTTCGGAATCCCAATACCTCTGCTCCTGGCTATCATCCCAATGCATTTTGTGCATACCACTCCTATAGTCCTGGGCATGATACAGATGACTGTTGGGCTTTAAAAAACAAGACTCAAGACTTGATTGATAGAGGAGTGCTGGAATTCACACAGGATAGCCAGATGAAGATCTTCTGTTGAGGGTTCTCCACCTGAAATGACAAAATCAAACTAAGAGGCTTTTGTTTCATTTGAATTTTCAAGTTGTAATTTCTTTTGTTATTCAAACAATTATCTGTTGATGTCAAACTCTGTTTCATTAATGCACTGCATATGTTTGTCTTGAATTCATCCATTCGCTTTCACTATTCTTGAATTATGCTTTCTACTTTCTTTATGACATTTAACTCTTGCTAAAAGTTACAAGCCTTTAGAGGGAGGATGACGAAAACAATGCCATAATCTTATACAGTATGCTTTTGGACAGACCTTGCTGACGATGTACAGGCGTTTCTTTCAAATCCTAAACACTGGAGTTATAAGGAAGATAATCCCTAGTCAACCCCTTCAAGCCAAAGAAGTAGAAGTTTTCTATTTTTAAACACAAATTGAAACCTTTAATCAAACCTGGGGCAGGGTAGTCTCTCAGTTAATTCAAAATGTGTGTTTAGCCGCAAACTCTCATTTCGTAATACAACGAATGACATCAAAAACATTCCTTTGGAACCAAAAGACAGTGATGGTTCCTTATCTCATAGGCAGTCATTATCTATAAAAAAAACCACTGAGTCAAAACCTACAAAGGAGACTTACGAAAGCTGGGGCATCCCGCTGACTGTAATCTCGAAAACAGGAACAGTCAGGCAAAAATTAGGGATAACAAAAAAAAAGAGGTCACTACAAATCCTCAACAACATGAAAAATGTTGCAAAAATGATTGCCTTCCAACAAATTCAACTTGTGTGAACCATCACCAAAAACTTCGTTCCAGACTCATTTGGAGTTCAAATGCATAATTAACTGAGTTTAGGATTGAAGAACATCACGAAGAGTGGGTGGGTACAAATATACTTTGAACCTTTATCCTTTGTTTCTTAAACCGTGAACCAAGCCACGTTACAACCCTTAAAAAGTCCTAATTGAAGCATGGGTTAGTTCGAAAGCATACTGTTACAAAAGGTATCCTGACTCCTATAATGCTTTGCTCTAAATCTTGTGTTGAATTTGTCTTATAAAAGTTTTCTGCTAAAAAACGCATTTCTCAAAAATTTCAAGACAAACATAAACTTTGCATTATTTGAATATTGTTGTTTGCATATGGCTATTTGTTTGACAACAAAGAAATTCACACAGTGAAAGTTCCGATGAACGAAAGCTCTCTCAATGAACAAAATCACTTCAAGTGGGATGACACTTCAGTTGCAAAAATCTCCTATCAAAAGGGGACTTGGCATGGCATTGTCCAGTTAACCTGGGGCAGTCCAGTCAAGATTTCAAGAAACCTCTCAAGTGAAGAATAACCAGGGGCAAGTCTCCGTCACCATCACTTGGAGCATTGAACGTCAATCCCAACAAAGGGTTACATACAGTCCAAATTTCCTGGCAGTATCATAAACATTTGATACTAGGGGCAATGACGAATCTCTCAAAAATCCTTCTGAAAAGAAATTCAAGAATCCTCGAGAAGTTCATCACCTCTCTAGCAGAGCAGTGGTCATGGGTTTATTTCCCCAACACCTGTCAAGGATTTATTCTCCAAAATAAAATTACATTTTGACAACATTCATAACATATGCAGATTGATCGGCAGGTAAAGGTTATCATTACCTTTTGGAGTAGTAATCGTCAAATGTTCCTTCATTACCTTTTGGAGTAGCAGTCGTCAAAGATTCCTTCATCACCTTTTGGAGTAGTAATCGTTCAAGATTCCTTCATCACCTTTTGGAGTAGTAATCGTCCAAGATTCCTTCATCACCTTTTGGAGTAGCAGTCGTCAAAGATTCCTTCATCACCGTTTGGAGTAGCAGTTGTCAAAGATTCCTTCATTACCTTTTGGAGTAGTAATCGTCCAAGATTCCTTTATCACTTTTTGGAGTAGCAATCGTCCAAGATTTCTTCATCACCTTTTGGAGTAGCAGTCGTCAAAGATTCCTTCATTACCTTTTAGAGTAGTAATCGTCCAAGATTCCTTCATCACCTTTTGGAGTAGCAGTCGTTAAAGATTCCTTCATCAACCGTTTGAGTCAAAGTTAATCCAAGACCTTCTCTGGTTCAGTCAGATCGACACTAAGATCTCCCTGATTCTTATTCCAGTGGAAGATATTCCGGGTTTTGCTGTTTCAGATAAATCTCTCAACGATTTATTCTGATTCACTTCCAGATTTTTCACTATCAGAGACGAAGAATCCAACTCTTTTCTCCATCACCAGTTTGGGATTTATTTTCCCCAGCGAGAGGTTGTCTTGAAAAACATTACACATCCGTACATCAGGATATCATGCAACGCAATCTCATTTATTTTGAGAACGTCGTTGTTTGATATATGTCATGCCACTAACCTTTACCTTTCAGGAAAGATGCAATCAATTTCTCACCAAAATTCATATCGTGAAACCTGGATGTTGACCAGATAGCAATACAACACTGTGAAACCTGGACGTTGACCAGATAACAATTAACCGTTAACAGAATGAAGATTCTCATCCTTAAAACCTCAGAAGATTGGCATACTCCCAAGCTCCTGATACCGTTAACAGAATGAAGATTCTCATCCTTAAAACCCCAGTAGATTGACATACTCCCAACCTCCTGACCCAAACGCCTGAATGAAGATTCTCATCCTTGAAACCCCAGTAGATTGGCATACACCCAAGCTCCTGATATTCCCAACAGAATGAAGATTCTCATTCTCAAAGTGGCATACAACCTAAGCTCCTAAATTTCTTCCAAACAGGAATAAGTTTTTCCCAGAGTCCTGAGCTTACTCTCCAACAGGATAGCTGCTCCCCAACAGTACATCTATTCCCCACAGAGTTTTTACTCCCCAACAGAATGAAGATTCTCATCCTTGATTCTCCAATGAAATTGCCAGAGCCTTCTTTACTCTCAGCATAAATTTGTCAGAGTTTTTAACCCCCTGTAGATAGAAGATTCTCGTTCTTAACTCCTCAACACAAATTCCCCTAGTAGAATGAAGATTCTCATTCTCAATTCCCCACAGAGTTTTCAATATTCCCCAACGGAGTTCTCCTCAAAACAGGAATCCCCAGTAGATTGGCATACAACCCAAACTCCTGATTTCCCCAACAGTATAACTTCTCTCCACAGAGGTTGACAAAAAGCTTGAAGACACACATACTCTGCAACAGTGGTCCAGGATTTATCTTCGCCGACAGCGGTCAAAGATTTTATTATCTCCAGCTATCCAAGATTTATCCTCCTCAGCAAGACAGCTCATCAGCTTACATGCGCATACATTGCATTCACATATCATAAACATTGATAAAACACATATATTGCATCATACATTTCATGTAACATAACTTTGTGTTTCAGCTAATATTTTACCCTTTTCAGGATAAGATTAGCAAGCTTCGAATTCAGGATCATGAAAACAGTTTACGGCTGCTTCCAAACATGGATGTCAATCTACCGCTTGTTCAGATTCAACTTTTGAAAACAGTTTACGGATGCACCAAACATGGATGTTAATCTATTGCTTATTCAACTTCAAGGACTTCTGAAAACAGTTTACGGGTGCTTCCGAACATGGATGTTAATCTATCTCTTGTTCAGATCCAGAATCATGAAAACAGTTTAAGGACACTTCCAAACATGGATGTTAATCTATCGCTTGTTCAGATTCAACTTTTGAAAATAGTTTACGGATGCTTCCAAACATGGATGCTAATCTATCGCTTGTTCAGATCCAGAATAATGAAAACAATTTATGGACGCTTCCAAACATGGATACTAATCTATCGCTTGTTCAGATTCAACTTTTGAAAATAGTTTACGGATGCTTCCAAACACAAATGTTAATTTATTGCTTGTTCAACTCCAGAATCATGAAAACAGTTTACGAATGCTTCCCAACATGGATGTTAATCTATTGCTTGTTCAACTCCAGAATCATGAAAACAGTTTACGGATGCTTCCCAACATGGATGTTAATCTATTTCTTGTTCAACTCCAGAATCATGAAACTAGTTTACGGATGCTTCCCAACATGGATGTTAATCTATCGCTTGTTCAGATTCAGCTCATGAAAACAGTTTACGGATGCTTCCCAACATGGATGTTAATCTATCACTTGTTCAGATCCAGAATCATGAAAACAGTTTACGGACGCTTCCAAACATGGATGCTATACTATCGCTTGTTCAGATTCAACTTTTGAAAATAGTTTACGAACGCTTCCAAACACGGATGTTAATCTATTGCTTATTCAACTCCAGAATCATGAAAACAGATTACGGATGCTTCCCAACATGGATGTTAATCTATTGCTTGTTCAGATTCAGCTCATTGAAAACAGTTTACGGACGCTTCCAAACATGGATGCTAATCTATCGCTTGTTCAGATTCAGCTCATGAAAACAGTTTACGGATTCTCCAAACATGGATGTTAATCTATTTCTTATTCAAACCCCTAGCTCAGAGACGTTCCAAACATGGATACCTTTCTGATACTCATTCTTTCACCTACAACATACAGTTCAATAAACATTCTTGGATGGCATCTTTAAGCCCATCTCCGACAAGATTCTGTCACATCTCCAAATGGCATCTTTAAGCCCATTCCCTCAACTATGCTTTGACGAGTGCAAATTTATGGGCACTCTAGTGTCCAATCATCTTTTACCTTCGAGTCGCAAATGGAAAACATGCCAATCTAACTCTTCAGGTTCAAGAAGATTGAACAGGGGAAGCTGTTGTACCCCAAAATTTGCCCTCCCTTTTTCACAAGAAATCACAAACCTAGGGTTTTCTTAGATTTTCAAGATTGGCTTAGGAATCAATCAAACAGACTTTTCTTTGGCAGTAAATCAAGAATTAGGGTTTCTCTCGCATTTCTCAGAAGAAATTGAATCCTCAGAAATTCAGTTTACTGTTACATTGTTTTCACACTTTTTCAAGTTTGCTGAAAGGTTAACTGGTTGTTCTCAAGGCCTGATTATCTGGGATAAGAGATAGGAGCTGAGACTGTTATTTGGAATATCAAGACATCTGCTTGTTAATGGAATGAAATGTTTGACGGTTAATGGAATGCTTGCTTGTTTATTATACAATGTGTATTTTGATTGGAATGTTGTTGCAAGGTTATGAGACTACAAAACTATTGGTTTACTTAAAGTTTAAGTTATCTGTATTAGAATTGTTGAAATGCAATTTCAATTATTTTGATATGAGAATCTTAAAAGAATAAGTGAATACTTGAAGAAAGAATGGCAAGATTATTGGACAGTAAATGATTTTATTGGATATCAGTTTGCCTCACAAAGATTTTTCAGATGATTGATACAAAAATAATTTATTATTTGAGTACTGTATGTTTTACAACTTATAGTATTTGAAAAAATAAATGTTACAATTAATGGAAAAATCTATCTAATCTAAGCCTAAGCCTCCATTGCTCCATTGCTCCCATGCTCAAAGTCTCCGGCTTCTACTGCTTTGTCGCCGTCCAAGTTGCACTCACATGAAAAAGACAAAGGAAAAAAGATTAGTGCAATCAGTTAATTGAAAAGAATTTTCAAATGAAAAAGAAAGGAAAAAAGTCATCATTAAAGTTTGTCGTCCGGAATCAGAGTGCTATTGTTCATCATTTTTTTATTTTTCTCTTTGCAATTCACAAGAAGATTGTTCTTCTTGGTTCACAAAGAGAAAAGTAAAAAATGCAAATGCAAGCATACAAAAGCAATTATTCAAAAAAACATAGCAAGGCGCCAAAACTACAAAACAAGGCAGGCTGAATACAAACATAGCAACTAAACATTGCAAACATTGCAGCAAACTGTACTAAGTCAACAAACTAAATGCAACAAGGTGCTAACTGTACTGCATAGCAAACAAAGCAAACTAGATGCAAACTGTCAAGCAAAGCAACTGGATGCAGCAAGTACACAATGCAGCAGGATAACAGGCTAAAAGCAAAAAGCAGGAGGAAAACCAAATCACAAGTCAAAGCTTGTCATAGCTATCATCATTTTCCAGCAGACATAGGCAAACTTTTCAGAACAATAAGAAAAGCAAAAAATGCTTTTTCATAAAGAGAGAAAGAGAGAAAGATATCACCTTTGGTGAGAGTTTTACAGTTTGGCAAGAACAGGCTGTCACAAGTTACAAACAACCTAAAAGGATATAAGAACTATCAAAGAGCACAAAAGGGAAGAAAAAAACACTTTGTCAAAACCACAAAACTCTCCAAAACTGCATCAAGCTTGCAAGACCAATAAAACCTGCAAGAGCTTGCCTAACTGTAACAGTTTGAGAACAACAAAAACTCCCAAACCAGCATATCAGTTTCAAACCAAAAACCTGCAACAGTTATCAAACTCAAAGCCAGCCAAAACTACAACAAAAAATACTCAAAACCATTGCAAAACTGCACAAGCTGCAAGCTTGCCAAACTGCAAATTGTAAAACTTCCATAACCTGTACAAAGTCAAGCCTGCTAGCAAAAGATAGCACAACCTGCATAACTTGCCAAACTGCAAGCTTGCCAAACTGCATAAGCTAGTAACAATAACCAAATCCTGCAAAGCTTTCAAGCAGGAACAAACAACCACAACCTGTAAAGCCGGCCAAGCCTGCTATCAAAAACTGCACAAGCTGCAAGCTTTCCAAACTGTAACAGTTTCACACAACAGCAACACAACCATACAAACTGTAACTGCAAACCAACTGCACAACCATAGTCAAACTGTAAAGCCCACAACAAAGCCCTGTGAAACATCAACCACCAAACTACAAAATCACAAAACTTCAAGTTTCAACAAGAAGCAAAAAACAAAGTTTCATCAACTAACATCAACCAAAAGCTTCAGAAATCAACAAATCCAAGCTTACAAAGAGCAAAGTTTCAGAATCACCATCATAAACAAATCTAAACCAATAAACTAAGTTTCAACAAGAAGCAGCAAAAGAGTTTCAGAAATAGCCAAACCAAGTTTCAGAAACAAATACAAACCAACACAGTTTCAGATTATCACATCATCATCAACATCAATATTCAAGAAAGAGAAATCAAAGTTCCAGAAAGGAAATATCAACAAGGAATTTCAGAAAACATTAAATCATCATCAACAGTCAAGGGAGAGGAAAAGAGTTTCAGAGGAAATCTGTTTCAAAATTGTTATCATCATTAACAAAAAAAACAACCAACAACAAGTTTCAGATCATCATCATTAACAAAAACAACCAACAATCAAAGTTTCAAAAGCCAAATTACCAACAAATTAGAAGCAAGCGCGCTTGGCAGTCATCATCCCTCTGCCTCTAAGCCACCAAGGAAGTGCCTCCATCTTCCCGTCTCACTCTTTCCCCTCCATTTTCCAGAAAAAAATCTCCAAGGTACGTTTTTTCTCAAACCCTTGTTACATCTCAAGCATAAGCACCATAGGTTAAAACAAAGAAACATGAAGCAAGCTTAATGAAACGAGAACTATAAAATCAAAACAAAATAAACTATATTGTTTACAACAAAACCTTTGACCATCATGAAGAGATGAGAGGAAGAGGTGGCGCTCCGGTGGCTTAGGCTAGGGCTTAGGGAGTATCAGAATCCTAGATTGAAGAGAGATGAAGAGAAGAAGTGAATCGAGAGAGCAGCGCTGCTGTGAAGTCAAACGTATGAACCCTAATTTCTTGAACCCTAACAAAAACGTTGTAAACCAATGCCTTGGGCCTGTCTGCCCCACATGCTTAAGCCCATAACACTGCTGGCTCGTACCCCCCCCCCCCCCCCCCCATTTTTCAATCTGACCCCTTTGTTCTTCTTGCATTTTCAATTGGGCCTAGCATCCACACCAAGCACCTAAGCCCATTCTTTTTTAACTTGTGATAATTTTCTTCTTTCTATTCAATACTTTTTTTTATCAAATTAAATTAATCATTTTAATTAATCTTCATTTTTTTATTTATTTATCTTTATTAATTAGTTACATGTAAGAAAATACCAAAGAAATAGTTTAGTTAATTTTCTTTTTTTCCTTAATTTATCCTTTTTTTTATTTTATTAAAGATACACTAGTAATACATTAGAACTTTATTTTGTAAAATAAATTTGACTTTTTCAAATAGTTTTATTTTAATTATTCTCTTTTTATTATCCTTTTTACACATTAATAAAATATAAGAATAATATAAATTTTGTTTAATTAATTTTTCTTTAAACTTTTTATTTACATAATTAATAAAACTCAAAAAGAATAATAATAATAATAAAGTATTTAATCTTTCTTTTTTAGAATCGATTTTTATTTATTTTCAAGTAAATACATGCATTTTGAACTTTATTGATTTCTTCATTTATAGCTTTGTATTGAATTGCGACGATTCGATTTGGTTGTAATACTTGATATTTGGACATTATTATTCTTGTGTGACTCATCCCCATTTGTAACAATTTGTACTCCCATTCCCGGATACTTTTGTAATAACTTAGACTTTTAATTTCCGCAATTTATTGCTTTCAATATACTGTATAGTAATTAGGCGTGTATGGCAAGATTCAAAATCAATCGCTAGATGACCTAATACAAGACAAAAATGCATGAAAATCAATACACAATGCACACTTGCACCTCTAGGGTAACCTCACTTGTTGCCTCAGAAATGAAATCATGTCCCTCGAATATGAGACACTCTAGCAAATGCCCCTTCGATAAACAAAGATCGTAGTCCCTCGATGACCCTCGATGTTGCCTTCGATAAAACGATCTCGTCACTTACAAAATTGCTAGAGCGTCTCACAAGTTGCCTTCAATGATTGTATGCGATGACCCGCGCCTGTCCCGTTTAACATCCTAACACAAGGTTGTTTACCAAATGCAATGGTAAAACAACACTGTCAAAAGGGTTAAAAACATAGGAAAGATCTTTGAGTAAAATAGGGTAGACAACTCTTAGTTACTTGATCAAAAACTTGCAAAACATCCTTGCTATTTTCAAACACACATCACAACACAATTTCAAAACATTTCCCAAATCAAACTTTCAAACATTGAAATATCTTTTCAAAAGACAAACACCTTTGTATATGTGATCGGTGGGAATGAGAACTGACTGTTTTTTAATGTTGGTTCGCGTTTGCGTTTGTTTTTGCAAAATGTCGCGGTAAGCAAGAGTCGCCACCGTCTTTTATTTTATCCAACTAGGAAAGGACAAAAGCACAGAAAAATTCCTTTTCGAGATTTTTCTCGGGTTCGGGAGGTAGATTATAGAAAGGGAAGGTATTAGCACCCTTTATATCCGTGGTTATCCACGGGATCCTAGGTACTTGCTCACTATGTTTTCAAAAGTTTGCTTTTCTTTGTGTTTGTGGGTTTTGAAAAGAGTTTTGTTTTGTTTTTGAAGAAAGTGTAAGTGCGAAAAGTTTTGTTTTGTTTTTTAAAGGAGCAAGTACTTAAGAACCTCTACCTACTCAAAAAGGAATTAAATTGTGCTAATGTCCTTTAGACAATGCTATCCCACTATTGAGGAGTAGGTAGCATCGTCGTTGGAGTTTTCGGGTCAATTCGATTTAAGGGACGTGTGGTCACTAAAGCAATGTTAGGATGCTTTAGCGGTAACCCTAATGTCTTAGATCATTTTTATCGAGGCAACCGTTTCGAGGCAACTTTGATCTTTAGACAAGAGGGCGACCTCTAAGACTTCCTATACTCAATGACCACACTTGAGGCAGCCAAGTGAGGTATACCCTAAGAGTGGCATGTGCGAGTGTATTGTTTTTTCAGTTATATTATCTTTGCATGTCATGGTGAGCTACTGTTGATTTTAAGTTTAAGAGTTAATCTTGTCATACAATCCTAGTTAGCATACATCTAAGCAGTTAATATATGTACAGGAATTTAAAGTGCAGAAATTGTAAATCCTACGCTATTACAAGGCTTCGGGGGATTATTTACATGTCCAAAAATTGGGGGAATAAAAGCAGTAAAGTAAAAGTCTTAATTTAAGCTACCACAAACTAGTAAGCAGTTACAATAAAATAACCGCGCGTGAATCTGAAAAATCCTAAGAATAAGAACTTTTGTTGTTTTATTTTATTTTTGGGAAAATGCTAAATATTCAATTAAGTCAAATTTAATTAATTAAAAAAACTGATTAAAATTAACTCCAAAACATACTTAATATTTTTTTGCATTTTTTTTGTTTATGAAAAGGATTGAATTTAAATAAATCCTAAGTCTACTGATTTTAAAATTGGAGAAAATAAGTTAAAATAATTAACTAAATTAAATCCTAATTCTAAGTTACTTATTTTTATGATTTTTATGTTGATTAAAAAAAACAAATAACATGGTCCAAACGAAAGTGAAATCAGGCAGTAAATCAAGAAAAACAAAATAATTCTGGAGGCCTGGGTCGAAAAAAGTGTGGGCTGTCTTTCGACCCAGTGAAGAGGCTGGATCGAAGGTGCATGAGGGGCTGCACTCTGAGGGTGTTCGATCTGGATATGTCATCCTTCGATCTGGAAGTCCTGGGTCCAGTTCGAAGCTAAGTTGCTGAGCTTCGAAACTCTGAACATGATCCTGAGAATATATTTCCTGCAAAAACGAAACACATGTTAAAGGTCCAGGGGGGACTTTACCCCCCTGATTCGAATCTCCTCCCTATTCGCACCTGCTGAATCTGGGTCTGGGTTTATTTTATCCTGGGATTCGAAGGAGAAACTCAGATTGTGCCCAAGCAATGGCACAATCTCATCTCTGCGTTGTAGCTTATATGTAGCATATTAAATCATTCACAAACAACAGTAATAACGTGAATATGCAATCAGAGATCGAAATGAGTTTGAGATTAGATTTCTTTTTACCAAACAGAAGTGCTTTGATCTATGATTCTGAGTGTGGAATGGTTGGTGCAAGGATTGGGTATGGCTTCCTGGAAGTGTTGATGATTTTTGGCAGCGTATCTCCAAGTTCTCCCTGTTTCTTTTCTCTATTTTTTCTGTATATTTTTCGTCCTCCCTTTGCAACACTTGTGACCTCTTTATATAGAGGGGGTGGAGGGAACAGGAAGACAAAGGTTTAAATGACCTTGATTATGTGTTTGACAGCCATGAATGAGAATTTGTAACTTTGATTATGTGTTTGAAAGCCATGAATGAGAGTTCGTAATGTTGGCTAAACACATGGGATCTTGTCCCTTTTTGAATTTTGAATGACATGTAACTGGCCTTCGAATGCTCCCTTTCGAATGGGATGATGGCCTCCTTCGAATGCTCCCTTTCGAATGGGTTGATGGCCTCCTTCGAATGCTTTTCGAAAGCTTCTTCGAATGGACCCTTTGAATGCTTCTTCGAATGGACCTTTTTGGAATTCCAATCGAAGGACACTGTTATAATGCCAATCGAAGTACTTGTCCATAATGCCAATCGAAAGGCTCCTTCAGAATACCAATCGAAGGGTCTTTTAGAATGCCAATCGAAAGCCTTGACATAATGCCAATCGAAATGCTTGTCCATAATGCCAATCGAAGAGCTTGACAGAATGCCAATCGAAAGGCTCCTTCAGAACACCAATCGAAGGGTCTTTCAGAATGCCAATCGAAATGTACTTAAAGCACCACTCAAAAATTTTCCTTTTCCTTAGGCAAGAATTTGTGATCAACCATGCAGGGGGAAGACTTTGGGAAACATGAGAGGGAAAATTTTGGGGTACAACAGTTTCCCCTGTTCAATCTTCTTAAACCTGAGGATGTAGATTGGCTTGCGTGCCTTTCGTGATCCGAAGGTGGAAGATGATTGAACACTAGAGTGCCCAGAAATTTGCACTCGCATGGTGTAGTATCAGCATTGTGATGTCAGGAATGGGCTTACAGATGCCATTTGGAGATTGTTGGTAGGAGGATGGGCTTATAGATGCCATCTGCAGGAGTGTCGATCGCATAAGAGATTCCTTAGCGAGAACTTGCATACCTGTTGTTGTAGAAGATTCCACTGGGGAAGTCTAACTTTGTTTGAGATTTAGGAACTGACTCGTGCTCACCAGGAGTATACCGTTGAGGTTATAGAACTTGTCCTATCTGGTTCCAAGTATTAATCGCTAACCTGAGAAAGAAAGATAGTTTTCCTGGCTTGTTACAGGTATTAACCTTCATGTAGATAATTTTCCTGGCTGGTTCCAGGTGTTAATCTTCAATGTAGATGATTTTCCTGGCTTGTTACAGATGTTAATCTACAATCAGTCGTCCACAGATATTTTCTTGGCTTGTTACAGGTATTAAACTGGAACTTGAGAAGGTTTTGGAATAACTTCAACTGGATCGGCATCAGAAAAATCTTTAGGAATCGATTTAACTGAACCCGAGGAGGTCTTGGAATAACTTCAACTAGATCGGCATCAGAAAAATCTTTAGGAATCGATTTAACTAAACCAGAGGAGGTCTTGGAATAACTTCAATTGGATCGGCATCAGAAAAATCTTTAGGAATCGATTTAACTGAACCAGAGGGGGGCTTGAAATAACTTCAACTGGATCAGCATCAGAAAAATCTTTAGGAATCGATTTAACTGAACCAGAGGAGGTCTTGGAATAACTTCAACTGGATCGGCATCAGAAAAATCTTTAGAAATCGATTTAACTGAACCAAAGGAGGTCTTGGAATAACTTCAACTAGATCGGCATCAGAAAAATCTTTAGGAATCGATTTAACTGAACCAGAGGAGGTCTTGAAATAACTTCAACTGGATCGGCATCAGAAAAATCTTTAGGAATCGATTTAACTGAACTGGAGGAGGTCTTGGAATAACTTCAACTGGATCGGCATCATAAAAATCTTTAGGAATTGATTTAACTGAACCAGAGGAGGTCTTGAAATAACTTCAATTGGATCGGCATCATAAAAATCTTTAGGAATCGATTTAACTGAACCAGAGGAGGTCTTGAAATAACTTCAACTGGATCGGTATCAGAAAAATCTTTAGGAATCGATTTAACTGAACCAGAGGAGGTCTTGAAATAACTTCAACTGGATCGGCATCAGAAAAATCTTTAGGAATCGATTTAACTGAACCAGAGGAGGTCTTGAAATAACTTCAACTGGATCGGCATTAGAAAAATCTTTCGGAATCGATTTAACTGGACCAGAGAAGGCCTTTGACTGGATCGGCATCAGAAAAATCTTTAGGAATCGATTTAACTGGACGAGACAAGGTCTTGGAATATCTTCAACTGGATCGGTATCAGAAAAATCTTTAGGAATCGATTTAACTGGACCAGAGAAGGCCTTTTGATATGGTTGAGAATTTAACTGCATCCTTCCTGAAAGGTAAAGGTCAGTCATATGCAATGCATGATATGGATCAAGCAATGATGTTCTCAACATAAATGAGATTGTGTGGTATGATGTGTATATGCATGTATCATGATGTATGGAAATGTGACGTTTTAGCTGGGAAAATAAATCCCGGAGGTACTGAAGAATAGAGTTGAGTCTGGATGATTGTCAGAATTGTGTCTGCATCTGGAGCGTATCTGAAATGTATTGGAATGAGTGACAGAATGACATCCGAATCTGGATCGTATCTGGATTGTAATTTGAATGAGTGACATAATAAAATCTAAATCTGGATCGTATCTGGACTGTATTTTGAATGAGTGACAGAATGACATCCGGATCTGGATCGTATCTGGACTGTATTTTGAATGAATCTGGAATAAGTATCAGAATGTCAGCCATATCTGGATCGCATCTGAACTGTCTCTAGAAGGGATCTGGAATAAGTATCAGAATGTCAGCCATATCTGGATCGCATTTGAACTGTCTCTAGAAGGGGTCTGGAATAAGTATCAGAATGTCAGCCATATCTGGGTCGCATCTGAATTGTCTCTAGAAGGAGTCTGGAATAAGTATCAGAATGTCAGTCATATCTGGGTCGCATCTGAATTGTTTCTAGAAGGAGTCTAGAATAAGTATCAGAATGTCAGCCATATCTGGGTCGCATCTGAACTGTTTCTAGAAGGAGTCTGGAATAAGTATCAGAATGTCAGCCATATCTGGGTCGCATCTGAACTGTCTCTAGAAGGAGTCTGGAATAAGTATCAGAATGTCAGCCATATTTGGGTCGCATCTGAACTGTTTCTAGAAGGAGTCTGGAATAAGTATCAGAATGTCAGCCATATCTGGGTCGCATCTGAACTATTTCTAGAAGGGATCTGGAATAAGTATCAGAATGTCATCCATATCTGGGTCGCATCTGAACTGTCTCTAGAAGGGATCTCAGAAGATGATGATCTTTTCCTGTTGATTGATCTTTCCTGAGAAGGTAAAGAGTTAGTTGTATGCAATGTCATGATGTATGCATTGTCATGATGTATGCATTGTGTAATGATGTTCTCAAAATAAAATGAGATTTGTGTCACATGTATTTTGTATGCATATGTTATGAATGTTATTGAAGTGTAATGATGTTCTCAAAATGTTTCCACCGGGGATCCCTGCTTTGTTGTTTGAGGAGAACTCCGCTGGGGGATATTGAAAACTCTGTGGGGAGTATGTTTATTTCTGTTTGGGAAAAGAGTTTAGGAAACTTAGTCGTCCGTTGCTCTATTGGGGAGTCGAAGTTGAACTGATATCTGGTCGGGTCCAGGTTTTGCAGTAACTTGCTGGGGATTGTAAAGTAGTCTAGTGGGGAAGAGGAGTTGTGGTCCTTTGATTTGTAGTAGTCGGAGAGGCAAACTCAAGCTGGGGAATCCTGGTGTTGTTGGGGAAATAAACCCTGTCGTCAGTCCGCTAGAGAGGTGACATCTTCGTTGGGGGAAGTCCTCGAGGATTCTTGAGGTTGATTCAGTTGGGGAAAGGTTTTTCAGAGATTAAACTCTTGTTGGGAGTCATCCCATGAGAAGGACTTTGGGGAGACTTGTCATTGCCCCTAGTAGCAAGTGTTTGTGACATTTCCAGAAAATGTTTAATTGTACGTAACCCTTCACTGAGATTGATGTCCAATGCCCCAAGTGACGGAGATGGAGACTTGCCCCTGGTTACTCTGCACTTCTTCAGAGATTTCCTGGAAATCTTGACTGGACTGCCCCAGGTGGGCTGGATAGTGACATGTCAAGTCCCCTTGATTGGAAGTGTTTTTCTCTTGAGGTGATTTTGTTCACTGAGAGGGCTTTCGTTCATCAGATATTCGTTGTGTGAATTTCTCCGCTGTCAAACAAATAGCCAAATGCAAACAGTGATATTCAAATAATGCAAAGTTTATGCTTGTCTCGAAGTTTTTTTTTTTGAAAAATGTGTTTTTTAGCAGAAAACCTTTTTTAAGACAAATTCAACACAAGATTTAGGGCAAAGCCTTACAGGAGTCAGGATACCTTTTGTAACAGTATGCTTTTGAACTAACCCATGCTTCAGTTAGGACTTTTGAAGGGTTGTAACGTGGCTTGGTTCACGGTTTAAGAAACAAAGGATAAAGGCTCAAAGTGTATTTGTACCCACCCGCTCTTCGTGATGTTCTTCAATCCTAAACTCAGTTAATTGTGCGCCGGACTCTTTTCGAATTTGGAACGACATTTTGGTGATGGTTCACACAAGTTGTATTTTGTAAGGCAGACATCATTTCATCTTTTTTTGCAACATTTTTCATATTGTCGAGGATTTGTAATGACCTCGTTCTTTTGATTTATTATTATCCCTAATTTTTGCCTGACTGTTTCTGTTTTCGAGATTACAGTCAGCGGGATGCCCCAACTTTCTTAAGCCTCCTTTATAGGTTTTGGCTCAGTGGGCTTTTCTTTTGAGAGATTGACTGCATGTCCTTACGATTATACAGAACCAACACCATCTTTTGTTTCAGAAGGACTTCTTTGATGCCATTTATTGTGCATCTGGATCAACTGAGAGAACTACCCTGCCCTAGGTTATAATTAAAGGTTTTAATTCATGAAAAGAAAAAATCCAACTTCTTTGGCTCAAAGGGGTTGACTAGGGATTATATTCCTTATAACTCCACTGTTTAGGATTTGAAATAATGCCTGTACCTCATCAGCGGGGTCTATTCAAAAGCATACTGTAAAGATCTTGGTATCGTTTTCGTCATCCTCCCTCTAAAGGCTTAGAGTTTTTTTTTAATCGAGAGTTGAACATCACAAAAAGGAAATATGAAGCAATTTAAGCATAGAGAGAACAATTAATTCAAAACAGACACGTGCAATGCATTAATGAAATAAAAGAGTTCGACATGATAATAATTGTTTGAATAAGCAAAGAAAAATACAACTTTAGAATTCAAATGAACAAAAGTCTCTTAGTCTGAACTAGTCATCTCAGATGGAGAATTCTCAGCGGAAGATTTTCATCTCACCATCTGGCATGAACTCCAGCACCCTTCCGTCAATCAAGTCTTGGATCTTGTTCTTCAGAGTCCAACAGTCGTCGGTGTCATGTCCCGGACCGTCAGAGTGGTATGCACACCTTTCATTGGGATGATAGGTATGAGCAGAGGTGTTGGGATTCTGGGGAGGATCCTTTAAAGTAATCGGATTGACCTCCAACAAGCGTTTCAGTATGAGAGATGATGGTATATCAGTCTCAGAGAAATATCTTCCAGGCGTATTTCGCTTATGCCGATTACCCTGTTGATGTTGGCGAGGTTGATGTTGGGCTTGTGACCCCGAAAGAAGCTGAGGAGCTTTTCCCTTGTCTTCTTGCCCCAAAGGTGGTTGAATGATGACTTGATCTTCAACCCTAGTTGTTTGCCCCACTTGGTTATTTTGAAGCAGCTTGTTGACGAGGACCCTGAGCTCTTCTTGTCTTTGAGCTAAGTCTTGAATGAGAGCCATCTGACTCACCAACTGTCCCATCATCTGGATCTTCATTGTTGCCAACTCAATTTGTAGCCCTTCCGACTGATCATTCCTGATGCCTCCTGGATTCCCTAGAACCAAGACCCTTGTGAGGAGAGATTTTATTTCTTCTTGCCCCTGGGATAGGTTCAAGAACATTTCTTGAAGTTGGGAGTTTTGAGCCCGGAGATCTTGGTTGTCTGGTTGGAAAGCCATTGCTGAAATAAACAGCGAGAACATGAGAGACCTGTACTGGGAGACCTGTTATGCAATGATATATATGATATATGTATGCAATGTTTTCAAGGATCTCGCGGGGTAAACAAGAAACGGTTAGAATTTGAATCTGATAGCTTGATTGAAGGAACTTCATGTTGTTGAGAGTCCTTCTTCAAGAGTCAAGCTCACCATATCGAGTGGGTCATAGCCCCCGACTCAAGTTATCATGCTTGGATTTCTAGACAACCTTGGCTAGAGGAAAATAAATCCCCTTTGCCCCTTGCTTAGCCATTTGATTTACCATAACCTGCATCACAGACCCTTGAGATCCTTGAAATGGTTAAAGAAATGCTAAGGCATAATGTTATGATGTGTATGCTATGCGTTTAAGCACAAGTGTGAGGTGATGTAAGTAAGCCCTGCAATAAGTCCAAATTATTGGATAAGGACTGTAAACAAAACCAGCAAGGAACTCATGTTGTCAGATAACAAGTATGTGCAAGTAGCTCAAGTTTGAAGGCACAAAAGTCACACATATAGCCTTAAGTTTAGGCTGGCATGGAGTTTCATAGGTAAGTACCCTCTTGAGTTTAGTTGGCTCAAAACCTGTCCTATAAATAGTAACCGGGTTCTAAGGAGCTCAATATCACTGGATTATTTTCTATGTTCATTGTTTTGGTTTAGCCACTTACTGGCGACCAAAATATTCCAAGAAAACAATCCTCAATGAGTGTAATATCGAGTATCTACCAACTTCGGACTGTACCAAAGTCGGTCATCTCACTACCCCTAAAAAAGGCCAAGATGGTCAAGTAAGGTTCTAGGTCATTAGTGCTTAGTGACATCACTCAGCGGCCCCGTATTCTCTTTGATTGACTCAAAGGCTACCGGTACTCACAAATATGTCGCACTAATATAGCTATTGCTTCAACCGTGTCGGTATACCCCGCACAGTTTCCACAACGTATTGCTATCTATGAATGTTTCCCAAATCCGGGTTAGGATTTATAGAACTCTGATACAAGCCCACAAAATTAAGAGCATACAAAGCAATACAATTGAAAACACAAGTGATCTAATCCTAAGGTACACCTCACTTATAATGCATCCCCAGCAGAGTCGCCAGTTCTGTGATTGGTGGGAATGAGAACTGGCTGTTTTTTAATGCTGGTTCGCGTTTGCGTTTGTTTTTGCAAAATGTCGCGGTAAGCAAGAGTCGCCACCGTCTTTTATTTTATCCAACAAGGAAAGGACAAAAGCACAAAAAAATTCCTTTTCGATATTTTTCTCGGATTCGGGAGGTAGATTATAGAAATGGAAGGTATTAGCACCCTTTCTATCTGTGGTTATCCACGGGCTCCTAGGTAATTGCTCACTATGTTTTCAAAAGTTTGCTTTTCTTTATGTTTGTGGGTTTTGAAAAGAGTTTTGTTTTGTTTTTGAAGAAAGTGTAAGTGCGAAAAGTTTTGTTTTGTTTTTTAAAGGAGAAAGTACTTAAGAACCTCTACCTACTCAAAAAGGAATTAAATTGTGCTAATTTCCTTTAGATAATGCTATCCCACTATTGAGGAGTAGGTAGCATCGTCGTTGGAGTTTTCGGGTCAATTCGATTTAAGGGACGTGTGGTCACTAAAGCAATGTTAGGATGCTTTAGCGGTAACCCTAATGTCTTAGATCATTTTTATCTAGGCAACTGTTTCGAGGCAACTTTGATCTTTAGACAGGAGGGCGACCTCTAAGACTTCCTATACTCAATGACCACACTTGAGGCAGCTAAGTGAGGTATACCCTAAGAGTGGCATGTGCGAGTGTATTGTTTTTTTCAGTTATATTATCTTTGCATGTCATGGTGAGCTACTGTTGATTTTAAGTTTAAGAGTTAATCTTGTCATACAATCCTAATTAGCATACATCTAAGCAGTTAATACATGTACAGGAATTTAAAGTGCAGAAATTGTAAATCCTACGCTATTACAAGGCTTCGGGGGATTATTTACATGTCGAAAAATTGGGGGAATAAAAGCAGGAAAGTAAAAGTCTTAATTTAAGCTACCACAAACCAGTAAGCAGTTACAATAAAATAACCGCGCGTGAATCTGAAAAATCCTAAGAATAAGAACTTTTGTTGTTTTATTTTATTTTTGGGAAAATGCTAAATGTTCAATTAAGTCAAATTTAATTAATTAAAAAAAACTGATTAAAATTAACTCCAAAACATACTTAATATTTTTTTGCATTTTTTTTTGTTTATGAAAAGGATTGAATTTAAATAAATCCTAAGTCTACTGATTTTAAAATTGGAGAAAATAAGTTAAAATAATTAACTAAATTAAATCCTAATTCTAAGTTACTTATTTTTATGATTTTTATGTTGATTAAAAAAAACAAATAAAATGGTCCAAACGAAAATGAAATCAGGCAGTAAATCAAGAAAAACAAAATAATTCTGGAGGCCTGGGTCGAAAGAAGTGTGGGTTGTCTTTCGACCCAGTGAAGAGGCTGGATCGAAGGTGCATGAGGGGCTGCACTCTAAGGGTGTTCGATCTGGATATGTCATCCTTCGATCTGGAAGTCCTGGGTCCAGTTCGAAGCTAAGCTGCTGAGCTTCGAAACTCTGAACAGGATCCTGAGAATATATTTCCTGCAAAAACAAAACACATGTTAAAGGTCCAGGGGGGACTTTACCCCCCTGATTCGAATCCCCTCCCTATTCGAACCTGCTGAATCTGGGTCTGGGTTTATTTTATCCTGGGATTCGAAGGAGAAACTCAGATTGTGCCCAAGCAATGGCACAATCTCATCTCTGCGTTGTAGCTTATATGTAGCACATTAAATCATTCACAAACAACAGTAATAAAATGAATATGCAATCAAATATCGAAATGAGTTTGAGATTAGATTTCTTTTTACCAAACAGAAGTGCTTTGATCTATGATTCTGAGTGTGGAATGGCTAGTGCAAGGATTGGGTATGGCTTCCTGGAAGTGTTGATGATTTTTGGCAGCGTATCTCCAAGTTCTCCCTGTTTCTTTTCTCTATTTTTTCTGTATATTTTCCGTCCTCCCTTTGCAACACTTGTGACCTCTTTATATAGAGGGGGGGGAGGGGACAGGAAGACAAAGGTTTAAATGACCTTGATTATGTGTTTGACAACCATGAATGAGAATTTGTAACGTTGATTATGTGTTTGAAAGCCATGAATGAGAGTTCGTAACGTTGGCTAAACACATGGGATCTTGTCCCTTTTTGATTTTTGAATGACATGTAACTGGCCTTCGAATGCTCCCTTTCGAATGGGCTGATGGCCTCCTTCGAATGCTCCCTTTCGAATGGGCCGATGGCCTCCTTCGAATGCTTTTCAAAAGCTTCTTCGAATGGACCCTTTGAATGCTTCTTCGAATGGACCTTTTTGGAATTCCAATCGAAGGACACTGTTATAATGCCAATCGAAGTACTTGTCCATAATGCCAATCGAAAGGCTCCTTCAGAATACCAATCGAAGGGTCTTTTAGAATTCCAATCGAAAGCCTTGACATAATGCCAATCGAAATGCTTGTCCATAATGCCAATCGAAGAGCTTGATAGAATGCCAATCGAAAGGTCCTTCAGAACACCAATCGAAGGGTCTTTCAAAATGCCAATCGAAATGTACTTAAAGCACCACTCAAAAAATTTCCTTTTCCTTAGGCAAGAGTTTGTGATCAACCATGCAGGGGGAAGACTTTGGGAAACATGAGAGGGCAAATTTTGGGGTACAATAGTATATATTCAAACAAGAATCATTATAAAGGTTGCCACAACGATGGCCTCTTTTTCAAAGCATTTTCAAAAAACACACACAAAGCACCATTTCAAACAATTGAAAAGCAAAAGCAAGTGATTTAAACAAGTAACTAAGATCCCATGGATAACCATGGATGAAAAGGGTGCTTGCACCTTCCCTTTTCATAATCTACCCCCCGAACCCGAGAAAATATCTCAAAGGTCTTTCCTGTGCTTTTTGAACTTTCCTTTGGATAAAATAAAAAGTCGGTGGCAACTCTTGCTAAACCGTACAATTGCGAATACAAACGCAAAACCTCAAGTCAGTTCTCCCACCGTATCACAGATAGAACTATCTCTAAAGGAGAGGGAAAAAGTATAAGAACGACCTTGAGTGGGTAGAACTGTTAATCGCTTGATCACAAACCTTTCAAAACAAAAAAATTTCACACAAACACTTTCAAATATATTTTCAAAACGCTTTGTACGCATTCTTGAGGACTGATACAAGAATCATTACAAAGTTTCGCCTGACACTGGCAGATTTCAAAATATTTTTCAAACACTTAAACAAAAAAGAAAATTTTCAAAGTGAGCTAAGTGATTAAGAGCCCATAGATAACTACAAATGGAAAGGGTGCTAACACCTTTCCTTTTCATAACCTACCCCCCGAACTCAAAATCTTTAAAGGTATTTCCTGTTCTTTTTACCATTTCCTTAATGGATAAAAGAAAAGTCGATGGCGACTCTAGCTATCCATAACATTTGCGATAAAACGCAAAATAAGTCAGTTCTCCCACCGTATTACAGAATTGGCGACTCTGATGAGGACTACTTAAAAAGAGGGGTTACATTAGAGATTTAGATCATTTTATCTGCTTTATTTGTCTGCTTTGATTGCTTTATCTTTAAAGGGTTGCTTGGGTTTAATTTCTTGCAAAGATCCTACACGCGGATCTATGAGATACCTTAGGTAAGCAACAATAGATCATGGAAATTGTACGGTGTAAACCGATATGGTTAAAGTGATGGCCACGTTAGTGTGACACTTTAGTTTGTACTGTGATAACACGAAAATGTATAGTATATTTGGCTTGATTAACATAAATCATGTCTCTATTTTATTTTAATTATGTTGCTTTATGTTGGTATTTTAATGTGTTTCAGGAATTTAATGTTTACAAGGCTTGTTTGAGAAAAGGAAGAAAAATGGGGTACAAATGAAGAAAAATAGGAAATATCCAAAAAGAAAAAAGGCCCATTAAAAGAAATGAAAAACCCAAGGCCCACAAAGAAAGAAGCGTGTGGTCCACGTGTGCAAGGTGTGACGCTCGTCACACCCACTGTGACGATCGGCAGAAGCAAAAAAGGAAAAGGTAACGGTCGTCACCCACCCTTGACGGTCGGCATGATGTGCCCCACGCAACCTTGCCCCTCGTCACGAGACCTTTTCCAGCGCCATGTAACTAACTATCTGCAAAGTTTTCTCATAGTCAAATATCAAACCAACTACTCCTACTTTTTCTCCACACACGAAGTCCTCTAAGACTGAAACCAACTAACCACTTCATCCTATTTTTTCTCCAACCAAGTCTTCCTTAATACTCTCTCCATGATACCATTACCCTTATTTTCTCCCCGCGGATGCGACACATCAAATGATATAAAAGCAAGGCAGTTTGCAACAAGGGCTCTCTCTCTCTCTCTCTCTCTCTCTCTCTCTCTCTCTCTCTCTCTCTTCGATTATTTCCAATTTCTATTGTTTTAGTTTTTAGGCAGAAATATTCACCATGTAAAAGTGGTAGTTTATCACATCGAGGAACTACCACACCATTAGTTTTAGGTGTTATTTTTTCTTTTATTTCCATTTTGTATCTGATTGTCAAGCGTACCGATATTTTCTTAATTCCAGTGTTAGCATTAATTTCAGTTTCCAGTATATTTACAGGTTTCATTCTATTGCTTTATTATTATTATTATCATCACCATTATCATTATTATTATTACTATCATTATCATTATTATTATTACTATTATTATCATTATCATTATCACTTTCATTATCATTATTATCATTATTACTATTATTATTATTATTATTATTATTATTATTATTTATTTCTTTAGATCAATCACCATGTTATTTCTTTTTGTAATAAGCATGTTTAATTCATTTTCACTTAAAAGCATGTCTGACTAAATATTCTTGAGTCCGATGTATGAGGACCGTTATTGCCAACGAACTCAGTAGAAAATAATAGGTGCAAATTTATGATTAGAATTCTGTTTTATTTTAATTTCCAAGTCTAATTTAAATTGCCTTGTCACAAGAGTGAAAGATTATTTAACGCGATTTTGTCACGAGAGTGAGAAATCAATTAAGGTTAGAGTCGGCACTGTGAGAGCATGGGGATCAAACCAGATAGTGGAAATTAGGCAATAAATTTAAATACAGCGAGAGCGCTTTAGATGCGTTAAGGATATTATTGGCTTTCAAAATATATTTCTTAGTTACCAGGGAAGCGAGAGCAAAATCTTGGGATTAGGAAGTATGGCTTTAGTTAATACCGCGAGAGCGTGAGGCGGAGTCCTTAAGTCAGTATATTCTACGGAACTATGTTATAGTTGTAATTAGTACTTGTTTTCTATAAGTCCTTCAGGAACGCGTAAACCATATTCCGGTCTCTCTTTATTATTATATTTTCTAAAGTCACTTTTAGTTTTAGTTCTTAATTTCCCCCAAAAATCCAATTATTCATTAGCCTTAGCTTTACAAAGTAGTGATAGATTGCAATAGGTTGACATTGGTCTCTATGGTTCGACAATCTTTTATATTACTTCGATATTTCCGTGCACTTGCGGAATTTACTGATCAATTTTTTGGCGTTGTTGCCGGGGACCAACAGTCAATATTATTATTCCGTTGTTGCACCATATAGACTAAGGAATTCTTGTCCCAATTACTATGTATCACCCAAATTTTTTCTACAACTTCCACTTCGAGTATTTCGAGGAATCCCATAAATACGACCTCGAAATACTATTGGAGAATTTCAATGCGTCACTAACTCATTCTCATCCAAATTACCAATCCCAACATTTTGAGGAATCGCAAGAACCCCGTAATTAAAACCTCGAAACATTTATTGAGGATTTTAATGCCACACTAACTTATCCTCAACCAAATTTCCTCTACGATCACCACACCCAATATCTTGAGGAGTCGCAAGAATCCTATAAATTCGATCTCGAAATATTAATGGAAAATTTTAATGAAATATCTATGATGACAAAGCGCTTTGTGGAAACACAAAAAGTGACTCTAACTCACTTTGAAGAATCAGAAGAATCACATAATTTCAACTTCAAAACATCAATGGAGGATTCTGATGCAACATTAATTCACTCTAGGTTAGAATCTATGATGGAGCACTTTGTAGAGACACAAACTGTCCAGAATGAAGAGTTTAGCAAACAAAGTCTTCAAAACAATGAAACCCTTAGGCAACTGACCATTGTGGTTGAGTCGCTCGTGACTCACAATATAGCCTTAGAGACTCAAATCTCTCAGCTTGAACAAAACTCTCTAGGACCCTTCCCCGAGGAGAAAATGGATGTTGTAAAAACTAGTAGTGAAAAAAACTGAAAATCCTAAGGAGAGTGATAATGAGGTTGAGGAGAGTGGTGATGTGGTTGAGGAGAGTTCCAACGAGAAAAGAGTAAAGATTGAGAAAAATCCTCCAACACCATCTGAAAGGGAGGTTGTAGAAGAGGTAGATAAGGAAGCACTTATTATTGTTCCTCATCCCTATACCCCACCATTTCCTTTATCGAAAAGATTTATGGAAGCTCAGGTAGACTCCCAATATAAAACATATGTGGAGGTATTGGAAAATATCCACACCAATGCACCATTATTTGAAATCTTGCATAAACAGAGAAAGTTAGAGGACCATGAAACTAGGGATATAATCACCGTTAAGAGGGTAAAGTTAACCTTTGAGGTGGTGGGTGAAATCACTAAGCCCAAACTTGAAAATTTGATACTTAGGATAGATCCAGAACCACTACCACAAGTTCGAAAGAATGAACCACCCCACAGAAGAAAGAAAAGAAAAGGTGAGGGATATATGAGATGGCTTGATAAGTGGCCATGAAAAATGACAACTACTAAAAGTTCAACCGAGGAGTCATTCTCGAGAGAACCACCATGAGTGCTTGCACTCCTGAGCCGTCGAGCTATCGACGTTAAACAAAATGTTGCGTGGGAGGCAACCCGCGAGCTTTTAATTTAATGTTTTGTTTTTATTGTCTGAATTTGCAGAAAATAAAGATATGGATTGCTCCTCACGTCTCGGCCATCTCTAGGCGGAAAATTTATAGATGATCATCTCGAAGATGAGTCGGTGCCCACGCACATTCCTACGAATGTCGCTGTTGGTGGTGACATTATTGATGAGTATGATAGGAGAAGGTACTTCCTTTGGATGCGCAGTGGATTTGTTCGTGATAGCCCATCAATAGCATTCATATAGGTTTTGTATTTCCTATTTCCACCTTTTATCAAAACATTAAGGACAATGTTTGGTTTAAGTGTGGGGGAAGAACTCTACCGCTTTCAATTTATCACTTTTTAGTTTGATCGATCGTTTTCTAAGTTTATTTCATGTTTTTAGGATTTTACTTATTTTCGGTATTTGGTCGAGTCATAGCATGTGTTGTCGAGTCAGTATGTCTATTTTCAGCCGTTATGTCGAGTCTGTATGCATGCTTTCAGTTGTTATCGAATTTCCCCGAATTTTAAAATTTTAGCCTCCAACAAAAAAAATTTCTTTTTGATTCATGGCACCACACTCTGAAAGTTTATAGGCTGTCTAGGCTTTGTTAGAGAGACTTGGGAAAGTTTTGATAAAATTGATACCGTTATGACACCCTAAACCCCTCATTATATGATATCAATCTGGGTACTCATTGTGTTAAGACCTTAGGCTCAAGTTTTCAAAGTAGCTCTTAAGTAGTTTATATTAGCAGTCAGCACCATCTTAAACACAAACTACATAGGGAGTCGGTGAATATAAGTGAATGATCATTTTTTTAATAAATAAATAATTTAATTGAAAAATAACCTTCTAAGTTAGGTGACCCTCACCCAATCATTTAGCCCAACGGTTGTTAAGCCTGTAAGGATTTAATAATAAGCACCCATTGTTGGTTGGTCCAGAGGTCACTGGTACTGGACTTGGTAGGGCGAGCTACGGTCCAATCCCCCACAACAGCAGTTGGGAAAAATGGGTTGCACCACTTAAATACCAGAACCCTGTGCTAAAGAAAAGAAAAGGATCATAGTCGCTAACTGATTTCCCCTACTATGTGTGTGTACAGATAACGGGCTTAATGTGATTGCGCTTGAATGAATAGAGTGAAATAAAAACGAGAGATATAGGTTGAGTTATAATGGCATGATTCGAATTGGTTTGCATAAGATGGGAGTCTTTGAACATTGTTTCGTTACGATATCCTTGGCATTGAATACTTAGTACCTATCAAACTAACATTAGCCTAACAGCCACGTATGATTAGGAGTCATGTTGTGCCCTTGTTTCAAAGCTCTCTTATCATTTATTTTACCGTGTTGGTCGATTGCTTGAGGACAAGCAATGGTTTAAGTGTGGGGGTATTTGATAACACGAAAATGTATAGTATATTTGGCTTGATTAACATAAATTATGTCGCTATTTTATTTTAATTATGTTGCTTTATGTTGGTATTATGCTGGTATTTTAATGTGTTTCAATAATTTAATGTTTACAAGGTTTGTTTGAGAAAAGGAAGAAAAAGGGGGTACAAATGAAGAAAAATAGGAAATATCCAAAAAGAAAAAAGGCCCATTAAAAGAAATGAAAAACCCAAGGCCCACAAAGAAATAAGCGTATGGCCTACGTGTGCAAGGTGTGACGCTCGTCACACCCACTGTGACGATTGGCAGAAGCAAAAAAGGAAAGGGTGATAGTCGTCACCCACCCTTGACAGTCGGCATGATGTGCCCCACACAAACTTGCCCCTCGTCACGAGACCTATTCCAGCGCCACGTAACTAACTATCTACGGAGTTTTCTCATAGTCAAATATCAAACCAACTGCTCATACTTTTTCTCCACACACTAAGTCCTCTAAGACTGAAACCAACTAACCACTTCATCCTATTTTTTCTCCAACCAAGTCTTCCTTAATACTCTCTCCATGATGCCACTATCCCTATTTTCTCCCCACGGATGCGACACATCAAAGGATATAAAAGCAAGGTAGTTTGCAACAAGGACTCTCTCTCTCTCTCTCTCTCTCTCTCTCTCTCTCTCCGATTATTTTTAATTTCTATTTTTTTAGTTTTTAGGCAGAAATATTCACCATGTAAAAGTGGTAGTTTCTCACATCGAGGAACTACCACACCATTAGTTTTAGGTGTTGTTTTTTCTTTTATTTCCATTTTATATCTGATTGTCAAGCATGTCGGCATTTTCTGAATTCCAGTGTTAGCATTAATTTCAGTTTCTAGTATATTTACAGGTTTCATTATATTGCTTTATTGTTATTATTATCATCATCATTATCATTATTATTATTATTATCATTATCATTATTATTATTACTATTATTATTATTATCATTATCACTTTCATTATCACTATTATTATTATTATTACTATTATTATTATTATTTGTTTGTTTAGATCAATCACCATGTTATTTATTTTTGCAATAAGCATGTTTAATTCATTTTCACTTAAAAGCATGTCCGACTAAATATTCTTGAGTCCGGTATATGAGGACCGTTGTTGCCAACAGACTCGATAGAAAATAAAGGTGCAAATTTATGATTAGAATTCTATTTTGGTTTTAATTTCCAAGTCTAATTTAAATAGCCTTGTCACGAGAGTGAAATATTATTTAACGCGATTTTGTCATGAGAGTGAGAAATCAATTAAGGATAGAGCCAACATTGTGAGAGCGTGGGGATCGAACCAGATAGTGGAAATTGGGAAACAAATCTAAATACAGCGAGAGCGCTTTAGATGCGTTTAGGATATTATTGGCTTTCAAAATATATTTCTTACTTACCGGGCGAGCGAGAGCAAAATCTTGGGATTAGGAAGTATGGCTTTAGTTAATACCGCGAGAGCTTGAGACGGAGTCCTTAAGTCAGTATATTCTACGGAACTAAGTTATAGTTGTAATTAGTATCTGTTTTCTATAAGTCCTTTAGGAACGCGGAAACCATATTCCAGTCTCTCTTTATTATTATATTTTCTAAAGTCACTTTTAGTTTTAGTTCTTAATTTCCCCCAAAAATCCAATTATTCATTAGCCTTAGCTTTACAAAGTTGCGATAGATTGCAGTAGGTTGACATTGGTCTTTGTGGTTCGACAATCTTTTATATTACTTCTATATTTTCGTGCACTTGCAGAATTTACCGATCATATCGATGTTCAGTCGAGGATAACATTGGGATGCCGCGTGGTGTCATAAGCACTAACTGACTTTTAGAATCTTAATTGACCCATCTTAGCCATTAGAATGTAGTGAGGTGGCCAGTTTTGGTGCAGTCCTGAGTTGGTTGATAATGATACTACACTCATTGAGATTCAAACCGTGGGATGTTTTAGTGGCAAATCAGTTATTGTACTAAAATAAAACCTTCGAGAAAGATCCGTGATGTGAGATTCCTAGAACGCGATTACAATTTTAGGACACGTTGAGCCAACTGAACTTCAATAGAAAAGGGTACTTGCCTACAGAACTAAGGCAAGCCTTTAAACCTAAGTCCTTTGTGTGATTTGTTTATGTTTGCTATCTTGTTTAAACATGATATTATAACATCATACCATGGCATTTTCACTAACCATTTTCAAGGATCTTAGGGACCTACGATGCAGGTTTATCATGAATCAGACTTCTAGCAAGGGGCAAGAGGATTTATTTTCCTCTAACCAGATGTCGTCAAAGACTGAAGTACATTCTTTTAAGTTAGAGGTTATGACCCATTTGACATGGTGAGCTTGATTCTTATAGAAGGACGTTCAAAAACAAAGACGTAAAGTTTTTCAGTTAAAGCTGCAGCCAGACTCAACTTCTAACATTTCATTTTTGTTTATCACGCGAGATCCTTGAAAAGATTGCATATGCATACCATACATATCATTATAACAGGTATTTCCTAAGACAGGTTTTCTCATCTTCTTGCTGTTTATTTCAGTAAAAGATGGCTCTCTAATAAACCGTCAAAGAACTTCAAGCTCAAAATGCTCAATTCCAACAAATATTCATGGACTTAGCCAAGGGTCAGGACGAGCTGAAGACCCTCATCACCAAAGAGAGGAAGAAAAAGACTAAAAAACCAGTTGTCATTCTTAATATGGGTAGAAGGTTCAAAGGTCCGGCCAGAAGGGCTCTAGATTTTGAGGTCCCTTCAAATGAATATGATAACCAAGAGGAAGATGATAAGAGTGTGAAAGATGAGGAGAATAACAACCAGGGTTCTGATGAAGAAGAAGCAGACTATTTAGATGAAAAGTTTCCTCCTATTGATGATAAATACAAACAACGAGAAGATCGTCTCAATGCTATGGAGATTCAGAGAGTGCCTGGGTTGGACTTTGAAGATCTGGGTTTAATCTCGGGAGTTGTAATCCCTCACAAATTCAAGGTCTCTACCTTTGTGAAGTATGATGGTGTTTCCTGCCCAAAGATTTATTTAAGGTCGTATGTTCGAAAGATTCAACCCCATACTACTGACAGGAAGTTATGGGTGAACTTCTTTCAATAAAGCTTGTCGGGAACAAAGTTGGAGTGGTTCTATCAGCTGGAAGAGACCAATATCCGTACTTGGGAATACTTGGTTGTTGCTTTTTACAAACAATATCAGTACAATGCTGATATTGCACCAACTCACGTGCAATTACAAAGTATGACTATGGGCTCGAATGAAGGTTTCAAAGAGTATGCCCAAAAATGGAGGGATCTAGCTGGGAGAGTTCAACCTTCTTTATATTATATGGAGATGGTTGATATATTTATGGGAACTTTGACATGTCCTTTCTTCAATCATCTGATTGGAAGCTCTTCATTCGGATTCACTGAGCTGATATTAACAGGAGAACGGGTTAAAGATGGAATCAGGAGCAAAAAAATTCAAGTGGTTGCACCTTCAAGTGCTGTGAAGAAGACAATTAATGGAAAGAAGGAAACTAGTGATGTGTATGGACAGAAGGGTCATGCTATAAATGACTGCAACCAGTCTGTGGGAGTTGTGCTAATTTCTAATCTTGCGTCAGTACAACAATATCAACAAGGCAATCAACGTATGTCAGACGCACCCAGGAGACAATTTACTAAGATCAACATGTTGTTGTATCAGGCATTACATTATATATTGAAGCCAGAGTTGATAACATTAAAGATCCGCCTCAGAATCCCAACACTTCCTCCCCCAAGTACAACCCTAATGTAAGGTGCGCCTATCATTCCAATAGTCTCGGACACGACACAAACAACTGTTGGGCTTTGAAAAATAAAATTCAAGATATGATTGACAACAAAAAGATTGAGTTTGATCCTCCCGAGACCCCCAATGTGATTACCACACCCATGCCTAAGCACGACAAAGGCATAAGTGCTATTGATGATGTTTCATATGTTTCTGCTGTAAGTAAATTGACTACTCCACTCCTGATTATTAAGAAGAATTTGTTGCAAGCCGATTTATTTCCGGGTTGCATAGAAAGATGCTACTGTTGTGCATCCCAACCCAATGGTTGTAAACTTCTGAAAGAAGGTATTCAACGTCTGATGGATAACCACATAATTCTAGTTGAGAAGACTCCTTCTATTGAGAATTTGTTTCGAGACTTGGAGCTTGAAGAGGTATCTGTAATTCTCGCCACTCCTATCAAGATCACTTCCAAAGGCCCTGTAAAGATTAAGGCTAAACCTAGAGTCGCTCCTCTGATAATCATCACACTCAGACCTATCCCATATTCCTCGGATAAAGCTATCCCTTAGAATTATGGGCCGACGTCTACGACCATGGCGTCAAGCAAGAGCCATCGACTATTAAAAATGAAGGTATTGAAGTTATTGATCCCGACACTGACAATATTGTTGGGACCAGTAAAGTTACTAGAAGTGGAAGAGTTTTCTCTCTAGAAATCTCTTAGAAGACTATCACGACACCAGTTCGTGTTACTGCTACCGAGTCAATTGTTGAGACTCGGGGCAAAGAACAAATGAAAGAGCCTGCCCAGACGGAGGCACCTAAAGAAGTTACCGCTGAAGATACCTCCAGGCAAGAGTTTGAGGAGGTATTAAAAATCATCCAAAAAAGTGACTACGAGATTGTTGAACAGTTGGGACAAACTCCCTCCAAGATCTCCATGTTATCCCCGTTGTTGTGTTCAGAAGCCCATGCTCATGCTTTAGTGAAGTTCTTAAAATCTATGCATGTACCACAAGAAATCTCTACTGACCAATTTGAAAATTATGTTGCTAGCCTGACGACTAACAATGGGCTGAGATTTTCTAATGCCGATTTGACCCCTGAAGGAAGAAACCATAACAATGCCATGTATGTCTTTATTAAATGTAGCGGCACTACCTTAGTCCATGTGTTAGTTGATATGAGTTCCTCATTAAATGTTATACCGAAAGGTGCTCTCGACAGGCTTAACTGTGAAGGGGTTGTGCTAAAACCCAGTGAAATTGTAGTCCGAGCCTTTGACGATTCAAAGAGGATGGTACACGGAGAGGTGGATCTCCTGATCAAATTAGGTTTGCATGTCTTCGACTCTACCTTTCATGTAATGGACATTCGTCTGACTTATTCCTTCTTACTTGGATGCCCTTGGATTTATGGGGCAGGCGCTGCCACTTCCACTCTACACCAAAAGCTGAAATATTCCGTGAAAGGAAAGGTTGTTATGGTTTTGGTGAAAAAGAGTACATGGTAAGTCACTTGAACTCATTCTAGCATGTTGATATGGATGGCGAATTCATCGAGACTCCCTTCCAGACTTTTGAAGTTATTCCTCGGACAATTATTGTTACTGAAGACGTTTCTGCTATTCCTAAGATTACCAAGGCTCCACCCATAATGGCTTCTTTGAAAGACGCCAGAGCTGTGGTAGAAGAAGATGGTTGTACTACTTGGGGTCAGCTTCCTAACATTCCTTACAAGTCTTACAAATTTGGTCTAGGTTTCACTGCAGAGGCTCAAAGGTTTGTTTATCATGCTCGTGCTCTAAGACCACCATTCTGCGTCAGCAACAATGGAGTCAATGCGGTAGAAGACGCTGATAAGGATTACGACCTAAACAGCTGGATTTTTCCCACCATCGGCGGGCTCAACAATTAGAAGATTGAAGATGTTATACCAATCTCCTTTAGTCAGGAGTAAATGCTACTTTCTATTTCTTTTTGCTTTCAAGTTTTGGCTATGTAATGTTTTTTTTTAAACTTTAAACCTTGTGCCTTACCCGGGGCACAACGGTCCATTTGTTAGGGTTGTCATTTCATTCACATATTTTCATTCAATAAAACATTGGACGTTTACATTCAAATTTTGCGCTCTATGTCTTTCTTTTACTTTATTACTTTCAAAATAGCTATGTGTTCTTACACACACCCACACAACAAATTGCAGATCTATATCCACTCTGGATCCTATTGATAACGATTCTGCTATTGCCAATTATGACTTCGAAAATTTGATCTACCAAGCTGAGGATGAAGGTGAGGAAGATCGTGAAGTACCTGGAGAGCTTGTTAGGTTGTTAATGCAAGAAGAAAAAGCCATACAACCGCGTGGAAAGCAAGTCAAGGTTGTGAACTTGGGTACTGAAGAGGACAAGAAAGAGGTGAAGATAGGTGCCAGCCTAGAAAATAGTGTCAAGAACAAACTAATCCAGATGTTGCGTGACTATGTTGAGATCTTTGCTTGGTCATATGAAGACATGACAGGGCTTGATACTGATATTTTAGTTCACCATCTACCGATGAGAGAAGGTTGTTCTCCAGTAAAGCAGAAATTTTGTCGTATGCGTTCCGAGATGTTGGAAAATATCAAAGCAAAAGTTATGAAGCAATTCAACACATGTTTCTTGGATGTTACGTCTTATCCTTAATGGGTTGAAATTATGGTTCCAGTACTGAAGAAGGATGTCAAGGTGCACATGTGTGTAGACTACAGGGATCTGAATAGGGCAAGCTCCAAAGATGACTTCCCATTTCCATATATTGATGTTCTGGTTAGCAACACTGCTCAACACAAAGTATTTTCCTTCATAGACGGCTTCTTCGGTTATAATAAAATTAAGACGACACCTGAAGACATAGAGAATACTACTTTTGTCACACAGCGGGGCACTTTCTGCTACAAGGTTATGCCTTTTAGGTTAAAGAACGTCGGTGCAACATATCAACGTGATATGGTAGCTTTGTTCCATGACATGATACATCACGAGATATAGGTTTATGTTGATGACGTGATAGCCAAATCTTAGACTGAAGAGGAACATCTTGACCACCTACACAAGTTGTTTGAGAGATTTAAGAAGTACAAGCTGAGGTTGAATCCAAACAAGTGCACCTTTGGGGTGAGATCCGACAAACTCATGGGTTTCGTCGTTAGTGGTAAAGGTATTGAGGTTGATCCCTCCAAGGTCAAAGCCATCCAAGAAATGTAGGCTCCCCATACTGAGAAGGAAGTCAAAGGTTTCCTGGGACGATTAAACTACATTGCCAGATTTATTTCCCATTTGACCGCTACTTGTGAGCCAATCTTCAAGTTACTGAAGAAAGATCAAGTAGTGAAGTGGAACAACGACTGTCAGACAACTTTTGACAAAATTAAGGAGTACCTCCAAGAATATCTGATACTGATGCCACCAGTTTGTAGGAAGACCTCTTATCATGTACCTGACAATGTTAGAGAATTCAATGGGGGTGTGTATTGGGGCAATATGACGAGTCTGGTCAAAAAGAGCATGCAATATACTACCTTAGCAAAAAGTTTACCGACTATGAAACAAGATACTCACTACTCGAGAAAAATTGTTGCGCTTTGGCATGGGCTGCTTGCCAACTAAGACAGTATATGTTGACTCATACTAATTTGTTAATCTCTAAGATGGGTCCGATAAAATACATATTCAAGAAACCCGCTCTCTCTGGAAGAATAGCAAGATGGAAAATAGTCTTGACAAAATACAATATTCAGTACACCACTCAGAAAGCAATTAAAGGAAGTGTATTGGAAGATCATTTGGCTCATCAAGCTGTAGATGACTATCAATCTATGAATTTCGAGTTCCCAGATGAGAATATTATGCTAGTTATAGATTATGAAGAACGTGGACCGTATGAAGGACCTGAGCCAGGATCCCGATGGATGGTTTTTGATGGAGCTTCCAACGCGCTGGGCAATGTGATTGGTGTTGTGATTGTCTCTCCCAAGGGTTTCTATACGCCATTTACTGCTAGACTATGCTTTGACTGTGCCAACAACATGGCTGAATACGAAGCGTGTGTCATAGGTATCAAAGCTGTTATTGATATGGGAATCAAGTTCTTGGATGTATATGGGAACTCAGCCTTAGTCATCAGTCAGATTAAGGGAGAATGGGATACGAAGCATCCAAATCTTATCCATTATTGAGAGCATGTGTTGACACTAATTTCGTACTTAGAGGAAATCACTTTTGAACATATTCCACAGGAAGAGAATCAATTGGCAGGTGTATTAGCTACCATGTCATCTATGTTCAAATTCAGATGGGATAATGAAGCTTCTCAAATTACTATTGAGAGACTAGACAAACTGACACATTGCTACGAAGTTGATACTGGTGGAGTAGACCATGAAGTGAAGATACCTTGAAGCTCAAGAGTATCCTAAAGGGGCATCTATTAACGATAAGAAATTCCTACGGAGGTTCTCGTCCAAGTTCTTTCTGAGTAACAAAATTTTGTACAAGCGCAATCATGATTCGACTTTGCTTCATTGTATGGACAAGGAGGAAGCTGAGAAGATTATGAAAGATATGCATGAGGGAGTCTTCGATACTCATTCCAGCGGGTATACAGTGGCTAAGAAATTTCTAAGAGCAGGTTATTATTGGTCAACCATGGAAACTGATTTCCATCACCATTCTAGAACTTGTCATAATGCCAGATTTATGCTAATAAGGTACATGTGCCTCCGATTACTCTGAATGTCTTGACTACTCCTTGGCCGTTTGCAATGTGGGGCATTGATATGAATGGAGAGATCAAACCGACTGCTTCCAATGGGCATCGTTTCATCCTGGTCGATATTGATTACTTCACAAAGTAGGTTGAATCAGCCTTGTTTGCCTCTGTTACCAAGAATGTCATGGCCTGGTTCATTAAGCATAACCTCATCTGTCGGTATGGCGTACCCAAGAGGATCATCACTAATAATGGTACAAATCTCAATAACATTATGATCACAGAACTCTATACACAGTTCAAGATTAAACATCATAATTCCTCTTCGTATCGGCCGAAGATGAATGACATAGTGAAAGTCGCCAACAGAAGATGAAAATGACATACAAAGATTGGAATGAGATGTTACCATTTTCTCTTCATAGTTATCGCACCTTAGTGCATACATTGACTGGCGCAACCCCAATCTCTCTCGTCTACGGTATGGAGGTTGCCTTACCTGTCGAAGTTCAGATTCCTTCCTTAAGGATTATGAAAGACGCGAGTTTAGATAAAGACAAGTGGATTCAGACCAGGCTGGACCAGATAAACTTGATCGACGAGAAAAGGCTTGTGGCTGTTAGCCATGGTCAAATATACTAGAAGCGCATGATCAAAGCCTTCAACAAGAAAGTCAAACATCGGGTATATCAGGCTGGTGACTTGGTAATAAAGCGCATCATCCTACCACAAGGTGATCACAGGGGCAAATGGACTCTCACCTACAAAGGGCCATTTGTGATTAATAAGATATTTTCTGGTGGTGTTATGATACTTACCACCATGGACGGTGAATATCCTTCGCACCCAGTGAATGCAGACACAATCAAAATATACTACGCCTAAAAGAGACCCGCTAGGTTGACTCGCCTAGGCAAAAATAAGGGCATCCCGGCAAACCAAAAGGGTTCGAGCAAAAATTAGGGATATATATATATATATATATATATATATATATATATATATATATATATATATATATATATATATATATATATATATATATATATATATATATATATATATATATATATATATATATATATATATATATATATATATATATATATATATATATATATATATATATATATATATTGTACACCCGACAAGTCAAAAACCTGAAAAGGCGGCTTGGGCAAAAAAAGGGTATCTCGGTGGACTGAAAACCTGAAAGGGCGGTCCAGAAAAAAGTTAGGGATTAAAGCGCGTGACTATGTCCCGTTGGATTATCTACTTACAACAAGATTTATTATCAACGACAAGTGCAAATGGTATAGATCAATTCATTCAACTTCTTCCGATAGCGGGGGATGCGATACTTGAAGACATATATGCCATAGCAGAGTTGAAACTTGATGGGATTGTTTCCATATAGTTGTTTGCTTTGTTTTACTTTGTATATTTCTTCATTTTTACGATGACTTCCTCTTACTAGTATATTTATTTCTTTGTACAAAATTGTTTGTTTATAGGAAAATTATAATACAAGTCAAATTCAAATTTGTTTTACTTTCTCTGCTTTGTTTGCAAAAATATCCAATGACTAAATTGAATGAACATATGCATTTGAATATGATTACTGTTAGCAAATATGTGCATAAAAACAAGATTAGCATTTACAAAAGACTCTAGGGATTGGGATAATGTTCAAGTCATCCATAAATTCCTATAGAGCAAACTCCGCAGAAAAATCCCCGCAGAGCTACCTTCACAATCTCATCCCCGATAGAGATACATTCCCCAACGAGTCTAATATGCCTTCAGACGAAAATTGGGGCATCTTATAGCAATTAACATGAAAATCTCCCCCAGTAAGTCCCCTGGCATATAAGGAAGTTTGATCATTTCCCCAGTATGTAGTGGAAACTTTCTCAACACAACCTACAAAATTTTGATCCCCATTGGAGGTTATATCCTCAACACAGCTTACAGGAATTTAATTCTCTAGCAGAGTTTATTTCTCCAACATTGTGAAATCCCTGGCAGAATTATCTTCTCCAGCGAGGTTTATTTCCCCAGCAGGGTTTATTTTCCCAGCATGGTCTATTTCCCCAACAGGGTTTATTTCCTAAACGGAGGTTATTTCTCCGATTATCGCAACTTCCTGAAAGGATTCTCTTCCCGGGCCAGATGTCATTTAACTTTATCCTCCCAAGAAGAGTGGATGTCCATATCTAAAACTTGGTCAGACATCACCTCATAAGGTTATCCATCTCTTTTATCCCCAGTGGGGGTATATAAGAATTAAATTCTCCAAGAGAACAATGAACGACCAGTTTTCCTGGAATTCTTCTATTCCCCAAGCGGAAGTCGAACGTCCCCAGCAGAATATCCTCAAACAGAAAACAAGAATCTCCAACATAGACATTTTCAACAAGATTGAAGATTCATATTCCTCATCCCTAACAACGGTCATGGATTTATTTTCCCCAGCCAAAGATGTTATACGAAGCTACCGATACGGTTCAACGACATCTTACATCTATGAATCATTTACAAAATATCATATTCATACGAAACACATACGACACTCTTATTTACTTTGAGAACATCATTACGCAATGCATTACATACATCATGACATTGCATAAAGCTAATTTTGTCTTTTCAGGTAAAATTTGCAAACAAACGAGTATCATCAGCAATATTCAAATAGGTCAAAGAATAATTCCTGAAACAGGAGGGGGCAACTATCTATATGATCATGCAAAGATTAATTCCTGAAACAAGAGGGGGCAACTATCTATATGACCAAGCGATATAAATTCCCAAAACAGGACGAGTTTACCAACAAGAAAATAAGTCTGAGATTAATTCCCGAAATAGGACTGGGCAACTATCTATATGACCAAGCAGTAGGAATTCCCGAAATAGGACGAGTTTATCACCAAAAAAGCGGGTTAGAGATTAATTCCCGAAACAGGACGGGGCAACTATCTATATGACCAAGCGATATGAATTCCCGAAACAGGACGGGTTTACCAAAACAAAAGAGGGTCGCAAATTAATTCCTGAAACAGGACGGGGCAACTATCTATATGACCATGTGGTATGCATTCTCGAAATAGGACGGGTTTACCAATGAAAAACAGATCGTAGATCAATTCCCAAAACAAGACTGAACGAATATTTGCATGACCAAATGACTTCCTTCAAAGACTGAATTCTAATGAACATTCCTCTTCAGAAGTTTATTCTGAAAATCATTCCCCCCAGTGACTGAATTCTGGCGAGCGCTTTCCTTCTGAAAAACATTCTTCACAGTCAAGCGTAGACTCGTTCTGATACTCCTATCAACAATTACTTTGGATGGCATCTGTAAGCCCATCCTCGGAGACATTCTATCATCTATCCAAATGGAATCTTCAAGCCCATTCAAGCAATACTATCAACTAAAAATGTTACTTCATGCATCGACGAGTGCAAATTTCTGGGCACTTAAGTGTTCAATCCTCTTCAACCTTCAGATCACGAATGACAGACATGCCAATGTAACTCTTTAGGTTTAAGAAGATTGAATAGGGGAAACTGTTGTACCCTAAAATTTTCCCTTCCATTTCTTAAATACACCTTCACATGCTCCTAGGGTTTTCAATTGCTCAAGGCTACTCAATATTTGATCAGACAAATTCTCATTCTAAGTAGTTGACCTACAACTAGGGTTTCAATTTTCTAAAGGAAATTTGAGCTTATAATGCCTCAAGTGGATTTCATGGTTCCTCATACATCTCAAGGAATGATCATGCCAAACTTCAAGCCTTGCATCACAAGTTTGCTCAGTCAATTGCTCAGATGACTAAAAATCAATTGTATTGGGTAAAAAGTCAATTGTGGTCAACATACAGTCAAACTTCAAGATTTTTGGTCAACATAAATATTTTTAAGTCACATTTATCATTTGATCAAGGGTTTATCATGATTAATCAAGAAAACTCTCAATTCATCAAAAGTCAAAGTTGCCAAATTAGGGTTTTCTTAAGGAGAAGTCAACTGAACTTTGACCAAGCATAACTTTCACATGCTTCATCAGAATTTTCTCAACCAAAGCTCATTTTGAAGTAAATTCAATTATTTACAACTTTTTATCTCTAAGATCAAATCCAAAAAATGCTTCATTTAAGAGATATGGGCTAAAACATTATAGGTTATTTCAAAAGTCAACAAAAAGACACTTTTTACCAAGGCAACTTACATCAAGATAAATTCTTCAAATGAAAAAAATGATCAACATAGATATTTTAGGGGACATCTTGAGATTTCCAAAAAGTCAAAGATCACCTTCATATGATAAAAATTGAGAGAGTTATGATTGGTGCAAGTAAGGAAATTTTGAGAAAATGCATGAAAGTCAAAGTGAGTAAACTTAGAATTTTGGGCTAATGGGCTGATCTTTCAAGGTCCAAACATGTATTAGACCTCATTATGAACCTCTAAGTCTATTCATACATCCCTTGGATTTTTATTCTATTTATTTTTATTTTATTTATTTAAATTCAAAATTAAAAAGGATAAAACCAACGCTTTCGTGACAAGGTCCAAGCCTAATTTTGTTTGACCTAATTCATCACTATTTATTCTTCATTAATACAACAAAGTTGGGCACGAAAAACCATTGCAAGAAACACCTTTCCAAAATTCTTAAAACTAGGGAATGTTACAAACCTTATTTGCTGCCACTTTCAAGCAAAACCTATCATCACATTCGACTTTAGGGACACCATAAGGTAAGAATGGATCAGCCTTGATGATCCAAAGCACACGAAACCAGCATACATGCACCATAATTTTCCATTATTTCATAAAATTCGTATTTCTGTTTTCATCGTGTTTTAACGCATACTAACTCCACTAACATGCTTCTGAGATGCCAATATGTAGGAAAAACTCATCGCACGGTCCCCATGATGGCTGAATCGCGAATGACCATGCTTACACCAATTTTGGCTATTCACGTTATATCTCATTCTACAGTGAGATTTGGCCAAAACTAATGGTTCCATTGAGTTTGTAAGCCCTAAATTAGGGGGGTAGGGTTTCTGGGAATCACTGACGCTTCATGTTTTTGCAGGTTGAATAATGAGCTCGCTGGAGAAGACGACCGAAGTTAGGGCTCCGACGCTTCTCTAACCTAGTTATTTAAGTTTATTATATTTTTATTTATTTTCATAGATATACCAGATGAGAAGCATGGCTTAGTGGCAAGCGCGCGTATGATAAGGCAGTGTACAAGGGCGTGGGATCGATCTCTGCCTTTTGTCTTTTTTCATGTTTTCTATTTTTCAGGTTTTTCAGTGCGCATCCTCATAACGACCCTACCATGTGCCTTGCCACTTCTCACCATCAGATCTTCACAGATCTGATCCAACGCCCAGGAATATGCAAGGCCGTGACATGCTCCTTTATTTATAATTTTTATTTAATTAAAATACTAACATAATTAGGTTTATTTATTAATTAGGTTTTAGTTTTTTAATTAACCTCTTAATAATTTAATTAATAAATAATTTTTTCAATTAAAATTAATTAGATTTAATAGGTTAAATTAATTATCATAAACTATTTTCTTCATAAAAAATCACCAAAAAAACATTTTTCTTTTCTATTTTCCTATTTCTATTTTTCTAGATTAATTGTATAGGTTGCACATTCCCTATGTAATAACTTAGATTTATATTTTCCATTTTTTCTTCCTATTATGTAATTGCTCAGAATATGTAATAGGTTTTAGGGTTTTCTTTCCACATTTCATTCTTATGTAACTGCCTCGAAGCCATGTAATAGTTTTAGGTTTACGTTTCCGTACTTTATTCTTTCTGCTACTATACTCCTATGCTTCTGCTTAGTAATTAGGGTTTGTATGGAAAAATAAAAATCGAACGATAGAAAATCCTAACTTCAAAGATAAATAACTGAATATAACACACTCACACACTTACACCTCTAAGGTAGCCTCTCTTGTTGCCTTTGAAACAAAAGGTCATGTCCCTTAAAAGTGGGGACGCTTTAGTAAAGTCCCTTGAATCAAAGATCATAGTCCCTCAATGACCCTTTTGACATTTCCTTTCGATAAATGATCTAGTCCCTTATGAAAACCGCTAAAGCATCCTTACAAGTTGTCTTCGATGACCTAACAATGACCCTTGATGTCCCGTCACATCCAATAGATAGGGCTTCCTACCAACTAATGGTATGGATAACACTATCTCCAAAGGAGAAGGAAAAAGTGCAAGAACGACCTTGAGTGGGTAGAACTGTTAATCGCTTGCTCACAAACCTTTCAAAACAAAAATATTCCACACAAACACTTTCAAATATATTTTCAAAACACTTTGTACACATTCTTGAGGACCGATACAAGAATCATTACAAAGTTTCTCCTTACACTGGCAAATTACAAAATATTTTTCAAACACTTAAACAAAAAAGCAAATTTTCAAAGTGAGCCAAGCGATTAAGAGCCCATAGATAACTACAAATGAAAAGGGTGCTAACACCTTCCCTTTTCATAACCTACCCCCCGAACTCAAAATCTTTAAAGGTCTTTCCTGTTCTTTTCACTTTTTCCTTACTGGATAAAAGGAAAGTCGATGGCGACTCTAGCTATCCACAACATTTGCAATAAAACGCAAAACAAGTCAGTTTTCCCACCGTATTACAACCACGATTCATCCTTTATATGAAAAACTTCATTTTCTCTTTCCACAAAATATACTACTCTCCATTAAAGAACGAGGTATTTGTTTAGTGAATAACTTGAAGTCATTTTTCCTCATGAGATGATTAGTCCTTAATATGAGTTTTAGGCCCTGATCCCACTTGTTGGACAAGTGACCCACAACGGTTAGAATTGTGTTAGTAATTTCTTAAGAGTAAATAGTAGGGGAAATAAAAATAATAAATAGTAGAAAATAAAGACATTAAAGGTTGGAAATATTGAACTAAAGAGTTATCCAAGTTTGGTCAAGTGTTGGCCTAGTCTTGTCCCCGATAGCTCTTCTTGAGATTTTGATTACAAACTTTTGATCTTTTACGTGTTATGTCCACGAACCTTAATACAGTTCGATCTTGAGATTTATACAGGCTTATCCCCAACCAATGATATATTTTACCTTAGTCTAAGCTAACTAACCTTTAGAGATTTTCAAGTTTATCTCAATAACCAAAGCACAACTTTTTCCGACAAAGCTCAATAAAACAAAACAAAAATTTTATGACTGGTTTATCTCACGATCCAAACTAAATCTTCTAAAGAGCATCACACTCTCAAGAATTAAAAAACACAACCATTTACAAACTCTTCCTCACAAGCAAAGTTTTACTCAAAAGCACTATGGAAACTTTAAGTGAAAAAGAAATATTTATAGAGAGAGAATGAGAGAAAAATAGAGAGAAAAATTCCAAAGAAAATGTAAAGCTTTGGAAAGTGGCGTGAAATGAAGAGGGGGCGAGAAATGAATAAGTGATGAAAAAACCAAAAAAAACAAACAATCCATGGGCATAATTGATGAGTCAATTGTTTGACATCTCGCTTCAATCGACTATCAACCCATAAAATAATCGATTAACAAAGTTTAAAAGGAAAGAAAGGATACAAATTTGTTACAAGTCATTAAGATGATATCCTAATCATTTAGATAATTGTTTAAGCCATCTCTAATAGATTGGATAGTTCAAAAAGTTTTTCCAATCGATTGGAAAAGTCCTTAATCAATTGGGCAGTTCAACAAATCTTTTGGAAGATATATGACAACTTCTTAATCACTTGGGTATGTCTTGAAAATATTTTTAAAATGTTAAAAGGTTAGAAAAAAACTTTAAGTGAGTGTGTATAACTTAAGAGCTATTTCCTTACTTTTACAAAATTCTGGTCACTCAGACAGACATAATCTGTCGGGCTTTCACATTTCCCCTCTTTGATTATTACGAGGCTTCCATGTTCTTTTCCAGACACACCTATCATATAAGCACTTCAATATTGAGCCTCTTTTCTTGATGAGTTTTGGTATGATTCTCTAGTTAGGTTATTATCATCAGAGAGTTGAAAGTTATTTACACCGACTTTAATAAATTGTTATCATCATCAAAACTTCAAAGATAATCTTTTGTGGGATTATCAACTTTATACATGCAAGCACTTAGATCCACACCTCCAAATATGTGTCGATATATACAACCTTTTATGTTGTGTCAGCGACACATCAAAGTGATTCTCATTGTCTTCGAAGCCCAAAATCTCTTAGAGAGCAAAGAAAATCGCCTTCAACTCCTATTCTTCCAGAGATAGTTCTTCTAAAGGGAATGTATACTTGATTGGAATCCTTAAGAAGTTATTTTTATTTTGGTACTTCACGAATATGTCTCTGCATCTAGTCGTCTATGAGCCAGGGGCAAGAAGAATTACCCTCTGATTGAACTCATGATTCTGGGGGACAACTAGGAAATATCAGAATTGAAGTTCTTCCAACTATCAACATAAACATCGAACACCTTCTTCGATCGAAGAAGCGAGAGTAACCCATATATCTGCTCCATTCTTGTAAAATCATGTATCACACTAAATAAGTTGAAGAATAACTTCAAAGTCGGCACTCTGCCCCGATAATCGCACCGATGTCAAAACACTTTCACGTAAACCCAACTCATCGGATGCAGTTAAGAATGAGAAACTATTAAGTGATTCAAAATGTCTACCTCGAAGTTAGTAAGGGGAGCCTGGACCATAGTCTAGGAAACATACACTCATGGAAAGGCACCAAGCATCCTCTAAAAGGACTACATAACCTCTTACTGAATTCAACATGAGAAATCAACCATTCAAAAAACGACCTCATGTCCAGATAAACACTATTTAGTCTATGAGTCTACTCTTACTCAACATAGAAGTAGTCCCTGCCACCTTTACACCCACCTAATAATAATGAGTGGCATTTGTAGAGGGCTTAAGACCTTGTTTGCCTTTTCAAACCATTTCTTCCTCACCGTCAACAAAAATATCTATCGTGATTTTTATAACGCCTTTGAAAATCAAGATGTTTCCTAACTTCCAGGTTGCTATGTTTGTTGTCATTCAAGGTTCTAAAGGCTTTGATATAAAAGCGAACCATCAGTTTGATATGCCCTACCGAACTCTAGGCCATCCATGAGAGATTCATAAGAAGAGAAGCAACAATCAATTCCTCTTGTATCAAAATAAACTAGATTCACCCTCTGCCTTCTCCTATGGAACCATATGCATTTCTATCATGATGGGATTTGTGGGCTCGCTACTACTTTTGACAAATCACCAAGTACTATGAGATTTTCAAGGGGATGAGTAATTGTCAAAGGAGCAACATCTAACACCTCTGAATCCACTACTCTAGTACAAGATGAGGCATCACTTATGTCATCATGATTAGGTAATGTCTATAAAGTTTATGGATCTATCTCCTAAGTTAGCCATTTTAAAAAAGAAAAAGCAGAAAACAATAATAGTAAACAAGAGAGATAAAAATGACAATTGGAAAGACTAGAGTGATGAAGTTAAAGCAACAATGAAAGAATCACCCAGAAACACAAAATATTGAAATATTTTACGAAGTCTTGAAAGAAAACAACTGAACATAAGAAAGCATCATTGAATCTCAGGGAGGGGGAATCTGAACAAGCTAAAAATAAAAGATGGTTTAAGCAAAAGAGTGGAAACATGACCTAAAGGGGAAACACCTTCAAATAATTCAGTGAGGCGGGTAGATCTATGGTCCAAACGAAAGTAAGGTAGGCAAACAAAAATCAACAAATGGATTCACCTCAAAATCATAACAGCCCTCGAGTGCACTTGAACACCCTAAATGGCAACGCCATGCTCTACTCTATGGGTCTAGGGCCACATGCAAAAGGTACCATCCAAACACATGTACATTAGACTGTTGAAGATCAAGTGGTCTTACACTTTAGAAGCCAACACCCAATCTTTACCCTCAAATGACTTTCCACCATCAAATTTAATCAAAGGGTCTTCGTATTCTAGCTGGATGACTTTGAGTGGTTTTAATCACCTTCCATAAATAAAGTTCTCCACTTGCCAAAATTCATTCAAGTATCCTATTCATTCTCACACTCAAACTACTTCTCATTCAATCATTGAACATTAAAATGTTAACCTTACATATACATCGTTTCATAACATCATTAATACATTTCACCACACTTAAACTCTATCTCATTCTGTCATCAACTATTTCTAATTCCTAAACATAATAAAAGATAAAATATATAAGTTACTCATAATTTAAAAATAGATACACTATCAATATTTCAATGTAAAAATATAAGGAGATGATTATAACAATTTGAATTAGAAATTTGAGAGGTAAAGTATGTATGTCAAAGTTATATTTTAGCCAAATAATTAAAACAATTGAAAAAATTAAAAAAGATAACCGACAAGTAATAATGGAAAATAGGAAAGGAAGATGACAGCTAGAGAAAGTTAAGAAAGAAAACAGTTTTAAAAGGAATTATTGTTTTTGACAATTACTTAAAAGAAAAAAAACCCAAACAAAAACAAAAATCACATCCACAACATTAGATAGATTCGATAGATTCACAGTTTCACACACTGCTTGCACCTTTCTTTCTTGTTGTTTGATTCGGATTTGCATTATCATAGCCTAATCCCATTCCGCCATAAACCCTAACAATTTTGTTTTCATTCAGATCTCTCTCTCTCTCTAAATGCCTCTTTCTCTCTGATCCATAATGCCGCTCAACAACCGAAGCAAAGGATCTCCTTTTCCTCTTTTCGGTTTCGTCCTCCTTTGCCTTCTCGCACCTCTCATTTTCTTCTTCGCATCGTCACTTCACACTGCTTCATCCGGTTCATACTTTCTCTCTCCCTCTTCATTTTTTATTCACTTTTTTTGTTGTTGTTATATGATCTGGATTGAAATTGGGAAATGGGTATTTGTAAATTTATTGTTTTTATCTCTTTCCGTGTTTTTCTTGTGTTTTTTTTATTCAATTCGTAAGTGTAGTGAAAGATTTATCGCTTTCAATTCGTTACCATGTCTATAGTTAACAAATTGATGTTTTTTAGGGTTGCTAGATCTATGCTTCCTATGTAAGTGTTAAGTAGTGCAATTGGCTTTTTGTGTCCTGTCAATGAATCAATTTTACAACTATATTGAATTTAGATGCTTGGGGGTTTGAAATTTGAATCACTATGGTGTTGTTATTAAGTTCACTTTAGGAGCAAGTGAGGTTTAGGTTCTAGTGATCATGAAACAACAATACATTTACAGGGTTGTGTATTATACTAAGCTTAAGTTCATTTGTTTGATGCACCGTCATCATTATTATTTTAATCTTGTAAATGGAAAGCAGTATTTGTAGATTAAGAACTTGTGGTAACAAAAAAGTATATAGTAGAGAAATTGGTTAGTATTTCTTCGCATTTTCCTTTAAGACCCAGGGCTTTGTGAGATTAGCACAGACACAGAGTGCACTGATGACTGTGTTGACATTTAGATATTCCACATTGTATTAAGTGGGACCATTGGTAGCAAGTTTTCATAAAATCTATCTAACTTTTCTGGTTGCTACTTACATGTCATGAATTTTTCTCATAATTAGATGCCATGGATAATGTTTTTTCATAAAATGTATCTCACTTTGCTTATGCTAATGTTGCTGTCTTTTACTTGTGCTTCCGATCCTTGGTTAATAACTCACTGGTGTTTTAAACTCATTATTCTTCTGTTATATAGATGCTCTAGAATGTATTGACCTTATCCGGTTAAAGGATGCCCAAATATGGCTCCGTTTGTTTGCAAATCCTCTTTTTTTTTGTTGTTGTTGGAGACTTCTGAATTATGAAATTTAAGATAGTGTGATGTCCTTGATGTTAGGAGGAAGAAATAGGAGAATATTATTGTAATGATACGAGTGACATTGCTATGAATTTTTCTTATTTGCGCATATATATGTGTTTATGCTAAAGTAATTACTTCAATTACATTATGCAGATCACAGTGATATTTCAGATGCTACAAGTCAACAGGTAGCCCGTTATATACATTTTATTTAAGGTTCATTAATAGTTATACAACTGAATGCATACGGCATCTACCCATTTTTTACCCTATGTTGTTGCCTGGTGCAGGCTTCCAAATGGAGAGAGCAGAAGGCACTACATGACCTTACATCTCTTTTTCCAAAAGAGGCAAGCACAAACTAGCATTACTCTTGTTTTGTATCTTGTAATATTTTTTGTGCAAATGTTAACTTCCTTGCCTTCTAATGAGTATTATATTTCAGGTACTTGATGTTATTATGTCTAGCACAAGTGATATGGGGCCTTTGAGTCTAGAAAATTTCAGAAATAATCTTTCTTCTTCTTGGAGAGTTGTTGGGTCAAAGACTTCAAATGCTACATATCAGGTTAGGATTACTGATGTACTTCTGCCCGAGACTTTGATTTCCTGCATTTATTTTATCTTATTGCTACTAAATGTTAATCCTTTTTTCTTAAAATTTTTTAACTAAAGCTAAACCAACCAGAAACACATCTTAGCCAAGAAAAACAAAAGGAGAAGGATGGAAGATCTTCAGGTTGTATCACATACTATCAGTTATTTTGCATGTGTTTTATTTTATTTTGCTTTCTCATTATTTATTTATTAATGCAGTTGCTCTTCCCCAGTGGAATGATAGTCCTGTAAAGCTAGCCAGAAGGGTGAGCATCATTTTTGGATATTTTACTTTTTTAAGTTACATAGCTTTTTGTACACCATTAACAAAGTTATGTTTGTAATTCATAGTAATCTCCCACACCTTTTAACTCGATGGTTGTGGTAGTTTTGGAAAAAGTCTGAACACATACACAGAATGATAAAATCATTCTCAGACCCAATCTACAATTATAGTAACCTTGAAGTATGACATGCTTGTTCTAATTATTACTTCAAGATGAACATAAGTTGAGCTAAATAAATTGGGAATTCATAGTTTTGTCCTTACAATATAAATATCATGTCAAATTAAGTTTTATCCACTTTTTGATAAATTTATACTATAGGCTTCATTCTTATAAAATTCCTTGTTGCTGAAGATTCCCAAACATAAGCCTATTTTTACTAAAGTCATTCTTCCAAATTACGTTTGAGTGAAAAACATCCGTCTACCATTTACCCCAATATTTTTCTGTTCTGTTTGAAAATCCTGTTTAACTTGTAGTGAGTATACTTAACTCGGGGAACAACAAAAATCATCCTTGAAATAAACTTTGTTTTGTTCCTTGTAAACATCTTCTGCAGCAATTAATAGGGAAAAGGATGGCCAAGCGTGCTGCTGAGTTGGTAAAACAGGATGATGAAGTTATTGTAAAACTTGAAGATTTTGCTATTGAGCGTTCAAAATCAGTTGATTCAGCAGTTCTAGGTAAATACAACATTTGGAGGAAAGAAAATGAAAACGAGAATGATTCTACCGTTCGGTTGATGCGAGATCAGATCATTATGGCTAGGGTATACTTGAGTATTGCGAAGATGAAAAACAAGTTTGACTTGTACCAAGAGCTGCAAACACGGCTTAAAGAGAGTCAGCGTGCTTTAGGTGAGGCAACTTCTGATGCTGATCTACACCAGAGGTATGCTCAATTTATTGGAAGTGTATAAATATCTGCATTTGTTTGTATTTACTAACCTAATTAATCATCTTTAGTGAACATGAAAAAATGAAAGCTATGGGTCAAGTTCTATCTAAGGCAAAAGATCAATTGTATGACTGCAAGTTGGTTACTGGGAAATTGAGGGCAATGCTACAAACTGCTGATGAGCAAGTTAGAGGCTTGAAGAAACAAAGCACATTCCTTAGCCAGTTAGCTGCCAAGACCATACCAAATGGAATTCACTGCTTATCGATGCGCCTTACCATAGATTACTACCTCCTTCCACCTGAAAAGAGAAAGTTCCCTAAGACTGAGAATTTGGTTAATCCCAGTCTTTATCATTATGCCCTATTCTCAGACAATGTTTTGGCTGCATCTGTTGTTGTCAACTCAGCTGTTTTGAATGCGAAGGTAAAGGACTAACCGTCTGTTATGATAAATACATGCTTGTGTATTTTTTTCAAGCACATTCCTTTTTACAGATAATGAATAATTTGAACTTGGGTCCACGTAATTTTTGAGATGGATCCATGTACTTTGCTTGCAATAGTCTATCTATTATTTTATAAATAATAGTATTAAACACAACCACTTGTTATCTTATGGTGTTGTCTTTGACATTGCAGGATCCTTCAAAGCATGTCTTTCATCTTGTTACTGATAAACTAAATTTTGGAGCCATGAACATGTGGTTTTTATTGAATCCTCCTGGAAAAGCTACAATCTTTGTTGAAAATGTTGATGAATTTAAGTGGTTGAACTCATCCTACTGTCCAGTCCTGAAACAGCTTGAATCCGCGACAATGAAAGAGTATTATTTCAAGGCAGGCCATCCAACCACTACTGGTGCTTCTAATCTCAAGTACAGAAATCCAAAATATCTTTCAATGCTCAACCACCTTAGATTCTATCTTCCACAAGTTTATCCAAAATTAGACAAGATTCTTTTTCTTGATGATGACATTGTTGTCCAGAAGGATTTGACTGGACTATGGGCCGTGGATCTTCGTGGAAAAGTAAATGGTGCCGTTGAAACATGTGGTGAGAGCTTTCATCGGTTTGACAAGTATCTTAATTTTTCAAATCCACATATTGCGAAAAACTTTGATCCCAATGCTTGTGGTTGGGCATATGGAATGAATATGTTTGATTTAAAGGTGTGGAAAAAGAAGGACATTACTGGCATATATCACAGATGGCAGAATCTGGTAAGCAGTTGAACATGACATCGGTTTAACATCATGCATCTATTCTCAGAGTTGGATTCATTGTGGTAACACATAGTCGTGCATGTAACCACAAATCTCTGACATTGGATATCAGATGACTCGTATTTCGAATTGTATCTTAAAACTAACATGAAGAAGTTAAAATGCGAATCTTCTGATCATTATCCAACAGTCTAGACTCCTTGATGCATGACTGTGTGCTTCTCTTGACTTTAGAGAGTCCTGCTCGGTCTATTTTCTATAAATAAATTAAAATCAATTCTTTCACTAACAATTTTTCATGTTTGATTTCAGAATGAAGACAGGGTACTGTGGAAATTAGGTACATTACCTCCAGGGCTAATGACATTCTATGGATTAACGCATCCGCTAAATAAATCATGGCACGTACTCGGTTTGGGTTACAGTCCAAGTATAGATCGTACAGAAATCGAGAATGCAGCTGTTGTTCACTACAATGGTAATATGAAACCATGGTTAGAAATAGCCATGACAAAATATCGCCCTTACTGGACCAAATATGTCAAGTATAACCATCCTTATCTTAGGAACTGTAAGCTAAGTGAATGGTCTTGATAACACCGACTCCTAAAAATACAAAGAGCACTCTTTATTCCTTCAGAATATACCCTCAACCTTTTCTCTCCTTTCTAACTTGGCAATTTCAAGTGATGTGCCTTGTTAGAGTATATGATTAAATTGTCCAAGTGATATAGAGTGTCAATGCTTGTGTTCTATCTGCTCTTACCTCATCATCTCTTTCCCACGCCATCGTCGTTCATTCTTTGCTTTTCATTCATTTAATTTGTTTACACCATTCTCACTAATTCGAAACAAGGTACAATAAATAGTATACCTTGTTTACTATATAAAGATCCTTCATTGTACAATTTGATGCTAAGAATGGACTAGAAATTGAATTATAATTTTATGTATTCTTTCACAAATGTTTTTGAGAAGTTATTTGAATGTTTGCATATTGTATTTTAGATAAGTAGCACAATAAGAAACATGATTGTAGTGCATTTATTTTCAAGTATAAACTCTAGATAAGTTGCTCAGTCCAAATGAACTTGTGTGATTAGGGACTTATTGGAGAAAAATGCTTCTAGATTCTCTTCAACAACATGAGTCGCAGCCATGAATTTTCAATAGTAAAAGCAGCATTATGAGGTGACAAAACCACATTGTCCAAAGCTAAAAGTTGTTGAGGAACATTAGGCTCATTCTCAAACACATCCAAACCAGCACCACCAATGTGTCCTTCCATCAAACATTTCACCAACTCTTGTTCATCAATTAAGGACCCTCTTCCAACATTCATTATAACACCTCTGTTTCTCAGTGCCAACATCACTTCTTTGTTAACAATGTGCCTTGTTTGTTCATTTAGTGAACAACATAGAACTATGCATCACTGGTAGTTGCAAGTTCAAACATGGTTGAGTAAAATTGGTATGTAACAAAGGGATTTTTCTTCCTTGAGTGGTATGAAATAATGCATCCAAAAGCTTCCAACCTTTTAGCTACTTCCATGCCAATGCTTCTAATCCAACAATTCCAACTCGCTTTCCCCTTAGCTGAAAACACAATGTCGTGAAGAAAAATATTAATTTAATTTGTCTTCAATTTTGATATCGTTAACACTTAATAAGAAAATTAGACATTTTTTTTGTCTTATTCTTTTCTTTTGGCAGGAATTCAATTTTTAAAATAATCTCATGAAGTTTACTTTTTTATTTATTAAGGAGTTGTTCTCTAAATCTCATAAATATAAAAATTGAGAAATATACATCTTTATAAGAGATATATTATTTATTTATCTAAAATTTTAAAGTGATATATAAGTGGATTCTTTCGTTTACCTATGTCAAAGTCTCTACATTTGTATCCCACTCCTCGTAATTAGATTATTATTCTAATAATTTTATTAAAGTTTTCGTAAACTTTGTGATTATGTTTGTACACAATTGTGGAGGAAAATACGTGGCTATGATGACAGTGGCACATGGCATTAAAATTTTGATTAGACATGGAGGACTCAAACCATTGATAGTTTTCTATCCAACTTTATTCAATGTTTTTTGTTTTGAAAGTATAAACATTCACCAATTTTCATAGCAGCATCAAAATTGTACAAAACAAAGTTTATAGAAGTAATCTTCGAAATATTTTGGGAATACATTTTTAAATTATTCTTTTATAAAATAAAGGTATCTTACTTGTAATATTTTTTCTTTTTTATGTATATTAGATATATCAAAAGATGTATCTTAAAAAAAAAATAATAAAAATATCTAAGTTTAAAGGCACGAAACTCACTATATAAGATGAAATAAATATTCTCTTTTATTAAATAATGTTGATAAAATATTATTTTTCTCTCTTAATTATACTTCTAAATTTAATTTGATCTTTTAATTTTTTAATATTAAATTGATCATTTAATTTTTAATATGTATATTTTAATAGATACACATCTGTCTCTTTTATCTATTCCGTTAATTAAAATATATTAAATATTTATATGATAATAATAATCAATTCTTATGACGGAGTTAATGTCGAAAAAATCATAATTATTATTGTTCATCTTCTTTCTCAATTTTAAATTCCATTGCAATAGAAATTGAAACTCATAAAAAATTCATTAACGCAACTACCATCCACACTCCAATAACACATCTTAAAGATAACAACTTTCATTTTTTTATTTTTATTCCGTAATTTAGCCTTTAGCCTTTGCTTCTAAATCAAACATATCTTCATCCTAGTTTGAATTGGTTTTGTAGAAATCCCTAATTTTGAAAACCCTAACATTCTAATTTTTGTTCTAATCTGCAATTTAACCTTTGTTTTTATTTAAGAATTTAGATTTAAATTATTTATCTTGTATTAAACAATTGATTTGAATATTTATGACTCTAAGAATTAAAAAGAAGAAAATGAATAAGAAACAGAAAAAGAAGAATGCCATCTTCTTCATGAAATTGGATCCACCCTGCAACCTTTCATCTTCCTCAACCACTATACCTCACCACAGTCCAAACAACCACAAAAAACACTCCCTAGGTTCACCACATATCAACAACCTAACACCTACGTCCGACAACACCACTTTACCAACTTCTGATCTCTACTGATCCAACAACCATATAACATGTATCGGAACTCCACTTCCACGGCCAAACCAAAAACGTGCGTCTCCAAAGTTTCCGATCTACTCACATGAAAAGCTCCAAAAAAAACCATAACCAAAAGCTTCGTGCTAGTTCGTTGAACAGTGAGAAGAGGTGAAGCAAATCTCCTTGAAGAAGAAGAAACCGTAGTTGTTGTAGTAGTAGTTGTAATAGGAGAATTTGTTGAAGCAAATCTTCTGATTTCTGGTTTTTTTAATGAAAAAGGGTTAAAATTTGGTTATAGATTTTATTCTGGGGTTAATTTGAGAGAGAAAATGAACAATAATAATTAAAATTTAAAGATATTTAAAAGAGTTGATCATCACTTCCACATACGGTCTCATATGTCTTATATTATAAGTAAAACTTATTTTTTAGATTGATTAAATATTAATGTATTTAGTTTATATATAGATTAGATATATTAAAATTTATTTGATTTTTTTTTTAGCAATAATTAAGTATTGAAAAAAAAATACACAAATAATCATGTTTTAGAGAAAATTACGTAAATAAAGATGTTTTAGAAAATTCCACAAAGGAAGAGTCAACCCAGTTGGCACATGTGTTGTACCCCAAAATTTGCCCTCCCATTTCCTCAACATTTTCTCATCACAAGACCTTTGAAGATCAAGATACAGTTAGGGTTTCCTCTGCTCAAGACTCCTCCTTGCACTGTGGACTCAAATTAGGGTTTGTGTTTGCCCAAGGATGTTTTGACCTAAAATGCCTAAAAAGACTTTCATGCTTCATGTTGGACTCCCAAGTTTACCTATACCAAGTTTCAAGTCTTGATTCCAAGTTTTACCCAGTCCATTGAACAGTTGACCTAGAAATCAGCTGTATTGGGGAAAAAGTCAACTGTGGCCAATTGACAGTCAAACCTCATGAAATTTGATCCACATCAACATTATGAACTCCCATGGACCATTTGATCAAGTTTGGATCACAATTCCACAAGAAATTTGATCAGATCATCAAAAGGGCAAAATGGTCATTTTTAGGGTTTTGACTGCACAAAGGCAATTTTTGACTGTTTGACCTAGTCAATGGCAAACCAAGCTCACATATGGCCTCAAGGACTCAATGGAGTTATCTTGACATGTTCATCAAGCTCAAAAGATCCCAAGTACACAAGATTGACAGTTGAATTTCCCAGTCAATTGATCAATTTTGACTGTACACTGAAAAGTCAAACTTTGACTTTTTGGTCAAAATCAAGAGTCAAGATTCATTTTTCATCAAAACATTCCAAATCATGAAACTTGTTCACCAAGAAATCACAAAATGCAAATTAGGGTTTGAAAATGGAATTTTTCATAACTTAGAATTTTTCTAAGTTATGAAAAACCCTAATTTTTTCCCAACTTTGCCCCATCTTTTCACCATGATCCATTTGGATTCAAACAAAAGTCAAAACATGAAAGTTGTATCTTGTTGCATAATCTACAACTTTGATTCACAAAGTTTTCTCATTTGAAGCTTGTATCTCAAGTTATGATTTTTTGAATAAGGGCACTAAACCATCTTTTAACTTAGTGAAATTTGACATATTTTGACAAGGTTTTCTACCCTACTTCAAGGCCACTTTTCATACCCTTCCACTTGGAATTTTGATTTGCATTTCAAAGATGGATTGTAGTACACATTCCAATCTTTCCAAAATGTCCAAGAACTCATCAAACAACCTCATAACTTGAGAGATTCGAATTTCACAAGTTGGCAAAAATTCACTTTTGTTCTTCATCAAGACATGTTCATAAACTTGGCAAATTTGAACTCAACATTGTTTGTGCTACTTTGCAGGTCCTTAAACCACATTACACTCCTTAATTTAATGCTTGTTCATTGTGTCTAAGTGTTGTTCCATGAATTCAAGCATTATACACAAGATTGATCCATTTTTGGATAAAGTGAACTTTCCATTTTTACAAAAGTTTGCTTTATGTCAATTGGTAAATCAAACAAGTACATAGAAGATCTGCTTAGCACAAGATTATGTGCATAACACACTGATCAAGAGATGTTTATGCAGCACATTAGGGGGTCCTATACTGACCTAGAAAGCCAACTTGCATTTTGTAGCTTAAGTGTGAAGAAAGGTCCATAACTCATGCCATCTCTCATATCAGCTTAGAGACACAAGAAAGAACTTATCAAACACATTCAAAATCACCCAACCAAGCTTTTGCACGAGCCTTTTGCCTTTCAAACACTCTCCATCTCAGAAACACCACAAAACTGCTCAAACAGAGCAAGCCCTGCAGATTGAGTGCTATCTCTCAATCCCTTCGAGCATTTTGATCAAAACCTGTTCCTCTACCTTCCTTACAACATATGCAAACTATCCAGAAGCTAAGGCACGATCTGTAGTTGCTCTAACCACTTCCACCATTTTCATATCTTTGACTTGCAGGTGAAGTTCTACAGCTTGATACAAGAAGGTTCAAGACAAAGTAAGCATTGAAAAAGCATCCCTGGACCTCAAGGAAGCTTTTCCAATCATTACATTGCACTGAAAGTCTCTCATTCTCCACATAGAAGTTCAACTGCACAGGTAAAAGTTTGAATTCGTATCTCTCTTATTATGCATCTTTAGTCTTAAGTTTGTGAAGAAACAAGGTCCTACTCATAGCCCTGAACATGTACATAGCTTTACTTTTCATTTCTTTTGTCTGAGTAGAGAGAATTTGAGCTCTGAAAATGGTAGAAAAACTAGGTCAGAAATTGGGGAGAGAGAAATTCTCCCTCATCTTAGAGAGATAGGTCATGTTCTTTATATGGTTGAAACCGTCTCTTCATGCTGAACATTTCTTGTGTTATGAGTTTTTGCTGAAAAGCCAAGAATCAGGAGTTAGACATTGAGGAACAGGGGCGCGCGTTTTTCAAACGTTTTGAAGCTGGAGGTTGAAGAAGGAGTGAAGTGGGCTGGGCCTGTGCAATTTTGATTTTCACACCATCTTTCTTGATTCACACCCCCCTGAGCCCATTTGTTTATTTTTCAACATTTTTGACTTTTTCTTTTTTAGTTGACTTTGTTTATTTTTTCTCATGACATTAGAAAATTAAAAATATTTTTTCATCATTTTTTGCATTTATTGCATATTTATTTGTTTATTTTCTTTATTTGTACATAAATACATATATACTATTATTAGAGTAAATGTAAAAATATTATAAATACAACTTTTATTTTTTTGTTTACATTCTGAAAATATTCACACAAAAAAATACTTTTTATTTATTTTATTAAAATATTAAATAAATATTTATTTTGTGTTTAATACATATTTAGGGTTTTATATATATATATATATATATATATATATATATATATATATATATATATATATATATATATATATATATATATATATATATATATATATATATATATATATATATATATATATATATATATATATATATATATATATATATATATATATATATATATATATATATATATATATATATATATATATATATATATATATATATATATATATGTGATTATTAATATATTTAAGATAAAAATATAAAAATACTTGAATTTCTATTTTTATTAATATTTGATACAAAAATACTTTTTTTTATAATATATTTCATTTTATTTTATTTTTGTACATAATAAATAAATAGTTGAATTAAATTAGAAAATAATACCTTTTATCTTTAAAATTAGGGTTTTTGCCCTAAATTCAAAATACTCAAAAAAATAATACATTTTTATTTTTCTTTTCTCTTTTACATAAATAATATTTTCTCATACACATAGAAACTTTCTTTTTTGCATTTCACATATTTATTTAATTTCCATTTAATTATGCCATTTATTTATCTTGCAAACATCCAAATAATGTAATAATTTAGCTTTAAATTCTTGTCAATATCCCCATTTGAACATTTGTACCCCCCTTCCCATATTTGGTTTTGTAATAGCTTAGTAATTTTAATTTCGCACTTTATCGCTTTCTAATGATAACATGTTAGAATTAGGGTTTGTATGCGAAAAACGATAAAAAATAGTTTGACCTAATACAAGATAAACAAGCATGAAAATGGACACACAAATCACACTTGCACCCCCTCTAGGGTATTCCACTTGTTGCCTTCAAATAAATGGGCCATATTGCATGTTGAACTTCTTTGGGCAAAGCAAACAATTTGAATGATCATAGTCCCTCGACAAAACTTTTCAAAAAAACAAACAAAAACAAATGATCAAGTCCCTTAGAGAAATTGCCCAAAGACATTTAACGCCGTTGCAATTATGGTCTAAAACGATGACCCGCGCCTGTCCCTCTCACATCCTAACACAAGGTTGCCCACCAAATACAATGGTGGAGCAAACTTGTTAAAAATGGTTAAAGTATAGCAATAATCTTTTGAGAAATTTAGGAGTAGATAACCTCTTAGTTACTTGAATCAACTTGCAAAATACTTGCCTAATTTCAAAATCACACCTCACAACACTTTCAAAACAACTTTCAAAAACAAATGAAAACTTTTTCAAAAGACATACATCTTTGTATACATCCCCACATGGATCATTACAAAGGTTGCCACCACATTGGCCTCTTTTCAAAAACATTTTCAAAACCCACACACTCAAGCACCATTTAAAACAATTGAAAACAAAAGGCAAGTGATCTAAGCAAGTAACTAAGAGCCCATGGATAACCATGGATAGAAAGGGTGCTAATACCTTCCCTTTCTATAATCTACTCCCCGAACCCAAGAAAACATCTCAAAAGGTTTTTGCTGTGCTTTTTAACCTTTCCTTAGGATAAAATAAAAAGTCGGTGGCGACTCTTGCTAACCGCAACATTTGCGAATACAAACGCAAAACCTCAAGTCAGTTCTCCCACCGTATCACAACATGCACCTAGCTTTTTGTCCTAGACGCCATCTCACTTGGCGCATCTCTCTATTTAAGTCAAATGAGATGGCGCATGCACTATAAAAGTGAGAGGAGACACCATCTCACTCGGCTATTATGTGCAATTGTCATTCTTCACACTTTCTTGCACTCTCTTCTTATTTTTCTCTGTTATTTGCGTCATGACATCTCCCATGATTTTCACCAGAGATAGATACGTTATTTTCTTGGTCACCAAACCTCCGATGAAAATGAAATTTTGACACATTCACTCCATGGAGCTTCTGAAGAGAGAGTTGATGTGATGGTTAGATGGAGACGTCGAGGATAGGGGACAAATTAGAAGGATCCAGAGAAGAAGAACAACCACCTCACTTGCATCTGGAAGACCTAATTTTTTGTTAGAGGAAGTCAAAATAGACGGAGACATAATGGTGATGATGTATGGCTCAGATGAAATTATTTTGACGATCGTAATTTCTTAGATGTTTTATCATGTTTTTATTTGTTGTTTGCGTATGGTTTGCTGTAACAAATGCTGTTAATGAAAAACAATAATGTTTAGAACTTAAAAAAGTAAAGATGGTTTGCATACAATTTTTTATGTTGTTGAGCTTGTAGTCTGAGTGAGATAATTTTTTCGATTGTGTCCGACCTGACATAAACCACACACATTTCATCTACCAATAGGTGAATGTATCGTCATACTAGAGGACATGTACATGTTATTGGGTCTCCCTATCGATGGTAAGGCGGTTAACGGGTCAGTTCAACAACTCAATTCTCTATGCGAGAAATTGTTGGACAAAGATATGGTTGAAGGTGGTGGTGCTAGCTAGAGGCCAAGGTATATTACTTACTGAACTCAAAAAACATTATGCGACTCTTGAGTTGAACGAAAATTCTTCCGAGCTAGCAAGAGTAATAAAAGCTAGAAATTATATGATGATACTATTTAGAACTTTTTTATTTCCTGAAAGTACGAAAGTACGGGGAATATTGTAAATTTTATGTATTTAAGTTTATTTAGGAACTTTGAAAAAACTAGAAAGTATAGTTGGAGTTCTGCTGTTTTAACCCATCTATATAGTTTTTTGTGTAAAAATGAAACAAAGAAAAATGTACTTTTTATGGATGCGCTTTCTTACTCCAAGTCTGGGGTTAGTGGAGAATAGAGTCCCTAAACCTCGTCAACAACAACACATTCGTTTTCTCATATGCAACAAAGTAAGTCAAGAACTTAAATCATTTATTAATCATCCGTTCGCCAAATATATGTTTAAAATAAACTATTTTACAATTTCTTTAGGTACTGCGTGACGGGTATGTGTTACAGCAAGAATCCAAGATTCAATGTCGCTCTATATCGTAATCTATTGAATCACCTTGGCCCAGATGATGTACGTCGTACCTTTGAACTTTTCTACTTTTAAATTATTTATTTATTACGTTTTCATTATGCTAATTTAATTTTATCCACAGTTTATCTAGAGACCATATTTGGGTTTGGATCATGAACCAAACCCCGAGGATGCAGCAGTTTGGACCGTAAATACTGCAATCATACAGTTCAACATTGTCGAGATGTACCACAACGACCGTGTCAAGATGCAGTTTAGAATGCATCAAGAGATACCATGCGATCCAACTTGTTTGTCCCCCTGACATCTCAAAAGGGTCGACGTCCAATGGAGTCTTACTAATTAGAAAGATTTTGCTCCAGAATGGTGTAAGATGTGGCATAGGCGTCACCAACATGTCTTGCAATTCCCTGTTTTCCTCAACCGAAATAATATACGACACACGGATCAATATTTTGCTTGGTACAGATCGGTTAGTAACCCAGAAATGCACGTGTCTCATTCGAGGTATTTGGTTGATCCATAAACACAATGGGCACGAATCTTAAATCCCTAACAACAAACCTAACACACATCAACCTCCCACCAACCACCCCGACGATACAGATCTACAACCACCCAACCACAATACGAATACACCCATATGCCCCACACCCAACCACAATCACCACCACAATACGAATACACCCATATGCCCCACACCCAACCACAATCTCAATCACAATACCAATACACCCACATGCCCTACACACAATTTTAGTCTTCTCCATATCGCAATGTGTGTCCCTCAACATCTAACCTTAGCCATGATCTGGGATTTTCCGAAGAATATGACCCAACCGACCAAACTTATCATCAACCACCACATCACCATAGCACCCAACAATCGCAATACCAAACACCCCAAGATTCATTTCCTTTCTACCCCATTACTCAGACGATTAGTGCTATAGACCATCCATGGAACCCCACCCACCACCAAGACGACCAAATTTCGAGGGCATGGGTAACTGATTGTACCAAAGCGGATCTTCCAAATATGGTGATCTGACCGATTTCATGGATCCTGAACGCATTGACTTCGCTGGACCATCGACCCTGCCGCAACAAGAAATTCAACGAAACCCACCACGAGACAGGCGAGAACGCGGATGCGGAACCACAGGTTGCTACCGAGTTCAAGGGGACCACTAATTATTTTATATGGTTTTATTTTCATTATGTAATCTTTTTTTGTAAATGAAAAGTTGAACTTTCATGAAACTATATCGTTTATCTATTGTCTCACATTTAAAATAAAAAGCAAAAAATTACACATCTATTGCACCTAGGCGCCATCTGAGATGGCTTAGGGCAACCATTTAGCACCTAGACGCCAAGTGAGATGACGCCTCCTCCTTAGTTTTAGGTGCATGCGCCAACTGGGTTGACTCCTCCTTTGTGAAATTTTCTGAAACATGGTTATTTGCGTAATTTTCCCGAAACATGGTTATTTGTGTTTTTTTTCAATACCTGATTATTGCTAAAAAAATTCGTAAATTTTTTCACACATGCAGTGTATCACAACTACTCATATATGATTTTTTGAAACCAATTAAAATAAAAGTCAAACAATTATAAAAATCTGACTATTACGATTAACTAACGGTGTAAAACTGCTTTACACTGTCGGTGTATATCAATTAAATTCTTTAAACTAAATTGTATTTTAATTGAATACATGATTGTGATTAGTTGACAATGTAACACTATATTACACTGTTAGTCCATCAACCTTTTTCTCTTATTACAATACTTACTTCCGTGAAATTTGTAAGAGTCTATTAATAAAGAAAGAAATATTAATATAATTATATATTAAATTTAAGAGAAAATGAGTGATGCATTAACCGTGTAAATCAATAACAATCATGTATTTTAAATCATGTATTTAATTAAATCACATATTTTTTAAATTTTTTTAATGACATGATAGATTGTTGATTTTCTATTGAATGACAGTCTAAAACTATTTTACATTGTCCGTACATATCTATTAGTAAATCTTAATTTAAATATATTCTTTATTTCTTTTTTAAAATAAAATTTTAATTTTATTATTTTAAAGAAAATGCTAACGACTATCCTAAAGACATTTTTAATAATTTTAAAAAGTAAATTTTTTTGAAAATAATAATTGCATTAAAAATTAAAATCATCAATTTTTATTTTTAAAGTTTTGTTTTTAATTTTTTTTAAAGAGTGTTAGTATGACCTTTATTTTAAAATCACTCTTTTATTCTGATTTTAAGTTTTGCTGAGCATCACATGCAACGACACAAATTTAAATTTGTGATATTCCATTTATTTAAGTTTTATATATATATATATATATATATATATATATATATATATATATATATATATATATATATATATATATATATATATATATATATATATATATATATATATATATATATATATATTTTAAGTTTAAAATTCAAGGTTAAAATATTTTAATTAAATTTTATTAATTTTTAGACTATCTCTCGTGAAAGTTCTTTCGATTTTTCAGCGTGGCAAACATTGGCTTTGAATTTTTTATCGTTGAAATTAGTCAGATTGACCAACCGTTGTAATGCACTGCAACGATTCCTTAAAATAAAAAACAGTTCATCGACTCTTTCTTTTTTTTTTCTTTCTTTTTTCTTTATCACTTTTAGTTGATTATAAATATATTTTATTTGAAAAATTTTACACACACATTTTCTTTCATACTTTTATTTTCTCTTAAATTTTCAATTTCTCTCTCACAATTTTATCATTTAATTCTAAATTTTTTTCTTATAATTTATTCTCATTAGTATTTAACAATATATTTTACCCAAATTTTCATCTTTTTACTTCAAAATTAATAGGTCAAATAAATCTTAATTAATTTAATTATCAATATTTTATGTTCAATTTCATACAAAAAAGAACAAATCTCTGTGAAAAACAAGTTTATCTCCAACTTCAAGGAAATAGTATATTTGAGAATGTTTTAAACATGAGGATGATGAATTATAAGTGATTAATTATGTGATGTTATTTATTTTTATTATTTTTAATTATATGTAATGTATTTGAGATTAATTTTAATTATTATTTAAAATTTTATATTTAATTTTAATTTTATTTTAATTTTATTTATTTTATATTAATTAAATTTAAATTATAATTTAAAATAAAATAAAATTTAATATTAATCAAATATTAATATGTAAAGTAAAGTTGTGAGATTCAATATAAATTCTTTAGAATTACACTATTATGTGTTTTAATAGGTTCCACAAAGAACTTAAAAATAAATTATATTATTGAAGATACTCTTAGTTTTTTTTAAAAAATAAAATAATAACAAATTTATTATTTAATTTTTAAGAATCTATTTGAATTAACATTCCATGTCATTTGAAATTATCTAAATTTACTTTAAAGAAAATTTCATAAATTCTCATCTTTTTAAAAATTATCCAAAATTTTCATTAAAACAATAAGATTTACATAACTAGGCAAATTGTTAAGTATCTATAATAAGATTGAGTATTGCTATTTTTAATTTAAATTAATTAAAAAATTTAATTTATTTTAAAATAAAATAATTTAAAAGATGACATGATAATAAATAATTTTGTTTGAATACATGAAGATATCGGTACCAATTAAACTTAAATATATAGAGTGTTCACTGAATGAATATTTAAATTTTATTTTAAAATTATATTATCTAAAATATTCTCTAATATAATTTGATATATTTCATTCGTTTTAAAATGACTGTAGTTTTAACAAATAAATTTTATTTTAAAATAACTGTCATTTTTATTTTTCAATATAGTAATAATTATTATTTTTTTAATTGTATTCTTTATTTTTTATTTTCTATATTATTTTTAATATATTAATAGATTAATTTTGTAAAAATATAATATTTTATAACAATATTTTTATATTTTTTAATTTATGTGCAAAAATTTTAAACGATAATTATTTTAAAATAGATGAAATACATAAGAAACAATCATTCAATTGAAAAAGAAAAGGAAAAGAAACCAAACAAACTTTAGTATAAGAACAACGTGGAAAGTTAAACCTCATGGTTGTTCTAACAAATCTATCAGCTGCAGAAATCTTGGTCACCACTCCAATGAGTAAAGCCACAGCCACATCAGCAACATCCTCTGAGTACACACTACCTAGGTTGGCAACTCGAATACCTCGACTTTTGCAAGTGTCATTGATGGGAGGACCTAATGGATAACAAATGAGATGGATCATATTTGTTTTCAACCATGAATTGTTCTAGTGGTTGTTTGTGAGTTAGCATTCCATGGTTTTGATACGGTGTAGTTTTGAGGACTCCTATGGTTTTTGGAGGACCTATTAGAAGAACATTTGGAAGATTTGATTTTGGTTTGTTTATTGTTTTGGTGATAGTTCACTTTTTCAATTATGATGATTGTAATGATGACACTAAATAAATAATTAATGTGTAAAGAATATATCATCAATGATAAAAAGATGTTTATGTTTGTCTAGTAGCTCTCTCTAAAGGCTAAGAATTGGATCCATTAAAATCAACTTTATTTATTTATGGCTTAAACAATTTGTCCATGTTTTCATATGCTGTTTTTCCTCATGAGGTTTTTAAATGTACCTTTGCTTTATGTTTGAAATATCTAGAATTGATTATGATATGTTCAAATTTATTGTTAAAATTCATTTTTATATAGACGTGTTTTAACATGAATAACTTTTAATCAAAATCAATTTTATATAATTAATTTACTTAAAATCAATTATTGTCATCGACCAATCTAACATACAAACGAATAATATATACAGTTTTAGTGGATGAGAAAAATGTTTTAACATTTTTTTATAAAAAAAATCTCAACATTAGTACAATTAGTAATTGTTAGTATTATATATGTGTGTTACTAGCAAAATCTTAAGTTTATCAAAGTGAGCTGTGAGTTAACAAAAAATCAATATTTTTAAAGAAAACAATGAAATATTTGATGACAATGATGGAATGGATAAATGAGATGACTTACGAATCACAATTCTATAAAATAATTAACTTTAACGCACTTTTTTTAATATACGGTAGTTGTTATGTTTGAATTTTTGGCTAGAAAAAAGTCAACAAAAAAAAAAAGAATGTCAAAATGAAAATATATTTGTTGTTAGAAGACACTAATGAAGTGTTTTATATAAATGAAGTGTTTTAAAGTGAATTAATGACAAAGCGTCGACAAGGTATCAATTAAGGTGTCGACGAAGGAAGACATGTTTTAGAGGAATCTCAAGAACAAATCTACAAGATTAAGATTACCTAGAAAACATCTCTAGAATCTTGAAAATGACATTTGACATGACCTTCACTGTAACAAATATACCAGTCGATTGAACCACGAAAGATTAAAGACTTAGTATTTTTACAAGTTCAGTCCCATGTAAGCAACATCAACATCACGTTTGACCGTTATTATCAGAAGTTCGTGGGGAAGTTCAAAGCGGTAGTAACTCAACATGATTGTAAACAGAAAGAATCGTGGGTGACACGTAGACACACTAGTGGGAACCTGAAGATCAAAAATGGAGTAAAAAGTAATAGTTCCATATTAGGTGGAATCGTCGTCGACGGTTATTTTTTAAATAAAATAAATAACATACTCATACTGTTGTACCCCAAAATTTGCCCTCTCAATTCTCAAGGCCTTTCTTACAAGGATTTTCAAGGTTCAAGCTTGAACAAGTGCATTGGGATTTTCCAGTACCAAAATTAAAAGGAAACTGTCAAAAAGGGAAAAAACAGATAAAAATATTATTTTGACAAAAATTGGAGAAATACAAGTGTTCTTCGTTTCAGATCTTTCGATTGGCCTTTTGGCCTCTTTCGACACAAGCTTGGCTTGCATCCTTCGATTGGCCTTTTGGCCTCTTTCGACACAAGCTTGGCTTGCATCCTTCGATTGGCCTTTTGACCTCTTTCGGCACAAGCTTGACTTGCATCCTTCGATTGGCCTTTTGGCCTCTTTCGACACAAGCTTAGCTTGCATCCTTCGATTGGCCTTTTGACCTCTTTCGACACAAGCTTGGCTTGCATCCTTCGACTGGGCATGGGCCTCTGACACAGTTTGGTTTGGATTCACAAGGAAAAGAGCCTCTTGTAATCTATTTCATTCACAAGGCAATGACTCCCTTTATGTTTGTTTTGATCCACATGCTTTGATTGGGCAACATGCTTCCTTCGAACACAGTCTTTCGATTGGGTAATATGTTTGTTTCGATCCAAGCTTCGACAGGGCATTAGCTTCCTTCGAGTAAGCTTGTTTCGACCACAAGCTTCGACTGAGGCAAAGGCTTCCTTCAAACAGGTGTGCTTCAATCTCACTCTTGCATTCGACACAAGACCAAATCTCGTTTGCCAGGCTGTGTTGCATCCAAATCTTTACATAGTCAGAAGCTTGTACAAAGGTTTTAAACTTTGTCTTTTAGATACTACTATTCTTGGTTAAAGGTTACATACTCTTTCTTTTCATAGAGAGTACTTTATCACAAAAGCAGCTTTCAACCTGAATTTGGTCTGAGCACAAGCAACGTCAGAGGCCTAAATCACATCTTCTGCACCCCAACTGCCAAGAGGCCCCCCACATGTACTTTCATGTTACCTATTATTTTATTATTTTGCAAGGCTGGCTGTTGAAAACATGTCCATTCTTTTTCTCTATAAATAGAGGAATTTATGCAAAGCTAAGAGAGGATCTTTGGACCAGAGGAACGAATCCCCCAAATTTTCTCAAACACAACAAAACTTCTCAAGTTCATCAACACTTGAGAAATCAAAAAACCCAGAATCCCAAACACTCACCTCTTTCGATTCTGAAGAACACCCCACACATAGAAGTTTGTTCAAACTCAAAGACAACTTTCTGTGATAACTCTTCGAACCAAAAGCAAACCCCCTGTGACTACTCTTCGAATTCCAGAAACGTCCAGGTAGCAGTTCAAGTTCGAATCCCACATCCATTCAAGGTCTGAAGCAAGGTAAGTTACTCTTACCCTTGAACCTTTCGTTTCATGGCATAGTATGTGAATAATCTTCCCTTTCATTTCAAAACATGTACATAACATTTTGGTTCTTTTCGTTTCCACCTACTTAATATGTTTTTAGAGCTAAGCCTTTCATTTTGCTTTCTGTTTACCTGAACTTGTTTTAACTGTTAAACTATTTACTAAACAAATACTAGCATGGCCTCAAGCCATGTTGCCATTTAATGCTTTAAATGAAAGAAACAGGAAACAAGAAATAGGAAACGAAGCTTCTGGCTTCTATCCTCTTTCTCCAGGTCGAACGAAAGAGACAATCAGGAGGAAAACCATACACTGACTTCCAGGCCCAGCTAGAGACACACTCACATTGATTTCACTGGCCCAATCGAAGAAGGCAACAAGGCAGAAAGGCCCAGCCAGAGGCACACTTGCACTAAGTCCAGACTCGGACGAAAGGAACTCCCATGCTGGTGCCAGCCTCCAATCGAAGTATATGACCTGACTGGTGCCAAAGCCCAATCGAAGGCCAGGACCTCACTGGTGCTAGTCCCAATAGAAGGAGGCCAGTAGAATGCAAATCGAAGGCTGCTCCTGCCCAAATCGAAGGAGCTCATTTTTTCTTCTTTTTATCTTTATTTTTCCTTTACATTTCTATGCACTTCAATATGGTTGTAATAGTGTAGGATTTATTTTTTGCACTTTTTATTGCTTTTGTACAAATGCTAGTAACTAGGTGTGTATGGCAAGATAAAACCAACAAGTAGACAACCTAAAAATCAAAGACAAATGCATGCAATAAAACACACTTTGCACACATGCACCCTTAGGGTAATCTCACTTGTTGCCTCGGAATATAGTCATGTCCCTCGAGCATGGGCGTTTTAGCAAAGACCCTCGATAAAAGATCGTAGTCCCTCGATGACCCTCGATGTTGCCTTCGGTAAACGATCTAGTCCCTAAAAACGACATTGCTAAAACGTCCCATATGTTTCCTTCAATGACTATACAAACGTCCCATGCCCGTCCCGTTCAACATCCTAACACAAGGTTGTTCACCAAATACAATGGTGAAACAACACTGTTAAAAGGGTTAAAAACATGAGAAAGATCTTTGAGTAAAATTAGGGTAGATAACTTTTGGTTACTTGATCAAACTTGCAAAACATCCTTGCCATTTTTCAAACACACTTCACAACACAACTTCAAAACAATTTCAAAACAAACTTTCAAAAACATTGAAACATCTTTTCAAAAAGACAAACACCTTTGTAAAACATTCAAACAAGAATTGTTACAAAGGTTGCCTAGACAAGGCATCTTTTTCAAAACATTTTCAAAACCACACACACAAAGCACCATTTCAAGCAATTGAAAAACAAAGGCAAGTGATCTAAAACAAGTAACTAAGAGCCCATGGATAACCATGGATGAAAAGGGTGCTAGCACCTTCCCTTTTCATAATCTACCCCCCGAACCCACGAAAACATCTCAAAGCTCTTTCCTGTGCTTTTTGACCTTTCCTTAGGATAAAATAAAAAGTCGGTGGCGACTCTTGCTAAACCGAAACATTTGCGAACACAAACGCAAAACCCAAGTCAGTTCTCCCACCGTATCACACATACATCATAACAGAGGTCGTAAAATTTCATACATACTCTCCATACCACTGAAACGCCCGAGTCAAAGAGCGAAACAATGTGTGAGAAACATGTATGCGTCTGAGTCCAATCTTTCAATTTCTTTCTGTTGGACTTGAGGCTTCACACACAAGAAGGGGGGGGGGGGGTTGAACAATGTGATTTGAAAAAACATGATTTTGAAAACTATTGAAGATTTAAATCAGAGTTTGAAAACATTTTTCTAAAAACTAAGCAGCGTAAAAATAATTATTGAAATAAAATGCAAAATTTAAAGAGTTAAGGGAAAAAGAAGAACACCAAGAGTTATAGAGGTTCAGTCATAAATAAAGAAAACCTACTCCTTTCCTCAAGAATTGATCTTGAGAGTTTCCATTATATGCTAGGAGCTTTTAGTAGGAAAGACTCATGAACCCCCACATGAAAAGAAATGATAGTTGAAATACAATCATAAAATACAAGACGAAAGATATGAACGTTTACGTCTTCTCCATTGAAATTGCTAAGACTGAAGTGGTCAAGCTTTCTTCCCAACTATAGATTGAAGCGATTAGTCTTCTCTCCACGAGTATGAACCTTGTAGAGGTTAGTCTCTAAGTTCCACAAAATAACTTAGCTCAATTGGTTTAACAAGATAACCAACAACTTCTTGAGATTTTAACAGAATGATCTTCTAACCTATGATTTTAAATAAGCTAACCGTGAACCAATGGTAAGTTCATCAATATTGATGATCTTCAACATATAAACAAACAATATTAACTAAAAGCCAATGAAAGTTCCTCAATACTGACGATCTTCAATCTAAATAAACATAGGAACTGATCGCACAATCCTCAACCAAAGATTTTAATGAGTTTATCTTCTAACCACATATTTTATCCCAAAATGGATGATATTCACCCAATGTTATAAACTTTACCTTGGAGAATATTATACATGAATATCCTTCCAGAATTACAAGAACACCTCACTCACTAAATATTTTTCCTCGCAAAAGCATTTGACTATAAGAACTAGTGAGTGAAAGTGAAAGTAAAAACTTAGATAAAGAGAGAGTGAGTGTCAATACACAAATTATATTCTGGATGAAATGAAACGAGGAATAAGACCTCTACTTATAGGCTTGAGATTCCCTAAAAGAGGAAATAACAGTAAAGCAAATATGACCATTACTAATCGATTAATTCAATCAATTAACTCATTCAAATATAAAAGCTATGTGTTCTAAAATAGGAAAAAGTGATATTTAGCTATTGCATAGGATCTGAGTGCTTTCAAATTGACTTGTTCTTAAAAGCGCTCTAAACTAATTGATTAACATAATGTTCTAATCGATTAGATCCAGTAAAAAGATATTTTCTGACTTTTTGAATGCTCCCATCCTTTTTTATGCAACTTCTATATACTTCTCAAGGCTATTTTTTTTCAAAAAAAAATTATAATTTTTTTAAGTGTGTGTGTGCGATTATAGCCATATATCTCTACAAAGAAAGAAATTTTGATTTTACAAAGTTTCTCTCACTAAATTAGGACAATCTCTTCTAAGCCTTTTGTCTGATGTAGTAATTATATTGACTTGGCTTGAGATCTCCCAATACTTTTGATATAATCTATTTGTTTGCCTTTATCAGAAACTTTGTCAATCCTTTATCAAAGCAGTGACTTGCATCTTTAACCGCTTAAGTACATTGATTGATTGTCTTAATGGTTGTATCTGTATTATGCTGAATGTTATCTGTTCTGATCTTTTACAGTTGTCATCATGTTGCATCTTTATCTGGATGAATATTTGTTTTGTTCTTTATATTTATCATCATCAAAAGATGATATCTTGGTTTTAAGATTTTCCATTAAGACACTTGCAAAACAAGGTTCTACATTCCCCCCCTTTATGATGATGACAACACATCTCTCAGGGGAGGTGGAAAAAATAAACAAAGCAATATACTTTGAAGTGATAATACTCCCCTTGAGTTATATACCCCCCCTTGAGAGTATACTTCTCCCCCTTTGTCAAAATAAAAAAAGACAGGTAAAATATGTAATCATGTTTTATCAATGCATATCATTAAATATCATGGCATATTGAAAGAGCATTGATGTATCAATACATGGCCCAATGCATTTTATCAAACATCACAATTAATATAGATTATGATAAACAAGGGTAGATATTATTATCATGTGATAAGCTATCATATTTCTTTGCATGCAAAGCAAGAATATGATAGGTGTTAAACCTTTTATGGAATGCAAAAATAAGTAGTGATGAGAGAAACTTATGTATAGAAAGATCATGTCATAGGAAAATATCACGAATCATGTGCTTTGCATATAAGATATCACACTTGATGAGAAACAAAAGTGTGTTCAAAATAAGATTTCCTAAAATATTATTATGCATGGCATACATTTTTTTCATATGCAAAGATATATTAAGTTTTCATTTTTGAGGTGTCCCTAGCAAGGGTATCCAATGCAAAACAAGGTTGTAGATATTATATTATTTGTTTTTAGGCACAACTATTAGAAAGTATTTTAATTTTTGTAGAGTAAATAATGGGAACAAAAGATATTTACAAAATGGAAAGCATACTTATATAAGTAAAATAGAAAGTACATAGGAGAATGCAAGGAAAATGAAAGTACATAAAGGGAAATTTCGAAAGATGAAATCAAGGTACAATAAAAAAAGGTGTGGAGGTGGCAACTGCATAAATTGAAAGTAGGGCTTTATTCAATACCAAGATTTCCACCATTTTTGATTGTTAGTTCCTCTAAATTTTTGGCTATATTTTGCCAGAGTTCTAGGACTTTATCAATTTTAATGTTTTCATTTTCAATTGGTTCTTCTTCTTTTTCTTTAAAGTGTGAGTCTTTTCTATCTCTCTATTCTTGATGTGTATTCTTATTTTTCTTATGGAGCTAAGGTTAATCTTATGGTTTGTTGGATATTCTACTTCACCAGTTATGTCAATAGTAAATATGGTGAGAAGTTTTGGGAATAGTGGGCCGTAAGGTAGTCTTGCTACTGGATTTTTTTACTGCGTACCATGTGACTGAAAATGCTTTCCACCTAATTTGTTGTAATTTTTTGGGTTAAAAGCCATAATGGACTATATTTTCTCAAAGATCATAGCAGTTGTTTATCATTCTGGGAAAGTGGATCCTAGTGAACACATAATATAGGATTCTAACCTTTGGTTTAAGGTAGGTAGCTTTGAAGGGCACTTTATTCTTTTTCATTGAATTGATTACTAAGTGGTTTATGACAATAATATGTTTGAAGTTTTTGAAGCCAGAAGGTCCATCAATGGCGTATATCATCCCATCAGAGGCTATCTCAAAGGTTCTTCCAAAGTGATATGTATGAAAGGCTACCTCTACTTCTTTCACATAAGTAATTAAGGAGGATCCTACAATTTTCGTGTTAAGGTAGAATTGTCTTACTAACTTTGGAATGGTCTTGTCTGGTATTTTTATGAAGAATTCTTTGAGAGAGGCCTGACAAACTTGGTTGAGGCTTGGACGATACCAAGGTTGGATTATAATTCTCGAGATAATTGATAATATTTCCTCATGTTTTTGATTCATAAGTTCTATGGGAAGGTATTGAAGGTTGATGAGTTTATGGATTTTTTGGTTTGAAGAGGTCATGGTGAAATTCTAGGAGTGAGATTTCACTGAAAGAATGATGCAAGGAAAACATGAGATGAAAGAGAAGGTAAGGATACAATACCTATTTATAGTGACACCTTCTCAGATTTTAGAGTGCGTGGGTCGAGGGATTTTGATGAGCAGATCATGCTGTCCAAAAACCAGATCCATAATTTCCATATTTAGGTATTTTAATCGATTGAATTAATTTATTAAATATCCAAATATTTTAGTTTTTGATGCGATTTCCATTAATGCTCATATTTTATTTTTCAGGTGCGTAAAGCTGATATGGATTTGATTCGAAATTATGCGCTTAAAACATTTTTAATCGATTAAAATTTTTGTTCAATCAATTAAATTTCTTCATCTAGGTCTCCTTGATAATTTGGTTTGCTTGTTGGGTCTTGTTGCTTTCTTAACACCTTCAATTCATGTTTTTAGTACCCCTAAGCTTAAAATACTTGAACAAACTCATTTTAAGGGTTAGAAATAATTAATTTTGAAAACGAACAATAAAAGAATATTTATTCAAAGTATGAAAGTGTTAAAAATAATTATTTTAAGGAGTTAATCATATTTAACTGATCTTTTCAACTTTAAAATAATTTTACCTTCTTCAAGAAATAATTTTTGATAGATATTTTCTATGTGAGATTAACACCTCATGGTGTATCCTTCTCATCACATTGTTGGATGCGAGAGTTGGTAAATAAAGGAATAAATAAGTCCATTACAAACTTTTTTATCAATCCTCACAAATCATTAAATTGAGAAATTCTCAAAAGGTGTTGCTTTGATCATAACTGTTGACATCTGTCATCATCGTCCATCCTCAGGATCAAAGACTTGAAAACATGTATACTTCTAAAATATACTTCTGCTTTGTACAATTTCTTTAAATATTCTCTTTTTAGTACTTCAATCTGTAAAGCATAACCTGAAAAAAAAGTAGGTATATTAATATGTATTTTTCTTCCATCACTTATCCTCCTTATAGGGTGTCTTTGGTCCCATGTCATTTTCTTTGTTGGAATATGATTCTTTATATTTTTCCCCAAGGTTGGAATCTTCTTTCCTCTTTGTTCAACATCTGAAGATCCTTCTTTAGATTTTTTGTTGTTCTTTAAACAGGAGATTCTTCGATTTGATGTTGATTGAACTAGAACATGATATGATATGAGTGATCATCTCCCAGTTTAATCTTTTGATTGCATCAACTTCTATGATTTCCTTCTCTATTGATTTTTTATGAAATTCATGAAAGTTTCTATCTATAGATTTAAGAGTTGGATAAATATTTCAATTCATAATTCTCTAGATAAATGTTAGTAACCATATTTTCTAATAATAAAAAAGATTTGAGAATTTTTTTTCTTGCCTCATGTGTTCATCTTCTCTAGATAGATACAAGAAGAAACTCCATATATATTTTCTAAAGTATTTCATACTTCTTTGGTGGTTTAAATATCAAGAGATTTATATAATTTATCTTTGGTCAAAGAGATTGTTCTATTGTTCATCATTTATTTGATGAGTAGGGTCAACTAGACCATTGAATAAGTTTGTAAAGAAAAAGGTACCTTTTTAAAGAAAAACATATATAGAAAAGAAAAATAAATTTTCAAAAGGAGGTGGTGAGTTTTGAAAAACAAATCTTGTATTGGAATTCATCTTTCTTCTGAGACGATTAGTCCTTAAACATGAGTTAGGCTCTGATGCCACTTGTTGAACTTGAGACTTCACACACAAGAGAGAGCTAAAAACTAAGTAGCCAAAAAATAATTATTGAAATAAATGTAGAATTTAAAGAGTTAAGGGAGGAAGAATACCAATAGTTATAGAGGTTCAGTCATAAATAAAAGAGACATACTCCTCTCCCCAAGAATTGATCTTAAGAGTTTCTATTATATGCTTGTGAGCTTTACTAGGTAAGACTCACGAACCCTCTTATAAAAGTAAATGATAGTTGAAATACAATCATAAAATACAAGACAAAAGATATGAACGTTTGCGTCTTCTCCATAGAATTATTTTTCAAATAATTAAATTTTTTAAATAAAATATCCAAATAGTCAATATTCTCAATTATTTATAAAAGTAATCATGTTTCAAAAAAAAAATCACATGCAAGAGAAGGCGTCATTCCCTCTAGCGCAAGCACTTGAAATTTAACTCATGTGCCACTGTCTATGGTACATGCAATGATGTCATGCCAGTGAATATGACATATACTTTGTGTATTTAATGATGTCACGTGGATTAGTCAAAACTCGCTTGAATAATGGAGATATATGATATAACTCTTTTTTATTAAATTTTGTATAAAAGTTAAACAATGTTAAGAATTTAAAACACAAACAATTTTAAAAGACAAAAAAAAAAGATTTTTTTTTCAAATAACTAATTATTTAAAATAAAATATCCAAATAACCAACATTCTCAATTATTTATCACAGTAATCATGTTTCTGATAAGTGCTAAATTATAGTGTTTTTGAGTGAATAATTGACACTTATTGACTTGATTAATTAGTTTTTCTAGAAATAACCTCAACTTTAGTGTGAATAAGTAACTGTTTAGTATTTTAGTATAGTTTTGTCGGTTCATGTAAATATCATTGAGTTTGACAGTTTTTTATCTCATTTTTTAGGTATTAAAGTAATGATATTTAGTCATTATAATATAGATTATTGAATAAGCTTTCCAGCGCTTCTGATCGTGCGTAAATTGGAGTTACGATTCTCAAGTTATGGCGAAAATAAATACTGATTTTTTCCCATTTCTGTCAAATTCGCCAGGCGAGCAGGTGGCGAGCGAGGGGCGAATTTGCCTGCTTTTGCGCTGTATTTTGGGGTTGAAAACTGACATTTCTCCAGGCGAGTTGTCAGGGGCGCCAGTTGATTTTTGGTAGGCATAAACTTATATTTAGAGTGTTAGAACACATTCTTAGGGTTGGTTTTGGGGATTTTTTTCTCCCACCTCCATCAACCATATTCTTTGGTAGAAGAATATTTGAAAACAATATTTGAAGGTTGCATCTTGATGAATCAGAGGTGGGTTTGCTTCAGTCTACGTTGACAAACCGAGAGAATCTTATTCATCTTCTTTTCTTCTCTTTATACCCTTTATTTGTTGGGATTTTGTATGTAAGTTTACCTTGATTATATGTGTATTTATTGCTCATGGCCATTGTATAAAAGCTATTTTACAAATCAATATTGATGATTGCTTGCTTTATGTTAGATTTGAGTTGCTATAGACATATACGATTTCAATCCGAATTTAGGATGAACATCTATTAGGTTCTAGACTCTAGAGATAAATTTAGGTCTAATATTCACGTGGGTATAATGCTCAGTGTTGTTTAGTTGCACGAGACATCGTCAATGAGATAATCCGGTAGAAATCTCGTCGGTGTTCCAAACATGGACATTGATGTGAGGGATACGTGATGATATTAACGAGTGATTTAGGTTGCATACAATTGATCAGTAAGTTTAAATATTTAACGGGTAGATGAAATTCAATTCCGACGAGTTCTCTCCTCTCCAAAGAGTGTAGTTATTTTCTTGTTCATAAAATTTACTTTTTGCACTTTACACTTTTAAACCATTCAAAATCAAGCTCAGAAACGTAGAGACTATTAAACGACATTCTTTCCCTTGCACTAATCTCTGTGGAGACGATAAAGCAAAACTAAAAATACTTACTCTTGCTTGCTACTTTACCGCAACAACAAAATGACATTGTTGCCATAGATCAGTGTTTAGACATTTAATCGCATTGCAATAGTTTCCATGTTTTTAAGCTTTGTACATATCGTATATTTGTTCATACTTGTAAATTTGAACATGCTCTCCATACTTGTTTATAATGTAAATATTTGCTTTTTACATACTTTCTATACTTGTGTATATTGTATATATTTTGTTTCCTTCCGCATTTGCTAAAGTGTTAGTTAGGAATAGTCGTTGGTGACAACTAGCCATGCAAATAGGCAACATGGAGAAATGTCAATAGATAAATGCGTCGAGCTAACGGCGTAAAACAAGCGCTTGTTGGGAGGCAACCCAATGATTTTTGAGTTTTTTATAGCTTTGTGTTTAGTAGCTTAGTTTAATTTGAATTTTTTATAATGTTAGAAATTTGTTTTGTTTTGTGTTTGGCCAAAAGCTTGTTTTGATTGGCTTGAGGAGATATGTTGTAATTGTTCATGTTTGATTATTTCAACATGCAAATGCGTGGTAATGATAGTGTTTGAAGTTGATACATTGCAAGGTACACATTTATCGGTTTCTAGAACATAGCATGATTAAGAAACTTTTACTTTGTACAAGTACCATGCCATTCATTCTTTGACACCACTTGTTAATGATTGAATCACTTTAGATCTTATCCCAAATATGAGGAAGCTTTCTATTGTTCACTATAAACATAGGAGAACAACAATTCTGTTTTAACTCGTTTGATTTATGTTTAATCTTACATTTATGTTGTTTTGTATAAAAGCATAAAAAAATCAAGATATTTTGTTTGATTTTGAGCATAATCACCTAACCAAAAGTAATTCACCTTATGAGTGAGCAAGCATTTGTTAACCCCTTTGAACTTTTTTGTTAGAATTTATCTTGGTGTTAAATTATGAACTTGTATATGAGTAAACAGTTCATCATGAATTTAAATTTTGTTTTTTTGCACTTGACCCTCAATCATGTATTGTGGTTGAAATTTTTCCTTGCCTTAAAAAATTGGTAGCATTCATGCCACTATGTTAGTTGTATTCAAATTGGAGAGAGAAATGATTGATTACTTATAAGATGGTTGTTAGAGGTTGAAAAATAAAGTGGTTGAAAAAGAAAAAGAAAAAAAATTGTGAAAAAAAAAGAAAAGAAAAAGAAAAAAAAATAATGAATAAGATATTAGTTATAATTTTGAGTAATGGAAAATATTATAAAATATTTTATTGATTGAAAGTGCGGGAAGTGATTGCTCTAATAAATTTAAATGTTATTTTAATACTTTCAGAAAAAGCAAAACATTCCTCTATTTCCCCCCCTCTATTTCCCTTCTCATAGTACACCCTCCAAACTTGGAAACAAACCAAAAAGTCACTTCAATCATAGAAATGCCACATATTTTGGTTTTTTGCGTGGTAATTTTGAAGCACCGAAAAGGTATTGGAATACACTTAAGAATTCTGCAACATAAATTAAGATTTCCAAGCACGGTAAGAAAAATATTGTGTGGAGCAAGATTTTGCCTTACATGATTTCTTTTGTTTTTAATCACTTTCACATCCAATGAGTAAGAGGAATTTTTCAATTTATTCTTTACAGATAAAAGATGGTGTAAAACTAAAACTACATCGAAATTCTGAGGTGGTCAATCTATTTGCAAAGAAAGAAAGAAAAAACTCATTTATGATTCAAGAGAACAAGCAACAAAAGAAACCAACCTATCTACTGTAAAATCTCATAAACTAATAACTTGGGGTCATTTCTTCACAGCACCACTCTCCTCCGAAGGAATAGATGAACCACTCCTTCTGGATACAGCTTGCCCTGTGATTGTCCTGCCCATGAACTTTCCAGCCTTGGTCAGTCCACTGCCAACAGCACCAAATCCACTACCGACAGCGCCAAACCCGCTGCCAACAATTCCAGCACCGGCAGTAACACCAGAACCAACAAGTCCTGCACCGGCAGTAACACCAGAACCAACAAGTCCAACACCAGTCCCGGCTACTGTTGTTACACCGGAACCAACAAGTCCAACACCAGACCCGGCTACTGATGCTACTCCGTCTAGCGCGTCCATTGTACTTCCTATGACTCCTTCCTCTTTCAATTTCTTCCTTTGTTCTAGTGTCATTTTCTCTGCTTCTAGTGCAGCCAGCTGTTCTTCCTTGTTAAATACGTGATAGAAATACTGAAATTCCAATGAGACTATAACTTTCAATCAACTGAGACAACGTGTGGTAAATGAATACAGAATAGAAAAGGATTAAAACATGTCTATTTATACCTTTATTCTCAAGGTTCCTCGATCCTTCTTATCTTTCACTTTCAGCGTATCAAGCGATGACAAAAGCCTCAATTCAATTTCCTTTTCAGTTTCTATTTCCATGTCGATAAGTGGCAATTTTGCTATTCCCAGCCGTTTATCTTGTCCAATGTCTTTATCAAAAACCTATTTGCAGAGCCATGAAAATCGTTTATTTTAATTTCATTGAATCAATCAGGACATAGAAACAGTTTAACAAGAATTGTGTAATTACAAGGAGAAAAACAAAATAAACCAAAATGTTAATACGTGTGACTTTGTAGAGAGAAATCAATACAAGATCAAGGGGAGAAGATAAGTGCTCATTTGATTTGAGAAAACACTTTGACTGTTATTCATAATAGAATAGTTTTGGGAAATAATATTATATCTACTCTGATTGTTACAAAGATTTATACAAGAAAAACTCAGAATAATGTGATAAACTAAGGTAATTTTGAAAATCTTCCATTACTTGTCAAATCAAAACATTTGAACAAACTATATTAGAGTATTTTCTTGTTGATATGCTGAATGTATCCAGAAAATTAAATTCCTAATGAATTTCTTATTTCTTCTATAAGCATAAGTGACGAGAATATATTCTATCTTCTTAGAACAAATGAAAGAAAAATGTGAGTAATGGCGTAGAATTAATTAGCACAAGAGAAAGCAAAGTATTAGCTGTGTAAAACCTCGAGAGTGAGTGACTGGGTCTCCTTGTCTTCTGCAATTAAGTCAAATTCTTCATTCCAAATCGGATTCAAGTTGTTATCAATGACCTTCGTTTTAACTTTAAAAAGTGGCCGGATATACACAACTGTGTAAGGATCAGACTTCCCAATCATTTCCTTGTTTTTTAGATCATTTGCTTTTATTACAGTCACTCTAAGCATTCCTTGGGGTTTAAGCTCCAGTTCACTGCAAAAGGCAAGGTGTTTTAGCAATTTAGAATATTTGACCATTAACATAGGAATTGGCATATTCCCAAGCGCAATTTGTTTTTCTTTCTTTCAAGGTGATAAGTGACAAGGAAAATGAAATGAAAAACAATTTTTTTTCTAGACCATTATCGAAAATTTTCTAAGTTCTTATTATTTTCTCTCTCTTTTTATCTAAAGTACCACAACTGCAGCAACCTAGATATGTTTTGATCTGCATTCTAGAAGATATATAACTAACAGAACAAAACAAGCTTCACATTACCTAGTATCCACAGGAACACCACCAAGTGGAACAACAATCCTATGAGGCCATTGGAGCATATCAGTAACAATTGAGTTCACAGTATCCTATAAAATGGTGGGTAAGACTTAGAGTGGATTATGAGTATTAATTCAAAAGAGGCCAGCTTGTAGATTAGAACCTACATCTATCATATCTGAAATTCCAGGAAGTGCCGTCAAACTTCCACCAACAGCCTTCAGAGTGTAATCAATCCGAGGCTTCGGCTGAAGAAATGTTTATGGAAAAGTCAGTAATTCCAAGACTGATAATTAAACAATAGTGTCCCAAGTAATGCAGAATTCAATTAGAATATTGCACAAACAAAACTGTAACCGGCAGATTGAGAAACTCAAGTAGATTAACCCCCCTCCCCCCAGAGGTTACCTCAGCAAGTAGGGCAACAACAACAGCGGAAATGCAGGGGATCTCTTCAGCGAGTTGGAATATAACACGGATAATGGTGAAAACCTGGAGATCCTTCAACTGAAGAAGAAAAAACAAAAACAATCAACATTTTGAAAATTCATTACAGTGACATGAGATTCTATATAGAAACATAGCTTGGTTTAACCTGAATAGGAATTGATGCAACAAGTGCAGCTTCAACAGCCAAAACAATACTGGGATCACCACCCCAACGGAAATCAATATCCATTATGATTTGACCTTTTTTAAGATTCTGAACACGAATACCTGCATGGATGAACAGATTATGTATGTATTATTTCTTCATATACAAAAAAAAATGACTTAGAAAGGCAAGAGGTATAAAAATAGCATTTCGTGACATTTTTGTTCTGCCTTGTTGCACAATTCAGACAGGCGTAACTCGTAAGCAATGAAGCACAAATACACTACGTTAAAATCTTTGCCGAATTACGCCCGATATGCCACAATACATCGTTGATACGTACCAAAGGAGTATACAAATTTTTCATTTAAAACAAAAAAAAAAAATCCGATACGAAAGCGACACGTTGCAATAGGCCTCGACACATCTCTGATACTCCCCAGATACGGCTTTTGGGTAGGAATATTGAAGAATACAAAGAAGGAAGTACTAAGATTTGTGACATTGGTGGAGATGCATAGGAAAGTTTTGACGGTGTTGGAACTCTTGAAGTTGCACCACTGTCTCTGGATGAAACAAATTTATAAGCCACTCTTCCTGATGATGGGGAAGGAGGAGACGTCATTGATACTAATCCAATATCTTAGTTTAAATTTAATGTTGAGTAATGTGTTAAAAGTTGTGTTTAGAATATAATTTTTGTTAGACAATGATTTAACTGATGTCTAATTTTAATTTTTAAATATGTCTCTTAATTGTATTGTATCCTATATTTTTCAATGAGTGACATATCAGATATGTATTGTATTCGATACCCGTGTCATGCCCGTGCCTCAACATTGTAAGTCAAACATTTTGATAACAGTCTCATCAATGCAGTCCATATTTTCATATATTTGTAGATTCTGACAAGCAAAATTGTTGTTACAAGGCTTATATATGACAAACCTGAAGTATATTTTCATAAAACTACAACTCCAAATTTTATTGATCCATTTCATCTAATTAACTAAGATTCAATTCAAGACATATCAAATTTTGAATCTCAGAATAAAAGTTTATTTCCCAAATTTTGAAAGATATTATGGACAGTGTTGTTTTAAATATGAATTGTTGGGGTTAGGATTGATTCCTAATGGCAGCCCTTGCTTGATAGGTCACATGTAAGTAAAACTATAATAACCATTGATTTAGGCTTGTGACATGCCATGACCTTGGACCTCACTGAACACTTCAACACCAAGAAAAAAATATACAAAATATGTTGTTAGCTAACAAAGATCCTGGGCCTTCATCCTTCAAATAAATTTAAAAAAAAGTAGTTTCCATCATATGAGGACACATAACAATTGATGGTCATATGTTTTCTTCAGAAAAGACTGAGGTTTTTTCTATTATGAACTGCATTTGATGTATAAGGATTTTTTTAGCATAAGGAAGTATAGGTTATAGAAATGCATTGGTTCTAGTTCGTGTCATATGTTTACACGAACTCCTCGGCAAAATTTGAAAACAGAACTCCAGATTTTTCATATCAACTGTTATTATATATAGATCATTGACTGTATTAAAATAAAGAAAATGAAGAATGAACTTCAGACAAAAGGTAGTAAATCTTAACGAAAAAAAAGAGATGAACAAAGTAAGTCACAGTGCCTCAAAAATGAAACTAAACTCTCCAATATCAGCAACCGTGGAAAGAGTACCAATGAGAAACCACAGGTATAACCAAATCACATAGCATAACAAGGCCCGAGGGAAGGTCAAATAAAAAAATATGGGCTTTCCTCTCCAACCAAATTAAGCTACAGATGAAAAAAGGATAAGAGAAACTCTTGATAATGATAGTATTATTTTGCCTCTCTATAAAAGTTATAAACAGGTGAAAAAATATTAAACAAAAAAATTTATAAAAATTTAGACAACTTGCATCAGAGAAATTTTGATTGCATATGAAGCAGCCTAAAAGATCTGTTGTCAAAATAATTGACATATCAACCTCATTATCTGAATTTATAGACAGCATTAGTAAATGCAGCAGGGAATAGAATGAAGAAATGAATCTCAATGGATTAGTACCTTCAATTTTTGGAGCGACATTTCCAAGGGACAGCTTACTGAACTTCAACGAAGTAATTCCAGTAGGTCTATACTCTTCTAATAGTGGTTCAACAGATTCTCTTATCACCATAGTTGCTGCCTAAAAAAACAAACACAAACAAAATCAAGACAAAGTTAGTTATTTGAGCAGCATATGAATACCCCCCACCCAAAGGAAGATTAGGGACAAAAGCCAAAATTTAAAGGTCACTTGAACACAAGAGGATACAGTGTTTTGAAAGAAAAAAAAAGTATTGTTGGATTTAACTCATTCTTACAAAGTCGACTTAAAGGGTGCCACTCTTTATAAACTTAAACTTAAAGGACGTCACTCTTTATAAAACTTAGACTTAAAAGGATGTCACTCTTTATAAACTTATTTCAGACCTTAATTTTATCCAATGTAAGACTTAAGTTTTCTCCAATACACCCCCTCACACAACATTATTGGGTTTGGCATGGATATAAATGATGGGTGCCTTGGATCAATAGGCTTTGATACTATATCATATTTTTCTATTTGGCATAACTCATAAGGTGAGGATACTACTCTCTATAAACTCATTTCAAGCCTTATCTTTATCCTATGTGGGACTTGGGTTTTCCCGATACCCCAAACTCAAAATTCTATGTAAGTCTATCGGAGTTATACACAAAAACAACTTTTTAAGCCAGTTAGTTGTAAGGCTGTTGAATTTTATGAGGTAACTAAAGAGCTTTTGACAATGAGGATGACCCATGGACTGCAATTCCACCTCCAGTTCATGTGTGTTTCTTAGTCCTAATCTAGTCTTGTGGTGATCCAAGATGCAATTCATAGTGACTAGATCAATCATTGTAGCTGAATATTTAGCAAGTTGCTTCAAGTACAGCTGAAAAACTTTTGATTGAGACACAGCTATGTGAGCTTCATAGTAGAGTATACAGTAGAGATGCATAGTTAGTTATTAGTTAGAATGTTAATCATCAATTAGCGAAGTTGTTGTAACTGTCGCAAGTATGGTATAACTGTATTAGAGTCACAGAGGCAACGACACAATGTATACATAGATAAGATATTAATACTGAACTGTGATGCAAATCAATCAATACAGAAAATCATTTTCAGATTAAGTTCTTTCACTCTTTTCTCATCATAGATTTTACCAGAATCTGATTTTTATAGTTTTTGAATTTCTAAACTATATTGGTTACAATTAAGAAGCCGGAATTTAGTGTCTACCCAAAACCAACAGCTCTAATCTACTTTTTCTCGTTCAAACTTAACAATTGGGGTGTTAGAAGAAGCAATGTAATTCATAACAAATTAACAAACTAATTTTAATTATTACATAGAATATATTCAATAACATACTCCAGAAACAAGTGAAACATCAAGATTTAGCCTAGAAATTAAATCTAGTAAGAAATCAGTAAACATCACACACACTGTTTGAGATTATTATACAAACAAGTTTACTCACATCTGCTACAAATGGCCACAATTTGGACAGCAGCTTGTTTAGCCATTTCACCTGAAAAAGCCCATCAATAAAAGTCATACACTGCTTTTGCAATCCATACTTTGCTTAAAAATATAGGAAGGATCATACATAGAGAACAAACATAGTATAAAAACCAAGAAACAATAAATCATGTTTCTAAATTTAAAGTTGGCAGCTTTGTTTGATGAATCGCTAATGCCTAATAATACGATAGGACCGTTTGTAAAATCATTTCAGTATAAAGCTAAGTATCACAACAACAGATGATAATCAGACCTGCTCATATACAGGGAAAGATATCCATTCAGGTAAATTTTCACTACAAATTTTCTTCAAGTCGTCTCTATTAAGGGATCCAAGGAGTTTAATGTCAACTGCCTGCAGAGAAAAATGAATAATGTTAAGAGGGACGAGAAAATATATATACATAATATAATGGCAACAACTCATATGAGACCACAACGTGATATATCCTTGTTAGTGTTGCAATATTTAGAGTAATACGATTCCGTCTAAGTTTTCATTTTCATTTACTTTCCCCAGTTTTTCTTTTCTTTTTGTGTGAGGATTCCCTAGAGCAGTTTTTTAAGTTTGAGTTAGTGCGTGGAAAAACAAAATAGGCATTGAGAGCTTTTCACATTAATTGATTCGGATGAGTCGGGGTTTAACGTGTCTGCTTTCGAATAGCAAGTGACGTACACCAAAAAGATAACAAAATGGGGGAATTAGTAGCAAATTAAGAATTGTAAAAAGAAATCAAAACCCTAAGAAAATTAAAGAAAATTTTGATTCGGTGTTTGTTGATTATATATCTCAAAGAGAAACGTTTCGAAAACAAGGTGTATTACAGCCCTTCAGCAGAAGACATCAATTACCCTGAGATGATAAAGCATTCCCTTTTTACTGCATTATGGGCTATGTTTCTTTTTCACATAGATTATATACCTCTTCTACAACATGCCTCAGTAATAAGCTAAACTGCACTCATAGGTTATGAGTAGTTCAAATCTAGCCTATGTTTGGAACCGCGCCAAATAACTTTCATTCTAACATCTAGCAAAAGCTACGAAGCCTGGCTTCTTAAATTCACCCAAACACAACATTGGGTAGTTTTAATGGTTGTGGTGGTTTTCACAAATGATTTCCGGTTACTCATTATCTATGAAGCACGTACATCAGAAACACGGCGCCAACACTAACACATCGACACCCATGATATTTTTAAAAACTGAATAAATTAAATGTAATCACAAGTGCTGTCTCGGTTTTGGACTCTGATTCTGACACAACTATTTTCAGAGATGCGTGCTGCAAAGCTGGTTATTCCATCCCATGAACTAGTATAAAGTATGACTAAGATATCAGTCAGACGCTGATCACATCTTAATTCATCAACTTTACATCCACACCACACCGTTAATTCCAAGAAAATCCATAACATTGATCAACAAAACTCAAGATTTAGGACAATGTACCACATACCTTTGCAATTCGCTTAGCGCTTCTATACCTCATCATCCGTTCCAATCCAGCCATCAACGCTACACCAAATAATATCCCCAAAAACATCCCAAAAAACAACCCCATTCTCCCAGATTCCAAACACAACTACACCTCCAAACACAAAATTCACCAAAAAAAAAAATCAAAACCAATTCGAAACAAAACCATGCAAATCAACACAATAAGAATAACGAAACTGAATAAGAAACTTACAATGGTGTATAAGAAATGGATCACAATCACAATGAGTCACACATACAGTAATTGGGAAAATGATCGCAAAGGTGCAATGCAATGCAACTGAAACGAAACGTAGAAAAAGAGTAATGTGGTTATTTTTCTCTCTCTCTCTCTCTGACTCAATGTGCTTCGTAACTGTAATATTGAGTGTAACGTTGATTGAATTGAAGGTTCTTTTGTTTCTTCCGACGCAAGATTGGAATGAAAATCGATCACATTCACCCTTGGGTTTTCTTCCGCATTTTTAATTTTTATTTCTCTCTTTCTTGCATTGCAACTTTCATTTTGGTATGTTAGTTATTAATATTAATATTAACATTAATACTACTTATTATCACTAATTAAAATGAATGTTTTTATTAAAAGAATTAAAGTTATAATTAAATTTAAATTTTTTATATATTTATCAAAAGGAAATTATATGGATTTGATTCATATGTATTGTCAATGTAAATAAAATTTTATCGGTGGGTTTAATACTTTAGTTACATCTTATAATATAAAGGGTTAAATTATTGGTCATATAGTTATTTTCTATTTTAGTTCTCTGAATATTTTTTTTTAAATAATTTTGTTAAAATTTTTCACTCATATTTTTGATCTTTCATAGTAACATGGATTAACAGAATTGACACGCAGCAAATAACTCTCATCGTTCCTCATTGATTCCTTACAAGTTACAAGTATACCAATATGTAAATTAGAATAATTCAAGATGAAATTTATTAAATTCAATTCCTCATATTTTGCTAGCATAATCATTTTCTTATAACTAGGAGGATACTCATTCGGGTACTGGTATGATGCGTATATTTATTTTAAAAATATAATATTAATAAAATAAAAATTAAAAAAAAAATAAAAAATTTAGTACTTATTATTCTTCTAATATATAAAAATATTTAAATAAATAACATATTTTTTTAATAAATATTATTTTTGTTTTGAAATGTTGTAATAAATATTTAAATCAATATTAAAGTTGTTATATTTATATTTAATATTTTGATCAATAATTTAATATTCTCGTTAATATTCAATAATTTGATGAGTAACTTTATGTTTATGTTAATGTTCAATATTTTGATGAATAATTTAATATTTCCGTTAATATTCAATATTTTGATCAGTAACTTCATGTTCCCGTTAATATTCAATGTTTTGATCAATAACTTCATATTTCCGTTAATATTCAATATTTTGGTCAGCAACTTCATATTTCCGTTAATATTCAATATTTTAATCAGTAACTTCATGTTCTCGTTAATATTAAATATTTTTATCATTAATTTCATGTTCCCGTTAATATTCAATATTTTGATCAGTAACTTTATATTCTCGTTAATATTCAATATTTTTATCAATAACTTCATGTTCTCGTTAATATTCAATATTTTGATCACTAACTTCATGTTCCCATTAATATTCAATATTTTGATCACTAACTTCAGGTTCCCGTTAATATTAAATATTTTGATCACTAACTTCAGGTTCCCCTTAATATTCAATATTTTGATCAGTAACTTCAGGTTTTCGTTTATATTCAATATTTTGAATTTTTTTTTGGAATAACTAGGTATTAATTTTTTTTCCACAAATAACCATGTTTCAGAGAAAATTACGCAAAGAACCATGTTTCAGAAAATCCCATAAGGGAGGAGCCAACCCAGTTGGCGCATACACCTTATTTTAAGGGGGAGGCGCCATCTCACTTGGAGCCTATGTGTAAAAGGCCTGCCCTAAGCCAAGTGAGATGACGCCTTAGTGCAAAAGGCAGACAATTTTTCGTGTTTTTTATTTTAAATGTGGTATGTTACGTAAACGATATATGATCAAGAAAATTGACTTTTTATTTACACAATATGATTATACACATAACGATTACATAAAAAATACAGATTAATCAGTGGTCTCCCGGAACCCGGTAATGACCCTCGATTCCGCATCCTCGTCCTCGCCTTTCCCGTGTTGGGTTTCGTCGCGTTTCCTGTTGTGGCAGGGTCGATGGCCCAGTGAAGTCAATGCATTCCGGATCCATGAAATCAGTTAGATCTCCATATCTAGAAGATCTGCTTTGGTACAGCCGGTTGCCCATTCCCTCAAAGTTTGGTCGTGTTGGTGGTGGGTGGGGTTCCATGGTTGGTCTGTAGCACTGGTCATTTGAGTACGGGGGGTAGAAAGGAAATGGATCTTGGGGTGTTTGGTATTGGGAATGTTGGGTGGTTTGGTGATGTGGTGGTTGATGGTATGTTGGGTCGGTTGGTTCATAATCTTAGGACAATCCCAGATCAGGGCTAAGGTTAGATGTTGAGGGACCCATATTGAGACATGTAGAAGATTGGAATTGTGTGTGGGGTATGCAGGTGTATTGGTATTGTGATTGAAATTGTGGTTGGGTGTGAGGAATATGGTGGTATTGGTACTGCGGTGGTGATTGTGGTTGGTTGTGGGGCATGTGGGTGTAATCGTATTGTGGTGGTGATTGTGGTTGAGTGTTTGTGGTTCTGTTTCGTTGGGGAGGTTGGTGGGAGGTTGATGTGTGTTGGGTTTATTGTTGGGGAAACGAGGGTTGTGCCTATTGTGTTCGTGGGTCAACCAAATACCTTGGATGAGACACATGTATTTCTGGGGTACTAACTGATTTGTACCAAGCTAAATACTGATCGGTGTGTCACATATTACCATGGTTGGGCAAAACTGGGAATTGCAAGACATGTCGGTGACGTCTCTGCCACATCTTACACCATTTTGGAGCAAAATCTTTCCAGTTGATAAGACCCCATTGTGCGTCGACCCTTTTGAGATGCCACGCGGACAAACAAGTTGGATTATAGGGTATCTCTTGATGCATTTCAAACTGCATCTTGACACGGTCGCTGTGGTACATATCCACAACATTGAACTGTATGATTGCAGTCTTTGCACTCTAAATTGTCGCATCCTCGGAGTTTGGTTCATGGTCCAAACCCAAATATGGTCTCCAGACAAACTGCGGATAAAATTAAATCAGCTTAATGAAAATGTAATAAATAAATAATTTAAAAGTAGAAAAGTTGAAAGGTATGACGTACATCATCCGGGCCAAGGTGATCCAATAGATTGCGGTATAGAGCGACACTGAATCTTGGATTCTTGCTGTAATCCATACCCCTCACGCAGTACCTAAAGGAATTGAAAAATATTTTATTTTTATCATATATTTGGTGAAGAGATGAATAGTAATAAATGATATAAGTTGATGACTTACTTTGTTACATATGGGAAAACGAATGCGTTGTTGTTGACGGGGTTTAGGGACTCTATTCTCCACCAACCCCAGGTTTAAAGTAAAAAAGTGCAGCCATAAAATGTACATTTTTCCTTGATTGCATTTTTACACAAGGAACTGTATAGATGGGCTAAAATAGCAGAACCCCAACTATACTTTCTAGTTTTTTTGAAGTCTCTAAGTAAATTTAAATACATAAAATTTATACTATTTCCCGTACTTTCGGGAAATAAAAAGGTTCCAAATAGTATCATTATATAATTTCTAGATTTTATTACCTTAGCTAGCTCGGAGGAATTTCCGTTCAATTCCAGAGTCGCATAATGATTTTTTAGCTTATTAAGTAGTATACCCTGACCTCTCGCACCACCACCTTCATCCATATCCCTGCCCAATAATTCTTCATACAGAGAATTGGATTGTTGAACCGACTCATTAACCGCCTTACCATCGACAGGGAGACCCAATAACATGTACACGTCCTCTAGTGTGACAGTACATTCACCTATTGGTAGATGAAATGTATGGGTCTCTGGTATCCACCTTTCCAACATTGCAAGTATGAATTTTGAATCAATCGTGCAGTTGGAGATCTTTATAATGTTTCTGAAACTTGCGTATTCAAGATAGGGTACGATCAACGGGTCGGGAGCAAGGTAGTTGTGTGACTGGATTTTGAATCTTTTAGTATCCTAAGTTAAGAATGTAAAAAGTGTAAGAGTCGATAAGATGAATAAAGCATTAATAGAAGTATGAAAAATGTATAAGTATACAAGAAACTTACAAATGCTGCAATATTGTCCCTTGTGCCTCTGTGAGAATCGCCCATTGTGAGAAGAGCCATTATTGAAATTGTCTGAGATTATGAAAGAGTTTGAAATTGTATGAGATTATGAAAGAGTTTTAGCAGAGAGTGAGACGATTGTGGATGCAATAGAAGTATGTGAAGCTCTGTATTTATAGGCAAACTTTTATCACAAAGTAAGTGAGGTGGTTGGTGGGTGCATGCATGCATGATAAGTGTCACTCTTGCAGTGTAGGTGCAGGCTAGGTGGCAACCTTGGGGAAGGCATCTTTGCATGCATGTAACACGATTGGACGTGAAGGGAGGCGCCATTGGACTTGACAAATGAGTACAAAAATGAAAGGTGTCGCCATCCCTGTTGGAGAATAAGAGGTGGCATGGGTTGCAGTGTAGGTGCAGGCTAGGTGACATCCTTGGAGAAGGCACCTCTGCATGCATGTAACACAATTGGACGTTAAGGGGGGCGCCATTGGACTTGGCAAATGAGTACAAAAATGAAAGGTGTAGCCATCCCTGTTGGCGAATAAGAGGTGACATGGGTTGCAGTGTAGGTGCAGGCTAGGTGACAGCCTTGGAGAAGGCATCTCTGCATGCATGTAACACGATTGGACGTGAAGGGAGGCATCGTTGGACTTGGCAAATGAGTACAAAAATGAAAGGTGTCGCCATCCTTGTTGGCAAATAAGAGGTGGCATGGGTTGCAGTGCAGGATAGGTGACATCCTTGGAGAAGGCATCTCTGCATGCATGTAACACGATTGGACATGAAGGGAGGCGCCATTAGACTTGGCGAATGAGTACACAAATGAAAGGTGTCGCCGTCCCTGTTGGCGAATAAGAGGTGGCATGCATGCAGTTCAACCTTACTTATCTGTTCACAAAAGCATCATAAAGAAAAAGTATCCCAAGATGAATGAAAGAGGGTTGTTAAAAGAGCATAATAAGAGTTTCTCTGAGTGGTTTAAAGAAAGAATTGCTAATGAAGATAGTGATTCTAATACGATTAAGTGGTTATCTTATGGGCCTAAATGTAACATAATAACTTGGAATGGATATGATATTAATAAAACTTCTTTTTATACAAAGTCAAAGGATTGCCGTAGTACCACGCAAAATAGTGGGGTAATGATTGTGGCCGAGTCCATGCACTTCTCTAGTGCTAAAGATAAAAACCCGGTTATGGCATCTACACCGTACTTTGGGGTGATTGAAGAGATTTGGGAAGTTAATTATGTTGTGTTTAAAGTTCCTGTGTTTAAATGAAAATGGGTTGATATCAACAGTGGTGTAAGAATCGATGAATTTTGAGTTACACTAGTTGATCTTAGCAAGTTAGCTTATGTGAACTAACCTTTCATCATGGCATCTTAAGAAAAACAAGTGTTTTATGTCACAGATCCTTCTAATAAAAAATGGTCAGTGGTTTTACAAGGAAAGGTCCATGATAGTGATGAAAATCATGATGAGAATCTTGATATTTCCGAAACTCATCCTTTCTCAACAAATGTGACTACATTCATTGAAGAAAATAAAGGGGATTATGTGCATGCTATTCGCATAGACCATGAAGAAGGGATATGGGAGGAATAGTAAGATTTTTTTTATAAGTTAATTCCACGTTTCTTTATTTTCTAATTGTTTTTATTTTGTGCTTAATTTTATTTCTAATTGTTTTTATTTTGTGCTTAATTTTATTTCTAGTTATTTTTATTTTGTGTAAACAGATACCTGGGTGATTCAAACGACAACCCTTCTTCATCTAGTAACCCCAATAAAAGAAGAGTTATAGGTCCCACTTTCATGACACAAATTGACAAAGTTCATCAAACAGGTGAAAAGATAAAGGTCGATTTTAATCCAAGGACCTATTAATGTATTGGTGTTAGTAAAAATGCTACACATTTTAAGAGTTATATAACATGTCTTGCTCGACAGTACTGTAGTATTATGAAAAATGATTGGAAATAAGTAGATGAAGGCGTAAAAGATGCTATTTGGACTGATATTCAGATATTTTAAATACAACACTTTATTATATTTTATAATCATATACTAATTAACAACATATGACATATACTATATTTGTAGGCTCATTTCACTATTCCAGAATGTAATGATCCAAAGAAGGATAGGTTGAAGAAAGAATGAATTAAATATGCGGGAGAGCGATGGAGAGGTTTTAAGACACAACTCACAGACAAATATATTAATCATCCCATAGAAAATGATCCTCCTCCATATGTCAAGTATAACTTTATTACAGAAGACGCATGGAAAGAGTTTCTTAAGATTCGAGATACCCCTGAATTTAAGGTTAGTAGGAGTTATATGTTTTTATGTGCATAACATTTTTATTATATTTAGTGATTAATAACTTTTTGAGTTTATAATAGGAAAAAAGTCAAAAGGGTAAGGATAATGTGGCTAAGAATGTATACCCACACTTATTGTCTCGTGGAGGGTATCGCTTGCTTGAGGAGAAAATTATGAAAGAAAACTCATCATCGAGAGATAATTCCACATTAGATGATAATGGTAGTCCATCTCCACCATCACGCCATGAGTTATGGAAGAGAGCACGACAAAAGAAAGGAGGAGAATACACATCAAAATCTACACAAGAGGTTACTGAAAAAATTGTAAGTAAACAATGAAAAATAATTCAAGTATCATTATATTTGTGATTGATTAATTGTGGTTTTTGCATTTTGTAGGATTCTCTAGTTCAAGAAGCTGAAAAAGGTGCAATTGTTCCGGTTGGACGTAACGATATCTTAACATTAGCCATTGGAACATCTGAGCATGGAGGTCGTGTTCGTGGTGTTGGAAAACTCCATAAACAAAGCACTTACTTTGGAAGGTCACGTCAACATATTGACGTAAATGAACAACTTGCAACATTGGAAACAAAACTTAGAGCTGAACTTGAAGAAAAGTTGGTTGAAAAGCGTAAGATGTTTCAACAATCATTAATGGAGACACTTAAGTCTATGGGTTTATCACAAATCACATATAATATTAAATGCATTGAAAAAATGGAAATTGTCGATGGAAGCGGAAAAGGAAGTTGTTCAGCTGCAAAAGGAAGCACGAAAGGAAGCACAAAAGACGTGGAAGTTGATGATGTTCAGAGATTGTTACTCATGGTTTTGAAAATGGATGACAACCATTTGGAAATACAATTAAGTCATCATTGTGCGAGTGTCTCTAATTTTTATATTTCAGCTAAGTGTATCCGAGAGTTATTGGTGGGTTTAGGTCATTGGCTTGACGTGTCTATTCTGCAAATTTGGTACACGTAAGTACATTTTATTATGTTATTAAAGTTAATCCCTATTAATATGTTATATCTCTCATCACTTTGATTCTAATGTTTATTTTAAAATTATTCAGGTATATTCATCGTGTATGTCTTGAGAATTCCATTTTAGAATTATATGGATTTATGGACCCTGCTAGGTGTATTTATAATGATAATGGAGCGAAATCTCAAGAGGATGTTAAAAATTACGTACTAGAAAAGTTACGTGATGAAAACAAAGTGTGCCACTTACTACCATTAATTCATGGGTAAGAATTTTTATGAAATTGTATTTTATATTATTTAATTTTGATAATATATATATATATATATATATATATATATATATATATATATATATATATATATATATATATATATATATATATATATATATATATATATATATATATATATATATATATATATATATTATGTGACTTTTCTGTTTCCACACACACGTACAAGAGAAATTGGCAATTAATAGTCATGTGTCCAAGAGACAATTTAGTTGTCGTATTTTGTTCACTTCATCGGGAAATTGACCAGAACACGAAGAAAATTATTACAAATTAAGTTTATCTTTCATGTGACTTTTATTGGCAATGAATAGTTATGTGATTTTTCATTGGCGAGTAAATTTAGTTATGTAATATTTATCTTTTTGTATTAGTTCTTTTAGGATTCATCAAATGGCAAATAGAAATAGAAAAAAAAGCTACATGGCTTCATCCCAATGTAAGTGTGATGTAAATTGGAATTCTATAGTTAAATTTATGATAAATATTAACTAATTATGTCATTCAATTGTAGACAAGGCAACAACATAACTCTAATGATTGTTGGTACTATGTGATGAAAAATATGTTGGATATTGTATCAGCCAATATAACCGAGAATTGGATGCAGGTAATAAAAATAACTTTACGTTGTTATTTATTTTTTGTTTTGCAACTTAATATGAATTTTTAAAGAATAACTCTATATTGTTATATTTATATATTATAGGTATTTGATGACCCAACATAATTAACACAAGATGATTTGTATGATTTGCGACTCCGTTGGGCAAAATGTTTCTTTGAGTTATATAAAAATTAAGCTTTATCTGGTGAGTTTTATAGAATTGTCTAAGTTGTGGTTTTTGGATATAATTGTTATTATTGAGTTTTTTCATATTACATGTGGTTTTTGCACATGTATTAAGTTTCTTGATATTTTTTTCTGATGTTAATTGTTATTATTTATTGTCAGGCAATATGATTTTGGTGTTGTCTACCGAAGCTATAACTCATCTACTTGTGGATTTTATATTGATAATTCAAGTTTGGAAAAAGACTTATAAATAGTTGAATATTTTTGTATGTTTTGTGAAGAATATATATTTGTAAGTTTGTTGTGAGCTTGTTTGTTGTGATACAATTCAAGTTTGCAATACAATTGTTCATTTTGTAAGTTTGTTGTGAAAAATATGAAAATATCGACCTAGATGTGATCTATGTGATGTTGAAAAGCTATGATATATATATATATATATATATATATATATATATATATATATATATATATATATATATATATATATTATATATATATATATATATATATATATATATATATATATATATATATATATATATATATATATATATATATATATATATATATATATATATATATATATATATATATATATATATATATATATATATATATATATATATATATATATATATATATATATATATATATATATATATATATATATAATATATATATATATATATATATATATATATATATATATATATATATATATATCGACCTAAATTTAGTCTGTATGATATTGGAAAAATATGAAAAAATGGGTACCAACTTTAATTTTACCGGGAATCATCCAGAAAATAAATAATTTATTCAAAAAAAATTGCTTACATTTTATTGTGAAGAATATATATTTGTAAGTTTGTTGTGAGCTTGTTTGTTGTGATACAATTCAAGTTTGCAATACAATTGTTCATTTTGTAAGTTTTTTGTGAAAAAATATGAAAATATCGACCTAGATATGATCTATGTGATGTTGGAAAGCTATGATATATATATATATATATATATATATATATATATATATATATATATATATATATAATATTATATATATATATATATATATATATATATCGACCTAAATTTAGTCTGTATGATATTGGAAAAATATGAAAAAATGGGTACCAACTTTAATTTTACCGGGAATCATCCAGAAAATAAATAATTTATTCAAAAAAAATTGCTTACATTTTACATCGGGCATTAATAGCAACCGATGTAAAAACTATCAACACTGACTCTTTTACAGCGGGCGTTCCTCCCAACCGGCGTAAAAAGGGTGTATTTTACATCGGTCTAACTTGGGACCGATGTAAAATGTTGCGTCAGTTTTTTTAAAAATAATTTTATAATTGTTTTTTAAATCAGGCTTAACTTATAACCGATGTGATAACTGTCTTTTTCACATCGGACCCAGAACCGATGTAAAAGTCCCTGATTTACTATATCTCCTGACTTTACATCGGACTCAGAACCGATGTAAAAAGTCATTTTCGCCCGATGTAAAACGTCATTTTTGGACTAGTGAATATAACAGTTGGGAGATATATTGTTGCCTTTATTATCCAGAAGCTCGGAGCAATACAACATAATAAACTAATAGAAGCTATGAGAGTAAGATCAAAGAAAGAAGCATTAGTTCTGTTTTGGCTTTGTTTGTGACAGGCATTTGTCAAGTCTAGTGTACTAGCTTACCTGCTGTAGTAGGTCACATAAGTTTCCCTATAAATGCAACTGTGTGCAACTTCTGTAACTAACTTTTACAAAACAATAACAAAAACGAAAAGTTCTTCTATGCTTTCTATTCCTTCTATCATGGTATCAGCTTAGCCGTTCTCGATCCATGGCGTCACCGGGATCGCCGTCTTCCGCTAACGTCACGGTGCAAAACCTCACTGTTCACGGTGGCTACTGATGAAACGCGTTGTCTCTAATTCTCGCTCAAAATCACGCACAAACTCGATGAGAAAAACTTCCACCTCTGGCGTCAACATGTGGAACCCTACATCAATGTGCACAATCTCACGGATCTCGTGGTGTGCACTCGAATTCCTTCCAAATTTGTGGACGACGATGCTCGTCGTCAAGGTATGATTAATCCTGCATATTCAATTTGGCTTTAGAAAGATCAATTGCTTCTGTCTTAGGTTCAATCAACTCTTTCGAGCAAAATTCTGTCGCGTGTCCTTGGATGCTCTCATTCGCATTAACTCTGGGATCATTTATTCAATTACTTCCAGAAGAAAACTCGTGCACGTGCAGGCCAATTGCGTGCCCTAACTCTGGAGTCTCAATCTGTCTCTGATTATTTGTTGAAAATCTGCACTACTGTGGATGCTTTGGCCTAAATTGGAGATCTCATTCCCAGCTCTCATCACATTGATGTGATTCTTGAGGGGCTTCCTAGTGAATATGCTCCTGTTATTTCTGTTGTTGAGAGTAAGTTTGGTGATATGGATTTGGATGAGGTGGAAATTCTCCTAGTTGCACATGAATTGAGACTAAACATGTTCAAGAAGTTTACTGTGCTAGATCTTGGATCTCTCAATCTTACACATGTTTCACCTCAAGCTGCTTCCCCTAAAAATCCTCAATCTGGAAGCACTGATTCTACTCACTCACAAGTAGCTCCCTCTTGTGCTGAGCCTGAATATTCCAGTTTCAGAGGTGACAGATCAAACAGGGGGTGGTCGTGGCAAAGGTTCAAGTGGCAGAAACTCTGCAGTTCAGTGTCAAGTTTGCTCCAAAGCTGGACACTCAACTTTAAATTGCTGTCATAGGTTTAATCGGAACTTTCAGCCTCCCTCTTACCGTGGCAGTCCCTATCATGCAGCTCCTTGGAAGTTTCCTAAGGTGCCTTATGGCCATTTTCCTGCTAATGTGTGGACACGACCTCCAGCTGCTCAAGCAAGGCCAACTCTTGCTTATTCTGCACCCAACACATTCATCGCAAATGCCACTCCATCTCCTTCTGCTATGTCCTGGTTCCCTGATTCAAGAGCCTCATATCATGTCACCAATGATACCAATAATTTGCAGCAAGCCACACCTCTTGGGGGTCAATGAACAGATCTACATAGGCAATGGCCAAGGTCTTCTTATCAACTCTGCTGGTTCTAGTCAATTTTTGTCTCAAAATTACCCTCTCACACCTCTCACACTAAATAATCTCTTACATGTGCCTTCTATTGCCAATAATCTCATAAGTGTGAGTCAGTTTTTATGTGAAAATCATGTATACTTCCTTTTCACAGCTGATTCGTGCTTTATCAAATGTCAGGTATCTAGTGTTGTTCTACTGACTGGTCATGTGGGGTCTGATGGGCTGTATGAGTTTCCTATGCTCAATATTTCCAAATCTGCTAAGTCTGCTAAGCCTTTAGTCTCTTCAAATAAACTTGTACCTTCTATTAATATTGTTGATGTTTCTCCTGCTTTGTCCAATGTGTGGAATTTAAGACTAGGTCATCCTAATATCAACACCTTGAGATTGGTGCTACAAAGTTGTAATCTCAAATTTAGCAATAAAATTCATGAACTTTTTTGTTCTTCTTGTTGTATGGGTAAATCACATAGACTACACTCGCCTTCCTCACACGCCACATATTCTCACCCTTTAGAACTTGTGTACTGTGATCTGTGGGGGCCTTCTCCCCAACCTTCAGCACAAGGTTTTACATACTACATCTCCTTTATAGATTCCTTTTCCAAGTTCACATGGTTGTATTTACTTAAAACTAAAGCTGAAGCACTTAGTGTCTTCAAGCAGTTTAAGTTTCTTGTGGAGCTACAATTTGGATTTCCCATCAAAGCTGTTCAGTCAGATTGGGGTGGAGAATTTCGTCCTTTCAATAAGCTTCTCTCTGACCTTGTCATTGTGCACATAGTTATCTACCCTCATACTCACCATCAAAATGGAGTGGTATAAAGGTAGCATAGGCACATTGTGGATCTAGGATTGACTCTTTTAAGTCAAGCCTCCTTACCATTAACATATTGGGATTATGCCTTCACCACAACTATTTTTTTCATAAATAGACTTCCCTTCTCAGCTATTTAATTCCAGGTTCTCTATACTCTTCTGTTTCACATTGTACCTGACTACAAGTTCTTGAAGGTGTTTGGTTTTGCCTGTTTTCCACTTCTGAGACCTTATCATGCACACAAGCTGGAATTCAGGTCTCATGAATGCCTGTTTTTAAGTTATTCCAATTCTCACAAGGGTTATAAATGTCTTTCCCCTAGTGGCAAGCTTTTATATATCCAAGGATGTTTTGTTTCATGAATCCAAATTTCCCTACCTTGAGATGTTTTCTCCACCTACTTTTCATACCCTTAATGTCAATAAACCCACCAACCTGATTCCATCATCATCCCTATCCTCCTTTTTTTCCAGCATCCCTCTTCCTAAGCCTGTGCCTCTAACAGCTGTTCCTTTTTCTTCTACTAACTTACCTTTGTCATCCCCTCCAGTTCTTCCACTTCTACAAGTCAAGCAGGAGGCATCTCTCCCTCTCTTACTGAGCTTGCGACCAATCTTCCTTCTCCTTCTCAGCTGTCCTATATGGATTCTCTTTCAAAACCTTCGATAGCTACCCCTACACCATGTTGCATTCCTGCTAATGCTGTATCAGTTAGCTCTAAACCTGTTAATCAACATCCAATGATAACAAGAGCTAAAACTGGTTTTGTGCAACCAAAAGTCTTACTCACTCATACAAAACCCAAAACTGTAAAACAAGCTCTTGCAGATGCTAAGTGGAAAGAGGCTATGCTGTCTGAATTTGATGCCTTGAGTAGCAATAACACCTGGACTCTTGTTCCTCTTCCTCCTAATAGATAATCTATAGGCTGCAAGTGGGTGTTTCGCATCAAGGAGAACCCTGATGGCTCAGTCAGTAGGTACAAGGCACGCCTTGTAGCAAAAGGGTTTCATCAGAAGCAAGGGTGTGATTTCACTGAGACCCTTTCCCCTGTTGTAAAGCCATTTACAATCAAACTCATTCTAACCATTGCTCTCACTCATAAATGGTCACTTCAGCAGCTTGATGTTAATAATGCTTTTCTGAATGGGCTTCTTCATGAAGAGGTCTATATGGATCAACCTCCTGGTTTTGTTAACTCAGATTCCTCCCTTGCGTGCAAGTTTCACAAAGCCCTCTATGGCCTGAAGCAGGCTCCTAGGCAATGGTTTGAAAGGTTGAAAGAGGCCCTTCTTAGGCTGCATTTCAAACCCAACAAGTGTGATCCTTCCTTGTTGATCTTTGCTGCCAATGGTAACACTATTTATTTACTTGTGTATGTGGATGACATTATCATCACCAACAATAACACTAACCTACCTCAGTCTATTATTTATAAACTCAATTCTAATTTTTCTCTCAAACACCTGGGAGATTTGGCTGAAGTAAAACCAGCTGCTCAGGGATCCCTACTCCTCACTCAATCTAAGTATGTTAGGGATTTATTGCACATAACTCACATGGCTGATTCTGCCCCTGTTGCCACTCCTATGCAGTCCTCCTGCAAGCTAACTAAACTTATCTCCCCTGCTCTTTCTAATCCATACATGTACATGTCTGTGGTTGGGGCTCTCCAATATGCAACCATTACAAGACCTGACATTGCCTATGCTATCAATAAAGTTTGCCAGTTCATGTCTCACCCTATGGAAATGCACTGGGTTGCTGTCAAAATAATTCTCAGATATCTCAAGGGAATTATTCAGTATGGTCTTCATCTCTCCCCTCATGTTCCATTTGAAGTTCCTTCTCTTCAAGTTTTCTGTGATGCTAATTGGGCTTCAGACCCTAATGATAGGCGCAGTACATCTGGTGCATCCATCTACTTTGGAGGAAATTTAGTATCCTGGTGGTCTAAGAAGCAACCTGTGGTTTCTAGGTCCAGCACATAAGCAGAATACAGGAGTCTAGCTCAGTCCATAACTGACCTTCACTGGCTTCAAACCTTGTTAGCTGAACTATGTGTTCCTGCTAAACAACCTGTAGTTTTGTGTGACAATCAGTCTGCAGTGATGCCGACTCACAATCCCATTATGCATTCAAGGACAAAATATATGGAAATTAACCTCTTCTTTGTGAGAGAAATGAAGGGGTAATAAAACACATAGAAGGGGGGGGGGGGGGGTGAATAAGTGACTCTTTTTCTTTTCAATACAAAGCTCAACAATAATTGAAGGACAAGGTTATTTTTATCCTGGTTCATTTGAACTCAAACTACTCCAATCTACCCATCAAGGTGATTTCACCTTTCTCAACAAGGACTTAATCCACTATAATCAACTGATTACAAACACACAACAACTATTGTGACTAAAAATGCACAAGTAATCTTACAAGTAACTCACACCACTAAGACTTAAATCTAGTCCTAGTCTACTTGAGAAATCTGACCAAACTTGGTCTCTCAAGGAACAATTACAAGAGTTTAATCTTACAGATAGTGAAATAAAATTTTGCTTCTAATCAAGCTATATCACAACTGTGATTTTTCACTTAGAATAAATTGCACAAAGTGTATGAACAAAGAGTTTGTGAGCCCATAATTTTTCACGTAGTTTCTTGCTTCTATTTTGAAATTAATTGGTTGGTTGACTTACAATAAATGTCCTTCTATATATAGTAGGAACAAAAAGACTGTTGCTTCCTTCAGAAAAGTGGAGAGCATTAAATGCTTGCGTGTTTCTTTGCACGATTCCATTTTCCAAGAAACTAGCTTAGACACTTGAGTGCTTGCAGTCGTCTTTGCATTAATGAGCAAACGACAACTTGTAAGAACATGTTTCCTACGCTTGACAAGACAAGTTGGCTTTAACTTTCTTTCAGAACTTGCTTCAATGTCTTGAGTTCAGAACATGCTTTACACATCTTCTAGCAAGTGCTTTGCTTGCTAAGAACTTGATCAGCGCTTGCTTTCAAGTAATCTTCTGAGCAAGGAATCTTGTTTCATAAATGTTAGAAGATACATTTAAAATAAATTGTCTTACCAGAGTCAGCAGTTGCACTTAAAACAAAAATGGTTCTTTCATTAAAGAACTTCTTCATAATTTTTAGCTTAGCACTTCAGAATGCTTCTGTCAGAACATTATCTGAAACAGTCAAATACGTTCATCAGAGTATAAATTATCTAAAATATAATTTATTGTTATCATCAAAACTCTGAGATAGATCATAACTAATCTTGTTCTAACAATCTCCCCCTTTTTGATGATGACAAAAATTATTCATATATAGAAATAAAATATGATAAGAGATAAGAATATCCCCCTGAAATGAATATTTCTATATATAAAACTTCCTGAGATTATTTATCAAAGTATGAAAATTTTCTTCTTGGATTTCTTCAGAACTTCTTTTGAAGATAATGTTCAGTTGAATTACTCTTTCAGAGTTAAAGTGATACCTGCAAAAAATTCTTTTGCACAGAAAAGAAATCTTGTATTTTGTTAGAATGTCTGAGACTTAGTCCCATAACTGTTAAACAGTGATTAGTTCAAAATACTCATTTTCTCCCCCTTTTTGGCATAATCAAAAAGTGTATAAATAAAATAGTTGAAGAGCTTAAAAGTTTTCATAAAATAGCAAAAGATATCCAGAAGTACAAAACAACAAACAAAATACAAGAAACAGAAAGACACTAGGATTTCTTAGTAACAAGAGCCATCAGAAGATTCTTGATCTCAGAGGCATATTCTTCTTGTTTCAACATCCAGTTCTTGATTTCTTGATTTGTTTGGTCTTGCTTATCCAAGCTTTCATGAATGACTTTATTCTCCTTCTTGAGCTCATTCAGAGTGTCCATGATAAGTGAGGTAGGAGCAGAGGATGACGAAGCTTCAGCAGAAACAGGCTTTGGAGCAGCAACCGTTGAGTCAGAATGCACAAAGGTTGAAAGCAGAGTGCCCAGATCCATTACAAGAGTTGGCACTGGTTCAGGAGCTGCCTTAACAGAAGGTTGATTCAATAGAACAATAACCAGAGGGTTTGAATCATCATAGGCATCTTCAGATTCATCTTCTGATATGTCCATTGTATCAGCTGGTGTATCAACAATCATTAAAGAAGACCTCTTATTCCAAATGTTAGCAGCTTCTGACTTGAAAGCATGCAGATGTTTGGAAAAGTTGTCCAGCACCTGAAGGTGACATAAGTCCTGTAGCTTCAGTGACTCAGCATCCAAAGTTCTTCTGAAAGTCTCCCACAGAAGATCCGTTGCAGCTGGGTTCACGCTTCTGGTATAATCTTCTTTCAGCAGATTCAACCATGCTTGAACATCTGTTAAAAAATTCTGAAACAATGTATTCACATCTGGCTGGACAGGTTTTGGGACAGCCTTCTTGAAAGTTTTGTTTTTTAAAAATTGTAGAGATTCATAATCCACTACAGTTCTTAAAAAGCTAGCAGGTTCAGGATTTTTGGTTGGTTCAGGAGTGGCCGAATGATCAGGTTGATCAACAAAGTTAGGTGGTGATGATTGTTCATGAGGTTCGGATGTTTAAAAAATTTTAGGTGGTTCATCAGATTGGTGTTCTGGAATATGAGGAGGTGGGAGTATATGTGAGTTTGGTGTTGGATGTTATGGTGAAGTAGGTGGAGTGATGTCAGGTGAAATTATTATTGTATTTTCAGGAGTGGGAATGGGGTTCTGAGGTTGTGGTTGATTCATAGCAAAAACGTTTCAGATGGTAAGTTGAAAGGAGGCTTTATAGTGGCTAGAGGTTCATTTATCCCTGGAATTCTCCAAGAGCCAGCATCATACCATCCAGTGGGTCTGGGTGATAGAGGTCTGGGAGGAGGTCTTGAAAAGCGTTCAGTAGGAATGGGTTGAGAAACAGATGGTTCAGAGGGTTCTAAGTGTGAGGGTTCTGATTGAGAGGGTTATGATTGGGTTTCAGAGTGTTCATCAGAGTCAAAGTCACTCAAGTCTTATAAGGCTTGATTTCTATGAGGATTGTCATCAAGAGAGTCAGATGGTAAGGTCAGGTCAATATCAACATCTATATCTCCTAAGGTTTGGGAGGGTTTAGCAGATGTAGATATATCGACAGGATCATAAACAGTGATAATTTCAGCAGGTTTACCTATCTTCTTTTTCTCCTTCTGAGGAGTGGCAGAAGGTCCTTCAACAACTTTCCTCTTTAAAGATTCCTGGAGAACAACATCTGGAGCAGCTTGATTTCTTCCTTGAAGCCAAGCTGGATCAATAGGTGTTCCAGTCTCTTTGTAGATTTTAATGTAGTGCAAGATGATACGTGGATGATCACCTGAGTTGAATAGAGGGAAATCAATAATAGGTATCCTTCTTCTCTTCACAACTACTAACATATACGGATTTGGTTCCACCAGCAGCTTGTCAATTATTTTCCTTTTCAGTAAATTCTTCCCAGTCATAGTTTTACCACAAGTAGGTTCTAGCTCACCCAGAAGATTGGCTTCATCTAGGTGAGCAATCAGACCATTCTCAGTAAGAATGTCTGGTATTAATCTACCCATAGGAATCTAATTCCTTTTGGATTTTGGGTTTTTCATCCTTTCAGCTTCCCTAGTCTCTTTTACATGGTTCCAGAGATGTTCAAATAACAAATAAGGCAAATCAATTTTTACATTTGTTCCAAGGCAAAACAATAAGTATTGTTGGTCAGTGTTAATGTAATCAGGAGAGCTAGTGTCTTTCCTATGGTGAATACATCCATGGATAATCCTTGCCAAAATCTTGTATTTATCTTTCAAGTCCCTGACTTTTGAAGATCCTTGACCGTTTGTGAAAATCTCTGAGTAGACCCTTGTCATTTCCATTCTTCCACTTGGCATATATGTAACTCCAAGTCCTTTAAACCCTAACAACTTTCTGATTAGGTTTTCTGTAATGGATATTTCCTTTCCCATTACGAAAGAGAGGATAACCTTAGGGGTTGCAATAGCATGTATCCAAAATTCCTTCACTAGATGTGGGAAAACTGGACCAATGAGACAATCAAAAAAGTTCTCCCAACCTTGAAACTTAACAGCAGGGAACAAGTCAAAACCATTTTCTCTTAGATTCTCAAAATCTACCATTAACTCACTTAAAACTTCCAAACTGTCTACAGGAATGAGAGTTGTTCTCTCAGGCACTATGTATTGCTCAGAGTGGGTAGAAGAAGAAGCCATTGAAGTTCTTAGAGATGAGAGATGAAGAAAAGGGTTTTAGAGAAAAAGTACATAAACGATTGAGTTTGAAAGAGACGGTAAAGAATGAAAAAGGGTTTTTCAAAAAGTATTTATATGAAATTTTTTCAGAAATAGGTTTAGGAATAAAGTTAAAAAATAATTTAAAACGAATTTAAAATGAATCTCATTATTACGCGCATTTAATGATTTTGCTAAAAATTAGGGAAAACGTGAGATTACGGCTAATCATTAACAGTTACCTAGAACGTTATTAGTAGCTTTTGCACGCGTGGCCTTTCAGAAATGCACCACGTGTTCATCTCTTGAAGGATGCATGTAACAGCTGTTTGTTCTAATGAATTTCTGAACTATACTTGGATATAGTCCCTTATGAATATAGTCCCTTATAAAATGATATTTAATTTCAATATGTTTGGCTTTAGAATGTAAAATTGGATTCTTAGAAAGACAAATAGCAGAAGTATTGTCATAGATGATAGGAATCTTACTTTCATAAAGATTGAAATCTTCTAGTTGACTTTTCATCCAAATCATTTGAGAACTACATCTAGCAGCAGATATATACTCAGTTCTATGGTTGAAAGTGCAATTGTTGCTTGCTTCTTGCTGTACCATGAGATAAGATTGTCACCCAGAAACTGGCAGCTTCCAGAGGTGCTTTTTCTTTCAATTCTATCTCCAGCAAAGTCAGCATCACAATAACCTACTAGTCTGTAATCTTGTGATCTTCTGTAACACAAACCCAAATTAGTAGTACCTTTCAGATACTTAAGAATTCTCTTAACAACTGTTAAGTGAGATTCTCTAGGATCTGATTGGAATCTAGCACATAAACACACACTGAATAGTATATCAGGTCTAGATGCAGTCAGATAGAGAAGGAATCCAATCATACCTCTATAAAGCTTTTGATCTACCTTCATACTTACCTCATCTTTTCCCAGAATGCTGGTTGGATGCATAGGTGTCTTGGCATCTTTGCTTTATGACACCTGGAATTTCTTCAGAAGTTCTTTAACATACTTCGTCTGATGTATGTAAGTACCTTCTGGAGTCTGGTTGATTTGAATTCCCAGAAAGAACTTCAATTCTCCCATCATGCTCATTTCAAATTCTGCCTGCATGGTCTCAGCAAATTCTTTTCCAAGGGAGATATTAGAGGTTCCAAAAATCATATCATCAACATAAATTTGACAAATTAAAATATCATTTTTAAATGTCTTTCTGAAAAGAGTTGTGTCCACTTTCCCTCTGGTAAAATCTTTTTCTAAAAGAAAATTACTCAGACGATCATACCAAGCTCTGAGAGCTTGTTTTAAACCGTACAAAGACTTTTTTAATTTAAAAACATGTTATGGATGTTTTGAATCATTAAATCTAGGAGGTTGATGGACATAAACTTCTTCTTCAATATAGCCATTTAAAAATGCACTTTTAACATCCATTTGATATAATGAAATGTTATTTTGTACAACAAAAGAAATTAATAATCTTATAGACTCTAACTTGGAGACTGGGGCAAAGGTTTCATTATAATCAATTCCTTCTTATTGACTATAACCCTGTGCAACCAGTCGTACTTTGTTTCTGATCAACTCTCCTTGCTCGTTCAGTTTGTTTCTGAAAACCCATTTGGTTCCTATAATGTTGAATCCTTTGGGTCTTAGAGCTAAATTCCATACATCATTTATGGAGAATTGATTGAGTTCTTCTTGCATTGCTAAGATCCAATCATTATCTTCCAGAGCTTCATCAATGGAAGTTGGCTCAATCAGAGAAACCAAACCAAACAAAGATTCTTCATTGATTTTGAGAGAGGATCTTGTTCTGATGGTATCGTCTTTTCTTCCAATGATTACGTCTTCTTTGTGAGCTAAAGAGATTCTAGGAAACCTTTTCTGAGTGGGTTGATCAGAGATTCTGAGGTTGTCCAGAGCATTGTCAAGAGGATGATCTGCTGAGTCTTCCTTTGCTTCCGAGTCTTCCTTTGCTTCTGAAGTTTCAGAGTTTGAGGGATGATCTTCTGTACCTACAGAAAAATCAATTTGCTTTTGCTGTTGCTGGCCAAGCTTATCATCAAACCTGACTTTGATTGATTCTTCAATAATCAAAGTTCATGTGTTGTATACTCTATAGCCTTTTGAGCGTTCAGAATATCCAAGCAGAAAACACTTTTGTGCTTTAGAATCAAACTTGTTCAGAGTTTCTTTAGTGTTCAGAATAAAACAAGTACATCCAAAAGGATGGAAATAAGAAATGTTGGGCTTTCTGTTTTTCCATAATTCATAGGAAGTCTTTTCAAGAATAGGTCTTATAGAGATTCTATTATGAATGTAACACGCTATGTTCACAGCTTCTTCCCAAAAGTGCTTAGCCATAATAGTTTCATTGATCATGGTTCTGGCCATTTCTTGTAATGTTCCATTCTTTCTTTCTACAACTCCATTTTGTTGGGGAGTTCTAGGACAAGAAAAATTGTGAAAAATACCATTTTCTTTAAAATATTTTTCAAAATAATGATTTTCAAATTCACCACCATGATCACTTCCGACTTTTATGATTTTAAAATCTTTTTTCGTTTTGCACTTGGGTACAGAAGTCAATGAACACAAAATGTGACTCATCCTTGTGTTTTAAAAACTTTACCCATGTCCATCTGCTGAAGTCATCAACAATGACCAATCCATACTTCTTGCCTCTGATGGATGCAGTTTTAACTGGCCCAAACAAATCAATATGAAGTAACTCAAATGGCTTAGAGGAAGATACAACAATTTTGGATTTAAAGGAAGGTTTTGAAAATTTTCCTTTTTGACATGCTTCGCACAGAGCTTCTGAGTTGTACTTCAGATTGGGAAGTCCTCTAACTAAATTTAATTTATTTAGTTGAGAGATTTTTCTAAGACTGACATGTCCCAATCTTCTGTGCCATACCCATTGCTCATCGCTAACAGACAAAAGACATTTAACGTTCTGAGATTTAAGATCTGATAAATCAATTTTGTAAATGTTGTTCTTTCTCTTGCCAGAAAAGAGGATTGATCCATCTTTTTGACTTACAGCTCTACAGGAGTTTGGATTGAAGATAATGTCATAACCATTGTCACTTAATTTACTTATGGACAATATATTATGAGCTAATCCTTCTACTAATAAAACATTAGAGATAGAAGGAAGGTTACTGTTTCCAATGGTTCCAGAACCAATAATCTTCCCTTTCTGATTACCTCCAAACTTCACGTCTCCTCCAGCTTTAAGTTCCAGGCTTTGGAACATAGACCTTTTTCCCTTCATGTGTCGTGAGAACCCAGAGTCCAGGTACCATGACAGGTGTCTCAATTGAGCTGTTAAGGACATGTGCAACAAATATTATTTTATCCTTAGGTACCCATATCTTTTTGGGTCCTTTTGGGTTAGCATAAGAGTTTCCAGAATGTGATGTATATTTTATATCATGTGAGTGTCCAAACTTGAATTGATTATTCAGAGGTTTGTAAGTGAAAGTCATTTTAGCAACAAGTTTTGGTATGTATTTCTCCTTCCCTTTGGGAGGTTCATATCCAATTCCTCTTCTGTTGTTCCCACTAACTCCATAGATCATTGAAGCTATTTTGCTTCTATCTATGCTTTTAGCTAGGAAATTTTGAAAGCTATAGTCATATTCTTTTAGAATATCTTTTGAACAAGACACAAATTCTGAACTAGAAATTTTTGAACGTTTTGAAATTCTTTTTCAAGTTTAAAATTATTTTCTAAGAGTTCATATTTTTCTGCTTCATGTTTCTTAATATCAGATGCAAGACTCTTCTTGATTTTCTTGTATTTGATTTTGAGCTTACTATAGTTTTCAAGAAGTTCTGATAAACTATCAGCAAGTTCATTTCTAGTGAATTCAGAAAATACCTCTCTTGGTTCTGACTCACAGTCTGAATCATCTACTATGGTAGCCATCAGAGCTATGTTGTCATTTTCATCTTCAGAACCAGATTCATCTTCAGAAGAATCTGAGTCATCCCAGGTTGCCATCATACCTTTCTTCTTACCAAACCTTTTCTTTGGTTTTTCTTTTTGAAGCTTTGGACAATCACTTTTGTAGTGACCAGATTCTTTGCATTCATAACAGATGATTTCTCTTCTGTTTGAATTTTTGTGTCCAGAAGATTATGGTTTATCTTTTGACTTCTTGAAGTTTCTGAACTTCTTTTGTCTATGCTTCCACAGATGATTGATCCTTCTGGAGAGCAAGGATAGTTCATCTTCTTCTGACGCTGATTCTTCAGAGTTTTCCTCTTCATCCTGAAAAGCGTTAATATCAAATTCTTAATAGATTTAAGAGAAAGAGACTTACCTTTCTTCAGAGGCTCGTGCTCATCCAGTTCAATCTCATGACTTCTCAGAGCACTGACGAGTTCCTCCAGAGATACGTTATTCAGATCTTTTGAAACTTTGAAAGCAGTAACCATTTGTGCCCATCTTCTGGGTAAGTTTCTGATGATCTTTTTCACATGATCTGCTTTGGTATATCCCTTGTTCAAAACTCTCAGACCAGCGATCCAAGTTTGAAACCTAGAGAACATTGCTTCTATAGACTCATTTTCTTCAACTTTGAAGGCTTCATACTTCTGAAATAAAGCCAGAGCTTTAGACTCCTTCACTTGAGCGTTTCCTTCATGAGTCATTTTAAGAGACTCAAACATATCATGCGCTATATCTCTATTAGTGATTTTTTTCACATTCTACTTTAGAGATAACATTTAGAAAAAATATTTCTAGCTCTATGATGATTTTTAAAATCAGCTTTTTGTTGTCTATCCATATTTTTTCTATCCACTTTGTTTCCTTCTGAGTCTGTAGGATGTGTGTAACCATCCAAGACTATATCCCAAAGATCACTATCATGACCTAGAAAAAAACTTTCTAGTCTATCTTTCCAGTACTCAAAATCTTCTCCATCAAATACATGAGGTTTATTATAACTATTATTGTTTTGTTCAGCGGCCATTGTGTTTTCTTCTGGATCTTTTCCTGACACGGTTAAGTGTTGTGCTCAGAGTCAAGCTCTAATACCAATTGAAGGGGTAAGAAAACACTTAGAAGGGGGGAGGGGTTAAATAAGTGACTCTTTTTCTTTTCAATACAAAGCTCAACAATAATAGAAGGACATGGTTATTTTTATCCTGGTTCGTTTGAACTCAAACTACTCCAGTCCACCCGTCAATGTGATTTCGCCTTTCTCAACAAGGACTTAATCCACTATAATCAACTGATTACAAACACACAACAACTGTTGTGACTAACATTGCACAAGTAATCTTACAAGTGACTCACACCACTAAGACTTAAATCTAGTCCTAGTTGTTGTACCCCAAAATTTGCCCTCTCATTTTGTCAACATTTCTCATCACAAGACTCTTGGAACTCAAGACCAAGCTAGGGTTTGCTCTGCTCAAGACACCTCCTTGCACTGTTGGCCTAAATTAGGGTTTGAGTTTGCACAGAGATTTTTGGACCTTCAATGCCCAAATTGACTTTCATACTTCATGTTGGACTCATAAGTTTGCCCATACCAAGTTTCAAGTCTTGATTCAAATTTTTGCCCAGTCAACTGTGGCCAATTTACATTCAAACCTCATGAATTTTGACCCACATCAACATTATGAACTCATATGAACCATTTGATCAAGTTTGGACCATAATTCCACAAGAAATTTGATAAGACCACCAAAAGGGCAAAATGGTCATTTTTAGGGTTTTGACTGTGCAAAAGCAATTTTTGACTGTTTGACCTAACCAATGGAAAATAAAGTTCAACCATGGACTCAAGGACTCAATGAAATTATCTTGACCTATTCAACAAGTTCAAAAGATCTCAAATGCATAGGATTGACAGATGATTTTTTCAGTCAACTGATCAAAATTTGACTGTATACTAAAAAGTCAAACTTTGACTTTTTGGTCAAAATCAAGGGCCAAGGGTCATTTTTCATCAATATGTGTCAAATTATGAAACTTGTTTATCAAGAAACCCAAAATTGCAAATTAGGGTTTGAAATTGAAAAATTTTCATAACTTAGAATTTTTCTAAGTTATGAAATTTTCTTAATTTTTCCTAACTTTGTCCCACATTTTAACCAAGATGCAAATGGATTCAAACAAAACTTAAAACATGAAAGTTGTAGTCCATCACAAAGTCTACAACTTTTATTCACAAAGTTTTCTCAAAAGAAGCATAGATCTCAAGTTATGATTTTTGGAATAAGGGTCCCTAAAACTTTTAACTTAGAGAAATTTTGCCCTAGTTTAGGCAGGATTTTGACCCATCTTCTTGGCCATTTTTCACATAGTTCCACTTGGAGTCTCAAGTTGAATTTCAAAGATTGATTATAGTACATGTTTCAAGCTTTCCAAATTGTCCAAGAACTCCTCAAACACATTTGTGGTTAGGGAGAATCGAATGCTTGAAGTTGGCAAAAATTTACTTTGTAACCATGGCCAATACATGTTCATACAACTTGCAAAATCTGACCAAACTAGATTTGTACTTAATTACAGGCCTCTAAACCAATTTAAACTAAAAAATTGAATGCAAATACATTGGTTAGAGGCATTGTTTTGATCAAGGGAGCATTATACAATGAACAATTCCATTTTGGGCATAAAGATAACACTTCCATTTACATAAAGCATACTTTATGTCAAGTTTCATTTCTTGAGCCACACACCAAGCCTTTTGCTGCAAACAAGGCTCCCTAATGTCAGGTAAAGCTCAACCACTTTGTGCAGCTAGGTTACAAGCCAATACAACTTTGCATTGTCAACTCTCACATTTTGCTTCAAAACCAAGTTATTGTACCAAAAGTCCAGAACACACATATCTGATACATTCAACTTAAGCCAAGGTTTCAAACAAGTTTTTCACATCCTTGTAAGCCAGAAACACGAGCCAATCATCCCTCAAACACCCTTGAACACCAAAACACCAAAAACTTGCAAAACATGGAAGTTGCTGCAACTTGAGTGCCATAACTCATTTTGCTCGTGCGTTTTGCTCCTTTCCACTTCAAACACCTTCCATTCAACTCACTCAAGCTGTCCCAAACCTCCATTGCCAACTGTAACTCCATTTACAGTGTTCACCATTTCTGTTTCAAGCTTATGCAGGTTGACTTCTAGAGGTTGATTCAGGCCATTTCAAAACAAACTAAGTATTGGGAAAGGTTCAGGGAACATAAAGCAAGCTCAAAAGAACCTCAGGCCTCACTGAAAGTTGCTGCATTGTCCAACTCGAATCCAACTGAAACAGGTTTTTCATGAACTTCTATCTCTCTATTTAGGAACATTTAGCCTTAGGTTTATGAATGAAAGATGTAGTACTCATTGCCCTGAAACCATACATATGCTTAGTTTTCATTTATGTTAAACGTGCTAAGAGAATTTCATCCATGAACATGCTGAAAAAGTTAGGTTAGATTTTAGGGCCAGAGAAATTCTCTCTGGTCTTTGAGAGTTAGATTTAATGTTTTATATGGTTGAAATCGTTGTTTGATGCTCTACAAGTTTCATGTTTTGAGTTTTATCAAAAGATCACAAATACAGGAGATACGAGTTTGTGTAACAGGCACGCGTTTTCAAAAGTCTGAAGGAAGAAGATGAAGCTGATGGGCTGGGCTGGCTTGTTTTTGCTTCTAACGCCTTCTTTTTCAGTTTCACACCCCTTGGCCCAACTTTTTGTATTTTTATTATTTTTGCATTTTAATTTCATTTCTGACTTTATTATTTTATTTCCAAACATAAAAAATACTTGAAAAATATTTTCATAATTTTTTACATTTATTTGGTATTTATTTTAGTTATTTCTAATATAAAAAACATTTTAATACTTTTTTCTTATTTGTTTAAATATAAAAATAATCTAAATAATACTTTTATTTTTATTTCTTATTTTTATTCACATAAAAAATATTTTCTTGAATGTATTTTATTTTTGTAAATATTTTATTTTATTTTATACATATTTAAAATATTTAATACACACACATATATATATATATATATATATATATATATATATATATATATATATATATATATATATATATATATATATATATATATATATATATATATATATATATATATATATATATATATATATATATATATATATATATATATATATATATATATATATATATGAGAAAGATCTTTGAGTAAAATAGGGTAGATGGCTCTTAGTTACTTGGTCCAAAGCTTGCAAAAACATCCTTGCTATTTTCAAAACACACTTCACAACACAATTTCAAAACCCTACTTTCAAACATTGAAAACTTTTCAAAATACAAAAACACCTTTGTATACATTCAAACAAGAATCATTACAAAGGTTGCCACAATGATGGCCTCTTTTCAAAACATCTTTCCAAATCACACACAAAGCACCATTTCAAACAATTGAAGAGCACCATTTCAAACAATTGAAAAGCAAAGCAAGTGATCTAAACAAGTAACTAAGATCCCATGGATAACCATGGATAGAAAGGGTGCTAATACCTTCCCTTTCTATAATCTACTCCCCGAACCCAAGAAAACATCTCAAAGGTCTTTCCTATGCTTTTTGACCTTTCCTTAGGATAAAATAAAAAGTCGGTGGCGACTCTTGCTAAACCGAAACATTTGCGAACACAAACGCAAAACCTCAAGTCAGTTGTCCCACCGTATCACAGAACTGGCGACTCTGCTGGGGAATACTTTAAAAGTGGAGTAACCTTAGGGTTTAGATCACCTTTGCATGCTTATCTTGATTTCTTTGTTTGCTTTACATTTGGTTCTCTTGTTTGGGCTTGAAATCCTCTACCGGGATTTGGGAAACATTCATAGGTAAATAGCAATATATTGTGGAAACTGTGTGGGGTATACCGACATGGTTGAAGCAATAGCTATATTAGTGTGACATATTTGTGAGTACCGGTAGCCTTTGAGTCAATCAAAGAGAATACGGGGCCGCTGAGTGATGTCATGAAGCACTAATGAACTCTTAGAACCTTACTTAACCATCTTGGCCTTTTATTAGGGGTAGTGAGATGATCGGCTTTGGTGCAGTCCGAAGTTGGTAGATACTCGATACTACACTCATTGAGTGTTGTTTTCTTGGAATATTTTGGTTGCCAGTTAAGTGGCTAAACCAAAACAATGAACATAGAAAACAATCCAGTGATATTGAGCTCCTTAGAACCCGGTTACTATTTATAGGACAGGTTGAGCCAACTAACTTCAAGAGGGTACTTACCTATGAAACCTCATGCAAGCCTGAAACTAGGATCTTGTGTGACTTGTTTGTACATGTGCTTGTGCATACATCATGAACATCATAAAGCATCATTTGCATCCACTAACCATTTCAAGGGTTTGGATCTTCATCTTTGTTCTTGTTTTGTAGGTCATGGAATCCCTTCGCAGGAAAAAAATTCAAGTCAACCTTGTGAGAATCCCTCCTTAACTCAAGGAGCTTACTTCCAGGATTCCAGAGAATTCTCTCTTCAGTGAAAGACATGGTAGACTTCTCAACTTGGTCAACTCCAACATTGAAGAAGACATGGTGAAGGTTCTCTTCTAGTTCTTTGACCCCCTACACAATTGTTTCACATTCCTTGATTACCAGCTAGTACCTACTTTGGAGGAATTTTCTCAACTCCTGAGGATTCATATTCTTCATCAATTACCCTACAACGGTACGGAAAAAGAACCAAAGCCTGAAGATGTTGCTCAAGCATTACACTTGCAACCATCTGATATCAAGGGTCATTGGGAAACCAGAAGTGGTGTCAAGGGTTTCTTGGCAAATTTTCTGTTTGAGAAGGCACAAGACTGCTGGAATTATCTGGATCTACAAGATTTTGAAGAGATTGTGGCACTCCTCATCTATGGTTTGGTCTTGTTCCCAAACCCTGATCAACTTATAGATGTGAATGCTGTCAAGATTTTCATATCCCGAAATCTTGTGCCTACATTGCTTGGGGACATCCTACACTCATTTTACACACGAACAATGAGGAAAATAGGTGTTCTCATGTGCTGTACTCCTCTCCTATCAAGGTGGTTTATTTCTCACCTTCCACAATCAGTTATGAAGAATGAGCAGGGTTTAAGGTGGTCACAACGGTTGATGACCCTCACACATTCTGATGTTCATTGGTGTTCTCGGTCTAGAGAAAATGTCATTATCATTGATCGTTGTGGGGAATTCCCTAATGTCCCACTACTTGGCATTAGGGGAGGCATAACCTACAAACCCTGTTTAGCTCTAAGACAATTTGGATATGCTCGGAGGGATGGCCCTCATGACATGCTGATTCCTGACTTGGTTTTTGACTTCGACAACGATGCGCAAGGAATTCGACAAAGGTTCATCAGAGCTTGGAGGATGCCCAACAAAGTGGATAGTAAGACACTGGGGCACAAGACTTCCATCCCCCTTGAGCCTTATCTCAAGTGGGTACGAACCCGCGCCCAAAATCTTGTGATGCCATATCCTCATATTCTCCCCGTGATCAAAGAGCCTGTTATGGAAGGAGAGGTTCCATACACCCTCCTACATCCAGACATGCCAACATCAATGGAAGAATTACAAAAGAGTTGGATCCAACTCAAAGAAGAACGTAATACTTTTGAAGCCAGCTTTTATGCCAGTGAGAAGAAGGTTTTAGAGCTTACCCGCCGATTTCATGAGGAGGAAACTCTCAACACTTACATCGCACCAAAGAGGATGCGCAATGTCTTTTTACATTAATAATTTTGTAATATTTTGCCCATGGGGCACTTATGTACTAACAAATTTCTTCTTAATATGACGTGTGTTCTTTTTGTTTGCAACAAATTTGAATTTCTGAATCCTTGAATGCATTACATGAATAACATATCATTCATCATATGCATAAACAGGTCTTCATACCAGGTTTCCTTATCTTTCTGATGTTTATTACAGCAAGATGGATTTGGAGAAGACGGTTAAGGATCTGCAAGCACATAACTCTCAATTCCTGCAACTCCTCATGACCTTAGCAAAGGGTCAAGAGGACCTTAAAGCACTGTTGGAGAAAGATAAAGAGAAAAAGAAGAAAAGGTTTGGTGTAGTCATCATGGGAAGAAGGTTTGAAAGCAATGCTAGAAAAGTTCTCGAGTTCCCCTCAACGTCTGATGAAGGGGCTGGTAAAGGAAAAGGAACAACGATGCCTTCTGAATCTGAAGTTGAAGGAGAAGAAGAGGAAGAGGAAGAAGACGAAGATTACTCCGAACAACAATATCCCCCGACGGATGTTAAATTTAAAAATCTTAAGGATAGATTGGCAGCCATGGAGTTGCAAAGGGTACCTGGTTTAGATTTCGAAGAACTAGGGTTGGTCGCTGGGATAGTTATTCCTCCCAAGGTCAAAATACCTACCTTTGCCAAGTACGATGGTCTGTCGTGTCCAAAGATGCATCTGAGATCCTACGTCCGAAAAATCCAACCCCACTCATCTGATAAGGATCTTTGGGTCCATTTTTTCCAAGACAGTTTGTCAGGCACACAATTGGACTGGTTCTATCAACTCGAGAGATCAGAGGTTCATAACTGGGAAGACTTAGCTGCTGCTTTCTACCGGCAATACCAATACAATGCTGATTTAGCGCCTACTCGTACTCAACTACAGAGTATGAGTATGGCTTCTAATGAGGGATTTAAGGAATATGCCAAGAAGTGGCGCGATCTGGCTGGAAGGGTGCAGCCACCATTGTCGGATAGAGAGCTGGTTGACATGTTTTTAGACCTTGTCTGGCCCTTTCTTCAATCATTTAATTGGGAGTTCCTCTGCGGGATTCACCAAACTAATTTTGACCGGTGAAAGGGTCGAGGCTGGCATTAAAAGTGGTAAGATTCAGAAAGATGCCTCCGCGTCCACCGTTGTTAAGAAGACCTTCCCATCTAAGAAGGAAGCTTCTGCTGTGTATTCTTAGAAAAGCCAAGGAGGAATGGGGCGTCGACCAACGGTAGGGGCTGTGATGATTCAAAACACTTCAAATGATCAACCGCGTAACAATTAACCAAGATCTAATCAGCAACGGGTAGAAAGGCCACAACGGCAGTTCACCCGAATCAACATGACACCGGCTCAAGTACTCCCTCATTTGCTAAAGCTGAATCTTACCAATTTGAAGGAAGCGCCGAAGAACCCCAATACCTCCTTCTCCATATTACCACTCCAATGCAAAATGTGCTTACCACTCTGATAGTGTAGGGCATGATGCCAACAACTGTTGGGCTCTTAAGAACAAAATCCAAGACCTGATCGACGCCAAGGAAGTAGAATTTGATGCGCCCGAAAAGCCAAATGTGATTTCTGCCCCGATGCCCAAGCACAATCATAATGTTCATGCCGTTATGGAAGACCTTCATGTTACCAATGTTGCTGACCTTTTGACTCCGTTACCAGTGATTAAAGTGAATTTGATGAGAGCCGGGATATTCCCGGGCTGTGGAAAAGACTGTTACTTCTGTTTAAACATACAAGCTGACTGCCCACTGTTGAAATCAGGCATCCAACGCCTGATGGATACCCAAGAGATACTCTTCCAAAAGACTCCTGTTGATACCTTCACTCCTGTTACTCCTGATACCTTTGTTACTTCAACCAATGAAATTGCAATAATAACCATATCCGACAATCTTCCCAAGGCTTGCAAAAGGCCTGTCAAGATTACGCCTGATCCTAAGTTTGTGCCGTTAAAAATCACCATGTCGGGGCCTGTCCCGTATCAATCTAACAAGACGATAACATGGAACTACGGAGGAGAAATCTTCTATCATGGTATCAAACAGATTGAATCAGTCCAAGAGAATTCTGAAGATGAAACCCCTGATATAGGGAACATTGCGGGAACAAGCAAGATAACTTGCTGCAGACGGATTTTCTCTCCAGAGATTGCTCCCCCCCGAGCAGTTTTCGGACCCTCGAAGGCTTCTGTGTCTGTTAAGCCATCTGTGCAAGGCCCGATAATTGAAGAAATTGATGTACCTGAAGTTAGACCCTCTGATGCTACTATCGATAAGGGTAAGGGGATACTAGAAGCGCCTGTCAGGATGAAGGCTCAGACTGTGGTAATCCCCGAGACCACCCAGAAAGAAATGGAAGAAATCTTAAAGATAATCAAAAAGAGCGACTACGACGTCGTGGAACAGCTAGGGCAGACCCCTTCCAAAATCTCCATGTTGGCTCTTCTACTCTGCTCTGAGGCCTATGCTAAGGCCCTGATCAAATTTTTAAAGACGACACACGTGCCTCAGGAAACTCCGGCTGACCAGTTTCAAGAGTGCGTGGCCAACCTTACTGCTGATAATGATCTTGGTTTTTCCGATGCTGATTTGACCCCTAAAGGAAGGAAGCACAATGATGCGCTGCATGTCTTAGTAGAATGCAAGGGAACCACCCTTGCCCATGTTCTAGTTGATACTGGTTCATCCTTAAATGTTCTGTTGAAGAAAGCGTTAGACCGTTTGGACTGCGAAGGATTGACCCTCAAACCCAGTAATATCATTGTTAGAGCCTTTGACGGTTCTAAGAGAATGGTTCACGGAGAGGTTGACATTCCTATCAAAGTGGGCACCAAGACCTTCAACTCTATCTTTTATGTGATGGACATTCGTCCCTCATATTCATGCTTATTGGGAAGGTCGTGGATCCACTATGCTGGGGCCGTTACCTCCTCTTTACACCAAATGCTAAAGTATCCTGTTCAGGGTAAGATTATAACGGTGCACGGCGAGGAAGAGTACATGATAAGTCACCTCAACTCCTTCCGCTATATGGAGTTGGATGGCGAGTTCATAGAAACGCCTTTCCAACATTTTGAGGAAGTTTCTCCTGAAGTCGCAGTTGCGAAGACAATGGTTGATGTGCCTATTATGTCCAAGTCTGTGTCTAGGATGGCATCTCTCAAGGATGCAAAGGCTGTAATCAAAGAAGGAAGGAGTACAGTGTGGGGGCAACTGCCTGATTTTCCTCACAAGACGGACAAGTTCGGACTAGGCTTTACTGCTGCTAGCCAGAAAGCTATGCGTCGCTCCAAGGCTGGGGGACCACCCGTAAAAATCACTCACCGTGGAATTAATGCCTTAGAAGATGATGATGAAGAAGACAACTTTGAAGATTGGATCTTTCCAACCGTCGAAGGAGGATTAAGCAACTGGGAAGCAAAGGACTTTATTCCCATCACTTTCATCAACCAGTAATTTATCTTTGAACAATTTCCTATTTTGGTCTGTAATAACTAAACAATTCATACACTATTTTCACCTTATGCCTTGCCCGGGGCATATAGGTCCATTTGTATGGGCTTGATTTTCTTCATTATCATATGCCATGTTTTAATGAATCATTGAACGTTTTCATCTATAAACTGTTGTGTTCATTTTCTTTCCTTTTGCATTTTGTTTTGTTTAAGGATGGCTATCCCTTACACACACCCACACTCGCAAAATGCAGGTACCCATCCACTCCGAATTCCATGGGTGACTATTCTGCTTTAGTCTTCGGTGACTCTGAAGATTTGGTCAATCATGCTGAGTACGAAGTTGACGAAGATTGTGAAGTGCTGAGAGAGTTAGCCAGACTTTTGCAGCAAGAAGAGAGGGCTATTCTGCCTCATGGAGAGTTGCTAGAAACCATCAACTTAGGAACAGAGGAAGACAAGAAAGAGGTTAAGGTGGGTGCCAACCTGGAACCAGGTGTCAAAGAGCGCTTAGTGCAGTTGTTGAATGAATATGTTGAAATATTCGCCTGGTCCTATGAAGACATGCCGGGATTAGACACATATATCGTGGTTCACCGTCTCCCTACAAGAGAAGACTGTCCACCGATCAAGCAAAAGGTCCGCCAAATGAGGCCCGACATGTCTAAGAAGATCAAAGCTGAGGTAATGAAGCAATTCAACGCTGGCTTTCTGGCTGTTACTTCCTATCCATAATGGGTTTCTAACATTGTGCCCGTACCTAAGAAGGACGGCAAAGTCAGAATGTGTGTGGACTATAGGGATTTAAACAGGGCTAGCCCTAAAGAGGATTTTCCACTGCCACACATTGACATCTTGGTTGACAACACAGCTCAACACAAGGTATTTTCCTTCATGGATGGATTCTCGGGATACAACCAAATAAAAATGGCCCCCGAAGACATGGAGAAGACTACTTTTGTTACGCAATGGGGTACCTTCTGCTACAAAGTGATGCCATTCGGACTGAAGAATGTCGGGGCAACCTATCAACGCGCCATGGTAGCTTTATTTCATGATATGATACAACATGAGATTGAAGTTTACGTAGATGACATGATAGCCCGATCACAGACAGGAAAAGAACACCTTGATCATCTGCAAAAGCTGTTTGTCAGGTTGAAGGAGTTTAAGCTCAGACTGAACTCAAGCAAGTGCACTTTTGGAGTCATATCTGGTAAACTTTTGGGATTTATTGTCAGCAACAAAGGCATTGAGGTTGATCCAGCTAAAGTAAAATCTATACAAGAAATGCCTGCCCCCCCGCACTGAAAAGGAGGTCAGAGGATTCTTGGGATGCTTAAACTATATCGCAAGGTTCATCTCTCACCTAACATCTACCTGTGAGCCAATCTTCAAACTGTTGAAGAAAGATCAAGTCGTTGAATGGAACAATGATTCTCAAGTTGCTTTTGATAAGATCAAGGAGTATTTACTGGAACCTCCTATCTTGATGCCACCCGTCGAAGGAAGGCCGTTAATCATGTATCTGACTGTTTTGGATAACTCAATGGGGTGCGTACTGGGCCAACATGACGAGTTTGGTCGAAAAGAGCATGCCATTTATTACCTTAGCAAAAAGTTTACCGATTGTGAGACTCGCTACTCACTGCTTGAGAAAACTTGTTGCGCTTTGGTATGGGCTGCTCGCCGGCTAAGGCAGTATATGTTGACTCATACCACTTTGATGATTTCCAAGATGGATCCGATCAAGTATATCTTCGAGAAGCCTGCATTATTTGGAAGGATCGCTAGATGGAAAATGATCCTGACTGAGTATGATATCCAGTATACTACCAAAAAAGCTATAAAGGGGAGTGTACTGGCTGACCATCAAGCTCATCAAGCCGTCGAAGATTACCAATCTACGAGATTCGACTTCCCTGACGAGGACATCATGACATTGGACAACATTGAAGGTAACGGACCGTATGACGGACCTGAACAAGGATCCCGATGGACCCTATACTTTGATGGTGCTTCAAATGCACTTGGTAAATGTATCGGTGCGATACTCATTTCTCCGGAAGGTTGCCATACACCCTTCACTTCCCGACTTTGCTTCAGCTGCACCAACAACATGGCTGAATATGAAGCTTGCATCTTTGGTCTCAAGGCTGCTATAGACTTGGGAATAAAATCTTTGGTCGTATTTGGGGACTCGGCTTTGGTTATCAGTCAAATCAAAGGAGAGTGGGACACTAGACATCCTAATCTTGTCCCGTACAAGGAACATGTCCTGACATTGTTGCCTCATTTCGAGTAGATTACTTTCGAGCACTTCCCGCGAGAAGAAAATCAGCTAGCAGATGCTCTGGCTACAATGTCTTCCATGTTTAAACTCATCTGGGATAACGAGGCTCCCCAAATCACCATCGAGCGAATGGACGAACATGCGCACTGTCATGAGATTAATACCGAAGAAGTAGTGGAACAACCCTGGTTTCATGAAATCAAAAGGTATCTCCAGACTCGATAATACCCTGAAGGAGCTTCAGTCAATGACAAAAAGTTCTTAAGGAGATTTGCTGCCAAGTTCTTCCTAAGCAATGGCATCCTTTATAAGCGCAACCATGATTGTGTTCTACTTCGTTGTGTGGACAAGGTTGAAGCAGAGTTGATCATGACCGAGATACATAGTGGCACATTTGGCACCACTTAAGCGGACATACGATGGCTAAGAAAATTCTAAGGGCAGGCTACTACTGGTCTACCATGGAAGCTGATTGTCATCAACATTCCCGTACTTGCCACAAGTGCCAAGTCTACACCGACAAAATACATATTCCTCCTGTTCCTCTCAATGTTCTGACAGCTCCTTGGCCATTCGCAATGTGGGGCATTGACATGATTAGAGAGATCAAGCCTACAACGTCCAATGGACATCGCTCCATCATGGTGGCTATTGATTACTTCACCAAATGGGTCGAAGCAGCTTCCTTTGCCTCTGTTACAAAGAATGTGGTTGCCCGCTTCATCAAGCAGAATCTCATATGCCGATACGGTATCCCCGACAGGATTATCACGGACAACAGTACAAATTTGAACAAAACTATGATCACCGCTCTGTGCGAGCAGTTCAAGATTTATCATCACAATTCATCTCCCTATCGGCCGAAGATGAACGGTGCTGTTGAAGCCGCAAACAAAAATATCAATAAGATCATTCAAAAGATGACAGTCACCTACAAAGACTGGCATGAGATGTTACCGTTTGCTCTGCACGGATATCGTACCACGACGCGTACTTCGACCGGGGCAACCCTCTTTTCTTTGGTATATGGCATGGAAGTTGTTTTACCTATGGAAGTTCAGATTCCTTCCTTAAGGATTATGAAGGATGCTGGTTTAAGTGAAGACGATTGGATTCAGACCCGGCTTGATCAACTCAACTTGATCGACGAGAAGCGACTTACTGCTGTTTGTCATGGTCAGACGTATCAAAAACGGATGATCAAGGCCTTCAACAAGAAAGTCAGGCGTCAAGTATATCAAGTCGGAGATCTTGTAATCAAGCGGATCATCTTGCCGCAAAGTGATCCCAGGGGCAAGTGGACTCCTACTTACGAAGGACCATTTGTGATCAAGAGCATCTTTTCTGGTAGGGCAATGATTCTGACCACCATGGACGGCGACGACTTACTGCACCCTGCGAACGCAGACATAGTCAAAAGATACTACGCATAAAACGACCCGACAAGTTGAAAACCTGAAAGGGCGACTTGGGCAAAAATGGGCATCCCGATGAATCGAAAACCCGAAAGGGCGGTTCAGGAAAAAATTAAGGATAAACAAAAAAATCTGTACACCCGTCAAGTTGAAAACCCGAAAGGGCGACTTGGGCAAAAAAGGGTTTCCCGGTGGATCGAAAACCCGAAAGGGCGGTCCAGGCAAAAGTTAGGGAATTAAAGCGTATGACTATGTCTCGTCGGATCACTTTAAGAAAAATCTCTTCACCAACAAGCTCCAAGCTTCTGATCAATCCAATCATCGGCGGACGAAGCAACGAATGGACAAGATACTCAGAGTTGTGAAGGCTATAGCAGAATGGGAACCCCATGGAATCATTACACATAGCCATCTTTCTTTTGTATAAATTTTTTCTCAATTTTTACGATAACATTCTCTTACTAGGATGTCTGTCTCCTTTGTACAAAGATACTTGCAAAATTTAATACAAAGATACTTCAAAGTGCAAAAGTTTGCTTGCCTTTCCTTTCTTTTTATACTTATGTTTTATTTGAAAACGTCCAATGTTTTGTTAAATAGGCATATGCATTTGAATATAATCACTGCTTACAAATAAAACAAAATTGAGAAAGGATAATTACTGATAGGTTGGAGGTGTAGGAAGATATCCTTGTGCTATTCCAGAAGAAATCCCCTACGATACATCATTCAGAGCCTCAACAAAGCCAAAACCTTGAAGTACACATCCCTAACGGAGTTGAATTCCAAGATCCCCAGCGGAGCCAGTGTATTCTAAAATTTTACTTCCCCAACGGAGTTAAGTTTCAAAGTTCCCATCAGAGTTAAGTCTCCGAACTCCTGATCCCTAGCGGAGCCCGAAAACCCTGAAATACATATCCCTAGCGGAGCTAGAATATTCTAAACCTTCTTCCCCAGTGAAGTCAAATTTCCAACTATCAAACCCCAGTGGGAACCATTCAGTTTTCTCCAACTTCCCCAGTAGATTGGGGTACAAACCAAAGCTCCTGATTTCACCGGCCGAATAAACATTCTCCCCACAGAGTTATTTCCCAGCAGATCGAAGATTCTCGGTCTCATTTCCACGGCAGAAGCCTCCCAGGTTTTAACTCCCCAGTGGGGATTTTCAGAGTTTTCCTTTATTTCCCAGGAAAGTCATGAAGGGCTCTCATTCCCCGCAGAAGTTGTCAAAGTTCTTGTTAATCCCCACCAGTCACAAAGGATTTTCAATCCCCAGCAGTGGTCCCAGGATTTCTCATTCTCAACAATCAAGGATCTTTAACCCCCAAGCAGTCAGTAAGGGTTTCTCCTCTTCAACAGAGATTTTTGAGTCCTCAGCACCAGTCAGGATTCACTTTCTCCGGAAGCAGTCAAAGATTTCGTTATCTCCAGTTGTCAAGGATTTATTTTCCTCAGCAAGACAACCAATTAGCTTACATGCACATCCATTACATTCATATATCACAAACATTGATGAAACACCGTTCATTGCATCATACATATCATGCAACATGACTTTGTGTTTTAGCTAACATTTTACCCTTTTCAGGATAAGATTAAAATACTATCGTTAACATTTATTCAGATACAGTATGGATACACCCCAAACACGGCGGTCATTCTATTACTCATTCGGAATTTCAAGTCAAAATACAGTGTGGATACACCCCAGACACGGCGGTCATTCTACTACTCATTCAGACTTAAGCAATCAGATACAGACTAGATACGCTCCAGACACGGCGGCCATTCTATCTCTCATTCAGATTCAACTATCAACTTTGAAGTTCAGATGCGCTCCAAACACGGATGCCATTCTGGCCCTTACACCAGAAGTTTGATTCTCCCCAGTGCAGTCGCCACAGAAGTAATTATGTCACTTATTCAGATCCCCGTTACAGTCTCAGATACACTCCAGACACGAAAGTCATTCTGCTACTCATACAGATCTCAACTTTAGATACAGTCTCAGATACACTCCAGACACGAAAGTCATTCTACTACTCATACAGATCTCAACTTCAGATACAGTCTAGATACGCTCCAGACACAGTTGTCATTCTGTCACTCATTCAGAACTTATCCCCAGCACACAGTTGCTCCATATATAGATGTTTCTCTGTTACCCATTCATAATACAGATACACTCCATACACGACAGTCATTCTGATATTCATTCAAAGGTCAAATACAGTTACAACTCAGATACGCTTCAGACATGGACGCCATTCCTTTGCTCATACAGACTCAGTCTCCAGATACAGTTCAAATGCATTCCAGACACGGATACCATCTTGATGCTCATTCTTCTGACCTACAACAATGCAGTTCAACAAATCTTAGATGGCATCTTTAAGCCCATCTACAACAAGATTCTACCATCTCCAAATGGCATCTTTAAGCCCATTCCCTCAACAATATTTTGACGAGTGCAAATTTACGGGCACTCTAGTGTCCAATCCTCTTTTACCTTTGAGTCACGAAAGGCAAACTTGCCAATCTAACTCTTCAGGTTCAATAATATTGAACAGGGGCAACTGTTGTACCCCAAAATTTTCCCTCTCATTTTATCAACATTTCTCATCACAAGACTCTTGGAACTCAAGACCAAGCTAGGGTTTTCTCTGCTCAAGACACCTCCTTTCACTGTTGACCTAAATTAAGGTTTGAGTTTTCACAGAGATTTCTGGACCTTCAATGCCCAAATTGACTTTCATACTTCATGTTGGACTCATAAGTTTGCCCATACCAAGTTTCAAGCCTTGATTCAAATTTTTGTCCAGTCAACTGTGGCCAATTTACAGTCAAACCTCATGAATTTTGACCCACATCAACATTATGAACTCATATGAACCATTTGATCAAGTTTGGACCACAATTCCACAAGAAATTTGATAAGATCACCAAAAGGGCAAAATGGTCATTTTTAGGGTTTTGACTATGCAAAGCAACTTTTGACTGTTTGACCTAGCTGTTGTACCCCAAAATTTGCCCTCCCATATTCTTCAAAGATTTGCCAAGTCATGCTTCAAATCTCCCCAAGGGTTGTACAGTGCAAAGGTCTCCTAAACAATCAAGATTAGGGTTTGTGTTCTGATCAAGAAAATGAAGATTCCAAAGGTCCAATCAAGTCTCACATGCCTACAAATATGGTCAAGTATCCTCATATCAAGTTTCAAGACATTCAGCTCAAAATTGCACAGTCAAAAACCCTAATTGCACTGCAGTCAATTGTAGGGGCAAAATGGTCATTTGACAGTCAAAAGTTCAAATTTTTGGTCAACATATCATTTTGAAGCCACAAACATCATTTGATCAATGCTTGATCATGATTCTCAAAGTTTGGCTCAAAAATCATCAAGATGCAAAAGTTTCCTTATTTGGACAGCTGAAAAAGTCAACTGAAATTGACCAGGGCATAACTTTCACATGGATTATCAGAAAAATTCCATCCAAAGCTCATTTTGAAGAGAAAGACATTTCCTACAACTCATCTTCATACTTCAAGTCCAAGAAATGCTCTCACAAAAAGTTGTCAATTTCAACATTATAGGTCATTTTCAAAAGTCAACAAAAAGGGACTTTAAGTCAAAGGCCATAATTTGAGATTGGTAAATCAAAATGACATGGGACCAAAGGAATTGGTTAGAGGACTCAAAGACCTTTCCAAAATGTCCAAGAACATGAGAAAAGCTTAAAAATTGAGCAAGTTATGCCTTGTGGAAGTTGGAAAATTTTTGGATATTTTCAAAAGTCAACATTGGTTCAAATGACCTAAAATTGCTAATGGGCCCATTTTTCTTCCACAATTCATCATCCCAAGCATGTGCACGACCACTTGGCCCAAAGGGAAGTTTTATTCATTTTTTATTTATTTATTTGAATTTTTATTAATAATAATTCATTTAAATCAAATTAAATACATGAAAAATGCTTAACCTAATTTTTTCAATCTTTTTGTGCACATTATATCATCAATATTTCGTGCTTGGCTAAATAAGGAAAGATTTGGATTGATTAGATCATAATTGATACAAAATTGCATGAAAAATATTTGAAAAAGGATCTTGAAAATCAAATTTCCAAAATCATGAATGCAAGAGATTTGGAGTGGTTTCTTTAACCTAATTCGTTCAGTACATAAGCCTAAACATAAACCTAATCTCAAGAACAATTGAAGCTGCGCAGAAACCCTTGGACCAACTTGAAAATTTTGTCTAAAATCTCAAATCTGAAAACTAACTTGCAGGTGGTTTCAAGCCACGATTTCCATTCCATTAGCTTCCTTGAAGATTACTGAACGTGTTCCAATAAAAAACATCCATCAAAACTCAAAGAATTGGTATACAGAAACCCAATTTTCTCTTATATTTTTCAAAATCGTATTTCCAGATTTAGGCGTTTTCATGGCATTTTGATTATGCATTTATATTGAGTAATGTATTCTGAAGCTAACCCATATATTTAATTGCATTTTATGTGCTATATACGATTTCGCCATTGACGTTTTTTAGGGTTCAGGAAGTTTCAATTTAGGGATTTTGTAACAAGGAAAAATTGGCCTTCAAGACCACCACCATTCAACTCAGGCCGTTCAGACGATCTCAAACCAACTCTCGCGCTCAATTTATGAGCACTTAATGGCTAATCGCTATTTTCACAAAGGACCCATTCTGAAACGGTGAAAAAACCGTGGCTTTTGTGTTTGTGTTTCAGGGACGAAGAAGAAGACGACCTCGTGGCAAGATGTGATTGGCCTGTTTAAATTTCGCGCGCAAAGACTCATTAACGCTTTTGTTTTATTTATTATGTTTGTTATTCATTATATATTAAAACGCGTGAGTTGGCACAGTTGGTAAGCGAAAGTGTTGGCAATGTACATGACCTGGGTTCGAGCCCCAGGTCTTAATTCTTTCTATATATTTTTTCCTCTAATGTTCATATGCAGCATAAGCGTTGAAGACCATGATGCACTCTCACAATCCAACGCCCACGCGTCCAAAAAGAATCCCATCAATGGCCATAATCTGACGAACAGCATAGTCGTTAGTCAACGAGTCCACGTGCCAGCTTGAAAAGTCAGCAAAGGCCAAAGCATATTGGGCCAGATTTGCTAGGAGAAAACCTCCTGATTGGGGTCTGAACCCCCAGGTTTGCAAAACCCTCTTCATTATTTTTTTTTTATTTTTTTTTTATTTTTTGTTTCTTTGTTTTCAATTATTATTTTTAAGTTAATTAATTATTTCATAAATCTAAAAAATACACATAAAAATCAGAAAAGAGTTAAAACAATAAATAATTTTTATTTCTAGTATTTTTATAAATAAATTTGCATGTAATTAACTTTAGTGTAAATTAGGATTAATTTTAATACTTTTCATAACAAAAATCTAAAAAAATGTAGAAATAGGTTTAATTAATAATTTTTCATCCTTTTTATTTTTCTTTCATAAATAATTAAATAGTTAAATATTTATTTTTATAATTAAATTTGCATAAAAATAACTTAGGGTTAATTTAGGTCAAAAACTTCAATATTTTCTTAATAAATTAAAAGTCACTAGAATTAGGGTTTGCATCTTATTTTAATTAATTCTCTTTTTCATATTAAATCCTAAAATCCTAAAAATACCAAAAAGACAAATTCTTTCTTTCTTTTAATTTTAATTAATTCCTCAGTAATTTAATTTTGCAAAAGGGTCCAACGCCCTCGTTCTTAATTTCTTATTAATTCGCATATTTGCTTTATTCCGTTTAAATATTCATGTATCTCTCCCGAGGCCTTGTAACATTTTAATTACTTCTCGCACTTTTAATTTCTTTATTTATTTTCTGTCAAATCGGGTTCGAGAAACTTTTGGCGATGTGGACCCGCGCCGTTTGTAATAGCTTAGAATTTACTTTCCTTGCAACTTTTTAACTGTTAATCAAATGACATGAAAGAATGTATGGACAAAATAAAATCAAGCGTAGAACACCAATAACATGACGAGATAAATGCAAATGAAAACGACACACGAATCGCACACACCACCCCTAGGGTACGCCTCACTGTTGCCTTGCCTCGAAAGGTGATCGTCGAGTAGAGGATGTCTTAGTAAGTCCTCATGATCCGGGAACCTGGCATGAGGGTAGCTTCTAAGGTGTCTTCCCATTGCTTTGGTGATCACCATGTCCCGAACCTCGAATTGACCCGAATACCTCCAACGATGGTGCTACCTACCTCTCAATGGTGGGATGGCACTACTTTAAGGACATTTACACAGACGAATTCCTTAGGGTAGGTAGAGAACTCATAGATACTTGCTCTAATTTCGAAACAAATCAAAAAATACTTTTCACACCGACACTTTTCAAAAAGCTTTCGAAAGCAACTTTTCAAACACTCTTGAGGACCGATACAAGAGTCGAACTGGAATTTTCAAAGAAACTTTTTTTAAAACCCACAGTTGAAAAGCAAACAAACCATTTTTGAAAACACAATGAGCAAGTATCTAAGAGCCCATGGATAACCATGGATAGAAAGGGTGCTAACACCTTCCCTTTCTATAACCTACCTCCCGAACCGAGAGCAATCTCTTTAAGGAATTTTTCTGTGCTTTTGTCCTTTCCATTTGGAGAAAATAAAAGACGGTGGCGACTCTTGCTTCCGCGACATTTCGCGAACCAGCTTTAAACAATCAGTTCCAGATCCACCGATCACAGAACTGGCGACTCTGCTGGGGAGATACTTAAAGTGAGGTGTACCTTAGGATTAAGATCATTGTGTTTTCAATTGTCTTATTTGCTTGCTTTATTATTGTGGGTTGCTTGGGAGTTCTATAGATCCTAACCCGGATCTGGGGGATACCTTCTTAGAAAGTAGCAACAAGACTGTGAGGGAACTGTGCGGGGTATACCGACATGGTTGAAACAGTCTGCTACGTTGATGTGGCACTTTGGTGTGTACCGGTAACCCTTGAGTTCAGTCAAGGAGAGTACGGGACCGCCGCGTGGTGTCATGAAGCATCAACAGACCTTAGGAACCTTAATTGAACTATCTTGGCCTCTTTAGGGTAGTGAGATAACTGACTTTGGTGCAGTCCGAGGTTGGTTGATACTCGATACTACACTCAATTGAGGGCTGCTTTCCTGGAATATTTCGGTTGCCAGTTCAGTGGCTAAATCGAAACGATGAACAATGAAAGCAATCCCGTGATATTGGGAACCTTAGAACCCGGTTACTTTGATAGGACAGGTTGAACCCACCAACTTCAAGAGGGTACTACCCAGACCCCATGCTGGCCTAAACTCTAAGGGTTTCTCTTGTGTGACTTGTGTGCCTTCGTACTTGACTATCTGCATGCTTGTTACCTGACACTTGTTTCTTGCAGGTTTTAGTTTGTAGTCCTTAATCAGGACTCATAACAGGGTTACTCACATTACCCCATGCATACCATGACATCATACCATTGCATACATCCTAACCCATTTCAAGGATCTCAAGGGCTTGTGATGCAGGTCATGATGAACCAACTGTCCAGCAAGGGGCAAAGGGGATTTATTTTCCTCTAGACAAGGTTGTCAGGGGCTATGACCCACTGGATATGGTGAGCCTTTGACCCTTGACGAAGGACTCTCAACAACATGAAGTACCTTCAATCAAATTGCCAGTTTCCAACTCTAACAAGTTTCTCTATTTACCCCGCGAGGTCCTTGAAATCATTGCATGCATATCATACATATCATTGCATAACATGTACCCTTTCTCTGCAAGTTGCTTACCTTCTTCGCTGTTTATTTCAGCAGTCTCGTCATGAATCCTGAATCTTCAACCGAGCACACTATCAAGGCCCTCCAGGCTCAGAACGCCCAGTTCCAAGGGCTGATCATGAATTTGACCCAGGGGCAACAAGATCTGAAGGCTCTGCTCTTGAAGAAGGAAAAGAAGAAGAAGAGGACTGTTTTGTTCAGCCCTAGACGCAGATCTGGGAATACCCTGCAGGATCAAGCTGAGAGGATAACTCCATCTGTGGGGAAAGGCAGTCATCAAGAGGAGAGGGTTCCCAGTCCAGTGGTCTCCGACAATGAGACAGAGTTCAACGACGAACAGTACCCTCCGGCTGAGGATAGGTACAAACAGTTGGAAGACCGGCTAAGTGCTATGGAGATACAAAAAGTGCCTGGCCTGGACTTCGAGGATCTAGGTCTGTCTTCTGGGGTAGTGATCCCGCACAAGTTTAAGGCACCTGCCTTTGCTAAATACGACGGGGCATCCTGTCCTAAATTGCATCTCAGGGCTTACACAAGGAGGATCCAGCCCTATACAGCTGACAAAAACTTATGGATCCATTTCTTCCAAGAGAGTCTTTCAGGGACTCAGCTCGAGTGGTTCTATCAATTGAATGGAGCCAACATCCATACCTGGGAAGACCTAGCCACTGCTTTCTACAAGCATTACCAGTACAATGCCGACCTTGCTCCTACACGTACCCAACTCCAGGGTATGTCGCTGGGGTCAAGTGAAGGTTTCAAGGAATACGCGCAGAGATGGAGAGACCTTGCTGGAAGGGTGCAGCCTCCATTAACTGACCGGGAACTCGTTGATATGTTCTTGGGGACCCTATCCGGGCCATTCTTCAATCATCTCATTGGTAATTCATCTGCAGGATTTACCGACCTCATCCTGACTGGCGAAAGAATTGAAGCTGGTATCAAGAGTGGGAAAATCCAAGAGGCCACACCTTCTGACACCCACAAGAAGCCTTACACGGGAAAGAAAGAATCTAATGCTGCATACAGCCAAAAGAGTCGTCGTGACCAACATGCAGGGGCAGTCAGGATTTCTGGTTCTGCACCACGCCGCCAACCACAAAAGGGAAATCAGCGAAGGCCGGACGAGCCTAAAAGACAATTCACCAACATTAACATGCCATGGTCACAAGCATTGCAGCACATGTTGAAAATGAACCTGATTGCGGTGATCAACCCTCCTGCAAATCCCAAGACCTCCTCCCCAAGCTACAACCCAGAAGCGAGGTGTGCTTATCATTCTGATAGCCCGGGGCACGATACTGAGGACTTTTGGGCACTGAAGTACAAGATTCAGAACATGATCGATGCCAAAGAGATCGAGTTTGAACCTGCTGAGACCCCCAACGTGATCACTGCTCCATTGCCAAAACATGGCTAGGGTCGAGAGATCTTTTGTTCATTGGAATTCAAGTTGTATTTTTCTTTTCTTGTTCAGATAAACAATTATCATGTTAAACTCTTTTATTTCATGAATGCATTACACATGTCTGTCTTGATTTAATTATGTTTACTATGCTTAAAACTGCTTTCATATTTTTTATGATGGTCAACTCTTAATTGAAAATTCTAAGCCTCTTGAGGGAGGATGACGAAAACGATACCATAATTTACAGTATGCTTTTGAACAGACCCCGCTGATGAGGTACAGACATTGTTTCAATCCCTAAACACTGGAGTTATAAGGAAGATAATCCCTCGTCAACCCCATCTGAGCCAAAGAAGTAGGAGTTTTTCTTTTCGAAATTTAAAACCCTTAATCATAACCTGGGGCAGGATAGTTCTCTCAGTTGATCCAAGTGCATAACGAATGGCACCAAAGAAGTCCTTACAAAACAAAAGACAATGATGGTTCAGAACAATCATAAAGACAGGCAGTCGTGATCAAAAAAAAAATCATAAATGAAAAGCCCAAGAAGTCAGAACCTATAAAAGGGACTTATGAAACTGGGGCATCCCGCTGACTGTAATTCCAAAAAAGGAAACAGTTCAGGCAAAAAAAGAAAGGGATAACTAAATCAAAAAGAAAGAGGTCCTACAAAACCTCAACAAAGAAGGAGATGGCTGCCTATTCAAAATAAATTGTCAACATCCGAGCCATCACCGGAAAATCAGAGCAAAGACTCAAACAAGGTCTAACGCACGATCAACTGAGTGTAGGTTTGAAGAACATCACGAAGAGCGGGTGGGTACAAATAATTTGAGCCTTTATCCTTTGTTTCTTAAACCGTGAACCAGGCCACGTTACAACCCTTAAAAGTCCTAGCTGAAGCATGGGTTAGTTCGAAAGCGTACTGTTACAAAGGTATCCTGACTCCTTAAGGCTCGCTGAAAAAAATTTTTGAGTTGACATCACGTTTTACAAAATCCACTTGCCTTTATTGAAAAAATGCATTTTCAAAAATTTCAAGACAGACATAAACTTTGCATTCTTAAGATAACATTGCTTGCATATGATTATTTGTCTGAACAGCAAAGAACTTTGCGCAACGAATATCCGATGAACGAAGATCTTCTCAACAAAAGAGTCCCTCTAGTGGAAGGGGCACTTTCAATCAAGGGGCATGGCATGATCAAAGACTATCATCTGGGGCAGTCCAGTCACAACCTGGAGAATCACTCAAGATGTCCAACAACAGGGGCAACTCCCTACATTATGAAAGCATGGACATAGTCGAAAAGATACTACGCATGAACAAAAGACCCGCTAGGTTGACACACCTAGGCAAAAATAAGGGCTTCCCGGCGAACCAAAAGGGTTCGGGAAAAAATAAGGGGTGAAACGAAAAAATCTGTACACCCGGCAAGTCGAAAACCTGAAAAGGCGGCTTGGGCAAAAATGGGTATCCCGGTGGACTGAAAACCCGAAAGGGCGGTCCAGGCAAAAATTAGGGATTTAAGCGTACAACTATGTCCCGGCATCTCGTCACTTGTCTGCCAGAAGATTTATCAAACGACCTCCAAGGTATCTTCTCCCTTCACCTCAGAAACAGGGGCAATAATGAGTCGTCCAGGCGATCCAGTTGCTCTGTCAACCAAAACACTAAGGTCAATATAAAGATGATTACCATCTACCTCTACAAATCCCAGATCAACATTGATAACAAGCCAGTAAAAATCAGGTAGCCTTACCCCGGTTCCTCCAGAAGTCTTACACGGATTTATCTCAAGTTTTACACGAACTTACCTCCAGGTAGCCTTACCCCGGTTCCTCCAGAAGTCTTACACGGATTTATCTCAAGTTTTACACGAACTTACCTCCAAGTAGCCTTACCCCGGTTCCTCCAGAAGTCTTACACGGATTTATCTCAAGTTTTACACGAACTTACCTCCAGGTAGCCTTACCCCGGTTCCTCCTAAAGTTTTACATGAACTTATACTACGGCAACCTAACCCCGGTTCCTCCAGAAGTCTTACATGGACCTATCTCAAGATGACCTAACCCCGATTCATCAAGAAGTTTTACACAAACTTATCCTGCCGTAACCTAACCCTGGTTCCTCCAGAAGTCTTACATGGACCTATCTCAAGAGGACCTAACCCCGGTTCATCAAGAAGTTTTACACAAACTTATCCTGCCGTAACCTAACCCCGGTTCCTCCAGAAGTCTTACATGGACCTATCTCAAGATGACCTTACCTCGGTTCGTCAAGAAGTTTTACACGAACTTATCCTGCGACAACCTAACCCCGGTTCCCCCCAGAAGTCTTACATGGATTTAGCTCAAGATAACCTCACCCCGGTTCATCAAAAAGTTTTACATGAACTTACCTCACCAAGCAACCCTACACCGGTTCCCTCTCTTCAAGATGCAGTTTTACATGGACTCGTCACTCAGAAACCCTACACAGGTTCTCCCTTTCCAAGAACGAAGTTTTACACGAACTCATCATCAAAGTAACCCTACACAGGTTCCTTCTCCATTTCAGATGCGGTTTTACATGAGCTCCTCAGCAGGAAACCCTACATAGGTTCCCTCTTTCAACTTACAAAATTACAGTCCAAAACTTCCCCAAGAGAGTCCAATCCAGTTCCTCAGGAAGGTTGGAATCCATCTCCCCAAGCAGTAAGCTTATCCCCAGTAGATTCTGGAAGCTTATCCTTGCAAGAGCACGAACGCGTCGTCCGGCTTTATTCAAAGAGTTATTTCCTTAACAGGATATAACTGGGTTGTCCTCAGCCAAAAGCCACGGAAAGAGCGTCGTCGACAGAACCTTCTTACCCCCAGCGAAGTCCATCAACACTTCCAACACAACAAGAGTATCCTCAGCAAGTTATTACTAACAATTCAGCGAAAGCATCTCTCCCCACAGAGTATCGCTCCCCAGCATGGTCGCTAGAGTATTTTTTCTCCCCGCAGAATCTTCCATTTGCCAAGTTTATTCCTCAACGGAGTCATCTTCTCCTACCGGTATTCTTGCAGTTATCATCCCCAGCGGAAGCGAAATCCATTCTTCAATATCAGCCCGGGAGTGACTTCCCGGCAGACGTCAAGGATTTACTTTCCTAGACGAAAAACACATTTATAAAACATCACATACATCATTACAGCATGCATGTACGCATCATATCATACAAATCTCATTTATGTTGAGAACATCATTGCTTGATCCATATCATGCATTGCATATGACTGACCTTTACCTTTCAGGAAAGATGCAGGTAAATTCTCAATCATATTTCAAGACCTAGACCGGTTCAGTTAATCGACTCAAAAGATTCCTTATCCAGTCCAAGGCCTTCTCTAGTCCAGCTAAATCGACTCCCAACAGATTTTTCTGATGAAGACTCAGTAGAAGTTATCCAGATTATAATTTTCTATGGTTCCCTCTCCGATGGTGCATGAGGTGATAATTCCTGTTGAGATTATAATTTTCTATGGTTCCCTCTCCGACGGTGCATGAGGTGATAATTCCTTTTGAGATTATAATTTTCTATGGTTCCCTCTCCGACGGTGCATGAGGTGATAATTCCTTTTGAGATTATAATTTTCTATGGTTCCCTCTCCGACGGTGCATGAGGTGATAATTCCTTTTGAGATTATAATTTTCTATGGTTCCCTCTCCGACGGTGCATGAGGTGATAATTCCTTTTGAGATTATAATTTTCTATGGTTCCCTCTCCGACGGTGCATGAGGTGATAATTCCTTTTGAGATTATAATTTTCTATGGTTCCCTCTCCGACGGTGCATGAGGTGATAATTCCTTTTGAGATTATAATTTTCTATGGTTCCCTCTCCGACGGTGCATGAGGTGATAATTCCTTTTGAGATTATAATTTTCTATGGTTCCCTCTCCGACGGTGCATGAGGTGATAATTCCTTTTGAGATTATAATTTTCTATGGTTCCCTCTCCGACGGCGCATGAGGTGATAATTCCTTTCAGATCATAATTTCCTTTGGTTCTCTTCCCGATATTGCGAAGATGGTAATTCCCACCAAGATTTTCTCAACGAGCGTTGTTGAAGTGAAGTCACCCAAGGTTCTCTTACCGTTCATGCTAAGGTAGTAACCATCCCTGGTTCGTTCATCATCCTGCGAAGCTCCAGACTCAGCTCCTGTAACCAGTCAGGACACATCTATACCAAGCATCTGAAAATCAGCTCCTGCAACGTGTCAGGTAATCATTTTCTGTTTTGCAGGTATGCAGGTTCTCTCTAAGGAATCTCTTACGCGATCAGCATCCAAGATGGCATCTATAAGCCCATCCACCTTCCAGCACATCCAGATGGCATCTATAAGCCCATCATCCTATCCAGCAATCTCTAGATGGCATCTATAAGCCCATCATCCTACTCGTCAATCTCCAAATGGCATCTATAAGCCCATTCCCACCATCACACTGCTACTATGTGAGCGTAAATTTCTGGGCACTCTAGTGTTCAATCATCTTCTACCCTCGGATTACGAAAGGCACATCAGCCAATCTGCATCCTCAGGTCTAAGAAGATTGAACAGGGGTAACTGTTGTACCCCAAAATTTTCCCTCCCATATTCTTCAAAGATTTTCCAAGTCATGCTTCAAATCTCCCCAAGGGTTGTACAGTGCAAAGGTCTCCTGAACAGTCAAGATTAGGGTTTGTGTTCTGATCAAGAAAATGAAGATTCCAAAGGTCCAATCAAGTCTCACATTCCTACAAATATGGTCAAGTATCCTCATATCAAGTTTCAAGACATTCAGCTCAAAATTGCACAGTCAAAAACCCTAATTGCACTGCAGTCAATTGTAGGGGCAAAATGGTCATTTGACATTCAAAAGTTCAAATTTTTGGTCAACATATCATTTTGAAGCCACAAACATCATTTGATCAATGCTTGATCATGATTCTCAAAGTTTGGCTCAAAAATCATCAAGATGCAAAAGTTTCCTTATTTGGACAGTTGAAAAAGTCAACTGAAATTGACCAGGGCATAACTTTCACATGGATTATCAGAAAAATTCCATCCAAAGCTCATTTTGAATAGAAAGACATTTCCTACAACTCATCTTCGTACTTCAAGTCCAAGAAATGCTCTCACAAAAAGTTGTCAATTTCAACATTATAGGTCATTTTCAAAAGTCAACAAAAAGGGACTTTAAGTCAAAGGCCATAATTTGAGATTGGTAAATCAAAATGACATGGGACCAAAGGCATTGGTTAGAGGACTCAAGGACCTTTCCAAAATGTCCAAGAACATGAGAAAATCTTAAAAATTGAGCAAGTTATGCCTTGTGGAAGTTGGAAAAGTTTTGGATATTTTCAAAAGTCAATATTGGTTCAAATGACCTAAAATTGCTAATGGGCCCATTTTTCTTCCACAATTCATCATCCCAAGCATGTGCACGACCACTTGGCCCAAAGGGAAGTTTTATTCATTTTTTATTTATTTATTTGAATTTTTATTAATAATAATTCATTTAAATCAAATTAAATACATGAAAAATGCTTAACCTAATTTTTTCAATCTTTTTGTGCACATTATATCATCAATATTTCGTGCTTGGCTAAATAAGGAAAGATTTGGATTGATTAGATCATAATTGATACAAAATTGCATGAAAAATATTTGAAAAAGGATCTTGAAAATCAAATTTCCAAAATCATGAATGCAAGAGATTTGGAGTGGTTTCTTTAACCTAATTCGTTCAGTACATAAGCCTAAACATAAACCTAATCTCAAGAACAATTGAAGCTGCGCAGAAACCCTTGGACCAACTTGAAAATTTTGTCTAAAATCTCAAATCTGAAAACTAACTTGCAGGTGGTTTCAAGCCACGATTTCCATTCCATTAGCTTCCTTGAAGATTACTGAACGTGTTCCAATAAAAAACATCCATCAAAACTCAAAGAATTGGTATACAAAAACCCAATTTTCTCTTATATTTTTCAAAATCGTATTTCCAGATTTAGGCGTTTTCATGGCATTTTGATTATGCATTTATATTGAGTAATGTATTCTGAAGCTAACCCATATATTTAATTGCATTTTTATGTGCTCTATACGATTTCGCCATTGACGTTTTTTAGGGTTCAGGAAGTTTCAATTTAGGGATTTTGTAACAAGGAAAAATTGGCCTTCAAGACCACCACCATTCAACTCAGGCCGTTCAGACGATCTCAAACCAACTCTCGCGCTCAATTTATGAGCACTTAATGGCTAATCGCTATTTTCTCAAAGGACCCATTCTGAAACGGTGAAAAAACCGTGGCTTTTGTGTTTGTGTTTCAGGGACGAAGAAGAAGACGACCTCGTGGCAAGATGCGATTGGCCTGTTTAAATTTCGCGCGCAAAGACTCATTAACGCTTTTGTTTTATTTATTATGTTTGTTATTCATTATATATTAAAACGCGTGAGTTGGCACAGTTGGTAAGCGAAAGTGTTGGCAATGTACATGACCTGGGTTCGAGCCCCAGGTCTTCATTCTTTCTATATATTTTTTCCTCTAATGTTCATATGCAGCATAAGCGTTGAAGACCATGATGCACTCTCGCAATCCAACGCCCACGCGTCCAAACAGAATCCCATCAATGGCCATAATCTGACGAACAGCATAGTCGTTAGTCAACGAGTCCACGTGCCAGCTTGAAAAGTCAGCAAAGGCCAAAGCATATTGGGCCAGATTTGCTAGGAGAAAACCTCCTGATTGGGGTCTGAACCCCCAGGTTTGCAAAACCCTCTTCATTATTTTTTTTATTTTTATTTTTTATTTTTTGTTTCTTTGTTTTCAATTATTATTTTTAAGTTAATTAATTATTTCATAAATCTAAAAAATACACATAAAAATCAGAAAAGAGTTAAAACAATAAATAATTTTTATTTCTAGTATTTTTATAAATAAATTTGCATGTAATTAACTTTAGTGTAAATTAGGATTAATTTTAATACTTTTCATAACAAAAATCTAAAAAAATGTAGAAATAGGTTTAATTAATAATTTTTCATCCTTTTTATTTTTCTTTCATAAATAATTAAATAGTTAAATATTTATTTTTATAATTAAATTTGCATAAAAATAACTTAGGGTTAATTTAGGTCAAAAACTTCAATATTTTCTTAATAAATTAAAAGTCACTAGAATTAGGGTTTGCATCTTATTTTAATTAATTCTCTTTTTCATATTAAATCCTAAAATCCTAAAAATACCAAAAAGACAAATTCTTTCTTTCTTTTAATTTTAATTAATTCCTCAGTAATTTAATTTTGCAAAAGGGTCCAACGCCCTCGTTCTTAATTTCTTATTAATTCGCATATTTGCTTTATTCCGTTTAAATATTCATGTATCTCTCCCGAGGCCTTGTAACATTTTAATTACTTCTCGCACTTTTAATTTCTTTATTTATTTTCTGTCAAATCGGGTTCGAGAAACTTTTGGCGATGTGGACCCGCGCCGTTTGTAATAGCTTAGAATTTACTTTCCTTGCAACTTTTTAACTGTTAATCAAATGACATGAAAGAATGTATGGACAAAATAAAATCAAGCGTAGAACACCAATAACATGACGAGATAAATGCAAATGAAAACGACACACGAATCGCACACACCACCCCTAGGGTACGCCTCACTGTTGCCTTGCCTCGAAAGGTGATCGTCGAGTAGAGGATGTCTTAGTAAGTTCTCATGATCCGGGAACCTGGCATGAGGGTAGCTTCTAAGGTGTCTTCCCATTGCTCTGGTGATCACCATGTCCCGAACCTCGAATTGACCCGAATACCTCCAACGATGGTGCTACCTACCTCTCAATGGTGGGATGGCACTACTTTAAGGACATTTACACAGACAAATTCCTTAGGGTAGGTAGAGAACTCATAGATACTTGCTCTAATTTCAAAACAAATCAAAAAATACTTTTCACACCGACACTTTTCAAAAAGCTTTCGAAAGCAACTTTTCAAACACTCTTGAGGACCGATACAAGAGTCGAACTGGAATTTTCAAAGAAACTTTTTTTAAAACCCACAGTTGAAAAGCAAACAAACCATTTTTGAAAACACAATGAGCAAGTATCTAAGAGCCCATGGATAACCATGGATAGAAAGGGTGCTAACACCTTCCCTTTCTATAACCTACCTCCCGAACCGAGAGCAATCTCTTTAAGGAATTTTTCTGTGCTTTTGTCCTTTCCATTTGGAGAAAATAAAAGACGGTGGCGACTCTTGCTTCCGCGACATTTCGCGAACCAGCTTTAAACAGTCAGTTCCAGATCCACCGATCACAGAACTGGCGACTCTGCTGGGGAGATACTTAAAGTGAGGTGTACCTTAGGATTAAGATCACTGTGTTTTCAATTGTCTTCTTTGCTTGCTTTATTATTGTGGGTTGCTTGGGAGTTCTATAGATCCTAACCCGGATCTGGGGGATACCTTCTTAGAAAGTAGCAACAAGACTGTGAGGGAACTGTGCGGGGTATACCGACATGGTTGAAACAGTCTGCTACGTTGATGTGGCACTTTGGTGTGTACCGGTAACCCTTGAGTTCAGTCAAGGAGAGTACGGGGCCGCCGCGTGGTGTCATGAAGCATCAACAGACCTTAGGAACCTTAATTGAACTATCTTGGCCTCTTTAGGGTAGTGAGATAACTGACTTTGGTGCAGTCCGAGGTTGGTTGATACTCGATACTACACTCAATTGAGGGCTGCTTTCCTGGAATATTTCGGTCGCCAGTTCAGTGGCTAAATCGAAACGATGAACAATGAAAGCAATCCCGTGATATTGGGAACCTTAGAACCCGGTTACTTTGATAGGACAGGTTGAACCCACCAACTTCAAGAGGGTACTACCCAGACCCCATGCTGGCCTAAACTCTAAGGGTTTCTCTTGTGTGACTTGTGTGCCTTCGTACTTGACTATCTGCATGCTTGTTACCTGACACTTGTTTCTTGCAGGTTTTAGTTTGTAGTCCTTAATCAGGACTCATAACATGGTTACTCACATTACCCCATGCATACCATGACATCATACCATTGCATACATCCTAACCCATTTCAAGGATCTCAAGGGCTTGTGATGCAAGTCATGATGAACCAACTGTCCAGCAAGGGGCAAAGGGGATTTATTTTCCTCTAGACAAGGTTGTCAGGGGCTATGACCCACTGGATATGGTGAGCCTTTGACCCTTGACGAAGGACTCTCAACAACATGAAGTACCTTCAATCAAATTGCCAGTTTCCAACTCTAACAAGTTTCTCTGTTTACCCCGCGAGGTCCTTGAAATCATTGCATGCATATCATACATATCATTGCATAACAGGTACCCTTTCTCTGCAGGTTGCTTACCTTCTTCGCTGTTTATTTCAGCAGTCTCGTCATGAATCCTGAATCTTCAACCGAGCACACTATCAAGGCCCTCCAGGCTCAGAACGCCCAGTTCCAAGGGCTGATCATGAATTTGACCCAGGGGCAACAAGATCTGAAGGCTCTGCTCTTGAAGAAGGAAAAGAAGAAGAAGAGGACTGTTTTGTTCAGCCCTAGACGCAGATCTGGGAATACCCTGCAGGATCAAGCTGAGAGGACAACTCCATCTGTGGGGAAAGGCAGTCATCAAGAGGAGAGGGTTCCCAGTCCAGTGGTCTTCGACAATGAGACAGAGTTCAACGACGAACAGTACCCTCCGGCTGAGGATAGGTACAAACAGTTGGAAGACCGACTAAGTGCTATGGAGATACAAAAAGTGCCTGGCCTGGACTTCGAGGATCTAGGTCTGTCTTCTGGGGTAGTGATCCCGCACAAGTTTAAGGCACCTGCCTTTGCTAAATACGACGGGGCATCCTGTCCTAAATTGCATCTCAGGGCTTACACAAGGAGGATCCAGCCCTATACAGCTGACAAAAACTTATGGATCCATTTCTTCCAAGAGAGTCTTTCAGGGACTCAGCTCGAGTGGTTCTATCAATTGAATGGAGCCAACATCCATACCTGGGAAGACCTAGCCACTGCTTTCTACAAGCATTACCAGTACAATGCCGACCTTGCTCCTACACGTACCCAACTCCAGGGTATGTCGCTGGGGTCAAGTGAAGGTTTCAAGGAATACGCGCAGAGATGGAGAGACCTTGCTGGAAGGGTGCAGCCTCCATTAACTGACCGGGAACTCGTTGATATGTTCTTGGGGTCCCTATCCAGGCCATTCTTCAATCATCTCATTGGTAATTCATCTGCAGGATTTACCGACCTCATCCTGACTGGCGAAAGAATTGAAGCTGGTATCAAGAGTGGGAAAATCCAAGAGGCCACACCTTCTGACACCCACAAGAAGCCTTACACGGGAAAGAAAGAATCTAATGCTGCATACAGCCAAAAGAGTCGTCGTGACCAACATGCAGGGGCAGTCATGATTTCTGGTTCTGCACCACGCCGCCAACCACAAAAGGGAAATCAGCGAAGGCCGGACGAGCATAAAAGACAATTCACCAACATTAACATGCCATGGTCACAAGCATTGCAGCACATGTTGAAAATGAACCTGATTGCGGTGATCAACCCTCCTGCAAATCCCAAGACCTCCTCCCCAAGCTACAACTCAGAAGCGAGGTGTGCTTATCATTCTGATAGCCCGGGGCACGATACTGAGGACTGTTGGGCACTGAAGTACAAGATTCAGAACATGATCGATGCCAAAGAGATCGAGTTTGAACCTGCTGAGACCCCCAACGTGATCACTGCTCCATTGCCAAAACATGGCTAGGGTCGAGAGATCTTTTGTTCATTGGAATTCAAGTTGTATTTTTCTTTTCTTGTTCAGATAAACAATTATCATGTTAAACTCTTTTATTTCATGAATGCATTACACATGTCTGTCTTGATTTAATTATGTTTACTATGCTTAAAACTGCTTTCATATTTTTTGTGATGGTCAACTCTTAATTGAAAATTCTAAGCCTCTTGAGAGAGGATGACGAAAACGATACCATAATTTACAGTATGCTTTTGAACAGACCCCGCTGATGAGGTACATGCATTGTTTCAATCCCTAAACACTGGAGTTATAAGGAAGATAATCCCTCGTCAACCCCATCTGAGCCAAAGAAGTAGGAGTTTTTCTTTTCGAAATTTAAAACCCTTAATCATAACCCGGGGCAGGATAGTTCTCTCAGTTGATCCAAGTGCATAACGAATGGCACCAAAGAAGTCCTTACAAAACAAAAGACAATGATGGTTCAGAACAATCATAAAGACAGGCAGTCGTGATAAAAAAAAAAAATCATAAATGAAAAGCCCAAGAAGTCAGAACCTATAAAAGGGACTTATGAAACTGGGGCATCCCGCTGACTGTAATTCCAAAAAAGGAAACAGTTCAGGCAAAAAAAGAAATGGATAACTAAATCAAAAAGAAAGAGGTCCTACAAAACCTCAACAAAGAAGGAGATGGCTGCCTATTCAAAATAAATTGTCAACATCCGAGCCATCACCGGAAAATCAGAGCAAAGACTCAAACAAGGTCTAACGCACGATCAACTGAGTGTAGGTTTGAAGAACATCACGAAGAGCGGGTGGGTACAAATAATTTGAGCCTTTATCCTTTGTTTCTTAAACCGTGAACCAGGCCACGTTACAATCCTTAAAAGTCCTAGCTGAAGCATGGGTTAGTTCGAAAGCGTACTGTTACAAAGGTATCCTGACTCCTTAAGGCTCGCTGAAAAAAAATTTTGAGTTGACATCACGTTTTACAAAATCCACTTGCCTTTATTGAAAAAATGCAGTTTCAAAAATTTCAAGACAGACATAAACTTTGCATTCTTAAGATAACATTGCTTGCATATGATTATTTGTCTGAACAGCAAAGAACTTTGCGCAACGAATATCCGATGAACGAAGATCTTCTCAACAAAAGAGTCCCTCTAGTGGAAGGGGCACTTTCAATCAAGGGGCATGGCATGATCAAAGACTATAATCTGGGGCAGTCCAGTCACAGCCTGGAGAATCACTCAAGATGTCCAACAACAGGGGCAACTCCCTACATTATGAAAGCATGGACATAGTCGAAAAGATACTACGCATGAACAAAAGACCCGCTAGGTTGACACACCTAGGCAAAAATAAGGGCTTCCCGGCGAACCAAAAGGGTTCGGGCAAAAATAAGGGGTGAAACGAAAAAATCTGTACACCCGGCAAGTCGAAAACCTGAAAAGGCGGCTTGGGCAAAAATGGGTATCCCGGTGGACTGAAAACCCGAAAGGGCGGTCCAGGCAAAAATTAGGGATTTAAGCGTACAACTATGTCCCGGCATCTCGTCACTTGTCTGCCAGAAGATTTGTCAAACGACCTCCAAGGTATCTTCTCCCTTCACCTCAGAAACAGGGGCAATAATGAGTCGTCCAGGCGATCCAGTTGCTCTGTCAACCAAAACACTAAGGTCAATATAAAGATGATTACCATCTACCTCTACAAATCCCAGATCAACATTGATAACAAGCCAGTAAAAATCAGGTAGCCTTACCCCGGTTCCTCCAGAAGTCTTACACGGATTTATCTCAAGTTTTACACGAACTTACCTCCAGGTAGCCTTACCCCGGTTCCTCCAGAAGTCTTACACGGATTTATCTCAAGTTTTACACGAACTTACCTCCAGGTAGCCTTACCCCGGTTCCTCCAGAAGTCTTACACGGATTTATCTCAAGTTTTACACGAACTTACCTCCAGGTAGCCTTACCCCGGTTCCTCCTAAAGTTTTACATGAACTTATCCTGCGGCAACCTAACCCCGGTTCCTCCATAAGTCTTACATGGACCTATCTCAAGATGACCTAACCCCGGTTCATCAAGAAGTTTTACACAAACTTATCCTGCCGTAACCTAACCCCGGTTCCTCCAGAAGTCTTACATGGACCTATCTCAAGATGACCTTACCTCGGTTCGTCAAGAAGTTTTACACGAACTTATCCTGCGGCAACCTAACCCCGGTTCCCCCCAGAAGTCTTACATGGATTTAGCTCAAGATAACCTCACCCCGGTTCATCAAAAAGTTTTACATGAACTTACCTCACCAAGCAACCCTACACCGGTTCCCTCTCTTCAAGATGCATTTTTACATGGACTCGTCACTCAGAAACCCTACACAGGTTCTCCCTTTCCAAGAACGAAGCTTTACACGAACTCATCATCAAAGTAACCCTACACAGGTTCCTTCTCCATTTCAGATGCGGTTTTACATGAGCTCCTCAGCAGGAAACCCTACATAGGTTCCCTCTTTCAACTTACAAAATTACAGTCCAAAACTTCCCCAAGAGAGTCCAATCCAGTTCCTCAGGAAGGTTGGAATCCATCTCCCCAAGCAGTAAGCTTATCCCCAGTAGATTCTGGAAGCTTATCCTCGCAAGAGCACGAACGCGTCGTCCGGCTTTATTCAAAGAGTTATTTCCTTAACAGGATATAACTGGGTTATCCTCAGCCAAAAGCCACGGAAAGAGCGTCGTCGACAGAACCTTCTTACCCCCAGCGAAGTCCATCAACACTTCCAACACAACAAGAGTATCCTCAGCAAGTTATTACTAACAATTCAGCGAAAGCATCTCTCCCCACAGAGTATCGCTCCCCAGCATGGTCGCTAGAGTATTTTTTCTCCCCGCAGAATCTTCCATTTGCCAAGTTTATTCCTCAACGGAGTCATCTTCTCCTACCGGTATTCTTGCAGTTATCATCCCCAGCGGAAGCGAAATCCATTCTTCAATATCAGCCCAGGAGTGACTTCCCGGCAGACGTCAAGGATTTACTTTCCTAGACGAAAAACACATTTATAAAACATCACATACATCATTACAGCATGCATGTACGCATCATATCATACAAATCTCATTTATGTTGAGAACATCATTGCTTGATCCATATCATGCATTGCATATGACTGACCTTTACCTTTCAGGAAAGATGCAGGTAAATTCTCAATCATATTTCAAGACCTAGACCGGTTCAGTTAATCGACTCAAAAGATTCCTTATCCAGTCCAAGGCCTTCTCTAGTCCAGCTAAATCGACTCCCAACAGATTTTTCTGATGAAGACTCAGTAGAAGTTATCCAGATTATAATTTTCTATGGTTCCCTCTCCGACGGTGCATGAGGTGATAATTCCTGTTGAGATTATAATTTTCTATGGTTCCCTCTCCGACGGTGCATGAGGTGATAATTCCTTTTGAGATTATAATTTTCTATGGTTCCCTCTCCGACGGTGCATGAGGTGATAATTCCTTTTGAGATTATAATTTTCTATGGTTCCCTCTCCGACGGTGCATGAGGTAATAATTCCTTTTGAGATTATAATTTTCTATGGTTCCCTCTCCGACGGTGCATGAGGTGATAATTCCTTTTGAGATTATAATTTTCTATGGTTCCCTCTCTGACGGTGCATGAGGTGATAATTCCTTTTGAGATTATAATTTTCTATGGTTCCCTCTCCGACGGTGCATGAGGTGATAATTCCTTTTGAGATTATAATTTTCTATGGTTCCCTCTCCGACGGTGCATGAGGTGATAATTCCTTTTGAGATTATAATTTTCTATGGTTCCCTCTCCGACGGTGCATGAGGTGATAATTCCTTTTGAGATTATAATTTTCTATGGTTCCCTCTCCGACGGTGCATGAGGTGATAATTCCTTTTGAGATTATAATTTTCTATGGTTCCCTCTCCGACGGTGCATGAGGTGATAATTCCTTTTGAGATTATAATTTTCTATGGTTCCCTCTCCGACGGCGCATGAGGTGATAATTCCTTTCAGATTATAATTTCCTTTGGTTCTCTTCCCGATATTGCGAAGATGGTAATTCCCACCAAGATTTTCTCAACGAGCGTTGTTGAAGTGAAGTCACCCAAGGTTCTCTTACCGTTCATGCTAAGGTAGTAACCATCCCTGGTTCGTTCATCATCCTGCGAAGCTCCAGACTCATCTCCTGTAACCAGTCAGGACACATCTATACCAAGCATCTGAAAATCAGCTCCTGCAACGTGTCAGGTAATCATTTTCTGTTTTGCAGGTATGCAGGTTCTCGCTAAGGAATCTCTTACGCGATCAGCATCCAAGATGGCATCTATAAGCCCATCCACCTTCCAGCATATCCAGATGGCATCTATAAGCCCATCATCCTATCCAGCAATCTCTAGATGGCATCTATAAGCCCATCATCCTACTCGTCAATCTCCAAATGGCATCTATAAGCCCATTCCCACCATCACACTGCTACTATGTGAGCGTAAATTTCTGGGCACTCTAGTGTTCAATCATCTTCTACCCTCGGATTACGAAAGGCACATCAGCCAATCTGCATCCTCAGGTCTAAGAAGATTGAACAGGGGCAACTGTTGTACCCCAAAATTTGCCCTCCCATATTCTTCAAAGATTTGCCAAGTCATGCTTCAAATCTCCCCAAGGGTTGTACAGTGCAAAGGTCTCCTGAACAGTCAAGATTAGGGTTTGTGTTCTGATCAAGAAAATGAAGATTCCAAAGGTCCAATCAAGTCTCACATGCCTACAAATATGGTCAAGTATCCTCATATCAAGTTTCAAGACATTCAGCTCAAAATTGCACAGACAAAAACCCTAATTGCACTGCAGTCAATTGTAGGAGCAAAATGGTCATTTGACAGTCAAAAATTCAAATTTTTGGTCAACATATCATTTTGAAGCCACAAACATCATTTGATCAATATATATATATATATATATATATATATATATATATATATATATATATATATATATATATATATATATATATATATATATATATATATATATATATATATATATATATATATATATATATATATATATATATATATATATATATATATATATATATATATATATATATAATATTTTTATAAAAATATAAAAATAATAAAAATATAAAAATAGTACATTTTTATTTTTATTGTTATTTTATACTAAAAACACTTTTTCTCAATATATTTTTATTTTTGTACATATTAATATATTTTGTATATAAATAATATAATATTATTTTCTTTAAGGAAAATTAGGGTTTACCCCTTTATTAAATAAAATCAATCCTTTTTTTATTTTTATTATTTACACCTTTTTCACATTAAAAAATGCTTTACATACATAAACAAATAAAAACTTTTTTTGCATAATACATTTTTATTTAATATTTGTTTATTTTTTCCATTTAAATATTATGAATTGTAAATTCAATTTGGTTGTAATAATTTAGGGTTTTTAATTTCTTGTCAATTATCCCCTATTCAAAACTTGTACCCCCTCCCTATATCATGTTGTAATAGCTTAGATTTATTTTTACGCATTTAAATGCTTTCAATTATGCAATGATTAGAGAATTAAGGTTTGTATGCAAAATCAGAACCAACAAATAGTTTGACCTAATCAAAGACAAAAATGCATGAAAAAACAAACACAATGCAAACTTGCACCCCTAGGGTTACAATCCACTTGTTGCCTTCAAAAATGGGCCATGGTATGCATGTTAAGTACTTTGGCAAAACAAAAACAAAACAAAAGATCATAGTCCCTCGATGACGCTATCTGAGTTGCCTAAACAAAAATGATCAAGTCCCTTAAGAAAATTGCCAAAAATACTTAGCACCATTACTATCATGGTCTATACGATGACCCGCGCCTGTCCCGTTTAACATCCTAACACAAGGTTGTTCACCAAATACAATGGTGAAACAACACTGTTAAAAGGGTTAAAAATATAAGAAAGATTTTTAAGTAAAATAGGGTAGATGGCTCTTAGTTACTTGGTCCAAAGCTTGCAAAAACATCCTTGCTATTTTCAAAACACACTTCACAACACAATTTCAAAACCCTACTTTCAAACATTGAAAACTTTTCAAAAGACAAAAACACCTTTGTATACATTCAAACAAGAATCATTACAAAGGTTGCCACAACGATGACCTCTTTTCAAAACATCTTTCCAAATCACACACAAAGCACCATTTCAAACAATTGAAGAGCACCATTTCAAACAATTGAAAAGCAAAGCAAGTGATCTAAACAAGTAACTAAGAGCCCATGGATAACCATGGATAGAAAGGGTGCTAATACCTTCCCTTTCTATAATCTACTCCCCGAACCCAAGAAAACATCTCAAAGGTCTTTCCTGTGCTTTTTGACCTTTCCTTAGGATAAAATAAAAAGTCGGTGGAGACTCTTGCTAAACCGAAACATTTGCGAACATAAACGCGAAACCTCAAGTCAGTTCTCCCACCGTATCACACTAGTCTACTTGAGAAATATAACCAAACTTGGTCTCTCAAGGAACAATTACAAGAGTATAATCTTACAGATAGTGAAATAAAATTTTGCTTCTAATCAAGCTATATCACAACTGTGATTTTTCACTTAGAATAAATTGCACAAAGTGTATGAACAAAGAGTTTGTGAGCCCAGAATTTTTCACGTAGTTTCTTGCTTCTATTCTGAAATTAATTGGTTGGTTGGCTTGCAATAAATGTCCTTCTATATATAGTAGGAACAAAAAGACCGTTGCTACCTTCATAAAAGTGGAGAACATTAAATGCTTGCGTGTTTCTTTGCACTATTCCATTTTCCAAGAAACTAGCTTAGACACTTGAGTGCTTGCAGCCGTCTTTGCATTAATGAGCAAACGACAACTTGTAAGACCATGTTTCCTACGCTTGACAAGAAAAGTTGGCTTTAACATTCTTTCAGAACTTGCTTCAACGTCTTTAGTTTAGAACATGCTTTACACATCTTCTAGGCAGTGCTTTGCTTGCTAAGAACTTGATCAACGCTTGCTAAGAACTTGATCAACGCTTGCTTTCAAGTAATTTTCTGAGCAAGGAATCATGTTTCATAAATGTTAGAAGATACATTTAAAATAAATTGTTTTACCAGAGTCAGCAGTTGCGCTTAAAACAAAAATGGTTCTTTCATTAAAGACCTTCTTCATAATTTTTAGCTTAGCACTTCAGAATGCTTCTGTCAGAATATTATCTGAAACAGTCAAATACGTTCATCAGAGTATAAATTATCTAAAATATAATTTATTGTTATCATCAAAACTCTGAGATAGATCAGAACTAATCTTGTTCTAACAAGAAAGAGTTATTGCCAAGTAGATTCGAGTTGCTCATATTTCTGGTGTGGATCAAATTGCTGATGTGCTTACTAAACCTATTTCTTCTGCTAAATTTCTGGATTTCAGGCACAAACTCAGGGTTGCTTCAAGCAGCTCCCCGTGAGTTTGTGTGTGTGTGTGTTGGGGGGGGGGGGAGGGGGTATTAGAGTAAGATCAAAGATAGAAGCATTAGTTCTGTTTTGGCTTTGTTTGTGACTGACATTTGTCATGTTTAGTGTACTAGCTTATCTGCTGTAACAGGTCACACAAGTTGTCCTATAAATGCAACTGCGTGAAACTTCTGTAACTAACTTTTACAAAACAATAACAGAAATGTAAAGTTCTTCTATGCTTTCTATTCCTTCTATAAGAAGCTAGCCACTCAACAAAAAATAAAAAGTGGCACCATATTTTAGGTGAGAACATAAAAAATTCATTTTTATCTTGAGGAAAGAAAGCTCTTGATCTAGTATAAGTTGTTTGATGCTAACCAAGAAGCCTGATATAACTCCATGAAATCCAGAAAGTGGCGTATATCTAGGATATTTGCAAAAGTAAGAAGATAAAAATGAATTGGATTAATGTACAAATGACTCATATAACATATAATATGATTTTAAATGTAGCATAAAAATAACCTAACTTCAAGACCTGTTTCAAAATTTCAATACTTAAACTTTGCTTCATAAATAATGGACCAACAATGTTTCTATAGTTGAGGCAAAAAGGCCCAACAATCAAGCTTTAAATAAAAAATAGAGTTACAAAGGGAAGTTTAAGGTGTTGAAAAGAGGGTTATCTAATAAATGAGGGTGAGAAGAAGATAAGATAGATAACAAATGACAATACAAGCGAGAAACATAGTAGTCGCAGAGTCTAGTTGTTATGGGAAGAGCTTTAGCGGTGCAAAAGACTATATTGTCCACTATAAACATACATCATGCCTTATATGAAAAAGGAAGAAATTGGATATGGAAGGAGGAAATGAAAATGAACATCTTTACACCATCTTGACGCTAAAAAACTGGATCTGAAAAAAGACAACCGAGTAAGCTATATCTTCACTCCAAAAAGATGAAGAAAACTAAAGAAAATGAACAGAAACATGAAGCAGAGAAGCTACAAAAAATCCAAAGCTAACAAGCATGGAACAGAAAACATAACAAAAAAAGCTAATAAAAAGATGAACTTTTATGTTTCAGGAAGTCTTTGGTAGCATTTTACATCCAAAACAAACTTGAAGAAAATGAAAACGAAATGACAATGAAAATTAAATAACAATGAAAATGAAATGACAAATGAAAATGAAAAAGCATAACCTGTATTGAACATGCACATGAAAAATAATCTAACAACTCAATGAAACTGATAATACAAAAAAGTCAAGAAACGAGTGGTGTTAACTTAGATTTGAAAATGTGAGAAGGTAGAAGGGAGATGAATGGACAGATAAGTAAATGAGAAAAAGAAGTGATGAATGGTGAAGACAAAAAATAAATGGGCAAAGAAGTGATGGAGAGAAACAAATACTCGGGTAAAGTAGTTGATACACTGTATAAAATCAATAGAGTTTTAAGTGTGGCAAAAAAATAGATATAAGGATGAATATATAACTTCTTGTAGACCTAGCAATACAGAAGTCTTAATGGTGTGTTTGTATGATGGAATAGAAATTTTGATGGAATTTAGAATTTTAGGTAATTCAAATGCTTCAATTGAAATTCTTTTATTTTAAAATTTTTTGTTTGTATAGAATATTAAATTATTTATTGTTAGATCTTAGGTTATTTTTATAAATCTGGGTCAAATTTAAAATTTTAAAAATAAGGACTTATTTACAATTTAAAATAAAGACCGATTTGACATTTAAAGGGGATACATAGTAAATTTTGAAAAAATTTATCGATCAAGTTACGATATTTTTGAATATTTTAGGAGTAAATTTGAAATTTTCAAAAAATATAGGATTAATTTTCAAAATTTGAAAATTTAATAATAATTAATTTAGCATTTAAATTAAATAGAGTAAGATATGAATTTGAAATTATTTACTTTTAGGTGTTGTTTTGGATCGTCCAAAGACTTTTTCATCTCAAATCCACTCCATTTGACCCAAGATATAAAAGTCAGATCACACTGAAAGTAAGGTACATTCTCTGATCTCCAATTTTCATTGCACTCATCTTGAATATTGAGCTGACTTGGGCGTTAGAGTGTTAATCTTGTCGGTTCAAGATCAATAATTCCCTAATTGAATACTGGTTTCTGAACAGAACACTGACATCGTATGTGGGAATCAAATTCTGATTTCTATGATTTCCATAATTTTGGATTCAACATTTGATTTTTTGGTTCATAACCTCCTTAAAGAATTGACTCAAGAACATTCAGAATTGAATGCATAAATCCTTCATATTCGATCTAATCAGTTATCGTTTCAACTATGATTTATCGAATTTCCAGATCTCTAGTTCCCTCCGAAACTTTGTGAAGTAAAAGAATAAAGGGTCTTAGATCCAAATCCAGATCTACAATAAAACTACTAGAGAACAAAGAAAATTTTCTTGAAGATTATGCCAAAGATTTGTAACACCCTGATTTTTATTTGTTAATTATTTTATTAGTTATCTATTTTATTAATTATTGTACGATATAGTAATTAATTAATTGTCTGATTTTGTGTGTGTGTGTGTGTGTGTGTGTGTGTGTGTGTGTGTATATATATATATAAGTTATATGTGTATTGGGTTAGTAAATGTGAGAATAACATTATTAAATATTGAACCTTAAGTGTCACATTGGAATGAGTGAGTGAGATAAACCCATTAGTGAGACAATAGATAGTATGAAGAGAAAATAGAATTAGAAAGGAAATTGTCAAAACAAAAGAAGAGAAAAAAAGGAGAAAAGAAGGGGAGAAGGGAGAAAAGGAGAAGAGAAGAGGAAAAGCTTAGAAATAGTCTACATCCAAGGTAAGGGTGAGATTTCTTGTTATTATGGGATTATATATGAGTATGTAATGAGTAGTAGAATGATTTAGGGATTTTGTTCTTCAATTTTTAGGTTTTGACATGTTTAGGTTTTTGAATGAGAATTCATGAAATTGATATTTGAATGATGTTTTGATACTTTGAATTGAAGTTATATGTTATGTGATATGTGGGGATGAAGTGATGTTGAAGAATTGTGATTTAGGATTCAAATATGGGGTTTGAGAATGCAAATTATTGATTTTATACTTAAAATTGGTGAAAATTTGCTTCTGTTCAGTGGTAAATCGATTTACCTATTAGTGAAATTGATTTACCTCTATTTTGACAGCATTTTGGTAAACTTTAAAGATCCATAACTTTTGACTCGAGTGTCTGTTTGATGTACCGTTTGAACCAACAAAAAGATAAAATTATTTTCTATTACTTCAAAATGGATTTGAATACAATGGTTAATTATTTATTAGAATGCTTGTTGGTATGAATATAATATTTGGATTATGTGTTTATGTTGATTGTAAAATGATGATTGATGATAATAGCTTGATTTGAGATTGTTTGCTATGCGTTATTTGAAGGTATTGAATTGATCAATATTATGAAGGCGAATTGTATATGAATAATTAATGAGTATGTGCATGTATTTGCAAATGTGTGGTATTTCACGTGTGATGAATAATTGAAGATATGCATTGATGAGTCTTGGATGACTTCATAGTATGGACATAATTCTTGAATTTTGTGTAGATGTATATTGTGAATTGAAATTGGATAAGAATAACATTATTGGACATTGTTTTATATATACTTATTATGGTGTGTTGAGTTGATGAATGCTATGAGAATTCATTGTATGTGAATGATAACATGATTGATGTATGTTGTGCAATTTGGTGAAGATAATTCAAATGTGTTGAATTATATAAAATATGCTTATATGATTAAGATTTATGGATGGTCTTAATTGCATATTTTTGTACCCAAAATTTTTCCCTCTCATTTATCAAGTAATCTCTCATAAGATCTCTTTTGGTTCAAGACTGCACTAGGGTTGATCAGCTCAAGACACCTCCTCAAGCACTGATGACTAAAAATTAGGGTTTGAGATTACACAAGGACAATTGGACTTTTAATGCCTCATATGAATTTCATGGATCATTTTGGACCCTCAAGATTTCTCATGTCAAGTTTCAAGTCTTGGATCACATTTTTGCCCAGTTAATTGATCAATTGACCTAAAAATCAGTTGTATTGGGGGAAAAGTCAACTGTGATCAATTTACAGTCAAACTTCATAATTTTGGTCCATATAAATATCATGAACTCAAATATGTCATTTGATCAAGTTTGGATCACAATTCCTCAAGAAATTTAATCAGATCATCAAAAGGGTAAAATGTTCAAAATTAGGGTTTTGACTGAGAAAGGGAAATTTCTGATTTTTTACCTAGAAATTGGTTGATTGGTTTAAGTTATGATCTCAAGGATTAAAATGCTTCATTTTGACCTAACGGGCATGGCTCAAAACATTGCTCAAGATCAACTGATTGCAGATGAATTTTTAGTCAACTGATCAAAAGTCAACTGTACACTGAAAAGTCAAACTTTGACTTATTGATCAAACTCAAGTGTTAAAGATCACAATTCATCAAAACATGTCAAAATATGAAACTTGTTCATCAAGAAATAAAAAATTCAAGATTTCATTTTGAAAAGTCAAAATTTCTAAGCTTATAAACTTTCATAAGTGTTGAAAACTTCATATTTTTTCACAACTTTGAGCCAATTTTTCACCATGATGAAAGATGATTCAAAAGAACACAACTTATCCTATAAATGCATGGATTTCAAGTTATGATTTTGTGAATACATATTCATGAAACTTGGAAACTTAGTGAAATTTTTTAGTTTAGGCAGGATTTTGACCTAACTTCATGGCAATTTTTCACATAGTTACAAGATTAATTTTCAAAAATGTCAAACATAGAGGTTGTAGAGGATATTATAAGCTTTCCAAAATGTCCAAGAACTCATTGAGATCGTGTTTGAGCAAGGAGAATCAAAGACAAGAAGTTAGGGTTTCAAACTTGTTTTTCAAGTCATTTTCATGATGAACATTTGATCCAATCCACACCCATGCTGCATAAATCTTACTTTGAAGGATTCTAACCTCTAAATATATCCATAATCAGAATATTACACAACTATTTGAGCTATGATCCAAGTGTTTGAGTCAATATCCAAGTGATTATTCCATTAATGAAACATAGTTCACACTTCCATTTTGGAAAAGTGACTTTAATCACAAAGTCAATGCATAGAGCTCCTAACTTGTTTCATCTGAACACAAGCAATGTCAAAGGAAAAATCAACATATCTAGAGCCTCCTATAAACTCAGACCATGCTTGTACTATGCCTTTAAACCATGTTTTCCACTTTTCTTCAAAATCAAGTAACATAGCCATAACTCTATATCTTGTACTTCTGACCACCTCAAGTCTCCAAACTTTTCCTATATATCAAAACACTATTATGCAACCTAGGACACGAGCTTGAACACCCTTAAGCACTCCCAAATTCCCTCAAGCCAGAAATTGCACAAAATCTCCATTTTTGTTTCATTTCTGATTTTAAACTTCAAACTTCCATTTCCCTCGTCCATTTCTTGGCCTTTTAGTTTCAAAAGCTTCCTCACATCAAATACAAACCATCCCTGTCCCTGTTACACGACTGTAACTCCATTTCCATCATCCTCCATAACCAAAATTATAGCATTGCAGTTGGACTTCTCCAGACCATTTCAGCCACTCTTAACTCAAGCTAAGCATTGCATTAGCTTCCTAGAGACTCAAGGAAGCTAACCTGATCATTGTAGCACCTTGAATCAAGCTCAAACTCATTTCACGATTTTCAGTTTTGAGGTTTTTTTTTTTTGAACTTCTATCTTCATATTTAGGCATTGTTAGGCTTACATTTGTGAAGATAAAATGTAGACATCATTGTCCTGAAACTATACATGTCCATAGATTTCATTTATGTTGCTTGAGTAGGGAGAATTTTGAGTTTGAACCTCTGAAATATTTAGGTCAGAATTTGGTACTGTTAGAAATTCATGCTCATCTTTGAGAATTAGCTTAAGTTATTTACATATTCAGAATCGTGAGGAAATTTCTAACAAGTTTGATGTTGGAAGTTTTATGAATGGATGAGAAATGAATAAGTTACAGATCCTTTGGCTGGTGGTTGAAGATGAAGTACATTCAGGGCAAGATTTATGTTACATATTGTGATACGGTGGGAAGAACTGACTGTTTTTTGGGAATGTTGATTTGCGTTTGTGTTTGCAAAATGTCGCGGTAAGTAAGAGTCGCCACCGACTTTTATTTTATCCAACAAGGAAAGAAAAAAAGCACAGAAAAATTCCTTTTTCGAGATATTTCTGAGTACGGGGGGTAGATTATAGAAAGGGAAGGTATTAGCACCCTTTCTATCCGTAGTTATCTACGGGCTCTTAGGTACTTTCTCATTGTTTTCAAAATTGTTTTCTTTGTGTTTGTGGGTTTGAAATTTTTTTTGTTTTAACTTTGATTAAACTCTTGCTTCTGTCCTCAAGAGTGTAATGAAGTGTTTTTTTGAAAACTTGTTTGTAAAAGTGTAAGTGTGAAAAGGTTTTGTTTTGAATGAGCAAGTACCTAAGAGCTGATCTACCTACTCAAAAAAAGAATCATTCTATGCTAATTTCCTTTATACAATACTATCCCACTATTAGTGAGTAGGTAGCACCGTCGTTGGAGTTTAAGGGTTAATTCGAAAGAGGGACATACGATCACTAAAGCAACGTTAGGACGTTTTAGCGGTAACCCTAATGTCTTAGATCATTTGTTTGAGGCAACAATATCCGAGGCAACCATTTCGAGGTAACTATGATCTTTTAGACAAGAGGGCGACCTCTAAAACAACCTATACTTAATGACCATGCACGAAGGCAACCAAGTGAGAGTGTACCCTAGGAATGCGCATGTGCGAGAGTGTTGATTTCAGTTATTTTTATCTTTGCACAGGTTAAAGGTGATCTAACTATTTTAAATTAGGCATTCATTCTTGTCATGCAAACCCTATTATCAAACATCTAGCAGTTGTATGATTTGCAGAATTAAAATGCGGAATTTAAACTAAACTATTACAAGGCGTCAGGTATTTACATCGCCAAAAGCAACCCTTTGAAATTTAAAAGCGGAAAAATAAATATCCTAATTAATTATTACAAACCGGGAGCAGATACATTAATTGGATAAAGAAAAATAAAGTGTGCGATGCGAAATTAAATCGAATGCAAAATTAGGGTTTTGACCCTTTTAATTAAAAGAAAATGTTTTTTTTTTGTTTTTATTTTAAGAAAATAAATTAAATCCTAAAGTTGAATGCTAAATTAATTATTAAATAAATTAATGAAAAATATTAAATGACATATTTTTGGAGTTTTTGTTATTTTGGAAAGAAAATAAAGCAAATAAATTAATATTAAAAACCTATTAATTCTAATTGATTTTATATTATTTGCAAAATAAATTAAAGTTACCTAATTAATCAACCTAATTAATTAATTAGTATTTATTAATGAAAAAATAAAATTCTGAAATTTAATTGGGTAAAAATAATTTTGGTGATTTTTTGATAAAAAGAAATTATTCTATTGGTTAGTAATTAAATTAAACAAAATAAAATAATTAAATAAAACAAACAAAATATAAGAAAAAAGTAGAGAATGGGCCTGAATATCAAGGGTGTCAATAGCAACTTTTCTGGCCCATTTGTGAAGATCCAATTGACTTTTGTGATCCCCTGCGTATGCATTGACTTGGCCTTTTGGTACACCTTCAATGGTGGCCACCAGATCTGGCCATCTGGCCATCTGGCACACTGATGAGGAAGGCACATGGTAGTCATCAAGCTTGCATATGCACTGGATTCCCTGAAAATTAACAAGAAAATGGCAAATTGCCGGAGGCATGGATCGAACCCCTGACCTCCAGCCTCTGAATGCCTTAAGGCTTACGTGGCTACCACTGGAGCACTTAGTTTTATTTGTTTATTAATCAAATGCCGCAAATAATATACAAAATAAGAGAATATTGAAAAAAACAATTAAGACGCGCGCGACAGTTTGAATGGGCGAATGGGGAAGCGACACGCCTTCGTCCCTATCTTTGGACCGTGGCTAAAAGTTCTAAGATCTATACCCACAGACAAATGTTCGTCGCTACAAATAGAGGTTCCTCCAAAATCTCCTACAGGCCATAGAAATGCATTCTAGTACCATGGTTGAGTTCGTCTCAACCTACTGATCACAACCATAGCCATTATGAAGGCTAATTGTACCTGAATACAAAAGCCCTAAAAAACTCCAAGAAAACCCTACAATGGTGATTCACGGTATAGGTCGTATAAATGAAATCGAGTAATACCAAAAGCTTGCAAATGATGTGTAGATTAAGAATATGCCATCAATACATGTTAACAATGCCTAAATTTCAAAATACGAAATCAAGAAAAGGGTGAGTTCGTGACTGACTTACAGCGCGTGTGAGGGTCTGAAAACGTGTGCTTTTGGTTGCTTTCGCTTGTGGAGGTTGCCAGGAGACGATTGGGACAAGTAACAGGCACTACACCAAAAATAAGCTTTAGCATCACACATACGAAAGCGCTTTTAGGAAAAAGCGCTGCTATAGGTATTAAAAAAAATTCGCTTAAAAAAAGCGCTTTCAAAGGGTACCTTAAGAAAGCGCTTTTCAAAAGCGCTGCTAAAGGTCACCCTTAGAAAGCGCTTTTTGAGAAGCGCTGCTATAGGGTGCCTTTCAGAGGGAACCTAAGAAAGCGCTTTTCAAAAGCGCTGCTAAAGGTTAGCCTTAGAAAGCGCTTTTCAAAAGCGCTGCTAAATCTGGCCTTTAGAAAGCGCTTTTAAAAGCGCTGCTATAGGGTATGATACGAAAGCGCTTTTTTATGAAAAAGCGCTGTTATACATGACCATTAGAAAGCGCTTTTAAAAGCGCTTTCGTAGGTTGTTTTATAATAAAATTTTAATGTTTTTGATTAAAGTTGTGTGTTCGTACTGCACGTGGCTCTCGTGTTTCCTCCTCTCTTCCAACGTCCCAAACCCTTTCGCTCCTGTTCCTTCTTCGTCCAAAGCGATTTTTCACGGTAGCCACCATCGTCAACTCTCATCGCCGCCGCACGAGTCGTCCCTCTCTTCACAAGGTTCGTTGATTATTATTTTCTTCTCATTTATAGTGTATTGGTTGTTGTTGTTTGTTTGATGATTTTTGATGATTATTTTCTTCTCATTTACAGTGTATTTTCTTCTCATTGATTATTAATATGTTATGTTCATTTTGAGTTAATCTTGAATGAATTAAACTTGGTGTTGATTTTGATTGTTCCTAATTTTGTTTTAAAACATGTTGGCTTTGAATTTGTGATGACATTGTGTGATTTGGTTTTGAATGACGAACTCGGTTATAGTATTGTTGTTTATCGTGTGCACATGGAACACTTGTTTGAGATGAGTTTTATTGAGCATTATTAGGATTACATAGTTGTTTCCCGGAATTTGGTTCGGTTGATTTTAGCTTACTTTGAGCTTGATTTTTCATATCATGAACTTGAATTGGATAAGAGCTTGAATTTTTGGTTCCCGTTAGGTGATTATGTTTTAAAAGTTATTGAGCGTTTATTGAATAATCGGGCACAGAATATATTCTTGGAAGCCATAGTGACATACAAAATTCTTGTTTCATTGATTAGCAGGCACAGTTAGTGTTTCTCATTCACACTAGTTGGACGGCAGGTAATTGTGATTCCCGATTAAGGCTCTCTGTCTATTGATGTTTGTTTAATGTGTTTTGGAAATTAATCGGTTTCTTTAACTTCTTCAGGACCTTCCGATTCAGAGTAACATATCTCACCGGAGAACTCAAACGTGTCAAATCGTCAGAAAACAAGAGAACCGTCAGGTGATTGTTTCTTCTTTTCAATCTATACAAAATATTTTCTTCAATTGATTAGACACTTAATAATGAGTTCAATACCAAAGACAGTAGCACAAAATAGAAGGAAATGTAAGAAACCTTCATGTATGAATGCACTTAAATCGACAGTACAAATGAACGTTGTTGTTGTGTATTGCACTTGAAAGCACCAATAGATATTGTAGAGGTATTGTAGAGGTATTGTAGAGGTTTTACGAATTAATACAATAAAGTTGCATCTACGAAAGATATTATTGTATAAAATCTTTTTACCTTGTCAATGAATTAATATAATAAAGTTGCATCTTTTTACCTTCACTGAATTTCTTTGTACATGAGATGTGAGAGAAAAATGATTCTGCAGATTTGATATTATTAGATAGACCAAGAAATTTTTGCAATTTTAGGTTAGGAAAATGGAATACGGTTCAGTTTGGATGGAAAAAGTACAAGGGTACGATTCTGAAAGAAAATGAAAACGCGATAGAATTTGGAAAACATAGCCGCGTAAATTGGAAAATGGGTATATAGGAACATGGTGGCTGGTGGAGAACGGTCGTGGAATTTGAGCGAGGTCGGTTCTTATGACCGCCGTAAGACATGAAATGTGACTTGTACCTTCCACCCAAGGGATTCTATATATTTTGCCTTTACATAACCAAAAAATTGACGACGGTTGGCTCTTACGGCCGCAAAAATCGTTGTAGATAATGGATTAGGGCACTTTTTCAATAAATGTCGCAAATTATGTGTAAATTCAATTTTTTTTTCTTTTAAGTTAATTTTTATTATCTCAATTTCATTGAAATTAAGGGAAGGTGTGCCCTTAGATCGATAGGAGAACTCCTTAAACAAATTTATCTCTCCTTCTCTTTCACTCATTTTTATTGTAAATTGTGAATTCATTGATTGTGCAATCAACATATTGAGATAATTTTCTTATCAATAATATTTTAAACAATTTTTTGTTGAGTTGATTGTAATCTATAAAATTTCAATTGATTTTTCATATCAACAAAACCAAAGAAAAATCTGATTAAAATTGATTTCACACCAAGTGTTCGACAAATTGATTAAGTTAAGTTTTTGTTTAGCTCAGATTGACTCAGAAACCGTAAACCATGGATAAGACATGGATGTATTCCAATCGATTGTTGAAAGAGTACGAGAACAGGGTATCGGAATTCGTTAAGTTTGCTGTTGCGCACGCCGAAGACCCCGGTCGAATGACATGTCCTGTTTTGTGTTGCTGTTATGGGAATCGGGTTGACGCGGTTCAGTTGGCATCGCATCTAATACGGTATGGAATTGATAGAAGTTATACATGTTGGAATATGCATGGTGAGAAAAGTGACGGGAATGATGAATCGGGGGATAATAGGACCTATGCTTCAAACGACAATGGCACAGATACATACGATTATGATCGAGTTGAAGAGATTGCAGAAGCGCTTGAAGAAGATCTTAATGATTGTCCCAAAATGTTCGAGAGGTTGGTAAGCGATGCAGAGAAACCGTTGTATAATGGTTGTACAAATTTCACAAGATTGTCTGCGGTATTAAAGTTGTACAACTTAAAGGCGGGCAATGGATGGTCGGATAAAAGTTTCAGAGTTATTAGCCCTTATGAAAGATATGCTACCAGAGGATAATGTTCTCCCCAATCGAACGTATGAGGCCAAAAAGATGTTGTACTCTATTGGCATGAGCTATGACAAGATACATGCCTGTCCAAAAGATTGCGTTTTGTTTCGAAACGAGTATGCATCGTTAAATGAGTGTCCTAAATGCGGTGCCCCTCGATATAAGAAAAAGTTGTCTCCGGCAAAAGTCTTATGGTATTTTCCTATAATTCCAAGATTTAGACGGATGTATCGTAGTGAAACCGATTCAAGACATTTAACTTGGCATGCAGATGAAAGAATTGTTGATGGAAAGTTTCGACATCCGGCAGATTCACCACAGTGGATGAAAATTGATAATGATTATCCTGAATTTGGAAAAGACGCAAGAAACCTTCGCTTGGCATTGTCTACTGATGGAATGAACCCACACGGTATTCAAAGTATCTCGCATAGCACATGGCCTGTAATTCTTATGATTTATAACCTACCTCCGTGGCTATGTATGAAGCGTAAGTACATGATGTTATCTATGTTAATTTCTGGGCCTAAACAACCAGGAAATGACATAGACGTATATTTGGAACCTTTAATCGAAGATTTGAAGATTTTATGGGAGAACGGTGTGGAGGTTTATGATGGGTATAGGAAAGAAAGTTTCAACTTGAGGGCGATGTTGTTTGGAACAATTAACGATTTTCCAGCCTACGGAAATCTATCCGGGTATAGCATTAAAGGTGAAAAAGCGTGTCCTATCTGTGAAGATGGAACCGATACGATGCGATTGAAACTTTGTCAGAAGAATGTCTTTCTCGGTCATCGTAGATTCTTAAATTCTAAACATCAATATCGTGGATGGAGAAAAGCGTTCAACGGAGATACCGAACAACGTAGAGCTCCGCCTGGATTGACAGGTGATCAATTATTTGAAAAGGTGAAAGATGTGAGTATTCAGTTTGGAAAGCCTTTTGCACATAAAGTTGTTACAGGTGGGTGGAAGAAGAGGTCGATTTTTTTTGAATTGCCATATTGGAAATCTTTGTACGTAAGACATTTTCTTGATGTTATGCATATTGAAAAAAATGTATTTGACAGTGTTATTGGTACGTTACTCAATATAAAAGGGAAGTCTAAGGATGGTCTTAAAGCAAGGGAGGACATGGTAGAGATGGGAATAAGAACTGAATTGGGACCCGTGAAAAAAGGAACACGAACATATCTACCACCTGTTGTTTACACTCTATCCAGAAAGGAGAAAAAAATATTGTGAAAGTTCCTAAGTGAGGTTAAAGTTCCAGAAGGCTACTCATCAGATATTAGAAGACTTGTGTCTATGCAAGACCTCAAGTTAAAGAGTTTAAAGACGCATGATTGCCATGTTATAATGGAACATTTTCTACCGATAGGTATACGTTCTATTCTTCCAGAAAAAGTAAGAAGCGCAATAACTAAACTGTGTTTTTTCTTCAAGTCAATTTGCAGCAAGGTGATCGATCCTGAGATCTTACCAACATTGCAAAAAGAAATAGTTGTTACTTTGTGTGATCTTGAAATGTATTTCCCTCCCTCGTTTTTTGACATAATGGTTCATCTTGTCGTTCATATTGTCAAAGAGACACAACTGTGCGGACCAGCTTATATGAGATGGATGTACCCTACTGAACGTTATATGAAAATATTAAAAGGGTATGTGAAAAACCGAAGTCGACCAGAGGGTTGTATTGCTGAACGATATATTGTTGAAGAAGCGATTGAGTTTTGTACTGAATATCTGTCAAATGTTCAATCAATTGGACTCCCCAAATCTCACATTGTTGAAAAAAAAGAAGGTAAAAAGCTAATTGGAAATAAAGTTGTGACAGTATCAATGGTCGAACGGAATCAAGTGCATTTGTATGTTCTGCATAATGAGCTTGAAGTTGAGCCGTATGTTGAAATTCACAAGGGTGTTCTTCGAGGTTTAAATCCGAATAGAAATGAGAATTGGATTGTACGAGAGCATAATCCAAGTTTCATACCATGGTTTAAGGAACATATTTATTCAAAGTATCATTTAGATCATGCTTCAGTAACAGAAAGATTGAGATGTTTAGCATACGGTCCAAGTTTAATTGTGTTTTCTTATAGCGCATATGCAATTAATGGATACACATTTTATACCAAAGAACAGGATGACAAAAGTACTATGCAAAATAGTGGTGTCACCTTGATCGCTGAAGCAATGCATATATCAAGTGTGAAGGACTTAAACCCAAAATTTGCAAACCTGTCATATTTTGGGGTTATCGAGCGCATTTGGATGTTTGATTACGAGAAGTTTCAGATTCCTATATTTGGTTGCAAGTGGGTTGAAAATAATAATGGCATACGAATGGACAAGTCAGGTTTTTTGCAAGTGGATCTTAATAGAGTGGGGTACAAAGATGAGCCTTTCATTCTAGCCTCTCAAGCTAAACAAGTGTTCTATGTCAATGATCCGACAAGTACGAAATGGTCTATAGTGCTACTATCTAACAAAGTAATTGATGAAAGTATTGGAGATCAAAGTCATATTGGTGTTGACATTGAATCTTTAACCATAACTGATCAAAATGATAATGAATCATGTATTAGAAACGATCATAATGAGGGTATTTGGATCAATCCAACTGTCCGCGTTGTTAAGAGACGAGTAGAACACATTCCTACCAAGAAAATGAAAGAGACCTTAGTGAAAAGGGTAATAGTATATATAACTTGCCATTTCATTTTTATATTTGTCATTTCATTTTAATTTGCCATTTCATTTTTATTTGTCATTTCATTTTTATATTTGTCATTTCATTTTTATTTGCTATTTCATTTATATTTGTCATTTCATTTTAATTTGCCATTTCATTTTTATTTGTCATTTCTTTTTTATATTTGTCATTTCATTTTAATTTGCCATTTCATTTTTATTTGTCATTTCATTTTTATATTTGTCATTTCATTTTTATTTGACATTTCATGTTTATTTTTTTTCATTATTACAGGTCAAATGGCTAGTAATCAAGATAATGCAAATGCTCCTGAAAATGCTCCTGAAAATACTCAAGAAAATACTTCAAAAAAAGATATTACACGAGGTATTACTATTATGATGGGAATCATACGTGATAGAGATAGAGAAGTAACCTATAATGTAGAATGAAATGATAATGACCAATTAATTGGGTCTAATGCTGCAAAGTTGACAAGCTACATTGGTACGCTTGTTCGTATACACATTCCGATCACCACTCCTAGATGGAAAAGAGGAGAGTTGGATGAGGCTAAGGAGAAAGTTTGGACTGAGATAAAGGTACATATATGGTTTTTGTTATTTGCTTTATCTTGACGATAATATGTGTTTAAATTTCTTTTACTAACACACTTTATGCCTCTAAGACCTGTTTCGATCTCACACTTTTTGCTTGATTTTTCAGTTTTTTGTTTTTGCTCTATGACTGATCTCCAACCCTAATTTTGGTCTGCATGTAACCCTTATGTACCACACAATGCATTACGGTTGATTGTCTTGCCCAAATCTTCCTCTTTCAATAAAATTGATATTTGATTTGATCCTCCTTTAGAACTTTCCAAAATTGGTTCCTTTGCAATATTTTTGTGCACACAAGATTTTATGCGAGTTTTGAATGGTTCTAGCTGTCCAATGAAGCCTGAAATCATCAAAAAATCTTTGGTTTTTAATATTCTTGAATTTATTTGATTTAATTTGATTTAAAATGAATTAATTCAAATGAAAACCAAATTAAATAATAAAAATATGATATGGACACATGGCCAAGGCTAGAGCACGTGGGCCATAATTCCAACTCAAAACAAGTGAAAAAGAATGGGCCCATTTGGCAAAATTTGAAGTTTTGGGGATAGTTGACTTTTGGCAATTTTGCAAAAAAGGTCAACTTCAACAATGCATAACTTCCTCAATTTTGACTCTTTGGAGGTGTTATTGGATTTTTTAGAAAGCTTGATGTGTCCTCTAACCAACTCTTTTGGTCTCATCTCAATTTGATATTACATTCTCATGTATGAAGCTTTGACAAAAAAGGTGTTTTTGTTGACTTTTCAAAATGACCTATAATGTTCAAATTCATAACTTCTTGTGAGTGCATATTTTGATCTTGTGAGATGAATATGGATTGTAGGAAATTGCATCCTATTTAAAATGAGCTTTGTATGGGTCATTTCTCATAAATTATGAGAAAGTTATGCTTGGTTAAAGTTGAGTTGACTTTTCCTACAAAACCCTAATTTAGTAAGTTTTGAGTCTTGATGAATTGTGAGAAATCCTTGATGAATCATGATCAACCTTTGATCAAATGATGAGATATACTTCAAAATTATAATGTTGACAAAAAATATTGAAGTTTGACTGTATTTGGGTCACATTTGACTTTTGCCCTAGCACAATCGATTTTTGGACCTTTGAGCAATTGACTGAGCAAAATTCCTCTGCAAGGCTTGAAACTTGACATGGATGGTCTTGAGAACATATTAGGACATTGGTGAGCACTTGGGACCACTTGGACTCATGGATCTTGATGCAACATGAAACCCTAATTTGGGGTAGACTGCCCTAGGAGAGAGCTTGTTTGACCAACCCTTGGACTTCCTTGAGCAACTTGGAGATCTTTCTTGAAATATCTTGAGAAATATGGGAGGGAAAATTTTGGGGTACAACATCTGCCCCTGTTCAATCTTCTTAAACCTGAGGATGTAGATTGGCTTTCGTTCCTTTCGTGATCCGAAGGTGGAAGAGGATTGAACACTAGAGTGCCCAGAAATTTGCACTCGCATGAAGTGGTAGTTGCCTTGCGATATCGGGAATGGGCTTACAGATGCCATTGCTAACGAGGGGATGGGCTTAAAGATGCCATCTGAAGGAGTGTCGATCGCATAAGAGATTCCTTAGCGAGAGCTTGTATACCTGTTGTTGTGGAAGATTCCGCTGGAGGAAGTCTGATCTTTGTTGAGAGGAGCAGAAATTTAGGAGCTCTGGCATCCGTTATTCTGCTGGTGAGTCGTCTCTGTTGATATTTAGGAACTTCGATCATCCGTACTCAACTGAGGAAATATTTTTGCTGAGATTTAGGAACTCGTCCGTAATTCAACTGAGGTGTCGAGATTTAGGAATTCGTCCGTAATTCAATTGAGAAAACATCTATGCTGAGATTTAGGAACTCGCCCGTAATTCAACTGCTTTACTGAGATTTAGGAACTCGTCCATAATTCGACTGAGGTATCGAGATTTAGGAACTTGCCTGTAATTCAACTGGGAAAAACATCTTTGCTGAGATTTAGGAACTCGTCCGTAATTCAACTGGGGGGAAACATCTTCGTCGAGATTTAAGAACTCGCCCGTAATTCAACTGAGAAAACTTCTCTGTTGAGATTTAGGAACTTGTTTGTAATTTAACGGAGGAACATCTTTGTTAAGATTAAGGAAATTGCCCGTACTTCAACTGAGAAAAACATCTCTGCTGAGACTTAGGAACTCGTCCGTAATTCAACTGGGGGGAAACATCTTCGTCGAGATTTAAGAACTCGCCCGTAATTCAACTGAGAAAACTTCTCTGCTGAGATTTAGGAACTTGTATGTAATTCAACGAAAGAACATCTTTGTCGAGATTTAGGAACTTGCCCGTACTTCAACTGAGAAAAACATCTTTACTGAGATTTAGGAACTCGTCCGTAGTTCAACTGGGGGGAAACATCTTCGTCGAGATTTAAGAACTCGCCCGTAATTAAACTGAGAAAACTTCTCTGCTGAGATTTAGGAACTTGCCCGTACTTCAACGGAGGAACACTTTTGTCGAGATTTAGGAACTCGCTCGTACTTCAACTGAGAAAACATCTCTGCTGAGATTTAGGAACTTATCTGTAATTAAATTGGGGAAACATCTTCGTCTAGATTTAGGAACTCACCCGTAATTCAACTGAGAAAACTTCTCTGTTGAGATTTAGGAACTTGCCCGTACTTCAATGGAGGAACACTTTTGTTGAGATTTAGGAACTCGCCCGTACTTCAACTGAGAAAACATCTCTGCTGAGATTTAGGAACTTGTCCGTAATTCAACTAGGGAAACATCTTTGTCGAGATTTAGGAACTCGCCCATAATTCAACTGAGAAAACTTCTCTGCTGAGATTTAGGAACTTGCCCGTACTTCAACGGAGGTAAAAGCTTCATAGCTTTGAATTTTATGAGAATTTGATTGTATCTTCCTGAAAGGTAAATGTTAGTTGTATGTAATGCATGATATGTATCAAGCAATGATGTTTTCAAAATAAATGAGATTGTGTTGTATGATGCGTATATGCATGTGTCATGATGTATGGAAATGTAATGTTTTTAGCTGGGGAAAATAAATCCCGGATAGCTGCTGGAGAAAAGAGTTGAATTCTTCGTTTCCGTTGGGGATAGTGAATGAAGATGTTTGTGAGAATAAACTTGCAGGAGAGGATAACTTCGCTGGGGATAAATTGATGAGGAGACTACTCTGTGGGGAAGAGATACTCTGTAGAGGATTCCGCTGATAAATTCAGTTGGGGATGAATTATCATTGTTGGTGATACTGAATCCTGCTGGGGATTCGAGTTTCTGCTTGTGAAAGGAATGAACTCCACCGAGGATGATCTTTCAGTTGCGGCTTCACTGGGGATACCCTTTTAGACTCTACTGGGAGCAATCTTCCAGAGTCTACTGGGGATGATCCTCCAAACTCCACTGGGGAAGATTTTCCAAACTCCACTTGGGATATATTTTTTATACTCCGCTGGGGATATTAAGACTTTTTAGTGCCGATGGTAGATAAACTCTGCTTGGGGAGAATATTACCGATTCATTCACAGTTGCAAGTCTCAGCTGGGGAGAGCTAACATTACCTTCTTTTTCTTACTCTGCGGAGAGTGAATGTACCTTAGCCATATTCTTCAGCTAAATCTATCCCTGTACCTGGTGGACAGAGAAACTGTATGGTTTGGACATTTCTTATTGCCCCTGTTTCTGATATCACGAGTAATCGTCCTTTGTTTCGCATGTAAATATTCATGAGCAGCAATTAATGTCAAAATGCATATATCAAAAATGAACATTGGACGTTCTTTGAAAAACAAAACAGAAAAAGGCAAAACAGTTTGAAATTTCTCTGAAAATGAATTGTATCGACTCTGAAGTTTGGCCTGTAAATAGGCGTTTTTGTACAAGAGGCTGAAGTCCTAGTAAGAGAACGCCGCCGAATAAATAGAATTTACACAATTTGTGAAAAACTAAACAAAACAGCTATGTGAATAATCCCACTGGGTTCCAACTCTGCTATTGCCTTTATGTCCTCGAGCATCTCATCACTTTGCTACTTGGTTGAAGGTAGATCATATTGATTAGTGCCGTCCGAGCTTGATAGTTGATACCGAAGTCTGGTTGCAAGGTGATCCAATGAGACATAGTGTTACGCTTTGATCCCTAATTTTTGCCTGGACAGCCTTTTCGGGTTTTCAGTCCACCAGGATACCCTTTTTTGCCCAAGCCGCCTTTTCAGGTTTTCGACTTGCCAGGTGTACATATTTTTTTATATTTCCATCCCTTATTTTTGCCCGAACCCTTTCGGTTCGCCGGGAAGCCCTTATTTTTTCCTAGGCCAGTCGACCTAGCAGGTCTTTAATTATGCATAGTATTTTTTCACTATGTCTGCATTGACGGGGTGAGGAAGGTCGTCACCATCCATGGTGGTTAGAATCATAACTCCTCCTAAAAAAATGTTCTTAACCACAAATGGCCCTTCGTAGGTAGGGGTCCATTTTCCCCTGGGATCACCTTGAGGTAGGACGATGCGCTTGATCACCAGATCCCCAACTTGATACTCTTGTCGTCTAACTTTCTTGTTAAATGCCTTGATCATCCGCTTTTGATACGTCTATCCATAACAAATAGCAATAAGTCTCTTTTCGTTGATTAAGTTCAGCTGATCAAGCCAGGTCTGAATCCAGTCATCTTCGCTCAAACCTGCATCCTTCATAATCCGAAGAGAGGGTATCTGAACTTCAATGGGTAATACGACCTCCATACCATATACCAAGGAATAGGGGGTTTCCCCTGTTGACGTCCGCGCTGAGGTGCGGTGTCCATGAAGAGAAAATGGTAACATCTCGTTCCAGTCTTTGTATGTCACCGTCATCTTCTGCATAATCTTCTTGATGTTCTTATTAGCCGCTTTAACAGCCCCATTCATCTTCGGCCGTTAGGGAGAAGAGTTGTGATGCTATATCTTGAACTGTTTGTAGAGCTCGGTGATCATCTTATTATTGAGATTTGTACCATTGTCCATAATGATCCTCTCTGATACACTGTATCGACATATCATATTATGCCGAATGAATCGTGCCATGACGTTCTTGGTTACAGTAGCGAATGAAGCTGCTTCAACCCACTTTGTAAAGTAATCAATAGCTACCAGGATGAAATGATGCCCGTTGGATGCCGTAGGTCTGATCTCGCCGATCATATCAATGCCCCACATTGCAAAAGGCCACAGAGCTGTCAAGACGTTCAGAGGAACTGGAGGTACGTGCACCTTATCAGCATAGACTTGGCACTTGTGACAGGTCCAAGAATGCTGATAACAGTCGGCTTCCATTGTGGACCAATAATAACCTGCCCGAAGGATCTTCTTTTCCATGGTGTGTCCACTGGAATGAGTTCTGAAAGTACCTTCATATAACTCTGCCATGATCCTTTCTGCCTCGTTCTTATCCATACATCGCAGTAAGGTTGAATCATGGTTACGCTTATAAAGGATGTCATTACTGATGAAGAACTTTGCCACGAACCTCCTCAGAAACTTCTTATCATTAACAGATGCACCCTCGGGGTACTCCTGAGTTTCAAGATACCTCTTCACCTCATGAAACCAGGGTTTATCTGCTACCTCTTCAGTCTCAATGTCACAGCAATGTGCAGGTTCGTCCAACCTTTCAATGATAATTCGGGGAGCCTCGTTGTCCTAATTGACCTTGAACATAGAAGACATCGTAGCTAGCGCGTCCGCTAACTGATTCTCCTCTCTAGGGAAGTGTTCAAAGGTTATCTCCTCGAAATGGGGAAGCAACGTCAATACATACTCCTTGTAAGGGATAAGATTTGGGTGTTTCGTATCCCACTCGCCTTTGATCTGACTGATCACGAGAGCAGAATCTCCGAACACACTCAAGAACTTAATCCTTAGGTCAATTGTTGCTCGAAGACCCATGATGCACGCTTCATACTCCGCCATATTGTTGGTGCAGTTGAAACATAGTCGGACGGTAAATGGAGTATGAAAGCCTTTAGGAGATATGATCACGACGCCAATGCCATTGCCCAAAGAGTTTGAAGCTCCATCAAATTACATAGACCATCGGGATCCCTCTTCAGGTCCTTCATCCGGTCCAGGTGTCTCACAATTAGTCACTATCATGATATTCTCATCCTGGAACTTGAAGTTCATAGACTGGTAATCATCCACTGCTTGATGTGCCAAATGATTCGCCAACACACTTCCCTTGATTACCTTTTGGGTCGTGTATTGGATGTCATAATCAGTCAAGATCATCTTCCATCTTGCTATTCTCCCGGATAAGGCAGGCTTTTCGAAGATATACTTGATTGGATCCATCTTTGATATCAATAGAGTAGTGTGGGTCAGCATATACTATCTCAGCCGGCGAGCAGCCCATGCCAAAGCGCATCAAATTTTCTCAAGCAACGAGTATCGGGTCTCGCAGTCGGTAAACGTTTTGCTAAGGTAATAAATAGCATGCTCTTTTCGGCCAGACTCGTCATGCTGCCCCAACACGCACCCCATTGAATTGCCGAGTACTGTCAAGTATAAGATTAGAGGTCCCCCTTCAACTGGAGGCATCAAAATAGGTGGCTCTTGGAGATATTCTTTGATCCTTTCGAAAGCGGCCTGGAATTCATCATTCCATTTTACCACTTGATCTTTCTTCAATAGCTTGAAGATTGGTTCACAAGTAGCAGTCAGGTGTGAGATGAATCGGGCAATGTAATTCAATCGTCCCAGAAAGCCTCTAACTTCTTTTTCTGTTCGGCGAACTGGCATCTCCTGTATAGCCTTCACCTTTGCAGGATCCACTTGAATACCTTTATCACTTACGATGAAACCCAACAGCTTACTAGACCTCACCCCGAAGGTGCACTTGTTCGGGTTTAACCTCAGCTTGTACAACTTCAACCTGTCAAATAGCTTCTGAAGATGGTCGAGGTGTTCTTCCCCAGTCTGGGATCTTGCAATCATGTCATCAACGTATACCTCAATCTCATGATGGATCATATCATGGAACAAAGCGACCATGGCGCGCTGATACGTTGCCCCAACATTCTTCAATCCAAAAGGCATGACCTTGTAGCAAAAGGTACCCCATTGAGTAACAAAGGTTGTCTTCTCCATGTCTTCGGGAGCCATTTAAATCTGATTATAACCGGAGAAACCATCCATAAAGGAGAAGACCTTATGCTGTGCAGTGTTGTCAACCAGAACGTCGATATGAGGTAGAGGGAAATCATCCTTGGGGATGGCCCTGTTCAGATCCCTATAGTCAACACACATTCGAACCTTACCATCCTTCTTCGGCACTGGAACCACGTTGGCCACCCACTGTGTGTAAGAAGTAACTGCTAGAAAACCGACGTCAAACTGCTTCATCACTTCAGCCTTGATTTTCTCAGACATCTCCGGGCGCATTCGGCGGACCTTCTGTTTCACTGGAGCACAATCTTCCTTGGTAGGAAGGCGGTGAACCACAATATCGGTATCCAACCCAGGCATATCTTCATAAGACCAGGCAAAGATCTCAATGTAGTCACGCAACATCTGAATCAGCCGTTTCTTAACACTAGACTCCAGATTTGCACTGATCTTGACTTCTTTCTTGTCTATCTCTGTACCCAAATTTACTGATTCCACCGGCTCTTCATGCGGAAGTATGGCCCTCTCTCCTTGAAGTAGAAGCCTAGCAAGTTCACCAGCTTCACCTTCGTCTTCGGCTAAGTTGATCGGACTTTCGAAGTCATAACTGGCAGTAGCAGAGTTGTTATCAGTAGGATTCAGAGTGGATGTAGACCTATATATGTGAGTGTGTGTAAAATAGTTGTTTTGCAAGATAAAAAGGAAAAAACAAAGAGCGCAAAATTTGAAATGCAAGAAACGTCCAATGCTTTTATTAATGATATATGGCAATGACACATAAAGCCCTCACAAGTAAAGCCACGATGCCTCGGGTAAGACACCGGGCCGTAAAGTTTAAAATTGTCTGTTACAAAATCAAAACAAAAGTCTCATTACTGGGTAATAAAATAAATTGGGACAAAGTCCTTTGCCTTCCAGTTGCTTAATCCGCTGTCGGTAGTTGGGTAAATCCAACTGTCAAATTCAGACTCTTCATCATCGTCTTCAATGGTATTCACTCCTGAATTGCTGATAAACAGAGGAGGTCCTCCGATCCGCGCACGCCGAACAGCCCTTTGAGCTTCTGTAGTGAAACCCAAACCAAACTTGTTAGTCTTATGTGCAAAGTCAAGGAGTTGGCCCTAATTTGCACACCCACCTTTATCAACAACAGCCCGGGCATCCTTGAGGGAAGCCATCTTCATTGGAGGATCTTCAGTAACAGTTTCAGTCGACGCCAACTGTGATACGGTGGGAAAAAAACTGACTGTTTTTTGGAATGCTGGTTTGCGTTTTGCGTTTATTTTTGCAAAATGTCGCGGTAAGCAAGAGTCGCCACCGTCTTTTATTTTATCCAACAAGGAAAGGAAAAAAGCACAGAAAAATTCCTTTTTCGAGATATTTCTCGGGTTCGAGGGGTAGATTATAGAAAGGGAAGGTGTTAGCACCCTTTCTATCAGTGGTTATCCACGGGCTCTTAGGTACTTGCTCATATTGTTTTCAAAATTGCTTTTCTTTGTGTTTGTGGGTTTTGAAAAAAAGTTTGTTTGAAAACTTCGATTTAACTCTTGCTTCTGTCCTCAAGAGCGTATGAAGTGTTTTTGAAAACTTTGTTCGAAAAGTGTAAGTGTGAAAAAGATTTTGTTTTTGAAAAGAGCAAGTACTTAAGAACCATCTACCTACTCGAAAAAAGGAATCGTTCTATGCTATCTTCCTTTAGACAATGCTATCCCACTATTGATGAGTAGGTAGCATCGTCGTTGGAGTTTTAAGAGTCAATTCGAATGAGGGACATATGGTCACTAAAGCAATGTTAGGACGCCTTAGCGGTAACCCTAATGTCTTAGATCATTTGTTTGAGGCAACAATATCCGAGGCAACCGTTTCGAGGCGACTATGATCTTTTAGACAAGAGGGCGACCTCTAAAACGACCTATACTCAATGACCGCTTACGAAGGCAACCAAGTGGGGTGTACCCTAGGAGTGCGCATGTGCGAGTGTGTTGATTTCAGTTATTTTTATCTTTGCACATGTTAATGGTGATCTATGTTGATTTTAGGTTGAAACATTCAATCTTGTCATGCATACCTATTATTAAACATCTAACAGTTATATTTTGCGGAAAATAAATTGCGGAAATTAAATTACAAGGCGTCGGGTATTTACATCGCCAAAAGCAACCCTATGAAATTTAAATGCGGAAAAATAAATAAAGCGATAAAAATAATTAAATGGTCCTAATTATCTATTACATTTCGGAAATAAGTACAATATTGAATAAATAAAGTAAATCGCGTGCGTGAAATTAAATCGAGCGCCAAGTTCTAGGGTTTTGACCCTTTGTTATTGAAGAAAAGATTTTTTTGTTTATTTTTGAAGTAAAAAGAAATTAAACTAACTTAATTATTAAATTAATAAATTAATTAATTAATAAAAATATTTTTGGATTTTTGATATTTAAAGAATTAAAAATAAATTTGATCAATGTTAATAAAAACCTAATCGTCTAAGTTAATTTTAATTATTGCAAAAATACTAAAGTTATTCCTAATTAAAACTAAATTAATTAAATTAATATTGTTAACAAATAAAAAATACTGAAATTTAATTTATTAAAGAAATATTTTTTGGTTTTCAATTTTATTAAGAAAAAAGTTTGATTGGTTAATGATTAAATAAAAAAACAATAAATAAATAATCAAAACAAAAAAATATAAATATAGAGATTAGAGAAGAGAGGGTTTGGGCCTGCTTTTGGGGGTGAGAATGGCAATTTTGTGGCCCATTAACATGCAGGCCTCGTTTGACTTTGTTGATTCCCTATGGCACTTTGACTTGATCCCACCATAGGCCATCATCCTTGGATTGCCAGATTTGGCCTTGGGCCATTTGACGCTTGATATCTGATGGTGTATGATGTGCTTCAAGCGTTGGTTTGTACATGATTACATGGTAAGATAAAGGAAAATGCAAAGCGCTGGAGGCAGGGATCGAACCCCTGGCCTCCATCCAGCAACGCCTTGAGAGTACTCCCCTTGACCATTGGATCACTTCGCTTCAATCATTAATAAAACACAAACTAAATATAATATATGAAAACACATCATTATGCCAGAAAATAAATAAAAAACACGCGCCAAGTTTGAACCAGCCAACCAGGGGGAGATGCGTCATCGTCTTCTTCCTTCAACCCTGTACTTTTTCCTGCGAATTCGTATCCGCAGCTGAATTCATAGGTAAAACCTAAAATTAATTCCAGGCCATGAAAATCAAATCCAAGACTGTGGTCATGCTCGCCTATCATCCCTGGTCACATCCATGTCCATCAATGGTGTTGTTTTTTCCTGTGAGAGAAATGCCCAAAAAACAAGCTACAAAACCCTAGGTTCGGTTACAGGGCTATAGTCCATATAAATGCAATCAAACAATGCCAAAAGTTCAGAAATTTCATGAGCATCATAAATATGTCAAAGATTTTCCAGAAAAATGCAAGAATATGGAGTTACGATTTCAAATGAAAAGCTATTTTTTGAGATACTTACAGAGCTTTAGGGCGCGTATGGAGATTGGTTTTGGGTTGGTTATGCTTCAGGGATTGTCCAACAATTGATTAGTGTAGAGTTTTGCTTCTGAATTGGCCTCCAAGGATGATTTTAGTTTTGCACTTTTTCACCTTTTTTCAAGTTTGGTTCTTGATGTTTTTGCAGCCTCTAGGTCTCAAATTCGTGTTCTTTCACTTGTATATGTATGCTGCAATGTATTAGGTCAACAAATTGGTCTTGAATCCTTGTACATTAATGCCTTGAGATTGGATTTGATCCTCCATTGAAAACTTGCTTAATTTGCCAAAAATCCAATCTTTTTGCACATATAATGCTTGATACGAATTTGATCATGATATTGATGGTGATTAGGTCCTGAAAATAGAAAAATATCTCATGTAATCAAGTTTTGGGATTTTATTTGATTTAAATTGATTTAAAATGAAATAATTCAATAAAAAATCAAATAAAATAGAAAAATTGATAAATGGACACAAGGCTGAAGCTAGGACACGTGTGGAATGTGTCAAGCCCAAATTAAGTGGAAAAGAATGGGCCCATTTGACAAGATTTGAAGTTTTAGGGATAGTTGACTTTTGGCAATTTTGCAAAAATGCCCAACTTCAACAATGCATAACTTCTTTAATTTTGAACTTTCGGAAGTGTTCTTGGACTTTTTAGAAAGCTTGAGATGTTCTCTAACCAACCCTTTTGGTACCATCTCATTTTGATATTCCATGCTCAAGTTATAAGCTTTGGAAAAAAAGGTGTTTTTGTTGACTTTCAAAAATGACCTATAATGTCCAAATTTATAACTTATTGTGAGGGCGTTTTCTGATCTTGGGGTATGAATATGGATTGTAGGAAATTGCATCCTCTTCAAAATGAGATTTGGACGGGTCATTTCTCATAAAATATGAGAAAGGTATGCTTGGTCAAAGTTGAGTTGACTTTTCCTGCAAAACCCTAATTTAGCAACTTTTGAGTCTTGATGAATTTTGAGCAATCCTTGATGAATCATGATCAAACATTGATCAAATGATGAAATGTCCTTCAAAATTAGAATTTTGACAAAAAATATTGAAGTTTGACTGTATTTGGGTCACAGTTGACTTTTGCCCTAGCATAATCGATTTTTGGACCCTTTGAGCAATTGACTGAGCAAACTTCCTTTGCAAGGCTTGAAATTTGACATGGATGACCTTGAGAACATATTAGGACATTAGGGAGCATTTGAGGTCATTTGGACTCAAGGATCTTGATGCAACACAAAACCCTAATTTGGGGTTGACTGTCTTAGGAGATGATTTGTCTGACCCACTCTTGAGCAAACTTGAGCAACTTGGAGATTTTTCTTGCAATGTTTTGAGAAATATGAGAGGGCAAATTTTAGGGTACAACAGCTGCCCCTGTTCAATCTTCTTAAGCCTGAGGATATAGATTAGCTTTCGTGCCTTTCGTGATCCGAAGGTGGAAGATGATTGAACACTAGAGTGCCCAGAAATTTGCACTAGCATGAAGTGGTATCAGCCTTGTGATGTCGGGAATGGTCTTACATATGCCATTTGGAGACTGTTGATAGGAGGTCTGAACTTAGACTGGAATAAGAATCAGGGAGATCTTAGCGTCGATCTGACTGAACCAGAGAAGGTCTTGGATTAACTTTGGCTGGATAAGAATCAGAAAAATCTTAGAATCGATTTGACTGAACTAGACGAAAGTCTTGGAATATCTTCAACTGGAATACGAATCAGGGAGATCTTAGGGTCGATCTGACTGAACCAAAGAAGGTCTTGGATTAACTTTGGCTGGATCGGAATCAGAAAAATCTTAGGGTCGATTTAACTGAACTAGACAAAAGTCTTGGAATATCTTCAACTGGAATACGAATCAGGGAGATCTTATCATCGATCTGACTGAACCAGAGAAGGTCTTGGATTAACTTTGACTGGATAAGAATCAGAAAAATCTTCGAATCGATTTAACTGAACCAGACGAAAGTCTTGGAATATCTTCAACTAGAATACGAATCAAGGAGATCTTATCGTCGATCTGACTGAACCAGAGAAGGTCTTGTATTAACTTTGACTGGATAAGAATCAGAAAAATCTTAGGATCGATTTAACTGAACCAGATGAAAGTCTTAGAATATCTTCAACTGGAATACGAATCAGGGAGATCTTAGCTTCGATCTGCCTGAACCAGAGAAGGTCTTGGATTAACTTTGACTGGATAAGAATCAGAAAAATCTTAGGATCGATTTAACTGAACCAGACAAAAAGTCTTGGAAAATCTTCAACTGGAATGCGAATCAGGGAGATCTTAGCGTCGATCTGACTGAACCAGAGAAGGTCTTGGATTAACTTTGGCTGGATCGGAATCAGAAAAATCTTAGTGTCGATTTAACTGAACCAGACAAAAGTCTTGGAATATCTTCAACTGGAATACGAATCAGGGAGATCTTAGGGTCGATCTGACTGAACCAGAGAAGGTCTTAGATTAACTTTAGCTGGATTGGAATCAGAAAAATCTTAGGGTCGATTTAACTGAACCAGACAAAAGTCTTGGAATATCTTCAACTGGAATACGAATCAGGGAGATCTTAGGGTCGATCTGACTGAACCAGAGAAGGTCTTGGATTAACTTTGGCTGGATCAGAATTAGAAAAATCTTAGGGTCGATTTAACTAAACCAGATAAAAGTCTTGGAATATCTTCAACTGGAATACGAATCAGGGAGATCTTATCGTCGATCTGACTGAACCAGAGAAGGTCTTGGATTAACTTTGACTGGATAAGAATCAGAAAAATCTTCGAATCGATTTAACTAAACCAGACGAAAGTCTTGGAATATCTTCAACTAGAATACGAATCAGGGAGATCTTATCGTCGATTTGACTAAACCAGAGAAGGTCTTGGATTAACTTTGACTGGATAAGAATCAGAAAAATCTTAGGATCGATTTAACTGAACCAGACGAAAGTCTTGGAATATCTTCAACTGGAATATGAACCAGGGAGATCTTAGCGTCGATCTGACTGAACCAGAGAAGGTCTTGGATTAACTTTGACTGGATAAGAATCATAAAAATCTTAGGATCGATTTAACTGAACCATACAAAAGTCTTGGAATATCTTCAACTGGAATACGAATCAGGGAGATCTTAGCATCGATCTGACTGAACCAGAGAAGGTCTTGGATTAACTTTGGCTGGATCGGAATCAGAAAAATCTTAGGTTCGATTTAACTGAACCAGACAAAAGTCTTGGAATATCTTCAACTGGAATACGAATCAGGGAGATCTTAGGGTCGATCTGACTGAACCAGAGAAGGTCTTGGATTAACTTTGGCTGGATCGGAATCAGAAAAATCTTAGGGTCGATTTAACTGAGCCAGACAAAAGTCTTGGAATATCTTCAACTGGAATACGAATCAGGGAGATCTTAGGGTCGATATGACTGAACCAAAGAAGGTCTTGGATTAACTTTGGCTGGATCGGAATCAAAAAAATCTTAGGGTCGATTTAACTGAACCAGACAAAAGTCTTGGAATATCTTCAACTGGAATACGAATCAGGGAGATCTTATCATTGATCTGACTGAACCAGAGAAGGTCTTGGATTAACTTTGACTGGATAAGAATCAGAAAAATCTTTGAATCGATTTAACTGAACCAGACGAAAGTCTTGGAATATCTTCAACTGGAATACGAATTAGGGAGATCTTATCGTCGATCTGACTGAACCAGAGAAGGTCTTGGATTAACTTTGACTGGATAAGAATAAGAAAAATCTTCGAATCGATTTAGCTGAACCAGACAAAAGTCTTGGAATAACTTTAATTGGAATACGAATCAGGGAGATCTTATCATCGATCTGACTAAACCAGAGAAGGTCTTGGAATAACTTTGACTGGATAAGAATCAGAAAAATCTTCGAATCGATTTAGCTGAACCAGACAAAAGTCTTCCATAGATGTAATTTTTCTTTTGAGGGGACTACCAGGTCATATGAGTAGTCAATGGTGTTTACTGATTCGTCTTTCCTTGAAATGGTAAAGAGTCAGTCATATGCAATGTCATGATGTATGAAATGCATGATATATATCAAGAAATAACGCTCTCAACATAAATGAGATTGTATGGTATGATGCGTATATGCATGTATCATGATGTATGGAAATGTAATGTTTTAGCCGGGGAAAATAAATCCCGGATAGCTGCTGAAGAATAGAGATGGATTCTTCACTTCCATTGGGGATGGTGAACAAAGGTAATTGCAAGAATAAACCTGCAGGAGAAGACAACTCCGTTGGGGAATAAACTGATGAGGAGATTACTCTGTGGGGAAGAAATGCTCTATTGAGGGTTCCACTGATAAATTCCGTTGGGATGAATTATCGTTGCTGGTGATATTGAATCCTATTGGGGATTGAATTCTTGTTTGTGAAAGGAAAGAACTCCGCTGGAGACGATCTCTCAGTTGCGACTTCACTGGGGATAACCTGCTAGAATTTTGTGGGGATAATCCTTTGAACTTTGCTGGGAATGATCCTTTGAACTCGGCTGGGGAGATTTATTTTTGTACTCCGCTGGGGATAAACTTCCAGAGTCTACTGGGGATGATTCTCCCAACTCCGTTGGGGAAGCTTTTTCAGATTGCGCTGGGAAAATTTTAACTCCACTGGGGGTATCTTGTATTCTGCCGGGGAACATTCTTATACTCTGCCAGGGAATATTAAGACTGCCGGGGATATCAAGCCTCTTTAGTGTTGATGGTAGATCAACTCTGCTTGGGGAGAGCATTGCTGATTCGTTCATAGTTGCGAGTCTCAGCTGGGAGAGCTACCATTACTGTCTTACTCCACGGGGAGTGAAGGCATCTTAGCCATATTCTTCAGCTGAATCTACCTTTGTACCTGGTGGACAGAACAACTGTATAGTTTGGACAATTCTTATTGCCCCTTGTGATTAGTGGATCTGGAACTGAATGTTTAACGCTGGATCGCGAAATGTCGCGGAAGCAAGAGTCGCCACCGTCTTTTATTTTCTCCAAATGGAAAGGACAAAAGCACAGAAAAATTCCTTATTGAGATTAGTTCTCGGTTCGGGAGGTAGATTTATAGAAAGGGAAGGTGTTAGCACCCTTTCTATCCATGGTTATCCATGGGCTCTTAGATACTTGCTCATTGTGTTTTCAAAATGTTTGTTTGCTTTTCAAAGTGTGAGTGAGTTTGAAAAAGTTTCTTTGAGAGTTTCAGATCGACTCTTGTATCAGTCCTCAAGAGTGTTTGAAAAGTTGTTTTGAAAGCTTTTTGCAAAGTGTCGGTGTGAAAAGAAGTTTTTGATTTGTTTTGAATTAGAGCAAGTATCTACGAGTCATCTACCTACCCTAAGGAATTAGGCTGTGTAAATGTCCTTAAGGTAGTGCCATCCCACCATTGAGAGGTAGGTAGCACCACCGTTGGAGGTGATCGGGTCAATTCGAGGGTTAGGGACAGTGTGGTCACCGAGCAATAGTAAGATACCTTAGAAGCTACCCTTATGCCATTGATCTTTTTATTCCGAGGCAACTATTCCGAGGCAACTTTTTTCGAGGCAACTTGTTCCGAGGCAACCATTCGAGGCAACTAGATCAATGGAACATAAGGACTTACTAAGACGTCCTGTACTCGACGACCACGTTTCGAGGGGCAAGGCAACAGTGAGGCGTACCCTAAGAGTGGTGTGTGAATTGCGTGTCATTTTCAGTTATATTTGTCTTGTCATGCATTTGGTGTTCTACGCATTGTTTTTATTTGGTCATACATTCTTTCATGTGATTATTAGCAGTTAAGGGTGCGGGAGTTAAAATGCGGAAAAATAAAGGTCCTACGCTATTACAAGGCGCGGGTCTACATCGCTAAATTAAACCAAGACCCGATTTGAATAAAAGTACGGAAAGTAAATAAGTCTATAATTATTATTACAAGGCTTTGGGAGAAATACATTATATTCACAAAAGAAATAAAATAAACGCGCGAAAAGAAATTATAATCGAATGCGAGGGCGTTGGACCCTTTAAAGAAATAAATATTGAAATTAAGAAATTAACCAATAATTAAATAAAGAAAATAACTTATTTTTTATGTTTTTGTATTTATGAAATTAAAGAGAATTAATTGAAATTAAGAGTGAAATAAAAACCTAGTTCTAAATTGTTTTTTTAATTTATTAAAGAAAAATGTTTAAGTTTAACCTAATTTAACCTAATTATTTAATTACAAGTATTTACAAAAAAAATTAATGGTTAATAATAATGATGATGAGATAATTTAATTATTTGGAGAAAAAAAGTAAAATGCTACAAAACCTAATTTTTATGTGTTTTAATTTATTTAAGAAAAAATGTTAAAGTTAAAACCCTAATTTAAAACTAAATTAATTATCAAATTTATTGACCACAAAAACATTAATGCATTAAATAAATAAATAAAACATATTTTTATTTTATGATTTCTGATTTTTTTTGGTTTTATGAAAATTGTTTTTGATGAATTAATTAAAATAAATAAAACAAATAATAAAAAAAAATGAAAAGAAAGAAAACAAAATGCAAACCATGGGGGGTGTTGACCCCAATTGAGGAGGTAGTTTGAGGGATTTTGGCCCATTTGAATGAGGCCCTTTTTGACCTTTCAGACTTGTGTGTGGAGCGTTGACCAGTGCGTATGATGGAACTCACATGATAGCCTTTGGATTGAACTTTCCAGGCGCGTGGCAGGCCAGATGATGTGGTTGTATGATGGTCCCCTGATGAAATACTGCATAGGAATATATTGCAAGAAAAATTATGGAATAAAGTGGGGGACCTGGGAATCGAACCCAGGTCCCAACGTTTACCAAGTACATCCTTTGCCAAGTGAGCTGTGGAGCGCGCGTTATATGGAGATTGAAAATAAATAATATGAAACAAAACCAAAATTAACGTTATGAAAATAAAAAAAGGCGTTGGAATTCAAACCCTCCACTCACGCCATGCCACGCAGTCTTCTTCTCCATTCTTTCCTGAAACAAAAAAAGGATAGCGGGGGTTTTAAACCCCCCCAAAACACAGGCTTATGGATAATAGCGAATAGGCCATGTTCAATCATAAATTGAGCACGATGGGTGATTTGGAATCGTCATGTTGCAACGATCCTGCTCATACTGATTTTAGAGTCTAATTTTACCATATACCTAAAGCCCCAATTTGAAGTTTCAGGAAACCTAGTTTTTGTCCATGGTAGATTCTGATTCAGGCGCCTATAACTCAATTGGATGGCACCAATAGCTTCAGAGAGCCCTCATTAGTACAAATCAAACAAGAAAAATCAATGAAAGTGTATGAATCATGTTATGCATTTCTGAAAAAAAAGACAAATCGTATGGCTTCGTGGGACTGGTTCTTTGCACGTTTGGGCGTGGTTTTGATTGCTAGAGTTTCCTTGGGACCTCAGGAAGGTGTTTGGATGAGAATGGGGACTTAAAAAGTGCTCTAAGGAAGTTTTCAGTTTTGCAATTTTTGTGTGAAAATGCAAAGTTGGTTCTGAGGTTGCAGCGTAGCTTAGGTCTTGTTCTTGTTTGTGATAGCTTCTATACCTCTTATGCAATGTGTTTGGATGAGAATTAAGGCCAATAATGCCTTGCATTGATGCTTAGGATTTTGACATAAACCTCCATTAACACACCTTCCATTTTTGAGCCAATTTTGAATTCTTGCTTCATTTGGCCTTTTGCACGAATTTGGAATATGCATAATGGTGATTCAAAGTTAATCAAAGCCAAATATCCCTCTTAATTAACCTTTTTTATTTTTATTTGATTTTAAAGGATTTAAAATGAATTAAATCCAAAAAAATCTAATAAAAATGAAAAAAATAATTTTAAATATTGAAATAAAAGGTGGGACACGTGGGAAGTATGGACAAGCTGATTCAAGTGGAAAAAGTGGGCCCCTTTTGTCAAAAAATGAAGTTTCAAGGATAAATGATTTTGGCCATTTCACAAAAATTTCCCAACTTCTCCAATGCATATCTTGCTCAATTTTTAAGCTTTGATCATGTTCTTGGACATTTTGGAAAGGTCTTGAAGTCCTATAACCAATGTCTTTGGTCCCATGTCATTTTGATTTACCAATCTAAAGTTATGGTCTTTGACTTAAAGTCCCTTTTTGTTGACTTTTGAAAATGACCTATAATGTTGAAATTGATAACTTTTTGTGAGAGCATTTCTTGGACTTGGAATGTGAAGATGAGTTGTAGGAAATGTCTTCCCCTTCAAGATGAGCATTGGATGGGATTTTTCTGATGAACCATGAAAAAGTTATGCCTTGGTCAAGTTACAGTTGACTTTTCAGCTGTCCAAAAATAGAAACTTTTGCATCTTGAGACTTTTTGAGCCATACTTTTGAGAATCATGATCAAGCATTAATCAAATGATGTTTGTGGCTTCAAAATAAGATGTTGACCAAAATTTTTGACTTTTGACTGCCAAATGACCATTTTGCCCCTACAGTTGACTGTTGAGCAATTAGGGTTTTTGACTGTGCAACTTGACCTTGTGAGCCTTGAAACTTGACATGTAGGTGCTTGACAATGTGTATGAGCATGGGAGACTTGATTGAGCTCTTGAAAGCTTCAACTTCCTTGCAAGAACCAAAACCCTAGTTTGACTGGCTTAGGAGGATGGTTGACTGTGTAGCCTTTGAGTAGACTTGAGCCATTTGAGGTGATGCTTGGCAAAACTTTGAAGATTATGGGAGGGCAAATTTTGGGGTACAACACCCCTGTTTATGATGTTACCCGTAATCGTCTTTTGTTTCACATCTAAATATTCATGAGCAGCAATTAATGTCAAATGCATATATCAAAAATGAACATTGGACGTTCTTTGCAAAACAAAACAGATAAAGAAGAAAAGTTTGAAATTTGTATGAAAATGAAGTTGTATAGATTTTGAAGTTTGGCCTGTAAAATAGGCGTTTTTGTACAAGAGGCTAACGTCCTAGTAAGAGAACACCGTCAAATAATAGAATTTATACAATTTGTGAAAAGAAAACAAAACAGCTATGTGAATAATCCCCCTGGGTTCCAACTCTGCTATTGCCTTTATGTCCTCGAGCATCTCATCACTTTGCTACTGGGTTGAAGGTAGATCAGATTGATTAGTGCCGTCCGAGCTTGATAGTCGATACCGAAGTCTGGATGCAAGGTGATCCAATGAGACATAATGTTACGCTTTGATCCCTAATTTTTGCCTGGACCGCCCTTTCGGGTTTTCAGTCCACCGGGATACCCATTTTTGCCCAAGCCGCCTTTTTAGGTTTTCGACTTGCCGGGTGTATAGATTTTTTTATTTTCATCCCTTATTTTTGCCTGAACCCTTTTGGTTCGCTGGGAAGCCCTTATTTTTTCCTAGGTCAGTCAACCTAGCGGGTCTTTGATTATGCGTAGTATCTTTTCACTATGTCTGCATTGACGGGGTGAGGAAGGTCGTCACCATCCATGGTGATTAGAATCATGGCTCCTCTTGAGAAAATGTTCTTAACCATAAATGGCCCTTCGTAAGTAGGGGTCCATTTTCCCCTGGGATGACCTTGAGGTAGAATAATGCGCTTGATTACCAGATCCCTAATTTGATACTCTTGTCGTCTAACTTTCTTGTTAAATGCCTTGATCATCTGTTTTTGGTACGTCTGACCATGACAAGTAGCAGTAAGTCTCTTTTTGTCGATTAGGTTCAGCTGATCAAGTCGGGTCTGAATCCAGTCATCTTCACTCAAACCTGCATCCTTCATGATCCGAAGAGAGGGTATCTGAACTTCAATGGGCAAGACTGCCTCCATGCCATATACCAAGGAATAGGGTGTTGCCCCTGTTGACGTCCGCGCTGAGGTACGGTACCCATGAAGAGCAAATGGTAACATCTCGTGCCAGTCTTTGTATGTCACCGTCATCTTCTGCACAATCTTCTTAATGTTTTTATTAGCCGCTTCAACAGCCCCATTCATCTTCGGCCGGTAGGGAGAAGAGTTGTGATGCTGTATCTTGAATTGCTCGCAGAGCTCGGTGATCATCTTGTTGTTGAGATTGGTACCATTGTCTGTAATGATCCTCTCTGGTACACCATATCGACATATCAGATTGTGCCGAATGAACCGTGCCACGACGTTCTTGGTTACGGTAGCAAAGGAAGCTGCTTCAACCCTCTTCGTAAAGTAATCAATGGCTACCAGGATGAAACGATGCCCGTTGGACGCGATAGGTATGATTTCGCCGATCATATCAATGCCCCACATTGCAAAAGACCAAGGTGCCGTCAAGATGTTCAGAGGTACTGGAGGTATGTGCACCTTATCAACATAGACTTGACACTTGTGACATGTCCGAGAATGCTGATAACAGTCAGCTTCCATTATGGACCAATAATATCCCGCCCGAAGGATTTTCTTTGCCATGGTGTGTCCACTGGAATGAGTTCCGAGAGTACCTTCATGTAACTCTACCATGATCCTTTCTGCCTCGTTCTTATCCACACATCGCAGTAAGGTTGAATCATGGTTACACTTGTAAAGGATACCATTGCTGATGAAGAACTTCGCTACGAACCTCCTCAGAAACTTCTTGTCATTCACAGATGTACCCTCGGGGTATTCCTATACCTCTTCACCTCATGAAACCAGGGTTTATCTGATACCTCTTCAGTCTCAATGTCGCAGCAATGTGCAGGTTCGTCCAATCTTTCGATGATGATCCAGGGAGCTTCGTTGTCCCAATTGACCTTGAACATAGAAGACATCGTAGCTAGCGCGTCCGCCAACTGATTCTCCTCTCTAGGGAAGTGTTCAAAGGTTATATCTTCGAAGTGGGGAAGCAACATCAACACATACTCCTTGTAAGGAATAAGATTTGGGTGTTTCGTATCCCACTCGCCTTTAATCTTACTGATCACGAGAGCGGAATCTCCGAAGACACTTAGAAACTTAATCCTTAGGTCAATTGCTGCTCGAAGACCCATGATGCACGCTTCATACTCCGCCATATTGTTGGTGCAGTTAAAACATAGTCGGGCGGTAAATGGAGTATGAGAGCCTTTAGGAGATATGATTACGGCACCAATGCCATTACCCAAAGCATTTAAAGCTCCATCAAAGTACATAGACCATCGGGATCCTTCCTCAGGTCCTTCATCTGGTTCAGGTGTCTCACAATCAGTTACCAACATGATATTCTCGTCCGGAAATTCAAAGTTCATAGACTAGTAATTATCCACTGCTTGATGTGCCAAATGATCTGCTAACACACTTCCCTTGATGGCCTTCTGGGTCATCTGCCATCTCGCTATTCTTCCAGACAAGGCGGGCTTTTTGAAGATATACTTGATTGGATCCATCTTTGATATTAATAGAGTAGTGTGAGTCAGCATATACTGTCTCAGCCGGCGAGCAGCTCATGCCAAAGCGCATCAAGTTTTCTCGAGCAACGAGTATCGGGTCTCACAGTCGGTAAACTTTTTGCTAAGGTAATAAATAACATGCTCTTTTCGGCCAGACTCGTCATGCTGACCCAGCACACACCCCATTGAGTTGTCGAGTACTGTCAAGTATAAGATCAGAGGTCTCCCTTCAACTGGAGGCATCAGAATAGGTGGCTCTTGGAGATACTCTTTGATCCTTTCGAAAGAGGCCTGGCATTCATCGTTCCAACGTGCTACTTGATCTTTCTTCAGTAGCTTGAAGATTGGCTCACAAGTAGCAGTCAGGTGCGAGATGAATTGGGCAATGTAGTTCAGACGTCCCAGAAAACCTCTGACTTCTTTCTCTGTTCTGGGAGCTGGCATTTCCTGTATAGCTTTCACCTTTGCAGGATCCACTTGAATACCTTTGTCGCTTACGACGAAACCCAGTAGCTTACCAGATCTCACATCGAAGGTGCACTTGTTCGGGTTTAACCTCAGCTTGTACAACTTCAACCTGTCAAACAACTTCTGAAGGTGGTCCCGATGTTCTTCCTCAGTTTGAGATCTTGCAATCATGTCGTCTACGTATACCTTAATCTCATGATGGATCATGTCATGAAACAAAGCAACCATGGCACGCTGATACGTTTCCCCAGCATTTTTCAATCCAAAAGGCATAACCTTGTAGCAAAAGGTACCCCACTGAGTAACAAAGGTTGTCTTCTCCATGTCTTCGGGAGCCATTTTAATCTGATTATAACCGGAGAAACCATCCATAAAGGAGAAGACTTTATGCTGAGTGGTGTTGTCAACCAGAACGTCGATATGAGGTAGAGGGAAATCATCTTTGGGGCTTGCCCTGTTCAGATCCCTATAGTCAACACACATTCGAACCTTACCATCCTTCTTCGGCACAGGAACCACGTTGGCCACCCACTGAGGGTAAGAAGTAACTGCTAGAAAACCGGCGTAAAACTGTTTCATAACTTCATCCTTGATTTTCTCAGACATCTCTGGGCGCATTCGGCGGACTTTCTGTTTCACTGGAGGACAGTCTTCCTTGGTAGGCAGGCGGTGAACCACAATATCGGTATCCAAACCAGGCATATCTTCGTAAGACCAGGCAAAGATCTCAACGTAGTCACGCAGCATCTGAATCAACCGTTGCTTCACACTAAGCTCTAAATTTGCCCCGATCCTGACCTCTTTCTTGTCTACCTCTGTACCCAGATTCATTGTTTCCGCTGGCTCTTCATGTGGCTGTATAACCCTCTCCTCTTGGAGTAACAGTCTTGCAAGTTCACCAGGCACTTCGCAATCATGTTCACCTTCGTCTTCGGCTAAGTTGATCGGATTTTCTAAGTCATAACTGGCAGTAGCAGAGTCGTTACCAGTGAGATCCAGAGTGGATGTAGACCTGTATATGTGAGTGTGTGTAAAATAGTTGTTTTACAATATGTAATAAAAGAAAAACAAAGAGCGCAAAATTTGAAATGCAAGAATGTCCAATTCTTTTATTAATGATATATGTAAATGACACACATAAAGCCCTCACAAATGAAGCCACGGTGCCCCGGGTAAGACACCGGGCCGTAAAGTTTAAAATATTGTCTGTTACAAATTCAAAACAAAAGTTTCATTACTGGGTAACAAAAGAAATTGGGATGAAGTCCTTTTCTGTCCAGTTGCCTAGTCCACCATCAATAGTAAGATAGATCCAATTGCCGAACTCAGAATCCTCAACGTCATCTTCAATGGCATTCACTCCTGAATTGCTGATGAACAGGGGAGGTATTCCGATCCGCGCATTCCGAACAGCCTTTTGAGCTTCTGCAGTGAAACCCAAACCAAACTTGTTATTCTTCTGTGCAAAATCAGGGAGTTGTCCCCAATTTGCACACCCACCTTTCTCGATAACAGCCCGGGCATCCTTAAAGGAAGCCATCTTCATAGGAGAATCTTCAACAACAGTCTCAGTTGATGCCAACGTCTGGGGAACCTCTACAAAATGCTGAATTGGGGTCTCAATGAACTCCCCATCCATCTCTACATATCGGAAAGAGTTGAGGTGGCTCACCATGTACTCCTCTTCTCCTTGCACCGTCACAATCTTCCCTTTGACCAGGTACTTTAGCTTCTGGTGGAGCATAGACGTCACTTCCCCAGTGTGATACAGTGGGAGAACTGACTTGAGGTTTTGCATTTGTTTTCTCACTTGTTCAGTTTAGCAAGAGTCGCCATCGACTTTTTATTTTATCCTAAGGAAAGGTCAAAAAGCACAGGAAAGACCTTTGAGATATTTTCTTGGGTTCAGGGGGTAGATAATGAAAAGGGAAGGTGCAAGCACCCTTTTCATCCATGGTTATCCATGGGCTCTTAGTTACTTGTTTTAGATCACTTGCCTTTGCTTTTCAATTGTTTTAAATGGTGCTTTGTGTGTGTGGTTTTGAAAATGTTTTGAAAAAGATGCCTTGTCTAGGCAACCTTTGTAATGATTCTTGTTTGAATATATACAAAGGTGTGTGTCTTTTTGAAAAGATATTTCAATGTTTTGAAAGTTGTTTTGAAATTGTTTTGAAGTTGTGTTGTGAAGTGTGTTTGAAAATGGCAAGGATGTTTTGCAAGATTTTTGATCAAGTAACTAAGAGTTGTCTACCCTATTTTACTCAAAGATCTTTCCTATGTTTTTAACCCTTTTTAACAGTGTTGTTTCACCATTGCATTTGATGAACAACCTTGTGTTAGGATGTTAAACGGGACAGGCGTGGGTCATAGCATACAATCATTGAAAGCAACTTGTGAGATGCTCTAGCAATTTTGTAAGGGATGAGATTGTTTTATCAAAGGCAACACCGAGGGTCATCGAGGGACTACGATCTTTGTTTATCGAAGGGGCATTTGCTAGAGTGTCTCATACTCGAGGGACACAATTGCATTTTCCGAGGCAACAAGCGAGGTTACCCTAGAGGTGCAAGTGTGAATTGTGTATTGATTTTCATGCATTTATCTTGTATTAGGTCATCTAGCGATTGATTTTGAATCTTCGCATACAAACCCTAATTACTATACAGTATATTAAAAGCGGTAAATTGTGGGAATTTAAAGTCTAAGTTATTACAAATAAGTATCCGGGGATGGGGGTACAAATGTTTACAAATGGGGATGAGTCTTATCAGAATAGTAATGTCCAAGTATATATTACAACCAAATCGAATTGTCGCATTCTCAATGTAAAAATATAACAAGGTATAAGATAATAAAAATCAAAGAGATATGAGATGTGTATATTTATTTACAAATAAATAAAAATTAACCTAATTAAAGACTTAAGTATTTATTATTTTATTTGTATTTTATGTTTTTTATTTATTATATAAACAAAGAGTTTTAAAGAAAAGAAAATTTATTTTAAGTTAAAATTCTATTATTTATGTATGTTGATTAAATGTAATAATTGTTTAAGAAAAATTATTAAGAAAATTTTATATAAAATTTAATATGTTCTCTTTATTTAACAAGAAAAAAAGAATTTAGATTATAGAAAGTGAAAGCAAAGTGATAAGAAAAAAGTATTGGTTTTAAAACATTAAAAGAAAAAAGATAAATGGGCTTAAGGAATGTTTTGGATGGCCCAAATAAAAAAGGATAAAGAAAATAACAAATTAAAGAAGAGGGAAGGGGGGTGTAGGCGCCAGTCAGTGTTGGGCCTTATGTTTTAGTTTGGGAGGAGGCCCAAATGAAGGGTTGAACAACATTTGTTTAGGGTTGTTTCATTCGTTTGGGAATTAGGGTTTACAGTCTAACGGCGCCGCTCCTTTCTTCTTCGTATCTCATCTTCTCTCTAATCCATGGGGCTTCTGATTCCTCCCTCCAAGCTCCAGGCTACCAGAATGTTGCCTCCATCCTCTCCTCTTCACGACGGTATGAGGCAGTGGTTTGAAAGGTAAGTTTTTGTTCTAAGCGCGCTTTAGGGTTTCTCCACAGTTTTACATGTTTTGTTTTCTTGGACGTTATTGTTTTGCAATGTTTGATCTTTGATATTTCATGCATGAGGTGTAGGAAAATTGAGGGAAAAGAAAACAATACCTTTGGGGTTTCGTTTCTGGAGAGTGGATGGTGGAGAGAGGGCTTGGAACGACGACGCTCTTGGTGGCCGGAGAAGGAGGACCGTGACGATTGCGTTGGCTTTTCTGGTATTTCTGTGCTTGACTCTTTTTTTTAATGTTTGAACACTGATTGTTTGATGATGGATGTTGCTCTGAAAACACTTGCTTTGTTCTTCACTTCTGGATTTCTTCCTCTTCTTTGAGTGTTGGATATTTTGTATCTATGATGATAACTTTCTGAGATTTATTCTTGTTGTTCTGATTTGATGTTGAATATATTCTGCTGATTATGTTGATGATGAATTTTTCTGAGACTATGTTGTTTGGATTTTCATGGATGTTTGATGATGGTGAAACTGAAAACCATTGCCCCTTTCTTTCACTTCTGGACCTCTTCTTTTTCTTTGGGTACCCTGTTTATTTGATGATGAACATATGTATTCTGAAAAAATCTATATCGTTTTGCTTCTAGATTTTTCCTCTTTCTTTTGGGTTCAATGATGAGGATATTCTGAGATTGGCTGTTGTTGTTGCTTTGATGTTTGGATGTTTAGGCAGTTTTGGCCTTTTGAAGGCAGGCTATGTGTTTAACAGTTTTTCTATGTTTGGTAAGGCAGGCTGGTGTTTTGGACTGTGTGTTTTCAGCTTTGACAAGTTTGAATGGTTTTGCAGACTTGTAGTGTTGATTTGCAAGTTTTGGGTTTGTAAGTTTTACTTGCAGGTGGTTGAGTTTGGAGGCAGTTTTGCCTCTGGTGTTTTGTGTTGTTGAAGGCAGGCTTGAAGGCTTGTATGATTTGTGAGTTTTGCTGTATTATGCAGGTTTTAGTGTTTGAGGCAGGCTTTCTGTTTGATAGTTTGCTTCTGGTTTCAAAGTTTTGGCTTGCAGTTTAAACAGGTTGGAGGTTTATTTGTTATGCGGACTACAAGTTTTGCTTCTTGAAGGCAGGCTTGGAAACTTGCAGTGTTTTGGTTTTACAAGTTTGTTGTTTTAGCTTTTGGGAAGTCAGGCTTGGGCTTTGTTGAATTGAGAAGCAGTCTTGCAGGTTATTGAGTTTGGAGGCCATTTGGCCTCTGGTGTTTTGTGTTCTTTTAAACAGGCTTCAGTTGGATGCTTTTTTATGCAGGCTTGTGTGATTTATTAAGCTTGCTGTTTTGTAAACTTGTAATGCAGGTTTTTGTTGGAAGCAGGATGTATGCTTTTTTTCTTAGCTTGCAGTTTTTGCTCTCTCCCTCTTTTAATTGTTTACAGTCTTGTTCTCTTATATCTTTTAAGCCTGCCAAAACTGCAAACCTTTTTTCTGATTCTCTCTTTCTCTCTCCATAAAAGCATTTTAAATTGCTTAATGTATTTTTTTTCCTGAGAAGCTAGTTGGCCAGAATATGATGATGAGTTTGACAAGCCTTCTTGCTTGTTTCTTGGTTTATCTCTGCATTGTACTTGCTTCCAGATTTCCTGCATTGTATGCTTTTTTTGACAGCTTGTGTACAGCTTTTCTGCTTTGACAGCTTTGTGTACTTGCTGTGACAGTTTTGCAACTTAGTTTTCTTTGTGACAGTTTTGCAACTTAGTTTGCTTTGCCTTGCTGCCTTTGGTTGACTAATGCAGTTTGGGAATCCAGTTTGCTTTGCCTTGCTGCCTTATATCTTTGCATTTAATTGTATGCTTGCAAATTATTTTTACTTTCCTCTTTGTGAACCAAGAAGAGAAATCTTCTTGTGATTTGCAAAGAGGACAAGTAAAATATGATGAACCCAATAACAATCTGATTCCGGCCAACAAGCTTTAATGATGACTTTATATTTATCTGCTTGAAAATGTTTTTCAGTTTAACTGCACTGATTTCTTTTTTCTTCTGTCCTTTGCAGGTAAGTACCAGTTGAATAATGGAGGATGCAGTAAAAGTAGAAGATTTCAAGAGATTTAGGCTTTAGATTTATTTTCTTTTCATTTATTGTAATAAATATTATTGTAAGCACTGTAAATTATAAATTTACAGTATTCGAACAAAATTTGTAACAATATTTGAAATAAATAAATAAACAAAGTCTTTGTCAAATATGAATTCTTTACTGTCAAATATTTCCTTCTTTCCTTTGCACTGTCTATTTAAATATTTAAATCTCTTAAGTTAAAACAACTGGAAATGCATCCCAATAACTTTAACCCAGATGAAATAAATAATCAACAAACTTTTTCGTCTCGCAACCTTGCATTAACCATAATACGCCTGGCATTCCAATTAATCATATGCTTTGTACAGTTAAACAAACAAGCATTCCATACACTTTTCACTTCACTGATCAAACCAATGCCTCAAAATTTCAATCAAAGCCTCAGCTCCTATCCCAGATATTTAGGTTTTGAGAAGCAACCGGTAATATGGAACAAGCGTAAAAATAATGTAACAGTCAATTGAATTATTGTGGATTCAATTTCTTCTGAGAAATACGAGTGAAAACCCTAATTCCAGATTTGTCGTCAAAGAAAAGTCTGCTTGATCAATTCCTGAGCCAATCTCAACAAAATCAATGGAAACCCTAATTCTGGATTGACTGATAAAGAAAAGTCTGTTTGACCTATTCTTGAGCCAATCTTGAAAGATCAGGGAAAACCCTGAAGTTGTGATTTCTTGTGAAAAGGGGAGGGCAAATTTTGGGGTACAACAGTTGCCCCTGTTCAATCTTCTTGAACCTGAAGAGTTAAATTGGCAATTTTACCGTTCATGACTCGAAGGTAAAAGATGATTGGACACTAGAGTGCCCAAAAAATTTGCACTCGTCAAAGCGTATTTGAGGGAATAGGCTTAAAGATTCCATTTGGAGACGTGACAGGATCTTGTCGGAGATGGGCTTAAAGATGCCATCCAAGAATGTTTGCTGAATTGTACGTTGTAGGTGAGTGGGTGAGTATTAGAAAGGCGTCTATGTTTGGAACGTCTCTGAGCTAAGAGTCTGAATAGGCAACAGGTTGACATCCATGTTGGGAAGAAACCATAAACTTTTTTCAAAAGTTGAATCTGAACAAGTGATAGATTAACATCCGTGTTTGGAGAATCCGTAAACTGTTTTCAGAAGTCTTGAAGTTGAATAAGCAATAGATTAACATCCGTGTTGGGAAGCACCCGTAAACTGTTTTCAAAAGTTGAGGTCTGTATGAGTAGCAGAATGACTTCCGTGTATGGAGTATATCTGAGACTGTAACTGGAATTGGGATCTGTATGAGTAGAAAAATGACTTCCGTGTCTGGAGTATATCTGAGACTATAACTGGGATTTGAATAAGTGACAGAATGACTTCCGTGGCGAATGCACTGGGGAAGATCAAACTGCTGGTGCAAAGGCCAGAATGGCATCCGTGTTTGGAGCATATCTGAACTTGAAGTTGATAGTTGAATCTGAATGAGAGATAGAATGGCCGCCGCGTCTGGAGCACATCTAGTCTGTATCGGATTGCTGAAGTCTAAATGAGTAGTAGAATGACCGCCGTGTCTGGGGTATATCTGTACTGTATTTGACTAATTGTTAACGATAGCCTTTTAATCTTATCCTGAAAATGGTAAAATGTTAGCTAAAACATAAAGTCATGTTGCATGATATGTATGATGCAGTGAACTGTACTTCATCAATGTTTATGATATGAATGTAATGGATGCGCATGTAAGCTGAGTAGCTGTCTTGCTGAGGAAGATAAATCCTGGATAATGAAATCTTTGACTGCTGCCAGGGAAAGTAAATCCTTGACTGCTGATGGGGATTGAAAATCCTTTGATCGTTGAAAATGAGAAGTCCTGGGACCACTGTTGGGGAAATCAGGAGTTTGGGTTGTATGCCAATCTATTGGGGATTCCTGTTTTGAGGATATCTTCACTGGGGAATATCTGAATACTCTGTGAGGAACTGAGAATGAGAGTCTTCATTCTGCTTGGGGAATAAGAATTCTGTGGGGAATAGCCATACTGTTGAAAAGTAGTTATCCTGTTGGAGAGTAAAACTCAGGATTCTGGAAAAAGCTTATTCCTGTCTGGAAGAAGTTCAGGTTTAGGTTGTATGCCATTTTAAGAATGAGAATCTTCACTCTATCGGGAATATCAGAAATTCAGATGTTATACCACTTTGAGAAATGAGAATCTTCATTCTGTCGGGAATATCAGGAGGTTGGGTGTATGCCAATCTACCGGGGAAGCCAAAATGAGAATCTTCATTCAGGTCTTGGGTCATAAGATTGGGTGTATGCCAATCTCTTGAGGTTTTAAGGATGAGAATCTTCATTCTGTTAAGGGTCAGGAGGTTGGGAGTATACCAATCTCCCGAGGTTTTAAGGATGAGAATCTTCATTCTGTTAAGGGTATTGAGGTTGGGAGTATACCAATCTTCTGAGGTTTCAAGGATGAGAATCTTCATTCTGTTAAGGGTCAGGAGGTTGGGAGTATACCAATCTCTTGAGGTTTCAAGGATGAGAATCTTCATTCTGTTAAGGGCCAGGAGGTTGGGAGTATACCAATCTTCAGAGGTTTCAAGGATGAGAATCTTCATTCTGTTAAGGGTCAGGAAGTTGGGAGTATACCAATCTTCTGAGGTTTCAAGGATGAGAATCTTCATTCTGTTAAGGGTCAGGAGGTTGGGAGTATACCAATCTCTTGAGGTTTCAAGGATGGGAATCTTCATGCTGTTAAGGGTTAGGAGGTTGGGAGTATACCAATCTTCTGAGGTTTCAAGGATGAGAATCTTAATTCTGTTAAGGGTCAGGAGGTTAGGAGTATACCAATCTCTTGAGGTTTCAAGGATGAGAATCTTCATTGTGTTAAGGGTCAGGAGGTTGGAAGTATACCAATCTCTTGAGGTTTCAAGGATGAGAATCTTCATTCTGTTAAGGGTCAGGAGGTTGGGAGTATACCAATCTTCCGAGGTTTCAAGGATGAGAATCTTTATTCTGTTAAGGGTCAGGAGGTTGGGAGTATACCAATCTCTTGAGGTTTCAAGGATGAGAATCTTCATTCTGTTAAGGGGCAGGAGGTTGGGAGTATACCAATCTTCTGAGGTTTCAAGGATGAGAATCTTCATTCTGTTAAGGGTCAGGAGGTTGGGAGTATACCAATCTTCTGAGGTTTCAAGGATGAGAATCTTCATTCTGTTAAGGGTCAGGAGGTTGGGAGTATACCAATCTTCTGAGGTTTCAAGGATGAGAAACTTCATTCTTGAGAGAAACATATTTTTAGGAGCTTCAGTTGTCCGTTATTCTGTTGGTGGCTGTAACTTCCAACAGGTGATGAAGGAATCTTTGATGACGACCGTAACTTCCAGCAGGTGATGAAGGAAATTTTGAACGACCGTTCAATTTGACATGTAATTTGTTTTTTTGAGAATAAATCCTTGACAAATGTTGGGGAAATAAACCCACGACTGCTGGTCTGCTAGAGAGGTGATAAACTTCTCGAGGACGCTTTGAATTTCTTTTCAGAAGGTCTTTCGGAGAGGTTCATCACTGCCCCTAATATCAGATGCTTATGGCACTGCCAGGTAACTTGGAATGTTTGTAACCCTATGAAGAGATTGACGTTTAAATGCCCCAAGTGATGGTGAGGGAGACTTGCCCCAGGTTAATCTGCAATTGAGAGATTTTCTTGAAATCTTGACTGGACTGCCCCAGGTTTACTGAACTTTGAAAGATTTGTTGAAATCTTGACTGGACTGTCCCAGGTTTACTGGACAATACCATACCAAGTCCCCTTTTGTTGATGGGAGATTTTTGCAACGGGAGTGTCATCCCACTTGAAGTGATTTTATTCACTGAGAGGGCTTGCGTTCCTCCGAACATTCACTGTTGTGAATTTCTCCGCTGTCAAACAAATAGACATGTGCAAACAACGATATTTAAAGAATGCAAAGTTTATGCTTGTCTCGAAGTTTTTAAAAATGCATTTTTTAGCAAAAAAACTTTTTTATAAGACAAAATCAACACAAGATTTAGGGCAAGGCCTTACAGGAGTCAGGATACCTTTTGTAACAGTATGCTTTCGAACAAACCCATGCTTCAATTAGGACTTTTAAAGGGTTGTAATGTGGCTTGGTTCACGGTTTAAGAAACAAAGGATAAAGGCTCAAAGTATATTTGTACCCACCCGCTCTTCGTGATGTTCTTCAATCCTAAACTCAGTTAATTGTGCGTCGAACTCTATTCGAGTTTGGAACGGAATTTTGGTAATGGTCCACACAAGTTGAATTTTATGGAAGGCAGTCATCATTTTTGCAACATTTTTCATGTTGTTGAGGATTTATAATGACCTCTTTCTTTTGATTCGTTATCCCTAATTTTTGCCTGACTGTTCCTGTTTTCGAGATTACAGTCAGCGGGATGCTCCAGCTTTCTTAAGCCTCCTTTATAGGTTTTGGCTTAGTGGGCTTTTCTCTTTTGAGAGGTAATGACTGCCTATGAGATAAGGAACTATCACTGTCTTTTTGGTTCCCAAAGGAATGTTTTTGATGTCAGTCATTGTATTATGAACTGAGAATTTACGACTTCAATGCGCATCTTTTGAATTAACTGAGAGACTACTCTGCCCCAGGTTTAAATCAAAGGTTTCGATTTATGTTTAAAACAGAAAACTCCTACTTCTTTGGCTCGAAGGGGTTGACTAGGGATTATCTTCCTTATAACTCCAGTGTTTAGGATTTGAAAGAAACGCATGTACATCGTCAGCAAGGTCTGTCCAAAAGCATATTGTATGAGATTATGGTATTGTTTCGTCATCCTCCCTCTAAAGAATTTGTAACTTTTATCAAGAGTTAAATATCATAAAGAAAGTAGGGAGCATAATTTGAGAATAGTCAAAACAAATGGATGAATTCAAGACAAACATATGCAATGGATTAATGAAACAGAGGTTGACATCAACAGATAATTGTTTGAATAACAAAAGAAATTACAACTTGAACATTCAAATGAAACAAAAGTCTCTTAGTTCGAACTTTGTCAATTCAGGTGGAGAACCCTTAGCGGAAGATTTTCATCTCGCCATCCGGCATGAATTCCAGCACTCCTTCGTCAATCAAGTCTTGGATCTTGTTTTTCAAAGCCCAACAGTCATCGGTGTCATGTCCAGGACTATGGGAGTGGTATACACAAAATGCGTCGGGGTGATAGCTAGAAGTAGAGGTATTAGGCTTCCGAATAGGATCCTTTAAAGCAAGCAGATTGACCTCCAACAAGCGTTTCAGTATTAGAGATGATGGTATGTCAGTCTCAGAGAAATGTCTTCCAGACGTATTTTTCTTACGCCGATTATCCTGTTGACGTTGGAGAGGTTGTTGCTGGGCTTGTGACCCTGAAGCAAGTTGGGGAGCCTTGCCCTTGTCTTCTTGTCTCAAAGGAGGTTGAATGATGACTTGATCTTCAACCCTAGATGTTTTGCCCACTTGGTTGTCTCGAAGCAGTTTGTTGACGAGAACCCGGAGCTCTTCTTGTCTTTGAGCCAAGTCTTGAATGAGAGCCATCTGGCCCACCAGTTGTCCCATCATCTGGATCTTCATTGTTGCCAACTGTGATCGGTGGATTTAGAACTGACTGTTTAACGCTGGTTTCGTGAAATGTCGCGGAAGCAAGAGTCGCCACCATCTTTTATTTTCTCCATTATGGACAGGACAAAAGCACAGCAAAATTCCTTATGAGATTGTCTCTCGGTTCGGGAGGTAGATTTATAGAAAGGGAAGGTGTTAGCACCCTTTCTATCCACGGTTATCCATGGGCTCTTAGATACTTGCTCATTGTGTTTTCAAAATGTTTGTTTCCTTTTCAAAGTGTGAGTGGGTTTGAAAAAGTTTCGTTTAAAGATTTCAGAATGACTCTTGTATCAGTCCTCAAGAGTGTTTGAAAAAATTGTTTTGAAAGCTTTTTTGAAAGTGTCGGTGTGAAAAGAGTTTTGATTGTTTTTTAGAGAGCAAGTATCTATGAGTCATCTACCTACCCTAAGGAATTAGGCTGTGTAAATGTCCTTAAGATAGTGCCATCCCACCATTGAGAGGTAGGTAGCACCACTGTTGGAGGTGTTCGGGTCAATTCGATTGTAGGGACAGTGTGGTCACCGAAGCAACAGCAGGACACCTTAGAAGCTACCCTTATGTCCTTGATCCTTTTTATTCCGAGGCAACCGTTTCGAGGCAACTTTTCCGAGGCAACCGGATCATGGACATAAGGACTTACTAAGACATCCCATACTTGACGACCACGTTTTGAAGGTAAGGCAACAGGTGAGGCGTACCCTAGAAGTGGTGTGTGAATTTGTGTGTTATTTTCATGTCAATATTTGTCTTTGATCATGCATTTGTGAGCTACGCTTGTTTTTAATTAGCCATACATTCTTTCATGCAATTAGAATTTAAAAGTGCGGAAATTAAAATGCGGAAAGATAAATCCTACGCTATTACAAGGCGCGGGTCTATACATCGCCAAATTACAAAGACCCGTTTGATAAAAAATGCGGAAAGTAAAAGACCTAATTACTATTACAAGCCTTGAGCAGTTACATAATATTCGAAAAGAAAATAAATGTGCGAAAGAATAAAAATAGAACGTCCGAGGGATTTGACCCTTTTGAGAAATTAAATTGAAATTAAAAGCTAATTGATTATTAAATTAAAGAAAAGAAATGTTTTTTAGGTTTTTGTTTTATGAAAATAAAGAAAATTGAAAATCAAGAGAAACCCTAATTCTAAGTTGTTTTTAATTATTAATGAAAAATATTAAAGTTTAACCTAATTTACTAAATAATTAATGTACATGCTTATTTACAAAATATTTAGTAATTAATAATAATAATAATGATGAGAAAATTATTTATTAAAAAAAAGATGAAAAGGTCAAAAACCCTAATTCTACTTATTTTAATTTATTAAGAAAAACATTAAAGTTTAAAACTTAAATTAACTAAATTAATTGTTAAAGTTTATTTACAAAAATAATAATGGTGAATTTAATATTAATAAACATTTTTTGATTTTTCTGTATTTTATATTATGAAAAGTTATTTTATGGAATTAAAAGAAATAATTAAAACATTAAAAAGAATTAAAAGAAAATCAAATAAAAAATAAAAATGATGCAACCCATGGGGGTATCAGGCCCATTTAGGAGGTGAATTGGAGTGGTTTGGCCCAAGAACATGAAGCCTGTTTGACCTTTCCTGGTTGAGTGCACGTGGGTTGACTAGCGTGTACCATGGACTGCATTCAATGGCCCTTGGATTGATCATCAGGGGCGCGTGGCAAGATTGAGTGTGAGCGTGCATGGTGAGCCTTTTGATGAACACTGCATGGAAGCACATTAGGAAGAAAAATATGAAATATGTGGGGGACCTGGAAATCGAACCCAAGTCCCGAGGCTTGCAACACATGTCCACTACCAACTGAGCTGCTGTACGCGTTTGTTATTTGGATAGGTAAAGAACATAATATACAAAAACGTTAGTTTATGCTGTAAACAAAAAATCACGCGCCAGTATTTGAATCCCCCTATCATGTAATGACATGCAGGCTTCTTCTTCGTTTGTATACCTGCAACATAAGCAAATAGCGGGGGTTTTAAACCCCCACAAAAACAAAGGCCAGAAAATAGCGATTAGAGCATGCTGTGATATAAAAAGGGCGCGAGGTCATGGTTTGTCTCGTCTTGAGGTCACAAATTCAATGGCATAGGTTTTAAGGGCCAATTTCTCCATATGTGAGAACCCCTAATTGGAAGCTTCTGAAACCCTAAAACACGTTAATGGTGAATCACGATACATGGCCTGATAATGCAATTGAGTTATGTCATTAGCTTCAAAAGGTTAATATTAGTATAAATCACTCAAGAAAAATGATTAAAAGTGCATGAATCATGATGTGGAATTCAAGAAATTGTTGCAAACCGTATGATCTGTATCCTTCAATTCCTTGCACGTTTTGGCTCGTTCTCAATTGCAAACGCTTACTGGATGTTTTGGCAATGTATTGGAATGCTTTTCAAGCCTTGAATCGTCCTGTAACTATGAGTTCAGTTTCCAAAATTTTGATGAAAAGTTGCAATTTGGTTATGGCCTCCTGAGCAGTTTTTCGTGTGTGTATCAATTAGGTTTAGTCTTGTATATGTATCTGAACGTGATTAGGTCAAAAAACCAATCCCATAGTCCATGAATTAATGATTTTGATCTTTGATTTTTCCATATCTTTTTTCAATCTTTTTTTCATGCCAATCTTGCCAATTGTGGAAGATATTGTCCCCTTGAGATGGTGCACGAAATCTCTAGCATGTGTGGAAGATATTTGCTGCACAAAAAAGATTTAAACCCATGATTGATATTTTTCTCATATTTAAATATAATTAAATGAATTAATAAGATTAAAAATTCAATTAATTAATTAGAAATAAGAAAATAAATCCCTTTGAGCTTAATGGGTCGTGCATATGCTTTGGGTAATGATTCAAGGAAGAATTTTGAGGCCCATTAGCATTTTTGAAGCTTTTGAAGCAAAGTTGACTTTTCAAAATTCCCAAAAATTTCCCAACTTCTACAAGGCATATCTTGCTCAATTTTGAAGCTATGATCATGTTCTTGGACATTTTGTAAAGGTCTTGAAGTCCTCTAACCAATGTCTTTGGTCCCATGTCATTTTGATTTACCAATCTCAAGTTATGGTCTTTGACTTAAAGTGCCTTTTTGTTGACTTTTGAAAATGACCTATAATGTTGAAATTGATAACTTTTTGTGAGAGCATTTATTGGACTTGAAGTGTGAAGATGAGTTGTAGGAAATGTCATCCTCTTCAAAATGAGCTTTGGATGGAATTTTTCTGATAAACCATGAGGAAGTTATGCCCTGGTCAATTTGCAGTTGACTTTTTCAACTGTCCCAAAATAGAAACTTTTGCATCTTGAGATTTTTTGAGCCATTCTTTGAGAATCCTGATCAAGAATTGATCAAATGATGTTTGTGGCTTCAAAATAAGATGTTGACCAAAATTTTTGACTTTTGACTATCAAATGACCATTTTGCCCCTGCAGTTGACTGTGGAGCATTTAGGGTTTTTGACTGTGCAATTTGATGCTGTGAGTCTTGAAACTTGACATATGAATGCTTGACAGTGTATATAGGCATGTGGGACTTGATTGGACCCTTGAAAACCTCAATTTCTTTGCAAGAACCAAAACCCTAATTTTGACTGTGTTAGGAGGCAATTGGACTGTGCCACCCTTGAGAGATTTTGAACCATGATCTTGGCAATTCTTGAAGAATATGGGAGGGAAAATTTTGGGGTACAACAGTTGCCCCTGTTCAATCTTCTTAGACCTGAGGATGTAGATTGGCTGGCGTGCCTTTCGTAATCTGAAGGTGGAAGATGATTGAACACTAGAGTGCCCAGAAATTTGCACTCACATAGTAGAGTGTCAGCAGTATGATGTAGGGAATGGGCTTACAGATGCCATTTAGAGGATACATTTGGAGGATAGTGGATGGGAGGATGGGCTTATAGATGCCATCTGGAGCTGTGATGGAGCCTTGTCGGGAATGGGCTTATAGATGCCATTTGGAACTGTTGGTATGTGGATGGGCTTATAGATGCCATCTAGGTGTTGATCGCGTAAGAGATTCCTTAGCGAGAACTTGCGTACCTGAGAAAGAAAATAATTACCTGGCATGTTACAGGAGTTGATATTCAAACCCTTTATGTAGATATGCCCTGGCTGGATACAGAAATCGAATCTTTAAACTCTTCAGACGCACCCTGGCAAGATACAGGAATCGAGTCCGGAGAATACAGTCGTCAACAGATACACCCTGGAAAGATACAGGAATCGGATCTTCGAACTCTTCAGACGTGCCCTGGCAGGATACAGGAATCGAGTCTGGAAATAGTCGTCAACAGATTCGCCCTGGCAGGATACAGGAATCGGATCTGGAACTTCAAAAGGTTTTTGTTGATAATGATGTGATGAATGAATCAGGTATGGTTACTACCTCAACGGGACGATGAGAGAACCTTGAACGATTTCTACCTCAACGGGACGATGAGAGAACCTTGGACGATTACTACCTCAACGGGACGATGAGAGAACCTTGGGCGATTACTACCTCAACGGGACGATGAGAGAACCTTGGACGATTACTACCTCAACGGGACGATGAGAGAACCTTGGGCGATTACTACCTCAATGGGACGATGAGAGAAACTTGGACGATTACTACCTCAACGGGACGATGAGAGAACCTTGGGCGATTACTACCTCAACGAGACGATGAGAGAACCTTGGGTGATTACTACCTCAACGGGACGATGAGAGAACCTTGGGCGATTACTACCTCAACGGGACGATGAGAGAACCTTGGACGATTACTACCTCAATGGGACGATGAGAGAACCTTGGGCGATTACTACCTCAACGGGACGATGAGAGAACCTTGGGTGATTACTACCTCAACGGGACGATGAGAGAACCTTGAACGATTTCTACCTCAACGGGACGATGAGAGAACCTTGGACGATTACTACCTCAACGGGACGATGAGAGAACCTTGGACGATTACTACCTCAACGGGACGATGAGAGAACCTTGGGCGATTACTACCTCAATGGGACGATGAGAGAACCTTGGACGATTACTACCTCAACGGGACGATGAGAGAACCTTGGGCGATTACTACCTCAACGGGACGATGAGAGAACCTTGGGTGATTACTACCTCAACGGGACGATGAGAGAACCTTGGGCGATTATTACCTCAACGGGACGATGAGAGAACCTTGGACGATTACTACCTCAACGAGACGATGAGAGAACCTTGGGCGATTACTACCTCAATGGTACGATGAGAGAACCTTGGGTGATTACTACCTCAACGGAACGATGAGAGAACCTTGGGCGATTACTACCTCAACGGGACGATGAGAGAACCTTGGGTGATTACTACCTCAACGGGACGATGAGAGAACCTTGGATGATTACTACCTCAACAGAACGATGAGAGAATCTTAGGCGACTACAACCTCAGCAGGATGATGAGAGAATCTTAGGTGACTACAACCTCAGCAGAATGATGAAGGAATCTTAGGCGACTACAACCTCAGCAGAATGATGAAGGAATCTTGGACGTCTTCTACTTCAAAAGGTAAAAACTTTTATCTGTTGCTCATTCTTTCCTGAAAAGTAACGAGTTAGTTGTATGCAATGTCATAATGTATGACATGCATGATGTCATGATGTTCTCAAAAATAAATGAGATTGGGGTGATATGATGCGTGTATGCATGTATCATAATGTATGACAATGTGATGTTTATGAATGTATTTTCGTCTAGGAAAATATATCCTTGACGAATGCCGGGAGCTGAATCCTGGGCTGATGTTGAAGAGAGTTCTTCGTTTTTGCTGGGGGTGATGATTGCAAGAATAAACCGGTAGGAGAAGATGACTCTGTTGGGGAATAAACTTGTTGGAGAGATTACTCTGCGGGGAATCTACTCTGTAGGAAGAGATACTTCACTGAGGTTTTGATGATAACTCCGTTGGGGATTCTGTTGATGAGTTCTGTTGGAAGATCTGATGAACTTCGCTAGGGATAGGAAGAACTTCGCCGAGGACGGTCTTTCCGTTAATTAGCTGAGGATAACCCAGTTATAAGCTTTGGTGGGGAAAGACCTCTGAACAAAGCCGGGGAGAGCATTCACGCTCTGCATGTGATAAGCTTCCAGAATCTACTGGGGAGATTGATTGAACTCTCCTGGGGAGATTGAGACTGTATTGGGGAAGTGGCTCCACTAGACGTCCGGTATTCCGTCGGGGAACAATCTTATATTAGGACTGCCAGGGACACTTACTGAGGAATATCTTTATACTCCGCTGGGGAATATTGAGATCTTCTGGGGGTACCCAACTTCCTTAAGGCTGACAGTAGACTAACTCTGCTTGGGGAGAGTATCGCTGACTTGCTAGGGATGTTGTGCCTTTTTGGGGCTGATGGGAGACCAACTCTGCTTGGAGAGATCCTTGCTGACTCTTGTCCTACTCTGCGGGGAGTGAAGGTAACCTGGTCGTTCTTCAGCTGAATCTACCTTGTACTTGGAGGACAGAGCAGCTTGTACCGTTCGGACAATTCTTATTGCCCCAGCTTTTGCGGGAGAAGAAGGCCTATGAGGTGCTTGATACCTGCCGATTGACAAATCTTCTTCTGGTAGGCAAGTGACGAGATGTCGGGACATAGTCGTATGCCTTAATCCCTAACTTTTGCCTGGACCGCCCTTTCGGGTTTTCAGTCCACCGGGATACCCATTTTTGCCCAAGCCTCCTTTTCAGGTTTTCGACTTGCCGGGTGTACAGATTTTTTTCATTTCATCCCTTATTTTTGCCCGAACCCTTTTGGTTCGCCGGGAAGCCCTTGTTTTTGCCTAGGTATGTCAACCTAGCGGGTCTTTGATTATGCGTAGTATTTTTTCGACTATGTCCGTGCTCTCAGAATGTAGGGAGGTTGTCACTGTCAGTAGCGTTGCCATGCGACCAGAATATGTTTGATCAGGCCAGATTCGTAGCTGGAGCTCATGTCCAATGCCCCAAGTGATCTAGATGGAGATTTGCCCCAAGCTGGTTGGCCTTTTGAGAGATTCTCCAAATCTTGACTTAACTGCCCTAGATGATGGACAATGATCGTGCCATGCCTCTTGATTGGAGGTGCTTTTGTTCATTAGACATTCGTCGTGCGAATTTCTATGTTGTTCAAACAAATAGTCATATGCAAACAAGGTTATTTTAAGAATGCAAAGCTTATGTCTGTCTTGAAATTTTTTAAAAATGCATTTTTTTCTAAAAACAAGTGAATTTTTTGTAAACTGTGATGTCAACTCGTTATTTTACCGCGAGCCTTAAGGAGTCAGGATACCTTTCGTAACAGTATGCTTTCGAACTAACCCATGCTTCAACTAGGACTTTTAAGGGTTATAATGTGGCCTGGTTCACGGTTTAAGAAACAAAGGATAAAGGCTCAAATTTTATTTGTACCCACCCGCTCTTCGTGATGTTCTTCAAACCTAAACTCAGCTGATCATGCATTAGACCTTGTTTGAGTCTCTGTCCTGATATTCCGGTGAGGGTTCGGATTTTGACAGTTTAGAATAGGCAGTCATTTCCCTTTTTTGTTGAGGGTTTGTAGTACCTCTTTTCTTTTTTATTTCATTATCCTTGTTTTTTTTTGCCTGAACTGTTTCCTTTGTGATTACAGTCAGCGGGATGCCCCAGTTTTGTAAGTCTCCTTCATAGGTTTTGACTTAATGGGCGTTTATTTTGAGGGATAATGACTGCCTGTCTTTATGATTATTCAGAACCATCATTGTCTTTTGTTTTGTAAGGACCTCTTTGGTGCCATTCGTTGTGCACTTGGATAGACTGAGAGAACTACCCTGCCCCAGGTTATGATTAAGGGTTTTAATTTTCGAAAAGAAAAACTCCAACTTCTTTGGCTCAAAGGGGTTGACGAGGAATTATCTTCCTTATAACTCCAGTGTTTGGGAATTGAAACAATGCATGTACCTCATCAGCGGGGTCTGTTCAAAAGCATACTGTAAAGATCGTGGTATCGTTTTTGTCATCCTCCCTCAAGAGGCTTAGAATTTTTCAATCAAGAGTTGATCATCACAAAAATATGAAAACAGTTTGCGTATAGTGAATACGAAATAATTACTTCAAAACAGACATGTGTAATGCATTAATGAAATAACATCGTTTGACATGAATACAATGTTTGAACAATCAAAAGAAAATTACAAATTGAAAATTCTAATGAACAAAAGACATTCTCGATGATTTGGTGTAGGATCAGTGTTCAAACTTGACCTCCTTGGCATCAATCAAGTCTTGGATCTTGTTCTTCAAGGTCCAACAGTCGTCGGTGTCATGTCCAAGACTGTTAGAATGGTAGGCACATCTCACACCCGGGTTGTACTTGGAAGAGGAAGTATCAGGATTCTGAGGAGGATCCTTCAATGTGATCAGTTTTGCCTTCAACAATTGTTGTAATGCCTGAGACAAAGACATGTTGATATCAGTATACTTCCTATCTTGATACTTTATCCTACGCCTATTGCTCTTTCTTAGTTGAACGGGCGTGGGATCAGAGATCTGGATTGCCCCTACATCATGACGACCCTTTTTACCATGTATAGCATTGGACTCTTTCTTCCCACTGTGGGGCTTTTTCTGAGCATCAGCAGGTGCAACTTCTTGAATCTTTCCAGACTTGATGCCAGCTTCAATCCTCTCCCCGGTCAAGATTAAATCTGTAAACCCAGCAGAAGAATTCCCAATCAGATGGTTGAAGAAAGGACCAGACAGGGTCCCCAAGAACATGTCAACGAGCTCACGGTCAGTCAAAGGTGGTTGTACCCTTCCAGCAAGGTCTCTCCATTTTTGAGCATATTCTTTAAAGCCTTCGCCTGCACCCATAGACATTCCCTGAAGCTGAGTGCGCGTGGGAGCCAGGTCAGCATTGTACTGGTACTGCTTGTAGAATGCAGTGGCCAAGTCCTCCTAGTTGCGGATGTTGGCTCCGTTCAGTTGATAGAACCAGTCGAGTTGAGTTCCGGACAGACTATCCTGAAAGAAGTGAATCCACAAATTCTTGTCAGCCGCGTAGGGCTGGATCCTCCTTATGTATGAACGGAGGTGCAACTTAGGACAAGAGGCCCCATCGTATTTTGCAAAGGCAGGTGCCTTGAACTTGTGAGGGATCACCACCCCGGAAGATAAGCCTAGGTCTCCGAAGTCCAACCCGGGCACCTGTTGAATCTCCATAGAATTTAGACGGTCCTCTAGTTGCTTATACCTGTCCTCAACTTGAGGGTACTGCTCATCATTGTAATCCGTCTCGGTGTCAGAGACCACTGGACTAGGAACCCTTCCCTCTTGGTGACTGCCTTCCCCAACAGATGGAGTAGTCTGCTCAACTTCATTTTGTGATCCATTCCCAGATTTGCGTCTAGGGTTGAACAACATCGTCCTCTTCTTCTTCTTTCTCAAAAGCAGGGTCTTCAGATCTTGTTGCCCCTGGGTCAAACTCATGATCAACTCTTGGAACTGGGCGTTCTGAGCCTGGAGAGCCTTGATGGATTGCTCAGTAGATGATTCAGGATTCATGACGATCGGCTGAAATAAACAACGAAGAAGGTAAGCAACCTGTAAAAGGGATACCTGTAATGCAATGATATGTATGTATGCATGCAATGTTTTCAAGGATCTCGCGGGGTAAACAAAGAAACTTGTTAGAATTGGAGTCCGATAGCTTGATTGAAGGGACTGCATGTTGTTGAGAGTCCTTCTTCAAGGGTCAAGGCTCACCATATCGAGTGGGTCATAGCCCCTGACAACCTTGGCTAGAGGAAAATAAATCCCCTTTGCTGGACATGTTGGTTCATCGTGACCTGCATCACAGACCCTTGAGATCCTTGAAATGGATTAGTCCTTATGTAGGATGTATGCAATGGTATGATGTTATGCTATGCATGGAGTGATGTAAATAGGCCCTGTAATGAGTCCCAATTAAGGACTGTAAACAAAACCTGCAAGGAACCCGTGTTGTTAGATAACAAGTATGCAAGTAGTTCAAGTATGAAGGAACACAAGTCACACAAAAGAGCCCTTAGAGTTTAGGCCAGCATGGGGTCTGGGTATTACCCTCTTTCAGTTTGTTGGTTAAGACCTGTCCTATCAGAAGTAACCGGGTTCTAGAGGATCCCAATATCACTGACTACCCTCAATCGGTCATAACTCCAGCATCGCAATCTTTTCTTGCGGCCAGAACCATCGCGAGAGTTTAGCCTCAATGGGTGTAGCATACTGCTACTGTTCTATTGGCCAAGTTGGGTCAATTTAGGGTTCTAAGGTCGGTTGGTGCTTAATGACTCCTCAGAAGACCCATATTCTCCTCGTTGCAACACAAGGGATATCGGTACAGACCAAGGCGCCACACCAACATAACCACTGCTTCACCCATGTCGGTCTACGCCAGACAGGTCCCTCACAGCTTATGCTACCTAACAGGGTATCCCCAGATCCGGGTTAGGATCTATGTAACTCCAAGACAATGCCCATAATAATAAAGCAAACAATTCAGACAATTGAAAACACAAGTGATCTTAGTCCTAAGGTACACCTCACTTTTATAATTTCCCTAGCAGAGTCGTCAGTTCTGTGATCGGTGGATTTAGAACTGACTGTTTAACGCTAGTTTCACGAAATGTCGCGGAAGCAAGAGTCGCCACCGTCTTTTATTTTCTCCAACATGGACAGGACAAAAGCACAGCAAAATTCCTTATGAGATTGTCTCTCGGTTCGGGAGGTAGATTTATAGAAAGGGAAGGTGTTAGCACCCTTTCTATCCATGGTTATCCATGGGCTCTTAGATACTTGCTCATTGTGTTTTCAAAATGTTTGTTTGCTTTTCAAAGTGTGAGTGGGTTTGAAAAAGTTTCGTTTAAAGATTTCAGAATGACTCTTGTATCAGTCCTCAAGAGTGTTTGAAAAAATTGTTTTGAAAGCTTTTTTGAAAGTGTCGGTGTGAAAAGAGTTTTGATTGTTTTTTAGAGAGCAAGTATCTATGAGTCATCTACCTACCCTAAGGAATTAGGCTGTGTAAATGTCCTTAATATAGTGTCATCCCACCATTGAGAGGTAGGTAGCACCACCGTTGGAGGTGTTCGGGTCAATTCGAGTGTAGGGACAGTGTGGTCACCGAAGCAACAGCAGGACACCTTAGAAGCTACCCTTATGTCCTTGATCCTTTTTATTCCGAGGCAACCGTTTCGAGGCAACTTTTCTGAGGCAACCAGATCATGGACATAAGGACTTACTAAGACATCCCATACTTGACGACCACGTTTTGAAGGTAAGGCAACAGGTGAGGCGTACCCTAGAAGTGGTGTGTGAATTTGTGTGTTATTTTCATGTCAATATTTGTCTTTGATCATGCATTTGTGAGCTACGCTTGTTTTTAATTAGCCATACATTCTTTCATGCAATTAGAATTTAAAAGTGCGGAAATTAAAATGCGGAAAGATAAATCCTACGCTATTACAAGGCGCGGGTCTATACATCGCCAAATTACAAAGACCCGTTTGATAAAAAATGCGGAAAGTAAAAGACCTAATTACTATTACAAGCCTTGAGCAGTTACATAATATTCGAAAAGAAAATAAATGTGCGAAAGAATAAAAATAGAACGTCCGAGGGTTTTGACCCTTTTGAGAAATTAAATTGAAATTAAAAGCTAATTGAATATTAAATTAAAGAAAAGAAATGTTGTTTAGGTTTTTGTTTTATGAAAATAAAGAAAATTGAAAATCAAGAGAAACCCTAATTCTAAGTTGTTTTTAATTATTAATGAAAAATATTAAAGTTTAACCTAATTTACTAAATAATTAATGTACATGCTTATTTACAAAATATTTAGTAATTAATAATAATAATAATAATAATGATGAGAAAATTATTTATTAAAAAAAAAGATGAAAAGGTCAAAAACCCTAATTCTACTTATTTTAATTTATTAAGAAAAACATTAAAGTTTAAAACTTAAATTAACTAAATTAATTGTTAAAGTTTATTTACAAAAATAATAATGGTGAAATTAATATTAATAAACATTTTTTGATTTTTCTGTATTTTATATTATGAAAAGTTATTTTATGGAATTAAAAGAAATAATTAAAACATTAAAAAGAATTAAAAGAAAATCAAATAAAATATAAAAATGATGCAAACCATGGGGGTATCAGGCCCATTTAGGAGGTGAATTGGAGTGGTTTGGCCCAAGAACATGAAGCCTGTTTGACCTTTCCTGGTTGAGTGCACGTGGGTTGACTAGCGTGTACCATGGACTGCATTCAATGGCCCTTGGATTGATCATCAAGGGCACGTGGCAAGATTGAGTGTGAGCGTGCATGGTGAGCCTTTTGATGAACACTGCATAGAAGCACATTAGGAAGAAAAATATGAAATATGTGGGGGACCTGGGAATCGAACCCAGGTCCCGAGACTTGCAACGCATGTCCACTACCAACTGAGCTGCTGTACGCGTTTGTTATTTGGATAGGTAAAGAACATAATATACAAAAACGTTAGTTAATGCTGTAAATAAAAAATCACGCGTCAGTATTTGAATCCCCCTATCATGTAATGACATGCAGGCTTCTTCTTCGTTTGTATACCTGCAACATAAGCAAATAGCGGGGGTTTTAAACCCCCACAAAAACAAAGGCCAGAAAATAGCGATTAGAGCATGCTGTGATATAAAAAGGGCGCGAGGTCATGGTTTGTCTCGTCTTGAGGTCACGAATTCAATGACATAGGTTTTAAGGGCCAATTTCTCCATATGTGAGAACCCCTAATTCGAAGCTTCTGAAACCCTAAAACACGTTAATGGTGAATCACGATACAGGGCCTGATAATGCAATTGAGTTATGTCATTTGCTTCAGAAGGTTAATATTAGTATAAATCACTCAAGAAAAATGATTAAAAGTGCATGAATCATGATGTGGAATTCAAGAAATTGTTGCAAACCGTATGATCTGTATCCTTCAATTCCTTGCACGTTTTGGCTCGTTCTCAATTGCAAACGCTTCCTGGATGTTTTGGCAATGTATTGGAATGCTTTTCAAGCCTTGAATCGTCCTGTAACTATGAGTTCAGTTTCCAAAATTTTGATGAAAAGTTACATTTTGGTTATGGCCTCCTGAGCAGTTTTTCGTGTGTGTATCAATTAGGTTTAGTCTTGTATATGTATCTGAACGTGATTAGGTAAAAAACCAAGCCCATAGTCCATGAATTAATGATTTTGATCTTTGATTTTTCCATATCTTTTTTCAATCTTTTTTTCATGCCAATCTTGCCAATTGTGGAAGATATTGTCCCCTTGAGATGGTGCACGAAATCTCTAGCATGTGTGGAAGATATTTGCTGCACAAAAAAGATTTAAAACCATGATTGATATTTTTCTCATATTTAAATCTAATTAAATGAATTAATAAGATTAAAAATTCAATTAATTAATTAGAAATAAGAAAATAAATCCCTTTGAGCTTAATGGGTCGTGCATATGCTTTGGGTAATGATTCAAGGAAGAATTTTGAGGCCCATTAGCATTTTTGAAGCTTTTGAAGCAAAGTTGACTTTTCAAAATTCCCAAAAATTTCCCAACTTCTACAAGGCATATCTTGCTCAATTTTGAAGCTATGATCATGTTCTTGGACATTTTGGAAAGGTCTTGAAGTCCTTTAACCAATGTCTTTAGTCCCATGTAATTTTGATTTACCAATCTCAAGTTATGGTCTTTGACTTAAAGTGCCTTTTTGTTGACTTTTGAAAATGACCTATAATGTTGAAATTGATAACTTTTTGTGAGAGCATTTCTTGGACTTGAAGTGTGAAGATGAGTTGTAGGAAATGTCATCCTCTTCAAAATGAGCTTTGGATGGAATTTTTCTCATAAACCATGAGGAAGTTATGCCCTGGTCAATTTGCAGTTGACTTTTTCAACTGTCCCAAAATAGAAACTTTTGCATCTTGAGATTTTTTGAGCCATTCTTTGAGAATCCTGATCAAGAATTGATCAAATGATGTTTGTGTCTTCAAAATAAGATATTGACCAAAAAATTTTACTTTTGACTGTCAAATGATCATTTTGCCCCTGTAGTTGACTATGGAGCATTTAGGGTTTTTGACTGTGCAATTTGATGCTGTGAGTCTTGAAACTTGACATATGAATGCTTGACAGTGTATATAGGCATGTGGGACTTGATTGGACCCTTGAAAACCTCAATTTCTTTGCAAGAACCAAAACCCTAATTTTGACTGTGTTAGGAGGCAATTGGACTGTGCCACCCTTGAGAGATTTTGAACCATGATCTTGGAAATTCTTGAAGAATATGGGAGGGCAAATTTTGGGGTACAACACCAGATCAATCTGAAGTTCTTCCAACTGATCATTCCTGACACTGCCTGAATTCCCTAGGACCATGCCCCTTGTGAGGAGAGCTTTCACTTCTTCTTGCCCATGGGACAGGTTCAAGAACATTTCCTGAAGTTGTGAGTTTTGATCCTGGATATCTTTGACAGTCCTTTCTAGAGCCATCTCTACTGAAATAAACAGTAGGAGAATAAGGAAACCTGAAAAGGAAAACCTGTTATGATATAATGCATGATATGTGGATGCATGTTTTCAAGAATCTCTCGGGGTAAACACAAAAAATGTTAGAGGTTGAACTTTGATCAACATCTTGGATTGGAGAAATTTGTATTGATGGATGTCTTTCCACGAGAATCAAGCTCACCATGTCAAGTGGGTCATAGCCCCCGATTCAAGTTGTTGCACTTGATCTTTGATGGCGTTTGTTTAGAGGAAAATGAAACCTCTTGCCCTTTGGTAGACGTCTGGTTCAACGTGACCCTGCATCAAAAGACCCTCGAGTTCCTTGAAATGGTTATTGAAAATGCTATGGTATGATGTTATGATGTTATGTACAGGTATGCAAAAGTAAGCGAGTGTATATACATGTAATCATATTCACACAGAGCAGACAAGTCCTTAGGTTTAGGCTTGCGTGGGGTTTGTAGGTAAGTACCCTCTTGAAGTTAGTTGGCTCAACCTGTCTTAAAATAGAAACCGGGTTCTAAGGAGCTCAATATCACTGGATTATTTTGTGTTCATTGTTTTGGTTTAGCCACTTAACTGGAGACCAAAATATTCCAAGAAAACAATCCTCAATGAGTGTAGTATCGAGTATCTACCAACTTCGGACTGCACCAAAGTCGGTCATCTGACTACCCCTAAAAAGTCCAAGATGGTTAAGTAAGGTTCTAAGAGTTCGTTAGTGCTTCATGACATCACTCAGCGGCCCCGTATTCTCTTTGATTAACTCAAAGGCTACCGGTACCCACAAATATGTCACACTAACGTAGCTACTGCTTAAACCATGTCGGTATACCCCGCACAATTCCCTCACAGTTTATTGCTACTTACCTAAAAGGTGCCCCTAAATCTGGGTGTAGGATTTAAAACAAACCCAAACAAGGAACCCAAAAAGTAAAGCAATCAAAGCAATCAAGGTAAGCATGTAAAGGTGATCTAAAAACCCTAAGGTAACCCCACTTTTAGAATTTCCCCAGCAGAGTCTCCAGTTCTGTGATACGGTGGGAGAACTGACTTGAGGTTTTGCGTTTGTTTTTGCACTTATTCGGTTTAGCAAGAGTCGCCACCGACTTTTTATTTTATCCTAAGGAAAGGTCAAAAAGCACAGGAAAGACCTTTGAGATGTTTTCTTGGGTTCGGGGGGTAGATTATGAAAAGGGAAGGTGCTATCACCCTTTTCATCCATGGTTATCCATGGGCTCTTAGTTACTTGTTTTAGATCACTTGCCTTTGCTTTTCAATTGTTTGAAATGGTGCTTTGTGTGTGTGGTTTTGAAAATGTTTTGAAAAAGATGCCTTGTCTAGGCAACCTTTGTAATGATTCTTGTTTGAATATATACAAAGGTGTGTGTCTTTTTGAAAAGATATTTCAATGTTTTGAAAGTTGTTTTGAAATTGTTTTGAAGTTGTGTTGTGAAGTGTGTTTGAAAATGGCAAGGATGTTTTGCAAGATTTTTGATCAAGTAACTAAGAGTTGTCTACCCTATTTTACTCAAAGATCTTTCCTATGTTTTTAACCTTTTTTAACAGTGTTGTTTCACCATTGCATTTGATGAACAACCTTGTGTTAGGATGTTAAACGGGACAGGCGTGGGTCATAGCATACAATCATTGAAAGAAACTTGTGAGATGCTCTAGCAATTTTGTAAGGGACGAGATCGTTTTATCGAAGGCAACATCGAGGGTCATCGAGGGACTACGATCTTTGTTTATCGAAGGGGCATTTGCTAGAGTGTCTCATACTCGAGGGACATGATTGCATTTTCCGAGGCAACAAGCGAGGTTACCCTAGAGGTGCAAGTGTGAATTGTGTATTGATTTTCATGCATTTATCTTGTATTAGGTCATCTAGCAATTGATTTTAAATCTTCGCATACAAACCCTAATTACTATACAGTATATTGAAAGCGGTAAATTGCGGGAATTTAAAGTCTAAGTTATTACAAATAAGTATCTGGGGATGGGGGTACAAATGTTTACAAATGGGGATGAGTCTTATCAGAATAGTAATGTCCAAGTATATATTACAACCAAATCGAATTGTCGCATTCTCAATGTAAAAATATAACAAGGTATAAGATAATAAAAATCAAAGAGATATGAGATGTGTATATTTATTTACAAATAAATAAAAATTAACCTAATTAAAGACTTAAGTATTTTTTTTTTTTGTATTTTATGTTTTTTATTGATTATATAAACAAAGAGTTTTAAAGAAAATAAAAATTATTTTAAGTTAAAATTCTATTATTTATGTATGTTGATTAAATGTAATAATTGTTTAAGAAAAAATATTAAGAAAATTTTATATAAAATTTAATATGTTCTCTTTATTTAACAAGAAAAAAAGAATTTAGATTATAGAAAGTGAAAGCAAAGTGATAAGAAAAAAGTATTGGTTTTAAAACATTAAAAGAAAAAAAGATAAATGGGCTTAAGGAATGTTTTGGATGGCCCAAATAAAAAAGGATAAAGAAAACAACAAATTAAAGAAGAGGGAAGGGGGGTGTAGGCGCCAGTCAGTGTTGGGCCTTATGTTTTAGTTTGGGAGGAGGCCCAAATGAAGGGTTGAACAACATTTGTTTAGGGTTGTTTCATTCGTTTGGGGATTAGGGTTTACAGTCTAACGGCGCCGCTCCTTTCTTCTTCGTCTCTCATCTTCTCTCTAATCCATGGGGCTTCTGATTCCTCCCTCCAAGCTCCAGGCTACCAGAATGTTGCCTCCATCCTCTCCTCTTCACGACGGTATGAGGCAGTGGTTTGAAAGGTAAGTTTTTGTTCTAAGCGCGCTTTAGGGTTTCTCCACAGTTTTACATGTTTGGTTTTCTTGGACGTTATTGTTTTGCAATGTTTGATCTTTGATATTTCATGCATGAGGTGTAGGAAAATTGAGGGAAAATAAAACAGTACCTTTGGGGTTTCATTTCTGGAGATTGGATGGTGGAGAGAGGGCTTGGAACAGCGACGCTCTTGGTGGCCGGAGAAGGAGGACCGTGACGATTGCATTGGCTTTTCTGGTATTTCTGTGCTTGACTCTTTTTTTGAATGTTTGAACACTAATTGTTTGATGATGGATGTTGCTCTGAAAACACTTGCTTTGTTCTTCACTTCTAGATTTCTTCCTCTTCTTTGATTGTTGGATATTTTGTATCAATGATGATAACTTTCTGAGATTTATTCTTGTTGTTCTGATTTGATGTTGAATATATTCTGCTGATTATGTTGATGATGAATTTTTCTGAGACTATGTTGTTTGGATTTTCATGGATGTTTGATGATGGTGAAACTGAAAACCATTGCCCCTTTCTTTCACTTCTGGACCTCTTCTTTTTCTTTGGGTACCCTGTTTATTTGATGATGAACATATGTATTCTGAAGAAACCTATATCGTTTTGCTTCTAGATTTTTCCTCTTTCTTCTGGGTTCAATGATGAGGATATTCTGAGATTGGCTGTTGTTGTTGCTTTGATGTTTGGATGTTTAGGCAGTTTTGGCCTTTTGAAGGCAGGCTATGTGTTTAACAGTTTTTCTATGTTTGGTAAGGCAGGCTGGTGTTTTGGACTGTGTGTTTTCAGCTTTGACAAGTTTGAATGGTTTTGCAGACTTGTAGTGTTGATTTGCAAGTTTTGGGTTCGTAAGTTTTACTTGCAGGTGGTTGAGTTTGGAGGCAGTTTTGCCTCTGGTGTTTTGTGTTGTTGAAGGCAGGCTTGAAGGCTTGTGTGATTTGTGAGTTTTGCTGTATTATGCAGGTTTTAGTGTTTGAGGCAGGCTTTCTGTTTGATAGTTTTCTTCTGGTTTCAAAGTTTTGGCTTGCAGTTTAAACAGGTTGGAGGTTTATTTGTTATGCGGACTACAAGTTTTGCTTCTTGAAGGCAGGCTTGGAAACTTGCAGTGTTTTGGTTTTACAAGTTTGTTGTTTTAGCTTTTGGGAAGTCAGGCTTGGGCTTTGTTGACTTGAGAAGCAGTCTTGCAGGTTATTGAGTTTGGAGGCCATTTGGCCTCTGGTGTTTTGTGTTCTTTTAAACAGGCTTCAATTGGATGCTTTTTTATGCAGGCTTGTGTGATTTATTAAGCTTGCTGTTTTGTAAACTTGTAATGCAGGTTTTTGTTGGAAGCAGGATGTATTCTTTTTTTTAGCTTGCAGTTTTTGCTCTCTCCCTCTTTTGACTGTTTACAGTCTTGTTCTCTTATATCTTTTAAGTCTGCCAAAACTGCAAACCTTTTTTCTGATTCTCTCTTTCTCTCTCCATAAAAGCATTTTAAATTGCTTAATGTATTTTTTTTTTCTGAAAAGCTAGTTGGCCAAAATATGATGATGAGTTTGAGAAGCCTTCTTGCTTGTATCTTGGTTTATCTCTGCATTGTACTTGCTTCCAGATTTCCTGCATTGTATGCTTTTTTTGACAGCTTGTATACAACTTTTCTGCTTTGACAGCTTTGTGTACTTGCTGTGACGTTTTTGCAACTTAGTTTGCTTTGTGACAGTTTTGCAACTTAGTTTGCTTTGCCTTGCTGCCTTTGGTTGACTAATGCAGTTTGGGAATCCAATTTGCTTTGCCTTGCTGCCTTATATCTTTGCATTTAATTGTATGCTTGCAAATTATTTTTACTTTCCTCTTTGTGAACCAAGAAGAGAAATCTTCTTGTGATTTGCAAAGAGGACAAGTAAAATATGATGAACCCAATAACAATCTGATTCCGGCCAACAAGCTTTAATGATGACTTTATATTTATCTGCTTGAAAATGTTTTTCAGTTTAACTGCACTGATTTCTTTTTTCTTCTGTCCTTTGCAGGTAAGTACCAGTTGAATAATGGAGGATGCAGTAAAAGTAGAAGATTTCAAGAGATTTAGGCTTTAGATTTATTTTCTTTTCATTTATTGTAATAAATATTATTGTAAACACTGTAAATTATAAATTTACAGTATTCGAACAAAATTTGTAACAATATTTGAAATAAATAAATAAACAAAGTCTTTGTCAAATACGAATTCTTTACTGTCAAATATTTCCTTCTTTCCTTTGCACTGTCTATTTAATTATTTAAATCTCTTAAGTTAAAACAACTGGAAATGCATCCCAATAACTTTAACCCATATGAAATAAATAATCAACAAACTTTGCCGTCTCGCAACCTTGCATTAACCACAATACGCCTGGCATTCCAATTAATCATATACTTTATACAGTTAAACAAACAAACATTCCATACACTTTTCACTTCACTGATCAAACCAATGCTTCAAAGTTTCAATCAAAGCCTCAGCTCCTATCCCAGATATTTAGGTTTTGAGAAGCAACCAGTAATCTGGAACAAGCGTAAAAATAATGTAACAATCAATTGAATTATTGTGGATTCAATTTCTTTTGAGAAATACGAGTGAAAACCCTAATTCCAGATTTGTCGTTAAAGAAAAGTCTGCTTGATCAATTCCTGAGCCAATCTCAACAAAATCAATGGAAACCCTAATTCTGGATTGACTGATAAAGAAAATTCTGTTTGACCTATTCTTGAGCCAATCTTGAAAGATCAGGGAAAACCCTGAAGTTGTGATTTCTTGTGAAAAAGGGAGGGCAAATTTTGGGGTACAACACCCAGCTTTATGGATCCACGGACGACCCAGCAAACAAGAATAAGATGGCCGAATGTCCATCACATAGAATGTAGATGCAAAAAACTGAGAACCAACCTTGATTGGAATATCCACTTCACCGTGTACCATTCTTTTGGACCCATCAAAGGCCCTGACTACAATTTTACTCGGCTTCAGCTCCAACCCTTCACAGTCCAACCGGTCTAGAGCTTTCTTAGGCAAAACGTTCAACGAGGAACCAGTATCCACCAATACATGAGCAAGAGTGGTTCCCCTGCATTCAATGGAGACATACAGGGCATCATTGTGATTCTTCCCTTTAGCAGTGAAGTCGGTGTCAGAGAAACCCAACCCATTATCAGCAGTCAGGCTGGACACACAATCTTTAAACTAATCAGCTGATGTCTCTTGCGGTACGTGTGCAGTCTTCAGGAATCCAATCAGATCCTTGGCATGGTCCTCTGAGCATAGCAACGGTGACAACATAGAAATCTTGGACAGGGTTTTCCCCAGCTGTTCAACTACATTGTAGTCACTCTTTTTGATGATCTTTAAAATCTCTTCCATCTCTTGTCTAGAAGCTTCAACAGTAATTGTCTTTGGTGCCTCCGTGTGGGCAGGCTCACTGGTGGTCCCTTTGCCCCGAGTGTCGGATGACTCGGAGACAGGGGTAAGAATGGGAACTTGAATAGGAATAGTAGCAGGTACACTGGCAGGTGTAATAACAACAGGTTTTCGGGCAGTTGTGGAGAGATATCAGGTGAGAAAAGTCTTCCGTTGCGGGTGACTTTAGCAGGTCCAACAATATTGCTGACGTCAGTATCAACATCCAACTCTTGTTTAACTCCATGAAAATAAACATCGGCCCCGTAATGCCAAGGGACAGCTTTATCAGAGGTGTAGGGGATAGGCCCAGGAACAGTGATGATCAATGGTGCGATTCTTGGAACAAATGTAATTCTAACATGCTTTCTCGAGGAAGCCTTGGAAGAATTGTCGAGAATGGTGATAATAGCAACTTCTTCAGTATGAACTAAGGGAACAATAGTCTTCTCAAACAGAATTTCTTTACTATCCATCAGGCATTGGACACCTGATTTCAAAAGATGGCAACCGGTTGGTAGGGAAGAACACATACGGCAACCTTCGTCATAGCCCGGAAATAAACCGGCTAGCAAAAGGTTCTTCTTCACAGTCATCAAAGGGGTAACAATGTCGTTCACAGAAACCACAAACGAGTCTTCATCTATAGCATTCACTCCATGCTTGGGCATAGGAGCAGTCACAATATTAGGTCTTTCGGGCGCCTCGAACTCAATCTCCTTAGCATAAATTAAGTCCTGTATTTTGTTCTTCAAAGCCCAACAATCATATGTATCATGTCCCAGGCTATCAGAGTGAAAAGCACAGCGGGCATTAGGGTTGTACTTAGGTGATGCAATGTTGGGATTCTGCGGAGCCTCCCTTGGAGTCACTAGATTGGTCTTTAATAACTGCGACAGAATCTGAGACAAAGTCATGTTGAGATGGGTGAATTGCCTTCGAGGTCTCTCGGCCTTTTGTTGATTCTTGCGCTGAGTAGCACCAGCAGGTCTTGAAATAACAACCGCCTTAACAGCTTGGCGGCGTTCAGGTCTATTCTGGCTTTTCGAACTGTAAACAGCACTGGACTCCTTCTTAAAAGGCTTATTCTCGGTGCTCGATGAAGCACCCTTTTGTATCTTACCAGTCTTAATACCAGCCCCAATCCTCTCACCGGTCATAATTAGCTCTGTAAACCCAAACGAAGAGCTTCCAATCAGATGGTTGAAAAATTAACCAGACAAGGTCCCCAGAAACATATCCACAAGCTCCCGATCAGCCAAGGGTGGTTGCACTCTTCCGGCGAGGTCCCTCCACTTCTGAGCATAATCTTTGAAACCTTCGCCCGTTCCCATTGACATACCCTGGAGTTGGGTACACGTGGGAGCAAAGTCGGAATTGTATTGGTACTGCCTGTAGAAAGCAGTAGCCAAATCTTCCCAACTGCGGATACTGGCTCCGTCTAACTGGTAGAACCATTCAAGCTGAGTCCCTGAGAGATTGTCTTGAAAGAAGTGGATCCATAGGTTCTTATCAGCGGTGTACGACTGAATCTTCCTTACATATGACCGGAGGTGCATCTTCGGACAAGAAACTCCGTCATACTTAGCAAAGGATGGTGCTTTGAATTTGTGGGGAATCACTACCCCAGATGATAGACCCAGATCACCAAAGTCCAGACCAGGCACTTTCTGGACTTCCATCGCACTCAATCGGTCTTCCAATTGCTTGTATTTATCCTCAGCCGGAGGATACTGGTCTTCGTCGAAGTTCGTCTCGTTATCTGAAACCACGGGGCTAGGAGCCCTCCTTTATTCCTGACTATCTTTCCCACCAGATGAGGTGGTCAAATCAACTTTGTCTCGTAGTCTGTTTCCAAACCTGTGACCTGTGTTAAACAGGACTGCCCTCTTCTTCTTCTTCTTCTTCTTCTTCTTCTCTTTCAGAATAAGGGTCTTTAGATCTTGCTGACCCTTAGCTAAATTCATGAACAACTCTTAGAATTGGGAATTTTGAGCCTGTAGGGCCTTAATTGCTTGCTCAGTTGATGGTTCAGCAGACATGATAAGTGCTGAAATACACAACGAAGAAGATAAGATACCTGTAATGGGTACCTGTTATGAAGTGCATGGGATGAAATGCGTATGATATGATTTCAAAGACAATCGAGAGATTCAAATTCGTAAACAAGAGATGAAACACACTTTTATTAGGTAAACTTGAAATTCAAATTGTTCAACAAATTGCCCTTAAGGCGTTACAAGAAAGGAAATACTGAAAAGTAAATAAAAACTGGAAAGGAAATAATCAAAGGACAATCAGTGCTCCCATGGTCTCTTCTTGTCAGTGCGGACATAGTCATTGAGAATCCGCTCGTTCTCCAGCTTCCTAGTCAACTTATGGATCTTCTGCTCTTGCTCGTTAAACTTTTCTCGGTAAGCATCCCGTTCTTCTCTCAGCTGCATCCAAGACCTTTTCAATGCCCCAATGTCGGTGGGCATGTAAGGATGGAGGATGGTAGGAAGAACCCACTCTTCATTATCAACTTCAACAATGATAGGCAAGACGGCTTCATAGGGCATACCCAGCTTCTGGGCACGGATACAAACCCATCTGAGATATGGCTCCATCAAAAGAGAAGTCTTTGGACCCAGCTCATGTGGATCATATCTGTGAACTCTATCCCAAGCCCTTATGAATCTGCGGCGTTGCTCGTCGCTATCCCCTTGAAAATCAAAGATGATACTAGGCATTAGAAATTCATGAGGACCTTCTCTTCTGGCTCTCCCAAACTGACGCAAGGCCAAACACGGATTGTAAGAGATTCCTCCATGGGTTCCTATCAGTGGAACATTGGGGTACTCCCCACATCGATCAATGATATCCACCTCGTCCATACCCTTGATAGTCTAGATGATGTCATTATGAGAGAGAGACATAACCTTATAGGCCCAGCCCATGCCTTCTTTGTTCTTCAGCACTGATTTGGGGAGGTGCAAAATAAACCACCTCGCCAATAATGGAGCACAACACACCAAGGTTCCCCGCTTTCGGGCAGTACGGGCATAAAGCTGATGAAGAATGTCACCCAAGAGAGTGAGTACAGGATTACGAGAGATGAAGATTTTCACCGCATTCACATCAATAAAAGAGTCAGGATTCAAAAACAATACCAAGCCATATATCAGAAGAGCCAGAATATCTTCGAATGCCTTGAAGTCTAGACTATCCCAGAAATAATTAGCCTTACCAACCAAGAACTTAGTCAAAAAGCCATTTGCTCCACTTCTAGTCTCTCAATTAGCCATTACCTCATCCTTTGTCATATGAAGGGCTGAAGCAATCTCTTCTGGCCTAAGGATCTTCTCCCAACATGTAAACGGGGTCTGCTCTAGAATAGAGATACCGAGCAGATCATAGAACTCTTCTAAGGTGGGAACCAACTGGTAGTCCTGAAAAGTAAAGCAATGGTACAATGGATCATAGAATTGGACCAAAACACTCATCATCTGCTCGTCCAATTTGGAGGTAACCAAACTGAGAAGATGCCCATGTCTTCTGATGAAGGAGGTGGTATCTGGCATCTCTGTAACCAATTCTTTAAGCATAGTGGGAACCTGGACAAAGTTTATCCGGATGGTGTTCTTATGCATAGGTGCCATGACCTACAAAACAGAACAAAGATGAATCCCTCATGTCTTTGAAATAGGTTAGTCCAATGCAAGATGTATGCAATGTTATGATGTCATGATGTCATGATAGAAATCACATCACAAGTATCCACAAATAGCAAACATGGTAAAGGCACACAAGTCACACAGAGGGCCCTTAGATTTCAGGCTGGCAAGGAGCTTAGGTACTACCCTCTTTCAGTTCAGTTGGTTTAAACCTGTCCTAAAAATAGTAACCGGGTTCTATAATATCTCAATATCATTGACTACCCTCAATCGATCATAATTCCAGTTTAACAACCTTTTCTTGCGGCCAGAATCATCGCGAGAGTTTAGTCTCAATCAGTGTAGCATACTGCTACTGTTCTATGGCCAAGTTGGTCAATTTAAATGTTCTAAGGTCAATTGGTGCTTAATGACCCCTTAGATGACCCATATTATCCTCGTTCCAACACAAGGGATATCGGTACAATCTAAAGTGCCACACCAACGTAGCTACGCTTCAACCGTATCGGTTTACGCTGTACAGTTCCCTCACAATTTATTGCTACTTAGCTAAAGGGTATTCCCCATATCCGGGTTAGGATCTAAAGTAACTCCGATTCAAGCCCACAAATATAAAGCATACAAAGCAAACAATTGAAAACACAATGATCTAGTTCTAAGGTACACCCCACTTATAAGCGTCCCCAGTAGAGTCGCCAGTTCTGTGATACGGTGGGAAAGAACTAACTGTTTTTTGGAATGCTGGTTTGCGTTTTGCGTTTGTTTTTGCAAAATGCCGCGGTAAGCAAGAGTCGCCACCGTCTTTTATTTTATCCAACAAGGAAAGGAAAAAAGCACAAAAAAATTCCTTTTTCAAGATATTTCTCGGGTTCGGGGGGTAGATTATAGAAAGGGAAGGTGTTAGCACCCTTTCTATCCATGGTTATCCACGGGCTCTTAGGTACTTGCTCATATTGTTTTCAAAATTTCTTTTCTTTGTGTTTGTGGGTTTTGAAAAAAAGTTTGTTTGAAAACTTCGATTTAACTCTTGCTTCTGTCCTCAAGAGCGTATGAAGTGTTTTTGAAAACTTTGTTCGAAAAGTGTAAGTGTGAAAAGATTTTGTTTTTGAAAAGAGCAAGTACTTAAGAACCATCTACCTACTCGAAAAAAGGAATCGTTCTATGCTATCTTCCTTTAGACAATGCTATCCCACTATTGATGAGTAGGTAGCATCATCGTTGGAGTTTTAAGGGTCAATTCGAATGAGGGACATACGATCACTAAAGCAATGTTAGGACGCCTTAGCGGTAACCCTAATGTCTTAGATCATTTTTTTGAGGCAACAATATCCGAGGCAACCATTTCGAGGCGACTATGATCTTTTAGACAAGAGGGCAACCTCTAAAACGACCTATACTCAATGACCGCTTATGAAGGCAACCAAGTGAGGTGTACCCTAGGAGTGCGCATGTGCAAGTGTGTTGATTTCGGTTATTTTTATCTTTGCACATGTTAATGGTGATCTATGTTGATTTTAGGTTGAAACATTCAATCTTGTCATGCATACCTATTATCAAACATCTAACAGTTATATTTTGCGGAAAATAAATTGCGGAAATTAAATTACAAGGCGTCGGGTATTTACATCGCCAAAAGAAACCCTTTGAAATTTAAATGCGGAAAAATAAATAAAGCGATAAAAATAATTAAATGGTCCTAATTATCTATTACATTCTGGGAACAAGTACAATATTGAATAAATAAAGTAAATCGCGTGCGTGAAATTAAATCGAGCGCCAAGTTCTAGGGTTTTGACCCTTTGTTATTAAAGAAAAGATTTTTTATTTATTTTTGAATTAAAAAGAAATTAAACTAACTTAATTATTAAATTAATAAATTAATTAATTAATAAAAATATTTTTGGATTTTTGATATTTAAAGAAATAAAAATAAAATTGATCAATGTTAATAAAAACCTAATCGTCTAAGTTAATTTTAATTATTGCAAAAATACTAAAGTTATTCCTAATTAAAACTAAATTAATTAAATTAATATTGTTAACAAATAAAAAATACTGAAATTTAATTTATTAAAGAAATATTTTTTGGTTTTCAATTTTATTAAGAAAAAAGTTTGATTGGTTAATGATTAAATAAAAAAAACAATAAATAAATAATCAAAACAAAAAAAATATAAATATAGAGATTAGAGAAGAGAGGGTTTGGGCCTGCTTTTGGGGGTGAGAATGGAAATTTTGTGGCCTATTAACATACAGGCCTCGTTTGACTTTGCTGATTCCCTATGGCACTTTGACTTGATCCCACCATAGGCCACCATCCTTGGATTGCCAGATTTAGCCTTGGGCCATCTGGCGCTTGATATCTGATGGTGTATGATGTGCTTCAAGCGTTGGTTTGTACCTGATTACATGGTAAGATAAAGGAAAATGCAAAACGCTGGAGGCAGGGATCGAACCCCTGACCTCCAGCCAGCAACGCCTTGAGAGAACTCCCCTTGACCACTGGATCACTTCGCTTCAATCATTAATAAAACACAAACTAAATATAATATATGAAAACGCATCATAATGCCAGAAAATAAAAAAAACACGCGCCAAGTTTGAACCAACTAACCAGGGGGAGACGCGTCATCGTCTTCTTCCTTCAACCCTGTACTTTTTCCTGCAGATTCGTATCCGCAGCTGAATTCATAGGTCAAACCTAAAATTAATTCTAGGCCATGAAAATCAAATCCAAGACTATGGTCATGCTTGTCTATCATCCCTGGTCACATCCATGTCCATCAATGGTGCTGATTTTGCCTGTGAGAGAAATGCCCAAAAAACAAGCTACAAAACCCTAGGTTCGGTTACAGGGCTATAGTCCATATAAATGCAATCAAACAATGCCAAAAGTTCAGAAATTTCATGAGCATCATAAATATGTCAAAGATTTGCCAGAAAAATGCAAGAATATGGAGTTACGATTTCAAACGAAAAGCGGTTTTTTGAGATACTTACAGAGCTTTAGGGCGCGTATGGAGATTGGTTTTGGGTTAGTTATGCTTCAGGGATTGTCCAACAATTGATTAGTGTAGAGTTTTGCTTCTGAATTGGCCTCCAAGGATGATTTCAGTTTTGCACTTTTTCACCTTTTTTCAAGTTTGGTTCTTGATGTTTTTGCAGCCTCTAGGTCTCAAATTCGTGTTCTTTCACTTGTATATGTATGCTGCAATGTATTAGGTCAACAAATTGGTCTTGAATCCTTGTACATTAATGCCTTGAGATTGGATTTGATCCTCCATTGAAAACTTGCTTAATTTGCCAAAAATCCAATCTTTTTGCACATATAATGCTTGATACGAATTTGATCATGATATTGATGGTCATTAGGTCCTGAAAATAGAAAAAGATCTCATGTAATCAAGTTTTGGGATTTTATTTGATTTAAATTGATTTAAAATGAAATAATTCAATAAAAAAATCAAATAAAATAGAAAAATTGATAAATGGACACAAGGCTGAAGCTAGGACACGTGTGGAATGTGGCAAGCCAAAATCAAGTGGAAAAGAATGGTCCCATTTGACAAGACTTGAAGTTTTGGGGATAGTTGACTTTTGGTAATTTTGCAAAAATGCCCAACTTCAACAATGCATAACTTCTTCAATTTTGAACTTTTGGAAGTGTTATTGGACTTTTTAGAAAGATTGATATGTCCTCTAACCAAAACTTTTGGTTCCATCTCATTTTTATATTCCATGCTCAAGTTATAAGCTTTAGCAAAAAAAGTGTTTTTGTTAACTTTCAAAAATGACCTATAATGTCCAAATTTGTAACTTCTTGTGAGTGCATTTTCTGATCTTGGGGTATGAATATGGATTGTAGGAAATTTCATCCTATTTAAAATGAGCTTTGGATGGGTCATTTCTCATAAAATATGAGAAAGTTATGCTTGGTCAAAGTTGAGTTGACTTTTCCTACAAAACCCTAATTTAGCAACTTTTGAGTCTTGATGAATTTTTAGCAATCCTCGATGAATCATGATCAAAACTTGATCAAATGATGAAATATCCTTCAAAATGAGAATGTTGACAAAAAAATCTTGAAGTTTGACTGTATTTGGGTCACAGTTGACTTTTGCCCTAGCACAATCGATTTTTGGACCCTTTGAGCAATTGACTGAGCAAACTTCCTCTGCAAGGCTTGAAATTTTACATGGATGACCTTGAGAACATATTAGGACATTAGGGAGCATTTGAGGTCATTTGGACTCAAGGATCTTGATGCAACAAAAAACCCTAATTTAGGGTTGACTGCCTTAGGAGATGATTTGTCTGACCCACTCTTGAGCAAACTTGAGCAACTTGGAGATTTTTCTTGCAATGTTTTGAGAAATATGAGAGGACAAATTTTGGGGTACAACACCAGCGTTTGGGGGACTTCTTCAAAATTTTGACACGGGGTTTCAATGAACTCCCCGTCCATTTCCACATACCGGAAAGAGTTGAGGTGGCTCACCATGTACTCCTCTTCCCCTCGTACTGTAACAATTTTCCCCTTCACTGGGTATTTCAGCATCTAGTGGAGCGTAGAAGTTACTGCCCCAACTTTGTGGATCCACGGGAGACCCAGCAAACAAGAATAAGATGACCGAATGTCCATCACATAGAATGTAGACGTGAAAATCTGAGACCCAACCTTAACTGGAATATCCACTTCTCCGTGTACCATCCTCTTGGACCCGTCAAAGGCCCTAACCACAATATTGCTTGGCTTCAGTACCAACCCTTCACAGTCCAACCGTTCTAACGCTTTCTTGGGTAAAACATTCAACGAGGACCCAGTATCCACCAACACATGAGCCAGAGTAGTGCCCCTGCACTCGATTGAAACATGTAGAGTGTCATTGTGATTCTTTCCCTTGGCAGTCAAGTTTGTGTTAGAGAAACCCAAGCCGTTATTAGCAGTCAAATTAGACACGCAGTCTTTGAACTGATCAGCGGATGTTTCTTGCGGCACGTACACAGTTTTCAAGAAAGCAATCAGAGCCTTGGCATGGGCTTCTGAGTATAGCAACAAAGACAACATAGAGATCTTTGACGGGGTTTTCCCCAGCTGCTCGAATACGTTATAGTCGCTCTTTTTGATGATCTTAAAAATTTCCTCTATCTCTTGTTTAGAGGCTTCAACAGTAATCTTCTTCGGTGCCTCCATCCGGGCAGGCTCACCGGTGATCCCTTTGCCCCGAGTGTCAGATGACTCGGTGACAGGGGTAAGGATTGGAACATGAACAGGGGCAGTAACAGGTGTACTGGTAGGTGTAATAACAACATGCTTCCGAATAGTTGGTGAAAAGATCTCAGGGGAGAAAAGCCTTCCGCTTCGGGTGACTTTACTAGATCCAATAATATTGCTGATGTCAATATCAGCCTCTTCACTCTTCAAATCTTGTTTAATCCATGATAATATACATCATCCCCATAGTGCCACGGGACAACTTTATCTGACGTGTAAGGGATAGGCCCAGAAATGCTAATGATCAACATAGATATTCTCAGAACAGATGTAATTCTAACAGTCTTTCTCGAGGAAGCCTTGGAAGAATTGGCGGAAATGGTGATTATAGAAATGTCTTCAAAAGGAACCAATGGAACAAAAGTTATTTCAAACAGAATTTCTTTGTTATCCATCAGGCGTTGGACACCTGACTTCAATAGATGGCAACCAGTAGGTAGGACGGAACACAGATGGCAACCCTCGCCACAGCCAGAAATAAACCGGCTAACAGAAGGTTCTTATTTACAATCATCAATGGAGTAGCAATGTCTTTTATGGAAGTCACAAATGAGTCATCATCTACGACATTCACTCCATGCCTGGGCATAGGAGCAGTCATAACATTAGGCTTTTCAGGCGCTTCGAACTCAATCTCCTTAGCATCAATCAGATCCTGTACTTTATTCTTCAAGACCCAGTAGTCATTCGTATTATGCCCCGGGCTATCGGAGTGAAAAGCACAGCGGGCGTTCGGATTGTACAGCGGTGATGTTGTATTGGGATTCTTCGGGGCTTCCTTCAGAATCACCAAGTTGGTCTTTAACAACTGCGGCAGAATCTGAGACAGGGTCATATGGAGCTGAGTGAATTGTCTTCGCGGCCTCTAGGCTCTTGGTTGATTGTTGCGTTGTGGGGCAACAGCAGGTCTTGATATAACAACCGCATTGACTGCTTGGCGGCGCTCAGGTCGGTTATAGCTCTTTAAGTTGTAAACAACGCTGGATTCCTTCTTAAAAGGTTTCTTCTCCGTGCTTGATGAAACATCTTTCTGTATCTTACCGCTCTTGATACCGACCTCAACTCTTTCCCGGGTCATAATCAGCTCAGTAAACCCGGACGATGAGCTACCAATCAGATGGTTGAAATACGGACCAGACAAGGTCCCCAAAAACATATATACTAATTCCCTGTCAGCCAGAAGGGGTTGTACTCTTCCAGCAAGATCCCTCCATTTCTGAGCGTAGTCCTTGAAACCTTCGCTCGCACCCATAGACATACCCTGAAGTTGGGTACGCGTGGGAGCAAGGTCGGCATTGTATTGGTACTGTTTGTAAAAAGCAGCAACAAGGTCCTCCCAATTACGGACGTTAGCTCCTTCCAGTTGGTAAAACCATTCAAGTTGAGTCCCTGAAAGACTGTCTTGAAAGAAATGGATCCAGAGGTTCTTATCGGCAGTGTATGGTTGAATATTTCTAACATACGAGCGGAGGTGTAGCTTTGGGCAGGAGACCCCGTCGTATTTAGCAAAGACTGGTGCTTTAAACTTGTGGGGAATCACCACCCCAGATGACAAACCCAAATCTCCAAAGTCCAGACAAGGGACTTTCTGGACCTCCATTGCGCTCAACCGGTCTTCGAGTTGCTTATACCTATCCTCAGCCGGAGGATACTGGTCTTCGTCAAAGTCAGTCTCATTGTCAGAAACCACAGGGCTAGGAGCCCCTCTTTCTTCCTGATTCTCTCCTCCTGGTGAGTGAGATAAATCAACATCTTCTCGCAAATTTTTCCCGAATCTGCGACCCATATTCAGGAGGATCGTCTTCTTCTTCTTCTTCTTCTTCTTCTTCTTCTTATCCTTAAAGATAAGAGTCTTTAGATCTTGCTGACCTTTAGCCAAGTTCATGAACATTTCCTGGAACTGGGCATTTTGAGCTTGCAGAGCCTTGATGGCTTGATCAGTTGATGTTTCAGAAAACATGATGTGCTAAAATAAACAGCGAAGAAGATGAGAAACCTGTAAGGGTACCTGTAATGAGGTGCATGGGAATGAAATGTGTATGATATGATTTCAAAGACTTTGGAGATTCAAATTCGTAAACCAAAATGAAACACACTTTTATTAGATAAAAAAACTTGAAACAATGTTTGACAAATGCCTTTAAGGCGTTACAAAAAGAAAAACTGAAATCAAATCTATGCTAGAAACAATAAAACAATCAGCGCTCCCACGGTCGCTTTCCTTTGGTGCTGACATAGTCGTTGAGGACCTTCTCATTCTCCAGCTTCCTTGTAAGCCTTAGGATCTTCCGTTCTTGTTCATGATACTTCTCTCTGTAAGTATCCCGTTCTTCCTTTAGCTGGATCCAAGACCTCTTTAATGCCCCAATGTCAGTAGGCATGTATGGATGAAGGATGGTAGGAGGAACCCCTTCTTCATCAGTATGTTCAACTATCACAAGCAAGACAGCTTCGTAGGGCATCCCTAGCTTCTGAGCACGGGCTCAAACCCACCAGAGATATGGTTCCATCAGAAGAGAAGTCTTCATGCCTAGCTCATGCGGATCAGACCTGTTGACCCTATCCCGGGATCGTATGAATCTGCGTCGATGTCCCTCACTATCCCCTTAGAAGTCAAAGACAATGCTCAGAAGTAGCAACTCATGAGGTCCGTCCCTCCTAGCTCGCCCAAATTGTCGTAAGGCCAGACAAGGATTATAAGTGATCCCTCCTCTGATTCCCAACAATGGAACATTGGGGTATTCCCCACAGCGATCAATAATAGCTACTTCTTCCATGTCTTTAGTAGTCCAAATGATGTCTGTGTGAGCAAGGGACATAATTCTGTAGGCCCAACCCATGCCTTCCTTGTTCTTCAAAACAGATTTGGGGAGGTGAGAAATAAACCACCTCGCCAGCAATGGTGCACAACACATAAGGGTTCCCCGTTTCTGAGCAGTACGGGCATAAAGAGTGTTCAGAATATCACCCAAGAGAGTGGGTACTGGATTACGGGACATGAAAATATTCACCACATTCACGTCGACAAAAGAAGCTGAGTTGGGAAACAGAACCAAACCATAAATAAGAAGAGCCAGGATGTCTTCAAACGCCTGAAAGTCTAAACTGTCCCAGAACTGATTAGCTTGATCAACCAAGAACTTAGCCAAGAAGCCTTTTGTCCCACTCTGAGTTTCTCAATTAGACATTACCTCAGCCTTTGTCAGATGTAGGGCTGCAGCAACATCCTCTGGTCTAAGAGCTATCTCCCAACCTGTAAATGGGGTCTGCTCTAGAATAGAGATACCAAGTAGATCAGAGAACTCTTCCAAGGTAGGGACCAACTGGTAGTCCGATAAGGTAAAGCAGTGGTATAATGGATCAAAGAACTGGAATAAGACGCTCATCATTTGTTCATCCAGCTTGGAAGTGACTAGACTGAGGAGGTGACCATGTCTTCTGTCAAAAGAGGAAGTGTTAGGAACCTTGGAAACCAAATCCTTAAGATGAGTAGGAATATGTACAAAGCTGATTCGAATAGTGTTTCTACGCATAGATGCCATGATCTGCAAAACAGAACAAAGATGAATCCCATCTGTCTTTGAAATGGTTAGTTCAATGCAATATGCATGCAATGTCATGATGCATGATTTCATGATAGAAACACATCACAGGTATTCACAGATAGAAAACATGGTAAGGGAAAACAAGTCACACAGTAGCCCTTATATTTCAGGCTAGCATGGAGTTTAGGTACTACCCTCTTTCAGTTCAGTTGGTTCAACCTGTCCTAGAAAAGTAACCGGGTTCTAGAGGATCTCAATATCACTGACCACCCTCGATCGGTCATAATTCCAGTTTAGCAACCTTTTCTTGCGGCCGGAATCATCGCAAGAGTTTGGTCTCAATGAGTGTAGCATACTGCTACTTTTCTATGGCCAAGTTGGTCAATTATAGGTTCTAAGGTCAGTTGGTGCTTAATGACCCCTTAGCAGCCCCATATTCTCCTTGTTCCACCACAAGGGATATCGGTACAAACTAAAGTGCCACACCAACGTAGCTACTGCTTCAACTGTATCGGTCTACGCTGTACAGTTCCCTCACAGTCTATTGCTACTTACCTAAAAGGTATCCCCAGATCCGGGTTAGGATCTATAGTAACTCCAATTCAAGCCCACAAATATAAAGCATACAGATCAAACAATTGAAAACAATATTAACTATTCCTAAGGTACACCCCACTTTATTAATTTCCCCAGCATAGTCGCCAGTTCCGTGATACGGTGGGAAGAACTGACTGTTTTTTGGGAATGCTGGTTTGCGTTTTTGCGTTTGTATTCACAAAATGTCGCGGTAAGCAAGAGTCGCCACCGACTTTTATTTTATCCAACAAGGAAAGGAAAAAAGCACAGAAAAATTCCTTTTTCGAGATATTTCTGAGTACGGGGGACAGATTATAGAAAGGGAAGGTGTTCTGGACTGGGCCCGCCCTGGCCCAAAGCAGGGACAAATGCCCAATCCAAGCAGGTCCTCGAGGAGCGTGCGCCCGCAGATTCCCGCCACCGTGCCCGACCACAGACTACAGTCATGCCCGCCATTTCCCGCGACACATGGTGTCCCCGACCAAAGGAACCCCAACTCGAGTCCTGTTCAAGCTCTCTCATCGTAGGGCAGATTCTGTCCACCCTAACCGTTATCGAATCATCCAAACTCCAGAAAGACCGCGTCTTCGTCCCTCCTCATTCTTCGCAGAGCATCACCAAGAAGGGGACCACATGCGGGGCCCTACTACACACGTAGAACCTGGCAGTTCCTTTATTGGGCCAGTTCTGGTCGGCCCAGTGAGGGGACCTTGGCCCAGCGCTGGGGGCTATAAATACCCTCTATTCCTAGAGGGTCAGGTATTCATCTCTTACGTATACATACACTCTTTACCTGCTCATTCCGTCACTCATTTTAGCATCGGAGTGCCTTGCAGGTACCCCCCCCCCCCCATCTCACTCAAATTCTGCCCGAGCCAGTCGTGACGGTCCAAGTCTGATCAGGTAAGATCAGTGGTGCCGTCTGTGGGAATCTAGCTTCCCCGTCTTGCAAACCCTCGAAGACCAAAGCTCAAAATCACCTCCTACCGTCATGGCTGACCAAGTCCTGGACGAACAGAACATCCGCGTCGTCGATGTCAACAACAACCTCACGGATAAAAACGGAATCCCCGACAACACCGACAACCCCGACAACCCCGACCATAGCACACTCCCCGGGGGTACCATCCCCGGGCCCTCAATCCACCACGATGGAGCTACCGCCTCATCTTCTTCAGTCCCTCCGCCGCTCGAAGAAGACAACGCAACTCCCCTAAACTATCTAGCTGCCCAATTTCAGGAAGTCCCTGTCCCCGCCGGGGCAGATGCCACAACCCGTGCACTATTCGCGGTGATCAATCAAACCAACTACCTCATATTTGCCCAGGGGGAAAGATTGAGGGCGTTGGAAGACGATAGAAGACCCACGAGGAGACACAGGAGGCCTCAGACTCCACCTCCTCGAGTAACAGAGGTACATCTCCCATCTCCCCCGCGGAGACAATACAGAAACACCTCCAGAAGCCCGTCACCTCGACCGTCGAGGAGACGACCCCCTTGGAGAGGCAACCTGTCATTAAAGCCGGAGGACGCAACCATGGCCCCATACGGCAAGAAAGAAGACACTCCAGAGACAAGCACATAAGAATTGACCAACGAGCACCTCGCTCGAGGGATACCCAACACGACCAAGACCGGCGGGCACAACAATATCTCAGGTCCCCATCCCTGTCCCTAGAGCGAAGTGACGAGGACGACCCCTGCGGTCCCCTGTCACAAGCCATCATGGAGGCGCCCATTCCCCCGGGCATGGAGAAGCCTCCACATCTGAAAGAATACGACGGAGTCGCGGACCCAGTCGACCATATAGACGGGTTCGAGGCTATGCTGCATTACCATAACGTCGGGGGACCCATCAAATGTCGGTTGTTTTCCACGACCCTCAGAAAGGCAGCAATGGATTGGTATAAAGGCCTCGCCCCGGGATCAAGCACCTCATGGCGAAACATGAAGAATCAATTCATAAGTTCGTTCACTGCGTCTCGGCGACACCCGAAGACCGAGGCAGCGCTCGAGGCCATCATCCAGAGACAGGATGAAACCTTGAGAGAATTTATCAATCGCTTCAATCGCGAAGCCATACAGGTCCCCTGCACGGACCACATGAAGAGGTACTTGCTGGAGAAGGGGCTCCTCCCCGACACATAATTCAGAAAGGAGGTGGGCATCGAACCACCCCAAACATTCGATGCTCTCCTTGAGAAGGCCCGGGCATATATGGATTACGAAGAAAGGGAGGCGGCCAACAGAGCCTGGGATCCCAGAACTCGCGGATCCAGCAGCAACCCGTGCCAAGAAAAGAAAAGAGGACAGACCCCGAGAAGCCCGAGAGCAAAGAGGACCCTCAGGGCGTTTTACATAGTACACTCTGCTTACAGCTTCCCGCGAGCGCATTTTGGCAGAGTGTGCCAGCATAAATTTTAAAGACGGCGACATCAAGCGCCCTCGACCTGCTCCTGCCAAGCCCATAGTAGACAAGAGCAAATACTGTCAGTACCATAGGAGCCATGGTCATCTGACTGAAGACTGCATCCACCTAAAGGAAGCCATCGAAACCCTCATCAAGGGAGGGAGGCTGGCCCAATACCGGCGAAACGGTGCTCCTTATCGCGACGCCCGGGAGACAAGAGAACTGGAGGAGGACGCCCGACCATCTGACGAGTCGGTCCCCGTCCAGACCACCTTCTCCGTCACCAGACCGGAGGACTTCTACGTCACCGAACACCATCAGGAGCCACTCACGACACACAGCAGGTGGGAATACTTTCCCTCCACCATGGTCATCAATGGTGGAGGATTCAATGACCTAATCATCAATTCGTCCAAGAGAAAGCTGGATGAACTGGTCGACTCTGCTCCTCCTCAGACGGTGACTTTTGAAAGGGTGAAAGGTAGGTCGGAGCCTATCACCTTTTACCTCGAAGAGCTCCCCGGAGGAGCCCCCAACACAGTCATTCCTCTGCTGATAAGAGCAAGAATGGCCAACTTTGACGTGCACCGCATCCTCGTCGACGAAGGAAGTTCCGTCAACGTGATGTACATCCAATTATTCCAGACTCTGCAGCTAGACGACTCGTACCTCTCGCTGTATGTGGGGTCGGACTTACAAGGCTTCAACGGCTCGACCTCCAACCCTTGGGTATATGTCGAGCTCATGGTTACCTTCGGCGAGGGCACGGCGACGAGGCAGGTCAAGGTGCGCTTCCTCGTCATCGACTTCCCGTCCCTCTACAACTGCATCCTGGGGAGACCAACACTAGCAGAGCTGACCGTGGTGCCCTCCACCGTCCACTTGAAGATGAAGTTCTACACCAAGAGGGCACGGGTGGCTACCATCTAGGGGGACCTAGCCGCTGCTCGAAGGTGTTTCAACGCTGCATCCAAGGGACGCGACACTATCGACACTGGGACAAGGCCCGCCAAGAGACCGGCGACGACACGACAGGAGCCCGACAAATCAGATCCCGCCAAAGCAGAAGACCAGAGAGCTCCCCCAAAGGTCGACTCCATAGCTCTGGATACCCGTTTCGATCAGGACGAACCTCCCAACGGTGAGTAAGTCCCCTCCGACCAATCCCGGACGGGGACTTCGAGCTCGTCCCCCTCGGCATGGACCCAAGCAAAGGAGTGAAGATTAGCATCGACCTCCCTGACCTGGCAAGGAAACAGATCAAAGCCTGCTTGCGCGAGAATGCTGACTTGTTCGCTTGGAGCGCCACGGTGATGCCCGGACTCGACCCCGAGGTCGCCTGTCACCGTCTCGCCATAGATCCTGCCGCTAAGGCAGTAGTAAAACATAGGCGTAGGCAGTCTCTGGAGAAAACGGAGGCTGCTGAAAAAGCTGTAAAATACCTCCTAGAGGCGAATTTTATTTATGAAGCCCGGTATTCAACCTGGCTGTCAAATGTTGTACTAGTTAAATAGAATAATGGAAAATGGCGGATGTGTGTTGATTATATCGATCTCAACCGGGTATGTCCGAAGGATGCTTTCCCTTTACCGAACATAGATATGTTGGTCGACAACTCGGCCGGCTACAAGATATTATCGTTCATGGATGCCTATTCAGGCTATAACCAAATCCCAATGGCCATGGGCGACAAACATTGTACTGCCTTCATGACCAGCTCGGGCAATTATTACTACAACGTAATGCCCTTTGGACTAAAGAACGCAGGGGCAACTTACCAACGCATGATGAATAGAGTGTTCCACAAGAAAATCGGAGACATGCTCGAGGTTTACATGGACGACATGATCGTCAAGTCCCGAGCAGACACCGATCATGCAGCCCACCTCAAGGCAGTCTTCGCCCAAGCGAGACAAAGTAAGATGAGATTCAACCCCGAAAAATGCACGTTCAGAGTCAAGGCGGGGAAATTCCTCGGGTTCTACCGGACAGAACGAGGAATTAAAGCCAATCACGACAAATGTCGAGCCTTTTATGACCTCCCGACACCCACGTCGAAGAAATCAATACAAGTCATGAACGGTATGCTCACGTCACTGTCCCGCTTCATCGCAAGATCCGCTTAGCACGCCCTCCCCTTCTTCAGACTCCTTCGCAAAGAAGCGGCCTTCGAATGGACCGAGGAATGTGAACGGGCACTGCGCCACCTAAAACAAAGTCTATCCCAACCACCCGTACTGTCTCAACAAGTCGATGGGGAGCCTTTATTCCTATACTTGGCCGTCTCAAATGAAGCCATCAGCGCAGCTCTCATTCGCAAGACCACCGACGGGCAGAAACCTGTTTATTTCATGAGCAAAGCCCTACAAGGACCTGAGAGCAGATACCAACAGATAGAAAAAGTATATCTAGCCCTCGTCAATGCGGAGAGGAGACTCAAACACCATTTTTTGGCCCACACAGTCATAGTGCGAACCGACCAACCGGTAAAACAACTATTAGGTCGACCTGATATGGCGGCCCAAATGTTGAAATGGTCCTTGGAACTCTCCGAGTTCGACATTCAATACGAGAGCAGGAAAGCTCTAAAGGCACAAGCCATGGCCGACTTCCTCGCGGAAATGATCGCTCATGACCCGCCCGCAGGGAAGGAGCACAAATGGACCATCTTCGTTGACGGAGCTTCCAGTTCGTCCGGAAGCGGCGCAGGGATCCTCCTAGAAAATGAGGAGTGTGTAGTGATAGAGCACTCGTTAACCCTCTCCTTCCCGACTTCGAACAACCAAGTAGAGTAAGAGGCCCTGCTCGCAGAACTAAGGCTAGCCGAGGACCTAGGAGCCCGCGAGATACAATTTTCACGGACTCACAACTTGTTGCTTCCCAAGTCCAAGGGAGTTACCAAGCTAAAAACGACAGCCTCGTTGAGTACCTAAACTTAGTCAAAGAACACATGAAAAAGTTCGACCGAGCAGAAATATCACACGTCCCGCGCGAGCAAAACACGAGGGCGGACGTATTGTCCAAGCTCGCAAGCACGAGAAAGAAGGGCGAAAACAAATCTGTCATACAAGAATCCCTGTCACACCCGAGCATCGAGAGGTCCTCGATCCCAGTCGAGGTGCATGCCATCGGAGACACCTCGTGCTGGATGACCCCGGTGTATAATTTTCTGATAAAGGGCGAACTCCCTTCGGACCAAACAGAAGCGACCATCACGAAACGAAGAGCATGCTCCTACGTGGTGCTCGAGCATAAACTATACCGCAGGGGATTATCCATTCCCGTCCTGAAATGCATCGACGAATCCACAGTCCCCGAGGTATTACGGGAGATACACGAAGGGATTAACGCCCAGCACATGGGAGGTATGTCCCGGGCGAGGAAAGCTCTGCGAGCGGGGTACTATTAGCCGACGATGCAGCAGGACGCCAAGGAACACGTCAAAAAGTGTGACAAGTGCCAAAGGCACGGCGACATGCATCTCGCTCCCCCTCACGAGCTGAGCATACTATCGTCCCCGTGGCCGTTTGCATGGTGGGGGATGGATATCCTCGGACCATTCGTGCAAGGAACTTACCAAAACAAGTTCCTTATCGTAGCCGTGGATTACTTCACGAAATGGATAGAGGCCGAGGCTCACGCGAAGATCACCTTGCACAACATCCTCCATTTCTACAAAAGAAACATCCTCGCCAGATTCGGGATCTCGAGGGCACTAGTCACCGACAATGGCACCCAATTCACCGACCACAGATTCCAAAACTTCGTCACCAAACTTGGAACCAAACAACATTTCACCTCGGTCGAGCACCCTCAAACCAACGGGCAAGCCGAGGCCGCTAACAGAGTCATCCTGCAAGGACTCAAGCGTCGGCTCATCGAAGCTAAGAGAGGGTGGTTCGAGGAGCTGCACAACGTTTTATGGGCGTATCGCACCACGCCCCATTCAACGACGGGCGAAACCCCCTTTCGACTAACATACGACACCGAAGCCGTCATCCCCGTAGAAATCAGGGAACCCTCCAGGCAGACAGAAATGCCCCTCGACGAAGAAATGAACGACGAAGCACTCAGGGACGAACTCGACTTGGTCGAGGAAATTAGATCGAGAGCAGCCCTGCACGAGGCCACTCTAAAACAACGAGTGGCCATGCGTCACAACGACAAGGTCATCAAACGTGAGTTCAAGATCGGCAGCCTGGTATTACGAAGAAACCAGAAAGACTCCCGCGGAGGGAAATTGGCCGCGAACTGGGAAGCACCTTACCTCATCCACGGCGCCACAGGTACCGGGGCATACTACCTCGAGCAGCTAGATGGAGAACCATTGCCACGACCCTGGAACGCTGCTAAACTAAAGCAGTACTATAGTTAAAAACCCTTAAACACTAAGGACTCTCGTCGTCGGACATCCACATCTAGTCAACAGAGAGAAATGTCTCGACCACGTAGATAGGCCAAGGTACGGGCCCAATCTACGCCCAAATGACATAATGCCGTTCAGCCAAACAAGGACGAACGATGGTGCCCGACAGGGACACCTCAATCGAGCTCCACTGTCGAAGTACCCACATGGCAGAACAGCCAGCTCGCGATGGGCAGTTCACGCCACGGGCATACAACCTCGATATGGGTCATACGCCCGAGCAAGCGGGCTTCACTCCGCACGACCGACGCATTTCGAAGTGCGTTGGACCACCAAATGGGTCGAAAGGATCTCCACTCGAGGACATAACTTAGGCAAATTTCGCCACAAAGTAACAGCTGAGCACAAGCGTGGCTCGAGGACATAACTTAGACAAATTTCATCACAATATAAAAACTTATACACGAGCAAGCTTAAAGTCAAAATGAACATCCATTTAAAAACTCATACACAAGACGAATAAAATGAACCGACCAAAAAGGCCGGTGATGTTCGGAGTTACAGACAAAGGCACAACGGCCAAAAGAAATATGTATGGGCACGCAGGCCCCAAAACAAATACCAAATAAGCGGGAACGCAGGCCCGACCAGAAACTCCACGACTAAACTTTCCCGGGACTACCAGCATCCACCGCAGGAGACTCAGGAGGAGGCACAACCTGTCCGTCAATAATCTGGGATATGAAACCCACTCCCGCGGTATTCATTCCCGGATTCAATATGGCGAGCTGGCTGACCGCAACCTCAAATCCGTCCGCTAAAGCACCAACACAGTATGTTTCGAGGAGATGGATGCGCACGACCAGATCCGAATGGCTCCGCAAAGGGGTTGTATCCTCCGACTCATCTTCAGCAGGAAGCATGGCAGCTTTTAGCTCCTCGACTTCCTTACACAGGCGTTCATTGTCGGCCTCCAAGCGTTCCCTATCCAGTCGAAGACAATCCCTCTCCTTAGCAACCTTCCCCGAGTTCTTCTTCTCCGCCGCCAGCAGGTCGGCTTGTTCGCGGAACATGTCCTCAGATCGCTCGAGAGCAGCCTTCAACTTACGAAAGCCGGCAGCAAGGGAAGCTTTCTCCGACTCCAGCTCCCTGACGTGATCCGAGGAGTACAACCCCTCCTCAACAAGGACAACGGCCATCTCGGCCATCTTCACCATCTCGACCATACTGGCGGCCAGGTGTTTTCTCCGGCTTTCTTTGTTAAGCCGCCTGATGGTCTCGGCTTCCTCGTTGCTCACTGTCAGGGGAAACCCCTCGAAGAAATCTCCCTCTTTAAAACAAGGGGGTAAGCCGAAGGCTCTCGCGGCGACAGACTTGTCGCCAACTTCCGACTGGTTATCTGCCCGAATCCTCTTTCTCGTAATCAGCTCAGCAGGCTGCTCAGCGTCAGGGGAGCCCGGGGACCCGCTAGAAGCATCGCCCGAACTGGTCGGCGGGCCCACCCTCATGGCCTGCGGAGCTTGCACCAGCCTTCTGTTTATTTTCTTGTCCTGAGTCAGTTTTAAAAGCCTCTCCCTTCGTTCAGCCATGTATCCTGCAAAGAAGAGGAAAACTTGGGTTAGCTGCGAGCCAGTAAAAAACAATGAAAATGGAATAAAACTACAAGACAAAAGCAACCTAATAGATTTATGGCCTACCTGTAAGATTGGCACTCGACGAGCGCCTTTGTGTCGATGGGATGAGCCTCGAACGTCGGGTACCCGTCCTCGTCAAGAATGTCTTCCCCATCCCTCGTGACCCACCGGGCAGGGAAACACTGTCGACATATTTGCAAAGGATACCATAGGCTTCTTCATCCTCGGCGCACATACTTCTCGCGGGCGTGTGGTAGTACCCGGTACCATGGTTGTAATGGCTCGAGCACCAATGTAACGGGAACTTGGATACGTGCCCCACTGTCGGTCGACCTTCCGCATCCATGAGGGGCTCCCCGTGCTCGTCGACTACTGCAGTTTCCTCTTCATACATAGAATCCAAAGCAGTCTGGGTGACCGACTGCAGAACGTACCACTTGTCCTTGAAGCCCCGGACTGAATCCATGTACATCCTGAACAACCTCTTCGACTGTCTCAGGGAAACCCAACTATGCCTGCCTCCTCGAGACTGACGCTGCAGGTGAAAAACTCTGAAGAAAAGGGGAATGGTCGCCCCGATCCTCAAGAAGCGGCATGTCAGCTCGAATGCCCGAAGGAAGGCAATCGAATTAGGATGGAGTTGGGAAGGGGCCAAGTTCAGATGGCAGAACACCCCGGCTTGGAAATCATTGAAAGGAAGCGTGAGACCGAGATCCCTAAACACGATCTCGTACATTGGAAACCCATACTCGGTAAACTCCGAGCAGATTCATGCATTGAGGGACGGCCTCGTCACAATAAAATTCTTCTGGAAGCCCGACTGACTACCACCGCATTCGACGATAGTGTATGCGCGCCGACTACGCCGACAATACGCTGAGGCAATCCCTCGGGGCTCGGCGCCCACCCAATCCAACGAAGGATCATCGATGGTATCAACTAGAGTCACATTCTCTTCGGCACTTTGGTCCTCGACCTCATTACGCCTCAAAGACTCCGGTTTGTCAGCCATTTACCTGCAAAGCATAGGAAACCGGTGAAATTCAAGACCAAATCCGCATGCTCGCCACAATGATGGGAAGTAGTGCACGACAAGCCAGACACGCTCGACCAGACGTCAGGAACAACAAGAGGATAGCATGAACACCCCACGCGATAAACATTGAGGACTCGAACAAAGATCCTGGTTTCGCCTCCCCGGTGCTAAGATGCCACGACGAGTTGTCCCACATACTTCCTAAGGGGTCAACGTCCCGGACAGCTCATGGGTGCGCCGACCTAAACTATAAATGTGACGGGCAATATCATGAATCCTAAGCCTAGAACTATGGGTTTACCGGGCAGTATCATAGATTATGCGCCCAAAACCATGAAGGTCACGGGCAGCATTGCGAGTCACCTACCTAAAACTATGTGTTTACCGGGCACAAACTTGAATATACCGGGCACTAATCCCAGAATGGGTTTCTAACATCCAAATAACGGTAAAACTACCTATAACAAAGAAAAATAGGAGGAATAAACACTTACTTGGAAGCAAAGAAGAATGTACGGCAGCGATGAAGGAAGTCAACGAAGGAAGATGCGGTAATCTTATGATGTTAGGGAAAAACAGCGGCGGCGAAAGCAGAGGAAGAAGGAGAAGCGCAAAGAAGAAAAACAAATTATGGGACCCAAGGATCCATATTTATAGGGATGACGTGGAATACGAAACGTCACCTCAGGGAGCCACGAACTTCCCCTCCTCGACACCTACTCCCCTAGGCAATGATGGCCCTACTGTCGCTAGGGTGGCGTCACGGTTCCCAAGGATTGCCTCGTGTACCCAACAAACACAGCCCATGAGAAATCCCCCGAGCACGCATCGACGAGGATTACGCTACGAACGCAACCCACGAGAAACTCCTCGAACACGCACGAGGAAGCAATATCCTGGGCCGGGCATCAGACCCCGTGGCAAAGGCGAGCTGAAGTCAAGTCATAACTCCTGCTCCAGGAGCCACGACTTGGGGGGCTCCTGTTCTGGATTATGCCCGCCCTGGCCCAAAGCAGGGACAAAGGCCTAATCCAAGCAGGTCCTCGAGGAGCGTGCACCCGCAGATTCCTGCCACCGTGCCCGACCACAGACTGCAGTCATGCCCGCCATTGCCCGCGACACATGGTGTCCCCGACCAAAGGAACCCCAGCTCGAGTCCTGTTCGAGCTCTCTCCTCGTAGGGCAGATTCTGTCCACCCTAACCGTTATCGAATCATCCAAACTCCGAAAAGACCGCATCTTCGTCCCTCCTCATTCTTCGCAGAGCATCACCAGGAAGGGGACCACGTGCGGGGCCCCACTACACACGTAGAACCTGGAAGTTCCTTTATTGGGCCAGTTCTGTCGGCCTAGTGAGGGGACCTTGGCCCAGCGCTGGGGGCTATAAATACCCTCTGTTCCTAGAGGGTCAGGTATTCATCTCTTACGTAAACATACACTCTTTACCTGCTCATTCCGTCACTCATTTTAGCATCAGAGTGCCTTGCAGGTACTCCCCCCTCATCTCACTCAAATTCTGCCCGAGCCAGTCGTGACGGTCCAAGTCTGATCAGGTAAGATCAGAAGGTATTAGCACCCTTTCTATCCGTAGTTATCTACGGACTCTTAGGTACTTGCTCATTGTTTTCAAAATTGTTTTCTTTGTGTTTGTGGGTTTGAAAAAGTTTTTGTTTTAACTTCGATTTAAATCTTGCTTCTGTCCTCAAGAGTGTAATGAAGTGTTTTTTTGAAAACTTGTTCGTAAAAGTGTAAGTGTGAAAAGGTTTTGTTTTGAATGAGCAAGTATCGAAGAGCTGATCTACCTACTCGAAAAAAGAATCATTCTATGCTAATTTCCTTTAGACAATACTATCCCACTATTAGTGAGTAGGTAACACCGTTGTTGGAGTTTGAGGGTCAATTCGAAAGAGGGACATATGGTCACTAAAGCAACGTTAGGACGTCTTAGCGGTAACCCTAATGTCTTAGATCATTTGTTTGAGGCAACAATATCCGAGGAAACCATTTCGAGGCAACTATGATCTTTTAGACAAGAGGGCGACCTCTAAAACAACCTATACTTAATGACCATGCACGAAGGCAACCAAGTGGGAGTGTACCATAGGAGTGCGCATGTGCGAGTGTGTTGATTTCAGTTATTTTTATCTTTGCACAGGTTAAGGGTGATCTAACTGTTTTAAATTAGGCATTCATTCTTGTCATGCAAACCCTATTATCAAACATCTAGCAGTTGTATGATTTGCAGAATTAAAATGCGGAATTTAAACTAAACTATTACAAGGCGTCGGGTATTTACATCGCCAAAAGCAACCCTTTGAAATTTAAAAGCGAAAAAATAAATATCCTAATTAATTATTACAAATCGGGAGCAGATACATTAATTGGATAAAGAAAAATAAAGCGTGCGATGCGAAATTAAATCGAATGCAAAATTAGGGTTTTGACCCTTTTAATTAAAAGAAAATGTTTTTTTTTGTTTTTATTTTAAGAAAAGAAATTAAATCCTAAAGTTGAATGCTAAATTAATTATTAAATAAATTAATGAAAAATATTAAATGACATATTTTTGGAGTTTTTGTTATTTAGGAAAGAAAATAAAGCAAATAAATTAATATTAAAAACCTATTAATTCTAATTGATTTTATATTATTTGCAAAATAAATTAAAGTTACCTAATTAATCAACCTAATTAATTAATTAGTATTTATTAATGAAAAAATAAAATTCTGAAATTTAATTGAAAAATAATTTTGGTGATTTTTTGATAAAAAGAAATTATTCTATTGGTTAGTAATTAAATTAAACAAAATAAAATAATTAAATAAAACAAACAAAATATAAGACAAAAGTAGAGAATGGGCCTGAATATCAAGGGTGTCAATAGCAACTTTTCTGGCCCATTTGTGAAGATCCAATTGACTTTTGTGATCCCCTACGTATGCATTGATTTGGCCTTTTGGTACACCTTCAATGGTGGCCACCAGATCTGGCCATCTGGCCATCTGGCACACTGATGAGGAAGGCACATGGTAGTCATCAAGCTTGCATATGCACTGGATTCCCTGAAAATAAACAAGAAAATGGCAAATTGCTGGAGGCAGGGATCGAACCCCTGACCTCCAGCCTCTGAATGCCTTAAGGCTTACGTGGCTACCACTGGAGCACTTAGTTTTATTTGTTTATTAATCAAATGCTGCAAATAATATACAAAACAAGAGAATATTGAAAAAAACAATAAAAACGCGCGCGACAGTTTGAATGGCCGAATGGGGAAGCGACACGCCTTTGTCCCTGTCTTTGGACCGTGGCTAAAAGTTCCAAGATCTATACCCACGAACAAATGTCCGTCGCTACAAACAGAGGTTCCTCCAAAATCTCCTACAGGCCATAGAAATGCATTCTAGTACCATGGTTGAGTTCGTCTCAACCTACTGATCACAACCATAACCATTATGAAGGCTAATTGTACCTGAAAACAAAAGCCCTAAAAAACTCCAAGAAAACCATACAATGGTGATTCACGGTATAGGTCGTATAAATGAAATCGAGTAATACCAAAAGCTTGCAAATGATGTGTAGATTAAGAATATGCCATCAATATATGTTAATAATGCCTAAATTTCAAAATACGAAATCAAGAAAAGGGTGAGTTCATGACTGACTTACAGCGCGTGGGAGGGTATGAAAACGTGTGCTTTTGGTTGCTTTCGTTTGTGGAGGTTGCCAGGAAACGATTGGGACAAGTAGCATGCCTTGAGGATGCCTCTAAGCCCTGTTTCGATCTCACACTTTTTGCTTGATTTTTCAGTTTTTTGTTTTTGCTCTATGACTGATCTCTAACCCTGTTTTTGGTCTACATGTAACCCTTATGTACCACACAATGCATTAGGGTTGATTGCCTTGCCCAAATCTTTCTTTTTCAATAAAATTGATATTTGATTTGATCCTCCTTTAAAACTTTCCAAAATTGGTTCCTTTGCAATCTTTTTGTGCACACAAGCTTTGATGCGAGTTTTGAATGGTTCTAGCTGTCCAATGATGCCTGAAATCATCAAAAGATCTTTGGTTTTTAATATTTTTGATTTTATTTGATTTAATTTGATTTAAAATGAATTAATTCAAATAAAAACCAAATTAAATAATAAAAATATGACATGGATACATGGCCAAGGCTAGAGAAAGTGGGCCATAATGCCAACTCAAAACAAGTGAAAAAAAATGGTCCCATTTGGCAAAATTTGAAGTTTTGGGGATAGTTGACTTTTGGCAATTTTGCAAAAAATGTCAACTTCAACAATGCATAACTTCCTCAATTTTGACTCTTTGGAGGTGTTCTTGGGTTTTTTAGAAAGCTTAATGTGTCCTCTAAGAAACACTTTTGGTCTAATCTAAATTTGATATTCCATGCTCATGTATGAAGCTTTGACAAAAAAGGTGTTTTTATTGACTTTTCAAAATGACCTATAATGTCCAAATTCATAACTTCTTGTGAGTGCATATTTTGATCTTTGGAGATGAATATGGATTGTAGGAAATTGCATCCTCTTCAAAATGAGATTTGTATGGGTCATTTCTCATAAAGTATGAGAAAGTTATGCTTGGCCAAAGTTGAGTTGACTTTTCCTACAAAACCCTAATTTAGTAACTTTTGAGTCTTGATGAATTGTGATAAATCCTTGATGAATCATGATAAACCTTTGATAAAATTATGAAATATACTTCAAAATGAGAATGTTGAAAAAAAATCTTGAAGTTTGACTGTATTTGGGTCACAGTTGACTTTTGCCCTAGCACAGTCGATTTTTGGACCTTTGAGCAATTGACTGAGCAAAATTCCTCTGCAAGGCTTGAAACTTGACATGGGTGGTCTTGAGAACATATTAGGACATTGGTGAGCACTTGGGACCACTTGGACTGAGGGATCTTGATGCAACATGAAACCCTAATTTGGGGTAGTCTGCCCTAGGAGAGAGCTTGTTTGACCAACCCTTGGACTTCCTTGAGCAACTTGGAGATCTTTCTTGAAATATCTTGAGAAATATGGGAGGGAAAATTTTGGGGTACAACACATATTTATTATTTTATTTAAGTTAACGGATGTATCACCACCCCAATGGTTAAAGTGCGCGCCTGTTACCTATGGGACCTGCGTTCGAGCCCTAGTGGTACCCTTTTGGTTCTTTTTCATATTTTTTCCATTTTTTTGTTTTTGTTTGAAAACAGGCGCCCGAGACTTCCCCCCCTTGGGCTTTTTATTTTTTCTGACTCCTAACCATTGTTTACTTTCACACCCTTGGCCCTTTATTTTATTATTTCTTTTTCTTTATTTTATTTTCATTTTCATATTACTTTTATTATTTTCATTATTATTATTATTATTATTATTTTTTAATATTAAAAATATAAAAAATATTTTTATTTATTATTTACACTTATTTAGATTATCTTTTTCCATAAAACAAAAAAAAACAGTTTTTTTAAATAAATTAATTTCTTTTTGTAACTAATATTTAGATAATTAAGTTTAATTACTATATTATTCTCTTGCAAATTAATTAATTTTGAACTTAGGTTTATTTTAATTGGCTAATCTTCATTTTATTTTTATTAATTTAAAACCTTTTCATAAAAAACCCTAAAAATATATTTTTAAGTTAATTTCTTTTCTTAATTAATTTAGGTTTAAATTTTGTTTATTTTTAATTAATCATTTTTATTTAATTATATTAAAACCCCCTTTCATAAAAATCCAAACAAAAATCATTTCTTTTTCCATTTGCATTTGTATATTATTGATTCAATTATTGTACATTTATTCAATATGGTTGTAATAGTTAATTAGATTTACTTTTCTTGCAAATTCCCCATTTTTAAATTTGTATACCCCTCCAATGATGTAATAGCTTAGTATTTTTACTTTCTGCAATTTATCGCTTTATATAAATACTAGTAATTAGGGTTTGTATGGAAAGACTAAAATCAACAAGTTAGCAAACCCTAATTCAAGACAAAACAATGCATGTAAATTAACACACCTGCCCCCTTAGGGTAATTCCACTTTGTTGCCTTACCAAAATGACCATGTTATGCATGTGGGGTATCTTAGCAAAAAGCAATTAAAAATACAAGATCATAGTCCCTCGACGACACTATCAAATGTTGCCTTTCAAAATGATCTTAGTCCCTCAAAGAGAATTGCTAAGATATTTCACAACATTGCTATCATGGCTATACGATGATCCACGCCCATCCCTTTACATCTAAAGATAGGGCTTCTTACCAAATCAATGGTATGATAGCAATATCAAAGGAAATGAAGAAATGAACTAAGACTTTTGAGTAGGTAGATTGTTCCTAGTTGCTTGCTCAATTTCAAATCAAACACTCTTGCTTATTTTCAAAACAAACACCAACACTTTCAAAACATTTTCCAAACTTGAAACATTTTCAAAAGCTTAACACTTTGTATACGTTCTTACAAACGAGAACTATTACAAAGTTTTCCTAAACGATGGCGCCTTTTAAAAATACTTTCAAAAAACCACACAAAGCATATTTTCAAACAAAAGCAAGTGAACTAGCAAGCAACTAAGAGCCCATAGATAACTATAGACGAAAAGGGTTCTAATACCTTCCCTTTTCATAATCTACCCCCTGAACTCAAGAAACAATCTCAAAGGTCTATGTTCTTTTCAGCCTTTCCTTTTTGGATAAAAGAAAAGTCAGTGGCGACTCTTGCTAACCTTAACATTTACGATAAAACGGAAAACACCCAAGTCAGTTCTCCTACCGTATCATACATATGATTGTTTATATTGCACAAGTACATGCATCATTTGTGTCAAGACACAATGTTTGGTAATTCCGTGGAAATTATTGACTTGTCTGTAACCTAATGCCGAATGGGGTTTAAAAGCTTAAGACTGAATCAAGATTTTATTGGTGGTTATCTGTCTGAGGGATGGACCCGACTAGACCGGTAAATATAACATTTTGTACCACATGCATACTGTATTGAGTTGCATTGAAGTCACATGTATCGATGTGAAATGTCTAATTTGTGTGCATTATGTGATATTGGTGTGGATGTTACATATGTGGTATTTGTGATTTATTATCTTTGAATCTTGTATCGTTGAGCAATGTTATATATATAATCATGTGAATTATGTTGAAGTATATTAAATACATGATTTTGTGAAGTGTGATGAATTTATTTGATGTTGTAACACTGTGGGAGAACTGACTTGGGTGTTTTGCATTTGATCGCAATTGTTGCCGTTAGCAAGAGTCGCCACCGACTTTTCTTTTATCTAATAAGGAAAGGCTAAAAAGAATAGGAAAGACCTTTAGATATGTTTTCTGAGTTCGGTGGGTAGATTATGAAAAGGGAAGGTATTAGCACCCTTTTCATCTGTAGTTAACGACGGGATCTTAGTTGCTTGCTAGATCACTTGCTTTTGTTTGAAAATGTGCTTGTGGTGTGGGTTTTGAAAGTATTTTGAAAATATGACTTTGTAATGGCTCTCGTTTCTATAAGAACGCGTACAAAGTGTTGTTTTGAAAATAGTTCAAAGAAGTGTTTGTGTAATGTGTTTTTAAAAGTGATTTTGGAAGGGTGTCTTTGTAATGGCTCTCGTTTCTATAAGAACGCGTACAAAGTGTTGTCTTTTGAAAATGTTTTAAGATGAGTGTATGGGTGTATAAAGTGTTTTTGTTGTGAGCAAGCGAGAAACTAGGAGCGAATCTACCTACTCAAAAGGTCTTAAATGTTCTTTTCTTCCTCCTTTAGATGTGGCTATCTTATCATTGATTTGGTAAGAAGCCCCATCATTGGATGCGAAGGGACAGGCGTGGGTCAATCATACAGTCATAGAAGGAAACTTGTAAGACGGTTTAGCAATTCTCGTAAGGGACTAGATCGTTTTACCGAAGGCAACATCGAGGGACATTCGTGACTTGAAGGTGGAAGATGATTGAACACTAGAGTGCCCATAAATTTGCACTCGATGATGTGGTGGTTGATTGTGTAGGGAATGGGCTTAAAGATTCCATTTGGTAAGATGATAGAGAGTTGTTGGAGATGGGTTTATGGATGTCATCCAAAGGTGATTGTTGACAGAAATTAGACTAAGTCTAAACTTGATTTCAATTGGAAAAGAATCAGAATAAACTTTTGGTCAATTTAAACTGAAACTAGCAGAAGTCTTGAATATTGTTTTACTGGAAATAATCAGAATAAATCTTGGAGAAATTTATCTGAACTAGAGAAAATGTCTATTTGGAAAGTATCGGGATAAACCATTGAGAGGTTTAAACTGAACCAAAAGAGGTCTTGGGTATTCTTTAACTGGAGAGAATCATAATAGATCTTTGAGCGATTTATCTGAACCAGAGAAAGTGTCTACTAGGAAAGAATCAGGATAAACCATTGAGAGGTTTAAGCTGAACCCAACAGGGGTCTGGAGAAGAATCAAAATAAATCTTGAAGCGATTTATCTGAACCAGAGAAGATGTCTGTGGGAAAGAATCAAAATAAACCGTTGAGAGATTTAAACTGAACCAACAGGGGTCTGGAGAAGAATTAGAATAAATCTTGAAGCGATTTATCTGAACCAGAGAAGTTGTCTGTGGGAAAGAATCAGAATAAACCATTGAGAGATTTAAACTGAACCAGCAGGGGTCTTGAGAAGAATCAGAATAAATGTTAGTGTTGATTTAACTGAAATAGTAAAGGTCTTGAATTATCTTCAACTGGAATAGAAATCAGAGAGATCTTAGTGTCGATCTGACTGAACCAGAGGAAAATATTGAATTAACTTTGAATGGAATGGAGTCAGAAAAATCTTAGTGTCGATTTAACTGAACCAGAAAAAAGTATTGGATCATCTTCGTCTGGAATGGAAATCAGAGAGATCTTAGTGTCGATCTGACTGTTCCAGAGAAGGTCTTGGATTAACTTTGACTGGAGTGGAAATCAGAAGAATCTTAGGATTGATTCAACTGAACCAGATAAAAGTCTTGAAATATCTTCAACTGGAATATAAATCAGAGAGATCTTAATGTCGATCTGACTGAACTAGAGAAGGTCTTTAATTAACTTTGACTGGAATGGAAATCAAAAGAATCTTAGGATTGATTCAAGTGAACCAGACAAAAGAGAAAATGTCTACCGGAAGGAATCAGGATAAACCGTTGAGATATTTAAACTGGACCAACAAAGGTCTTGGATGAGCATCAAAATAATATTCATAAATGAATTGTATCTGACTCGTATCTGAGAGATGTACTGAATGAGCATCAGAATGATATCCATATCTGGATCGTATCTGGACTTCATTTGAATGAGTGACAAAATGACATCCGAATCTGGATCGTATCTGGACTGTATTTAGAAGAGAATCTGGAGTAAGTATCATAATTCCAGCCATATTTGGATCTCAGATGAATTGTTTCTAGAAGATAATCTGGAGTAAGTATCAGAATGTCAGCCATATCTGGATCACATCTGAACTGTCTCTAGAAGGAATCTGGAATAAGTGTCAGAATTTCAGCCGTATCTAGATCGCATCTGAACTGTCTCTAGAAGGAATCTGGAATAAGTTTCAGAATGTCAGCAGTATCTGGATTGCATCTGAACTGTCTCTAGAAGGAATCTGGAATAAGTGTCAGAATGTCAGCCGTATCTGGATCGCATCTGAACTGTTTCTAGAAGAGTGTATGGGAAGGAGCCCGTGTAGGATTTCTTCAGCTGGTCGTGTAGATAATTTCACTGGCTTGTTACAAGTATTAATTTCTGACCTTTTGAAGATTATTGACAATAGCCATCTGTTGATTAACCTTTTCCTGAAAAAGGTAAAACGTTAGTTGTACGCAATGTCATGATGTATGAAATGCATGTTGCAATGATGTTCTCAAAATAAATGAGATTGTGTCCTATGCACTTGTCATGTATGTAATATGACGCATGAAGGGTGAAATGTTATTTGAATGTATCTTTGTTTGGGAAAATAAATCTCGGACTGCTGTTGAAGAGTAGGTGAGTCTTCAAACTTTGCTTAGAATATTTCCACCAAGGATTCTTGTTTTGTTGTTTAAGGAGAGCTCTGCTGGAGAATGTTGAAAACTCTGTGGAGAGTGTTGATTCTTCCTTGGGGAAAAAGAGTTTAGGAGTCTCAGTTGTTCGTTGCTCTACTGGGGAGTCGAAGTTGAACTGATATCTGGTCGGGTCCAGGCTTCACAATAACTTGTTGGGGATTGTAGAGTAGTCTAATGGGGAAGAGGGGTTGTGGTCCTTTGATTTGTAGTAGTCGGAGAGGAAAACTCAAGCTGGGGAATCTATAGTTTGTTGGGGAAATAAACCCTGTTGTCGGTCTGTTGGAGAGGTGCCTTCTTCACTGGGGAAAATCCTCAAGGATTCTTGAGATCGACTCAGCTGGTGGGAAGTTTTCAGAGATTGAAACTCTGGCTTGGAGTCATCCTATGAGAAGGATCTTGGGGAGATTTGTCATTGCTCCTAGTAGCAAGTTTTTGTGGCATTGCCAGGAATTAATTGAATGTATGAACCCTTTGTTGGGATTTGCGTTCAATGCCCAAAGTGATGGAGACCTGCCCCTGGTATATTCAACATTTCTTAGGATCTTGACTGGACTGCCCCAGGTGTGCTGGATAGTGACATGTCATGCCCCCTTGTTGATAGGAGATTTGTCATTTAAAGTGTCATCCCACTTTAAGTGATTTTGTTCACTGAGAGAGCTTTCGTTCACTGGATATTTGTTGTGTGAATTTCTCCGCTGTCAAACAAATAGCCATATGCAAACAACAATATTCAAATAATGCAAATTTTATGCTTGTCTTGAAATTTTAAAAATGCGTTAAAGAAGTTTTGTAAGAAAATTCAAACTCAAGATTTAGAGTAAAGCCTTACAGGAATCAAGATACCTTTTGTAACAGTATGCTTTCGAACTAACCCATGCTTCAATTAGGACTTTTGAAGGGTTGTAGCGTGGCTTGATTCATAGTTTAAGAAACAAAGGATAAAGGCTCAAAGTGTATTTTTACCCACCCGCTCTTCGTGATGTTCTTCGGTCCTAAACTCAGTTAATTGTGCGTTTGAGCTCCAATTGAGTCTGGAATGATGTTTTGGTGATGGTTCAGACAAGTTTAGTTTATCGAAAGGCAGACATTTCTTGCAACATTTTTCATGTTGTTGAGGATTTGTAGTGACCTTTTTCTTTTGATTTATTATCCCTGGTTTTTTCTAACTGTTCTTGTTTTGAGATTACAGTCAGCGGGATGCCCCCGTTTTTCTTAAGTCTCCTTTGTAGGTTTTGACTTAGTGGGCTTTTTTCTTGGGAGACAATGACTGCCTATTCAGTAGGGAACCATCACCGTCTTTTGATTCCAAAGGAATGTTTTTGATGTCACTCGTTGTATTACGAGATGAGAGTTTGCGATTTTAACGCGCATTTGAATTAACTGAGAGACTACCCTGCCCCAGGTTTTGATAGAAGGTTTCAATTTGTGTAAACAGAAAACTTCTACTTCTTTGGCTCGAAAGGGGTTGACTAGGGATTATCCTCCTTATAACTCCAGTGTTTAGGAATTGAAAGAATGCCTGTACATCGTCAAGAAGGTCTGTCCAAAAGCATACTGTATGAGATTAAGGCATTTGTTTTCGTCATCCTCCCTCTAAAGGCTTGTAACTTTTAGCAAGAGTTAAATGTCATAAAGAAAGTAGAAAGCATAGTTTAAATATAGTGAAAACGAATGGATGAATTCAAGACAAACATATGCAATGCATTAATGAAACAAAGTTTGACATTAATAGATAATTATTTGAATAACAAAGGAGATTACAATTGAAAATTCAAATAAACTGAAAATTTCCTCTCCCAGATCGTCGCTTCAAGTGGATGCCCTTGAGGGGTGATAGAAGAGTTCTAGTTGATCGTCTTGTGTAAATTCCAAAACTCCTTCGTCAATTAGGTCCTGAATCCTGTTCTTCAGAGCTCAACAATTGTTCGTATCATGCCCAGGACCATCAGAATGGTATGCACACCTCTCATTGGGATGGTAACTAGGAGCAGCAGTGTTAGGATTTCGGGGAGGAGCCTTTAATTTAATTAGCTCCGCCTTCAACAAGTGTTGTAGCACCTGAGCTAGCGACATGCCAATCCTGGTAAATTGCCTCTTAGGTGCGGTCTTCTTGCGCTGATTCCCTTGTTGGTGAGGTTGTTTTTGGGCATGTGACGTGGAAGAAATTTGGAAAGGTCCACTCTTCATCAGAGGCTGATCAATGAATCGATCTCCAATTCTGGCTGCTTTCCCCATTTGGCTGCATCTGTCTTGATGAAGCCTGTTGACAAGGGCTCGCAGCTCTTCCTGTCCTTGAGCCAGGTTTTGGATAAGAGCCATCTAGCCTACCAGTTGTCCCACCATCTGAACTTTCATTGTTGTCATTTCAGTTTGTAGCCGCTCCAACTGGTCATCTATGTCGTCCCCAGGACTTCCCGTAGTCATGCCCCTGGTGAGGAGTGCATTCACCTCTCCTTGTCCCTTGGATAGGTTCAAGAACATCTCTTGAAGATGAGCGTTTTGAATCTGGATGCTCTTGATGGTCTGCTCTAGGGCCATCTCTATTGAAATAAATAGTAGGAAGATAAGGAAACCTGTGTGGGAGAAACCTGTCGTGATATGATGCATGATATGTGGATGCATGTTTTCAAGGATCTCGCAGGGTAAACACAAGAAAATGTTAGAAGTTGAACTTTGATCAACAACTTTGATTGGAGAACTTTGTATCGGTGGATGTCCTTCCTCGAGCATCAAGCTCACCATGTCAAGTGGGTCATAGCCTTTGACTCAAGTTTGTTGTACTTGATTTTTGATGGTGTTTTGGTTAGAGGAAAATGAATCCTCTTTCCCTTTGATAGACGTCTGGTTCAATGTGACCCTGCATCAAAGACCCTAGAGATCCTTGAAATGGTTATTGAAAATGCTATGTGTTGTACCCCAAAATTTGCCCTCCTCTTTTTTACAAGAAATCACAGCTTCGGGCTTTTCCTAATTTTTCAGATTGGCTCAAGAATCGGTCAAACAGGATTTTCTTATCAGTCAAACAAAATTAGGGTTTCCATTAACTTTTGAATCAGTCCAAGCAGATTATTAGGGTTTCTATTGATTTGGTTGAGTTTTGCTCAGGGTTTGATCAAGCAGACGCTTCTTTGACAATAAATCAAGAATTAGGGTTTGCACGCACATTTTCAGAAGAATTTGAATCCACAATGTCTTAATTGGATGTTATGTTGCTTTGATGTTTGCTCAAGATTTCTGTTTGTTTCTCAAGGTCTAAACATCTGGGATATGGGTTGAGGCTTCTGATTGAGAGTTTGAAGTGTTGGTCTAATCAGTGAAATGAAAGGCGTATGGACATTTGTTTTGATTGACTATGCAATACATATGGTTAATTGGGACGCCGGGTTTATTATTGATTAATGCGAAGTTGCAAGACTACGGTGTTTATTAATTATTTATTTTATCTAAGTTAGAATAATTGGGATGTACTTCCAGTTATTTTAATTCAAGAAACTTAAATAATTAAATAGACAGTGAATTAAAAGAGATTAACTGACAAAGGATTTTTTATTCACTTTTAATTATTGTTACAAGTGTTATTTGAATACAGTAAATTTATTTACAGTATATATAATAATGTTTATTACAAACAATTGAAAGAGAAAATAAATATATCCTAAGTCTTCATCTTCTACTGCTGCTCCCCTTTGCTCAATTGATATTTATCTGCAAAGACAAAAAAAAGGAAGAAGTCAATACAGTTAAAATTAAAAGGGAATTCTCAGACAGATAATTAAAACTCATCATTAAAAGTGTTGGCCGGAATCAGTTTGTTCGTCCTCTCTGCAAATCGCAAGAAGACTCTCTTCTTGGTTCACAAAGAGGGAAAGAAAATATGTTTGCAAGCATATGAATTAATACAAGGCAACATATTAAACAAAATGCACAAAGCTGCATAAATTCAAACTGTCAACCAAAGAGGCAAACCAAACTGAAATGCCAAAACCAAGTTGCACAATGCACAAAGGCAAACTAAGCTGTCAAAAACTGTCCAAGAGCTGTCAATAAAGTTGCCTACAAGCTAGCAAAAAGCAAAGGCAGAAAATCTGGAAGATATGCAGAGGAAAGCCAAAGATGCAAGCAATATTTCAAATTTCCATCATTTCCCAACCAACACTTTTTCAGAAAAAAGTACAGTTTAAGCAATAAAAAATGCTTTTTCTGTGGAGAGAGAAAGAGAGAGAGAAGTAGAGGCTTACAGTTTGCAAGCTTAGGAGATAAAGATATAAAACAAAGAGTATCAGAACAGTTCAAAGGGGGGAAAACACATAGAAAAAGATATCACAAAAAACTGTAAACACAAGCCTTGAAGCAAATACAAGCCTTGCAGCTTGCCTGTTTCTAAACCATCCTGCATCAAAGCCTCTCAAAAATAAACAAGCTTCAAACTGCCTCAAGCTTAGAAACCAGTCTCACCCAAACCTGCTTCAGGCCTGTCCCCTAAACAAGCATATCAACCTGCATAAACTCAAAACATCCAACCTGCCTCATGCCAAGCATAACAAGCTAAACAAGCCTTGAAGCCTGTGACTGGCAAGCCTGCATAAGCCCCAGCCTGTATCAGTAAACCTTCCTGCATAATACCAAAACCTTCAAAACTCACAAACAAATCTTTGTTCAAACAAGCTTGTAACCTACAAACTGCTTCAAGCCTCAAAGCACAATAAACCTGAATAAACTCAGCATTCAAGCCTGTCAAAACATACAAAAAAACCAAACAACATTCAACCTGCCTCAAGCCAAGAATTCAAGCCAAAACCCTGAAGCCTGAATAAACACAAGCCTGCTCTAACTACCTTAAGCCTGCATAAAACTAGAAGCCTGCATGTACAACAAGCTATCAAAAGCAAGCCTGTCAAAGCAAACTCCAATAAGCCTGTCAAAGCCTAAACCCCAAAAAGCCTGTCAAAACTTGTTTCACTACCAAACCAACAAAACTCCAACAAATCAAAACACCAATAAAATACATCAGAACAAAAAAGTCCATCAACATCATCAAGCAAACAATAACTATTGCAAGCATCTCAGAATCAAAGAACATCATCAAATGAACGAAGCATTCAGGTAAGCAAAAAAAGGAGGCAGAAGCAAATCATACAGGGTTTTCAAATTATAACATCATCACTAAATGAAGGTTAAAGATACAAAGTACCAGGAAGGCTAACAAGCACATCACCGCGTCCCTCCGCCTCTGGCCACCTGAGAACGCCTCCTGTCCAAATCCTCCGTCTCCAAAACCCTAAAGTTAGTAATTCCTCCTTCCTTTTTACACACCTCACATAAACAAATAACACAGAGGGTCAATAACATGTAAAAAATATAACATGCAAGACTAAAATTTGAAGTACCCTAAAAGATGTTCAGAAAGGAAACCGTTACCTTTTCTTTTCCATCGCCCTGAGCAACTGTGGAGAGAAGAGATGGAGGCATGGCGTCTGGTAGCCTGAGGCGGTTGGATGAGACATCAGTTGGCCATATTTGAGAAAGGATGAAGAGGCGAAGAAGAAGGTGAAGAGCGGCGCCGTTCCAAAACTGAAACCCTATTCTGAGCCAAGCACAAACAAACCCTAAACAAAAATTGTCAAACGTTTGGGCCTGCCCCTTTGAACAAACCCCTTAGGCCTAACAAAATTGGCGCCTGCACCCCCCTTTGTGAATCTGTTTCATTTTGTTCTTTGGGCCAAACATCTCCTAAGGCCCATTTAACTCTTTTTTTTATTATATTTACAAATCAATCTTTTTTATCACATTATTTCCTTTTATAACTTATTTTGTTAAGAAAAATAATATATTAACTTTTGTATAAAATTTTCTTAATGTTTATTACATTGTAAAAAATATGTAAACAATAGATTTTTTGTTTTAAAGACTTTTTTTTAAATTAAATCTTGTATATAAAACATTAACAAAAATACCTAAAAAATAGAATTTTTTAAGATTAAATATTTCTTTCTTTAAGAACTTTTTGTTTATATATCATTAACAAAAACACAAAAATAATAATAATACTTAATAATAAATTAGGTTAACCTCTTAATCACTTGTAAATAATCATGTGCATCATACTTTGCTTTTGATTCTCTTTTATCCTTATACTTTGCTATATTTTCACATTGAGAATGCGATGATTCGATTTGGTTGTAAATAACATTTGGACACTACTATCCTGATAAGACTCATACCCATTTGTAAACATTTGTACCCCCATCCACGAATACTTATTTGTAATAGCTTAGACTTTAAATTCCCGCAATTTATCGCTTTCCATATACTGTATAGTAATTAGGGTTTGTATGCGAAGATTCAAAATCAACCGCTAGATAACCTAATACAAGATAAATGCATGAAAATCAATACACCATTCACACTTGCACCTCTAGGGTAATCCCGCTTGTTGCCTTCAAAAATGGGCCATGGTTGCATGTTGAGTTCTTTGGCAAAACAAAAACAAATCAAAATGATCATAGTCCCTCGATGACGCTATCGGAGTTGCCTAAACAAAATGATCATAGTCCCTAAAAAAAAAGCCAAAGACACTTGACACTATTGCATTCATGGTCTAAACGATGACCCGCGCCCGTCCCGTTAACATCCTAACACAAGGTTGTTCACCAAATACAATGGTGAAACAACACTGTTAAAAGGGTTAAAACATGAGAAAGATCTTTGAGTAAATTTAGGGTAGACAACTCTTAGTTACTTGATCAAACTTGCAAAACACACTTGCCTACTTTCAAAACACACTCCACAACACAATTTCAAAACAAACTTTCAAAAACATTGAAACATCTTTTCAAAAAGACAAACACCTTTGTAAAACATTCGAGTAAAGAATTGTTACAATGGTTGCCTAGACAAGGCATCTTTTTCAAAACATTTTCAAAACCACATACACACAAACACCATTTCAAACAATTGAAAATCAAGGCAAGTGATCTAAAACAAGTAACTAAGAGCCCATGGATAACCATGGATGAAAAGGGTGCTAGCACCTTCCCTTTTCATAATCTACCCCCCGAACCCACGAAAACATCTCAAAGGTCTTTCCTGTGCTTTTTGACCTTTCCTTAGGATAAATAAAAAGTCGGTGGCGACTCTTGCTAAACCGAACAAGTGCGAATACAAACGCAAAACCTAAGTCAGTTCTCCCACCGTATCACAGAACTGGCGACTCTGCTGGGGATGAATTTAAAAGTGGGGTTACCTTAGGGTTTAGATCACCTTTACATACTTGCTTTGATTGCTTTGATTGCTTTACTTTTTGGGTCCTTGTTTGGGTTTGTTGTAAATCCTACACCCGGATTTGGGGGCACCTTTTTAGGTAAATAGCAATAAAATCGTGAGGGAACTGTGCGGGGTATACCGACATGGTTGAAGCAGTAAGCTATGTTAGTGTGACATATTTGTGAGTACCGGTAGCCCTTGAGTAGTCAAGGAGAATACGAGGCTGCTGAGTGATGTCATGAAGCACTAACGAACTCTTAGAACCTTACTTGACCATCTTAGCCTTTTTAGGGGTAGTGAGATGACCGACTTTGGGGCAGTCCGAAGTTGGTAGATACTCGATACTACACTCATTGAGGGTTGTTTTCTTGGAATATTTTGGTCGCCAGTTAAGTGGCTAAACCAAAACAATGAACACAAAAAATAATCCAGTGATATTGAGCTCCTTAGAACCCGGTTTCTATTTTAGGACTGGATGAGCCAACTAACTTCAAGAGGGTACTTACCTACGAACCCCATGCAAGCCTAAACCTAAGGACTTGTTTGCTCTGTGTGAATATGATTACCTTTATATACACTTACTTGCTTTTGTATACATGTACATAACATCATGACATCATACCATAACATTTTTTCAATAACCATTTCAAGGATCTCGAGGGTCTTTTGATGCAGGGTCACGTTGAACCAGACGTCTACCAAAGGGCAAGAGGTTTTCTCCTCTAAACAAATGCCATCAAAGATCAAGTGCAACAACTTGAATCAGGGGCTATGACCCACTCGACATGGTGAGCTTGATTCTCGTGGAAAGACATCCACCAGTACAAGGTTCTCCAATCAAAGATGTTGATCAAAGTTCAACCTCTAACATTTTCTTGTGTTTACCCCAAGAGATTCTTGAAAACATGCATCCACATATCATGCATTGCATCATAACAGTTTTTCCTTTTCAGGTTTCCTTATTCTCCTAATGTTTATTTCAGTAGAGATGGCTCTAGAGAGGACTGTCAAGGATATCCAGGATCAAAATGCTCAACTTCAAGAAATGTTCTTGAACCTGTCCCAGGGGTAAGAAGAAGTGAAAGCTCTCCTCACAAGGGGCATGGTCCAGGGGAATTCAAGCAATGCCAGGAGTGATCAGTTGGAAGAACTTCAGTTTGAGCTGACTGCAATGAGGATCCAGATGATGGGACAACTAGTGGGCCAGATGGCTCTCATCCAGGACTTGGCTCAAAGACAAGAGGAGCTCAGGGTTCTCGTCAACCAACTGCTTTGGGACAACCAAGTGGGGAAAACGTCTGAGGTCGAAAAGCAAGTCATCATTCACCCCCCTCCGAGAAAAGAAGACAAGGGAAAGGCTCCTCTACTTGCTTCAGGGTCACAAGCCCAACAACAACCTCGCCAGCATCAACAGGGTAATCGGCGCAAGCGAAATGCATCTGGAAGACATTTCTCTGAGACTGAGATACCATCATATTTGATACTGAAACGCCTGTTGGAGGTCAACTTGCTTACTTTAAAGGATCCTCCCCGGAATCCCAACACCTCTGCTCCTACCTACCACCCCAACGAAAGGTGTGCATACCACTCCCATGGTCCTGGACATGACACTGACGAGTGTTGGACCCTGAAGAACAAAATCCAAGACTTGATTGACGAAGGAGTGTTGGAATTCATGTTGGATGGTGAGATGAAAATCTTCCACCAAGGTTTCTCCATTTGAGATGACAAAGCTCGAACTGAGAGACTTTTGTTCCATCTGAATCATCAAGTTGTAATTTATTTTGTTATTCAAACAATTACTTGTTGATGTCAAACTCTGTTTCATTAATGCATTGCATATGTTTGTCTTGAATTTATCCATTCGTTTTCACTACTCTTATGCTTTCTTTATGATATTTAACTCTTGATAAAAAGCTACAAGCCTTTAGAGGGAGGATGACGAAACAATACCATAATCTCATATAGTATGCTTTTGAACAGACCTCGCTGATGATGTACATGCATTTCTTTCAAATCCTAAACACTGGAGTTATAAGGAAGATAATCCCTAGTCAACCCCTCCGGGCCAAAGAAGTAGGAGTTTTCTGTTCTGAACAATTGAAACCTTTGATTTAAACCTGGGGCAGGGTAGTCTCTCAGTTAATTCAAAAAAAGATGCGCATTGAAGTCGTAAACTCTCAGTTTGTAATACAAACAAATGACATAAAAAAAAACATTCCTCTGGAATCAAAAGACATTGATGGTTCCTTATCTCATATGCAGTCATTACCTCTCAAAAGAGAAAAGCCCACTAAGCCAAAACCTATGAAGGAGGCTTAAGAAAGCTGGGGCATCCCGCTGACTGTAATGTCGAAAACAGGAACAGTCAGGCAAAAGTTAGGGATAACAAATCAAAAGAACGAGGTCACTACAAATCCTCAAACAACATAAAAAATGTTGCAAAAATGACTGTCTTCCCATAAAATTCAACTGGTGAACCATCACCCAAAAGTCGTTCCATACTCGAATAGAGCGCGACGCACAATTAACTGAGTCTAAGATTGAAGGACATCACGAAGAGCGGGTGGGTACAAATATACTTTGAGCCTTTATCCTTTGTTTCTTAAACCGTGAACCAAGCCACGTTACAACCCTTCAAAAGTCCTAATTGAAGCAGGGGTTAGTTCGAAAGCATATTGTTACAAAAGGTATCCTGACTCCTGTAAGGCTTTGCTCTAAATCTTGTGTTGAATTTGTCTTATAAAAAGTTTTCTGCTAAAAAATGCATTTTTCAAAACTTCGAGACAGACATAAACTTTGCATTACTTGAATATCACTGTTTGCATTTGGCTATTTGTTTGACAGCGGAGAAAGTCACACAATGAATATCCGATGAACGAAAGCTCTCTCAGTGAGCAAAATCACTTCAAAAAGTATGACACTTCCATTGACAAATCTCCTATCAACAAGGGGGAATGAAATGTCACTATCCAGTTAGCCTGGGGCAGTCCAGTCAAGATTTCAGCAAATCTTTCAAAGTTTAGTTAACCTAGGGCAGTCCAGTCAAGATTTCAAAAAATCTCTCAAAAGTTCAGTGAACTTGGGGCAAGTCTCCTTCATCATCACTTGGGGAATTCGAATGTCAATCTCAAGGTCGTTCAAAATTTCCTTCATCACCTGCTGGAAGTTACGATCAACATCAAAAATTCCTTCATCACCTGTTGGAACTCAAGGTCGTTCAAAATTTCCTTCATCACCTGTTGGAAGTTACGGTCGTCAAAGATCAAATTCTCACAAAGTTCAAGTTATGAAGCCCGGATTTGACCGGATAATATCTTGATCTCTACAGCATATTGTGTAGCCCGGATTACGACCGGATAACAATGTCAGACTACCGCCAATCCTGGATTACGACCAGATAGTGGTATCCCCTAGGAGCAAGCTATGAAGCCCGGATTCGGCCGGATAATAGTTTAATCCCCAACAAGTTTCTGCGAAGCCTGGATTACGACCAGACAGCAGTCAAGAATACTACGAAACCTGGAGTCGACCAGATAGTGGTATATCTTTAACACAAGCCGTGAATCCTGGATTTGACCGGATAACAGCTTAGCAAGCTATTGTGAAGCCTGGATTACGACCAGATGACAATACAAGTTTCTGTGAAGCCTGGATTACGACCAGACAACAGTCAAGAATACTACGAAACCTGGAGTCGACCAGATAGTGGTATATCTTTAACACAAGCCGTGAAGCCCGGATTTTTTGACTGAATAACAGCTTAGCAAGCTATTGTGAAGCCTGGATTACGACCAGATGACAATACAAGTTTCTGTGAAGCCTGAATTACGACCAGACAGCAGTCAAGAATACTACGAAGCCTGGAGTCGACCAGATAGTGGTATATCTTTAACACAAGCCGTGAAGCCCGGATTTGACCGGATAACAGCTTAGCAAGCTATTGTGAAGCCTGGATTACGACCAGATGACAATACAAGTTTCTGTGAAGCCTGGATTACGACCAGACAGCAGCCAAGAATACTACGAAGCATGGAGTCGACCAGATAGTGGTATATCTTTAACACAAGCCGTGAAGCCCGGATTCGACCGGATAGTAGCTCAACAAGTTATTGTGAGGCCTGGATTACGACCAGATAGCAATACAAGTTGCTGTGAAAGCCTGGAGATCGACCAGATAGCAGTTAACGGTTAACAGAATGAAGATTCTCATCCTTAAAACTTCAGAAGATTGGTATACTCCCAATTTCTGACCATTAACAGAATGAAGACTCTCATCCTTAAAACCTCAGAAGATTGGTATACTCCCAATTTCTGACCATTAACAGAATGAAGACTCTCATCCTTAAAACCTCAGAAGATTGGTATACTCCCAATTTCTGACCCCCAACAGAATGAAGATTCTCATTCTCAAAGTGGCGTATAACCTAAGTTCCAGATTAATACCTGTAACAAGCCAGGAAAACTATCTTTCTTTCTCAGGTCAGAGATCAATACCTGAAACTAGCCAGGACAACTATCTCACCGACCAAACTTTTCAAGATCCCAGATCAATACCTGCAGCAATCAAAAGATTCTTGCAATCCCCAGCGGAGCTAAAACTTCCAACTATCAATCCCCAAGCAAAATGAAGACTCTTATTCTCAATTCCTCATGGGATATTCAGATATTCCCCAATGAAGATCTCCTCAAGACAGGAATCCCCAGTAGATTGGCATACAACCCAAGCTCCTGATTCCCCAACAGTGGTCCCAAGACTTCTCATTTTCTACAATCAAAAGATTCTTGCAGTCCCCTGCAGCAGTCAAGGATTCACTTTCCCCGGCAGCAGTCAAGATTCTATTATCTCCGGCTATCCAGGATTCATCTATCTTCAGCAAGATAGCTCATCAGCTTACATGCGCATTCATTACATTCATATATCATAAACATTGATATAACATATGTATTGCATCATACATTTCATGCAACATAACTTTGTGTTTCAGCTAATATTTTACCCTTTTCAGGATAAGATTGATAAGCTCAGACTCTTGAAAACAGTTTACGGACGCTTCCCAGCATGGATGCTGATCTATTGCTTATTCAACTTCAAGACTTCTGAAAACAGTTTACGGACGCTTCCCAGCATGGATGCTGATCTATTGCTTGTTCAGACTCAAACTTTTGAAAACAGTTTACGGACGCTTCCCAGCATGGATGCTGCTCTATTGCTTATTCAATTTCAAGACTTCTGAAAACAGTTTACGGATTCTCCAAACACGGATGTTAATCTATTGCTTGTTCAGATTCTTAACTTTTGAAAACAGTTTACGGACGCTTCCCAGCATGGATGCTGCTCTATTGCTTATTCAATTTCAAGACTTCTGAAAACAGTTTACGGATTCTCCAAATACGGATGTTAATCTATCGCTTGTTCAGACTCAACTTTTGAAAACAGTTCACGGACGCTTCCCAACATAGATGCTGATCTATTGCTTATTCAATTCCAAGACTTCTGAAAACAGTTTACGGATTCTCCAAATACGGATGTTAATTTATCGCTTGTTCAGACTCAACTTTTGAAAACAGTTTACGGACGCTTCCCAGCATGGATGCTGATCTATTGCTTATTCAACTTCAAGACTTCTGAAAACAGTTTACAGACGCTTCCCAGCATGGATGCTGATCTATTGCTTGTTCAGACTCAAACTTTTGAAAACAGTTTACGGACGCTTCCCAGCATGGATGCTGCTCTATTGCTTATTCAATTTCAAGACTTCTGAAAACAGTTTACAGATTCTCCAAACACGGATGTTAATCTATTGCTTGTTCAGATTCTCAACTTTTGAAAACAGTTTACGGATGCTTCCCAGCATGGATGCTGCTCTATTGCTTATTCAATTTCAAGACTTCTGAAAACAGTTTACGGATTCTCCAAATACGGATGTTAATCTATCGCTTGTTCAGACTCAACTTTTGAAAACACTTCACGGACGCTTCCCAACATGGATGTTGATCTATTGCTTATTCAATTCCAAGACTTCTAAAAATAGTTTACGGATTCTCCAAATACGGATGTTAATCTATCGCTTGTTCAGACTCAACTTTTGAAAACAGTTCACGGACGCTTCCCAACATGGATGCTGATCTATTGCTTATTCAACTTCAAGACTTCTGAAAACAGTTTACGGATTCTCCAAACATGGATGTCAATCTATTGCTTATTCAGATCCCCAGTTCAGAGATGTTCCAAACATGGATACCTTTCTGATACTCACCCACTCACCAGCGACATACAATTCAACAAACCTTCTTGGATGGCATCTACAAGCCCATCTCCAACAAGATACAATCACCTTCATATGGCATCTATAAGCCCATCCTCCTACCAACAATTTCCAGATGGCATCTCTAAGCCCATCCCCCGACAAGATTCTGTCACATCTCCAGATGGCATCTTTAAGCCCATCTCCAAATGGCATCTTTAAGTCCATTCCCTCAAACTGTGCTTTGACGAGTGCAAATTTTTTGGGCACTCTAGTGTCCAATCCTCTTTTACCCTCGAGTCGCGAAAGGAAAACCTGCCAATCTAACTCTTCAGGTTCAAGAAGATTGAACAGGGGCAACTATTGTACCCCAAAATTTGCCCTCCTCTTTTTTACAAGAAATCACAGCTTCGGGCTTTTCCTGATTTTTCATATTGGCTCAAGAATCGGTCAAACAGGCTTTTCTTATCAGTCAAACAAAATTAGGGTTTCCATTGACTTTTGAATCAGTCCAAGCAGATTATTAGGGTTTCTATTGATTTGGTTGAGTCTGGCTCAGGGTTTGATCAAGCAGACGCTTCTTTGACAATAAATCAAGAATTAGGGTTTGCACGCGCATTTTCAGAAGAATTTGAATCCATAATGTCTTAATTGGCTGTTACACTGCTTTGACGTTTGCTCAAGATTTCTGTTTGTTTCTCAAGGTCTAAACATCTGGGATATGGGTTGAGGCTTCTGATTGAGAGTTTGAAGTGTTGGTCTAATCAGTGAAATGAAAGGCGTATGGACATTTGTTTTGATTGACTGTGCAATACATATGGTTAATTGGGATGCCGTGTTTATTATTGATTAATGCGAAGTTGTAAGACTACGGTGTTTATTAATTATTTATTTTATCTAAGTTAGAATAATTGGGATGTACTTCCAGTTATTTTAATTCAAGAAACTTAAATAATTAAATAGACAGTGAATTAAAAGAGATTAACTGACAAAAGATTTTTTATTCACTTTTAATTATTGTTACAAGTGTTATTTGAATACAGTAAATTTATTTACAGTATTTATAATAATGTTTATTACAAACAATTGAAAGAGAAAATAAATCTATCATAAGTCTTCATCTTCTACTGCTCCTCCCGTTTGCTCAACTGATATTTATCTGCAAAGACAAAAAAAAAGGAAGAAGTCAATACAGTTAAAATTAAAAGGACATTCTCAGACAGATAATTAAAACTCATCATTAAAAGTGTTGGCCGGAATCAGTTTGTTCGTCCTCTCTACAAATTGCAAGAAGACTCTCTTCTTGGTTCACAAAGAGGGAAAGAAAATATGTTTGCAAGCATATGAATTAATACAATGCAGCATATTAAACAAAATGCACAAAGCTGCATAAATTCAATCTGTCAACCAAAGAGGCAAACCAAACTGAAATGCCAAAACCAAGTTGCACAATGCACAAAGGCAAACTAAGCTGTCAAAAACTGTCCAAGAGCTGTCAATAAAGTTGCCTACAAGCTAGCAAAAATTAAAGGCAGAAAATCTGGAAGATATGCAGAGGAAAGCCAAAGATGCAAGCAATATTTCAAATTTCCATCATTTCCCAACCAACACTTTTTCAGAAAAAAGTACAGTTTAAGCAATAAAAAATGCTTTTTCCGTGGAGAGAGAAAGAGAGAGAGAGAGAAGTAGAGGCTTACAGTTTGCAGGCTTAGGAGATAAAGATATAAAACAAAGAGTATCAAAACAGTTCAAAGGGGGGCAGAACACATAGAAAAAGATATCACAAAAAACTGTAAACACAAGCCTTGAAGCAAATACAAGCCTTGCAGCTTGCCTGTTTCTAAACCATCTTGCATCAAAGCCTCTCAAAAACAAACAAGCTTCAAACTGCCTCAAGCTTAGTAACCAGTCTCACCCAAACCTGCTTCAGGCCTGTCCCCTAAACAAGCATATCAACCTGCATAAACTCAAAACATCCAACCTGCCTCAAGCCAAGCATAACAAGCTAAACAAGCCTTGAAGCCTGTGACTGGCAAGCCTGCATAAGCCCCAGCCTGTATCAGTAAACCTGCCTGCATAATACCAAAACCTTCAAAACTCACAAACAAATCTTTGTTCAAACAAGCATGTAACCTACAAACTGCTTCAAGCCTCAAAGCACAATAAACCTGAATAAACTCAACATTCAAGCCTGTCAAAACATACAAAAACACCAAACAACATTCAACCTGCCTCAAGCCAAGCATTCAAGCCAAAACCCTGAAGCCTGAATAAACACAAGCCTGCTCTAACTACCTTAAGCCTGCATAAAACTAGAAGCCTGCCTGTACAACAAGCTATCAAAAGCAAGCCTGTCAAAGCAAACTCCAACAAGCTTGTCAAAGCCTAAACCCCAACAAGCCTGTTAAAACTTGTTTCACTACCAAACCAACAAAACTCCAACAAATCAAAACACCAACAAAATACATCAGAACAAAAAAGTCCATCAACATCATCAAGCAAACAATAACTATTGCAAGCATCTTAGAATCAAAGAACATCATCAAATGAACGAAGCATTTAGGTAAGCAAAAAAAAGGAGGCAAAAGCAAATCATACAAGGTTTTCAGATTATAGCATCATCACTAAATGAAGGTTAAAGATACAAAGTACCAGGAAGGCCAGCAAGCACATCACCGCGTCCCTCCGCCTCCGGCCACCGGAGAACGCCTCCTGTCCAAATCCTCCGTCTCCAAAACCCTAAAGGTAGTAATTCCTCCTTCCTTTTTACACACCTCACATAAACAAATAACACAGAGGGTCAATAACATGTAAAAAATATAACATGCAAGACTAAAATTTGAAGAACCCTAAAAGATGTTCAGAAAGCAAACCGTTACCTTTTCTTTTCCATCGCCCTGAGCAACTGTGGAGAGAAGAGATGGAGGCATGGCGTCTGGTAGCCTGAGGCGGTTGGATGAGACATCAATTGGCCATATTTGAGAAAGGATGAAGAGGCGAAGAAGAAGGTGAAGAGCAGCGCCGTTCCAAAACTGAAACCCTATTCTTAGCCAAGCACAAACAAACCCTAAACAAAAATTGTCAAACGTTTGGGCCTGCCCCTTTGAACAAACCCCTTAGGCCCAACAAAACTGGCGCCTGCACCCCCCTTTGTGAATCTGTTTCATTTTGTTCTTTGGGCCAAACATCTCCTAAGGCCCATTTAACTCTTTTTTTTATTATATTTACAAATCAATCTTTTTTATCACATTATTTCCTTTTATAACTTATTTTGTTAAGAAAAATAATATATTAACTTTTGTATAAAATTTTCTTAATGTTTATTACATTGTAAAAAATATGTAAACAATAGATTTTTTGTTTTAAAGACTTTTTTTTTAATTAAATCTTGTATATAAAACATTAACAAAAATACCTAAAAAATAGAATTTTTTAAGATTAAATATTTCTTTCTTTAAGAACTTTTTGTTTATATATCATTAACAAAAACACAAAAATAATAATAATACTTAATAATAAATTAGGTTAACCTCTTAATCACTTGTAAATAATCATGTGCATCATACTTTGCTTTTGATTCTCTTTTATCCTTATACTTTGCTATATTTTCACATTGAGAATGCGATGATTCGATTTGGTTGTAAATAACATTTGGACACTACTATCCTGATAAGACTCATCCCCATTTGTAAACATTTGTACCCCCATCCACGAATACTTATTTGTAATAGCTTAGACTTTAAATTCCCGCAATTTATCGCTTTCCATATACTGTATAGTAATTAGGGTTTGTATATGAAGATTCAAAATCAACCTCTAGATAACCTAATACAAGATAAATGCATGAAAATCAATACACCATTCACACTTGCACCTCTAGGGTAATCCCGCTTGTTGCCTTCAAAAATGGGCCATGGTTGCATGTTGAGTTCTTTGGCAAAACAAAAACAAATCAAAATGATCATAGTCCCTCGATGACGCTATCGGAGTTGCCTAAACAAAATGATCATAGTCCCTCAAAAAAAGCCAAAGACACTTGACACTATTGCATTCATGGTCTAAACGATGACCCGCGCCCGTCCTGTTAACATCCTAACACAAGGTTGTTCACCAAATACAATGGTGAAACAACACTGTTAAAAGGGTTAAAACATGAGAAAGATCTTTGAGTAAATTTAGGGTAGAGAACTCTTAGTTACTTGATCAAACTTGAAAAACACACTTGCCTACTTTCAAAACACACTCCACAACACAATTTCAAAACAAACTTTCAAAAACATTGAAACATCTTTTCAAAAAGACAAACACCTTTGTAAAACATTCGAGTAAAGAATTGTTACAATGGTTGCCTAGACAAGGCATCTTTTTCAAAACATTTTCAAAACCACATACACACAAACACCATTTCAAACAATTGAAAATCAAGGCAAGTGATCTAAAACAAGTAACTAAGAGCCCATGGATAACCATGGATGAAAAGGGTGCTAGCACCTTCCCTTTTCATAATCTACCCCCCGAACCCACGAAAACATCTCAAAGGTCTTTCCTGTGCTTTTTGACCTTTCCTTAGGATAAATAAAAAGTCGGTGGCAACTCTTGCTAAACCAAACAAGTGCGAATACAAACGCAAAACCTAAGTCAGTTCTCCCACCGTATCACACTATGGTATGATGTCATGATGTTATGTACAAGTATGCGAAGTAAGCAAGTACAAATAATCATATTCACACAAAGCAGACAAGTCCTTAGGTTTAGGCTTGCATGGAGTTCATAGGTAAGTACCCTCTTGAAGTTTAGTTGGCTCAACCTGTCCTAGTTAATAGTAACCGGGTTCTAAGGGATCTCAATATCACTGACCTTTATTTTAGGAATTGTCTCAGCATAATCAATCTTTTCTTGCGGCCGAGATATCCCAAAAGTCTAGTCTCAATGAGTGTAGTATCGAGTATCAACCAATTTTAAGCTTTCCACCAAAACCGGTTATCTCACTACGTCCTAATTGGCCAAGTTTGTTCAATTAAGGTTCTAAGGTCAGTTAATTCTTCATGACGCTGCTCAGCGGCCCCGTATTCTCCTCTATTCAACACAAGGGATACCGATACAAACAAATGCGTCACACTAACATAACCATTGTTCCAACCATATTGGTCTACGCCGTACAGTTTCCACAATCTATTGCTACTTACCTAAAAAGGTGTCCCGGATCCGGGTAGAGGATCAAAGCAAGCCCAAACAAGGAACCATAATGTAAAGCATGCAAGTCAAACAAGGAAAGCAAGTAAAGGTGATCTAGCCCTAAGGTAACCCCACTTTTAAGTATTTTTCCAGCAGAGTCACCAGTTTTGTAACGCGGTGGGAGAACTGACTTGGGTGTTTTGCATTTGATCACAATTGTTGCGGTTTGCAAGAGTCGCCACCGACTTTTCTTTTATCCAATAAGGAAAGGCTAAAAAGAACAGGAAAGACCTTTAGAGATATTTTAAGAGTTCAGGGGATAGATTATGAAAAGGGAAGGTATTAGCACCCTTTTCATCCGTAGTTATCTACGGGCTCTTAGTTGCTTTCTAAATCACTTTATTTTGTTTGAAAATGTGCTTGTGGTGTGGGTTTTGAAAGTATTTTGAAAATGTGACTTTGTAATGACTCTCATTTCTATAAGAACGCGTACAAAGTGTTGTTTTGAAAATAGTTCACAGAAATGTTTGTGTAATATGTTTTTGAAAGTGAGTTTTAAAGGGTTTCTTTGTAATGGCTCTCATTTCTATAAGAACGCATACAAAGTGTTGTCTTTTGAAAATGTTTCAAGATGAGCGTGTGGGTGTATAAAATGTTTTTGTTGTGAGTAAGCGAGCAACTAGGAGCAAATCTACCTACTCAAAAGGTCTTAAATGTTCTTTTCCTCCTGCTTTAGATGTGGCTTGTTGTACCATAAAATTTTCCCTCCCATATTTCTCAATACATTTCAAGTGAGGTCCTCAAATTGCTAGAGGAAGTCCAAGGATTGACCAGACAAACTCTCTCCTAAGGCAGTCTACCTCAAATTAGGGTTTCAGTTTGCATCAAGATGCTTGAGTCCAAAGGATCCCAAACGCTCACCATTATACTAATATGTTCTCAAGATCATCCATACCAAGTTTCAAGCCTTGCAGACGAAGTTTACTCAGTCAATTGCTCAAAGGCATGAAAATCGACTATGTTAGGGCAAAAGTCAAATGTGGCCTACATGCAGTCAAACTTCAAGATTTTTGGTCAACATACTCATTTTGAAGTATTATTCATCATTTGATCAAGGCTTGATCATGATTTCTCAAGGATTGCTCACAATTCATCAAAACCCAAAAGTTGCTAAATTAGGGTTTTGCAGGAAAAGTCAACTCAACTTTGACCAAGCATAACTTTTTCATACTTTATCAAAAATGACCCATCCAAAGCTCATTTTGAAGAGGATGTAACTCCCTACAATTCATGTTCATCTCCTAAGTTAAAAATATGCACTCACAAGAAGATATAAATTTGGACATTATAGGTCATTTTGAAAAGTCAACAAAAACACCTTTTTTGTCAAAGCTTCATACATGAACATGGAAGACTCAATTGAGATGAGACCACAAGGGTTGCTTAGAGGACATCTTAAGATTTCTAAAAAGTCCAAGAACACATATCTAGAGTCAAAATTGAAGGAGTTATGCATTGGTAAAGTTGACCCTTTTTGCAAAATTGCCAAAAGTCAAATGTGCCCAAAATTGCATTTTTTGTCAAATGGGCCCAACTTTTTATGCTTGCACTGAGTTTGTAACATGACCCACAACCCATGATCCTTCCCATTTTTCATTCTTTTATTTTTGTCATTTATTTTGATTTTATTTCAATTAAATCAAATAAAATCAAAATAAAATCATGAAAATATCAAAAACTAATCAAAGCTTGGGATTTTGTGCATGTTTAGGTCTACTATACAATTGGAAGTGAGATCAAATCGTGCAAGCTTCATTTGTACACAAAAAGATTGAATTTGGATTGATTTAGAAACATTTTGTACCATGATCAAATCATGAATCAATGATCTTAAATGGAAAAGATTTGAAGCAAATTTGTAACCTAATTCCATCTAGGGTACATAAGGAACATGTTCAAACCATAAACAAGGGGATGAGAGGCGTGAAAACAAAAAAGCAAGTTTCAAAAAATTGGAAAAAGTGGCACACTGATTTCTAAGTTGCAGACCAATTCAAAGCATTCTAAGCATCCCAAACATTTGCTGGACATCCCAGGAACGTGTTTCAACCATTAACAAGCTCTCTAACACCCAGAAACGCATTGTAAGTATCCCATGATATCCATACTTTCTTGAAATCGAATATCACAATTCTGACACTTTTGGCATGACTTGTTTGCATATTCTTAATCCTTGAGTCATTTGCAAGCTAATGGTGGTACTTAATTGCATTTTCATTAACTGTACAACAAGATGCCATAGTTAGGATTCTTGCTCCGTTTTTAGGGTTTTTGTGTACAGGTACAATTGGCCATGGATAAGGGTACCATGATGCTTGTGAGGTTGCCACGAGTTGATTGGTACCATTATTGTGCATTTATCATGCTTGCATAAGATTTTGGAGAAACACAGGGCTGTACCTACGCCCATTTGTTCGTAGGTAAAAGTCAAGGAACCTTTAGCAACGGTGGGAGGAAGAAGAAGGGTAACGTGGCACCCCCTGACTTGCCCGTTCAAATCTGCGCGCGTTTTGATAATTATTGTTTTGTTTTTTTATATAATGATTGTTTGTTGTTCCATGTACAATTAAGTAAGCTAGCTCAGATGGTCATCATGCATTAGGAAAACGCATAAGGGCCTGGGTTCGATCCCTAGGTCCCCATATTATTCCATATTATTTTGCATTGTATGATTAGGTATACATGCGTCCCACAAAGTCTACCATACGTCATCAACTTTCAGCCATCAGATCTCCAGCATGCCAAGATCTAAGGCTTCCCACGTGAGGGCCCACCATGCACTGGAGTCAAACATATACATGGAATCTGGAAAATTCAAACAGGGCCAAGTGTTATTGGGCTCAGAATTTGCAAGTCACACCCCCTCCTTTGCTACAAAACCAGGCCCATTCTATTTTCTTTTCTAATTTATCTTTTTATTTAATTTCTTTTATTTAATTTTTTCTAACACAAATTAATTTCTTTTTTCATAAAAAAAATCATAAAATTAATTTTTAGCACATTTAGAATTAGTTTTTTTTTATTTTACCAAATTTAATTTAATATTAGTTTAAATTTAATTTTAGGGTAATTCTAACTTTTTGTAAATAATTAAAATCAAATTAGAAAAAAATTAGGGTTAACATGTGATTTAATTTTTATTTCTTTTCTCAATAAAATAAAAATACCAAAAATAGGTTGATTTAATTAGTTTTCTTAATTCTAAATTAATTAGTAATTAGGCTTTTATTTATTCAATTAAAATCTTATTTTCTTAAAACAATAAAAAAACAACAAAAAAAATGATTTTGCTTTTAATTAGGTTTAGTCGGGGTCAAAACCCTAATTCTCTCGTTTTCGTTTCATCGCGCGCGCTTATTATTTTTACAATATTAATGTAACTGCTCACAATATGTAATAGTTTAATTAGGATTTTCTTTATTTATCGTTTTTACGGGTTTTTTGGCTATGTAATTAATCCCCTCCCCGAATCCTTGTAATAGCGTAGTCTTATTTCTCGCATTTTAATTTTCGAAAATATTAACTGTTAGATGTATGTTAATAGAATTGTATGGCAAGATTACATGACAATTTAAAATGGCTAGCAAATCCTAATATGCAAAGATAATAACTGAAATCAAATCACTCGCACATGCGCACTCTTAGGGTATACTCTCACTTTGGTTACCTTCGGTAAACGATCATTAAGTATAGGGTGTTTTAGTGGTCGCCCTTTCTGTCTAAATAAAGATCAAATGTCCCGTTCGAAAATATTGTCTCGGAAAGGTTGCCTCAGAAATGTTGCCTCGAATATGATCTTAAGACATTAGGGTTATTACTAAAACATCCTAACATTGCTTTAGTGATCGTACGTCCCTTACGAATGGACCCTTACAATTCCAACGATGGTGCTACCTATTTCTCAATAGTAGGATAGCGCTGTCTAAAGGAAACAAGAATAGAAACAATATTTTTTCGAGTAGGTAGATACTAGTAGGTACTTGCTCAAATTTAAAACTTTTTCACACCAAACACTTTTCAAACAAAGTTTTCAAAAACAACTTCGTAACACTCTTGAAGACAGAAGCAAGGGTTAAAACGAAGTAAAACAAAAACTTTTCAAAACAAACACACACAAGCAATTTTTAAAATAATGAGCAAGTACCTAAGAGCCCATGGAAAACCATGGATAGAAAGGGTGCTAATACCTTCCCTTTCTATAATCTACCCCCCGTACTCAAAATCTCGAAAAAGGAATTTTTCTGTTCTTTTTTCCTTTCTAGTTGGATAAAATAAAAGTTGGTGGTGACTCTTGCTTACCGCGACATTTTGCGAACACAAACGCAAAACGCAAACCAGCATTTTCCAAAACAATCGGTTCTGCCACCGTATCACAGAACTGGCAACTCTGCTGGGGAGATAATAAGTGGGGTATACCTTAGGATTTAGGTCATCATAAATTGCTTCTCTTGTTTGTTTTGGTTGATTTACTTTTAAGGGTTTTTGTTTGGGAGTTACTATAGATCCTAACTCGGATCTGGGGGCACCTTTTAGGTAAGTAGCAATAAATTGTGAGGGAACTGTATGGCGTAGACCGATACGGTTGAAGAAGTAGCTACGTTGATGTGGCACATTGGTTGGTACCGGTATCCCTTGTGGAGAAACGAGGAGAATACGGGGCCTCTATGTGTGTCGTTAAGCATCAACTGACCTTAGAACCTTTAATCGACCAAGTTAGCCATTAGAAAGTAGTGAGATAGCCGGCCTCAGTGTAAAGCTGAGAACTGGTTGATACTCGATGCTACACTCATTGAGACCATACTCTCAAGATAGTTCCGGCTGCAAGAAAAGATTGCGTGAGCTGAAACCATGACCGATGGAGGATGGTCAGTGATATTGAGAACCTCTAGAACCCGGTTACTTTTTCTAGGACAAGTTGAAACCAACTGAACTTCAAGAGGGTAATACCTTTGACCCCATGCAAGCCTTAAACTTAAGGGCTTTTGTGTGACTTATTTGCCTTTACCATGTATGTTATCTGCTATACCTGTTGTTTGTTTTATCATGACAACATGCATCATAACATAGCATGCATACTTCATTATACTAACCATTTCAAAGACCGAGGGGATTTATATTTGTTCTGTTTCGAAGATTATGGCTTCCATGCGCAGAAATACCATCTGAGTTAACTTTTTGCAAGTACCTGCTCAACTCAAAGAGTTAGCCTCAAGAGTTTCTGAGACTTCTTCATTCATTAGGAGACATGGTCAGCTTCTTAGCTTGGTTACCTCAAAGTTTGATGAGCAGATGATGAGTGTGCTTTTCCAGTTCTTCGATCCTGTGCATCATTGCTTCACTTTCTCAGATTATCAGCTAGTTCCCACGTTGGAAGAGTTTTCTCACTTACTGGGCATATCCATCCTTGAGCAGATGCCCTTCACAGGTATGGAAGAGACTCCTAGACCAAAAGACATTGCTTCAGCTCTGCATCTAAAAAGGGCTGATGTAGTATCCAATTGGGAAACACGAAGCGGGGTTGAAGGTTTCTTAGCCAAGTTTCTGATAGATCAAGCTCAGCTATTCTGGGATAATTTGGACTTTCGGGCTTTCGAAGATATCTTGGCTCTCCTCATCTACGGTTTGGTCCTCTTCCCGAATCTAGATTCTTTTGTAGATGTGAATGCGGTTAAGATCTTCCTGTCTCGTAATCCCGTGCCTACTCTACTGGGTGATATCTTGCATGCCCTCTACACTCGTAATGTGCGTAGAAGAGGGACCCTTATGTGTTGCATGTCGTTGCTATCGAGGTGGTTTATTTCGCACCTCCCCAAGTCCGTGTTGAAGAATGAAGAAGGGTTAGGATGGTCTTACAGGATAATGTCCCTTGCCCATACAAACATTCTTTGGAGTTCCAAGGCTATGGAAAGCACTGCTGTCATTGATCATTGTGGGGGATACCCTAATGTCCCATTGCTTAGAATCATAGGGGGTATAACCTACATTCTTTGTTTAGCTTTGCAACAATTTGGTCGTGCTCAGAGAGACGGTCCTCATGAGCTACTTCTTACGGATATTGCATTTGACTACAAGGAAGATGTTGACGAGCATCGCCGTAGGTTTCTACGAGCTTGGGGAATGGTGAACAGATCTGACCCCCAAGAGCTGGGACCAAGGACTTCTCTCCCTATGCAGCCTTATCTCTAGTGGATTCGAGCTCGAGCCCAGAAGCTTGGGATTCCTTATGAAGCTGTGTTTCCAGTGATTGTGGAGCCTACTAATGAAGAAGGCATTCCTTATACAGTCCTTTATCCCTATATGCCCACTGATCCCGGGGCATTGAAGAGGTCTTGGATTCAGCTGAAAGAGGAAAGGGATACTTATCGAGAGAAGCACCATGAGCAAGAAAGGAAGATCTTGAAGCTCACCAGGCAACTCGAGAATGAAAGAACGATCAATGACTATGTCAGCACAAAGGGGAAGCGTCCATGGGATTTCTGATTTTGCTTTTTCTAGTTTAGATTTGTTTTCTGTTTATTTCTTTGTAACGCCTCAAAGGCATTGTTAAACCTTTTTACCAGTTAATATAATAAAGTTTATTTATTTTTGGTTTGCAAATTTAAATCTCCCAAAGTCTTTGAAATCATTACATACGCATCCCATTATCATGCACACCATTACAGGTACCATTACAGGTTTCTTATCTTCTTCGCTGTTTATTTCAGCAGAAGTGTCTTCCGATCAAGCTATCAAAGATCTTCAGGCACAAAATGCCCAATTCCAAGAGATGTTCTTGAGCTTGGCTAAAGGGAAAGAGGATTTGAAAGCTCTCATTCTGAAAGAGAAAGAGAAGAAGAAAAAGAAGAAGAAGGTCGTTCTTCTGAGTATGGGCAAAAGGTTTGGGGATAGGTTGAAACAGCAAGCTGATCCGTCCTTTTCATCCAAGGAAGGGGAGAACCAAGAAGAAGAAAAGGGCCTCAGTCCTGCAGTTTCTGATAATGATACGGATTATGATGAGGAGCAATATCCTCCTGCTGAGGATAGGTACAAGCAATTAGAAGACCGTCTGAGTGCTATGGAGATTCAGAAGATCCCTGGTTTGGATTTTGGAGAGCTGGGACTGGTATCGGGAGTGGTGATCCCTCATAAGTTCAAAGCTCCGGTTTTTGCTAAGTACGATGGAGTATCTTGTCCAAAACTCCATCTCCGCTTGTACGTTAGAAAAATCTAATCCCACACTGCTGATAGAAATTTGTGGGTACACTTATTTCAAGATAGTCTGTCAGGGACTCAGCTTGAATGGTTTTATCAATTGGAAGGAGCCAATGTCTGAAGCTGGGAGGACCTTGTTGCCGCTTTCTACAAGCAGTATCAGTATAACGCCGACCTTGCTCCCACTCGTACTCAGATTCAGGGTATGACAATGGGTGCAAGCGAAGGTTTTAAGGATTATGCTCAAAAGTGGAGAGACTTAGCTGGAAGAGTCCAACCCCCTTTGTCTGATATGGAGTTGGTTGACATGTTTCTAGGGACGCTATCTGGTCCATTTTTCAATCATCTGATCGACAGTTCATCATATGGCTTTACTGAGTTGATTTTGACTGGGGAGAGAGTAGAAGTTGGTATCCGAAGTGATAAGATACAGAAGGATACTTCATCAAGTGCAGTAAAGAAGTCTTTCACCGGTAAGAAAAAAGCTAGTGCAGTCTACGGCCCGGGAGGCCAAAGCAGACCTGAACACAGTCAAGCAGTAAATGCAGTAGTGATATCAAGACCCACAGTTGCTCCATAATGCAACAATCAACAAAGGGTGGAAAGACCACAGAGGCAGTACACTCGGCTCAATATGACCTTGTCTTAAATTCTACCACAATTGTTGAAGACCAACCTGGTAACTCTGAGGGAAACCCCAAAGAACCCCAACACCACTTCTCCCTAATATAACCCGAATGCCCGCTGCACCTATCACTCCGATGGCCCAGGTCATGATACAAACAATCGTTGGGCATTGAAGAACAAAGTGCAAGATTTGATCGAAGCCAAAGAGATTAAGTTTGACGCTCTAGAGAAGCCCAACGTCATAACTGCTCCTATGCCCAAACATGGTCATGGAGTGAATGCCATGGACGATGATTTATTTGTGACCTCCGTGGAAGAAATTTCTACTCCTTTGATGACAGTCAAGAAGAATCTATTGTTGGCCGGTTTATTTCTGGGATATGGCGAAGGTTGCCACATGTGTTCAATTCTGCCTGCTGGTTGCCACTTATTGAAATCAAGTGTTCAACGCCTGATGGATAACAAAGAGATCCTGTTCGAAAAGAGTATGATTCTGTTGGTTCCTGTTGCACCCCAAAATTTGCCCTCTTATGTTTTCCAAAGTCTTCCCCCTGCCTGGTTGATCACAAACTCTTGCCTAAGGAAAAAGAAGATTTTTGAGTGGTACTTCAAATACCTTTCGATTGGCATTCTGAAGGAGTATTTCGATTGGCATTATGGACAAGCATTCGATTGGAATTTTGTCAAGGCAATTTCGACAGGCATGTCAACCATGTCCTTCGATTGGCATGAACAACACCTTTTGATTGGCCTGTTAGCAGAGCATTTCGATTGGAATCCTTCGATTGATATTTGGGCCAGGCCCATTCGAAGGGTACGCAGGGAGTCCATTCGAAAGAGGCAAATCAGGACTAATCGAAGAGCATGGCCTGAAAGCACTCGAAATCCAAGCGTCCAGGTTCATTCAAGGGACACAAATGTTTCAAAAAAGGAAATGATTTAATGTGTTTGATTTTTGTCCAGAGCGTTAAAGGCCTATTTTAATGGTTGTCCCTTGCCATTTTCGTGCACTCCCACACTCCTATAAATAGGAGGCCAGTGACACATTACAACGGACAGAAAATTACACGAAAAATCACACGAAAATCATAGAACGAAAATTATACATACTTCTTCAAAAAATCTGCAGGAGAACAAAACATTGGAGAGACGCTGCCCAGAATTTTCCAAGCCAAAGCAGTCCCTCAGATCGAAGGTGCCTACGCCCAGAAGCCCTCAAATCAAAAGTGCCTACATCCGGGAAGTGCCCAGATCGGAAGTGCCTGCGCCCAGAAGTGCCCAGATCGAAAGTGCCTGCGCCTAGAAATCCCAGATTGAAAGTGCTCCCATCCAGCCAGTGCCCAAATCGAAGATTCAATCTGCAGGTAAGAAAGGGTAAATTGTCCAACCTTACATTTGCATAAACGCATTATTACTTGTTGTTACCTTTGATTTTCCATCTTAGACAGGATCGAAAGGCCTGGGTTTGGCACCCAGGTCACATTTTTCATGTGCTAACATTTGCTGCAGATTTAGCCTGAAGAGACCCCAACAAGTGTAGGATCGAAGGGCCTGGGATTCAATACCCAGGCCCTGCATTTTTGTTTCGCTCACATACTTTTGCAGGTATAACATCCCAGGTCGAAGGAGAGCCCTTCTCTGGATCGAACCCATTAGCGTGCTGGATCGAAAGAGGTGTCTCATCCCTGGATCGAAATCCATGACCTCCATGATCGAAGGGCAATCCTCTTCCCTGGATCGAAGGCTACTCACGCCTTACTGTCTGGCCCAATCGAAAGGACCAGGACCCTCTCTGGACCGAAGCAGTCCATTCCCTCCCTGGGTCGAAACTCCTTTTTTCCCTGGATCGAAGGATCCCTCCTGCACTTTATTTTTTTTTTGTTTTTATTCTTATAGACTTCTTTTTATCTTTTTAATTAACATTAAAATAATAAAAAAATCACAAAAAAACATTAGGTTAGTTTTTATTCAAATTAATTTTGTAAATAAACTAATTAATTATTTTAACTTCATTTTATCAATTTAAAATAAACTAGACTTAGGAGTATTTAATTCAAATATCTTCTTAATCAAAAACAACAAAAAGAGTTCTTATTCTTAGGATTTTTTTTTAGATTCACGCGCGTTTATTTTACTGGGATGTAATAGCTTAAACTAAGACCTTCTTTTAATTTACTGTTTTTATTTCCCCCAATATTTTTGGACATGTAAATAATCCCCCTCCCCGAAAGCCTTGTAATAGCGTAGGATTTACAATTCCCGCACTTTAAATTCATGTACATATATTAACTGCTTAGATGTATGCTAACTAGGATTGTATGACAAGATTAACTCTTAACTTAAAATCAACAGTAGTCCACCATGACATGCAAGAATAATATAACTGAAAATTGACACACTTGCACACGCCACTCCTAGGGTATACCTCATTTGGTTGCCTCGAACGTGGTCATTAAGTATAGGATGTTTTAGAGGTCGTCCTTTGTCCCAAGATCATAAGTTGCCTCGAAATGGTCGCCTCGATAAAAATGATCTAAGACATTAGGATTACCACTAAAGCGTCCTAACGTTGCTTTAGTGACCACACGTCCCTAAAATCGAATTGACCCGAAAACTCCAACGACGGTGCTACCTATTCCTCAATAGCAGGATAGTAATGTCTAAAGGACATTTGCACAATTAAATTCCCTTTTGAGTAGGTAGAGGTTTTTAAGTACTTGCTCTTTTTTTTTCTTCAAAAAAACAGAAACAACTTTTCGCACCTACACTTTCAAAAAGTTTTCAAACAAACACTTCATACACTCTTGAGGACCGATACAAGAGTTACCTAGAAGTTTTTCAAACTAAACTTTTTTCAAAACCCACAAACACAAAACAAAAGCAAACATTTTTGAAAACATAGTGAGCAAGTACCTAAGAGCCCGTGGATAACCACGGATAGAAAGGGTTCTAACACCTTCCCTTTTTATAAATCTACCTCCCGAACCGAGAAACATTCTCGAAAAGGAATTTTGCTGTGCTTTTGTCCTTTCCTTGTTGGAGAACATAAAAGACGGTGGCGACTCTTGCTTACCGCGACATTTCGCGAACCAGCACTAAAAAACAGTCAGTTCTATTTCCACCGATCACAGTTCCAATTGAAGAAGTTTCCATCATAACCATTTCCGCCAATCCTTCCAAGGCTTCCTCGAGAAATCATGTTAGGATTACACTCGTCCCAAGAATTGCTCCGTTAATAATTACTATCCCTGGACCTGTCCCATACACTTCGGATAAGGTTATCCCTTGTCACTATGGGGCTAATGTGTATTACCATGGAGTTAAACAAGACTTTAAAAGTAAGGAAGCTGATGCTGATGTCAGCAATATTGTCGGGGCTAGCAAGGTCACCAGAAGAGGAAGACTCTTTTCTCCCGAGATTTCCCCTCCGACTGTTCACAAACCTGTTGTCATTCCATATGCCAGTACATCAGCTACTATCCCAGTTCCTGTTCCTGTTATCACCCCTATCTCCGAGCCATTTGGGACTTGGGGCAAAGAAATCATAGGTGAGCCTGCCCGGACGGAGGCACCTAAGGAGATCATTGTAGAAACCTCGAAACAAGAGATGGAAGAAATTTTGAAGATTATCAAGAAGAGCGACTACAACGTAGTCGAGCAGCTGGGGCAGACCCCGTCAAAAATCTCCATGTTTTCCTTGTTATTATGTTCCGAAGCCCATGCAAAGGCTCTAATTTCTTTCCTCAAGACTGCGTATGTGGCGCAAGAAACTTCAGCCGATCAATTCAAAGATTTTGTAGCTAGCTTGACTGCTGATAATGGGTTGGGTTTCTCAGACGCAGACCTGACTGTTAAAGGAAGAAATCACAATGATGCTCTGCATGTCTCGATCGAGTGCAGGGGCCCTACCATGGCCCACGTACTGGTAGATACCGGATCCTTATTGAATGTTCTTCCAAATAAAGCATTAGACCATCTAGACTGTGAAGGTTTGATTCTAAAGCTGAGCAATATTGTGGTCAGGGCTTTCGACGGGTCAAAAAGGATAGTGCACGGGGAGGTGGACGTCCCTGTTAAAGTTAGCTCTCATACTTTTGCATCTACTTTCTACATGATGGATATTCAACCATCATATTCTTGCTTGCTGGGTCGTACTTGGATTCATAAGGCTGGGGCAGTGACTTCCACGCTCCATCAAATGTTGAAATATCCAGTGAAGGGGAAGATTGTCACGGTATGAGGTGAAGAGGAGTATATGGTGAGTCATCTCAATTCCTTTCGATATATGGAGATGGATGGGGAATTCATCGAAACCCCTTGTCAGAACTTTGAAGAGGTCCCCCAGACTTTGGCGTCAACTGAAGTTGCTGTTGACAAACCTCCAATGAAGATGGCTTCCCTCAAGGATGCCAGGGCTGTAATTGAAAAAGGTGGGTGTGCAAATTGGGGTCAGCTCCCTGATTCCACACACAAAACTGTCAAGTTTGGTTTGGGCTTTACTACAGGGGCTCAAAGGGCTGTTAGGTGCGCGCGGATTGGAAGACCTCCTCTGCATATCAGCAATCAGGGAGTGAATGCAATTGAGGACAGCGAAGAAGATTCAGATATCGATAGCTGGATCTACCCGACAACCAAGGGTGGATTGAACAACTGGAAGGCGAAGGACTTCATACCCGTTTCTTTTATTACACAGTAGTTGACTTTTGTTTTAAGAGTTGTAACAAACAGTTTGAAAATTTACGGCCTGGTGCCTTGCCCGAGGCACCTTGGCTTTGCTTGTGAGGGCTTATTATTTGTCATTTTCATGTATCATCAATAAAGCATTGGATGTTTTCTTGTATTACAAATTTTGCGCTCCTTGTTTTTCTTTTTCTGTCTCTCGCTTTATCAAAACAGCTATTGTATTACACACACTCACGTATCATAATGCAGATCCATATCCACTCTGGATCCCATTGATAACGACTCTACTATTTCCAGTTATGACTTCGAAAATCCGATCAACCAAGCCGTGGACGAAGGTGAGGATGATTTTGAGGTGCCTGGGGAACTTGCTACACTGTTACTATAGGAAGAGAGGACCATACAGCCTTACGAGGAGCAAGTTGAATCAATAAATTTGGGTACAAAAGAAGACAGGAAAGAGGTTAAGATAGGTGCGAATCTGAAGCCTAACGTCAAACAACGGTTGATACAAATGCTACGCGACTATGTTAAGATCTTCGCTTGGTCCTATGAAGATATGCTTGGTTTGGACACCGATATTGTGGTACACCGCCTGCCAACCAAAGAAGACTGCCCTCCGGTAAAGCAGAAAGTTCACCGTATGCGCCCTGAGATGTATGAGAAAATCAAAGCTGAGGTCATGAAACAGTTTGACGCCGGTTTCCTAGTTGTCACTTCTTACCCGCAGTGGGTTGCTAACGTTGTTCCAGTGCCCAAGAAGGATGGTAAGTTACGAATGTGTGTGGACTATAGAGATCTGAACAGGGAGAGTCCCAAGGATGACTTCCCACTCCCTCACATCGATGTTCTGGTCGACAACACCGCGCAGCATAAGATCTTCTCCTTCATGGATGGTTTTTCTAGTTACAATCAGATCAAGATGGCTCCCGAGGACAAGGATAAGACAACCTTAGTTACACAGTGGGGCACCTTCTGTTACAAGGTAATGCCTTTCGGGTTGAAGAATGCTGGGGCAACTTATCAGTGTGCCATGGTCGCTTTGTTCCACGACATGATTCACCATGAGATTGAGGTTTACTTTGATGACATGATCGCAAGGTCCCAGACTGAAGAAGAACACCTAGATCACCTCCAGAAACTGTTTGACAGGTTGAAAACATATAAGCCGAGGTTGAATCCGAACAAGTGCACCTTCGGGGTAAGGTCTGGTAAGCTGCTGGGTTTCATCGTCAGTGATAAGGGTATTCAGGTGGATCCTGTCAAGGTAAAAGCCATACAGGAGATTCCATCTCCCCGCATGGAAAAGGAAGTTAGAGGCTTTTTGGAACGTCTGAACTACATCGCCCGATTCATTTCACATATGACTGCTACTTGTGAACCAATCTTCAAGCTGCTGAAGAAAGATCAAGTGGTAAAATGGAATGATGAATGTCAGTCTGCTTTCGAAAGGATCAAAGAATATCTTCAAGAGCCGCCAATTCGGATGCCTCCATTTGAAGGAAGACCTTTGATCTTATACTTGACAGTACTGGATAATTCAATGGGGTGCGTGTTGGGGCAGCATGACGAGTCTGGCCGAAAAAAGCACGCTATTTACTACCTTAGCAAAGAGTTTATCGACTGTGAGACTCGATACTCACTGCTCTATAAAACTTGCTGTGCTTTGGCATGGGCTGTTTGCCGGCTGAGACAGTATATGCTGACTCACACTACCCTATTGATATCAAAGATGGACCCAATCAAGTATATCTTCGAGAAGCCTGCCTTGTCCGGAAGAATAGAAAGATGGCAGATGATCTTAACCGAGTACGACATCCAATACACAACCCAAAAAGCGATTAAGGGGAGTGTGTTGGCAGATCATTTGGCGCATCAGGTCGTGGACGACTACCAATCCATGAATTTCGAGTTCCCGGATGAGAATATCATGTTGGTGACCGACTGTGAAGAACCTGGACCGGATGAAGGACTTGAGGAAGGATCCCGATGATCTATGTATTTTGGCGGAGCCTCAAACGCGTTGGGTAATGGCATTGGCGCTGTGATTATATCTCCTGAGGGATGTCATACTTCGTTCATCGCCCGATTATGTTTTAACTGCACCAACAATATGGCGGAGTATGAAGCGTGCATCATGGGTCTTCGAGCAGCTATTGACCTGAGGATTAAGTTCTTGAGTGTATTCGGAGATTCTTCTCTGGTGATCAGTCAGATCAAAGGCGAGTGGGATACGAAGCATCCAAATCTTATTCCTTACAAGGAGTATATACTGACATTGCTCCCGCACTTTGAGGAGATAACCTTTGAACACTTCCTGAGAGAGGAGAATCAGTTAGCGGACGCGCTAGCTACCATGTCTTCTATGTTCAAGGCCAGGTGGGACAATGAAGCTCCCCAGATTACCATTGAGAGGTTGGACGAACCCGTACATTATTGTGACATCGAGACTGAAGATGTAGTAAATAAACCCTAGTTTCACGAGGTAAAGAGGTATCTTGAGGCTCAGGAATACCCCGAGGGTGCATCTTTTAATGATAAGAAGTTCTTGAGAAGATTCACTGTGAAGTTCTTCATCAGTAATGGTGTCCTTTATAAGCGTAACCTTGATTCAACCTTACTGCGATGTGTGGACAAGAGCGAAGAAGAAAAGATCATGGAAGAGTTACATGAAGGTACCTTCGGAACTCATTCCAATGGACATACCATGGCAAAGAAAATCCTACGGGCTGGATATTATTGGTCCACTATGGAAGCCGATTGTTATCAGCACTCCCGGACCTGTCATAAGTGCCAAGTCTATGCTAATAAGGTGCATGTACCTCCGGTCCCTCTGAATGTTTTGACAGCTCCTTGGCCTTTTGCAATGTGGGGCATCGACATGATTGGTGAGATCAGACCTACTGCGTCCAACGGGCATCGTTTCATTCTGGTGGCTATTGATTACTTTACGAAGTGGGTTGAGGCAGCTTCCTTTGCTACAGTAACCAAGAACGTCATGGCGCGATTTATCTGACACAACTTGATCTGTCAATATGGTGTACCAGAGAGGATCATCACGGACAATGGTACAAATCTCAACAATACGATGATCACCGAGCTCTGCAAGCAGTTTAAGATTCAGCATCACAACTCTTCTCCCTACCAGCCGAAGATGAATGGGGCTGTTGAAGTGACTAATAAGAACATCAAGAAGATTGTGCAGAAGATGACAGTGACATACAAAGACTGGCATGAGATGTTACCATTCGCTCTTCATGGGTACCGCACCTCAGCACGGACATCGACAGGGGCAACACCCTACTCTCTGGTGTATAGCATGGAGGCAGTCTTACCCATTGAGGTCCAGATACCCTCTCTCCGGATTATGAAGGATGCAGGTTTGAGCGAGAATGATTGGATCCAGACCCGACTTGATCAGCTGAACCTAATCGACGAGAAGAGACTTACTGCTATTTGTCATGGTCAGACGTATCAAAAGTGAATGATCAAGGCTTTTAACAAGAAAGTCAGACGACAAGAATACCAAGTTGGGGATCTGGTGATCAAACACATCATACTGCCGCAAGGTGATCCCAGGGGAAAATGGACCCTCACATACGAAGGGCCATTTGTGGTTAAAAACATTTTCTCGGGAGGAGCTATGATTCTAACCACCATGGATGGTGACGACCTTCCTCACCCCATCATTGCAGACATAGTGAAAAAATACTACGCATAATCAAAGACCCGCTAGGTCGACTAGCCTAGGCAAAAATAAGGGCTTCCCGGCAAACCAAAAGGGTTCGGGCAAAAATAATGGATGAAAGTGAAAATAAAAAAAAAACTGTACACCCGGCAAGTCGAAAACCTGAAAAGGCAATTTGGGCAAAAAAGGGTATCCTGGTGGACTGAAAACCCGAAAGGACGGTCCAGGAAAAAATTAGGGATCAAAGCGTAACACTATGTCTCATTAGATCATCTTGCAATCAGACTTCAGTATCGACTATCAAGCTCGGACGACGCCAATCAATCTGATCTACCTTAGACTAAGTAGCAAAGTGGTGAGACGCTCGAAGATATAAAGGCAATAACAGAGTTGGAACCCGATGGGATTGTTTCACATAGCTGTTTTTCTTTCTTTTACACAAATTGTATAATTCTATACTTTGGTGGTGTTCTCTTACTAAGACGTCATCCTCTTTGTACAAAACGCCTATTACAAACCAACAACTTCAAATCAATACAATTCATTTTCACAAGAAATTTCGATTCGTTTTCTTTTTTTTGTTTTGTTTTGCAAGAACGTCCAATGATTCATTTTTGATATATGCATTTGAAAATAATCGCTGCTCATACATATTTACATGCGGAACAAAAAACAATTACTCGTAATTCTAGGAATAGGGTCAAATAAGAAATGTCCAAGCCTTACAGTTGCTCTACCCACCAGGTACATGGATAGAACCCGCTTGAGAATATGACTAAAGGTACATACACTCCCCGCAGAGTAAGAAGTATCCGAAGACAGTGGTGTTAATTCTCCCCAAGCAGAGTTTATCTATCACCAACAATAGAAGTTCACCATTAGTGGAGTTTATTTCTTCCACTGGAAGAAATTCAATCCCCGACAGAGTTCATCATCACCAGCAACAGTAATTCATCCCCAGCGAAGTGGTTTCTCCAAATCGGCAGATCATCCAGCAGAATATCTCTTCCCCAGAGTCTCTCCCGGTGGAATATTCTCAAGCAGAACGGATGCAAGTCTCTGGCTAAACATCTTCAGTCATTATCCCCAGCGAGAATGAGGAACTTAACTCCTTGTACTCTTCAATAGCAGTCCAAGATTTATTTTCCCCAGCTAGGGAGTATCACAAGAACATTGCATATTCATACATCATGGCATATGCATAAGCATCATACAGCATAATCTCATTTATTTTGAGAACATCATTACTCAATACATGTCATACATCATGACATTACATACGACCAACTCTTTACCTTTCAGGGAAAGATACGATCAAATTCTCACTAGTTTTCTCTGGTTCAGTCAAATCGATGCTAAGATTTCTATTCCAGTTCAAGCTATGAAGCCCGGATCCGACCGGATAATATCTTGATTTCTCCATCATACTGTGAAGCCCAGAGAACGACCGGATAACAGTATCAAAATACTATGAAGCCTGGAATCGACCAGATAGTGGTATATCCCAAATTCAAATCTATGAAGCTCGGAAATCGACCGGAAAATAGTTGAATCCCCAGCAAGTTACTGTGAAGCCTGGAAATCGACCAGATAGCAGTACAAGACACCATGAAGCCTGGAATCGACCAGATAGTGGTATATCATAAACACAAGTTGTGAAACTCGGAAATCAACCGGAAAACAACTTAACAAGGTATTGTGAAGCCTGGAAATCGACCATATAGAAATACAAGATACCATGAAGCCTGGACTCGACCAGATAATGGTATAAGACACCGTGAAGCCTGGATTACGACCAGATAGCGGCAAGGGATACTGAAGCCTGGAATCGACCAGATAATAGTAAAAGAAACTGCGAAGCTTGGAATTCGACCAAATAGCAGTTTACTCGGCCAATTACTAAGAAGCCCGGAATCAACCGGATATCAGTATTGCCTTAAATTCAAGTTGAAGCCCGGATGCGACCGGATAACAACCTGATTCTTTCTGAAGCCTGGAGCACGACCAAATAAGAAGTGAGAAATTGCGAAGCCTGGAGAACGACCAGATAGCAAGTTTAATCTCATCCCCCCAGTAAGTCGCTGTGAAGCCTGGAGCACGACCAGATAACAGTCAGACTTATTTTCCTCAGCAAATCACTGTGAAGCCTGGAGCACGACCAGATAGCAGTTCATTTTCATCTCCTCGACTAAGAGACGATTCCCCAGTAGAGTAACGGACAACTGAAGTTCCTAAAACTCTATCTCTCTCAAGACAAAAAATAGCATTCCCCAGCGTAGTCCTCCTCGACAACAGGTATACGGGCTCTCGCAAAGGAATCTCTTATTCGATCGACGCCTCCTCTGATGGCATCTTTAAGCCCATATTCCAACATCAACCTCTAAATGGCATCTATAAGCCCATTCCTGATATCGCAAGACAAATACCACTTCATGCGAGTGCAAATTTCTGAGCACTCTAGTGTTCAATCATCTTCCACCTTCAGATTACGAAAGGCAGACAAGACAATCTACATCCTCAGGTTTAAGAAGATTGAACAGGGGCAGCTGTTGTACCCCAAAATTTTCCCTCCCATATTTCTCAATACATTTCAAGTGAGGTCCTCAAATTGCTCAAGGAAGTCCAAGGATTAACCAGACAAACTCTCTCCTAAGGCAGTCTACCTCAAATTAGGGTTTCAGTTTGCATCAAGATGATTGATTAAAAAGGATCCCAAATGCTCACCATTGTCCTAATATGTTCTCAAGATCATCCATACCAAGTTTCAAGCCTTGCAGAGGAAGTTTGCTCAGTCAATTGCTCAAAGGCCTGAAAATCGACTGTGCTAGGGCAAAAGTCAACTATGGCCTACATGCAGTCAAACTTCAAGATTTTTGGTCAACATCCTAATTTTGGAGTATTATTCATAATTTTATCAAGGGTTGATCATGATTCCTCAAGGATTGCTCACAATTCATCAAAACCCAAAAGTTGCTAAATTAGGGTTTTGCAGGAAAAGTCAACTCAACTTTGACCAAGCATAACTTTTTCATACTTTATCAAAAATGACCCATCCAAAGCTCATTTTGAATAGTATGTAATTACCTATAATTCATCTTCAGCTCCCAATTTCAACATATGCACTCACAAGAAGATATAAATTTGGACATTATAGGTCAATTGAGATGAGACCAAAAGGGTTGCTTAGAGGACATCTTAAGATTTCTAAAAAGTCCAAGAACACATCTCTAAGGTCAAAATTGAAGGAGTTATGCATTGGTAAAGTTGACCCTTTTTGCAAAATTGCCAAAAGTCAAATGTGCCCAAAATTGCAATTTTGTCAAATGGGCCCAACCTTTTATGCTTGCATTGAGTTTGTAACATGACCTAAGACCCATGATCCTTCCCATTTGTCATTCTTTTATTTTTGTCATTTATTTTGATTTTATTTCAATTAAATCAAATAAAATCAAAATAAAATCATGAAAATATCAAAAACTAATCAAAGCTTGAGATTTTGTGCATGTTTAGGTCTACTATACAGCTGCAAGTGAGATCAAATCGTGCAAGCTTCATTTGGACACAAAAATATTGAATTTGGCTTGATTTAGAAAGATTTTGTACCATGATCAAATCATGAATCAATGATCTTAAATGGAAAAGATTTGAAGCAAATTTTTAACCTAATTCCATCTAGGGTACATAAGGAACGTGTTCAGACCATAAACAAGGGGATGAGAGGCGTGAAAACAAAAAAGCAAGTTTCAAAAAAATTGGAAAAAGTGGCACATTGATTTCTAAGTTGCAGACCAATTCAAAGCATTATAAGCATCCCAAACATTTGCTGGACATCCCAGGAATATGTTTCAACCATTAACAAGCTCTCTAACACCCAGAAACGCGCTGTAAGTATCCCACGATATCCATACTTTCTTGAAATCGAATATCACAATTCTGGAACTTTTGGCATGACTTGTTTGCATATTCTTAATCCTTGAGTCATTTGCAATCTAATGGTAGTACTTAATTGCATTTTCATTAATTGTACAACAAGATGCCATAGTTAGGGTTCTTGCTCCATTTTTAGGGTCTTTGTGTACAGGTACAATTGGCCATAGATAAGGGTACCATGATGCTCGTGAGGTTGCCACGAGTTGATTGGTACCATTGTTGTGCATTTATCATGCTTGCATAAGATTTTGGAGAAACACAAGGTTGTACCTACGCCCATTTGTCTGTAGGTAAAAGTCAAGGAACCTTTAGCAACAGTGGGAGGAAGAAGAAGGGTAACGTGGCACCCCCTGACTTGCCCGTTCAAATCTGCGCGCGTTTTGATAATTATTGTTTTGTTTTTCTATATAATGATTGTTTGTTGTTCCATGTACAATTAAGCAAGCTAGCTCAGATGGTCATCATGCATGGGGAAAACGCCTAAGGGCCTGGGTTCGATCCCCAGGTCCCCATATTATTCCATATTATTTTGCATTGTATGATTAGGTATACAGGCGTCCCACAAAGTCCACCATACTTCATCAGCTTTCAGCCATCAGATCCTTTGCATGCCAAGATCTAAGGCTTCCCACGTGAGGGTCCACCATGCACTGGAGTCAAACATATACATGGAATATGAAAAATTTAAACAGGGCCAAGTGTTATTGGGCTCAGAATTTGCAAGTCACACCCCCTCCTTTGCTACAAAACCAGGCCCATTCTATTTTCTTTTCTAATTTTTCTTTTTATTTAATTTCTTTTATTTAATTATTTTCTAACACAAATTAATTTCTTTTTTCATAAAAAAAATCATAAAATTAATTTTTCACACACTTAGAATTTTTTTTTATTTTACCAAATTTAATTTAATATTAGTTTAAATTTAATTTTAGGGTAATTCTAACTTTTTGTAAATAATTAAAATCAAATTAGAAAAAATTAGGGTTAACATGTGATTTAATTTTTATTTCTTTTCTCAATAAAATAAAAATACCAAAAATAGGTTGATTTAATTATTTTTCTTAATTCTAAATTAATTAGTAATTGGGCTTTTATTTATTCAATTAAAATCTTCTTTTCTTAAAACAATAAAAAAAACAACAAAAAAATGATTTTGCTTTTAATTAGGTTTAGTCGGGGTCAAAACCCTAATTCTCTCGTTTTCGTTTCATCGCGCACGCTTATCATTTTTACAATATTAATGTAACTGCTCACAGTATGTAATAGTTTAATTAGGATTTTCTTTATTTATCGTTTTTACGGGTTTTTTGGCTATGTAATTAATCCCCTCCCCGAAGCCTTGTAATAGTGTAGTCTTATTTCTCGCATTTTAATTTTCGCAAATATTAACTGTTAGATGTATGTTAATAGGATTGTATGGCAAGATTACATGACAATTTAAAATGGCTAGCAAACCCTAATGTGCAAAGATAATAACTGAAATCAAATCACTCGCACGTGCGCACTCTTAGAGTATACTCTCACTTCGGTTGCCTTCGGTAAACGATCATTAAGTATAGGGTGTTTTAGTGGTCGCCCTTTCTGTCTAAACAATGATCAAATGTCCCGTTCGAAAATGTTGCCTCAAATATGATCTTAAGACATTAGGGTTATTACTAAAACGTCCTAACATTACTTTAGTGGTCGTACGCCCCTTACGAATGGACCCTTATAATTCCAACGACGGTGATACCTATTTCTCAATAGTAGGATAGCGTTGTCTAAAGGAAACAAGAATAGAAACAATCTTTTTTTGAGTAGGTAGATACTAGTAGGTACTTGCTCAAATCAAAAACTTTTTCACACCAAACACTTTTCAAATAAAGTTTTCAAAAACAACTTCGTAACAGTCTTGAAGACAGAAGCAAGGGTTAACACAAAGTAAAACAAAAACTTTTCAAAACAAACACACACAATTTTTTTTAAAAATGATGAGCAAGTACCTAAGAGCCCATGGAAAACCATGGATAGAAAGGGTGCTAATACCTTCCCTTTCTATAATCTACACAAAATCTCAAAAAAGGAATTTTTCTGTGCTTTTTTCCTTTCCAGTTGGATAAAATAAAAGTCGGTGGCGACTCTTGCTTACCGCGACATTTTGCGAACACAAACGCAAAATGCAAACCAGCATTTTCCAAAATAGTTGGTTCTGCCACCGTATCACATGGCTATCTTACCATTTATTTGGTAAGAAGCCCCATCGTTGGATGTGAAGGTACGGGTGTGGGTCAATCGTACAGTCATAGAAGGAAACTTGTGAGACGCTTTAGCAATTCTCGTAAGGGACTAGATCGTTTTACCGAAGGCAACATCGAGGGACATCGAGGGACTACGATCTTTTTTATCGAAGGGTCTTTGCTAAAGCGTCCCATATTCGAGGGACATGACTGTGTTTCCGAGGCAACAAGTGAGGTTACCCTAGAGGTGCGCGTGTGAAAGTGTGTTCGATTCAAGTTAATTTTTTCTTTGATTAGGGTTATCTAGCGATTGATTTTAAATCTTGCCATGCACACCTAATTACTATACAGTATAAGGAAAATAGTAAATTGCGGAAATGAAAATTCTACGCTATTATAGAGCTTTTGAGAATGGGGTTACAAATTCACAAATGGGGATAAATCAATGCGACAAGGCATTTAAAAGTATAAATAAACAAGCAATACAACCCAATCGAATTAGAAATGAACAAATATTTAAACTAAAACAATATATAAAATAAAATTAATTAGCAAAATAAATAACACGATAATATTTTTGGTATTTTATGTTTGTGAGAAAATATAAAAATAAAATAAAATCCTATTCTATATTTTTTTTGGAATTTTAGTTTATTATGAAGAAAATAAAACAATTTCAAAAATGTTAACTAAAAAGTTAATTATTCACAAAGGCCTAAACTAAATAATTATATATTTTTAATTGAACTTTCAATAATTAAAACCTAAACTAGCTTTGCTATCAAATATCTAGATGAAATCAAGGAAAATAGAAAAAAATGTCCTAGCAGGGGTTGAACTCGGGTCCTCTTGGTTACTATTAGTATGCTTTGCCAACTATATTGGATTGCTCATTCGCTATTATTATGAATTAATTAGAACATAAAGGAAAATAGTAATTGGATTGGGCCGGAAGCCCAATGGGATGACTCGGTTTGGACTAAAAAGAGAAAGGGTTCGAAACCCTAGTGACCAAAGGAAAGAGGCGCGGCGCTGGGTTATTGGAAAACAGGGAAAAGAAAAAAATGTTATTTCCAACGAAACAAAAAGATAATCATCTTCATCCTTTTCAAAGCCAAATCGTGCCCTATGCTCTTCTTATTTTAATTATCTTCCTTTCTCTCTGCTACACCGATTCCCCATCATCTTCTTCAACATCCCAAATCAAATCCTCTGCTTTTGCACTAACCTCTCTCTGTGTTTTCTCTTAATTGATTCAAGGTTTCTTAAGCATAATTTTCTCAAGATCTCAACACATCCTCTCACGCAAAACACAAATCGAACAGAAAAATGCTCCCAAACCCCAACAAAATCCGACGCCCCAATTCAAGTTGATGGTGTAAGTTACATGTTACAGGGAAATTGAATCTGAATGAATTCGAAAGTGATAGGTTGAGGAGAAGAGGGAAACTCTGGGCGTGTAGAAAGAGATGAAGATTTTTGACTCGGGTAATTTCCCTTTCCTTAAGTTTTGAACTTCTTCCTTTTTGATTATGTATTCTCTGTGTTATCCTTTGTGCACTTTTCTGCTTATGCTCATTTTTGGTAATTCCTTGTAAGGTGTTTCATGTTTATTTGCGGTTTAATAACAACAACAATAAAATCTCATTTCACATACTCGTAGGAAACAACAACAACATATCATGGTAATCTAAATGAGAGAAAATAAAGAGAAGCTTACAAGTTCGGAGCAAGTCCGACAATTATATGATGCCAATGAGAATCAAGAAAACCAAAGGTAAACTGCTCCTATGTTCTTCTTAATTTTGGATTTAAATCCTGAAATCTAGAAATGATTCTGAAAGCTCTGCAGATTCTAAAGTATTGTTGAAGCTTGGAATCACAGGTTGAGATGAAAACAGAATAGGAAGTATGTGATGAGGTGAGTTGCTGGAAGTTGTAGTGTTATGTTGAACCGTGAGATTGCAGGTTTGTGAATTTGCAGTGAACAGAGCAAGCTTGTGAGTTGTTTCTGTTGTGATGCATTTGGAGGAAGCTGAAGAAAATTAAGCAGTGTTTCAATACTTTTTCTCTTCTGATTTTCTATCTAATTTTCTTTCTTGTGATTTTTGAATTTATGTCCCTTGAGTTTTGTTTTATAACAATTGATCTTGTGTATCCTCCCTTTCATCATATCAGCAATCTCTCTCATATAGGCAAGTGGAGTAAAACTGGGAGGGAAAAGTTACTGCATTTGAACAGATTTGGCATACTGTTTTGTCGCCTTTTTACTGCAGTTTTTGTATTGCTACTTGTGTGCAAATATTGGACTGTTTGGACAGGGCAATAGCAGGTTTAACAGTATTGAGCAGAACTTTGGAATGATATAGGGCTGTTTTGTAGTGCAGCATTGCAGACTGGTTTTTTTCTACATGTTTTGGGCTGTTTTATGCTAGGTGATATCCTTCTGTCTCTTTCTCTTTCCCTCTTTATCTTTCTATGATGTAAAATAATTGTGCTTTTTTACACAATTTCTGAAGGATTTGCCATTTAGGAAAATGATGACATAAGGTCTTTGGCCATGAAATAGTGCTATCTGTTTTTATATTGGATGATTTTAATTTGTTTTGGCTATTGTTGCTTGCTATGTTGCTACCTTGCTGCCTTGCTGTTTGCTGCCTTGCTTTTTGCTATTGTTTAGGCTGCATTTGTTGCACTGGTTTGTTGCTGCCTTGTTGTTTGATGTTTGTCGTACCCCAAAATTTTCCCTCTCATTTATCAAGATTTTGCTCACAAGACTTCTTGGACTCAAGACAAGATTAGGGTTTGCTCAGCTCAAGACATCATCTTGCACTGATGACCTGAAATTAGGGTTTGAGTTTGAAAAAGGATTTTTGGACCATCAATGCTTCATTTGACTTTCATACACCATCTTGGACCACTAATATTACTCATGTTAAGTTTCAAGCCTTAAATCACATTTTTGCCCAGTCAATTGGACAATTGACCTAAAAATTAGCTGTATTGGGGGAAAAGTCAACCATGGCCAATTTACAGTCAAACTTCATAATTTTTGATCCACAACAACATTTTAGGCTCATATGTACCAATTGATCAAGTTTGGATCACAACTCCTCAAGAAATTTGATTAAATCATCAAAAGGGCAAAATGGTCAAAATTAGGGTTTTGACTGAGAAAGGGAAATTTCTGATTTTTAACCTAACCAATGACCAATTGGGTTCAAACATGATTTCAAAGACTCAATGGCATCATCTTGACCTAATTACATGGTTCAAAAGATCTCAAGTTCATAGGGTTGACAGATGAATTTTGCAGTCAATTGATCAAAAGTCAACTGTACACTGAAAAGTCAAACTTTGACTTTTTGGTCAAAATCAAGTATCAAGGGTCATAATTCATCAAGATATGTCAAAATATGAAACTTGTTCACCAAGAAAACCAATTTTGAAAATTAGGGTTTTGAATTTGAAAATTTTCATAACTTAGAATTTTTCTAAGTATGGAAATTTTCTTATTTTTTCCCAACTTTTCACAACCTTTTCACCATGATGCAATTAGATTCAAAGAAAACTTCCAACATGAAAGTTGTATTCCTCCATGAAATCTACAACTTTGCTTCACAAAGTTTTCCCAAAAGATTCATGGATCTCAAGATATAAATTTGTGAATAGGGGTCCATGAACTTTTTAACTTAGTGAAAATTTACCCTAATTTAAGCAGGTTTTTAACCCAACTTCATGGACATTTTTCACCTAGTTACAAGAGGTATCTCAAAATTCATTTCAAAGATGGATTGTAGAGCACATTTCAAGCTTTCTAAAATGTCCAAGAACTCTCCAAGATCATTTGTGTTTATGGAGAATCGAAGAAGAGAAATTGGCATTTTGTCACTTTTGTTCAAGCCATTTTCACAATGCATCAAGTTGCAAATCAGATCCATGATGCTTGTACCTTGCATTACAGGTCCTAAACTCCTTCTACACTCCATAATTAAATGCAAACTCAAAGGATAATGGCTTTATCTTTGCTTTTGGAGCATTGTACAAGAAATAAATCTATTAATGGCATAAAGGGCACATTGCCATTTTCATAAAGCAAGCTTTTGCAAACTTTATCAGCCTTGAGCCTTGGACTTGTTCCTTTGGTACAGGCAATTTCCACAGGAATTAAGCAAAGCATACCAACTCTCTGCAGCTAGCAAGAAAGCAAGGAAAGGCCTGTTGCACAAGTCACTTCAACTTTTCTTAAAATGCAAGAAAGTTGGCCAAAAGTTCAAAACTTGTACAAGCTGATAAAGGGTGGACTTTGTATCATTCTAGAGATCTTGAAAAACTTATCACAAGCCAAGACATGAAGGCATAACATCCCAAACTCCCCCAAAACTGAAAAACCTAATTTTTCTGTCCAAACAGCCAGTTTCTGCAAAACACTAGCCATTTCATTTTTGGCTCGTGCGTTTCTTGTTTCAACACTTCAAACACCTTCCATACATCGTATCAAAGCTATCCAAGCATTCATCCTGCAACTGTGTACTCTGTTTCAGCCATTGCCATTTTCACTTTGGAAGGTTGCAGCTTGACTCCTACAGGGAGTTTCAGCCATCCACAAAGCCAACTAAGCATTGGAATAGCTTGAGGGAACTTCAAGGAAGCTCACACGATCCTCACGCCTCACTCAAAGTCCCCACATTGTCATATCCAAATCCAGCTGAGGGAGGTATTTTTCAAATCTCTATCTCTCTATTTAGGCATCCTCAAGCCATGATTTGTGAAGCAAAAATGTAGTCCTTAACATGGTGAAGCTGTACATATGCATACTTTTCATTTATGTTAACTGAGCTAAGAGAATTTGAAGCTTGAAGTTGCTGAAATAATTAGGTCACGAATTAGGGCTGATTAAATTCTCCCTCATCTTTGAGAGTTAGGTTACAAATTTTATATCATTGGAATCGTAAGATGAAATGTTACATGTTTTGTGTTATAAGTTTTTGTTTTTATGCAAGCAATAGCAAGATACAGGTTTGAAGCATATACGTGCGCGCAGGAGAGATCTGGAGGACAGGGACGACCTGTCTGGGCCTTGGCGCGCCTGGGCCTTGCTATTTTTGTTATTCACACCCCCCGACCACTATTTGCACCCCCTATTTCTTATTTTATATTTTTGCATATTTTCTCATATTTTTTATGTTTATTGCTTTTAATCATTTTTTTCTGAACATTAAAAAAACCTAAAAATAATTAAATATTTTTTTACCATTTTATTATTTTTTTAATTTTTTTTACATGAAAAAATAGTTTATTTTAACAAATAGAACTTATTTTCTTATTTATTTGTAAATACATTTAATAAAAAATACTATAAATTTTTATTTTATTATTTTTCACATAAAGTATTATTTTCATACAAATTTTAATTTTTAATATTTGTTAATAATATTATTTATTATTTCTTGTATAAAAAATGGATAAAATAAATAATAGGAAACATATATTTTCTTTAATCAAAAACTAGGGTTTTACCCCTTTCAAAAACAATAATATTTTTTCTCTTATTTTTAGGGCTTAAATAATTTATTTTCTCATACCTTTAACAAATACAAAACATTTTTTCCATAAATACATTGCATTGCATATTTAAATATTTGTATATTTATTTATTTCGCATAATAATTCAATTGGGTTGTAATAGTATTTTAGGGTTTATTTTTGTGCAATATCCCCATTCAAAAACTTGTATCCCCCCTCCCATAATAATTGTTGTAATAGTTTAGTTTACTTTACGCAATTTATCACATTTATATCATGTGTAGTAAATTAGGATTTTGCATGATAAGACAAAAATCAAACAAATAGACATGACCTAATACAAGACAAACAAAATGCATGTAAAATGGCACACATTGCACACAAGCACCCCTAGGGTTTCACCCACTTGGTTGCCTAAACAATAATGGCTATGGTATGCATGCAAAGTATCTTGGCAAAACAAAACAAAACAAAACAAAAGATCATAGTCCCTCGATGACGCTATCAAAAGGTTGCCTAAAACAAAATGATCTTGGTCCCTCAAAATGCTAAAGATACTTGGCAACATTGCTATCATGGTCATACGATGATCCACGCCCGTCCCGTTTAACATCCAAAGATAGGGTTGTTTACCAAATCAATGGTAAATCAACAATGTCAAAGGAATAAAAATGCATAGGAAAGACATTTGAGTAGGGTAGATAGTTCTAAGTTACTTGCTCTCTTCCAAACAATACTTTCTATTTTCAAAACAAACACACACATTTCAAAACATTTTCAAAACAACTTTCAAAATATTGAAACATTTTTCAAAACACGAACATCTTTGTATACATTCTTACGAACGAGAATCATTACAAAGATTGCCAAAACGATGACCTCTTTTTCAAAATACTTTCAAAAACCACACCAAACACAAAGCACCATTTCAAACAATTTCAAAAGCAAAGCAAGTGATCTAAGCAAGTAACTAAGAGCCAATGGAAAACCATGGATGAAAAGGGTGCTAGCACCTTCCCTTTTCATAATATACCCCCCAAACTCAAGAAAACATCTTAAAGGTCTTTCCTGTGCTTTTTTACCTTTCCTTTTGGATAAAATAAAAGTCAGTGGCGACTCTTGCTAAACCGCGACATTTGCGAAGAAACGCAAAACCTCAAGTCAGTTCTCCCACCATATCATACTGTTGTTTAGGCTGTATCTGTTTTTGTACTTGGCAGTTTCAATTTTACTTTTGCAGTAGGAAAAAATTTGCAAATTTCTATTCCCTTTTGTGAACCAAAAAGCTCAAACTTTTTCTGATTTGCAAAAGTAGGAGATATTCCATGATTAAAAACACAAACCTTTTAGTTCTAATTCCAAATGCAAATCCTAATAATGAGTTTTCTTGTTTAACAAATCATTCTTGCTTGATTTTTTCACGTGTTGATTGTTTGCTAACTTTTCTTTCTTTTGTTACATGTACGAGCAATTGGATGGCAAGCGAGGTTGAAAGGAGAAAAAGCCATGGCGAGGAGTGGATGATTTTCTTGAAGATGAAGCAAGATAAAATTGAAGAAGCAATATTTAAATTTTTTTAATAAATAAAACACTTGTAGTTTGTATTGTAACTTGTAACTTTGTAACATAAATTGATGGAACTTGAAGTTTGTAAATCTCTTGTAGTAATGTAACAACTTTGAATGATTTGCGAGATAGAAACTCGAAATTTCCTCGTGTAAACTCATTTGTCTCAAAAACATGAAGGAAATTGACACATTAGTGAATCAACGCAATTTTAAACATGTATCGAGTGAAGTTTGTTTGATAATATTGAATATGTTTTGAACATTGTATACCCTCTTGATTCCATAAAACTTGCACTCAAAATGGAACTCGCACGCCATGCTCGATTCAAATGGAACTTCATTGCCAAACCTGAATTCAATCTCTTGATGATAAAACAATATGCTTTAAGAATATTCATCAATCTTGTAAAAATTAACGACTTCAACATGAGAATCATAGTCCTGAGAAAACAATTGTGGTATGAATTGAAATTAGGAGTTAAGAACATTCGAAATCAAGCAAATGACCTATGATGATTCGATAACTTTCAAAGTCTTCCAAACACAATTTTCCTTTGATCTTTGAAGATACACTCGTAAACGAAATCACTTATGACAATATGCAGAAATAATCGTCTCAAGATCTTGGAATTTTAGGAAATCACAATTCTTAGAAGTCATACGACAGTTACTTAAGATTAGGTAAAATCCATGAAGTGGCCTCTAAAGTATTCGAATTTTGGTGATCTTCCACACGTAATCATCTTTTGATTTGTGAAGAGAAATTGGAGATGACGTCAAGGAGAGTCATACGCAAAAAGAATCGCTCAAAAGTATCGAATAATGAAGAAGTTACAATTGTTTGAACTTGATCTTGCAAAGATCAATTTTTTGGGTCAATGTAGTCATTTTCAGTCATTTGAACCATCGATTGAGGAAACTTGCAATGCAAAGTTTGAAAACTGGCACGAACATCCTTGAGGAGACATGAAGATCTATGAAGACCATTTGAAACCTTGTAGACTCAAATTTCTTTGGGAAATAACAAACCCTAACTGTTGACTTACTTCATAGGAAGAGAATGTCTGATCAACTTCTGAGCCAAATTGAGTACTCGAGAAACCCTAGGATAGTATCTTGAATAAAAAACGAGAGGGAAAATTTTGGGGTACAACAGATGTACATTTATTATGTATTACTTATTATTATATATTTCTATAATGATATGAATTCTCAACCTTCTGTTGGAATGATATTTTATACGATATCGCTCAGGTACCAAAGTTAGTGGAGCTCCTAGCGAGGATTAGACGGAGGAGATTTATCCGCTTTCTTAGGTAGTGAGTCATGCTCTGGTCTACATAACACGGGGAACTTTTGGATTAATGTTATGTTTACAATATTCATGTTTATTTGAGAGATATTGTTATACTCTCTGAATGTTTATGTTTGATTGAGATGTATGTGGTGATGGCCTTTAGTGCCTAGTATTTATAATATGATTATCAGTATAAGATTTTAATCATTAATATTATTATTTTGAGTTAAGAATTATTCTGTTGCGAGATGCTTATGTGTTATGGTATGGAATATGATTCTAAATGCGTGTTATGAATATGACCAATGTATTAAATTTTTTTTCGTGAAGTAAATGTTGTGCATGTTAATTTACTCTCATTTATGCCATTTATTTTATGCGAGGTTTAGAGGGTGTTACATTAGTAGTACCAGAGCATGGTCGGTCCATCCAGCCAGATTCTCTACTGCTGTTTTTTCCTTATTACGCGACATGTGTGCGAAACACTGTCGGTACTTGTTTGTTTTTCTAACTACTTAGTTACAGGAGTGGGTTTAAAACAAGTGGGGGGGAAATTTTGATTCCCTGAGATGTTTATGGTGTGAAGAGGTTGATCATGGTGCTTTAGGTAACTTTGAGCACAAGATAAACGCTATTATAGTTTGGTAAAGATAATTTATGCTTCATTGTTGGCTACCTATTGGCAAATTGAGGAACTTATCACCCTTAATCTCTTGTTGATAGTAGACATGATCATATTAGATGGGATAAGCTTGTCTTGCCAGCTTTATAGTATGTAAAGTGAACGAGTCTGTGCAGGATAGTGCTATGTTGTTGGCTTGGATGGAAACATTGGATATCAGTAAGAAAAAAATGATTGGTGAATTAACAATGGTTCCTGATTTTCCTGAGGTATTTCCTGAAGATGTAAGTGATTTGCTGCAAGAGTGTGAGGTGGCGTTTGCGATCGATTTGATTCCAGGTACTAGTATGATATCGATGGCTCCGTATCGGATGTCAGCACCTGAGTTGAAAGAGTTGAAGATTCAACTTGAGGATTTGCTTGAGAAGAGGTTTATTCGTCCTAGTATGTCACCGTGGGGTGCACCTATTTTGTTGGTTAAGAAGAAATAAGGTATCATGAGGTTATGTATGGATTGTAGACAACTGAACAAGGTGGCTATCAAGAATAAGTATCCACTCCCGAGGATTGATGATTTGATGGATCAATTGATTGGTGCAAGTGTGTTTAGTAAGATAGATTTAAGGTTTGGGTATCATTAGATTCGTGTGAAGGCTGAAGATATTCAAAAGACTGCTTTTAGAACAAGGTTTGATCATTATGAGTATTTTTTGATGTCGTTGGATGTAACCAATGCACCTGGTGTATTTATAGAATATATGAACAAGATTTTTCATCAGTATTTAGATAAGTTTGTGGTTGTGTTCATTGATGATATTTTGATCTATTCGAAGAGTGAAGAAGATCATACTGAGCATCTAAGGATCGTGTTATCTCTGTTGAAAGAGAAGCAGTTGTATGCTAAGTTTTCTAAGTGTGAGTTTTGGTTGAACGAAGTGAGTTTCCTTGGTCATGTGGTATCAAGTGTTGGTATTTCTATTGATCCGTTGAAGATTGAGGTTATATCTCAATGGGAAGCTCTGATACCTGTTTTTGAGATTAGAAGTTTTTTTGGTTTAGCAGGTTATTATCAGAAGTTTATTGAAGGCTTTTCCAAGTTAGCTTTTCAGTTTACACAATTGACTAGGAAGGGTCAAACTTTTATTTGGACTGAGCAATGTGAAACTGGTTTTCAAGAGCTTAAGAGAAGGTTGACAACCACTCCTATTTTGATTTTTCCTGATACGAAAGAACTATTTGTTGTGTATTGTGATGCTTCATTGATGGACTTAGGAGGCGTGTTGATGCATAATTGACAAGTGGTAGCTTATGCTTCAAGGCAACTTAAAGTGCATGAAAAGAATCATCTGACTCATGATTTAGAGTTAGCTGCTGTTGTTTTTGTATTGAAACGTTGGAGGCATTATTTGATTGGATCAAGATTTGTGAAACAACCGGCTGAAAATCATCAAAACAATGAAGTCTCCATCAAACGTCTTTTATCCCACAGGAAGGGAAAGGTAAACATCGAGTAAATTTGAGAAGGGTGAAATCAAGGTCGAACGACCAAGAGATAAGGGTAAGGGAGTCTGTTACGCGAGGGGAAGGTATTAGCACCCCACACGCCTGTAGTACTCTACGGTATCCACTCTTGTTGTCTATCTTATGGTTGTGTTCAATCTATGCTTACTATTTACTATATTATTGAAGGGAGAATGCATGCAAAAGAAAAGGGAAAAGAATGTAGGGAAAAATAAAAGTTGTGCTCGTTCGGGCCCTATCCCGATGCCTACGTATCCCTTTTAAGGAATCAGAGCAGCCGTAGTTCGGCTTATATGTTTTTGTTGGTTTGTATTTTTTAATGAACAGGATTAATTTCGCCCTCTGCCGCAACTCGACCTTTGGAGACTTACGCGTCATCACAAAAGTGAATTAACATGCTCTTCTGAAAAAGTTTGGAGAAAATGTGCCTGGGCGCACAAAATGGTTTGAATTTGTTTGTGTTTTTAGCGAACGATATTAATTTTGCCTTCTGCCGTAACTCTACCTTTGGAGACTTACGCGTCAGCACAGAAGTGAATTAATATATTCTTTGAAAAGGTTTTGAAAGAAAGGCCCGAAGGCAAAAAAGAGTTTGTATTGGTTGGTATTTTTGCTTGTAGATAATAGCTAGTTAATCTCAAGAGAGAGATTTTAGTCATTTCTCTACTTATTCATGAAATGATTCTTTGAGACTTGAACCATGCCAAGGCTTAGAATAAGAGAATAATAAGATCGAGAAGAAACCCGCTTATCATCTCCCAAACTTAGCAAAGACATGATTCTTGTCAGTAAATTTTTAAGTATTTTGAGGTTTGTAAGAGAAAGAAGTTTTTGAGAAAAATAAGAAGTTTTTGTTTTAAATGCATATGCAAAAAGGGAAGAAAAGTCACAGGGAGACTAACCTAAATCTATCTCTAATGTTATTATATTTTACATAATCTCTAGGAGGCAATAAAGTGTGAAAATGAGGAATAAAATGAGATTGCGATGATACCGAACGGAGAAGGTCCGTTGCCTCTTCAAAGCCACGCAAGTGATAGGAAAACTCTACAGAAGTTGCTCCGCGCGAGTGATTAGATAATTAACCTCCTAGCATTCAACATTGCGATAGTTGCATCAATATTCTATCAACAAACGAATATTAATCTGTAGCCAAGTGTATCAAAACAAAGAAACCCGACAATTTTCATGAAAGCTTCACTAATCAACAAAGGAGAGTCAGAAATCGAATGCTCAGAATGAGTGTTGAAGCATTATCGATGTGAAAATAAATCACAATCAAAAGGTGCACCAAGAATATCCGAATATCACATAATAAATCTGCATACGAATCAAATCTCAACAAGCGAAGGTGAATTAGAAATCTCAAGTAATAAAATGATTACTAAACATAAACAATAATAGGAAATTCTAACCAAAATTCTAAAAATAAATCCTAGAAAAATACTAATATGTTCCCTAAAAAAGCAATTAACAAATTTTATTGTTTTCATTATTTTTGTTAACTAAATTTCAAGAAAAGAAAAGAAAATTAGCAAAATCTAAAAATCAATTACAAAATAGAGAGGCGAGGAATCAGATGGTGCATTGCAGCAATCCGAGAGTGTGAAAGTAATCTGGGCACTAGGCCCATCAAGTTAAATCCAGTAAACTGTTTTTTGTCAAAGGCAACCAAGTGGGCCTAATGCAATTGGGTCCAACCCAACAAGCACCAAACCAGATTTTCTATTGTATTCAGCATTTTTTGTTTTATTACAAACAATATATGGTCCATGAATTTAACAAAAAGAAAAATAAAAAATAAAAAATGCAAAACGAAAATAGAAAGAGGATTAGGGTTAAGTTGAGTGACTCTTCATCTCCATTCTCTTCGCCCTTCAAACACACGGCGACCGAAATCTCCTTCTGCATTGATCGACTTCCACCGTCAACCTCACCGTCATGGCCTACCCAACCTTCGCTCAATCTCACCCATTCTCTGTTTCAACGATCCCAATCGTTCGATCTATGTTCTCAACTCGGTGATTCATCATCATCACCTCCATTTATCTTCGGTCTTCTCCTTCGACATAGCTCCAATCCCATCTCCGATCTTAATTTGTTCTCACCTCGGTGATGCTCCGTCAATTTCACTATTCTGATTTTAATTCAAGAAACGCGTCTCTATTTCAAACACCAACTCAGGTAGTATAGAATCAAAACAGATGTTTACCTACCGGAGAAAACGTCTAGCACTTCTTCTATTCAGGTACGACTTTGTTCTCGATTGTTCTTCTTGATTCACACTTCTTCTATGTTCTTCTTTGTGATGCGTTCTGTGAGGATATTTTTCTTCCTTCTTCTGACTTTCTACGTGTATGAGTGTTGCAGTTTCAATGAAGTGTTGTTGTTGAGATGTCATCGCGATGTGGAGAAGGTGTTGTGGATTTATTGCAGCGTTGAAGAGAATTGAAGGCTCGTTGATGATGATGTTGCAATGTTGTTGAGTAATGAAGAATGGATGAAGATGACATTGAGGATCATTGAAGTTCTATGGATTGAAGATTGATTCGTGATTGATGAACGATGCAGAAAGAGGACGAGAGAGTTTTGGAGCTTCTTGGTTTTGATTCTTGAAGATTGATGATCCAGAGTGAAGAAGTTGCGATGAGGATGAAGATGTAGTGCAGAAGAATTTTTGATGGTGATTGTCCAAATGATGAATAAAGATGGAGATAAAGATGAATGGATCTGAGAAAGGATCTTACGAAGGTTTATGATACAAAGTGAAGAGGTTGTGATGAGGATGAAGGGGAGGGAAAAAGGAAGAGGTTTATGGAGATTCCTCTGCAGAATTGCAGAATCAATATGAATTGGTAAGTTTCTATATTTAAATCTATTCTGTAGAGTTGAAAAATAATGAATCCAAATCCCCCTCAATCTGAAAACTGAAATTCTGTTATATAGATTGCTGAGAGTTGGTTAGGAGTTAGTTAAGCGATTAGGAAGCAGTTAGAAAAGTTTGTTTAGAGTTATGGATTTTCTGTTAGAAATTGGTTATGACAGTTAGGAGTTTATAGGGCTATTTAGAGGTTGTTAGGGATTGGAAAAAATATGTTAAAAATAGTAGCATATTACTAGAATGGTTAGAGGTTGGTTATCAATTAGTTAGCTTGGTAATAATAGTATAAACTATTTAGCAAATTCTGTTTTTGAAGTTGGGATGCTGCATGTCGGGAGTTAGGTGGAAATTCTGTTATATGGATTCAGTTAGGCTGTCCATTCTGTTATGACAGTTGGAGGTTGGTTTTGATTTTCTGTTATGGGTTGTTAGTAAGCTGGTTAGAAATTAGTTAGGAGTTAGAATTTGGCTAACTGTTGGGAATTCTGTTGAAGCTGTTAGAGACTGTTTTTTTTGGACTGGAAATTAGTTGCAGGGCTGTTTAGAGAGTTTGTTATGACTTTGGATCCTCCTTCATAATCAGCAGTGACATGCTTTCCATCAAAATAGTGCACAATAGTTTCAGAAGCCTCTGATTCTTCTGATGAGAGACAGAAAGCACACTCATACTTTTTGGCATTACTCATACATTTCCTTAAAGCTGGTTGATTTGTCAAATGACATTGCTTCTCTTTCAAAGAATCATTCAGTGCCCCGACATCGGTAACTTTCTGAGTACTTTCATTTGGCTTAAGTTCAGGGGAAGGCTTTGACTTTTTAGCACTCTTCCTTTCTGAACAGTAAGGAGTAGATTTTATGGACAAACTATTTTTTTTCTTTTTCTAGTCTTGGTGGTGTTTCTATTATAGTTCAGTTGTGATTTTTTTGAAATTCTGGATGGAATTTGGGAGCTGGACATTAGTAGCTCGGCCTTGGGATTGTTTTTTGATATTATGCAATTTCTTTTTTGTTTATACAGGGCAGTAACGTAGGAACAAGGGTAGCACGTGGACGCAATTTATGGTTTTGACATGAAGTCCAACATTTGGTTATTGTGGATGCAGGTAATATTGGCAACTAGCGGTACAAGTTGATCCAGGTTATTCGATTTAGGAAACTGTTAGCTTTTCTGTTTTGATCACTGATGGATGCAGGTATTTTTGGAATCAGGTTGATGCGTTAATGTATGAACTGATTTGGTTTTTCGAGGTGAACTGATGTGGTTTTAGGCACTATCCCAATTGGTTTTATAGTTTGCATCTGGTTTTTATGTAGGCGATTGTTTGAAGAATGCAGCAAGTTGGTTCACTTGGGGCATGAAGATGGAAGAATACATGAAGATGGAGAACTTTGGCATGGCATGGACTTGGAAGTTTACTCATGGAATTTTAGCACCTTTAGGACTAATGAATTTTGTTCAAGTGCATTTTGTAATAGTTTTTCTTTGTGGATTATTGGTGTAATGGGATTGTAATGGTTTTATAACGAATGGTTAATTTGGATGAACTTTGAATACTATAGTGTGAATTGTAAATGACTTTGAGCTTGAAATGTCGGGTGATGAATTTTATGGACGGAGTTTAAATGACAAAGTCTTGAAACTTTAAATTTTAAAAATGCTTGAAGACATGAAAGCATCAAATTTTCTTGTAAGGTATTGTTACACTTGAATGAGATTGAATGGAATTGGATATCATTTTCTTGAATCATGGATGAAAGGGTTTGAATAAACTTTTGAACGCATGTGAACTTGAATCTGGAATAACGATGAACATCTTTGTAATGTGGATGAACTCCGACTTGAAACAAGACCTTGTAGTCTGTAATTTACCTTCCAAGAAACTCATATGACCAATACTTAAGGCTCTTTTCCAACTTTAATCCAATCAAACACTTTCGAACATCATGAATTCAAATCAAACTTCAAATCCAAATCACACTTGCATTCTCAATGAACTCTTAAATTCAATCTTGAATCCAAATCAACTTGTATGATAATTAATTTGAATAGTCAATAAGATCTTGATCCTAAAAAATCACAACCTTGCCTTTTGTATCATGCCTCATATTCCACGATTCAATCCACAAGTCTCTTATCTCGACAAGGTATTTCCCTAATCGACGACCTTAAATCATCAAAGATGGACATAAATGATAATGAAAGAATATGATCAAGATTAACATGAAACCTTATTTCCCCTGATATTCAATTACTTGAACATTTATCAACGGATAGAAACCCTGATTTTTAATGAAATTTTCCTTTTCTGAACTAATATTTCTTTTCCTTTTTCCATTCCATTCTTCAAATGCAACTTGAATGCCTAACACATATTAGATGAAAGTTCAAGGGAGACCTTGGTCCCAAAGTTAATTTTTCAAATCTTACTTTATCCGAAGTCAACAGATCTTATCCACATATCTTTGAACTTGGCCCATGATTATGCATCTCAAGGTCTCATAAGAGCTTGTAAGCCCATCAACCAGGTATGCCATGTTGAACAAAGCCCTGCCTTGAATGCCTTGAACCTTGAATTACTTTGCATGAATTCTTCCACGAGAAGCCTACTTCAATCCAAATCTACTCGCATTGCAGATAACAAATGACAATGATGAGGACAATAATTTCCTTGGTTAAGGAGAAGTCCACGAATTCATATCTTAGGTCATGAACCATGCTTCATAATTCAATCCCCAGCCCGTAGCGATCGGTTATTTCAACTTGAAATTAGTGTCATAAGGAACATCTTACAGATGGATGATAAAGTCTGAATCACGGAAGAATTCCCTTGATGTGAAACCCTAGTCGCACAAATGAAAACCCCAGCACTTGCCAGGACTGGATAAAATCAATTATATCTTGAAGAGAAAGAAGTCCTGTTAACCACACCTCACAATCTTGATTCCCCGTTTAGATGCACAGAGAAATATCCGGATGAAACATCTTTGAACCATGATTCAACAAAACCTAAAATGATTAACTGAAGAGTAGATGAATGTCATGTCACAATCATTAATCCTAATCAAATGATAAACATACTTATATGAAAAGACGCCATGATTTGAAGCCCACATATTCTAGGTCACGCCCTGGAGTTCTTGACCAGAATGACCTACAACCAGTTGTTCATCAGAAGATATTAGCCTTGCAACTTGGTGGAGAAGAAGTCCAAAAAATGAGCCTGGACCAAAACCTTAATTCCAAAACCTTGTACACCGAGAAGAACCTGAATAATAAAACTTATTCAACACATACACCTCAAATCAGCTGTAAACCCTAGCTCCCTAACTGCTGATCTTTTGAACCTCAGGCGATCTATTTTATGAAAAATGCATGTTATGCACATGACCTATAGGAATGATACAGATGGATGCAAAGTCCAAGCCAACATAAAAATGCAATTAGGAGGGAAAATTTCGGGGTGCAACAATTTGATGTGTTTAGTGATCACAAGAGTTTGAAATATCCATTTGATCAGAAAGAGTTGAATATGAGGCAAAGAAGATGGTTGGAATTCTTGAAGGGTTGTGATTTTGGTTTGAATTACCATCCGGGTAAAGCGAATGTTGTCGCTAATGCATTAAGAAGTCTTTGAATATGTCAATGTTGATGGTACAATGTTGTACCCCAAAATTTGCCCTCTCATTTTATTCAAAACATTCTCCTAGGGTTCTCAAATTCTCAAGGTGGTTCAAGAATTGATCAGACAAATTCTTCTCCTAAGCAATTGACCAACAAATAGCGTTTCATCTTTCACAAGGAAATTTGGGTTTCTAAGGTATCAAAGGGAATTCATGGTTTCTTATATGTCTCAAGAATACTCATATCAAGTTTCATGCCTTACATCACATGTTTGCTCAATCAATTGCTCAAATGACTGAAAATCAACTGTATTGGATAAAAAGTCAATTGTGGTCAACATACAGTCAAACCTCAAGATTTTTTGTCAAGATCAACATTTTTAACTCACGTTCATCATTTTATCAAAGGTTGATCATGATTCATCAAGAAAAGCCCTCAAACCATCAAAAGTCAAAAGTTGCCAAATTAGGGTTTTTCTTAGAAGAAGTCAACTGAACTTTGACCAAGCATAACTTTCACATGCTTCATCAAATCTTCCCCAACTAAAGCACATTTTGAAGGTAATTCAATTCTCTACAACTTTGTATCTCTAAGATAAAGTCCAAAAAATGCTTCATTTGAGAGATATGAGCCAATACATTATAGGTCATTTCAAAAGTCAACAAAAAGGTACTTTTTGTCAAGGAAACTTACATCAAGATAAAATATCCAAATTCAAAAATGGTCAAAAGAGAGATTGAATAAGACATGTTTAGATTTCCAAAAAGTCCAAGATCACCTTTAAAAGATAAAAATTGAGAGAGTTATGACCAGTGCAAGTTGGGAAGTTTTGAGCAAATGCATGAAGTTCAAATTGAGCAAACTTGACATTTTGAACTATTACGCTATTATTTCAGAGCCCACATGTGTTCTAAACTCCATATGCACCTCAGGACTTGTTCATACACCTTCCTTTGATTTATTATATTTTATTTTGATTTTATATTATTTTAAAAGTCAAAATAAGATAACATAAGTCAAGCCCTCTTACACAAAGTCCAAGCCCATATTATGGTGACCTAATTCATGCTATATATTCTGCATTCTTCAGACAAACAAGGAACAAAAAACCCTTGACATTTTGACATTTTTTGTGATTTATTTGTCTTGCAGATGATAAAACGCGCTGGATCCCTTCCTTGACACCAAGGAGCGTTTCACCCAGTGGTGAACGTGTTGTTTGAGTTGGCTGAAGGTGTGGGTTCAACATCCACCCCTACCATTTTGGTTATTTTCCTCATAATTCTCCTTTCTTCTTACTCTTTCCCTCTCATTTTCCCTTATTTTAATAAAACTTCATTTTTTTATAAACCCTAATTGTTTTAGATGTTTTATTTAATCAATCCTAATTAATTTTGGGTTTTTTATTTAATCAACCCTAATTAATTTTTGGTTTTTTTATTTAATCAATTAATTTAGTTTTTTTTAGGTTTTTTCACTAAACCCCTTTTTTAAATTAAAATCAATTTAGGCGTTTTAGGTTTTAACTAATCAATTTCTTTTTTAATTAATTAAAATTAATTTGGTTATTAGATTAATTATCCAAACCTCTTTTTTTATCAAACAAAATCACCAAAACAATTTCGTTTCTCTTCTCTTTATTTTACATTTTCGCGTAGTTTACTCTTTTCGTGTTGTTTATATCGATGTAATTGTTCATGGTTTGTAATAGATAATTAGGGTTTTACTTTTCTCCCACATTTTTATTACTTGTACCCCCATTCACGAAGCCCTGTAATGGCGTAGAATTTTACTTTTCCGCACTTATACTTTATGCTTTGTATATATTAGTGTTAGCTAATAGGATTGTATGGCAAGAATAAAAGCGATGATAGCTAACCTAATACAAGATAAAATAACTTAATCATGAATCACTTTGCACACCCGCACCTCTAGGGTAACCTCCCTTGTTGCCTCGGAAAACAGTCATGTCCCTCGAACTTGGGGAAACTTTAGCAAAGACCCTCTATTAAAAAGATCGTAATCCCTCGATGACCCTTTCGAATGTTGCCTTCGGTAAACGATCTAGTCCCTTATGAAATTGCTAAAGCTCCCCTACAAGTTGTCTTCAATGACTGTACAATGATCCACGCCTGTCCCTTCACATCCAACAATAGGGCTTCCTACTAACTAATGGTAGGATATCACTATCAAAAGGAGGAGGAAAAGAACAACTTTGAGTAGGTAGATCGCTTGCAATTGCTTGCTCACAAACATCAAAGTAAAACACTTCTTCAAAATATTTTCAAACAGACACTTTGTATACACTCTTAACGATACGAGAGTCATTACAAAGTTGCCTTACAATTGGCATTTTCAAAATATTTTCAAACACACAAATCATTTTCAAAATGAGCTAGCGATTAAGAGTTCGTAGATAACTACAGATGAAAAGGGTTCTAACACCTTCCCTTTTCATAAACTACCCCCCGAACTCCATAAATCTCAAGGTCTTTCCTGTTCTTTTCACCCTTTTCTTATTGGATAAAAGAAAATTCGGTGGCAACTCTTGCTATCCGCAACATTTGAGATAAAATGCAAAACCAAGTCAGTTCTCCCATCGTGTTACAGATCTGGCGACTCTGCTAGGGAAATAAAGAAGTGGGGTTACCTTAGAGTTAGATCATTTTTAATGCTTCCTTGTCTGCTTTGATTGCTTTATAATTTGGGATTTTCTTGGGTTTATTTCTTACAAAGATCCTACACCCGGATACAGGGACATTTTAGGTAAGTAGCTATAGATCATGGAAACTGTAAGGCATAGACCGATATGGTTGAAGCAATGGATATGTTAGTGTGACACATTGGTTGGTACTGGTGTCCCTTGAGTTAGTAAAGGAGAATACTAGGCTGTCGCGTAGTGTCATAAACACTAACTGACCTTTAGAACCTTAATTGACCCAACTTAGCCATTAGAAGGTAGTAAGATGGCCGACTTTGGTGCAGTCTGAAGTTGGTTGATACTTGATGCTACACTCATTGAGATTCGACTCTCGGGATATTTCGACAGCAAATCAGATGTTGTGCTGAAACAATGCCTGGGAGAAAGATCGGTGATATGAGACTCATAGAACCCGATTACTTTTCTTAGGATAGGTTGAGCCAATTAAACTTTAAGAGGGTACTTACCTACAAACTCCATGCAAGCCCAAACCTAAGGATCTTGTATGCTTTTCTTGTGTTTGATTATCTGTTAGAACATGACATCATAACATCATGACATCATGCCATATAATTTTCACTGACCATTTTAAGGATCTCAAGGGCCTGTGATGCAGGTTATCATGAACCGAACGTCTAGCAAGGGGCAAGAGGATTTATTTTCCTCTAGCCAATGCCGTCAAAGACCGAAGTACGTTATCTTGAGTTAAAGGCTAGGACCCCCTTGACATGGTGAGCTTGATTCTCATATAAATACGTTCAAACGATGAAGATACAACCAAACTCGTTTTCTAACATTTCTTTTTTCTGTTTATCCGACGAGATCCTTGAAAACATTGCATCCACATATCATGCACATCATCAAATAACAGGTTTTCCAATACAGGTTTTCTCATCTTCTTACTATTTATTTCAGTAAAAGATGGCGCTCGAACAGACTGTGAAAGAACTCCAGGCACATAACGCCCAATTTCAAGAGACGCTCCTGAACTTAGCCTAGGGACAAAAAGAGATGATGGAGCCCATAGCCAAGAATAAAAAGACTAGGAAATCTTTAGGCATCCTCAACATGGGAAGAAGATTCAAAGGTCCTCCCAAACAAGCTCATGACAGTGATATTCCCTCCAACGAAGGCAACAACCAGAAAGAAGGCAGTAAGAGTGTGAAGGCTGAAAGGGGAAGTGTGATCGGTGGATCTGGAACTGACTGTTTAATGCTGGTTCGCGAAATGTCGCGGAAGCAAGAGTCGCCACCGTCTTTTATTTTCTCCAAATGGAAAGGACAAAAGCACAGAAAAATTCCTTAAAGAGATTGCTCTCGGTTCGGGAGGTAGGTTATAGAAAGGGAAGGTGTTAGCACCCTTTCTATCCATGGTTATCCATGGGCTCTTAGATACTTGCTCATATGTGTTTTCAAAATGGTTTGTTTGCTTTTCAATGTGGGTTTAAAAAAGTTTCTTTGAAAAATTTCAGTTCGACTCGTACGTCAGAGTGTTTGAAAAATTTGCTTTGAAAGCTTTTGAAAAGTGTTGTTGTGAAAAGATTTTGAGTTTGTTTTGAGATTAGAGCAAGTATCCTTGAGAACCTACCTACCCTAAGGAATTCGTCTGCGTAAATGTCCTTAAAGTAGTGCCATCCCACCATTGAGAGGTAGGTAGCACCACCGTTGGAGGTGTTCGGGTCAATTCGAGGTTCGGGACATGGTGATCACCAGAGCAATGGGAAGACACCTTAGAAGCTACCCTCATGCCAGGTTCCCGGATCATGAGGACTTACTAAGACATCCTCTACTCGACGATCACCTTTCGAAAGGCAACAGTGAGGCGTACCCTAGGGGTGGTGTGTGCGGTTCGTGTGTTGTTTTCATTCGCATTTGTCTTTTGTCAAGTTCATTGTGATCTATGCTTGATTTTAATTAGAGCCATTCATTCTTGCATGCTTATTTAACAGTTAAAATTTGCGGGAAAATAAATCTAAACTATTACATATGGCGCGGGTCCACATCGCCAAAATTAAACCGGACCCGATTTGACGGAAAATAAGTAAAGCAATAAAATAAAAGTGCGAAAAGTTAAATGGTTACAACGCTTTGGGAGAATTACATAATTATAATAAATGACATAAAATAAATGCGCGAAATTAAATAAACTATGAACATGGGCGTTGGACCCTTTTGTAAAATTAAAATTAATAAGGAATTAAAAATTAAAATTAAAAAGAATGTTTTTTGGTATTTTTGTATTTTTAAGATTTAATAGAAAAAATAATTAATTAAGATTAAAATGAAGCGTCAAACCCTAATTCTAATGGTTTTTAAGTTTATTGTGAAAATATTAAGTTTTAACCTAATTTAAATCTAAGTTAATTTACATGCAAAAATTTAATTATAGAAAATAAATAAATAATAATATTATGATAAAATGGAAAAATTAAAAGGAATGAAAATTGTCAATTAACCTAATTCTACCTTTTTTATATTTAATATGAAAAGAATTAAAATTGCAAAAATCCTAATTAAAGCTAAATTCATTATATGTTAATTTATTTACAAGAAAATAATTATAATAAAATATTTATTATTTTTTTGGTCTTTTCTGATTTTTGTATATTTTTATGTATTGTAAAAATAGTGAATTAAATTAAAACAATAAAACAAATAAAAATAATAATTAAAAAGATATAAGAAAAATAAAACAACTTGCAAACCAGGGTGGGGGTGTAGTCCCAATTTGTGAGGTGTTGGTTCAGCAAATCAGGCCCAATAGCTCTGGATCCATTGACTTTTGCCAGTTTGTGTGCTAGTGCGTTGACCAGCGTTTACCATAGGCCTTGGATCTGAGCCCTTGATCTGCATCTCCTGGACGCATGTACGCTTGGATCTTGTGGACACACGGTAGTCACCTGTCTAATGACTGCATAAGAACATATTGAAGATGAAAACATAAGGAAAGTGAGGGGACCTGGGATCGAACCCAGGTCCTGAAAGTCATCAACACGCGTGCCTGCCAACCGGGCTATTTTGTTACTTTGTAAGTTAAACAACTGGAGATCAATAAAATAAGAAACGATAATGAATAATAAATTTAGCGCGCAAATTTAAATGGACCGCTCCTGTCATGACAACACATCGTCTTCTCCGTTTTCCTGAAATACAAAACACGATGGCAACGGTTTCACGTGCGTGGCCTTAGGCAGGTTTATAAAAAATAGCGACTAGCGCTATGGGATCAATAAATTAGGCGCGAGTGCATGGTCTTCTTCGTCTAGATGAGCTGAGTTGGATGGTAATGGTTTCAAAGGCCAATTTTTCCTCGTTTCCAAAACCCTAAATTCAAGCTCTGAAAACCCTAACAAGCAGTTATGGCATAATCGCGTATGGTCAATAAAAATTCAATCAAACACAATGGTTAGTTTCAGAAACTCAAAACAAACATGATGCCATGAATAGAATGCTGAAAAAACGCTTAAAAGATGATATACAATTATCAAATTTTCTCTGTACAGGGAAGGTCCTTGTTACCGATTCTTTGCGTTTGGATGGACGATTTTGATTGGAATGCGTTCAGGGAGTTTTCAGGAAGCTATTGAGACAAGAATGGTGCTTTCAATCGCCTCCTAAAGTTGATTTCAGTTTTTGAGTTTTCAAGCAATTTTTCAAGTTTGTAATAGCCTCTTATGCGCAGCTTTCAGTCCAATGCAATTAGGTTTGTGATCCTGCATATGTAGTGAGACAATTAGGTTAAGAAAACTTGATCAAATCCAATGAATTAATGGTTTTTGAATATTTGATTTCAAGGATCTTTTTTTGAATCTTTTTTATGTGTATTTTGTATCAATTATGATCAATTAGTCCAATTCTTTCCATGTTTGGGATGTGCACGAGATTTTGAAAGCAAAACATGCATAAAAAGATTTTTTAGGTCAAAGTAGATATTTTTCACATATTTAAATCATTTAAATGAATTAATATTAATATAAATTCAAATAAATAAATAAAAAATGAGAAAATGCTTCCCTTTGGGCCAAGTGGTCGTGCATAGGCTTGGAGTGATGAATCATGGAAGAAAAATAGGCCCATTAGCAAATTTAGGTCATTTGAAGTAAAGTTGACTTTTCAAAATTCCCAAAAATTTCCCAACTTCCACGAGGCATAACTTGCTCAATTTTTAAGCTTTTCACATGTTCTTGGACATTTCGGAAAGGTATTTGAGTCCTCTAACCAATGCCTTTGGTCCCATGTCATTTTGATTTACCAATCTCAAGTTATGGCCTTTGACTTAAAGTCCCTTTTTGTTGACTTTTGAAAATGACCTATAATGTTGAAATTGTTAACTTTTTGTGAGAGCATTTCTTGGACTTGGAATATGAATATGAATTGTATGAAATGTCTTTCTCTTCAAAATGAGCTTTGGATGGAATTTTTCTGATAATCCATGTGAAAGTTATGCCCTGGTCAATTTCAGTTGACTTTTTCAGCTGTCCAAATATAGTAACTTTTGCATCTTGATGATTTCTGAGCCAAATTTTGAGAATCATGATCAAGCATTGATCAAATGATGTTTGTGGCTTCAAAATGATATGTTGACCAAAAATTTGAACTTTTGACTGTCAAATGACCATTTTGCCCCTACAGTTGACTGTAGTGCAATTTAGGGTTTTGACTGTGCAATTTTGAGCTGAATGCCTTGAGACTTGATATGAGGATGCTTGACCACATTTGTAGGCCTATGAGACTTGATTGGGCCTTTGAGAACTTCCTTTTCTTGATCAGAACACAAACCCTAGTTTTGACTGTATAGGAGATAGTTGCACTGCACAACCCTTGGGGAATTTTGTGACCTGACTTGGCAATTTCTTGGAGAATATGGGAGGGCAAATTTTTGGGGTACAACAGTTGCCCCTGTTCAATCTTCTTAGACCTGAGGATGCAGATTGGCTGACGTGCCTTTCGTAATCCGAGGGTAGAAGATGATTGGACACTAGAGTGCCCAGAAATTTGCGCTCACATAGTAGCAGTGTGATGGGGGAATGGGCTTATAGATGCCATTTAGAGATTGCTGGATAGGATGATGGGCTTATAGATTCCATCTGGATGTTGATCGCATAGGAGATTCCTTAGCGAGAACCTGCATACCTGCAAAAGAAAAATGAGTACCTGACACGTTGCAGGAGCTGATTTTAGATGCTTGGTATAGATATGTCCTGACTGGTTACAGGAGCTGAGTCTGGAGCTTCAAACGCTGATGAATGAACCAGGGATGGTTACTGCCTTAGCATGAATGGTAAGAGAACCTTGGGTGATTTTAACTTCAACAACGTTCGTTGAGAAAAATCTTGGCGGGAATTACCATCTTTGCAATACCGGAACGAGAACCATAGGCTATTATAATCTGAAAGGGAATCACCTCACTCGCCGTCGGAGAGGGGATCATCTGAAAAGGACTTACCACCTCACACACCGTCGGAGAGGGAACCATAGGAGACTATCACCTCACACTCATCGTCGGAGAGGGAAACATCTGAAAAAGGAATTACCACCTCACGCACTTGCCGGAGAGGGGACCATAGGAGACTATCACCTCACACTCATCGTCGGAGAGGGAAACATCTGAAGAAGGAATTACCACCTCACGCACTTGCCGGAGAGGGGACCATAGGAGACTATCACCTCACACTCATCGTCGGAGAGGGAAACATCTGAAGAAGGAATTACCACCTCACGCACTTGCCGGAGAGGGGACCATAGGAGACTATCACCTCACACTCATCGTCGGAGAGGGAAACATCTGAAGAAGGAATTACCACCTCATGCACTTGCCGGAGAGGGGACCATAGGAGACTATCACCTCACACTCATCGTCGGAGAGGGAAACATCTGAAGAAGGAATTACCACCTCACGCACTTGCCGGAGAGGGGACCATAGGAGACTATCACCTCACACTCATCGTCGGAGAGGGAAACATCTGAAGAAGGAATTACCACCTCACGCACTTGCCGGAGAGGGGACTATAGGAGACTATCACCTCACACTCATCGTCGGAGAGGGAAACATCTGAAGAAGGAATTACCACCTCACGCACTTGCCGGAGAGGGGACCATAGGAGACTATCACCTCACACTCATCGTCGGAGAGGGAAACATCTGAAGAAGGAATTACCACCTCACGCACTTGCCGGAGAGGGGACCATAGGAGACTATCACCTCACACTCATCGTCGGAGAGGGAAACATCTGAAGAAGGAATTACCACCTCACGCACTTGCCGGAGAGGGGACCATAGGAGACTATCACCTCACACTCATCGTCGGAGAGGGAAACATCTGAAGAAGGAATTACCACCTCACGCACTTGCCGGAGAGGGGACCATAAGGATAACTTCTACTGAGTCTTTATCAGAAAAATCTGTTGGGAGTCGATTTAGCTGGACTAGAGAAGGCTTTGAAATATGTTTGAGCATTTTAACTGCGTCTTTCCTGAAAGGTAAAGGTCAGTCCTATGCGATGCATGATATGGATCAAGCAATGATGTTCTCAACATAAATGAGGTTTGTATGATATGATGCGTCTATGCATGCTATGATGATGTATGTATGTGATGTTTTATGAATGTTTTCGTCTAGGAAAGTAAATCCTTGACGGGTGCCGGGAAGTCATATCCTGGGCTGATGTTGAAGCATAGATTTTACTTCCGCTGGGGATGATAGTTGCAAGTATACCGGTAGGAGAAGATGACTCCGTTGCGGAATAAACTTGGCAAATGAAGGATTCTGCGGGGAGAAAAATATACTCTGACGACCATGCTGGGAAGCAATACTCTGTGGGGAGAGAGATGCTTTGCTGAATTGTTGATAACTTGCTGAGGATGTCTTGTTGTTGGAAGTGCTGACAGACTTCGCTGGGGTAAGAAGACTTCGTTGACGACGATCTTTCCATGGCTTTTGGCTGAGGATAACCCAGTTATATCCTGTTAAAGGAATAACTCTTTGAATAAAGCCGGGAGACGCGTTCGTGCTCTGCGAGGGGATAAACTTCCAGAATCTACTGGGGATAAGCTTATTGCTTGGGAATATGAATCCCAACCTTCCTGGGGAGTTTTGATATGCTGGGGAAAGTGATTCCTTTGAACGTTGGTATACCGCCGGGGAACAATCTTTAGACCAAGACTGCCGGGGATGCTTGTTTAAGGATATATGTATTGCTGCTGGGGAAGTATTGAGATCTATGGAGGATACTCAACTTCCTTGAGATTTGATAGCTTTGCTTGGAGAAGAATGTATTGTTTTACTGAACCACTCTCCGGGGAATTAAGATACACTTGGCCGTGTTCTTTAGCTGAACCTACCTTGGTACCTTGGAGGATAGAACAATTAGGCTGCTTGGGCAACTCTTTGTTGCCCCTGTTTCTAGTGTCACCTGCAATTAATTCCTTTGTTTCGTATGCAAATATTTATGAGTTAGCAAATTATTGTCAATGCATACATCACAAATTGAACCTTGGACGTTCTTCGCAAAACAAAACAGAAAAAGAAAAACACTGGGCACGTTTAACTGAAAATATATTTGTATTGATTTTGAATGGCCTGTGAATAGGCGTTTTGTGTACAAGAGGCTGACGTCCTAGTAAGAGGACGCCGCCGAACAAGAGAGTTTATACAAGTTTTGTACAAAAGAAAATAAAACAGCTGTGTGAAATATGAATGATCCCACTGGGTTTCAACTCTGCTATTGCCTTTATAACTCTGAGCGTCTCATCACTTGATGACCTTGGTTGAAGGTGAAGCTGACTGATCGATGCCGTCTAAACTTGATGTAGATACCGGATTCTGGATGCAAAGTGATCCAATGAGACATAGTATTACGCTTTTATCCCTAATTTTTGCCTGGACCGCCCTTTCGGGTTTTCAGTCCACCGGGATACCCATTTTTGCCCAAGCCGCCTTTTCAGGTTTTCGACTTGCCGGGTGTACAGATTTTTTCATTTTCATCCCTTCATTTTGCCCGAACCCTTTTGGTTCGACGGGAAGCCCTAATTTTTGCCTAGGCATGTCAGCCTAGCGGGTCTTTTTTCATGCGTAGTATTTTTTAACTATGTCTGCATTGGCGGGGTGAGGAAGGTCGTCACCATCCATGTTGGTCAATATCATGGCTCCTCCTGAGAACACATGCTTAACCACAAATGGCCCTTCGTACGTAGGGGTCCATTTGCCCCTTGGATCACTCTGAGGAAGGATAATTCTCTTGATCACCAGATCCCCGACTTGATATTCCTGTGGTCTGACCTTTTTGTTAAATGCCCTGATCATTCGTTTTTGATACGTCTGACCATGACAGATAGCAGCAAGTCTCTTTTCGTCAATGAGATTGAGTTGGTCAAGTCGTGTCTGGATCCAATCATCTTCGTTCAGATTTGCATCCTTCATTATCCGGAGAGAGGGAATTTGCACTTCGATTGGCAAGACTGCCTCCATGCCATAAACCAGAGAGAACGGAGTTGCCCCGGTTGACGTCCTAGCTGAGGTACGGTACCCATGCAGTGCGAATGGTAACATCTCGTGCCAATCTTTGTAGGTTACTGTCATCTTCTGCACGATTTTCTTGATGTTCTTATTTGCTGCTTCTACAGCCCCATTCATCTTCGGTCTGTAAGGAGAAGAATTGTGGTGCTGTATTTTGAACTGTTCGCAGAGCTCAGCGATCATCTTATTGTTTAGATTGGTACCGTTGTCTGTAATAATTCGCTCAGGGACGCCGTACCGACAGATCAGGTTATGTCGAATAAACCGTGCCACAACAGTCTTGGTTACCGTAGCATAGGACGCTGCCTCAACCCACTTCGTAAAATAGTCAATCGCCACTAGGATGAAGCAATGCCCATTAGATGCTGTAGGTTTTATCTCGCCGATCATGTCTATGCCCCACATTGCAAACGGCCAAGGCGCAGTCAGAACATTCAGGGGAACCGAAGGAACATGTACCTTGTCTGCATAAATCTGGCACTTGTGGCATGTCCTGGAGTGCTGGTAGCAGTCAGCTTCCATTGTGGACCAATAATATCCTTCCCGTAGGATTTTCTTAGCCATAGTATGCCCACTGGAATGTGTACCAAAGGTCCCTTCATGTAGCTCTTCCATGATTCTTTCCGCTTCAGTCTTGTCCACACAGCGCAGTAAGGTTGAATCATGGTTTCGCTTATACAAGATGCCGTTGCTAAGGAAGAACTTGGCTGCGAACCTTCTCAGGAATTTCTTATCATTGATAGAGGCACCTTCAGGGTATTCCTGAGCTTCCAGATATCTCTTCACTTCGTGGTACCAAGGCTTCTCAGTCACCAATTCAGTTTCGAGATCACAACAGTATGCCGGTTCGTCCAGTTTCCAGATGATGATCCGGGGAGCCTCATTATCCCATTTGCCCTTGAACATTGAGGACATTGTAGCTAACGCGTCCGCTAACTGATTCTCTTCTCTTGGAAAGTGCTCGAAGGTTATTTCTGTAAAGTGGGGAACCAGGGTCAACACACATTCTTTGTAAGGAATCAAGTTTGGATGTTTCGTGTCCCACTCTCCTTTGATCTGATTGATCACAAGAGCGGAATCTCCGAAGACACTCAGAAATTTGATCCTTAGGTCGATCGCGGCTTGAAGACCCATGATACACGCCTCATACTCCGCCATGTTGTTGGTACAGTTGAAACACAGCCGGGCAGTGAGTGGAGTGTGAGTACCTTGTGGAGATATGATTATAGCGCCGATACCATTTCCCAAAGCATTAGAAGCTCCGTCAAAATGCATAGACCATCGGGATCCTGGCTCAGGTCCTTCATCCGGTCCAGGTACTTCACAGTCAGTTACTATCATGATGCTTTCATCCGGAAACTCGAAGTTCATTGATTGATAGTCATCTACAGCTTGATGAGCTAAGTGGTCTGCCAATACACTCCCTTTGATGGCTTTCTGGGTTGTGTACTGAATGTCGTATTCCGTCAAGATCATTTGCCATCTTGCAATCCTCCCAGACAGAGCAGGCTTTTCGAATATGTACTTTATCGGATCCATCTTTGAGATCAGCAAGGTAGTATGAGTCAGCATATACTGTTTCAGCCGGCGAGCAGCCCATACCAAAGCGCAGCAAGTTTTCTCAAGCAGTGAGTATCGGGTCTCACAGTCGGTAAACTTTTTGCTAAGGTAATAAATGGCATGCTCTTTTCGGCCAGACTCGTCATGCTGCCCCAGCACACACCCCATTGAATTGTCAAGCACTGTCAGGTATAATATCAGAGGTCTCCCTTCAACCGGTGGCATAAGGATAGGTGGTTCTTGGAGATACTCTTTGATTTTGTCGAAGGCAGCCTGACATTCATCGTTCCAACGTACTACCTGATCTTTCTTCAGTAGCTTGAAGATTGGCTCACAAGTGGCAGTCAGATGAGAGATGAATCGAGCAATGTAATTCAGGCGTCCTAAAAAGCCTCTGACCTCCTTCTCTGTCTTGGGAACTGGCATCTCTTGAATAGCCTTGACCTTAGCAGGGTCTACTTGAATACCTTTATCACTGACCACGAAGCCTAACAACTTCCCAGATCTTACCCCGAAGGTGCACTTGTTCGGGTTCAATCTCAGCTTGTACAGTTTCAACCGGTCAAACAACTTCTGTAGATGATCTAGATGCTCTTCCTCAGTTTGGGACCTTGCGATCATGTCGTCCACATACACTTCTATCTCATGATGGATCATATCATGAAATAAGGCAACCATGGCACGTTGGTAGGTTGCCCCAGCATTCTTTAATCCGAACGGCATGACCTTGTAACAGAAGGTGCCCCACTGAGTAATAAATGTAGTCTTTTCCATGTCTTCAGGTGCCATCTTGATCTGATTGTAACCTGAAAAGCCATCCATGAAAGAGAATACTTTGTGCTGAGCAGTATTATCAACGAGGACATCAATGTGAGGTAAGGGGAAGTCATCCTTGGGGCTGGCTCTGTTCAGATCCCTGTAATCGACACACATTCTGACCTTACCGTCCTTCTTAGGTACCGGCACCACATTAGCAACCCACTGCGGGTAAGAAGTTACTGCAAGGAACCCGACATCAAACTGTTTCATGACCTCGGCTTTAATCTTCTCGGACATCTCTGGACGCATCCGACGGACCTTTTGCTTAACTGGAGGGCAGTCTTCCCTAGTTGGCAAATGATGGACGACGATATCGGTATCCAAACCTGGCATGTCTTCGTAGGACCAAGCAAAGATCTCCATATAATCATGCAGCATCTTGGTTAACCGTTGCTTCACGCTGAGCTCTAGGTTGGCACCAATCTTTACCTCTTTCCTGTCTGCCTCAGTACCCAGGTTTATCGTTTCCACTGGCTCTTCATGGGGTTGAATTGCCCTCTCTTCCTGAAGCAACAGTCTAGCAAGCTCGCCAGGCACTTCGCAATCATCTTCACCTTCGTCTTCGGCTAAGTTGATCGGATTTTCGAAGTCATAATTGGCAGTAGCAGAGTTGTTATCAGTAAGATCCAGAGTGGATTGGAACCTGTATGAGTGAGTGTGTGTGTAAATACAGCTGTTTTTTTTGAAAATTATGTAAAGGAAAAGAAAGACAGAAAAGGAGCACAATATTTGCAATGCGAAAAACGTCCAAGGTTTTCATTCATGATATATGAAATGACAGTTCGTATGCCCTCACAAATAGAACCACGGTGCCTCGGGTAAGACACCGGGCCATAGAGTTTATCATTGTTTATTACAAAATAACAAAACATAGGAATTTATTACTTAGTAACAAAAGAAACAGGGAGATTGTCCTTTGCGCTCCAATTGTTGAGTCCACCGTCAGTTGCCGGGTAGATCCAGCTATCAAACTCAGCTTCATCAACTTCCTCTTCATCCCCGATAGCATTAACTCCATGAGCAGGCAGGGGAGCTGTCACCACATTAGGCTTGTCAGATGCCTCAAACTGTACCTCCTTAGCGTCAATGAGGTCCTGTAGCTTGTTCTTTAGTGCCCAACAGTCATCGGTAGAGTGCCCCGGGCTTTCTGAATGGTAAGCACAACGAGCATTCGGGTTGTACTTGGGAGATGTTGTATTAGGGAACTTTGGAGCCTCCCTGACAGTCACCAAATTGGTTGCTAGCAACTGTGGCAGAATCTGCGATAGGGTCATGCTTAACCGGGTAAACTCCCTCCGGGGTCTTTCAGCCCTTTGAGAATTGTTTGGCCGAGGAGCGGCAGCAGGCTTAGCAATCATCACCGCGCTGACAGATTGGCGGTGCTCAGGTCTCTCTGATTTCCTGGAACCGTACACGGCACTAGACTCCTTCTTAAATGGCTTCTTTTCCGAACTAGATGATGCACCCTTTGCAATCTTCCCAGACTTCAGCCCAGCTTCAATTCTCTCTCCAGTCAGAATCAAATCAGTGAAACCAGCAGAAGAATTCCCAATGAGGTGGTTGAAAAATGGCCCAGATAGGGTCCCCAAGAACATGTCAACCAACTCCCGATCAGTCAATGGTGGCTGCACCCTTCCAGCCAGGTCTCTCCACTTCTGAGCGTACTCCTTAAAACCTTCGCTTGCACCTAATGCCATACCTTGGAGTTGGGTACGTGTGGGGGCAAGGTCGGCATTATATTGATACTGCTTGTAGAAAGCAGTAGCCAACTCCTCCCAGTTACGAACTTTGGTCCCATCCAGCTGATAGAACCATTCGAGATGAGTCCCTGAAAGACTCTCCTGGAAGAAGTGGATCCATAGATTCTTATCCGCAGAGTACGGCTGAATTTTCCGAACATAGGACCTTAAGTGCAGCTTGGGACAAGACGCCCCGTCATATTTGGAGAAGGATGGTGCTTTGAATTTATGCGGGATAATCACACCAGTCGACAAACCCAGATCTCCGAAATCCAGCCCAGGTGCCTGTTGCACCTCCATAGCCTTCAACCTGTCCTCCAGTTGCTTATATCTGTCATCTGCAGGAGGGTACTGCTCTTCATCAAAATCTGTCTCGTTGTCGGAGACGACCGGACTAGGAACCTTTACTTCTGCCTGAGAAGGACTCTTGCCAACAGAAGAACCAGCCTCTTCATGTTGCAGAGTATTTCCAAACCTTCGGCCCGAGTTGAACAGGACAGTTCTTCTCTTCTTCTTCTTCTCCTTCTTCAGGAGCATAGCCTTCAGTTCTTCTTGGCCTTTAGCTAGACCCTTGATTAATTCCTGGAATTGTGCATTCTGCACCTGAAGAGCCTTGATCGATGTCTCGGTTGATGCAGATTCGGGATTCATGATGCTGAAATAAACAGCGAAGAACTGTAAGCAACCTGAAAAGAGGAAAAACCTGCTATGCACATGATGTATGAAATGCGTATGAATTATGTTTTCAAAGACAATCGGGAATCAACTTTGTAAACAAAAAAGAACACACTTCATTAGATTCAACTTTGCAACTGAAATTATTCAACAAGGTTGCCCTTAGGCGTTACATGAAAGGAAATACTGGAAAGGAAATAAAAGCTGTAAAGGCACATCTGGAGCTCCTTATTGATCCCATGGTCTCCTCTTCTCAGTACGGATGTATGCATTCAGAGCTCTCTCATTCTCCAACTGCTTTGTCAGCCTCTGGATCTTTGATTCCTGCTCGTTGAATTTTTCCCGGTAAGAATCCCGTTCTTCTTGCAGTTGCGACCAAGATCTCTTCAATGTCTCATAATCAGTAGGTATCTGAGGAGGAAGGACAGTTGGAGGAACACCATCTTTGTCAGGACACTCAAGAATGACGGGTCTGACAGCTTCATATGGCATACCTAACTTCTGAGCACGGATGCGGACCCATTTGTAGTAGGCTTCCATAGGTAAAGAAGTCTTTGGCCCTAGCTCTTGTGGGTCAGCCTTATGAACTTTGTCCCAAGCCTTGATGAACCTACGACGTAGCTCGTCACTATCCACCTGAAACTCGAAACTGAGGTGAGGCACCAACATCTCATGGGGACCTGCTCTTCTTGCTCTTCCAAACTGACGGAGTGCTAGACATGGATTGTAAGAGATCCCTCCTTGAGTACCAATCAGAGGAACATTAGGATACTCCCCGCATCGATCAATAATAGCTATCTCATCCAAACCTCTGCAAGTCCAAATGATGTCTTTATCGGTGAGAGACATTAACCTATGAGCCCAACCTCTTCCTTCTTGGTTCTTCAGTACGAACTTAGGGAGGTGCGAAATAAACCACCTCACCAACAAAGGGATACAACACCACAGGGTTCCTCGTCTTCGGGTAGTACGGGCATGAAGTTGTTGCAAGATGTCACCCAAGAGAGTGGGCACAGGATTCTGAGACATAAAAATCCTTATGGCAGTGACATTGATGAAGTTGTCGGGATTAGGAAACAGGACTAACCCATAGATTAGGAGAGCCAAGATGTCTTCATATGCCCTAAAGTCCAGGTCATTCCAGAAACCGTTAGCTTTGCCAATTAGAAACTTGGCCAAGAAACCCTTAACTCCGCTTCTAGTTACCCAGTTGTCTGTTACCTCTTGATGGGTCAAAGGAAGAGCTGCAGCCACATCCTCAAGCCTGAGGGTCTTTTCCCAACCAGTAAAGGGAGTCTGATCCAAGATAGGGATGCCAAGTAAGTCAGAGAACTCTTCCAGGGTAGGGACCAGCTGGAAGTCTTGAAAGGTGAAGCACTGGTACTGAGGGTCATAGAACTGGGTCAGAACACTCATCAATTGTTGATCCTGCTTTGCAGTGACTAAACTGAGAAGAGAACCATGCCTCTGAATGAAGGAAGTGGTGTTTGGAATTCTGCTAACCAATTCATCAAGCAACTCAGGTGAACGAACAAAGTTGAACCGGATAGTATTCCTTCGCACAGGCATCATAATGTCCTACAAAACAGAGCAAAGATGAAACCCTCTTGTCTTTGAAATGGTCAGTTCTTATGCAGGATGCATGCAATGCTCATGATGCTATGATGTTATGATAAAGCACACCACATACAGATACAAAGACAAACATGGTAAGGCACACAAGTCACACAAGGCAAGCCCCTAAAGTTTAGGCCAGCATGAGGTCTAGGTACTACCCTCTTTCAGTTTGTTGGTTCATACCTGTCCTAATCAAAAGTAACCGGGTTCTTAGAGGATCCCAATATCATTGACTACCCTCAATCGGTCATAACTCCAGCATCGCAATCTTTTCTTGCGGCCAGAACCATCACGAGAGTTTAGCCTCAATGGGCGTAGCATACTGCTACAATTCTAAAGGCCAAGTTGTGTCAATTAAGGTTCTAAGGTTGTTGGTGCTTAATGACTCCTTAGAAGACCCATATTCTCCTCGTTGCGACACAAGGGATATCGGTACAGACTAAGGTGCCACACCAACGTAGCCACTGCTTCACCTGTGTCGGTCTACGCCGGACAGGTCCCTCACAGCTTATGCTACCTAAACAGGGTAACCCCAGATCCGGGTTAGGATCTATGTAACTCCCGTGCAACCCACAATAGTAAAGCAAGAAAATCAATACAAGTGAAAACACAGTTATGACCTAGCCCTAAGGTACACCTCACTTTAAAGATTAGTCCCCAGCAGAGTCGCCAGTTCTGTGATCGGTGGATCTGGAACTGACTGTTTAACGCTGGTTCGCGAAATGTCGCGGAAGCAAGAGTCGCCACCGTCTTTTATTTTCTCCAAATGGAAAGGACAAAAGCACAGAAAAATTCCTTAAAGAGATTGCTCTCGGTTCGGGAGGTAGGTTATAGAAAGGGAAGGTGTTAGCACCCTTTCTATCCATGGTTATCCATGGGCTCTTAGATACTTGCTCATATGTGTTTTCAAAATGGTTTGTTTGCTTTTCAATGTGGGTTTAAAAAAGTTTCTTTGAAAAATTTCAGTTCGACTCGTACGTCAGAGTGTTTGAAAAATTTGCTTTGAAAGCTTTTGAAAAGTGTTGTTGTGAAAAGATTTTGAGTTTGTTTTGAGATTAGAGCAAGTATCCTTGAGAACCTACCTACCCTAAGGAATTCGTCTGCGTAAATGTCCTTAAAGTAGTGCCATCCCACCATTGAGAGGTAGGTAGCACCACCGTTGGAGGTGTTCGGGTCAATTCGAGGTTCGGGACATGGTGATCACCAGAGCAATGGGAAGACACCTTAGAAGCTACCCTCATGCCAGGTTCCCGGATCATGAGGACTTACTAAGACATCCTCTACTCGACGATCACCTTTCGAAAGGCAACAGTGAGGCGTACCCTAGGGGTGGTGTGTGCGGTTCGTGTGTTGTTTTCATTCGCATTTGTCTTTTGTCAAGTTCATTGTGATCTATGCTTGATTTTAATTAGAGCCATTCATTCTTGCATGCTTATTTAACAGTTAAAATTTGCGGGAAAATAAATCTAAACTATTACATATGGCGTGGGTCCACATCGCCAAAATTAAACCGGACCCGATTTGACGGAAAATAAGTAAAGCAATAAAATAAAAGTGCGAAAAGTTAAATGGTTACAACGCTTTGGGAGAATTACATAATTATAATAAATGACATAAAATAAATGCGCGAAATTAAATAAACTATGAACATGGGCGTTGGACCCTTTTGTAAAATTAAAATTAATAAGGAATTAAAAATTAAAATTAAAAAGAATGTTTTTTGGTATTTTTGTATTTTTAAGATTTAATAGAAAAAATAATTAATTAAGATTAAAATGAAGCGTCAAACCCTAATTCTAATGGTTTTTAAGTTTATTGTGAAAATATTAAGTTTTAACCTAATTTAAATCTAAGTTAATTTACATGCAAAAATTTAATTATAGAAAATAAATAAATAATAATATTATGATAAAATGGAAAAATTAAAAGGAATAAAAATTGTCAATTAACCTAATTCTACCTTTTTTATATTTAATATGAAAAGAATTAAAATTGCAAAAATCCTAATTAAAGCTAAATTCATTATATGTTAATTTATTTACAAGAAAATAATTATAATAAAATATTTATTATTTTTTTGGTCTTTTCTGATTTTTGTATATTTTTATGTATTGTAAAAATAGTGAATTAAATTAAAACAATAAAACAAATAAAAATAATAATTAAAAAGATATAAGAAAAATAAAACAACTTGCAAACCAGGGTGGGGGTGTAGTCCCAATTTGTGAGGTGTTGGTTCAGCAAATCAGGCCCAATAGCTCTGGATCCATTGACTTTTGCCAGTTTGTGTGCTAGTGCGTTGACCAGCGTTTACCATAGGCCTTGGATCTGAGCCCTTGATCTGCATCTCCTGGACGCATGTACGCTTGGATCTTGTGGACACACGGTAGTCACCTGTCTAATGACTGCATAAGAACATATTGAAGATGAAAACATAAGGAAAGTGAGGGGACCTGGGATCGAACCCAGGTCCTGAAAGTCATCAACGCGCGTGCCTGCCAACCGGGCTATTTTGTTACTTTGTAAGTTAAACAACTGGAGATCAATAAAATAAGAAACGATAATGAATAATAAATTTAGCGCGCAAATTTAAATGGACCGCTCCTGTCATGACAACACATCGTCTTCTCCGTTTTCCTGAAATACAAAACACGATGGCAACGGTTTCACGTGCGTGGCCTTAGGCAGGTTTATAAAAAATAGCGACTAGCGCTATGGGATCAATAAATTAGGCGCGAGTGCATGGTCTTCTTCGTCTAGATGAGCTGAGTTGGATGGTAATGGTTTCAAAGGCCAATTTTTCCTCGTTTCCAAAACCCTAAATTCAAGCTCTGAAAACCCTAACAAGCAGTTATGGCATAATCGCGTATGGTCAATAAAAATTCAATCAAACACAATGGTTAGTTTCAGAAACTCAAAACAAACATGATGCCATGAATAGAATGCTGAAAAAACGCTTAAAAGATGATATACGATTATCAAATTTTCTCTGTACAGGGAAGGTCCTTGTTACCGATTCTTTGCGTTTGGATGGACGATTTTGATTGGAATGCGTTCAGGGAGTTTTCAGGAAGCTATTGAGACAAGAATGGTGCTTTCAATCGCCTCCTAAAGTTGATTTCAGTTTTTGAGTTTTCAAGCAATTTTTCAAGTTTGTAATAGCCTCTTATGCGCAGCTTTCAGTCCAATGCAATTAGGTTTGTGATCCTGCATATGTAGTGAGACAATTAGGTTAAGAAAACTTGATCAAATCCAATGAATTAATGGTTTTTGAATATTTGATTTCAAGGATCTTTTTTTGAATCTTTTTTATGTGTATTTTGTATCAATTATGATCAATTAGTCCAATTCTTTCCATGTTTGGGATGTGCACGAGATTTTGAAAGCAAAACATGCATAAAAAGATTTTTTAGGTCAAAGTAGATATTTTTCACATATTTAAATCATTTAAATGAATTAATATTAATATAAATTCAAATAAATAAATAAAAAATGAGAAAATGCTTCCCTTTGGGCCAAGTGGTCGTGCATAGGCTTGGAGTGATGAATCATGGAAGAAAAATAGGCCCATTAGCAAATTTAGGTCATTTGAAGTAAAGTTGACTTTTCAAAATTCCCAAAAATTTCCCAACTTCCACGAGGCATAACTTGCTCAATTTTTAAGCTTTTCACATGTTCTTGGACATTTTGGAAAGGTCTTTGAGTCCTCTGACCAATGCCTTTGGTCCCATGTCATTTTGATTTACCAATATCAAGTTATGGCCTTTGACTTAAAGTCCCTTTTTGTTGACTTTTGAAAATGACCTATAATGTTGAAATTGTTAACTTTTTGTGAGAGCATTTCTTGGACTTGGAATATGAAGATGAATTGTAGGAAATGTCTTTCTCTTCAAAATGAGCTTTGGATGGAATTTTTCTGATAATCCATGTGAAAGTTATGCCCTGGTCAATTTCAGTTGACTTTTTCAGCTGTCCAAATATAGTAACTTTTGCATCTTGATGATTTCTGAGCCAAATTTTGAGAATCATGATCAAGCATTGATAAAATGATGTTTGTGGCTTCAAAATGATATGTTGACCAAAAATTTGAACTTTTGACTGTCAAATGACCATTTTGCCCCTACAGTTGACTGTAGTGCAATTTAGGGTTTTGACTGTGCAATTTTGAGCTGAATGCCTTGAGACTTGATATGAGGATGCTTGACCACATTTGTAGGCCTATGAGACTTGATTGGGCCTTTGAGAACTTCCTTTTCTTGATCAGAACACAAACCCTAGTTTTGACTGTATAGGAGATAGTTGCACTGCACAACCCTTGGGGAATTTTGTGACCTGACTTGGCAATTTCTTGGAGAATATGGGAGGGCAAATTTTGGGGTACAACAGGAAGTAACCTTGGTTCTGGCCAGTATTCTGAAGAATAAGATTTTTATGATGAACAATATCCTCTCACTGATGACATATACAAACAGTTGGAAGATCGCCTTAATGCTATGGAAATCCAGAAAGTGCATGGATTGGAGTTTGAAGAGCTGGGTCTTATTTCTAGGGTTGTCATCCCTCACAAATTCAAGGTCCCTGTTTTTGCTAAATATGATAGTGTGTCTTGTCCAAAACTGCATTTAAGGTCCTATGTTCGGAAGATCCAACCCCATACTACTGATATGAAGTTATGGGTTCACTTCTTTCAAGAGAGTTTATCTGGGACATAACTGGAATAGTTCTATCAGTTGGAAGGAACCAACATTCGCACTTAGGAAGACCTGGAGGCTGCTTTTTACAAGCAGTATCAATATAATGCTAACCTTGCACCGACTCGTGTGCAACTACAAAGTATGACTATGGGCTCAAATGAAGGATTTAAGGAGTATTCTCAAAAGTGGAGAGATCTGACTGGAAGAGTGAAACCTCCTTTATCTGACAGGGAGCTGGTTGATATGTTCATGGGGACTCTGACTAGTCCTTTCTTTAACCATCTAATTGGAAGTTCCTAATGTGGTTTTATTGAGCTGATACTAACATGGGAACAAGTTGAAATTGGTATCAAGAGTAGAAAGATTCAAGTGGATGCATCTTTGAGTGTTGTAAAGAAGACGTTCAACAACAAAAAGGAAACCAATGTTGTTTATGGCCAGAAGGGTCATGTTAGAAATGACCGCAATCAGTCTATAGGAGCAATGCTAATTTCTAATCCTGCGCCTGCTCAACAACAACAGCAAAATCACTAGCGTAGGTCAAATTCACCTAGAAGGAACTTTACTAAGATCAACATGCCATTGCCTCAGGCATTGCAACATCTTTTGAAAGCAGAGTTAATAGCATTAATGGATCCTCCGCAGAATCCTAACACCTCCTCTCCTTGATATAATCCAAATGTGAAGTGTGCTTACGATTCCAATAGTCCTGGGCATGACACCAATAATTGCGGGACCCTTAAAAACAAAATTCAAGATATGATTGACAATAAAGAGATTGAGTTTGATCCTTCAGAGACCCCGAATGTAATTACTGCACCAATGTCGAAGCATGACAAAGGCGTAAGTTCTATTGATGATGTTCTTTATGTTTCTACTGTAAGTGAATTAGTTACTCCTCTCCTAATCATCAAAAATAATCTGTTACAGGCCGGTTTATTTCTAGGCTGTATTGAAAGATGTTACTGCTGTGTAGTCCAACCCGATGGCTGCAAGTTACTGGAAGAAGGCATTCAACGCCTAATGGACAATCGCATAATTCTGGTAGAGAAAATTCGGTCTACTGAGAATCTATTTCAAGACTTATTTGTAATTATTGGCTCTCATATCAGGATCACTTCCAAGGGTCCTGTCAAAATCACTTCCAATCCCAAAGTTGCTCCTCTAATCATCACTACACCTGAACCTATTCCATATTCTTTGGATAAAGCTATCCCATGGAACTATGGATCCGACGTCTACTACCATGGTGTCAAGCAAGAACTATTGATTACTAAGAATGAAGGTACTGAAGTTGCTGATCTCGATATTGATAATATTTCTAGAACCAATAAGGTTACTAGAAGCGAAAGGGTTTTCTCCCCAAAAATTTCTCCGAAGATTGTTGCTACATCAGTCAGAGTTACCGCTATCAAGTCGGTTGCTGAGACTCGAGGCAAAGAGAAAATAACAGAGCCTGCCTAGACGGAGGCGCCTAAAGAAGTTGCAGCTGAAGATACTTCCAGGAAAGTGTTGGAGGAGGTATTAAATATTTATCCGCAAGTGTGATTACAAGATTATTGAACAGCTGAGGCAGGCCCCCTCTAAAATCTCCATGTTATCTTTATTACTATGTTATGAAGCCCATGCACAAGCTTTGGTGAAATTCTTAAAGTCCTCTCACGTGTCGCAAGAAATTCCTGCCGATCAATTTGGATGTTATGTTTCTATCTTAACGACTGACAGTGGGTTAGGCTTTTTTGATGCTGATTTGACTCCTGAGGGAAGAAATCACAACAAGGCCCTGTATGTCTCTATTGAATGTAGGTGCACTACTCTAGCTCATGTATTGGTTGATACTGGTTCTTCACTGAATATTCTTCCAAAAGGTGCTCTTGACAGACTGGATTGTGAAGGGGTTATACTGAAACCTAGCGACATTGTGGTGAGAGCCTTTGACGGTTCAAAGAGGATGGTACATGGAGAGGTGGACCTTTCGATCAAGGTAGGGCCGTAGGTCTTCAAATCTACATTTTATGTGATGGATATCCGATCGACTTATTCTTGTTTATTGGGACGCCCCTAGATCCATTGGGCAGATGTTGTTACCTCAACCCTACACAAGAAGCGGAAATATCCTGTGCAGGGAAAGGTTGTTACAGTCTATGGTGAAGAAGAGTATATGGTTGGCCACTTGAACTCATTCCGGTATGTACAGATGTACGGAGAATTCACCGAGACTCCCTGTTAGACTTTTGAAGTTATCCCTCCTACCGCTACTGAAGACGTTTCATCTATTCCCAAGGTTACCAGGGTTCCTCCCAGAATGGCTTCTTTGAAGGATGCCAGAGCTGTTACAGAATAAGGTGGTTTTACTACTTGGGGTCATCTTCCTGACATTCCATATAAATCTGAAAATTTTGGTTTGGGTTTCACTGCAGAGGGTCAGAGGGTTGTTCGTCGCGCTCGTGGTAGAAGACCATCATTCCGTGTCAGCAACAATGAAGTCAACGCAATAGAAGATGCTAACAACGATTATGACCTTGACAACTGGATCTTTCCTACCATTGGCAACGAGCTCAGCAACTGGAAGAATCAAGACGTTATTTAAATATCCTTTAGTCGGGAGTAATATCTACTTTATGTTTTTATTGCTTTCAAATTTTTGGCTATGTAATTTTTAAACAATGACTTTAAGCCTTATGTCTTACCCAAGACACAACGGCCCATTCATTTAGGGTTGTCATTTCATAAACATATTTTCATTGAATAAAGCATTGGACATTTTGCATTCAAATTTTGCGCTCTCTGTCTTTCTTTTATTTTTATTACACTTTCAAATTAGCTATGTGTTCTTACACACACCAACACAATAAATTGCAGATCCACATCCACTCTGGATCCCGTTGATAACGATTTTGCTATTTCCACTTATGACTTTGAAAATTCTATCTACCAAGCCGAGGACGAAGGTGAGGAAGATTGTGAAATACCAGGAGAACTTGCCAGACTATTAGTGCAAGAGGAAAAGGCTATTCAACCGCATGAAGATCCTGTTGAAGTTGTGAACTTGGGTACTGAAACAGACAAGAAAGAAATCAAGATATGCGCTAATCTAGAAGACAATGTCAAAAATAGGTTAATCAAGATGTTGCATAAATATGTTGAAATCCTGGCTTATTCTTATGAAGACATGCCAGGGCTCGATATTGATATTATGGTTCATCTTCTACCGATGAAAGAGGGTTATTATCCAATAAAGTAGAAGGTTCGTCGCATGCGTCCCGAGATGTCAGAGAAGATCAAGGATGAGGTTATGAAACAATTCAACACAAGTTTCTTGGCTGTTACATCATATCCTCAATGGGTTGCAAATGTGGTTCCGGTACCTAAGAAAGACGGCAAGGTACATATGTGTGTAGACTACAGGGATATGAATAGGGAGAACCCCAAAGATGACTTCCCACTTCCATATATTGATGTTTTGGTCGACAAAACTGCTCAACACAAGGTATTCTCCTTCATGGATGGTTTCTCAGGTTATAATCAGATCAAGATGGTACCTGAAGATATGGATAAAACTACTTTCGTCCACAGTGGGGCACTTTCTACTACAAGGTTATGCCTTTTGGGTTGAAGAACACCGATGCAACATATCAACGTGCCATGGTAGCTCTATTCCATGACATGATTCATCATGAGATAGAGGTCTATATCAACGATATGATAGATAGATCTCAAACTTAAGAAGAGCATCTTGACCATCTACACAAGCTATTTGAGAGACTAAAGAAATACAAGTTGAGGTTGAATCTGAATAAGTGCACCTTTGGGGTAAGATCCGATAAAATCCTGGGATTTGTTGTCAGTGATAAAGGTATTGAAGTTGATCCCGCAAAGGTAAAAGGCATTCAAGAAATGCATACTCCCCATACTGAGAAGTAAGTCAGAAGTTTCTTAGGACGACTAAATTATATTGCCCGATTCATTTCTCATTTGACCGCTACTTGTGAACCGATCTTCAAGCTGCTGAAGAAAGATCAAGTAATAAAATGGAACAAAGACTTCCAGATAGCCTTTGAAAAAATCAAGGAGTACTTACAAGAACCTCCAATTATGATGCCACCAGTAGAAGGAAGACCTCTAATCATGTACCTGACAATATTAGAGAACTCAATGAGGTGTGTACTGGGGTAACATGACGAGTCTGGCCGAAAAGAGCATGCAATATACTACCTTAGCAAAAAGTTTACCGACTGTGAAACAAGATACTCACTGCTCGAGAAAACTTGCTACGCTTTGGCATGGGCTGCTCGCCGACTAGGACAGTATATGTTGACCTATACTACTTTATTGATCTCTAAAATGGACTCCCACCTACGAAGGTCCATTTGTAATCAAGAAGATATTTTCTGGCAGCGCTATAATACTTACCACCATGGATGGTGAAGATTTTCCACACCCTGTGAACACAGACATAGTCAAAAGATACTACACATGAAAACGACTCGCTAGGTTGACTGGCCTAGGAAAAAATTAGGGCATCCTAACGAACCAAAAGGGTTCGGGAAAAAATTAGGGATATAAAAATAAAGATTGTACACCTGAGAAGTTGAAAACCTGAAAAGGAGGCTTGGGCAAAAAAGGGTATCCCAGTGGACTAAAAACTCGAAAGGGCAGTTCAGGAAAAAGTTAGGGATTAGAGCGTACCACTATGTCCCGTTGGAACATCTATATGCAGTAAGGTTTACTACCAACATCAAGTTCAAATGGTACAAATCAATTCATTCAACTTCTTCCGACAGCAAGGGTGAGATGCTCGAAGACATAGGGGCAATAGCAGATTTGAAACCCGAAGGGATCATTTACACATAGCTATATGTTTTATTGTTACTTTGTACTCTTTTCATTGTTCGACAATTTCCTCTTACTAGGATTTCTGTCTCTATGTACAAAATTGTCTGTTTATAGGCAAATTATCAATACAAATATTATTTCAAAATTCAGATTTGTTTTTACTTTTTTGTTTTGTTTGCAAAAACGTCCAATGACTAAATTGAATGAACATATGCATATGAATATGATTACTGTTAACAAATATATGCATAAAAGTGGGAACAAAGTATTTATTCAGGACTCTAGGAGTTGGGATAATGTTCAAGCTACCCAGAAAGTCCCATAGAGAAATCCCCACAGAGCTATCTTCACAAGCTCATCTTCAACAAAGATACATTCCTCCGCAAGTCTAATATGCCTTTAAGACAGGAATTGAGGCATCCTCCATCAATTAACATAATCATATTCCCCAGAAAACCCCCCTAGCGGATAAAGGAGTATGATCATTTCCCCAATATACGGTGGAAACTTCCTCTACACAACCCGCAATGTTCCAATCCTCATCAGAGATTTCCTTAGCATAACTCACAGGAATTACCTTCCCCAGCTGAGTTATTTCTCCAACACTGTAAAATTCCCCACAAAATTCTCTTCTCTAGCAGGGCTCAGTTCCTCAGCATAACATATTTCTCCAACATGGTTTATTTCCCCAATGGAATTTAGTTTCCCAAACAGAGTTTATTTCTCCGAATACTACAAATCAACAGCAAAATTCCCCTCTCCAGCAAAGGACAGTCCATGCTTCTATCCCTAGAGAGTTACTATGGAATCTAAACCATACAATATATCATTCGAATTTTTACTTCCCAGAAGAGTCAGCATCCAAATCAAAAACTCGGTCAGACAGCACATCAGAAGGTTATCCATCTCTTTTATCACCAGTCATGGTATGTAAGAATTAAAATCCCCAGTAGAGTAAAGAACGAACAAAGTTACCAAACTCTTATATACCCAAGCAGAAGTCAACATTCCCCGGCAGTGACATTCTAAACGCGATTGAAGATTACACAAAATTCTTCATCCCCAGCAGTCGGTAAGGGATTTGTTTTCCCCAGCCAGAGATGTTATACAAAGCTACCGATACACTTCAACGACATCTTACATTCATACATCATTTATCATAGCATATGCATACGAAACACATATAGCACACTCTCATTTATTTTGAGAACATCCCCACGCAATGCACCACATACAACATGACATTGCATACAACTAACTCTTTATCTTTTCAGGTAAAAGTCTACAAACAGTCGAATATCATCAGCAACTTACAAACAGGTCGAAGACTAATTCCTGAAACAAGATGCGGTAACTATCCATACAACCAGGTGACAGGAATTCCCGAAACAATACGGGTTCGCCAATGAAAAGCAAGTCAGAGATTAATTCCCAAAACAAGACGGGGCAACTATCTGCAGGACCGAGCAAAGATTAATTCCCGAAACAGAACGAGGAAACTATTTTTATAACTAGGCAAAGATTAACTCCTGAAATAGGACGGAGAAACAATCTATATGGCCAAGTGGTATGAATTCCCGAAATAGGACGAGTTTACCAACAAAGACAGACTGTAGATAAATTCCCGAAACAGGACGGGGCAACTATCTACATGACAAGAATTTCCTTCAGAGACCAAATATGTCAAGCAGCTACTTAAACACCTTCCCTAGAGGTTCATTTTGGAAAGCATTCTTCAGATATAGTCAAGCGTAGACTCATTTTGATACTTCCATCAACAGTTACTTTGGATGGCATCTATAAGCCCGTCTTCGACGATATTCCATCACCTCTCTGAATGACATCTATAAGCCCATCTCCGACGACATTCCGTAACATCTCTAAATGGCATCTTTAAGCCCATTCAAGCAATATTGTCATCCAACAACGTTAGTTCCTGCACATGTGAGTGCAAATTTCTAGGCACTTAAGTGTTTAATCCTCTTCCACCATCAGATCAAAAATGGCGGACATGCCAATCTAAATCTTTAGGTTTAAGATAATTGAATAGGGTCAGTTGTTGTACCCCAAAATTTTCCCTCTCATTTTATTCAAAATATTCTCCTAGGATTCTCAAATGCTCAAGGTGGTTCAAGAATTGATCAGACAAATTCTTCTCCTAAGCAATTGACCAGCAACTAGGGTTTCATCTTTCAAAAGGAAATTTGGGTTTCTAAGGTCTCAAAGGGAATTCATGGTTTCTTATATGTCTCAAGAATGCTCATATCAAGTTTCATACCTTGTATCACAAGTTTGCTCAGTCAATTGCTCAAATAACTGAAAATCAACTCTATTGGATAAAAAGTAAAATATGGTCAACATAAATTCAAACCTCAATATTTTTGGTCAAGATAAAAAATTTGAAGTCACATTCATCATTTTATCAAAGTTTGATCATGATTCATCAAGAAAAACCCTCAAACCATCAAAAGTCAAAAGTTGCCAAATTAGGGTTTTCCTTAAGAGAAGTCAACTGAACTTTGACCAAGCATAAATTTCACATGCTTCATTAGATATTCCCCAACCAAAGATAATTTTGAAGGAAATTCAATTCCCTACAACTTTAAATCTCTAAGCTCAAGTCCAAAAAATGCTTCATTTGAGAGATATGAGCCAATACATTATAGGTCATTTCAAAAGTGAATAAAAAGATACTTTTTGTCAAGGCAACTTACATCAAGATAAAGTCTCCAAATGCAAAAATGGTCAAAATAGATATTGAATTGAACCTATTGAAATTTCCAAAAAGTCCAAGATTACCTTTAAAAGATTAAAATTGAGAGAGTTATGACCAGTGCAAGTTGGGAAATTTTGAGCAAATGCATGAAGTTCAAATCGAGCAAACTTGATATTTTGGACTATTGGGATATTATCTCAAAGCCCACACGTGTTCTACACTCCATATGCACCTCCATACTTGTTCATTCACCTCCCTTTGATTTATTATATTTTATTTTTGATTTTTTATTATTTTAAAAGTCAAAATAAGATAATATAAGTCAAGCCCTCATACACAAAGTCCAAGCCCATATTATGGTGACCTAATTCATGCTATATATTTTGCATTCTTCAGACAAACAAGTAACGAAAAACCCTTGTCCAAGAACATCATTCCAAAAATCTCAATTTTTTTCAAGAACCCTAAAACAACTTGTAACTCTATTCAAAGTCTCTTTCACTACTAGCTAGACACCCCATTCACTCCCATCAATCATACATAGTAAGAATGGACCAAATCTGATGGTCTAAAGCTCACGAAACTCACATTCATTCATCTCCGATACCATGAGTTTTTATAAAAATTCATACTTTGATTTTCGTTTTGTTTTAAGTCATACTAATGCCATTTATACGTTTCGGAGACATGTTTGTACATGATTGGATCATCATAAAAGTCCCATGCAATCGAAATTATGGTTTTCCATTTTTGGTACGATCCATATCGTTTTCATTATATCTCCTAAACCATTAAGTTTCAGTCCAAAATAACCATCCTATTAAACTCACAGGCCTCGATTTGGGGGGGTAGGATACTTTTGGCTTGCTAATACCCTTTATTTTCAGGTTTGAGAAAGAGACTCGCCGGAGAAGACGACCGGAGCTAGGGCTCCGGCGCCTCCCCGATTAAGGAAACAATTTTATATTATATATATTGTTTGATTAAAATTAATGGATGTATTCCCGCCCCAGCGGTTGAAGCGTGCACGTTAAAGACCTTACTATGCCAAGGCGTGGGTTCGATCCCAGCCTTTTGGCATTTTGACATTTTTTATGATTTATTTATCTTGTAGATGACAAAATGCATGGGTTCCCTTCCTTGACACTAAGGCACATTTGACCCAGTGGTGAACATGTTGTTTGAGTTAGCTGAGGGCGTGGGTTCAACACCCACCCCTACCATTTTGGTTATTTTCCTCATAATTATCCTTTCTTCTTACTCTTTCCCTCTCATTTTCCCTTATTTTAACAAAACCTCATTTTTTATAAACCCTAATTATTTTCCTAATTAGTTTTAGGTTTTTTATTTAATCAATCCTAATTAATTTTTCATTTTTATTTAATCAACCCTAATTAATTTTTAGTTTTTTTATTTAATCAATTAATTTAGTTTTTTTTAAGGTTTTTTCATTAACCCTTTTTTAATTAAAATCAACTTAAGGTTTTTAGGTTTTAACTAATCAATTTCTTTTTTAATTAATTAAAATTAATTAGGTTATTAGATTAATTATCCAAACCTCTTTTTTTATCAAAGAAAATCACCAAAACAATTTCCTTTCTCTTTTCTTTATTTTACATTTTCGCGTAGTTTACTCTTTTCGCGTTGTTTATAATTATGTAACTGCTCATGGTTTGTAATAGATAATTAGGGTTTTAATTTTCCCCCACATTTTTATTACCCTTACCCCTTATTCCCGAATCCATGTAATAACAAAGAATTTTACTTTTCTGCACTTATACTTTATGCTTTGTATATATTACTGTTAGCTAATAGGATTGTATGGCAAGAATAAAAGCGAACAATAGCTAACCTAATACAAGATAAAATAATTGAATCATGAATCACTTTGCACACCCGCACCTCTAGGGTAACCTCTTTGTTGCCTCAGAAAATAGTCATATCCCTCGAACATGGGGATACTTTAGCAAAGACCCTCGATGAAAAAAATCGTAGTCCCTCGATGAACCTTTCGAATGTCGCCTTTGGTAAACGATCTAGTCCCTTACAAAATTGCTAAAGCGCCCCTACAAGTTGCCTTCAATGACTAAACAATGACCCACGCCTGTCCCTTCACATCCAACGATAGGGCTTCCTACTAACTAATAGTAGGATAACATTATCTAAAGGAGGAGGAAAAGAATAATAAAGACTTTGAGTAGGTAGATCACTTGTAATCGCTTGCTCACAAACATAAGAGTAAAACACTTTTCACAAACACTTCTTCAAAATATTTTCAAACAGACACTTTGTATACACTCTTAACGATACGAGAGTCATTACAAAGTTGCCTTACAATTGGAATTTTCAAAATGATCTAGCGATTAAGAGCCCGTAGATAACTACGGATGAAAATGATGCTAACACCTTCCTGTGATACGGTGGGAGAGAACTGACTGTTTTTGGAATGCTGGTTCGTGTTTTACGTTTGTTTTTGCAAAATGTCGCGGTAAGCAAGAGTCGCCACCGTCTTATATTTTATCCAACAAGGAAAGGAAAAAAAGCATAGAAAAATTCCTTTTTTGAGATGTTTCTCAGGTCCGGGGGGTAGATTATAGAAAGGGAAGGTGTTAGCACCCTTTCTATCCGTGGTTATCCACGGGCTCTTAGGTACTTGCTCAAAGTGTTTTCAAAATTTTCTTTTCTTTGTGCTTGTGGGTTTGAAAAAGAGTTTTTTGTTTGAAAGGTGTGAGTGCGAAAAGTTTTGTTTTGTTTTGAAAGGAGCAAGTACTTAAGAACCATCTACCTACTCGAAAAAAGAATCAATCTGTGCTAATGTCCTTTAGACAATACTATCCCACTATTGATGAGTGGGTAGCATCATCGTTGGAGTTTTAAGGGTCAATTCGATTAAGGGACGTGTGGTCACTAAAGCAATGTTAGGACGCCTTAGCGGTAAACCTAATGTCTTAGATCATTTTTCCGAGGCAACCGTTTCGAGGCAACTATGATCTTTGGACAAGAGAGCGACCTCTAAAACTTCCTATACTCAATGACCACGTTCGAAGGCAACCAAGTGAGGTGTACCCTAAGAGTGTGCATGTGTGAGTGTGTTGTTTCGGTTAATTTTATCTTTGTACATGTCAATGGTTATCTAGGTTGATTTTAAGTTAATCATTCGATCTTGTCATGCATTACCTATTATTAAACATCTAACAGTTTATAAGTTGCGGAAATTAAATTGCGGAAATTAAAACTAACTATTACAGGGCGTCGGGTATTTACATCACCAAAAACAACCCTTAAAATTAAAATGCGGAAAGTAAATAAAGCGGTAAAAAAAATATCAAAGTCCTATTAAAATATTACATTCCGGGAAATAGATACAATATTGAATAAAAATGGATCGCGTGCGAAAATTAAATCGGGTGCAAGTTTAGGGTTTTGAACCTTTTTTGAAAGAAAACATTTTTTTTGTTTATTTTTGAATTAAAAAGGAATTAAACTAAGTTAATTATTTAATTAATAGACTAATTAATTAATTAATAAAAATGATATTTTTGGATTTTTGAGTATTTAAAGAAATAAAAATAAATCAATCAATGTTAGTAAAACCTAATTTATCTAAATTAATTTTAATTATTGCAAAAATATTAAAAGTTATACCTAACTAAAACTAAATTAATTGAATTAAATTTATTAACAAAAATAAAATATTGAAAATTAATTTAATAGACAAAATATTTTTGGTTTTCTTATTTTATTAAAAAAAGTTTAATTGGTTAGTGAAATTATGAAAACAATAAAAACAAAATAAAAAATAAAATAGAGAAATAGAGAGAGTTAGAGATTTGGGCCTGCTTTTGGGAGGTTTGTTTAGAAATTTTGTGGCCCATCACAAGCTGGCCTGGCTGACTTTTTTGGATTCCACGCATGCACGTTGACTTGGGCATATGGTGGACTTTCATTCTTGACCACCAGATCTGGCCTGGGGCCATCTGGCAAATGATTGGGTAAGGCTACATGATGGACCACGCGCTTGAGTGTACATTGAATGACGGGGACCTGGGATTCGAACCCAGGTCCTGTGAGTCATTGGATACATGCGTTGCCACTCAACCAGCGCGTTTCATTTGTTATAGTATTCAATAATAATAATAATATGAGAAACAAAACTAATATGCCTGAAATAAAAAAAAATAAAGCGCGAAATTTGAACTAACGAATGGGAGGGGGACGCGTCATCGTCTTCCTCGTTTGACCCTGGTTATTTACCTGCAGATTTATATCCGCAGCTAAATCCATAGGTCCATCCTAAAACTAGTTCTAGGCCATGGAAATTGATTCCAAGACCATGGTCATGTTCGTCTTCCTCTCCTGATTTCATCCATGTCCATTAATTGCACTGATTTTGCCTGAAAATTAAACACCCAAAAACAAGAACCAAGAACCCTAGATTCGGCTAGGGGGTTACAGGCTATATAAATACAATCAAATAATGCAGGAAATTTAGAAATTGCACAAGGATCATGAATATGTTAACAATTTGTCAAGAACATGCAAGAATGAGAGGTTGCGATTTCAAATGCAAGGCGGTTTTTTGAGAGACTTACAGCGCGATTGAGAGGGTGTGAGGGCTTGATTTTGATTGCTTCTGACTCAGTGATTGCCCAACAATGGAGTGGTGTTGAGATTTGCTCTTGAAAGCGCCTCTAACAAGGATTTCAGTTTCAAGCTTTTTCCAAGTTTTCTCAAGTTTGGTTTTTGTGATTTTTGCAGCCTCTAACCTCCAATCCGTGCCTCCTGCCTTGTATATGTATAATGCATTGTATTAGGTCAAGTTTTGTAGACTGAATCTTTGCACATTGATGTTTTAGGATTTGATTTGATCCTCCATTAATAACTTTCCAAACTTGTCCAAAATCCATCTTTTTGTTCATGATATGGTGAGATACGAGTTTGATCATGTCCATGATGACAATTAAGACCTATAACAATCAAAAAGATCCTAAGTGATCAATATTTGGATTTTATTTGATTTAAATTGATTTAAAATGAATTAATTCAATAAAAAATCAAATAAAATAGAAAAATTAATAAATGGACACAAGGCTGAAGCTAGGACACGTGTGTAGTGTGACAAGATCAAATCAAGTGGAAATTAACGGGCCCATTTGACAAAATTTGAAGTTTTGGAGATAGTTGACTTTTGGCAATTTTGCAAAAATGCCCAACTTCAACAATGCATAACTTCTTCAATTTTGCACTTTTGGAAGTGTTCTTGGACTTTTTAGAAATCTTGAGATGTGCTCTAACCAACACTTTTGGTCTTATATCATTTAGATATTCCATTCTTAAGTTATAAGCTTTGGAAAAAAAGGTGTTTTTGTTGACTTTCAAAAATGACTTATAATGTCCAAATTTGTAACTTGTTGTGAGTGAATTTCTTGATCTTGGGGTATGAAGATGGATTGTAGGAAATTTCATCCTATTCAAAATGAGCTTTGGATGGGTCATTTCTCATAAAGTATGAGAAAGTTATGCTTGGTCAAAGTTGAGTTGACTTTTCCTACAAAACCCTAATTTAGTAACTTTTGAATCTTGATGAATCTTGAGCAATCCTTGATGAATCATGATCAACCCTTAATAAAATGATGAAATATCCTTCAAAATGAGAATGTTGACAAAAAATCTTGAAGTTTGACTGTATTTGGGTCACAGTTGACTTTTGCTCTAACACAGTCGATTTTTGGACCCTTTGAGCAATTGACTGACCAAACTTCCTCTGCAAGGCTTGAAATTTGACATGGATGATACTGAGAGCATATTAAGACATTGGGGAGCACTTGAGGTCATTTGGATGCAAGGACCTTGATGCAACACAAAACCCTAGTTTGAGGTTGACTGCTTTAGGAGGTGGCTTGACTGTCCAATTCTTGAGCAATCTTAAGCCACTTGGAGATTTTTATTGCAAGGTCTTGAGGAATATGAGAGGGAAAATTTTGGGGTACAACATGTGCCCCTGTTCAATTTTCTTAAACCTGAGGATATAGATTGGCTTTCGGGCCTTTCGGGATCCAAAGGTGGAAGATGATTGAACACTAGAGTGCCCAGAAATTTGCACTCGCATGAAGTGGTATCAGCATTGTGATGTCGGGAATGGGCTTACAGATGCCATTTGGAGACTGTTGACAGGTGGTCTGAAATTCGACTGGAGTACGAATCAGGGAGATTTTATCGGCGATCTGACTGAACCAGATGAGGTCTTGGATTAACTTTGACTGGATCGGCACCAGAAAAATCTTTAGGAATCGATTTAACTGGACCAGACAAGGTCTTGGAATAACTTCAACTAGAATACGAATCAGGGAGATCTTATCGACGATCTAACTGAACCAGAGGAGGTCTTGGATTAACTTTGACTAGATCGGCATCGGAAAAATCTTTAGGAATCGATTTAACTGGACCAGACAAGGTCTTGGAATAACTTCAACTGGCATACGAATCAGGGAGATCTTATCGGCGATCTAACTAAACTAGAGGAGGTCTTAGATTAACTTTGACTGGATCGACATTAGAAAAATCTTTAGGAATCGATTTAACTGGACCAGACAAGGTCTTGGAATAACTTCAACTGGAATACGAATCAGGGAGATCTTATCGGTGATCTAACTGAACCATAGGAGGTCTTAGATTAACTTTGACTGGATCGACATCAGAAAAATCTTTAGGAATCGATTTAACTGGACCAGACAAGAGTCTTGGAATAACTTCAACTGGAATACGAATCAGGGAGATCTTATCGGCGATCTGACTGAACCAGAGGAGGTCTTGGATTAACTTTGACTGGATTGGCATAAGAAAAATCTTTAGGAATCGATTTAACTGGACCAGAAAAGGTCTTGGAATAACTTCAACTAGAATACGAATCAGGGAGATCTTATCAGCGATCTAACTGAACCAGAGGAGGTCTTGGATTAACTTTGACTGGATCGGCATCAGAAAAATCTTTAGGAATCGATTTAACTGGACCAGACAAGGTCTTGGATCGGCATCAAAAAAATCTTTAGGAATCAATTTAACTGGACCAGACAAGGTCTTGGATATAGCTGAGAACTTAACTGGATCTTTCCTGAAAGGTAAAGGTCAGTCATATGTAATGCATGATATGGATCAAGCAATGATGTTCTCAAAATAAGTGAGATTATATTACATTATGCGTATATGCATGTATTATGATGTATGGAAATGTAATGTTTTAGCTGGGGAAAATAAATCCCGGATAGCTGCTGGAGAATAGAGTTGGATTCTTCGTTTCCGCTGGGGATGGTAAACGAAGGTGATTGCGAGAATAAACCTGCAGGAGAAGATAACTCCGTTGGGGAATAAACTGATGAGGAGATTACTCTGTGTGGAAGAGATGCTCTGCTGATGATTCCACTGATAAATTCCGCTGGGCATGGATTACTGTTGCTGGTGATACTGAATCTGTTGCCGATTGAATTCCTGCTTGTGAAAGGAAAGAACTTCGCTGGGGATAATTTTTCAGTTGCGACTTGCTAGGGACAACCTTGTTAGACTTTTGTAGGGATAATCCTCTGAGTTTTGCTGGGAATAATCTTTTGAACTCGGCTGGGGAGATTTATTTTTGTACTCCGCTGGGGATAAACTTCCAGAGTCTACCGGGGATGATGATTCAACCCCGTTGGGGAAGCATCTTCAGACTGTGCTGGGGAAATATTGACTCCACTGGGGGTATCTTGTATTCTGCCAGGGAACATTCTTATACTTTGCTGGGGAATATTCTTATACTCCGCTGGGGAATATTAAGACTGCCGGGGATATCAAGCCTTTTTAGTGCTGATGGTAGATAAACTCTGCTTGGGGAGAGCATTGCTGATTTGTTCATAGTTGCAAATCCCAGCTGGGAGAGAGCTACCATTACGGTCTTACTCTGCAGGGAGTGAAGGTATCCTGGTCATATTCTTCAACTGAATTTACCTTGTACCTGGTGGACAGAGCAACTATACAGCTTGGACAATTCTTATTGCCCCTGTTTCTGATATTACCTGTAAATATTTATGAGCAGCAATTAATGTCAAATGCATATATCAAAAATGAACATTGGACGTTCTTTGCAAATCAAAACAGATAAAGGTAAAACAGTTTGAAATTTCTTTGAAAATGAATTTGTATTGATTTTGAAGTTTGGCCTGTAAATAGGCGTTTTTGTACAAGAGGCTGACGTCCTAGTAAGAGAACGCCGCCGAACAATAGAATTTACACAATTTGTGAAAAACTAAACAAAACATCTATGTGAGTAATCCCACAGGGTTCCAACTCTGATATTGCCCTTATGTCCTCGAGCATCTTATCACTTTGCTACTGGTTGAAGATGAATCTGATTGATTAGTGCCGTCCGAGCTTAATAGTTAATACCGAAGTCTGGATGCAAGGTGATCCAATGAGACATAGTGTTACGCCTTGATCCCTAATTTTTGCCTGGACCGCCCTTTCGGGTTTTCAGTCCACCGGGATACCCTTTTTTGCCCAATCCGCCTTTTCAGGTTTTTGACTTGCCGGGTGTACCGATTTTTCATTTTCATCCCTTATTTTTTCCCGAACCCTTTTGGTTCGCCGGGAAGCCCTTATTTTTGCCTAGGCGAGTCAACCTAGCGGGTCTTTGATTATGCGTAGTATCTTTTCACTATGTCTGCATTGATGGGGTGAGGAAGGTCGTCACCGTCCATGGTGGTTAGAATCATAGCTCCTCCTGAGAAAATGTTCTTAACCACAAATGGCCCTTCGTAAGTAGGGGTCAACTTGCCCCTGGGATCATCTTGAGTTAGAATAATGCGCTTAATAACCAGATCCCCAACTTGATACTCTTGTCGTCTAACTTTCTTGTTAAATGCCTTGATCATCCATTTTTGGTACGTCTGACCATGACAAATAGCAGTAAGTCTCTTTTTGTTGATTAAGTTTAGCTGATCAAGCCGAGTCTGAATCCAATCATCTTCACTCAAACCTGCATCCTTCATGATTCGAAGAGAGGGTATCTGAACTTCAATGGGCAAGACTGCCTCCATACCATATACCAAGGAATAGGGTGTTGCCCCTGTTGACGTCCGCGCTGAGGTACGGTACCCATGAAGGGAGAATGGTAACATCTCGTGCCAGTCTTTGTATGTTACCGTCATCTTCTGCACAATCTTCTTAATGTTCTTATTAGCTGCTTCAACAGCCCCATTCATCTTCGGCCGGTAGGGAGAAAAGTTATGATGCTTTATCTTGAATTGCTCGCAGAGCTCAGTGATCATCTTGTTGTTGAGGTTGGTACCATTGTCTGTTATGATCCTCTCTGGTACACCGTATCGACAGATCAGATTGTGCCGAATGAACCGTGCCACGGCGTTCTTGGTTACAGTAGCAAAGGAAGCTGCTTCAACCCACTTTATAAAGTAATCAATTGCTACTAAGATGAAACGATGCCCGTTGGACGCTGTAGGTCTGATCTCGCCGATCATATCAATGCCCCACATTGCAAAAGGCCAAGGTGCTATCAAGACATTCAGAGGAACTGGAGGTATGTGCACCTTATCAGCATAGACTTGGCACTTGTGACATGTCCGAGAATGTTGATAACAGTCATCTTCCATTGTGGACCAATAATATCCTACCCGAAGGATTTTCTTTGCCATGGTGTGTCCACTGGAATAAGTCCCGAAAGTACCTTCATGTAACTCCGTCATGATCCTTTCTGCTTCATTCTTATCCACACAACGCAGTAAGGTCGAATCATGGTTGCGCTTGTAAAGGATGTCATTGTTGATGAAGAACTTTGCTGCGAACCTCCTCAAAAACTTCTTGTCATTAACAGATGCACCCTCGGGGTATTCTTGAGCTTCAAGATACCTTCTCACCTCATGAAACCAGGGCTTTTCTGTTACCTCTTCAGTCTCAATATCACAGCAATGTGCGGGTTCATCCAATCTTTCAATTATAATCCGGGGAGACTCGTTGTCCCAATTGACTTTGAACATAGAAGACATCGTAGCCAGCGCGTCTGCCAACTGATTCTCCTCTCTAGGGAAGTGTTCAAAGGTTATCTCTTCGAAGTGGGGAAGCAACGTCAATACATACTCCTTGTAAGGAATAAGATTTGGGTGTTTCGTATCCCACTCACCTTTGATCTGACTGATCACGAGAGCGGAATCTCTGAAGACACTCAAGAACTTAATCCTTAGGCCAATTGCTGCTCGAAGACCCATGATGCATGCTTCATACTCCGCCATATTGTTGGTGCAGTTGAAACATAATCGAGAGGTAAACGGAGTATGAGAGCCTTTAGGAGATATGATCACAAAGCCAACGCCATTACCCAAAGCGTTTGAAGCTCCATCAAAGTACATAGACCATCGGGATCCTTCCTCAGGTCCTTCATCCGGTCCAGGTGTCTCACAGTCAGTTACCAACATGATATTCTCGTCCGGGAATTCAAAGTTCATAGACTGGTAATCATCCACTGCCTGATGTGCCAAATGGTCTTCCAACACACTTCCCTTGATTGCCTTTTGGGTCGTATATTGGATGTCATACTCAGTCAAGATCATCTTCCATCTCGCTATTCTTCCGGACAAGGCAGGCTTTTCGAAGATATACTTGATTGGATCCATCTTTGATATCAATAAAGTAGTGTGAGTCAACATATATTGTCTCAGCCGGCAAGCAGCCCATGCCAAAGTGCAGCAAGTTTTCTCGAGCAACGAGTATCGGGTCTCACAGTCGATAAACGTTTTGCTAAGGTAATAAATAGCATGCTCTTTTTGGCCAGACTCGTCATGCTGACCCAGCACATACCCCATTGAGTTGTCGAGTACTGTCAAGTATAAGATCAAAGGTCTCCCTTCAACTGGAGGCATCCGAATGGGTGGCTCTTGGAGATACTCTTTGATCCTTTTGAAAGCGGCCTGACATTCATCGTTCCAACGTACTACTTGATCTTTCTTCAGCAGCTTGAAGATTGGCTCACAAGTAGCAGTTAGGTGTGAGATGAATCGGGCAATGTAGTTCAGTCGTCCCAGGAAGCCTCTGACCTCTTTCTCTATTCTGGGAGATGGCATTTCCTGTATAGCTTTCACTTTTGCAGGATCCACTTGAATACCTTTGTCTCTTACGACGAAACCCAACAGCTTACCAGATCTCACCCCGAAGGTGCACTTGTTCGGGTTTAACCTCAGCTTGTACACTTCAGCCTGTCAAACAGCTTTTATAGGTGGCCAAGATGTTCTTCATCTGTTTGGGACCTTGAAATCATATCGTCGACGTATACTTCAATCTCATGATGGATCATGTCATGAAACAAAGCAACCATGGCACGCTGATACGTTGCCCCAGCATTCTTCAATCCAAAGGGCATGACCTTGTAGCAAAAAGTACCCCACTGAGTAACAAAGGTTGTCTTCTCCATGTCTTCGGGAGCCATTTTAATCTGATTATAACCGGAGAAACCATCCATAAAGGAGAATACCTTATGTTGAGCGGTGTTGTCGACCAGAACGTCGATATGAGGTAGAGGGAAGTCATCCTTGGGGCTTGCCCTGTTCAGATCCCTATAGTCAACACACATTCGAACCTTACCATCCTTCTTCGATACTGGAACCACGTTAGCCACCCACTGTGGGTAAGAAGTAACTGATAGGAAACCGGCGTCAAACTGTTTCATAACTTCAGCCTTGATTTTCTCAGACATCTCTGGGCGCATTCGGCGGACCTTCTGTTTCACTGGAGGACAATCTTCCTTGGTAGGCAGGCGATGAACCACAATATCAGTATCCAACCCAGGCATATCTTCGTAAGACTAGGCAAAGATCTCAACGTAGTCATGCAGCATCTGAATCAACCGTTGCTTCACACTAAGCTCCAGATTTGCACCGATCTTAACTTCCTTCTTGTCTGTCTCTGTACCCAGATTCACTGATTCCACCGGCTCTTCGTGCGATTGTATATCCCTCTCTTATTGAAGTAACAATCTTGCAAGCTCACCAGGAACTTCGCAATCATCTTCACCTTCGTCTTCGGCTAAGTTGATCGGATTTTCGAAGTTATAACTGGCAGTAGCAGAGTCGTTACCAGTGAGATCCAGAGTGGATGTAGACCTGTATATGTGAGTGTGTGTAAAAAAATCGATTTTGCAATATATAATAAAGAAAAACAGGGAGCGCAAAATTTGAAATGCAAGAACGTCCAATGCTTTTATTAATGATATATGAAAATGACACACATAAAGCCCTCACAAATGAAACCACGGTGCCCTGGGTAAGACACCGGGCCATAAAGTTTAAAACATTGTCTGTTACATATTCAAAACAAAAAGTTTCATTACTGGGTGATAACAGAAACGGGAATAGAATCCCTCACTGTCCAGTTGCTTAATCCACCATTGGCAGTCGGGTAGATCCAACTGTCGATATCAAACTCTTCATCATCGTCATCCCCGATAGCATTCACCCATGCATCTTGTTTAGGCTTTTCTGGTGCTCCGAACTCGATCTCTTTAGCTTCAATTAAGTCCTGTATTTTGTTCTTCAAGACCCAACAATCATCTGTATCATGCCCCGAGCTATCAGAGTGAAAAGCACAGCGGGCATTAGGGTTATACTTTGGTGATGTAGTGTTGGGATTCTTCGGGGCCTCCCTTGGAATCACTAGATTAGTTTTCAGTAACTGTGGCAGAATCTGAGACAAAGTCATGCTTAGGCGGGTGAATTGCCTTCAAGGTCTCTCGTCCTTTTGTTGATTATTGTGCTGAGGAGCACCAGCAGGTCTTGAAATAACAACTGCATTAACAGCTTGGCGGTGTTCAGGTCTATTCTGGCTTTTCGAACTGTAGACAACACTAGACTCTTTGTTGAAAGGCTTTTTCTTGGTGCTTGATGAAGCATCCTTCTATATCTTACCAACCTTAATACCAACCTCAATCCTTTCATCGGTCATAATAAGCTCTATAAACCCAGACGAAGAGCTTCCAATCAGATGGTTGAAAATGGACCAGACAAGGTCCCCAAGAACATATCCACAAGCTCCCGGTCAGCCAAGGGTGGTTGCACTCTTCCGGCGAGGTCCCTCCACTTCTGAGCATAATCTTTGAAACCTTCACCCGTTCCTATTGACATACCCTGGAGTTGGGTACGCGTGGGAGCGAGGTCGGAATTGTATTGGTACTGCCTGTAGAAAGCAGTAGCCAAATCCTCCCAATTGCGGATACTGGCTCAGTCCAACTGGTAAAACCATTCAAGCTGAGTCCCCGAGAGACTGTCTTGAAAGAAATGGATCCATAGGTTCTTATCAGTGATGTACGTCTGAATCTTCCTCACATATGACCGGAGGTGCAGCTTCGGACAAGAAACTCCGTCATACTTAGCAAAGGCTGGTGCCTTGAACTTGTGGGGAATCACCACCCCAGATGATAGACCCAGATCACCAAAGTCTAGACCAGGAACTTTCTGAACTTCCATCGCACTCAACCGGTCTTCCAGTTGTTTATATCTATCCTCAGCCAGAGGATACTGGTCTTCGTCGAAGTCCGTCTCATTTTCTGAGACCACAGGGCTAGGAGCCCTTCTTTCTTCCTGACTATCCTTCCCTCTAGATGAGGTGGTCAAATCAACTTCATCCCGTAGCCTATTTCCAAACCTGTGACGTGTGTTAAACAGGACTGTCCTCTTCTTCTTCTTCTTCTTCTCTTTCAGAATCAGGGTCTTCAGATCTTGCTGACCCTTAGCTAGATTCATGAACAGCTCTTGAAATTGGGCATTCTGGGCCTGTAGGGCCTTGATTGCTTTCTCAGTTGATGGTTCAGCAGACATGATGAGTGCTGAAATAAACAGCGAAGAAGATAAGAGACCTGTAACAGGTACCTGTTATGAAGTGCATGGGATGAAATGCGTATGATATGATTTCAAAGACAATCGAGAGATTCAAATTTGTAAACCAGAAAGGAAACACACTTTTATTAGATAAACTTTGAAATTCAAATTGTTCAACAAATGCCTTTAAGGCGTTACAAGGAAGGAAATACTGAAAAGTAAATAAAACTGGAAGGGAAATAATCAAAGGGCAATCAGTGCTCCCATGGTCTCTTCTTGTCGGTGCGGACATAGTCATTGAGAATACGCTTGTTCTCCAACTGCCTAGTCAACTTCTGGATCTTCTGCTCTTGCTCGTTGAACTTTTCTTGGTAAGAATCTCGTTCTTCTCTCAGCTGCATCCAAGACCTTTTCAGTGCCCCAATGTCAGTGGGCATATAAGGACGGAGGATGGTTGGAAGAACCCCTTCTTCATTAGCAACTTCAACAATGATAGGTCGTACGGCTTCATACGGCATACCCAGCTTTTGGGCACGGATACGGGCCCATCTGAGATATGGCTCCATCGGGAGTGAAGTCTTTGGGCCCAACTCGTGTGGATCAGATCTGTGAACTCTATCCCAAGCCCTTATGAATCTGCGACGTTGCTCGTCGCTATCCCCTTGAAAATCAAAGATGATACTAGGCATTAGCAGCTCATGAGGTCCTCCTCTTTTGGCTCGCCCAAACTGACGTAATGCCAAGCATGGATTGTAAGAAATTCCTCCATTGGTTCCTATCAGTGGAACATTGGGGTATTCCCCACATCGATCAATAATAGCCACCTCGTCCATACCCTTGATAGTCCAGATGATGTTATTATGGGAGAGATACATAACCCTATAGGCCCATCCCATGCCTTCTTTGTTCTTCAGCACTGATTTGGGGAGGTGCGAAATAAACCACCTCGCCAATAATGGAGCACAGCACATCAAGGTTCCCCGCTTTCGGACAGTACAGGCATAAAGCTGGTGAAGGATGTCACCCAAGAGAGTGGGTACATGATTACGAGAGATGAAGATTTTCACCGCATTCACATCAACAAAGGAGTCAGAGTTCGGAAACAATACCAAGCCATATATCAAAAGAGCCAGAATATCCTCGAATGCCTTGAAGTCTAGACTATCCCAGAAATAGTTAGCCTTACCAACCAAGAACTTAGTCAGAAAGCCCCTTGGTCCACTTCTAGTCTCCCAATTATCCATTACCTCATCCTTTGTCATATGAAGGGCTGCAGCAATCTCTTCCGGCCTAAGAATCTTTTCCCAACCAGTAAACGGGGTCTGATCTAGAATAGATATACCGAGCAACTCAGAGAACTCTTCTAAGGTGGGAACCAACTGGTAGTCCTGGAAAGTAAAGCAATGGTACAACGGATCATAGAACTAGACTAGGACACTCATCATCTGCTCGTCCAATTTGGAGGTGACCAAACTGAGAAGATAACCATGTCTCCTGAGGAAGGAAGTAGTATCAGGCACCTTTGCAATCAACTCTTTAAGCAAGGTAGGAACCTGGACAAAGTTGATCCAGATGGTATTCCTACGCATGGGCATCATGATGACCTACAAAACAGAACAAAGATGAATCCCTCCTGTCTTTGAAATAGGTTGGTCCAATGCAAGATGTATGCAATGTTATGATGTCATGATGTCATGATAGTAAGCACACCACAAGTATCCACAAATAGCAAACATGGTAAAGGCACACAAGTCACACAGAGAGCCCTTAGATTTCAGGCTGGCAAGGAGCTTAGGTACTACCCTCTTTCAGTTCAGTTGGTTTAAACATGTCCTAAGAATAGTAACCGGGTTCTAGAGGATCTCAATATCACTGACTACCCTCAATCGGTCATAATTCCAGTTTAGTAACCTTTTCTTGCAGCCGGAATCATCGCAAGAGTTTAGTTTTAATGAGTGTAGCATACTGCTACTGTTCTATGGCCAAGTTGGTCAATTTAAAGGTTCTAAGGTCAGTTGGTGCTTAATGATCCCTTAGAAGACCCATATTCTCCTCGTTCCAACACAAGGGATATCGGTACAGACTAAAGTGCCACACCAATGTATCTACTGCTTCAACCGTATCGGTCTATGCCGTACAGTTCCCTCACAGTTTATTGCTACTTACCAAAAGGGTATTCCCCAGATCCGGGTTAGGATTTATAGTAACTCTGGTACAAGCCCACAAATAAAAGCATGCAAAGCAAACAATTGAAAACACAATGATGAACTATTCCTAAGGTACACCCCACTTATAAGCATTCCCCAGCAGAGTCGCCAGTTCTGTGATACGGTGGGAGAGAACTAACTGTTTTTGGAATTCTGGTTTGCGTTTTGCGTTCGTTTTTGAAAAATGTCGCGGTAAGCAAGGGTCGCCACTGTCTTTTATTTTATCCACAAGGAAAGGAAAAAAAGCACAGAAAAATTCCTTTTTTGAGATGTTTCTCGGGTCCGGGGGGTAGATTATAGAAAGGGAAGGTGTTAGCACCCTTTCTATCCGTGGTTATCCACGGGCTCTTAGGTACTTGCTCAAAGTGTTTTCAAATTTTGCTTTTCTTTGTGCTTGTGGGTTTGAAAAAGAGTTTTTTGTTTGAAAGGTGTGAGTGCGAAAAGTTTTGTTTTGTTTTGAAAGGAGCAAGTACTTAAGAACCATCTACCTACTCGAAAAAGGAATCAATCTATGCTAATGTCCTTTAGACAATGCTATCCCACTATTGATGAGTGGGTAGCATCGTCGTTGGAGTTTTAAGGGTCAATTCGATTAAGGGACGTGTGGTCACTAAAGCAATGTTAGGACGCCTTAGCGGTAACCCTAATGTCTTAGATCATTTTTCCGAGGCAACCGTTTCGAGGCAACTATGATCTTTGGACAAGAGGGCGACCTCTAAAACTTCCTATACTCAATGTCCACGTTCGAAGGCAACCAAGTGAGGTGTACCCTAAGAGTGCGCATGTGCGAGTGTGTTGTTTCGGTTAATTTTATCTTTGTACATGTCAATGGTTATCTAGGTTGATTTTAAGTTAAACATTCGATCTTGTCATGCATTCCCTATTATTAAACATCTAACAGTTTATAAGTTGCAGAAATTAAATTGCGGAAATTAAAACTAACTATTACAAGGCGTAGGGTATTTACATCGCCAAAAACAACCATTGAAATTAAAATGCGGAAAGTAAATAAAGTGGTAAAAAAATATCAAAGTCCTATTAAACTATTACATTCCGGGAAACAGATACAATATTGAATAAAAATGGATCGCGTGCGAAAATTAAATCGGGTGCAAGTTTAGGGTTTTGACCCTTTTTTGAAAGAAAGCATTTTTTTTGTTTATTTTTGAATTAAAAAGGAATTAAACTAAGTTAATTATTAAATTAATAAACTAATTAATTAATTAATAAAAATGATATTTTTGGATTTTTGAGTATTTAAAGAAATAAAAATAAATCAATCAATGTTAGTAAAACCTAATTTATCTAAATTAATTTTAATTATTGCAAAAATATTAAAAGTTATACCTAACTAAAACTAAATTAATTGAATTAAATTTATTAACAAAAATAAAATATTGAAAATTAATTTAATAGAGAAAATATTTTTGGTTTTCTTATTTTATTAAAAAAAAGTTTAATTGGTTAGTGAAATTATGAAAACAATAAAAACAAAATAAATAAATAAAATAGAGAAATAGAGAGAGTTAGAGATTTGGGCCTGCTTTTGGAAGGTTTGTTTAGCAATTTTGTGGCCCATCACAAGCTGGCCTGGCTGACTTTTTTGGATTCCACGCATGCACGTTGACTTGGGCATATGGTGGACTTTCTTTCTTGACCACCAGATCTGGCCTGGGGCCATCTGGCAAATGATTGGGTGAGGCTGCATGATGAACCACGCGCTTGAGTGTACACTGGATGACCTATTGAAAAAATAGAACAAATACATGGGGGGAGCTGGGATTCGAACCCAGGTCCTGTGAGTCATTGGATACATGCGTTGCCACTCAACCAACGCGTTTCATTTGTTATAGTATTCAATAATAATAATATGAGAAACAAAACTAATATGCCTGAAATAAAAAAAATAAAGCGCGAAATTTGAACTAACAAAGGGGAGAGGGACGCGTCATCGTCTTCCTCGTTTGACCCTGGTTATTTACCTGTGGATTTATATCCACAGCTAAATCCATAGGTCCATCCTAAAACTAGTTCTAGGCCATGGAAATTGATTCCAAGACCATGGTCATGTTCGTCTTCCTCTCCTGATTTCATCCATGTCCATTAATTGCATTGATTTTGCCTGAAAATAAAATGCCCAAAAACGAGAACCAAGAACCCTAGATTCCGCTAGGGGGTTACAGGCTATATAAATACAATCAAATAATGCAGAAAGTTTAGAAATTGCACAAGGATCATGAATATGTTAACGATTTGTCAAGAACATGCAAGAATGAGAGGTTGCAATTTCAAATGCAGGGCGGTTTTTTGAGAGACTTACAACGCGATTGAGAGGGTGTGAGGGCTTGCTTTTGATTGATTCTGACTCAGTGATTTCCCAGCAATGGAGTGGTGTTGAGATTTGCTCTTGAAAGCGCCTCTAAGAAGGATTTCAGTTTCAAGCTTTTTCCAAGTTTTCTCAAGTTTGGTTTTTGTGATTTTTGCAGCCTCTAACCTCCAATTCGTGCCTCATGCCTTGTATATGTATAATGCATTGTATTAGGTCAAGTTTTGTAGACTGAATCTTTGCACATTGATGTTTTAGGATTTGATTTGATCCTCCATTGATAACTTTCCAAACTTGTCCAAAATCCATCTTTTTGTTCATGATATGGTGAGATACGAGTTTGATCATGTCCATGATGACAATTAAGACCTATAACAATCAAAAAGACCTAAGTGATCAATATTTGGATTTTATTTGATTTAAATTGATTTAAAATGAATTAATTCAATAAAAAATCAAATAAAATAGAAAAATTAATAAATGGACACAAGGCTGAATCTAGGATACGTCTGTAGTGTGACAAGATCAAATCAAGTTGAAAATAATGGGCCCATTTGACAAAATTTGAAGTTTTGGGGATAGTTGACTTTTGGTAATTTTGCAAAAATGCCCAACTTCAACAATGCATAACTTCTTTAATTTTGCATTTTTGGAAGTGTTCTTGGACGTTTTAGAAAGCTTGAGATGTCCTCTAACCAACCCTTTTGGTATCATCTAATGATGATATTCCATGCTCAAGTTATAAGCTTTGGCAAAAAAGGTGTTTTTGTTGACTTTCAAAAATGACCTGTAATGTCCAAATTTGTAACTTTTTGTGAGTGCATTTATTGATCTTGGGGTATGAAGATGGATTGTAGGAAATTGCATCCTCTTAAAGATGAGCTTTGGATGAGTCATTTCTCATAAAGTATGAGAAAGTAATGCTTGGTCAAAGTTGAGTTGACTTTTCCTACAAAACCCTAATTTAGCAACTTTTGAATCTTGATGAATCTTGAGCAATCCTTGATGAATCATGATCAACCCTTGATCAAATGATGAAATATCCTTCAAAATGAGAATATTGACAAAACATCTTGAAGTTTTACTGTATTTGGGTCACAGTTGACTTTTGCCCTAGCACAGTCGATTTTTGGACCCTTTGAGCAATTGACTGACCAAACTTCCTCTGCAAGGCTTAAAATTTGACATGGATGATCTTAAGAGCATATTAGGACATTGGGGAGAACTTGAGGTAATTTGGATGCAAGGACCTTGATGCAACACAAAACCCTAGTTTGAGGTTGACTGCTTTAGGAGGTGGCTTGACTGTCCAATTCTTGAGCAATCTTGAGCCACTTGGAGATTTTTCTTGCAAGGTCTTGAGGAATATGAGAGGGAAAATTTTGGGATACAAAACTTCCCTTTTCATAACATACCCCCCGAACTCAATAAATCTCAAGGTCCTTCATTTTCTTTTTACCCTTTCCTTATTGGATAAAAGAAAAGCCGGTGGTGACTCTTGCTATCCGCAACACTTGCGATAAAATGCAAAACCAAGTCAGTTCTCCCTCCGTGTTACATACGAGAGTTGGAATTACTTGAGCAATTTTGAGATATGAGTTTGATTTGTGAGGAGACTTCTTTTAGAGTTAAGCTTGGTATGTTGAAGCTTACTAGTGGAATTCTTGATAAGATTCGAGAAGGTCAGAAATATGATTTGGTTTTGGTGGATAAGTTGACGTTGATCAATCAAGGTCGAGGTGGAGATTTTCGAATTGATGAGAATGGTATCATGAGATGTCATAATAGAGTTTGTGTTCCAGATATAGCTGATTTCAAGAAGCGTATTCTTGAGGAAAGGTATTGTTGTACCCCAAAATTTTCTCTCTCACTTATCAAATATTTTCTCACAAGATCTCATTGGGTTCAAGACTACACTAGGGTTGATCAACTCAAGACAACTCCTTAAGCACTGATGACTGAAATTAGGGTTTGAGATTGCACAAGTATAATTGAAATTTAAATGCCTCATATTACTTTCATGGATCATTATGTACCCCCAAGATTACTCATGTCAAGTTTCAATCCTTGAATCACATTTTTGCTCAGTCAATTGAGCAGTTGACCTAAAAATCAGCTGTATTGGGGAAAAAGTCAACTATGGTCAATTTATAGTCAAACTTCATAATTTTTTATCCACATCAACATTATAAACTCATATGTATCATTTGATCAAGTTTGGACCACAATTCCTTAAGAAATTTGATCAAATCATCAAAAGGGCAAAATGGTCAAAATTAGGGTTTTGACTAAAGAAAGGGCAATTTCTGATTTTTGATCTAGAAAATGGTTAATTTGTTTGAGGCATGATCTTAAGAGTTCAATTGCATCATTTTTACCTAATGGCATGACCCAAAACATTGCTCAAGATCAATTGGATTGATAGTGAATTTTCAGTCAACTGATCAAAAGTCAATTGTACACTGAAAAGTCAAACTTTGACTTTTTGGTCAAAACAAATGTAAAAGATCGCAATTCATCAAAACATGTCAAAATATGAAACTTATTAATCAAGAAATCAAAAATTCAAGATTTCATTTTGAAAAGTCAAAGTTTTCTAACTTAGAAATTTTTCTAAGTGTTGAAAACTTCATATTTTTTCACAACTTTGAGCAAATTTTCACCATGATGCAAGATGATTCAAAAGAAACTTTCAACATGAAAGTTGTAGATCTCCATGATATATATAAAATTTCTTTACACAACTTATTCTAAAAATTCTTGGATCTCAAGTTATTAATTCATAAAGTCATGGTCTTAGAATTAAACAGTGAAATTTTGCCCTAGTTTAGGCAGGATTTTGACCTAACTTCATGGCACTTTTTCATATAGTTCCATGGGGAATTTTCAAAAGTTATTCAAAGAAGGGTTGTAGAGCACATTACAAGCTTTCCAAAATGTCAAAGAACTCCTTGAGATCATTCTTGAGCAGGGAGAATCGAAGAGAGGAAGTTAGGGTTTTCAAACTTGAATTACAAGTCATTTTTGATGAACACATGAACCAAATCCATGCTAGGATGCATAATCTTTGCTTTGCAGGCCTCAAACTTGTTTTTCAATCCATAATTAAATGTTTACACAACTGTTAGAGCTTTGATCCAAGCAATTGCGCTATTATCCAAGTTGCATTTCCATTAATGGCACAAAGTTAACATTGCCATTCTTGTAAAGCAAGCTTTTTGCATAAAGTCCATTCTTGAGCCTCTAACTTGTTCCCTATGATCACACTCCATCCACAAAGTCTGAAGCAAGTATGTTTAAAGCATAACCACTCTATCTTAGCAAGTACGCAAGGCTTTGAAACTTTAATTTCTCAAAAATCACATGTTATGCATAAACTTATGATTTTGAATTCTGATCAACAACAAGTCTACAAACTTGTTGCTTATAAATAGAGTCACTATTTGTGAGCTAGGACACGAGATCAAGCACCCTGAAACACTCGCAAACTCCCTCTAGCCAGAAATTGCATAAAAAACTCCATTGATACATAGTTCTGACCTTAAACTTGTATATCTCATTTCCCTCGTGCATTTTCCCTCAAATTCATTCCTAAAACTTCCTTACATCAAATACAAACCATCCGTGACCTTGTTTCATAACTGTAACTCCATCTTCATCAACCTCTATAACCAAAAGCAGAGCTCTGCAAGTTGACTTCTCCAGACCATTTCAGCCACCCAATGCTCAAGATAATCATTGCATTAGCTTCCTGGGAACTTGAGGAAGCTTACCTGATCATTGCAGCACCTTGAATCAAGCCCATTTGCATTTCACGATTTCCAGTTTTGAGGTATTTTTCTTGAACATCTATCTTCATATTTAAGTATTGTTAGGCTTGTGTTTGTGAAGATAAAATATAGACATCATTGCCCTGAAACTATACATGTCCATAGATTTCAGCTATTTTGATTGAGCTAGGATAATTTTGAGTTTGAACTTTCTGAAATATTTAGGTCAGAATTTGGTACTTTTATAAATTCTCATTCATTTTTTATTTATAGCTTATGATATTTATATGGTTGGATTCGTATGAAAAAATGGAGCAACTTTCATGTTTACATTTTTGCGTATGGTTGAGAAATGAGCAAGTTGCAGGGCTTTTGGCTAGAGGTTGAAGATAAAGTATATTTAGGGCAAGATTTATGTTATATATTTATCATTTCATACAAGTTAACGGATGTATCACCACCCCAGTGGTTAAAGCGTGCGCCTGTCACCCCTTGGACCTGGGTTCGAGCCCCAACGTCCGTTTTTACTTTTTTTTATTACATATTTTATGTTTTCCTTGTGTTTGTTTGAACAGGTGGGGCCTCCAAATTGGGCCTAGTGTTTTTTTTCTTTTACTAACCCTGACTTACTTGTGCACCCCTGGCCCAATTTCTTTTATTATTTTCTTTTTCCCATTTTCGTTTTATTTCTTTTCTTTTTTTTTCCTTTAATATTTTTTTATTATTACTATTATTATCATTATTATTATTTTTATTAATATAAAAAATCCAAAAAATATTTTATTTATTATTTACACTTACTTATTTTATTTTCTTATAAAAAACAAAAAGACTAAAACCATTTTCTTAAATAAATTAATTTCTTTTTTTAATTAATAAATATTTAGACTTAGGTTTATTTATTATATTATTTTCTTTTAAAATCAACTTATAACTTAGATTTCTTTTAATTAATATCCATATTATTTTTTTACTAATTTAAAAACCTTTTCATAAATAAAAACCCTAAAAAACTTGCTTTCTTTAAATTAATTTATTCTACTAACTTAATCTTAATTTTCTTATTTTTAGTTAATTATTTTATTTTAATTAGGCTAAAAAATCCTTTTCATAAAAAACAAACAAAAAAAATACTATTTCGTTACATTTACATTCTTGCATTCTTATCTTTATTTTTGTACACTTATTCAAAATTCAATATGGTTGTAATATTATTTAGATTTAATTTCTTGCAATATTCCCCATTTGTAAATTTGTATACCCCCCCCTTAGTATTGTAATAGCGTAGTAATTTTAAATTCCACAATTTATCGCTTTATATACAAATGCTAGTAATTAGAGTTTTGTATCGAAAGACTAAAACCAACAAATAGCAAACCCTAATCAAAGACAAATCAAGCATGAAAATAAATACACTTACACACAAGCACCCCTAGGGTAAATCCACTTGGTTTCCTTACAAAAATGGCCATATTATGCATGTGAGGTATCTTAGCAAAAACAAGCAAAATACAAGATCATAGTCCCTCGATGACGCTATCCAGTTGCCTTTCAAAATAATCTTAGTACCTAAATAAAAATGCTAAGATACCTTGCAACATTGCTAATCATGGTTATACAATGACCCACGCCATTCCCTTTTACATCCAAAGATACAGTTACTTACTAAGTCAATGGTAAGATAACAATGTCAAAGGAAAAAGGAAATGAACATGAAAGAATTTTGAGTAGGTAGAATGTTCCTAGTTACTTGCTCCATTTCAAAATGAAAACATCCTTGCTATTTTCAAAACAAACACCAACACTTCCAAAACATCTTTCAAAACTTGAAAACATTTTCAAAAGATCAACACCTTTGTATATATTCTTACGAACGAGAATCATTACAAAGTTTTCCTAAAAAATGGCATCTTTACAAAATACTTTCAAAAAACCACAAAGCACATTTTCAAACAAAAAGCAAGTGATCTAGCAAGTAACTAAGAGCCCATGGAAAACCATGGATGAAAAGGGTGTTAATACCTTCCCTTTTCATAATCTACCCCCCGGACTAAAGAAAACATCTCAAAGGTCTTTCCTGTGCTTTTTCACCTTTCCTTTTGGATAAAAGAAAAGTCGATGGTGACTCTTGCTAACCGCAACATTTGCGATCAAACGCAAAATACCCAAGTCAGTTCTCCCACCATATCACAGAACTGAAAACTCTGCTGGGGAGAAATCTCAAAAGTGGGGTTACCTTAAGGCTAGATCACATTTACTTGCTTTCATTGTTTGACTTGTATGCTTTATATTATGGTTCTTTGTTTGGGTTTGAATCCTCTACCCATATTTAGGATACCTTATAGGTAAGTAGCAATACATTGTGGAAACTGTGTGGGGTATACCGACATGGTCTAAGCAATAGCTACGTTGGTGCGACATGTTTATGGATACCGGTAGCTCTTGAGTAGTCAAGGAGAATACGGGGCCGCTGAGTGATGTCACGAAGCACTAATGGACTTTTAGAACCTTTACTTGACCAACTTGGCCTTTAGGGCGTAGTGAGATGACCGGCTTTGGTGCAGTCCGGAGTTGGTAGATACTTGATACTACACTCATTGAGGTTTGGTTTTTTTGGGATATTTCGGTCGCCATTAAAGAGGCTTGCGCTGAAACAATGCCCAAAGGAACAAACCGGTGATATTGAGCTCCTTAGAACCCGGTTACTATTGCTAGGACAGGTTTGAGCCAACTAAACTTCAAGAGGGTACTTACCTATGAGACTCCATGCAAGCCTAAACCTAAGGATTTGTTTGCTTTGTCTGTATATACATATTTGTACATAACATCATAAACATCATAACATCATACTCATATTCACTAACCATTTCAATGATCTTGGGATTTATCTTTGTTCTGTTTTGTAGGACATGGATCCTATTTGCTGGAAAACTATTCAAGTTAATCTTGTAAGCATCCCTCCTCAACTTAAAGAGCTAGCATCAAGAATTCCTGAAAACTCTCCATTTACCGAAAGACATGGTCGCCTACTAAACTTGGTCACCTCCAACACTGATGAGGACATGATGAAGGTGCTCTACCAGTTCTTTGATCCTCTACACCATTGCTTCACATTTCCCGATTATTAACTTGTGCCAACTTTGGAAGAATTCTCCTGAATCTTGAGGATTCCCATTCTCAATCAACTACCTTTCAACGGTACGGAAAGAGATCCAAAGACAGAAGATATTACTCAAGCTCTACACTTGCAATCATCTGATATCACAAATAATTGGGAAACAAGGAGTGGTGTCAAGGGTTTCCTAGAAAAGTTCTTGTTTGAGAAAGCTAAAAATTGTTGGAACTCTTTGGATTTTCAAGCTTTTGAGGAAATTGTGACTCTCCTCATCTATGGGATGTGTGATACGGTGGCAGAACCGAATATTTTTACTGGTTTGCATTTTGCGTTTTTTGTTTGCAAAATGTCGCAGTAAGCAAGAGTCGCCACCGAATTTTATTTTATCCAATCATGGAAAAGGAAAAAGAACAGAAAAAATCATTTTTCGAGATATTCTGAGTACGGGGGGTAGATTATAAAAAGGGAAGGTGTTAGCACCCTTTCTATTTGTAGTTATCTACGAGCTCTTAGGTACTTGCTCATTTTTCAAATTGCTTGTGTGTGTTTGTCTTGAAAATATTTTACTTTGTGATAACCCTTGTATCAGTCCTCAAGGATGTGACAAAGTTTGTTTTGGAAATTTGTTTTGAAAGGTGTTTGTGTAAAAAGTTTTTTATTGAGCAAGTACTTAAGATTCTACCTACTCGAAAAAAGATTGTTTGTTCTCGTTTCCTTTAGACAGCGCTATCCTACTATTAAGGAGTAAGTAGCACCGTTGTTGGAGTTGTAAGGGACGTTCGAAAGGGACAAGTACAATCACTAAAGCAATAGTTAGGAAACTTTAGTAGTAACCTTAGAGTCTTAAGATCTTTTGGAGGCAGCATTCGAATGGGACATTTTGATCTTTTAGACTGGAGGTCAACCACTAAAATCTCATATGCTTAATGATTATTTACCGAAGGAAACCGAAGTGAGGTAAACCCTAGAAGTGAAATATGTGCATATGATTTATTTCAGTTATTTAATCTTAGCACATTAGGCGATCTACCGTTTTAATTTCAGATATTCTTGCCATACAATCCTATTAGCATACATCTAGACAGTTGGATATTTGCAGGAATTAAAAATGCGAAAAAAATAAACCTAGCTATTACAAGGTGTAATACGGTGGGAGAATTGACTTGGTTGTTTTGTGTTTGATCGCAAATGTTGCGGTTAGCAAGAGTCGTCACCGACTTTTCTTTTATCTAAAAGGAAAGGTGAAAAAAGCACATGAAAGACCTTTGAGATTGTTTCTTGAGTTCGAGGGGTAGATTATGAAAAGGGAAGGTATTAGCACCCTTTTCATCCATGGTTTTCCATGGGATCTTAGTTACTTGCTAGATCATTTGCTTTTGTTTTTAAATTGTGCTTTGTGTGGTTTTAAAAGTATTTTGTAAAAGAGGCCGTTGTTTAGGCAATCTTTGTAATGATTCTCGTTCGTAAGAATGTATACAAAGATGTTTGTCTTTTTGAAAATGTTTTCAATGTTTGTAAGATGTTTGGAAATGTATGTGTTTGTTTTTGAAAATAGCAAGGATAGTTGTTTTGAAATGGAGCAAGTAACTAGAAGTAATCACCCTACTCAAATGTCTTTCTTGTTCATTTACTTTTCCTTTGATATTGTTATCTTACCATTGATTTGGTAAGCCACCCTATCTTTGGATGTAAACGGGACAGGCGTGGGTCATCGTATAACCATGATTAGAAATGTTGTGAAGTATCTTAGCTTTTTTTGAGGGACCAAGATCATTTTGTAAGGCAACTTTAGATAGCGTCATCGAGGGACTATGATCTTATACTTGTTTGTTTTTCCAAGATACTTCGCATGCATAATATGGTCATTTTTATATAAGGCAACCAAGTGGAGAAACCCTAAGGGTGCTTGTGTACAAGTGTGTTATTTTCATGCTTTGATTTTGTCTTGGACTTAGGGTTTTCTATTTGATTTGTTTTTATCTTGCCATACAAACCCTAATTACTAGCATGGTATATAAAAGCGGTAAATTGCGGAAAGTAAAATTACTACGCTATTACATCACTTGGGGATGGGGGATATAAATTTACAAATGGGGATGACAAGTAAAGTAAACCCTAATTACTATTACAAGGCTTTGACAATTACATAATTTATAATGCAAAAAATAAAATATGCAAGAAGATGTAAAGTGAAAGAAATTGCTTTTTAGGGTTTTTTGTAGAAAAAAGGTTTTGTAATTAATTTCATTGAAGAAAAAAAACCTAAGTATAAGTTAATTGTTTATAAAATTGTTTTTTGAGGTTTCATTTGAATAAAAAGGTTTTATAAAGTTAGGTCATTTCCAAGCAATGCAATATGTCCAAAATAAACTCAAAAATCTTAAAAAATCAAGAAATTTGGTGCCCGAGCTGACACGGGCCGTGTCGGTGGACACGGGCACCCGTGCCAGGACCTGTCCACGACTTTTACACATTTTTTTGGTCCGAGCCATCCTGACATGGCCGTGTCACATGACACGGGCGCCCGTGTCAGCCCCTGTTCATCTTTTTCTGCTCATGTACGCACCAGTAACATTGACACAGGCACCCGTGTCAGCCTCTGTCCCTATATATTATCATGTTTTTCAACCCAAATAAGCTGACACGGGCCGTGTCGTGTAACACGGGTACCTGTGTCAGCCTCTGGTATGGCTTTTTGTTAGTTTTTTCTCTTTGGTCTGTCTTGTTATATTTTTTTAGCGCAAAAGCAAATAATGTATGAACAATGAGATCACAGTTTGAGAAAGTTTACCTCTCGAAGCGGAAGCTTTAGGACACATACAAATGTTTTTAGGTGCAAAGTGGTGATCGATCGAGCTCCTTTGAACCTTCTTGAAGTAGCTCCAACCTTCGTTTTATGCTGAGAATGGTTGAACCGCTCCAACCAAGTCAAGTTGCAATGTATGTTTTTGAGTTTGGAAGATGGTGATAGTGATGTTACATAAATTATTCTTATGTTTTAACAACTTCTATATGGTGTATGTGAAGTGTTTGGATGGTTTGTTTGGAGAAAACTTGCAAGGTATAAGATTCAAAGATTTGGACTTCAAAGCTCAAAAATGGAAGTTTTGTGGATAAATCTGGTTTTTGACAGCAAAAATGATTTTGAGTGTTAGTTTCCCCTTCTATTTTTCTGTGGTCTTTCTCTCTATTTTTTCTAACCTCTTTGTCTTGCAAATGCTTCTTCTATTTATAGGCAAAGTACTTGTAAACAAAGGCTGAATAGGTTTTTAAGACAACATGTTATGGTTTGGTTGGGATGTAAGTATCAAACTATGTCAAGTACTCCATGGTTCCAAGATGAAGTACCAAAGTTGCTGGTTTAGAGGGGTTGATTTCCATATTTTATGGTGGAGTAAAATCAGAAACAAACAAAGTATGGGCTCAAGACAAGTTTTGTACAAAAAGCTTACTTTTCAAGAATAGCAATGGTACCTTTATGCCATAAATGGAAAGATCCTTTGGACAATGGCTTAAACACTTGGGTAATAGCTCAAAAGTGGGTGTAAACATTAAATTATATAGAGATTTGCGAGCAAGAAGACCTGTAACATAAGATTATGCAGCATAGCATAAGGGTTTTATTGTGTGTTCTTCAATAGAATGACTTACAAATCAAGGGTGGATGCCCAACTTCATGCCCTTGAATCTGCTAGCTCAAGTATGATAAATTCATGCTCTTGGATGTTTTGGAAAGCTTGAAACACCCTATATAACTTTCATGTTGACCACTTTTGTTAAATCAAATTGGAACTTGATGAAAATTGGCCAAGAAGTTGGGATAAAAACCTGACCAAAACTGCTGAAAATTTCTCTAAGTGTCAAATGAAAATGTCATGTCTTCATGAATTTATAACTTGAGATCCAAGCATATTTAGGATAAGTTGTGTAAAGCAATGTTGTAGATATCATGGAGATCTATAACTTTCATGTTGAAAGCTTCTTTTGAATCATCTTACATCTTGGTGAAAGAATGGCATGAAGTGATGAAATTATCATGTATAAAAACACTTAGAAAATTTCTAAGTCTTGGAAATCTTGACTTTTCAAGTTGACTTTTGACTTTCTTAACTTCTTGATGATCAAGCTTGATGTTTTTGAATGTCTTGATGAATTTTTATATTTGAAACTTAATGTTGACCAAAAAAAAGTCAAAGTTCAACTTTTGGTGCTACAGTTGACTTTTTCACCAATACGGCTGATTTTAGGTCATCTGATCAATTGACTGAGCAAAAATATGATCCAAGACCTGAAACTTGACATGATCAATCTTGAGAGTAAAAAATGATCCATGAAAGTCAAATGGGGCATTAAAAGTCCATTTGTCCTTGTGCCAATTTCAAGCCTAAATTAATGTACCAATGCTGCAAACTTGACGTCGTAGAATATCTTGTGAGCAAATACTTGACAAATGAGAGGAAAAATTTTGGGGTACAATAGCTTCCCCTGTTCAATCTTCTTAAACCTGAAGAGTTAGATTGGCGAGTTCCACCATTCGTGACTCGAAGGTGGAAGATGATTGGACACTAGAGTTCCCAGATTTGCACTCTACGATGCGATGACAGGAGGAATGGGCTTAAAGATGCCATTTGGAGAGGTGATAGAATCTTGTTAGAGACGGGCTTGTAGATGCCATCTAAGAATGCTTGTTGAATTGTAATTTGTAAGTTGAAAGAATGAGTATCAGGATGGCATCCGTATCTGGAGCATATCTGAACTGTATCTGAAAGCTGAATCTGAATGAGTATCAGGATGGCATCCGTATCTGGTGCATATCTGAAATGTATCTGAAAGCTGAATTTGAATGAGTATCAGGATGGCATCCGTATCTGGTGCATATCTGAATTGTATCTGAAAGTTGAATCTGAATGAGTATCAGGATGGCATCCGTATCTGGAGCGTATCTGAACTGTATCTGAAAGCTGGATCTGAATGAGTATCAAGATGGAATCCATATCTGGAGCGTATCTGAACTGTATCTGAAAGCTGAATCTGAATGAGTATCAGGATGGTATCCATATCTGTATCTTAACTGTATCTGAAAGTTGTCTCTGAATGAGTATCAGGATGGCATATGTATCTGGAGCGTATCTGAACTGTATCTGAAAGCTGGATCTGAATGAGTATCAGGATGGCATCCGTATCTGAAGCGTATCTGAACGGTATCTAGAAGCTGAATTTGAATGAGTATCAGGATGGCATCCGTATCTGGTGCGTATCTGAACTGTATCTGAAAGCTGTCTCTGAATGAGTATCAGGATGGCATCCGTATCTGGAGCATAACTGAACTGTATCTGAAAGCTGGATCTGAATGAGTATCAGGATGGCATTCGTATCTGGAGCGTATCTGAACTGTATCTAGAAGCTGAATCTGAATGAGTATCAGGATGGCATCCGTATTTGGTGCGTATCTGAACTGTATCTGAACGCTGTCTTAGAACGAGTATCAGGATGGCATCCGTATCTGGTGTGTATCTGAACTGTATCTGAAAGTTGTCTTTGAATGAGTATCAGGATGGCATCCGTATCTGGTGCGTATCTGAACTGTATCTGAAAGCTGTCTTTGAATGAGTATCAGGATGGCATATGTATCTGGTGCGTATATGAACTGTAGCTTTGAATAAGTATCGGGATGGCATCCGTATTTGGTGCGTATCTGAAATGTATCTAGAAAGCTGTCTTTGAATGAGTGGACGACATCCGCATCTGGAGCGTATTTGAACCGTGTCTGAAAGATGAGCAGGATGATGAAGGAATCTTGGATGATTAGTACCTCAGCAGAATGATGAAGGAATCTTGGACGATTACTATCTCAGCAGGATGATGAAGGAATCTTGGATGATTACTACCTCAGCAGGGTGATGAAGGAATCTTGGATGATTACTACCTCAGCAGGGTGATGAAGGAATCTTGGACGATTACTACCTCAGCAGGGTGATGAAGGAATCTTGTACAATTACTACCTCAGTAGGATGATGAAGGAATCTTGGACGATTACTACCTCAACAGGATGATGAAGGAATCTTGGATGATTACTACCTCAGCAGGATGATGAAGGAATCTTGGATGATTACTACCTCAGCAGGATGATGAAGGAATCTTGGATGATTACTACCTCAGCAGGATGATAAAGGAATCTTGGATGATTACTACCTCAGCAGGATGATGAAGGAATCTTGGACGATTACTACCTCAGTAGGATGATGAAGGTATCTTGGACGATTACTACCTCTATCTGTCGATCGATCTTTCCTGAAAAGGTAAAGAGTTAGTTGTATGCAATGTCATGATGTATGCATTGCATAATGATGTTCTCCAAATAAATGAGATTTATGTTATATGTATTTTGTATGCATATGCTATGAATGTTGTTGAAATGTAATTTTGTTTTGGAGAATAAATTCTTGACAAGTGTTGGGGAGTTATTAAATCCTGGATTGCCGTTGAAGAGTAGGTATGTCTTCAAACTTTGCTTAGAATGTTTCCACTAAGGATCCCTGTTTGGTTGAGGAGAACTCCGTTGGGGAAAGTTGAAAGCTCTGTGGAGAGTGTTGGTTCCTGCTTAGGGAAAAGAGTTCAGGAGTCTTAGTCGTCTGTTGCTCTATTGGGGAGTCAAAGTTGAATTGATATCTGGTCGGGTCCAGGTTTCACAGTAACTTGTCGGGGATTGTAGAGTAGTCTACTGGGGAAGAGGAGTTGTGGTCCTTTGATTTGTAATAGTTGGAGAGGCCACCTTAAGCTGGGGAATCTCCATTTTTTAGGGGAATAAACCCTGTTGCTTATTTTGTTGGAGAGGCGACGATTTCACTGGCAGAAATCCTCGAGGATTCTTGAAGTCGACTCAGTTGGGAAGAGGTTTTTTAGAGATTAAAAATCTGGCTGGGGAATCATCCAATGAGAAGGATTTTGGGGATATTTGTCACTGCCCCTAGTACCAAGTGCTTGTGGCACTTCCAGGAACTAACTGACTGTACGTAACCCTTTGTTGGGATTTGCATTCAATGCCCCAAGTAATGGAGATGGAGACCTGCCCCTGGTTATTCTGTACTTCTTGAGAGATTTCTTGGAATCTTGACTGGACTGCCCCAGGTGTGCTTGGATAGTGACATGTCATGCCCCCTTGTTGATAGGAGATTTTTCATTGTAAGTGTCATCCCACTCGAAGTGATTTTGTTCACTGAGAGAGCTTTCGTTCACTGGATATTCGTTGTGTGAATTTCTCCACTATCAAACAAATAGCCATATGCAAAAAGCGATATTCAAATAATGCGAAGTTTATGCTTGTCTTGAAATTTTGATAATGTGTTTTAGCAAGTAAAGAAATTTTGTAAGAAAAATTCAACTCAGGATTTAGAATAAAGCCTTACAGGAGTCAGGATACATTTTGTAACAGTATGCTTTCGAACTAACCCATGCTTCAATTAGGACTTTTGAAAGGTTGTAGTGTGGCTTGGTTCACGGTTTAAGAAACAAAGGATAAAGGCTCAAAGTGTATTTTTATCCACCCTCTCTTCGTGATGTTCTCCAGTCCTAAACTCAACTAATTGTGCGTTTGAACTCCAGTTGAGTCTGGAAAGACATTTTGGTGATGGTTCAGACAAGTTAAGTTTATCAGAAGGCAATCATTTTTGCAAAAAAATTTCATGTTGTGGAGGATTTGTAGTGGCCTCTTTTTTTGATTTGTTATCGCTACATTTTTCCTGACTGTTCTTGTTTTGAGATTACGGTCAACGGGATGCCCCAGTTTTTTTCCTAAGCCTCCTTTGTAGGTTTTGACTTAGTGGGCTTTTCTTTTTGTTGAGAGATAATGACTGCCTATGTGATAGGGAACCATCACCGTATTTTGATTCCATAGGAATGTTTTTGATGTCATTCATTGTATTACGAGATGAGAGTTTATGGCTAAACGTGCGTTTGAATCAACTGAGAGACTACCCTGCCCCAGGTTTTGGTTAGAGGTTTCAAAAAAAAAAAAATTTGTGAAAGAAGGAAAACTTCTACTTCTTTGGCTCAAATGGGTTGACTAGGGATTATCTTCCTTATAACTCCAATGTTTAGGATTTGAAAGAACGCATGTACATCGTCAACAAGGTCTGTTCAAGAGCATACTGTATGAGATTATGGCATTGTTTTCGTCATCCTCCCTCTAAAGGCTTGTAACTTTTAGCAATAGTTAAATGTCATAAGAAGAATAAAAATCATAGTTTAAATATAGTGAAAACGAAAGGATGAATTCAAGACAAACATATGCAATGCATTAATGAAACAGAGTTTGACATTAATAAATAATTGTTTGAGTAACAAAAGAAATTACAATTGCAAATTCAAAATGAACAGAAGCCTCTTTGTCTTAACTTGTCATTTTAGGTGGTGAGCCTTTGAGGAACGGAAGAAGAATTCCGCTTGGCCATCTTGTGTGAACTCCAAAAATCCTTCATCGATCAGGTTTTGAATCTTGTACTTTAGCGCCCAACAATCATTTGTATCATGCCCAGTACTATTGGAATGATAGGCACACCTGGCATCAGGATTGTAGCTGGGAGAAAAAGTTTTGGGATTTGGATGAGGTCTTATTGGTGTAATCAGATTCATCCTCAGCATGTGTTGTAAAGCTTGGGAGAGTGGTATGTTAATGTTGGTAAACTGTCTTTTGGGCTCGCTTTGCCTTTGCTGATTTCCCGGTTGATATTGACGAAGTTGTTGTTGGGATCGTGACGTGGAAGCAAATTGGGAAGGTCTTCTCTCCCTTAAACCGGCTTCTTGTCTAATGGGAGGCTGAATGATGATTTGATCCTCAACTCTAGTTGTTTGCCCATTTGGTTACATCCGTCTTGATGAAGCTTGTTGATGAGGACTCTAAGCTCTTCTTATCCTTGTGCTAAGTTTTGGATGAGAGCCATCTGGCCCACCAGTTGTCCCATCATCTAGATTTTCATTATGGCTATCTCAGTTTGTAGCCGCTCTAACTGGTCATCTTTGTTACCCTCAGGTTTCCCCATGATCATGCCCCTAGTGAGGAGAGCTTTCACTTCTTCTTGCCCCTTGGATAGGTTCAAGAACATTTCTCGGAGTTGAGCGTTTTGAGCCTGGATGTCTTTCATCGTTTGTTCCATATCCATCTTACTGAAATAAACAGTATGGAGATAAGGAGGCCTGTATGGGAGAAACCTGTCATGATATGATGCATGATATGTGGATGTATGTTTTCAAGGATCTCACAGGGTAAATGTTAATAGTCACTTACAACTTTGATTGGAGAACTTTGTATCGGTGGATGTCTTTCCACGAGAATTAAGCTCACCATGTCAAGTGGGTTATAGCCCTTGACTCAAATTGTTGTACTTGATCTTTGACGGTGTTTGGTTAGAGGAAAATAAATCCTCTTGCCCCTTGCTATACGCCTGGTTCAACGTGACCCTGCATCATAGGCCCTTGAGATCCTTGAAAGGGTTATTTGAAAATGCTATGGTATAATGTTATGATGTTATGCACAAGTATGCAAAGTAAACAAGCTTATACAAATAATCATATACACGCAAAGCAGGCAAGTTCTTAGGTTTAGGCTTGCATGGAGTTTGTAGGTAAGTACCCTCTTGAAGTTTAGTTGGCTTAAACCTGTCCTAATAATAGTAACCGGGTTCTAAGGAGCTCAATATCACTGGATTGTTTCCTTGGTCATTGTTTCAGCTCAATCCTCTTTAATGGCGATCGAAATATCCCAAGAAACCAACCCTTAATGAGTGTAGTATCGAGTATCTACCAACTTCGGACTGCACGAAAGTCGGTCATCTTACTACATCCTAAAGGCCAAGTTGGTCAAGTAAAGGGTTCTAGAAGTTCATTAGTGCTTTATGACATCACTCAGTTGCCCCGTATTCTCTTTTATTAACTCAAAGGCTACCGGTACCCACAAATATGTCGCACTAACATAGCTATTGCTTAGACCATGTCGGTATACCCCACATAGTTTCCACAATGTATTACTATTTACCTATAATGTATCCCAAATCCGGGTAGAGGATTTCAAACCCAAACAAAGAACCATAATGTAAAACATACAAGTCAAACAATGTAAGCAAATAAATGTGATATATCCCTAAGGTAACCCCACTTTTATAAAACTCCCCAGCAGAGTCGCCAGTTCTGTGATATGGTGAGAGAACTGACTTGGTTGTTTTGCGTTTGATTGCAAATGTTGCGGTTAGCAAGAGTCGCCACCGACTTTTCTTTTATCCAAAAGGAAAGGTGAAAAAAGCACAGGAAAGACCTTTGAGATTGTTTCTTGAGTTCGTGGGTAGATTATGAAAAGGGAAGGTATTAGCACCCTTTTCATCCATGGTTTTCCATGGGCTCTTAGTTACTTGCTAGATCACTTGCTTTTGTTTTGAAATTATGCTTTGTGTGGTTTTGAAAGTATTTTGTAAAAGAGGCCGTTGTTTAGGCAATCTTTATAATGATTCTCGTTCGTAAGAATGTATACAAAGATGTTTGTCTTTTTGAAAATGTTTTCAATGTTTGTAAGATGTTTGGAAATGTGTGTGTTTGTTTTTGAAAATAGCAAGGATAGTTGTTTTGAAATGGAGCAAGTAACTAGAAGTAATCTACCTACTCAAATGTCTTTCTTGTTCATTTTCTTTTCCTTTGACATTGTTCTCTTACCATTGATTTGGTAAGCCACCCTATCTTTGGATGTAAACGGGATGGGCGTGGGTCATCGTATAACCATGATTAGCAATGTTGTGAAGTATCTTAGCTTTTCTTGAGGGACCAAGATCATTTTGTAAGGCAACTTTAGATAGAGTCATCAAGGGACTATGATCTTATACTTGTTTGTTTTGCCAAGATACTTCGCATGCATAATATGGTCATTTTTATATAAGGCAACCAAGTGGAGAAACCCTAAGGGTGCTTGTGTGCAAGTGTGTTATTTTCATGCTTTGATTTTGTCTTGGATTTAGGGTTTTCTATTTGATTTGTTTTTATCTTGCCATACAAACCCTAATTACTAGCATGGTATATAAAAGCGATAAATTGCGGAAAGTAAAATTACTACGCTATTACATCACTTAGGGATGGGGGATATAAATTTACAAATGGGGATGACAAGTAAATTAAACCCTAATTACTATTACAAGTCTTTGACAATTACATAATTTATAATGCAAAAAATAAAATATGCAAGAAGATGTAAAGTGAAAGAAATTGCTTTTTAGGGTTTTTTGTAGAAAAAAGGTTTTGTAATTAATTTCATTGAAGAAAAAAAACCTAAGTCTAAGTTAATTGTTTAGAAAATTGTTTTTTGAGGTTTCATTTGAATAAAAAGGTTTTATAAAGTTAGGTCATTTCCAAGCAATGCAATATGTCCAAAATAAACTAAAAAATCTCAAAAAAATCAAGAAATTTGGTGTCCGAGCTGACACGGGCCGTGTCGGTGGACACGGGCACACGTGTCAGGACCTGTTCACGACTTTTATGCATTTTTGGTCCCAGCCATCCTGACACGGCCGTGTCACATGACACGGACGCCCGTGTCAGCCCCTGTTCATCTTTTTCTGCTCATGTACGCACCAGTAACATTGACACGGGCCGTGTCGTTTGACACGGGCCGTGTCGTTTGACACGGGCCGTGTCGTTTGACACGAGCACCCGTGTCAGCCTCTGTCCCTGCATATTATCATGTTTTTCAACCCAAATAAGCTGACACGGGCCGTGACGTGTGACACGGGCCGTGACGTGTGACACGGGCCGTGTCGTGTGACACGGGCACCCATGTCAGCCTCTGGTCTGGCTTTTTGTTAGTTTTTTCTCTTTGATCTGTCTTGTTATATTTTTTGAGCGCAAAAGCAAATGAAGTATGAACAATGTGGTCATAATTTGAGAAAGTTTACCTCTCGAAGCGGAAGCTTTAGGACACGTACAAATGTTTTTAGGTGCAAAGTGGTGATTGATCAAGCTCCTTTGAACCTTCTTGAAGTAGCTCCAACCTCCATTTTATGCTGAGAATGGTTGAACCGCTCCAACCAAGTCAAGTTGCAATGTATGTCTTTGAGTTCGGAAGATGGTGATAGTGATGTTACATAAATTATTCTTATGTTTGAACAACTTCTATATGGTGTATGTGAAGTGTTTGGATGGTTTGTTCGGAGATAACTTGCAAGGTAATTCAAAGATTTGGACTTCAAAGCTCAAAAATGGAAGTTTTATGGATAAATCTGGTTTTTGACAGCAATAATGATTTTGAGTGTTAGTTTCCCCTTCTATTTTTATGTGGCCTTTCTCTCTATTTTTTCCAACCTCTTTGTCATGCAAATTCTTCTTCTATTTATAGGCAAAGGACTTGTGAACAAAGGCTGAATAGCTTTTTAAGACAACATGTTATGGTTTGGTTGGGATGTAAGTATCAAACTATGTCAAGTACTCCATGGTTCTAAGATGAAGTACCAAAGTTGTTGGTTTAGAGGGGTTGATTTCCATATTTTATGGTGGAGTAAAATCAGAAACAAACAAAGTACAGGCTCAAGACAAGTTTTGTATAAAAAGCTTGCTTTTCAAGAATAGCAATGATACCTTTATGCCATAAATGGAAAGATCCTTTGGACAATGGCTTAAACACTTGGGTAATAGCTCAAAAGTGGGTGTAAACATTAAATTATGTAGAGATTTGCAAGCAAGAAGGCCTGCAACATAAGATTATGCAGCATAGCATAAGGGTTTTGTTGTGTGTTCTTCAATAGAATGACTTGCAAATCAAGGGTGGATGCCCAACTTCATGCCCTTGAATCTCCTAGCTCAAGTATGATAAATTCATGCTCTTGGATGTTTTGGAAAGCTTGAAACACCCTTTATAACTTTTATGTTGACCACTTTTGTTAAATAAAATTGGAACTTGATGAAAATTGGCCAAGAAGTTGGGATAAAAACCTGACCAAAACTGCTGAAAATTTCTCTAAGTGTTAAATGAAAATGTCATGACTTCATAAATTTATAACTTGAGATCCAAGCATATTTAGGAGAATTTGTGTAAAGCAATGTTATAGATATCATGGAGATCTATAACTTTAATGTTGAAAGCTTATTTTGAATCATCTTACATCTTAGTGAAAGAATGGCATGAAGTGATGAAATTATCATGTATAAAAACACTTAGAAAATTTTTGTCTTGGAAATCTTGACTTTTCAAGTTGACTTTTGACTTTCTTAACTTCTTGATGATCAAGCTTGATGTTTTTGAATGTATTTATGAATTTTGATATTTGACACTTAATGTTGACCAAAAAAAGTCAAAGTTCGACTTTTGGTGCTACAGTTGACTTTTTCACTAATACGGCTGATTTTAGGTCATCTGATCAATTGACTGAGAAAAAATACGATCCAAGACCTGAAACTTGACATGAGCAATCTTGAGAGTCCAAAACGATCCATGAAATTCAAATGGGGAATTAAAATTCCATTTGTCCTTGTGCCAATTTCAAGCCTAAATTGATGTACCAATGCTGTAAACTTGACGTCGTAGAATAACTTGTGAGCAAATACTTGACAAATGAGAGGGAAAATTTTGGGGTACAACACAAGGCTTCGGGAGATGGAGATTAATTACATAACCAAAGAATCGGGGATTAAAGCAGTAAATAAAACCATAATTTAACTATTACAAACCATTGGCAGTTACAAAAATAATGAAAAAGAAATAATTAAATGCGCGGCGAATTAAATACGAGGAGAAATTAAAAACCCTAAAATCTAATTGAAAAATAATTAAGTTATTTTTGAGAAAAGAATTAATTGAGTTATGTACGACTAAAACCCTAATTCCAATTATTTTAATTATGAAAAAGAAATTCAAATTAACCTAATCTAAACTAAATTAAATAATTTCAAGAAAGTAAAATATTTTGTACAAAAAAAAACAAGATTTTGTGTATTTTTTGTTTTTTACTTGAGAAAATAAATATAATTGTAAAATTAAAACCTAGTTTCTATTTGATTTTAATTATGAAAAAGAAATTAAATTTACCTAATTTACTAATTATATTAAATACATATTTTATTTAAAAAAATGCTTTTTTGGTGTTTTGTGATTTATGGATCTTATGAAAAAAATAATTTTTGTGTTAATTAATTAAAACAAATAAAGAAAATAATTAAAGAAATTAAAAAAAAAATAGAAATAGAAAGAGATGCAAACATGGACCTGTATGCTAGCAAAGGAGGGGGTGCCATTCTGAATTTTTTAAGGCCCAAAACGCTCCAAGCCCAGTTAATATGGATTCCTTACAGTGTTGACTTGAGGGCGCACCATAATCTCTCATTGTCTGAGGCGTTGGATTGAATGGATGATGAATCCATTGGCTAGAGATTGGTGGAGTATAGTGGGCGTGTAGGATGACAATGCACTGGATCAGTTGAAAGAAAGTGAAATCAAGAAAATTTGTTGGGACCTGGGATCGAACCCAGGTCCTTATACTCCCCACTAACGCGCTTCACCATCTGAGCTGTCTTGCTTTGGTGTATAAATAATAGAAACAAAATATAATATAGAAAAAATAGGTGGGTTAGTTGGAAAGAAAAAAAACACGCGCGGAATTCAAATGGCCCAATGGAATCACGCCACATATCTTCTTTTTCCTAGGACCGTTATATTAGGAATATACCTTTTACCTGCAGTCACATGTCCGTAGCCGTAGCCCCTGCAAATTTCCAAAACGCACAAGACACGTGATAAATGATTTCTAACTATACAGATCCATTCGTTTTGATCTCGTGAACATCATGGTACCCTTCTTTTTGGCTAATTTCACCTGTGGACAAAACCCCTAAACTGCACATATAAACCCTAACAATGGCAAAGGCACGTTCAAGCTTCAAAAATGAAATTAAATTATCCAGTTAGCTTGCAAACACGATGAGGATCACAAATATATAACTTAAACATGCTAATGATGCAAGAAATTCAATAATCGATTTTGAAATAAAGAGTAAACCGTGAGAATGATTATGCGCGTTTTTGGGTGTTTCAAGCCTTGCATATGATCCAATTGGCTTCTGGAAAGGTCCAAGAAACGATTAGAAGCATTGGAATGGCTTGAATTGATCTCTAAGTTCAAAAACAATCCATCACTTTTTGTCACTTTTTTTGAATTTTGTTTGGTGTTTTCACGACTGCTAAACCTTGTTCTTTGCTTTGTTCTTGTCCAATATATACCTAGGGATGAATTAGGGTTACAAACTTGGACTGAATCTTGAAGTTTGATGAGATTTGATTTGATTCTTTAGCCATATGCAAACTTGCTATTTTGAGCCAAATCTTCCCTTTCTTGTACCAATTATGCTTGATTCGTTTTGGCCTTGATAATTCAGCATATTTTGATTGCCAACTTGTCCAAAAACCAAATTAAATCATATATTTGCTATTATTCACCAATTATTTGATTTAATTCAATTTTTAATTAATAAAAAATAAAAATAAATTGAAAAATGAAGCAAATAATGTGTGTGTGAATATTTGAGTCGTGGACCACATTATAAGTGGGTTTCAAGCATAAAAAGTTAGGCCCATTTAGCAAAAAATGCATTTTTGAGCACATTTGACTTTTGACAATTTTGCAAAAAGGGTCAACTTTGACAAGGCATATATCTTCCAATTTTAACCCTAGAGAGGTGTTTTTGGACTTTTTAGAAATATTAGGATGTCCCCTAAGCAACCCTTTTAGTCTTATCTCAATTGAGTCTTCCATGTTCATGTAAGAAGCCTTGACCCAAAAGGTGTTTTTGTTGACTTTTCAAAAGGACCCATAATGTAGAAATTCATATCTTTTTATGAGTGCATATTTTGAACTTGTGAGATGAAGATGAATTGTAGGTAATTGCAGACTATTCAAAATGAGCTTTGGATGGAAAATTTCTGATAAAGCATGTGGAAGTTCTGCTTGGTTAAAGTTTGGTTGACTTTTACTAAGAAACCCTAATTTAGCAACTTTTGGATTTTGAGGAATTTGGAGCATTCCTTGGGGAATCATGATCAACCTTTGATCAAATGATGAGAGTCACTTCAAAATGTTAATGTTGACCATAAATCTTGAAGTTTGACGGTATGTGGGTCATAGTTGACTTTTGACGTAATATAGTCGATTCTCAAGCATCTGAGCAGTTCACTGAGAAAACTTCTTGTGCAAGGCATAAAACTTGACATGTAGGGTCTCGAGAACATATTAAGACCATGGAGAGAATATGAGGCTGTTTTGGTTCAACCATATTGATTAACATGGAAACCCTAATTTGAGGTACATTGCCTTAGGAGAGAGTTTGTCTGGTCCATTCTTGGGCAACCTTGAGCAAATTGAAGATCTCAATGGACATGTATTGAGTAAAATGAGAGGGAAAAATTTGGGGTACAACAGCTGCCCCTGTTCAATCTTCTTAAACTGAGGATGTAAATTGGCTCGTCTGCCTTTCGTGATTTGAAAGTGGAAGATGATTGAACACTAGAGTGCCCAGAAATTTGTACTCGCATGAAGTGGCACTTGATTTGTGATATCGGGAATGGGCTTGCAGATGCCATTTGGAGGTCGATAATAGAAGATTGTCGGAGATGGTCTTAAAGATGCCATCCTAGATGCGACAGAGAATTGTAGGAAATGGGCTTAAAGATGCCATCTAGAGAATGTTGATTTCCTAAGACATTCCTTCAATGAGAGTTCCTATTACTGTTGTTGATGAGGAATCTGTTAAGGATTGTTGGTATCTGTCTTGGGAGAAATAGAATTTTAAGAGCTTCAGTTGTCCGTTACTCTATTGGGGAAATAACTCTTGCTTGAGGAAGCAGAAGTGAACTGCATATCCAGTCGATGTACAGGCTGTACCACGACTTACTGGGGAAATGCGAAACTAATTGTGTTTGATTAGTGTTGTACCCCAAAATTTGCCCTCCCATTTCCTCAACATTTTCTCATCACAAGACCTTTGAAGATCAAGATCCAGTTAGGGTTTCCTCTGCTCAAGACTTCTCCTTGCACTGTGGACTCAAATTAGGGTTTGTGTTTGCACAAAGATGTTTTGACCTAAAATGCCTAAGATGACTTTCATGCTTCATGTTGGACTCCCAAGATTACCCATGCCAAGTTTCAAGTCTTGATTCCAAGTTTTGCCCAGTCAATTGGACAGTTGACCTAGAAATCAGCTGTATTGGGGAAAAAGTCAACTGTGGCCAATTGACAGTCAAACCTCATGAAATTTGATCCACATCAACATTATGAACTCATATGAACCATTTGATCAAGTTTGGATCACAATTCCACAAGAAATTTGATCAGATCATCAAAAGGGCAAAATGGTCATTTTTAGGGTTTTGACTGCACAAAGGCAATTTTTGACTGTTTGACCTAGCCAATGGCAAACCAAGTTCACCTATGGACTCAAGGACTCAATGGAATTATCTTGACATGTTCATCAAGCTCAAAAGATCCCAAGTACACAAGATTGATAGTTGAATTTCCCAGTCAATTGATCAATTTTGACTGTATACTGAAAAGTCAAACTTTGACTTTTTGGTCAAAATCAAGAGTCAAGATTCATTTTTCATCAAAACATTCCAAATCATGAAACTTGTTCACCAAGAAATCACAAAATGCAAATTAGGGTTTGAAAATGGAATTTTTCATAACTTAGAATTTTTCTAAGTTATGAAAAACCCTAATTTTTTCCCAACTTTGCCCCATCTTTTCACCATGATCCATTTGGATTCAAACAAAAGTCAAAACATGAAAGTTGTAGCTTGTTGCATAGTCTACAACTTTGATTCACAAAGTTTTCTCATTTGAAGCTTGTATCTCAAGTTATGATTTTTTGAATAAGGGCACTAAACCATCTTTTAACTTAGTGAAATTTGACCTATTTTGACAAGGTTTTCTACCCTACTTCAAGGCCACTTTTCATACCCTTCCACTTGGAATTTTGATTTGCATTTCAAAGATGGATTGTAGTACACATTCCAAGCTTTCCAAAATGTCCAAGAACTCATCAAACAACTTCATGGTTAGGGAGAATCGAATTTCACAATATAGCAAAAACTCACTTTTGAATTGGCCATTTTTCATGTTCATAAGATTATGCAACTTCTCAAAACCAGCATGCCCTTGATTACAGGTCCTTAAACCAAGTTACACTCATAAATTTAATGCATATTCTTTGTACCAAGACCAAGTTCCTTGAGTTCAAGCTTTGTCTAAAGGATTAATCCCAATTTGGAAAAAGTAAACTATCCATTTTTGCAAAAGTTCACTTTATGTCAATTTGAAAATCAAACAAGTACAAGCTAAATCTGAATGGCACAAGATTATGGACAAGTTGCTCTGATCAAGAGAAGATTATGCAGCACATTAGGAGGCCCCCTACTGACCTAAAACAACCAACTTGCTTTTGTAGCTTAAGTGTGAAGTAACATTGCATAACTGATCCCAACTCTCTCCTCAGCTTAGACACACAAGAACAAAGTTATCAAACATCTTCCATAGAACCTAACCAAGCCAAGACACGACCTTTGCACCTCCAAAACACCCTCCATCTCAGAATCATCCTCAAACTGCACAAACAGGGGTGCCCCTGCAGTTTGAGTGCAATCTCTCAATCCCTTCGAGCATTTTGATCAAAACCTGTTCCTCTACCTTCCTTACAACCTATGCAAGCTATCCAGAAGCTAAGGCACGATCTGTAGTTGCTCTAACCACTTCCACCATTTTCACATCTTTGACTTGCAGGTGAAGTTCTACAGCTCGATACAAGAAGGTTCAAGACAAAGTGAGCATTGAAAAAGCATCCCTGGACCTCAAGGAAGCTTTTCCAATCATTACATTGCACTGAAAGTCTCTCATTCTCCACATAGAAGTTCAACTGCACAGGTAAAAGTTTGAATTCGTATCTCTCTTATTAGGCATCTTTAGTCTTAAGTTTGTGAAGAAACAAGGTCCTACTCATAGCCCTGAACATGTACATATCTTTACATTTCATTTATTTTGCCTGAGTAGAGAGAATTTGGAGCTTGAAAATGGTAGAAAAATTAGGTCAGAAAAGAGGGGGAGAGAAATTCTCCCTCATCTTAGAGAGATAGTTCAAGTTCTTTATATGGTTAGAACCGTCTCTTCATGCTTAACATCTTTTGTGTTGGAAGTTTGTTCAAAAAATCAAGGAATCAAGAGTTAGAAGAAGCTGAACATGGCGCGCGTTTTTCAAATATTTTGTGCTGGAGGTTGAAGACAGTGTTTCATTGGGCTGGGCTTTTGTGTTCTTTCTTTCCACACCATCCTTTTTGGTTTACACCCCCCTGAGCCTATTTGCTTATTTTTTGACATTTTTGACTTTTTCTTTTTTGGTTGACTTTGTTTATTTTTTCTCATGCCATTTAAAAATTAAAAATATTTTTTTCACCATTTTTTGCATTTATTGCATATTTATTTGTTTATTTTCTTTGTTTGAATATAATATATATATGTATTATTATTAGAATAAATTAGAAATAATGTAAATATAATTTTTATTTTTATTTACTTTCTGAAAATATTTCACACAAAAAATACTCTTTTATTTATTTTATTAAAATATTAAATAAATATTTATTTTTAGAATAATACATATTTAGGGTTATATATATATATATATGTGATTATCAATATATTTAAGATAAAAATATAAAAATACTTGATTTTTTTCATTTTATTAATATTTGATATAAAAATACCTTTTTTCACAATACACTTCATTTTATTTTATTTTTGTACATAATAAATAAATAGTTGAATTAAATTAGAAAATAATACCATTTTCTTTAAAATTAGGGTTTTTGCCCTAAATTCAAAATATTCAAAAATAATACATTTTTATTTCTTTTTTTCCTTTTACATAAATAAAATTTTCTCATACACATAAAAAAACTTTCCTTTTGCATTTCACATATTTATTTAATTTCCATCTAATTATGTATTATTTAAATTGCAAATATTCAATTGATGTAATAATTTAGATTTAAATTCTTGTCAATATCCCCATTTGGACATTTGTACCCCCCTTCCCATATTTGGTTTTGTAATAGCTTAGTAATTTTAATTTCGCACTTTATCGCTTTCTAATGATAACATGTTAGAATTAGGGTTTGTATGCGAAAAACGATAAAAATAGTTTGACCTAATATAAGATAAACAAGCATGAAAATGGACACACAAATCACACTTGCACCCCTAGGGTATTCCACTTGTTGCCTTCAATAATGGGCCATATTGCATGTTAGGTGTCTTTGGCAAAACAAAACAATATCAAATGATCATAGTCCCTCGATGACGCTTTCGAAAGTTGCCTAAAAAATGATCAAGTCCCTTAAAGAAAATGCCCAAAGACACTTGGCACCATTGCAATCATGGTCTAAAACGATGACCCGCGCCTGTCCCTTTCACATCCTAACACAAGGTTGCCCACCAAATACAATGGTGGAGCAAACTTGTTAAAAGGGTTAAAAGTATAGCAATGATCTTTTGAGAAATTTAGGAGTAGATAACCTCTTAGTTACTTGAATCAACTTGCAAAACAAAACACTTGCCTAATTTCAAAATCACACCTCACAACACTTCCAAAACAACTTTCAAAAACAAATGAAAACTTTTTCAAAAGACATACATCTTTGTATACATCCCCACATGGATCATTACAAAGGTTGCCACCACATTGGCCTCTTTTCAAAACATTTTCAAAACCCACACACCCAAGCACCATTTAAAACAATTGAAAGGCAAGTGATCTAAGCAAGTAACTAAGAGCCCATGGATAACCATGGATAGAAAGGGTGCTAATACCTTCCCTTTCTATAATCTACTCCCCGAACCCAAGAAAACATCTCAAAAGGTTTTTGCTGTGCTTTTTAACCTTTCCTTTGGATAAAATAAAAAGTCGGTGGCGACTCTTGCTAACCGCAACATTTGCGAATACAAACGCAAAACCTCAAGTCAGTTCTCCCACCGTATCACAGAACTGGCGACTCTGCTGGGGAATTTTTTAAAGTGGAGTAACCTTAGGGTTTAGATCACCTTTGTTTTCAATTGCTTGCTTTGTTTGCTTTTACATCTTGTGGGCTTTGTATCGGAGTTTTATAGATCCTAACCCGGATCTGGGGAATCCCTTTTAGGTAGCAACAAGGCTGTGAGGGAACTGTGCGGGGTATACCGACATGGTTGAAGTAGTCTGCTACGTTGATGTGGCACTTTGGTGTGTACCGGTAACCCTTGAGTTCAGTCAAGGAGAGTACGGGGCCGCCGCGTGGTGTCATGAATCATCAACTGACCTTAGGAACCTTAATTGAACCATCTTGGCCTTTTAGGGGTAGTGAGATAACTGACTTTGGTGCAGTCCGAGGTTGGTTGATACTCGATACTACACTCAATTGAGGGTTGCTTTCCTGGAATATTTCGGTCGCCAGTTCAGTGGCTAAATCGAAACGATGAACAATGAAAGCAATCCAGTGATATTGGGACCTTTAGAACCCAGTTACTTTTGATAGGACAGGTTGAGCCCACCAAACTTCAAAAGGGTAATACCCAGACCCCATGCAGGCCTAAACTCTAAGGGTTGGTGTGACTTGTGTGCCTTACCATGTTTTGCCCCTGTGAATGTTTATAGTGCATTTAATCATCACATCATTACATCATACAAACATCATGAGCATTGACTAACCATTTCAAGGGTTTCGAATCTTCATCTTTGTTCTTGTTTTATAGGACATGGAAACTGCTCGCAGAAAGACAATTCAGATCAGCCTTGTAAAGATCCCTCCTCAGCTTAAGGAGCTTCTGTCCAGGATTCCCGAGGGTTCTTCATTCAGTGAGAGACATGGGAGACTCATCAACTTGGTTAACACCAACATTGAGGAGGACTTGATAAAGGTCATGTTCCAATTCTTTGACCCTCTGCATCACTGCTTCACCTTCCCGGATTATCAGTTGGTGCCTACATTGGAAGAGTTCTCCCGACTTCTGAAGGTCCCTATCCTCGATCAACTACCCTACAACGGTACGGAAGAGGAACCCAAGCTTGAAGAGATTGCTAAAGCCTTGCACCTACAGACATCTGACCTCAAGGGACATTGGGAAGTTAGAAGTGGTATCAAAGGATTCTTAGCTAGATTTCTGTTTGAAAAGGCTCAAGAATGTTGGAACTCTCTTGACCTACGAGCTTTTGAAGAAGTCATGGCCCTCCTTGTCTATGGTTTGGTGTTGTTCCCTAACCCAGATCAGCTTATTGATATCAGTGCGGTCCAGATTTTCATGACCAAGAATCCTATACCTACACTGTTGGGGGATATCCTTCACTCATGTTACACTCGAACCATGAGAAGAAGGGGTGTCCTTATGTGTTGCACTCCTCTCCTGGGAAGGTGGTTTATTTCGCACCTTCCACAATCAGTTTTGAAGAACGAGCGGGGTTTGAGATGGTCACAACGGTTAATGACTCTCACGCATGCAGATATACATTGGTGTCCTAGGTCCAGGGAAGACGTCACTATCATTGATCGTTGCGGGGAGTACCCTAATGTCCCTTTATTTGGAATCAAAGGAGGTATTACTTACAACCCATGCCTGGATTGGAGGCAGTTTGGTTATGCTCGGAAGGATGGCCCTCATGACATGTTAATTCCCGACATAGTTTTTGACTTCGACAACGATACTCAAGGACTTCGTCAGAGATTTATCAGAGCTTGGAGGATGCCAAGTAGGATAGACAGCAAGACATTGGGGCACCGGAACTCCATCCCGTTGGAACCTTACCTCAAGTGGGTACGAGCCCGCTCCCAGAATTTAGTGATGCCTTATCCTCATATGCTTCCTGTGATCAAAGAACCAGTCTTGGAAGGAGAAGCATCCTACACCATTCAACATCCTGACATGCCCACCTCCTGGGAAGAAATGCAGAAGAGCTGGGTCCAGCTTAAGGAAGAACGGAATTCTCTTGAGACCAGTCTACATGCTAGTGAAAAGAAGGTCCTGGAACTCACCCGCCTGCTGCACGAGGAAAGGAATCTCAACACCTACCTCGCGCCAAAGAGGATGCGCAATGTCTTTTTACCTTAGGGAGTTATTTTGTAATATTTGGCCCATGAGGCGTTTATGTACTAACGAATTTCTCCTTATTAATATGATGTGCGTTCCTTTTTGTCTACAACAAATTTCGAATATTCTAAATCCTTGAATGCATTGCATACATACGCATTCCATTGCACCATATGCATAGCAGGTACCCTATTTCGCAGGTTGCTTAATTTTCTTCGCTGTTTGTGTGCACAGTCATCATGAATCCAGAATCCTCCAGTGAGCAAGCAATCAAGGCCCTTCAGGCCCAAAGTGCACAATTTCAAGAGATGGTCCTAAGCCTAGCCCAAGGTCAACAAGAGTTGAAGACTCTACTCATGAAGAAGAAGAAGAAAAAGAGGACCGCATTGTTCAACACCGGACGCCGATTTGGGAACACACTCCACAATGAAGCTGATCCAACCACTTCTTCTGCTGAGAAAAACAGTCCCCAAGGGGGAAGAGCTCCTAGTCCCGCAGTCTCCGACAACGAGACGGACTATAACGATGAACAGTACCCACCTGCTGCTGACAGATACAAACAATTGGAGGACCGCTTGAGCGCCATGGAAATTCAGAATGTGCCAGGACTGGATTTCGGAGATTTGGGGTTATCTTCTGGGGTAGTCATTCCACACAAGTTTAAGGCGCCTGCCTTCGCCAAGTATGATGGGGTCTCCTGCCCAAAGCTGCATCTAAGGTCGTACGTAAGGAAAATCCAACCTTACACGGCGGATAAGAACCTCTGGATTCACTTCTTCCAGGATAGCCTCTCGGGGTCGCAGCTTGAATGGTTCTACCAATTGGATGGAGCTAGCATCCGACACTGGGAAGATTTGGCAACCGCATTCTACCGATAATACCAATACAATTCTGATCTCGCTCCTACGCGTACCCAACTTCAGGGTATGTCTCTAGGGACGAGTGAAGGGTTCAAAGAGTACGCTCAAAAATGGAGAGATTTGGCTGGCAGGGTGCAGCCTCCATTAACTGATCGAGAGCTGGTTGATATGTTCCTTGGGACTTTGTCTGGTCCGTTTTTCAATCATTTGGTTGGTAACTCCTCCGCTGGGTTCACAGATTTGATATTAACAGGAGAAAGAATTGAAGCTGGCATCAGGTCAGGCAAGATACAGAAGGCTGCCTCTACAAGTGCTGAGAAGAGGCCGTTTAAGAAAGAAGCAAGTGCCGTCTATGGTCCTAGAAGACAAGTCAAGCCCGAAAGTCGCCAAGCCGTCAATGCTTTGGTCATCTCCAAACCTGTTGCTGCTCCTCAGCAGTACAATCAACAAAGAAGTGAAAGGCCCAAGAGGCAGTATACCCGACTAAGTATGACATTATCTCAAATTTTACCCCAACTGTTATCCACCAACCTGGTGACCCTCAAAGAAACTCCTAAGGTCGTCAACACTGCGTCTCCTAAATACAACCCAAATGCCCGGTGTGCTTATCATTCTGATAGTCCCGGGCACACTACTGATGATTGTTGGGCCTTGAGGAACAAAGTGCAAGATCTGATCGATGCAAAGGGAATTCAGTTTGAAGCGCCGGAGAGACCAAATGTTGTAACGGCTCCTATGCCCCAGCATAGGGTAAATGCCATTGAGGAAGAAGTGTATGCTGTTTCGATAGATGAAGTTGTTACCCCTTTGAAGACTGTTAAGAAGAACCTACTGCGGGCCGGTTTATTTCCGGGTTGCGGTGAAGGTTGCCTGCGTTGTGCTATTTCCCTATCTGATTGTCCCTTGCTAAGGTTAGGCATCCAAGGCCTAATGGATAGCAAGGAGATTCTATTCAAAAAGACTGTTGTTCAATTGGTTCCGATGAAAGAAGTTTCTGTGATTACCATCTTCAAAAATCCAATCAAGGCTCCCTCGAAGAAGCCTATTCAAATCTTGACAGTTGCGCCGGTGATCATTACTGTCCCGGGACCCCTCTCCTACGTATCTGATAAAGCTGTCCCCTGGCATTATGGGGCAGACGTGTATGTAAATGGAATCAAGCAAGAATTCGACGCTAGTGCCAGTATCTGCGATATCACTGGTCCAGCCAAGGTCACCCGCAGTGGCAGGCTCTTCTCACCTGACATTGCGCCGCCCGCTATTCGAAAACCCCTCCTCATAAAACCTACAAGTATACCTGTTACTGTTGCTGATCAAATTGTGTCCCCTGCTGCCGAGTCATCAAATGCTCGGGGCAAAGGGATTGAAGAAGAGCCTGCCCGGATGGAGGCGCCGATACCCATAAATGCTGAGGCCTCCCGACAAGAAATGGAGGAGATTCTGAAAATAATAAAGAAAAGTGATTTTAATGTTGTCGAGTAGTTGGGGCATACACCCTCCAAGATCTCCCTGCTCTCCTTATTGCTATGCTCCGAGGCCCATGCTAAGGCCTTAATCTCATTTCTCAAGACGACCCATGTGCCACAGGAGACGTCTGCAGTCCAGTTCACTGACTGCATAGCGAATCTGACGGCGGACAACGGTTTGGGTTTTTCAGATGCTGATCTGACCGCGAAAGGGAGAGACCACAATGATGCCCTGCATGTCTCTATTGAGTGCAGGGGCACTACTCTGGCACATGTATTGGTGGACACTGGTTCTTTCTTGAATGTTCTACCGAAAAAGGCTTTAGACCGTCTGGATTATGAAGGCCTGGAGTTGAAACCCAGCAATATCATCGTCAGGGCCTTTGACGGTTCCAAGAGGATGGTTCATGGAGAGGTTAACATCCCTATTCGTGTGGGCTCTCAAGTGTTTGACTCTACCTTTTATGTGATGGATATACGTCCATCGTACTCTTGTCTGCTGGGTCGACCATGGATCCATAAAGCTGGGGCAGTGACCTCCACCTTGCACCAGAAGCTGAAGTATCCCGTCAGGGGGAAGATCGTCACTGTGCAAGGAGAAGAGGAGTATATGGTGAGCCATTTGAATTCCTTCAGGTACATCGAGATGGACGGAGAGTTCATTGAAACCCCCTTCCAGCATTTCGAGGAGGTGCATCCAATTTCAGCCGCTGCAGAGACAATAGCCGAAGAGAATGATTCCTTGAAGATGGCTTCCCTAAGGGATGGCCGGGCTGTGATTCAGAAAGGCAATTGTGCACACTGGGGTCAGCTTCCTGACTTCACTCAGAAGAACGACAAGTTTGGGCTAGGCTTTACTGCAGAGGCTCAGAAGGCGGTGCGCAAAGAGAAGATCGGAAAGGCTCCAGTGTTTATTTCCAGCTCAAGGGTGAATGCTATCGAGGAGGATGTGGAGGAAGCTGAGTTTGACAGTTGGATCTACCCGACTACCAGCAACGGACCAAGCAACTGGACAACAAAGGATTTTACCCCTATCACATTTGTCACGCAGTAATTGATTTCTTTTGATTTCCAAATTTGTAATAAACAATATGTTAAAACTCTGTTGGCTCGGTGTCCTACCCGGGGCATCGTAGCTCCATTTGTGAGGGCTTTTTGTATGACATTTTCATATATCATCAATCAAAACATTGGACGTTTGTTGCATTTCAAATCTTGCGCTCTTTCCCTTTCTGTGTTATATATATTGCAAAACAGCTATATTTACACACACTCACTTATACAGGTTTCAATCCACCCTGGATCTCACTGGTAACAGCTCTGCTACCGCCAGTTATGACTTCGAAAATCCGATCAACTTGGCCGAAGACGAAGGTGAGGATGATTGCGAAGTGCCTGGCGAACTTGCGAGACTGCTACTCCAGGAAGAAAGAGCTATTCAACCACATGAAGAGCCTGTGGAGACCATTAACCTGGGTACTGAGACAGATAAGAAAGAGGTCAAGATTGGTGCCAATCTAGAGCTCAGCGTGAAGCAACGATTGATCCAGATGCTACAAGACTACATGGAGATTTTTGCTTGGTCCTATGAAGATATGCCTGGTTTGGATGCCGACATCGTAGTTCACCACCTGCCAACCAAGGAAGATTGCCCTCCAGTAAAGCAAAAAGTTCGACGGATGCGTCCAGAGATGTCTGAGAAGATTAAAGCCGAGGTGATGAAACAGTTTGATGCGGGTTTCCTTGCAGTAACTTCTTACCCTCAGTGGGTTGCCAATGTTGTGCCAGTGCCGAAGTAGGACGGTAAAGTCAGAATGTGTGTCGACTACAGGGATCTGAACAGGGCCAGCCCCAAGGATGACTTCCCCCTACCTCACATTGATGTCCTTGTTGACAATACAGCTCAACACAAGGTGTTCTCCTTCATGGATGGTTTTACAGGGTATAATCAGATCAAGATGGCTCCAGAGGATATGGAGAAGACTACCTTCGTGACTCAGTGGGGTACCTTCTGTTATAAGGTCATGCCATTCGGATTGAAAAATGCTGGGGCAACCTATCAACGTGCCATGGTTGCTTTATTTCATGATATGATCCATCATGAAATTGAGGTATACGTAGATGACATGATTGCAAGGTCTCAAACTGAGGAGGAGCACCTTGACCATCTGAGGAAGTTGTTTGACCGACTCAAGTTATACAAGCTGAGGTTGAATCCCAATAAATGCACCTTTGGGGTAAGATCCGGAAAGTTGCTAGGTTTCATTGTAAGTGATAAAGGTATTCAGGTGGACCCTGCCAAGGTAAAAGCCATACAAGAGATGCCAACTCCAAAAACAGAGAAAGAAGTCAGAGGTTTCCTAGGACGACTGAATTACATTTCCCGATTCATCTCACATCTAACTGCTACTTGTGAGCCAATCTTCAAATTACTGAAGAAAGATCAAGTGATACGCTGGAATGATGAATGTCAGGCCGCCTTTGAAAGGATAAAGGAATATCTCCAAGAGCCACCCATTCTTATGCCACCGGTGGAAGGAAGACCTCTGATACTTTACTTGACGGTACTTGATAATTCGATGGGGTGTGTGCTGGGGCAGCATGACGAGTCTGGCCGAAAAGAGCACGCTATTTATTACTTGAGCAAAAAGTTTACCGACTGTGAGTCTCGTTACTCACTGCTTGAGAAAACTTGCTGCGCTCTTGTATGGGCTGCTCGCCGGCTGAGACAGTATATGCTGACTCACACTACTTTATTGATTTCAAAGATGGACCCCATCAAGTACATATTTGAAAAGCCCGCTCTGTCTGGAAGGATAGCGAGATGGCAAATGATCTTAACAGAATATGATATCCAGTATACAACTCAGAAAGCAATTAAGGGAAGTGTACTGGCTGATCATTTGGCACACCAACCTGTGGACGATTACCAATCATTAAACTTTGATTTTCCGGACGAAGACATCATGGTGGTAACTGACTGTGAAGTACCTGGACCGGATGAAGGACCTGAGGAAGGATCCCGATGGTCTATGCATTTTGATGGAGCCTCCAATGCTTTGGGTAACGGCGTCGGCGCTGTAATCATATCTCCCAAGGGGACTCATACTCCACTCACCGCCCGATTATGTTTCAGCTGCACCAACAATATGGCAGAATACGAGGCATGTATCATGGGTCTACAAGCTGCAATCGATTTGAGGATCAAGTTTCTAAGTGTCTTCGGAGATTCCGCTCTCGTGATCAATCAGATCAAGGGTGAGTGGGATACGAAACACCCGAATCTTATTCCTTACAAGGAGTATGTGTCGACCTTGCTCCCTCACTTTGAAGAAATAACTTTTGATCATTTCCCCAGAGAGGAGAATCAGCTAGCGGACGCACTAGCCACGATGTCTTCAATGTTCAAAGTTAAATGGGACAATGAGGCTCCCCAAATCATAATCTGGAAGTTGGATGAACCGGCGTATTGCTGTGAGCTCGAGGCTGAGAAGGTAACTGAGAAACCCTGGTATCACGAGGTGAAGAGGTACTTGGAAGCTCAGGAATACCCTGAAGGCGCATCCGTCAATGATAAGAAGTTCATGAGGAGGTTTGCTGCAAAATTCTTCCTCAGCAACGGCATTCTCTACAAACGGAATCATGATTCGACTCTGCTGCGTTGTGTGGATAAGGCTGAAGCGGAGAAAATCATGATGGAACTGCATGAAGGTACATTTGGAACCCATTCCAGTGGACACACCATGGCTAAGAAAATCCTTCGGGCAGGATATTTCTGGTCCACAATGGAAGCCGATTGTTACCAACACTCCCGAACTTGTCATAAATGTCAGATCTATGCTGACAAGGTGCATATCCCTCCGGTTCCTTTGAATGTCCTGACGGCACCTTGGCCTTTCGCAATGTGGGGCATCGATATGATCGGTGAGATCCGACCAACAGCATCCAATGGGCGTCGCTTCATCTTGGTGGCGATCGATTACTTCACGAAATGGGTCGAAGCAGCTTCCTACGCCACAGTAACCAAGAGCGTCGTGGCACGTTTCATCCGGCATAATCTGATATGTCGGTACGGCGTCCCGGAAAGAATCATTACGGACAACGGTACCAATCTCAATAATAAAATGATCACTGAACTCTGTGAACAATTCAAGATACAGCACCACAATTCTTCTCCCTACCGGCCGAAGATGAATGGGGCTGTAGAGGCAGCCAATAAAAATATCAAGAAAATTGTGCAGAAGATGACAGTGACCTATAAAGATTGGAACGAGATGTTACCGTTCGCTCTTCATGGGTACCGCACCTCAGCAAGGACATCAACCGGGGCAACTCCCTTCTCCTTGGTCTATGGCATGGAGGCAGTCTTGCAAATCGAGATCCAGATACCCTCTCTCCGGATAATGAAGGATGCAGACTTGAATGAAGATGATTGGATCCAAACTCGACTTGATCAATTAAATCTGATTGACGAAAAGAGGCTCACTGCTATCTGTCATGGTCAAACGTATCAGAAACGGATGATCAGGGCATTTAACAAGAAAGTCAAACCGCAAGAGTATCAAGTTGGGGACCTGGTAATCAAACGCATCATCCTTCCTCAAAGTGATCCCCGGGGCAAATGGACCCCCACCTATGAAGGGCCATTTGTAGTTAAGCGTGTGTTCTCAGGAGGAGCCATGATCCTAACCACCATGGATGGTGACGACCTTCCTCACCCCGCCAATGCAGACATAGTGAAAAAATACTACGCATAAATAAAAGACCCGCTAGGTTGACATACCTAGGCAAAAATAAGGGCTTCCCGGCGAACCAAAAGGGTTCGGGCAAAAATAAGGGATGAAATGAAAAAATCTGTACACCCGGCAAGTCGAAAACCTGAAAGGGCGGCTTGGGCAAAAATGGGTATCCCGGTGGACTGAAAACCCGAAAGGGCGGTCCAGGCAAAAGTTAGGGATAAAAGCGTAACACTATGTCTCATTGGATCACTTCGCATCCGGAATTCGGCATCAACTATCTGGCTTCAGACTGCGGCATTGACCAATCAGCTTCATCTTCAAATTGGGCAGCAAAGCGATGAGACATTCGAAGGCATAAAGGCAATAGCAGAGTTGGAACCCAGTGGGATTGTTCACATAGCTGTTTTGTTTCCTTTTTCAAATTGTAAACTCTATACTATTTGGCGATGTCCTCTTACTAGGATGTCAGCCTCTTGTACAAAAAACGCCTATTCACAGGCAAAGTTTAGATCAATACAAATTCACTTGTTCATACAAATTATCATTGTTTTCCTTTCTTGTTTTGTCTCGCGAAGAACGTCCAATGTTCATTTTTGATATATGCATTTGACATTAAATTGCTGATTCATAAATGTTTGCATATGAAACAAGAGATTAATTACAGGTGACATCAAAGACAGGGGCAATGTGGAGTTGTCTAATGCAGTCTGGTTGTTTGGCCCGCCAAGGCACCAAGGTAGGTTCAACTGAAGAATGTGGCCAGATCATCTCAAATCCCCGCAGAGTAAAACAGGATGCGACAATACTTTCCCCAGGCAGAGTTGGTCCCCCGTCGATCCTAAAAAGGCACAACATTCCCCGGCAGGTCTTAAAAGCTCATCCCCGGTAGATTCTGCAAGCTTATCCCTGGCGAAGTACGGACGTCTCTCCCGAGTTTTATTTAGAGTTATTTCCTCACAAGGACTTATAACTGGGTTATCCTCAGCTAAAAGCCACGGAAGATCGCTCTCGGCAAAGTTCCTTCAATCCCCAGCGAAGTCTATCTTTGGTATTCCCAAGCAGAGTTTATCTTTGGAGTTCCCCAGCGGAGTTTATCATCATTATCCTCAGCGGAATCCGTCGTTAAAATCCTCAGCAGGCCTCTCATCAAAACTTCGGCCAAGTATCTCTTCCACAGAGCAGCTTCCCGGCCGTTCGTCAAAGATTTATTTTCCTAAGATGAAATTACACTCATAAACATTTCACATTTTCATACATCTTGCTTACCTACATGATGAAACGCATACAACATCTCATGTTGAACATCATGATATCATGCATATCATACATCATGACATCGCATACAACTTACGTTTTTGCCTTTTCAGGAAAAAGACAATCCCAAAAACAATTACCGTCAACTGTCGCAATTCCAGATTCGATTCCTGTATCCAGCCAGGGCATATCTGTTGACCACGTTTCCAGACTCGATTCCTGTATCCAGCCAGGGCACGTCTGAAGAGTTCGAAGATTCGATTCCTGTATCCAGCCAGGGCACATCTATCAACTACAACGTCTCCAGATTCGATTCCTGTATCCAGCCAGGGCATATCTGTTGACCACATTTCCAGACTCGACTCCTGTATCTAGCCAGGGCACGTCTGAAGAGTTCGAAGATTCGATTCCTGTATCCAGCCAGGGCACATCTATTAAACGATTATTTCCAGATTCGACTCCTGTATCCAGCCAGGGCACATCTGAGCAACCAATTGTAGATTCGATTCCTGTATCTAGCCAGGGCATATCTGTATAAGGAGACTGAAGATCAAACACCTGTAACAAGCCAGGAAAACATCTATCTTTCTCAAATACACCAGTTCTCGCTAAGGGATCTCTTATGCGATCAACACTTCCAAATGGCATCTATAAGCCCATTCCCGACAAAGTTCTGTCACTTCTCCAGATGGCATCTATAAGCCCATCTCCCTATCCACCATCTTTCCAAACGGCATCTATAAGCCCATTCCCGGCACCACATTGTTGAGACTCCAGCATGCGAGTGCAAATTTCCGGGCACTCTAGTGTCCAATCTCCTTTTACCCTCGAGTCACGAAAGGTAAGCTTGCCAATCTAACTCTTCAGGTCCAAGAAGATTGAACAGGGGCAACTGTTGTACCCCAAAATTTGCCCTCCCATTTCCTCAACATTTTCTCATCACAAGACCTTTGAAGATCAAGATCCAGTTAGGGTTTCCTCTGCTCAAGACTTCTCCTTGCACTGTGGACTCAAATTAGGGTTTGTGTTTGCACAAAGATGTTTTGACCTAAAATGCCTAAGATGACTTTCATGCTTCATGTTGGACTCCCAAGATTACCCATGCCAAGTTTCAAGTCTTGATTCCAAGTTTTGCCCAGTCAATTGGACAGTTGACCTAGAAATCAGCTGTATTGGGGAAAAAGTCAAATGTGGCCAATTGACAGTCAAACCTCATGAAATTTGATCCACATCAACATTATGAACTCATATGAACCATTTGATCAAGTTTGGATCACAATTCCACAAGAAATTTGATCAGATCATCAAAAGGGCAAAATGGTCATTTTTAGGGTTTTGACTGCACAAAGGCAATTTTTGACTGTTTGACCTAGCCAATGGCAAACCAAGTTCACCTATGGACTCAAGGACTCAATGGAATTATCTTGACATGTTCATCAAGCTCAAAAGATCCCAAGTACACAAGATTGATAGTTGAATTTCCCAGTCAATTGATCAATTTTGACTGTATACTGAAAAGTCAAACTTTGACTTTTTGGTCAAAATCAAGAGTCAAGATTCATTTTTCATCAAAACATTCCAAATCATGAAACTTGTTCACCAAGAAATCACAAAATGCAAATTAGGGTTTGAAAATGGAATTTTTCATAACTTAGAATTTTTCTAAGTTATGAAAAACCCTAATTTTTTCCCAACTTTGCCCCATCTTTTCACCATGATCCATTTGGATTCAAACAAAAGTCAAAACATGAAAGTTGTAGCTTGTTGCATAGTCTACAACTTTGATTCACAAAGTTTTCTCATTTGAAGCTTGTATCTCAAGTTATGATTTTTTGAATAAGGGCACTAAACCATCTTTTAACTTAGTGAAATTTGACCTATTTTGACAAGGTTTTCTACCCTACTTCAAGGCCACTTTTCATACCCTTCCACTTGGAATTTTGATTTGCATTTCAAAGATGGATTGTAGTACACATTCCAAGCTTTCCAAAATGTCCAAGAACTCATCAAACAACTTCATGGTTAGGGAGAATCGAATTTCACAATATAGCAAAAACTCACTTTTGAATTGGCCATTTTTCATGTTCATAAGATTATGCAACTTCTCAAAACCAGCATGCCCTTGATTACAGGTCCTTAAACCAAGTTACACTCATAAATTTAATGCATATTCTTTGTACCAAGACCAAGTTCCTTGAGTTCAAGCTTTGTCTAAAGGATTAATCCCAATTTGGAAAAAGTAAACTATCCATTTTTGCAAAAGTTCACTTTATGTCAATTTGAAAATCAAACAAGTACAAGCTAAATCTGAATGGCACAAGATTATGGACAAGTTGCTCTGATCAAGAGAAGATTATGCAGCACATTAGGAGGCCCCCTACTGACCTAAAACAACCAACTTGCTTTTGTAGCTTAAGTGTGAAGTAACATTGCATAACTGATCCCAACTCTCTCCTCAGCTTAGACACACAAGAACAAAGTTATCAAACATCTTCCATAGAACCTAACCAAGCCAAGACACGACCTTTGCACCTCCAAAACACCCTCCATCTCAGAATCATCCTCAAACTGCACAAACAGGGGTGCCCCTGCAGTTTGAGTGCAATCTCTCAATCCCTTCGAGCATTTTGATCAAAACCTGTTCCTCTACCTTCCTTACAACCTATGCAAGCTATCCAGAAGCTAAGGCACGATCTGTAGTTGCTCTAACCACTTCCACCATTTTCACATCTTTGACTTGCAGGTGAAGTTCTACAGCTCGATACAAGAAGGTTCAAGACAAAGTGAGCATTGAAAAAGCATCCCTGGACCTCAAGGAAGCTTTTCCAATCATTACATTGCACTGAAAGTCTCTCATTCTCCACATAGAAGTTCAACTGCACAGGTAAAAGTTTGAATTCGTATCTCTCTTATTAGGCATCTTTAGTCTTAAGTTTGTGAAGAAACAAGGTCCTACTCATAGCCCTGAACATGTACATATCTTTACATTTCATTTATTTTGCCTGAGTAGAGAGAATTTGGAGCTTGAAAATGGTAGAAAAATTAGGTCAGAAAAGAGGGGGAGAGAAATTCTCCCTCATCTTAGAGAGATAGTTCAAGTTCTTTATATGGTTAGAACCGTCTCTTCATGCTTAACATCTTTTGTGTTGGAAGTTTGTTCAAAAAATCAAGGAATCAAGAATTAGAAGAAGCTGAACATGGCGCGCGTTTTTCAAATATTTTGTGCTGGAGGTTGAAGACAGTGTTTCATTGGGCTGGGCTTTTGTGTTCTTTCTTTCCACACCATCCTTTTTGGTTTACACCCCCCTGAGCCTATTTGCTTATTTTTTGACATTTTTGACTTTTTCTTTTTTGGTTGACTTTGTTTATTTTTTCTCATGCCATTTAAAAATTAAAAATATTTTTTTCACCATTTTTTGCATTTATTGCATATTTATTTGTTTATTTTCTTTGTTTGAATATAATATATATATGTATTATTATTAGAATAAATTAGAAATAATGTAAATACAATTTTTATTTTTATTTACTTTCTGAAAATATTTCACACAAAAAATACTCTTTTATTTATTTTATTAAAATATTAAATAAATATTTATTTTTAGAATAATACATATTTAGGGTTATATATATATATATGATTATCAATATATTTAAGATAAAAATATAAAAATACTTGATTTTTTTCATTTTATTAATATTTGATATAAAAATACCTTTTTTCACAATACACTTCATTTTATTTTATTTTTGTACATAATAAATAAATAGTTGAATTAAATTAGAAAATAATACCATTTTCTTTAAAATTAGGGTTTTTGCCCTAAATTCAAAATATTCAAAAATAATACATTTTTATTTCTTTTTTTCCTTTTACATAAATAAAATTTTCTCATACACATAAAAAAACTTTCCTTTTGCATTTCACATATTTATTTAATTTCCATCTAATTATGTATTATTTAAATTGCAAATATTCAATTGATGTAATAATTTAGATTTAAATTCTTGTCAATATCCCCATTTGGACATTTGTACCCCCCTTCCCATATTTGGTTTTGTAATAGCTTAGTAATTTTAATTTCGCACTTTATCGCTTTCTAATGATAACATGTTAGAATTAGGGTTTGTATGCGAAAAACGATAAAAATAGTTTGACCTAATATAAGATAAACAAGCATGAAAATGGACACACAAATCACACTTGCACCCCTAGGGTATTCCACTTGTTGCCTTCAATAATGGGCCATATTGCATGTTAGGTGTCTTTGGCAAAACAAAACAATATCAAATGATCATAGTCCCTCGATGACGCTTTCGAAAGTTGCCTAAAAAATGATCAAGTCCCTTAAAGAAAATGCCCAAAGACACTTGGCACCATTGCAATCATGGTCTAAAACGATGACCCGCGCCTGTCCCTTTCACATCCTAACACAAGGATGCCCACCAAATACAATGGTGGAGCAAACTTGTTAAAAGGGTTAAAAGTATAGCAATGATCTTTTGAGAAATTTAGGAGTAGATAACCTCTTAGTTACTTGAATCAACTTGCAAAACAAAACACTTGCCTAATTTCAAAATCACACCTCACAACACTTCCAAAACAACTTTCAAAAACAAATGAAAACTTTTTCAAAAGACATACATCTTTGTATACATCCCCACATGGATCATTACAAAGGTTGCCACCACATTGGCCTCTTTTCAAAACATTTTCAAAACCCACACACCCAAGCACCATTTAAAACAATTGAAAGGCAAGTGATCTAAGCAAGTAACTAAGAGCCCATGGATAACCATGGATAGAAAGGGTGCTAATACCTTCCCTTTCTATAATCTACTCCCCGAACCCAAGAAAACATCTCAAAAGGTTTTTGCTGTGCTTTTTAACCTTTCCTTTGGATAAAATAAAAAGTCGGTGGCGACTCTTGCTAACCGCAACATTTGCGAATACAAACGCAAAACCTCAAGTCAGTTCTCCCACCGTATCACAATTAGGTCTCGGTCTTACAGTGTTATAAACTGTTGTCTGGAGATAAGAGAGAAGGAACCTAGATAGTAAGGTTATGAGAAGGAACCTGTGTAGTAGGGTTGCTTCGATATGAAAGCCTAGATAGTAGGGCTGTGAAAAGGAACCTGGATAGTAGGGTTGCTTCGATATGAAAGCCTGGATAGTAGGTGTTGTACCCCAAAATTTGCCCTCCCATATTCTCCAAGAAATTGCCAAGCCAAGTCACAAAGTTCCCCAAGGGTTACACAGTGCAAAGGTCTCCTATACAGTCAAGATTAGGGTTTGTGTGCTGATCAAGAGAATGAAGTTTTCAAAGGCCCAATCAAGTCTCATATGCCTACAAATATGGTCAAGTATCCTCATATCAAGTTTCAAGACATTCAGCTCAAAATTGCACAGTCAAAAACCCTAATTGCACTACAGTCAACTGTAGGGGCAAAATGGTCATTTGGCAGTCAAAAGTTCAAATTTTTGGTCAACCCATAATTTTGAAGCCACAAACATCATTTGATCAATGCTTGATCATGATTCTCAAAATTTGGCTCAGAAAATCATCAAGATGCAAAAGTTTCCTTATTTGGACAGCTGAAAAAGTCAACTGAAATTGACCAGGGCATAACTTTCACATGGATTATCAGAAAAATTCCATCCAAAGCTCATTTTGAAGAGAAAGACATTTACTACAACTCATCTTCATACTTCAAGTCCAAGAAATGCTCTCACAAAAAGTTATCAATTTCAACATTATAGGTCATTTTCAAAAGTCAACAAAAAGGGACTTTAAGTCAAAGGCCATAACTTGAGATTGGTAAATAAAAATGACATGGTACCAAAGGCATTGGTTAGAGGACTCAAAGACCTTTCCAAAATGTCCAAAAACATGAGAAAAGCTTAAAAATTGAGCAAGTTATGCCTTGTAGAAGTTGGGAAATTTTTGGATATTTTGAAAAGTCAACACTACTTCAAATGACCTAAAATTGCTAATGGGCCCATTTTTCTTCCATGATTCATCATTCTAAGCATGTGCACGACTACTTGGCCCAAAGGGAAGTATTTTCTCATTTTTTATTTATTTATTTGAATTTTTATTTATATTAATTCATTTAAATCATTAAAATATATGAAAAATATTTAATTCACCCTAACCAATCTTTTTATACATGTTTTAGACTCAATATTTCGTGCATATGCAATTATAGAAAGATTTGGGTTGATTGGCTTGATTGAGAGCAAAGAACACACAAAAAAAGATATGAAAAGATCTTAAGAAATCAAATTTCCAAAACCATTAATTCAAGAGATTTTGATCAATATTTTTGACCTAATGCACTCACTACAAATGCTGGATCATAACCCTAATGCAAAGAGACACGCAGCAGCTCAGAAGAGGCCATTGCAAACTTGAATTTTTCTCTAAAGAACTCAAAACTGAAATCATTGTTAGAGGTCGATTCAAAGCACAAAACCTGTTTCAATAGCTTCCTCAAGGTTCCCTGAAGACATTCCAATCAAAAACATCCATTCAAACCCCAAGAATTGGTAACATGAACCGGAACTGCATCAAGAAAAATTGACAATCGTGCATCATGATTCATGCATCTTTTGCATTTTTTATTCATTGATTCATGACCATTATGATATTCTGATGCTAACCAACATATTCAATTGCGTTTTTGTGCTGTGTATACGATTTCACCATGCTTGAATTCTAGGGTTTACAGGACCTTAATTTGGGGCTTTTGAAACGAGGCAAAATTAGCCCTTGAGACCACCACCATCCAATTCAGCGCATGGAGACGAAGAAGAAACACCCATCGCGCTGAATTTATGTGCCAAGGAGAGCTAATCGCTATTTTCTCTAAAGCTACCTAAAAGAACATTTATAAAACCGTTGCTTTTGTCTTTTGTATTACAGGGATGGTGAAGACGATGATGTTGTGGCACACGTTGATTGGCTTGTTCAAAAATGCGCGCGCGTTTCCAAGGCCACTAACCATTTTCTTTTATAATATTTAGTTGTTATATTAATTTATGAATGAACAAAGCGCTTCAGTGGCAGGTGTACACCTATGCAATGTCCATGACCTGGGTTCGAGCCCCAGGTCTGTATAATTTCTCATATTATTTTGCAATAACGGTTCCCATGCAGCGCCCATGTCAAGACGCACCATACTCCTCTTAATCAAGCCAGCCACGTGTTTAGCTTCAGCAATCCAAGGGTGCAAAATTGATGAACACCATAAACTCAAGTCAACGCTTCAGCATGCTGGTTGGAAAGGTCAAACGGATCCCTGCTTATTGGGCCAGAATTCTCAAAATAATACCTCCATATTGGGGCCTGAACCCCCCCTGGTTTGCAATTTTCTCTTGTTTTATTTTCAATTTTTATTTTATTTTCTTTATTTGTTTAAATTAATTAATTATTTCTACACAATATAAAAAATACTTAAAAAATCAGAAAAGAAAAATATAATAAATATTTTGTGTTAATATGTTTTTTTGTAATTAATTTGCATGTAAATAAATTAACTTTAAATTAGGGTTTTAATATTAATTCTTTTCATAATAAAATCTAAAAAATATAGAATTAGGTTTAATTAGTTTTTATTCCTTTTTAATTTTTTTTTCCTTTTTCATAATAATACTATTTATCTTATTTATTTTCATAATTAAAATTGTAAATTAATTAGGGTTTCATTTAGGTTATAAAACTTCAATATTTTCTTAATAACTTAAAAATAATTAGAATTAGGTCTAGCATTTTATTTTAATTTTAATTAACTCCTTTTTTCATTAAATCTTAAAAACATAAAAATACCAACAAAAAAAAACAAGTCTTTCTTAATTAATTAAATTCATGTAATTTTAATATTTTGCAAAAGGGTCCAACGCCCACGTTCTTAATTTTGTTTAATTTCGCGTATTTATTTTACTTCGCTCAAATAATTATGTATCTCTCCCAAGGCCTTGTAATTACTTCTCGCACTTTTAATTTCTTTATTTTCCGTCAAATCGGGTCCTGGATTTTAATTTGGCGATGTGGACCCGCGCCTTTGTAATAGTTTAGGAACTTTACCTTTCTCGCATTTTTTTAATTGTTAATAATGACATGCAAGAATGAATGACTAAAATAAAAACAAGCGTAGAACACCCATGACATGACAAGATAAAATATCTGAATCTGGCACACAAATCACACACCACCCCTAGGGTACGCCTCACTGTTGCCTTGCCTCGAAAGGTGATCGTCGAGTAGAGGATGTCTTAGTAAGTCCTCATGATCCGGGAACCTGGCATGAGGGTAGCTTCTAAGGTGTCTTCCCATTGCTCTGGTGATCACCATGTCCCGAACCCTCGAATTGACCCGAACACCTCCAACGGTGGTGCTACCTACCTCTCAATGGTGGGATGGCACTACTTCAAAGGACATTTACACAGACGAATTCCTTAGGGTAGGTAGGTTCTCATAGATACTTGCTCTAATTTCAAACAAAAATCAAAAATACTTTTCACACCGACACCTTTTCAAAAAGCTTTCGAAAGCAATTTTTCAAACACTCTTGAGGACTGATACAAGAGTCGAACTGAAATTTTCAAAGAAACTTTATAAAACCCACAGTTGAAAAGCAAACAAACAATTTTTGAAAACACAATGAGCAAGTATCTAAGAGCCCATGGATAACCATGGATAGAAAGGGTGCTAACACCTTCCCTTTCTATAATCTACCTCCCGAACCGAGAGCAATCTCTATAAGGAATTTTTCTGTGCTTTTGTCCTTTCCATTTGGAGAAAATAAAAGACGGTGGCGACTCTTGCTTCCGCGACATTTCGCGAACCAGCGTTAAACAGTCAGTTCCAGATCCACCGATCACAGAACTGGCGACTCTGCTGGGGACTCTTTATAAAGTGAGGTGTACCTTAGGGTTAGTTCATAACTGTGTTCTCAATTGCTTTCTTTGCTTGCTTTAAATTGTGGGACTGTCTTGGGAGTTCTATAGATCCTAACCCGGATCTGGGGAATACCTTCTTAGAAAGTAGCAACAAGACTGCGAGGGAACTGTGCGGGGTATACCGACATGGTTGAAACAGTCTGCTACGTTGATGTGGCACTTTGGTGTGTACCGGTAACCCTTGAGTTCAGTCAAGGAGAGTACGGGGCCTCCGCGTGGTGTCGTGAAGCATCAACAGACCTTAGGAACCTTAATTGAACTATCTTGGCCTCTTTAGGGTAGTGAGATAACTGACTTTGGTGTAGTCCGAGGTTGGTTGATACTCGATACTACACTCAATTGAGGGTTGCTTTCCTGGAATATTTCGGTCGCCAGTTCAGTGGCTAAATCGAAACGATGAACAATGAAAGCAATCCCGTGATATTGGGATCCTTAGAACCCGGTTACTTTGATTAGGACAGGTTGAACCCACCAACTTCAAGAGGGTACTACCCAGACCCTATGCTGGCCTTAAACCTTAAGGGCTTGTCTTGTGTGCCTTGTGTGCCTTACATGTTTGTCTTTGTAAATATCGGTGGTGTGTTTAATCATAGCATCATGACATCATCCAGCATCATATGCATTAACTAACCATTTCAGGGGTTCGAATTTTCATCTTTGTTCTTATTTTGTAGGACATGGAAACTGTTCGTAGAAAGACAATTCAAATCAATCTTGTAAGGGTACCTCCTCAGCTTAAGGGGCTTATATCCAGGATTCCCGAGAACTCTTCATTCAGTGAAAGACATGGAAGCCTCATCAGCTTGGTCAACACCAACATTGAGGAAGATATGATCAAGGTCTTGTTCCAATTCTTTGACCCTCTGCATCACTGTTTCACCTTCTTGGACTATCAGTTGGTACCTACATTGGAGGAGTTCTCCCGGCTCCTGAAGATCCCTATCCTTGATCAGCTACCCTTCAACGGTACAGAAAAGGAACCTAAGCTTGAAGAGATTGCTAAAGCCTTGCACCTACAGTCATCTGACCTCAAGGGACATTGGGAAGTTAGAAGTGGTATCAAAGGGTTCTTAGCCAGGTTTCTGTTTGAAAAGGCCCTTGAATGTTGGAACTCCCTTGACTTGCAAGCTTTTGAAGAAGTTGTGGCCCTCCTTGTCTATGGTTTGGTGTTGTTTCCTAACCCAGATCAGCTTATTGATATCAGTGCTGTCCAGATCTTTATGTCCAGGAATCCTATCCCTACGTTGCTGGGGGACATCCTTCACTCATGTTACACTCGAACCATGAGAAAAAGAGGTGTCCTTATGTGTTGCACTCCTCTCCTGGGAAGGTGGTTTATTTCGCACCTTCCACAATCAGTCTTGAAGAATGAGCGGGGTTTGAGATGGTCACAACGGTTGATGACTCTTACACATGCAGATATACATTGGTGCCCTAGATCCAGAGAAGATGTCACTATCATTGATCGTTGCGGGGAGTACCCTAATGTTCCTTTACTTGGAATCAGAGGAGGTATTACTTATAGCCCATGCCTGGCTTGGAGACAGTTTGGTTATGCTCGGAGGGATGGTCCTCATGACATGTTAATTCCTGACATAGTTTTTGACTTCGACAACGATACTCAAGGGCTTCGCCAGAGATTTATCAGAGCCTGGAGGATGCCAAGTAGGATAAACAGCAAGACACTGGGGCACAAGAATTCCATCCCGTTGGAACCTTATCTCAAGTGGGTACGCGCCCGCTCCCAGAAGTTAGTGATGCCTTATCCTCATATGCTCCCAGTAATCAAAGAACCAGTCTTGGAAGGGGAAGTGTCCTACACTATTCAGCACCCTGATATGCCCACATCCTGGGAAGAGATGCAGAAGAGCTGGATCCAGCTTAAGGAGGAAAGGAATTCTCTTGAGACTAGTCTACATGCCAGTGAAAAGAAGGTCTTGGAGCTCACCCGCCTGTTGCATGAGGAGAGGAACCTCAACACTTACATAGCTCCAAAGAGGATGCGCAGTGTATTTTGGGATTGATTTGATTTTTGTACTTTTGCCCATGAGGCCTTAATGTATTAAACAATGATTTCTCTAATGATAACGTGTGTTCCCTTTTGTCTACAACAAAGTTGAATTTTCGAACCCTTGAATGCATTGCATAAACACATCTCATTCATCATGTGCATAGCAGGTTTTTTCTCTCTTCAGGTTGCTTACAGTTCTTCGCTGTTTATTTCAGCATCATGAATCCCGAATCTGCATCAACTGAGACATCAATCAAGGCTCTTCAGGTGCAGAATGCACAATTCCAGGAATTAATCAAGGGTCTGGCTCAAGGCCAAGAAGAACTGAAGGCTATGCTCCTGAAGAAGGAGAAGAAGAAGAAGAGAAGAACTGTTCTGTTCAACTCGGGCCGAAGGTTTGGCAATACTCTGCAGCATGAAGAGGCTGGTTCTTCTGTTGGCAAGAGTCCTTCTCAGGCAGAAGTAAAGGTCCCTAGTCCGGTAGTCTCCGACAACGAGACTGATTTTGATGAAGAGCAGTACCCCCCGCAGACGACAAATACAAGCAACTGGAGGATAGGTTGAAGGCTATGGAGATTCAACAGGTACCGGGGATGGATTTCGGAGATCTGGGTTTGTCAACTGGTGTGATCATCCCTCACAAGTTCAAAGCACCATCCTTCTCTAAGTATGACGGGGCGTCTTGTCCCAAGCTGCATCTGAGATCCTATGTTCGGAAAATTCAGCCGTACTCTGCGGATAAGAATTTATGGATCCACTTCTTCCAGGAGAGTCTTTCAGGGACTCATCTCGAATGGTTCTATCAGCTGGATGGGACCAAGGTTCGTAACTGGGAGGAGTTGGCTACTGCTTTCTATAAGCAGTATCAATACAATGCCGACCTTGCCCCCACACGTACCCAACTCCAGGGTATGTCGTTAGGCGCAAGTGAAGGTTTTAAAGAGTACGCTCAGAAGTGGAGAGACCTGGCTGGCAGGGTGCAGCCACCATTGACTGATCGGGAGCTGGTAGACATGTTCTTGGGGACCCTATCTGGGCCATTTTTCAATCATCTCATTGGGAATTCTTCTGCTGGGTTCACTGATTTGATCTTGACTGGAGAGAGAATTGAAGCTGGGTTGAAGTCTGGGAAGATTGCGAAGGGTGCATCGTCTAGTTCGGAAAAGAAACCCTTCAAGAAGGAGTCTAGTGCCGTGTATGGTTCCCGGAAATCAGAGAGACCTGAGCACCGCCAATCTGTCAGTGCGGTAATGATTGCTAAGCCTGCTGCCGCTCCCCGGCCAAATAATCCTCAAAGGGCTGAAAGACCCCAGAGAGAGTTTACCCGGTTAAGCATGACCCTATCGCAGATCCTGCCACAGTTGCTCTCAACCAATTTGGTGACTGTCAGGGAGGCTCCAAAGTTCCCAAATACAACATCTCCCAAGTACAACCCGAATGCTCGTTGTGCTCACCATTCAGATAGCCCGGGCCACTCTACCGATGACTGTTGGACGTTAAAGAATAAGGTGCAAGACCTTATCGATGCGAAGGAGATACAGTTCGAAGCGCCTGCGAAGCCGAATGTAGTTACTGCTCCTATGCCTCAGCATGGGGTAAATGCTGTGGATGAAGATGTTTATGCCATTTCTGTGGATGATCTAGCCACTCCTCTGAAGACTGTCAAAAAGAACCTGCTGCTGGCCGGTTTATTTCCGGGTTGCAGTGAGGGTTGCCTGTTCTGTGCTGTGTCCCTATCTGGTTGTCCCTTGCTGAGGTTAGGCATCCAAAGCCTAATGGATAGCAAGGAGATTCTGTTTAAGAAGTCTGCTGTTCGGTTGGTTCCAGTGGAAGAAGTTTCTGTGGTGACTATCTTCAATAATCCGATCCCGGCTCTCCCGAAGAAGCCCGTTCAAATCATGACCGTTGCACCTGTTATTATCACTGTTCCAGGGCCCCTGCCCTATGTATCTGATAAAGTTGTCCCCTGGCATTATGGGGCAGATGTATATGTAAACGGGATTAAACAAGAATTCAACGCTGGCGCTAGCATTTGTGACATCACTGGCCCAGCCAAGGTTACCCGCAGTGGCAGGCTCTTCTCGCCTGATATTGCACCGCCTGCTGCCCGAAGACCGCTCCTGATAACTCCTACAAGTACACCTGTTCCTGTTGCTGATCAAGTTGTTGTTCCTATTGCCGATCAAGTTGTTTCTCCTACTGCCGAGTCATCCAATGCTCGAGGCAAGGGAATTGAAGTTGAGCCCGCCCAGATGGAGGCACCCATACCTATAGCTGCTGAGGCCTCCCCACAGGAGATGGAGGAGATTCTAAAAATTATAAAGAAGAGTGACTTCAATGTTGTGGAACAGCTGGGGCATACGCCCTCTAAAATCTCCATGCTCTCTTTATTGCTGTGCTCCGAGGCCCATGCCAAGGCCTTAATCTCATTCCTCAAAACGGCCCATGTACCACATGAGACATCTGCAGTCCAGTTCACTGATTGCGTAGCAAATCTGACGGCAGACAATGGCTTGGGTTTCTCAGATGCTGACTTGACCGCAAAGGGAAAAGACCATAATGATGCTCTGCATGTCTCTATTGAATGCAGGGGCACTACCTTGGCACATGTGTTGGTGGATACTGGTTCATCCTTGAATGTGCTACCTAAGAAGGCTTTGGACCGTTTAGATTGTGAAGGCCTGGAATTGAAACCCAGCAATATCATCGTCAGGGCCTTTGATGGTTCAAAGAGGATGGTTCATGGAGAGGTTGACATTTCGATTCGTGTGGGCTCTCAGGTGTTCGACTCCACTTTTTATGTGATGGATATCCGTCCATCTTACTCTTGTCTATTGGGTCGACCTTGGATACATAAGGCTGGGGCAGTGACCTCTACCTTGCATCAAAAGCTGAAATACCCCGTCAGAGGGAAGATTGTCACTGTGCAAGGAGAGGAGGAATATATGGTGAGCCACCTGAACTCCTTCAGGTACATTGAGATGGATGGGGAGTTTATTGAAACCCCCTTTCAGCATTTCGAGGAGGTGTTTCCAATTGCAGCAGAAACAACAACAGAAGAAAGTGGTCCTTTGAAGATGGCTTCCCTGAAGGATGCCAGGGCTGTGGTTCAGAAGGGTGAATGTGCCGACTGGGGCAGACTTCCAGACTTTACTCAGAAGACTGATAAACTTGGGCTGGGTTTTACCACAGAAGGTCAGAAAGCCATGAGGAAAGCGAAGATCGGAAGACCTCCGGTATTTATTAAAAGTTCAGGAGTGAATGCTGTTGGGGAAGACCATGAAGTGGACGAAGCTGAATTCAACAGCTGGATCTATCCGACAACCGAGGGCGGATTGAACAACTGGATTGCTAAAGACCATACCCCTGTTACCTTTGTGACGCAGTAATAAATTTCTTTGTTTCGTTATTTTGTAATAAACAATGATAAACTCTATGGCCCGGTGTCTTACCCGAGGCACCGTGGTTCTATTTGTGAGGGCATACAAATTGTCATTTCATATATCATGAATGAAAATCTTGGACGTTTTTTCGCATTGCAAATATTGTGCTCCTTTTCTGTCTTTCTTTTCCTTTACATAATTTTCAAAACAGCTGTATTTACACACACACTCACTCATACAGGTTCCAATCCACTCTGGATCTCTTTGATAACAACTCTGCTACTGCCAATTATGACTTCGAAAATCCGATCAACTTAGCCGAAGACGAAGGTGAAGATGATTGCGAAGTGCCTGGCGAGCTTGCAAGACTGTTGCTTCAGGAAGAGAGGGCAATTCAACCCCATGAAGAGCCAGTGGAAACAATCAACTTGGGTACTGAGGCAGACAGGAGAGAGGTAAAGATTGGTGCCAACCTAGAGCTCAGCGTGAAGCAACGGTTAACCAAGATGCTGCATGATTATGTGGAGATCTTTGCCTGGTCCTACGAAGACATGCCCGGGTTGGATACCGACATTGTGGTCCATCACTTGCCAACTAAGGAAGACTGCCCTCCAGTTAAGCAAAAGGTCCGTCGGATGCGTCCAGAGATGTCTGAGAAGATTAAAGCCGAGGTTATGAAGCAGTTTGATGCTGGGTTCCTTGCAGTGACTTCTTACCCTCAGTGGGTTGCTAATGTGGTGCCGGTACCTAAGAAGGATGGTAAGGTCAAAATGTGTGTCGATTATAGGGATCTGAACAGGGCCAGCCCCAAGGATGACTTCCCCTTACCTCACATTGATGTCCTTGTTGATAATACGACTCAGCACAAAGTATTCTCTTTCATGGATGGCTTTTCAGGTTACAATCAGATCAAGATGGCACCTGAAGACATGGAAAAGACTACATTTGTTACACAGTGAGGCACCTTCTGCTACAAGGTCATGCCTTTTGGACTAAAAAATGCTGGGGCAACCTACCAACGTGCCATGGTTGCTTTATTTCATGATATGATCCATCATGAGATAGAAGTGTATGTGGACGACATGATCGCGAGGTCCCAGACTGAGGAAGAGCACCTAGATCATCTGCAGAAATTGTTTGACCGGTTGAAACTATACAAGCTGAGACTGAACCCGAACAAGTGCACCTTCGGGGTAAGATCGGGAAAGTTGCTAGGCTTCGTGGTCAGTGACAAGGGAATTCAAGTGGACCCTGCCAAGGTCAAAGCTATTCAAGAGATGCCAGTTCCCAAGACAGAGAAGGAAGTCAGAGGCTTTTTGGGACGCCTGAATTACATTTCTCGCTTCATCTCACATCTGACCGCTACCTGTGAGCCAATCTTCAAGCTGCTGAAGACAGATCAGGTAGTACGTTGGAACGATGAACGTCAGGCTGCTTTTGACAGAATCAAGGAGTATCTCCAAGAACCACCCATCCTTATGCCACCGGTTGAAGGGAGACCTCTGATACTATACCTGACAGTGCTCGACAATTCAATGGGGTGCGTGCTGGGGCAGCATGACGAGTCTGGCCGAAAAGAGCATGCCATTTATTACCTTAGCAAAAAGTTTACCGACTGTGAGACCCGATACTCACTGCTTGAGAAAACTTGTTGCGCTTTGGTATGTGCTGCTCGCCGGCTGAGACAGTATATGCTGACTCATACCACCTTGTTGATCTCAAAGATGGATCCGATAAAGTAAATATTCGAAAAGCCTGCTCTGTCTGGGAGGATTGCAAGATGGCAAATGATCTTGACGGAATACGACATTCAGTATACAACCCAGAAAGCCATCAAGGGAAGTGTATTGGCAGACCACTTGGCTCATCAAGCTGTAGATGATTATCAATCAATGAACTTCGAGTTTCCGGATGAAAGCATCATGATAGTAACAGATTGTGAAGTACCTGGACCGGATGAAGGACCTGAACCAGGATCCCGATGGTCTATGCACTTTGATGGAGCTTCCAACGCTTTGGGTAACGGTATCGGCGCCATCATCATATCTCCTCAAGGTACTCATACTCCACTCACTGCCCGGCTATGTTTCAACTGTACCAACAACATGGCGGAGTATGAGGCGTGCATCATGGGTCTTCAAGCTGCGATCGACCTAAGGATCAAATTTCTAAGTGTCTTCGGAGATTCCGCTCTTGTGATCAATCAGATCAAAGGAGAGTGGGATACGAAACATCCAAACCTGATTCCTTACAGAGAATGTGTGTTGACCCTGATCCCCCACTTCACAGAGATAACCTTTGAGCATTTTCCAAGAGAAGAGAATCAGCTAGCGGACGCGTTAGCTACAATGTCTTCAATGTTCAAGGTCAAATGGGATAATGAGGCTCCCCGGATCATTATCTGGAAACTGGACGAACCGGCATACTGTTGTGATCCCGAAACTGAATTGGTGACTGAGAAGCCTTGGTACCACGAAGTGAAGAGATATCTGGAAGCTCAGGAATACCCTGAAGGTGCCTCTGTCAATGATAAGAAGTTCCTGAGGAGGTTTGCAGCCAAGTTCTTCCTTAGCAACGACATCTTGTATAAACGAAACCATGATTCAACCTTACTGCGTTGTGTGGATAAGACTGAAGCAGAAAGGATCATGGAAGAGCTACACGAAGGGACCTTTGGTACGCATTCCAGTGGACACACTATGGCTAAGAAGATCCTACGGGCAGGATATTACTGGTCCACAATGGAAGCTGATTGTTACCAACACTCCAGGACATGCCACAAGTGCCAGATCTATGCAGACAAGATGCATGTTCCTCCGGTTCCCCTGAATGTTCTGACTGCGCCTTGGCCGTTTGCGATGTGGGGCATAGACATGATTGGCGAGATAAAACCTACGGCATCTAATGGACATCGCTTCATCTTAGTGGCGATTGATTATTTTACGAAGTGGGTTGAGGCAGCATCCTATGCTACGGTAACCAAGACTGTTGTGGCACGGTTCATTCGGCACAACCTGATCTGTCGGTACGGCGTCCCTGAGCGAATTATTACAGACAACGGTACCAATCTGAACAATAAGATGATCGCTGAGCTCTGCGAACAGTTCAAAATACAGCACCACAATTCTTCTCCTTACAGACCGAAGATGAATGGGGCTGTAGAAGCAGCAAATAAGAACATCAAGAAAATCGTGCAGAAGATGACAGTGACCTATAAAGATTGGCACGAGATGTTACCGTTCGCTCTACACGGGTACCGTACCTCAGCTAGGACGTCAACCGGGGAAACTCCCTTCTTTCTGGTTTATGGTATGGAGGCAGTCTTACCGGTCGAAGTGCAGATACCCTCTCTCCGGATAATGAAGGATGCAAATCTGAACAAAGATGATTGGATCCAGACACGACTTGATCAACTCAACCTCATTGATGAAAAGAGACTTGCTGCTATCTGTCATGGTCAGACGTATCAGAAACGGATGATCAGGGCATTTAACAAAAAAGTCAGACCACAGGAATATCAAGTTGGGGATCTGGTAATCAAGAGAATCATCCTTCCTCAGAGTGATCCAAGGGGCAAATGGACCCCTACGTACGAAGGGCCATTTGTGGTTAAACATGTGTTCTCAGGAGGAGCCATGATATTGACCAACATGGACAGTGACGACCTTCCTCACCCCGCCAATGCAGACATAGTAAAAAAATACTACGCATAAAAAAAGACCCGCTAGGCTGACATGCCTAGGCAAAAATTAGGGCTTCCCGTCGAACCAAAAGGGTTCGGGCAAAATGAAGGGATGAAATGAAAAAAATCTGTACACCCGGCAAGTCGAAAAACTGAAAAGGCGGCTTGGGCAAAAATGGGTATCCCGGTGGACTGAAAACCCGAAAGGGCAGTCCAGGCAAAAATCAGGGATAAAGCGTAATACTATGTCTCATTGATCACTTTGCATCCAGAATCCGGTATCTACATCAAGTTCAGACGGCATCAATCAGTCAGCTTCACCTTCAACCAAGGTCATCAAGTGATGAGACGCTCGGAGTTATAAAGGCAATAGCAGAGTTGAAACCCAGTGGGATCATTCATTTCACACAGCTGTTTTATTTTCTTTTTGTACAAAATTTGTATAAACTCTCTTGTTCGGCGACGTTCCTCTTACTAGGACGCCAGCCTCTTGTATACAAAACGCCTATTCGCAGGCCATTCAAAATCAATACAAATATATTTTTAGTTAAAAGTGCCAAGTGTTTTTCTTTTTCTGTTTTGTTTTGCGAAGAACGTCCAAGGTTCAATTTGTGATATATGCATTGACAATAATTTGCTAACTCATAAATATTTGCATACGAAACAAAGGAATTAATTGCAGGTGACACTAGAAACAGGGGCAATAAAGAGTTGTCTAAACAATTTAATTGTTCTATCCTCCAAGGTGCCAAGGTAGGTTCAGTGAAAGAATACGACTAGTACATCTTAATTCCCCAGAGAGTAAGCAAGTCAATGCATTATTCTCCAAGCAGAATCATCAACATCTTAAGGAAATTGAGTATCCTCCAGTAGATCTCAATACTTCCCCAGCAGCATATATTCTTAACAAGCATCCCCGACAATCTTGGTCCAAAGATTGTTCCCCGGCGGTCTACCAGACATTCAAAGGAATCATTTCCCCAGCATATCAAAACTTCCCCAGAAGAGTCCCATCCAGTTTCCCCAGGAAAGTTGGAATTCGTATCCCCAAGCAGTAAGCTTATCCCCAGTAAATTCTGGAAGCTTATCCCCTCGCAGAGCACGAACGCGTCGTCCGGCTTGATTTAAAGAGTTATTTCCTCAACAGGATATAACTGGGTTATCCTCAGCCAAAAGCCACGGAAAGAGCGTCCCCGACGAAGTCCTCTTATCCCCAGCGAAGTCTATTCATACTTCCAATACAACAAAGATATCCTCAGCAAGTTATTACTAACAATTCAGCAAAGGCATCCCTCTTCCCACAGAGTATTGCTTCCCAGCATGGTCGCTAGAGTATCTTTTCTCCCCGCAGAATCTTCTATTTGCCAAGTTTATTCCGCAATGGAGTCATCTTCTCCTACCGGTATTCTTGCAGTTATCATCCCCAGCGGAAGCAAAATCTATTCTTCAATATCATCCCAGGAGTGACTTCCCGGCACCCGTCAAGGATTTACTTTCCTAGACGAAAAATACATTCATAAACATCGCACTTCCATACATCATTATAGCATGCATAGACGCATTACATCATACAAATTAGGAAATTGCTTGATCCATATCATGCATTGCATATGACTAACCTTTACCTTTCAGGAAAGACGCAGTTGAAATTCTCAAACGTATTTCAAAGCCTTCTCTAGTCCAGCTAAATCGACTCCCAACAGATTTTTCTGATAAAGACTCAGTAGAAGTCTCCCATGGTCCCCTCTCCGACGGTGAGTGAGGCGATCATTCCTTTTCAAACGGTTCCCTCTCCGACGGTGAGTGAGGCGATCATCCCTTTTCAGATGTTTCCCTCTCCGACGATGAGTGTGAGGTGATAGTCTCCTATGGTTCCCTCTCCGACGGTGAGTGAGGTGGTAAGTCCTTTTCAGATGTTTGCCTCTCCGACGATGAGTGTGAGGTGATAGTCTCCTATGGTTCCCTCTCCAACGGTGAGTGAGGTGGTAAGTCCTTTTCAGATGTTTCCCTCTCCGACGATGAGTGTGAGGTGATAGTCTCATATGGTTCCCTCTCCAACGGTGAGTGAGGTGGTAAGTCCTTTTCAGATGTTTCCCTCTCCGACGATGAGTGTGAGGTGATAGTCTCCTATGGTTCCCTCTCCAACGGTGAGTGAGGTGGTAAGTCCTTTTCAAATGTTTCCCTCTCCGACGGTGAGTGAGGTGATAGTCTCCTATGTTTCCCTCTCCAACGGTGAGTGAGGTGATTCCCTTTCAGATTATAATGACCTATGATTCTCTTCCCGATACTGCAAAGATGGTAACTCCAGCTAAGATTTTTCTCAATGAGCGTTGTTGAAGTTAAAATAACCCAAGGCTCTCTTACCATTCATGCTAAGGCAGTAACCATACCTGGTTCATTCATCACCTTTTGAAGCTCCAGATTCAACTCCTGTGACCGGTCAGGACACATCTATACCAAGCATCTGAAAACCAACTCCTGTAATGTGTCAGGTATTCATGTTTCTTTTGCAGGTATGCAGGTTCTCGCTAAGGAATATCTTATACGATCAACATCCAGATGGCATCTATAACCCCATCATCCTATTTCCTCATCCCCAAATGGCATCTATAAGCCCATTCCATCATCACTGCTACTATGTGAGCGCAAATTTCTGGGCACTTTAGTGTTCAATCATCTTCCACCTTCGGATTACGAAAGGCACGTCCGCCAATCTGCATCCTCAGGTCTAAGAAGATTGAACAGGGGCAACTGTTGTACCCCAAAATTTTCCCTCCCATATTCTCCAAGAAATTGCCAAGCCAAGTCACAAAGTTCCCCAAGGGTTACACAGTGCAAAGGTCTCCTATACAGTCAAGATTAGGGTTTGTGTGCTGATCAAGAGAATGAAGTTTTCAAAGTCCCAATCAAGTCTCATATGCCTACAAATATGGTCAAGTATCCTCATATCAAGTTTCAAGACATTCAGCTCAAAATTGCACAGTCAAAAACCCTAATTGCACTACAGTCAACTGTAGGGGCAAAATGGTCATTTGGCAGTCAAAAGTTCAAATTTTTGGTCAACACATCATTTTGAAGCCACAAACATCATTTGATCAATGCTTGATCATGATTCTCAAAATTTGGCTCAGAAAATCATCAAGATGCAAAAGTTTCCTTATTTGGACAGCTGAAAAAGTCAACTGAAATTGACCAGGGCATAACTTTCACATGGATTATCAGAAAAATTCCATCCAAAGCTCATTTTGAAGAGAAAGACATTTCCTACAACTCATCTTCATACTTCAAGTCCAAGAAATTCTCTCACAAAAAGTTATCAATTTCAACATTATAGGTCATTTTCAAAAGTCAACAAAAAGGGACTTTAAGTCAAAGGACATAACTTGAGATTGGTAAATCAAAATGACATGGGACCAAAGGCATTGGTTAGAGGACTCAAAGACCTTTCCAAAATGTCCAAAAACATGAGAAAAGCTTAAAAATTGAGCAAGTTATGCCTTGTAGAAGTTGGGAAATTTTTGGATATTTTGAAAAGTCAACACTACTTCAAATGACCTAAAATTGCTAATGGGCCCATTTTTCTTCCATGATTCATCATTCTAAGCATGTGCACGACTACTTGGCCCAAAGGGAAGTATTTTCTCATTTTTTATTTATTTATTTGAATTTTTATTTATATTAATTCATTTAAATCATTAAAATATATGAAAAATATTTAATTCACCCTAACCAATCTTTTTATACATGTTTTAGACTCAATATTTCGTGCATATGCAATTATAGAAAGATTTGGGTTGATTGGCTTGATTGAGAGCAAAGAACACACAAAAAAAGATATGAAAAGATCTTAAGAAATCAAATTTCCAAAACCATTAATTCAAGAGATTTTGATCAATATTTTTGACCTAATGCACTCACTACAAATGCTGGATCATAACCCTAATGCAAAGAGACACGCAGCAGCTCAGAAGAGGCCATTGCAAACTTGAATTTTTCTCTAAAGAACTCAAAACTGAAATCATTGTTAGAGGTCGATTCAAAGCACAAAACCTGTTTCAATAGCTTCCTCAAGGTTCCCTGAAGACATTCCAATCAAAAACATCCATTCAAACCCCAAGAATTGGTAACATGAACCGGAACTGCATCAAGAAAAATTGACAATCGTGCATCATGATTCACGCATCTTTTGCATTTTTTATTCATTGATTCATGACCATTATGATATTCTGATGCTAACCAACATATTCAATTGCGTTTTTGTGCTGTGTATACGATTTCACCATGCTTGAATTCTAGGGTTTACAGGACCTTAATTTGGGGCTTTTGAAACGAGGCAAAATTAGCCCTTGAGACCACCACCATCCAATTCAACGCATGGAGACGAAGAAGAAACACCCATCGCGCTGAATTTATGTGCCAAGGAGAGCTAATCGCTATTTTCTCTAAAGCTACCTAAAAGAACATTTATAAAACCGTTGCTTTTGTCTTTTGTATTACAGGGATGGTGAAGACGATGATGTTGTGGCACACGTTGATTGGCTTGTTCAAAAATGCGCGCGCGTTTCCAAGGCCACTAACCATTTTCTTTTATAATATTTAGTTGTTATATTAATTTATGAATGAACAAAGCGCTTCAGTGGCAGGTGTACACCTTTGCAATGTCCATGACCTGGGTTCGAGCCCCAGGTCTGTATAATTTCTCATATTATTTTGCAATAACGGTTCCCATGCAGCGCCCATGTCAAGACGCACCATACTCCTCTTAATCAAGCCAGCCACGTGTTTAGCTTCAGCAATCCAAGGGTGCAAAATTGATAAACACCATAAACTCAAGTCAACGCTTCAGCATGCTGGTTGGAAAGGTCAAACGGATCCCTGCTTATTGGGCCATAATTCTCAAAATAATACCTCCATATTGGGGCCTGAACCCCCCCCCCTGGTTTGCAATTTTCTCTTGTTTTATTTTCAATTTTTATTTTATTTTCTTTATTTGTTTAAATTAATTAATTATTTCTACACAATATAAAAAATACTTAAAAAATCAGAAAAGAAAAATATAATAAATATTTTGTGTTAATATGTTTTTTTGTAATTAATTTGCATGTAAATAAATTAACTTTAAATTAGGGTTTTAATATTAATTCTTTTCATAATAAAATCTAAAAAATATAGAATTAGGTTTAATTAGTTTTTATTCCTTTTTAATTTATTTTTTTTTCCTTTTTCATAATAATACTATTTATCTTATTTATTTTCATAATTAAAATTGTAAATTAATTAGGGTTTCATTTAGGTTATAAAACTTCAATATTTTCTTAATAACTTAAAAATAATTAGAATTAGGTCTAGCATTTTATTTTAATTTTAATTAACTCCTTTTTTCATTAAATCTTAAAAACATAAAAATACCAAAAAAAAACAAGTCTTTCTTAATTAATTAAATTCATGTAATTTTAATATTTTGCAAAAGGGTCCAACGCCCACGTTCTTAATTTTGTTTAATTTCGCGTATTTATTTTACTTCGCTCAAATAATTATGTATCTCTCCCAAGGCCTTGTAATTACTTCTCGCACTTTTAATTTCTTTATTTTCCGTCAAATCGGGTCCTGGATTTTAATTTGGCGATGTGGACCCGCGCCTTTGTAATAGTTTAGGAACTTTACCTTTCTCGCATTTTTTTAATTGTTAATAATGACATGCAAGAATGAATGACTAAAATAAAAACAAGCGTAGAACACCCATGACATGACAAGATAAAATATCTGAATCTGGCACACAAATCACACACCACCCCTAGGGTACGCCTCACTGTTGCCTTGCCTCGAAAGGTGATCGTCGAGTAGAGGATGTCTTAGTAAGTCCTCATGATCCGGGAACCTGGCATGAGGGTAGCTTCTAAGGTGTCTTCCCATTGCTCTTGTGATCACCATGTCCCGAACCCTCGAATTGACCCGAACACCTCCAACGGTGGTGCTACCTACCTCTCAATGGTGGGATGGCACTACTTCAAAGGACATTTACACAGACGAATTCCTTAGGGTAGGTAGGTTCTCATAGATACTTGCTCTAATTTCAAACAAAAATCAAAAATACTTTTCACACCGACACCTTTTCAAAAAGCTTTCGAAAGCAATTTTTCAAATACTCTTGAGGACTGATACAAGAGTCGAACTGAAATTTTCAAAGAAACTTTATAAAACCCACAGTTGAAAAGCAAACAAACAATTTTTGAAAACACAATGAGCAAGTATCTAAGAGCCCATGGATAACCATGGATAGAAAGGGTGCTAACACCTTCCCTTTCTATAATCTACCTCCCGAACCGAGAGCAATCTCTATAAGGAATTTTTCTGTGCTTTTGTCCTTTCCATTTGGAGAAAATAAAAGACGGTGGCGACTCTTGCTTCTGCGACATTTCGCGAACCAGCGTTAAACAGTCAGTTCCAGATCCACCGATCACAGTAGGGATGTGAGAAGGAACCTGGATAGTAGGGTTCCTTCGATATGAAATACTGGATAGTAGGGCTGTGAGAAAGAACCTGGATAGTAGGGTTACTTCGATATGAAAGCCTGGATAGTAGGGCTGTGAGAAGGAACCTGGATAGTAGGGTTACTTCGATATGAAATCCTGGATAGTAGGGCTGTGAGAAGGAACCTGGATAGTAGGGTTACTTCGATATGAAAGCCTGGATAGTAGGGTTGTGAGAAGGAACCTGGATAGTAGGGTTACTTCGATATGAAAGCCTGGATAGTAGGGTTGTGAGAAGGAACCTGGATAGTAGGGTTACTTCGATATGAAAGCCTGGATAGTAGGGCTGTGAGAAGGAACTTGGATAGTAGGGTTACTTCGATATGAAAGCATGGATAACAGGGCTATGAGAAGGAATCTGGATAGTAGGGTTGCTTCAATATGAAAGCCTGGATAGTAGGGCTGTGAGAAGGAATCTGGATAGTAGGGTAACTTCGATATGAAAGCCTGGATAGTAGGACTGTGAGAAGGAACCTGGATAGTAGGGTTACTTCGATATGAAAGCCTGGATAGTAGGGCTGTGAGAAGGAACCTGGATAGTAGGGTTACTTCGATATGAAAGCCTGGATAGTACGGCTGTGATAAGGAACTTGGATAGTAGGGTTACTTCAATATGAAAGCCTGGATAGTAGGGTTGTGAGAAGGAACATGGATAGTAGGGTTACTTCGATATGAAAGCCTGGATAGTAAGGCTGTGAGAAGGAACCTGGATAGTAGGGTTACTTCGATATGAAAGCCTGGATAGTAGGGTTGTGAGAAGGAACCTGGATAGTAGGGTTACTTCGATATGAAATCCTGGATAGTAGGGCTATGAGAAGGAACCTGGATAGTAGGGTTACTTAGATATGAAAGCTTGGATAATAGGGCTGTGAGAAGGAACCTAGATAATAGGGTTACTTCAATATGAAAGCCTGGATAGTAGGGCTGTGAGAAGGAACCTGGATAGTAGGATTACTTCAAAGCGATAGTGTAGATTAGTTGACCCGTTTGATTTCGAGAATTGAGTTTCCATTGGTCGTCTGTAGATGTGATTTGTATAACTGCTGGATTTGTTAAAGCTAATCCTCTTTTCCTGAAAAGATATCAGGGTTTGTTATATGTGATGCATGAAATACAGGATGAAATGATGTTCTCAAAATAAATGAGATTATGCTGTATATGATATGTATGTCATGATGTATGTTCATGAAATTCTATCGGAGTATGCCCGTGTCTGGGAAAATAAATCCTTGGCAGTTGCTGGAGATTTGTAAATATTTTGTCGGGAAGAGATGCTGGGGAATAACTCTGCGGGGACCAAACATAGGGGGAGGAGATACTTTGTTGGTAGTCCTGCTGATATGGAGGAATAAACTCAACTAGGGATGAAATTTCGTTATCGGAGATGATGAGCTCTGTTGGAGAAATAAACTCCGCTTGGGGGATGAAATTTACTGACTCGCCCGCGTTTATGAACCTTGGCTGGGGATAATATTGTCCTGTTTCGGGGAAGCTGACATCAATGCCTTTGGATACTTTTACTATGTGGGGGAGTATATATACCAATAATTATGTTCCAAAGCTGACTCTATCTCGATACCTGCTGGGCAGAGTAACCGTCGGGTTTGGCACTTCTTGTTTTTTCCCTGTTTCTGGAATTACGAGTAATTGTCTTTTGTTTCTTATGTAAATATTTATGAGCGGAAATCATTTTCAAATGCATATATCAAAAATAAATTATTGGACGTTCTTGCAACAAAACAGAAAAAGGAAAAAAAAACAAATTGAAGTTTCTTGTGAAAAATGATTTGTATTGACTTTTGAAGTTGGTATGTAATGGCCGTTTTTATACAAAGAGGCTGACACGCTAGTAAGAGAACGCCGCCGAAAAAAATTACAATTTGTGTAAAAGAAATAAAAAACAACTATATGAAACAACCCCATTGGGTTCCAACTCTGCTATTGCCTTTATATCTTCAAGCGTCTCATCACTTTGTTACTTGGCCGAAGGCTAATCAGATTGGTTGGCGCTGTCCGAGCTTGATAGTCGATACCGAAGTCTGGTCGCAAGATGATCCAATGAGACATAGTGATATGCTTCAATCCCTAACTTTTGCCTGGACTTCCCTTTTGGGTTTTCAATCCACCGGGATACCCTTTTTTGCCCAAGCCTCCCTTTCGGGTTTTCGACTTGCCGGGTGTATAATTTTTTTTCATTTTCATCCCTTACTTTTGCCCGAACCCTTTTGGTTCGCTGAGAAGCCCTTATTTTTGCCTAGGCCAGTCGACCTACCGGGTCTTTGATTATGCGTAGTATCTTTTCACTATGTCTGCATTGACAGGGTGAGGAAGGTTGTCACCATCCATGGTGGTTAGAATCATAGATCCTCCCGAGAAAATGTTCTTATCCACAAATGGCCCTTCGTATGTGGGGGTCCATTTGCCCCTGGGATCACCTTGCAGCAGTATGATGTGTTTGATTACTAGATCCTCGACTTGATATTCTTGTCGTCTGACTTTCTTGTTAAAAGCCTTGATCATTCGCTTTTGATACGTCTGACCACGACAGATTGCAGTAAGTCTCTTTTCATCGATTAGATTCAGCTGATCAAGTCGGGTTTGGATCCAGTCGTCTTTGTTCAAACCCGCATCCTTCATAATCCTGAGAGAGGGTATATGGACTTTGATGGGTAGAACTGCCTCCATGCCATATACGAGAGAGTAGGGTGTTGCCCCTGTCGATGTCCTTGCTGAGGTACGGTACCCATGAAGAGCGAATGGTAACATCTCGTGCCAGTCTTTATATGTCACCGTCATCTTCTGCACAATCTTCTTGATGTTTTTGTTAGCTGCTTCAACAGTGCCATTCATCTTTGGCCGGTAGGGAGAAGAATTATGATGTTGTATCTTGAACTGTTTACAGAGCTCGGTGATCATTGTGTTGTTGAGATTCGTATCATTATCAATAGTAATTCTCTCTGGTACACCATATCTACAGATCAGGTTGTGTCGGATAAACCGTGCCACGGCGTTCTTGGTTACTGTAGCAAAGGAAGTTGCCTCAACCCACTTTGTAAAGTAATCAATAGCCACCAGAATAAAACGATGCCTGTTGGACACAGTAGGTATGATCTTGTCGATCATGTCGATGCCCCACATTGCAAAGGGCCACAGAGCTGTCAAAACATTTAAGGGGACCGGAGGCACATGCACCTTATCAGCGTAGGTTTGGCACTTATGACAAGTTCGAGAGTGCTAACAACAATTGGCTTCTATAGTGGACCAGTAGTATCCTGCCCGTAGGATCTTCTTAGCCATGGTATGTCCACTAGAATGGGTTTCGAAAGTGCCTTCATGTAGATCTGTCATGACCCTCTCTACTTCGCTCTTGTCTACACACCATAATAGTGTGAAGTCATGGTTGCGTTTATAGAGGATTCCATTACTGAGGAAGAATTTTGCAGCGAATCTTCTCAGAAATTTCTTATCATTGACAGATGCCCCTTCGGGATATTCCTGAGCCTCGAGATACCTTTTGACTTCGTGAAACCAGGGTTTGTCTGCCACTTCTTCGGTATCAATCTCACAGTAGTGTGCTGGTTCATCCAACCTCTCGATGGTGATTTGGGGAGCTTCATTGCCCCACCTAACTTTGAACATAGAAGACATGGTAGCTAGCGCGTCTGCCAACTGGTTCTCCTCTCGTGGGAAATGTTCGAAGGTTACCTCCTCAAAGTGTGGGAGAAATGTCAGTACGTACTCTTTGTAAGGAATGAGATTCGGGTTCTTCGTATCCCACTCGCCTTTGATCTGACTTATCACCAGAGCGGAATCCCCAAATACACTCAAGAACTTGATCCTTAGGTAAATAGCAGCTCGAAGACCCATAATACACGCTTCATACTCCGCCATGTTATTGGTGCAGTTGAAACATAATCGGGCGATGAATGGAGTATGAGATCCCTCGGGGGATATGATTACAGCACCAATGCCTTTACCCAGTGCGTTCGAGGCTCCATCAAAATACATGGACCATCGGGATCCTTCCTCAGGTCCTTCGTCCGATCCAGGTTCTTCGTAGTCAGTTACCAATATAATATTCTCATCCGGGAACTCAAAATTCATGGATTGGTAATCATCCACGGCCTGATGAGCCAAATGATCAGCCAATACACTCCCCTTTATTGCTTTTTGGGTTGTATATTGTATGTCATACTCAATTAAGATAATTTGCCACCTTGCTATCCTTCCGAAGAGAGCGGGCTTCTCGAAAATATACTTGATCGGATCCATCTTCGATATCAACAAGGTAGTGTGAGTCAGCATATACTGTCTCAGTCGGCGAGCAGCCCATGCCAAAGAACAACAAGTTTTCTCGAGTAATGAGTATCGTGTCTCACAGTCGGTAAACTTTTTTCTAAGGTAGTATATTGCGTGCTCTTTTCGACCAGACTCGTCATGTTGCCCCAACACACACCCCATTGAATTGTATAGCACTGTCAAGTACAATATCAAAGGTCTTCCTTCAATCGGAGGCATCAGAATTGGTGGTTCTTGAAGGTATTCCTTGATTCTTTCAAAAGCGGTATGGCATTCATCATTCCACTTTACCACTTGATCTTTCTTCAGAAGCTTGAAGATTGGCTCACAAGTAGCTGTCAGATGTGAAATGAACCTGGCGATGTAATTCAGGCGTCCCAAGAAACCACTAACCTCTTTCTCTGTACGGGGAACCGGCATCTCTTGTATGGCTTTTACCTTCACAGGGTCTACCTGAATACCCTTGTCACTAACAATGAAACCCAGAAGCTTACCAGACCTTACTCCGAAAGTGAACTTGTTCGGATTCAACCTCAGCTTGTATGTCTTCAACCTGTCAAACAATTTCTGGAGATGATCAAGGTGCTCTTCCTCAGTCTCTCAGTCTGAGACCCGACTATCATGTCATCAACATAAACTTCAATCTCACGGTGAATCATATCGTGGAATAAAGCAACCATGGCGCGCTGATAGGTTGCCCCATCGTTCTTTAACCCAAAAGGAATCACCTTGTAGCAGAAGGTGCCCCACTGTGTAATGAAGGTTGTCTTCTCCATGTCTTCATGAGCCATCTTGATCTGGTTGTAGCCAGAGAAACCATCCATGAAGGAGAAGATTTTGTGCTGCGTGGTATTATCGACCAGAACATCAATGTGAGGAAGAGGGAAATCATCCTTAGGGCTTGCCCTGTTCAGATATCTGTAATCAACACAGATCCGTACCTTACTGTCCTTCTTAGGTACTGGAACGATATTGGAAACCCACTGCGGATAAGAAGTGACAGCCAAAAATCCTGCATCAAATTGTTTCATGACCTCTGCCTTGATCTTCTCTGACATTTCGGGATGCACACGGCGGAACTTCTGCTTAACCGGAGGACAGACTTCTTTAGTCGGCAGGCGATGTACCACAATATCAGTGTCCAAACCAGGCATGTCTTCATAGGACCAAGCTAAGATCTCAACATAGTCGTGCAACATCTGTATCAACCTTTGTTTGACGTTAAGCTCCATATTTGCACCTATTTTAACCTCTTTTCTGTCTTCCTCAGTACCCAAATTCACTGTCTCAACCGACTCTTCATGAGGCTGTAAGGCCCTTTCTTCCTACTGTAATAGTCTAGCAAGTTCTCCAGGCACCTCACAATCATCCTCACCTTCGTCCCCGGCTTGGTTGATTGGATTTTTGAAGTCATAACTGGAAATAGCAGAGCTGTTATCAATGGGATCCATAGTGGATATGGATCTGCATTATGATACGTGAGTGCGTGTAAGAGAATAGCTATTTCGATAAAGTGAAAACAGAAAAGAAAAACAGAGGGCGCAAAATTTGTATGCAAGAAACGTCCAATGTTTTATTAATGATATATGAAATGACAAATAATAGCCCTCACAAGCAAAAGCCAAGGTTTCTCGGGCAAGGCACCAGGCCGTACAATTTCAAATTGTTTATTACAAATCTTAAAACAAATAAGTCAATTACTGCGGAATAAAAGAAACAGATATGAAGTCCCTAGCCGTCTAGTTACTCGGTCCACCGTTGGCAGTTGGGTAGATCCAGTTGTCGATGTCTGAGTTCTCTTCATTGTCTTCAATGGAATTAATTCCCCGATTGCTGATGTGTAGGGGAGGTCTTCCAGCCCGAGCGCGTCTAACAGCCCTTTGAGCTCCTGTAGTAAAGCCCAAACCAAATTTGTCAGTTTTCTGAGTGAAATCATGGAGCTGACCCCAATTGGCACACCCACCTTATTCAACCACGACCCTGACGTCCTTGAGAGAAACCATCTTCAAAGGAGGTTTGTTGGTAATAGTTTCAGTTGATGCTAGGATCTGAGGGACCTCTTCAAAGTTCTGACAAGGAGTTTCTATGAATTCCCCGTCCATCTCTACGTAGCGGAAGGAATTGAGGTGATTCACCATATACTCTTATTCCCCCAGCACTGTGACAATCTTTCCTTTTACCGAATACTTTAGCATTTGATGGAGCGTGTAAGTAACTGCCCCAGCCTCGTGGATCCAAGGACGACCCAGCAAACAAGAATATAACGGCCTGATATCCATCACATAGAAGGTGGACTCAAAAGTCTGAGAACCCACTTTGATAGGGATGCCCGCTTCCCCGTGCACCATTCTCTTCGATCCGTCAAAAGCCCTTACCACAATGTTACTAGGCTTTAACGTCAAACCCTCGCAATCCAACTGGTCCCCGCCTTCTTCGGAAGAACATTCAGCAAAGACCCAGTATCTACCAACACATGAGCCATAGTGGTGCCCCTGCATTCAATCGAGACATGCAGAGCATCATTATGCTTCCTTCCCTTCGATGTTAAGTCTGCATCTGAAAAACCCAGCCCATTATCAGCAGTTAAGCTGGCCACACAATCTTTGAACTGATCAGCTGAAGTTTCCTGTGGCACATGCGCAGTCTTGAGAAATGCAATCAAAGCCTTCGCATGGGCTTCAGAACACAACAGTAGAGACAACATGGATATCTTTGATGGGGTCTGCCCCAGATGCTTACCACATTGTAGTCGCTCTTCTTAATGATTTTCAGTATTTCCTCCATTTCTTGCTCAGAGGCTTCCACAACAACTTTCTTAGGCGCCTCTGTCCGGGCATGCTCACCTATAATTTCCTTGTCGCGGGTATCAGACGATTCGCCGACAGGAGTAATAACCGGAGTAAAAACAGAAACAGTAGTGGATGTACTAGCAGGAACAACAGATGGAATGAAAATTGGCTTGTTAACAGTCTTAGGGGAAATCTCAGGAGAGAAGACCCTTCCACTTAGGGTGATTTTGCTGGTTCCGACAATGTTACCAATATCGGCATTAGCCTCTTCATCTTTCAGATCTTGTTTGATGCCATGATAGTACACATCGGCACCATAATTCCATGGGACAACTTTGTCCTAGACATACGGCACAGGACCAAGAATAGTGATTATCAGCGGAGTAATTCTTGGAGCAGATGTAATCCTAACAGGTCTTCTCGAGGAAACCTTGGAAGGATTGGAGGAAATTGTTATAATGGCAACGTCTTCAATTGGAAAGCAGGAATCAAAGTTTTCTCAAACAAAATTTCTTTGCTATCTATCAGGCGTTGAACACCTAACTTCAGCAAATGGCAACCAGAAGGTAGAAACGAACACATGTGGCAACCTTCACCACAACCCGAAAATAAACCGGCCAACAGCAAATTCTTCTTGACAATCATGAGAGGAGTAGAAACTTCATCGACAGAGGTAACAAACAAATCAGTATCAACAACATTAACTCCACGACCGTGTTTAGGCATGGGAGCAGTTATGACCTTGAGATTCTCCGGAGTATCAAAATCTATTTCCTTGGCTTCAATCAAGTCTTGTACTTTGTTCCTCAGAGCCCAGCAGTCATTTGTATCGTGGCCAGGACTCTCAGAATGATAGGCCACCTGGAATTTGGATTATATCGAGGAGATGTAGTATTTGGATTCTTGGGAGCCTCTTTCAAGGTTTCCAAGTTGGATCTCAGCAGATGAGGTAGAACTTTAACCAATGTCATGTCGATGCGGGTAAACTGTCGTTGTGGTCTTTCCACCCTTTGTTGATTGTTGTATTGTGGAGCAACTACAAGTCTAGGTATCATCACGACACTTACTGTCTGACGATGCTCAGCTCAGTTGTGGCCCCTCGGGCTATAAATGGCACTAGCTTCCTTCTTACCAGCAAAAGGCTTCTTTACTGCACTTGAAGAGGCGTCCTTCTGTATTTTTCCGCTTCAAATCCCAGCTTCTACTCTTTATCCAGTTAGGATCAGCTCGGTGAAACCAGCTGATGAGCTGCCGATCAAATGATTGAAAAATGGACCAGGTAGCGTCCCTAGAAACATATCAACCAACTCCCTATCAGACAACGGGGGTTGAACTCTTCCAGCCAAGTCTCTCCATTTTTGTGCATAGTCCTTAAAGCCTTCATTTTCACCCATGGACATACTCTGGAGTTGAGTACGAGTAGGAGCAAGGTCGGCATTGTACTGATACTGCTTGTAGAAAGAAGCAGCCAGATCTTCCCAGTTTTGGATATTGGCTTCCTCCAGCTGGTAGAACCATTCAAGCTGAGTCCCTGACAAACTATCTTGAAAGAAATGAACCCATAGATTTCTATCAGCGGTGTGGGGCTGAATTTTCCTGACATAGGAACGAAGATGGAGCTTCAGGAAGGATACCTCATCATACTTAGCAAAAACTGGAGCTTTGAACTTCTACAGGATGACCACTCCCAACACTAATCCCAATTCTTCGAAATCCAGTCCAAGTATCCTCTGAACTTCCATGGCACTCAGACGGTCTTCCAACTGTTTGTATCTATCCTCAGCAGAAGGATATTGCTCATCATTGTAATTTGTATCATTGTCAGAAACTGTAGGAATGGGATCCTTCTCTTCTTCCTGATTCTCCCCTTCCTTAGATGAAGAGGTCAGAGAAACTTTTCGCTTTAACCGCTCTCCAAACCTTCTACCCATATTTAGAATACCGGTAACCTTCTTCTTTTTCTTCTTTTCTTTCAGGATGAGGGCTTTTAGATCCTCCTGCCCTTTTTCCAGACTTATGAACATTTGTTAGAACTAGGCGTTTTGTGCCTGAAGGTCCTCGATGGTTTGCTCAGAAGACATTTCATGCTGAAATAAACAGCGAAGAAGATGAGAAAAACCTGTAATGGCACCTGTAATGATGTGTATGATAATGGGATGCGCATGCAATGATTTCAAAGACTTCAGGAAATTTAAATTTACAAACCAAAATAAACAAAAACTTTATTAGCTGAATCTGAAGTTCAACTGCCTTTTAGGCGTTACAATTAAAAACAAATCTGAAACTATAAAAGACATCAAAATTCCCATGGATGCTTCCTCTTTGTACCGAGATAGTCATTGAGTCCTTTTTCCTCATGGAGTTGCTTTGTGAGCTCTAAAACCTTCCTCTCCTGAGCATGGAACTGATCCCTGTAAGTATCCCGCTCCATCATCAACTGAATCCAAGACCTCTGTAATTCCCCAAGATCAGTGGGCATGTAAGGATAGAGAACCGTGTAAGGAATGCCTTCTTCAGTAGCGGGTTCCACAATCACTGGTAAAACGGCCACATAGGGCATCATAAGCTTCTGGGCCCGAGTTCATACCCATTGGAAGTAAGGTTCCATAGGAATGGAAGTTTTTGGCCCTAAAGCCTTGGTGCCAGACCTGTTTACCATGCCCTAAGATCGTACGAACCTCTGGCGATACTCTTTAACATCATCCTCATAGTTGAATACAATGCCCTTGATAAGAAACTCATGGGGGCCATCCCTTCGAGCGTGACCAAATTGTCGCAGAGCTAAACAGGGGTTGTAGGTTATACCTCCTCTGATACCAAGTAACAGGACATTAGGGTACTCCCCGCAGCGGTCAATAATAGCAGTGTTTTCTATAGCTCGAGAACACCAAAGAATATCCATATGAGCGAGTGACATTATCCTTTGCGACCAACCCAAACCTTCTTCATTCTTCAGTACGGACTTAGGGAGGTGCGAAATAAACCACATCGACAACAATGTCATGCAACACATAAGAATCCCTCTTCTCTTCATGGTATGAGTATGGAGAGTGTGCAAAATATCTCCGAGCAATGTTGGCACAGGGTTGCGGGAGAGGAAGATCTTGATAGCATTCAAATCTATGAATGATTCCGATTAGGGAAGAGAACTAAATCGTAGATAAGAAGACCCAAGACCTCCTCAAAATCCTGAAAATCCATATCATCCCAAAACAACTGGGCCTTGTCTATCAGAAACTTATCTAGAAAACCCTTGACTCCGCTTCTTGTTTCCCAATTGGATACCACATCGGCCCGTTTCAAATGCAAAGCTGAGGCAATGAATTCTAGATTAGGAACTTCTTCTAGACCTATGAAGGGTAACTGTTCAAGAATGGGTATATCCAACAGATGAGAGAATTCTTCCAAGGTAGGTACCAACTGATAGTCTGGAAAGGTGAAGCAGTGGTGCTTGGGATCAAAGAACTGAAAGAGTACACTCATCATCTTTTCATCAATGTTTGAAGTAACCAGGTTGAGAAGTTGACCATGTCTCTTAGTGGATGCAGAATTTCAGAAACCCTTGATGCTAGCTCTTTGAGTTGGGAAGGTATCTTCACAAAGCTGATTCAGATAGTATTTCTACGAACGGAGGCCATGATCTGCAAAACAGAACAAAGATAAATTTCCTTGGTCTTTGAAATGGTTAGTGAAATAAGAATGGATGCCATGTTATGATGCATGATGTTATGATAAACCAAAGGTATAGCACACACAGTCAAATCACACCAAGTCCTTAGGTTTAAGGCTTGCATGAGGTTAAAGGTAGTACCCTCTTGAAGTTTAATTGGTTTCAAACCTGTCTTAAAAAGTAACTGGGTTCTAGAGGATCTCAATGTCACTGACCATCCTTTATCGGGCATTGTTTTAGCTCAATCAATCTTTTCTTGCGGCCGAAATATCCCGAAAGTCTGATCTCAATGAGTGTAGCATCGAGTATCAACCAATCCTCAGCTCTACATCGAGGCCAACTATCTCACTACTTTTTAATGGCCAAGTTGGTTCAACTAATGTTCTAAGGTCCGTTGGTGATTCACGACACTACGCGGCAGCCCCGTATTCTCCTCGTTTCCCCATGAAGGATACCAGTACCAACCAAAGTGCCACACCAACACATCCATCACTTAAACCATATCGGTCTACACCGTATAGTCTCCACGATCTATTGCTGTTTACCTAATGAGTGCCCCCAGATCCGGGTGTAGGATCTATAGTAACCCCAAACAAACCCTCAAAATTAAAGCAATCAAGATAATCAAGAGAAGCAATTTTAATGACCTAGATCCTAAGGTATACCCCACTTATAATTCCCCAGCAAAGTCGCCAGTTCTGTGATACGGTGGCAGAACCGACTATTTTTACTGGTTTGTGTTTTGTGTTTTTTGTTCGCAAAATGTCGCGGTAAGCAAGAGTCGCCACCGACTTTTATTTTATCCAATCATGGAAAAGGAAAAAGAACAGAAAAAACCTTTTTTTCGAGATATTCTGAGTACGCGGGGTAGATTATAGAAAGGAAAGGTGTTAGCACCCTTTCTATCTGTAGTTATCTACGGGCTCTTAGGTACTTGCTCATTTTTCAAATTGCTTGTGTGTGTTTGTCTTGAAAATGTTTTACTTCGTGATAACCCTTGTATCAGTCCTCAAGGATGTGATAAAGTTTGTTTTAGAAATTTGTTTTGAAAGGTGTTTGTGTGAAAAGTTTTTTATTGAGCAAGTACTTAAGATTCTACCTACTCGAAAAAAGATTGTTTGTTCTCATTTCCTTTAGACAGCGCTATCCTACTATTAAGGAGTAAGTAGCATTGTCGTTGGAGTTGTAAGGGATGTTCAAAAGGGATAAGTACAATCACTAAAGTAATAGTTAGGAAACTTTAGTAGTAACCCTAGAGTCTTAAGATCTTTTTGAGGCAACGTTTTCGAGGCAGCATTTGCATGGGACATTTTGATCTTTTAGACTGGAGGGCAACCACTAAAATCTTCTATGCTTAATGATTATTTACCGAAGGCAACCAAAGTGAGGTAAACCCTAGGATTGAAATATGTGCATATGATTTGTTTCAGTTATTTAATCTTTGCACATTAGGTGATCTACCGTTTTAATTTCAGATATTCTTGCCATACAATCCTATTAGCATACATCTAGACAGTTGAATATTTGCAGGAATTAAAAATGCGAGAAAAAAACCTAACTATTACAAGACTTCAGGGGATGGGGATTAATTACATAACCAAAGAATCATGGATTAAAGCAGTAAATAAAACCCTAATTTAACTATTACAAACCATTGGCAGTTACAAAAATAATGGAAAAGAAATAATTAAATGTGCGCGAATTCAATACGAGGAGAAATTGAAAACCCTAAAATCTAATTGAAAAATAATTAAGTTATTTTTGAGAAAAAAATTAATTGACTTATGTACGAATAAAACCCTAATTCTAATTATTTTAATTATGAAAAAGAAATTGAAATTAACCTAATCTAAACTAAATTAAATAATTTCAAGAAAGTAAAATATTTTGTACAAAAAAAAACAAGATTTTGTGTATTTTTGGTTTTTTATTTGAGAAAAGAAATATAATTGTAAAATTAAAACTTAGTTTCCATTTGATTTTAATTATGAAAAAGAAATTAAATTTACCTAATTTACTAATTATATTAAATACATATTTTATTAAAAAAATGCTTTTTTGGTGTTTTGTGATTTATTGATCTTATGAAAAAATAATTTTTGTGTTAATTAATTAAAACAAATAAAGAAAATAATTAAAGAAATTAAAAAAAATAGAAAGAGAAAGAGATGCAAACATGGGCCTGTATGCTAGCAAAGGAGGGGGTGCCATTCTGAATTTTTTAAGGCCCAAAATGCTCCAAGCCCAGTCAATATGGATTCCTTACAGCGTTGACTTGAGGGCGCACCATAGTCTCTCATTTCCTGAGGCGTTGGATTGAATGGATGATGAATCCATTGGCTAGAGATTGGTGGAGTATAGTGGCCGTGTAGGATGACAATACACTGGATCTGTTGAAAGAAAGTGAAATAAAGAAAATTTGTTGGGACCTGGGATCGAACCCAAGTCCTTATACTCCCGACTAACGCGCTTCACCATCTGAGTTGTCTTGCTTTGTTGTATAAACAATAGAAACAAAATATAATATAGAAAAAATAGGTGGGTTAGTTGTAAAGAAAAAAAACATGCGCGGAATTCAAATGGCCCAATGAAATCACGCCACATATCTTCTTCTTCATGGGACCGTCGTATTAGGTATATACCTTTTACCTACAGTCGCATGTTTGTAGCCATAGCCCCTGCAAATTTCCAAAATGCACAAGACACATGATAAATGATTTCTAACTATACAGATCCATTCGTTTTGATCTCGTTAACATCATGGTACCCTTCTTTTTGGCTAATTTCACCTGTGGACAAAACCCCTAAACTGCACATATAAACCCTAACAATGGCAAAGGCACGTGCAAGCTTCAAAATGCAATTAAATTATCCAGTTAGCTTGCAAACACGATGAGGATCACAAATATATAACTTAAACATGCTAATGATGCAAGAAATTCAATAATCGATTTTGATATAAAAGGAAAACCGTGAGAATGATTATGCGTGTTTTTGGGTGTTTCAAGCCTTGCAAATGATCCAATTGGCTTTTGGGAAGGTCCAAGAAACGATTAGAAGCATTGAAATGGCTTGAATTGATCTCTAAGTTCATAAACAATCCAACACTTTTTGTCACTTTTTTTGAATTTTGTTTGGTGTTTTCACGATTGCTAAACCTTGTTCTTTGCTTTTTTCTTGTCCAATATATACCTAGGGATGAATTAGGGTTACAAACTTAGACTGAATCTTGAAGTTTGATGGGATTTGATTTGATTCTTTAGCCATATGAAAACTTGCTATTTTGAGCCAAATCTTCCCTTTCTTGTACCAATTATGCTTGATTCGTTTTGGCCTTGATAATTCAGCATATTTTGATTGCCAACCTATCTAAAAACCAAATCAAATCATATCTTTGCTATTATTCACCAATTATTTGATTTAATTCAATTTTTAATTAATAAAAAATAAAAATAAATTGAAAAATGAAGCAAATAATGTGTGGGTGAATATTTGAGTCGTGGACCACATTATAAGTGGGGTTCAAGCATAAAAAGTTAGGCCCATTTAGAAAAAAATGCATTTTTGAGCACATTTGACTTTTGGCAATTTTGCAAAAATGGTCAACTTTGACAAGGCATATCTCTTCTAATTTTAAACCTAGAGAGGTGTTTTGGACTTTTTAGAAAGCTTAGGATGTCCCCTAAGCAACCCTTTTGGTCTCATCTCAATTTAGTCTTCCATGTTCATGTAATAAGCCTTGACCCAAAAGGTGTTTTTGTTGACTTTTCAAAAGGACCCATAATGTAGAAATTCATATCTTTTATGAGTGCATATTTTGAACTTGTGAGATGAAGATTAATTGTAGGTAATTGCATCCTCTTCAAAATTAACTTTGGATGGAAAATTTCTGATAAAGCATGTGGAAGTTATGCTTGGTCAAAGTTTGGTTGACTTTTACTAAGAAACCCTAATTTAGCAACTTTTGGGTTTTGATGATTTTGGAGCATTCCTTGGGGAATCATGATCAACCCTTGATAAAATGATGAGATTCACTTCAAAATGTTAATGTTGACCAAAAATATTTAAGTTTTACGGTATGTGGGTCACAGTTGACTTTTGACCAAATACAATCGATTCTCAAGCATCTGAGTAATTGACTGAGCAAACTTCTTATGAAAGGCATGAAACTTGACATGTAGGGTCTTGAGAACATATTAAGACCATGGAGAGAATATGCGGCCTTTGTGGTTCACCTATCTTGATGAACATGGAAACCTAATCTAAGGTACACTGCCTTAGGAGAGAGTTTTTCTGGTCCATTCTTGGGCAACCTTGAGCAAATTGAAGATCTCAATGGACATGTATTGAGTAAAATGAAAGGGAAATTTTGGGGTACAACAGGATGGTTTTGTTTCCAAATCCCGACCAACTCATAGATGTGAACGCCATCAAAATATTCATGTCTCGTAACCCGGTGCCTACTTTGCTAGGGGACATCCTACATTCTTTTCACACTCGTACTATGAGGAAAAGAGGTATCATCATGTGCTATACTCCTCTTTTGGAAAGATGGTTTATTTCACATCTTCCCCAATCTATATTGAAGAACGAGCAAGGTTTAAGGTGGTCACATAGGTTGATGACACTCAAACATTCAGACATTCATTGGTGTTCCCGGTCTATAGAGAATGTTACTGTTGTCGACCGTTGTGGAGAATTCCCTAATGTCCCCTTACTTGGCATTAGGGGAGGTATTACCTACAACCCCTGTTTATCCTTAAGACAGTTTGGTTACACCCGAAGGGATGGCCCACATGAGATGCTCATTCAAGGTTTGGTATTTGACTACGAGAACAACGATCAAGGTCATCTCTATAGATTTATCCGAGCTTGGAGGATGTTGAACAAGGTAGTTAGCAAGATATTGGGGCATAATAATTCCATCCCTCTTGAGCCTTACCTCAAATGGGTACGAACTCGTGCTCAAAGTCTTATAATGCCTTACCCCTCTATTCTCCTAGTAATCATGGAGCCTGTTGTGGAAGGAGATTTTACATACATTATCCTACATCCTGACATGACCACCTCTCTTGAAGATTTACAAAGGGATTGGATACGGCTAAGGGGGAGCGAGACACTTTCGAGACCCAATTCTATGCCAGCAAGAAGAAGGTGTTGGAACTCACAAGGCAACTTCATGAGGAGCGGAGCCTGGACGCCTACATTGCACCAAAGAGGATGCGTACAACTTTTTTATCTTAGAGTTTTTGTATTTCTTTGTAAACCCAAAAGAGGCATGATGTACTCAAGATTTAATTTATTAATATAACGTGTGTTCCTTTTTAGTCTAAAGCAAATTTAAATCTCTAATTTCCTCGAAATCATTGCATATGCATTCACGATTCATCATAACATAAGCAAGTTTCTACAACAAGTCTCCTTATCTTTCTACTGTTATTTCAGTAAGATGGATCTCGAGCAGACAGTAAAAGACCTCCAGGCGCAGAATGCTCAGTTTCAACAGATGTTCTTGACTCTAGCCAAAGGACAAAAGGATTTGAAAACTTTGCTGATCGAAGAAAAGAAGAAGAAAGCAAAGAAAATAACCGGAGTTCTGAGTATGGGAAGAAGGTTCCAAGGACAAGCCAGACGGACCCTAGACTTTGCAACGCCATCTGGTGAAAAGGATAATCAAGAAGTGAAAGGCAAGGAAGCGGTTGTCCAGCAAGAATCTGAAGAGGAAGAGGAAGAGGATTACTATGAAGAGCAGTATCCCCCGGCCGACGACAAATACAACATCTGGAAGAACGTCTAAGTGCAATGGAAATTCAGAAAGTGCCCAGGCTAGACTTTGAAGAGATGGGTTTGGTGTCTGGGATTGTCATTCCACCAAAATTCAAGGCACCAATATTTGCTAAGTACGATGGAGTTTCATGTCCCAAGATGCATCTTAGATCCTATGTGAGGAAGATACATCCTCACACTGCTGACAAAGATTTATGGGTACACTTCTTTCAAGACAGTCTATCCGGAACTCAGCTTGATTGGTTCTATCAACTGGAAAGGGCCAATATCCATAATTGGGAAGACCTTGCCGCTGCTTTTTATAAACAATATCAATACAACACAGATCTTGCTCCCATCCGTACTCAACTCCAGAGTATGGCTATGGTTTCAAGTGAAGGTTTCAAAGACTACGCTCAGAAATGGAGGGACTTAGCAGGAAGATTTCAGCCTCCCCTTTCTGTAAGAGAATTAGTAGACATGTTTTTGGGTACCCTGTTCGGTCCTTTCTTCAATCATCTAATTGGAAGCTCCTCAACAGGCTTCACTGAATTAATCTTGACCGGAGAAAGAGTGGAAGCTGGGATCAAGAGTGGGAAGATTCAAAAAGACACATCCTCTGCTGCTGTAAGAAAACCATTTATTGGGAAGAAAGAAGTTGGTGTTGTGTATCCTCAAAGGAATCAAGAAAGAACTGAACACCGTCCAATGGTAGGGGCTGTCATGATCCCTAAGCCTACACCTACTCAACAAAGGAACGATGAGCCTAGAACAGAAAGACCAGTAAGACAATTTACCCGGATTAATATGACACTATATCAAGTACTGCCACCTTTGTTGAGATCTAATCTGGTAACTTTGAAAGAAGCTCCAAAGAATCCTAACACAACCTCTCCTCACTACCATCTTAATGCTCGCTGTGCTTACCATTTAGAAAGTCCAGGCCATGATACTGACAACTGTTGGGCTTTGAAAAACAAGGTGCAAGACCTTCTTGAAGCCGAAGAAATTGAATTCGATGCTCCTGAGATCCCAAATGTTATCATCGCTCCTATGCCCAAGCATGGCCATGGTGTTAACGCTGTAGAAGATGATATGTTTGTTACTTTTGTTGATAAACTTGTTACTCCTCTCCTGACTATCAAGAGAAACCTGTTGAATGCCGGTTTATTTCCGGGCTGTGACGAAACCTTCCACCTCTATTTATCCCTACCAACTGGCTGTCATTTATTAAAAGTAGTTGTTCAACGCCTAATGGATGACAAAGAGAGTTTGTTTGAAAAGACCCCCGTTCCAACCATTTCTTACAATGATGTTTCAATAGTAACTGTTGTACCCCAAAATTTTCCCTCCCATATTCTTCAAAGATTTGTCAAGATCAATCTCTAAATGATTCAAAATCTCTCAAGGGTTGCACAGTCCAATGGCCTCCTAACACAGTCAAAATTAGGGTTTTGGTTCTTGCAAAGAAATTGAGGTTTTCAAGGGTCCAATCAAGTCTTATATGCCTATATACATTTTCAAGCATCCATATGTCAAGTTTCAAGACTCACAGCATTAAATTGCACAGTCAAAAACCCTAAATGCTTCACAGTCAACTGCAGGGGCAAAATGGTCATTTAACAGTCAAAAGTCAAAAAATTTGGTCAACATCTCATTTTTAAGTCACAAACATCATTTGATCAACCCTTGATCATGATTCTCAAAGCATGGCTCAAAAAGTCTCAAGATGCAAAAGTTACTATTTTTGGACAGCTGAAAAGTCAACTGCAAATTGACCAGGGCATAACTTCTTCATGGTTTATCAGAAAAATTCCATCCAATACTCATTTTTAATAGGATGACATTTCCTACAACTCATCTTCACACTCCAAGTCCAAGAAATGCTCTCACAAAAAGTTATCATTTTCAACATTATAGGTCATTTTCAAAAGTCAACAAAAAGGCACTTTAAGTCAAGAACCATAACTTGAGATTGGTAAATCAAAATGACATGGGACCAAAGGCATTGGTTAGAGGACTTCAAGACCTTTCCAAAATGTCCAAGAACATGTTCATAGCTTCAAAATTGAGCAAGATATGCATTGGAGAAGTTGGGAAATTTTTGGGAATTTTGAAAAGTCAACTTTGCCTAAAACACTTCAAATTTGCTAATGGGTCTCAAATTCTTCCTTGAATCATTACCCAAAGCCTATGCACGACCCATTAAGCTCAAAGGGATTTATTTTCTTATTTTTAATTAATTAATTGAATTTTTATTCTTATTAATTCATTTAATTATATTTAATTATGAGAATATATCAAATAATGCTTTTCAAATCTTTTTGTACAGCAAATCATACTAGGGCAAGCTGGCAAGTCGTTTCACATTCAAAAAGGGAAGATTTTCCATGATTGGCAAGGGTTTCCATGGAAAAAAGATTGAAAAAGATATGATGAAAATCAAAGATTCAAAACATTAATTCATGGACTTATGGGCTTGTTTTTTGACCTAGAATCGTTCATATACTTATGCAAGACCTAACCTAATGGGGACATACACGAAAAAGCTGCTAAAGCCATAGAACAAAGTTGCAACTTTTCATCAAAAACTTGGAAACTGATTTCGTATTTGCAGGGCGATTCAAGACCTAAAAGCTTTTCCATTGCATTACTGACGTTGCTAGGAGTCTATTGCAATCAAGAACAAGTCCCCATACTCCAAGAATCGGTAGAACAGAATCACGCTTGTCACAAAAATGTCCATAATCGATTTTTAATTTTCACGCATCATTCATGTGTTTTGATTATTGATTTATGCTACTAACATCTTTCTGAAGCAATTGGTAACATTTAATTGGACTAACACTGCCTGTAGCCAAATCCACCATTGATGAAACCTAGGGTTTCAGAAGCTTCAAAATAGGGCTTTCCTTGTATGGAAAAATTGGACCTTGAGACCTATGCAGTTGAATTCAGGAGCTCCATACAAATTGAATGATGACCTCGCGCTCAATTTATGTTAACGCATCTTCTATTCGCTATTTTTCGTGGATATGCTTAGTGGGGGTTTAAAACCCCCGCTACTTGTTTTGTATTTTACAGGAAGATGAAGAAGAAGGCTAGCGTGTCAGCACATGGTTGGATAATTCAAACCTTGGCGCGGTTTTTCAACGTTTCAGCATAATTATCTTTTTTCATATATTTTGATTCTTTGTTATATTATTTACAAACGCGCACAACAGCTCACTTGGCAAGGGACACGCTTGGTAAACGCTGGGACCTGGGTTCGATTCCCAGGTCCCCCCACTTAATTCTTAATTTTTGTTTCAATGTATTCACATGCAGCACATTCTCAATGGTTCACCATACGTCCTCATACATTGGCTTGCCAGATGGCCTGGACCCACAATCTGAAGGCCACTAAAGGAGGTCTATCATGTACCTCAGTCAACCAAGGCACACACAAGCGTGGAAAGTCAAACAAGGCTCTATGCTAATGGGCCAGATTGCTTCAATTTACCTCCATTTGGGCCTGAAACCCCCCTTGGTTTGCTTCTTTTAATTTTATTTTCTTTTCAATTCTAATTCTTTTTTAAATTGTTTTAATTGTATTGTTTTTCACCATAAAATAAATTTTCATAATAAAAAAATCAGAAACCAAAAAATGTTTTATATTTAATTATTATTAATTTCACCATTAAAATATTTTTGTAAATAAACTCTAACAATTAATTTAGTTAAATTAGGTTTTAAACTTTTCCTTAATAAATAAAAAATGCATAGAATTAGGGTTTTTGACATTTTCATCTTTTTCTTAATTAAATCATTTTTCTCATTATTTATTATTATTGTTAATTACTATTTATTTTTGTAAATAAACATGTAAATTAATTAATTAGCGTAAATTAGGTTAACTTGGATATTTTCTTTAATAACTAAAAATAATCTAGAATTAGGGTTCCCATTTAATTTTAATTTTCTTTATTTCATAAATACAAAAAACATAAAAAACAATTCTTTTTTTTCTTTAAATAATTAAATAGACTTTAATTTCATTTAATTTCAAGCAAAGGGTCAAAACCCTCGGACGTTCGATTTTATTTCTTTTTTTTGCGCATTATTTTCTTTTGAATATTATGTAACTGCTCAAGGATTGTAATAGTAATTAGGTTTACCGCATTTATTTACTTTCCGCATTTTTTACCAAATGGGTCTTTGTATTTTGGCGATGTATAGACTCGCGCCTTGTAATAGCGTAGCTTTATATTTCCGCTTTTAACTTTCCACACTCTTAAATTCTAAATTGCATGAAAGAATGTATGCCAATTAAAAACAAGCGTAGCTCACAATGCCATGATCAAAGATAAACATAACATGAAAACAACACACAAATTCACACACCACTCTTTGGGTACGCCTCACCTGTTGCCTTCGAAATGTGGTCATCAAGTATAGGACGTTTTAGTAAGTCCTTATGTCCATGATCCAGTTGCCTCGAAACAAGTTGCCTCGAAACAGTTGCCTCAAAACAAGTTGCCTCGAAACAGTTGCCTCGAAACAAGTTGCCTCGAAACGGTTGCCTCGGATTAAAAAAGGATCAAGGACATAAGGGTAGCTTCTAAGGTGTCCTAACTATTGCTTCGGTGACCACACTGTCCCTACACTCGAATTGACCCGAACACCTCCAACGGTGGTGCTACCTATCTCTCAATGGTGGGATGGCACTACCTTAAGGACTTCTATACAGCTTAATTCCTCGGGGTAGGTAGATGACTCATAGATACTTGCACTTTTCAAAAAACAAACAAAAATCTTTTCACACTACACTTTCAAAAGGCTTTCAAAACAATTTTTCAAACACTCTTGAGGACAGATACAAGAGTTATTCAGAAATCTTTAAACGAAACTTTTTCAAACCCACTCACATTTTGAAAAGCAAACACTTTGAAAACATAAAGAGCAAGTATCTAAGAGCCCATGGATAACCATGGATAGAAAGGGTGCTAACACCTTCCCTTTCTATAAATCTACCTCCCGAACCGAGAAACTATCTCATAAGGAATTTTGCTGTGCTTTTGTCCTGTCCATGTTAGAGAAAATAAAAGACGGTGGCGACTCTTGCTTCCGCGAAATTTCGCGAAACCAACGTTAAACAGTCAGTTCTAAATCCACCGATCACAGAACTGGCGACTCTGCTGGGGATATCTTTTTAAAGTGAGGTGTACCTTAGGATAGCTCATACTTATGTTTTCAATTGCCTGATTTGTGTGCTTTAATATTGTGGGCATGTCTTGGGAGTTCTATAGATCCTAACCCGGATCTGGGGGATACCTTCTTAGAAAGTAGCAACAAGATTGTGAGGGAACTGTGCGGGGTATACCGACACGGTTGAAGCAGTCTGCTATGTTTATGTGGCACTTTGGTGAGTATCGGTAACCCTTGAGTCAAGTCAAGAGAGTACGGGGCCGCCGCATGGTGTCGTGAAGCATCAACTGACCTTAGGAACCTTAATTGAACCATCTTGGCCTCTTTAGGGTAGTGAGATAACTGACTTTGGTGCAGTCCGAGGTTGGTTGATACTCGATACTACACTCAATTAGGGGTTGTTTTCTTGGAATATTTCGGTCGCCAGTTCAGTGGCTAAATCGAAACGATGAACACAGAAAACAATCCAATGATATTGGGATCCTTAGAACCCGGTTACTTCTGATAGGACAGGTTTTGATCCCACCAACCTCAAGAGGGTAATACCTAGACCCCATGCTGGCCTAAACTCTAAGGGCTGTCTTGTGTGACTTGTGTGCCTTATCACGTTTGCTTTTTGTGAATACTTGTGGTGTGTTTAATCATAGCATCATAACATCATACAGCATCATATGCATTGACTAACCATTTCAGGGGTTCGAATCTTCATCTTTGTTCTTGTTTTGTAGGACATGGAAACTATCCGCAGAAAGACAATTCAGATCAGCCTTGTAAGGATCCCTCCTCAGCTTAAGGAACTTATATCCAGGATTCCTGAGAGCTCCTCTTTCAGTGAGAAACATGGAAGACTCATCAGCTTGGTCAACACCAATATTGAGGAAGACATGATAAAGGTCCTCTTCCAGTTCTTTGACCCTCTGCACCACTGCTTTACTTTCCTGGATTATCATCTGGTGCCTATATTAGAAGAGTTCTCCCGGCTTCTGAAGATTCCTATCCTTAGTCAACTACCCTACAACGGTACGGAAAGGGAACCCAAACTTGAAGAGATTTCTAAAGCATTACGCCTACAACCATCTGACATCAAGGGACACTGGAAATTTAGAAGTGGTATCAAAGGGTTCTTGGCCAGGTTTCTGTTTGAGAAGGCCCAAGAATGTTGGAACTCCCTTGACCTACAAGCTTTTGAAGAAGTTGTGGCTCTCCTTGTCTATGGATTGGTGTTGTTCCCGAATCCCGATCAGCTTATAGATATCAATGCTGTCAAGATCTTCATGTCCAGGAATCCTATACCTACGTTGCTTGGGGACATCCTTCACTCATGTTACACTCGAACCATGAGAAAAAGAGGTGTTCTTATGTGCTGCACTCCTCTCCTGGGAAGGTGGTTTATTTCGCACCTTCCACAATCAGTTTTAAAGAATGAGCGGGGTTTGAGATGGTCACAACGATTGATGACTCTTACACATGCAGATATACATTGGTGTTCTCGGTCCAGAGAAGACGTCACTATCATTGATCGTTGCGGGGAGTTTCCTAATGTTCCTTTACTTGGAATCAGAGGAGGTATTACTTACAACCCGTGTCTGGCTTGGAGACAATTTGGTTATGCTCGGAGGGACGGCCCTCATGACATGTTAATTCCTGACATAGTTTTTGACTTCGACAACGATGCACAAGGACTTCGCCAGAGATTTATCAGAGCTTGGAGGATGCCCAGCAAGGTAGACAGCAAGACACTGGGGCACAGGAATTCCATCCCGTTGGAACCTTATCTCAAGTGGGTACGAGCCCGCTCCCAGAAGCTAGTGATGCCATATCCTCACGTTCTCCCTGTGATCAAAGATCCAGTTTTGGAAGGAGAGGTGTCCTACACCATTCAACATCCTGACATGCCCACATCCAGGGAAGAGATGCAGAAGAGCTGGATCCAGCTTAAGGAAGAACAGAATTCTCTTGAGTCCAGTCTACATGCCAGTGAGAAGAAGGTCTTGGAGCTCACCCGCCTACTGCACGAGGAAAAGACTCTCAACACCTACATAGCTTCGAAGAGGATGCGCATTGTCTTTTGGGATTAATTTACTTTGTAATGTTTGCCCACGAGGCCTTGATGTACTGAACAATTATTTCCTAATGATAACGTGTGTTCCTTTTTGTCTACAACAAATTTGAACTTTCGAACCCTTGAATGCATTGCATAAACAACATATCATGCATCATGTGCATCATAGGTACTCTTCTTTTCAGGTTGCTTAATGTTCTTCGCTGTTTATTTCAGCAATCTCATCATGAATCCTGAATCATCTACTGAGCAATCCATCAAGGCCCTTCAGGCTCAGAACGCCCAGTTCCAAGAGCTGATCATGAGTTTGGCCCAAGGTCAGGAGGAATTGAAGGCTCTGCTGGTCAAGAAGAAGAAGAAGAGAACTGTACTATTCAACACTGGCCAGAGGTTTGGTAACACACTGCAAAATGAGGTTGATCAAGCTGGTTCTTCTGTAGGGAAAGGCAGTCCCCAAGGGGGAGGGGTTCCTAGTCCTGTGGTCTCTGACAACGAGACTGATTTCAATGAAGAGCAGTACCCTCCAACTGAAGACAAGTACAAGCAGTTAGAGGATCGTCTGAATGCCATGGAAATTCAACAAGTGCCTGGGCTGGATTTTGGAGACCTGGGTCTATCTTTTGGTGTGGTGATCCCATACAAGTTAAAAGCACCATCTTTCGCAAAGTATGACGGGGCGTCCTGCCCTAAGCTACATCTCAGATCTTATGTGCGGAAGATCCAGCCATACACTGTGGACAAGAACTTATGGATCCATTTCTTCCAGGAGAATCTTTCAGGGACTCATCTCGAATGGTTCTATCAGCTGGATGGAACCAAGGTTCGTAACTGGGAGGATTTGGCTACTGCTTTTTACAAGCAGTATCAGTATAATGCCGACCTCGCTCCTACACGTACCCAACTCCAGGGTATGTCGCTAGGATCGGGAGAAGGTTTTAAAGAGTACGCGCAGAAATGGAGGGACCTGGCTGGCAGGGTGCAGCCACCATTAACCGACCGTGAACTAGTGGACATGTTCTTAGGGACCCTATCCGGGCCATTCTTCAATCATCTCATTGGCAATTCATCTGCAGGGTTCACAGACCTCATTCTGACTGGGGAAAGGATAGAGGCTGGTATGAAATCAGGAAAGATACAGAAAGGTGCGTCCTCAAGTTCTGAGAAGAAGCCTTTCAAAAAGGAAGCCAATGCTGTGTATGAGCCTAGAAGGCAAAACAAACCAGAACGCCGCCAAGCTGTCAACGCGGTGGTGATTGCAAAGCCTGCTTCCGCTCCTCGGCAACCTAACCAACCAAGGGGTGAGAGACCCAGAAGAGAATACACCCGGCTTAGTATGACCTTGTCACAGATCTTGCCGCAACTGCTATCGACCAACTTGGTAACCGTTAGAGAAGCTCCAAAGGTGGTGAACACAACCTCTCCGAAGTATAATCCAAACGCCCGCTGTGCTTATCACTCTGATAGCCCGGGGCATTCTACTGATGATTGCTGGGCCCTAAGAAATAAGGTTCAGGACCTTATTGATGCGAAGGAAATACAATTTGAGGCGCCCGAAAGGCCCAACGTTGTGACTGCTCCTATGCCCCAGCATGGAGTAAATTCTATTGAGGAAGACCTGTATGCAGTTTCTGTGGATGATGTGGCTACCCCTTTATTGACTATCAAGAGGAACATGTTGCTAGACGGTTTATTTCTGGGTTGTAGCAAGGGTTGCCTTCTATGTGCCGTTTCCCCTGCTGGTTGTCCATTGCTGAAATCAGGTATCCAAAACCTGATGGATAGCAAAGAGATCTTGTTCAAGAAAACCGCTGTTCCTGTTGTTCCTACTGAAGAAGTATTTGTTGTCACCATCTTCAACAATCCTACCAAGGCTCCCCCGAGGAAGCCAGTCAAAATCATGTCTGTTGCACCTATCATTATTACTGTTCTGGGGCCCCTCCCCTATAAATCGGACAAGGCTGTCCCATGGCACTATGGGGCAGATGTGTATGTGCTTGGAGTGAAACAAGAGTTCAACACCAGTACCGGTATCAGTAACATCACCGGTCTCGCTAAAGTTACTCGCAGTGGCAGGCTCTTCTCGCCTGACATTGCGCCACCAGTTATCCGAAGACCTCTTATCATCACGCCTACAAGTGCGCCTGTTTCCTCTCCTGATCAAGTTTCTACCCCTGCTGCCGAGTCATCTGACACTCGGGGCAAAGGGATTGCTGATGTGCCTGCCCGGATGGAGGCACCGAAGACTGTCAATGTTGAAGCGTCACAGCAAGAGATGGAGGAAATCCTTAAGATCATCAAGAAGAGCGATTTCAACGTCGTTGAACAGCTGGGGCATACCCCCTCTAAGATCTCCATGCTATCATTGCTGCTCTGCTCAGAGGCCCATGCCAAGGCCCTGATTTCATTTCTGAAGACGGCTCATGTTCCACAAGAAATGTCTGCGGACCAATTTACTGACTGTGTGGCCAATTTGACTGCTGACAATGGGTTGGGCTTCTCTGATGCTGATCTGACCGCCAAGGGAAAGAACCACAATGATGCCCTGCATGTCTCCATTGAATGCAGGGGCACTACTCTCGCACACATATTGGTAGACACCGGTTCTTCACTGAACATATTGCCCAAGAAGGCCTTAGACAGGTTGGATTGTGAGGGTTTGGAGTTGAAGCCTAGTAACATTATTGTTCGAGCCTTTGACGGGTCGAAGAGGATGGTGCATGGTGAGGTAGACATTCCAATCCGGGTTGGTTCTCAAGTCTTTGACTCAACGTTCTACGTGATGGACATTCGTCCATCTTATTCCTGTTTGCTGGGTCGACCTTGGATTCACAAGGCTGGGGCTGTGACCTCCACTCTACACCAGAAGCTCAAATACCCTGTCAGAGGGAAGATTGTTACTGTGCAGGGGGAGGAAGAATACATGGTTAGTCATCTGAATTCGTTCCGGTATATCGAGATGGACGGGGAGTTTATTGAAACCCCCTTTCAGCATTTTGAAGAGGTGCCTCCAACATTGGCGTAAGCGGAAACAGTGATTGAATAAGACTTCCCTTTGAAGATGGCTTCCTTGAAGGACGCTCGGGCTGTAATTGAGAAAGGTGAATGTGCTAACTGGGGCAGGCTCCCTGACTTTACTCCTAAAAATGACAAGTTTGGGCTGGGTTTCACTGCAGAGGCTCAGAGGGCTGTACGCAAAGCAAGGATCGGAAGACCTCCCGTGTTCATCACCAACCCGGGAGTGAATGCTATTGAAGGCGATGCGGATGAATCAGAGTTTGATAGTTGGATCTACCCGACGACCGACGGTGGACTGAACAATTGGACTGCAAAAGACCACATACCTGTTACTTTTGTTACGCAGTAATGAATTCCTTTGTTTTTTAATTTGTAATGAACAATAAATTGAAACTTTCTGGCCCGGTGTCTTACCCGGGGCACCGTTGGCTTCATTGGTAAGGGCTTATTACTTGTCATTTCCATATATCATGAATAAAGACATTGGACGTTTTTCGCATTTCAAATCTTGTGCTCCCTTTCTTTCTTTCTTTATATATTGCAAAACAGCTATATTTACACACACTCACCTATACAGGTTTCAATCCACTCTGGATCTCACTGATAACGACTCTGCTACTGCCAGTTATGACTTCGAAAATCCGATCAACTTAGCTGAAGACGAAGGTGAAGATGATTGCGAAGTGCCTGGCGAGCTTGCAAGACTGTTACTCCAGGAAGAGAGGGCCATTCAGCCACATGAAGAGCCAGTGGAAACGGTAAATCTGGGTACTGAGACAGATAAAAAGGAAGTTAAGATTGGTGCCAATCTAGAGCTCAGCGTAAAACAACGGTTGGTTCAGATGTTACATGATTATGTGGAAATCTTCGCCTGGTCCTACGAAGACATGCCTGGGTTAGATACCGACATTGTGGTCCATCATTTGCCTACCAAGGAAGAATGCCCTCCGGTTAAACAAAAGGTCCGCCGTATGCGTCCAGAGATGTCCGAGAAGATCAAAGCTGAGGTTATGAAACAGTTTGATGTCGGGTTTCTTGCAGTGACTTCTTACCCTCAGTGGGTTGCCAATGTGGTTCCAGTGCCAAAGAAAGACGGTAAGGTCAGAATGTGTGTCGATTACAGGGATCTGAATAGGGCAAGCCCCAAGGATGACTTCCCCTACCTCACATCGACGTTCTGGTTGACAATACTACTCAGCACAAGGTGTTCTCCTTCATGGATGGCTTTTCAGGTTATAATCAGATCAAGATGGCTCCTGAGGACATGGAGAAGACCACCTTTGTTACTCAGTGGGGCACCTTCTGCTACAAGGTCATGCCATTTGGGTTGAAAAATGCTGGGGCAACCTACCAACGTGCCATGGTTGCTTTATTTCATGACATGATCCATCATGAGATAGAAGTATATGTCGACGATATGATTGCAAGGTCTCAAACTGAGGAGGAACACCTTGACCATCTACAGAAGTTGTTTGACCGTCTGAAGTTGTACAAGCTGAGGTTGAACCCAAACAAATGCACCTTTGGGGTAAGATCTGGAAAGTTGCTAGGCTTCGTCGTGAGCGACAAGGGTATTCAAGTGGACCCTGCCAAGGTGAAAGCCATACAAGAGATGCCAGTTCCCAAGACAGAGAAAGAAGTCAGAGGCTTTCTAGGACGTCTGAATTACATTGCCCGATTTATCTCACATCTAACTGCTACCTGTGAACCAATCTTCAAGCTGCTGAAGAAAGATCAGGTAGTACGTTGGAATGATGAATGTCAGGCCGCTTTCGACAGAATCAAAGAGTATCTCCAAGAACCACCCATTCTTATGCCACCGGTTGAAGGGAGACCTCTAATACTATACTTGACAGTACTTGACAGCTCAATGGGGTGTGTGCTGGGGAAGCATGACGAGTCTGGCCGAAAAGAGCATGCCATTTATTACCTTAGCAAAAAGTTTACCGACTGTGAGACCCGATACTCACTGCTCGAGAAAACTTGCTGCGCTTTGGTATGGGCTGCTCGCCGGCTGAGACAGTATATGCTGACTCACACTACTCTATTGATTTCAAAGATGGATCCAATAAAGTACATATTCGAAAAGCCTGGTCTGTCTGGAAGAATAGCAAGATGGCAGATGATCTTGACGGAATATGACATCCAGTACACGACTCAAAAAGCAATCAAGGGAAGTGTATTGGCGGACCATTTGGCACACCAGGCAGTGGATGACTACCAATCAATGAACTTTGAGTTTCCAGATGAAAGCATCATGGTAGTGACTGATTGTAAAGTACCTGGACCGGATGAAGGACCTGAGGAAGGACCCCGATGGTCTATGCACTTTGACGGAGCCTCCAATGCTTTGGGTAACGGCATCGGAGCTGTGATCATATCCCCAAAAGGCACTCATACTCCACTCACTGCCCGGCTATGTTTCAACTGCACCAACAACATGGCGGAGTATGAGGCATGCATCATGGGTCTTCAAGCTGCAATTGACTTAAGGATCAAGTTTTTGAGTGTCTTCGGAGATTCCGCTCTCGTGATCAATCAGATCAAAGGTGAGTGGGATACGAAACACCCAAATCTTATTCCTTACAAAGAATGTGTGTTGACATTGATCCCCCATTTCACAGAGATAACTTTTGAACACTTCCCAAGAGAGGAGAATCAGTTGGCGGACGCGCTGGCTACGATGTCTTCCATGTTCAAAGTCAAATGGGACAATGAGGCTCCCCTGATCATCATCTGGAAACTAGACGAACCGGCATATTGTTGCGATCTTGAGGCTGAGATAGTAACTGAGAAACCCTGGTATCATGAGGTGAAGAGGTATCTGGAAGCTCAAGAATACCCTGAAGGTGCATCTGTCAATGACAAAAAGTTTCTGAGAAGGTTCGCAGCGAAGTTCTTCCTTAGCAACGACATTTTGTACAAGCGAAACCATGATTCAACCTTGCTGCGTTGTGTGGATAAGACTGAAGCAGAAAGGATCATGGCAGAACTGCATGAAGGTACCTTCAGAACACATTCCAGTGGACACACCATGGCAAAGAAAATCCTTCGGGCAGGATATTTCTGGTCCACAATGGAAGCCGATTGTTACCAACATTCCCGGACATGTCATAAGTGCCAGATATATGCAGATAAGGTGCACGTTCCTCTAGTGCCTCTGAATGTCCTGACAGCACCTTGGCCTTTTGCAATGTGGGGAATTGATATGATCGGCGAGATTAAACCTACGGCATCCAATGGGCATCGCTTCATCCTGGTAGCGATCGATTACTTTACAAAGTGGGTTGAAGCAGCTTCCTACGCCACCGTAACCAAGAACGTCGTGGCACGGTTCATTCGGCATAACCTGATCTGTCGATACGGTGTCCCCGAAAGGATCATTACGGAAAATGGTACCAATCTTAATAACAAGATGATCACTGAGCTCTGCGAGCAATTCAAGATACAGCACCACAACTCTTCTCCCTACGGGCCGAAGATGAATGGGGTTGTAGAAGCAGCAAATAAGAATATCAAGAAGATTGTGCAGAAGATGACAGTGACTTACAAAGATTGGCACGAGATGTTACCGTTTTCTCTTCATGGGTACCGTACCTCAGCGAGAACGTCAACCGGGGCAACTCCCTTTTCCTTGGTCTATGGTATGGAGGCAGTCTTGCCGATTGAAGTTCAGATACCCTCTCTCCGGATAATGAAGGATGCAGATCTGAGCGAAGATGATTGGATCCAGACTCGACTTGATCAATTGAACCTAATTGACGAAAAGAGACTCACTGCTATTTGTCATGGTCAAACGTACCAAAAACGGATGATCCGGGCATTTAACAAGAAAGTCAGACCACAAGAGTATCAAGTTGGGGACCTGGTAATCAAGCGCATCATTCTTCCTCAAAGTGATCCCAGGGGCAAATGGACCCCTACGTACGAAGGGTCATTTGTGGTTAAACATGTGTTCTCAGGAGGAGCCATGATCCTAACCACCATGGATGGTGACGACCTTCCTCACCCCGCCAATGCAGACATAGTAAAAAGATATTACGCATGATAAAAGACCCGCTAGGTTGACATACCTAGGCAAAAATTAGGGCTTCCCGGCGAACCAAAAGGGTTTGGGCAAAAATAAGGGATGAAATGAAAAAAAATTTGTACACCCGGCAAGTCGAAAACCTGAAAAGGCGGCTTGGGCAAAAATGGGTATCCCGGTGGACTGAAAACCCGAAAGGGCGGTCCAGGCAAAAGTTAGGGATTAAAGCGTAATGCTATGTCTCATTGGATCACCTTGCATCCAGAATCCGGTGTCAATCATCAAGTTCAGACGGCATCGATCAATCAGCTTCATCTTCAACTGAGCAGCCAAGTGATGAGACGCTCGAAGATATAAAGGCGATAGCAGAGTTGGAACCCAGTGGGATTATCTTTTCACATAGCTGTTTTGTTTTTCACAAAACTGTATAAACTCTGTTGTCCGACGGCGTTCTCTTACTAGGACGTCAGCCTCTTGTACATAAATGCCTATTTACAGGCAAATTCAAAAAAATCAATACAAATTCACTTTTCAGACCAATTGCCAATTGTTTTTTCCTTTTTCTGTTTTGTTTTGCGAAGAACGTCCAATGTTCAATTGTGATATATGCATTTGACACTAATTGCTAACTCATAAATACTTGCATGCAAAACAAAGGATTAATTACAGGTGACATCAGAAACAGGGGCAATAATGAGTTGTCTAAGCAATCTAATTGCTCTGTCCACCAAGGTACCAAGGTAAGTTCGGCTGAAGAATGTAACCAAGATGTCTTAATTCCCCAGAGAGTGAGACAAGATCCAACAATTCTCCCCAAGCAGAGTTGGTCTCCAATCAGCCCTGACAAGGCACCGTATCTCCAGCAGGTCAGCGATACTCTCCCCGAGCAGAGTTACCCTCAGTCAGCCTTAAGGAAGTTGGGTATCCCCAGTAGATCTCAACATTCCCCAACGGAGTATACAAATATTCCTAACAAGCATCCCCGACAATCTTGATCTAAGATTGTTCCCCGGCGGTATACCAGACATCCAGTGGAGCCACTTCCCCAGTCCAATCTGAAAAGTCTCCCCAGGAAGGTTCAATCAATCTCCCCAGTAGATTCAAGAAGCTTATCTCCAGTAGATTCTGGAAGCTTATCACCTGCAGAGTGCGAACGCTCCCCCAGCTTTATTCAAAGGTTATTTCCCCACCAGGATATAACTGGGTTATCCTCAGCCAATTGCCACGGAAAGATCGTCCCCGGCGAAGTCTTCCTATCCCCAGCGGAGTTCATCAAATCTTCCAACAGAGCTTAACAATGGTATCCCCAGCGGAGTTATCATCAACCTCAGCAAAGTACATCTCTTCCCCACAGAGCATTCCCCGCAGAGTAATATCTTCGCCAAGTTTATTCCCCAACGGAGTCATCTTCTCCTACCGGTATTCTTGCAACAATCATCCCCAGCGGCAACAAAAAAGCTCTATTCTTCAACATCAGCCCAGGATTCGACTTCCTGGCATTCGTCAAGGATTTACTTTCCTAGACAAAAACACAGTCATAAACATCACATCTTCATACATTATAGCATGCACATACGCATCATGAACATACAATCTCATTTATTTTGAGAACATCACGCATGTCACACATCATGACATCGCATACAACTAACGTTTTGTCTTTTCAGGACAAAGGTCAATACAAAGATAATTACTATCGACTGTCGTGATTCCAGATCCGATTCCTGTATCTCGCCAGGGTGTATCTGTTGACGACTAATTCCATACTCGATTCTTGTACCTTGCCAGGGCATGTCTGAAGAGTTTGAAGATCCGATTCCTGTATCTTGCCAGGGTGTATCTGTTGACGACTAATTCCAGACTCGATTCCTGTACCTTGCCAGGGCACGTCTGAAGAGTTTGAAGATCCGATTCCTGTATCTTTCCAGGGTGTATCTGTTGACGACTATATTCCAGACTCGATTCCTGTATCCTGCCAGGGCACGTCTGAAGAGTTCGAAGATCCGATTCCTGTATCTTGCCAAGGTGTATCTGTTGACGACTAATTCCAGACTCGATTCCTGTATCTTGCCATGGCACGTCTGAAGAGTTTGAAGATCCGATTCATGTATCTTGCCAGGGTGTATCTGTTGACGACTAATTCCAGATCCGATTCCTGTATCTTGCCAGGGTGTATCTATTGACGACTAATTCCAGACTCGATTCATGTATCCTGCCAGGGCACGTCTGAAGAGTTTGAAGATCTGATTCCTGTATCTTGCCAGGGTGTATCTGTTGACGACTAATTCCAGACTCGATTCATGTATCCTGCCAGGGCACGTCTGAAGAGTTCGAAGATCCGATTCCTGTATCTTGCCTGGGTGTATCTGTTGACGACTAATTCCAGACTCGATTCCTGTATCCTGCCAGGGCATGTCTGAAGAGTTCGAAGATCCGATTCCTGTATCTTGCCAGGGTGTATCTGTTGACGACTATATTCCAGACTCGATTCCTGTATCCTGCCAGGGCACGTCTGAAGAGTTCGAAGATCCGATTCCTGTATCTTGCCAGGGTGTATCTGTTGACGACTATATTCCAGACTCGATTCCTGTATCTTGCTAGGGCATGTCTGAAGAGTTCGAAGATCTGATTCCTGTATCTCGCCAGGGTGTATCTGTTGACGACTATTCTCCGGACTCGATTCCTGTATCTTGCCAGGGCACGTCTGAAGAGTTTAAAGATTCGATTCCTGTATCCAGCCAGGGCACATCTACATGAAGAGTTTGAAGATCAACCCCTGTAACAGGCCAGGTAATTATCTTTCTTTCTCAGGTACGCAAGTTCTCGCTAAGGAATCTCTTACGCGATCGACACCTAGATGGCATCTATAAGCCCATCTCCACAACTACCATTATAGTTCCAAATGGCATCTATAAGCCCATTCCCGACAAGGTTCTGTCACATCTCCAGATGGCATCTATAAGCCCATCCTCCTATCCATCATCTTTCCAAATGGCATCTGTAAGCCCATTCCCACCATCATGCTGCTAATACTCTAACATGTGAGCGCAAATTTCTGGGCACTCTAGTGTTCAATCATCTTCCACCTTCGGATTACGAAAGGCACGCCAGCCAATCTACATCCTCAGGTCTAAGAATATTGAACAGGGGAAACTGTTGTACCCCAAAATTTTCCCTCCCATATTCTTCAAAGATTTGTCAAGATCAATCTCTAAATGATTCAAAATCTCAAGGGTTGCATAGTCCAATGGCCTCCTAACACAGTCAAAATTAGGGTTTTGGTTCTTGCAAAGAAATTGAGGTTTTCAAGGGTCCAATTAAGTCCCATATGCCTATATACATTGTCAAGCATCCATATGTCAAGTTTCAAGACTCACAGCATTAAATTGCACAGTCAAAAACCCTAAATGCTTCACAGTCAACTGCAGGGGCAAAATGGTCATTTGATAGCTAAAAATGTCAAAAATTTTGGTTAACATCTCATTTTGAAGTCACAAACATCATTTGATCAATCCTTGATCATGATTCTCAAAGCATGGCTCAAAAAGTCTCAAGATGCAAAAGTTACTATTTTTGGACAGTTGAAAAGTCAACTGCAAATTGACCATGGCATAACTTCTTCATGGTTTATCAGAAAAATTCCATCCAATTCCCATTTTGAAGAGGATGACATTTCCTACAACTCATCTTCACACTCCAAGTCCAAGAAATGCTCTCACAAAAAGTTATCATTTTCAACATTATAGGTCATTTTCAAAAGTCAACAAAAAGGCACTTTAAGTCAAAGACCATAACTTGATATTGGTAAATAAAAAGGACATGGGACCAAAGGCATTGGTTAGAGGACTTCAAGACCTTTCCAAAATGTCCAAGAACATGTTCATAGCTTCAAAATTGAGCAAGATATGCATTGGAGAAGTTGGGGAATTTTTGGGAATTTTGAAAAGTCAACTTTGCCTAAAACACTTCAAATTTGCTAATGGGCCTCAAATTCTTCCTTGAATCATTACCCAAAGCCTATGCACGACCCATTAAGCTCAAAGGGATTTATTTTCTTATTTTTAATTAATTAATTGAATTTTTATTCTTATTAATTCATTTAATTATATTTAATTGTGAGAAAATATCAAATAATGCTTTTCAAATCTTTTTGTACAGCAAATCATACTAGGGCAAGCTGGAAAGTCGTTTCACATTCAAAAAGGGAAGATTTTCCATGATTGGCAAGGGTTTCCATGGAAAAAAGATTGAAAAAGATATGATGAAAATCAAAGATTCAAAACATTAATTCATGGACTTATGGGCTTGTTTTTTGACCTAGAATCGTTCATATACTTATGCAAGACCTAACCTAATGGGGACATACACGAAAAAGCTGCTAAAGCCATAGAACAAAGTTGCAACTTTTCATCAAAAACTTGGAAACTGATTTCGTATTTGTAGGGCGATTCAAGACCTAAAAGCTTTTCCATTGCATTACTGACGTTGCTAGGAGTCTATTGCAATCAAGAACAAGTCCCCATACTCCAAGAATCGGTAGAACAGAATCACGCTTGTCACAAAAATGTCCATAATCGATTTTTAATTTTCACGCATCATTCATGTGTTTTGATTATTGATTTATGCTACTAACATCTTTCTGAAGCGATTGGTAACATTTAATTGGACTAACACTGCCTGTAGCCAAATCCACCATTGATGAAACCTAGGGTTTCAGAAGCTTCAAAATAGGGCTTTCCTTGTATGGAAAAATTGGACCTTGAGACCTATGCAGTTGAATTCAGGAGCTCCATACGAATTGAATGATGACCTCGCGCTCAATTTATGTTAACACATCTTCTATTCGCTATTTTTCGTGGATATGCTTAGTGGGGGTTTAAAACCCCCGCTACTTGTTTTGTATTTTACAGGAAGATGAAGAAGAAGGCTAGCGTGTCAGCACATGGTTGGATAATTCAAACCTTGGCGCGGTTTTTCAACGTTTCAGCATAATTATCTTTTTTCATATATTTTGATTCTTTGTTATATTATTTACAAACGCGCACAACAGCTCACTTGGAAAGGGACACGCTTGGTAAACGCTGGGACCTGGGTTCGATTCCCAGGTCCCCCCACTTAATTCTTAATTTTTGTTTCAATGTATTCACATGCAGCACATTCTCAATGGTTCACCATACGTCCTCATACATTGGCTTGCCAGATGGCCTGGACCCACAATCTGAAGGCCACTAAAGGAGGTCTATCATGTACCTCAGTCAACAAAGGCACACACAAGCGTGGAAAGTCAAACAAGGCTCTATGCTAATGGGCCAGATTGCTTCAATTTACCTCCATTTGGGCCTGAAACCCCCCTTGGTTTGCTTCTTTTAATTTTATTTTCTTTTCAATTCTAATTCTTTTTTAAATTGTTTTAATTATATTGTTTTTCACCATAAAATAATTTTTCATAATAAAAAAATCAGAAACCAAAAAATGTTTTATATTTAATTATTATTAATTTCACCATTAAAATATTTTTGTAAATAAACTCTAACAATTAATTTAGTTAAATTAGGTTTTAAACTTTAAACTTTTCCTTAATAAATAAAAAATGCATAGAATTAGGGTTTTTGACATTTTCATCTTTTTCTTAATTAAATCATTTTTCTCATTATTTATTATTATTGTTAATTACTATTTATTTTTGTAAATAAACATGTAAATTAATTAATTAGCGTAAATTAGGTTAACTTGGATATTTTCTTTAATAACTAAAAATAATCTAGAATTGGGGTTCCCATTTAATTTTAATTTTCTTTATTTCATAAATACAAAAAACATAAAAAACAATTCTTTTTTTTCTTTAAATAATTAAATAGACTTTAATTTCATTTAATTTCAAGCAAAGGGTCAAAACCCTCGGACGTTCGATTTTATTTCTTTTTTTCGCGCATTATTTTCTTTTGAATATTATGTAACTGCTCAAGGATTGTAATAGTAATTAGATTTACCGCATTTATTTACTTTCCGCATTTTTTACCAAACGGGTCTTTGTATTTTGGCGATGTATAGACCCGCGCCTTGTAATAGCGTAGCTTTATATTTCCGCTTTTAACTTTCCGCACTCTTAAATTCTAAATTGCATGAAAGAATGTATGCCAATTAAAAACAAGCGTAGCTCACAATGCCATGATCAAAGATAAACATAACATGAAAACAACACACAAATTCACACACCACTCTTAGGGTACGCCTCACCTGTTGCCTTCGAAACGTGGTCGTCAAGTATAGGACGTTTTAGTAAGTCCTTATGTCCATGATCCAGTTGCCTCGAAACAAGTTGCCTCGAAACAATTGCCTCGAAAAAAGTTGCCTCGAAACGGTTGCCTCGGATTAAAAAAGGATCAAGGACATAAGGGTAGCTTCTAAGGTGTCCTAACTATTGCTTCAGTGACCACACTGTTCCTACACTCGAATTGACCCGAAAACCTCCAACGGTGGTGCTACCTATCTCTCAATGGTGGGATGGCACTACCTTAAGGACTTCTATACAGCTTAATTCCTCAGGGTAGGTAGATGACTCATAGATACTTGCTCTTTTCAAAAAACAAACAAAAATCTTTTCACACTACACTTTCAAAAGGCTTTTAAAACAATTTTTCAAACACTCTTGAGGACAGATACAAGAGTTATTCAGAAATCTTTAAACTAAACTTTTTCAAACCCACTCACATTTTGAAAAGCAAACACTTTGAAAACATAAAGAGCAAGTATCTAAGAGCCCATGGATAACCATGGATAGAAAGGGTGCTAACACCTTCCCTTTCTATAAATCTACCTCCCGAACCGAGAAACTATCTCATAAGGAATTTTGCTGTGCTTTTGTCCTGTCCATGTTGGAGAAAATAAAAGACGGTGGCGACTCTTGCTTCCGCGACATTTCGCGAAACTAGCGTTAAACAGTCAGTTCTAAATCCACCGATCACAGTAACCATTTCCGCCAATTCTTCCAGGGTCTCCACCAAAAGACCCGTTAGGATTACATCAGTTCCCAAATTAGCTCCACTGATAATTACTATGCCTGGACCAATCCCGTATTCATCATATAAAATTGTGCCATGGAATTATGGGGGAGATGTCTACTATCACGGTGTTAAGCAGGATTGGCCGGTTGTTGAAGACTCAATTTCTAAGAAGGCTGACCCCGAAATCAGCAACATTGCGGGAACCAGCAAGATAACCCGAAGTGGTAGAGTATTCTCCCCATAGATTTCTCCTCCAAAGACTGTTACGGTCCTGTGATCATCCCTGTTTCTGTTCCTGTTGACACTACTACTACTACAATTCCTATAGTTACACTTGCTGATACTCCTACAACCGAGTCGACTGAGGCTCGGAGAAAAGGAATTCTGGTTGAGACTGTCCGGATGAAGGCGCAATCAGTATCTATCCGTGGGGCCTCCCAAAAGGAGATGGAAGAAATTCTGAAAATTATAAAGAGAAGCGACTACAACATAGTTGAACAACTAGGGCAGACTCCATCAAAGATTTCCATGCTGGCTTTATTGTTATGCTCCAAGGCTCATGCAAAGGCCTTGGTGAAATTCCTTAAAACTTCCCATATACCATAAGAAACCTATGCTAATCAGTTCCAAGACTGCGGGGCCAGTTTAACCGCTGATAATGCTTTAGGATTTTCAGATGCTGACTTGACACCTAGAGGGAGGAATCACAACGAGGCATTGCATGTCTCTGTCGAATGCAGGGGCACAACTTTGGCCCATGTCTTGGTTGATATCGGTCCGTCTTTGAACGTGTTGCCTAAGAAGGCTCTTGATAGACTTGACTATGAAGGTATAACCTTAAAACCCAACAACATAGTGGTAAGGGCCTTTGACGGTTCAAAAAGGATGGTGCATTGGGAGGTAGACATCCCCATAAAAGTTGGAACCCAAACTTTTGATTCAACTTTTTACGTGATGGACATTCTCCCTTCCTATTCCTGCTTGTTGGGCCGACCTTGGATTCACAACGCTGGTGCCGTTACCTCTATATTACATCAAATGCTGAAATATCCGACCGAGGGGAAAATCATTATTATCCATGGAGAAGAAGAATATATGGTCAGACACTTGAACTCCTTCAGGTACGTGGAATTGTATGGTGAATTCATTGAAACGTGTTGTACCCCAAAATTTTCCCTCTCATTTCATCAACATTTCTCATCACAAGACTCTTGGAACTCAAGATCAAGCTAGGGTTTGCTCTGCTCAAGACACCTCCTTGCACTGTTGACCTAAATTAGGGTTTGAGTTTGCACAGGGATGTTTTGACCTACAATGCCCAAAGTGACTTTCATACTTCATGTTGGACTCACAAGTTTGTCCATACCAAGTTTCAAGCCTTGAATCAAATTTTTGCCCAGTCAATTGGATAATTGACCTAGAAATCAGCTGTATTGGGGAAAAAGTCAAATGTGGCCAATTGACAGTCAAACCTCATGAATTTTGACCCACATCAACATTATGAATTCATATGAACCATTTTATCAAGTTTGGATCACAATTCCACAAGAAATTTGATCAGATCACCAAAAGGGCAAAATGGTCATTTTTAGGGTTTTGAATGTGCAAAGGCAGTTTTTGACTGTTTGACCTAGCCAATGGCAAATCAATCTTAACCATGGACTCAAGGACTCAATTACATCATCTTGACCCATTCAACAAGTTCAATAGATCTCAAATGCATAGGATTGACAAATGAATTTTTCAGTCAACTGATCAAAATTTGACTGTACATTGAAAAGTCAAACTTTGACTTTTTGGCCAAAATCAAGTACCAAGGGTCATTTTTCATCAAGACATGTCAAATTATGAAAATTGTTCATCAAGAAACCCAAAATTGCAAATTAGGGTTTAAAATGGAAAATTTCATAACTTAGAAATTTTCTAAGTTATAAAATTTTCTTATTTTTTCCTAACTTTGCCCCACATTTTCACCAAGATGCAAATGGATTCAATCAAAACTTACAACATGAAAGTTGTATTCCATCACAAAGTCTAAAACTTTGATTCACAAGGTTTTATCAAAAGAAGCTTGGATCTCAAGTTATGAGTTTTGGAACAAGGGTCCCTAAAACTTTTAACTTAGAGAAATTTTGCCCTAGTTTAGGCAGGATTTTGACCCATCTTCTTGGGCATTTTTCACATAGTTCCACTTAGAGTCTCAAGTTTCATTTCAAATATGGATTATAGTACATGTTGCAAGCTTTCCAAATTGTCCAAGAACTCCTCAAACACATTTGTGGTTAGGGAGAGTCGAATGCTTGAAGTTGGCAAAAACTCACTTTATAACCATGGCCAATACATGTTCATACCAAGTTGCAAATCTGACCAAACTAGCTTAGTACATAATTACAGGCCTCTAAACCAATTTACACTCCAAAATTGAATGCAAATACATTGGACATTAGCATTATTCTGATCAAGGGAGCATTGTACATTGAACATTTCCATTTTAAGCATAAAGATGGCACTTCCATTTTCATAAAGGCAACTTTATGTCAAATTGCATTTTCTTGAGCCTTGGACTTTTTTCCTTGCAGCAAACAAGTTCCCTAATCTCAGGCATAGTACACCAACTTGAGCATGCTTGTAACTAGCCTGTACAGGCCATAGCTTGGTCACTTCACATCTTTGCTTTCAAAACAAGTCAAAATGGCCAAAAGCTCAGAACTCACGTATCTGATATATTGAACTCAAGCAAAGTTTTCAAACAAGTTTCACACATCCTGTTAGAACATAGTTTGATTCTACAACCCTCAGTTAGAGTTTTGATGATAACAAAATACAAGATTAAATTAATTATGAGATTTATATATGACATAGATGCTACCTAAAAATATGTTGTGTATTTACAGGAAACTCTGATGGAATCAGCATCAGAATATCAGAACATCAACATCAGCATCAGAAGATATGTCACATCAGAAGATCAGTACATATGCTTACGCTGTAGTCTGATGAACAAGATCTACGCTCAACATACTCTGATTCTGATCAAGATCCTAACAATGTCATCAGCACTCAGAAGCAATCAGAATAAGCTAAAGCCAACACACTCTGATCTTAATCAAGCAGAACATTCTGAAGTGTCAATGGTACTGCATTCGAGGCAGATTAATTACCAACGGCTTTATTCCAAGACAAAGATCTTCTCAATATGGAAATAACGTAATGAGCATTGAAATGGAATTATTGGCATCAACGTATCTATTCCAAGAAGTATTTAAACAAATCAGTGAGAAAGGAATTGGCTAATGCTCTACAATACTCTACACGCCTAAAGTCAATCATCTTCATCCTCACTCTCTCGGTTTGCTAAACTCTCAAATTGCTTACTCTATAGTTCTAGCAATCTAGTTTCACTTAAGCTTTATCTTGTGTATTATCATAGTTATGATATATCGTTTTTGTAGAAAACATCAAACACACATTATTTTTCATTTATCTGTAAGAAAGAATTTCCTTGAGAAATCGGTCTGTGGTTTAGACTCAAGAAGGCTTTAGCAGTTGTTAAAGCATATTTGTATTCAGTTGAATATAGTGGATTAAGACCTCGTTGGAGAGAGGCGAAATCACCTTGACAGGTGGACTGGAGTAGTTTGAGATCAAACGAACCAGGATAAAAATAACGTGTTGTCTGCATTTGATTTCAAGTTTCAAAAATTCAACCCCCCTTCTTGTGTTTTTCACTTCTTCAATTGGCATCAGAGCGCCTGGTTCTGAGTTCATAACACTTAACCGTGTCAGTACAAGATCTAGCATTGAAAAACACTATGGCAGGAACACATCACAACATCATCAATGACAACAACGAAGAAAGAGACAGATTCAGTGGAAAACCTCCAGTCTTTGATGGAGAGAACTTTGATTACTGGAAAGAGAGAATTGAAAGCTTCTTTCTAGCCCACGATGCTGATTTGTGGGATATGGTGACAGATGGATACACGCACCCAGTAAATGCAAATGGTCAGAAGATTGACAAGAAAGCAATGTCTGATCAACAGAAGCGTGATTTCAAAAACCATCACAAGGCCAGAACTATTCTTCTCAGTGTTATCTCTTACTCTGAATATGAAAAAATATCAAACAGAGACACTGCTAAGAACATGTTTGATTCTCTCAGAATGACGCATGAAGGAAACCTTCAAGTGAAAGAAACTAAAGCTCTTGCGCTTATTCAGAAGTATGAGGCATTTAAGATGGAAGAAAGTGAATCTATTGAAACAATGTTCTCAAGATTTCAGATTCTGGTTGCTGGTCTCAAAGTTCTGGACAAAGGGTATTCTACTGCTGATCATGTCAAGAAGATCATCAGAAGCTTGCTAAAACAGTGGAGGCCAATGGTCACAGCGCTGAAGCTAGCTAAAGATCTCAATACAATCTCTCTGGAGGAACTTGTCAGCTCCCTCAGAAGTCACGAGATAGAGCTGGAAGCTGATGAACCTCAAAAGCAAGGTAAGCCTTTAGATCTAAAATCTAACAGAAAATCTGACTCTAAGGTTTTGCAGGCTGTTGAAGAAACCTCTGATGGGTCCTCATCAGAAGAAGATGAATTGTCCCTCCTCTCCAGAAGGGTGAACCAACTGTGGAAGCAGAGGCAAAGAAAGTTCAGGACTCCCAGAAGATCTGAGAACCAGAACGAATCCTCCTCCAGATACAGAAGGTCAGAACCCACCTCTGGATACAGAAGATCTGAAGGCTCTTCAGGAAGCAGAAAACCAAACAACAAGGACATCATCTGCTATGAATGCAACGAGCAAGGACACTACAAGAGTGACTGCCCAAAGCTTCAGAAGGAAAAGCCTAGAAGAAAGTTTGGAAAGGAAAAGAAGAAAAGTCTCATGGCCACATGGGATGACTCTGACACATCTGAAGCTGACTCAGAATCAGATGATGAGAGAGCAAACATAGCTCTCATGGCAAACATATCAGAAGACAGTGAAGCTTCTGAATCAGACACATAAGAGGTATTTCCTGACTTTGCTGTTAATTTTACTAAGGCTGAACTAGCTGAAAGCCTGAATGAGATTCTGGAACGATATCAGCAGATCATAGTCAAATTCAGAAACCTGAAAAGGGATCTTGCTTCTGACTCTGATAAAACTGAGAGTCTCAAGTTGGAAAATTCTGAGTTGAAAAATAAAGTTTCAAAATTAGAAAATCTTTTACAAAACTCTCAGAAGGAAACAATACTTGAAACTCCCAGTACTGCTGATGAGATCATCAAGGAGTATGATCACAACTTTCAGAAGTTTCTTGCTAAAAGCATAGATAGAAGCAAAATGGCTTCAATGATCTATGGAGTTAGCAGAAATGGCAGAAAGGGAATAGGATACCAAGGTAAGGTACCTACACCAAAGAATGCCATGGATTTAGTTATTAAACGAACTCCTCTTAAGTCACACTTTGTATATGGGCATACACACGACATCAAATATACCAGTAGCAATTATTCTGTCAAACCAAAATTCAACCAGAGTTTTGGTAAAACTAACAAATCAGGACCCAAGAAAATATGGGTACCTAAGGATAAAATAATACATGTTGCAAATATCTTTAGCAGCAAAGCAGAAACACCAGTCATGGTACCTGGACTCTGGCTGCTCGCGACACATGACGGGAAGAAGGCATATGTTCCAAAGCCTGGAACTTAAGCCTGGAGGCCATGTAGGCTTTGGAGGCAATCAGAGGGGAAAGATCATTGGCTCTGGAACAGTAGGTAATGGAAATCTTCCCTCTATCAGTAATGTCTTATTAGTAGATGGATTAATGCATAACCTATTATCCATAAGTCAATTAAGTGATAACGGTTATGATATAATCTTTAATCAAAATTCATGTAAAGCTGTTAGTCAGAAAGATGGGACTATCCTGTTTAATGGAAAGAGGAGAAACAACATTTACAAAATCAAACTTTCTGAACTGAAAAGTCAGAATGTAAAGTGTCTTCTGTCTGTTAACAACGAGCAATGGATCTGGCACAGAAGATTGGGGCATGTTAGTATGAGAAGAATATCTCAGATTAACAAACTCAATCTGGTCAGAGGACTTCCTAACCTGAAGTTCAATTCAAATGCTCTGTGTGAAGCATGTCAGAAAGGCAAGTTTGCAAAACCTGCTTTTAAATCTAAAAACGTTGTTTCCACCTCTAAGCCATTAGAACTTCTGCACATTGACTTATTTGGACCAGTTAAAACTGCTTCAGTCAGTGGCAAGAAGTATGGGTTAGTAATCGTAGATGACTATAGCAGATGGACATGGGTAAAGTTCTTAAGACACAAGGACGAGTCACACTCTGTGTTTGTTACCTTCTGTAACCAAGTTCAGAATGAAAAGGATCTTAGAATCGTCAAAGTCAGAAGTGATCATGGTGGAGAGTTTGAAAACAAAGATTTTGAATCATTTTTTAATGACAAAGGCATTCTGCATGATTTCTCTTGTCCTAGAACTCCCCAGCAAAATGGAGTTGTAGAACGAAAGAACAGAACATTGCAAGAAATGGCCAGAACCATGATCAACGAGACTAACGTTGCTAAGATCTTCTGGGCAGAGGTAATAAACACAGCATGCTACATTCAGAATAGAATCTCCATAAGACCTATTCTGGAAAAGACTCCATATGAATTGTGGAAGAACAGAAAGCCCAACATTTCATATTTTCATCCATTTGGATGTACTTGCTTTATTTTGAACACTAAAAATTATTTGAACAAGTTTGACTCTAAAGCACATAAGTGTATTATGTTAGGATGCTTTGAACGCTCAAGAGGGTACAAAGTATACAATACAGAAACACAGATTGTGGAAGAATCAATCAGTGTTTGTTTTGATGATAAGCTTGACTCTGAAAAGTCAAAGCAGAATGAAGTATTTGCAGGTATGGAAATTGAATTCACAGGTTCTGAAGACAAGTCATCAGAAGCTCTTAACAGAGACACTCCCTCAACATCGAAAAGAGGCACTGCAAGCAATCCAGCATCTTCTGTTGATCAACCTCATAAAAGACCATCCAGAAGCAGCATGGATCACCCAGAAGAAACTATCTTAGGAAGAAAGGAAGATCCAATCAGAACAAGATCCAACTTCAGAAACTCTAAAGAATCCCTCATGGGACTTGTCTCTCTGATTGAACCATCTTCAATTGATGAAGCACTTCTGGACAACGACTGGATTCTAGCAATGCAAGAGGAGCTGAATCAATTCACCAGGAATGACGTATGGGATCTGGTTCCTAAACCAAAAGGATTCAACGTCATTGGAACAAAATGGGTGTTCAGAAACAAGTTGAATGAACAAGGTGAAGTTATCAGAAACAAGGCACGATTGGTAGCACAAGGTTATAGTCAGCAAGAGGGGATAGACTATACATAAACCTTTGCTCCAGTCGCCAGATTAGAATCCATCAGACTTTTAATTTCTTTTGCTGTTAATAAAGGCATCACTCTGTATCAGATGGATGTCAAGAGTGCATTCTTAAATGGCTATATAGAAGAAGAGGTATATGTGCACCAACCCCCTGGTTTTGAAAGTTCAAAAAATCCAGAATATGTTTTCAAACTAAAGAAGTCACTGTATGGTCTGAAACAAGCTCCCAGAGCTTGGTATGAAAGACTAAGTAACTTCCTGTTAGAAAAGGAATTCACCAGAGGAAAGGTGGACACAACCTTATTCTGTAAAACAGTTAAGAATGACATTCTAGTCTGCCAGATTTATGTTGATGATATAATATTTGGATCTACTAATCCTTCTCTGGGAAGAAAATTTGCTAAGTGTATGCAGGCAGAATTTGAGATGAGCCTGATGGGGGAACTGAAATTCTTTCTGGGAATTCAGATCAATCAAACCCCAGAAGGAACTTACATTCATCAGAGCAAATATGTCAGAGAACTTCTGAAGAAATTTGATCTCTCAGAATGTAAGCCATCAAAGATTCCAATGCATCCCACGTGCATTCTGGAAAGAGAAGAGGTAAGCAAAAAGGTAGAACAGAAGGTCTACAGAGGTATGATTGGTTCTCTTCTTTATCTTACAGCTTCAAGGCCTGATATTTTATTCAGTGTATGCATTTGTGCAAGATTCCAATCAGATCCTAGAGAATCTCACTTAACAGCTGTTAAGCGAATTTTCAAGTATCTGAAAGGTACTACTAATCTGGGTTTGTTTTATAGAAAATATAGTAATTACAGCTTAGTAGGTTACTGTGATGCTGACTTTGTTGGAGACAGAGTTGAACGCAAAAGCACTTCTGGAAGCTACCAGTTTCTGGGAGAAAATCTGATCTCGTGGTCCAGCAAAAGACAATACACCATTGCTCTATCAACAGCAGAAGCTGAATACATAGCAGCAGCTGGATGCAGCACACAAATGCTCTGGATGAAAAGTCAGCTTGAGGACTTCCAGATTTATGAGAGTAACATTCCTATACTCTGATAATACTTCTGCCATTTGCTTAAGTAGAAATCCAATTTTGCATTCTAGGGATAAGCATATAGAAATAAAACATCATTTTATTAGGGACTATATTCAGAAAGGAATTTTAAACTTAAACTTTATTGATACAGGCCATCAATGGGCTGATATCTTTACAAAACCACTTTCTGAAGATAGGTTCAACTTCATTCTGAATCATCTCAGCATGAAGCTCTGTCCAGAATAAAACAGTTTTAATTTTATATATTAACCTTAAGAATTATATTTATTTCTCTGTGAACTTCTGATCAATCTTCTTTCAGAGTATTTAGAAATGCAGATTGTATCAGATCTATCCATGAAGCTTTGAGCTCTTCAGTTCAAGGATAGAAGTGATGTTCACTCAAAGCAAACAAGTGTCATCCAGTCATCAGCTGGTTCCTGAGGCTGAACACGCGTTCACGCTTCTGAAAAGGCAAAGCGCTGATTGGTTGCATTGAGACACATGTCACTGGTAACCGTTTAAGTATCTTTCTGAAATCCCCTAAAATCAGCAATCAATTAATGCTATTAATCATGATTTATTTCTCTCTCTTAAGCGTTTATGTTTTCAAAAACTTTTTCAAAATCTATTTAAACACCATTAACACACAATCACAACATTTACCCTTACTTTCGTTTTCAATCAATTTCTCTGATATTTGTGTTTGTGTTCTTACTGCTCAAGAAAACCCTTTCATTCTTTTTCTCTCAAAACCTCGTGTGAACAATGGCATCTTCCAGCAATATCTCTTCAATTTCACAGAAAGACACATCAGCTGAGCAATATGAGGTTCCTCTCAGAACGCTACTCACTCCGGTCAAGAATCTTGAAGTTCTGTCAGAGATTATAGTGGATTTCAACAGTTTGAAGAAAAATGGTTTTGATTTATCAGAAGAGATTCAAGCTCAAGGATGGGAGAGATACTTTGACAGGTTGGTGGGTCCAACTTTCCCTATTTTGGTTAAGGAATTCTGGATTCACGCCTCTTCCTCAAATCACCGAGTCACTTCTTATATAATGGGGAAGAAAATTGTGATTACTGAAGACCTAATTGGAAAACTGATTGGATACAATGGTGGTGGCATTCGCTGTATAGACATGGCTGAAAGGTGCTCAGATGTTGCTGTTATAGCAAGGCAGATTTTCACGCTGGGGCTTCCCTCCAGCAAGATAAGGGATCTGAAAGATAAGCACAAAATTTGGGCAAAGATTATTCTGGGCTGTTTCAATCACAGGAAGCCCACAAGCTCTCCTGATTACATAAACATAAATCAGCAGTTTCTGATCTATTTTATTAATCAGAAGGTAAAGATTAATCTAGCTCATCTTTTGTTCAACCATTTGAGAACCAGCGTCAAGGAGACTAGAGAAGAAGAACGCACTAAAAGGGATTGGATACCCCTGGGCAGATTGATATCAGATATTCTGACTGAGAATAGGCTGATTGAGCACTTGACAGAGGCACAAGAGATTAACACCTTGGAACCATTTGTTGGCAAGCAGCTGAATGCCAAGAATCTCAAGAAGATGAAGCTGATAGAGAACATTAAGAAGGAGCCCAGCGTTACTCCTTTTGTTGAAATCTCCAGCAGAAGAATTCCTTTGGACGACTTCCCTCTGTTCTCAGAGATTGACTCCAAGCCTCAAATAGTTCTGAGATACTTGGATGCGTGCAAAGCTGATGGAACAGCTCCTAATCTAAACATTCAAGATCTTCAGCAGAAGGCACCAGAGGTTGCTTTGAAGAAGACTAAGAAGAGAAAAACTGCTCCAGAAGGATCATCACAACAGACTCCAAAGAAAAGAGGTAATCATGTTTATGTATCTGTTTTAAGTTCAAGTGCTGTTTCCACATCCATTCCTACTCCAATTCCATATGATATCCCAACACCCCAAACCTTTGAAGATTTTGAAGACTTTGACCCTTCTGAGTCATTAACTCTCAGAAGATCCCGCTCCAAACCACAAAATCCAAACACTACAACCATTCAAGAACCAGAACTTGCACAAGTTCTGTCTGATATAGAACAACATTCTTCCGCTCCCCATACAGTAAATCCAAATACACAACCAGAAATTCCCATTTCTCCACAACCTGACATTCCACTTTCACCCATTCCAGAAACTCCCCTCACTCCAATACCAGAACCAGAAATTCCACAACCTTCCTCTCCCCAACCTGAAAGTAATCCACCATCTCCTCCACATACACAATCACCACAGCCTGAGACTCAAAACTCTGAGGCTCAAACCTCTGAGTCTCCTGAACCACAACCCTTGGCCATTAAATTGCCTTGTGGTACAACAGTTAATATGTCACAGCTACCATCCTCACCAGAAACAACTCCTCCAAACATTCCACATAGTCCAATCGTTATTTCTGATTCTCCTACTCCCTCACCTAAGAAAAATACAGAAAAACACAGCAAGACTGTCATTGACTTAATAGTCCTTGAACGCCTTGCTGCAATAAACCAGAAAAGTGCCATCCCTAAACCTAAACAACCAGATGTTGGTAGCAGCATTTTGAACTTTGAATTAGATATGCAGAAATGGATATCTTCTTTGAAACAAAAAATTTTGGAAGTTGTTGATCCTGCTGTATCAGATCATCTCTGGACTCAATTCAGAAGATGGGTAAGTGCTGAAACCTTCAAGCTGCAAGACCAGAGCTATGGACAGATTCAGCAGAACTTCAGCAATCTGCTGAAGGAAATGGAAGGTCCAGTTCTGAGCAAAGTGCTGAAGGAAGAAGTTTTGCATCTAGACAGTGAGCCTTGGTCTGAAAAGCATCCAGCATCTCAAGTTCAAGCTGCAGAAGAACAGGTTATTCAAGCTGAAGACTTGGGTCAAGCAGAAGAAGCTACAGAAATCTCTGAGAAGTAGTCTGTATCTGAAGATCCTCAAGCCTCCTCTGTTGACAGGCAGGCTCTGGAGGATTTGAAGAGATCAGATATGCTGATGAATGAACGGATGGACAAGTAGGATATGAAGATTGAATCTATAGCAAGCATGGTAGCCAAGCAGAATGAAACCAGCGAACAAATCAAGAGCATGTTGGAAGCGCTGTTCACACGACTTCCTCCTTCTTCTTAGATTTTTCTTATGCTTTCCTTGTTTTCTTATGTTTGTCTGTAATATGTCTACTTGTTCTAAACTATCATTGCTTCTGTTTCAATACAAACGTGTTTTGCTCTAATCTTTTTTAACTCTGGTTATATGCTTTTTGATCACTGACAAAAAGGGGGAGAAAGAATGATATTTTTCAATAACGGTTTACTGAGACAAAAGTCTCAAACATTCTAACATCCTTATATACTTGCTGTTCTGAAAAGCTTACAGGTACAAGAATCTGCAGAACTCTGATGAAGCAAAATTCTGATGCTCAAAGAAAGGTTCAATAAAGTTCTAAAGCTCTGATACTCAAGGTCTTAAGGAATCAAAGGAAAATAATCAACTCAGGGGGAGTTTTTCTCATCATTACTCTGATACTTTTATTCCTTACCCTCTTAGCTCTGAAACTTTTTCTCATTATCTGATCATCTCTGATATCGTTTCCTCTTTATCCTTAAACTCTGATACTTTCATCATTTTATTTTAATTGAAAAAAAGCTAGTTTTTGTCATCATCAAAAAGGGGGAGATTGTTAGAACATAGTTTGATTCTACAACCCTCAGTTAGAGTTTTGATGATAACAAAATACAAGATTAAATGAATTATGAGATTTATATATGACATAGATGCTACCTAAAAATATGTTGTGTATTTACAGGAAACTCTGATGGAATCAGTATCAGAATATCAGAACATCAACATCAGCATCAGAAGATATGTCACATCAGAAGATCAGTACATATGCTTACGTTGTAGTCTGATGAATAAGATTTGCGCTCAACATACTCTGATTCTGATCAAGATCCTAACAATGTCATCAGCACTCAGAAGCAATCAGAATAAGCTAAAGCCAACACACTCTGATCTTAATCAAGCAGAACATTCTGAAGTGTCAACGGTACTGCATTCAAGGCAGATTAATTACCAACGGCTTTATTCCAAGACAAAGATCTTCTCAATATGGAAAGAACGTAATGAGCATTGAAATGGAATTATTGGCATCAACGTATCTATTCCAAGAAGTATTTAAACAAATCAGTGAGAAAGGAATTGGCTAATGCTCTACAATACTCTACACGCCTAAAGTTAATCATCTTCATCCTCACTCTCTCAGTTTGCTAAAGCTCTCAAATTGCTTACTCTATAGTTCTAGCAATCTAGTTTCACTTAAGCTTTATCTTGTGTATTATCACAGTTGTGATATATCGTTTTTGTAGAAAACATCAAACACACATAATTGTTCATTTATCTGTAAGAAAGAATTTCCTTGAGAAACCGGTTTGTGGTTTAGACTCAAGAAGGCTTTAGCAGTTGTTAAAGCATATTTGTATTCAGTTGAATATAGTGGATTAAGACCTCGTTGGAGAGAGGCGAAATCACCTTGACGGATGGACTGGAGTAGTTTGAGATCAAACGAACCAGGATAAAAATAACGTGTTGTCTGCATTTGATTTCAAGTTACAACAATTCAACCCCCCTTCTTGTGTTTTTCACTTCTTCACATCCTAGTAAGCCAAAAACACGAGTCCTTCCTCCCTCAAACACCCTTAAGCACAAAATCTTCATTTCTGCCCAAAACAGGGCCAGTTCTGCAAATCACAAGCCACGACCAAATCCCCTCGTGCGTTTTGTCCCAAATCACTTCAAACACATTCTAAACAATACACCTAAGCTGTCCAGACCATTCACAAGCTACTGTAACTCCATTAACACACATCACCATTTTTTCTTTGAAGCTTTGCAGGTTGAGTTCTGTAGAACGATTCAGGCTACTTCAAAATAAATAAAGCATTGGGAAAGGTTCAGGGGACATCAAGAAAGCTCAAGAATCTCAGGCCCCATTGAAAGTTGCTGCATTGTCCAACTCGAACTCAGCTGAAATAGGTATTTCATGAACTTCTATCTCTCTATTTAGGAATATTTAGCTTTAGGTTTGTGAATAAAAGATGTTGTACTCATTGCCCTGAAACCATACATATGCTTAGTTTTCATTTATATTAATCATGTTAGGAGAATTTCATCCATGAACTTTCTGAAAAATCTAGGTTAAAAATTAGGGCCAGAGAAATTATCTCTGGTCTTTGAGAGTTAGATTTAATGTTTTATATGGTTGAAATCGTTGTTTGATGCTCTACAAGTTTCATGTTTTAAGTTTTGTCAAAAAAGCACTAAAACAGGAGATACAGGTTTGAACTAGCCACACACGTTTTTCTATTTGTCACAAGGAAGAAGATGAAGTATGGGTTGGGCCTGGATTTCTTGCTTCCAACACCTCCCAGCTTACTTTCAGCACCCCCTGGCCCATTTCTTTGTATTTTTATTATTTTTGCATTTTTATTTCTTTTCTGACTTTGATATTTTATTTTCAAATATAAAAAATACTCTAAAAATATTTTCACAATTTTTTTCATTTATTAGATATTTTATTTTGATTTTTTCTAGTATAAACAACAATTTAAATACTAATATTATTTTGTTTAAACTTGAAAATAATGCAAACAATACTTTTATTTTCATTTCTATTTTTTATTTACACCAAAAATATTTTCTTGAATATATTGTATTTTATTGTAAAATTTTATTTTATTTTTACATACTTAATATATATATATATATATATATATATATATATATATATATATATATATATATATATATATATATATATATATATATATATATATATATATATATATATATATATATATATATATATATATATATATATATATATATATATATATATATATATATATATATATATATATATATATATATATATATATATACTTTTGTTTTATTAAATACTTAGAAATAAAACACAAAAATATTATATTTTTATTTTTATTATTATTTATACTAAAAAATACCTTTTTTGGATATATTTCATTTTTATACATATTAATATATTTTTGTACATAAATAATACATTATATTTATTTTCTTAAGAAATTAGGGTTTTTGCCCTAAAAACAAATAAAATTAATATTTTATTTATTTCTTTATACCTTTTACATTAAAAATACTTTTTGCATACATGAACAAATAAAAACTTTTTTGCATAATACATTTTTATTCAAATATTTGTTCACTTTGTTTAAATATTGTACATTTAAATTTTGATTGCATTTGATATTCAATTTGGATGTAATAATAATTAGGGTTTTATATTTCTTGTCAAATACCCCCTATTCAAAAATTGTACCCCCCCTCCCTATATCAAAGTTGTAATAGCTTAGATTTATTTTTACGCACTTAAATGCTTTCAATTATGCCATGATTAGAATTAGGGTTTGTATGCAAAATCAAAACCAACAAATAGTTTGACCTAATCAAAGACAAAAATGCATGATAAAACAAACACAATGTACACTTGCACCCCTAGGGTTTCAATCCACTTGTTGCCTTCAAAAATGGGCCATGGTAGGCATGTCAAGTACTTTGGCAAAACAAAAACAAAACAAAAGATCATAGTCCCTCGATGACGCAATCTGAGTTGCCTAAACAAAATGATCAAGTCCCTCAAGGAAAATTGCCAAAAATACTTGACACCATTGCTATCATGGTTTATACGATGACTCGCGTCTGTCTCGTTTAACATCCTAACACAAGGTTGTTCACCAAATACAATGGTGAAGCAACACTGTTAAAAGGGTTAAAAAACACAAGAAAGATCTTTGAGTAAAATAGGGTAGATAACTCTTAGTTACTTGATCAAAAGCTTGCAAAAATATCCTTGCTATTTCCAAACACACTTTATCACACAATTTCAAAACCCTACTTTCAAACATTGAAAACTTTTCAAAAGACAAAAACACCTTTGTATACATTCAAACAAGAATCATTATAAAGGTTGCCACAACGATGGCCTCTTTTCAAAACATCTTTCAAAACCACACACAAAGCACCATTTCAAACAATTGAAGAGCACCATTTCAAACAATTGAAGAGCACCATTTCAAACAATTGAAAAGCAAAGCAAGTGATCTAAACAAGTAACTAAGAGCCCATGGATAACCATGGATAGAAAGGGTTCTAATACCTTCCCTTTCTATAATCTACTCCCAGAACCCAAGAAAACATCTCAAAGGTCTTTCCTGTGCTTTTTGACCTTTCCTTAGGATAAAATAAAAAGTTGATGGCGACTCTTAATAAACCGAAACATTTGTGAACACAAAACGCAAAATCCCAAGTCAATTCTCCCACCGTATCACAGAACTGGCGACTCTGCTGGGGAAATCTTTAAAAGTGGAGTAACCTTAAGGCTTAGATCACATTTTGCATGCTTATCTTGATTGCTTTGATTGCTTTACATTTGGTTCTCTTGTTTGGGATTGAAATCCTCTACCCGGATTTGGGAAACATTCATAGGTAAATAGCAATACGTTGTGGAAACTGTGCGGGGTATACCGACATGGTTGAAGCAATAGCTATATTAGTGCGACATATTTGTGAGTACCGGGTAGCCTTTGAGTCAATCAAAGAGAATACAGGGCCGCTGAGTGATCTCATGAAGCACTAATGAACTCTTAGAACCTTAATTGACCATCTTGGAATTTTTTAGGGGTAGTGAGATGACCGACTTTGGTGCAGTCTGAAGTCGGTAGATACTCGATACTACACTCATTGAGGGTTATTTTCTTGGGATATTTTGGTCGCCAGTTAAGTGGCTAAACTAAAACAATGAACATAGAAAATAATGCAGTGATATTGAGCTCCTTAGAACCCGGTTATTATTTATAGGACAGGTTTGAGCCAACTAAACTCAAGAGGGTACTTACCTATGAAACCTCATGCAAGCCTGAAACTAGGGTTTTGTGTGACTTGCTTGTACATGTGCTTGTGCATACATCATGAACATCATAAAGCATCATATGCATCTACTAACCATTTCAAGGGTTTGGATCTTCATCTTTGTTCTTGTTTTGTAGGTCATGGAATCTCTTCGCAGGAAAACAATTCAAGTCAACCTTGTGAGAATCCCTCCTCAACTCAAGGAGCTTACTTCCAGGATTCCAGAGAATTCTCTCTTCAGTGAAAGACATGGTAGGCTTCTCAACTTGGTCAACTCCAACATTGAAGAAGACATGGTGAAAGTTCTCTTCCAGTTCTTTGACCCCCTACACCACTGTTTCACATTCCCTGATTACCAACTAGTACCTACTTTGGAGGAATTTTCTCAACTCTTGAGAATTGCTATTCTTCATCAACTACGCTACAACGGTACGGAAAAAGAACCAAAGCCTGAAGATGTTGCTCAAGCATTACACTTGCAACCATCTGACATCAAAGGACATTGGGAAACCAGAAGTGGTGTCAAGGGTTTCTTGGAAAAGTTTCTGTTTGAGAAGGCACAAGACTGTTGGAATTCTCTAGATCTACAAGCTTTTGAAGAGATTATGGCACTCCTCATCTATGGGTTGGTCTTGTTCCCAAACTCTGATCAGCTTATAGATGTGAATGCTGTCTAGATTTTCATATCCCGAAATCCTGTACCTACATTGTTTGGGGACATCCTACACTCATTTTACACACGAACAATGAGGAAAAGAGGTGTTCTCATGTGCTGTAGTCCTCTTCTAGCAAGGTGGTTTATTTCTCACCTTCCACAATCAGTTTTGAAGAATGAGCAGGGATTAAGGTAGTCACAACGATTGATGACCCTCACACATTTTGATGTTCATTGGTGTTCTCGGTCCAGAGAAAATGTCATCATCATTGATCATTGTGGAGAATTCCCTAATGTCCCACTACTTGGCATTAGGGGAGGCATCACCTATAACCCTTGTTTAGCTCTAAGACAGTTTGGATATGCTCGGAGGGATGGCCCTCATGACATGCTGATTCCTGACCTAGTTTTTGACTTCGACAATGATGCACAAGGACTTCAACAAAGGTTCATCAGAGCTTAGAGGATGCCTAACAAGGTGGATAGTAAGACACTGGGGCACAAGAATTCCATCCCCCTTGCGCCTTACCTCAAGTGGGTACGAACCCGCGCCCAGAGTCTTATGATGCCTTATCCTCACATTCTCCCCGTGATCAAAGAGCATGTTATGGAAGGAGAGGTTCCATACACCCTCCTACATCCTGACATGCCAACATCATTGGAAGAATTACAAAAGAATTGGATCCAACTCAAAGAAGAACATAATACTTTTGAAGCCAGCTTCTATGCCAGTGAGAAGAAGGTTTTGGAGCTTACCCGCTGACTTCATGAGGAGGAAACTCTCAACACTTACATCGCACCAAAGAGGATGCGCAATGTCTTTTTGCATTTAGAATTTTGTAATATTTTGCCCATGGGGCACTTATGTACTGACAATTTCTTCTTAATATGATGTGTGTTCCTTTTGTTTGCAACAAATTTGAATTTCTGAATCCTTGAATGCATTACATGAATAACATACTGTGATACGGTGGGAGAACTGACTTGGGATTTTGCGTTTGTGTTCACAAATGTTTCGGTTTAGCAAGAGTCGCCACCGACTTTTTATTTTATCCTAAGGAAAGGTCAAAAAGCACAGGAAAAAACCTTTGAGATGTTTTCTTGGGTTCGGGGAGTAGATTATAGAAAGGGAAGGTATTAGCACCCTTTCTATCCATGGTTATCTATGGGCTCTTAGTTACTTGCTTAGATCACTTGCTTTGCATTTCTATTGTTTGAAATGGTGCTTTTCAATTGTTTGAAATGGTGCTTTGTGTGTGATTTTGAAAGATGTTTTGGAGAGAGGCCATCTTTATGGCAACCTTTATAATGATTCTTGTTTGAATGTATACAAGGGTGTTTTTGTCTTTTGAAAAGTTTTCAATGTTTGAAAGTAAGGTTTTGAAATTGTGTTGTGAAGTGTGTTTTGAAAATAGCAAGGATGTTTTTGCAAGTTTGATCAAGTAACTAAAGGTTTTTCTACCCTATTTTACTCAAAGATCTTTCTTATGTTTTTAACCCTTTTAATAGTGTTGCTTCACCATTGTATTTGGTGAACAACCTTGTGTTAGGATGTTAACGGGACAGGCGCGGGTCATCGTATAGACCATGATAGCAATAGTGTCAAGTATCTTTGGCAATTTTCTTGAGGGACTTGATCATTTTGTTTAGGCAACTCAGATAGCGTCATCGAGGGACTATGATCTTTTTGTTTGTTTTTATTTTGCCAAAGTACTTGACATGCAACCATGGCCCATTTTTGAAGGCAACAAGTGGATGAAACCCTAGGGGTGCAAGTGTGCATTGTGTTTGTTTTTTTTCATGCATATTTATCTTGGATTAGGTCAAACTAATTGTTGATTTTATTTGCATACAAACCCTAGGTCTAAGCATGGCATAATTGAAAGCTTTTAAAGGTGCGGGAATTTAAATGCTACACTATTACAACATGATATAGGGAGGGGGATACAAATTTGAATTTAGGATATTTGACAAGAAAGTAAATTCTAAGTTATTACAACCATATTGAATGTATAGACAATATTTAAATGTACAACAATTGAATATAATACGATAAATAAATGTCAAATAAAAGGTATTATGCACAAAATGATTTTTATGTATACAAAAAAAGTATTTTTTCAATGTGAAATGTAAATAAAATGAAAAGGATCAATTTTAATTATTTTTCTATTTTAGGACAAGAAACCCTAATTCTTAATAAATAATAATATTTATTAGTTATATACAATAATATACTAATTTATACAAAAAATAAAAGTATATTATAAAAAATGATATTTTTAATACACAATATTAAAAAATGAATATGTGGTATTTTTGTATTTTTTACCTAATTATTTAATAAAATAAAATGTATAAGGATATATATATATATATATATATATATATATATATAATATATATATATATATATATATATATATATATATATATATATATATATATTAAACATATTAAACATAAAAAATTAAAAATTAATTATTTACAAAAAAAATGAATATTTTCAAGAAAATGTTTTCAAATATAAAAATATAAATGAAAGTAAGTATATTTTTTTGCATTATTTTTTAGTTTTGTTAAAAAAAGAAAATAGTTTATATATATTATATATATATATATATATATATATATATATATATATATATATATATATATATATATATATATATATATATATATATATATATATATATATATATATATATATATATATATATATATATATATATATATATATATATATATATATATATATATATATATATATATATATATATATATATATATATATATATATATATATATATATATATATATATATTCTTAATAAAATAAAATAAATATCAAATAAATATGAAAAAAATATAGAAAATTATTTTTGGTATTTTTTATATTTAGACAAAAAATAATAAAGTCAGAATAAAACATAAAAGTGTCAAAATGATAAATATTTAAATAAATGGGCCAGGGGGGTGTAAACTGAATATGGGGGTGTTAGAAGTGAAAACAAAACAGGCCCAGCCCACCAGACTTCTTCTTCTTCCTCTCGTTCACAAAACACGCGCTTCTGTGCATCAATGGCTAACTCCTGATTCTTTGATTTTTTGACAAAACTCATAACATGAACATTGTAGAGAATTAAACAACGAATTCAACCATATAAAAAACTTGGATTAACTCTCAAAGACCAGAGAGAATTTCTCTGGCCCTAATTTCTAACCTAGTTTTTTCAGAAAGTTCATGAGTGAAATTCTCTTTGCACGATTAATGTAAATGAAAACTAAGCATATGTATGGCTTCAGGGCTATGAGTACAACATATTTCATTCACAAACGTAAGTCTAACCATTCCTAAATAGGGAGTTAGAAGTCCATGAAATACCTGTTTCAGTTGACTTCGAGCTGGACAATGCAACAACCTTCAATGGTGTTTGAGCTTCTCTTTAGCTTGCCTGAGGTCCGAGGAAGCTTCTCCAATGCTTGGCTTGCTTTGAAACAACTTGAATCGTGCTGTAGAACTCAACCTGCAGAGCTTTGAAATGAAATGGAAAAGTGTGTTAGAGGTGTTACAGCTTGCAATGGGGGCCTAGGATAGTTCAGGTGAGTTGATTGGAAGGTGTTTGAACTATCTTTGGACAAAACGCACGATGGAATTTTATTGTGGCTTGCAAAATGCAGAACCTGCCCTGTTTTGCAGAAAAACAGTGGTTCTGAGTATGAGGAGGTTTTACTGATGAAATGGTCGTGTTTTAGGCTTGTTGGGAGGTATGGAACTTGTCTACAATGTTTTTCTAAGCTTGTGTTAACATATATCAGAGTTGGTATATGATTGCAACTTTTCTTCTTTTTCAAGCAAGAGTGTGTGTCCTCCCAATGCAGGCCTGCACAAGCCCTAAATCATGTTGCACCTTTTGCTCTTGGTTACTGGAATTAGTGGACTTGATCTTGCATCAAAGATCTGGCCCCATGCCTCAAGGATTTGGTTTTGACATAAAGTGAAGTTTAGGCAAAAATGGCATTGTTGCTTTTTCCTTTTAAGGCTTAAACTAGTGTATAATGCCCTAATGACCAAGACAATACCTTAATTCAATGGATATGCATTAAATTAAGGAGTGCAAATTGGTTTTGAGTCCTGTAATGGTGAACCAAGCTAGCTAGATCAGAATTGCAAATTGTTATGAACATGTATTGGCCATGGACAAAAGTGAGTTTTTTCCAACTTCAAGCATTCGATTCTCTCTAACCACAAAGGTTTTTGAGGAGTTATTGGATAATTTGGAAAGCTTGGAACATGTACTATAATCCATCTTTGTAATTTAACTTGAAAATCTAAGTGGAACTATGTGAAAAATGGCCAAGAAGATGGGTCAAAATCCTGCCTAGATTAGGGCAAATTTTCTCCAAGTTAAAAGTTTTAGGTACCCTTGTTCCAAAAATCATAACTTGAGATACAAGCTTCTTTTGAGAAAACTTTGTGAATCAAAGTTGTAGACTTTGTTATGGACTACAACTTTCATGTTGTAAGTTTTGTTTGAATCCATTTGCATCTTGGTGAAAAAAAGGGACAAAGTTAGGAAAAAATAAGAAAATTTCATAACTTAGAAAAATTCTAAGTTATGAAAATTTTCCATTTTAAACCCTAATTTGCATTTTTGGGTTTCTTGATGAACAAGTTTCATAATTTGACATGTCTTGATGAAAAATAACTCTTGGCACTTGATTTTGACCAAAAAGTCAAAGTTTGACTTTTCAGTGTACAGTCAAATTTTGATCAGTTGACTGAAAAATTCATCTGTCAATCCTATGCATTTGAGATCTTTTGAACTTGTTGGATGGGTCAAGACAATGTCATTGAGTCCTTGAGTTCATATGTGAGCTTGGTTTGCCATTGGTTAGGTCAAACAGTCAAAAATTGCCTTTATGCAGTCAAAACCCTAAAAATGACCATTTTGCCCTTTTGATGATCTGATCAAATTTCTTGAGGAGTTGTGGTCCAAACTTGATCAAATGGTTCATATGAGTTCATAATGTTGATGTGGGTCAAATTTCATGAGGTTTGACTATCAATTGACCACAGTTGACTTTTTCCCCAATATAGTTGATTTCTAGGTCAACTGTCCAATTGACTGGGAAAAAATTTGAATCAAGGCTTGAAACTTGGTATGGGCAAACTTGTGAGTCCAAAATGAAGTATGAAAGTCACTTTGGGCATTGTAGGTCAAAACATCCCTGTGCAAACTCAAACCCTAATTTAGGTCAATAGTGCAAGGTGGTGTCTTGAGCTAAGCAAACCCTAGCTTGATCTTGAGTTCCAAGAGTCTTGTGATGAAAAAATGTTGGTGAAATGAGAGGGAAAATTTTGGGGTACAACAGTTGCCCCTGTTAAATCTTCTTGAACCTGAAGAGTTAGATTGGCAACTTTGCCTTTCGTGACTCGAAGGTAAAAGAGGATTGGACACTATAGTGCCCGTAAATTTGCACTCGTCAAAACATAGATGCGGGAATGGGCTTAAAGATGCCATTTGGAGATGGTAGAATCTTGCTGGAGATGGGCTTAAAGATTCCATCCAAGAATCTTTGTTAAATTGCAATGCTGTAGGTCAAAAGAATGAGTATCAAAAGGGTATTCGTGTCTGGAATGCTCTTGAACTGTATCTGGATACTGAGTTTGTATGAGCAAAGGAATGGCGTTCGTGTTTGGAGCGTATCTGAGCTGTAACTGTATTTGAACTTTAAATGAATATCAGAATGACTGTCGTGTCTGGAGTGTATCTGTATTGTATCTGAATTTGGGATATGTATGAGTAGCAGAATGACTTTCGTGTTTGGAGTGTATCTGAGACTGTAACTGAAGTTGAGATCTGTATGAATAGCAGAATGACTTCCGTGTTTGAAGTGTATTTGTATTGTATCTGAATTTGATATCTATATGAGTAGCAGAATGACTTCCGTGTCTGGAGTGTATCTAGTCTGTGTCGGATTACTGAAGTCTGAATGAGTAATAGAATAACCGCCGTGTCTGGGGTGTATCCATATTGTATCTGAACAATTGTTAAAGATAGCCTTTTAATCTTATCCTGAAAAGGGTAAAATGTTAGCTAAAACACAAAGTTATGTTGCATGATATGTACGATGCAATGAACTGTATTTCATCAATGTTTATGATATATGAATGTAATCGATGTGCATGTAATCTGATTAGCTGTCTTGCTGAGGAAAATAAATCCTTGTTAACTAGAGGTAATGAAATCTTTGATTGCCGTTGGGGGAAATAAATCCTTGACTGATGTTGGGGGTTAACAAGGCCTCTGACAACTTCTGCGGGGAATGAGAATCCTTCATGACTAGGGGAACTTCTGGAAATCTCTTCTGGGGAATGGAAACCTTGGAGGCTTCTGCTTGGAGAAAAGAGACCGAGAATCTTCGATCTTGTTGTGAGGTAAACTCTGGGGAAATGCTTACTATTCTGGCTCCGCTGGGGATAGGATTTTCAGGGTTTTCGAACTCCACCGGGAATCTTGAAGCTTAACTCTGATGGGAATTTTGAAATTCAACTCAGTTGGGGAATCAAGCTTTAGAAAGTATTGGCTCTGCTGAGGATCTTGAAGCTTAACTCCGTTGGGGAAATATACTCCAATTTTAGCTTTGTTGGGGATCTGACTGATGTATCGTAGGGGATTTCTTCTGAAATGGCACAAAGATATCTTCCTATACCTTCGACCTATCAGTAATTATCCTTTTCAATTTCGTTTTATTTGTAAACATTGATTATATTCAAATGCATATGCCTATTTAACAAAACATTGGACGTTTTCAACTAAAACATAAGTGTAAAAAAGAAAAGAAATGCAAGCAAATTTCTGCACTTTGAAGTATATTTGTATTAATTTTTGGTAAGCATCTTTGTACAAAGGAGACAGACATCCTAGTAAGAGAATGTTGTCGTAAAAATTGAGAAAAATTTATATACAAAAAGAAAGATGGCTATGTGCAACAATTCCATGGGGTTCCCATTCTGTTATAGCCTTCACAAATCTGAGTATTTGTCCATTCGTTACTTCGTCCGTAGATGATTGGATTGATCAGAAGCTTGGAGCTTGTTGGTGAAGAGATTGTTCTTAAAGTGATCCAACGAGACATAGTCATACGCTTTAAATTCCCTAACTTTTTCCTGAACCGCCCTTTCGGGTTTTTGATCCACCGGGAAACCCTTTTTTGCCCAAGTCTCCCTTTCGGGTTTTCAACTTGCCGGGTGTACAGATTTTTTGTTTTATCCCTAATTTTTGCCTGAACCGCCCTTTCAGGCTTTCGATTCACCGGGATGCCCATTTTTGCCCAAGTCGCCCTTTCGGGTTTTCAACTTGTCGGGTCGTTTTACGCGTAGTATCTTTTGACTATGTCTGCGTTCGCAGGGTGCGGTAAGTCATCTCCATCCATGATGGTCAGAATCATTACCCCACTAGAAAAGATGCTTTTGATTACAAATGGTCCTTCGTAAGTAGGAGTCCACTAGCCCCTGGGGTCACTTTGCGGTAAGATGATCCGCTTGATTACAAGATCTCCGACTTGATATACTTGACGCCTGACTTTCTTGTTGAAAGCCTTGATCATGCGTTTTTGATACGCCTGACCATGACAAACAACAGTAAGTCGTTTCTCGTCGATCAAATTGAGTTGATCAAGCCGGGTCTGAATCCAATCGTCTTCACTCAAACCAGCGTCTTTCATGATCCTTAAGGAAGGAATATGAACTTCCATAGGCAGAACAACTTCCATGCCATATACCAAAGAAAATGGAGTTGCCCATGTTGAAATACGTGTCGTGGTACGATATCCATGCAGAGCAAATGGTAACATCTCATGCCAGTCCTTGTAGGTGACTCTCATCTTTTGAATGATCTTCTTAATATTTTTGTTCACGGCTTCAACAGCACCGTTCATCTTCGGCCGGTAGGGAGATGAATTGTGATGATAAATCTTGAACTGCTCGCATAGAGCGGTGATCATGGTGTTGTTCAAATTTGTACCGTTGTTTTTGATGATCCTGTCGGGGATGCCATACCGGCATATGAGGTTCTGCTTGATGAAGCGGGCAACCACATTCTTCGTAACTGAGGCATAGGAAGCTGCTTCGACCCACTTGGTGAAATAATCAATAGCGACCAAGATGAAGCGATGTCCATTGGATGCCGTGGGTTTGATCTCTCCAATCATGTCAATGCCCCACATTGCGAATGGCCAAGGAGTTGTCAGAGCGTTGATAGGAACAGAAGGAATATGTACCTTGTCGGTGTAGACTTGGCATTTGTGGCAGGTACGGGAATGTTGATGACAATCAGCTTCCATGGTAGACCAGTAGTAGCCTGCCCTTAGAATCTTCTTAGCCATCGTATGCCCGCTCAAGTGGGTGCCAAACGTGCCACTGTGTATATCGGTCATGACCAACTCTGCTTCAACCTTGTACATACAACGAAGTAGAACACAATCATGACTGCGCTTATAAAGGATGCCATTGCTCAGGAAAAACTTGGCAGCAAATCTCCTTAAGAACTTTTTGTCATTGACGGAAGCTCCTTCAGGATACTCTCTGGTCTGGAGATACCTTTTGATTTCATGAAACCAGGGTTGTTCCACTACTTCTTCGGTATTAATCTCATGATAGTGCGCAGGTTCGTCCATTCGCTCGATGGTAATTTGGGGAGCCTTGTTATCCCAGTTGAGTTTAAACATGGAAGACATTGTAGCCAGAGCATCTGCTAGCTGATTCTCTTCTCGCGGGAAATGCTCGAAAGTAATCTGCTCGAAATGAGGCAACAATGTCAGGACATGTTCTTTGTATGGGATAAGATTAGGATGTTTGGTATCCCACTCTCCTTTGACTTGACTGATAACCAAAGTCGAGTCCCCAAATACGACCAAAGATTTAATTCCCAAGTCTATAGCAGCCTTGAGACCAAAGATGCAAGCTTCGTATTCGGCCATGTTGTTGGTACAACTGAAACAAAGTCGGGCAGTGAAGGGTGTATGGCAACCTTCCGGAGAGATGAGTACCGCACTGATACTGTTGCCAAGTGAATTTGAAGCACCATCAAAGTATAGGGTCCATCGGGATCCTTGTTCAGGTCCGTCATATGGTCTGTTTCCTTCAATGTTGTCCAATGTCATGATGTCCTCGTCTGGGAAGTCGAATCTCATAGACTGATAATCTTCGACAGCTTGATGAGCTAGATGGTCAGCTAGTACACTCCCCTTTATAGCTTTTTGGTTAGTATACTGGATATCATATTCAGTCAGGATCATTTTCCATCTAGCAATTCTTCCAGATAAAGCCGGCTTGTCGAAGATATACTTGATCGGATCCATCTTGGAAATCAACAAAGTGGTATGAGTCAACATATACTGCCTTAGCCGGCGAGCAGCCCATACCAAAGCTCAACAAGTTTTCTCGAGCAGTGAGTAGCGAGTCTCACAGTCGGTAAACTTTTTGCTAAGGTAATAAATGGCATGCTCTTTTCGGCCAGACTCGTCATGTTGGCCCAGTACGCACCCCATTGAGTTATCCAAAACAGTCAGATACATGATCAATGGCCTTCCTTCGACGGGTGGCATCAGAATAGGAGGTTCTAGTAAGTACTCCTTGATCTTATCAAAAACAACTTGACAATCATCGTTCCATTCAAATACCTGATCTTTCTTCAGCAATTTGAAAATTGGCTCGCAGGTAGATGTCAGGTGAGAGATGAACCTTGCAATATAGTTCAAGCGTCCCAAGAATCCTCTAACCTCCTTTTCAGTACGGGGGGCAGGCATTTCTTGTATAGCCTTTACTTTATCTGGATCAACCTCCATGCCTTTGTTGCTGACAATAAATCCCAGAAGTTTACCAGACCTAACTCCAAAAGTGCACTTGCTTGGATTCAGTCTGAGTTTATACTCCTTCAACCTGGAAAAAAGCTTTTGCAAATGACTAAGGTGTTCTTATTCTGTCTGTGATCGAGCTATCATGTCGTCTACGTAAACTTCTGTTGTACCCCAAAATTTGCCCTCCCATATTCTTCAAGAAATTGCCAAGTCAAGCTTCAAAATCTCCCCAAGGGTTGCACAGTGTAAGAGCCTCCTAAACAGTCAAAATTAGGGTTTTGGTTCTGATCAAGAAAATGAAGTTTCCAAGGGTCCAATCAAGTCCCACATGCCTATAAATATGGTCAAGCATCCTCATACAAAGTTTCAAGACTTTCAGCACAAAATTGCACAGTCAAAACCCTAATTGCACTATAGTCAACTGTAGGGGCAAAATGGTCATTTGACAGTCAAAAGTTCAAATTTTTGGTCAACATCTCATTTTGAAGTCACAAACATCATTTGATCAATGCTTGATCATGATTCTCAAAGCTTGGCTCAAAAATCATCAAGATGCAAAAGTTTCCTTATTTGGACAGCTGAAAAAGTCAACTGTAAATTGACCAGGGCATAACTTTCACATGGATTATCAGAAAAATTCCATCCAAAGCTCATTTTGAAGAGAAAGACATTTCCTACAACTCATCTCCATACTTCAAGTCCAAGAAATGCTCTCAGAAAAAGTTATCAATTTCAACATTATAGGTCATTTTCAAAAGTCAACAAAAAGGGACTTTAAGTCAAAAGCCATAACTTGAGATTGGTAAATCACAATGACATGGGACCAAAGAAATTGGTTAGAGGACTCAAAGACCTTTCCAAAATGTCCAAGAACATGAGCAAAGCTTAAAAATTGAGCAAGTTATGCCTTGTGGAAGTTGGGAAATATTTGGATATTTTGAAAAGTCAACTTTGCTTCAAATGACCTAAAATTGCTAATGGGCCTATTTTCCTTCCACAATTCATCATCCAAGGCATGTGCACGACCATTTGGCCCAAAGGGAAGTTTTTATTCATTTTTTATTTATTTATTTGAATTTTTATTAATAATAATTCATTTAAATCAATTAAATACATGAAAAATATAAAACCAATGAAATAAAATCTTTTTGTGCATGAAATATACTCAATAATTCGTGCATGATCAGATATGGAAGAATTGGAATTGATTGGATATGATTAGTACAAAAAGTGCATGAAAAGATTGAAAAACTAATGCTTGAAAATCAAATCTTCCAAACCATGAATGCAAAAGATTTTGATCAAATTTCTTGACCTAATTCACTCATACATAAGTATAGAAGCAAGACCTAATGCAAAGAACCCCTAAGCTGCGCAGAAAACACCATTGGCAAACTTGAAAATTAGCAAAAAAAACTCAAATCTGAAAACACTTTTGGAGGACGATTCAAGGCAAAAGGTCAATCTCATTAGCCTGCTAAGGCTTCATAGAAGGATTTTGCATCAAAAACCACAAGCTTTCGTGCCCAGAAACGTGAGAACAATCTCATCTGTACCGAAAAATTTTCATACTCGTGCATCTCAATTCATGCGTTTTTTGTAAATTTTAACATGTGATTTATATTCCTTATGCAATTCTGATGCTAACCCAATAGTTTAATTTTGTTTTCATGCCATATATGAAGATTTGCCATTAACAATATTTAGGGTTTGTGAAGCTTGAAATTGGGCGTTTCGTGATATGGAAAAATTAGGACACGTGAATATCACCATTGAATCAAGCACACTCAGACGAAGAGAAACCCACCCTCGCGCTCAATTTATGAGGCCTTATGGCCTATTCGCTATTTTCTAATATGGCATCTATAGCAACGTTTGAAAACCGTTGCTTATTGTTTTTGTATTTCAGAAAAAGAAAACACAACGAAGAAGACGATGTGGTGGCTAGCAACGATTGGCTCCTTTGAATTCAGCGCGCGCTTTTTTTCATATTTTTAGGCCACTGACCAGTTTTTGTTTTTGTTATTTATGCATTATTATATGTTAAAAGCGCGTTGAGTGGAGCAGTGGTGAAGCACTTGGTTGGTAACGTTAATGACTTGGGTTCGAGCCCCAGGTCCTCACCCTTTCCATATGGTTTTTTTCAATTAATGTTCATATGTAGTTTCCATGCTGAAGACCACCATACGTCTCTCCATCAAGCCATCCACCTGTTCAATTTCATCAATCCAAAGGCGCAGATCTGAGGGACATGGTACGCGTGAGTCAACGCTAGGGTATGTGATTGGAAAAGTCCACCAGGCCTGAAGCATTGGGCCAGATTGCTAAAGGCTTAACCTCCATATTAAGGGGCAGACCCCCTAGGTTTGCAATTCTTTCTACTTTCTTTATTATTTTTTATTTTCTATTTTCTTTTAAATTATTGTTTTATTAATTAATTTAATATTTTCATAAAATATAAAAAAAAACACATAAAAATCAGAAAAGAGAAAAAATAATGAATATTTTTATTTTAGTATTTGTAAATAAATTCATAAATTAACTAGTTTTAAATTAGGTTTTAATTTTAACTCTTTCAATAAAAATCTAAAAAAAATATAGAATTAGGGTTTATGATAATTTTTATTCCTTTTTATTTTTCTTTCATAATAATTAGAACATTAAATATTTATTTTTGTAATTAAAATGCATGTAAATTAATTAGGGTTAATTTTAGGGTAAAAATTCAATCTTCTCTTAATAAATTAAAAATAATTAGAATTAGGGTTAGCATATCATTTTAATTAATTCTTTTTCATTAAAAAAAATAAATACCAAAAAATACCAAAAAGACAATTTCTTTTCCTTTTAATATTAATTAATTCATCGTTTAATTTAATTTTGCAAAAGGGGTCCAACGCCCTCGTTTAATTCTTATTAAATTCGCATGTTTATTTTTATTCTTTATAATATTGATGTATCTCTCCCAAGGCCATGTAACTAATTGCTCGCACTTTATTTTCTTTACTTTCTTTATTTTTCTGTCAAATCGGGTTCGAGAAATTTTGGCGATGTGGACCCGCGCCGTTTGTAATAGTTTAGAATTTTTTTATCTTTCCGCAATTTTTAACCGTTAAATCAAGGCATGAAAGAATGTATGGACAAAAATAAAAACAAACGTTAGATCACCAATAACATGACAAAAGACAAAATATCTGAAAATGACACACAAATCACACACCACCCCTAGGGTACGCCTCACTGTTGCCTTGCCTCGAAAGGTGATCGTCGAGTAGAGGATGTCTTAGTAAGTCCTCATGATCCGGGAACCTGGCATGAGGGTAGCTTCTAAGGTGTCTTCCCATTGCTCTGGTGATCACCATGTCCCGAACCTCGAATTGACCCGAACACCTCCAACAGTGGTGCTACCTACCTCTCAATGGTGGGATGGCACTACTTTAAAGGACATTTACACAGACGAATTCCTTAGGGTAGGTAGACGACTCTAGATACTTGCTCTAATTTCGAAACAAAAATTCAAACATACTTTTCAAACCAACACCTTTTCAAAAAGCTTTCGAAAGCAATTTTTCAAACACTCTTGAGGACCGATACAAGAGTCGAACTGGAATTTTCAAAGAAACTTTTTAAAACCCACAATTGAAAAGCAAACAAACCATTTTTTGAAAACACAAGTGAGCAAGTATCTAAGAGCCCATGGATAACCATGGATAGAAAGGGTGCTAACACCTTCCCTTTCTATAACCTACCTCCCGAACCGAGAGCAATCTCTATAAGGAATTTTTCTGTGCTTTTGTCCTTTCCATTTGGAGAAAATAAAAGACGGTGGCGACTCTTGCTTCCGCGACATTTCGCGAACCAGCGTTAAACAGTCAGTTCCAGATCCACCGATCACAGAACTGGCGACTCTGCTGGGGATCCTTTAAAAGTGAGGTATACCTTAGGACTAAGATCACTTGTGTCTTCAATTGCTTTGAATTGTTTGCTTTAAATTATGGGTACTGTCTCGGGAGTTCTATAGATCATAACCCGGATCTGGGGGATACCTTCTTAGAAAGTAGCAACAAGGCTGTGAGGGAACTGTGCGGGGTATACCGACATGGTTGAAACAGTCTGCTATGTTGATGTGGCACTTTGGTGTGTACCGGTAACCCTTGAGTTCAGTCAAGGAGAGTAAGGGGCCTCCGCGTGGTGTCGTGAAGCATCAACAGACCTTAGGAACCTTAATTGAACTATCTTGGCCTCTTTAGGGTAGTGAGATAACTGACTTTGGTGCAGTCCGAGGTTGGTTGATACTCGATACTACACTCAATTGAGGGTTGATTTCCTGGAATATTTCGGTCGCCAGTTCAGTGGCTAAATCGAAACGATGAACAATGAAAGCAATCCCGTGATATTGGGACCCTTAGAACCCGGTTACTTTAATAGGACAGGTTGAACCCACCAACTTCAAGAGGGTACTACCCAGACCCCATGCTGGCCTTAAACCCTAAGGGCTTGTCTTGTGTGCCTTGTGTGCCTTACATGTTTGTCTTTGTAAATATCTGTGGTGTGTTTAATCATAACATCATGACATCATCCAGCATCATATGCATTGACTAACCATTTCAGGGGTTCGAATTTTCATCTTTGTTCTTGTTTTGTAGGACATGGAAATTGTTCGTAGAAAGACAATTCAAGTCAGTCTTGTAAGGGTCCCTCCTCAGCTTAAGGAGCTTATATCCAGGATTCTCGAGAACTCTTCATTCAGTGAAAGACATGGAAGCCTCATCAGCTTGGTCAATACCAACATGGAGGAAGATATGATAAAGGTCCTGTTCCAGTTCTTTGACCCTCTGCATCACTGTTTCACCTTCTTGGACTATCAGTTGGTACCTACATTGGAGGAGTTCTCCCGGCTCCTGATGATCCCTATCCTTGATCAGCTACCCTTCAACGGTACAGAAAAGGAACCCAAGCTTGAAGAGATTGCTAAAGCCTTGCACCTACAGTCATCTGACCTCAAGGGACATTGGGAAGTTAGAAGTGGTATCAAAGGGTTCTTATCCAGGTTTCTGTTTGAAAAAGCCCATGAATGTTGGAAGTCCCTTGACTTGCAAGCTTTTGAAGAAGTTGTGGCCCTCCTTGTCTATGGTTTGGTGTTGTTCCCTAACCCAGATCAGCTTATTGATATCAGTGCTGTCCAGATCTTTATGTCCAGGAATCCTATACCTACGTTGCTGGGGGACATCCTTCACTCATGTTACACTCGAACCATGAGAAAAAGAGGTGTCCTTATGTGTTGCACTCCTCTCCTGGGAAGGTGGTTTATTTCGCACCTTCCACAATCAGTTTTGAAGAATGAGCGGGGTTTGAGATGGTCACAACGGTTGATGACTCTTACACATGCAGATATACATTGGTGCCCTCGGTCCAGAGAAGATGTCACTATCATTGATCGTTGCGGGGAGTACCCTAATGTTCCTTTACTTGGAATCAGAGGAGGTATTACTTACAGCCCATGCCTGGCTTGGAGACAGTTTGGTTATGCTCGGAGGGATGGTCCTCATGACATGTTAATTCCTGACATAGTTTTTGACTTCGACAATGATACTCAAGGACTTCGCCAGAGATTTATCAGAGCCTGGAGGATGCCAAGTAGGATAGACAGCAAGACACTGGGGCACAGGAACTCCATCCCGTTGGAACCTTATCTCAAGTGGGTACGCGCCCGCTCCCAGAAGTTAGTGATGCCTTATCCCCATATGCTCCCTGTGATCAAAGAACCAGTCTTGGAAGGAGAGGTGTCCTACACCATTCAGCACCCTGATATGCCCACATCCTGGGAAGAGATGCAGAAGAGCTGGATCCAGCTTAAGGAAGAACGGAATTCTCTTGAGACCAGTTTACATGCCAGCGAAAAGAAGGTCTTGGAGCTCACCCGCCTGTTGCATGAGGAGAGGAATCTCAACACTTACATAGCTCCAAAGAGGATGCGCAGTGTATTTTGGGATTGATTTGCTTTTGTATTATTTTGCCCATGAGGCTTTGATGTATTGAACAATTATTTCCTTAATGATAACGTGTGTTCCTTTTTGTCTACAACAAATTTGAACTTTCGAACCCTTGAATGCATTGCATAAACACATATCATTCATCATGTGCATAACAGGTTTTCCTCTTTTCAAGTTGCTTACAGTTCTTCGCTGTTTATTTCAGCATCATGAATCCTGACTCGGCATCAACTGAGACATCCATCAAGGCTCTTCAGGCGCAGAATGCGCAATTTCAGGAATTAATCAAGGGTTTGGCTCAAGGCCAAGAAGAGCTGAAGGCTCTGCTCCTGAAGAAGGAGAAGAAGAAGAAGAGAAGAACTGTTCTGTTCAGCTCGGGCCGAAGGTTTGGCAACACCTTGCATAATGAAGAGGCTGGTTCTTCTGTTGGCAAGGGTACTCCTCAAGAGGCAAGGGTTCCTAGTCCGGTAGTCTCCGACAACGAGACTGATTTTGATGAAGAGCAGTATCCTCCGGCAGAAGACCGTTACAAGCAGCTGGAAGATAGGCTGAATGCTATGGAGATACAACAGGTACCTGGGCTGGATTTTGGAGATCTGGGTTTGTCTACTGGTGTGATTATTCCTCATAAGTTCAAAGCACCATCTTTCGCTAAATATGACGGGGCGTCTTGTCCCAAACTACATCTCAGGTCCTATGTTCGGAAAATTCAACCGTACTCAGCGGATAAGAATTTATGGATCCACTTCTTCCAGGAGAGTCTTTCAGGGACTCATCTCGAATTGTTCTATCAGCTGGATGGGACCAAGGTTCGTAACTGGGAGGAGTTGGCTACTGCTTTCTATAAGCAGTATCAATATAATGCCGACCTTGCCCCTACACGTACCCAACTCCAGGGTATGTCGTTAGGTTCAAGTGAAGGTTTTAAGGAGTACGCTCAGAAGTGGAGAGACCTGGCTGGCAGGGTGCAGCCTCCTTTGACTGATCGGGAGTTGGTAGACATGTTCTTGGGGACCCTATCTGGGCCATTTTTCAACCATCTTATTGGGAATTCGTCTGCAGGGTTCACTGATCTGATTCTGAGTGGAGAGAGAATTGAGGCTGGGTTAAAGTCTGGTAAGATTCCGAAGGGTGCATCGTCTAGTTCTGAGAAGAAACCCTTCAAGAAGGAGGCTAGTGCCGTATATGGTTCCAAGAGATCAGAGAGATCTGAGCGCCGCCAATCTGTCAGTGCGGTAATGATTGCTAAGCCTGCTGCCGCTCCTCGGCCAACCAATCCTCAAAGGGCTGAAAGACCCCGGAGAGAGTCCAACCGTTTGAGCATGACTTTATCGCAAATCTTGCCACAGTTGCTCTCAACCAACTTAGTGACTGTCAGAGAGGCGCCGAAGTTTCCAAATACTACATCTCCTAAGTACAACCCGAATGCTCGTTGTGCTTACATTTCTGATAGCCCGGGGCATTCCACTGATGATTGTTGGGCATTAAGGAGTAAGGTGCAAGACCTTATCGACGCGAAGGAGATACAGTTCGAAGCGCCTGAGAGGCTGAATGTGGTTACTGCCCCTATGCCTCAGCATGGGGTAAATGCTGTTGACGAAGATGTTTACGCCGTTTCTGTGGATGATCTAGCTACTCCTTTGAAGACCGTCAAGAGGAACCTACTGCTGGCCGGTTTATTTCCGGGTTGCAGTGAGGGTTGCCTGTTCTGTGCTGTTTCCCTATCTGGTTGTCCCTTGCTGAAGGTAGGCATCCAAAGCCTAATGGATAGCAAGGAGATTCTGTTTAAGAAGTCTGCTGTTCAGTTGGTTCCGGTGGAAGAAGTTTCTGTGGTTACCATCTTCAATAATCCAATCCAGGTTCTCCCGAAGAAGCCGGTTCAAATCATGACTGTTGCACCTGTGGTTATCACTGTTCCGGGGCCTCTTCCCTATGTATCTGATAAAGCTGTCCCTTGGCACTACGGGGCAGACGTATATGTGAATGGGATCAAACAAGAATTCAACACTGGCGCCAGTATCTGTGATATCACTGGCCCAGCCAAGGTTACCCGCAGTGGCAGGCTCTTCTCGCCTGACATTGCACCGCCTGCTGCTCGAAGACCACTTCTTATAACTCCTACAAGTGTACCTGTTCCTGTTGCTGACCAAGTTGTTTCTCCTGTTGCCGAGTCATCCAATGCTCGGGGCAAAGGAATTGAAGTTGAGCCTGCCCAGATGGAGGCACCTATACCTATAACTGCTGAGGCCTCCCAACAAGAGATGGAGGAAATCTTGAAAATTATAAAGAAGAGTGACTTTAATGTTGTGGAACAGCTGGGGCACACGCCCTCCAAGATCTCCATGCTCTCTTTATTGCTGTGCTCCGAGGCCCATGCTAAGGCCTTAATCTCGTTCCTCAAGACGGCCCATGTGCCACAGGAGACATCTGCTGTCCAATTCACTGACTGCGTAGCAAATATGACAGCGGATAATGGCTTAGGTTTCTCAGATGCTGACCTGACTGCGAAGGGAAGAGACCACAATGATGCCCTGCATGTCTCTATCGAATGCAGGGGCACTACTCTGGCACATGTATTGGTGGATACTGGTTCATCCTTGAATGTTCTACCAAAGAAGGCTTTAGACCGTCTGGATTGTGAAGGCCTGGAATTAAAACCCAGCAATATCATCGTCAGGGCCTTTGACGGTTCAAAAAGGATGGTTCATGGAGAGGTTGACATTCCGATTCGTGTGGGCTCTCAGGTGTTTGACTCTACATTTTATGTGATGGATATCTGTCCATCTTACTCTTGTCTACTGGGTCGACCTTGGATACATAAAGCTGGGGCAGTGACCTCCACCTTGCACCAGAAGCTGAAGTACCCCGTCAGAGGGAAGATCGTCACTGTACAAGGAGAGGAGGAGTATATGGTGAGCCACCTGAATTCCTTCAGATACATTGAGATGGATGGGGAGTTTATTGAAACCCCCTTTCAGCATTTCAAGGAGGTGCTTCCAATTGCAGCAGCAGCAGAAGAAATTGTTCCTTTGAAGATGGCTTCCCTGAAGGATGCCCGGGCTGTGGTTCAAAAAGGTGAAGGTTCTAACTGGGGCAGGCTTCCAGAATTTACACAGAAGACTGACAAGTTTGGGCTGGGCTTTACTGCAGAAGGTCAGAAAGATATGCGGAAAGCGAAGACCGGAAGACCTCCTGTGTTCATTACAAATCCAGGAGTGAATGCTGTTGGGGAAGACAACGAAGTGGATGAAGCAGAATTCAATAGCTGGATCTACCCGACAACCGAGGGCGGATTGACCAATTGGATTGCCAAAGACCATACTCCTGTTACCTTTGTGACGCAGTAATAAATTTCTTTGTTTCGTTATTTGTAATAAACAATAAATAAACTCTACGGCCCGGTGTCTTACCCGAGGCACTGTGGTTTCATTTGTGAGGGCATATAAATTGTCATTTCATATATCATAAATAAAAATCTTGGACGTTTTCTCGCATTGCAAATCTTATGCTCCTTTTCTGTCTTTCTTTCCTTTACATATATTTCAAAAAACAGCTGTATTTACACACACACTCACTCATACAGGTTTCAATCCACTCTGGATCTCACTGATAACGACCCTGCTACTGCCAGTTATGACTTCGAAAATCCGATCAACTTAGCCGAAGACGAAGGTGAAGATGATTGCGAAGTGCCTGGAGAGCTTGCAAGACTGTTACTTCAGGAAGAGAGGGCAATTCAACCCCATGAAGAGCCAGTGGAAACAATAAACTTGGGTACTGAAGAAGACAGGAAAGAGGTAAAGATTGGTGCCAACCTAGAGCTCAGCGTGAAGCAACGGTTGACTCAAATGCTGCATGATTATATGGAGATCTTTGCCTGGTCCTACGAAGACATGCCCGGGTTGGATACCGATATTGTGGTCCATCACTTACCTACTAAGGAAGACTGCCCTCCAGTTAAGCAAAAGGTCCGTCGTATGCGCCCAGAGATGTCTGAGAAGATTAAGGCCGAGGTTATGAAACAGTTTGACGCTGGGTTCCTTGCAGTGACTTCTTACCCTCAGTGGGTTGCTAATGTGGTGCCGGTACCAAAGAAGGACGGTAAGGTCAGAATGTGTGTCGACTACAGGGATCTGAACAGGGCCAGCCCCAAGGATGACTTCCCTTTACCTCACATTGATGTCCTTGTTGATAATACAGCTCAGCGCAAGGTTTTCTCTTTCATGGATGGTTTTTCGGGTTACAATCAGATCAAGATGGCACCTGAAGACATGGAAAAGACTACATTTGTTACTCAGTGGGGCACCTTCTGCTACAAGGTCATGCCTTTCGGACTGAAGAACGCTGGGGCAACCTACCAGCGTGCCATGGTTGCTTTATTTCATGATATGATCCATCATGAGATAGAAGTGTATGTTGACGACATGATCGCAAGGTCCCAAACTGAGGAAGAGAACCTAGATCATCTGCAGAAGTTGTTTGACCGGTTGAAACTGTACAAACTGAGGTTGAACCCGAACAAGTGCACCTTCGGGGTAAGATCTGGAAAGTTGCTAGGCTTCGTGGTAAGTGACAAGGGCATTCAAGTGGACCCTGCCAAGGTCAAAGCTATTCAAGAGATGCCAGTTCCTAAGACAGAGAAAGAGGTCAGAGGCTTTTTAGGGCGTCTGAATTACATTGCTCGATTCATCTCACACCTGACTGCTACCTGTGAACCAATCTTCAAGCTGCTGAAGAAAGATCAGGTAGTACGTTGGAATGATGAATGTCAGGCTGCTTTCGACAGAATCAAGGAGTATCTCCAAGAACCACCCATCCTTATGCCACCGGTTGAAGGGAGACCTCTGATACTATATCTAACAGTGCTTGACAACTCAATGGGGTGTGTGCTGGGGCAGCATGACGAGTCTGGCCGAAAAGAGCATGCCATTTATTACCTTAGCAAAAAGTTTATCGACTGTGAGACCCGATACTCACTGCTTGAGAAAACTTGCTGCGCTTTGGTATGGGCTGCTCGCCGGCTGAGACAGTATATGCTGACTCACACTACCTTGTTGATCTCAAAGATGGATCCTATAAAGTATATATTCGAAAAGCCTGCTCTGTCTGGGAGAATTGCAAGATGGCAAATGATCTTGACGGAATACGATATTCAGTATACGACCCAGAAAGCCATCAAGGGAAGTGTATTGGCAGACCACTTGGCACATCAGGCCGTAGATGACTATCAATCAATGAACTTCGAGTTTCCGGATGAAAGCATCATGATAGTAATTGATTGTGAAGTACCTGGACCGGATGAAGGACCTGAGGAAGGATCCCGATGGTCTATGCACTTTGACGGAGCCTCCAACGCTTTGGGAAACGGTATCGGCGCCATAATCATATCTCCTCAAGGCACTCATACTCCACTCACTGCCCGGTTGTGTTTCAATTATACCAATAACATGGCGGAGTATGAGGCGTGCATCATGGGTCTTCAAGTTGCGATCGACTTAAGAATCAAGTTTCTGAGTGTCTTCGGAGATTCCGCTCTCGTGATCAATCAGATCAAAGGAGAGTGGGATACGAAACATCCAAACCTGATTCCTTACAGAGAATGTGTGTTGACCCTGATCCCCCACTTCACAGAGATAACCTTTGAGCACTTTCCAAGAGAAGAGAATCAGCTGGCGGACGCGTTAGCTACAATGTCTTCTATGTTCAAGGTCAAATGGGATAATGAGGCTCCCCGGATCATCATCTGGAAACTGGATGAACCGGCATACTGTTGTGATCTCGAGACTGAATTGGTGACTGAGAAGCCTTGGTACCATGAAGTAAAAAGATATCTGGAAGCTCAGGAATACCCTGAAGGTGCATCTGTCAATGATAAGAAGTTCCTGAGAAGGTTCACGGCAAAGTTCTTCCTTAGCAACGGCATCTTGTACAAGCGAAACCATGATTCAACCCTACTGCGTTGTGTGGATAAAACTGAAGCGGAAAGGATCATGGGAGAGCTACATGAAGGGACCTTTGGTACACATTCCAGTGGACATACTATGGCTAAGAAAATCCTACGGGCAGGATATTACTGGTCCACAATGGAAGCTGACTGTTACCAACATTCCAGGACATGCCATAAGTGCCAGATTTATGCAGACAAGGTGCATGTTCCTCCAATTCCCCTGAATGTTCTAACTGCGCCTTGGCCGTTTGCAATGTGGGGCATAGACATGATTGGTGAGATCAAACCTACGGCATCTAATGGGCATCGCTTCATCCTAGTGGCGATTGATTATTTTACAAAGTGGGTCGAAGCAGCTTCCTACGCTACGGTAACCAAGACTGTTGTGGCACGGTTCATTCGGCATAATCTGATCTGTCGGTACGGCGTCCCAGAGAGAATAATTACAGACAACGGTACCAATCTGAATAACAAGATGATCGCTGAGCTCTGCGAACAGTTCAAGATACAGCACCACAATTCTTCTCCTTACAGACCGAAGATGAATGGGGCTGTAGAAGCAGCAAATAAGAACATCAAGAAAATCGTGCAGAAGATGACAGTGACCTATAAAGATTGGCACGAGATGTTACCGTTTGCTCTACATGGGTACCGTACCTCAGCTAGGACGTCAACCGGGGCAACTCCTTTCTCTCTGGTTTATGGTATGGAGGCAGTCTTACCGATCGAAGTGCAAATACCCTCTCTCCGGATAATGAAGGATGAAAATCTGAACGAGGATGATTGGATCCAGACACGACTTGATCAGCTCAACCTTATTGATGAAAAAAGGCTTGTTGCTATCTGTCATGGTCAGACGTATCAGAAACGGATGATCAGGGCATTTAACAAAAAGGTCAGACCACAGGAATATCAAGTTGGGGATCTGGTAATCAAGAGAATCATCCTTCCTCAGAGTGATCCAAGGGGCAAATGGACCCCTACGTACGAAGGGCCATTTGTGGTTAAACATGTGTTCTCAGGAGGAGCCATGATTCTAACCAATATGGATGGTGACGACCTTCCTCACCCCGCCAATGCAGACATAGTAAAAAGATACTACGCATGATAAAAGACCCGCTAGGCTGACATGCCTAGGCGAAAATTAGGGCTTCCCGGCGAACCAAAAGGGTTCGGGCAAAATGAAGGGATGAAATGAAAAAAAACTGTACACCCGGCAAGTCGAAAACCTGAAAAGGCGGCTTGGCCAAAAATGGGTATCCCGGTGGACTGAAAACCCGAAAGGGCGGTCCAGGAAAAAATTAGGGATAAAAGCGTAATACTATGTCTCATTGGATCACTTTGCATCCAGAATCCGGTATCTACATCAAGTTCAGACGGCATCGATCAGTCAGCTTCATCTTCAACCAAGGTCATCAAGTGATGAGACGCTCGGAGTTATAAAGGCAATAGCAGAGTTGAAACCCAGTGGGATCATTCATTTCACACAGTTGTTTTATTTTCTCTTGTACAAAATTTGTATAAACTCTTTTGTTCGGCGGCGTTCTCTTACTAGGACGTCAGCCTCTTGTACACAAAACGCCTATTTTCAGGCCATTCAAAATCAATACAAATATATTTTAAAAGTGCCAATTGTTTTTCTTTTTTTGTTTTGTTTTGCGAAGAACGTCCAAGGTTCAATTTGTGATATATGCATTGACAATAATTTGCTAACTCATAAATATTTGCATACGAAACAAAGGATTAATTACAGGTAACATTAGAAACAGGGGCAATAAAAGAGTTGTCTGAGCAATCTAATTGTTCTATCCTCCAAGGTACCAAGGTAGGTTCAGCTAAAGAACATAACCAGTACATTCCAATTCCCCAGAGAGTGAGCCAGCAAGTCAATATACTCTCCTCAGGTAAAGCAGTTATCAAACCTTAAGGAAGTTGGGTATCCTCCATCAGATCCCAACGTTCCCAGCAGCACACATTCTTGACAAGCATCCCCGACAATCTTGGTTTAAAGATTGTTCCCCGGCGGTATATCAAATATTCAAAGGAATCACTTTCCCCGCAGTTCAAAACTTCCCCAGGAGAGTCCAATCCAGTTCCCCAGGAAACTTGGAATTCATCTCCCCAAGCAGTAAGCTTATCCCCAGTAGATTCTGGAAGCTTACCCTCGCAAAGCACGAACGCGTCGTCCGGCTTTATTCAAAGAGTTATTTCCTTAACAGGATATAACTGGGTTATCCTCAGCCAAAAGCTACGGAAAGGTCGTCGTCAACGCAGTTCTTTCTTACCCCCAGCGAAGTCTATTAACACTTCCAACGCAACAAGAGTATCCCCAGCAAGTTACCTCTCTCCCCACAGAGTATTGCTCCCCAGTAAGATTGTCAGAGTGCTTTCCTCCCCGCAGAGTCATTCCATTCGCCAAGTTTATTCCCCACGGAGTCATCTTCTCCTACCGGTATTCTTGCAGTTATCATCCCCAGTGGAAGCAAAATCTATTCTTCAATATCAGCCCAGGAGTGACCTCCCGGCACCCGTCAAGGATTTACTTTCCTAGACGAAAGCATACATTCCTAAACACGTCCATACATCATTATAGCATGCATAGACGCATCATATCTTACAAGTCTCATTTATGTTGAGAACATCATTGCTTGATCCATATCATGCATTGCATATGACTGACCTTTACCTTTCAGGAAAGATTCGGTTAAATTCTCAATCATATTTCAAGACCTAGACCGGTTCAGTTAATCAACTCCAAAGATTTCTTATCCAGTCCAAGGCCTTCTCTAGTCCAGCAAAATCGACCCCAAACAGATTTTTCTGATGAAGACTCAGTAGAAGTTATCAGGTTTTTCTCAAACGTCCGCTTTTGAGATTATAATTTCCTATGGTTCTCTCCCCAACGGTGCGGAGATGTTAATTCCATCCCAGGTTTTTCTCAAACGTCCGCTTTTGAGATTATAATTTCCTATGGTTCTCTCCCCAACGGTGCGGAGATGTTAATTCCATCCCAGGTTTTTCTCAAACGTCCGCTTTTGAGATTATAATTTCCTATGGTTCTCTCCCCAACGGTGCGGAGATGTTAATTCCATCCCAGGTTTTTCTCAAACGTCCGCTTTTGAGATTATAATTTCCTATGGTTCTCTCCCCAACGGTGCGGAGATGTTAATTCCATCCCAGGTTTTTCTCAAACGTCCGCTTTTGAGATTATAATTTCCTATGGTTCTCTCCCCAACGGTGCGGAGATGTTAATTCCATCCCAGGTTTTTCTCAAACGTCCGCTTTTGAGATTATAATTTCCTATGGTTCTCTCCCTAACGGTGCGGAGACGATAATTCCACTCCAGGTTTTTCTCAAACGTCCGCTTTTGAGATTATAATTTCCTATGGTTCTCTTCCCGATCCTGCGGAGGTGGTAATCCCAAGGTTTTCTCAACGATTGCTGTTGAGGTTAAAGTCACCCAAGGTTCTCTCACCGTTCCTGTTGAGATAGTAACTATCCCTGGTTCATTCATCATCTTTTGAAGATCCAGACTCAGCTCCTGTAACCAGTCAGGACACATCTATACAAAGCATCTGAAAACCAGCTCCTGCAACATGTCAGGTACTCATTTTTTCTTTTGCAGGTATGCAGGTTCTCGCTAAGGAATCTCTTACGCGATCAACATCCATATGGCATCTATAAGCCCATCATCCTATTCATCAATCTCTAAATGGCATCTATAAGCCCATTTTCATCACACTGCTACTATGTGAGCGCAAATTTCTGGGCACTCTAGTGTTCAATCATCTTCTACCCTCAGATTACGAAAGGCACGGCAGCCAATCTGCATCCTCAGGTCTAAGAAGATTGAACAGGGGCAACTGTTGTACCCCAAAATTTTCCCTCCCATATTCTTCAAGAAATTGCCAAGTCAAGCTTCAAAATCTCCCCAAGGGTTGCACAGTGTAAGAGCCTCCTAAACAGTCAAAATTAGGGTTTTGGTTCTGATCAAGAAAATGAAGTTTCCAAGGGTCCAATCAAGTCCCACATGCCTATAAATATGGTCAAGCATCCTCATACAAAGTTTCAAGACTTTCAGCACAAAATTGCACAGTCAAAACCCTAATTGCACTATAGTCAACTGTAGGGGCAAAATGGTCATTTGACAGTCAAAAGTTCAAATTTTTGGTCAACATCTCATTTTGAAGTCACAAACATCATTTGATCAATGCTTGATCATGATTCTCAAAGCTTGGCTCAAAAATCATCAAGATGCAAAAGTTTCCTTATTTGGACAGCTGAAAAAGTCAACTGTAAATTGACCAGGGCATAACTTTCACATGGATTATCAACAAAATTCCATCCAAAGCTCATTTTGAAGAGAAAGACATTTCCTACAACTCATCTTCATACTTCAAGTCCAAGAAATTCTCTCACAAAAAGTTATCAATTTCAACATTATAGGTCATTTTCAAAAGTCAACAAAAAGGGACTTTAAGTCAAAAGCCATAACTTTCGATTGGTAAATCAAAATGACATGGGACCAAAGACATTGGTTAGAGGACTCAAAGTCCTTTCCAAAATGTCCAAGAACATGAGCAAAGCTTAAAAATTGAGCAAGTTATGCCTTGTGGAAGTTTGGAAATTTTTGGATATTTTGAAAAGTCAACTTTGCTTCAAATGACCTAAAATTGCTAATGGGCCTATTTTCCTTCCACAATTCATCATCCAAGGCATGTGCACGACCATTTGGCCCAAAGGGAAGTTTTTATTCATTTTTTATTTATTTATTTGAATTTTTATTAATAATAATTCATTTAAATCAATTAAATACATGAAAAATATAAAACCAATGAAATAAAATCTTTTTGTGCATGAAATATACTCAATAATTCGTGCATGATCAGATATGGAAGAATTGGAATTGATTGGATATGATTAGTACAAAAAGTGCATGAAAAAGATTGAAAAACTAATGCTTGAAAATCAAATCTTCCAAACCATGAATGCAAAAGATTTTGATTAAATTTCTTGACCTAATTCACTCATACATAAGTATAGAAGCAAGACCTAATGCAAAGAACCCCTAAGCTGCGAAGAAAACACCATTGGCAAACTTGAAAATTAGCAAAAAAAACTCAAATCTGAAAACACTTTTGGAGGACGATTCAAGGCAAAAGGTCAATCTCATTAGCCTGCTAAGGCTTCATAGAAGGATTTTGCATCAAAAACCACAAGCTTTCGTGCCCAGAAACATGAGAACAATCTCATCTGTACCGAAAAATTTTCATACTCGTGTGTTGTACCCCAAAATTTGCCCTCCCATATTCTCCAAGAAATTGCCAAGTCATGCTTCAAAATTCCCCAAGGGTTGCACAGTTCAAGGGCCTCCTAAACAGTCAAAATTAGGGTTTTTGTTCTGATCAAGAAAATGAAGTTTCCAAGGGTCCAATCAAGTCTCACATGCCTACAAATATGGTCAAGCATCCTCATACCAAGTTTCAAGACTTTCAGCACAAAATTGCACAGTCAAAAACCCTAATTACACTACAGTCAACTGTAGGGGCAAAATGGTCATTTGGCAGTCAAAAGTTCAAATTTTTGGTCAACATCTCATTTTGAAGCCACAAACATCATTGTATCAATGCTTGATCATGATTCTCAAAGTATGGCTCAAAAATCATCAAGATGCAAAAGTTTCTATTTTTGGACAGCTGAAAAGTCAACTGTAACTTGACCAAGGCATAACTTTTTCATGGTTCATCAGAAAAATTCCATCCAAAGATCATTTTGAAGAGAAAGACATTTCCTACAACTCATCTTCATACTTCAAGTCCAAGAAATTCTCTCACAAAAAGTTATCAATTTCAACATTATAGGTCATTTTCAAAAGTCAACAAAAAGGGACTTTAAGTCAAAGGCCATAACTTGAGATTGATAAATCAAAATGACATGGGACAAAAGACATTGTTTAGAGGACTTCAAGACCTTTCTAAAATGTCCAAGAACATGATCAAAGCTTAAAAATTGAGCAAGATATGCATTGGAGAAGTTGGGAAATGTTTGTGAAATGGCCAAAATCATTTATCCTTGAAATTTCATTTTTGACAAAAGGGGCCCACTTTTTCCACTTGAATTAACTTGGCCATGCTTCCCACGTGTCCCACCTTTTATTTCATATTTTTTAATTAATTGTTTCATTTTTTATTGATTTTATTGGATTTAATTAATTTTAAATCTTTTAAAATCAAAAGAAAATCAAAAAGCTTAATTAAATGGAATATTTGGCCTTAACTAACTTTGATTTATCATTATGCAACCTACCAAATTCGTGCAAAGGGCCAAAAGAGCAAGAATTCAAAAATGAGTCAAAAAAGGAAATTTGGTTATGGAGGTTTATGGAGAATCATGAAATTGAATGTGTTGCATTAAGAGGCCATAATTCCTTTTGATTCACATTGCCTAATGCTTATACAAGTGAGACAAAACGAAATTGAGACCTAGGCTACACCAGAACACAAAGAGCAAACTCATACTTTTGGCAAAAAATCTCAAAACTGAAAACACTTCTAGAGCCCGTTTCAACCTCTCATTCTCATCCAGACAGGTTACTGACACCTTAAGGAAACTATAGCCATCAAATTCAGACCTTCAAACGCCAAGAACAGGTATAACCAAGTCCAACTTTCCTTGAAATTTTTGGTATTCGCATTTCAATATTCATGCCATATTTATCATTTTTGATCATGGATTTGGACTAATATGATTGTTCTGAAGCTGTTAGCATGATTCAATTGGGTTTTCCAAGCCTGTGCACGATTTCACCATGAACAAAAGCTAGGGTTCCTGAAGCTTAAAATTAGGGCTTTAGTTATGTGGAAAAATTGGACTTTGACACCGGCATGAATGAAATCGTGGCAACATGAGGATTCCATTTTCGTTGTCGCGCTCAATTTATGTTTAGGCATGGCCTATTCGCTATTTTCAAATAGCTTGAGTTTTGGGGGGGTTCAAAACCCCCGCTATTTCATTTTCATTACAGGTACATTGGGGAAGATGACTGTGTGTCACGCTGTGAATGGCTGGTTTGAATCCAGCGCGCGCTTTTTTTTATTTTATAACACTAACATGTATTTTCTTTTATATTATTTGTTTCTTATATAATATACAAGGCGCGTTAAATGGCTCAGTGGCAGGCATAGGCGTTGGCAAACTACAGGACCTGGGTTCGAGCCCCAGGTCCCTCACTATTTCCATGTTATTTTTCATGTGATGTTTCCATGCAGTTTCAATGATTGAATACCATCATACGTCCCTCCATCAAGCCGTCCATTTGGTCAGTCTCATTCATCCAAGGGTTCAGATCTAAGGAACATGATGGGTCCTAGTCATAGCTACCACACGTGGCCTGAAAAAAGTCAACAAGGCCTCCAGTAATGGGCCAGAAATTGTTGGGCCAACCTCCAAATTAGGGGCTTCACCCCCTTAGGTTTTGCAATTTTCTTTACATTCTTTGTTTTTTTATTATTTTTATATTCTTTTAATTATTGCCTTCTTTTAATTAATTAATATTTTCATGACATATAAAAAACACAAAAAAAATCAGAAAAAGATAAAAATAATAAATATTTTATTTTAGTATCAATTTTGTAAATAAATCCCATAATTAATTTAGATTTAATTTTAGGTTGTTAATTTAATTCTTTTTCACAATAACCAAAAATAATAAAAATAGATCTTTAGCACTTTTTACCCTTTTTTTTAATTAATTAAATATTTTTATTATAAGTATCATTAACCATTAATTTTGTAAGTAAATTTTATAATTAATTAATTTTAATTCTAGGTTTTAACTTTAATGCATTTTCTTTAATAAAAAAACAATTAGAATTAGAATTATTTAATTTAATTTTTTTTCTTTAATGTCATAAATACAAAAAAAAACATAAAAAATAAGTTTCTTTCTTTTTATTTAACTTAATTATTTCAATAATTTTATTTTAATTCCGTTAAAGGGTCCAACGCCCTCGCATTCGATTACATCTTCGTTTCGCGCGTTTTATTTATTTCTTTTTGTGAATATAATGTACTGGCTCCGAAGTCCTGTAATAGTTAATTAGGCATTTATTTTCTGCATTTTATTTTAAATCGGGTCTGGATTAATTTGGCGTTGTAGACCCGCGCCTTTGTAATAGCGTAGGACCTTTATCTTTTCCGCACTTTAAATTCCTGCACCTTTAACTGTTAAGCAATAACATGAAAGAATGAATGCCCAAAAATAAAATCAAAGCGTAGATCACCAATATATGACAAGATAAAAATATCTGAAAATGACACACAATTCATACACCACCCCTAGGGTACGCCTCACTGTTGCCTTGCCTCGAAAGGTGATCGTCGAGTAGAGGATGTCTTAGTAAGTCCTCATGATCCGGGAACCTGGCATGAGGGTAGCTTCTAAGGTGTCTTCCCATTGCTCTAGTGATCACCATGTCCCGAACCTCGAATTGACCCGAACACCTCCAACGGTGGTGCTACCAACCTCTCAATGGTGGGATAGTACTACCTGAAGGACAATTACACAGCTTAATTCCTTAGGGTAGGTAGATGACTCATGGATACTTGCTCTTTTCAAAAACAAATCAAAATACTTTTCACACCTTACACTTTTCAAAAAGCTTTCAAAACAAACTTTTCAAACACTCTTGAGGACTGATACAAGAGTCGATCTGAAATCTTTCAAAGAAACTTTTTTAAAACCCACATTGAAAAGCAAACAAAACATTTTTGAAAACACAAATGAGAAAGTATCTAAGAGCCCATGGATAACCATGGATAGAAAGGGTGCTAATACCTTCCCTTTCTATAATCTACCTCCCGAACCGAGAGCAATCTCTTTAAGGAATTTTTCTGTGCTTTTGTCCTTTCCATTTGGAGAAAATAAAAGACGGTGGCGACTCTTGCTTCCGCGACATTTCGCGAAACCAGCGTTAAACAGTCAGTTCCAGATCCACCGATCACAGAACTGGCGACTCTGCTGGGGAAAATACTCTTTAAAGTGAGGTGTACCTTAGGACTAAGATCACTGTGTTTTCAATTGCTTTGATTTGTTTGCTTCAAATTGTGGGACTGTCTTGGGAGTTCTATAGATCCTAACCCGGGTCTGGGGATACCTTATTAGAAAGTAGCAACAAGGCTGTGAGGGAACTGTGCGGGGTATACCGACATGGTTGAAGCAGTCTGCTACGTTGATGTGGCACTTTGGTGTGTACCGGTAACCCTTGAGTCAATCAAGGAGAGTACGGGGCCTCCGCGTGGTGTCGTGAAGCATCAACAGACCTTAGGAACCTTAATTGAACCATCTTGGCCTCTTTAGGGTAGTGAGATAACTACTTTGGTGTACTCCGAAGTCGGTTGATACTCGATACTACACTCAATTGAGGGTTGTTTTCTTGGGATATTTTGATCGCCAGTCAGTGGCTAAATCGAAACGATGAACAATGAAAGCAATCCAATGATATTGAGATCCTTAGAACCCGGTTACTTTGATAGGACAGGTTTGAGCCCACCAACTTCAAGAGGGTAATACCCAGACCCCATGCCGGCCTAAACTCTAAGGGTTTGTCTTGTGTGACTTGTGTGCCTTACATGTTTGCCTTTGTAAATATTTGTGGTGTGTTTAATCATAGCATCATAACATCATACAGCATCATATGCATCCACTAACCATTTCAGGGGTTCGAATCTTCATCTTTGTTCTTGTTTTGTAGGACATGGAAACTATCCGCAGAAAGACAATTCAGATCAACCTTATAAGGGTCCCTCCTCAACTTAAGGAGCTTACATCCAGGATTCCCGAGAACTCGTCATTCAGTGAAAGGCATGGTAGACTCATCAGCCTGGTCAATACCAATATTGAGGAAGAGATGGTAAAGGTCCTTTTCCAATTCTTTGACCCTCTGCATCACTGTTTTACTTTCCCGGATTATCAGTTGGTGCCTACTCTAGAAGAGTTTTCCCAGCTTCTGAAGATTCCCATTCTCAATCAACTACCCTACAACGGTACGGAAAGGGAACCAAAACTTGAAGAAGTGGCTAAAGCATTATGCCTACAACCATCTGACATCAAGGGGCATTGGGAAGCCAGAAATGGTATCAAAGGATTCTTGGCAAAATTTCTGTTTGAGAAGGCCCAAGAGTGTTGGAATTCCCTTGACCTACAAGCCTTTGAAGAAGTTGTAGCCCTCCTTGTTTATGGGTTGGTGTTGTTCCCTAAACCAGATCAGCTTATAGATATCAGTGCTGTCAAGGTCTTCATGTCCAGGAATCCTATACCTACGTTGCTGGGGGACATCCTTCACTCATGTTACACTCGAACCATGAGAAAAAGGGGTGTTCTTATGTGTTGCACTCCCCTCCTAGGAAGGTGGTTCATTTCGCACCTTCCACAATCGGTTTTGAAGAACGAGCGAGGTTTGAGGTGGTCACAACGGTTGATGACTCTTACACATGCAGATATACATTGGTGTTCTCGGTCCAGAGAGGATGTCACTATCATTGATCGTTGTGGGGAGTACCCTAATGTTCCTTTACTTGGAATCAGAGGAGGTATTACTTAAAACCCGTGCATGGCTTGGAGACAGTTTGGTTATGCTCGGAAAGATGGCCCTCATGAGATGTTAATTCCTGACATAGTTTTTGACTTCGACAAGGATACGCAAGGACTTCGCCAGAAATTTATCAAAGCTTGGAGGATGCCTAGCAAAATAGACAGCAAGACCCTGGGGCACAGGAACTCCATCCCATTGGATCCTTATCTCAAATGGGTACGAGCCCGCTCCCAGAAGCTGGTGATGCCATATCCTCATGTTCTCCCTGTGATCAAAGAGCCAGACTTGGAAGGAGAGGTGTCCTACACCATTCAACATCCTGACATGCCCACGTCCTGGGAAGAGATGCAGAAGAGTTGGATCCAGCTTAAAGAAGAACGGAATTCTCTGGAAACCAATCTACATGCCAGTGAGAAAAAGGTCCTGGAGCTCACCCGCCTACTGCACGAGGAAAGGAATCTCAATACCTATATTGCTCCGAAGAGGATGCGTAGTGTCTTTTGGGACTGATCTGCTTTGTAATGTCTGCCTATGAGGCTTTAATGTACTGAACAATTATTTCCTTAATGATAACGTGTGTTCCTTTTTGTCTACAACAAATTTGAATTTTCGAACTCTTGAATGCATTGCATAAACATATATCATTCATCATATGCATCACAGGTACTCTTCTTTTCAGGCTGCTGACTGTTCTTTGCTGTTTATTTCAGCATCGTGAACCCTGAATCATCAACCGAGACATCTATCAAGGCCCTTCAGGAGCTGATCATGGGTTTGGCTCAAGGTCAAAAAGAGCTGAAGGCTATGCTTCTGAAGAAGAATAAGAAGAAGAAGAGGATTGTGCTATTTAACACTGGGCGCAGACTCGGGAACACCTTGCAAAATGAGGCTGAGAGGACTACTCCATCTGTGGGGGAAGGTAGTCACCAAGAAAGGGAGGTCCCTACTCCTGTGGTCTCTGATACTGAAACAGACTTCAACGACGAACAGTACCCTCCTGCTGAAGACCGGTACAAGCAGCTGGAGGACAGATTAAAAGCTATGGAAATTCAGCGTGTGCCTGGACTGGATTTCGGAGACTTGGGGTTATCTACTGGGGTGGTGATTCCACACAAGTTCAAGGCACCCGCCTTTGTGAAGTATGACGGGGCTTCCTGTCCAAAGATGCACCTCCGTTCTTATGTAAGGAAGATCCAGCCTTACACAGCAGACAGGAACTTATGGATCCACTTCTTCCAGGAGAGTCTTTCAGGGACTCACCTCGAATGGTTCTATCAGTTGGATGGAACCAACATTCGTAGCTGGGAGGATCTGGCCACTGCTTTTTACAAGCAGTATCAATATAATTCCGACCTCGCTCCTACGCGTACCCAACTCCAGGGTATGTCACTAGGGTCGGGTGAAGGTTTTAAGGAGTACGCCCAGAAATGGAGAGATCTGGCTGGCAGGGTGCAGCCACCATTGACGGACCGAGAGCTGGTAGATATGTTTTTGGGGACCCTATCTGGTCCATTTTCAATCATCTCATTGGTAATTCCTCTGCTGGGTTTACTGATCTGATCCTGACTGGTGAAAGGATCGAGGCCGGTATAAAATCGGGGAAGATACAGAAGGTTGCCTCCTCCAATGCTGAAAAGAAACCCTTCAAAAAGGAGGCTAGTGTTGTATATAGCTCCCCGAGACCAGAGAGACCTGAGCGCCGCCAATCTGTCAGTGCGGTAATGATTTCCAAGCCTGCTGCCGCTCCTCGGCCGACCAATCCTCAAAGGGCTGAAAGACCCCGGAGAGAGTTTACCCGTTTGAGCATGACATTATCGCAGATCCTGCCACAGTTGCTATCCACCAATTTAGTGACTGTCAGAGAGGCTCCGAAGTTTCCCAATACTACATCTCCTAAGTACAATCCGAATGCTCGTTGTGCTTATCATTCTGATAGCTCGGGGCATAACACAGATGACTGTTGGGCCCTAAAGAATAAGGTTCAGGACCTTATTGATGCAAAGGAGATATAGTTTGAGGCGCCCGAGAGGCCGAATGTTGTAACCGCTCCCATGCCCCAACATGGAGTGAATGCTGTTGAGGAGGATTTGTATGTAGCTTCGGTGGATGATGTTGCTACCCCGCTGCTGACGGTCAAGAGGAACCTGTTGCTAGCCGGTTTATTTCCGGGATGTAGCAAAGGTTGCCCCCTATGTGTTGCTTCCCCTGCTGGTTGTTCTTTGCTGAAGTCAGGCGTCCAAAACCTGATGGATAGTAGAGAGATTTTGTTCAGAAAGACTGCTGTTCCTGCTGCTCCTGTTGAAGAAGTCTCCATTATTACCATCTTCAACAACCCTTCCAAGGCTCCTTCAAGGAAGCCTGTCCAAATTTTGCCTGTCCACAAAATTGCTCCCATCACCATTACTGTTCCGGGACCCATTCCCTACAAATCTGATAAGGCTGTCCCATGGCACTATGGGGCAGATGTTTACGTTCTGGGTGTGAAACAAGAGTTCAACATTGATACTGGTGTCTCCAACATAATCGGGCCTGCTAAGGTCACTCGTAGTGGAAGGCTATTTTCACCAGACATTGCTCCTCCGGTAATTCAGAGGCCTTTGATCATCACACCTGCCAGTGTGCCTGTTTCACCCCCTGACCAAGTTTCCACCCCTGCTGCCGAGTCATCTGATACTCGGGGCAAGGGGATTGCTGCTGATGTGCCTGCCCGGACGGAGGCACCGAAGACCATTGTTGAGGCTTCCAGGAAGGAAATGGAAGAAATCCTCAAGATAATAAAGAAAAGTGATTTCAACGTCGTAGAACAGCTAGGGCACACCCCCTCCAAAATCTCCATGTTGTCACTGCTGCTGTGTTCAGAGGCCCATGCCAAGGCTCTGATTGCTTTCTTAAAGACAGCCCACGTACCCCAAGAGACGTCTGCTGACCAGTTCACCGACTGTGTGGCCAACCTAACCGCTGATAATGGCCTGGGTTTCTCTGATGCCGATCTGACAGCAAAAGGGAAGAACCATAATGATGCCCTGCATGTCTCCATTGAATGTAGGGGCACTACTCTTGCTCATGTGCTGGTTGACACTGGTTCTTCATTAAACGTGCTGCCCAAGAAGGCTCTGGATAGGCTGGACTGTGAGGGTCTAGAGCTCAAACCAAGTAACATTGTTGTCCGGGCCTTTGACGGGTCCAAAAGAATGGTACATGGTGAGGTGGACATCCCAATCAGGGTTGGGTCACAGGTCTTCGATTCAAAATTCTACGTGATGGACATCCGTCCATCCTATTCTTGTTTGCTGGGTCGCCCGTGGATCCACAAGGCTGGAGCTGTGACCTCCACGTTGCATCAGAAGCTCAAGTACCCGGTCAGGGGGAAGATTGTAATAGTGCAAGGGGAAGAGGAATACATGGTCAGCCACCTCAACTCCTTCAGGTACATAGAAATGGATGGGGAGTTCATTGAGACCCCCTTTCAACATTTTGAGGAGGTACCACAAACATTGGCAGCAGCAGAAGCAGTGGTCGAAGAGGTTTCTCCTTTGAAGATGGCCTCCTTAAAGGACGCCCAGGCTGTGATTGAAAGAGGTGAATGTGCAAACTGGGGCAAGCTCCCTGATTTTACTCCCAAGACTAACAAGTTTGGGCTGGGTTTCACTACGGAGGCTCAGAAAGCTGTGCGCAAGGCGAGAATTGGAAGACCTCTTGTGCTCATCACCTACTCAGGAGTGAATGCTATTGGAGAGGAAGACGGAGTGGAGGAGTCAGAGTTCGATAGCTGGATCTACCCGACGACTGTTGGTGGATTGACCAATTGGACTGCTAAAGACTTTACACCCATAACTTTTGTTCCCCAGTAATGAACTTCTTTGTTTTGGATTTGTAATAAACAATAACTTGAAACTGTATGGCCCGATGTCTTACCCGGGGCACCTTGGTCTTATTTATGAGGGCTTTTGTTTGTCACTGTCATATATCATAAATAAAAGCATTGGACGTTTTTCACATTTCAAATTTTGCGCTCCTTTTCTTTCCTTTCTTTACATATTGCAAAACAGTTGTATTTACACACACTCACTCATACAGGTTTCAATCCACTCTGGATCTCACTGGTAACGACTCTGCTACTGCCAATTATGACTTCGAAAATCCGATCAACTTAGCCGAAGACGAAGGTGAAGATGATTGCGAAGTACCTGGCGAGCTTGCAAGACTGTTACTTCAAGAGGAAAGGGCAATTCAACCCCATGAAGAGCCAGTGGAAACAATAAACTTGGGTACTGAGGCAGACAGGAAAGAGGTAAAGATTGGTGCCAACCTAGAGCTCAGCGTGAAGCAACGGTTGACTCAAATGCTGCATGATTATATGGAGATCTTTGCCTGGTCCTACGAAGACATGCCTGGGTTGGATACCGATATTGTGGTCCATCACTTGCCAACTAAGGAAGATTGCCCTCCGGTTAAGCAAAAGATCCGCCGTATGCGTCCAGAGATGTCTGAGAAGATTAAAGCCGGGGTTATGAAGCAGTTTGATGCCGGGTTTCTTGCAGTGACTTCTTACCCTCAGTGGGTTGCTAATGTGGTGCCGGTACCTAAGAAGGACGGTAAGGTCAGAATGTGTGTCGATTACAGGGATCTGAACAGGGCCAGCCCCAAAGATGACTTCCCTCTACCTCACATTGATGTCCTTGTTGATAATACAGCTCAGCATAAGGTGTTCTCTTTCATGGATGGTTTTTCAGGCTACAATCAGATCAAGATGGCTCCTGAAGACATGGAAAAGACTACATTTGTTACTCAGTGGGGCACCTTCTGCTACAAGGTCATGCCTTTTGGACTAAAGAACGCTGGGGCAACCTACCAACGTGCCATGGTTGCTTTATTTCATGATATGATCCATCATGAGATAGAGGTGTATGTTGACGACATGATCGCAAGGTCCCAGACTGAGGAAGAACACCTAGATCATCTGCAAAAGTTGTTTGACCGGTTGAAACTATACAAGCTGAGATTGAACCCGAACAAGTGCACCTTCGGGGTAAGATCTGGGAAGTTGCTAGGCTTCGTTGTAAGTGATAAGGGTATTCAAGTGGACCCTGCCAAAGTTAAAGCTATTCAAGAGATGCCAGTTCCTAGGACAGAGAAGGAAGTCAGAGGCTTTTTAGGACGCCTGAATTACATCGCTCGGTTCATCTCACATCTGACTGCTACCTGTGAGCCAATCTTCAAGCTGCTGAAGAAAGATCAGGTAGTGCGTTGGAATGATGAATGTCAGGCTGCTTTTGACAGAATCAAGGAGTATCTCCAAGAACCACCTATCCTTATGCCACCGGTTGAAGGGAGACCTCTGATACTATACCTGACAGTACTTGATAACTCAATGGGGTGTGTGCTGGGGCAGCATGACGAGTCTGGCCGAAAAGAGCATGCCATTTATTACCTTAGCAAAAAGTTTACCGACTGTGAGACTCGATACTCACTGCTTGAGAAAACTTGCTGCGCTTTGGTATGGGCTGCTCGCCGGCTGAGACAGTATATGCTGACTCACACTACCTTGTTGATCTCAAAGATGGATCCTATAAAGTACATATTGGAAAAGCCTGCTCTGTCTGGGAGAATTGCAAGATGGCAAATGATCTTGACGGAATACGACATTCAGTACACAACCCAGAAAGCCATCAAGGGAAGTGTATTGGCAGACCACTTGGCACATCAGGCCGTAGATGACTATCAGTCAATGAACTTCGAGTTTTCGGATGAAAGCATCATGATAGTGACTGATTGTGAAGTACCTGGACCGGATGAAGGACCTGAGGAAGGATCCCGATGGGCTATGCACTTTGACGGAGCCTCCAATGCTTTGGGTAATGGTATCGGCGCTGTGATCATATCCCCTCAAGGCACTCATACTCCACTCACTGCCCGGCTATGTTTCAACTGCACCAACAACATGGCAGAGTATGAGGCATGCATCATGGGACTCAAAGCTGCAATTGGCTTAAGGATCAAGTTTCTGAGTGTCTTCGGAGATTCCGCTCTCGTGATCAACCAGATCAAAGGCGAGTGGGATACGAAACATCCGAATCTTATTCCTTACAAAGAATGTGTGTTGACAATGATCCCCCACTTCACAGAGATAACCTTTGAACATTTCCCGAGAGAGGAGAATCAGTTAGCGGATGCGTTAGCTACAATGTCTTCTATGTTCAAAGTGAAGTGGGACAATGAGGCTCCCCGGGTCATCATTTAGAAATTGGACGAACCGGCATACTGTTGTGATCTCGAGACTGAGATGGTGACTGAGAAGCCTTGGTACCATGAGGTGAAGAGATATCTGGAAACTCAGGAATACCCTGAAGGTGCCTCTGTCAACGATAAGAAGTTCCTGAGGAGGTTCGCGGCAAAATTCTTCCTTAGCAACGGCATCTTGTACAAGCGAAACCATGATTCAACCTTACTGCGTTGTGTGGATAAGACTGAAGCAGAAAGGATCATGGAAGAGCTGCATGAAGGGACCTTTGGTACACATTCCAGTGGGCACACTATGGCGAAGAAGATCCTTCGGGCAGGATATTACTGGTCCACAATGGAAGCTGACTGCTACCAACATTCCAGGACATGCCATAAGTGCCAGATTTATGCAGACAAGGTGCATGTTCCTCCAGTTCCCCTGAATGTTCTGACCGCACCTTGGCCTTTTGCAATGTGGGGCATTGACATGATTGGTGAGATCAGACCTACGGCATCTAACGGGCATCGCTTCATCCTTGTAGCGATTGATTACTTTACAAAATGGGTCGAAGCAACATCCTATGCTACGGTAACCAAGACTGTTGTGGCACGGTTCATTCGGCATAACCTGATATGTCGATACGGCGTCCCTGAGAGAATTATTACAGATAACGGTACCAATCTGAATAACAAGATGATCACTGAGCTCTGCGAACAGTTCAAAATACAGCACCACAATTCTTCTCCTTACAGACCGAAGATGAATGGGGCTGTAGAAGCAGCAAATAAAAATATCAAGAAAATCGTGCAGAAGATGACAGTGACCTATAAAGATTGGCACGAGATGTTACCGTTCGCTCTACATGGGTACCGTACCTCAGCTAGGACGTCAACCGGGGCAACTCCTTTCTCTTTGGTTTATGGTATGGAGGCAGTCTTACCGATCGAAGTGCAAATACCATCTCTCCGGATAATGAAGGATGCAAATCTGAACGAGGATGATTGGATTCAGACACGACTTGATCAGCTCAACCTTATTGATGAAAAGAGACTTGCTGCTATCTGCCATGGTCAGACGTACCAGAAACGGATGATCAGGGCTTTTAACAAAAAGGTCAGACCACAGGAATATCAAGTTGGGGATTTGGTAATCAAGCGAATCATCCTTCCTCAGAGTGATCCAAGGGGCAAATGGACCCCTACGTACGAAGGGCCATTTGTGGTTAAACATGTGTTCTCAGGAGGAGCCATGATTCTAACCAACATGGATGGTGACGACCTTCCTCACCCCGCCAATGCAGACATAGTAAAAAGATACTACGCATAAAAAGACCCGCTGGGCTGACATGCCTAGGCAAAAATTAGGGCTTCCCGTCGAACCAAAAGGGTTCGGGCAAAATGAAGGGATGAAATGAAAAAATCTGTACACCCGGCAAGTCGAAAACCTGAAAAGGCGGCTTGGGCAAAAATGGGTATCCCGGTGGACTGAAAACCCGAAAGGGCGGTCCAGGAAAAAATTAGGGATAAAAGCGTAATACTATGTCTCATTGATCACTTTGCATCCAGAATCCGGTATCTACATCAAGTTCAGACGGCATCGATCAGTCAGCTTCATCTTCGTTTAGGTCATCAAGTGATGAGACGCTCGGAGATATAACGGCAATAGCAGAGTTGAAACCCAGTGGGATCATTCATTTCACACAGCTGTTTTATTTTCTTTTGTACAAAATTTGTATAAACTCTTTTGTTCGGCGGCGTTCTCTTACTAGGACGTCAGCCTCTTGTACACAAAACGCTTATTTTCGGGCCATTCAAAAATCAATACAAATATACTTTTCAGTTAAAAGTGCCAATTGTTTTTTCTTTTTCTGTTTTGTTTTGCGAAGAACGTCCAAGGTTCAATTTGTGATATATGCATTGACAATAATTTGCTAACTCATAAATATTTGCATACGAAACAAAGGATTAATTACAGGCAACATTAGAAACAGGGGCAATAAAGAGTTGTCTAAGCAATCTAATTGTTCTATCCTCCAAGGTACCAAGGTAGGTTCAGCTAAAGAACATAACCAGATATCCTAATTCCCCAGAGAGTGAGCCAGCAAGTCAGTGCACTCTTCTCCAAGCAAAATTATCAAACTTAAGGAAGTTGGGTGTCCTCCAGCAGATCTCAACATTCCCCAGCAGTACATGCATTCTTAACAAGCATCCCCGGCAGTCTTGGTCTAAAGATTGTTCCCCGGCGGTATATCAAACATTCAGTGGTGTCACTTCCCCCGATACATCTCAAAACTTCCCCAGGAGAATCCAATCCAGTTTCCCCAAGAAGTTGGAATCCATCTCCCCAAGCAGTAAGCTTATCCCCAGTAGATTCTGGAAGCTTATCCTCGCAAAGCACGAACGCGTCGTCCGGCTTTATTTAAAGAGTTATTTCCTTAACAGGATATAACTGGGTTATCCTCAGCCAAAAGCCACGGAAAGAGCGTCCTCGACGGAGTCTTCTTATCCCCAGCGAAGTCCATTAACACTTCCAATATAACGATGGTATCCACAGCAAGTTATCATCAACACTCAATAAAGTATCTCTCTCCCCACAGAGTATCACTTCCCAGCAAGATCGTCAGGGTACCTTTCTCCCCGCAGAGTTATCCATTCGCCAAGTCTATTCCCCAACGGAGTCATCTTCTCCTACCGGTATTCTTGCAACTAGCATCCCCAGCGGAAGCAAAATCTATTCTTCAACATCAGCCCAGGATATGACTTCCCGGCACCCGTCAAGGATTTACTTTCCTAGACGAAAACATACATTCCTAAACATCACATACATCATTATAGCATGCATAGACGCATCATACAAATTTCATTTATGTTGAGAACATCATCGCTTGATCCATATCATGCATTGCATATGACTGGCCTCTATCTTTCAGGAAAGATTCAGTTAAATTCTCAATCATATTTCAAGACCTAGACCGGTTCAGTTAATCGACTCCAAAGATTTCTTATCCAGTCCAAGGCCTTCTCTAGTCCAGCTAAATCGACCCCAAACAGATTTTTCTGATGAAGACTCAGTAGAAGTTATCAAAGGTTTTTCTCAGACGTTCGCTGTTGAGATTATAATTTCCTATGGTTCTCTCCCTAATGTTGTGGAGATGATAATTCCAACCCAGGTTTTTCTCAAACGTCCGTTGTTGAGATTATAATTTCCTATGGTTCTCTCCCCATTGCTGCGGAGACGATAATTCCAACCCAGGTTTTTCTCAAACGTCCGCTGTTGAGATTATAATTTCCTATGGTTCTCTCCCCAATCCTGCGGAGACGATAATTCCCACCAAGATTTTCTCAACGATTGCTGCTGAGGTTAAAGTCACCCAAGGTTCTCTCACCGTTCATGCTGAGGTAGTAACCACCCCTGGTTCATTCATCATCTGTTGAAGCTCCAGATCCAGCTCCTCTAACTATTCAGGACACATCTATGCAAAGCATCTGAAAACCAGCTCCTGCAACATGTCAGGTACTCTTTTTTCTTTTGCAGGTATGCAAGTTCTCGCTAAGGAATCTCTTATGCGATTGACATCCAGATGGCATCTATAAGCCCATTCACCCTCCAACATCTCTTAGCATGGCATCTATAAGCCCATTCCCATCATCACATTGCTGCTATGCGAGTGCAAATTTCTGGGCACTCTAGTGTTCAATCATCTTCTACCCTCGGATTATGAAAGGCACGTCGGCCAATCTGCATCCTCAGGTCTAAGAAGATTGAACATGGGCAACTGTTGTACCCCAAAATTTTCCCTCCCATATTCTCCAAGAAATTGCCAAGTCATGCTTCAAAATTCCCCAAGGGTTGCACAGTTCAAGGGCCTCCTAAATAGTCAAAATTAGGGTTTTTGTTCTGATCAAGAAAATGAAGTTTCCAAGGGTCCAATCAAGTCTCACATGCCTACAAATATGGTCAAGCATCCTCATACCAAGTTTCAAGACTTTCAGCACAAAATTGCACAGTCAAAAACCCTAATTACACTACAGTCAACTATAGGGGCAAAATGGTCATTTGGCAATCAAAAGTTCAAATTTTTGGTCAACATCTCATTTTGAAGCCAAAAACATCATTGGATCAATGCTTGATCATGATTCTCAAAGTATGGCTCAAAAATCATCAAGATGCAAAAGTTTCTATTTTTGGACAGCTGAAAAGTCAACTGTAACTTGACCAAGGCATAACTTTTTCATGGTTCATCAGAAAAATTCCATCCAAAGATCATTTTGAAGAGAAAGACATTTCCTACAACTCATCTTCATACTTCAAGTCCAAGAAATGCTCTCACAAAAAGTTATCAATTTCAACATTATAGGTCATTTTCAAAAGTCAACAAAAAGGGACTTTAAGTCAAAGGCCATAACTTGAGATTGATAAATAAAAATGACATGGGACCAAAGACATTGTTTAGAGGACTTCAAGACCTTTCTAAAATGTCCAAGAACATGATCAAAGCTTAAAAATTGAGCAAGATATGCATTGGAGAAGTTGGGAAATTTTTGTGAAATGGCCAAAATCTTTTATCCTTGAAATTTCATTTTTGACAAAAGGGGCCCACTTTTTCCACTTGAATTAACTTGGCCATGCTTCCCACGTGTCCCACCTTTTATTTCATATTTTTTAATTAATTTTTTCATTTTTTATTGATTTTATTGGATTTAATTAATTTTAAATCTTTTAAAATCAAAAGAAAATCAAAAAGCTTAATTAAATGGAATATTTGGCCTTAACTAACTTTGATTTATCATTATGCAACCTACCAAATTCGTGCAAAGGGCCAAAAGAGCAAGAATTCAAAAATGAGTCAAAAAAGAAAATTTGGTTATGGAGGTTTATGGAGAATCATGAAATTGAATGTGTTGCATTAAGAGGCCATAATTCCTTTTGATTCACATTGCCTAATGCTTATACAAGTGAGACAAAACGAAATTGAGACCTAGGCTACACCAGAACACAAAGAGAAAACTCATACTTTTGGCAAAAAATCTCAAAACTAAAAACACTTCTAGAGCCCGTTTCAACCTCTCATTCTCATCCAGACAGGTTACTGACACCTTAAGGAAACTATAGCCATCAAATTCAGACCTTCAAACGCCAAGAACAGGTATAACCAAGTCCAACTTTCCTTGAAATTTTTGGTATTCGCATTTCAATATTCATGCCATATTTATCATTTTTGATCATGGATTTGGACTAATATGATTGTTCTGAAGCTGTTAGCATGATTCAATTGGGTTTTCCAAGCCTGTGCACGATTTCACCATGAACAAAAGCTAGGGTTCCTGAAGCTTAAAATTAGGGCTTTAGTTATGTGGAAAAATTGGACTTTGACACCGGCATGAATGAAATCGTGGCAACATGAGGATTCCATTTTTGTTGTCGCGCTCAATTTATGTTTAGGCATGGCCTATTCGCTATTTTCAAATAGCTTGAGTTTTGGGGGGGTTCAAAACCCCCGCTATTTCATTTTCATTACAGGTACATTGGGGAAGATGACTGTGTGTCACGCTGTGAATGGCTGGTTTGAATCCAGCGCGCGCTTTTTTTTATTTTATAACACTAACATGTATTTTCTTTTATATTATTTGTTTCTTATATAATATACAAGGCGCGTTAAATGGCTCAGTGGCAGGCATAGGCGTTGGCAAACTACAGGACCTGGGTTCGAGCCCCAGGTCCCTCACTATTTCCATGTTATTTTTCATGTGATGTTTCCATGCAGTTTCAATGATTGAATACCATCATACGTCCCTCCATCAAGCCGTCCATTTGGTCAGTCTCATTCATCCAAGGGTTCAGATCTAAGGAACATGATGGGTCCTAGTCATAGCTACCACACGTGGCCTGAAAAAAGTCAACAAGGCCTCCAGTAATGGGCCAGAAATTGCTGGGCCAACCTCCAAATTAGGGGCTTCACCCCCTTAGGTTTTGCAATTTTCTTTACATTCTTTGTTTTTTTATTATTTTTATATTCTTTTAATTATTGCCTTCTTTTAATTAATTAATATTTTCATGACATATAAAAAACACAAAAAAAATCAGAAAAAGATAAAAATAATAAATATTTTATTTTAGTATCAATTTTGTAAATAAATCCCATAATTAATTTAGATTTAATTTTAGGTTGTTAATTTAATTCTTTTTCACAATAACCAAAAATAATAAAAATAGATCTTTAGCACTTTTTACCCTTTTTTTTAATTAATTAAATATTTTTATTATAAGTATCATTAACCATTAATTTTGTAAGTAAATTTTATAATTAATTAATTTTAATTCTAGGTTTTAACTTTAATGCATTTTCTTTAATAAAAAAAAACAATTAGAATTAGAATTATTTAATTTAATTTTTTTTCTTTAATGTCATAAATATAAAAAAAAACATAAAAAATAAGTTTCTTTCTTTTTATTTAACTTAATTATTTCAATAATTTTATTTTAATTCCGTTAAAGGGTCCAACGCCCTCGCATTCGATTACATCTTCGTTTCGCGCGTTTTATTTATTTCTTTTTGTGAATATAATGTACTTGCTCCAAAGCCCTGTAATAGTTAATTAGGCATTTATTTTCTACATTTTATTTTAAATCGAGTCTGGATTAATTTGGCGTTGTAGACCCGCGCCTTTGTAATAGCGTAGGACCTTTATCTTTTCCGCACTTTAAATTCCTGCACCTTTAACTCTTAAGCAATAACATGAAAGAATGAATGCCCAAAAATAAAATCAAAGCGTAGATCACCAATATATGACAAGATAAAAATATCTGAAAATGACACACAATTCACACACCACCCCTAGGGTACGCCTCACTGTTGCCTTGCCTAGAAAGGTGATCGTCGAGTAGAGGATGTCTTAGTAAGTCCTCATGATCCGGGAACCTGGCATGAGGGTAGATTCTAAGGTGTCTTCCCATTGCTCTGGTGATCACCATGTCCCGAACCTCGAATTGACCCGAACACCTCCAACGGTGGTGCTACCAACCTCTCAATGGTGGGATAGTACTACCTGAAGGACAATTACACAGCTTAATTCCTTAGGGTAGGTAGATGACTCATGGATACTTGCTCTTTTCAAAAACAAATCAAAATACTTTTCACACCTTACACTTTTCAAAAAGCTTTCAAAACAAACTTTTCAAACACTCTTGAGGACTGATACAAGAGTCGATCTGAAATCTTTCAAAGAAACTTTTTTAAAACCCACATTGAAAAGCAAACAAAACATTTTTGAAAACACAAATGAGCAAGTATCTAAGAGCCCATGGATAACCATGGATAGAAAGGGTGCTAATACCTTCCCTTTCTATAATCTACCTCCCGAACCGAGAGCAATCTCTTTAAGGAATTTTTCTGTGCTTTTGTCCTTTCCATTTGGAGAAAATAAAAGACGGTGGCGACTCTTGCTTCCGCGACATTTCGTGAAACCAGCATTAAACAGTCAGTTCCAGATCCACCGATCACATCGTGCATCTCAATTCATGCGTTTTTTGTAAATTTTAACATGTGATTTATATTCCTTATGCAATTCTGATGCTAACCCAATAGTTTAATTTTGTTTTCATGCCATATATGAAGATTTGCCATTAACAATATTTAGGGTTTGTGAAGCTTGAAATTGGGCGTTTCGTGATATGGAAAAATTAGGACACGTGAATATCACCATTGAATCAAGCACACTCAGACGAAGAGAAACCCACCCTCGCGCTCAATTTATGAGGCCTTATGGCCTATTCGCTATTTTCTAATATGGCATCTATAGCAACGTTTGAAAACCGTTGCTTATTGTTTTTGTATTTCAGAAAAAGAAAACACAACGAAGAAGACGATGTGGTGGCTAGCAACGATTGGCTCCTTTGAATTCAGCGCGCGCTTTTTTTCATATTTTTAGGCCACTGACCAGTTTTTGTTTTTGTTATTTATGCATTATTATATGTTAAAAGCGCGTTGAGTGGAGCAGTGGTGAAGCACTTGGTTGGTAACGTTAATGACCTGGGTTCGAGCCCCAGGTCCTCACCCTTTCCATATGGTTTTTTTCAATTAATGTTCATATGTAGTTTCCATGCTGAAGACCACCATACATCTCTCCATCAAGCCATCCACCTGTTCAATTTCATCAATCCAAAGGCGCAGATCTGAGGGACATGGTACGCGTGAGTCAACGCTAGGGTATGTGATTGGAAAAGTCCACCAGGCCTGAAGCATTGGGCCAGATTGCTAAAGGCTTAACCTCCATATTAAGGGGCAGACCCCCTAGGTTTGCAATTCTTTCTACTTTCTTTATTATTTTTTATTTTCTATTTTCTTTTAAATTATTGTTTTATTAATTAATTTAATATTTTCATAAAATATAAAAAAACACATAAAAATCAGAAAAGAGAAAAAATAATGAATATTTTTATTTTAGTATTTGTAAATAAATTCATAAATTAACTAGTTTTAAATTAGGTTTTAATTTTAACTCTTTCAATAAAAATCTAAAAAAAATATAGAATTAGGGTTTATGATAATTTTTATTCCTTTTTATTTTTCTTTCATAATAATTAGAACATTAAATATTTATTTTTGTAATTAAAATGCATGTAAATTAATTAGGGTTAATTTTAGGGTAAAAATTCAATCTTCTCTTAATAAATTAAAAATAATTAGAATTAGGGTTAGCATATCATTTTAATTAATTCTTTTTCATTAAAAAACATAAATACCAAAAAATACCAAAAAGACAATTTCTTTTCCTTTTAATATTAATTAATTCATCGTTTAATTTAATTTTGCAAAAGGGGTCCAACGCCCTCGTTTAATTCTTATTAAATTCGCATGTTTATTTTTATTCTTTATAATATTGATGTATCTCTCCCAAGGCCATGTAACTAATTGCTCGCACTTTATTTTCTTTACTTTCTTTATTTTTCTGTCAAATCGGGTTCGAGAAATTTTGGCGATGTGGACCCGCGCCGTTTGTAATAGTTTAGAATTTTTTTATCTTTCCGCAATTTTTAACCGTTAAATCAAGGCATGAAAGAATGTATGGACAAAAATAAAAACAAACGCTAGATCACCAATAACATGACAAAAGACAAAATATCTGAAAATGACACACAAATCACACACCACCCCTAGGGTACGCCTCACTGTTGCCTTGCCTCGAAAGGTGATCGTCGAGTAGAGGATGTCTTAGTAAGTCCTCATGATCCGGGAACCTGGCATGAGGGTAGCTTCTAAGGTGTCTTCCCATTTCTCTGGTGATCACCATGTCCCGAACCTCGAATTGACCCGAACACCTCCAACGGTGGTGCTACCTACCTCTCAATGGTGGGATGGCACTAGTTTAAAGGACATTTACACAGACGAATTCCTTAGGGTAGGTAGACGACTCTAGATACTTGCTCTAATTTCGAAACAAAAATTCAAACATACTTTTCACACCGACACCTTTTCAAAAAGCTTTCGAAAGCAATTTTTCAAACACTCTTGAGGACCGATACAAGAGTCGAACTGGAATTTTCAAAGAAACTTTTTAAAACCCACAGTTGAAAAGCAAACAAACCATTTTTTGAAAACACAAGTGAGCAAGTATCTAAGAGCCCATGGATAACCATGGATAGAAAGGGTGCTAACACCTTCCCTTTCTATAACCTACCTCCCGAACCGAGAGCAATCTCTATAAGGAATTTTTCTGTGCTTTTGTCCTTTCCATTTGGAGAAAATAAAAGACGGTGGCGACTCTTGCTTCCACGACATTTCGCGAACCAGCGTTAAACAGTCAGTTCCAGATCCACCGATCACAACTTCGATCTCATGATGTATCATATCATGAAACAAAGCTACCATGGCGCGTTGATAGGTTGCCCCTGCGTTCTTCAGTCCAAACGGTATCACCTTGTAGCAGAAGGTACCCCATTGCGTGACAAAGGTAGTTTTCTCCATGTCCTCGGGGGCCATTTTAATCTGGTTGTATCCTGAGAATCCATCCATGAAGGAAAATACCTTGTGTTGAGCTGTGTTGTCAACCAAGATGTCGATATGTGGCAGTGGAAAGTCGTCTTTAGGGCTAGCCCTGTTCAAATCCTGATAGTCTACACACATTCTGACTTTGCCGTCCTTTTTAGGCACGGGCACAATGTTGGCAACCCATTGTGGATAAGTAGTAACATCCAGAAAGCCAGCGTTGAATTGCTTCATTACTTCAGCCTTAATCTTTTCAGACATGTCAGGCCTCATTCGTTGAACTTTTTGCTTGATCAGTGGACAGTCTTCTCTTGTAGGGAGACGGTGAACCACGATATCTGTGTCTAACCCTGGCATGTCTTCATAAGACCAAGCGAAGATTTCAACATATTCGTTCAACAACTGCATTAAGCGCTCCTTGACATTTGGTTCCAGGTTGGCACCCACTTTTACTTCCTTCCTATCTTCCTCTGTCCCTAAGTTGATGGTTTCTAGCAGCTCTTCATGAGGCAGAATGGCCCTCTCTTCCTGTTGTAGAAGTCTGGCTAACTCTCCCGGCACTTCACAATCTTCGTCAACTTCGTATTCAGCCTGATTGACCAAATCTTCAGAGTTATCAAAGGCTAAAGCAGAATAGTCACCCATGGAATCCGGAGTGGATGGGTACCTGCATTTGTGAGTGTGGGTGAGTGTAAGGGATAGCCATCCTTAAACAAACAAAAATGCAAAAGGAAAGAAAATGAAACACAAAGTTTATAGATGAAAAACGTCCAATGATTCATTAAAACATGGCATATGATTATGAAGAAAATCAAACCCTTACAAATGGACCTACATGCCCCGGGCAAGGCATGAGGTGAAAATAGTGTGCGAATTGTTTTAGTTATTACAGACCATAAAAATGGGAAATTGTTCAAAGATAAAATTACTGGTTGATAAAGGTGATAGGAACAAAATCCTTTGCTTCCCAATTGCTCAAACCCCCTTCGACGGTCGGGAAGATCCAGTCCTCAAAATGGCTCTCTTCATCTTCATCTTCATCTTCTACAGCATTGATTCCATGGTGTGAGATCTTGACGGGTGGCCCTCCAGCCTTGGAGCGACGCATAGCCTTCTGTCCTGCAACAGTAAACCCTAAACCAAACGTGTCCGTCTTATGGGGAAAGTCAGGCAATTGTCCCCATAATGTATTCTTCCCTTCTTTAATCACAGCCTCCGCGTCCTTGAGAGATGCCATCCTAGATGCATGCTTGGGAATGATAGGTACCTCAACCATTGTCTTCGCAACTGCTACCTCGGGAGAAACTTCCTCAAAATGTTGGAAAGGCGTTTCAATGAACTCGCTATCCAACTCCACATATCGAAAGGAATTGAGATGACTGATCATGTACTCTTCCTCATCGTGCACAGTTATAATTTTACCCTTAACAGGATATTTCAGCATCTGATGCAAAGAGGAGGTAACTGCCCCGGCACAATGGATCCACGATCTTCCTAGCAAACATGAGTATGACGGACGGATGTCCATTACGTAGAAGGTGGAGTTGAACACTTCGGTGCCTACCTTGATAGGAATATTAACCTCTCCGTGAACCATTCTTTTGGAACCATCGAAATCCCTAACGACGATGTTACTCGGTTTGAGGGTCAAACCTTCGCAATCCAAACGGTCTAAGGCTTTCTTTGGCAGCACATTCAAGGAAGAACCAGTATCAACCAAGACATGGGCGAGAGTAGTTCCCCGGCATTCAACTGAAACATGCAACGCATCGTTGTGTTTCCTTCCTTTGAGAGTTAAGTTAGCATCGGAAAAGCCAAGGCCATTATCAACAGTAAGACTGACCACACATTCCTGAAACTGGTCAGCCGAAGTCTCTTGGGGTACATGTGTCGCCTTCAAGAATTTGATTAGGGCCTTGGCATGGGCCTCAGAACATAGCAGAAGAGCCAATATTGAAATTTTAGAAGGGGTCTGCCCTAACTGCTCCACAACGTCGTAGTCACTTTTTCTGATTATTTTCAAGATTTCATCCATTTCTTTCTGAGTGGTTTCGGGGATAACCACAGCATGAGCCTTCGTCCTGACAGGAATTTCCAGTATCCCCTTACCCTTGTCGGTATTATCAGTAGATGGTCTTACTTCAGGAGTATCCACTTCTTCAATCACTGGGCCTTGCACAGAGGGTCCAACAGGTGCAGAAGCTTTTAAGGGTCCGAAAGCTGCTCGAGGGGGAGCAATCTCCAGAGAAAAGATCCGGCCACTGCGGGTTATCTTTCTTGCACTCGCGATGTTCCCTATATCAGGGTCTTCTTCAAACATCTCTTGGACTGTTTCGATTTGTTTGATGCCGTGGTAGAAGATTTCTCCCCCATAGTTCCACGGTATCATTTTGCTTGATTGGTACGGGACAGGTCCCGGTATGGTGATCTTTAAAGGTACATATTTAGAGTTGGGTGTAATCCTGATAGGCCTTTTGCAAGCCTTGGGAGGATTGTCAGAAATGGTTATGATAGCAATATCGTTGGTTGAAGTATCACAAGTAACAGGAGTAATCGGATTGAAAGTGTTAACAGGGGTTTTCTGGAAAAGTATCTCTTGAGTATCCATCAGGCGTTGGACACCCGACTTCAACATTGGACAATCACCTTGAATGTTCAAACAAAAATAACAATCTTTACCACAACCAGGAAAGATCCCGGCTCTCAACAAATTTTCTTTAATCACAAGCAAAGGAGTTAACAGATTGGCAACATCAGTAACATGGAGGTTTTCCAAAATGGCATGCACATTGTGGCTGTGCTTGGGCATCAGAGCAGATATAACATTGGGCTTCTCAGGAGCATCAAATTCAACCTCTTTGGCGTCAATTAGGTCCTGAATTTTGTTCTTGATTGCCCAGCAATTATTAGTATCGTGCCCAGCACTGTCGGAATGGTAAGCACACTTGGCGTTGGAATGATAGTATGGAGAGGAGGTGTTAGGTTTTTTTGGTGCCTCTTTCAAACTGGTCAGATTTAGTTTCAACAAATGGGGAAGGACCTGAGCGGGCGTCATGTTGATGCGGGTGAACTGCCATTGTGGTCGTTCTACCCGTTGTTGATTAGGTCTTGACTGATTGTTACGAGGGTGATCACTTGACGAATTTTGAATCATCACGACCCCTACAGTCGGCCGGCGCTCAGTTCTTCCCAATCCCTTCTGAGAGTACACAGCATATGCTTCCTTCTTGGCTGGGAAAGGTTTCTTAACAGCTGTGGATGCGGAAGCATCCTTTTGAATATTTCCACTCTTAATACCGGCCTCCACCCTTTCTCCGGTCAAAATTAGTTCAATAAATCCTGCAGAAGAGCTCCCGATTAGATGGTTGAAGAAGGGGCCAGACAGGGTCCCTAGAAACATGTCAACTAATTCCCTATCTGATAGCGGTGGCTGTACCCTTCCATCCAGATCACGCCACTTCTGGGCGTACTCCTTAAACCCTTCGTTTGAAGCCATCCCCATACTTTGTAACTGAGTACGAGTGGGTGCCAAATCAGCATTGTACTGATACTGACGATAAAAAGCAGCTGCCAATTCTTCCCAATTGTGAACCTCTGATCTCTCGAGCTGATAAAACCAATCTAACTGAGTTCCAGACAAGCTGTCTTGGAAAAAGTGTACCCAGAGGTCTTTATCGGACGAATGAGGTTGGATCTTTCTAACATACGACCTCAGGTGCATCTTAGGGCAAGACAGACCGTCGTATTTGGCAAATGTTGGCAACTTGAACTTGGGAGGGATAACAATCCCAGCTACCAACCCCAGTTCCTCAAAATCCAATCCGGGCACCCTCTGCAACTCCATAGCTGCCAATCTGTCTTCAAGGTTCTTATATTTGTCGTCCGCTGGTGGATACTGTTGTTCAAAATAGTCCTCGTCTTCTTCCTCTTCCTCCTCTTCTATCTCAGACTCAGAAGGTACAGTAACTCATTTCCCCTTGCCAACCCCTTCGTCAGACGTCGAAGGGAACTCAAGAGTCCTTCTAGCATCACTCTCAAACCTTCTTCCGAAAGTGGCTACCCCCGGTCTCTTTTTCTTTTTCTTCTCTTTATTCTTTTCTAGCAGAACTTTGAGATCCTCTTGACCCTTTGCCAAGGTCATGAGGAGTTGCTGAAATTGTGAATTTTGTGCCTGTAGATCCTTTACTGTTTGCTCCAAATCCATCTTACTGAAATAAACAGCAGAGAGATAAGGAAACCTGGCTCGAAGACCTGTTTATGCATATGATGAATGGTATGTTATTCATGTAATGCATTCAAGGGTTTAAAAATTCAAATTTGTTGCAAACAAAAAGGAACGCACGTCATATTAAGAAGAAATTGTTAGTACATAAGTGCCCCATGGGCGAAATATTACAAAATTCTTAATGTAAAAAGACATTGCGCATCCTCTTTGGTGCGATGTAGGTGTTGAGAGTTTCCTCCTCATGAAGTCGGCGGGTGAGCTCTAAAACCTTCTTCTCACTGGCATAGAAGCTGGCTTCAAAAGTATCTCGTTCTTCCTTGAGTTGGATCCAACTCTTTTGCATTTCCTCCCATGATGTTGGCATGTCATGATGTAGGATGGTGTATGGAACCTCTCCTTCCATAACAGGCTCTTTGATCAAGGGGAGAATGTGAGGATATGGCATCATAATATTCTGGGAGCGGGTTCGTATCCACTTGAGGTAAGGCTCAAGGGGGATGGAATTCTTGTGCCCCAGTGTCTTACTATCCACCTTGTTAGGCATCCTCCAAGCTCTGATGAACCTTTGTCGAAGTCCTTACGCATTGTTGTCGAAGTCAAAAACTAGGTCAAGGATCAGCATGTCATGAGGGTCATCCCTCCAAGCATATCCAAATTGTCTCAAAGCTAGACAGGGGTTGTAGATAATGCCTCCCCTAATGCCAAGTAATGGGACATTAGGGAATTCCCCACAACGATCAATGATGATGACATTTTCTCTGGACCGAGAACACCAATGTACATCAGAATGTGTGAGGGTTATCAATCGTTGTGACCACCTTAAACCCTGCTCATTCTTCAAAATTGATTGTGGAAGGTGAGAAATAAACCACCTTGCTAGGAGAGGAGTACAGCACATGAGAACACCTCTTTTCCTCATTGTTCGTGTGTAAAATGAGTGTAGGATGTCCCCAAGCAATGTAGGCACAGGATTCCGAGATATGAAAATCTTGACAGCATTCACATCTATAAGTTGATCAGGGTTTGGGAACAAGACCAACCCATAGATGAGAAGTGCTACAATCTCCTCAAAAGCTTGTAGATCTAGAGAATTCCAGCAGTCTTGTGCCTTCTCAAACAGGAACTTTGCCAAGAAACCCTTGACACCACTTCTGGTTTCCCAATGACCCTTGATGTCAGATGGTTGAAAGTGTAATGCTTGTGCAACATCTTCAGGCTTTGGTTCTTTTTCTATACCGTTGTGGGGTAATTGATTAAGAATAGGAATTCTTAGGAGTTGAGAAAATTCCTCCAAAGTAGGTACCAATTGGTAGTCAGGGAATGTGAAACTGTGGTGTAGGGGGTCAAAGAACTGGAAAAGTACTTTCACCATGTCTTCTTCAATGCTGGTGTTGACTAAGTTGAGGAGTCTACCATGTCTTTCACTGAAGTGAGAATTCTCTGGAATCCTGGAAGTAAGCTCCTTGAGTTGAGGAGGGTTCCTCACGAGGTTGATTTGAATTTTTTTCCTGCGAAGAGATTCCATGACCTACAAAACAAGAACAAAGATGAAGATCCAAACCCTTGAAATGGTTAGTGGATGCATATGATGCTTTATGATGTTCATGATGTATGCACAAGCACATGTACAGGCAAGTCACACAAAGACCTAGTTTCAGGCTTGCATGGGGTTTCATAGGTAAGTACCCTCTTGAGTTTAGTTGGCTCAAAACCTGTCCTATAAATAGTAATCGGGTCCTAAGGAGCTCAATATCATTGGATTGTTTTCTATGTTCATTGTTTTGGTTTAGCCACTTAACTAGAGACCAAAATATTCCAAGAAAACAATCCTCAATGAGTGTAGTATCGAGTATCTACCAACTTCGGACTGCACCAAAGCCGGTCATCTCACTACCCCTAATAAAAGGCCAAGATGGTCAAGTAAGGTTCTAGTTCGTTAGTGCTTTATGACATCACTCAGCGGCCCCATATTCTCTTTGATTGACTTAAAGGCTACCGGTACTCACAAATATGTCGCACTAATATAGCTATTGCTTTAACCGTATCGGTATACCCCGCACAGTTTCCACAACGTATTGCTATCTATGAATGTTTCCCAAATCCTGGTGGAGGATTTCAAGCCCAAACAAGAGAACCAAAATGTAAAGCAATCAAAGCAAACAATAGTCATGCAAAGGGTGATCTAAGCCCTAAGGTTACTCCACTTTTAAAAAGAGTTCCCCAGCAGAGTCGCCAGTTCTGTGATACGGTGGGAGAACTGACTTGGGATTTTGCGTTTGTGTTCGCAAATGTTTCGGTTTAGCAAGAGTCGCCACCGACTTTTTATTTTATCCTAAGGAAAGGTCAAAAAGCACAGGAAAAAACCTTTGAGATGTTTTCTTGGGTTCGGGGATTAGATTATAGAAAGGGAAGGTATTAGCACCCTTTCTATCCATGGTTATCCATGGGCTCTTAGTTACTTGCTTAGATCACTTGCTTTGCATTTCTATTGTTTGAAATGGTGCTTTTCAATTGTTTGAAATGGTGCTTTGTGTGTGATTTTGAAAGATGTTTTGGAGAGAGGCCATCGTTGTGGCAACCTTTGTAATGATTCTTGTTTGAATGTATACAAGGGTGTTTTTGTCTTTTGAAAAGTTTTCAATGTTTTAAAGTAAGGTTTTGAAATTATGTTGTGAAGTGTGTTTTGAAAATAGCAAGGATGTTTTTACAAGTTTGATCAAGTAACTAAGAGTTTTTCTATCCTATTTTACTCAAAGATCTTTCTTATGTTTTTAACCCTTTTAACAGTGTTGCTTCACCATTGTATTTGGTGAACAACCTTGTGTTAGGATGTTAACGGGACAGGCGCGGGTCATTGTATAGACCATGATAGCAATAGTGTCAAGTATCTTTGGCAATTTTCTTGAGGGACTTGATCATTTTGTTTAGGCAACTCAGATAGCATCATCGAGGGACTATGATCTTTTTGTTTGTTTTTATTTTGCCAAAGTACTTGACATGCAACCATGGCCCATTTTTTAAGGCAACAATTGGATGAAACCCTAGGGGTGCAAGTGTGCATTGTGTTTATTTTTTTTCATGCATATTTATCTTGGATTAGGTCAAAATAATTGTTGATTTTATTTGCATACAAACCCTAGGTCTAAGCATGGCATAATTGAAAGCTTTTAAAGGTGCGGGAATTTAAATGCTACACTATTACAACATGATATAGGGAGGGGGTACAAATTTGAATTGGGGATATTTGACAAGAAAGTAAATTCTAAGTTATTACAACCATATCGAATGTATAGGAAATATTTAAATGTACAACAATTGAATATAATACGATAAATAAATGTCAAATAAAAGGTATTATGCACAAAATGATTTTTATGTATACAAAAAAAGTATTTTTTTCAATGTGAAATGTAAATAAAATGAAAAGGATCAATTTTAATTATTTTTCTATTTTAGGACAAGAAACCCTAATTCTTAATAAATAATAATATTTATTAGTTATATACAATAATATACTAATTTATACAAAAAATAAAAGTATATTATAAAAAATGATATTTTTAATACACAATATTAAAAAATGAAAATGTGGTATTTTTGTATTTTTTACCTAATTATTTAATAAAATAAAATGTATAAGGATATATATATATATTTAAACATAAAAAAATAAAAATTAATTATTTACAAAAAAAATGAATATTTTCAAGAAAATGTTTTCAAATATAAAAATAATAAATGAAAGTAAGTATATTTTTTTGCATTATTTTTGAGTTTTGCTAAAAAAAGAAAATAGTTTATTTATATATATGTATTCTTAATAAAATAAAATAAATATCAAATAAATATGAAAAAAATATAGAAAATTATTTTTGGCATTTTTTATATTTAGACAAAAAATAATAAAGTCAGAATAAAAAATAAAAGTGTCAAAATGATAAATATTTAAATAAATGGGCCAGGGGGGTGTAAACTGAATATGGGGGTGTTAGAAGTGAAAACAAAATAGGCCCAGCCCACCAGACTTCTTCTTCTTCCTCTCGTTCACAAAACACGCGCTTCTGTGCATCAATGGCTAACTCCTGATTCTTTGATTTTTTGACAAAACTCATAACATGAACATTGTAGAGAATTAAACAACGAATTCAACCATATAAAAAACTTGGATTAACTCTCAAAGACCAGAGAGAATTTCTCTGGCCCTAATTTCTAACCTAGTTTTTTCAGAAAGTTCATGAGTGAAATTCTCTTGGCACGATTAATGTAAATAAAAACTAAGCATATGTATGGCTTCAGGGCTATGAGTACAATATATTTCATTCACAAACCTAAGCCTAACCATTCCTAAATAGGGAGTTAGAAGTCCATGAAATACCTGTTTCAGTTGACTTCGAGTTGGACAATGCAGCAACCTTCAATGGTGTTTGAGCTTCTCTTTAGCTTGCATGAGGTCCAAGGAAGCTTCTCCAATGCTTGGCTTGCTTTGAAACAACTTGAGTCGTGCTGTAGAACTCAACCTGCAGAGCTTTGAAATGAAAATGGAAAAGTGTGTTAGAGATGTTACAGCTTGCAATGCGGGCCTGGGATAGTTCAGGTGAGTTGATTGGAAGGTGTTTGAACTATCTTTGGACAAAACGCACGATGGAATTTTGTTGTGGCTTGCAAAATGCAGAACCTGCCCTATTTTGCAAAAAAAACAGTGGTTCTGAGTATGAGGAGGTTTTAGTGATGAAAGGGTCGTGTTTTAGGCTTGTTGGGAGGTATGGAACTTGTCTACAATGTTTGTCTAAGCTTGTGTTAACAGATATCAGAGTTGGTATATGATTGCAACTTTTCTTCTTTTTCAAGCAAGAGTGTGTGTCCTCCCAATGCAGGCCTACACAAGCCATAAATCATGCTGCACCTTTTGCTCTTGGTTACTGGAATTAGTGGATTTGATCTTGCCTCAAAGATCTGGCCCCATGCCTCAAGGATTTGGTTTTGACAGAAAGTGAAGTTTAGGCAAAAATGGCATTGTTGCTTTTTCCTTTTAAGGCTTAAACTAGTGTATAATGCCCTAATGACCAAGACAATACCTTAATTAAATGGATATGCGTTAAATTAAGAAGTGCAAATTGGTTTTGAGGCCTGTAATGGTGAACCAAGCTAGCTAGATCAGAATTGCAAATTGTTATGAACATGTATTGGCCATGGACAAAAGTGAGTTTTTGCCAACTTCAAGCATTCGATTATCTCTAACCACAAAGGTGTTTGATGAGTTCTTGGACAATTTGGAAAGCTTAGAACATGTACTATAATCCATCTTTATAATGCAACTTGAAAATACAAGTGGAACTATGTGAAAAATGGCCAAGAAGATGGGTCAAAATCCTGCCTAGATTAGGGCAAATTTTCTCTAAGTTAAAAGTTTTAGGTACCCTTGTTCCAAAAATCATAACTTGAGATACAAGCTTCTTTTGAGAAAACTTTGTGAATAAAAGTTGTAGACTTTGTGATGGACTACAACTTTCATGTTGTAAGTTTTGTTTGAATCCATTTGCATCTTGGTGAAAAAAGGGACAAAGTTAGGAAAAAATAAGAAAATTTCATAACTTAGAAAAATTCTAAGTTATGAAAAATTTCCATTTTAAACCCTAATTTGCATTTTTGGGTTTCTTGATGAACAAGTTTCATAATTTGACATGTCTTGATGAAAAATAACTCTTGGCACTTGATTTTGACCAAAAAGTCAAAGTTTGACTTTTCAGTGTACAGTCAAATTTTGATCAGTTGACTGAAAAATTCATCTGTCAATCCTATGCATTTGAGATCTTTTGAACTTGTTGGATGGGTCAAGACAATTTCATTGAGTCCTTGAGTTCATATGTGAGCTTGGTTTGCCATTGGTTAGGTCAAACAGTCAAAAATTGCCTTTATGCAGTCAAAACCCTAAAAATAACCATTTTGCCCTTTTGATGATCTGATCAAATTTCTTGAGGAGTTGTGGTCCAAACTTGATAAAATGGTTCATATGAGTTCATAATGTTGATGTGGGTCAAATTTCATGAGGTTTGACTGTCAATTGACCACAGTTGACTTTTTCCTCAACACAGTTGATTTATAGGTCAACTGTCCAATTGACTGGGCAAAAATTTGAATCAAGGCTTGAAACTTGGTATGGGGAAACTTGTGAGTACAACATGAAGTATGAAAGTCACTTTGGGCATTGTAGGTCAAAACATCCCTGTGAAAACTCAAACCCTAATTTAGGTCAACAGTGCAAGGTGGTGTCTTGAGCTGAGCAAACCCTAGCTTGATCTTGAGTTCCAAGAGTCTTGTGATGAAAATATGTTAGTGAAATGAGAGGGAAAATTTTGGGGTACAACACATACCATTCATCATATTCATAAACAGGTCTTCACACCAGGTTTCCTTATCATTCTGTTGTTTATTTCAGCAAGATGGATTTGGAGCAGACGGTTAAGGATCTGCAAGCACATAATTCTCAATTCCAGCAACTCCTCATGACCTTAGCAAAGGGTCAAGAGGACCTTGAAGCACTGTTGGAGAAAAATAAAGAGAAAAAGAAGAAAAGGCCCGGAGTAGCCACTTTTGGAAGAAGGTTTGAAAGCAATGCTAGAAAAGTTCTCGAGTTCCCCTCAACGTCTGATGAAGGGGCTGGTAAAGGAAAAGGAGCTGCGGTACCTTCTGAATCTGAAGTTGAAGAGGAAGAAGAGGAAGAGGATGAAGACTACTCTGAACAACAATATCCCTCGGCGGATGATAAATATAAAAATCTTGAGGATCGATTGGCAGGCATGGAGTTGCAAAGGGTACCTGGTTTAGATTTTGAAGAACTAGGGTTGGTCGCTGGAATCGTCATTCCTCCCAAGTTCAAAGTATCAACATTTGCTAAGTATGACGGTCTGTCCTGCCCAAAGATGCATATGAGATCCTATGTCAGAAAGATCCAACCCCACTCATTTGATAAAGACCTCTGGGTACACTTTTTTCAAGACAGTTTGTCAGGCACACAATTGGACTGGTTCTATCAACTTGAGAGGTCTGAGGTTCATAACTGGGAAGACTTAGCTGCTGCTTTTTACCGTCAATACTAATACAATGCTGATTTGGCGCCCACTCGTACTCAGCTACAGAGTATGGGTATGGCTTCTAATGAAGGATTTAAAGAGTATGCCCAGAAGTGGCGTGATCTGGCTGGAAGGGTACAGCCACCATTGTCGGATAGAGAGCTGGTTGACATGATTTTAGGGACCCTGTCTGGCCCTTTCTTAAATCATTTAATTGGGAGTTCCTCCGTGGGATTTACCGAACTAATCTTGACCAGCGAAAGAGTCGAGGCCGGCATTAAAAGTGGCAAGATTCAGAAGGATACCTCCGCGTCCGCTGCTATTAAGAAGACCTTCCCAGCTAAGAAGGAAGCCTCTGCTGTTTATTCTCAGAAAAGTCAAGGAAGAACCAAGCGCCGACCAACTGTAGGGGCTGTGATGATTCAAAACTCTTTAAATGATCAACCTCGCAGCAATCATCCAAGATCTAATCAACAACGGGTAGAAAGGCCACAACGGCAGTTCACCCGAATCAACATGACGCCAGCTCAAGTACTCCCTCATTTGTTAAAGCTGAATCTTACCAATTTGAAGGAAGCGCCAAAGAACCCTAATACTTCTTCGCCATATTACCACTCCAATGCAAAATGTGCTTACCACTCCGACAGTGTAGGGCATGATACCAATAATTGTTGGGCGCTTAAGAACAAAATCCAAGACCTAATAGATGCTAAGGAGGTAGAGTTTGATGCTCCTGAGAAGCCCAACGTGATATCTGCTCTGATGCCCAAGCACGGTCATAATGTTCATGTCGTTATGGAAGACCTTCATGTTACCAATGTTGCTGACCTTTTGACTCCCTTACTAGTGATTAAAGAGAATTTGATGAGAGCCGGGATATTCCCAGGCTGTGGAAAAGACTGTTACTTTTGTTTAAACATACGTGCTGACTGCCCAATGTTGAAATCAGGTATCCAACACCTGATGGATACCCAAGAGATACTCTTCCAAAAGACTCCTGTTGATACATTCACTCCTGTTACTCCTGCTACTTTTGCTACTTCAACCAATGACATTGCAATAATAACCATCTCCGACAATCTTCCCAAGGCTTGCAAAAGGCTTGTCAAGATTACGCCTGATCCTAAGTTTGTGTCGTTAAAAATCACCATGTTGGGGCCTGTCCCGTATCAATCTAACAAAACAATACCATGGAACTACGGAGGAGAAGTCTTCTATCATGGTATCAAACAGATTGAATCACTCCAAGAGAACTCTGAAGATGAAACCCCTGATATAGGGAATATTTCGGGAACTAGCAAGGTAACTCGCAGCAGACTGATTTTTTCTCCGGAGATTGCTCCCCCTCGAGCAGTCTTCGGACCCTCGAAAGCTTCTGTGCCTGTTAAGCCATCTGTGTAAGGCCCGATAATTGAAGAAATTGATGTACCGGAAGTTAGACCATCTGTTGATACTACCAATAAGGGTAAGGGGATACTAGAAGCGCCTGTCAGGATGAAGACCCAGACTGTGGTAATCCCTGAAACCACCCAGAAAGAAATGGAAGAAATCTTGAAAATAATCAAAAGGAGCGACTACGACGTCGTGGAACAGCTAGGGCAGACCCCTTCCAAAATATCCATGTTGGCTCTTCTACTTTGCTCTGAAGCCCATGCTAAGGCCCTGATCAAATTTTTAAAGGCGGCACACGTGCCCCAAGAAACTTCGGCTGACCAGTTTTAGGAATGCGTGGCCAGCCTTACTGCTGATAATGGTCTTGGTTTTTCCGATGCTGATTTGACTGCCAAGGGAAGGAAACACAACGACGCGCTACATCTCTCAGTTGAATGCAGGGGAACCACCCTCGCCCATGTCTTAGTTGATACTGGTTCTTCTTTGAATGTGCTGCCGAAAAAAGCGTTAGACCGTTTGGACTGCGAAGGGTTAACCCTCAAACCAAGTAACATCATTGTTAGGGCCTTTGATGGGTCCAAAAGAATGGTTCACTGAGAGGTTGACATTCCTATCAAAGTGGGCACAGAAGTTTTAAACTCCACCTTTTATGTGATGGACATCCGTCCTTCATATTCGTGTTTGTTGGGAAGACCGTGGATCCATTATGCTGGGGCAGTTACCTCCTCTTTACACCAAATGCTAAAATATCCTGTTCAGGGTAAGATTATAACAGTGCACGGCGAGGAAGAGTACATGATAAGTCACCTCAACTCCTTCCGCTATGTGGAGTTGGATGGAGAGTTCATAGAAACGGCTTTCCAACATTTTGAGGAAGTTTCTCCTGAGGTCGCAGTTGCGAAGACAATGGTTGATGTGCCTATCGTTCCCAAGCATATATCTAGGATGGCATCTCTCAAGGATGCAGAGGTTGTAGTCAAAGAAGGAAAGAGTACAGTGTGGGGGAAACTACCTGATTTTCCCCATAAGACTGACAAGTTTGGATTAGGGTTTACTGCTGCAGGCCAGAAAGCTATGTGTCGCTTCAAGGCTGGAGGACCACCCGTCAAAATCACTCACCATGGAATTAATGTTGTAGAAGATGATGATGAAGAGGACAACTTTGAAGATTGGATCTTTCCAACCGTCGAAGGGGGTTTAAGCAATTGGGAAGCAAAGGATTTTATTCCCATCACCTTCATCAACCAGTAAATTTATCTTTGAACAATTTCCTATTTTGGTCTGTAATAACTAAACAATTCGTACACTATTTTCACCTTATGCCTTGCCCGGGGCATATAGGTCCATTTGTAAGGGCTTGATTTTCTTCATTATCATATGCCATGTTTTAATGAATCATTGGACGTTTTCATCTATAAACTGTTGTGAATATTCTGTTTTAGCCTTCGGTAACTCTGAAGATTTGGTCAATCATGCTGAGTACGAAGTTGACGAAGACTGTGAAGTGTCGGGAGAGTTAGCCAGACTTTTGCAACAAGAAGAGAGGGCTATTCTTCCTCATGAAGAGTTGCTAGAAACCATCAACTTGGGAACAGAGGAAGACAAGAAAGAGGTAAAAGTGGGTGCCAACCTGGAACCAAGTGTCACAGAGCGCTTAGTGCAGTTGTTGAACGAATATGTTGAAATCTTTGCCTAGTCTTATGAAGACATGCCGGGACTAGATACAGATATCGTGGTTCACCGTCTCCCTACAAGAGAATATTGTCCACCGATCAAACAAAAGGTCCTCCGAATGAGGCCCGACGTGTCTGAGAAGATCAAAGCTGAGGTAATGAAGCAATTCAACGCTAGTTTTCTGGCTGTTACTTCCTATCCACAATGGGTTGCTAACATTGTGCCCGTGCCTAAGAAGGACGGCAAAGTCAGAATGTGTGTGGACTATCGGGACTTAAACAGGGCTAGCCCTAAAGATGATTTTCCATTACCACACATTGACATCTTGGTTGACAACACAGTTCAACGCAAGGTATTTTCCTTCATGGATGGATTCACGGGATACAACCAGATCAAAATGGCCCCCGAGGACATGGAGAAAACTACTTTTGTCACACAATGGGGTACCTTCTGCTACAAAGTGATGCCATTCAGACTGAAGAATGTCGGGGCAACCTATCAACGCGCCATGGTAGCTTTGTTTCATGATATGATACATCATGAGATCGAAGTTTACGTAGACGACATGATAGCTCGATCACAGACGGAAGAAGAACACCTTGATCATTTGCAAAAGTTGTTTGCCAGGTTGAAGGAGTATAAGCTTAGACTGAACCCAAGCAAGTGCACTTTTAGAGTTAGGTCTGGTAAACTTTTGGGATTTATTGTCAGCAACAAAGGCATTGAGGTTGATCCAGCTAAAGTAAAAGCTATACAAGAAATGCCTGCCCCCCGCACTGAAAAGGAGGTTAGGGAATTCTTGGGACGCTTAAACTATATCGCGAGGTTCATCTCTCACCTGACATCTACCTGTGAGCCATTTTCAAACTGTTGAAGAAAGATCAGGTAGTTGAATGGAACAATGATTGCCAAGTTGCTTTTGATAAGATCAAGGAGTATTTACTAGAACCTCCTATTTTGATGCCACCCGTCAAAGGAAGACCGTTAATCATGTATCTGACTGTTTTGGATAACTCAATGGGGTGCGTACTGGGCCAACATGACGAGTCTGGCCGAAAAGAGCATGCCATTTATCCCATACAAATCAGACAAATTTGGTTTGGGTTTCACTTTAGGAGCCCAGAAAGTTGTACACCGTGCTCGTGCTAGGGGACCACCCTTGAAGATCAGCAACCATAGAGTCAACGCGGTGGAGGATGATGAGGACAGCTACGACCTGGAGGAATGGATTTTCCCAACTGTTAACGGAGGACTCAGCAACTGGGAAGCTAAAGATTTTGTCCCAATTACTTTTATCCAACAGTAAGTGTCTTTAAATTTTGTCGGACCTGTAATAATTAAACAATTCAGACTTTTAAAACCTTGTGTCTTACCCGAGACACAACGGTCTATTTGTAAGGGTTGTTACCTCATTTTCATATGTCATCAATGAATCATGGACGTTTTTGCATACAAAATTTGTGCTCTTTGTTTTTCTTTTTACATTTTTATTGCTTTCAAAGATAGCTATACTCTCACACACACTCACTTTCAAAATGTAGATCTACATCCATTCGGGATCCCATGGGTAACGATTCTGCTATGGCTTTCTGTGACTCTGAAAGTATAATCTACCAAGCCGAAGACGAAGGTGAGGAAAATTGTGAAGTACCAGGGGAACTTGCCAGGTTACTACAACAATAAGAGAGGACCATACAGCCCCACGAAGAACCAGTGGACACAATTAACCTAGGTACTGAAGAGGACAAGAAAGAGGTCAAGGTGGGTGCCAATGTAGAACCCAGCATCAAGAAGCATATGACTTAGTTGCTACATGATTATGTCGAGGTCTTTGCCTGGTCATACAAAGACATGCCAGGATTGGATGCCGATATCGTGGTCCATCGTCTACCAACAAAAGAAGACTTCCCTCCGGTAAAGCAAAAAGTTCGTCGCATGCGACCAAACATGTCAGAGAAAATCAAAGCGGAAGTCATGAAACAATTCAACGTCGGATTCTTGGTTGTCACCTCTTATCCGCAATGGGTCACCAATGTTGTTTCTGTTCCTAAGAAAGATGGAAAAGTGCAAATGTGCGTGGACTATAAATATTTGAATAGGGAAAGCCCTAAGGATGATTTCCAACTTCCCTACATCGATATTTTGGTTAAAAATACAGCACAGCATAAGGTGTTTTCCTTCATGGATGGTTTTTCAAGTTACAATCAAATCAAAATGGCACCTGAGGACATGTAGAAAATAACCTTTGCCGCACAATGGGGCACTTTCTGTTACAAGGTTATGCCATTCGGGTTGAAGAACACTGGGGAAACCTATCAGCGTGCCATGGTAGCTTTATTTCACGATATGATACATCACAAAATAGAGGTCTATGTGGACGACATGATAGCCAGATCTCAAATTGAAGAGGAACATCTTAACCATTTACAGAAACTCTTTGAGAGACTAAAGAAATACAAGCCGAGGTTGAACCCGAATAAATGCACAATTGGGGTGAGGTCCGGCAAACTCCTAGGATTTATCGTCAGCGGTAAAGGTATCAAAGTGGACTATGCCAAGGTGAAAGAGATACAAGAAATGCCTGCTCCTAGCTCTGAGAAAGAAGTCAGAGGATTCTTGGGACGGCTAAACTAAATTTCCATATTCATTTCTCACCTGACAGCTACTTGTGAACCAATCTTCAAATTATTGAAGAAAGATCAAGTAGTCAAATGGAATGATGAGTGCCAAAATGCCTTCGACAAGATCAAAGAGTACCTGCAAGAGCCTCCTGTTTTAATTCCACCAGTCGAGGGAAGACCCTTGATCATGTATTTAACTGTTTTAGAAAATTCAACGGGGTGTGTGCTGGGGAAGCATGACGAGTCTGACCGAAAAAAGCATGCTATTTATTACCTGAGCAAAAAGTTTACCGACTGTGAAACCAGATATTCACTGCTCGAGAAAAGTTGTTGCGCTCTGGCATGGGCTGCTCACCAGCTAAGACAGTATATGCTGACCCATACTACCATATTGATATCCAAGATGGATCGAATAAAATACATATTCGAGAAGCCTGTCCTCTCTGGGAGAATAGCAAGATGGCAAATGATCCTGATGGAATATGACATTCAGTATACTACCCAAAAAGAAATAAAGGGCAGTGTACTAGCCGATCACCTTTCTCATCAAGCTGTGGATGACTACCAATCCATGAAGTTCAAATTCCCAGATGAAGACATCATGATGGTAAATAATTGTGAAGAATTTAGACCATATGATGGACCTAAACAAGGATCCCGATGAACCCTGGTTTTTGATGGGGCGTCCAACGCACTCGGCAACGGTATAGGTGTTGTACTCATATACCCTAAAGGATGTCACACTCTCTTTACTGCAAGACTCTGTTTCAACTGTAAAAATAACATGGCAGAATACAAAGCGTGTATTTTTGGCCTCAAAGCTGTCATAGATTTGGGGATCAAGTCCTTAAGTGTATTCGGAGATTCAGCCTTGGTCATCAGTAAGATCAAAGGAGAATGGGACACTAAACACCCTAACCTTATCCCCTACAAAGAACATGTGTTGACATTAATCCCACACTTTGAGAAGATTACCTTCGAGCATTTCCCGCGAGAGGAAAATCAACTAGCAGATGCGCTAGCCACAATGTCATCCATGTTTAAACTCAAATGGGATAACGAGGCTCCCCAGATCACCATTTAACGGATGGATGAACCAGCTCATTGTCACGAGATCAATGCTGAAGAAGTAGCGAACTAGCCTTGGTTCCATGAAGTCAAGAGGTATCTCGAGGTTCAAGAATATCTGGAAGGAGCTTCAGTCAACGATAAGAAGTTCTTAAGGAGATTCTCTGCTAAGTTCTTTATCAGTAATGGCATCCTCTACAAACGCAATCACGACTCTGTATTTCTTCGTTGCGTAGACAAGGTTAAGGCAGAAAATATCATGGATGATCTACATGAAGGCACTTTTGGCACCCATTCCAGTGGGCATACGATGTCAAAGAAGATCCTACGGGCAGGTTATTACTAGTCTACCATGGAAGCAGATTGCTATCAGCACTCCCGGACTTGTCATAAGTGTCAGATCTATGCTGACAAAGTGCATGTACCTCCAGTTACTCTGAATGTCTTGACGGCTCCTTGGCCCTTTGCTATGTGGGGAATCGACATGATTGGGGAAATCAAGCCGACAGTCTCTAATGGACACCGCTTCATCTTGGTGGCCATTGACTATTTCACAAAGTGGGTTAAGGCGGCTTCTTTCGCTTCCGTCACCAAGAATGTTGTCGCCCGGTTCATCAAACAGAATCTCATCTGTCGGTACGGTATCCCAGAGAGGATCATCACCGACAATGGTACAAATCTCAACAATACTATGATCACCGCATTGTGTGCACAGTTCAAGATCCAGCACCATAATTCTTCCCCTTACCGGCCAAAGATGAATGGTGTTGTCGAAGCCGCAAATAAGAACATCAAAAAGATCATACAGAAAATGACAGTAACCTACAAAGACTGGCATGAGATGCTACCATTCGCCCTCCACGGTTACTGTGCCACAGCGCGCACATCAACCGGGGCAACACCTTACTCTCCGGTATACGACATGGAGGATGTCTTGCCTATTGAGGTCTAGATCCCTTCTCTGAGAATCATAAAGGATACAGGGTTGAATGAAGATGACTGGATCTAAACTCGACTTGATCAGCTGAACTTGATTGATGAGTAAAGGCTTACTGCTGTCTGTCATGGTCAAATGTATCAAAAATAGATGATTAAGGCTTTCAACAAAAAGGTCATATGCCAAGTGTATCAAGTCGGGGATTTGGTGATCAAGCGCATCATAATGCTGCAAGGTGATCCCAGGGGAAAATGGATTCCTACATATGAAGGACCGTTTGTGATCAAAAGCATATTCTTTGGTGGAGAAATGATCTTAACCACTATGGATGGCGACGACCTTCCACACCCTGTGAACATAGACATAGTCAAAAGATACTACGCATAAGAGACTCGCTAGGTTGATACACCTAGGAAAAACAAGGGCATCCCGACAAACCAAAAAAAGGGTTCCGGCAAAAATTAGGGATAAAACAAAAAAATGTATACACCCGGCAAGTTAAAAACCCTAAAGGGCGACTTGGGCAAAAAAGGGTATCCCGGTGGACTGAAAACCCGAAAGGGAGGTCCAAGCAAAAGTTAGGTGTTTAAATCATATGAATATGTCCCGTTGGATCACCTTACAGACAAACTTTGGCTTTGACTGACAAACTCAACGGGTCTAATCAATCCAATCAACTTCAGACAAGGCAGCAAGTGGATAAGACGCTCAGAGACACGAAGGCTATAGCAGAATGGGAACGCCATGGGATTATTGCACATAACTATCTTTTCTTTGTATCAAATTTTCATTTTTTATGATGACATTACCTTACTAGAATGTTTGTATCATTGTACAAAAATACTTGATCAAGTTAATACAAAGATACCCCTTTGAAAGTGCAAAACTATCTGGTTTTTCTTTATTCCTGTGTTTTGTTTACAAAAACGTCCAATGCTTTGTTTTTAAACATATGCATTTGAACGTAACTACTATTTACAAGTGAACAAAAAGGAACAGAAAATAAAGACAATCACTAATGGATTTAAGAAATAGGATAATATCTTTAGACTATTCCATAAAATCCCCCCACAGTGTGCAGCTTAATCCCCGGCGGAACAAAACTTCCAGTTATCAATCCCCAGTAAAAGTCGCCCAATTTCTCAGGATTCCCCAATAGGATTTCACAAGCAATACACGAAGTTTCCCTTACAACAAAGTTTATTTCTCTAACAAATAGAAGCTCATCAACTCATCACATGAAGACTTACACTCCACGTCCCCAATAGCAGTCAGGGATTTATTTTCCCTAATCCAACAGTATTACAGTAACATAGCTTACATGCCCATACATCACATCCATACATCATAACATTGACAACGCGAATGCATACAACATAATATCATTCATTTTATTGAGAACATCATTATACAATGCATTTCATACATCATGACATTGCATACAACTAATCTTTCATCTCTTCAGGAAAGATCAGTCAGCCGATGGCTATCATCAACAATTTACAAAAAGGTCAGAGATTGATACCTGAAACAAGCCGGGACAATTATCTACACGACCAGCTGAACATTCAGATACAGTTTAGATATGCTCTAGACACGGATGCCATTTTGATACTCATTCAGATTCATCTTTCAGATACAGTTTAGATACGCTCTAGACACGAATTCCATTTTGATACTCATTCAGATTCAGCTTTCAGATCCAGTTCAAATACGCTCCAGACACGGATGCCATTCTGATACTCATTCAGTTTCAGCTTTCAGATACAGTTCAGATATGCTTCAGACATGGATGCCATTTTGATACTCATTCAGTTTCAGCTTTAAGATACAGTTCAGATATGCTTCAGACACGGACGCCATTATGATACTCATTTAGATTCGGATTTTAGATATAATTCATATATGATCCAGATTCGGATGTCATTCTGTTACTCATTCAAAGTCAACTTTCAAAAACGAGTCAAATACAATCCGTTTATGGATATTATTCTGGTACTCAACCCCACGCATCCAGTACTTCAGTATAAATCAAACAGAGATTTATTCTGACACTTCTTCCATTCCCATCAACAATCATTTTTGGATGGCATTTGTAAGCCCATATCTAACAACTTTCCATCATCTCTCCAAATGGCATATTTTAATCCCATTCCCTACACCATCAACCATCACGTCCCCGAGTGTAAATTTCTGGGCACTCTAGTGTCCAATCATCTTCCACCTTCAAGTCATGAATGGCAAATCCGCCAATCTAACTCTTCAGGTTTAAGAAGATTGAACAGGGGCAAGTGTTGTACCCCAAAATTTTCCCTCTCACTTACCAAATATTTTCTCATAAGATCTCCTTGGGTTCAAGACTACACTAGGGTTGATCAACTCAAGACACCTCCTTAAGCACTGATGACAGAAATTAGGGTTTGAGATTGCACAAGGATAATTGAACTTTCAATGCCTCATATGACTTTCATGGATAATTATGGATCCCCAAGATTACTCATGTCAAGTTTCAAGCCTTGAATCACATTTTTTGCTCAGTCAATTGAGCAGTTGACCTAAAAATCAGCTGTATTGGGGAAAAAGTCAACTATGGCCAATTTACAGCCAAACTTCATAATTTTTTTATCCAAATCAACATGATAAACTCATATGTATCATTTGATCAAGTTTGGACCATAATTCCTCAAGAAATTTGATCAAATCATCAAAAGGGCAAAATGGTCAAAATTAGGGTTTTGACTAAAGAAAGGGCAATTTCTGATTTTTGACCTAGCAAATGGTTAATTGGTTTGAGGCATGATATCAAGAGTTCAATTGCATCATTTTTACCTAATGGCATGACCCAAAACATTGCTCAAGATCAATTGGATTGATAGTGAACTTTCAGTCAACTGATCAAAAGTCAATTGTACACTGAAAAGTCAAACTTTGACTTTTTGCTCAAAATCAAATGTCAAAGATCACAATTCACCAAAACATGTCAAAATATGAAACGTATTCATCAAGAAATCAAAAATTCAAGATTTCATTTTGAAAAGTCAAAGTTTTCTAACTTAGAAATTTTTCTAAGTGTTGAAAACTTCATGTTTTTTCACAACTTTGAGCAAAATTTTCACCATGATGAAAGATGATTCAGAAGAAACTTTCAACATGAAAGTTGTAGATCTCCATGAGATCTAAAACATTTCTTTACACATTTTCTTCTAAAAATTCTTGGATATCAAGTTATTAATTCATAAAGTCATGGTCTTGGAATTAAACACTTAGTGAAATTTTGCCCTAGTTTAGGCAGGATTTTGACCTAACTTCATGGCACTTTTTCATATAGTTCCAAGGGGTATTTTCCAAAGCTATTCAAAGAAGGGTTGTATATAAAATTATAAGCTTTCCAAAATGTCCAAGAACTCCTTGAGATCATTCTTGAGCAGGGAGAATTGAAGAGAGGAAGTTAGGATTTTCAAACTTGAATTACAAGTCATTTTTGATGAACACATGAACCAAATCCATGCTAGGATGCTTAATCTTTGCTTTGAAGGCCTCAAACTTGTTTGTAACTCCATAATTAAATGTTTACACAGTTGTTAGAGCTTTGATCCAAGCAATTGCACTATTATCCAAGTTGCATTTCCATTAATGCCACAAAGTTAACATTGCCATTCTTGTAAAGCAAGCTTTTTGCATAAAGTCCATTCTTGAGCCTCTAATTTGTTCCCTCTGATCACACTCCATCCACAAATTCAGAAGCAAGTATGTTTAAAGCATAACCACTCTATCTTAGCAAGTACGCAAGGCTTTGAAACTTGAATTTCTCAAAAATCACATGTTATGCATAAACTTGTGATTTTGAATTCTGATCAACAACAAGTCTCCAAACTTGTTGCTTATAAATAGAGTCACTATTTATGATCTAGGACACGAGATCAAGCACCCTGAAACACTCCCAAACTCCCTCTAGCCAGAAATTGCACAAAAAACTACATTGATACACAATTCTGGCCTTAAACTTGTATCTCTCATTTCCCTCGTGTCTTTTCCCTCAAATTCATTCCTAAAGCTTCCTTACATCAAATACAAACCATCCCTGACCCTGTTTCATAATTGTAACTCCATCTTCATCAACCTCCATAACCAAAAACAGAGCTCTGCAAGTTGACTTCTCCAGACCATTTCAGCCATCCATTGCTCAAGCTAATCATTGCATTAGCTTCCTGGGAACTTGAGGAAGCTAACTTGATCATTGCAGCACCTTGAATCAAGCCCATTTTCATTTCACGATTTCTAGTTTTCAGGTATTTTTCTTGAACTTCTAGCTTCATATTTAGGTATTATTAGGCTTGCATTTGTGAAGATAAAATGTAGACATCATTTCCCTGAAACTATACATGTCCATAGATTTCATTTATTTTGATTGAGCTAGGAGAATTTTGAGTTTGAACTTTCTGAAATATTTAGGTCAGAATTTGGTACTTTTAGAAATTCTCATTCATCTTAGATTTATAGCTTATGATATTTATATGGTTGGATTTGTATGAAAAAATGGAGCAACTTTCATGTTTACATTTTTGCAAATGGTTGAGAAATGAGCAAGTTGCAGGGCTTCTGGCTGGAGGTTGAAGATGAAGTATATTTAGGGCAAGATTTATGTTATATATTTACCATTTCATACAAGTTAACGGATATATCACCACCCCAGTGGTTAAAGCGGGCGTCTTCACCGCTTGGACCTAGGTTCGAGCCCCAGCGTCCTTTTACTTTTTTTATACATATTTTCTGTTTTCCTTGTGTTTGTTTGAACAGGTGGGGGCCTTCAAATTGGGCCTATTGTTTTTTTTTCTTTTACTAACCCTGACTTACTTGTGCACCCCTGGCCCAATTTCTTTTATTATTTTCTTTTTCTCATTTTTGTTTTATTTTTTTTCCTTTAATATTTTTTTATTATTATCATTATTATTATTATTAATATAAAAAATCCAAAAAATATTTTATTTATTATTTACACTTATTTATTTTATTTTCTTATAAAAAACAAAAAGATTAAAAACATTTTCTTAAATTAATTAATTTCTTTTTTTAATTAATAAATATTTAGACTTAGGTTTATTTGTTATATTATTTTCTTTTAAAATCAACTTAGAACTTAGATTTCTTTTAATTAATATCCATATTATTTTTTTACTAATTTAAAAACCTTTTCATAAATAAAAACCCTAAAAAACTTGCTTTCTTTAAATTAATTTATTCTACTAACTTAATCTTAATTTTCTTATTTTTAGTTTATTATTTTATTTTAATTAGGTTAAAAAACCCTTTTCATAAAAAACAAACAAAAAAAATCATATTTCTTTACATTTACATTCTTGTATTCTTATCTTTATTTTTGTACACTTATTCAAAATTCAATATGGTTGTAATATTATTTAGATTTAATTTCTTGCAATATTCCCCATTTGTAAATTTGTATACCCCCCTCCCCTAAGTATTGTAATAGCGTAGTAATTTTAAATTCCGTAATTTTTCGCTTTATATACAAATGCTAGTAATTAGGGTTTTGTATGGAAAGACTAAAACCAACAAATAGCAAACCCTAATCAAAGACAAATCAAGCATGAAAATCAATACACTTGCACACAAGCACCCCTAGGGTAAATCCACTTGGTTGCCTTACAAAAATGGCCATATTATACATGTGAGGTATCTTAGCAAAAACAAGCAAAATACAAGATCATAGTCCCTCAATGACGCTATCCATGTTGCCTTTCCAAATGATCTTAGCCCTTAAAGAAAAATGCTAAGATACCTTGCAACATTACTAATCATGGTTATACGATGACCCACGCCCGTCCCTTTTACATCCAAAGATAGGGTTACTTACCAAGTCAATGATAAGATAACAATGTCAAAGGAAAAAGGAAATGAACATGAAAGACTTTTGAGTAGGTAGAATGTTCCTAGTTACTTACTCCATTTCAAAACAAAAACAACCTTGCTATTTTCAAAACAAACACCAACACTTCCAAAACATCTTTGAAAACTTGAAAACATTTTCAAAAGATCAACACCTTTGTATACATTCTTGCGAACGAGAATCATCACAAAGTTTGCCTAAACAATGGCATCTTTACAAAATACTTTCAAAAAAACACAAAGCACATTTTCAAACAAAAAGCAAGTGATCTAGCAAGTAACTAAGAGCCCATGGAAAACCATGGATGAAAAGGGTGCTAATACCTTCCCTTTTCATAATCTACCCCCCAACTCAAGAAAACATCTCAAAGGTCTTTCCCGTACTTTTTCACCTTTCCTTTTGGATAAAAGAAAAGTCGGTGGCGACTCTTGCTAACCGCAACATTTGCGACCAAACACAAAACACCCAAGTCAGTTCTCCCACCGTATCACATGTATCATAGTGGATTGAGTATTCACCGTGGGGATACTACGATGTATGAATATTTGAGGAAATTATTTTGGTGGGTAGGTATGAAGAAAGGGATTGCGGAATTTATGTATTCTTGTTTGAATTGTCAAAATTCGAAGATTGAGCATCAGAATCTATTTGGTTTATTGCAACTATTATCCATTCCTAAATGGAAAAGGGATAGTATTTCTATGGATTTTGTTTCTAGTTTACCTAGAACACCGAGTAATTGTGAAGCTATTTGGGTTATTATGGACAGGTTGACAAAATCTTCTCACTTTATTTTGATGAGAATGGATTGCATTCTATTCCATCTATCATTATATCAAATAGGGATATGAGATTTTGGGAAGGTTTGCACAATGCTTTTGGTACGAAGTTGCATTTGAATTTTGCTTATCATCCGCAGACATATGGTCAGACTGAGAGGACGATTCACTCACTTGAGGATCTTTTGAGAGCTTGTGTATTGGAACAAGGAGGTGCTTGGGATAATTACTTTTCTTTGATTGAGTTTACTTATAACAACATTTTCCATTTGAGTATTGGAATTGCACCATTTGAGGCTTTGTATGGTAGAAAGTGTAGGATGCCTTTGTTTGATATGAATCGGGAGAGGGTGTTGTGGTTGAACCTAAGATAGTTCAGCAGACTATGGATAAGGTTAAGATGATTAAGGAGAAGATGAAGGATTCTCAGAGTCGTCAGAAGAGTCATCATGATAAGAGGAGGAAATAACTTGAGTTTGAGAAGGGAGATCATGTATTTCTTAGGGTTACTCCGGTAACGGGTGTTGATCGAGATTTGAAGTCACGTAAGTTGACGCTGTGTTTTATTCGTCCTTATCAAATTTTGGAGAAGATTGGTGAAGTGGCTTATCAGATTGTTTTTCCACTGTCGCTTTCTAATCTATATGGTGTGTTCCATGTGCCTCAATTGAGGAGATACACTGCGAATCCATCTCATGTGATTTGGTAAAATTATCTTGGGGAGGACCGGCAAGTGGAAAAGTGACTTGGGAACTCGAGAATCAGATGAGAGAGTCTTATTCTGAGTTATTTATTTAAGGTAATTTTCGAGGACAAAAATATTTTAAGTGGGGGAGAGTTGTAATACCCTGATTTTTATTTGCTAATCATTTATTAGTTATTTATTTTATTAATTATTATATGATATATTAATTAATTAATTGCGTGATTTTGTGTATATATGAGTTATATGCGTATTGGGTTAGTAAGTGTGAGAATAAAATTATTAAGTATTGGATCTTAAGTGTCACATTGGAATGAGTGGGTGAGATAAGCCCATTAGTGAGACAATAGTTAGTATGAAGAGAGAATAGAATTAGAAAGAGAAATTTCCAAAACAAAATAAGAGAAGAAAAAAGAGAAAAGAAGGGAAGAAGGGAGAAAAGGTGAAGAGAAGAGGAAAAGCTTAGAAATAGTCTACATCAAAGGTAAGGGTGAGATTTATTGTTACTGAGGGATTATATATGAGTATGTAATGGGTAGTAGAATAGGTTTTGAGATGTTTAGGTTTTTAAATGAGAATCCGTGAAATTGATATTTGAATGATGTTTTGATACTTTGAATTGAAGTTATATGTTATGTGATATATGGGTATGAAGTGGTGTATCAAGAATTGTGATTTTGGGTTCAAATATGGGGTTTGGGATTGAAAATACTGATTTCCGTACTTAAAATTGGTGAAAAATTGCTTATGTTCAGTGGTAAATCGATTTACCCATTAGTAAAATTGATTGACCTCTCTTTTAACAGCATTTTGGTAAACTTTAAAGATCCATAACTTTTGACTCGGGTGTCCGTTTGACGCGCCGTTTGAATCTACGAAAAACTAAAATTATTTTCTAATACTTCAAAATGGATTTGATTACGGTGGTTTATTATTTATTGGAATTCTTTTTGGTATGGATATAAAATTTGGATTATGTGTTTATGTTGATTGTAAAATGATGATTGATGAGAATAGCATGATTTGACATTGTTTGCTATGCGTTATTAGAAGGTATTGAATTGATGAATATTATGAAAGTGAATTGTATGTGAATAATTCATGAGTATGTGTATGTATATACAAATGTGTGTTATTTCATGTTTGATGAATTATTATAGATATGCATTGATGAGTTTTGGATGACTTCATAGTATGAACATAATACTTGCATTTTGTGTAGATGTATATTGTGAATTGAAATTGGATGAGAATAAAATTGTTGGGCATTGTTTTCTTTATGTTATTGTGGTGTGTTGAGTTTATGAATTCTATGAGAATGCATTGTATGTGAATGATGACATGATTGATGTATGTTGTGCAATTTGGTGAAGATAATTCAAATATATTGAATTCTGTGAAATATGCTTGTATGATTAAGATTGGGGGATGGTCTTAATTGCATATGATTGTTGAGATTACACATGTATATGTATCATTTGTGTCAAGAGGCAATGTTTGGTAATTTCGTGGAAATTGTTGACTTGTCCCAAACGTAACGCTGAATGGGGTTTGAAAGATTAAGGCCGAATCGAGCTTTTATTGGTGGTTATCTATCTGAGGGTTGGACCCGACTGGACCGATAAGGATAACATTTGGTACCACATGCATATTGCATTGAGTTGCATTGGAGTCACATGTGTCAATGTAAAATGTTAATTGATGTGCATTATGTGATATGATGTGAATGTTACATATGTGGTATTTGTGATTGATTATCTTTGAATCTTATATCTTTGAGAAATGTTGTATATGTAATCATGTGAATTATGTTGAAGTATGTTAAATACATGATTATGTGAAGTATGATGAATTTATTTGATGTATTTTTATTATGCATGACTTATTATTATATATTTCTATAATGATATGAATTCTCACCTTTATTTTAGAAAGGTGTTTTATACGATATCACTCAGGTACCAAAGTTAGAGGTGCTCCTAGCAAGGATTAGACGGAGGAGCTAGTTCCTATTTATCCGCTTTCTTAGGTAGTGAGTCGTGATCTGGTCTATGTAACACATGGAACCTTTGGATTCATGTTATATTTATGATATTCATGTTTATTTGAGAGATGTTGTTATACTGTCTGGATGTTTATGTATGATTGATATGTATGCGCTGATGGCCTTTAGTGCGTAGTATTTATGATATAATTGTCAGTATGAGATTTCAATCATTGATATTATTATTTTGAGTTAAGAATTATTCCATTGCGAGATTCTTATATGTTATGGTATGGAACATGATTCTAAATGCGTGTTATGAATACGATAAGTGTATTAGATTTGTTATCATGAAGTAAATGTTACGCCCTTTTATGACGTGCATGCTAATTTACTCTGATTTATGCCATTTATTTTATATGGGGTTTAGAGGGTGTTACATTAGTGGTATCAGAGTATGGTTTGTCCATCCAACCAGGTTGTCTACTGTTGTTTATTCCTTAGCGAGCAACATTCCTCTATAAGTATTTTAATGATGTCAAAATGACTATTAATCTCTCTCTATTTGGGTTGGTCCTATGAACAATCTTACAATGAAATGATTGGAATGAAGGTCTCAAGAAATAAGTATTTTTGAGAAAATCCAATCTGTGCATCGACTCAAAGATATGTGCGATCGACTCATCATTTTCAATCAAGTCCTGGACATATCAGGTCGACCTTTTCGGTCGACTCAAACTGGAAATCAAAACATTCGAAGTTTGCATCGATGTAAGCCCTGAAGCGGTCGATGTACCTCACTTTAAAATGGAATTATCTCTGACTGCTGGATGTATCGCATCGACCCTTCTGGTCGACTCAACCTGGGAATCAGAATATTCAATGTTTGCATCAACGTAAGTCCTGAAGCGGTCGACGCATTGCACTTCAAAATAGTTTTCTCTCCTGGTGCGGGTTGTGTTGCACCGACTCCTGCTTCCGGTTTAGTCGACCACTCACTAGCCTCATCTAATTTTCTACTATGTTTGTGGGTCTTGGCTATTAGGTAACATATAAATATTCATTATGCATCATTGTGTAAAGTCAACAAGAACTAGTAAAAGATACACATAGTGCTCATCATCTCCATCCTCTCTTCTCAAAAATCAACATCTACACATAATCATGGTTGTTGATTCAAGAAAATTATTGTGGTGATAACGTTCAAATCAAGAATTCAATTCAGATTTGAGTTGAGCAATTGTGGGTTGTTCTTGAATAAAATCATTAGGATTTTCTCCTCCAAGATTCCTATTAGTGCGGGGGGTTTTGCACAAGTCTTTGCTTCATTGAATTCAGTCGAGTGAAAGGATTAAGAAATGGTGGTTTTCTTAATCAAGTAGTGGTAACCGGAGGTTTGTTCGAAGAATTTGGCACTTGTTTTTGCTCAAACCAAGGAAAGGGAAGAATATTATTACTTCAACAACATTGGTTTGTTTGTATTGTGAACTATATCTTCTCTTGTATCATTTTCAACTTAATATCAAATATCTCAATTCTAGATTCCAGAATTGGGGGCAGATGTACCCTACGCGAGGACGACAAGGGGAACTGCCTTAACAAATCATGTGTTCTTCTGCTTTTTTATTTATCTCTATACTTGATAACTATACTGTGTGAAAATTAATTTGTCAAATATGCATTTATTGAAATTTTTGTGTGTTGAGTTCATTTCAAAACATTGGTAACAATCATTTTGATTGATACCTAAGAAAACTCACCCCTACAATTTAGTAAAATCAAACCTAAGGTGTTTTGCTCACAAGGTGTTTAACAAATTGACTGATCCACAAATTATTCATTGTGCTTATCATTATCTCATTCAACTCATTGGTAGTAATTAATAATCATTGAGGGTGTATAAGTGATTGATCAATTGAGTAAAACACAACGATTCTTATTTTGTCATTACATCCCATACGGTTACGCATATCTGATCTTTTCAATAGAGGGTCGTTTAGACAATTGGAGATTCCAGGAAGCTTTTGCATATTTTTCTGAAAACAATTTTAAAAGCGCAAACTATTTTAAATGATCTATTCAACCCCCCTTCTAGATCGATCACATCGTCTAACATGTGAAACACTGTCGGTGCTTGTTTTTCTAACTATTTGGTTGTAGGAGTCAGTTTAAAACAAGAGGGGGAGAAGCTTTGCTTCTGTGAGATGTTTAAGGTGTCAATAGGTTGACCATGGTGCTTTAGGTGACTTTGAGCACAAGATAAATGCTATTATAGTTTGGTAACGATAGTTTATTCTCTATTATGGTTGTCGGCAACCTATTGAAAAATTGACGAAATGATCACCCTTAATCTCTTGTTGATAGTAGACGGGATCATATTGAATGGGATAGGCTTATCTTGCCAGCTTGATAGTATGTAAAATGAACGAGCCTGTGCAGGATAGTGATGTGTTATTAGCTTGGATGGCAACATTTGATATCAATGAGAAATAAATGATGGGTGAATTAGCAATAGTTCGTGATTTTCCTGAGGTATTTCCTAAAGATGTAAGTGATTTGCCGCCAGAGCGTGAGGTGGATTTTACGTTTGATTTGATTCCTGGTACTAGTTTGGTATTGATGGCTCTGTATCGGATGTCAGCATCTGAGTTGAAAGAGTTAAAGAGTCAACTTGAGAATTTTCTTGAAAGGAGGTTTATTTGTCCTAGTGTGTCACTGTGGGGTGCACCTGTTTTGTTGGTTAAGAAGAAAGAAGATACTATGAGGTTATGTGTGGATTATAGAAAACTGAACAAGGTGACTATTAAGAATAAGTATCCACTTCCTAGGATTGATGATTTGATGGATCAATTGGTTGGTGCAAGTGTGTTTAGTAAGATTAATTTGAGGTATGGGTATCATCAGATTTGTGTGAAGGCTGAAGTTATTCAGAAGACTGCTTTTAGAACAAGGTATGGTCATTATGATTAATTTGTGATGTCGTTCGGTGTGACCAATGCACCTGGTGCATTTATGGAATATATGAACATGATTTTTCATCAGTATTGTAAGTGTTTCTTGGCAGCAATTTTGGTAAAACACTGCCTTAGTAATGTTTTGCTTAATGTCTTGACATTTGAAGTAAAACATCTCAACTGATTTTGAATGATGTCAAAGCAGATGTCTTAACATCTTCCTGCTGATCTGAACGTGTTTTCATATTTTTTGTTTCTTGTTTTTAAGTGTGCCTTATTCAGGATTTGTGGGTTATAACTTGCGAAAAATATGGAGGAATATTTTTCGATTTGTCTCATCTTTATGGTTTATATCTTGGCCTACTTTCATGGAGATTTTTAAGGGATTCAATATATTGCAATATTGGATTTTCATCCCAAGCCCATAAAGAAGTTGTTGCGCCTTTATAAGGACTTGCATCCTTATTCGTACTGCTGCAACATTTGAAGAAAAATATACTCTGTGCGTTTTAAAAGTCTAAGTCTTTTAATTGTAATACACTCTAGTATTGTTTCAATACTTGAGTTGTAATTTGAGTTGTAAGTTATGGATCATTCATAAGCTTTTGAGTATTGAATTATTGAGGTTTTTTAAACTTGATAAATATGTTGTTTTTCACTATTAGTGGTTGAAGGGATTTGAGGAGGGCCTCATACCTAGGTGTGTCTTAGGTAGAAGTATAACACGGGTAGTGATTAGATCGTAAACTAGTTATTTACTGAGGGTCTATAAATTAATATTATTTAGTGGACTTGTCCCTGGCTTGGTAGCCCCTAGAGTAGGTGTTGTTGTACACCGAACTGGGTTAATAATCCCTTTTGTTTTTACTGCTTTTAATATTGTTGCATTGTATGGTTATGTGTCTTTGAAGAGTATCTTCTAAATTCAAGAACTATTTTTATTCAGTGTAGTGATAAGAAGGGAAGTGAGAAGGGTCTCATACCTAGGTGAGTCTTAGGTAGAAGTAAGCACGGGTAGTGATTAAGTGAGAAGTTGTAAACATGAGAGTTTAGCTTTTAATTGATATTATTATAGTGGGCTTCCTTCCTGGCTTGGTAGTCCCTAGAGTAGGTGTTGTTGTATACCGAACTAGGTTAACAATTATGTGTGTTCTTTACTTTTCTGTTCTATTTTAATTGTTATACCTTGTAATTTTATTTTTGTTTAGAGATAAGTGTCTCGACATCTGTTAGGACATCTGAGATCTGACTACCAAAATTTTAATTGGTATAAGAGTAGGCGTCCTACTCTGTATCTGGGTGGGATTCAGGGAAGATACTTTTTGGTACAATAAACAATGAAGGAGGATTTATGAATATGACTACTAGAAAGCTCGTATGGTGAATTTTATTAAATCAAAAAGGCTTGGAAATCTATTGTCAAAGGGTGGTGAAAACTCCAAAGATTTGAGTTCTAAAGGTTTGACTAATTTTGGTAAAACTGGATGTCGAGCAAGATGTCTCATTATGATCATCTGACATCTTGTCTGGTGTTGTACCCCAAAATTTGCACTCCCATATTTCTCAAAATATTTCAAGAAAAATTCACAAGTCCAACCCGGCGCGTCATATTCAGGTATTCTTTCGCCAAGATATCTCTGATAACGTATTCTCAAATTCAGGTTCGGCTCAAGAGTCAGTTCTTTAAAGAAGGTATCCGAATGTGTGAGTTTTCTCGAAGAAATATGGTGAAAAAGTGTGCTGAAAGTGCAGTTTTTACGCGCTAAAAAATTCATAACTTGAATATCGTGGCTCGTTTTGAACCCGTTCCGGTGGCTGAAATTCCGTCTTGACATTATCTATGTTTTCATCTCTCACGGCTGGAAGTCAATTTCGATCAGAAGGTCTTCAAAAATATGGATTTATCAAGTATTTTCGTGCAGAAAATTTGTGACAGAAGTTTATTTGCGTCATGTTCAAAAAATCATAACTTGGTCGATTTTCATCGTATCGAGCTGGTTCTGGCGCCAAAATTTCACAAATTGAGTTGGCTACATTTTCACAGAAGGTATTGAGTTCAAACGGTATTCAAAAGGCCTTCGTTTTTTGCTCAGAGTGCGTGACACGCTGAAAATCCTGAATGCTGAATATTATTTCATCTGAGCCGAAACTTCGAAAATTCATAACTCGGTCAATTTTTATCGGATTGGGCTTATATTTTTACACAAGGTTACTGACTCATAGATCTACAACTTTGCTTCAAAAGTCGAGACCGAATTATAAACCCATCAATACCAGTTTTTTATTGAAGAACGTGTCAGAGTCGACACTGGAGCCCAAAATAAGTTTGTCTGAGCTGAAACTTCAAAAATTCATAACTAATTCACCGTTTATCCGATTGAGTCGATTTTCGGACAGGAGTTAGTTCTCGATGCCGGCTACATTTTGTTTTCACATTTCAACTTCAAAAATTGCACTTAAGTCCCTGCGATTTAGCCTGGAAAGTGACGAATTCAAGTGAATATTGGAGGCCCAATTGCACATTCAAAGCCCATTTGCTTTACCCTAATTTCCATTATATAATCACCTTCTTTTCACACAAACCAAAAAAGGAGGAGAAAAGAAGAGAGAAAAAACCTTGCCACAACACTGTTAGAATATCAAACTCTTTCAAGAACCCTAAAACCTTGAAATCCTTATTACAAATCCCTCTCTCACTATAAACAAGCCATCACAGTTACAAACCAACACCTCACTACTTCTTCAGTAAGGGTAAGGCTGGCTTGATCTCCATGATCCTAATTTTCCAGTAAGGCATAAAAGCATTCAGGCCACTGATTTTCCAGTAAGGGTAAGATTGATTTGATCTCCATGATCAAAAGGGTATAATCATTCATACATGCCATATTGTGCCTAAACATTAAATTTCTTCATATATTGGCTTTATTTGCATTTTATGATTTTATTTAATGTGTTCGTGAGATTCAACACTGCAGATTTAGACAGGATCCCAGATTCATTAAGGAACATTGAGGCCAAAAGCCAAATGGCCAAAAGCCAAAAGGCCAAAGTAGAAAAACTTATGCATGACACCAATACATGGCGAGACAGACATCCTGAGAAGATTAAGGAACGTTGAGGCCAAAACGCAAATGGCCAAAAGCCAAAAGCCAAATGACCAAAGTAGAACAACTTATGCATGATGAGGCCAGAACACAAATGGCCAAACCACTCCAATTCACCTCCAGAAAGGGGACAGAAACCCCCCAAGGTATTGTATTTTCTTTCTTTTCCTTATTTTATTTATTTCAATTATTTCTTTTTTTAATTAATTCCTTTAATTTAACTTATTTTCATAAAATATAAAAAAAAGTAAAAAAAAACAGAAAAGTCATAAAAATCAAAATATATTTATTTAATTAATATTTTTTGTAAATAAATTTCACTAATAATTATTTATTTATTTTTATAAATCAAAATTGCATGTAAATAATTAGATTAATTTTAGGTTTAATTTTAACATGTTTTTCTTAATAAATAAAAAAAATTAGAATTAGGGTTAATATTTTAATTTCATTTAATCTTTCTCATAAAAATACATAAAAAACATAATTACCAAAAACTCAAAAAAAAATAATAATTTCTTTTTATTTTATTTTAATTAATTCGTTAATCGTAACTTAACTTCATTAAAAAAGGGTCCAACGCCCTCGTTTCCAATCTTAATTCGATTCACACATTTATCTCGTTTCTTGTAAATATTAATGTAATTCTCTCAAAGCCTTGTAAACTCGGACATTTTATTTCTCGCACTTCTTTATTTACTTTCTGTCAAATCGGGTCCTGGATTTATTTTGGCGATGTGGACCCGCGCCTTTGTAATAGTTTAGAACTTTATATTTCCGCAACTTTTTTAACTGTTAATAATGGCATGCAAGAATGAATGATAAAATAAAAACAAACGCATAGATCACCCATAACCTGACAAGACAAAAATAAATGAATCTGACACACAAATCACACACCACCCCTAGGGTACGCCTCACTGTTGCCTTGCCTCGAAAGGTGATCGTCGAGTAGAGGATGTCTTAGTAAGTCCTCATGATCCGGGAACCTGGCATGAGGGTAGCTTCTAAGGTGTCTTCCCATTGCTCTGGTGATCACCATGTCCCGAACCTCGAATTGACCTGAACACCTCCAACGGTGGTGCTACCTACCTCTCAATGGCGGGATGGCACTACTTTAAAGGACATTTACACAGACGAATTCCTTAGGGTAGGTAGACGACTCTAGATACTTGCTCTAAATTTCAAAACAAAATCAAAAATACTTTTCACACCGACACCTTTTCAAAAAGCTTTCGAAAGCAATTTTTCAAACACTCTTGAGGACCGATACAAGAGTCGAACTGGAATTTTCAAAGAAACTTTTTTTAAAACCCACTCACAGTTGAAAAGCAAACAAACAATTTTGAAAACACAATGAGCAAGTATCTAAGAGCCTATGGATAACCATGGATAGAAAGGGTGCTAACACCTTCCCTTTCTATAACCTACCTCCCGAACCGAGAGCAATCTCTTTAAGGAATTTTTCTGTGCTTTTGTCCTTTCCATTTGGAGAAAATAAAAGACGGTGGCGACTCTTGCTTCCGCGACATTTCGCGAACCAGCGTTAAACAGTCAGTTCCAGATCCACCGATCACAGAACTGGCGACTCTGCTGGGGAACTTTTAAAGTGAGGTGTACCTTAGGACTAAGATCACTTGTGTTTTCAATTGTATTGACTTGTCTGCTTTAAATTTGTGGGTTGCATGGGAGTTACATAGATCCTAACCTGGATCTGGGGATACCCTGTTTAGGTAGCATAAGCTGTGAGGGACCTGTCCGGCGTAGACCGACACGGGTGAAACAGTGGCTACGTTGGTGTGGCACCTTGGTCTGTACCGATATCCCTTGTGTTGCAACGAGGAGAATATGGGTCTTCTGAGGAGTCATTAAGCACCAACAACCTTAGAACCTTAAATGACACAACTTGGCCATTAAAACAGTAGCAGTATGCTACGCCCATTGAGGCTAAACTCTCGTGATGGTTCTGGCCGCAAGAAAAGATTGCGATGCTGGAGTTATGACCGATTGAGGGTAGTCAATGATATTGGGATCCTCTAAGAACCTAGTTACTTTGATAGGACAGGTATGAACCAACAAACTGAAAGAGGGTAATACCTAGACCTCATGCTGGCCTAAACTCTAAGGGCTTCTATTGTGTGACTTGCGTGCCTTCGTACTTGACTATTTGCATGCTTGTTATCTGACACATGAACTACTTGCAGGTTTTGTTTATAGTCCTTAATTAGGACTCATAACAGGGCTTACTAAATTTCTTGCAGGTTTTGTTTAGTCCCTAATCGGGACTCATGATAGGTTTTACTTGAGTTTTTTGCAGGTTCAGGTTTAACAGTCCTTAATTAGGACTCATAACAGGGTTACTTACATTACCCCATGCATAGCATAACATCATACCATTGCATACATCCTACATAAGGACTAACCCATTTCAAGGATCTCAAAGGCTTGTGATGCAGGTCATGATGAATCAAACATCTAGCAAGGGGCAAAGAGGATTTATTTTCCTCTAGCCAAAGTTGTCAGAGGCTATGACCCACTTGATATGGTGAGCTTTGACTCCTGAAGAAGGTTCCCCTAGCCAAGGTTGTTTGGAAAGCAAAATAAGGTTGATGACTTGAGTCAGGGGCTATGACCCACTTGATATGGTGAGCCTTTGACCCTTTGAAGAAGGACTCTCAACAACATGCAGTTCCTTCAATCAAACTACCGGACCCGAGTTCTAACAAATTTTCTTGTTTACCCCGCGGGATCCTTGGAAACATTGCATATGCATACATACACATCATTGCATGACAGGTACCCTTGTTGCAGGTCACTTACCTTTCCCGCTGTTTATTTCAGCAATGGCTTCCCAACAAGACAACCAGGACTTTCTTGCTCAAGAGGCCCGGTTCGGGGAAATCCTCCTGAATCTATCCAAGGGGCAGGAAGAGTTGAGGACACTCCTCATGGGGAATCTGATCAGAAAGAATCCTGAAGAGAACAAGGACAAGCAGCTGAAGCATCTACAAGCTGAGGTAGACACATTGAAAACCCAGATGCTGGGGCAAAGGGCCCTCATTCAAGGTTTAGCTCAGGAGCAAGGAGAGCTGAAGGCCATGATCAGTCAGCTTCCTTAAGGCATGAAGCAACCAGCCCAAGTCAGGGACCCAGTCATTAATCAACTTCCAAGAAGTCAAAGGTTTGGGCCTCTCCGAGCTGCTATTACTTCACAGGTTCAACAACGACCTCGCCCAGAACGACGGGCTGATCAGAGCAAACCAGACAAGCCTAAAAGGCAGTTCACCAAGATCAACATGTCGCTGGATCAAGCACTACAACAAATGTTGGAGGCAGGGCTGATCACCTTAAGGGCTCCTCTCCGGAATCCAAACACTTCTGCTCCTAACTATCATCCCAACGATAGGTGCGCATACCATTCTGATAGCCCGGGGCATACTACGGACAACTGCTGGCCTCTCAAAAACAAGATTCAAGACATGATCGACGCTGGAGAGATTCAGTTTAAAGTACCCAAGACTCCCCACGTGATCACTGCTCCCTTGCCAAAACATGGCTAGGATTGAGAAATTTATGTTCATTCGAATGTTCAAGTTGCAATTCTCTTTTGTTCAAACATTTACTCATGTTAAACATTGTTATTTCATTAATGCATCGCATATGTCTGTTCTGAAACAATATATTCGTATTCACTAAATGCAAATTATTTTCATATTTTTTCTGATGATCAACTCTTAAACAATAATTCTAAGCCTCTTGAGGGAGGATGACGAAAACGATACCACAATGTACAGTATGCTTTTGAACAAACCCCGCTGATGAGGTACAGGCATTGTTTCAATCCCTAAACACTGGAGTTATAAGGAAGTTAATCCCTCGTCAACCCCTCTGAGCCAAAGAAGTAGGAGTTTTTTCTTTTCGAAAATTAAAACCCTTAATCATAACCTGGGACAGGGTAGTCTCTCAGTTGATCCAAGTGCATGACGAATGGCACCGAAGAGATCTTTACAAAACGAAGAAAGACAGTGATGGTTCCGAATAATCGATAAAGACAGGCAGTCATTATCAAATTCATAAATGAAAAGCCCAAAAAGTCAAAACCTATAAAGGGGACTTACGAAACTGGGGCATCCCGCTGACTATAATTCCAAAAAAGGAAATAGTTCAGGCAAAAAGAAAGGGATAACAAAAAAAAAATCAGACAAGAAAGAGGTCCTATTCAAAAGAAATCATCAAAATCTGAACCATCATTGGAACATCAAAGCAAAGACTCAAGCAAGGTCTAACGCATGATCAACTGAGTTTAGGTTTGAAGAATATCACGAAGAGCGGGTGGGTACAAATAATTTGAGCCTTTATCCTTTGTTTCTTAAACCATGAACCAGGCCACGTTATAACCCTTAAAAGTCCTAGCTGAAGCATGGGTTAGTTCGAAAGCATACTGTTACGAAAGGTATCCTGACTCCTTAAGGCTTACTATAAAAAGGAGTTGACATCACGTTTTACAAACATTCATTTGTTTTATGAAAAAAGAATACATTTTCAAAATCTTCAAAACAGACATAGGCTTTGCATTTTTAACATAACTTTGTTTGCATATGACTTTTTGTTTGAACAGCAGGGAAATTCGCACGATGAATACCTAGTGAACAAAAGCACTTCCAACCAAGGGGCATGGCATGACTATTGTCCATCATCTGGGGAAGTTAAGTCAAGATTCGGAGAATCTCTCAAAGGCCAAATAGCCTGGGGCAAATCTCCGCCTGAGCCACTTGGGGTATTCCAGTAACGAATCTTGCCTGATCAAACACCTTCTGGCGGCATGACAAAACACTTCTAACAGGGGCAACTCCCTACTTTCTGAGAACGGACATAGTCGAAAAAATACTACGCATAATCAAAGACCCGCTAGGTTGACACACCTAGGCAAAAATAAGGGCTTTCCGGCGAACCAAAAGGGGTTCGGGCAAAATGAAGGGATGAAATGAAAAAAATCTGTACACCCGGCAAGTCGAAAACCTGAAAAGGCGGCTTGGGCAAAAATGGGTATCTCGGTGGACTGAAAACCCGAAAGGGCGGTCCAGGCAAAAGTTAGGGATCAAAGCGTACGACTATGTCCTATCATCTTGTCACCTGCCTACCAGAAGTAGGTCTGTCCATCAACAAGCTATCAGCACCTCTCAGGTCTTCCTCCCCCACCTCAGAAACAGGGGCAATAAAAAGTTGTCTAAGCAATCTAATTGTTCGGTCCTCCAAGGTACCAAGGTAGGTTCAGCTAAAGAACATAACCAGGCATCTTAATTCCCCAGAGAGTGAGCCAGCAAGCAATACACTCTCTCCAAGCTATATTATCAAACTTAAGGAAGGTTGGGTACCCTCCAGCAGATCTCAACCTTCCCCAGCAGTATGTGTACATCCGTAACAAGCATCCCCGGCAGTCTTGGTCTAAAGATTATTCCCCGGCGGTTTACCAACATTCAGTGGAGTCATCTTCCCGATACAGCTCAAAACTTCCCCAAGAGAGTCCAATCCCGTTTCCCCAAGAAAGTTGGAATCCATCTCCCCAAGCAGTAAGCTTATCCCCAGTAGATTCTGGAAGCTTACCCTTGCAGAGCACGAACGCGTCTCCCGACTTTATTTAAAGAGTTATTTCCCTACCAGGATATAACTGGGTTATCTTCAGCCAGAAGCCGCGGAAAGAGCATCGTCGACAAAGTCTTCTTATCCCCAGCGAAGTCTATCAACACTTCCAATACAACAAAGGTATCCTCAGCAAATTATTATCAACAATTCAACAGAGTATCTCTCTCCCCACAGAGTATTGCTTCCCAGCGAGATCGTTAGAGTACTTTCCTCCCCGCAGAGTTATTCCATTCGCCAAGTTTATTCCCCAACGGAGTCATCTTCTCCTACCGGTATTCTTGCAATTATCACCCCCAGCGGAAGCAAAATCTATTCTCCAACATCATCCCAGGAGTGACTTCCCGGCACCCGTCAAGGATTTACTTTCCTAGACGAAAAATACATTCATAAACATCGTACTTCCATACATCATTGTAGCATGCATATACGCATCATATCTTACGAATCTCATTTATGTTGAGAACATCATTGCTTGGTCCATATCATGCATTGCATATGACTGACCTTTACCTTTCAGGAAAGATTCAGTTAAATTCTCAATCATATTCCAAGACCTAGACCGGTTCAGTTAATCGACTCCAAAGATTTCTTATCCAGTCAAAGGCCTTCTCTGGTCCAGTTAAATCGATCCCAAACAGATTTTTCTGATAAAGACCCAGTTGAAGACATTCCAAGACCTAGACCTGTTCAGTTAATCGACCCTAAGATTCTCTGTTTCTTATCCAGTCCAAGGCCTTCTCTGGTCCAGTTAAGTCGACCTCAAACAGATTTTCCTGATAAAAACTCAGTAGAAGTTATCCAAGGTTTTCCCAATAATTGCTATTGAGGTTGTAATCGCCTATGGTTCTCTCCCCGATACTGCGGAGATGATAATTCCATCCAAGGTTTTCCCAATAATTGCTATTAAGGTTGTAATCGCCTATGGTTCTCTCCCCGATACTGCGGAGATGATAATTCCATCCAAGGTTTTCCCAATAATTGCTATTGAGGTTGTAATCGCCTATGGTTCTCTCCCCGATACTGTGGAGATGATAATTCCATCCAAGGTTCTCTCAATGTTTGCTGTTGAGGTGGTAATCGCCTATGGTTCTCTCCCCGATACTGCGGAGATGATAATTCCATCCAAGGTTTTCCCAATAATTGCTATTGAGGTTGTAATCGCCTATGGTTCTCTCCCCGATACTGTGGAGATGATAATTCCATCCAAGGTTCTCTCAATGTTTGCTGTTGAGGTGGTAATCGCCTATGGTTCTCTCCCCGATACTGCGGAGGTGGTAATCCCAGATTTCGCTCAACGATTGCTGTTGAAGTTGAAGTTATCCAAGGTTCTCTCAATGTTTGATGTTGAGGTGGTAATCGCCTATGGTTCTCTTCCCGATACTGCGGAGGTGGTAATCCCAGGCTTCGCTCAACGATTGCTGTTGAAGTTGAAGTTATCCAAGATTCTCTCAATGATTGCTATTGAGGTTGTAGTCGCCTTTGGTTCTCTCCCCGATACTGCGGAGGTGGTAATTCCAAGGCTTCGCTCAACGATTGCTGTTGAAGTTGAAGTTATCCAAGATTCTCTCAATGTTTGCTGTTGAGGTTGTAGTCGCCTATGGTTCTCTCCCCGATACTGCGGAGGTGGTAATCCCAGGCTTCGCTCAACGATTGCTGTTGAAGTTGAAGTTATCCAAGATTCTCTCAATGTTTGCTGTTGAGGTTGTAGTCGCCTATGGTTCTCTCCCCGATACTGTGGAGGTGGTAATCCCAGGCTTCGCTCAACGATTGCTGTTGAAGTTGAAGTTATCCAAGATTCTCTCAATGTTTGCTGTTGAGGTTGTAGTCGCCTATGGTTCTCTCCCCGATACTGCGGAGGTGGTAATCCCAGGCTTCGCTCAACGATTGCTGTTGAAGTTGAAGTTATCCAAGATTCTCTCAATGTTTGTTGTTGAGGTTGTAGTCGCCTATGGTTCTCTCCCCGATACTGCGGAGGTGGTAATCCCAGGCTTCGCTCAATGATTGCTGTTGAAGTTGAAGTTATCCAAGATTCTCTCAATGTTTGCTGTTGAGGTTGTAGTCGCCTATGGTTCTCTCCCCGATACTGCGGAGGTGGTAATCCCAGGCTTCGCTCAACGATTGCTGTTGAAGTTGAAGTTATCCAAGATTCTCTCAATGTTTGCTGTTGAGGTTGTAGTCGCCTATGGTTCTCTCCCCGATACTGCGGAGGTGGTAATCCCAGGCTTCGCTCAACGATTGCTGTTGAAGTTGAAGTTATCCAAGATTCTCTCAATGATTGCTATTGAGGTTGTAGTCGCCTTTGGTTCTCTCCCCGATACTGCGGAGGTGGTAATTCCAAGGCTTCTCTCAACGATTGCTGTTGAAGTTGAAGTTATCCAAGGTTCTCTCAATGTTTGCTGTTGAGGTGGTAATCGCGTATGGTTCTCTCCCCGATCCTGCGGAGGTGGTAATCCCAAGATTCGGTCAACGATTGCTGTTGAAGTTGAAGTTATCCCAAGATTTTCTCAATGATTGCTGTTGAGGTTAAAGTCGTCCAAGGTTCTCTCACCATTCCTGTTGAGGTAGTAACCATCCCTGGTTCATTCATCACTGTTTGAAGCTCCAGATCCAGCTCCTGTAACCAGTCAGGACACATCTATACCAAGCATCTGAAGACCAGCTCCTGCAACATGTCAGGTACTCATTTCTCTGTTGCAGGTACGCAGGTTCTCGCTAAGGAAACTCTTATGCGACCGATATCCAGATGGCATCTATAAGCCCATCCACCTTTCATCATCCCTTAGCATGGCATCTATAAGCCCATCATCCTATCTGTCAATCTCTAAATGGCATCTATAAGCCCATTCCCCCATCACCGCTACTATGTGAGCGCAAATTTCTGGGCACTCTAGTGTTCAATCATCCTCCACCTTCAGATTACGAAAGGCACGTCAGCTAATCTGCATCCTCAGGTCTAAGAAGATTGAACAGGGGCAACTGTTGTACCCCAAAATTTGCCCTCCCATATTTCTCAAAATATTTCAAGAAAAATTCACAAGTCCAACCCGGCGCGTCATATTCAGGTATTCTTTCGCCAAGATATCTCTGATAACGTATTCTCAAATTCAGGTTCAGCTCAAGAGTCAGTTCTTTAAAGAAGGTATCCGAATGTGTGAGTTTTCTCGAAGAAATATGGTGAAAAAGTGTGCTGAAAGTGCAGTTTTTACGCGCTAAAAAATTCATAACTTGAATATCGTGGCTCGTTTTGAACCCATTCCGGTGGCCAAAATTCCGTCTTGACATTATCTACGTTTTCATCTCTCACGGCTGGAAGTCAATTTCGATCAGAAGGTCTTCAAAAATATGGATTTATCAAGTATTTTCGTGCAGAAAATTTGTGACAGAAGTTTATTTGCGTCATGTTCAAAAAATCATAACTTGGTCGATTTTCATCATATCGAGCTGGTTCTGGCGCCAAAATTTCACAAATTGAGTTGGCTACATTTTCACAGAAGGTATTGAGTTCAAACGGTATTCAAAAGGCCTTCGTTTTTTGCTCAGAGTGCGTGACACGCTGAAAATCCTGAATGCTGAATATTATTTCATCTGAGCCGAAACTTCGAAAATTCATAACTCGGTCAATTTTTATCGGATTGGGCTTATATTTTTACACAAGGTCACTGACTCATAGATCTACAACTTTGCTTCAAAAGTCGAGATCGAATTATAAACCCATCAATACCAGTTTTTTATTGAAGAACGTGTCAGAGTCGACACTGGAGCCCAAAATAAGTTTGTCTGAGCTGAAACTTCAAAAATTCATAACTAATTCACCTTTTATCCGATTGAGTCGATTTTTGGACAGGAGTTAGTTCTCGATGCCGGCTACATTTTGTTTTCACATTTCAACTTCAAAAATTGCACTTAAGTCCCTTCGATTTAGCCTGGAAAGTGACGAATTCAAGTGAATATTGGAGGCCCAATTGCAAATTCAAAGCCCATTTGCTTTACCCTAATTTCCATTATATAATCACCTTCTTTTCACACAAACCAAAAAAGGAGGAGAAAAGAAGAGAGAAAAAACCTTGCCACAACACTGTTAGAATATCAAACTCTTTCAAGAACCCTAAAACCTTGAAATCTTTATTACAAATCCCTCTCTCACTACAAACAAGTCATCACAGTTACAAACCAACACCTCACTACTTCTTCAGTAAGGGTAAGGCTGGCTTGATCTCCATGATCCTAATTTTCCAGTAAGACATAAAAGCATTCAGGCCACTGATTTTCCAGTAAGGGTAAGATTGATTTGATCTCCATGATCAAAAGGGTATAATCATTCATACATGCCATATTGTGCCTAAACATTAAATTTCTTCATATATTGGCTTTATTTGCATTTTATGATTTTATTTAATGTGTTCGTGAGATTCAACAATGCAGATTTAGACAGGATCTCAGGTTCATTAAGGAACGTTGAGGCCAAAAGCCAAATGGCCAAAAGCCAAAAGTCAAATGGTCAAAGTAGAAAAACTTATGCATGACACCAATACATGGCGAGACAGACATCCTGAGAAGATTAAGGAACGTTGAGGCCAAAACGCAAATGACCAAAAGCCAAAAGCCAAATGGCCAAAGTAGAACAACTTATGCATGATGAGGCCAGAACACAAATGGCCAAACCACTCCAATTCACCTCCAGAAAGGGGACAGAAACCCCCCAAGGTATTGTATTTTCTTTCTTTTCCTTATTTTATTTATTTCAATTATTTCTTTTTTTAATTAATTCCTTTAATTTAACTTATTTTCATAAAATATAAAAAATAGTAAAAAAAAAACAGAAAAGTCATAAAAATCAAAATATATTTATTTAATTAATATTTTTTGTAAATAAATTTCACTAATAATTAATTATTTATTTTTATAAATCAAAATTGCATGTAAATAATTAGATTAATTTTAGGTTTAATTTTAACATGTTTTTCTTAATAAATAAAAAAAATTAGAATTAGGGTTAATATTTTAATTTCATTTAATCTTTCTCATAAAAATACATAAAAAACATAAATACCAAAAACTCAAAAAAAATAATAATTTCTTTTTATTTTATTTTAATTAATTCGTTAATCGTAACTTAACTTCATTAAAAAAGGGTCCAACGCCCTCGTTTCCAATCTTAATTCGATTCGCACATTTATCTCGTTTCTTATAAATATTAATGTAATTCTCCCAAAGCCTTGTAAACTCGGACATTTTATTTCTCGCACTTCTTTATTTACTTTCTGTCAAATCGGGTCCTGGATTTATTTTGGCGATGTGGACCCGCGCCTTTGTAATAGTTTAGAACTTTATATTTCCGCAACTTTTTTAACTGTTAATAATGGCATGCAAGAATGAATGATAAAATAAAAACAAACGCATAGATCACCCATAACCTGACAAGACAAAAATAAATGAATCTGACACACAAATCACACACCACCCCTAGGGTATGCCTCACTGTTGCCTTGCCTCGAAAGGTGATCGTCGAGTAGAGGATGTCTTAGTAAGTCCTCATGATCCGGGAACCTGGCATGAGGGTAGCTTCTAAGGTGTCTTCCCATTGCTCTGGTGATCACCATGTCCCGAACCTCGAATTGACCCGAACACCTCCAACGGTGGTGCTACCTACCTCTTAATGGTGGGATGACACTACTTTAAAGGACATTTACACAGACGAATTCCTTAGGATAGGTAGACGACTCTAGATACTTGCTCTAAATTTCAAAACAAAATCAAAAATACTTTTCACACCGACACCTTTTCAAAAAGCTTTCGAAAGCAATTTTTCAAACACTCTTGAGGACCGATACAAGAGTCGAACTGGAATTTTCAAAGAAACTTTTTTTAAAACCCACTCACAGTTGAAAAGCAAACAAACAATTTTGAAAACACAATGAGCAAGTATCTAAGAGCCCATGGATAACCATGGATAGAAAGGGTGCTAACACCTTCCCTTTCTATAACCTACCTCCCGAACCGAGAGCAATCTCTTTAAGGAATTTTTCTGTGCTTTTGTCCTTTCCATTTGGAGAAAATAAAAGACGGTGGCGACTCTTGCTTCCGCGACATTTCGCGAACCAGCGTTAAACAGTCAGTTCCAGATCCACCGATCACATCTGGTATAACTGCATGTTTGGACTCTGTGAGTGGGTTACAAATATGGATCATTCTGGAAATATTTGGTAACCATATGATGTGTTCAAGTTGAAGAACTCAGAAGTGTTGAACTAACATGTTTCATCATCATAGAGACATGTCGAATGAAGATGTCCTATGAAGAGCCACTCGATATCGCGCATGTGACCAGCTGGACAGTTGGATTTAATTGATATATTTCATGTGTAGAATATTCTGGAATATTATGTTATCCTATGTGGTGCTGATTTTAAGGATTGGAAGGTTCAAGCTGAAATCAAGAAGAATATTGACTTTCTAATTATGGAGATAAATTAGGAAAGACATGATTGAAGACCTATCTTTATGCAAAAGATTATGCAGATTTGTAGCAGCTGATATACTGTGATTTGAAGCCCAAATCCAATTGGGAAAGGGTTATAAATAGAAGGTTATTAACCTAGAAAAGGTACCAACCAAATTTGCAAAGTTTCGATTATTAGGGCTGAGTCTGTAAGCCACTCTCTAGGAGAGTTGGTATTTGTGAGCCTCTCTAATATCACGTTGATAGAAGAGTGGGACTGTTCCTTGATTTGTAAGGTCATGTTATTCACTCTTAAGCTTTTATGCATAGAATATATATTATTCTTGGATGAAGCTTTGAAGCAAATCCAAGTATGTTTATTATTCAAGAGTCTTGACTGAACTAGTTGTAATTGGTATAAATATCACCGAGGTGATTTAAGAAGTGAGATATCGATTTCTCATATTTAGGAAAAACCTAGGTAGAAGTTGCATTGGGTAAGGATTAGGCGAGAAGTTGTAAACGAGGGAGTTTAGCTTTGAACTAATATTGCTGATAGTGGACGTCCTTCCTGGCTTGGTAGACCCCAGAGTAGGTGTTATTGTACACCGAACTGGGTCATCATATTTGTGTGTTATTATCTTTATATTTTGTTCAGTTTTGTTCTTGATTGATTAACATGTCGTATAAGATGTTGAAACATCTGTTACGACTCTAGACTGATAAGTATTGTATCAGTCTGCTGTATTATGTCATGTGTTATTTTGCATAGATCAATGTCTCAACATGTTTTAGGATATTTGTAATCTATATACCCGAATTTCAATTGGTATCAGAGTAGGCATTCTGTTTTATTCTGGGTGAGACCTAGGGAAGATACTTTTTGGTTCATGGGAAAGAAAGGAGGTTGAGTTTTGGATTTGTCTGATGTTTCTAGACATGTAGTATGATGGAGAGCTGTTGTTTGTGTGTTTAATTTGTTTTCAAATCTCTGGTGTTTTGTTGTCACCTAGATTGTGATGATTATGTGCAAGGGTGATTGTGTCGTGTCGGAAAGTTGTTAAGGAGTTTTTGTTTGTTCTGATACATCTGATAAAAAACTTTTGTTGGTTCCTGGTGTATCTGGTGTTGAGGCTGTAGGGAGGTTTGTTCTTGCAATACAATAAGGAAGAGCTTTGTGATATGTTCCTCTTTGATGATGTATCTTTATTGTAGTGATACTTGAAGGATAGTTTCAACCAGTCTGCTAAAGTTGTAAAAGATACTTGAGGTTCATCTCAAGTCCACTCATAAAGGCTCTTTTAAGTGAGTTTGTTGAACAAAGATCTGAAGAAAGTAAGAAGTAATTTATTTTTGCTTTAAACCCTAAAAGACTAATCTCCAGTATTTTGACAAAGGATCTCTTGGTGTGTCCTCTGGAATGATATCCTACCAGATGTTAGAACATCACATCAGCAAGTTATGCAAATTTCTGTTGGCTAAAGGAATGGAATTGCAGATGCTTTGGGTGCTAAACAATTGTGTGTTGATCACATATGTTTGGAACCTTCTCTAGAACTAGAAGAGGAGGCATGTTGGTTGTGTGTCTAAGAAGTTTCTTCCCTAGAGGCATATCTTAGATAAATGTGATGGTCAAGACCTTACTTACTCCTTGGGTCACTTTATTTCCGATCAAAGTATAAAGCAGTGCAGAAGCTGTGATCTATTCTCTAGTAGAGAATGTGTTAAAGGCATCAGATTCTTCATGAATGAAGGCAAAGTTCTAAAGATACCTCTTGTTAAAGGAGCCAGAGTTATGGAAGTTTGCATGTGTCTATCTTGTTGTAATGGAACTAGGAGGAGTTTCTGTTGTTTTGGAGTTGGAAGACCTTGAAGAAATATCAGATATAATGTCGTGACATCTTTGTGTTGAGAATTCTATTTTCTCAATATGTATGGGTGGTGTTTCTCTTAAGCGGGATGGAGGTTGTTTACTCAAACTTGATATTATTGTCAAGTCTATGAGAACATGGAACTCTTATTGTGCTGTTTATGTGTAGGGAAATGTTTCTCATGTAAAGGTATGCATCTGATTGATGGCAAATACTCTAACGTGAGCTGTGTATTTGTATGATGTGTTGATGCAGAAAGTATATGAGAATATATTTCCCAGTGCTTCTTAATCTGGTCTATGGATGAGTACAAGTGTGGTTTCCTTGGGTTCCTGCAAGAGTTGTGCTTAGATTACTATTGGTGGTGTCTTCAAAGCCATAGTAACTGATTAAGTCATTCATGTCTGAACTAATGTTGGAACTTTATTTCAATTGGTTTCTTCTCCAGCCAAAGAAGGTTATTTTGTTCGAGGTGAAGTGTAAGGTCAAGTCTCTGATCTAATATGGAGTGGTATGTGGGCTGTATATTTGTCATGTCTGTTTGGCATGATGAAGAATCCATTTATGCTAAGTGGTGTGCAAAATAAGGGTGTGAGACCAAATGTTCTACGTAGTGTGAGAAGGTAGTATTATATGTTGTTTGTATTTCTCATAGGGAACTATGAAGTAAGGAGATCGAGAAAATTTTCCCTGATGATGTTGTGCATTTAACTGATGACAAAGACTTTGACGGGAGCTGAGTATTTGTTAGATGTGTATGTGCAAGTCTACAATCTGAACTCTTTGTTGCAGAGAGTATATGAGAGTTTATTCAAGTGTTTGCGATGACATGTATTCTTTACACTTAAGAAGAGGTAATCCTTTTAGCTGTTTGGACCTCTAAGAGAAATTGTGATGTAGGTGTGCATATGCCTAATGATAAATACATTGATGGGAGTTGCGTGTGTTCCTAATGAATTTATGCAAGTCTGCATTCTGAGCACTATAATTCATATAGTGTATGAGTGTTTGTTTCTCTGTGGTTCTATGGTGTGTACTAGCTACTAAAGTTGAGTAAAGAACATTCAAGCATGATGATTACTTTGGATAGTGTATCAAGAATCACAGTGATTGGGTTTTGTGATGTGAAGTTGATGTCCTAAATAATGTTGTAACATTACTTCTTTGTTCATTAGAAGCTATATAGTACTATGGATGTAGAGATTGATGTTCAACTTCTTTGTTAGAAGAGGAAGTTCTGATGCTTCTTGGGAAGATTCTGAATGGTAGTCTTGTTTGTGTCTGGGAGAATTTATTTTTCTGTCGATTTTGGTGGGACTCTATGGAGGTTCTTGTTTTTTTGTATAATGGGATATGTCATACATGTCATGTTCTGATGGAGCATGAGTAGAGTCTAGTAGAAGGCAGTGTGATTTTGCTTCAATTCAAATGGATAAGTGTGGGAAACTTCTTAGACAGTTTGAGGTTTTACACAATGTCTGACAGAATGTCAGAACATTTTGTAGGACATTTTTTTGGGCCAAGCAAGGAAGTCTTTGGACTGTGCAATCTATACGCGTCAGGAGGGAGTGTAAAATGTGCTTTTTGATTATGCATGTGTTTTTATTGGAAATATCTCTTCCCAGAAAACTCAATCAAGAGTCAATGAAGGCAGCCAAAAGTTGTTTTAGAAGGTGCATTTTTTTGGTTATTTTCCTCAATTAACGTTTTTGAATGAGACCACTAACTCAGTCTAGAATCGTTAATTCCTATGCCATTACCTGAGTATTTATTGAGGTCATTCCTTCTCTTTCTCTAACATTGTGGTTATTTGAAGTTTACATAAGTCCTTATGGCTTTTGTTCGGGTATGGGTAAGTATCTTTTGGGTCTGGTTTTGTGAGGGATTTGTTTGTCAATTTTTGGCCAAAAAGGGGGAGAGGTATTGTTCAGATGTTGTTAAGTCAGAGGTATGTATTTTTTATTGTATTTCAAAGATGTCGAATAGAATGTCCTATTCTAGTTTGGTATTTTTGGGTTCTTTTTGTGTCTTGTGATCTGAGTTATGAACACAATTGTGTCTTGTGTTCTGAGTTATCCAGGAGTAACAGTGAGATACCCTAGGTTGACCAGTGGTTTCTAGTTAATGGTTCTCTTATGCCATTGGGTTCTCTTATGCCACCCCTTACGAGGAAGGGTTCTGGATCAAGGGGGAGTATCTTCTGCCCTATGAGGAAGGTTCTGGATTGATCTTATCAAATCATCCTGGATTGGTTCGGATGAATATAAAGAGGAGCTCTGGCTAAAGGTTTATGGATTTGCAGTATAAAAGGAGTTTTAGCCAAAAGTTTCCAAAAGGGGGAGATTGAAAGCTCCAAAGACTTGAGCTCTAAAGGTTTGACTAATTTTGGTAAAACTGGATGTCGAGCAAGATGCCTCATTATGATCATCTGACATCTTGTCTGGTATAACTAGATGTTTGGACTCTATGAGTGGGTTACAAATATGGATCATTATGGAAATATTTGGTAATCATATGATGTGTTCAAGTTCAAGAACTCAGAAGTGTTGAACTAACATGTTTCATCATCAGAGAAACATGTCGAATGAAGATGTCCTATGAAGAGCCATTCGACATTGCTCCTATGACCAGCTGGGCAGTTGGATTTAATTGACATATTTCATGTGCAGAATATTATTAAATATCATGTTATTCTATGTGGCGCTGATTTTAAGGTCTGGAAGATTCAAGCTGAAATCAAGAAAAATATTGACTTTCTAATTAATGAGATAAATTAGGAAAGACATGATTGAAGACCTATCTTTATGTAAAACATTTTGTAGATTTGTAGCAGCTGATATGTTGTGATTTGAAGCCCAAATCCAGTTGGGAAAAGGGTTATAAACATAAGGTTATTAACCTAGAAAAGGTACCAACCGAAGTTGAAAAGTTTCAATTATTAGTGTTGAGTATGTAAGCCACTCTCTAGGAGAGTTGGTATACGTCGGCCTCTCGAATATCATGTTGATAGAAGAGTAGGATTGTTCCTTGAGTTGTAAGGTTATGTTGCTCATTCTTAACTTTTAAGCATAGAATGTATATTTTTCTTGGATGAAGCTTTGAAGAAAATCCAAGTATGTTTGTTAGTCAAGAGTCTTGACTGAACTGGTTGTAATTGATATAAATATCACTGAGGTGATTTAGGAAGTGAGATGTCGATTTCTCATATTTAGGGAGAACCTAGGTAGAAGTTGCATTGGGTAGGGATTAGCCGAGAAGTTATAAACGAGGGAGTTTAGCTTTGAACTAATACTCCTGATAGTGAACTTATTTCTTGGATTGGTAGCCTCTAGAGTAGGTGTTGTTGTACACCGAACTGGGTCATCATATTTGTGTGTTATTATCTTTATGTTTTGTTCTGTTTTGTTCTTGATTGATTAATATGTCGTATAAGATGTTGGAACATCTGTTACGACTCTGGACTGATAAGTATTGTATGAGTGTGTTATATTCTATCCATGTGTTATTTTGCAAAGATCAATGTCTCAACATGTTTAAGGGCATTTGTAATCCGTATACCAGAGTTTCAAGTGGGATCCACCAATGGCTAGAGGTAAGGATATGAATATTACTGATGTGTTGATGGTTGAGGTAGATTGGAATGATGAAGATGATAAGTTAGCTGAAGGAAACCATGAAGCATTGAATGTCCTGTTTAATGGAGTGGACAAAAACATCTTCAGACTGATAAATAATTATATTGTTACTAAAGAAGCTTGGGAGATTTTGAAGACTGTTCATGAAGGAACATCTAAGGTGAAGATGTCAAGACTTCAACTTCTTACCACCAAGTTTGAGAACTTAAGAGTGAAGGAGGATGAGAACATTTATGACTTTCACATGAACATTATTGAGATAGCCAATGCCTCAAGTTCCCTCAGGGAGAAGATGTATGAAGCCAAGTTGGTCAGGGAGATACTCAGATCTCTTCCAAAGAGATTTGACATGAAGGTGACTTCTATAGAAGAAGCCCAATATATAGACAAGATGAAAGTGGATGAGCTTATGGGATCCCTTCAAACTTTTGAATTAGGGATCAGTCAGAAGTCTGAGAAGAAGGAAAGTATAGCCTTTGTTTCCAATATTGAAGATTCAGAAGATGAAGGTGACCTAGATATAGACGAATGGTTATCTAAAGATCTTGAGTTACTTGAAAGAAAATACAACAAACTGATGAATAAGATGTCAAGATCAAATGTCAAGAACAAGTCATTTGACACCAACAAAAATCAGGATTTTGGGAGGAGGCCCAAGACTAAAGAAGAGACTAACCAAGACAAAGGAGTCCAGTGTCATGAATATGAAGGTTTTGGACATATAATAGGTAAGTGTCCCACTTATCTCAAGAAGCAAAAGAAAGGTTTAATGTTCCATGGTCAGAAGATGGTTCAGAAAGTGATCATGAAGTGGAATCTACCAAATAATTTACTTCCTTGAATGGAATTTACGATTCTAATGAAGAATCATATTGTGAAGAACTCACTTTTGATAAAATTGTTTCTTCATATAAGGAGTTATGCCTCAAAAGTGATGAAGTGTTCAACGGGGAGAGGATCAAAAGAAAGTCATTGCTCAACTGCAAGATGAAAAAGTGGAGCATTTGTCTACCATCTCTGATCTGAAGGATAAAGTTATATTTCTCAATTTAAAACTTGACAGTATGACTAAGTCTGTAAGAACGTTGAATAGTAGTTCTGATATGCTGGATGAGATTCTTCAAACTTGGAAGAATTCGGGAAATGTTAAAGGCCTTGGCTATGATAATAAAGTTATGATGAACAAATGAAAAGGGTCTGCAATGAATTTTGTTCAACCTAAAATAAAACAGGAACAAAACATGTCTAATCCAATGTCCCAACATCGACAAAGACATCAGAATGATTACTCGGGAAGCAAGACCAAACTATGGAAATATCATTATTATGGAAAGTTTTGTCACATAAAACCTTATTGTTACAAGTTATACGGATACCCTAAGCCTGTTGTTCGGACTAGACCCAAACACTTTTCTGTAAAGAATAAGAAGAAGTGGAGTCCTAAAGTTGGTACATTGAGACTTATAGCTCATAGCTCCCTGAGACCTTTTGCTAAAGAGGAGTGGCATTTTGATAGTGGTTGCTCTAGACACATGACTGGTGTCAAGAAATTTTTGGTGGATATTAAATCATATTCCACTAATTATGCCACTTTTGGAGATGGATCAAAAGGAGAAATAAAGGGTGTTGGAAAGTTGGACCATACAGGACAACCTAATCTTGATGATGTGCTATTTGTTAAGGGGTTGACTGCTAATTTGATAAGTATTAGTCAACTATGTTATCAAGGTCTCAAAGTTAACTTTACTAAATCTAAATGTTTGATAACAAATGAGAAGAATTAAGTTATCATGAAGGGAGCCATATCAAAAGATAATTGTTACTTGTGGATTCCTCAAGAAACAAATTTCTCCTCCACATGCTTGATGTCAAAAGAAGTTAAAGTGAAGTTATGGCATCAAAAACTTGGCCATTTGCACCTGAAAGGTATGGAAAAAAAAATTTCAAAGGAAGCAGTCAGAGGTATTCCCAAGCTGAAAATTATGGAAGGAAAAATCTATGGTGAGTGTCAGATAGGGAAGAAAACTAAGATGTCACATCCAGAGTTGCATCATCAGATTACTTCCAAGGGGTTAGAAATTCTTCATATGGCGTTAATGGAACCTATGCAAGTTGACAGTTTTTGTAGAAAGGGATATATTGGCGTGGTTGTTGATGATTTTCAAAATTTGCAGATGAACTTTATCAAAGAAAACTCAAATGGAATTGAATTCTTTAAGGATTTATAGAAATTACATATGGGGAGGAATCCAACAGATTCTTTATCTTTCCTCTGTGTTGCTATGGTTAAAACTGTCAAAGGGTGGAACAAAAGATCTCTGCAAAGGGTTTATTTGAAGAAGACATTTTTTGAGGTGATGATAAGGGAGGTCAGTGGTAACACTCTTAAAACATGTGACAGATTTAAGGAGTGCAAGAGGCTATTTGATAGGGGCGAGATGTGGAAGACCACCTAAAGATGATGAATATTGTTTTGTTCCCAATGTTATAGTGTGCTTATGCTACTACTGTTGATGGTGATATGTGTATGTTCATGATGTCTTACCAAATGTTATGACATCTTTCCTGATGTGTGAACTTAGGTAGTTCATATTGGTTTGATGTTTTGTATTTTCTTGTGTCTTGGGTTTTCCTCTTGAGGGATAGAAATTATTTTATAAAACAGTGGGAGTAATGGTCCTGTTTTTGTAACTGCGTATTATCATTGACATATCATTATGTTTGCAAGTTTTTATCTCCAGGATAATTATGCACTTGATCTGTGCCCGTTGTTCTGTGGTATGTCTTTTGTGCTAATTTGTTTTGTGGTTAGCTTTTCTTTGTCATATTATGGCTACAAGGGGGAGTGGTTATATATATATATATATATATATATATATATATATATATATATATATATATATATATATATATATATATATATATATATATATATATATATATATATATATATATATATATATATATATATATATATATATATGGACCATATGTTATGTGGACCATATGCTAACTACTGTCTTAGAGCTCTTGAAGTATGTTTATCTAAGCATGAGTTAAAGGGGAGTATTCTGATACTAGAGATTATGAAAATGTCAGAAAAGATGAATGTCCATTGTTGTGATTGAGAAAAACAATTTATGTGTATGGTTTATTTGTGAGTCTGTTATTTATCTTTTGTTGCAGATGTCTATAATATTTTTTCAACTGTTGTGCTTCGAATTGTGTGTGTTTGATTTATTTTTAAACCTATGTGGTTTTGTTGTCATCTGAATTGTGATGCTTATGTGCAAGGGTTATTAAGTTATCTTAGCCAAAATTTTCCAAAGGGGGAGATTGTTAATTCTATATTGTTATGATTGGCATTAATTTTGGTAAAACTAACTTGGCAGCAACATGTTGAACAAGATGTTTCAACTTGCAGTTTCATCATGTCGAATGAGATGTCCTAACCTGAAGAGTAGGACATTGGGTCTACGGTTTTTACAGTTTGGTTATAGTTGATTTAAATTATTGAATATTTTGTGAATATCAAGTAATCCTATGTGGCGTCCAAGATAGAGGAATCAGAGATTCTGTTTAACTGCAACATGTTGATCAAGATGTTCTATCATGCAGAAAAATATGTTGAATAAGATGTCCTATCCAGAATCATTCCACATCATGACTGGTATAGATGGACACTTAGATGCTTTTAGTTTGTTACATATGCAAAATATTATGGGAATATTATACTATCCTATGTGGCGCTCAATTTAAGGATTAAGAGATTCAAGTTGAATTCAAGGAGTGTTATTCATTTCTAATTATGGAGATAATTTAGGAAAATAATGATTGATGTCCTATCTTTGAGGAGATAAATCTACAGCTTTATTTGCAATGTCCTGCTGTGTTTTCGAAGCCCAATCCAGTCCAGAAGATTGTTTTAAATAGAAGGCAACAAACCTAATTAGGGTGTGGAACTATAGTGTATTTTGTAGCGTTGTAGAACGTGATTTTGGGTGGTTTTGTGTGTTTATTGAACACTGAGTCTTAGTGAATGTATTAGGACTACTTTGTTAATTGTGAGCCTCTCTAATATCACTTTGATAGAAGAGTAGGATTGTCTCTTATTTGGTTGTAAGTATTGTTAATCATTCTTAAGCTTTCAAGCATAGAATGGTTATGTGTCTTTGAAGAGTGTCTTCTAAATTCAAGAACTGTTTTTATTCACTATTGTGATAGGAAGGGAAGTGAGAAGGGTCTCAAACATAGGTGAGTCTTAGGTAGAAGTGAGCACGGGTAGTGATTAAGTGAGAAGTTGTAAACAGAGGAGTTTAGCTTTAAATTGATACTATTATAGTGGACTTCCTTCCTTGCTTGGTATCCCCGAGAGTAGGTGTTGTTGTACACCGAACTGGGTTAACAATTATGTGTGTTCTTTACTTTCCATTTTTGTTTTAATTGTTATACCTTGTTATTGTGTTTTTGTTCAGAGATCAGTGTCTCAACATCTCTTAGGACATTTGAGATCTGACTACCAAAATTTCAGGAGCCTTTAAAATTAACTTTCCTCTTGAATCAAGAACTCTCATCGACTTGTCTTCAATCGACACTTTGTAGTTCTTTTCGACCAACTGCCCTATGTTGAGCAGATTACATTTCATCCTTGGTATGTATATCACATTTTAAATAACTGACTTTTTTCCATCCTTCCTCATAATTAGAGCATCACCAATACCATCAGCTACTAGAGTATTGTCACTTGCAAATTTCACCATGTTCTTCATCAATGGCTTTATGTTTACAAACCAATCCTTCCTTCCAGTCACGTGTGATGAGCATCCTAAGTCCAAGTACCATTGGTCCTTGGATATCTCTTCATCTCTTGTTATGACCATCAGCGTCATCTCTTATTCTTTATGTTTTGCAAACTTTGTATCATTGTCTTGATTCTTCTTTTTTCAGGATAATCACCAGATTAGTGACCACACTTCTAACAATTGAAACACTGAATGTGACTTTTGTCAGGTTTTCGACCATCATCTCTTCATGTACCTACAACACCATCTTTTTGGTTGCTTTGGTACGAGGGTCTCCTCTGGTTAGACGAATTTCCTTCATGCTAGTTTCCCCTACCATTCGAATTATTATAGCCTCCTATACCTTTATTGACGAACGACTATCCTTTGCCTTTATTTTCTCTTGCTGATTGAGCCTACATAGTCACATCACTCTTCGACTTGCATGAAACTCTTTCAACCATTATTTGTTCATAAGATTCAAGCATCCCTTGAAGCTCTTCTTTTGTCAATGTCGAAGAAAAAAAATTTACTCTTCAATGGCTACTACCATGTGGTCGAACTTTGGAGCCAAAGATCTCAAGATCTTTGCGACAAATGATCTTGATGTCAACGCTTCTCTATATATCTTGATTTGATTCACCAGTTTCATAACTCTAGTGAAGAAATCAATTATTCTTTCACTTTATTTCATATAAAGCAATGCATACGTTCTTTTGTGAGTTCATAACCTCACCTCTTTCACCTTTTATGAGGCTCCAAATGATTTTTCCAGAATTTATCACACTTCTTTCGCTGATTCAACATCACTCAGCTTCTCGAAATTGTCTGGATCAACGCATTAATGAATTATAAAGAAAGATTTATAATCTTTCTTCTTCAATTCTTTGTGTGCAGCCTTTTCTTCCTCCATCACGTCTTCTATAAGCGGTGTTACCCCTTCTTTTACAAGATCTCAAAGATCTTGATAACAGGAAACCACCTTCATCTGCTTGCATGAATTCTCATAATCACGACTCTTCAGAATCAGAAGACTCACCGAAAAATGTTTGTTTGGATGATTCACTACCATCGCGTTTTTCTTCCCACGTATCGCTCAACTAGTGCTCTAGATACCATATGTTAGGAATTACACCAAACCTATTGAAAATTCTAAATCAATCTTGATGAACAAGATTAAATCAACCTGGTCGAAATCGCTTGTTCTTCACTCTTTACTTGAGTAATTCAATCAATCTTAGTTGCAAGATGATTCTGCACAACAATTATTAATGTAGAAGAAAGAAAATATAATTGGGAATAAGAAGATTAAGGTTTGAACAAAATAAGGAGAAGATGAATATTTTCTGCAGAGTTTCTCTCTACTCACAAATAATGATTTATTCTGCAACTGCAATGTTCAAAGTGTTACAATAATAGGGGTTACTACCTCTATTTATAGTTTTAGATTAACTTGCTCCATAAGCGAAAGCCCAAGATACCTAATTTGCTAACACTACAAAAATAGGTTTAAGTCGAAATCCATGTCGAGCCAACCTGCTTTGACACTTCGAGAATACTATGTGTTTCGATAGCAACATGCTTCGACACTATGAATTACATTCTCAACAAAACTAAGAGAATTACTATTTTATAGCTTTTTAACTTCTCTTTAACGGATATATGACATGTTTTGAGATTCATAAATAGATATAGATGAATGGAGGAATTTGAAATTGACTTAAGATTTTTGCTAAAATTAAAAATAGAAGGAGATTTTTGCTGAAATTAAAAATAGAAAGATTTTAAATTTTTTGGAACTAATTTTGAGCTTAGAGTTGTTAGGGTTATCCATTTCATAGTTAATGTGTTCATTTTAATTTTTGTTTTTTAAATAATAGAAATATCAAGTATTAATAAAAAATTGTTTTTTAAATAATAGAAATATCAAATATTATTATAAAATATTAAGTAGAACGCAACCTAGGACGTAAGAATGTTAATTAATTAATATATTACTTTCTTTGTTTTTTATTGAAATTTTATGAAAAATTATTTCTTTTATACAAGTTGGATCTGGTTTATTGATTTGGCCTGGTTTCAAATCTATTGATTTGGATTCGATTATTCTTTTGTTGCTTTTTGTTACCTGTCTGAAAGCTAATTGAGATGAGTTGATATTTTCTTTTTCATTTTTGATTTCTGTGTGTTGGCCCATTTGATCAAAAATGGCGCTGGAGTTTGTCATCGACTTGGTGGTTAATAAATTTATTATGGTGTTAACGGTCGGACTTATTCACCGTCTTTAAAATTTGAATTTGGTGATAGTTATTTTATGTTTATTGTAACTTGGTTTTACGCCTCTACGTGGATTTGTTGGATTGTTCATGTGATGCGTGACTATCTCGCTACAATTTAGATTTATTTGGCTTGAAAGTGCTTTTATACTTGTTGTGATTTCTTGCAGGTTCGTGTTGTCATCCATTCATTCATCATTAATTAAATTTGTGAAGATCCACATAACACTTTTTTTACTATTTAATTTCGTTTCTATAAACATGTTCAATAGGTGGTGCTTGTATTTTTATTTATTTCTTTTAGATCACTAATATGGTAGTTATAATCTATTTAAATTATTTACTACTTATTTATAGTGTAAGTTAGATTTTTATAAATGAAAATTTTGAAATTTATAATTGTAGATAAAGTAACATTCTCATGTTTATTTAAGTTTTTAAAAATTATTCTAAAATATTTTTTATTTTAGAGTATTATTTATACTTGATTTATTTTACTCAAATATTTAAAGAATGAGAATCTATGAAAATAAAATTTAGCTAATAATAAATTTTCATTACATTTAATTTCTAAGGACACAATTTTAAATATGAAAACAAATACACCATATGACTTTTAAATTTATCAAATTTCTAAACTCGTTTGCAAATTCTTTATTTTTTATTTTATTTTTAAAACATATATTTAAATAATTAATTCAATAAATATATCTTCCTAATCGAGAAATGTGATTTAAGTACTCTTTAAAAAATTTGACGTTTATAGTATTCAATTCACATGTTGCAATTTTGATCCAAATTTAATTTTTAAATTTCTTTCCCAAATAATAAATATGGAGAGAAATTCAAAAAGAAATATACAGTACCAAAAGCGATTGTGATATTCACAAAAAGAATTACTACCTTTAAATAGCATTACTCTTAAAATATCAAATATTTGATAAATAAATTTACAATTACTTTAGATTTCTAAGATATATAACATTAATTTCAATGTTAGATGCATGACTCAAAGAGGTTGAATCATTTTTAATAAATGAAAAATGAAAGATAATGAATTCTTTTTGGAAACATATTTTGTTGCTTGATACTTATAATTGTTGGGTTCTTGGTAATCAAACATGCATGATTGGAAAAGTCATATTTAGTGCATGTCAGTTACAGAAAAATAAATTATATACGGTTTATTTAATATTTAAAAAAAATTATGTCAAGGAATAGAATAAAATTTCATTATTTAGATTATTTAAAATTTGACGGAGTAAACAAAATAAAGTCATATATATTACATTTTATTCTATTTCATAACTCACCATCACTTTTCTTTTATTTGGCGGAATGAAATATATCCATCTTTTGTGACAATAAATTCATACTTTAAATTGTTATTTTATTTTATTTTTTAAATAAATAAATTTTACATGGAAATCAACATATAAAACTCTTAAAGTACTTCCAAAGATGGCTAAAACATTAAAATAGAAGTATGATAAGTACCGGGTAAATCTAAAAAGTTTGACATGTTCTCCTTAATCTTTTGTGTTAACCCTAAATGGAAAAAGGTATCTCCAAGTGATTTGTTAATCAAAACTATGATACACTTAGGAAGATAACTTGAATATTAAATTAGATTGTGATATGCGCCATATGCGGTACCGATAATAAAATGTTTTTGTTTTTGTTTTTTATTTTAAATTTAAATTTTTGTAAAATAAAAATTAAATATTTTAATTCTTAAAAAATTCAATATATTATCATTCAAATAAAATATAAAATAATAATTTAAATACATATAATAAGTTATTTATTTTAAATAGTGTTGATTGTAGAAATTTTTATTTAAAATATGAAGAGAGAAAAATTAAATGGTGAAATGTCTTGCTAAATTGATAGCTAAATCATGTTCATTTATGTCGACTGATAGGATGATCTTCTCCTATACTTGAGTATTTAGAATTTTGGTGAAATTATTTGACGAAGTCGAGACATATCACTATTGTTGTATAAGTAAACCTCTGAGAAGATCAAGATGATTCAAGGGACGATGAAAGCTTCGCAGAGTCGCCAAAAGAGTTACCATAACAAAAGGAGGAAAACACTTGAGTTCCAAGAAGGTGATAACATATTCTTGAGAGTTTCTCCGATAATTGGTGTTGGTCGAGCTTTAAAGTCTCAAAAGCTCATACCATGTTTTGTTGATCCATAACAGGTCTTGTAGAGGATATAAGGAGTAGACTATCATATTGCTTTTCCATCGCCACTTGTTAAACTCCATGACGTGTTTCATGTGTCTCAGTTTAGGAGATACATTCTGGATTCGTCGCATGTGATCCAAGTGGGTGATGTCTAAGTGAGGGAGAACCTAGTTTCTGAGGCATCGCCTGTGCGGATAGAGGATCGAGAAGTGAAACAATTGTGTGGTAAGGAGATTGCTTTGGTGAAGGTAGTTTAAGGAGGACCAGCTGTTGGAAGCGTGACTTGGGAACTGAAAAGTCAAATGAAGTAGTCGTATCCGATTCTGTTTCCTTCAGGTAATTTTCTAGGGTAAAGTTTTTGTAAGTGGAAGAGAGTTGTAACACCCCATTATCTATTAAATTATTTTAATTGATCTATTTGTGACTTTGGCATGATTAATTTAATTATTATATTGTTGTGATTAAGTGAAAGGAAGCTTAGGGGTGTGTGTCCTTGAAGTGGGAGTGTGGAGAAAGAGTTAGAGGTTGGTAGAATTAATTTATTTTATTTTAATAATTAGAATAATAGTAGTTTATTTGATTTTTTTAATAAAATTGAGAAAATAGAAATTTTGGGTCAAAAGTGGAAAATAAGATAAATAGAAGGGAGGAAGGAGTGAGAGGGATTAAGTGAGGGAACAAATTATAATTTTAAATAGATTAATACCATAACTATTTAAGTTTAAGCATAATCCAAGTTAAGAGAGTTGTAATTCTGATCAGTACATAGAAACCAAAGTTGAGACAATGGAAGACAAGTGGGAGGCTAGAGGTTGAAGGAAGAACACATTCAAACCAGTTCAGATTCGAATTTCTTGCTAGGAATAAAGGTAAAGGGGGGGGGGGGGACTTCTCTAATGGGTATATTAATTAGGGGTAGAATGACGAGTCCTTAACCTCCAATAGGATTGTTGAGTTTTTATTCAATTTTGTAAATTGTTGATGAATTTTTGTTGTATGATGATGTTAATGATAGAATTCGTGTACTGTGATGTGTGTTAAATTCTATTTTGTGTTATTGATGAAATTTCACCATTGTTAGACTTTTTTAAAGGTTTTGGAACATATATGAATTCATGGGATTTAATGATTGGATGTGTTAAAACTGATAAATTAATTTACTATAGAAGTATCATAACATGTATGATGTGTTTCGGGTTGAATTAGGGTGGTTGAAAGTGATTTTAAGAGATTCCATAAGTCTCAATTGCTGGAAATCGAGTTACTACATTTTGCAGGTCGATGGCGGGCGCTATCGGCATGACGGCCAATTCATCATGGTCCTTGGAGGTGCTGATAGGCGTCAGATGCCTAACTTTAGACCGTCATGGTTTTGAGGTTGGTAACGGGCAGTATGTCATCATTCTAGTGAGGGTGTAATTTGTCCAGTTGCTGGAATTAATTGTCGTTTTCCATTTTTTCCGAGTTTGTTGACTGTTGGCCCACTGTTTGAATATTGTTTGATATTGTTTTGGTGTAACTTAATTATTAACCATGATTTTAATTGATTTAATGAGTTCATTGATAAATGATGAATTATGTTGTGTGGTGCAATTGGTGAATGTTATGGTAATATTTGTTGTGATTAAATGTTATTATTTGTTGATACATTTTCCTATCATGATTATGTTGTTGGTATTGTTGGTGTTGTGCATGTCCAGAAGAGGGGTCATATGTGCATGTGTTTAATTGTATGTTGTTGAGTCATGCATTCATGGAGTATGAACTTCAGTTCAGTTTTGTTGTGCTCTGGTCCAATGGTGGGGATTGGGAGCGAGTAATTGGTTTCGGTGGGAATCACTGAAGCATTACCTATGGTGATGGTGGTGATTTTGGTGTGCTTCGGTTCTGAGAGAATTTGATCATATGGTAGGGATCGAGGAGCGAGAGGGACATGTGTTATCCATAAATGGTACCACATGCATATGAGTCGAGTTGTTGGCATGAGTCACATTGCATAAATGGGTTGTGTGTGTAGTTGTGATTGTGTATAATGTTGAATTGGGTGTGAGAATATGTTTATGTGAAAGGGGCGGAACATGTGTAGATGTTTGTATTCTACCTTACAGTTTATACCATTTTAATTGTTGAAGTGAACTCTCACCCGCTTTGTTTTGATGTTGTCCACCATGAACATCTTGCAGATACTCAAAAGTAGAGTTACTATTATGATTAGGAAATAACTCTTGGAGTTATTTTCATTTGTTTATCGTATGTCTAGTGGTTTAATGCTCTGATTCTCTAACACTGGATGGGCGAACAATATTATTTTATTATCATGTTTATGTTAAGTGAGAGTTGGATGTTATACTCTTGACATTTTGAATTATGTTGATTGTGGATGCTTTTTCCATATTTGTTTATTTTGAAATATGAGACAATAATTTTGCAGCATGTTTATTTGATGAATTGCATTGCAATGATACCCTAAGTGAAGGCGAGCATGCGATGATAGGTTTACTTAAAGGTTTTATTTTAAATGATAAGTGTTACATAATAAGTGTTGTTTGATGATGAGTGACATCCTAAATGTGTATATGTGATCCGTACTTGATTTATATCATGATTTGGTGCGTGGGGAATTTAGGGTGTTACATTTGGCTTTTTCAAGGACATAGCTTGAGGACGACCGCTGAATTATTAGGGCCCCAAAATTTCTTTTGTCGAATATTCTAGAGCGACGCCTTCTGACCACCGGGACGACAATATTCTCGCTAGCTTCTAAATTTTGTGCGGATATCTGCTTAGGCTGGAAAAGACATGACTGATAGTCTTCTTATCAGTGATATGGGCTTATGGTCGGATTCCCCTAGGGATAAGGGCATGGTCGAATGAAGGTGGCGTTCCTTGAGTGACTATTCTCCCTGAACTTTATAGAAGAAGCTTGGCCCGATCTTCTTGTGGTGAAATCTCTCTAAGGAACAATGATGTCGGGAAAATGATCAAATATAATTTCCAAATAGAGGTATCTTTGGAAGAGGCTTGGTTTCCTTGCTACCAAAGTTCTGGGTGTCGTTCCTCTTAATGTATTTGGTGAGTATGTAATGTTTTTTCGGCCTGACCATGGGGATTTAGTAGTTTAGCTACGTCGGACATGACGCTCATGTAAGGAGATAGTTTCTTATGAGTTATCTCATACATACTCTGACCTCGATGGAAATCGTTGAACTTACTAGGAGGTTTGTGGTTGTAGATTATTAGTTCTCGTTCTTCACCTGTATTTATGCCTAAATGTCTCTATATTTCTTGATGCAATGCTCTAGAGTCATATGGAAGAGGAATTTTACCATAATATTGCCATTGGAATCAACTATCCTCCTTACCTTAGTGATGAGGAAAAGGTGTAGTAGAATTGGCATGCTCAACCGCTAACAATTTCTCAATGGAAGTTCGTTTTACTTTGCCACGATTATGTAGTTTCAATTGCAATCACTACTACAAATAATATATTTCATGACAAAGCTTTCACCTCAAACAAAAAAGAAATGAGGTATAATTCCAAGACGCACCATGTTTTTTTGTTTATAAAAATAAAAACCACATATTCCATCAGTTTTTATCATAACCAAGGGAAAAACAACTCAGGACATGCTTCAAATCCCAGCTATTGTAACTTATGTTTTTATTTTCTTATAAGTGTAAACTAAATGATCTATCCCTTCGGTTTCCATAATAATTGAGGTATAAAATAACATGATTTTACTATAAAAGCACTCGTTAAACATATTTTATCCTAATGCTTACTTATATGTAGCCGCCCCAAAGTCATATGCATCATTCTTTAGGATGGATTGCAAGACAGAAAAAATATTCGATGTTCTTTAATCTTGAACAAAACATTTTTATTCCCTTGCAATCTATCTCACATAATGGTATTGATGTTGTTGTTTATGGAGTAACCCTTAGTTAAAGAAGGGTGCTTAACCTTTGAAAATTACTTAGTTGATAGATTGCAAGTGCAGAAAATTATTCTTGCTTCAAGTTACACAAAGAAGGAAGCTCAACCTTTGGAAAAAAATTCTCATTGTCGGAACAAATAACTTATTAGAAGTTGGATAAACTATGAAGTTTTTAGGGGGAAGAAAGGGCATACAACGAAATATGGATATCAACGAAGATATTCAGTAATAAGAACAGAGATTTCTTGTAAATAGTTTATTTTAATATTCTCTGTAAACAATTTAATATTAAAAAAGCTTATCCACCTTGGCTTTTTATTGGAATTAAGGGGTGTGTGTAAATGTATACATGTTACCTCGGATTTTGCCGTAAACGAGGGATAGTTAAGCATTTTTTTAGGATATTCACCGACCTTAAACAAATCTTTGTCGTCCATTTCATGAGTATCAACGCTCAAGACTCTGTCATTAGTGATGCTTATGAAACCTAAGAGACATCCATTATAAAAGCATGTTAAATATTAACATTTCTAACCTAAATGACACATGAAGCGCTTGAAACCTAAAGACGCTTGGAAAAGTTCTCTATGATGGATTGTAAGAGCAGACAATCATCTAGGTTTAAGGTTTGTTTACTTAAATATTTATTTGATCCGAAAATCATATATTTTAATATTTATTTTAATTATCTTACCCTTTTTTTCATCAGAAACAAATGCATACAAGACCCGTAGAGAATAATCTTGCACCCAACAATTGATCTTTCCCAAGATTCAATAATTCAAAGATTTAAAATCAAGATCTTCAAGGAATTTGATTTTTACCTTAAAATTCTTTGTAAGAAATGTAATATTTTGGATAAACAATATACTTTGTAAACAAATTAATGTGTATTAATATTCTTGGTAAAAACAGTAACGAGTTTTTTTAAAAAAGATATTATTCTTATCCCTCGGTTTTATTGATAAACTGAGAGGTAAGATACACTAGTTATAAAAATCATATAAGTGTAGCTGCTGGAGTTCGAACCCATGTACGTATAAATTTACCCCCCAGTTATTAAAATATTGAGGTGATAAGTAGAAACTTTTTATGACGTCATTCATTACCTCACTTCTCTAGTCGAGGTTAAGTGCATTTCACATCCGAGGTTAAATGTGTTTTTTGTAGTAATGAATACAAGTTTCATCCTGATATAATAGATCTGGCCCGAGGAGACCAATGTTCATTGGTCGGAGATCCTTTGTTACCTAGAAAAGACAGTTCAGTATCGGGTCTACGCCAACACTAACTATGAACTCGTCATATCTTCGACGTCACCACGACAAGTATCACATTAGCAGTGGCGATATTAGGTATGTTAGATCGAAAGATGGATCACGAATCTAATGTAACACCCTCTAAACCCCGCATAAAATAAATGACATAAATCAGAGTAAATTAGCATGCATATCACAAAAGGGCGTCACATTTACTCCGTGACAACAAATCTAATACACTGGTGATATTCATAACACGCATTTAGAATCATGTTCCATACCATAACACATAAGCATCTCGCAGCGGAATAATTATTAACTCAAAATAATAATATTAATGATTGAAATTCCATACTGACAATCATAACATAAATACTAAGCACTAAAGGTCATCACCACATACATCTCAATCAAACATAAACATCCAGAGAGTATAACAACATCTCTCAAATAAACATGAATATCATAAACATAACATGAATCCAAAGGTTCTCTGTGTTACATAGACTAGATCATGACTCACTACCTAAGAAAGCGGATAAATAGGAACTAGCTCCTCCGTATAATTTTCACTAGGAGCACCACTAACTTTGGCACCCGAGCAATGTCGTATAAAACATCATTCCAATAGAAGGGTGAGAATTCATATCATTATAGAAATATATAATAATAAGTAATTCTAATAAACATACATCAAATGAATTCATCACACTTCACATAATCATGTATTTAACATACTTCAACATAATTCACATGATTACATATACAACATTGCTCAACGATACAAGATTCAAAGATAATCAATCACAAATACCACATATGTAACATTCACACTAATATCACATAACGCACATTAATTAAACATTTCACATCGTCACATGTGACTCCAATGTAACTCAATGCAATATGCATGTGGTACGAAATGTTATCCTTACCGGTCCAGCCGGGTCCAGCCCTCAGACTGATAACCACCAATAAAAGCTCGATTTGGCCTTAAGCTTTCAAACCCCATTCAGCGTTAGGTTTGGGACAATTCAATAATTCCCACAGAATTACCAAACATTGCCTCTTGACACAAATGATGCATGTACTTGTGCAATCTCAATAATCATATGCAATTAAGACCATCCCCTAATCTTAATCGTACAAGCATATTTAACATAATTCAACACATTGGAATTATCTTCACTAAATTGCACAACATACATAAATCATGTCATCTTTCACATAAAAGGCATTCTCATAGTATCATATCCCAAATTTGCCCTACATATTTCTAATCTTTTTTTATCCCTTATTAATTTCCAGAATTATCATTTTGCTTTATAATTCATTATTATTAAATATTCATGGGGTTTAAGTTTATGAAAGTGTTTTTTTCCACCTTATTAAGAACTAATGGACCTTTCTAAATCATAAAAGGCCCATGTAAATTGTTAAAGCCCATTCGGGTTCTCTTGCAAGGGGGTGTATGTGTTAAGGTATATTGGCCCATTTAGAATCTTATGAATAGAAAAAGGGAGGTATATTGATTACATGAGGGATTTTTGTTAATTGGACTGGCCCACTAAAATGATAAGGCTTGTTTTAAACGAGAAGAGTGTATGTTTTAATCATGGAGATTCATACGCAATTCGTTTTTTTTAAAGGCCCATTAATTAAAACAAGTTGGCTCATTTTCAGTTTTTTTGTTGAGAATTTGTTTTTACAGTAACATTATTAAAATTATTTTTATTAACATTACTATTATAAACTTAATTGTGATTGTTTAATTAATTGGAAAAAAAGTTGACTAAGATAAAGCAAAGATGAAATTTCAATCCTAGCAGCTCAAGCAGTCCAGCCCTTTACTGATCGCAAGCCCAAAACCAAAGAACGTGCACAGTCCAAATCAGGAAAAAAACGCATATTTCAAAACTAAAAACACTTATTGTGCAAATCAAAGAAGAAAAACGCATGTCTTAAAGAAATAATTACTATTAAAATCTAATGAAATCAAATCTTTACATTTTTGAATCGTCCGAAAGTTTGCAAACAAAATCAAAATCAATACAAAGCATAACTAAGTTGTAATAGAATCAAAACTTAATACATAATCAAATCAATACATGACAGAATCAAAATCAAATCGTATCAAACTTATTATATAGATCAATTACAATCTAAAATCAATTAGAAACATATCCATAAATCCTTATTTCTGCTATCAATCTCAAGAAATAATGACAATCATCAACAAAATTTCCTTAACTATCTAAATCTAAATGCTATAAAAACCTAAGAGTTCTAAGTTAGGAGGAGAAAAAAATTGACAGAGATCGGAAGAAGGAGAAGGCTTGAGAATTTAACCGCCACCGTAAACCCTTGTTCATTGCCGCCCCGTGCAAGCTTAGGGTTTCAACATCTGAAACCATAGTTCCTTCTCCATTACGCTGCCGCTACATCCTCCACCACCATCGTCTAGTACCTATCAAACGCCGAAGAGAAAAAGATAAGAAAGAGAGTTACGAAAAGTAGGCTCGAAGAACAATCCCGATCAGAGGTAACGACTTAGCTTTTGTTTTTTTTTTGTTTTGTCTCACGGTTTGGGTTGTAGGATAAAGATTTGGGGGTTTGGTTATGATCACCACCGATTAAGGTTTGCGAGGAGAGGCGATAATTAGGGTTCTATGATGGTATTTTGTGACATAAGAGAACGAGAGATAGACCAGAGAGAAAGATACAGAATAATGGTGAAAATGTTTTATAAAAATGAAATATAATATTTTCAACGATCCCGTACACGCAATTCCATGATTGTTAATATGCACCCTCCATCATGACCGTGCGATCCCCATCAAGCATTCTAGAAATGTGCATTTATGGAATCATGATATACCCATCTGCATGGAGTCCAAGCGGACTCCTAAACACCCTTTTGGCCAGGCCCAGACGCTAGTCACGCCCCCCCTTTTTCTTTTGTTTTGCTAACATGCGTAAACTCACAACCCCATCATCCTAATGGGCCAAGTCCAATATTTGGACTTGGACCCTTACTCCCTACACCCCCAACTTTTGCTACGTAGTTCAAATTCAAACCCCCCATGCATTTGGGTATGAATTCAACATCTGAATTTCAGACCATACTACTTGTACCCCCATATTTTGCTAGCCCAATACAGTTTACACCCCCTGCGTTTTTCTTAAATTATTTTATTATTTTATTATAATTATTTTTTATATTTTTATATATTTATAAATTTTAATATTATTTATTATTGTTATTATTATTATAAATCAAATATTTATTTTCCAACTCATCCAAATATTTATTTTATTGCATTAAAATTATTTTAATCATGCATTAATAAGATATTTTTATAATTAATACATTAAAAAATATTTAACCAACACTAAACTCTTTTTCATGATCAATTAAACTTAACAATCAATTTTAAAAAACGATTACGAAATATTTTAATCGACTGTGCACTTTGTCTAATAATTCTGCTATTCACACATCCGGACTAAGTACAAGGGGAATTCAAATATCTTCGGAATCCATAAAAAATAACAACCAACTGCGATCTACGAATTGGGACTCTGATTCCTCATAAGAGGATACGTAGGCATACGACTAAAATTGCAGTGAGTTCCCATAATAAAAAACTAAAACCCTTTTTCCTAAATAAACCCTAGTATCCTTGCGAACAAGGTAGATGAGGGGGGCCTAACACCTTCCCTTTGTTTAAGAACGAGTCCAACAACTTAGAATCTCTATCCATGTTAGGGTTATCCTTTATATTCTCTTCCTAAAGATAAAAATTAAGGGTGGCGACTCTCATTTTAAAACTGGTTATAACAGCCGACGACTCTATTGGGGACTCAACCCTAGGGTTTAGAAGCCTTCTCTTTTGGTTTTAGGGTTTTTATGGCTTTTTATTTTTGGGTTTTTATACCTGCTTATTTAATTTTTTTTTGCATATAATATTATTCATTATATTTATTCATCTGTGTTGGGATTTTATTTCAAAAAAAAAATATTTTTAAAAAACCCTTAGAAAGAAGGTTCGTCTATTAGCCAAGGGGATACATCAACCCTATGAGTTTATGTGACGACTTCGCCTAGAGTCGGTGGAATTCCGTGAAAGGAATACGTCTCAAGAAATATCCTCTTGGGGGTGGGAATTTGGAATGAAACCTATGACTCTTTGTACAACCCTTAAACCAAAATCTCATGATGAGACCTTTCGTGACCTAGAGACGAAAGTTTCGTTCTGCAAAGAGGCTCCACTTAAGGGAGGTCCTTGTGCCTTTCCCTCTAGTGTTATTCATGATACCCTTAAGGAAACCACATTATGGGGAGGGTAGAATATCTACAGGCCAAAAATAGGAGCCTACCTTCTAAGGGTACCTTTCATAAAATCCTATCATTAAGCCCCACAATCATGCATCCATACATTTTTGCATTTCATATATTCATTATCCTTGTCATACCCCAATTTTTGACCTAAGTGTTGGTGTAGGCCCTAGAGGCCAATACTTTTGGTACTTGTATCGAATTATTTATTAATAATAAAAGGCATTTCTTTATTATGTTTGCTTTCCAAAATAATAAAGTCCCTGGAATGGTTTATTTGTTTAATGAAATGTTAAGTGTGACTTAATCATGAGATCCCATTAAACATAAGACACTATTCTTAAAGTATCCGTAGTCAAGCTTTAATGTGAAGTGGGATAACATTAAAGCATTAAGATTATTATGAAGATAGATTGATGATCACATCTCATGGATCATAGATAAGGAGTTATCAAGTCTTGACATAGGTATGAATATTAAGAGTAATATTTATACTGGAATGACCCGCTATGAGAATACTACATAGAATGTTATGCAAAGTGTCATAAGTTATTCTCATGATGATAATGGTGTATACCACCCTTCGACCTGAAACCACTGTGGACCCTAGATGTAGAGTCAAGTACTTTATTGCTGATCAAACGTCATCCGTAACTGGATGACTATAAAGACGGTTGATGGGTACTTCACAAAGCATGCTAAGGGACATGAGTGACCTAGATGGAATTTGCTCATCCTGCATAACAGGATAAATGTCTAAGGGCCCAATATTGAACTGGACAAGGGTGACACAGTGTATGCCTTGTGTTCAATATAGACATGAGGGAAAAATGGTAACTGTACAACACAAATATTATCACGGAAAAGGTTTGGTCAGATCACATGACATTTTCGTGACTTGGGTAACAGTGATGTGTTACTAGATACCGCTCACTGTTTATTATATTAAATGTGTGATTTAATATAATTGCCAACGTCGCGAAAACCTACAGGGTCACACACATAAGGACAGGTTTATGAGAGATAGAATAAATAAGGAACACCGTAAGATACGGTGCACTTAAGTGTAATACGGAAAGTGGTAAGGTACCACGTGGATAAGTGATATATGGTACATCATAAGGTATGATGTCCATAAGCTTAATTGGGCTTTTAGCTTATAGCCTTAATTGGGCTTTTAGCTTGTAGCCCACACGAGTGATTCTATAAATAGATCCCTTGTGATGAAGCAATTTCACTTGATGCAATTTCATTTTTGATTCTCTCTCTCACTCAAGGTTTCCGTTCATGATCAGCTAGCACTGTGACCGGAAGCGATCTGTTCGTGTGGACTGAGTAGAGGCGTTGTTCTTCATCAACGCTCATGATCACAACATCAAAGGTCTGAATCGCCACAAGAGGTAAATATTTCTATCACTGACCATGCTCATTCGTAAGGATCGCTAAAGGAAAATTTTTAAAATTCTGCTGCGCTTTTGATCGCAATTTTCCTTCAGTGGTATCAGAGCCACTTACGAAACCATGGATCTGATAGTTGTTTATGTTCTATATTTTCTGTTTTGATTCGATTAAAACCAGAATGAATTAAATAATAAACGAGTAATTAAATTTGGCATCTGTTGTGTACGATTTGGATGATTGATGTTGACTATGCTTCGGAATCCGACATTAGTATGGTGAAGCAGCGATACATCGATCGTCCATAGGTTACACAAATAAGATCGATCACTTTTATATATGATATAAGTAAATCTGATGTAACGATGGTATATGGGATATATTGTTTCTGTTTCGTTCATTCAAACACTTGATGATTGTTATTCCTTTGACCGATCACTGTTCATATGCTTTGGAATCCGACATTAGTATGGTGAAGCAATGGCATGTGATTAATCATACTGAATTATCAATCGAAATGTGTTTGATAGCATGAAACTGTTGCATTAGGGTTCATGACGGCACAAGGGTTGTGTTGTTGCAGAGTTATGCGATTAGGGTTGTGAATGCACAAGAGTTGTGAGAAAATGACGCCGATTTCAAATGAATTGTTCATTAAAATTTTGCGTCGGGGCGCTGCCCCCTTGACCCCCATCCGCTGAACGGTCAGCGGAACCACCTTCCGCTGACCGGGCAGCAGAACCCCCAGCTAACTCTGCGTAGTGTGATCAATCGTCGAAATTTAATTTGCCTTTTTTTTTAATTAACAAAATTTAAACTAATAATAAAAGTGTGTTTATTATTATTGTCTTGTGGTGATCAGTTATGGCCTTAGTTTTTTCCTTTATTTTGTTATGGGATTGTAAAATATGGCCTGCGTGTCGTGCCTCTCTCTAAAATTCTTGATGTAACTTCTTTTCTCATCTCACTCCCTCGTATGTAAAATGAGTTTCTTTTATGTAATGTAATATTATGAAGAAAGAGAAGAATACAATATCAAAGGAGGATAACCTTGGAGATCTTGCTTGGAGAAGTTTAGATCGTTATTAGGTTAGCTTAGGTTCTCTCATTGGCTTGGGAGAACAATTGCGCTAGGGGCCATAACTGTATTCTTTTATGTATATTGATGCATGTGTTTGTATGTTGATGCATGAGAGAGACGAATTGCATGTTAAGCCGGTGAGATCAAACTAATAACAAAATCCCTCAAGTTAAATATTAAGTTCATGCTTTCCAAGTTTTAGCACTCATCAAGACTAGTATCGAACAATGTAGGTTTCGCCTACGCGAGGTGCATGTTCTATATTAGTAAGGTGCGATGGGATAATTGTAATATCCAACTGCTAAAACAATGGGTCAAACTTAACTAAACACATTATAATAAGATTATACATGTTTAGAAGCAAGAGTTGGGAATGATTCATATGATGAATTAGAATAAGGAGTTATTCACCCAACTGAAATTATTCGAGAGTTGTATGAGATACAATTGGAAGGAGTTCCTACCTAAATAACCTAGTTTTGTGTAATCAGCCTAACGCTGACTTAGAACGAAGTGAAATGTGGATCTCGACCCACTAGAAAGTCTTCCAACGGGATTTTCCGAATCAAATGATGAGGGTCATTTGGTTTGAGTAAAATAGTGGGAGCATATTTGATTAAAGGCCTAATTAAATATATTGTTTTAATGATACTTATATTTTCATTTTTTTGTAGATTACCATGACAACAAACAACCATATTCTGCGATCAATCCTAGATAAGGAAAAATTGTCTGGGACAAATTTCCTGGATTGGCACCGAAATCTGAGGATTGTCCTCAAGCACGATAAGAAATTTTATGTCTTGGAGACACCTGTTCTTGAAGAGGAACCGCCTAGTTCGGCACCTAAGGCAGAAAGAGATGCTTATAAGAAGCATTTTGATGATGCTAACGAAGCCGCTTGTCTCATGCTAGCTAATGTGAACTCGGAGTTGCAAAAGCAACACGAGAACATGTCAGCGTTCGATATGATCGGACATCTGAAAATGCTCTATCAATAGCAGGAAAGAAACGAGAGGTTTCAGGTTTCAAAGGCCCTTTTTAACAGCAAGTTATCTGAGGAAAACCCTGTAGGTCCCCATGTACTCAAAATGATTGGCTATGTGGAGAACCTTGAAAGGTTAGGGTTTCCGCTTGGAAAAGAACTTGTAACTGATTTTATCTTGCAATCGTTGCCAGATAGCTTTAATCAGTTTGTCATGAATTTCAACATGAATGACATGGATAAGAGTCTTCCAGAATTGCTAAGCATGTTGAAAACTGCTGAGCAGAATATGAAGACAAAAGGGAAGTCCATTTTGATGGTCAGTAATGGAAAGAAGCTGAACAAGAGGCCTACCAAGCAGGTTGGTAAAGGGAAAGGCAAGGAAGTTGCCAAGCCTAAACCTATTGTTCCTGCTTTGAAGCCTAGTGGAGGCATAGCAAAGGAGGGCACTTGATTCCATTGCGGTAAGACCGGACATTGGAAGAGAAACTGCCCAAAGTACCTGGAAGATATGAACAATGGAGTAGGGACTTCAAATTCAGGTATTTTTGTTATTGAAATTAATTTATCTACTTCTGCATCATGGGTATTAGATACTGGATGCGGTTCTCACATTTGTACTAATGTGCAGACGCTAAAAAGGAGTAGAGATTTGGCAAAAGGTGAAGTTGACCTACGAGTTGGAAATGGAGCAAAGGTTGCTGCTTTAGCCGTAGGAACTTATGTTTTGACTTTACCTAGTGGTTTAATAATTCAGTTAGAGAACTGTTACTATGTACCTGCAATTAGTAGGAATATTATTTCCGTTTCTTGTTTGGAAAAGTTTGGTTTTTCATTTATAATAAAGAACAATTGTTGCTCTATTTATTTGAATGATATATTCTATGCTTCTGCACAAATGAACAATGGACTATATGTCCTTGATCTTGAAATGCCAATTTATAACATTAATACTAAACGGATTAAACTTAATGAGTTAAATCCAAGCTACCTTTGGCACTGTCGCTTAGGCCACATAAATGAGAAACGCATTTCCAAACTCCATAAAGATGGACTCTTGGACTCTTTTGATTATGAATCATATGAGACATGCAGATCTTGTTTAATTGGAAAGATGACAAAGTCCCCATTCACAGGAAAAGGTGAAAGGGCTAATGATCTTTTGGCCCTCATACATACTGATGTATGTGGACCACTGAACATACCAGCCAGAGGAGGTTTTCAATACTTCATCACATTTACTGATGATTTCAGTAGATATGGTTATGTGTATTTAATGAAACACAAATCTGAAACCTTTGAAAAATTCAAGGAATTCAAGAATGAAGTACAAAACCAACTAGGTAAGAATATTAAAGTTCTTCGATCAGATCGAGGCGGTGAATATTTAAGCCTAGAGTTTGATGACCATCTAAAGGAATGTAGGATTTTATCCCAACTTACTCCTCCCGGAACACCACAATGGAATGCTATATCTGAGAGAAGAAATCGAACCTTGTTAGACATGGTCCGATCCATGATGAGTCACGCCGATCTTCCGAACTCCTTTTGGGGACATGCACTATTGACTGCAGCTTACACACTTAACCGGGTTCCATCCAAAAAGGTTGAGAAGACACCATATGAGATATGGAGTGGTAAGAAACCACATATGTCTTACATGGAGATTTGGGGTTGCGAAGTTTATGTGAAACGACAAATTTCAACTAAGCTTGAGCCCAAATCTGACAAATGCTTATTTGTGGGGTATCCTAAAGAAACAAGAGGATATTACTTCTACAATCCTTCTGAGGGCAAAGTGTTTGTCGCTCGAACTGGAGTTTTTCTGGAAAAGGATTTTATTTCCAAAAGAATCAGTGGGAGGAAAATAGAGCTTGAATAAATTCAAGAACCACAAAGCATTGATACACCTATGGAGGAATTAGAGCAGGAAACACAAGTAGCTGTGGAAGAGCAACCTGCTCAAGTAGAACAAGACCAACGTAGGTCAAGCAGGATACGTCAACAACCTGAGAGATATGGATATCTCATAAGTGATCAGGGTGATGTATTACTCATGGATCAAGATGAGCCTGTGACCTACCAAGAGGCCATAACTGGTCCTGAGTCCGAGAAGTGGCTAGAAGCCATGAAATCTGAAATGGATTCCATGTACACAAACCAGGTTTGGACCTTGGTAGAGCCTCCTATATGAGTTAACCCTATAGGATGCAAGTGGGTCTTCAAAAAGAAGACTGACATGGATGGTAAGGTACATACCTATAAGGCAAGACTGGTTGCAAAAGGCTATAAACAAATTCATGAGGTTGACTATGATGAAACCTTTTCACCAGTTGCAATGCTTAAATCTGTTCGGATTTTACTTGCTATCGCTGCATATCATGATTATGAAATATGGCAGATGGATGTCAAAACTTCTTTCCTTAATGGGAATCTTCTTGAGGATGTGTACATGACACAACCTGAAGGATTTGACATACCAGAAGAAGCCCAAAAGATATGTAAGTTACATCGATCAATTTATGGATTGAAGCAAGCTTCCAGAAGCTGGAATCTTCGTTTTGATGAAACAGTAAAACAATATGGATTCATCAAGAATGAAGATGAACCTTGTGTCTACAAGAAGGTTAGTGGGAGCATGATCGTATTCCTGGTATTATATGTAGATGACATATTACTCATTGGAAACGATGTCCCTACCTTGCAACAAGTGAAGACTTGGTTAGGGAAATGCTTTTCAATGAAGGACCTAGGTGAAGCAGCCTATATATTAGGAATCAGGATCTATAGAGATAGGTCACAAAAACTGCTTGGCCTAAGTCAGAGTACATACATAGAAAAAGTGTTGAGACGCTTTAATATGCATGATTCCAAGAAAGGATTCATACCTATGCAACATGGCATGTGTCTGTCAAAAACATAATCCCCTTCAAGTAAGGAAGAAAGGGATCACATGGATAAGATTCCATATGCATCTGCAATAGGATCTATCATGTATGCCATGCTATATACTCGACCAGATGTCTCGTATTCTTTAAGTGCAACGAGTAGGTACCAGTCTAATCCCGGTGATGCTCATTGGGTAGCTGTCAAGAATATCCTTAAGTACTTGAGAAGGACTAAGGACTCATTCTTGATATATGGAGGTCAGGAAGAGCTTGCTGTAATTGGATACACCGATGCTAGCTTCCAGACAGATAAGGATGACTTTAGATCACAATCTGGTTATGTGTTTTGTTTAAATGGTGGCGCTGTGAGCTGGAAAAGTTCAAAGCAAGATACAGTTGCTGATTCTACAACCGAGGCTGAGTATATTGCTGCCTCAACTACAGCAAAGGAAGCTGTTTGGATCAAGAAGTTCATTAGTGAACTTGGAATAGTCCATAGCATTGTGGATCCCATTGATCTCTATTGTGATAACAATGGTGCTGTCGCACAAGCTAAGGAGCCTAGATCTCACCAACGATCCAAACACATACTTAGGCGTTATCATCTCATTCGAGAGATAATCGATCGGGGAGATGTGAAAATATGCAGAGTACCTACACTTGACAATGTTGCTGACCCATTAACAAAGCTTCTTGCGCAGCTGAAGCATGATGGACATACTAGATCTATGGGTATTAGGGGTATGCCTGTTTGGCTCTAGTGCTAGTGGGAGATTGTTGGTGTAGGCCCTAGAGGCTAATACTTTTGGTATTTGTATCGAATTATTTATTAATAATAAAAGGAATTTCTTTATTATGTTTGCTTTCCAAAATAATAAAGTCCCTGGAATGGTTTATTTGTTTAATGAAATGTTAAGTGTGACTTAATCATGATATCCCATTAAACATAAGACACTATTCTTAAAGTATCCGTAGTCAAGCTTTAATGTGAAGTGGGATAACATTAAAGCATTAAGATTATTATGAAGATAGATTGATGATCACATCTCATGGATCATAGATAAGGAGTTATCAAGTCTTGACATAGGTATGAATATTAGGAGTAATATTTATACTGGAATGACCCGCTATGAGAATACTACATAGAATGTTATGCAAAGTGTCATAAGTTATTCTCATGATGATAATGGTGTATACCACCCTTCGACCTGAAACCACTATGGACCCTAGATGTAGAGTCAAGTACTTTATTGCTGATCAAACGTCATCCGTAACTGGATGACTATAAAGACGGTTGATGGGTACTTCACAAAGCATGCTAAGGGACATGAGTGACCTAGATGGAATTTGCTCATCCTGCATAACAGGATAAATGTCTAAGGGCCCAATATTGAACTGGACAAGGGTGACACAGTGTATGCCTTGTGTTCAATATAGACATGAGGGCAAAAGGGTAATTGTACAACACAAATATTATCACGGAAAAGGTTTGGTCAGATCACATGACATTTTCGTGACTTGGGTAACAATGATGTGTTGCTAGATACCGCTCACTGTTTATTATAAATGTGTGATTTAATATAATTGCCAACGTCGCGAAAACCTACAGGGTCACACACATAAGGACAGGTTGATGAGAGATAGAATAAATAAGGAACACCGTAAGATACGGTGCACTTAAGTGTAATACGGAAAGTGGTAAGGTACCACGTGGATAAGTGATATATGGTACATCATAAGGTATGATGTCCATAAGCTTAATTGGGCTTTTAGCTTATAGCCTTAATTGGGCTTTTAGCTTGTAGCCCACACGAGTGATTCTATAAATAGATCCCTTGTGATGAAGCAATTTCACTTGATGCAATTTCATTTTTGATTCTCTCTCTCACTCAAGGTTTCCGTTCGTGATCAGCTAGCACTGTGACCGGAAGCGATCTGTTAGTGTGGACTGAGTAGAGGCGTTGTTCTTCGTCAACGCTCGTGATCACAACATCAAAGGTCTGAATCGCCACAAGAGGTAAATATTTATATCACTGACCATGCTCATTCGTAAGGATCGCTAAAGGAAAATTTTTAAAATTCCGCTGCGCTTTTGATCGCAATTTTCCTTCACTAAGATCCCATTTTTATTTTTTCATTTTTATACAGAAGTCAAGGTCACGAAATACGGTCAGTTTTAACCTCTCACCTTCGAGCATTAACTATGCAGAAATTGTCAAGTATTTTGAACATTCTTAGCTTATGTATCACTAACTTCTAATCAAGAATGAAGTGTGTGTTTTTTTGTTTATTTGATTTCATTTATAGGAAACAGATCTGAATAAAGAGCATCAAGCGTCACGCCTCGATTAGGATTTGGAATCTCTCAAGCCAGAAGTATTGTTGATCGTTGATTCTTGAAGACTAATTCATCAAGGAAATTGTGTGTTTATTTCCATGCTCTGTTCAACAAGTGGTCTCAAGCTTATCCAAAAATTCCTCAGAGCATAATCAATATTTTATCATCATTGATTCACATATGCATCAAGGTGTCTGAGAATGCAAGGAAGGATCAAGTTTGCCAGTTGATTCAAAGCTCTTTTACTGAAAAGTCAACATTTTCAAGATCAAGTGCAAGGACCGTAACTTCCTCAATGATTAATATTTTGAGATGATATTTCTTGCACGTTGTCATAAATAATGTCATCTACAAGTTTGATTCAAGGACTGAGGGAAATTTGTGCTTAAAAGACTTTGAAAGTTATTGAATTGTTGTATGTCATCTCTTGATTTAGAATTGTTCTTGACTTCCAATTTCGATTAATTTCATGATAAGTTTTCTTCAAAGACATGGTTGATTATAATGGATTGAAGTGTAAGTACAAGGGCATAAAAGAGTGACTTGTGGTTTGGTTTTGATCATATACAACTTTGAAGTCCTCAAGTACTTGTTACTCCAAATGTAAGTTAATTTGGATTTTGAGAATTAAAGTTAGGGATTCAAGGTTTGTCATTGAAATAGGGAGGTGGAAGTTTTTCAAGTGAACCGAATTTCTTAAGATACAAGTTGATTATTGGTTCATGGAGATTTGAAATGATCAAAATTCTTAAGCATTTGTCTGAATTTCTTGAGATACAATATCATTCACTACTCTTCAAAGTGTAGGTTTCAAGTGTCCAAAACACAAAGTCTCAAGACCTTACTATTCATCATCCATTATTCAAACTCATTCAATTCTCAAGACATATGAAAAATATAACTTCAAAGTTCCATGTAACCTTTGTCTCATCCATTTGTAAGTTGTACAAGTTTAAATGCCCAAATTACATTCATTCAAGTTCTAAGTCAAAATTACAAGTTACCACAAGAATCTTACACAAGTGTTTGTACAAGAAATCAAAAATCTAAACCTAAAGCTAAGACTTGTTCTTGATCCAAAATACATGCCACATATTGCCTTCAACAACCTTGTAGAAATTGATGCCAAATTCCAGCTCCTGCATAATGCCAAATAAACAGTCAACTTGTGACATCTCCTTTCCATAATTTTGCTGCCATAATACAAACATAACAGGCCAAAACTCAGCATATTAGCCTGCAAAATCAAAACAACCTGCATAAATCAGAAGGAAAAACTCTCAAAACCTGCTATTGCTATCCACACCAAGCCTTGTCTCTATCCAAGCATAAAGCTCCAAAATCGTACTGCTGCCCCAAACCAGAAACATCCCTGCATATCAGTCAAAAAATAATGCCAAAAACTTGTTGCTATGCTGTCCAAACTCTGTCCAAAAGCAGTCCAAAAAATAACATCAATATCCATACAAATTTGCATTCTAAAAAGCGATAAAACAGTTAACTACAATAGTTAAAGTCCCCCAACTTTTTCCCCCAAAACCCTATTCTAATTCACCATAAATTACCAATAATTTTCACACAGGAAGGGGGACGAAAATTATCAAAAACCTCTACCTAAATAACCATCACAACTTCACATACCTCCAACTGATGTCTCGAAACTACTGCAACCTTTTCACATCTTTGCATTTCCATTCTCAACCTTCAAACTCCAAGGTTCCAATATTCATATATGACTTCATCATTGCCAAACATCACAACAGAAACCTTGCCCTGCTAATCCAAATCAACTTCTTCGATCAACTTCAAATCCCTGCAAGAAATACACCAAAAAACTCTGAAAAACCAGTAAGGAGAGTCCAATGATATGAGAGAGGAGTCCACAGATAGGAAAAAGAAAAAAATAACCTGACTAAAATTATGCAGAAGTGGATAACAACTGCATCTTTGGAAGTTCACTCAAGAAACTCACTCAAAATCCAATGTTGTAATCAATGCATCTTTAGAAGAGAAGGCAATGACAGTACTTACAGTTGCCTCCTTGACAGCTTCCATGTGTCTTATGCAACTGGTTCCGATCTCTCATCATCTTAACAGAACTTTCTACTGAGCACCTTCGTTGATGATGATGTGCTGACAGTTATTCTTGGAGTTGTTATTGGAGTTTCCAACTTTGATCCTGTTAAGAGAGCTTAAAATAAGTATGTATCGAAAAGCTCTTAAATTTTATTTGCTTTTGATTTAGTTTCTGTCTTATTTGTATGTAATATGTGTATGCAACTTGTTTCTTTATATGTCTGTTTACTAAACAATTAATCCCATATGCTCCTTATCTAAAATAAAAATATATAAGGAAACAGAGCCATGAATCGTACCTGTTACAGAACTAGACCAAAACTGAGACGGTAAGTTCCCCATTAGGGATTAATAGTGAGACCAGTGAATCTGAAATAGGAACTAAGATAGAGTTTAAATTATTATTATTGTTCTTGCGGAACATAGAAATTTGTTGTTCTACTGCAATCTATGAAAAATGTTAGCATCTGTAAACAAACTATGAGGAAACTCAAATGAGATTCTGAAATTGAATGTTGTTGAATCCTAAAAACATGACGCGTCAAGAGAAGGGAAGAAAACAAAATAAAACATAATAAGAAGAAATTCACACTCGAGATTTTTCCTCACACGATTAGGACTCGAAATTTTCGAGCTATTTCTTCACCTACCACCTTCTTCCTTTACGATCCATTCCCAATCCAGTTGAATTTGATGTTCACCTTCTTTGTCCACTGATTTAGTTTCTGATTATTGTTGTTGTCATCTCAATCGGTACCATGATATCCGTGCAAGGAGACCACCACCTTCGCCACCACTATAACCACCAGTCCTAGCTTTTGGATTAACTGATGATTCTCGATCTTCGTTCAGTTTGGATCGCGTTGAACCATTCTCCGTCAAGCAAGAGCCAGCTTCATTCACTCTTAGCCTATCACTCTTTTCGGGAACTATTGCAAGCTGTAACAAACAACAATCCATGGAACTTCCTTGGATTGGCCTTACGCCATAATGTCTCAATCCAACATAAGCCCAATTCCGGTTTTCCCTTTAGCCCAATCCCAATTATCCATTTTCAACTTTTATCTTAATTAAAACGTGATAATAACAATTAAGTAGCGTAGTTTAGATGGCAAGGCAAGTTTATAGTAACCGGGAGAACACGAGTTCAACTCCAGACTGGGAGATTTTTCTGTTTTTTTCAATTCTTTTAGTCTTATCTCTCCATATAATAACAAATATAGTTTAACTTATTATAATTATTATAAAAATACAGCAAAAACATGCTTTTTACAAATTAATCTTTTTTTTAAACATGCTATTAATCTTTTATTTAAATTTTTGTTATTTGTTTACCTGTTTTTATAAATAAATCTTCTACTTAATGTTTGTTATTTTTAATTATTCAAATACACGCTTTTATTTAATTTTTACTGTTTATAATTATCTAAATACATGATTTTATTTAATTTTTGCTGTTTATTTAATTATTCAAAATTGCATGCTAGTATAAATTAGTCTTCTATTTAATTTTTTATTATTTAATTATTTAATTGTCATTCTAATTAACTTTTGTTTAAGTCTTTATATCTTTCGCCCGTCTAAATTTCAAGGGAAAGAATTAGTTTGTTGACTTCATGTCGTCAAATACGATTATACGAATCCCTTCATTCATTTTTGTTTTACTATTTTGTTAATCTTAAGTTAATTTTCCTACCGATCAATTTTTAAACTCACACACTTTTTTAAGCCAAAACTTTGACACAAGGTCGTCGTATCTTCAAAATCTCGTCCACACCCATTTTGACCAAACAAACCATTTTAATCAAACAAACATTTTTTAACAAAAAACAGATATTTCAAAATGTTCTTGCGGAGTACCACAGATGCATTGGATGCTAATACCTTCCGATTGCATAACCAATCCCCGAACTTTAGATCTCATTTCGAAAATGCATTGTATTTTCATTACTTTTAAGTATTATTTTACATTGCATATTTTAGGGTTTTATTTCGCTCTTTTCCCTTTTCCCTTGGAAATAATAAAGCACAGTGGCGACTCTTGCTTTTGCGAGTCAAGTTAATTAAATAGCTTGATCTCTGATTTTCACCGCTACAGAATTGGCGACTCTGCTGGGGACAAATTGACCTCTTGTTGGTCCATCCCTAAGTGGGTTAAGCTTAATTTGTCTTATCTGTTGTTATTATTATTTGTTTGTTTGTTTGATTATAAATGGTTATTTGGATGTTGGTGATATTTACAAAGGAAAATTTCTATACCCGGACTAAGTTACACTTAAGGATAGGACGGGTGATATAGTTGTGTTGACTTTGATGGAGTAATCCCGAAGAAGGAGACATGAGATCCCCCACTCAGTGGAAGCCCCTTTGATTGTAGTATTCATTTACCGAGTAATCGGGAAGATGTTACTACTTTCGACCTGGGAGCCAGAGAAGCCGAGAACCATAGAACCCTTAACTCATCTTGGCCTCTTAGGTGTAGTGCGGAGACTATAACGGAGTAATTCAGAAGTAGTTGTCATGCGATGCTACGCTCAGACGAGTTTCTCTTGAGAATATTGCTAATTACCAAGTAATCGGGATGTTGGTAATATCTGAAGGAGGAATGTATACTCTGGGAACTTTTAGAACCTTGTTTTACAGGTGTGATTAAATCTTTAGTACATACCATGGGGTGGTTCTTACTTTGACTTCATGCTCGTGACGTTGAACCTTTCGACTTTGTTTGTGACCTTGCTTGTGGTTGTTGCATAGCCATGCCTTCATGCATCCATGAAACCCCTTTTCACTTGATTTTCAAGGAATTTGGAAGTCTTTCTTTGTAAACATCATAAGTCTCGTCATGCTCAATGGATCTTGGGTGTTGATGAGGTGGAAACCTTAATCCACCAAAATAGATGATTGATCTTGATGATAACTTGATCAATGTTTTGATCCAATTTAAAATTCATCTTCTATCTTCATACTTTGAGATTTATAACTTAATATCTTGAAGATAAAAAAAACTCTCTTTCACATTTACATATCATGCATCATTCTACATTTTTTTGTTTCACTTTAAAAAGTTATTCCCAAGTCTTATTTTTCCTTTGGTCTTACCAGTACAACACTCGCGCTATGAGAATAATAGAGAATATCAAGCAAGAGGTTTCTGAACTCCGCAGAGAGGTGACTAGTTTGAAATATGGTATGGATCACTTAACTGGTTTGGTTAAAATTTTGGTTTCTGCCCAAGTCAATCCTTCTAGGACGGAAGAGGTGATGGAAAAGGTCTTCATTGAAACTCGGAAATCATTCTTTCATGAGAATATGATAATTAATGCACCTAGTGACGTTCTTGACAAGGTGATGTGGGAGTGTGTCTAGAAGAAGATGTCCGAAAGGGATGTTTACATGAAGATGGTGGCTTAGCTATTGGTGTGAAGAAGTTTGATAATAACTTTTCTAAGAAGAGAGTCAGAGTAAGAAATAATCATCTCCAGAATCATCATGTTCCTTCTATCATCCCTGCATTCAATTTACCTTCTGCAGCTTCAGTTCGTCAACAAAATAAACAAGTTCCTAATCATAGTAAATCTCAATTTGATCCAATTCCAACAACCTATACAAATTTATTTCATGTCTTGATGAAGAGGAATTTGGTTCAGAGCTGATCTCCATCGAAGGTTCCTGAGAAGATGCATTGGTATTACAAAACTGATTTGACTTGTGCCTTTAATCAAGGTGCTCTTAGGAACGACTTGGAGGGTTGCTTTGCTTTGAAGATTGAGGTTCAAAAGATGGTCAGAGGTGGTATTTTATCATTTAAAGACGGAAGTCTTAACATTCAAGTCAACCCCTTTGCTAAAGCATGAGTGAATCTCTGTTTATTTTGGCCTTGAATTTTAGGAGAGGTTTCCTTCAGCACAAGTCCAGATGGAAAGCCTTCCCAGATTATTAACTCATTTCTTCTTCTTTTTTTAATTTTTCTTGTTTATCAAAACATTGTTTGCGTGTAAGAACTTGTTTGCATTTGAATGTTTATCTTAATACAATGAGTATATTTATCTTGAAGAAATTCATTCGTTTCACTCGTATATGTTTTCAAATTTTAAATTGCTTTTTGCATTATGATACCAACTTGTTGCCCATTCTCCTGCCTAGGCAGAGATTGAAGGGAGGATGATGATCTGAAAAACGCAAAACTCTCTGGTTGTATGCTTTTGGATAAAATCTTGCTGAGGATGTACAGACATTATTTTAAATCCCTAAACACCAGAGATATAAGGAAGATAATCCCTTGCTAACCCCTTTTGATCCTTGAAGTAGGAGTTTCTTTTCTATACAAAAAATCCTTAATTTTAACCTGGGGCAGGGTAGTTTTCAGTTAATCTGATTGAGTGTTCAAAATTCATAAGGAAGATATTTCTGAAGAGAAACTGCGATGGCCATCCTTCATATATCATGAGGCCATAAGATGTGGAACCACAATGTTATCCCTTATTCATCAAGAAACGAGGCAATCATAATCCTCTCAACAAGTAAAGACAAGCTAATGTCACACGTTTTGTTCAAAAATATAAAAAAATCAAGAAAAAAAAGCCTGCTAAGTCGAAAACTTGAAAACGTGCGACTTAGGCAAAGATTAGGGCATCCTGCTGGACTATCAATTCAAAAGAATTAGTTCAGGAAAAATTTAGGGAAAACAAAAAAATTACAAAGAAATGACTACAAAGAAAAGTCCACAGCCAAGAACAAATTTGTGTGACTACAAACACAAACACAAGAAGGGTGACTGCTACTCTGAAAGCCTTATCACTTCCTTAACCATCACAAAATATTTTTTCTAAGAAATGAACACTAGTGTTGAATTAACTGAACTTAGGACTGGAGAATATCACGAAGAATGGGTGGGCACCAATAAAATTTTGAGCCTAAAAATCTTTTTTCTGAAAACTGTAAACCAGGCCAAGTTACAACCTTCAAAAGTCCTAATTGAAGAAAGGTTATTTCAAAAGCATACTTCGACGAGATTGTGTTCCTGACTCTCATATGTTCTGTCAAATATTTGTGTTGGTATCATATGCTTTTGCTATACAAAAATAAATGTTGCTCTAACTCGCAAAGTTTGTGCGATATCTTTTCAAAATTTTCAAGACTTACATAACTGTTGCATTAGAATTTTCATTCTCAGAATAAACTTTTTCTGCTTGTAAAACATTTGCTTAATATCAAGGAAGCTTACATGTAAGCACCAATGATGAGTTAATCTTTAGGCCTGAAACTCTATGCAGTAATTGGCGAATCATTTCAAGAATTATCATATCCAGGGACATGTCGCCTGAAGATTTTCAGCATGAACAAGTTGTTTCCTTCATAGTTCATTTACCCTCATGGGGAAAATTTGAAGACTCTGTTGTGCTAAATATAGTCAATCAGGGGCAGTCACGTCGAGATTCGACGAATCTCTCCAAGAGTTTGAAGACACTAGAACATTTTGGATGCCAGGTCTTTTGTAAAATCCTCTTGAGACAATTTCTTCTCATAAACCATGTAATTTGAGGCATTTAATAAGTGAAATTATTCTCAAGAATTGTTGTGCGTCACGTAGCTCATCAGCAATAAACTTGGGGCATCCAAAATTAGTTCCAGGGGCAATCCAAATTCATCAAGATATGTGATCTGCTTTGCACACATCATCAGATGGTGATGTTCCCCAGTATTTCCAGCCAAGCAAGATTTTTTTATCCTCTAGTTGAAGCATTGTTACTCTTTCAATGGATTATTGATTGTGCTTTAAATATCTTCCTCCCCAAAGAGATTAGTGCCTTATAGCAGAAATATGCTTCGTTGATGGCTTTTATTCTATCTCCAGTATTGTTCTCATCTTGTTGAGGTTAGTCGAGTATCTGGTTGTACTGTGATGTCTTATCGTCTTCAGTTTATCTCCTCTATCTGTTTTATCAGCATATACATGACATTTAATTATTTGTTCGCACTTGCATCATGCACGAACATTCATATTTGTTGATGTTCTTGATCCGTATACTTTGGTTATCGTATTTCCTCTTCTCAAATAGAGTGTAAACTTAAGCAGAAAGTGCCTCATTTCTAATTCCCCACTGAGTTTATTCCTCGTGGACAAGTTGTTGTTTTATCCTTCCTTTCCGTCTCAGGATATGATAAGTCCCAGTTGAGTTTATTCCTCATCTGGTAGAGAGTTGTTTGATTGTTTCTCTCCATCTTGTTCTTGGATTGAGTTTTGTCTATTACAGATGTTACTTTGGGGATTTCTCTAGGATGTGAAACCTAGATGGAGAGTGCATTTATTTTGCACATTTAATACTTGGCCTCCTCAGGAAGGATTTATTCATGGTTCCCCATTGAAGGTGAACTTTATTCACTAGTAGTGTTATCATAACATTCTTCTAGAATATCGACGTGACAACAAGTGATTGACTCTTTGTTTGAGTAGTTTGATTATTTCTGAATTTCTTTATGTTATGACAAATGGCGGTCTCTTCATGAGAAGTTTGTATACCCCCGATGAAATTATTGATTCTCACCTCCAGCAATATCTTCACGATGTGTTATTGACACCTTTGGAGAAACAACAAGCGGCAGTCTCTTCACGAGCAACTTGTGTGTTATTTTTATCTTTGGAAAACGGCAAGCGGGGGTCTCTTCATGAGCAACTTGTGTGTTATTTTTATCTTTGAAAAACAGCAAGCAGTGGTCTCTTCATGAGTAACTTGTGTGTTATTGTTATCTTTGAAAAAATAGTAAACGGCGGTCTCTTCATGAGCAACTTGTATGTTATTGATACTTTTGAAAAAACAGCAAGCGGCGGTCTCTTCATGAGCAACTTGTGTGTTATTGTTATCTTTGAAAAACAACAAGCGACGGTCTCTTCATAAGCAACTTGTATGTTATTGTTATCTTTGAAAAACAGCAAGTGGCGGTCTCTTCATGAGAAACTTGTGTGTTATTGTTATCTTTGAAAAACAACAAGCGACGGTCTCTTCATGAGCAACTTGTATGTTATTGTTATCTTTGAAAAACAGCAAGCGGCAGTCTCTTCATGAGCAACTTGTATGTTATTGATACTTTAAAAAAAACAGCAAGCAGTGGTCTTTTCATGAGAAACTTGTGTGTTATTGTTATCTTTGAAAAACAACAAGCGATGGTCTTTTCATGAGCAACTTGTGTGTTATTGACACCTTTGAAAGATAGCAAGTGGCAGCCTCTTTATTTGAGCAGCTTGTGTATCCCAAACAATAATGTTCACTCAGAAAATGACATCTCTTCGGAAAAGTCCTGTGGGGAAGTTTTGTATTTTATCCTTTTCAAGCGATATCTTGGTTAAAGAAGAAATGTGTTACCGTTCTTGGTAAAATTCAAAAGTCAGAGATGTTTTTTCCAGTCTCAGTACTGATGCTAATCATTTGTCAGTATCAGTATTGATGTCAATCATTTCCTTTTCCAGTCATAGTGCGGGTTCCAATCATTTGTTACCAGTCTCAGCACTGAATTTACCAGCCTCAGTACTGAATTTACCAGTTTCAGCACTGATGTAAATCATTTCCCTTCTCCAGTCTTCGTACTGATGTAAATCATTTCTTTTCTAGTCTCGATGCTGATGTAAATCATTCATTTCTTCCCACAAAGTTATTATCTAATAAGAGTCTCTCATTTGAAGTCTACGACTCTTTCTCTAATGGAGTTATAATCTCTTCCCCTGTGGGATTACTGTATAATGTGTTTGGTTTCTCCAGAAGTAGTTTGTCTCATGAGGCATCATTCCTCATTAAAATTCAAAATATTACATTCATATCATATCATAAACATAATTGCGGTATCTTAAGGCCAAAAATTGTGTATTCTATATTTAAGTCCCTTCAATCTCGTTGAAATGAAGATTCCAATCTTCATATCTCCGGATAGAATAAACTTAAATAGGGGCAGCAGTCATACACCAATTTTTGACCTAAGATCCCATTTTTATTTTTTCATTTTTATACAGAAGTCAAGGTCACGAAATACGGTCGGTTTTAACCTCTCACCTTCGAGCATTAACTATGCAGAAATTGTCAAGTATTTTGAACATTCTTAGCTTATGTATCACTAACTTCTAATCAAGAACGAAGTGTTTTTTTTTGTTTCTTTGATTTCATTTGCAGGAAACAGATCTGAACCAAGAGCATCAGGCGCCACGCCTCGATTAGGGTTTGGAATCTCTCAAGCCAGAAGTATAGTTGATCGTTGATCCTTGAAGACTGATTCATCAGGGAAATCATGTGTTTATTTCTATGCTCTGTTCAACAAGTGGTCCCAATCTTCTCCACAAATTCCTCAGAGCATAATCGAGATTTTATCATCATTGATTCACATATGCATCAAGGTGTCTGGGAATGCATGGAAGGATCAAGTTTTCCAGTTGATTCAAAGCTCTTTTACTGAAAAGACAACATTTTCAAGATCAAGTGCAAGGATCGTAACTTCCTCAATGATTAATATTTTGAGATGATTTTTCTTGCACGCTGTCATAAATAATGTCATCTACAAGTTTGCTTCAAGGGCTGAGGGAAATTTGTGCTTAAAAGACTTTGAAAGTTATTGAATTGTTGTATGTCATCTCTTGATTTAGAATTGTTCTTGACTTCCAATTTTGATTAATGTCATGATAAGTTTTCTTCAAAGACGTGGTTGATTATGATGGATTGAAGTGTAAGTACAAGGGCATAAAAGAGTGACTTGTGGTTTGGTTTTGATCATATACAACTTTGAAGTCCTCAAATACTTGTTACTCCAATTGTAAGTTAATTTGGATTTTGAGAATTAAAGTTAGGGATTCAAGGTTTGTCATTGAAATAGGGAGGTGAAAGTTTATCAAGTGAACCGAATTTCTTAAGATACAAGTTGATTATTGGTTCATGGAGATTTGAAATGATCAAAATTCTTAAGCATTGGTCAGAATTTCTTGAGATACAATATCATCCACTACTCTTCAAAGTGTAGGTTTCAAGTGTCCAAAATACAAAGTCTCAAGACCTTACTATTCATCATCCATTATTCAAACTCATTCAATTCTCAAGACATATCAAAAATATAACTCCAAAGTTCCAAGTAACCTTTGTCTCATCCATTTGCAAGTTGTACAAGTTTAAATTCCCAAATTACATTCAATCAAGTTCTAAGTCAAAATTACAAGTTACGACAAGAATCTTACACAAGTGTTTGTACAAGAAAACAAAAATCTAAACCTAAAGCTAAGACTTGTTCTTGATCCAAAATCCATGCCACATATTGCCTTCAACAACCTTATAAAAATTGCTGCCAAATTCCAGCTCCTGCATAATGCCAAATAAACAGTCAAATTGTGACATCTCCTTTCCATAATTTTGCAGCCATAAGACAAACATAACATGCCAAAACTCAGCATATCATCCTGCAAAATCAAAACAACCTGCATAAATTAGAAGGAAAAACTTTCAAAACCTGCTATGGTTATCCACACCAAGCCTTGTCTCTATCCAAGCATAAAGCTCCAAAATCGTACTGCTGCCCCAAACCAGAAACAGCCATGCATATCAGTCCAAAAATAATGCCAAAAACCTGTTGCTATGCTGTCCAAACTCTGTCCAAAGCAGTCCAAAAAATAACATCAATATCCATACAAATTTGCCTTCTAAAAAGCGATAAAATAGTTAACTACAATAGTTCAAGTCCCCCAACTTTTCCCCCCAAAACTCTATTCTAATTCACTATAAATTACCAACAATTTTCACACAGGAAGGGGGAGGAAACTTATCAAAAACCTCTACCTAAATAACCATTACAACTTCACATACCTCCAACTAATGTCTCGAAACTACTGCAACCTTTTCACATCTTTGCATTTCCATTCTCAACCTTCAAATTCCAAGGTTCCAATCTTCATATATGATTTCATCATTGCCAAATATCACAGCAGAAACCTTGCCCTGCTAATCCAAATCAACTTCTTCAATTAACTTCAAATCCCTGCAAGAAATACACTAAAAAAACTCAGAAAAACCAGTAAGGAGAGTCCAATTATATGAGAGAGGAGTCCACAGATAGGAAAAAGAAAAAAAAACAACCTGACTAAAATTTTGCAGAAGTGGATAGCAGTTGCATCTTTGGAAGTTCAATCAAGAAACTCACTCAAAATCCAATGTGGTAATCAATGCATCTTTGTAAGAGAAGGAAATGATAATACTTACAGCTGCCTCTTTGATAGCTTCCATGTGGCTTATGCAACTGGTTCCGATCTCTCATCTTCTCTCCAGAACTTTATGCCGAGCACCTTCGTTGATGGTGTTATGATAACAGTTATTCTTTGAGCTGTTATTGGAGTTTCCAACTTTGATCCTGTTAAGAGAGCTTAAAATAAGTATGTATCGAATAGCTCTTAAATTTTATTTTCTTTTGATTTAGTTTGTCTTATTTGTATGTAATATGTGTATGCAACTTGTTTCTTTATATGTCTATTTACTAAACAATTAATTCTAGATGCTCCTTATCTAAAATAAAAATATATAAGAAAACAGAGCCATAAATCGTACCTGTTCCAGAACTAGACCAAAATTGAGACGGTAAGTTCCCCATTAGGAGATTAATAGCGAGACCAGTGAATCAAAAATAGGAACTAAGATAGAGTTTAAACTATTGTTGTTGTTCTTGTGGAACATAGAAATTTGTTGTTCTGCTGTAATTTGTGAAAAATGTTAGTATTTGTAAACAAACTATGAGGAAACTCAGATGAGATTATGAAATTGAATGTTGTTGAATCCTAAAAACATAACGCGTTAAGAGAAGGGAAGAAAACAAAATAAAACAGAATAAGAAGAAATTCACACTCGAGATTTTTCTTCACACGATTAGGGCTCGAAATTTTCGAGCTATCTCTTCACCCGCCACCTTCTTCTTTTACGATCCATTCTCGATCCAGTTGAATTTGATGTTCACCTTATTTGTACATTGATTCGGTTTCTGATTGTCGTTGTTGTCATATCAACCGGTACCATGATCTTCGTGCAAGGAGACCACAAACTTCGCCACCACTATAACCACCAGTCCTAGCTTTTGAATTAGCTGATGATTCTCGATCGTCATTCAGTTTGGATTGCGTTGAACCATTCCCCGTCAAGCAAGAGCCAGCTTCATTCACTCTTAGCCTATCACTCTTTTCGGGAACTATTGCAACCTGTAACAAACAACAATCCATGGAACTTCCTTGGATGGGCCTTACGCCATAATTCCTCAACCCAACATAAGCCCAGTTCCAGTTTTCCCTTTGGCCCAATCCCAATTATCCATTTTCAACTTTTATCTTAATTAAAACGTAATAATAACAATTAAGTAGCGTAGTTCAGATGTCAAGGCAGGTTTACAGTAATCGGGAGAACACGAGTTCAACTCCAAATTGGGACATTTTTCCGTTTTTTTCTTCAAGTCTTTTAGTCTTATCTCTCCATATAATAACAAATAGAGTTTAACTTATTATAATTATTATAAAAATACAGCAAAAACATGCTTGTTACAAATTAATCTTTTTTTTAAACATGCTATTAATCTTTTATTTAAATTTTTGTTATTTATTTACTTGTTTTTATAAATAAATCTTCTACTTAATGTTTGTTATTTTTAATTATTAAAATACATGCTTTTATTTAATTTTTACTATTTATAATTATCCAAATACATGCTTTTATTTAACTTTTGTTGTTTATTTAATTATTCAAAATTGCATGCTAGTATAAATTAGTCTTCTATTTAATTTTTAATTATTTAATTATTCAATTGTCATTCTAATTAACTTTGTTTAAGTCTTAATATCTTTCGTTCGTCTAAATTTCAAGGGAAAGAATTAGTTTGTTGACTTCATGTCATCAAATACGATTGTGTGAATCCCTTCATTCATTTTTATTTTACTATTTTGTTAATCTTAAGTTAATTTTCTCATCGATCAATTTTTAAACTCACACACTTTTTTAAGTCAAAACTTCGACACTAGGTCGTCGTATATTCAAAATCTCGTCCACACCCATTTTGACCAAACAAACCATTTTAATAAAACAAACAATTTTTAACAAAAAACAGATATTTCAAAAGGTTCCTGCGGAGTACCACAGCTGGATTGGGTGCTAATATCTTCCCATTGCATAACCAACCCCCGAACTTCAGATCTCTTTTCGAAAACGCATTGTATTTTCATTACTTTTAAGTATTGTTTTACATTGCATATTTTAGGGTTTTATTTTGCTCTTTTCCCTTTTCCCTTGGAAATAATAAAGCGCGGTGGCGACTCTTGCTTTTGCGAGTCAAGTTAATTAAATAGCTCGATCTCCGATTTTCACCCCTACAATCCTCCATTTCTTTTTGTTTGTCTTATTCACAAGGTTAAAAAATAATAATTAAAGGTTTTTGGTGAAGTGTCATAAAAATGAATACCAAAGGGAAACAACTTGTCTGTATCAATGCCATGAAGCCAGAAATGACAAAAATCAATGTTTTTTTACAATGTAGAGTACCTTCTACAATTTAAAGAGTACCTTCTAAATTTAAGAATTACCGTCTTGTGTAAACTCTAACACTCCTTCGTCGACCAGGTCTTGAATTTTGTTCTTCAATGCCCAGCAGTGGTTAGTGTCGTGTCCCTGACTGTTGGAATGGTATGTGCAACTTTCATTGCGATGATAACTAGGAGCATAAGTATTAGGTTTTTGAGGAGGCTCCCTTAATGTAACCAGCTTGGCTTCCAACATATGATGCAATGCTTGAGCCAAAGGCATGTTGACCTTGGTAAATTGTCTTTTGGGCGTATCTTTCTTACGTGGGCGACCTTGTCGTGGTTGGCGAGGTTGTTGTTGGACTCTTAGTATAGTAGCCATTTTGAAGGGTGTTCTCTTGACTAAACAAACTTCTTGTCTCATCAGAGGCTGATTAATGACTCGATTTCCAATTGCAGATGTTTGTTTCACATGGTTGCACTTGTCTTGATGAAGCTAGTTGACAAGGGCTCTCAGCTCTTCTTTTCCACGAGCTAAATTTTGGATAAGAGCCATCTGACCTACCATCTGACCCATCATATGGATTTTCATGTTGCCATTTTAGTTTGTAACTGTTCCAACTGGTCATCCCTATTGTCCTTAGGATTCTTTTTGGTCATGCTCTCAATGAGAAGTGCTTTCACTTCTTCTTTCCCCTTGGATAGGTTCAAGAACATTTCTTGAAGTTGAGAATTTTGAGTCTGAAGGTCCTTGATAATCTGCTGTAAGCTATCTCTACTGAAATAAACAGTAAGAAAATGAGAAACCTGTATGGGGAAAACCTGTTATAAGGACATGCATGATATGCAGATGTGATGTTTTCAAGGATCTCGTGGGGTAAACACAAGAAAATGTTAGAAGTTGAACTTTGATCATAGCTTTGAGTGAATAACTTCGTATTGTTGAATGTCCTTCCACGAGAATCAAGCTTACCATGTCAAGTGGGTCATAGCCCTTGACTCAAGTTATCACGCTTTGGTCTTTGACAACATTTGGTTAGAGGAGAATAAATCATCTTGCCCCTTGATAGACGTCTGGTTTATCATGATCCTGCATCATAGGCCCTTGAGATCCTTAAAATGGTTATTGACAATGTTATGGTATGATGTCATGATATTATGTACAAGTAATCATGCACAAGCAAAAGCAAACAAGTCGTTATGTACAAATAAAGGAAACAAATCCTTAGGTTTAGGCTTGCATGAAGTTTATAGGTAAGTACCCTATTAAAGTTTAGTTGGTTCAACCTGTCCTAGAAAGTAATCGGGTCCAAGGAGATCTCAATATCATTGATCTTTCTTCATCAGGCACTGTTTCAGCGCAAGCCTCTTTATTGGCGACCGAAATATCTCAAAAGTCCGATCTCAATGAGCGTAGTGTCGAGTATCAACCAACTTTGGACTGCACCAAAGTCGGCTATCTCACTACTTCCTAAAGGCCAAGTTGTTCACTTAAAGGTTCTAAGGTCAGTTAGTGCTTCGTGACACCACACAGCGGCCCCGTGTTCTCCTTGACTAAACTCAAGAGCTACCGGTACCAATAAATGTGTCACACTAACGTATCCATCACTTCAACCATGTCGGTATACCTCACACAGTCCCCACGATTTATTTCTACTTACCTAATGGTGTTCCCAGATCCGGGTAGAGGATCAATACAAACCCAAATAAGGACCCATAAAAATGTAAAGCAAACAAATCAAACAATGAAAGAAAGTAAATGTGATCTAACTCTAAGGTAACCCCACTTTTAAGTATCCCCAATAGAGTCGCCAGTTCTGTAATACGATGGGAGAACTGACTTGGTTGTTTTGCGTTTGATCGTAATTGTTGCGGATAGCAAGAGTCTCCACCGAATTTTCCTTTATCCAATAAGGAAAGGGTAAAAAGAACAAGAAAGACCTTTGAGATATTTTCTTGAGTTCGGGGGGCAGGTTATGAAAAGGAAAGGTGTTAGCACCCTTTTCATCCATAGTTATCTATGGGCTCTTAGTTTCTTGCTAGATCACTTTTGAAATTTCTTTCTTTTAAATGTGTTTGTGATGGGTTTTGAAAGTATTTTTAAAAAGCGCCTTTGTTTAGGAAAACTTTGTAATGATTCTCGTCTCTATAAGAATGCATATAAAGTGTTGGACTTTTTGAAAATATTTCATGTTTTGAAAGTGTTTGGTGTGTTTGAAAAGATGTTTATTTTCTGAAGATGGATTGTGAGCAAGAAACTAAGAACGTTCTACCTACTCAAAAGTCTTTTGTTCATTTCTTCCTTCCTTTGATATTGTTATCTTACCTTTGATTGGTAAGAAGCCTTATCTTTGGATGTAAAGGGACGGGCGTGGGTCATCATATAGTCATGAATAGAAATGTTGTGAGATATCTTAGAATTTCTCTTAAGGGACTAAGATAATTTATAAGGAAGCATTTGAAGCGTCATCGAGGGACTATGATCTTGTATTTTTATTATTTTTGCTAAGAAGTCTCACATTCATACCATGACAATTTTCTCAAGGCAGCAAGTGGAGTTAACCCTAGAGGTGTAAGTGTGCAAGTGTTTATTTTTTCGTGCTTGATTTTGTCTTGGATTAAGGTTTTATAAGCATTGATTTTATCTTTCCATACAAACCCTAATTACTAGCATTTATATGAAAAGCGATAAATTGCGGAAAATAAATGTCCTACGCTGTTACATCATTTTGGGAATGGAGTGTACAAATTTACAAATGAGGAGTGCAAGAAATTAAACTTAACTATCTATTACAACCATATTGAAACTTGAATAATGTACAAGAATTGAAAGGAATATAATGTACAAGACATGAATGAAAAGAAAATGAATTCGTTTTGATTTTGTTAAAGAATGATTTTGGCCTATTTAACTAAAAGGAAATTTAATTAAACTAAAGAAAAATTAAGATGAAGTTAAAGAAAAGAAAATAAATAGGAAAATGTTTTTGGTCTTTTTCATTGTAAGAAGTTAAATAAAAATAAACTAAATAATTTTAATATATTTTTGGTGTTTTTGATTAATAAAAATAATTATAATAATAGCAATAATAAAGTAGAGAAAATGGGATAAAGACATAACATTAACATCAAGGGGTTCAGAAAATGGAAATGTTAAGGCCCAGCCAATGAAGGCTAAGGCGCGCTTCCTGCAAACAAACAAAAAGTGAGAAAATTTGGAAAAATGACAAAAGGTCTCGCTGGGGCTCGAACCCAGGACCTTCTACATTGCAAGGCTTTAGTGCGTGATATTTGTACAACTGGAGTGGTTTGTTTCATCCGTTCATAAGATAACTTCGATTAAATATAAACTGAACTCGTTTCAGAATGTTTGAACATGGCTTCATCTTCTTCCTTCGCACGCGGGGATGTATATCACCATTGTTGAGCTTCTAAAAGCTTCATTTCTTAGCCAAATAAAAAAAATGTAAACATCAAACTTGCCTAGAACTTGAATATGAATCCAACCATGTAATTTTCGAAAGTTATGGATTAGAGGTTAGCATGAATTTTGTTCAGTACCAAAATCAAAACCTAACTGGTTAGAGTTTAAATTCTTAAGAAACAAGCAATGAAAATCAAAACTAAGAGCATGGTCAACTTCCTAGATATGATATCTACATCTTTTCTTTTATTTGTATGTGCTAAAAATGCTTGTATCAAGATATCACAGTTAAGAAATTTTACCTCTTGAAGTGAAAATCAGATGACCTCTATATGACTTCCAGAAATGACTTGATGATGGATTAAGCTTTCAGGGACCTTCCTTGAGCTAGTGGGATCATTACTTTGCTTTAAAAGTCACTGAATCTAAAGGCTGATATATGGAAGCTGGGAGTGAATCGAAAGAATCACTAACTTCCTTGAGAGTTTTTTTGAGGGTTTTGGGAGTGTTCTAAGGATGGTATATGGAGGCTTAGTGAATCAAAAGTCTAAAAAATGCACGAAGGGATTTGAGATGTTTGTGTGTAAAGTCAGGATGTGCCAAGTTTTGTGCTTGTGTGCAGGTTCTGAGGTTTTGAGAGTTTGGGAGTGTTTGAGGATTTTTTTCGACACACCAGAATCTGGCCCTTTAGCTTGCAAATGGTCTCTCCATTTATAGAGAAAAAGTTTTGGGAAGTTGAAGTAATCAGATTTGCAAGATAACAAATTATGGTTTAGTTGAAAATGAAAAAAATCAAGTTGAATGGATATTCATGGTTCCAAAGTTCAAGTACAATTATGATGCGGCGGGAGAACTGACTAGAGGTTTTGCGTTTCGTTCGCACTTGTGCGGTTAGCAAGAGTCGCCACCGACTTTTCTTTTATCCAAAAGGAAAGGTAAAAAAGCACAGGAAAGACCTTTCGAGAATTTTCTCGGGTTCGGGGGGTAGATTATGAAAAGGGAAGGTGTTAGCACCCTTTTCATCAATGGTTTTCCATGGGCTCTTAGCTACTTGTTTTAGATCACTTGCTTTTGTTTGATTGTGTGCTTGTGGTGTGGGTTTTGAAAGTATTTTGGAAAGTTTCTTTGTAATGGTTCTCGTCTCTATAAGAACGTATACAAAGTTTTGTTTCAAAAAAATGGTTCAAAGATGTGTTTGCAAATCGTGTTTTGAAAAATGTTTTGAAAAGAGGTTTCTTAATGGTTCTCGTCTCTATAAGAACTTATACGAAACGTTTTATCGTGAGAAAGCGAGTAACTAAGAGCGAATCTATCTACTCGAAAGGTCTTAAATTGTTCTTTTTCTTCCTTTTAATGGTGCTATCTTACCATTAATTTGGTAAGAAGCCCCATCCTTGGAGATGAAGGGACAGGCGCGGGTCAATTTTACAATCATTAAAGGCAACTTGTGAGACGCTCTAACAATTTTGTAAGGGACGAGATCGTTTTATCGAAGGAAACATCGAGGGTCATCGAGGGACTACGATCTTTGTTTATCGAAGGGTCATTTGCTAGAGTGTCTCATATTCGAGGGACATGATTGTATTTCCGAGGCAACAAGCAAGGTTACCCTAGAGGTGCGCGTGTGAGAAGTGTGTTGATTTCAAATTATTTATTCATGGATTAGGTCATCTAGCGATTGACTTTTGAATCTTGCCATACATGCCTAATTACTACACAGTATATAGAAAGCAATAAATTGCGGGAATTAAAAGTCTAAGTTATTACAAAAGTATCCGGGAATGGGGGTACAATTATTACAAATGGGGATGAATCACATAAGAATAACAATGTACAAGTATTACAACCAAATCGAATTGTTGTGCGATTCAATATAAAGCTAGGACAATTTATGAAATAAAGAAATCAATAAAGTATGAAATGCAATGTATTTACTCGACAAGAGAGGAATAAAATTTATTCTACAAAAGAAAGGTTAAAATTATTATTATTATTATTCCTTTATGTATTTTTATTAATTACGTAACCTAACTTTAAAGAAAGAAAATAAATGAAGTTAAAATTAATGTTTTGATGTTTTTATTAAGTGTAAGAAAATTAATAAAAAAAGAAAATAATAAAAGAAAACTAATTAAGAAAATTAAATTAATTTTTTACAAAAATGAAGTTTTAACATATTATTAACACAAAGGGATAAAACAAATCAAATTAAATTGAAACAAAAATAAATGAAAATGGGCTTGGGATTGAGAGGTATTAGGCCCAAAGGTGTTATGTATTAGTGCTGAAACAAATAAAACAAACAATGCCAGAAAGGGGGTGGTGAGCCAAAAACGCGTATGTGGGCTTATGTTTTTGCAAAGGGATTGGCCCAAAGCTTCTTAATTCAGTTTATGGTTTGATTAGGGTAAACAAGAAAAAATTAGGGTTTATGTTCTTGTGCTCACAGAGGCGCCGCTCTGTCCGTCCCTCTCACCTCTTTCTCACTCGTTCATTTTTATCACTCAATCCCTGTTCGCTCATCTCTCCATCTTTGATTTAACCTGGTTTTTGCTTTTTTCTGGGAATCCCTAAGTTTGCAATGAAATCGACTAAGGGGGTTGTAATTTGTTTTGATCTGATCCTCCCTCTTCCCTCAAGTTGCTGGAGCGCCTCACACTCTTCACTTCCTAAACAGATACTAATGGTTCTTTTCTTGAAAAGGTATGATTCTGTTCTTTTTGTTACGATTTTGTTTGATGTTTAAGCGAGTTTCTGTTGGTGTTTTGCCTTATTCATGTTTTCGGTTAACCTATTGCGCTATATGTCTGAGATGCAGTAAACAGTTTGAAGGGATGCGAAAAAATCCATACCTTTGGAGCTTTTCTGTGGAGAGGATAGTGAGATTGAGGTGCTCCCTAGTGACGGGCTTGGCAAGGAGGAGGAAATGATGACGAGGGTGCTAGGTAACCTTTCCCCTTTACTTTGAACAATGTTGATGTTTGCTTCTGACTTTATTGTTTTCCGTGCTTTGAATGATGTTGTTGATTGCTTCTGAGATTTTGTTTTCTTGTAAGTTTGTTGGATGTTTCTTTGATACCTTCACAGCTTGATGATTTGCAAGTTTGTTTGAAAATGGTTTTTTGGGGTTTACTGTTTTTCCTTGAACTGTTGAAGGTTGTTGGACAATTTGAATATGTTTTTTTGTTTCTATTTGTTGGTTTAAAAACTGGTTTGACAGTTTGGAGTTGAAATGTTTTTGAGAATGTTTTGTTTACAGTTTGGCTTGATATTGTTGCTATTGGTTTTGATGATGTTGATAGAATGTTGGGATGGTGATGGTTGGGCCAACTGTTGGAAAGTTTTGTGAGTTACAGGTTTGGTGGATGGTTTGTTGAGTTTGACAAAATGTTGAGTTTTCAGGCTTTGGTTGTTTTTGGTTTTGGTCCTGTTTCTGAGTTTTGTTTCTAACTGTTTGGACTTGGATGCCTTTGATGATTTTTTTGATTTGTTGGGCAGGTTTGAAGTTATGTTGGACTGTTTTGGTTTAACAGGTTTCTTGTTAGAAACTAGGTTTGGAGGTTTTGAATGTTAGAAATGAGTTACAAACTTGAATCTTTGTCCATCTTTGTTGATAGTTTACAAGCTTTTTGTTTGAACTGGTTTATGCAGGTTTTGGGTTTTGGCTGTTTGTTTGACAGTTTTGCCGGTTGTGATTCCATATGGTTTTGTTGTTAACAGTTGTTTGAACTGAGTTTTGATTGTTTGGTTGATTTTATCTTGTTAACAGGTTGAAGGGTTTTGTGTGTTTGACAGCATTTTTTGGTGCAATTGTGACAGCAAGGAAGCATCCCCTAGGTGACTTATTTCCTCTTCCTCTCTTAATGACCCTTAAGCCAAGTGCTTTTTCTGAAAAGTTTGCAAATTTAATGGAAAATGATGAAACATGGCTTATTAAACAAGCCTCCTCTTGCTTGTTGACTTAGTTTTATATGTTTATATTTGCTGATGCCCTTGTTTTGCTTATGCTTTGTCTGCTACTGCCTATGCTGCCTCGTTCTTGCTGTTTGTATATTTGTTTGCATGCTGATATGTTGTTGTCTTGCGCATTTTGCGTGCCCGCTGCTTGCTTGGCCATGCTGCTTGTATATTTTCACTTGTTTGGGCAGCTTTGCTTGCATTTGGATAAATTGCTTGTATTTTTTATTTGGACAGCTTTGCTTACATTTTTATTTTTCTTTTTGTGAACCAAGAAGAGAAATCTTCTTGTGATTTGCAACATAGAAAAATAAAAACGTGATGAATTAAAAATAGCCCTCTGATTCCAAATTGCAAACTTTAATGATGAACAAATTTTTTCTTTTGAAAATTCTTATTCTTATCCAATTAACTGTACTGATCAATTTTCTGTCTTCTGTTTTTTCATGTGAGCGCAAACTGGATGGTGGCAAAGCAGAGGAAGCAGAAGATTCTTTGGTATGCATGGAAGCAATGGAAGCTTAGTCACTCTTAGGCTTAAATTTTTTCCTTTGTAAATTAGATAGAAATACTCAAATAATTGTACTAATTTATTTTTTCAAATACAATAAGTTGTAAAACTTAAAGCATTTAAATAATAAATTGTATTGTAACAATTTTTGAAATAAATGAAAGAAAGTCTTATGAAATATTCTAATTTCCATTAGAATCCTTTACTGTCAATAACTTGCAACCTTCTCTTCGTATTTTCACCAATTCTTTAATATTCCTGATTAAGATAATTGAAACTGTATTCCAATAATTCTAACCAAGATAACTTAAATTCCAATGATCATGTAATCTCGCCACTGCATTCCAAATAAACACGCACTGTGTATTCCATAAACAAACAAATGTTCATTCCATAAACCAGCAAATGTCTTATCCCATTAACCAGTAAATGTCTTAACAGACGCAAATTATTTGGTTAACCTGGATCAAACAAAACATCAATGTTCCAAATGACAGTCTCAGATCCCATCTCTTGTCCCAAATAAACACGCCTTTGAGAATAAATAGTAATCTTTCAGTAAACTTGAAAAAGCATGAAAACATGTGACAGTTAATTGAATTTCTGAGAATTCAATTCTTTTGAGAAATGCAAGTAAAAACCCTAATTGCTGGTTTATTGTCAAAGGAGAAAATTTGTCTGATCGATTCCTGAGCCATTCTTGAATATCTGAGGAACCCTAGGGTTGTGATTTCTGTGAAAAATGGGAGGGCAAATTTTGGGGTACAACAACAAGCATGGCATGATGTTTGTTGGGTGTATGAGACTTGACTCATGCTTTTAATATTGCTTGCAATCAGAGATAAATGTCACAAGGCTCAATGCATTGACATTTTTTATAAAGCTTGCTTTTCAAAAATGGAAATGGTAACTTTGTGCCATTAAGGGAAAATTGGCTTAGACAATACTTTAAACACTTGGGTAAGAGCTTAAATCATTGTATAAACAATTCATTATAGAGTGAAACACAAGTTTGAGGCCTGCAAACCAAGATCATGTAGCATATCCTATGGATTTGATCAATATTCTTCAAAATCATGTCTTCGATTTGATTCCTTGAATCGAATACTCCGTCCTTTCATTTTGATCACATAGATCCACAACTTTCGACCAAACTTATGAACAGACAAAACAATATTTGTTTCCACCAATTGTATGTTCTTCGAATGGACCACATTCATCTTAATGTACCACTTTATGAATCGAAGCAGGCGTGAAGATAGACTTGTAATTCATAGTGTCAAAACTATGTGTGTCGAAGGGTTTAGAGGTGGATCGAAGCAGGTTGTTCGAAGGAAGCCATTGCCCATTCGAAGCTTGTGGATTGAAGCAGGTTGCTCGAAGGAATCCATTGCCTAGTCGAAGCTTGTGGATTGAATCAGGTTGCTCGAAGGAAGACAATGCCCAGTCGAAGCTTGTGGATTGAAGCAAGGTTGCTCTTCTTCGATTTGTCAAAATCTTCCAACCACTCCTTTTGATCAGTCATGTGGTTCGAACAGCCTGAACCAGATTTTGAATTCGACATGGTTATCTACAACCACTCCTTTCGATCTGCTTTTCCCCTTAGACATTTTCCTCTTCCTCCTTTCTTCGACCTGATGCTTGAGAGCCCAATATGATCCATGGAAACTATATGGGGCATTAAAAGTCTAATTGTACTTGTCCAAACCCAAACCTTAATTTAAGCCAACGGTGTTGAGGAAGTGTCTTGAGCTGATCAAACCTTATGCAATTTTGAGAAATGGAGATTTTGTGAGAGAATCTTTGAGAAATTGAGAGGGAAAATTTTGGGGTGCAACAACTTTCTTTTGACTTGAATCACTTTAGTTCCCTTTTTACCCCAATTGTGAGAAAGTTTTCCATTGTTCATATATGTTGGAGGCCACAATTATTGTTTTAACTGGGTTTATTATGTTTATTCTTTTATTTGTGTTGATTGTCTGAAATAATGAAAATGATCAAGGCATTTTGTTTCATTTTGAGCACAACTACCTAACCAAATTGTCAATTCACCTTGTGAGTGTGTGAATTTTTGTTAACCCCTCTTTGACCCTTTTTGTTAATGTCCATGTTGTTTTTTCTAAATGCTTGTCTATGAGTGTTTGGTTTTCCTTTTGTATGGATGTTGATTCTTTGTTTTCTTAAACCCTCAACCATTGTTTTTGGTTTGAATTTTTACCTTTCCTTAGAAAGTAGGAAGTATTCACTCATTGATGTTGGGTGAATTCAAGTTAGGGAGAAAATGGTTGCTCATTTATATGTTGGTTTCTATGAGGTTGAGAAATTGAAATAGAAAAAAAAAGTGAAATAGAAAGATTAGAAAAAGAAAATAAAAAATTTAAAAAGCTTTGAAAAAGAAAAACAAAAAGAGTATGGAATAATGTTGTGATATTAAGTGATGTGTGTTGGTTTGAAATTTGGAATGAAGAAGAAGTTTGATTGAAATTTCCGTGTTTGAGATTTTGTGAGTTGATAACTCCCTTAGATTTAGGAAATCCTTTGTTTTGTTCCCCAAAATTTTCCCTCTCATTTATCAAGAATTTGCTCACAAGATCTCCTTTGACTCAAGACTGCATTAGGGTTGATCAGCTCAAGACACTCCTTAAGCACTGATGACCAAAATTAGGGTTTGAGATTGCACAAGGATATTTGAAATTACAATACCACATATGACTTTCATGGATCATTATGGACCCTCAAGATTTCTCATGTCAAGTTTCAAGCTTTGGATCACACTTTTGCTCAGTCAGTTAAGCAGTTGACCTAAAAATCAACTGTATTGGGGAAAAAGTCAACTATGGCCAATTCACAGTCAAACTTCATAATTTTTATCCATATCAACATTTTAAACTCATATGTATCATTTGATAAAGTTTGGACCATAATTCCTCAAGAAATTTGATCAAATCTTCAAAAGGGCAAAATGGTCAAAATTAGGGTTTTGACTGGGAAATGGCAATTTATGATTTTTGACCTAGAAAATGGTCAATTGGTTTGAAGCATGACTTCAAGAGTTCATTTGCATCATTTTGACCTAATGAAATGGCTCAAAACATTGCTCAAGATCAATTGGATTGATAGTGAATTTTCAGTCAATTGATCAAAAGTCAATTGTACACTGAAAAGTCAAACTTTGACTTTTTGGTCAAAATTCAATGTCAAAGATCACAATTGATCAAAACATGTCAAAATATGAAACTTATTAATCAAGAAATAAAAAAGTCAAGATTTCATTTTGAAAAGTCAAAGTTTTCTAACTTGGAAATTTTTTCTAAGTGTTTAAACTTCATGTTTTTTCATAACTTTAAGCCAATTTTTCACCATGATGCAAGATGATTCAAAAGAAACTTCCAACATTAAAGTTGTAGATATCCATGAAATATACAACTTTGATTCACACAATTACTTCCAAAAGTGCTTGGATCTCAAGTTATAATTTTAAGAATACATGGTCATGAAACAAAAACACTTAGTGAAATTTTGCCCTAATTTAGTCAGGATTTTGACCTAACTTCATGGAACTTTTTCATATAGTTATAAGGGGAATTTTCAAAAGTCATTCAAATATGGGTTGTAGATCACATTACAAGCTTTCCAAAATGTACAAGAACTTCTTGATATCATTCTTGAGCAGGGAGAATCGAAGAGAGGAAGTTAGGGTTTTCAAACTTGAATTACAAGTTTTTTTATGAACACATGAACCAAATCCATGCTAGGTTGCATAATATTTGCTTTGCATGCCTCAAAATTGTTTGTTACTCCATAATTAAATGTTTACACAATTGTTAGGGCTTTGATCCAAGCAATTGAGCTATTATCCAAGTTGCATTTTCATTAATGGCACAAACTTAACATTGACATTCTTGTAAAGCAAGCTTTTTGCATAAAGTCCATTCTTGAGCCTCTAACTTGTTCCCTCTGATCACACTCCATCCACAAAGTTAGAAGCAAGCTTGTTTAAAGCATAATCACTCTATAAACCAAGTACAAGGCATGGAAACTTGTTTTGTCAAAAAATCACATGTTGAACTTAAACATGTAAATTTGAATTCTGATCAACTAGAGTACTCCAAACTTGTTGCTTATAAATAGAGTCACTATTTGTGAGATAAGGGACGATTTTTAGCACCCTGAAACACTACCAAATTCCCTCTAGCCAGAAATTGCACAAAAAACTCCATTGATACACAGTTCTGACCTTAAACTTGTATCTCTCATTTCCCTTGTGCGCTTTCTCTCAAATTCATTCCTAAAGCTTCCTTACATCAAACACAACTCATCCCCATCCTTAATCCATAACTGTAACACCATTTACCATAATCTCCATAACCAAAAAACAGAGTCTGCAACTTGACTTCTCCAGGCCATTTCAGCCACTCTCAACTCAAGCAAACCATTGCATTAGCTTCCTAGGGACTTGAGAAAGCTAGCCTGATCATCACCACTGCCTGAAACAAGCTCAAATCCATTTCACGATTTCCAGTTTTGACGTATTTTTATTGAACTTCCATCTTCATATTTAGGCATTGTTAGACTTGCATTTGTGAAGATAAAATGTAGACATCATTGCCCTGAAACTATACATGTCCATAGATTTCATTTATTTTGATTGAGCTAGGAGAATTTTGAGTTTGAACTTTCTGAAATATTTAGGTCTGAATTTGGTACTTTTAGAAATTCTCGTTCATCTTTGATTTATAGCTTATGATTTTTATATGTTTGGATTCGTGTGAAAAAATGGAGCAACTTTCATGTTTGCATATTTCATTTTTGTTGAGAAATGAGCAAGTTACAGGATCCATGGCTGGAGGTTGAAGATGAAGTCATTTTCAGGACTGGATTGATGTTATGTATTTATTATTTTGATTATATAAACGGATGTATAGCCACCCCAGTGGTAGAAGCGCGCGCCGGTGACTAGAGGGACCTGGGTTCGAGTCCCAATGGTACCCTTTTGTTTTTTTTCATATTTTTGCACATTCTAAATTTTTTTGGACAGGCGCCTGGGCCTCCCTTGGGCCTTTTTGTTTTTTTTTCTTACTGTTAACCCCCCTTGTAGGGTATCCACACCCCTGGCCCATTTTATTTTTCTTTTTTTCTTACTTTTATTTATTTGTTTTCTTAAATATTTTTCTAATACTAAAAAAAATCATTAAAAAATATAAAAATATTAGATTTATATTTTGACATAGTAAATTCATAAATTTACACAAAAAAATTATTTTATTTGATCATACTTTTATCTATTTCACTAATTATTTTGTAAATTTAATTAAAAAACTAGGGTTTTAATTATTTTCTTTTACACATTTTAAATATATAATTTTAATATTTAAAAAGACCAAAAATATTTTATAACACTATAAATTATTTTTAAGACAAAAATACCAAAAATATACTTTTCTTATAAACTTAATTTCTTTTTAATCAATTAATAGATTAGGGTTTTATTTAATTTCTTTTCCTAGTAAATTTAGTTCTTACTTTTAATTAATTATTTTTATTTTAGTTAATTAGGTTAAAACAAAACCTCTTTTCCTAAAAAAATCCAAACAAAATATCCATTTACTTTACATTCACATCCTTGTATATTTATTCATTTGGTACATTATTTATTTCAATTCTTGTACAAATTCAATATAGTTGTAATAGATAATTAGGCTTTATTTTCTTGCAATCCCCATTTATAATTTGTAACCCCCCCCCCCCCCCCCCCTCCCACAAGTATTGTAATAGCATAGTAATTTTAAATTCCGCAATTTATCGCTTTATATATAAATGCTAGTAATTAGGGTTTGTATGGGAAGAATAAAACCAATCAATTAGAAAACCCTAATCAAAGACAAAACCAAGCATGAAAATAATACACTTGCACACAAGCACCCCTAGGATAAATCCACTTGGTTGCCTTAATAAATGGCCATATTATGCATGTGAGGTATCTTAGCAAAAACAAGCGAAATACAAGATCATAGTCCCTCGATGATGCTATCCATGTTGCCTTTCAAATGATCTTAGTCCCTAAAAGAGAATGCTAAGATACCTTGCAACATTGCTAATCATGGTTATACAATGACCCACGCCCGTCCCGTTTACATCCAAAGATAGAGTTACTTACCAAATCAATGGTAAGATGACAATGTCAAAGGAAAGAGGAAATGAACATGAAAGACTTTTGAGTAGGTAGAATGCTCCTAATTACTTGATCCATTTCAAAACAAAACATCCTTGCTATTTTCAAAAAAAACAAACACCTACACTTTCAAAACATCTTACAAACTTGAAAACATTTTCAAAAGATCAACATCTTTGTATACATTCTTACGAACGAGAATCATTACAAAGTTTGCCTAAACAATGACCTCTTTACAAAATACTTTCAAAAAACCACACAAAGCACAATTTCAACAAAAGCAAGTGATCTAGCAAGTAACTAAGATCCCATGGAAAACCATGGATGAAAAGGATACTAATACCTTCCCTTTTCATAATCTACCCCCCGAACTCAAGAAATAATCTCAAAGGTCTTTCCTGTGCTTTTCACCTTTCCTTTTGGATAAAACAAAAGTCGGTGGCGACTCTTGCTAACCGCAATATTTGCGATAAAATGCAAAACCTTCAAGTCAGTTCTCCCACCGTATCACACTTTGTTTCAATTAGCTTTAGGACTTATCTCTTGTTTGTTAACCAAATCACATTACAACCTTGAAAATCCCTTATGATTCTTGCCTTTGTGTTTTCAATATGATTTTTTGGAAGAATAAATAATTTAGTCTATTGTTTGCAAGATTTTGGATGAGAATTTTTATTCCTCACCTTTGTGTGTTCTTCATCTACAAATGAATTTTTACTAGGTGTGATTCATGATTGAGCTTGTGTTATTTTAGAATGTTTAGTATTATTTTTGTACTTAGGATTCATTTCGTTTATATGTTATCATTGTAGGATTATGGTAAGTATTTACCTTTCTTGTGCGTTTTTGTTTGAACCATACATTTGTTTTCGTTTTTAAAACTTGTTGATTCATGATTATTTGGTTTATCATTTTTGCTTCTTTGAGTTGTTTGGCCTTGTTTGAGGACAAACAAGTTCAAGTTGGGGAGAGTTTGATAAGTGCAAATTGTAGCTATTTTTTATATACTTTTTGTTGCACTTATCGACTCTTTGTTGTTAATATAAGTTGAATAACCCAACTTTGTTTGTGAATACGTTTAGTTTGTGTATAATGGGTTTTCGTGTATAAAGTGTATCGTTTAATAGTTTTGTGTTCATTTTGTAGGTATTTGAATATTGTTGGAGCAAGAGGAATAAAAGCTCCAAGATGCATTTTGGATCAATAAAGGAATAAGGGCAAGAGAGAGAGCCATTGGAGGTATGCAGAAGGAGCAACAAAATTTATTGTTCTAGTGTGCCTCGTCGGGCAAAGTCTTGGCGAGGAGACTTCCTGTCGGCCTCGCCGGGTGACGGAGGGGCGAGACGACTGGTTCATTTTTCTAATAGTTACTGATTTGGGCTTACCAAAGCTCGCTGGGCGAGAAACAAGGATGTCATTGGGCGAAGATTCCCTTCGACAGGAGAGAGATTATATTTTTGGCGAGTTGCGTATGTGGTGCAACATGAGCCTAGTATTTAATGGTTGTCATCGGGCGAAACTTTTACGTTATCGGGTGAAGCTTTTATGTCATCGGGCGACGTGAGCGGGCCAGATTTTCTTTATATTTCATTTTAATTTCATTTTGTATAGTTATGGTTTTGGGGATAGTTATTGCTCCCAACTCCATCAACCCTCATTTTTCTCTAGGCTTAGCTTAGAAAACAACATTTAAGCTTGCATACGGATGATCCAGTGTGGATTTCTCTTCGATCAGCACTGACAAACCAGGAGATTTATGGTTCATTTCTCTTCTTCTTTGTGTATTCTTTGTATGTTTATTTTGTATATGTATTTACTTTGATCTTATGTATATTTGTCACCCTGGATTTTTGCTTTGTTATGGGTTTTTGAGTTGCTATAGACACATACTGCTTGAATTCTTATCTAGGATGACAGTCTGTTATTTTCTGGATTCTAGAGATAAATTTAGAGCTAGAATTCACTTGGGTGTCCATGATTAATGCCTCCGTGTTGGTTGTAATAACTAAGAGATCATTAATGCGAGTAGCACGGTTGACTTCTGTGTTGTTGAGGTTGGTTGAGAGATCACCATCGAGGTGATATAATGGGTGTTGTGTTTGACACGTGATAACATTAACGAGTATTGTAAATTGACTGTAATTGGTCGATAGGTTTAAGTTTGTGAGGAGTGGATTATATGCATGCCTGATAAGTTTCCCCTATGAAGAATGAATTTATTTTCTATTAATAACTTTTACCTTTCCTTACTTCAACCCATTTTACCCCTAAACTCATTAACGAATGATTTGTCGAAACTCGACTTAATAACCAATTTCTATAAACACTATACAATATAACCTATATCACCCGGTAATATAATACTTTACTTTGTTCTTGTCGCTATGTCGTTGTAACAATATTCCCTGCTTGAAAAGACTTGTCGTGCTTTAGCATGGGCAGCTGTCATACCCCAAAATTTCCCTACCATTATATTATATTTATGTTTATAATTAAATAAATCCTATTATGTAGGTTTTATTTCTATAGGGGTGTAAAACATGGAAGAGAGGTGTACTGATCTAAACTAGACCATCAATATCTGATAGCCCATTAAGGTTTCATTCATGTTTTGAGAGAAGGTACATTTTTATAATGGGGGTACACTATTTTGAAAAATCATGGGTCTTGATTAATCAGAAAGGGCCCATGTAATTTTTTAATCCATTTCAGATATTGAAAAGGGGGTGTATGTTGCAAATCAGGAAGGCCCGTATAGGGTCAAGTTTTTGTTAAAACCCAATATTTAAAAACAGTATGGCCCGATTTAGCTTTTGGGTTTGTTTCGGGAAAAATGTTTTATTTTAATTATAACATTATTATTATTATTAACTTATTATTAGTTATACTAATTTTTATTATAATTAAAACAATATATTATAAACTTAATTAAAATTATGTTTTGTTTACTGATTGAAAAACATTGAGCCTTCTAAAAACACACAGTCCAACCAAACAAGGTCTAGGCCCAAGGTCTCATAACATTTACTGTATAGATCATAGAACGAACAACCACTGTTTAGATTAAAAGAAAATAAAACATGTTTAACAGAGACGGAATCAAATCTTTACTTCTTTGAATCAAAAGAGATCTTTTACAACACAATCTTGATCAATACAGAAACAAAATCTTAAACTAAAACAGAAACAAATATTTACATTCAATTTTGCAAAGACTAAATCAATACAAAATCAGACTGATGTCAAATTGAATCAAAACTTGAACCAAATTAATCAAAAAATCCCTAAATCAATCAAAAAGTAACGAACCTAATGAAATTGTTTCCCAAAACATCTAATTCTCTAAAACTATAAGAACCTAAGAAACAAAACAGTAAAGGGAGTAGAAATAGACAAGAGGGAAAAATACAGAAAAAGGAGAATCATTACAAGAGGAAAATTATTAAGAAAAGAACTTACGAAAAAAATTATTACAGAGGAGAGGAAAATTGGGAAAAAAGAGATTGACAGAGGGAGAGAAATTGTTACAGGGACTTTACAAAAAAAATATACAGGAAAAGAGAAGTAGAAGAGGAAGGAGATAGGGCCTTTCCACTCGTAAGACTGCATCTTTGCTTGAGATTTGGTTTTCGAATCCAAAACCCTAAGTCTATTCAACCGCGATATCTCTTGTTCATCATCACATTTTTCGTCACCTCCACACCTATGAAACAAAAGGAAAGGGCGAGATTAGCGAAAGGATCAACACGCGGAAAAAAACACAACGAGGTAGTAAATCACTTAGCTTTTCTTTTTCTGTTTTCTTGGTAATAGATATTGTTGGGTTTGATTTTGGGGATTGGGTGAGAAAATCGCCGCTGAGATTAGGTTTTTGTTTTAGGGTTATGGTTGTTGTCGTTTGGGTGGTTGAGAGAAGAGGAATATAGAACGGTGAGAGAAGAGGGAAGAGGGATAAGGGACGAGACAGAGAGAGAGAGAGAGAGAGAGAGAGAGAGAGAGAGAGAGGTAAAAATGAAAATGAGAAATGTTTAATGAAAAAACAAATTATATTGTGCCTAAGTATCAGGTGTTTGTCCCCCATGGTTGTTATTACGCGCTCTTATCCATACCCACGTGATCTTAATCATACAACCCAGGATATGCACGCCCATGATAATCACCATGCACCCTCCTGCATGTTGACTAGCGGACCTCCCAAATCTTACTGGGCCAGGCCCGTAACTTAGCGCACCCTTTTTTTTGTTTCAACGCAAAACGTACCCCCTGCCTAACGGGTCAAGTCCAAAATCTGGACTTGAGCCCCTACTGTTCATACTCCCCAATTTTACTATATAGTTTAAAAACACATCCCCCTGTCTTTTGGGCCTGAATTCAATATTTGAATTCAGGGCCCTAATACCTGCACCTCCCATCTTTACTAACTTAATATAATTCACACCCCCTTGTGTTTTTTATTCCATTCTTTTTTATTTTATATTTTATACTTCAATATATATTCCTAATTTAAAATTCTATTATTATTAAATCAATTATATTTTCCAAAAGAATCATTCAAAATATTTTATTTATTTATTGCATTAAAAAAATCTTTTTTAATCATCCATTTAATAAGATTTTTTTACAATTAACACTAAAAAAATATCTAACCAACAATAAACGCTTTATTATAATTAAATGAATTTGAAAATTAATTTTCAAAAAGGATTATGATAGTATTTTAATTAACTGTATACTTAGTCTAACAAACTTCGTTATTCACACACCTAGGCTAAGTGCGCAGGAAATTAAATATCTTCATAATCCATAAAAAATACAAACCAACTGTGAACTACGAATTGAGACTCTGATTCCTCCTAAGAGGATACGCAGACATATGACTAAAATCGTGGCATGTTCTCCTAAAAAAACTAAAACCCTTTTGCTTAAAAATTGTGCTTCTAACCATAGTATCCTTGTGAACAATGTAGATGGAGTGTGCCTAACACCTTCCCCTCGTCTAGAACCGATTCAACAACTTAGAATCTCTAACTTTTTAGGGTTATCCTTTATATTCCCTTCCTTAAGATAAAAATTAAGGGTGGCGACTCTGTATTTTAAAACCAGTTACAACAGCTGGCGACTCCGCTGGGGACTCAACCCAAGTTTTAGAAGCCTTTTTCTTTTAGTTTTAGGGTTTTTTTATTTTTGCTTAATTAATTATTTATTTATTTTATTCATTTATTTATTGTTATCATATTATTATATTTGTGGTGGGATTTAAATTTGCAAAAAATGTTTTCAAAACCCTTAGAAAGAACGTTCGTCTATTAGCCAAGGGGATACATCAGCCCTATGAGTTTATGTGACGACTTCGCCTAGAGTCGGTGGAATTCCGCGAAAGGAATATCTATCAAGAGACATACTCTTGGGAAGTAGGACTTTGGAATTACACATATGACTCTTTGTACAACTTTTAAACCAAAATCTCATGATGAGACCTTTCATGATCTAGAGACGAAAGTTTTGGTCTGTAAAGAGGCTCCACTTAAGGGAGGCCCTTGTGCCTTTCCCTATAGTGTTCATGATACCATTAAGGAAACCACCTTATGGGGAGGGTAGACTATCCATAGGCAAAAACTAGGAGCCTACCTTCTAAGTATACCGTTCATAAAATCCTGTCACTAAGCCTCACACTTATGCATTCATACATTTTTGCATTTCATATATTTATCCTCCATTTCATTTTGTTTGTATTATTAATAAGGTTAAAAAAGTAATAAGTTAAAAGGTTCTTTGGTGAAGTGTCCTAAAATGAGTACCAAAGGGAAACATCTTGTTTGCCTCAATGTCGACATGCCAGATATGACAAAGATAATAATCATCAAAGAGAAACTAAGAGTCGTGAAGATGTTGGTGCTTCCAATAGTTACTTTTTAGTTCGAATAGCTTTCAATATCTGAAATGTATTCCCTTTTGAGGATGATTATTACTAATGAAAATACTTTTGTTTCTACGTATTCATTTCAAGATACTCACCAATAAAAATCAAAACCCAAAAATAATATAATAATGTATCCAAGTAAATAATACATTTGAAACAAAACCCTTAGCATATTCATAAATATTCATGCATTCACGAACATTTTCATCTACATAAAGCTCATATCTATTCCACTTTCAGAGAACTTTCAACCATAATTCAGCAAGGTAATTCCCGGATACTCGGAATGAACTCGAAACAGCTCATGAAGCAAGCGTAACGTTAGATATGGCAATGAGAGAAGGTCAAAAATCCACAACTGAGAACGTGATTACACCTCAAGAAAACACTCTGGCTCGACCTCGGCCTATACAAGCTTCAATAAGAACCATGATATGCAAGAACACACCGTTTTCCGAGATGGGTATACTATATCCCATGAATCTATTGAGTATCATCAATTTGCATTCCATATGCCAAATCCCAAAGAGGCCAACCCGACCATGAATACTGAAGATCCACAAGATGTTGAGGACACCAAAAGGTACCACATGCTGGAAAAGAGGCTTAGCGCATAGAAGGACAAGACACTCATAGCTTTGATACTTCTGCTTTATGTTTAGTTGAATACATGGTATTTCCTCCGAAGTTTAAGATGCCAGGTTTCAAAAAGTACAAAGGAGCTTGTTGTCATAAGACCCACTTGAAGATGTATGTTAGGAAAATGGCAGCATACCCATGCAACGACAAATTGCTTATCCAGTGTTTTTAAGACAGTCTTAGTGGAGTATCATTAGAATGGTATATGCAATTGGAAAGAAACCACGTCCCCACCTAAAATGACTTGCCTTTGGCATTTTAGAAGCATTACCTATACAACACTGACATGGATCCAAGTTGCATGCAACTGTAAGATTTATCTCAGAAAAGCAACGAATCCTTAAAAGAATACGCACAGAGATGGAGGGAGTTGGCTGCTCGAGTACAACCGCCATTATTGGATAAGGAGTTGGTAGACATGTTCGTGAGCACCCTACAAGGTCAGTACTATGAAAAAATGTTGGGCAGTGTATCGTCACGCTTCTCTGACCTAGTAACAGTTGGGGAACGTATTGAGAACGACATCAAAAATGGAAAAATCCAAAGCATCTCGAGTAACCCGACTAGAGAATCCCTTAGATATTTCCAAAGGGAAGAAGAAAATGAAATGAATGCAATATAGGAAACTCATCAAGCTCCAGAATCTCAGTCTCCTGTGCCTTATCATCAATATTCGTATGTAGTAGATGCCCAATGCCAACAACCACTCTCTGGTCTTCAACACCAGCAGTCTTGGTCTATACCACAGAACCACCAGGCTAAGATTTCATCTCAACATCGACGTCAGAATCGACAGGTTCAGAATCGAAACAATCACCATCAACGCCAAAATCAACATAGGCGTCCAAATAGCCAAAAGGGGAAACTCTCTTGTTTGACCTGATCCCTATGACACGCAATCGACTATGGTCATATCTGGTCCAAAATTCATCAATGACCCTTAGACAAACTAGATCCATGAAGTCTTAATTTCCTCCTTGGTACAACTCAGATGTTCAATGTGAGTTTCATGATGGAGTAGCGTGGAATTCAATTGAAGAATGCAATTCATTCAAAGAAGTGGTATAAGAGTTAATTGACAATAAGAAATTGACTTTTGAGGAAGATGCACCACATATGGGGGAAACCCCTCACCCAGATAAAAGCACAGAAAGCCTCTCAAAAAATTGGTGGATCACTAAAGAACATCCTCCCTAGGATAATTAGGCTTTATCATATATAATTTGTTTCTTGCTAAGCATTTACTTTGTTATAAACTTTATACTCTGTGGTCAGTAGTTCTAATAAAGTAATCATGCATGTTTTTGGAATTAATACACTCGTACTCAATCTTTTTAAGCCATCAAATTCCATATACGAAAAAAATGAAACAGAGAATTTTGAAAAAAAAAATCCATTTGTCTCTTTTCCATTTCAATTTTAACAAACTTCGAGGGAGAATGACGAAAACTAAATAACTGAATTTTGCTAAACTATGCATTCAATGGTAAGACCAAGCTGACGATGTAAGACATTGTTTCACTTCCCAAGCAGTGGAGATATTAGGAGATAATCTATAGTCAATCCCATCGATCCAGGAGTTGGAGTTTTGTTTTATTTTTCTAAAAAAAACTTAATTTCAACCAGGGGCAGGGCAACCTTTCAATTAATTTAATGACGCATTCTATTCTTAAGAGAAGCGATTTATCTAAATAAAAGGTTCAAGCATATCTCTTTCCTTGATACATCATTGAGGAAACGATCTAAGCAAAGTTTCAATCACATCCTTTTCCTTGCATCCATCAAGAATGAGGAATCCATGAAGCTCTCAATATCTTCCTCCTCAATACATCATTCAAAATAGAGGAGAACAATGAAGACGAAGCTTACAACAATCAGCGTGGCAGTCACAAATTTTCAAAATCAAAATAAATAAAAAAGAAATTCAAAAAAAAAGAGAGAAAGCCCGCTAAGTCAAAGGAAATCAAAACTTCACTTAGGCAAAAGTTAGGGCATCCCGATGGACCAAAAATTCAAAAGAATTGGTCCATGCAAAATAAGGGATTAAAAACAAACAAATTGGAGAACAATCTTGTGACTTCCACCTCAAGAATCATCAAGGCTTATCATCAAGGCTTGGATCTTATCGATGATTTTCATCAATACTTGGATCTTTATCTACGCTTCTCATCATCTGCGTGAGTACGAAATTTCTCTTAGGGATTAAACGCATCTATTGCATTACTCAACAAGATTTATTTTAAACTGACTCTTAATGTTTGTTAAATTATCACTAAAACACGTTTCCTCTTCTTCATCTCTAATCATCCATTTATTCTCAATAATCAATTTTTATTTCAAGAACTTGCATGTGCATCACATTAGGATTATTTTTCAAAGGGGGCAATTTTTCTTACAAGTCAATACTTAGCATCAAGGAGATTTAAAAAAAAAAGGTTGACCAAAGGCAGTATTTCCAAGAAGCTTCTAACTAGGGGCAAAGCATCTAAGAGGACCCCTATATACATGGGAAAATACTAATGATCGTAGGGGTATATCACATGAAGATACTATTGACAAGGGGTGATCATTCCGAGATTCAATCAACTTGGATCAAAATTCAAAGTACTATTCAATCAAGGGAATACCTTTCGAAGGAGAATTCCTTAATCAAGTCATATCACAACAAGGTATGACTCGGTTTCCTTGTTTTAACAAACCTCTCAAGGACTTGATAATCGGAGGCACGTCTTTCAAAGTTCAAATGTTGGGGAAAACCACTGCGAGGCTCGATCAAAAGGAGTTGGTTCAAAATGGTTCGTCAAAGCTAAACATTTTCAAGAGTCTTTTAATCATGGGCATAATGCAAAATAGTGGGGTCATTCATATTATGATCAAACTATTTCCAAAATCATATAAATGAGAATCTCATCCAATACCCTACCAACAAATTAGGGAAAGACAATCCACATAGGGGCAAGCTATCTGCGTACTTTCATAACCTCCAGGGGATCTTTCTCCTACATCAGCAATCTTCAAGTTCAAATTAAGTATCGGGAAAATCATGATAGCCTAACATTCAACCATCATGTGACAAGCAACCTTGTTACATAGGAAAACATATATGCTTTAATCATACACGACCCATCACAGAGGCACCATTCAAAAACCATTCGTGTCATAATCATAAAGCGTAAGGCTGCATAAATCATGCATTAGGGCTCTTCGATCCAGAATCAAGCTATACTTATCATCTCATCCATCTGACAAATTCTGAAAGCATGGATCGAGCATATCTCAAAAAAGTCCAATTACAGATTCTCATTTCAAAATCTAACATCCATTTACACATATCCAAGTCACTCGCTACATACATCAGTCAACCATTACATTTCATGCATAATCATAAAGCATAATGCATAGCATAAAACCATGTTTCATGTGAAGACAATCATCATTGTCAAATCAAGTTATAATTCTACGTTGAATCTTGATAGTAGATTCCCATGGTTAATCCCGGCAGTTGATTATCCATAAGACCTCGGCAGCAGGTAATTCTACGTTAAATCTTGGCAGTAGATTCCCCTGGTTAATCTCGGCGGTTGATTATCTAGAAGACCTCAGCAGAAGGTAATTCTATATTAAATCTCGGAAGAAAATTCCCCTGGTTAATCTCGGCAGTTGATTATCCAGAAAACCTTGGTAGAAGGTAACTCTACATTGAGCCTTGTCAGTAGATTCCCTTGGTTAATCTCGATAGATGATTATCCAGAAGTCTTTGGCAGAAGGTAGTTCACAACAAAACCTCGGTAGTAGATTCTCCTTGTTAATCTCGGCAGATGATTATCCATAAGACCTCGGTAGAAGGTAGTAATCAATAGAATCTCGGCAGTAGATTCTCCTGGTTAATCTCGATAGTTGATTATCTAGAAGACCTCGGCAGAAGGTAATTCTACAATGAATCTCAACAGTATATTCCCCTGGTTAATCTCGGCAGATGATTATCCAAAAGACCTCGGCATAAGGTAGTACTCAACAGAATCTCGACAGTAGATTTTCCTGGTTAATCTTGTCAAATGATTTTCCAGAAGACCTCGATAGAAGGTAGTTCGCAATCGAATCCCGACAGTAGATTCCCCTGGTTAATCTTGGCAGTTGATTATCCAGAAGACCTCGACAGAAGGTAATTCTACAATGAATCTTGGCAATAGATTCCCCTGGTTAATCTCAGCTGATGATTATCCAGAAGACCTTGATAGAAGGTAGTACTCAACAGAATCTCAGAAGTAGATTCTTCTGGTTAATCTCGACAAATGATTTTCCAGAAGACCTCGGTAGAAGGTAGTTCACAATCAAATCCTAATAGTAGATTCTCCTGGTTAATCTCGGTAGATGATTATCCAAAAAACCTCGGCAGAAGGTAGTTCACAATTGAATCTTGATAGTATTAGAAATCCCGACAGTGGATTTCCTACTAAGAGCCTCACATCAAACATGACGTACTGTTGTACCCCAAAATTTTCCCTCTCATTTTTCAAGGCTTTCCTCACAAAGATTCTTAAAATTCAAGCTTGCACAAGTACATTGGGATTTTCCAGCACCAGAATTAAAAAGAAACTGTCAAAAAGAGAGAAATAGATAAAAATAACATTTTGACGAATTTGGAGGAAAAGGTCTCCTTCGATTCAGTCCTCTTCGACTGGACTTTGCACCTCCTTCGACTGCTCAAAATTTGTTGCTAGTATGCCTCCTTCGTCTGGGAATGTGAATTCAAATAGGTCTCCTTCGACTCAGAGGGAAATGATCTTCATACAAGCTTCAATTGAGTCTTTGTTTCCCTCTGAAGCAGTGTCCTTTGACTCAGGAATGTCCTTCGATTCAGGAAGTAAAGGCCTCCTTTTTCTTCATTTCAAAAATTAAATAATCTTCTGAAAGCTTCCTTCGATTCAAAAGTTAATAACCTTCTGAAAAGTGTCATTCGACGCACCATTCGCCCCTCACCTGTTTGCCTTGGATTCATGAGTTTCGATTGGATGAATGGCTACATTCCTGTGACTTTAAAATTCATCTTCATGTGGGATTCAAATGCGCCTTCATATCACCTTAGAATCTATCTTCAAACCCTTCGACACGCCATAGTCCTGCATTATGACACAACTGGTGAAAACTAATGCTGAGTTGTCCTAATCTGGTCGAAAGGTGTAGAAAGATGGAGGATTCGACTCAAAAGATCAAGTTGAACGTTTAGACCTATAGGCTAGGCTACGTGTCTTCCCTTTTTAGGCCTTTACCCATTTGTTGTCCAAGATCACTTGCACTTAACAGTATAATACTACCTTTTAGAAAAGTTTGTCTTGAGCCTTGCGCTTGTTTTCCTTCAGAAGGAAGCAACCCCATCTGAACCATTCATTTTACTTTTATGGCACAAGTGGACACTTTCCAGATGAGCCTTATTTTATTATTTTTGCTCCCCAAGCTTCTCAAAAGCCTTTCTCTATAAATAGAGAGTTCATTTGCACGAAGAAAAAAGAGGGAGAGAAGAGGGGAACGTATCTTCAAAAAATACTCACACACCACAAAATTCTAAAACACTTCAACACTTGTGAAATCAAAAAACCAGAATCATCGTTACCTCCTTCGAACAACACCTTCCCGTTTCCTTCGACTCAAGGAACATCCCATTTGTTCTTTCCATTGAATCCAGCAGAGAAGTCTATTTCACCTGTTTTTGCTCTTTCGAATCCAATGTCGAAGGACTATCCTGGGCCTTTTCCTTCGAATCCAGAGGCATTCAAAGCAACAGCTTCAAAGTCCAGAACACGCTCCGACCTCCAGCAAGGTAAGTCATTTTTAACCTTTGGCCCTTCGTTTCCAGCATAGCATGTAAATAAGTTTTCTTTTTCATTTAAAACATGTACATACTATTTTCTTCTTTTTGTTTTGTTTTCACCCTCTTAAATATGTGTCATGGTTAAAAATCTTCTTGGCTTTTGTTCTTAGTACATTTAAATATGTTTTAAAGAACTAATCTATCCTTAAGGTGATATTGGCATGGCCTTGGGCTATATTGCTATTCAAACTCAAATGAAAGAAACAAGAGACAAAAAAGTTAGAAACGAAGCCTCCGGCTTCCATACTAACCTTCAGGCCAAATGAAAGGGGCAGTCGAAAGGCACAATATGCTGGCTCCCTGCCCCAGTCAAAACTCATTCCTTCACCCCTTTTCAGGTAAGGTCGGAGAAGGCCAAAAATGGCAGAGTCGAAGGGTTTTCTTCCCTAAGTCGAAAGATCCATTTTTCTCGCTTTTACCTTATTTTTGTCTTTATATCTTTATGCAATTCAATATGGTTGTAATAGTATAGGATATTTACTTCCTGCATTCTTATTGCTTTGTACAAATGCTAGTAACTAGATGTGTATGGCAAGATAAAAATCAACTAGACAACCCAAAAAATAAAGACAAAATGCATGCAATCAAACACACTTGCACACATGCACCCTTAGGGTAATTCCACTTGTTGCCTTACAAAAATGGCCATGTTATGCATGTGGGATGTCTTAGCACAAACAAAATTAAAAAAAATCATAGTCCCTCGATGACGCTATCAAAAGTTGCCTTTCAAAATGATCTTAGTCCCTACAGAAAAGTGCTAAGTCATTTCACAACATTGTTATCATGGTCACACGATGACCCAATGCTCGTCCCTTCATATCCAACGATGGGGCTTCTTATCAAATCAATGGTAAGGTAGCAACATCTAAAGGAGGAGGAAAAACACATCTAAAACCTTTTGAGTAGGTAGATTACTTTTAGTTACTTGCTCAATTTCAAAACAAACATCCTTGCTATTTTCAAAAACAATCACATACACTTTCCAAAACATCTTCAAAACACTTTCCAAATATTGAAATATTTTCAAAAGCGCAACACTTTGCATACATTCTTACAAACGGGAATCATTGCAAAGTTCTCCTAAACGATGGCACCTTTTCAAAATACTTTCAAAACCATACAAAAGCACAATTTTCAAACAAAAGCAAGTGATCTAACGAGTAACTAAGAGCCCATGGAAAACCATCGATGGAAAGGGTGCTAATACCTTCCCTTTTCATAATCTACCCCCGAACTCAAGAAAATATCTCAAAAGGTCTTTCATGTGCTTTTTCACCTTTCCTTATTGGATAAAAGAAAAGTCAGTGGCGACTCTTACTAAACCGCAACATTTTTGCGAACACAATCGCAAAACCCTCAACGTCAGTTCTCCCACCGTATCACACATACACATAACCATTTCAAAGTATCAAGGTCATTCATAACATTCGGTGCATATACATATAAGAAATTTGGGGTTTATTTCTTCATGATGATAGTCTTGGTTGAGGACAAACACAATCGACGTCATCAGTGCATTTGGGGTTTTATTTCTTCAAGTTGATAGCCTTGGTTGAGAACAGACACAACCGACATCATCAGCGAAACTTCAGTTTCAATCTTCAAACCTATCATTTTTATGCAAAACAATTACCTTAGTTGAGAACAGACACAATCGGTAAAAAAATATGATCTCATCTTTGATCTAGTTATCTAAAGATTTGATCATCAAAAATGGTTTTTTCTGCGATATAACCCATTGCGTCAGTCTCCGTGCAGAGATGTAGGAAATCTGCGATATAACCCATTGCATCAGTCTCCATGCAACAATGTGTGAAATTCGCGATATAACTCATTGCCTCAGTCTCCATGCAGCAATCTATTATCAAATTATGTTTTATTTATCCCCTAGGTTGTGATAAATACACAGGTTCCTCCTCTGTGTTATAACCCATTACGTTAGTCTCCATACAACGATATGTGAAATATGCAATATAACTCATTGCGCCAGGCTCTATGCAACGATGTTGTTATCAAGCTTTTTTCAATTATCTATCCCCTAGGTTGCAATAGATATGTGAATAAATCTGCATAATATGTTGCATTAGTCTCCATGCAGTAACGTATTATCAAATTGTGTTTTATTTATCCCCTAGGTTGTGATAAATACATAGGTTCCTCATCTGCGATATAACTCATCGCGTCAGTCTCCATGCAACAATGTGTTTCCTCCTCTACGCTCTAGCTTATTGCGTCAAGCTCCATGTAACAATGTGTGAAATCTGTAATATAACTCATTGCATCAGTCTCTAAGCAGCGATGTTATTATCAAGCTTTTTCAATCATCTATCCCCTAGGTTGTGGTAGATGTGCGAATTGTCGGTTCATATTATTCATTCCCTAGGTTGCAATGAATACGTGAATTCATCCTCGGATTGTTTGCTCCCTCGGTTGTAGTAAATATGAGGAAGTCGGCAATATAACTCATTGCGTCAGGCTCCATGCATCAATGTTGTTATCAAGCTTTTTCAAAATATCAATCCCCTAGGTTGCGATAGATATGCGATTAAATCTGCATAATCCATTGCATTAGTCTCCATGCAGCAATGTGTTATCAAATTTTGTTTTATTCACCGCCTAAGTTGTGATGAATAGACAAAATCAAATCAAATCAAAACTTACTATATTAGTCTCCAAGCATTAGTAAGTCAACTTTTTCAAAACTTGTATTTTTGTAATTATGCAAAAGAATCCACAAACTCTTAGATATTGATGAGTTATCCGTGTCGCCGTGTCTAAGTTCTATCAAAAACTTTGTTTCAAACACTGGTAATATAATACATTATCATTTATGCCTACTCTTCGTACCCATGGGAATATTGTACACCGTATCCTTATAATCTTTCGCACAAATTTTGGGGTCTTCCAATATTTAATAAATTTCTTATCAGAACGTGTGAGACCTGCGTATTCTCACACTATTCAATTGAAAAGTGATTAAATAGGAGAAGTTGTCATTCCCAAAATTTTCCCTACCATTATATTATATTTTGGTTTCTAATTAAATAAATCATATTATGTAGGTTTTATTTCTATAGGGGTGTAAAACATAGAAGAGAGGTGTACTGATCTAAAGTGGACCATCAATATCTGATGGCCCATTAAGGTTTCCTTCATGTTTTAAGAGAAAGTACATTTTTATAATGAGGATACACTATTTTGAAAAATTATGGGTCTTTTTAAATCAGAAAGGGCCCATGTAATTTTTTAATCCACTTCAGATATTGAAAAGGGGGTGTCTGTTGCAAATCAGGAAGGCTCATATGGGGTCACGTTTTTGTTAAAGCCCAATATTTAAAAACAGTATGGCCCGATTTAGCTTTTGGGTTAGTTTCAAGAAAAATGTTTTGTTTTAATTATAACATTATTATTATTATTATTATTATTAATTTATTATTAATTATACTAATTTTTATTATAATTAAAACATTATATTATAAACTTAATTAAAATTATGTTTTATTTACTGATTGAAAAATGTTGAGCCTTCTAAAAACATACAATCCAACCAAACAAGGCCCAGGCCCAAGGTCTCATAACATTTACTTTATAGACCATAGAACGAACAACCACTATTTAGATTAAAACAAAATAATGCATGTTTAACAGAGACCGAATCAAATCTTTACTTCTTTGAATCAAAAAAGATCTTTTACAACACAGTCTTGATCAATACAGAAAGAAAATCTTAAACTAAAACAGAAACAAATATTTACATTCAATTTTGCAAAGACTAAATCAATACAAAATCATACTGATGTCAAACTGAATCAAATTAATAAAAAAATCCCTAAATCAATCAAAAAGTAACGAACCTAATGAAATTGATTCCCAAAACACCTAATTCTCTAAAACTATAAAAACCTAAGAAACAAAACAATAAAGGAAAGAGAAATAGACAGGAGGGAAAATACAAAAAAAGGGAGAATCATTACAGGAGGAATATTATTAAGAAAAGAATTTACGAAAAAATTATTACAGAGAAGAGGAAAATTGGGAACAAAGAGATTGAGAGAGGGAGAGAAATTATTACAGGGGCTTTACAAAAAAAATATACATGAAAATAGAAGTAGAAAAGGAAGGAGCCATGGCCTTGCCACTCGTAAGACCGCGTCTTTTCTTGAGATTTGGGTTTCAAAATCAGAAACCCTAAATATGTTCAATCGTGCCATCTCCTGTTCATCACCACCTTCATCGTCACCTTCAAACCTATGAAACAAACGAAAATGGCGAGATTAGCGAAAGGATCAACAAGCGGAAAAAATGCGACGAGGTAGCAAATCGCTTAGCTTTTCTTTTTTTGTTTTCTTGGTAATAGATGTTGGTGGGTTTGATTTTGGGGATTGGTTGAGAAAATCGCAGTCGAGATTAGGTTCTTGTTTTAGGGTTATGGTTGTTGTCGTTTGGGTGGTTGAGAGAAGAGGAAGATGGAACGGTGAGAGAAAAGGGATAAGGGACGAGACAAAGAGAGAAAGAGAGAGAGAGAGAGAGAGAGAGGTAAAAAAAATGAAAATTAGAAATGTTTAATGAAAAAACAAATTATATTGTGCCTAAGTATCAGGTGTTTGTCCCCCGTGGATGTTATCACGTACCCTTATCCATACCCACGTGATCTCAATCATATGACCAAGGATATGCACGCCCATGATAATAACCATGCACCCTCTCGCATGCTTCCTAGCGGACCTCCCAAACCTCACTGAGTCAGGCCCGTAATAAAGCGTACCCCTTGTTTTTTTTTTGTTTCAACGTAAAACATACCCCCTGCCTAACGGGCCAAGTCCAAAATCTGGACATGAGCCCCTACTGTTCATACCCCCCCAATTTTACTATATAGTTTAAAAACACACCCCCCTGTCTTTTGGGCCTGAATTCAATATCTGAATTCAGAGCCCTAATAGTTTCATCCCCCATCTTTACTAACTTAATATAATTCACCCCCCTTGCATTTTTTTATTTCATTCTTTTTTATTTTATATTTTATACTCAAATATATATTCGTAATTTAAAATTCTATTATTATTATTATTAAATCAATTATATTTTCCAAAAGAGTCATTCAAAATATTTTATTTATTTATTGCATTAAAAAAAATTTTAATCATGCATTTAATAAGATTTTTTTTACAATTAACACTAAAAAATATATAACCAACAATAAACCCATTTTTATAATTAAATTAATTTAACAATTAATTTTCAAAAATGATGATAGTATTTTAACTAACTGCGTACTTAGTCTAACAAACTCCGTTATTCACACACCTTGGCTAAGTACGCAGGAATTTCAAATATCTTCGTAATCCATAAAAAACACAAACCAACTACGAACTACGAATTGAGACTCTGATTCCTCCTAAGAGAATACGTAGGCATGCGACTAAAATCGTGGCGAGTTCCCCTAATAAAAAACTAAAACCCTTTTTCTTAAAAATTGCGCTTCTAACCCTAGTATCCTTGTGAACAAGGTAGATGAGGGGTGCCTAACACCTTCCCATTGTCTAGAACCGAGTCAACAACCTATAATCTCTAACTTTTTAGGGTTATCTTTATATTCCCTTCCTTGGGATAAAAATTAAGGGTGGCGACTCTGTATTTTAAAACCAGCTACAACAGCTGCTAAGCGTCTTCGGCAATATATGATTAATCATACCACTTGGTTGATATCCAAAATGGATCCAAAAAAGTATATTTTTAAAAAGCTTGCATTAACTAGAAGGATTTCCCGTTAGAAGATTTTGTTGTCTGAATATGATATTGAGTATTGTACTGAGAAAGTTATCAAATTAAGTGTGTTAGCAGATCATTTGGCTCACCATCCATTTTAAGATTATCAATCTATCAGGTTTGACTTCCCTGATGAGGATGTTATGTAGTTTAAAGCTAAAGATTGTGATGAACCATTGGTTGAAGAAGGACAAGATCCAGGATCCCGACGGGGTTTGATATTTAATGGAGCTGTCAATGATTATGGTAATTGAATTGGGGTAACTATAATTACTCTGCATGGCTCACATATTCCTTTCAATGCAAGGTTTTATTTTAATTTTACAAACAATATAGCAGAATACGAAGCTTGTATCATGGGCCTTGATGTGTATGGAGATTCATCTCTAGTGATTAATCATATCAAAGGTGAACAAGAGACTCGCTATTCAGGTTTGATTCCTTACAAAGACTATGCTAGAAGGTTGTTTCCTTTCTTTACAAAGTTGAGTTTCATCATATACCTCGTGAAGAAAATCAAATGGAAGATGCTCTGGATACCTAGTCATCCATGTACAAGGTGAATTATCACAATGAGATGCCTCAAATCAAAACCATGCTCCTGGATAGACCTGCTCATGTGTTTATAGTAGAAGAAGTTTCAAACAGTAAACCTTGATATTATGATATTAAATGTTTCCTCCAAAGTCAGGAGTACCCACCTAGGGCATCCAACTAAGATAAGAAGACTTTGAGAAGATTAGCGGGATAATTCTTACTCAATGAAGATATGTACAAGAGAAATTTTGACATGGTCTTGCTCAGATGCATGGATAGACACGAAGTAGAGAAGTTAATGCAACAAGTTCATGAAGGGTCCTTTACTCATGCTAATGGACATTTTATTAAGATGCTCAGAGTGGGTTATTATTGGTTGACAATGGAATCTGACTGTTACCAATTTGTGAAGAGGTGCCATAAATGTTAGATTTATGCAGACAAGATTCATGTGCCTCCAACTTTACTCAATGTTATCTCATCTCCATGGCCATTCTCTATGTGGGGAATTGACATGATTGGTATGAATGAACCTAAAGCTTCGAATAAACATTGTTTCATTCTGGAGGCTATTGATTACTTCATCAAGTGGGTTGAAGCAGCGTCTTATGCTAATGTGACCGAGCAAGTTGTAGCCAAGTTTATCAAGAATCAAATCATTTGTTAGTATTGGCATCCCGAGTAATATCATTACTAATAATGGTTCAAACTTGAAGAATAAGATGATGGATGAATTGTATGAAAGTTTCAAGATTTAACACCATAACTTTTCACCTTACAGACCCAAGATGAATGGGTTTATAGAAGCTGCTAACAAGAACAATAAGAAGATCATGAAGAATATGGTTGTAACTTACAAGGATTGACATGAGATGCTACCTTTTACTTTTCATGGATAGCTGACATTTGTCCGTACTTCAACATGGGAAACCCCTTTCTCTTTAGTGTATATTATGGAAGAAGTGCTCCCCGTAGAGGTTGAGATCCCATCAATGCGATTCTCGATGGAAGCCAAGTTGGCAGAGGCTGAATGGTGTCAAAATAGATATGATTAATTAAACTTAATTGAAGAGAAAAGGATGACATCTTTATGTCATATAAAATTGTATTTGAAAATAATGAAGCAAACATTTGATAAGAAGGTTCGTCCTCATTTGATAAGAAGATTCTCGTAGCAAGTGGACTTCTATTATGAAGGCCCATATGTTGTTAAGAAATCCTTATCTGGCAGTGTTATGACTCTTACAACTATGGATGGTGAGGAGCTCCCTCGTCTGGTGAACGTCGATGCAGTCAAGAAATACTTTTCCTAAATAAATAAAAGAACAACTTACTAAGTTGAAAACTTGAAAGGGAGACTTAGGCAAAAAGGAGCGTCTCGGTGGACTGAAAACCTGAAAGGGTGATCAAGGAAAAAATTAGAGACATAAATAGAAAATAATTTATCCTAGTAGATTGAAAACCCAAAATCGAAATCTAGGCAAAAGTTAAGGATTATCGCAATTAACTGCATCAGGCAAGACTTAATCATTTGAAGCAACAACACTCATTGATTAGGGATTCTCAGTTCAGTCAATCTCAAAATAAGCTTGAGTACAGGAATTCAAACTTGTTAGGGAGAATATTGGTCATTGTATTTCAATGTAGCACTTTCCTATTTACCATTTCCAAACATTGTAATCATCTATGGAGTTACACCATTTGCAAACTACCATTTTATCAATAAAATTTCAAGCATTGTGTTCAATTGATGTCAAGTATTATATATTTGTTTCTTTTGCAAAATTTCATTTATTCTTAATAGTAATTTTTGAAACAAAAAGCTTAATAATAATCGTGTTTTTGAAAATTACAAAATCATCTTCCTTTAAATTGTGAACAAGATTAAAAAGGGTGTTAGTATTTGCTTCATGAATGTTTAAATCTCTAAGTGCATAACTTAGTAAATTTCTAGCATGGTTATTCAGGCTTAGTATAAGTAGCTTCCTCAATAGGATTTATCTTCGAAACAACTTTTATGCAAGTATTGTCCCTAGAGGATGCAAAGATTTGCCTTGATTATCTCTGTCAGATCTTCATTCTTCAGAGGAGAAGTTTGCAAGTGTTGTAGCAGGATCCATGTGTTCCCTATAAGTTTTATCTCCCCAAACAACATCTTTATCTTGAGATTTTTGCAGAAGATAAGCTTTGTTGTGTGGTTTCCATCTAGTTGAGATTTGGCAGAGTGTTGAGTTTTTTATCACTCTCGTGTCTTCTCTAACTAAGTTTGTGTATTGTTATGTCAGCATACACATCACATTACATGCACATAACATTACATGAATACATCATATGCATAGCCAAATATTTACGCTCATTGGCGTTCTTTCTATCCCTTGGTAATGTATCCCAAACAGAGTGTGAATTCCTTCGGACTCCCCACTGAGTTTGTTCCTCGTGGAAGAAGTTTGTTCCAGTTTCCTTCCCAACACTTTATTTGGATGGAATAACTCCTTAGTCGAGTTCATTCCTCACTGGGTCGAGTCTTGTTTGACCGTTTCTCTCCAGTTTGCTCCTGTATTGAATTTTGCTCCCTGCAACAATTGCGATCTCTCTAAGAGAGAACCTTAGATGATGAAAGACAATATTTTACACCCTTGAGGATCTAGATTTCCTCAGTAGATATTCATTTATGATATCCCCATCAGAGGGCGAGAAATCATATCTTCTTAGTAGTCTTTACTACAACACCATCTTGGATATCTTTGTGTGACGACAAGTGGCAATCTCTTTATTTGAGAAGCTTGTTTGCTATTTTAACCTTTGTGCAATGATAGGTTGAAGACTCTTTATTTGAAAAGCTTATATATTCCTGGTGGTTTTTCATCCTTTGTGTGACAACAAGTGACAATCTCTTTACTTTGATAAGCTTGTATGTCCCCTAGCTAATCATCAGTTACCTTCATATCAAGTGGCAATCTCTCCGGTTTATCCTTGGCAGAGAAGCTCGTTGTGAAATCATTGATCCTCATCAAATCAAGTTGAGCACCATACTCGTTTTTTTTAACAGGTGGCTGTCTCTTTATTTGATAATCCTGTTGCGACTCCATTTCAAATCAATCTTTGCATCAAGTGGAAATATCTCTAGTATGTCTCTGATAGAGAATCTCTTTGTAATATCAAGCTAACAACATATTTGTCATTTGAACAGGTGGCTGTCTCTTTATTTGAGAAGCATGTTGTGATCTAGTAAAATTTGTCATCCCTAACAAGTGGCTATCTTTTGAGAAGCTTGTATGTTAACCTTTCCAAGTGGAAGACTTGGTTAAAGAAGAAATCGAGCCCCGTTCATGGCTGATGACCAGAAGTTTTGGGAAGTTTATTACCTTTTTCAAGTGAAAGAGTTTATTAAAGAAGAAGTTGAGACCTATTTTAGGTGGAATAACAGAATTTTTGGGAAACTTGTTATCAATTAAAATCTTTTTCTACATTCGTCCATGAGTTGGTATTTCAGCGTCCTCTATGAGATTGTCTATCAATTTTCTCTTCACCTTCGTCTTTGAGTTGGTGTATCTTTTCCCTCTACCTTCGTCAATGAGTTGGTAGTTTACCGTTATCCATGAGTCGGTATTTCCAAGTTTACTGCCTTCAACTATGAATTGGTAGTAATTTCTTTCCTCACTACTTTCTAGGGTTTATTTCCCCAATAAAGAGTTAGTGATTCTTCCCCTATGGATTCATTTTTCTAGTGGAGTCATCAACCCTCTCCTAAGGATCATCCTTTTTGGATTCTATAATATTTTCTCACCTACTTGGGGTTTTGTCTCCCTAGTAGAGTCAGTGTTTCTCTAACTCATGGTTGTTCCCTAGTAGAGTTAGTATTTCCTTTATCAATTTTCACTATTTACTGAAGTTCTCTTTCCCAGTAAGTCAGTAACTTTTTCCCTGAGTTTATTCCCCAGTGAGGGTCTCTTATTGAATTTTGTTGCTCATTTCTTTTTTGGCCATGTTGTTATTTTACTCAACAGAGTTTCTATTTTGTCTTACTTTCTAGATTCCCCGTAGGTTGTGTTCCTCCCAGCGAGTTGTGTCTCTCTATAGAACTTCTTTCAAGTTCCAACAAATCAAGTTGTAGTCTGTTTTATATGTCCCCATTTCCCCCACAAAATCCAACGCATGCATTCATATCATAAGCACCGCACAATATCTTAGGGATAAAAATCGGGTCTTATGTATTTAAGTCTCTTCAATCCTGTCGATGCGAAGAATTTCAATCTCCATCTCTTTGGATAGAAGAAACTTAAATAGGGGCAACTGTCATACCCTAACTTTTACCCCTAAGATTCCATCTCTACCATTATATGCGTTGCATCAAAGTCACAAACTTGGTAGTCTCTTATGTTTGGGTTTGTTGTGTGAGAGATCATTAAGCACCTTTGTTTTTCCTTTTCCTAAATGTTTAATCTTTTTTTATGTTATAGTAACCTTAACCAAAATCCAAAAAAAGAACAAGTTTTGTTTTTTGTTTATTTTGCAAGGTAGAGATTTAAATCAAAAGATCAAGTGTAGTTTTTAAATTAGGTTTTTAAATATTCAAGGTCAAAGATTGGTCAATCATGGTTTCTCAAAGGCTTGTTAATCAAGACTTGACCTATAAAATTAGGCCACCTCATTATCAAGCTTCACTCAACATGATTTAATCAAGGAAGTTCAAGATTGGTTGCTTGTTTTTCAAATCATATGAAGTTATGTTCATGTGTTTATATCAATGACTTCTCCATCAAGTTATCAAGCTTTTGTCAAGGTTTATCAAATAGGACTCAAGGTTTATTCATTTTAAGTCCATATGGCTGTCATTGTGCTTTGGAATGCAAGAAAATTCCAAAAGTGACAAGTTGGTTCAAGGTGTTTTGACCTAAAATTCAAGATTATCATGCATATGTTCAAAATACCATAACTTCTTCATACTTAAACATTTTTGAGGGGTTCTTCGGGAAAAGTGTTCATTTTGATATCCTCTAAAACTTCTCTGCACAAGTTAAAGGCCAATTATGTTCATAAGTTCATCAAAGTTTCAGATCAATTATAGGTCAATTTTGGAATTAGAAAAATTTGACCTATAATTATAGGTCATGACCTCTACTTTACATCCATGTAAAGTAGAGCTCAAGTCTCCAAATTCATTGGTTCTTTTTGAATTATTTTCTATTCAATGAGAAGATTATTTAGCAAGAAGAAGCCCAGAGAATGGTTAAGTGTACAAGATTTGGCGTTAGCTTAAAGATGACTGCAAAAAACTAATTTTTGACCTTGAATCGAAATTAGAAATGCAATAAAACTAAAATGGGATCACCTAAAGCATGTTCAAAATGATCCCAAATGGTAAAACATAGCTCACAATACTTGAAATGACCTAAAAACACAAAGTATCACGCATTCTGTTGCACCCCAAAATTTCCCCTCTCATATTTCTCAAAACATTTCAAGAAAAATCTCCAAGTTGCTCAAGATTGCTCAAGAGTGGGTCAGACAAGTCATCTCCTAAGGCAGTCAACCTCAAATTAGGGTTTTGTGTTGCATCAAGGTCCTTGAATCCAAATGACCTCAAGTGTTCCCCAATTTCCTAGTATGTTCTCAAGATCATCCATGTCAAATTTCAAGCCTTGCAGAGGAAGTTTGCTCAGTCAATTGCTCAAAGGGTCCAAAAATCAATTGTGCTAGGGCAAAAGTCAACTGTGACCCAAATACAGTCAAACTTCAATATTTTTTGTCAACATTCTCATTTTGAAGGATATTTAATCATTTGATCAAGGGTTGATCATGATTCATCAAGGATTGCTCAAAATTCATCAAGACTCAGAAGTTGCTAAATTAGGGTTTTGTAGGAAAAGTCAACTCAACTTTTACCAAGCATAACTTTCTCATACTTTATGAGAAATGACCCATCCAAAGCTCATTTTGAAGATGATGAAATTTCCTACAATCCATATACATACCCCAAGATCAAGAAATGCACTCACAAGAAGTTACAAATTTGGACATTTATAGGTCATTTTTGAAAGTCAACAAAAACACCTTTTTGCCAAAGCTTATAACTTGAGCATGGAATATCAAAATGAGATGAGACAAAACGGGTTGGTTAGATTACATATCAAGCTTTCTAAAAAGTCCAAGAACACTCCAAAAAGTTCAAAATTGAAGAAATTATGCATTGTTGAAGTTGGGCATTTTTGCAAAATTGCCAAAAGTCAACTATCCCCAAAACTTCAAATTTTGTAAAATGGGCCCATTCTTTTCCACTTGATTTGGACTTTCCACATTTCACACGTGTCCTAGCTTCAACCTTGTGTCCATTTATCAATTTTATTATTTTATTTTATTTTTTAATGAATTATTTCATTTTTAATCAAATTAAATCCAATAAAATCCAAACATTGATTATTTGATCTCTTTTTGGCTATTTCAGGATTGAATCATCATCATCAAGTGTATCAAATTCATATCAAGCATTTCATGTGCAAAAAGATTGAGTTTTTGGCAAATTAGGCAAGTTATCAATGGTGAATCAAATCCAATCTCAAGGCATCAATGTGCAAGGATTCAGTCCACAAAAGTTGACCTAATACACTCCATCATACATATACAAGGCAAAGGCATGAAATCCAGACCTAGAGGCTACAAGAACACCAAAAACCAAACTTGAAAAATTGACAAAAAAGTGTGAAACTGAAATCATCCTTGGAGGCATTTTCAGAAGCAAAACTCAACATCAATCAATTGTTGGAGGTTCACTGAGTCAGAACCAACCCCTAGCAAGCTCTCACACGCTCTCAAACGCACTGTAAGTGATATGCGGCCCCCCTCTGAATTTGATTTCATGTTTCAAAATTTATGCATCATTACAAGAAACCAATGGTATATTTGCAATCACTAGATAATTTCCAAGCTTTCTATATTATTTAATTGTGTTTATCTGCTCTGTGGTGCAAAACGCCATTGTAGGGTTTCCTAGGTTTTTTTAGGGGTTTTTATTACAGGTAAAATTAGACCTATTAATGGCCATGGACATGACCGGAGGAGAAAGACAAGCACAACCATGGCCTTGGATGGAGTTTATATGGCCTGATATGGGTTTTTGAAATGACCTACGCTTTTAGCTGCGGATCTAAATCCGCAGGTAATTTCCTTGCAGACCTGAGGACAGGGACGACCACGTGCCCCCATCTGATGGCCCCATTCGAATATTCATGCATTTTTTTTTATTCTGGCATATTACGTGTTTTCCCATATTATTATTATTGTCTAATATAATAACAGATGAAGCACAATGGTTGAGTGGCAAAGGCGTGCATCCAAGTACCAACGGGACTTGGGTTCGAATCCCAGGTCCCCGTGTTATTTGTTATATTTTTCTCCCAGGTGATCTAGTGCAAATCCAAGTGCATGGTACATCATGCTCCCTCACTCAATTGCTTGTCAGATGGCCCCAGGCCAGATCTGGTGATCCAGAATGACAGCCTACCATGGGATCCAGTCAACCAATGCACAGGGGATCCAAAAAGTCAAACGAGGCCAGCTGGTGATGGGCCTCAGAATTGCTATCAAGACCTCCAAATTGGGCCCAAACCCTCCTAAGTCTTTCTATTTCATTTTTCACTTATTTTATTTATTTGTTTTGTTTAATTATTTTTCATAATTTAACTAACCAATTAAATCTTTTTCTTCATAAAATTAAAAACCAAAATAATATTTTGTTTATTAAATTAAATTTAAGCATTTTATTTTTATTAAAAAATATTAATTTAATTAATTTAGTTCTAATTAGGAATAACTTTTAATATATTTTGCAATAATTAAAATTAACTTAGACAATTAGGTTTTCTTAACATTGATTAAATTTATTTTTATTTCTTTAAATAACACAAAAATCCAAAAATATTATTTTAATTAATTAATTAATTAGTTTATTAATTTAATAATTAATCCAATTTAATTTCTTCCATAAATTCAAAATAACAAAAAAAATCTTTTCTTGAATAACAAAGGGTCAAACCCTAGAACTCGCCCGATTCAATTTCCCACGCGCGATCCATTTTATTTCAATATTGTATTTGTTTCCGGAATGTAATAGATAATTAGGACTATCTTTATCGCTTTATTTATTTTCGGCATTTTAATTTCAAGGGTTGCTTTTGGCGATGTAAATACTCGACGCCTTGTAATAGTTAGTTTAATTTCCGCAATTTAATTTTCGCAACTCATAAACTGTTAGATGTTTGATAATAGGGAATGCATGACAAGATTAAACGTTTAAACCTAAAATCAACATAGATCACCATTGACATGTACAAAGATAAAATAAACTGAAAACGACACATTCGCACATGTGCACTCCTAGGGTACACCCCACTTGGTTACCTTCGTACGCGGTCATTGAGTATAGGAAGTTTTAGAGGTCGCCCTCTTGTCCAAAGATCATAGTTGCCTCGAAACGGTTGCCTCAGAAAAATGATCTAAGACATTAGGGTTACCGCTAAGGCGTCCTAACATTGCTTTAGTGACCGCACGTCCCTTAATCGAATTGACCCTTAAAACTCCAACGACGGTGCTACCTACTCATCAATAGTAGGATAGCATTGTCTAAAGGACATTAGCATAGAACGATTCTTTTTTCGAGTAGGTAGATGGTTCTTAAGTACTTGCTCTTTCTAAAACAAAACAAATCTTTTCACACTTACACCTTTCAAACAAAAACTTCTTCAAACCCACAAACACAAAGAAAAGCAAATTTTGAAAACATTATGAGCAAGTACCTAAGAGCCCGTAGATAACCACGAATAGAAAGGGTGATAACACCTTCCCTTTCTATAATCTACCCCCCAGGTTCGAGAAACATCTCGAAAAAGAAATTTTTCTGTGCTTTTTTCCTTTCCTTGTTGGATAAAATAAAAGACGGTGGCGACTCTTGCTTACCGCAACATTTTGCAAAAACAAATGCAAAATGCAAACCAGCATTCCAAAAACAGTCAGTTCTCTCCCACCGTATCATAGAACTGGCGACTCTGCTGGGGAATACTCTTAATAAGTGGGGTGTACCTTAGGAATAGTTCATAATGTTTTCAATTGCTTGATTTGTATGATTTATCTTTGTGGGCTTGAATCAGAGTTACTATAGATCCTAACTCGGATCTGGGGGATACCCTTTAGGTAAGTAGCAATAAACTGTGAGGGAATTGTACGGCGTAGACCGATATGGTTGAAGCAGTAGCTACGTTGGTGTGGCACTTTAGATTGTACCAATATCCCTTGTGTTGGAACGAGGAGAATATGGGTCATCTAAGGGGTCATTAAGCACCAACTGGCCTTAGAACCTTTAAATTGACCAACTTGGCCATAGAACAGTAGCAGTATGCTACACTCATTGAGACTAAACTCTCGCGATGATTCTGACCGTAAGAAAAGGTTGCTAAACTGGAATTATGACCGATCAAGGGTAGTTAGTGATATTGAGATCCTCTAGAACCCGGTTACTATTTTTAGGACAGGTTTGAACCAACTGAACTGAAAGAGGGTAGTACCTAAGCTCCTTGCCAGCCTGAAATCTAAGGGCTCTCTGTGTGACTTGTGTGCCTTTACCATGTTTGCTATTTGTGGATAATTGTGATGTGCTTTCTATCATGACATCATGACATCATAACATTGCATACATCTTGCATTTGACTAACCTATTTCAAAGACAGGAGGGATTCATCTTTGTTCTGTTTTGTAGGTCATGATGCCTATGCGTAGGAATACCATCTGGATCAACTTTGTCCAGGTTCCCACCATGCTTAAAGAATTGGTTGTAAAGATGCCTGATACTACCTCCTTCATTAGAAGACATAGGTATCTTCTCAGTTTGGTCACCTCCAAATTGGACGAGCAGATGATGAGTGTTTTGGTCCAATTCTATGATCCGCTGTACCATTGCTTTACTTTCCAGGACTACCCATTGGTCCCCACCTTAGAAGAGTTTTCTGATCTGCTCGGTATCTCTATTCTGGAACAGACCCCGTTTACTGGTTGGGAGAAGATCCTTAGGCCAGAAGAGATTGCTTCAGCCCTTCATATGACCAAGGATGAGGTAATGGCTAATTGGGAGACTAGAAGTGGAGCAAAGGGCTTTCTGACTAAGTTCTTGGTTGGTAAGGTAATTATTTCTGGGATAGTCTAGACTTCAAAGAATTCGAAGATATTCTGGATCTTCTGATATATGGCTTGGTATTGTTTCCGAACCATGACTCCTTTATTGATGTGAATGCGGTGAAAATCTTCATCTCTCGTAATCCTGTACCCACTCTCTTGGGTGACATTCTTCATCAGCTTTATGCCCGTACTACTCGAAAGCGGGGAACCTTGATGTGATGTGCTCCATTATTGGCAAGGTGGTTTATTTCGCACCTCCCCAAATCAGTGATGAAGAACAAAGAAGGCACGGGCTGGGCCTATAGGGTTATGTCTCTCTCTCATAATAACATCATCTAGACTATCAAGGGTATGGACGAGGTGGCTATTATTGATCGTTGTGGGGAGTACCCCAATGTTCCATTGATAGGAACCCATGGAGTAATTTCTTATAATCCGTGCTTGTCCTTACGTCCGTTTGGGAAAGCCAAAAGAGAAGGACCTCATGAGCTGCTAATGCATAGTATCATCTTTGATTTTTAAGGGGATAACGACGAGCAACGTCGCAGATTCATAAGGGCTTGGGATAGAGTTCACATATCTGATCCACATGAGCTGGGTCCAAAGACTTCTCTTCCAATGGAGCCATATCTCAGATGGGTTCGTATCCATGCCTAAAAGTTGGGTATGTCGTATGAAGTCGTCCTGCCTATCATTGTTGAAGTTGCTAATGAAGAGGGGGTTCTTCCTACCATTGACATTGGGGCACTGAAAAGGTCTTGGATGCAGCTGAGAGAAGAGCGGGATGCTTACCAAGAAAAGTTTAACGAGCAAGAGCAGAAGATCCAGAAGTTGACTAGGCAATTGGAGAACGAGCGGATTCTCAATGACTATGTCTGCACCGACAAGAAGCGACCATGGGAGCACTGATTGTCCTTTGATTATTTCCTTTCTAGTTTTTATTTACTTTTCAGTATTTCCTTTATTGTAACTCCTTAAGGGCAATTTGTTGAACAATTTGAATTTCAAGTTTATCTAATAAAAGTGTGTTTCATTTCTTGTTTACGAATTTGAATCTCTCGATGTCTTTGAAATCACAGCATACGCATTTCATTCCATGCACTTCATAACAGGTACCCATTACAGGTCTCTTATCTTCTTCGCTGTTTATTTCAGCACTCATCATGTCCGCTGAACCATCAACTGAGCAAGCAATCAAGGCCCTACAGGCTCAAAATGCCCAATTCCAAGAGTTGTTCATTAATCTAGCTAAGGGTCAGCAAGATCTAAAGACCCTGATTCTGAAAGAGAAGAAGAAGAAGAAGAAGAAGAAGAAGAAGAAGGAGAAGAGGACAATCCTGTTTAACACAGGTCACATGTTTGGAAACAGGCTATGGGATGAAGTTGATTTGACCACCTCATCTGGAGGGAAAGATAGTCAGGAAGAAAGGAGGGCTCCTAGCCCTGTGGTCTCAGACAACAAGACGGACTTCGACGAAGACCAGTATCCTCCGGCCGAGGATAGATACAAACAACTGGAAGACCGGTTGAGTGAGATAGAAGTTCAGAAAGTGCCTGGTCTGGACTTTGGTGATCTAGGTCTATCATTTGGGGTGGTAATTCCCCACAAGTTCAAGGCACCAGCCTTTGCTAAATATGACGAAGTTTCTTGTCCGAAGCTGCACCTCCGGTCATATGTAAGGAAGATTCAGTCGTACTCCGCTGATAAGAATCTATGGATCCACTTCTTTCAAGACAGTCTCTCAGGGACTCAGCTTGAATGGTTTTACCAGTTAGACGGAGCCAGTATCCACAGTTGGGAAGATTTGGCTGCTGCTTTCTACAGGAAGTACCAATACAATTCTGATCTCGCTCCCACGCGTACCTAACTCTAGGGTATGTCTATGGGAATGGGTGAAGGTTTCAAAGATTATGCTCAAAAGTGGAGGGACCTCGCGGGAAGAGTGCAACCACCCTTGGCTGATCGAGAGCTGATGGATATGTTTCTGGGGATCTTGTCTGTTCTGTTTTTCAACCATCTGATCGGAAGTTCTTCATCTGGGTTTACAGAGCTAATTATGATCGGTGAAAGGATTGAGGCTGGTATTAAGTCTGGTAAGATACAAAAGAGTGCCTCATCAAGCACCGAGAAGAAGCCTTTTAAGAAGGAGGCCAGTGATGTCTACAGTTCGAAAAGCCAGAATAGACCTGGACGCCGCCAAGCTGTTAATGCAGTTGTTATTTCAAGACCGGCTGGTGCTCCTCAGCGCAACAATCAACAAAAGGCCGAGAGATCTTGAAGGCAATTCACCCATCTCAACATGACTTTGTCTCAGATTCTACCGCAGTTATTAAAGACCAATCTAGTGACTCTAAGGGAGGCTCCGCAAAATCCCAACATTGCATCACCTAAGTACAACCCTAATGCCTGCTGTGCTTTTCGCTCTGATAGCCCGGGACATAATACAGATGATTGTTGGGCTTTGAAGAACAAAATACAGGACTTAATTGATGCTAAGGAGATTGAGTTCGAGGCACCCGAAAGACCTAATGTTGTGACTGCTCCTATGCCCAAGCATGGAGTAAATGCTATAGAAGAGGACTCGTTTATGGTTTCTGTGAACGACATTGTTACCCCTTTGATGACTGTAAAGAAGAACCTTTTGCTAGCCGGTTTATTTCCGGGTTGTGACGAAGGTTGCCGTATGTGTTCTGCCCTACCAACCGGTTGCCCACTTTTGAAATCAGGTGTCCAACGCCTGATGGATAGTAAAGAAATTATATTTGAGAAGACTGTTGTTCCCTTAGTTCATACTGAAGAAGTTTCTATTATCACCATTCTCGATAATTATTCCAAGGCTTCCTCGAGAAAGCCTGTTAGAATTACATATGTTCCAAGAATCGCACCATTGATCATCATTGTTCCTGGGCCTATCCCCTACACCTCTGATAAAGATGTCCCTTGGCATTACGGGGCCGGTGTTTATTTTCATGGAGTTAAACAAGAGTTAGATGTTGATACTGACGTCAACAATATTGTTGGACCTGCTAAAGTCACCCATAGCGGAAGACTTTTCTCACCTGATATCTCTCCACCAACTGCTCGAAAACCTGTTGTTATTACACCTGCCAGTGTACCTGCTGCTATTCCTGTTCAAGTTCCCATTCTCACCCCTATTGCTGAGTCGTCTGACACTCGGGGCAAGGGGACCACCAGTGAGTCTGCCCAGACGGAGGCACCAAAGACAATTACTGTTGAAGCTTCTAGACAAGAGATGGAAGAGATTCTGAAGATCATCAAAAAGAGTGACTACAATGTAGTTGAACAGCTGGGGAAAACCCCTTCCAAAATCTCTATGCTGTCACTGTTGATATGCTCAGAGGCCCATGCCAAGGCTCTGATTGCATTCCTGAAGACTGCACACGTACCACAAGAAACATCAGCTGACCAGTTTAAAGATTGCGTGGCTAGTCTGACTGCTGATAATGGGTTGGGTTTCTCTGACGCCGACTTTACTATTAAAGGGAAGAATCACAACGATGCCCTGCATGTCTCCATTGAATGCAGGGGCGCTAATCTTGCTCATGTATTAGTGGAAACTGGTTCCTCATTGAACGTTTTGCCTAAGAAAGCTCTAGACCGGTTGGACTGTAAAGGGTTGGAGTTGAAACCAAGCAACATTGTCGTCAGGGCCTTTGATGGGTCTAAGAGAATGGTGCATGAAGAAGTTGATATCTCGATTAAGGTTGGTTCTCAGGTTTTTGCATCTACATTCTATGTGATGGACATTCGCCCATCTTATTCTTGTTTGCTGGGTCGACCATGGATCCACAAAGCTGGGGCAGTGACGTCTACGCTCCACCAGAAACTGAAGTACCCGGTCAAAGGGAAGATTGTGACAGTGCAAGGAGAAGAGGAGTACATGGTGATCCACCTCAACTCTTTCCGATATGTAGAGATGGATGGGGAGTTCATTGAGACCCCATTTCAACATTTTGAAGAGGTTCCCCAGACGTTGGCGTCAGCTGAGACTAATGTTGAAGATCCTCCTATGAAGATGGCTTCCTTCAAGGATGCCCGGGATGTTGTCGAGAAAGGTGGGTGTGCAAATTGGGGCCAACTCCCTGATTTTGCACAGAAGACTAACAAGTTTGGTTTGGGTTTCACTGCAGAAGCTCAAAGGGCTATTCGGAATGCACGGATCGGAAGACCTCCCGTGTTCATCAGCAATTCGGGAGTGAATTCCATTGAAGACGGTGTGGAGGAGTCTGAATTCAACAGCTGGATCTATCCTACTACTGATGATGGACTAGACAACTGGACAGCAAAGGACTTCATCCCAATTTCTTTTGTTACCCACTAATGAGACTTTTTGTTTTGAATTTGTAACAGACAATGTTTTAAACTCTACAACCCGATGTCTTACCCGGGGCACTGTGGCTTCATTTGTGAGGGCTTTACGTGTGTCATTTTCATATATCATTAATAAAAGCATTGTACGTTTCTTGCATTTCAAATTTTGCGCTCCTTGTTTTTCTTTTATCATATGTTGCAAAACAGCTATTTTACACACACTCACATATACAGGTCTACATCCACTCTGGATCTCACTGGTAACGACTCTGCTACTTCCAGTTATGACTTTGAAAGTCCGATCAACTTAGCCTAAGACGAAGGTGAAGATGATTGTGAAGTTCCAGTTGAACTTGCTAGACTCTTACTTCAAGAAGAGAGGGTTATTCAGCCGCACGAAGAGCCGGTGGAATCAGTGAATCTGGGTACAGAGGTAGACAAGAAAGAGGTCAAGATCGGGGAAAATCTAGAGCTTAGTATGAAGCAACGGTTGATTCAGATGCTACGGGACTATGTTGAGATCTTTGCTTGGTCTTATGAAGATATGCCTGGGTTGGATACCGATATCGTGGTTCACCGCCTGCCTACCAAGGAAGACTGTCCTCCAGTGAAATAGAAGGTCTGCCGAATGCGTCCGGAGATGTCTGAGAAAATCAAGGCTGAAGTTATGAAACAATTTGACGCTGGTTTTCTAGCAGCTACTTCTTACCCTCAGTGGGTGGCCAACGTGGTTCCTGTGCCGAAGAAGGATGGTAAAGTTTGAATGTGTGTTGACTATAGAGATCTGAACAGGGTGAGTCCCAAGGATGATTTTCCTCTACCTCATATCGACGTTCTGGTTGACAACACCGCTCAACACAAGGTATTCTCCTTTATGGATGGTTTCTCTGGTTATAATCAGATTAAAATGGCTCCTGAAGACATGGAGAAGACAACTTTTGTTACTCAGTGGGGTACCTTTTGCTACAAGGTTATGCCTTTTGGATTGAAGAATGATGGGGCAATGTATCAGCGTGCCATGGTTGCTTTGTTTCATGACATGATCCATCATGAGATTGAGGTATACGTCGACGACATGATTGCAAGGTCCCAAACTGAGGAGGAACACATTGACCATCTGCAGAAGCTGTTTGACAGGTTGAAATTGTACAAGCTGAGGTTAAACCCGAACAAGTGCACTTTCGGGGTGAGATCTGGTAAGCTGCTGGGTTTCTTCGTAAGCGATAAACGTATTTAAGTGGACCCTGCAAAGGTGAAAGCTATACAGGAAATGCCAGCTCCCAAAACAAAAAAATAAGTCAGAGGCTTTCTGGGACGTCTGAACTATATTGTCCGATTCATCTCGCACCTGACTACTACTTGTGAGCCAATCTTCAAGTTACTGAAGAAAGATCAAGTAGTACGTTGGAACGATGAATGCCAGGCCACTTTCGAAAGGATCAAAGAGAATCTCCAAGAGCCACCCATTATGATGCCTCCAGTTGAAGGGAGACCTTTGATCTTATACTTGACAGTACTCGACAACTCAATGGGGTGTGTGTTGGGTCAGCATGACGAGTCTGGCCGAAAAGAGCATGCTATTTATTACCTTAGCAAAAAGTTTACCGACTGCGAGACCTGATACTCGTTGCTCGAGAAAACTTGTTGCGCTTTGGCATGGGCTGCTCGCCGGCTGAGACAGTATATGCTGACTCACACTACTCTATTGATTTCAAAAATGGATCCAATCAAGTATATCTTCGAGAAGCCTGCCTTGTCCGGAAGAATAGCGAGGTGGCAGATGATCTTGACTGAGTATGACATCCAATATACAACCCAAAAGGAAATTAAGGGAAGTGTGTTGGCAGACCATTTGGCACATCAGGCAGTGGATGATTACTAGTCTATGAACTTTGAATTCCCGGACGAGAGTATCATGATAGTAATTGACTGTGAGACACCTGGACCGGATGAAGGACCTGAGGAAGGATCCCGATGGTCTATGTACTTTGATGGAGCTTCGAACGCTTTGGGTAATGGCATTGGCGCCGTGATCATATCTCCTAAAGGCTCTCATACTCCGTTTACCGCCCGACTATGTTTCAACTGCACCAACAATATGGCGGAGTATGAAGCGTGCATCATGGGTCTTCGAGAAGCAATTGACCTAAGGATTAAGTTTCTGAGTGTTTTCGAAGATTCTGCTCTTGTGATCAGTCAGATCAAAGGCGAGTGGGATACGAAACACCCAAATCTTATTCCTTACAAGGAATATGTATTGACGTTGCTGCCCTATTTCGAGGAGATAACCTTTGACCACTTCCCAAGAGAAGAGAATCAGTTGGCAGACGCGCTGGCTACGATGTCTTCTATGTTCAAAGTCAATTGGGACAATGAAGCTCCCCGAATTATCATTGAAAGATTGGACGAACCTGCACATTGCTGTGATATTGAGACTGAAGAGGTAACAGAAAAGCCCTGGTTTAATGAAGTAAAAAGGTATCTCGAGGCTCATGAATACCCTGAGGGTGCATCCGTTAATAACAACAAGTTTTTGAGGAGGTTCGCGGCGAAGTTCTTCATCAGCAATGGTATTCTCTACAAGCGTAACCATGATTCGACCTTACTGCGTTGTATGGATAAGAATGAAGCAGAAAGGATCATGGCTGATTTACACGAAGGTACTTTCGGAACTCATTCCAGTGGACACACCATGGCAAAGAAAATCCTTCGGGCAGGATATTTTTGGTCCATAATGGAAGCTGACTGTTATCAGCATTCTCGGACATGTCACAAGTGCCAAGTCTATGCTTATAAGGTGCACGTACCTCCAGTTCCTCTGAACGTCTTGACAGCTCCTTGGCCTTTCGCAATGTGGGGCATTGATATGATCGGCGAGATCAGACCTACGGCATCTAACGGGCATCGCTTCATCCTGGTAGCAATCGATTACTTTACGAAGTGGGTTGAAGTAGCTTCATTTGCTATGGTAACCAATAACATCGTGGCACGGTTCATTCGGCACAATCTGATCTGTCGATATGGTGTACCAGAGAGGATCATTACGGACAATGGTACCAATCTCAACAACAAGATGATCACCGAGCTCTGCAAACAGTTCAAGATACAACATCACAACTCTTCTCCCTACCGGTCGAAGATGAATGGGGTTGTAGAAGCGGCTAATAAGAACATTAAGAAGATTGTGCAGAAGATGACAGTGACATACAAAGATTGGCACGAGATGTTACCATTTGCTCTTCATGGGTACCGTACCTCAGCGCGGACGTCAATAGGGGCAACACCCTATTCCTTGGTATATGGCATGGAGGCAGTCTTGCCTATTGAAGTTCAGATACCCTCTCTTCGGATAGTGAAAGATGCAGGTTTGAGCGAGGATGACTGGATTCAGACCCAGCTTGATCAGTTGAACCTAATCGACGAAAAGAGACTTACTGCTATTTGTCATGGTCAGACATGCCAAAAACGGATGATCAAGGAATTTAACAAGAAAGTTAGACGACAAGAGTATCAAGTTGGGGATCTGGTAATCAAGCGCATTATCTTACCTCAAGGTGATCCCAGGGGCAAATGGACCCCTACTTACGAAGGGCCATTTGTGGTTAATAACATTTTCTCAGGCGGAGCTATGATTCTAACCACCATGGATGGTGACGACCTTCCTCACCCCGTCAATGCAGACATAGTGAAAAGATGCTACGCATAATCAAAGACCCGCTAGGTTGACTGGCCTAGGCAAAAATAAGGGCTTCCCGACGAACCAAAAGGGTTCGGGCAAAAATAAGGGATGAAAATGAAAAAAAATTGTACACCCGGCAAGTCGAAAACCTGAAAAGGCGGCTTGGGCAAAAAAGGGTATCCCGATGGACTGAAAACCCGAAAGGGCGGTCCAGGAAAAAATTAGGGATCAAAGCGTAACACTATGTCTCATTGGATCATCTTGCATCCAGACTTCGATACCAACTATTAAGCTCGGACGACACTAATCAATCTTATCTACCTTCAACCAAGTAGCAAAGTGATGAGATGCTCGAGGATATAAAGGCAATAGCAGAGTTGGAACACAGTGGGATTGTTCACATAGCAGTTTTGTTTTTCACAATTTGTGTAAATTCTATCTGCTCGACGGCTTTCTCTTACTAGGACGTCAGCCTCTTATACAAAAACGCCTATTTACAGGCCAAACTTCAAAATCAATACAATTCATTTTCAAAGAAATTTCAAACTGTTCTTCTTTATCTGTTTTGTTTTTCAAAGAACGTCCAATGTTCATTTTGATATATGCATTTGGCATTAATTGTTGCTCATGAATGTTTACATACAAAACAAAAGACGATTACGTGTAATATCATAAACAGGGGCAATATTGTCCAAACTGTATAGTTGCTTTGTCCACCAAGTACCGGGTAAATTCATCTGAAGAATATGGTTAAGATACCTTCACTCCCCGCAGAGTAAGACAATAATGGTAGCTCTCCCCCAGCTGGGACTTGCAACTATGAACGAATCAGCAATGCTCTCCCCAAGCAGAGTTGATATACCATCAATACTAAAAAGGCTTGATATCCCCGGAAGCCTTAACATTCCCTAGTGGAGTATAAGAATGTTCCCCGGTAGAATACAAGATACCCCTAGTGGAGTTAAAATTTTCCCAGCGCAGTCTGAAAAAGCTTCCCCAACAAAGTTGAAGCATCATCCCCAGTAGACTCTAGAAGTCTATCCCCAGCAGAGTACAAAATAAATATCCCCAGCGGAGTACAAAATAAATCTCCCCAGCCGAGTTCAAAGGAATCATTCCCAGCAGAATTCAGAGGATTATCCCCACAAAAGTCTAACAGGTTATCCCCAGTGACGTCGCCACTGAGAGATCGTCTCCAGTGGAGTTCCTCCCTTTCACAAACAGGAATTCAATCCTCAACAGATTTAATATCACCAGCAATGATAATTCCTCCCGACGGAATTTATCAGTGGAATCCTCAACAGAGCATCTCTTCCCCACAGAGTAATCTCCTCATCGGTTTATTCCCCCAACGGAGTCATCCTCTCCTGCAGGTTTATTCTCTTTGTTCGCCATCCCCAGCAGAAACGAAGAATCCAACTCTATTCTTCAGCAGCTATCCGAGATTTATTTCCCCAGCTAAAACATCACATTTCCATACATCATGATACATGCATATACGCATCATACCACACAATCTCATTTATGTTGAGAGCATCATTGCTTTATATATATCATGCATTTCATACATCATGACATTGCATATAACTGACTCTTTACCGTTTCAGGGAATGACGAATCAGTAAACACCGTTGACTACTTATACGACCTAGTAGTCCCCTCAAAATAAAAACTACATCTATGGAAGACTTTTGTCTGGTTCAGTTAAATCGATCCTAAGATTTTTATAATTCTTAACCAGTCAAAGTTAATCCAAGACCTTCTCTGGTTCAGTCAGATCGACCCTAAGATCTCCCTGATTCGTATTCCAGTTGAAGATATTCCAAGACTTTTATCTGGTTCAGTTAAATCGATCCTAAGATTTTTCTGATTCTTATCCAGTCAAAGTTAATCCAAGACCTTCTCTGGTTCATTCAGATCGACCCTAAGATCTCCTTGATTCGTATTCCAGTTGAAGATATTCCAAGACTTTTGTCTGGTTCAGTTAAATCGATCCTAAGATTTTTTTGATTCTTATCCAGTCAAAGTTAATCCAAGACCTTCTCTAGTTCAGTCAGATCGACCCTAAGATCTCCCTGATTCGTATTCCAGTTGAATATATTCCAAGACTTTCGTCTGGTTCAGTTAAATCGATCCTAAGATTTTTTTGATTCTTATCCAGTCAAAGTTAATCCAAGACCTTCTCTGGTTCAGTCAGATCGGCCTTAAGATCTCCCTGATTCGTATTCCAATTGAAGATATTCCAAGATTTTAGTCTGGTTCAGTTAAATCGATCCTAAGATTTTTCTGATTCTTATCCAGTCAAAGTCAATCCAAGACCTTCTCTGGTTCAGTCAGATCGACCCTAAGATCTCCCTGATTCGTATTCCAGTTGAATATATTCCAAGACTTTCGTCTGGTTCAGTTAAATCGATCCTAAGATTTTTCTGATTCTTATCCAGTCAAAGTTAATCCAAGACCTTCTCTGGTTCAGTCAGATCGACCCTAAGATCTCCCTGATTCGTATTCCAGTTGAAGATATTCCAAGACTTTCGTCTAGTTCAGTTAAATCGATCCTAAGATTTTTCTGATTCTTATCCAGTCAAAGTTAATCCAAGACCTTCTCTGGTTCAGTCAGATCGACCCTAAGATCTCCCTGATTTGTATTCCAGTCGAAGATATTCCAAGACTTTCGTCTGGTTCAGTTAAATCGATCCTAAGATTTTTCTTATTCTTATCCAGTCAAAGTTAATTCAAGACCTTCTCTGGTTTAGTCAGATCAACCCTAAGATCTCCCTGATTCGTATTCCAGTTGAAGATATTCTGAGATTTTCGTCTGGTTCAGTTAAATCGACTCTGAGATTTTTCAGATTCTTATCCAGTAAAAGTTAATCCAAGACCTTCTCTGGTTCAGTCAGATCGACGCTAAGATCTCCCTGATTCCTATTCCAGTCAAAGTTCAGACCACCTATCAACAGTCTCCAAATGGCATCTGTAAGCCCATTCCCTCCATCACCAGGCTGATACCACTTCATGCGAGTGTAAATTTCTGGGCACTCTAATGTTCAATCATCTTCCACCTTCGGATCACGAAAGGCACGAAAGCCAATCTACATCCTCAGGTTTAAGAAAATTGAACAGGGGAAGCTGTTGCACCCCAAAATTTTCCCTCTCATATTTCTCAAAACATTTCAAGAAAAATCTCCAAGTTGCTCAAGATTTCTCAAGAGTGGATCAGACAAGTCATCTCCTAAGGCAGTCAACCTCAAATTATGGTTTTGTGTTGCATCAAGGTCCTTGCATCCAAATGACCTAAAGTGTTCCCCAATGTCCTAATATGTTCTCAAGATCATACATGTCAAATTTCAAGCCTTGCAGAGGAAGTTTGCTCAGTCAATTGCTCAAAGGGTCCAAAAATCGACTGTGCTAGGGCAAAAGTCAACTGTGACCCAAATACAGTCAAACTTCAAGATTTTTTGTCAACATTCTCATTTTGAAGGATATTTAATCATTTGATCAAGGATTGATCATGATTCATCAAGGATTGCTCAAAATTCATCAAGACTCAGAAGTTGCTAAATTAGGGTTTTGTAGGAAAAGTCAACTCAACTTTGACCAAGCATAACTTTCTCATACTTTATGATAAATGACCCATACAAAGCTCATTTTGAATAGGATGAAATTTCCTATAATCCATATTCATACCCCAAGATCAATAAATGCACTCACAAGAAGTTACAAATTTGGACATTTATAGGTCATTTTTGAAAGTCAACAAAAACACCTTTTTTTCCAAAGCTTATAACTTGAGCATGGAATATGAAAATGAGATGAGACCAAAAGGGTTGGTTAGAGGATATCTCAAGCTTTCTAAAAAGTCCAATAACACTCCAAAAAGTTCAAAATTGATGAAGTTATGCATTGTTGAAGTTGGGTATTTTTGCAAAATTGCCAAAAGTCAACTATCCCCAAATCCTCAAATTTTGTCAAATGGGCCCATTCTTTTCCACTTGATTTGGACTTTCCACATTGCACACGTATCCTAGCTTCAGCCTTGTGTCCATTTATCAATTTTATTATTTTATTTGATTTTTAATGAATTATTTCATTTTTAATCAAATTAAATCCAATAAAATCCAAACATGGATTATTTGATCTCTTTTTGGCTATTTCAGGATTGAATCATCATCATCAAGTGTATCAAATTCGTATCAAGCATTCCATGTGCAAAAAGATTGAGTTTTTGGCAAATTAGGCAAGTTATCAATGGTGAATCAAATCCAATCTCAAGGCATCAATGTGCAAGGATTCAGTCCATAAAAGTTGACCTAATACACTCCATCATACATATACAAGGCAAAGGCACGAAATCCAGACCTAGAGGCTGCAAGAACACCAAAAACCAAACTTGAAAAATTGACAAAAAAGTGTGAAACTGAAATCATCCTTGGAGGCATTTTTAGAAGCGAAACTCAACATCAATCAATTGCTGGAGGTTCACTGAGTCAGAACTAACCCCTAGCAAGCTCTCACACGCTCTCAAACGCACTGTAAGTGATACGCGGCCCCCCTCTGAATTTGATTTCATGTTTCAAAATTTATGCATCATTGCAAGAAACCAATGGTATATTTGCAATCACTAGATAATTTCCAAGCTTTCCATATTATTTAATTGTGTTTATCTGCTCTGTGGTGCAAAACGCCATTGTAGGGTTTCCTAGGTTTTTTTTAGGGGTTTTTGTTACAGGTAAAAGTAGACCTATTAATGGCCATGGACATGACCGGAGGAGAAAGACAAGCACAACCATGGCCTTGGATGGAGTTTATATGGTCTGAGATGGGTTTTTGAAATGACCTAGGCTTTTAGCTGCGGATCTAAATCCGCAGGTAATTTCCTTGCAGACCTGAGGACAGGGACGACCACGTGCCCCCATCTGATTGCCCCATTCGAATATTCGCGCATTTTGTTTTTTTTATTCTGGCATATTATGTGTTTTACCATATTATTATTATTGTCTAATATAATAACAGATGAAGCACAATGGTTGAGTGGCAAAGGCGTGCATCCAAGTACCAACAGGATCTGGGTTCGAATCCCAGGTCCCCATGTTATTTGTTATATTTTTCTCCCAGGTGATCTAGTGCAAATCCAAGTGCGTGGTACATCATGCTCCCTCACTCAATTGCTTGCCAGATGGCCCCAGGCCAGATCTGGTGATCCATAATGACAGCCTACCATGGGATCCAGTCAACCAATGCACAGGGGATCCAAAAAGTCAAACGAGGCTAGCTGGTGATGGGCCTCAGAATTGCTATCAAGATCTCCAAATTGGGCCCAAACCCTTCCTAAGTCTTTCTATTTCATTTTTCACTTATTTTATTTATTTGTTTTGTTTAATTATTTTTTATAATTTAACTAACCAATTAAATCTTTTTCTTCATAAAATTAAAAACCAAAAAAATATTTTGTTTATTAAATTAAATTTCAGCATTTTATTTTTATTAATAAATATTAATTTAATTAATTTAGTTCAAATTAGGAATAACTTTTAATATATTTTGCAATAATTAAAATTAACTTAGACAATTAGGTTTTCTTAACATTGATTAAATTTATTTTTATTTCTTTAAATAACACAAAAATCCAAAAATATTATTTTCATTAATTAATTAATTAGTTTATTAATTTAATAATTAATCCAATTTAATTTCTTCCATAAATTCAAAATAACAAAGGGTCAAAACCCTAGAACTCGCCCGATTCAATTTCCCATACGCGATCCATTTTATTTCAATATTGTATTTGTTTCCGGAATGTAATAGATAATTAGGACTATCTTTATCGCTTTATTTATTTTCCGCATTTTTATTTCAAGGGTTGCTTTTGGCGATGTAAATACCCGACGCCTTGTAATAGTTAGTTTAATTTCAGCAACTCATAAACTGTTAGATGTTTGATAATAGGGAATGCATGACAAGATTGAATATTTAAACCTAAAATCAACATAGATCACCATTGACATGTACAAAGATAAAATAAACTGAAAACGACACATTCGCACATGTGCACTCCTAGGGTACACCCCACTTGGTTGCTTTCGTACGCGGTCATTGAGTATAGGAAGTTTTAGAGGTCGCTCTCTTGTCCAAAGATCATAGTTGCCTCGAAACGGTTGCCTCGGAAAAATGATCTAAGATATTAGGGTTACCGCTAAGGCGTCCTAACATTGCTTTAGTGATCGCACGTCCCTTAATCGAATTGACCCTTAAAACTCCAACGACGGTGCTATCTACTCATCAATAGTAGGATAGCATTGTCTAAAGGACATTAGCATAGAACGATTCTTTTTTCGAGTAGGTAAATGGTTCTTAAGTACTTGCTCTTTCCAAAACAAAACAAAACTTTTCACACTTACACCTTTCGAACAAAAACTTCTTCAAACCCACAAACACAAAGAAAAGCAAATTTTGAAAACATTATGAGCAAGTACCTAAGAGCTCGTGGATAACCATGGATAGAAAGGGTGTTAACACCTTCCCTTTCTATAATCTACCCCCCGGACCCGAGAAACATCTCGAAAAAGGAATTTTTCTGTGCTTTTTTCCTTTCCTTGTTGGATAAAATAAAAGACGGTGGCGACTCTTGCTTACCGTGACATTTTGCGAAAACAAACGCAAAACGCAAACCAGCATTCCAAAAAATAGTCAGTTCTCTCCCACTGTATCACACATTCCATGCTCAATTTTTCACACACTTAGATCTAGAATTTTCCACCTCCATTCACATGTTTGGGGTCTGATTTCCACCCAAGCCATGACCTCACTCTCTTTTCCTATAAATAGAGAGTGATTATGTACTGAAAACCAAGCTTGGATAGCAAAAAAACCTCTACTACTCTAAAGCTCAAAACCTCCAAAAACCAGAAGATTGAAACCTCATTTTCTCTTCTTTTAAACTCCAATTCTTTACCCAGAATCCATCACTGGCCTCCTCTGAATCTAACCAAAGCATTATAGAAGTTTATCATGACCTCTAAGAACAAAATTGATTCCACCATTTTCAAGTTTTGAAGCTCAGTTGGGAAAGGTAGATACAAGTTTCTTTTTCACTCAAACAAGTTACCATCCTCTTCGCCTTGTTCCACTGATTATTTCCCCTCATCTATTTGGAATTTATTTATTGAGTGTGCCATTTAATTTTACTTTTAAGTTTTCTAGGGTTTTCTATATTTTCTGCAAATTGTCCTTGCTCAGATCAAATAAATTGATTTTAAGCATGGAGACATGAACGATGAAGGATGATGACACTAACCTAATGTGTGCTTAAGATAAAAAAATCCAGTTCATGAAGTTGCTAAAGCGAGGGTTTTAGAGGTTGATGATGATGATCTTCACGCGTTCTAGAGGCAAGATTCAAAATTTTTCCAATCAGAATGCGCCACCTCTCATAGTCGTTAGTGTATTTTTATTTGTTTTTGTTTTATTTCAATTTTTATTTCATTTTCTTTCAAAATTTATAAATATTAGATCCATTAACCGTTTTTACTCCATTTTTTCTATAATTTTCTAAAAATATTTTCCACATCTTGTGTTTTTTTCCATTTTTAAAATTTTATTTTTAGCATTTTTTTTCTATTTTATTTTGTTTTGTTTTTAATTTATTTTAACAATTTATTTCTCCATCATTTTTAAACTTTATGGATCCATTCTTTTGAGATCTTGATCCTTAGAGTTTTCTTGATCTTCCTTAATTTTATTGAACATTTATTTGATGCTTTATTTGAATTTTCCTTTTACTTTCCATTTAAAATCTTTTTAATGCATTTTCTTTGATTATTTTTGTCATTTAATTTTGGTTTGACTTTTGTTGACTTGAGCCATGACTTAATTAATCAAATGCTTCATCAATCTCAATGGATTTTGGGTGATACTTTGTTTGTATGAATTTTCATCAATTAAAACATATCATTAAATGATTATTTGGATCATTTTTGGTACTTTGGGTTGATTATAGGTTTATCACATTAGTGCACCAAGAGAGGTGGTTGATATTGATGATATCTTGACTTAATGTTGTGATTCAATTTGGTTTCTTATCTCTCTTAATATCTTTCTTCTTTTGTTGTGATCAAATGGATGATCATGGATTCATCTTGTTCAATTGGTTTATATTGATGCTTGATGAATTTTCACCATTTCAAATATACCATCAAATGATCATTTAATCACTTATGGTACTTTAGATTGATGATAGATTTGTCTGAAGGTATCATGAAGAAACTAATTGAAGTAATGACCTAATCTCCTTGCCTTTGTGCTTGATCTCCTTGTTTTGTTTTGACTTATGTTATATTGTTTTAGGAGAATGATCTCTATCATTTCTCTAACATACATGACACATAAATTGCTATTGACCGACCTCTAAAATGTGTGTCTTTTATATGAGTCCACTTACGATTGCTTAATATAGCGCTAAATTTGTCCCGAATTGGTGAATTTAACATTAACACTAACATTAATGATATTAAATTATACTAACTCCCCTTCCTTAATTTTCAAAATCTTCTCCCTATTTCAAAATCTTCTTGTTTTAGAACTGTCGCGGTGAAAAATTGGGACACCAAGCTATTCACTAACTTGACTAAAAAAATTAAGAAGTTACCACCGAACTTTATTATTTTCAAGGGAAAGGGAAAAGATCAAAACCCTATATTAAGTATGCAATGCAAGAAGAATAACTAAAAGCAAAGCAAGTAAGAGATCTAAGGTACGGGGGTTGATTATACAAAGGGAAGGTATTATCACCCTATGTATCTATAGTATTCTATAGGAAACTCTTGTAATATCTGATTTTTTTTGTTAAAATTGGTTTGTTTGCTAAAAGGGTATGGAGATAGGAAAAGAAATATATTTTTATTAAATTTTTGTTTGGAAAGACAGAGTCTTATACCTATGTACCAATGAAGGATCAAAACCTCTTAGTTCATGGTAAAAATGACAAAAGGGTTTGTTGTGATTGATTTTAGGAGAAGAGACATTTCATCATCTTAAGGAGAATACTCAACTAATTCCACCACAAGTATGAGAATATGGATCTTGCATCATCGTAAAGGAAAGGCTCTTAACTTGGATATAAGATCAACAAGTTGCCACTGGCTCCCTCAAGTGGAAAGAATCACATTTAATTCAATCATTACTTTGGGGATAGGATAATTACATCTCTACTATGAAGAGGATTTATATCTAATATTTAAGAAAAAAAGGTTTTAAATTGACAAGCCAAATGGCAAAGGGTTTTGGGTGAGGTTGAATCTCTTTTAGTCTTTTGAAATGGTTTAATATGCTTAAGTATATTGAAGCATTTATTAAAGAAGAAAGTTTGAAAATGAAATAACAAAGTCAAGTTTTTTAATTGAAAGTGGTGAAAGTTTGAATGAGATTGGGGTTAAAGTACACAAGAACACACGAGACAAATATTCACAAGTGTGATACGGTGGGAGAACTGACTATGGTTTTGCGTTTGTTTTCGCAAATGTTTCGGTTGAGCAAGAGTCGCCACCGACTTTTTATTTTATCCTAAGGAAAGGTTTAAAAAGCACAGCAAAAACCTTTGAGATTTTTCTTGGGTTCGGGGAGTAGATTATAGAAAGGGAAGGTATTAGCACCCTTTCTATCCATGGTTATCCATGGGATCTTAGGTACTTTCTTAGATCAACTTGCCTTGGTTTTCAATTGTTTGAAATGGTGCTCGGTGCGTGGTTTTGAAAATGTTTTGAAAAGAGGCCTTGTATAGGCTACCCTTGTAACAATTCTTTACTCGAATGTTTTACAAAAGGTGTTTTGTCTTTTGAAAAGATGTTTCAAGGTTTTTGAAAGTTTGTTTTGAAAGTGTTTGTGAGGTGTGGTTTGAAATTAGGCAAGTGTTTTCTTTGCAAATTGACAAGTACCTAAGAGTTATCTACCCTAAAGTTCTCAAAGATTTTTGTTATGTTTTAAACCTTTTGACAATTTTGTTCCACCATTGCATTTGGTGGACAATCTTGTGTTAGGATGTGAAAGGGACGGGCGCGGGTCATCGTTTAGACCATAATTGCAATAGTGCTAAGTATCTTTGGGCAATTTTTTCTTTGAAAGGGACTTGATCATTTTAGGCAACTTTTCGAAAGCGTCATCGAGGGACTATGATCATTTGAATTGTATTTGTTTTGCCCAAAGAGACCTAACATGCAATATGGCCCATTTATTGAAGGCAACAAGTGGAATACCCTAGGGGTGCAAGTGTGATATGTGTTGTCCATATTTCATGCTTGTTTATCTTAAAATTAGGTCAATACTACCTTGTTCTTTTTATTTGCATACAAACCCTAACTCTAGCATGGTATGTTTAGAAAGCGTAAAAGTGCGAAATTTAAATTCCTACACTATTACAACACAATAATATGGGGAGGGGGGTACAAATGTTCAAATGGGAGGATATTTAGACAAAGAAATTAAACCTAGCTATTACATCAATTTGGAATATTTACAAGATAAATAATTGCATAATTAAATAGAAATGAAATAAATATGCAAGATGTAAAAAAGAATTTTTATATGTATGAAAAAGTATTGTTTATGTCAAATAAATAAAATAAAATAAAAAGTATTATTTTTGGAGTATTTACCTATTTAGGGCAAAACCCTAATTTTAATCAAAAGGGTACTAATTATTTAATATATATAATATTTACTATTTATATACAAAAAATAAAATAAAAATGAAGTATATTTGTAAAAATGTATTTTTAGTGTTAAATATTAATAAAATAAAAATATGTATATTTTTGGTATTTTGGTATATATATATATATATATATATATATATATATATATATATATATATATATATATATATATATATATATATATATATATATATATATATATATATATATATATATATATATATATATATATATATATATATATATATATATATATATATATATATATATATATATATATATATATATATATATATATATATATATATATATATATATATATATATATATATATATATATATATATATATATATATATATATATATATATATATATATATATATATATATATATTATTTACTAAATAAATATCATATATATAAGATAATAATAATTAATATTTATGAAAATAAAAAGTATGTTTTGTATAAAATATTTTAAGAAAATAAAACAAAATAAAAATGAAAATAAAATGTGTTTACATTATTTTTCTCTATTTATTCTAAATAATATATTATTTACTTATTTGTATATAAATATCAATATAATCAAATAAATTCCTAAAAAATATAAAAATGATGCAAAAAATATTTTTTATGTTTTTAATATGATAAGAAAAAATAAATGAGTCAGAATGAAAAAGAAAAAATAAAAAAAAAATCATAAAAATACACAAAATGGGCTTGGGGGGTATGAAAGCAAAAACAGAGTGTGAAAAGAAGTAACAAACAGGCCCAGCCTAGAAAGTTGTTGTCTTCAACCTTCAGACCAAACAAAATTTCAAAAATATGCGCCCTTCTTCTCCAATCCCTAACTCCTGATTCTTTGATCTTTTGCCAAATCTTCCAACATGAAACCTGTAGAGCTTGAAGCCACGATTCTAGACATATAAAGAAGTCAATCTAACTCTCAGAAATGAGAGAGAATTTATTCTCTCCCAAATCCTGACCTAATTTTTATGCCATGTTCAGACTTAAAATTCTTGCAGCACACATAATATAAATGAAATCTAGTTATATGGACATGTTCAGGGCTATGATTGTGACATATTCTCTTCACAAACCTAAAGCTAACAATACCTAATAAGAGAGATAGAACTTCCTGAAGATACCTGTGCAGTTGGAATCGTGCCTTGCAATGGAGGAACTTTCAGGACAAGATGATGACTTGTACAGCTTCCTTGAAGTGTAGTGATGCTATTCCAACACTTACTTTGCTTTGAGACACCTTGAATCGAGCTGTGGAACTTCAACTACAAAATGAGAAAGTGAAAATGGTGGAACTTGTTAGAGGAATTACAGATCGTGTTTCAGGTCTTGGTTAGCTTGCATTGATGCTAGGGAATGTGTGTGAACTGGTTTGGGCAAGAAAGCTTGAGAGGAATGAGAGATGGCACTCAAACTGCAGGCCTTGCCCTGTTCTTGCAGTTTGAAGGTGATTCTGGGAATGGGAGTGTATGAGGGATGTTAGGGTCGTGTACTAGCTCAGTTGGGATGCCCTGAATGTGTTTCACTAGTTTGCTTAAGGGTTTGTTAGGTGATATCAAAGTTGTTGTACAAAATGCAATGTTACTTACACTTTAAGCAACAAATGCCCAAGTTGTGTTCTAGGCAGGTAGAGGCCCCCTAATGTGCTGCATAATCTCTCCTTGATCAGAGTGTTTTGCTCATAATCTTGTGCCAATTAGATCTCATCTGTACTTGTTGGATTTTCAATTGGACATAAAGCTACCTTTTGCAAAAATGGAAGAAATGCTTTATCTATTTTGGGATTAATCCTTTAGGCAATGCTTGAACATACAAAACATGGTCTTGGCACAAAGGATTGGCATTATTTATGAGTGTTGGATGGTTTAAGGACCTGTAATCAAGATATGCAAGCTGAGATTGAAAATGCCTAGTGTTATGGACATGTAAATTGACCAATTCAAACGTGAGTTTTTGCCAAATTGTGAAATTCGAATCTCTCAAGTTATGAGGTTGTTTGATGAGTTCTTGGACATTTTGGAAAGCTTTGAATGTGTACTACAATCCATCTTTGAAATTCAAATTGAAATTCCAAGTGGAAGTGTATGGAAAATGGCCTTGAAGTTGGGTAGAAAACCTTATCAAAATAGGTTAAAATTTCACTAAGTTAAGAATGGTTTAGTACCCTTATTCAAAAAATTGTAACTTGAGATACAAGCCTCATTTTGGAAAACTTTGTGAATCAAAGTTGTAGATTATGAAACAAGCTACAACTTTCATGTTTTGACTTTTGTTTGAATCCAAATGGATCTTGGTGAAAAAGTGGGGCAAAGTTGGGAAAAAATTAGGGTTTTTCATAACTTAGAAAAATTCTAAGTTATGAAAAATTCCCATTTCTAACCCTAATTTGCATTTTGTGATTTCTTGGTGAACAAGTTTCATGATTTGACATGTTTTGATGAAAAATGAATCTTGACTCTTGATTTTGACCAAAAAGTCAAAGTTTGACTTTTCAGTATACAGTCAAAATTGAACAATTGACTGGGAAATTCAACTGTCAATCTTGTGTACTTGGGATCTTTTGAGTTTGTTGAGCATGTCAAGATAATTCCATGGGGTCCTTGAGTCCATATGTGAGCTTGGTTTGCCATTGGTTGGGTCAAACAGTCAAAAATTGCCTTTGTGCAGTCAAAACCCTAAAAATGACCATTTTGCCCTTTTGGTGATCTGATCAAATTTCTTGTGGAATTATGATCCAAACTTGATCAAATGGTCCATATGAGTTCATAATGTTGATGTGGGTCAATTTTCATGAGATTTGACTGTCAATTGGTCACAATTGACTTTTTCCCCAATACAGCTGATTTCTAGGTCAACTGTCCAATTGACTGGGCAAAACTTGGAATCAAGACTTGAAACTTGATATGGATAAACTTGGGAGTCCAATATGAAGCAAGAAAGTCATCTTAGGAATTTTGGGTCAAAACATCTTTGTGCAAACACAAACCCTAGTTTGGGTCAACAGTGCAAGGAGAAGTCTTGAGCAGATGAAACCCTAACTGGATCTTGAGCTTCAAGGGCTTTGTAGTGAGAAGTCAATGAGAAATGGGAGGGCAAATTTTGGGGTATAACAACAAGGATATTATATAAAGGGTAAACATATAAAGATGATCACAAGACAAACACAAGTATATGACCATCAAGTAAACACTAAAATCCCTTTCCTTTGATTTAAAACACAAACATTAACCCAATAAAAGAGAAACATTAATCACTAGTACATGAAGGTTAAGATCACTAATGGAACAAAAAGCAATCACACATGCAACAACTGTTGAAGACAAAATCACAAAGTAACATGGCTTTGAAGAGAGTCATTTAAGAAAAGTGTTAAATCAAATATGAATAAGTATTAAACACAAGATCTCATGTCAAGATAAACAAAGGTGAATCATTAAAGACAAAGTGGGTTTCATGGTATAGAAGGTCAAATCTAATCAAGTTTCATGAAATTAGGGTTTTAGGTGCATGTATGAACACATGATCAAATCCATCTTGACATTAGGGTTAAGGGAAAGTCAACATGTTTATCAAGTAAAATTCGTGACAAAAGATAGAAGATAGAAACATACTTTGATAAAACATTCAATCATGGATCACATGGACATATAAACAATCAAATCATACAAGGTACATGACAAGATGGAGAGATCAAAACATTCATGTTATCATGGCGACAATCATTTCTAAACACCGAGAAGATTTGAACATTGTAAGCATCAAAGTTTAGAATCAAACAAAGTCATGGTGTCAAAGTTTAGGAGCATACATGAACATGTGATCAAAGAAAAACTTAAACTCAATGAAAATACTCATCAAGACATCATTTTGGATGGAAGGAAGAGCAAGCAACATCAATATCATGCATCGAAGGCAAGAGGGAAGTATCATGATTAAATTAGGGTTTCAAAGTATCAAACACAAAGTTTATTCATTAAAGTGTACTAAACCCTAGGTAGAGATCAATGTCATCAACATTAAACAAGACAATATCCAATTTTACCATGGCCACATGAACACATATGATTAATTAGGTCAAAGCATCAATTAAAGAACATCAATAAAATCCTTAAAACACATAAAAATAACTAGTTTTTAACCTAATAAAAAAAGACAAAAATAAATATTATTTTTGGTATTTTTTCATGGATTAATAAAATAGAGGGGATAAATGACAAGTGTGTAAAATATCATGCATCAAAGGCAAGGGGAAAGTATCATGATCAAATTAGGGTTTCAAAGTATCAAACACAAAGTTTATTCATTAAAGTGTGCTAAACCCTAAGTAGAGATCAATGCCATCAACATAAAACAAGATACAATCCAAGTATACCATAGCACATAAACACATATGATCAATTAGGTCAAAACATCAATCAAAGAACATCAATAAAATCCTTAAAACACATAAAAACTAATTTTTAAACCTAATAAAAATAGACAAAAATATACATGGATTAATAAAATAGAGGGGATAAATGACAAGTGTGTAAAAAATAATAAAAAATAAATTAATTTGCATATAGAAATAATCAAGAGAAAGTAGAAAGAAAAGTGAAACAAAAAAGTGATAAAAAATAAGGCTTAATGGCCAAAGGGTGTTGAACCCACGCCCTTGTGTTTACAAGCTAAAACACTTAACCACTGGACCACTGTAGGCATGGTGATATTATAACACGCCCATTGAATTATATATGAAACAAGTTATAAAGTGTAAATAAAAAAATAACATAAAAAGGTATGGGGCGAGGGGGATTTGAACCCCATACCCTTTGCTTCAAGCACAAACACAAACAAGTGCATGACCACTGGGGCGCAATGCTAATTCATTTATTATACAGCTTGCAATAAATATAATATAAACTCAAGTTCAAAAATGAGAATGGCGCACCCCACTTCATCTCCTTCCTCGTGACAACATCAACATTAATAATGGTGCAATTTCAAACTTTCTCATTTCTCAATAAAATTTAAAAGTGTAAAAACCAAACTTGCTCAGAATTTTATGAGGATTTCAACAATGTACATATCATAAATTAATATTGATTGTAGCTCACGAATTTTAACCAAAACCAAAAACCCTAAGTTTCTTTAAAGTAAAATTAAATGACAAACAAGCTCAACCAATTTCTATTTTTATAGGGATTTCATTCATGGTAATTAAACACACAGAATAGTATCAAAAAAATTTCAAAATGATGCTTGTATGGATGACTTCGAAATCAAGAAAAATTCACCTATTGGAGCAAGTTCCAATGCCTTCTTCAAGCACTTTTAGTGATAACAAATTATCTCTTTAGCTTGTATGATATCCCAGGAACATAATGCAACTTTTAGTTTGTTTTGAAACTGTCTCAAACTCTCTAACCAAGTTCACTTATGATGATGAATGAGAACAGGTTGGGTGGAGCAACAAATATGTTTAAGATGAAAACTAATGCACTCATAAGGTTATATATGGTGTGTATACGATGCTTGAGTGGTTAGTTTTCAAAGAGTTTGCAAGGTTTGTAAATTTCGAAGAAATGGAATTTGAGCTTTAGTGGAGTTCTCAAAAATATCACTATGTGTTTCTCTGAATTATTAGGGGATTTGAGGTGTGTTTTAGACTTGAGAATGTCTCTCTATTTATAGGAAAAGGTTGAGATATTTAGGACTGGTCGAAAGTGAAAGCTATGGAGTTTTGATTTCGTTGAAATCCAAATGATAGTTTCATGAATATTGTGGTTCTGAGGTGATGGAAGGAGTGGGTTAAGGGCAATATGCATGATTTTATGAGTTGTAAGAGGTTACTTCTCACTTTAAAAGTGTAGTGTGATTAAAGATAACAAGTCATGGGCTAAATGCATTAACATTGTGATTAAAGTCATATTTATGCAAATGGATATGGAGCTTTTTGCAAATTCTTCCAAATATGGTATCATGAAATGGTTAATAGCTTAATTCCTTGTGCAATGCATTAAGAATATGTGTAAATGCTCAATTATGTTGAGATTTGCAAGTAATATGGCCTGAAAAGAAGATTGCATAGCTTAGACATTGGAAAACCATGAAGCTTGCTTTGGCCAAAATGACTTGTAATGCAGTTTTGGGAAGCCATGTTCATCTCTTTGAAACTCATAACTTAAGTGTGATAAATTCATGCTCTTGGAATTTTTGAAAAGATGAGAGGATCCTATACAACTTTCATGTACTTAAATGCAAATCAGAGTTATAAAAATTAGAGTTATAAAAATTATACAACTGAATCAAGATGCCACAAATTCAACTTAAAACCATTGCATTCGACATGGATACATAACACTTTAAAACATCGGACGAACCAACCGCAAATTTTTTTTTTAAATCAACAACTTGAACAACTACGCAACAGAGTCATAATAACATCTTTATCCAACATTAAATCAACTTCTGAAATAACAAGTACTTAACAACAATCAACTTAAAGTTCAACAATTGAAATAACAACAACTAAAAGCAACAAGCGTTCATCCCCCCGAGTGTTACGTATCAGAGCAATGACACCAACTCGAACTACTGAAGATAATCCGCCTTCACTCTGGATTACCTACACGTTACCAACATAAGGGTAATATTTAAACATAAGGGGTGAGATATCGAACACTATAATAGAATGCATGATAAATATTATATTGGAATCAGTTCATATAAAATCACCACTTCACAACTTTCAAACAATTTTAATCTCAACAAAACATAAACACGACATAACAACTAATTCGCAAATTTTAGATGATACCTGTCACAACAAGTCAACAACATAAAGCAACAAAAAATCTATCTTTACCACAACTCAATATACAACATCAAATGCGACTCAATTACAATGCACATGCATGTGGTACCATTGGAGTAGAACTCCTAACTTAAAAACAGAGAAGAACTCCCATCTAAAATATGGAGCAGAACTCCCATCATAAAAAATTGCCAATTAATAGAGGCATCAACAAGGCATAAGCCTTCTTCGCAGTTTGCCAATCCAGGCCATCACAAAGTATGCAAATGTATATGAATGCATTGTCACATACTCACAACAATCATCATCCATCGCAAGGCACAAGCCCACATCACCATTATTACCAGTAAATAGAGGTAATTCATCATCATGTAAATTCCCTGCAACTTCGCATTATCAACAAGAATTCACAACATCAGAACAACCCAACATAAATCAACATTGGACATAAGCCTATCATATCAATCAATGATTCAGTCATTAACATAATCAAATAACAACTTAACAATAATTTCACACAGCACTGGTAACGACCAAAACACAGCATGTACGGGCAAAAGGGATAGGGAACTACGTGCCCCTCGACATGCATAGCAACTAGGACAGCATAACAACTAAATCATACTCCTCGACACGCACAGGGGAAAACAGGGTAACAAACAACTTATAATCCTCGACATGTCCTGCAACCTAGTATTGCTCGATAATGCAACACATACCCCTGACACGTCTCGCAGCCTAATGTGCCACTCGGTACCTAACACCATCAACATCCTCCTCGACCACTAGTGCAGCCAACATCACAGACACAATACAACGTCTTAACGAGCACACCACTATAATTCATAACTTCCGGCCAACCGTTCGGAGTAACACAGTTACGAGCAACTATATTTCCTATCAACAGATTCATCAACATACAAGACAGTCACGCAGAACCTCCCTAAAACGACCACTTCAACAATTTACCTATTTTCCTACCAATCGCTCGAAATAACCTAACGACCATTACGACCTAACCTACACATTGATTAAACCGGCAGTCACACAAATAACTCAAAATGTCCACAACATATAATCGGGCAAATCCCTATAACATGTTCATTAAACGGTCATACGGTACTTCCCAACGGCCACAACATGAATAACAGGCAACTTCGCTAGCAATTCAGAAACATCCACACACCACAATCATAAAATGACCAATTCTCCTTAACAAACATCATAAATACCATTATAAGGTCAGAACCCCACCCTTACCTGGATTGAAGGTTGATCTACCAAAAACTCTAGCCAAGAGCTTTGCTTCATTCTGCTCAACACCGGGCAGCTTTCTTCTCTTCTGCGCAGCTCTACCGGTCAGTGTACAGAAATCCTTATTCTCAAACTAAAACAAATCCTTGTGTTAGCTTCTCCTTATATATCAATCCTATTGGGCCTAACCTACACCCCCAATTTACCATTTCCAACCAATAACATAAGTCCAACATTATTTCATATATTCTCTTTAATTCCACAATATAATTATTATTAATCAACTAAATAATTAATTAATAATATTCTAATAACTTATACCAAAGATCCTCAATATTACACAACTTCACAATTATTCCAAAATACTCTAATTAAATAAATAATTAAATTAAATTACAAGCATTACAACTTTCCCTCACTTAGAATATTTTCTTCCTCGAAAATTTACCTTATTCAAACAACTCAGGATAGGAGTCTCGCATCTTGCTTTCCAATTCCCAAGTCATGCTTTCTCCGGCAGCTCCTAACCAAACTACTTTTACCAAAGAAATCTATTTTCCCCTTAGAGTCTTCATTTCACGATCCGCGATTCATACAGGCATGAGTCTTCATTTCACGATCCACGATTCGTACATACATCGTTTCAACAGTAAGATTATCATCTACTTGTACATCATCCATATGAATCACATGAGATGGATCTGTAATATATTTCCGGAGTTGTGACACATGAAAAACATCATGCAAATTCGAAAGATTAGGCGGTAAAGCCACTCTATAAGCCACATTTCTAACTCTTTCTGAAATCTGATACCGGCCAATAAAACGAGAAGTGAGCTTCTTAGACTTCAAGGCTCGCCCAACACCAATTACAGGTGCAACTCTCAAAAACACATGGTCACCAGCTTGAAATTCCAAATCCTTCCTTCACTTATCATGATAACTCTTCTGTCTACTTTGGGAAGCTTTCATCTTTCCCCGAATCATCTTCACCTTCTCAGTAATCTCACGAACAAGTTCAAGTCCAAGCACTACACTCTTTCCAGATTCATGCCAGCATAACGGAGTTCTACATCCCCGACCATACAACGCTTCAAAAGGTTCCATCCCAATACTATAATGGTAATTGTTATTATAATTAAACTCTATCAACGGAAGATAAGTATCCCACGGACCTCTCTGCTCAAGAGCACATGCTCTCAACAAATCTTCCAACGATTGAATAGTCCTCTCTGTCTGACCATCCGTCTGAGGATGATACGCCGAACTCAACCTTAACTTAGAACCCAACGCCTCTTGCAAACTCTTCTAAAAATCAGAAGTAAACCTCGAATCTCTATTTGAAACAATGCACAAAGAAACACCATGCGGCTTCACAATTACACTAGTGTAAATCTCAGCCAACTTCGACACTGGAAAACTGATGTTAATAGGAATAAAATGAGCCAACTTCATAAGCCTATTAACAATCACCCAAATCAAATCATGTCCTCTTAGAGTATTAGGTAATCCCGTCACAAAGTCCACTGAAATGTTATCCCATTTCCATTCTGGAACTTCTAACAGTTGCATCAACCCTGCAGGCTTCTGATGTTCAACTTTTGACTTCTGACAAGTCAAACATGAATACACAAATCGAGCCATGTCACTCTTCATCCCCGGCCACCAAAACAAATTCTTCAAATCTTGATACGTCTTTGTAGCTCCTGGATGAATACTTAGCTTACTTCTATGACTCTCTTCAAGGATCACTTTCTTCATCTCTGCATCATCAGGAATACAAATCTGGTAACAGAATCTCAACACACCTTACACAACTAACTTAAAATCACTATTCTCAGACTCATCGATCTCGACCATCGAATATACCAGCTTCACATCTAACTTCTGAGCTTCTCTAATACTCTCCAGAAATTCATTATTAATCTTCAACATTCCCAACATAACACTTCGCGGTGTCACTTCGCAAACTAAGCTCATATCTCTGAACTGCTCAATTAATTGCAATTCTTTAACCATCATTGCTGACATATGTAAAGTCTTTCGACTCAATGCATCAGCTACCACATTCTCGTTTCCTGGATGATAATTCAAACCGAAATCATAATCCTTTAACAACTCCAACCATCTTCGTTGTCTCATATTCAATTCCTTTTGATCTAATAAATACTTTAAGCTCTTATGGTCACTAAACACTTCAAATCTAGAACCATAAAGATAATGCCTCCAAATCTTCAACACAAAAACAACTGCAACAAGCTCTAAATCATGCGTAGGATAGTTCTTCTCATGAGTCCTCAACTTCTTTGATACATAAGCAACAACCTTCTCATTATGCATAAGTACACCTCCTAAACCCATCTTAGAAGCATCGCAATATACTACAAGAGGTTCTCCTGGATTAGGCAATGTCAAAATTAGAGCTGACGTTAATCTCTTCTTTAACTCCGTAAAACTTTCTTCACATTGAACGTTGTTGTACCCCAAAATTTTCCCTCTCATTTCTTCAACATTTTCTCATCACTAGACTCTTGGAGCTCAAGATCAAGTTAGGGTTTACTCTGCTCAAGACTCCTCCTTGCACTGTTGACCCAAATTAGGGTTTGAGTTTGCACAAAGATGTTTTGACCTAAAAGGCCCAAAGTGACTTTCATGCTTCATGTTGGATTCACAAGTTTATCCATACCAAGTTTCAAGCCTTGATTCTAGTCTTTGCCCAGTCAATTGGACAGTTGACCTAGAAATCAGCTGTATTGGGGAAAAAGTCAATTGTGGTCAATTGACAGTCAAACTTCATAATTTTTGACCCATATCAACATAATGAACTCATATGGACCATTTGATCAAGTTTGGATCACAATTCCACAAGAAATTTGATCAGATCACCAAAAGGGCAAAATGGTCATTTTTAGGGTTTTGACTGCACAAAGGCAATTTTTGACTGCTTGACCTAACCAATGGTAAACCAAGCTCATATATGGACTCAAGGACTCAATGGCATGGTCTTGACACATTCAACAAGTTCAAAAAATCTCAAATGCACAGGATTGACAGATGAATTTTCCAGTCAACTGATCAAAATTTGACTGTATCCTGAAAAGTCAAACTTTGACTTTTTGGTCAAAATCAAGTGCCAAGATTCATTTTTCATCAAGACATGTCAAATTATGAAACTTGTTCATCAAGAAATCCAAATTTGCAAATTAGGGTTTAAAATGAGAAAATTTCATAACTTAGAATTTTTCTAAGTTATGAAACTTCCTTATTTTTTCCTAACTTTGTCCCATTTTTTCATCAAGATACATTTGGATTCAAGCAAAACTCAAAACATGAAAGTTGTAGTACATTGCAAAATCTACAACTTTTATTCACAAAGTTTTCTCAAAGGAGGCTTGTAGATCAAGTTATGATTTTTGGAACAAGGGTGCAAAACATTCTTAACTTAGAAAAATTTTGACCTATTCTAGGTAGGATTTTTGCCCAACTTCATGGCCACTTTTCACATGGTTCCACTTGGAATTTAAATTTGAATCACAAAGATGGATTTTAGTACATATTCCAAGATTTCCAAATTGTCCAAGAACTTCTCAAACACCCTTATGGTTAGGGAGAATCGAATTTGCAATGATGGGCAAAAGTCACTTTGTTCATAGCCAAATACATGTTCATAACATTGCCATTTTCAAGTCAGCATGGTTCAAGCTAGATTACAGGCCTCTAATCCTTTTCACACTCAATAATTAAATGCCAAACCATTGTTCCAAGATGTTATTTTGTTCATTTGGTCATTGCATGCAAGATTAATCCATATTTAGAAAAAGCAACTTTGCCATTCTTGTAAAGATGCACTTTATGTCAAATAACAAATCAAAGAGGTACAAGCCAGATCTTTTAGGAACAAGTTTGTGGACAAACCCCACTGATCAAGAACAAAGTATGCAACATGCTTGAGGGACCTGCATTGGCCTATAACCCAACTTGACTATCTTTGCTTACTTTGGAAGAAACATTGCAAAAGATATCCAACTTTGATCTCCTGTCAACATAAGCCTAAACAAACTTCATGAACACTTTCCAGACATCAAACCAAGTTCTAAGCAGCTTCCTTCACCCTCAATCCATCCTCATATCCAAAAGCACAGTTTTTCTGCAAAACAGAGTCCCTTCTGCAACTTGACTTCCACAAACATTTCCACTCGTGCATTTTGGCTAAAAAGAGTTCAAACATGTTCCATATCATCCATTGAAGATATCCCAAGCATTGAACACAAACTGTAACATCCATATCCAAGTTTTCCATTTTCACTTTTCAGTTTTGCAGGTTGACTTCCATAGCTTGATTCAGAGAGATTAAAAGCAAGCTAAGTGTTGGAGAAGGTTCCTTGGACCTCAGGCAAGCTGTACAAGTCCTCAAACTCCATTGAAGATACCTCCATTGCTGTACACGACTCAAGCTGCACAGGTAAAAATATGAACTCCTATCTCTCTATCCAGGCATAGTTAGGCTTAAGTTTTTGAAGAAAGCATGTTCTAATCATAGCCCTGAAACCATCCATGTAGTTACTTTTCATTTATATTGTGTGTGCTGAGAAAATTTTGGACCTGAACATGAAAGAAAACTTAGGTCAGAAATTGGGGATGGAGAAATTCTCCCTCGTTTCTGAGAGTTAGGTTAAGAATTTTATATGTATGAATTCGTCTCTTGATGCTCTATAATGTTTGTGTTGTGAGTTTTTGTTAAAAGTCAAGGAATCAAGAGATGGCAGAGCTAGAAGGAAGCGCACGTTTTTCTGTTTGAATGTGGCTGAAGGTTGAAGACAAAGTTGACTTGGGCTGGGTCTGAGTCAACCTGCTTTTTGCACCCTCTTTTCCAACTTACACCCCCTTGGCCCATTGTGTGATATTTTGATTATTTTTGACTTTTCATTTTTTCTTCTGACTTATTATTTTTTGTCAAAACATAAAAAACATTAAAATTATTTTTTCACCCATTTTTGTATTTATTTGACATTTGTTTGTTTTATTTAAGCATATATATATATATATATAAACCAATATATTTCTTTTTATTTAAAACACAAAACAATAATACAAAAATATATTTTTTAGTTATTATTTTTTATTTGTATTTTGAAAACATTTTCTAAAAATAGACCATTTTTTGTAAATAATTAATATTTCATTTTTGTATATATTTAGTATATTTGATATATAATATAAATACTTGTATATTTATTAAAATATTTAGGATAAAAATATGAAAATAATACATTTTTATTTTTTATTAATATATGACATCAAAAATACTTTTTTTTCCAGAATATACTTCTTTTTTTATTTTTTGTATATAATTAACAAATATTGTATATAATATAATTAATAAATACTATTTATTTAGAAAATTAGGGTTTTGCCCTAAAACCATGAAAATATCCAAAAAAAATTGACTTTTTATTTTGTTTATATTTTACATTGAAAAATACTTTTACATACATAAAAAACCATTTTTGTGCATAATACATTTTGCATATTTATTGTATTTGTTTAATTATTGTACAATTAAATAACTTGTATATTCAATATGGATGTAATAGTTTAGATTTAAATTTCTTGCTAAATATCCCCCATTCAAACACTTGTACCCCCATCCCCATAATCATGTTGTAATAATTTTGGACTTTAAATTTCCGCATTTAAAAGCTTTCTAATTATGCCATGATAGACCTAGGGTTTGTATGCAAAAATTAAATAACAAATAGCTTGATCTAATTCAAAGACAAAAAAACATGAAATGGACAACACCAATCACACTTGCACCCTTAGGGTTACTCCACTTGTTGCCTTCAAAAATGGGCCATGTTGCATGTTGAGTGTCTTTGGCAAAACAAAAGCAAATCAAATGATCATAGTCCCTCGATGACGCTTTCAAAGTTGCCTAAAAAATGATCAAGTCCCTTGAAGGAAAAATTGCCAAAGACACTTGGCACCATTGCATTCATGGTCTAAACGATGACCCGCGCCCGTCCCGTTAACATCCTAACACAAGATTGTCCACCAAATGCAATGGTGGAACAATACTGTTAAAAGGGTTAAAACATAGGAAAGATCTTTGAGAAATTTAGGGTAGATAGCTCTTGGTTACTTGACCAACTTACAAAACAAATCCTTGCCATTTTTCAAAATACACTCCACGACACAACTTTCAAAACAACTTTCAAAACCTTGAAACATCTTTTCAAAAAGACAAACACCTTTTGTAAAACATTCGAGTAAAGAATTGTTACAAGGGTTGCCTAGACAAGACATCTTTTTCAAAACATTTTCAAACCCACACACAAAGCACCATTTCAAACAATTGAAAGCACCATTTCAAACAATTGAAAGTGCAAGGTAAGTGATCTAAGCAAGTAACTAAGATCCCATGGATAACCATGGATAGAAAGGGTGCTAATACCTTCCCTTTCTATAATCTACTCCCCGAACCCATGAAAACATCTCAAAGGTTTTTCCTATGCTTTTTAACCTTTCCTTAGGATAAAATAAAAATTCGGTGGCGACTCTTGCTAAACCGAAACATTTGCGAAAACAAACGCAAAACCTTAAGTCAGTTCTCCCACCGTATCACAAACGTCTCATACAAAAGCTCTACCTTTACAAGTCAACTTAGTCAACGGAAGTGCCAACTTAGAAAAACCTTTGATAAACCTTCTATAATAACCAACTAATCCCAAAAAGCTTCTAATCTGTAGTCGATTTTGGAGTTTACCACTGTAACACAACATCTACTTTAGATGGATCTACAACAATTCCACTACCTGAGATCACGTGACCAAGAAAACTAACCTCCTTTAACCAGAATTCACACTTAGACAACTTTGCATACAACTTCTTCTCTTTCAAAACTTGCAATACTATTCTTAAGTGTTCTGCATGCTTTTCTTCTGACTTAGAGTAAATCAAAATGTCATCAATGAATACCACCACAAACCGACCCAAATAAGTATGAAAGATGTGATTCATGTATTCCATAAATACTCCTGGCGCATTGGTAACACCTAAAGGCATCACCGAATACTCATAATGTCCATAACGCATTCTGAAAGCCGTCTTCTGGATATCTTCATCCTTCACTTTAATCTGATGATATCCCGACCTCAAATTAATCTTACTGAACACACGAGCATCCACCAATTGATCCATCAAGTCATCTACTCTTGGAAGCGGATACTTGTTCTTAATCATCACTTTATTAAATTGCCTATAATCAACACAAAGCCTCATACTTCCATATTTATTCTTTACTAACAACACTGGAGCTCCCCACGATGATACACTTGGCCTCACAAACTTATTTTCTAGTAACTCTTCCAATTGCTTCTTTAACTCTGACAATTGAGATGCAGACATCCTGTATGGTGCCATAGACACAGGTTTGGTACCAGGTACAAGATCAATAACAAACTCAACTTCTCTCTCTGGCGGTACATCAGGAATTTCATAAGGGAAAACTTCAGGAAATTCACACACCACCTTCAATTCCTCAATTATATCTTAATTCTCGAAGATAGCGATGCCATCAATAAAAACATCTGAGCTTCTTCTTGCATCAACTTCCTCAACTGTCTAGCAGACAACAGACTATCTTCCTCTTCTTCAGGAGTAGAAAACCTCACAGACTTTTTGTAACAGTTAATATGAACATAGTTATGCTCTAACCAATTCATACCCAGAATCACATCCAACCCTCTTAACAGCAAACAAACCAAATCAACAGAAAAGTCTCTGTCGAAAATTGACAAAGGACACTTTAAACACACAAAAGAAGTAGTCACCGACCCCTTAGCTAGAGTGTCGACGACCATCTCTCCATAGCATGCACCATTGCTTCTAAAGCAACAACAAGTGCAGTATCATTCCTTCCAGCCATCTCAACTTATCGCTACAACATAAACAACGGTTAGAACTCAAATTAACAATACTCGATTGTTAAACAACCTACGACTCGACAACTTGGTTGGACGGACCGACTTGCTCTGATACCAACTTTGTAACACCCCAATTCTACCCGACAATATAAATGTAAATGAGAGTTATAAAAATTATACAACTGAATCAGGATGCCAAAAATTCAACTTAAAATCATTGCATTCGACATGGATACATAACACTTTAAAACTTAGGATGAACCAACCGCAAAATAAATTAATCTTTTAAATCAATAACTTGAACAACTATGCAGCGAAGTCATAATAACATCTTTATCCAACATTAAAGCAACTTATGAAATAAAAAGTACTTAACAACAATCAACTTAAAGTTCAACAATTGAAATAACAATAACTAAAAGCAACAAGCATTCATCCCCCCGAGTCTTACGTATCAGAGAAATGACACTGACTCGAACTACTGAAGGTAAACTACCTTCACTCTGGATTACATGCACGTTACCAACATAAGGGTAACATTCAAACAGAAGGGGTGAAATATCAAACACTATAATAGAACGAATGATAAATATTATATTGGAATTAGTTCATATAAAATCACCACTTCACAACTTTCAAACAATTTTAATCTCAACAAAACATCAACACGACATAACAACTAATTCACAGCTTTTAGATGATACCTGTCACAACAAGTCAACAACATAAAGCAACAACAAATCTATCTTCACCACAACTCAAGATGCAATATCAAATGCGCTCAATTAAAATGCACATGCATGTGGTACCATTGGAGCAGAACTTCCAGCTTAAAAACGAAGCAGAACTCCCATAAAAAAATGGAGCAGAACTCCCATCATAAAAAAATTGTCAATTAATAGAGGCATCAACAAGGCATAAGCCTTCTTCGCAGTTTGCCAATCCAGACCATCACAGAGTATGCAAATGTATAAGAATTCACTATCACATAATAATAACAATCATCACCCATCGCAAGGAACAAGCCCACATCACCATTATTACCAATAAATAGAGGTAATTCACCATCATGTAAATTCCCTGCAACTTCGTATTATCAACAAGAATTCACAACATCACAACAAACCAACATAAATCAACATTGGCCATAAGCCTATCATATCAATCAACGATTAAGTCATTAACATAATCAAACAATAATTTCACACAGCACTGGTAACGACCAAAACTCAGCATGTATGGGCAAAAGCGATAGGGAATTACGTACCCCTCGACATGCATAGCAACTAGGACAGCATAACAACTAAATCATACTCCTCTACACGCACAGGGGAAATAGGGTAACGACCAACTTATGCTCCTCGACATGTTATGCAACCTAGTACTGCTCGACAATCCAACACATACCCCCTGATACGTCTCGCAGCCTAATATGCTGCTCAGTACCTAACACCATCACCATCCTCCTCGACCACTAGTGCAACCAACATCACAGACACAATACAATGTATTAACGACCATACCACTATAATTCATAACTTCTGGCCAACCGCTCGGAGTAACACAATAACAAGCAACTATATTTCCTATCAACAGATTTATCAACATACAAGACAGTCACGCAGAACCTCCCTAAAATGACCACTTCAACAATTTACTAATTTTCCTGTCAATCGCTCGAAATAACCTAACTTCCTAACGACCATTACGACCTAACCTACACATCGATTAAACCGGCAGTCACACAGATAACTCAAAACGTCCATAACACATAACCGGGTAACTCCCTATAACATGTTCATTAAACGGTTATACGGCATTTCCTAACAGCCACAACATGAATAAACGGGCAACTTCGCTAGCAATTCAGAAACATCCACGCACCACAATCATAAAATGACCAATTCTCCATAACAAACATCATAAATCTCATTATAAGGTCAGAACCTCACCCTTACCTGGATTGAAGGTCGCTCAACCAAAAACTCTAGCCGACGGCTTTGCTTCATTCTGCTCGACACCGGGCAACTTGCTTCTCTTCCGCGCAGCTCTACTAGCCAGCATACAGAAATCCTTATTCTCCAACTAAAACAAATCCTTGTGTTAGCTTCTCCTTATATATTAATCCTATTGGGCCTAACCTACACCCCCACTTTACTATTTCCAACCAATAACATAAGTCCAACATTATTTCATATATTCCATTTAATTCCACGATATAATTATTATGAATCAACTAAATAATTAATTAATAATAATCTAACAACTTATTCCAATGATCCTAAATATTACACAACTTCACAATTATTCCAAAATAGTCTAATTAAATAAATAATTAAGTTAAATTACGAGCGTTACATGTTTTAGACTTGAGAATGTCTCTCTATTTATAGGGAAAGGTTGAGAGATTTAGGACTTGTAGAAAGTGAAAGCTATGGAGTTTTGATTTGGTTGAAATCCAAATGATAGTTTCGTGAATATTGTGGTTCCGAGGTGATGGAAGGAGTGAGTTAAGGGAAATAGGCATGATTTTCTGAGTTGTAAGAGGTTACTTCTCAGTTTAAAAGTGTAGTTTGATCAAAGATAACAAGTTATAGGTTAAATGCATTGACATTGTGTGATCGGTGGATCTGGAACTGACTGTTTAACGCTGGTTCGCGAAATGTCGCGGAAGCAAGAGTCGCCACCGTCTTTTATTTTCTCCAAATGGAAAGGACAAAAGCACAGAAAAATTCCTTAAAGAGATTGCTCTCGGATCGGGAGGTAGGTTATAGAAAGGGAAGGTGTTAGCACCCTTTCTATCCATGGTTATCCATGGGCTCTTAGATACTTGCTCAATGTGTTTTCAAAATGTTTGCTTGCTTTTCAATTGTGGGTTTTAAAAAGTTTCTTTGAAAAATTTCAGTTCGACTCGTACGTCAGAGTGTTTGAAAAAATTGCTTTGAAAGCTTTTGAAAATGTGTTGGTGTGAAAAGTCTTTTTTAGTTTGTTTTTGAAGAGAGCAAGTATCCATGAGAACCTACCTACCCTAAGGAATTCGTCTGTGTAAATGTCCTTTAAAGTAGTGCCATCCCACCATTGAGAGGTAGGTAGCACCACCGTTGGAGGTGTTCGGGTCAATTCGAGTTTTAGGGACGTGGTGATCACCAGAGCAATGGGAAGACACCTTAGAAGCTACCCTCATGCCAGGTTCCCGGATCATGAGGACTTACTAAGACGTCCTCTACTCGACGACCACCTTTCGAAAGGCAACAGTGAGGCGTACCCTAGGGGTGGTGTGTGCGAATGGTGTGTTGTTTTCATTGATATTTGTCTTGTCATGTTTATTTGTGATCTACGCTTGATTTTAATTAGGGCCATTCATTCTTGCATGCATATTTAACAGTTATAAAGTTTGCGAAAAATAAATCTAAGGCTATTACAAAGGCGCGGGTCCACATCGCCAAAAATTAAACCGGACCCGATTTAGCGGAAAAATAAATAAAGCGAATAATAGTGCGAGAAATAAAATTGTTACAAGGCTTTGGGACATGTACATAATTATAATAAGCGACAAAGTAAAATGCGCGAAACAAAATAATTAAAGCGACGGGCGTTGGACCCTTTTACAAACAATTAAGATTAATGAGGAATTAATTAATTAGAATTAAATGTTTTTGGTATTTTATGTTTTTTAAGATTTAAAAGAAAAAGAATTTATTGAAATTAAAAATAAGATGCTAAACCCTAGTTCTAATGTTTTTTAGTTTATTATGAAAGATATTGAAATTTAACCTAATTTAAACCCTAATTTATTTATGTACAAATTTAATTATAAATAAAATAAATAAATAAATAAATAATTATTATTGTGATAAAAAAGTTAAAAGGAATGAAAATGGTTAATTAACCTAATTCTACGTTTTTTACATTTTGTTAAAAAAAGAATTAAGTTTGTAACCTAGTTAAAACTAAATAATTACAAGCATTTATTTATTATAATATAAATATTTGGTCTTTTCTGATTTTTTAATGTGTTTGTATTTTGTAGAAAAAGAAATAAATTAATTAAATTAAGATAATAAAATAAATGAAATAAAAATAAAATGTAAGAAGAAAAATAGAAAAAAGATGCAAACCAGGGGGGGGGGGGGGGGTAGCCCCCAAACTGTGAGGTTCAGGCCTAGCAATTCAGGCCCAGTTGATTTTGAATTAGTTGACTTTTCTGGATTTTGTATGGCATGTTGACCAGCACTTATGGTGTTCAGCAATCTTGGCCTTTGATTTGGCTTCGTTAGACATGCGTGTGGTTGGATGGTGATGGTATATCGTACGCCTACGCTACTGAAGCGCATAGGATTGGTGAATGAAAAGTAATATGGAATTTGTTCAGACCTGGGATTCGAACCCAGGTTTTGGACTTTGCAATGTAACACCTGTGCCACTGAAGCGTTTGAATTTCAATTAATATATAATGATCAATAAATATTATAAAAGAAAAAGGTTAGTGCCCTTTGAAATGCGCGCGAGATTTTGAATTGGCCTGTCCCCCTATGACACGACATCATCGTCTTCGTCTTCCTGAAACATAAAACACATTGGCCACGGTTTTAACGCGTAGCATTAGGCAAGTTTACAGAAAATAGCGACTAGCGCTATGGTGATCATAAATTGATCGCGAGGCTTGTGTCTTCTTCGTCCAGACCTACTGTATTCAACCATGGTATTCATGAGCCCTAATTTTTCCTCTATGCAAAAGCCCTAATTCAGAAAACCTGTAACCCTAATATTCAAAAATGGTAGAATCGCATATGTGGCACAAAAATGTAATTGAATGTATTGGTTAGCTTGGAAACTTGACAAGGAACATGAATTCATCAATCAAAATGCAAAAAGATGTATGATTTGAGATATGCGATTTCAAAAGTTTCGAGGTACAGTCTGAGTTCTTGATACCGATTCAGGGCGTTTTGGTTCTTGTTTGTGATTGGAATGTGATCAGGAGAGTTTGAGGAAGCCTTTAGAAAAAGAATTAGGGCTTAAAACTGACTACAACCTTGATTTCAGATTTGAGTTATATGGCCAATTTTTCAAGTTGTCAATAAGCTTTTGAGCGCAGCCTTTGGTGTCTTATGGTTAGGGTTTGACTTGGCACTTATGAGGGAAGAGAATTAGCTTGTTATTTGACCTTGATTCATGCCCATGAGAGAACTAGTCCTAGGGTTTTTTCATTAACAAACTTTTCCTTCTTTTAAGCCAAGACCAAGACTTAGTGTGCAATTTAACCCTAGCCTGAGTTTTTGAGTTGGCCCATGATATATGGAAGTTGTCCAAATTCAAATGACACTATTCCATTGGTTTTTGAATTTTATTTGAATTTTTAAAGATTTAAAATGAATTAAATTATCAAAAATTAAATAAAATAGAAAAATCAATATTTGGTCTTGAAATTAATCATGGGACACGTGTGTGGCATGACAAGGATGAATCAAATGGAAGAAAGTGGGCCCTTTTGTCAAAAATTGGAGTTTCAAGGATAGTTGACTTTTGCCATTTCACAAAAATTTCCCAACTTCTACAAGGCATAACTTGCTCAATTATTAAGCTTTTCTCATGTTCTTGGACATTTTGGAAAGGTCTTTGAGTCCTTTAACCAATGCCTTTGGTCCCATGTCATTTTGATTTTCCAATCTCAAGTTATGGCCTTTGACTTAAAGTCCCTTTTTGTTGACTTTTGAAAATGACCTATAATGTTGAAATTGATAACTTTTTGTGAGAGCATTTCTTGGACTTGAAGTATGAAGATGAGTTGTAGGAAATGTCTTTCTCTTCAAAATGAGCTTTGGATGGAATTTTTCTGATAATCCATGTGAAAGTTATGCCCTGGTCAATTTCAGTTGACTTTTTCAGCTGTCCAAATATAGCAACTTTTGCATCTTTGATGATTTCTGAGCCAAATTTTGAGAATCATGATCAAGCATTGATCAAATGATGTTTGTGGCTTCAAAATGAGATGTTGACCAAAAATTTGAACTTTTGACTGCCAAATGACCATTTTGCCCCTACAGTTGACTGTAGTGCAATTTAGGGTTTTGACTGTGCAATTTTGAGCTGAATGCCTTGAAACTTGATATGAGGATGCTTGACCATGTTTGTAAGCATATGAGACTTGATTGGGCCTTTGAACACTTCCTTTTCTTGATCAGACTCAAAACCCTAATTTTGACTGTATGGGAGACTGTTGCACTGCACAACCCTTGGGGAATTTTGTAGCTTGGCTTGGAAATTTCTTGAGGAATATGGGAGGGCAAATTTTGGGGTATAACAGTTGCCCCTGTTCAATCTTCTTAGACCTGAGGATGCAGATTGGCTGACGTGCCTTTCGTAATCCGAGGGTAGAAGATGATTGGACACTAGAGTGCCCAGAAATTTGCGCTCACATAATGGCAGTGATGGTGGAATGGGCTTATAGATGCCATCTGGATGTTTGATTGCGTAAGAGATTCCTTGGCGAGAACCTGTATACCTGCAAAACAGAAAATGAGTACCTGACACGTTGCAGGAGCTGATTTTTAGATGCCTGGTATAGATGTGTCCTGACTGGTTACAGGAGCTGAGTCTGGAGCTTCAAACGGCGATGAAAGAACCAAGGATGATCACTACCTTAGCATGAATGGTAAGAGAACCTTGGGCGACTTTAACTTCAACAACGCTTGTTGAGAAAAACATCTTGGGTGACTTTAACTTCAACAACGCTTGTTGAGAAAAATCTTGGTGACTTTAACTTCAACAACGCTCGTTGGGAAAAATCTGGGGGGTGTCTTCTACTGGGATAAGAATCAGGGAGATCCTAGGGTCGATCTGACTGAACCAGAGAGGCCTTTGACTGGGTAAGAATCAGGAAAATCTTAAGGCCGATTTAACTGAACCGGTCTAGGTCTTGAAATGTCTTCAACTGGATAAGCATCAGGGAGATCTTAGGGTCGATCTGACTGAACCAAAGAAGGCCTTTGACTGGATAAGCATCAGGAAAATCTTGGGACAATTTAACTGAACCGGTCTAGGTCTTGAAATGTCTTCAACTGGATAAGCATCAGGGAGATCTTAGGGTCGATCTGACTGAACCAGAGAAGGCCTTTGACTGGATAAGCATCAGGAAAATCTTGGGACAATTTAACTGAACCGGTCTAGGTCTTGAAATGTCTTCAACTGGATAAGCATCAGGGAGATCCTAGGGTCGATCTGACTGAACCAGAGAAGGCCTTTGACTGGATAAGCATCAGGAAAATCTTGGGACGATTTAACTGAACCGGTCTAGGTCTTGAAACGTCTTCAACTGGATAAGCATCAGGGAGATCTTAGGGTCGATCTGACTGAACCAGAGAAGGCCTTTGACTGGATAAGCATCAGGAAAATCTTGGGACGATTTAACTGAACCGGTCTAGGTCTTGAAATGTAGCTTGAGAACTTAACTGGATCTTTCCTGAAAGATAAAAGTCAGTCATATGCAATGCATGATATGGATCAAGCAATGATGTTCTCAACATAAATGAGATTTGTATGATGCAGTGCGTTATGCATGCTATAATGATGTATGTGATGTTTTATGTATGTTTTTGTCTAGGAAAATGAATCCTTGACGGGTGCCGGGAAGTCGTATCCTGGGCTGATGTCGAAGAATAGATTTTGCTTCCGCTGGGGATGATAACTGCAAGGATACCGGTAGGAGAAGATGACTCCGTTGCGGAATAAACTTGGCGAATGGAAGATTCTGCGGGGAGGAAAGATACTCTAGCGATCATGCTGGGAAGCAATACTCTGTGGGGATAGAGATGCTTTGCTGAGTGTTGATAGTAGTAATTTGCTGGCGATACCATTGTTATGTTGGAAGTATTGATGGACTTCGCTGGGGATAGGAAAGAATTACGTTGACGACGACCTTTCCGTGGCTTTTGGCTGAGGATAACCCAGTTATATCCTGTTGAGGAAATAACTCTTTAAATCAAGCCAGACGACGCGTTCGTGCTCTGCGAAGGATAAGCTTCCAGAATTTACTGGGGATAAGCTTACTGCTTGGGGAGATGAATTCCATCTTTCCTGGGGAACTTGGATGGGACTCTCCTGGGGAAGTTTTGATATGCTGGGGAAGTGATTCCTTTGAATGTTGATGTATGCCGCCGGGGAACAATCTTTAGACCAAGACTGCTGGGGATGCTTGTTAAGAATATATGCTGCTGGGGAATATTGGGATCTACTGGAGAATACCCAATTTCCTTGAGACTTGTTAACTTTGTTTGGGGAAGAATGCACTGACTTGCTGTCTCACTCTCTGGGGAATTTAAGATGTCTGGTTAGGTTCTTTAGCTGAACCTACCTTGGTACCTTGGAGGATAGAACAATTAGACTGCTCAGACAACTCTTTATTGCCCCTGTTTCTAGTGTCACCTGCAATTAATTCTTTATTTCGTATGCAAATATTTATGAGCTAGCAAATTATTGTCAATGCATATATCACAAATTGAACCTTGGACGTTCTTCGCAAAACAAAACAGAAAAAGAAAAACAGTTGGCACGTTTAACTGAAAAGTATATTTGTATTGATTTTGAATGGCCTGTGAATAGGCGTTTTGTGTACAAGAGGCTGACGTCCTAGTAAGCGGAACGTCGCCGAACAAGAGAGTTTATACAAGTTTTGTACAAAAGAAAATAAACAGCTGTGTGAAATATGAATGATCCACTGGGTTTCAACTCTGCTATCGCCTTTATAACTCTGAGCGTCTCATCACTTGATGACCTTGGTTGAAGGTGAAGCTGACTGATCGATGCCGTCTGAACTTGATGTAGATACCGGATTCTGGATGCACGGTGATCTGATGAGACATAGTATTACGTTTTTATCCCTAACTTTTGCCTGGACTGCCCTTTCGGGTTTTCAGTCCACCGGGATACCCATTTTTGCCCAAGCCGCCTTTTCAGGTTTTCGACTTGCCGGGTGTACAGATTTTTCATTTTCATCCCTTCATTTTGCCCGAACCCTTTTGGTTCGACGGGAAGCCCTAACTTTTGCCTAGACATGTCAGCCTAGCGGGTCTTTTTTTATGCGTAGTATTTTTTAACTATGTCTGCATTGGCGGGGTGAGGAAGGTCGTCACCATCCATGTTGGTTAATATCATTGCTCCTCCTGAGAACACATGCTTAACCACAAATGGCCCTTCGTACGTAGGGGTCCATTTGCCCCTTGGATCACTCTGAGGAAGGATGATTCGCTTGATCACCAGATCCCCAACTTGATATTCCTGTGGTCTGACCTTTTTGTTAAATGCCCTGATCATTCGTTTTTGATACGTCTGACCATGACAGATAGCAGCAAGTCTCTTTTCGTCAATAAGGTTGAGCTGATCAAGTCGTGTCTGGATCCAATCATCTTCGTTCAGATTTGCATCCTTCATTATCCGGAGAGAGGGTATCTGTACTTCGATTGGCAAGACCGCCTCCATACCATAAACCAAAGAGAAAGGAGTTGCCCCGGTTGACGTCCTAGCTGAGGTACGATACCCATGCAGAGCGAACGGTAACATCTCGTGCCAATCTTTATACGTTACTGTCATCTTCTGCACGATCTTCTTGATGTTTTTATTAGCTGCTTCTACAGCCCCATTCATCTTCGGTCTGTAAGGAGAAGAATTGTGGTGCTGTATCTTGAACTGTTCGCAGAGCTCAGCGATCATCTTATTGTTCAGATTGGTACCGTTATCTGTAATAATCCGCTCAGGGACACCGTACCGACAGATCAAGTTGTGCCGAATGAACCGTGCCACAACAGTCTTGGTTACCGTAGCATAGGATGCTGCCTCAACCCACTTCGTAAAATAATCAATTGCCACTAGGGTGAAGCGATGTCCATTAGATGCCGTAGGTTTAATCTCACCGATCATGTCTATGCCCCACATTGCAAACGGCCAAGGTGCAGTCAGAACATTCAGGGGAACCGGAGGAACATGCACTTTATCTGCATAAATCTGGCATTTATGGCATGTCCTAGAATGTTGGTAGCAATCAGCTTCCATTGTAGACCAGTAATATCCTGCCCGTAGGATTCTCTTAGCCATAGTATGTCCACTGGAGTGCGTACCAAAGGTCCCTTCATGCAGCTCTTCCATGATTCTTTCTGCTTCAGTCTTATCCACACAACGCAGTAAGGTTGAATCATGGTTTCGCTTGTACAAGATGCCGTTGCTTAGGAAGAACTTGGTTGCAAACCTCCTCAGGAATTTCCTATCATTGACAGAAGCACCTTCAGGGTATTCCTGAGCTTCCAGATATCTCTTCACTTCGTGGTACCAAGGCTTCTCAGTTACCAATTCAGTTTCGAGATCACAACAGTATGCCGGTTCGTCCAGTTTCCAGATGGTGATCCGGGGAGCTTCATTATCCCATTTAACCTTGAACATTGAAGACATTGTAGCTAACGCGTCCGCCAACTGATTCTCTTCTCTTGGAAAGTGCTCAAATGTTATCTCTGTGAAGTGGGGGATCAAGGCCAACACACATTCTCTGTAAGGAATCAAGTTTGGATGTTTCGTATCCCACTCTCCTTTGATCTGATTGATCACGAGAGCGGAATCTCCGAAGACACTCAGAAATTTGATCCTCAGGTCGATCGCAGCTTGAAGACCCATAATACACGCTTCATACTCCGCCATGTTGTTGGTATAGTTGAAACACAGCCGGGCGGTGAGTGGAGTATGAGTACCTTGTGGAGATACGATTATGGCGCCGATACCATTTCCCAAAGCATTGGAGGCTCCGTCAAAGTGCATAGACCATCGGGATCCTGGTTCAGGTCCTTCATCCGGTCCAGGTATTTCACAGTCAGTTACTATCATAATGCTTTCATCTGGAAACTCGAAGTTCATTGATTGGTAGTCATCCACAGCTTGATGTGCTAGGTGGTCTGCCAATACACTTCCCTTGATAGCTTTTTGGGTCGTGTACTGAATGTCGTATTCCGTCAAGATCATCTGCCATCTTGCAATTCTCCCAGACAGAGCAGGCTTTTCAAATATGTACTTTATAGGATCCATTTTTGAGATTAACAAGGTAGTGTGAGTCAGCATATACTGTCTCAGCCGGCGAGCAGCCCATACCAAAGCGCAGCAAGTTTTCTCAAGCAGTGAGTATCGGGTCTCACAGTCGGTAAACTTTTTGCTAAGGTAATAAATGGCATGCTCTTTTCGGCCAGACTCGTCATGCTGCCCCAGCACACACCCCATTGCATTATCAAGTACTGTCAGATAAAGTATCAAAGGTCTCCCTTCAACTGGTGGCATAAGGATGGGTGGTTCTTGGAGATATTCTTTGATTCTGTCAAAAGCAGCCTGACATTCATCATTCCAACGTACTACCTGATCTTTCTTCAGCAGCTTGAAGATTGGTTCACAGGTAGCAGTTAAGTATGAGATGAACCGAGCAATGTAATTCAGACGTCCTAGAAAGCCTCTGACTTCCTTCTCTGTCTTAGGAACTGGCATCTCTTGAATGGCTTTGACCTTAGCAGGGTCCACTTGAATTCCCTTGTCACTTACCACGAAGCCTAGCAACTTTCCCGATCTTACCCCGAAGGTGCACTTATTCGGATTCAACCTCAGCTTGTACAGTTTCAAACGGTCAAACAGTTTCTGCAGATGATCAAGGTGCTCTTCCTCAGTCTGGGACCTAGCGATCATGTCGTCAACATACACTTCTATCTCATGATGGATCATGTCATGAAATAAAGCAACCATGGCACGTTGGTAGGTTGCCCCAGCATTCTTTAGTCCAAAAGGCATGACTTTGTAGCAGAAGGTGCCCCACTGAGTAACAAATGTAGTCTTTTCCATGTCTTCCGGAGCCATCTTGATCTGATTGTAGCCTGAAAAACCATCCATGAAAGAGAACACTTTATGCTGAGCTGTATTATCAACAAGGACATCAATGTGGGGTAGAGGGAAGTCATCCTTGGGGCTGGCCCTGTTCAGATCCCTGTAATCGACACACATCCTGACCTTGCCGTCCTTCTTAGGTATCGGCACCACATTAGCAACCCACTGAGGGTAAGAAGTCACAGCAAGAAACCCGGCATCAAACTGCTTCATAACCTCGGCTTTAATCTTCTCAGACATCTCTGGACGCATACGGCGGACCTTTTGCTTAACCGGAGGGCAATCTTCTTTAGTTGGTAAGTGATGGACCACAATGTCGGTATCTAATCCGGGCATATCTTCGTAGGACCAGGCAAAGATTTCTTTATAGTCATGCAGCATCTGAGTCAACCGTTGCTTCACGCTGAGTTCTAGGTCGGCACCAATCTTCACCTCTTTCTTGTCTTCCTCAGTACCCAAGTTTATTATTTCCACTGGCTCTTCATGGGGTTGAATTGCCCTCTCTTCCTGCTGTAACAGTCTTGCAAGTTCACCAGGCACTTCGCAATCATCTTCACCTTCGTCTTCGGCTAAGTTGATCGGATTTTCGAAGTCATAACTGGCAGTAGCAGAGTCGTTACCAGTGAGATCCAGAGTGGATTGAAACCTGTATGAGTGAGTGTGTGTGTAAATACAGCTGTTTTGCAATACGTAAAGAAAGGAAAAAAGGAACGCAAAATTTGAAATGTGAAAAACGTCCAATGCTTTTATTCATGATATATGACAGTGACAAACAAAAGCCCTCATAAATAAAAACCCACGGTGCCCCGGGTAAGACACCGGGCCATATAGTTTCAAATTATTGTTTATTACAAATCAAAAACAAAGAAATTCATTACTGGGGAACAAAAGTTATGGGTGTAAAATCTTTAGCAGTCCAATTGGTCAATCCACCGTCGGTCGTCGGGTAGATCCAGCTATCGAACTCTGACTCTTCCACCTTGACTTCCTCTCCAATAGCATCCACTTCTGAGTGGGTGATGAGCACAGGAGGTCTTCCAATTCTCGCCTTGCGCACTGCTTTCTGAGCTTCTGTGGTGAAACCCAGCCCAAACTTGTTAGTCTTAGGAGTAAGATCAGGGAGCTTGCCCCAGTTTGCACATTCACCTTTTTCGATCACAGCCCGGGCGTCCTTTAAGGAGGCCATCTTCAAAGGAGAAACCTCTTCATCTGCTTCTGTTGCTGCCAAGGTTTGTGGTACTTCCTCAAAATGTTGAAAGGGGGTTTCAATGAACTCCCCATCCATTTCTACGTATCTGAAGGAATTGAGGTGGCTGACCATGTACTCCTCTTCCCCTTGCACTGTTACAATCTTCCCCCTGACCGGGTACTTGAGCTTCTGATGTAATGTGGAGGTCACAGCTCCAGCCTTGTGGATCCACGGGCGACCCAGCAAACAAGAGTAGGACGGATGGATGTCCATCACATAGAATTTTGAATCAAATACCTGTGACCCAACCCTGATTGGGATGTCCACCTCACCATGTACCATTCTTTTGGACCCGTCAAAGGCCCGGACAACAATGTGAGTTGGTTTAAGCTCTAGACCCTCACAATCCAGCCTATCCAGAGCCTTCTTGGGCAGCACGTTTAATGAAGAACCTGTGTCAACCAGCACATGAGCAAGAGTAGTGCCCCTGCATTCAATGGAAACATGCAGGGCATCATTATGGTTCTTCCCCTTTGCTGTCAGATCGGCATCAGAGAAACCCAGGTCATTATCAGCGGTTAGGTTGGCCACACAGTCGGTGAACTGGTCAGCAGACGTCTCTTGGGGTACGTGGGCTGTCTTTAAGAAAGCAATCAGAGCCTTTGTGTGGGCCTCTGAACACAGCAGCAGTGACAACATGGAGATTTTAGAGGGGGTGTGCCCCAGCTGTTCTACAACGTTGAAATCACTTTTCTTTATTATCTTGAGGATTTCTTCCATTTCCTGCTTGGAAGCCTCAACAATGGTCTTTGGTGCCTCCGTCCTGGCAGGCACATCAGCAGCAATCCCCTTGCCCCGAGTATCAGATGACTCAGTAGCAGGGGTGGATATTTGGTCAGGGGGAGAAACAGGCACCCTGGCAGGTGTGAAGACCAAAGGCCTATGAATTACCGGAGGAGCAATGTCTGGCGAGAACAGTCTTCCACTACGAGTGACCTTGGCAGGCCCGGTGATGTTGGAGACACCAGTATCAATGTTGAACTCTTGTTTCACACCCAGAACATAAACATCCGCCCCATAGTGCCATGGGACAGCCTTATCAGATTTGTAGGGTATAGGCCCCGGAACAGTAATGGTGATGGGAGCACTCTTGTGAACTGGCAAAATTTGGACAGGCTTCTTTGAAGGAGCCTGGGAATGGTTGTTGAAGATGGTAACGATCGACACTTCTTCAACAGGAGCAGCAGGAACAACAGTCTTTCTGAACAAAATCTCTCTACTATCTATCAGGTTTTGGACGCCTGACTTCAGCAGAGAACAACCAGCAGGGGAAGCAACACATAGAGGGCAACCTTCGCTACATCCCGGAAATAAACCGGCTAGCAACAGATTCCTCTTGACCATCAGCAACGGAGTAGCAACATCATCCACCGAAGCTACATACAAATCCTCCTCAACAGCATTCACTCCATGCTGGGGCATGGGAGCAGTTACAACGTTCGGCCTCTCGGGCGCCTCGAACTGTATTTCCTTTGCATCAATGAGGTCTTGAACCTTATTCTTTAGGGCCCAACAGTCATCTGTGTTATGCCCCGGGCTATCAGAGTGGTAAGCACAGCGAGCATTTGGATTAAACTTGGGGGATGCAGTATTGGGAAACTTTGGAGCCTCCCTGACAGTCACTAAATTGGTGGATAGCAACTGTGGCAGGATCTGTGATAAGGTCATGCTTAACCGGGTAAACTCTCTCCGGGGTCTTTCAAACTTTTGAGGATTAGCTGGCCGAGGGGCGGCAGCAGGTTTGGCAATCATTACCGCACTGACAGATTGGCGGTGTTCAGGTCGCTCTGTTCTCCGGGAGCTATATACAGCACTAGCCTCCTTTTTGAAGGGTTTCTTTTCAGTACTGGAGGAGGCAACTTTCTGTATCTTCCCCGATTTTATACCGGCCTCGATCCTTTCACCAGTCAGGATCAGATCAGTAAACCCAGCAGAGGAATTACCAATGAGATGATTGAAAAATGGACCAGATAGGGTCCCCAAAAACATATCTACCAGCTCCCGATCCGTCAATGGTGGCTGCACCCTGCCAGCCAGGTCTCTCCATTTCTGGGCGTACTCCTTAAAACCTTCACCCGACCCTAGCGACATACCCTGGAGTTGGGTACGCGTAGGAGCGAGGTCGGAATTATATTGATACTGCTTGTAAAAAGCAGTGGCCAGATCCTCCCAGTTACGAATGCTGATTCCATCCAGCTGATAGAACCAATCGAGGTGAGTCCCTGAAAGACTCTCCTGGAAGAAGTGGATCCAAAGGTTCTTGTCTGCTGTGTAAGGCTGGATCTTCCTTACATAAGAACGGAGGTGCATCTTGGGACAGGAAGCCCCATCATACTTCACGAAGGCAGGTGTTTTGAACTTGTGTGGGATCACCACCCCAGTAGATAACCCCAAGTCTCCGAAATCCAATCCAGGCACCCGCTGAACTTCCATAGCCTTTAATCTGTCTTCCAGCTGTTTGTACCGGTCTTCAGCAGGAGGGTACTGTTCGTCGTTGAAGTCTGTTTCAGTATCAGAGCCCACAGGAGTAGGGACCTCCATTTCTTGGTGACTACCTTCCTCCACAGATGGAGGAGTCCTTTCAGCTTCAACCAAGGTGTTCCCGAGTCTGCGCCCAGTGTTAAATAGCACAGTCCTCCTCTTCTTCTTAGTCTTCTTCAGAAGCATGGTCTTCAACTCTTGTTGACCCTGAGCCAAGCCCTTGATCAGCTCCTGAAATTGGGCGTTCTGCGCCTGAAATTGGACGTTCTGCGCCTGAAGAGCCTTGATAGATGGCTCGGTTGATGATTCAGGATTCATGATGCTGAAATAAACAGCGAAGAACAGTAAACAACCTGAAAAGAAGAGTACATATGATGCACATGATGAATGATATGTGTTTATGCAATGCATTCAAGAGTTCGAAAATTCAAATTTGTTGTAGACCAAAAGGAACACACGTTATTATTAAGAAAATCATTGTTTAATACATCAAAGCCTCATGGGCAAAAGTACAAAAAGATCAAATCAATCCCAAAATATGTTGCGCATCTTCTTTGGAGCTATGTAAGTGTTGAGGTTCCTTTCCTCATGCAACAGGCGGGTGAGCTCCAAGACCTTCTTTTCACTGGCATGCAAACTAGTCTCAAGAGAATTCTGCTCTTCCTTAAGCTGGATCCAGCTCTTCTGCATCTCTTCCCAGGATGTGGGCATATCAGGGTGCTGAATAACGTGAGACACCTCTCCTTCCAAGGCAGGCTCTTTGATTACTGGAAGCATGTGAGGATAAGGCATTACTAACTTCTGAGAGCGGGCTCGTACCCACTTGAGGTAAGGCTCCAAAGGGATGGAGTTCCTGTGCCCCAGTGTCTTGCTTTCTATCCTACTAGGCATCCTCCAAGCTCTGATAAATCTCTGGTGAAGTCCTTGAGTATCGTTGTCGAAGTCAAAAACTATGTCAGGAATCAACATGTCATGAGGACCATCCCTCCGAGCATAACCAAATTGTCTCCAAGCCAGGCATGGACTATAAGTAATACCCCCTCTGATTCCAAGTAAAGGAACATTAGGATACTCCCCGCAACGATCAATGATAGTGACATCTTCTCTGGACCTAGGGCACCAATGTATATCTGCATGTGTAAGAGTCATCAACCGTTGTGACCATCTCAAACCCCGCTCGTTCTTCAGGACTGATTGTGGAAGGTGCGAAATAAACCACTTTCCCAGGAGAGGAGTGCAACACATAAGGACACCTCTTTTTCTCATGGTTCGAGTGTAACATGAGTGAAGGAGGTCCCCCAGCAACGTAGGTATAGGATTCCTGGACATAAAGATCTGGACAGCATTGATATCAACGAGCTGGTCTGGGTTAGGGAACAACACCAAACCATAAACAAGAAGGGCCACAACCTCTTCAAAAGCTTGTAAGTCAAGGGAGTTCCAACATTCATAGGCCTTTTCAAACAGAAACCTGGCTAAGAACCCTTTGATACCACTTCTAACTTCCCAATGTCCTTTGAGGTCAGATGACTGTAGGTGCAAGGCTTTAGCAACCTCTTCAAGCTTAGGTTCCTTTTATGTACCGTTGAAGGGTAGCTGATCAAGGATAGGGATCTTCAGGAGTCGGGAGAACTCCTCCAATGTAGGTACCAACTGATAGTCCAAGAAGGTAAAACAGTGATGCAGAGGGTCAAAGAATTGGAACAGGACCTTTATCATATCTTCCTCAATGTTGGTGTTGACCAAGCTGATGAGGCTTCCATGCCTTTCATTGAATGAAGAGTTCTCGGGAATCCTGGATATAAGCTCCTTAAGCTGAGGAGGGATCCTTACAAGATTGACTTGAATTGTCTTTCTACGAACAGTTTCCATGTCCTACAAAACAAGAACAAAGATGAAACTTCAAACCCCTGAAATGGTTAGTCAATGCATATGATGCTGGATGATGTCATGATGCTATGATTAAACACACCACAGATATTTACAAAGACAAACATGTAAGGCACACAAGGCACACAAGACAAGCCCTTAAGGTTTAAGGCCAACATGGGGTTTGGGTAGTACCCTCTTGAAGTTGGTGGGTTCAACCTGTCCTAATCAAAGTAACCGGGTTCTAAGGTTCCCAATATCACGGGATTGCTTTCATTGTTCATCGTTTCGATTTAGCCACTGAACTGGCGACCGAAATATTCCAGGAAAGCAACCCTCAATTGAGTGTAGTATCGAGTATCAACCAACCTCGGACTGCACCAAAGTCAGTTATCTCACTACCCTAAAGAGGCCAAGATGGTTCAATTAAGGTTCCTAAGGTCTGTTGATGCTTCATGACACCGCGCGGAGGCCCCGTACTCTCCTTGACTGAACTCAAGGGTTACCGGTACACACCAAAGTGCCACATCAACGTAGCAGACTGCTTCAACCATGTCGGTATACCCCGCACAGTTCCCTCACAGCCTTGTTGCTACTTTCTAAGAAAGGTATCCCCCAGATCCGGGTTAGGATCTATAGAACTCCCAAGCAACCCACAATTTTAAAGCACACAAGGAAAACAATTGAAAACACAGTTATGAACTAGCCCTAAGGTACACCTCACTTTAAGTCTTATCCCTAGCAGAGTCGCCAGTTCTGTGATCGGTGGATCTGGAACTGACTGTTTAACGCTGGTTCGCGAAATGTCGCGGAAGCAAGAGTCGCCACCGTCTTTTATTTTCTCCAAATGGAAAGGACAAAAGCACAGAAAAATTCCTTAAAGAGATTGCTCTCGGTTCGGGAGGTAGGTTATAGAAAGGGAAGGTGTTAGCACCCTTTCTATCCATGGTTATCCATGGGCTCTTAGATACTTGCTCAATGTGTTTTCAAAATGTTTGCTTGCTTTTCAATTGTGGGTTTTAAAAAGTTTCTTTGAAAAATTTCAGTTCGACTCGTACGTCAGAGTGTTTGAAAAAATTGCTTTGAAAGCTTTTGAAAATGTGTTGGTGTGAAAAGTCTTTTTTAGTTTGTTTTTGAAGAGAGCAAGTATCCATGAGAACCTACCTACCCTAAGGAATTCGTCTGTGTAAATGTCCTTTAAAGTAGTGCCATCCCACCATTGAGAGGTAGGTAGCACCACCGTTGGAGGTGTTCGGGTCAATTCGAGTTTTAGGGACGTGGTGATCACCAGAGCAATGGGAAGACACCTTAGAAGCTACCCTCATGCCAGGTTCCCGGATCATGAGGACTTACTAAGACGTCCTCTACTCGACGACCACCTTTCGAAAGGCAACAGTGAGGCGTACCCTAGGGGTGGTGTGTGCGAATGGTGTGTTGTTTTCATTGATATTTGTCTTGTCATGTTTATTTGTGATCTACGCTTGATTTTAATTAGGGCCATTCATTCTTGCATGCATATTTAACAGTTATAAAGTTTGCGAAAAATAAATCTAAGGCTATTACAAAGGCGCGGGTCCACATCGCCAAAAATTAAACCGGACCCGATTTAGCGGAAAAATAAATAAAGCGAATAATAGTGCGAGAAATAAAATTGTTACAAGGCTTTGGGACATGTACATAATTATAATAAGCGACAAAGTAAAATGCGCGAAACAAAATAATTAAAGCGACGGGCGTTGGACCCTTTTACAAACAATTAAGATTAATGAGGAATTAATTAATTAGAATTAAATGTTTTTGGTATTTTATGTTTTTTAAGATTTAAAAGAAAAAGAATTTATTGAAATTAAAAATAAGATGCTAAACCCTAGTTCTAATGTTTTTTAGTTTATTATGAAAGATATTGAAATTTAACCTAATTTAAACCCTAATTTATTTATGTACAAATTTAATTATAAATAAAATAAATAAATAAATAAATAATTATTATTGTGATAAAAAAGTTAAAAGGAATGAAAATGGTTAATTAACCTAATTCTACGTTTTTTACATTTTGTTAAAAAAAGAATTAAGTTTGTAACCTAGTTAAAACTAAATAATTACAAGCATTTATTTATTATAATATAAATATTTGGTCTTTTCTGATTTTTTAATGTGTTTGTATTTTGTAGAAAAAGAAATAAATTAATTAAATTAAGATAATAAAATAAATGAAATAAAAATAAAATGTAAGAAGAAAAATAGAAAAAAGATGCAAACCAGGGGGGGGGGGGGGGGTAGCCCCCAAACTGTGAGGTTCAGGCCTAGCAATTCAGGCCCAGTTGATTTTGAATTAGTTGACTTTTCTGGATTTTGTATGGCATGTTGACCAGCACTTATGGTGTTCAGCAATCTTGGCCTTTGATTTGGCTTCGTTAGACATGCGTGTGGTTGGATGGTGATGGTATATCGTACGCCTACGCTACTGAAGCGCATAGGATTGGTGAATGAAAAGTAATATGGAATTTGTTCAGACCTGGGATTCGAACCCAGGTCTTGGACTTTGCAATGTAACACCTGTGCCACTGAAGCGTTTGAATTTCAATTAATATATAATGATCAATAAATATTATAAAAGAAAAAGGTTAGTGCCCTTTGAAATGCGCGCGAGATTTTGAATTGGCCTGTCCCCCTATGACACGACATCATCGTCTTCGTCTTCCTGAAACATAAAACACATTGGCCACGGTTTTAACGCGTAGCATTAGGCAAGTTTACAGAAAATAGCGACTAGCGCTATGGTGATCATAAATTGATCGCGAGGCTTGTGTCTTCTTCGTCCAGACCTACTGTATTCAACCATGGTATTCATGAGCCCTAATTTTTCCTCTATGCAAAAGCCCTAATTCAGAAAACCTGTAACCCTAATATTCAAAAATGGTAGAATCGCATATGTGGCACAAAAATGTAATTGAATGTATTGGTTAGCTTGGAAACTTGACAAGGAACATGAATTCATCAATCAAAATGCAAAAAGATGTATGATTTGAGATATGCGATTTCAAAAGTTTCGAGGTACAGTCTGAGTTCTTGATACCGATTCAGGGCGTTTTGGTTCTTGTTTGTGATTGGAATGTGATCAGGAGAGTTTGAGGAAGCCTTTAGAAAAAGAATTAGGGCTTAAAACTGACTACAACCTTGATTTCAGATTTGAGTTATATGGCCAATTTTTCAAGTTGTCAATAAGCTTTTGAGCGCAGCCTTTGGTGTCTTATGGTTAGGGTTTGACTTGGCACTTATGAGGGAAGAGAATTAGCTTGTTATTTGACCTTGATTCATGCCCATGAGAGAACTAGTCCTAGGGTTTTTTCATTAACAAACTTTTCCTTCTTTTAAGCCAAGACCAAGACTTAGTGTGCAATTTAACCCTAGCCTGAGTTTTTGAGTTGGCCCATGATATATGGAAGTTGTCCAAATTCAAATGACACTATTCCATTGGTTTTTGAATTTTATTTGAATTTTTAAAGATTTAAAATGAATTAAATTATCAAAAATTAAATAAAATAGAAAAATCAATATTTGGTCTTGAAATTAATCATGGGACACGTGTGTGGCATGACAAGGATGAATCAAATGGAAGAAAGTGGGCCCTTTTGTCAAAAATTGGAGTTTCAAGGATAGTTTACTTTTGCCATTTCACAAAAATTTCCCAACTTCTACAAGGCATAACTTGCTCAATTTTTAAGCTTTTCTCATGTTCTTGGACATTTTGGAAAGGTATTTGAGTCCTTTAACCAATGCCTTTGGTCCCATGTCATTTTGATTTTCCAATCTCAAGTTATGGCCTTTGACTTAAAGTCCCTTTTTGTTGACTTTTGAAAATGACCTATAATGTTGAAATTGATAACTTTTTGTGAGAGCATTTCTTGGACTTGAAGTATGAAGATGAGTTGTAGGAAATGTCTTTCTCTTCAAAATGAGCTTTGGATGGAATTTTTCTGATAATCCATGTGAAAGTTATGCCCTGGTCAATTTCAGTTGACTTTTTCAACTGTCCAAATATAGCAACTTTTGCATCTTTGATGATTTCTGAGCCAAATTTTGAGAATCATGATCAAGCATTGATCAAATGATGTTTGTGGCTTCAAAATGATATGTTGACCAAAAATTTGAACTTTTGACTGCCAAATGACCATTTTGCCCCTACAGTTGACTGTAGTGCAATTTAGGGTTTTGACTGTGCAATTTTGAGCTGAATGCCTTGAAACTTGATATGAGGATGCTTGACCATGTTTGTAAGCATATGAGACTTGATTGGGCCTTTGAACACTTCCTTTTCTTGATCAGACTCAAAACCCTAATTTTGACTGTATGGGAGACTGTTGCACTGCACAACCCTTGGGGAATTTTGTAGCTTGGCTTGGCAATTTCTTGAGGAATATGGGAGGGAAAATTTTGGGGTATAACACATTGTGATTAAAGTCATCTTTATGCAAATGGATATAGAGCTTTTTGTAAATTCTTCCAAATATGGTATTATGAAATGGTTATCAACTTAGTTCCTTGTGCAATGCATTAAGGATCTATGTAAATGCTCAATTATGTTGAGATTTGCAAGTAATATGGCCTGAAAAGAAGATTGCATAGCTTAGACTTTGGAAAATCATGAAGCTTGCTTTGTCCAAAATGACTTGTAATGCAGTTTTGGGAAGCCGTGTTCATCTCTTTGAAACTCATAACTTAAGTGTGATAAATTCGTGCTCTTAGAATTTTTGGGAAGATGAGAGGATCCTATACAACTTTCATGTTGAGAACTTGGCTTGAATCAATTTAGATCATGGAGAGAAATGCCTCACAAAAATGGAATTTCAAGCTGAAAAACACTTAGAGATGTTTTCTAAGTCTTTAGTATTTTGACAACTTTGAGACCTTAACTTCAACACTTCACATCTATCAATCCTTATGAGATTTTGAGTCAATTACTTCTGCAATGTTGAAATATATGGGATCATATTCAAGTACATTCTTTCGGCATGAAAAATGATGGCTTGAAGAAGAAGTTACAAGCTTGGAAAGTTATGCACTTGAACATGGTATCTTTGACACACAGTGAAATTTTCAATATCTTCAACTTTGCCCTTTTTTCAAATTCAAATTCAAATTCAAATTCAAATATTAAACACATTTTCACGATTCTTGACTCTTGAGGTCCATGTTTGACCAAAAAAGTCAAAAGTCAAACTTTGACTTTTGTTGATAGTTGACTTTTTATCAATTAATCTACACAACTTCAACTATCAACAATGGTATCTTCTTGAATCAGTTGATTTACACAATTAGGTCATAGGGATGCATTTGAACTCCTTGAATCATACTTTTAGTCATGATATCATGCTCTGGACCAATAGTCAACAATCAACTAACTTTGGTTAAAACCTTAATTGATGTATAATGCTTTGAGTCTTGATGAATTTGATTTGATGTGATGTAAAAACTTGAATGTTGATGGAGGGAATCACTTGATCACTATGATTGAAAGTGAAGCTTGAATCTTGAGGACTAATTCAAAACCCTAACTGATCAACACTTGTACTTCCAATGTTTTTTTATTCAAAAACCATGTCTTACACAAGAAGTAAGAACAACATGATATCTTTTTTTGTATTTTGTTAGTGATGAAAAGATGAATGAGATGATCTCTTGATGTTATGCAATGATGCAAAATGAAGTGGGATCCTAGGTCAAAAATTAGGGTATCACACAAACTTGAAATCTCTTTCTCAATAAACTTTGATTTTGTCAAGTAACTTTCAAAACCTTTTTTATTAATAAATGATAAGAAATAAAATACAAAGTGAGATATCATCTGAGTCTTACTGAAATATGATGTTAGATGAATTAGTTGATTTGGACGAAGAAAGATTAAATAACTTAGAATTATTGAGAATGCAGAAAAAAAGAGTGGAGAAAGCATATAATAAAAAGGTCAAAATTAAAATGTTTTCGACTGGGTATTTGGTATGGAATGTAATTCTATCTATGGATCAAAAAGATAGGACGTTGAGTAAGTTTTCCCCAAATTGGGAAGGACCATTTCAGTTTGTTCAAGTTTTTCCGAACAATGCTTATGAAATAGAAGAGTTAGCAGAAGATAAAAGGCTCCTGAGGATAAATGGGAAATATTTGAAAAAAATCTAACAAAATAGTACACATGCAAATCAGAAGCCAAAATGGTAAAGTAAAGTTCCAAATGGCTAAGTTGTTCATTGCAAAATGATCCAGAAATCGAAGTCATGAGTTAAAAAGTTACAAGTACAATCGATCAAGTACATAAGTCAAAATGGAAGAGTAGCCTTCATTTGATCATATTTTTCTTTAGACAGCAACAAGCAACATTTGATTACAAATATGTTGAGAGTACGGGTATCAATTTCGGTTCCCAAATTTTGGGCCCTTTCAACGTGATAGACACCTACTTTGATCTCTTCGTCGAGTTACTTACGATTAAATTTTTGAATTTCCTCTTGACGTTTCTTAGCATTTCGAATATTGGACTAACACTCTTTGATTTATGCCTCCCAAGTAGAGATATTGGTATCATGGGTGCCGAGTTCCTCTTGACTTTGTCAAAAGGATTTTTCCAATTCTTCGAACTTGGTGGTAGACTTAATAGGCGCTTCTTATTTTGCTGCTTGGGTTTCCATTTTGTTTTCAATATTGGTTGACACTTCTTGTTTATGAAGAAGATCTTCAATAACTTGGTTAATGAGAAACTCGAGTTCGACAATAATATCCGTAATTTCTAGAGGAGTTATTAAGATGTCAACTTTCTTCAGCGGATCCTTGATCCCATAACAGGCATTTATGTCAGCTTCTAGAACTTAGATCAAGTTGTCCTTAAAAACTTTCTCTTTGATTCATTGGAGGAGTTGGTCAGTAGATTTGATAGAAGAATAACCATTAGAAGCAGTCGAAGAATTGGAACCTTTATCAGTTGAACGAACTCTTGTGCTCATCATAAACTTTAAATACTCAACCGATTTGTTTTTCTTCAAGCCATTTAACTCTTATGAAGAAAGAGGATTAGTTGTGACGTTCAAAGGGACCTTGAAACCTGTGACCGTCCAAAAGGGCTTGTTGGTGTCATCAACATTCTCTTGTTGGGCATTGTCATTTTTAGGCTCTTCTTCACCTTGTTTATCTTCGGATGCATTAGACATTTGTTCGTCTCTGTCATTTTGGCCATCTTCGCCACGAGGGGGAATCTTAGGAGAAGAATCATCTAGTGTTTCTTCACATGGATCTTCCGTGTTTGGAATCTCTATATTGAGGTGTTCTGCTTCGTCAGTGTCAGTTTCAGAGTCAGAGTGGTTAGATTGTTAGGGTGAAACAACGGGTGGAGGAATTTCTTGATTATCTTTGATGAGTTAGTTAACTTCTCCTATAGATACTTTGGTCGAACCTTTGTTAGATGTAGGATCAACTGAAGGAGAATTGGTGCTTCGAGGAACAACATATTTGAAACTGGAAGTCTCAATACCATTTTTATCCCCCTGCAAAAGGAAAAATAAGAAGAGTTAGTAAAAGCATGATGAAATAAAAGTGAGGCGAAGTTGTATTATCTTAAGCCCATCAGCACCAAGGTTGGAGTTATCCTTCTCAGCATGCTCAAGCTCAACAGTGTTAGTTGGCTCATGATCAACATCAATTACTCCCTGAGTGACAGGCTTCGACTAGAGAGAAATGTTCAAGTATTTTGTGGAAATTATCAAGGATACCATAGATAATGGCTGGTAAAATTACACTAAGGTCCTTTAAGTTATTTTTTTGTAACAAACCGGTCCTTTAAGTTTTCTTGGTAACAACTTGGTCCTTTAGGGTGATTTCTTCATCTTTTTTCTCTCACATTTTGAACATTTAGAAATGTTGATTGTTGTATTTCTGGTTTCACTTCATCATTTTCATACCACTCAAAATAATTGCATCCATAATTTTCATATTTTCTCTATTAAAAAAGGATAATGGTGGACACATTTGATAACTTAAAGAACCAAGTTGTTGCAAAAAAAACTTTAAGGACCAACCTGTTACAAACAAATAACTTAAAGGACCTATGGTATATTCTTGCCATAATGGTTCCAAACTCAGAAAGTGGATTCTCATGGGAAGACTCATTTATGATATTCTTGTTGAGAGTAAGCTTGTAAAAGCTCTGAATCTGTCTAAGTGGTTAGACATTGATATTGGAAACCCACTAAATGGGATAAATCTGAAGAATATGTCTCTGATTTTTGAAGTTATTGTAGCTCCAGAAGAACTGAGTAGAATGAAATTTCTTCCAGAAGAATAATTCTTGAAGATTTTCCTACTTTCAACTCAGTAGAGATTCTAGAAAGCATTCAGACAATCACCGATACTGATAGTCAAGAGAAAAACTATGAATCTCCTTCGGAGCCCCTAGTCCAAAGGAAGAGAAAAGCTTCTAAGAAGAGTATTAGTGATGACTCTTTTGGAACTGCAAAGTCTCCATTCAAAAAGGCGAAGACATATGAGTCCTTTATAAGGTCTTTGGAAGTGATTCCAGAAGTTGTTGTTGGATATTTTGAGAGCTCCGAGTAAGCTGAAGAATCTCCTGCTCAGATTCAAGCTACTCCAAGTCAACCTTTTGGTAAGTGTCTTTCTGCAGAGACATATTTGTTTTCAGATAATAATATTAAGGATTAATAGTCATATTTATTTATTTATTTTATTGATTTAGATGGCCCATATAGTTTTTTATTTTATTTATTTATTATTTTTAATATCACATAGACATATCATTTTATATTAGTTTTTTGGTTTATATTAAAAAACATATTAAATACTAAAAAAATATGATTAAGGTTAGAGTTAAAGGCACACCCTTCACATTACAACTACAACACCCTATCCACTAGACTGGATGCATGGTCATGTAAAATAAATGCATTTAATTGTTGTTATATCATTTGAAATGTATTAATTATTCTTATAGTCTTTTAGTGTATTAATTTTTCAATTGCTTGTTTAATTTCAGTATTTTATATATATATATATATATATATATATATATATATATATATATATATATATATATATATATATATATATATATATATATATATATATATATATATATATATATATATATATATATATATATATATATATATATATATATATATATATATATATTGTGATGCGATGGGAGAACTGACTTGAGGTTTTTGCGTTTTATCGCAAATGTCGCGGTTAGCAAGAGTCGCCACCGACTTTTTTTTATCCAAAAGGAAAGGTGAAAAAGCACAGGAAAGACCTTTGAGGTGTTTTCTTGAGTTCGGGGGGTAGATTATGAAAAGGGAAGGTGCTAGCACCCTTTTCATCCATGGTTTTCCATGGGCTCTTAGTTACTTGCTTAGATCACTTGCTTTGGTTTGTTTGAAATGGTGCTTGATGTGGTTTTGAAAGTATTTTGTAAAAGAGGCCATTTGTTTAGGAAATCTTTGTAATGATTCTCATTCGTAAGAATGTATACAAAGATGTTTGTCTTTTGAAAAATGTTTTCAATGTTTGTAAGATGTTTTTGAAATGCGTGTATGTTTGTTTTTTGAAAATAGCAAGGATTGTTTGAAATGGAGCAAGTAACTTAGAAGCTATCTACCTACTAAAATGTCTTTCTCATGCATTTTCTATTCCTTTGATATTGTTGACTTACCATTGATTTGGTAGGCAACCCTATCTTTGGATGTAAACTGGATGGGCATGGGTCATCTTATAACCATGATAGCAATGTTGCAAAGTATCTTAGCATTTGGAGGGACCAAGATCATTTTGTTTAGGCAACTTTTGAATAGCGTCATCGAGGGACTATGATCTTATATTTGCTTTGTTTTGCCAAGATATTTCGCATGCGTAACATGGCCATTTTATTTTAGGCAACCAAGTGGGAGAAACCCTAAGGGTGCTTGTGTGTAAAGTGTATCATTTTTCATGCTTTTGATCTTGCATTTAGGGTTTTTCTATTTATTTGGTTTCGTTCTTGTCATACAAACCCTAATTACTAATCATGGCATATGAAAGCAATAAATTGCGTAATATAAATATACTAAGCTATTACAACAATTTCATGGGAGGGGGAATACAAGTTTGAATGGGGATTTGCACAAATATAAAGCTAAATATATTATTACAACCAAATCGAATTTGCGCGAATTAAAATAAATATACTACAATATTTAGAATGTAATGCAATATGTATATAAAGAAAAGATATTTTATGTCTTGTTTTTGTGTAAAAGAGTATTTAATTTAAACCTAAAAAAAATAAGGAAAAAATAATTAATTCTTTTTGAAAGGGGTTAAACCCTAATTTTCATTTAAAAGAAAATAATGTTTCTATATTATTATTTTGTGCATTTTTTGGTATGAAATAATAAATAATATTATATATAAATATTAAAAATTAAATATGTGCAAAAAATAAGTATTTGTAAATAGGAAATGTAAAATAAAAAAAAATATTAATCATATTAAATTATTTATAAGTTTATTAAGAAAATCAATTATATTTATCAAAATAAACTATTTTTTTTTATGTGAGAAATAATAATTTAAAAAAAATGAAATAAAAGTGTGAAAATAAATAATCATTTTTTAAGGATTTTTTTATCATTAAGAAAAATAAATAAATGTATTAAATATAAAAATGAAAAGAATATAAAAAAATGAAAGAGTTAGCCAGGGGGTGAGAAAGCAAAATAGTGGTGATGATGCTAGCAAAAACAGATGGCCCAAGAAGCAAAAAGCCCAGAACCAACTTCATCCCTGTCCTGTCTTCCTCTTCTTCACGCTTTTGCCAGTCAACCTGTAACTTCCTCATGCTTGCATAAAAATGAAAACTTATAACATGAAAAATGTGGCATTTGAGCTCACGATCTCAACTATATAAATTATGTAACCTAACTATCAAAGATCAAAGAGAATTTTGAAATCCCTAAATCGTGACCTAAAATTTTCAGAGATTTCAAACTCCAAATTCTCTTAGCACAAGTAATATAAATGCAATATAATGATATGTACAGCTTCGTTATGATGAGAGCTACATTTTTTATTCACAAATTGTGGCTTGAGGTTGCCTGTATAAGGAGATAAAGTTTGAAAAAATACCTCCTTCAGCTGGAATCGTGTATGGAAATGTAGGGACTTTAAAGGAGGCCTGATGATTGCTTGAGCTTCCTTGAGCTTCCCTGAACCTATTCCAACTCTTACCTCGCTCTGAAGATGGCTAGAACTCCCTGACCAAGTCCAACTGCAAGCTTCAAAGTTAACAATGGCAGATGGTGAAACAGAGGCTACAGAACAGGGATGATGACTTGGATGTGTTTGATATCTAATATGTAAGATGTTTGGATGAGTTAAACACAAAACGCACGAGCCAAATGAGAGTTGGATGAGTTTGTCCAAAAACTGTATGCTTGGGCAGTTTTTTGGTGTTTTTCAAATCTAGAGAGTTTCAGGTCTAAGCCAGGCGTGCTATGTCTTCCATATCCTTTGCATATTAGTATAGAAATTTTCTAAAGTCAGCTCTCTATCAGCTGTACAAGCCCTAGCCTTTTGGAAACTTTTCTTGTACTTGAAGCAAAGTGACAAGACCAAACCCACATGCTTGTACCAGCTTGCTTTAGGTTTGATATGAGTTTGTACAAGTTTCTTGAGACCTGTGTCGTTTTCTTGTATCAAGGGGACAGGTTCAAAGCTCCAAGTTGACAAGTTTGCAAAAGTGCTTCTTTATGAAAATCGCAATGGAGCCTTTTTGCCCAAAATGGAATTACAAGTTGTGTAAAAGTTCAAAAGCAAGGATAAAGGCTTTGTCAACTGAGTATGCATTTAATTAAGGAGTGTGTAGCAAGTTTATGACCTTTAAAGCATGAAATAGCCAGCATAGGTTTGGTTTGCAACTTGGTTCTTCATGAAAATGGCTTGAACAAAAAGTGAGAAAATGCCAACTTCCTCTCTTCGATTCTCCCTACTCAAAAATGATCTTGGAGAGTTCTTGGACATTTTGGAAAGCTTGCAATATGCTCTATAATCCATATTTGAAATGAGTTTTGAGATACATATTTTAACTAGGTGAAAATTTTCCATGAAGTTGGGTCCAAAACCTGCCTAAATTAGGGCAAAATTTCACTAAGTTAAGAAGTTCATGGCCATGTATTCACAAATTTATAACTTGAGATACAAGCATCTTTAGGGAAAAGTTTGTGAATAAAAGTTGTAGATTTCATGGAGGTATACAACTTTCATGTTGGGGACTTTCCTTGAATCAAAATGCATCATGGTGAAAAAGTGGTGCAAAGTTGAGAAAAAATAAGAATTTTTATACTTGGAAAAATTCTAAGTTATGAAAATTTTCAAATTCAAAACCCTAATTTTCAAATTTGGTTTTCTTGGTCAACAAGTTTCACATTTTGACATATCTTGATGAATTATGATCCTTGGCATTTGATTTTGACCAAAAAGTCAAAGTTTGACTTTTCAGTGTACAGTTGACTTTTGATCAGTTGACTACAAATTTCAGCTGTTAATCCAATGAACTTGAGATGTTTTGAACCATGTAATTAAGTCAATATGATTCCATTGAATCCTTGAAATCATTCTTGAACTCAATTGGTCAATTGCTAGGTTAAAAATCAGAAATTGCCCTTCCTCAGTCAAAACCCTAATTTTGACCATTTTGCCCTTTTGATGATTTGATCAAATTTCTTGAGGAGTTGTAATCCAAACTTGATCAAATGGTACATATGAGTCTAAAATGTTGATGCGGATCAAAAATTATGAAGTTTGACTTTAAATTGGCCATGGTTGACTTTTCCCCCAATACAACTGATTTTTAGGTCAACTGTCCAATTGACTGATAAAAAATGTGGTTCAAGGCTTGAAACTTAACATGAGTAATCTTAGGGGTCCAAAATGATGTATGAAAGTCAAATGAAGCATTGGTGATCCAAAAATCCTTGTGCAAACTCAAAACCTAATTTTGGGTTATCAGTGCAAGATGAGATGTCTTGAGCTGACCAAACCCTAATATTGTCTTGAGTCAAAGAAGTCTTGTGAGAAAAATATTGATAAATGAGAGGGCAAATTTTGGGGTACAACAACTGCCCCTGTTCAATCTTCTTGAACCTGAAGAGTTAGATTGGCGAGCTTTGTCGTTCGTGACTCGAAGGTAAAAGATGATTGGACACTAGAGTGCCCGTAAATTTGCACTCGACAAAGTGTAGTTGAGGGAATGGGCTTAAAGATGACATTTGGAGAGGTGATAGAATCTTATTGGAGATGGGCTTGTAGATGTCATCCAGGAATGTTTGTTGAAAAGTAAGTTGTAAGTCAGAAGAATAAGTATCAGAATGGTGTCCGCGTCTGGAACGTATCTGAACTGTATCTGAATTTGAAAATCGAATGAGTATCAGAATGTCATCCGTATCTGGAGCGTATCTGAACTGTATCAAAAGGTTGAATTTGAATGAGTAACAGAATGGCTTCCGTGTCTGGAGCGTATCTGGACTGTATCAAATGGTCGAATCTGAATGAGTAACAGGATGGCATCCGCATCTGGAGCGTATCTGAACTGTATCTGAAATCTGAATCTGAATGGGTATCAGGATGACATCCGTATCTGGAGCGTATCTGAACCGTATTTGAAATCTGAATCTGAATGAGTATCAGGATGGCATCCGTATCTGGAGCGTATCTGAATTGTATCATGATTGCACATTGTTTAGCAGTAGCTGTTTAATCCTATCCTGAAAGGGTAAAATGTTAGCTGGAACACAAAATTATGTTGCATGAAATGTATGATGCAATATATGTGTTTTTATCAATGTTTATGATAATGTGGATGTAATGTATGCGCATGTAAGCTGATTTGTTGTATTGCTGTATGATTGAGGAAAATAAATCCTTGACTATTGCTGAGGATATGTGGATTCTTCATATCTTGAAATTGAAGTATTGACAAAATCCTATTGTGAGAGCAATGCCGTATACTGCTTGAGTAATCTTCTTGGGGAATCCAGAGAATTTTGATGACTTCTACTGGGGATTTAACAATGGGAATCCTCGTTCTGTTGGGGGACAATGAAAACTCTGTGGGGAAAAAGCTTATTCCTGTTTGGGAAAAGTTCAGGAGTTTCTGTCGTCTGCCACTCTACTGGGGAATTATCCTAGGTTAGGGAGAAACAGAAGTTAGCCGTTATCCGGTTGATTTTCAGGTTTCAAGATAACTTGTTGGGGAACTTGGAGAAACTGGATAGTTTCCACCGGGGGATTAATAGTTTTGAAGTTTCAGCTCCGTGGGGATCTTGATGACGTACTGTAGGGATTGCTCATGGAATAGCCTAAAGACATTTTCCTATTCTTTCATCCTGTCAGTAATTGTTCTTTTCCATTTTGCTTATTTGTAAACAGTAATTATGTTCAAATGCATATGTTCATTAATGAATCATTGAACGTTTTTGCAAATAAAACACAAGTGTAAAAAGAAACGGACAAATAGTTTTCTATACTTTAAAGAGATATCTTTGTATTCACTTTGAATAAGTATTTTGTACAAAGGAGACAGACATCCTAGTAAGAGGATGGTGTCATGAAAATAAGAAAAATTTATACAAAGAAAAGATAGCTATGTGTGATAATCCCATGGGGTTCCCATTCTGCTATAGCCTCTGTATCTCTGAATATCTTGTCTATCCGTTGCTTCGTTTGAAGATGGTTGAATTGATCAGAAGCTCAGAGTTTGTCAGTGAAGAGATTGAAGTTGTCCTCAAAGTGATCCGACGAGACATAGTCATACGCTTTTAATTCCCTAATTTTTGTCTGGACCGCCCTTTCGGGTTTTCAGTCCACTGGGAAACCCTTTTTTGCCCAAGTCGCCCTTTCGGGTTTTCAACTTGCCGGGTGTACATATTTTTTTATTTTATCCCTAATTTTTGCCCGAACCTTTTGGTTTGCCGGGATGCCCTTGTTTTGCCTAGGTGTGTCAACCTAGTGGGTCTCTTATGCATAGTATCTTTTGACTATGTTCGCGTTTGCAGGGTGTGGCAAGTCGTCGCCTTCCATGGTGGTTAAGATCATTGCCCCACCGGAGAAGATGTTCTTGATTACAAATGGTCCTTCATAGGTAGGAGTCCATTTGCCCCTGGGATCACTTTGTGGCAAGATAATGCGCTTGATCACTAGATCTCCAACTTGATATACTTGGCGTCTGACTTTCTTATTGAAGGCCTTGATCATCCGTTTTTGATACATCTGACCATGGCAAACAGCAGATGTAAAATTGATTTAAAAAAAGTGAAATTGATTTTAAAAATATATAATTTAATTTTTACATATAAATCTAATTTAAATATAAATAGTTTACATTTAGTTCAAATTTAAGGAGAATTACTTCGATTAAAATTAATTTAAATTTAAGTAGAATTTATTTAATTAAAATTAATTTTTTAGCACTGCAAAACTAAACACGGATTATATCTTAGATAATTTGTCTCAAAATATAAATTATTTAACATTATCAATTATTTAAGTAAATATGTTCAAGTTCATTTGTTTAGTGCAAGTGCATGCTATAACAATTATTTCATGCGTTTATAATATAAAAGGAAACATCTAGCCTAGTGGATAAGGCACTCTAAGATGAATTTGAGCATTTAATATTTTTCTATTATAAACAAAAAAAAAATTTAATATAAAATGATATGCCTATGTGGTATTAAAAATAATAAATAAATAAAATAAAAAGTCATATGGGTCATTCTAGTCAATAAAAAAATACACCTGTCACGTCAGTTTTTTTGACGACGGATGGGATAAAGGTAAAAAATGATGTCAGTTTTTTTGATGACGGATGGGATAAAAGTAAAAAATGACGTCAATTTTTTTGATGACGAATGGGATGAAAGTAAAAAATGAGAGAATCTTCAAATGTCATATGGGTTTTTCAAAAAGCGCATATATGGTAGGGGTAAATAGCTATTAAACCTAATATTAATGATAATTCATCTTCATCTCAACTGCCAAATCCACCTCTTCTTTATACCACCTCCTCAGAAATAACTTCGCCCTTATCACAACCCTTAACCCAAATAATTTCCCCGATCAGTGTTCCATTCGGAACTATTTATACTCTTCCACCAAAATCTAAACCATCTGAACCTCAACTTTCCCTATAGCTGAACTTTCTCAACAATCAAATCCACCTCAACCACAAACTACTTTTGTTGAACCAATACAACTTTCTCAAACACTTCTCCCACAACTTCAGCAAACACAATTTATTTATAACCTATTTGCATTACAACCATTAGAATATATCCCACCAAACTCTATCAACACCCTTGTATTTGACTCATATGCACCTGTTAATGCGTCAGAAGATTCTGACTTTGACACATAAATCATTAAAACCGTCTCCTTTGTCCCTATACGAGATTTTGATAAATGCTTATGACACTCAACCTGGTCCATCAAACCTAGCCTTCCTTATAACTTACATTCGTTTGTGACGTAAGCTTGCACAAACTGTGTAAATCCTGTTGAGAGTGATGCAATCTGGAGTGACTTCAGAAGATGGATAAATTCTAGATCTTGGCAGCTAAGAGAAATTTGTCATAATTTTGCTCATAAGATATTTCAAGAGAAACTATTTGGTTTCATAGAACCAATTTTGGAGTTGATCTATCCAAAAATTTTCCCTGCTCCTGAACTTAAAGTGATTTTGACTGAATCTTCTGATCCAACTGATCCTCGGTCAGAGAGTCTAGTTGAAGAAGCTTCTGCTTCTGGACATGCTGAACTAAATCATACGTCTGATGAACTTGTTTCTACACCGACTTCTGCGGTCATGATTTCTTATGGTATTGAGAAGTCTTCTGCTTCTGGGTATGAAGACTTGCCTTAGGTGATTATGAGGACACTTGAAGAGATCAAGCAAGAGAATGTTGTTGTCATAACGCATCTGGAAAAACAGGATGATATGTTCAAAGAGCAAGCTGAAACCAACTCAAAAAATCACTGGATTGCTAGAAGTGGTCATGTCAAGATTGCCACCTCCACCATAAACCCTTTGATTTTACCTTTCTAGTTTTTAAGTTTGGTTTATTTTCTGGATTCTGAATTTATATTGTTATCCTTGTTTTTAATCAATGAAATTCTTATTTCTGTTTTAAAAGTTTTAAGTCTTTTTGATTAATGACAAAAGGGTAAAAAGTAGTTGATTTTGATATACCTAATTCCTATAATCATACCGAACATGTTCTGATATATTTCTCCCCTAACAATGTTTGACTGATCAGGAACTTTGAAAAAGTTCACTGAATTTTTCTAAATAGGAAATTCAGAAGTTCATTTAATCAGGTTTAGAAACTCTGAAGATATATCATGTTTTGATATCCATTAGTCATGTTAACCATGCCTTTGTTAAAAGGAAATCCAACTAGGCTTTGATACACCAACCAAGCTCTGATGTCTCATCGTGTTCTAATAGCAAACCAGGCTCTGAGATGACGAACTAGGCATTACTATTCAAACTATGATGGTGTACTAATCAGGAAAGTACTCCTTTCATGTTGATTAAGTATTTTATATTTCAAAATTATTTTATAAGTCTTGAACTCAAGAGGAGCCTCTGATAAAGTTGAGATAAGTTTTGATAGTATAGAACCCGGAGGAGCTTTATAGCTTACTCTGAATTGTTTTATGTGATTAAACCAAGAAAAAATTGTTCATCAAAATACATGGTTTTGTCATCATCTAAAAGGAGGAGATTGTAAGAATAATATTTGGTTTTACATCTGACATTTAGTTTTGATGATAATAATAAAATTATTTCTTAGAGAAATTTTTTGTACCTTAATGATTTTGTCTAGTGTGTAGCTTTTGCTAACAAATTCTGACACTAAAGAAGTGGTGTGTGATGTCATCAGTTTTTGAACTCAACGCACTATGAATTTAACGTGATACAAAGTGCACTTTACAAATATTCAGTCAAGTTCTGAAACGCTCCTAAACAATGGTTCTGAAGAACGTTTGTCTAATAGCTTCTGATTGTGGCTCTGATTGAAGAGCTTCTGAAGATTATCAAGCTCTAAAGATTTTGTGCTCTTAAGTTGTGAGATTTTGAAGACTCTGAAGACAAGGTTTTGAAGACTCTGATTCTTCTTTTGATCCTTCTAAACATGCTTTATCAACTCACATTCTAAAGCCTCTGAAGATTAGGAGATAAGATCAAAAAGGTTTTACGTGAGTGAATAATACATGGTACAAGATCAAATATTCCTTCCACTATATTGATTTTGTGGCGCGAGGACAGTATTATGGTATCATTTTGACTATCACTCTTATTGACCGTTATGCAAGAATACAACAAAAATTTGGGAATTCCTATTCTACCCTCCAACAGATCTTTATATGCATATATAAAAAAGCCTTGGAAGAAGAACTTTTTTCACGTGAACTTTTGCCAAGAGATCTTGAACGAAAACATTTCATCTTTATTAGAAAAGTTGTAAAGCAAAAAACTTTTCATATACTTGTTCAAAACACTTTTGTGTTAATCTTTGTATTTAATTTGTGTAATATGCTTTCATAGAAGCGTTTTTGTAAACAAACATGTATCTTAACTTTTGATTTGTTATTCCTTGAGAGACTAGGGTATAGTCAGAAGTCTCAAGAAGACATTGACAGTAGGTTTTTGTGGTTGTAATCAATTTTGGTTATAGTTGATTAAGTCCTTGTAAGAAGGCGAAGTCACCTTGGCGGGGGTGGACTGGAGGTAGCTTCGTTAACAGCGAACCAGGATAAAAATATTGAGTTCATTATTTTTATTATAAGTTCTTTATTCTTTGTTTTGGGCCACGAAAAAGATTCATTCTAATAACTCAATTCAACCCCCTTTCTTGTGTGTCTTTAACCTTCACTTTACACTATAATCAATCCAAGAACAAATAGGGCAAATATTTGGTAAGTTACTCATTCTCTTTTATTGTTTGATTTGACATGCATGCATTACCTAAATAGTTTATATACATGATATGTTAGAGCTTAAGGTCTGTGCTTTGTTTGTCTTGAACTGCCTTCTTTTTTCATTGGAGCTTGAGTTCGTACTCTATTTCTTACTTTGTTTATACTAATTTTGTGCAGTCTTTGTTTTGAATTATGAACCCTTAGTCATAATAACAAAATATGGAATTACTTGTTATCTATTTTTTGATTTAGTTTAGACAATATTTTCTTTATTTATGATATGATTTTTCTTTTTTTGGTAATTCAGAGTTGCCTATTATTTATTATCTGAGTTGTAGGATTCATACAATATTAAATATGATTATGTGAATTATGAAAGAATTTGTTATATATTAAACACTTCTCAATTTTGAAATTTAAATAATATAAATAATATTTTAATTAAAGAAAAGTCTCGCTAACGAGTGTCATCAGACACTCTTTTAAGCATTCCAAAAAAAAAATTTATAAAAAATTTAACAATTTCAATTTCAAATTCAAAAACATTAAATATATAAATTTTTAAGAAAAATTTACTATTTTAAAATTAAAGAGTGTCTTGAAAATGCTAGTTAACATTTAAAAAAAAAATTATTTGAGTTAGATTCTAGGGATCAAAACGTCAAGACAAATTTCAAAAATCAAAATTTTTTACATAAATATTTAGAGATTATTAATTAAAAAAAGTCGTCCTATCGGAAGCTGCGAAAATTAACTCAAATTTTTTCAAATAATCCAACAGCTTATCAATTAAGTCAACTCACAATTTTAGAGTTTGTCAAATTTTAAATAAAAAAATTATTATAGAAAAATTCTTTCAAAAATATATTTTGACAAAAAATATTATGATAAACCGCGTTTTAAGCTTGGATTGAGAAACTTTCATTCTGACAGCCATGTTCACAGCTCACATGCACACACACCACTCCCACGACTTCAACAATTTACTTAAATTTAATCGATTAAAATATTAAATCTTACTTTAATTTAAAAATCCCAATCGAACCAAATTCACATTTTAACTCTAATCTTATCTACAGTCTACACAAAATCACTCACAAATGCCCAAAACATCACCACCACCACCAATGACGCCGTATCTCACGGTACTCCTCCTATTCACCACCATCTCCGCCACCGCCGCCGCAACCGAATACAAAAACCACACCGTAGGCGGCAAATCCGGATGGTTCTTCAACTCCACAACCAACACCCCCGCCACAAACTACTCCTCTTGGGCTTCCACTCAAATTTTCAACCTTGGCGATTATCTCAGTAAGCTCAATCTCTCTATTAATCTTCAAATTCGTTATTATACAAAAAAGGTGATACCATATCACCGTTTTGTATATTAAAAATAAATTGTGATTCATGCCCAATGCAATCAGTATCATTGTACTCAAATCGCAAAAGTTTTAATGCCACCGTTATAGTATTTTAAAACCTTGAAAATCACTATAAAATTGAAATTGAATCTTTATTTCTCAGTTTTCAACACGAATTCAAACCAGAGCGTGATTCTCACCTACAACAACACCGTATATTTGAACTGCACCGCCGATGATTCCGACAACGGAACATTCATATACAGCAGTGGAACTTTCAACCAGACGTTGACTATTCCCGTTCCGTTGACTATTGTGGGACTCAACTACTTCTTCTCCGACACTAGCGACGGTGTTCAGTGTCAGCACGGCTTGGCGTTTGAGATCCAGGTTCAGCGTGGAATTGGCTTGCCGCCGAGTCTTAATCAGCCTCCTCCTCCGCCGTATAAAGAGCCGCCTGGTCCTGATAGTGCTGAATCTCCGACGGTTACGATAGTGGAAGAGCCGAAAAATGGCGCGTTAGTGAAACGCGCTGACGTGCGCGTGGTGGTTTATGGGTTATGTGTAGTGATGGTGTTGTTGCAATTTTTGTGAGACATTGGGATAAGTTTCACGCGGCTTATTATTACAGTTTAGTTCATTTTTAGATGGGCAATAGAGTTTGTTTTTGTTTTTATTTATATATTTTAATTACTCACTTCGTTTTAAATAAATATTGTTTAAAGTTTTTATATACTAATTAAAAAAATGTAACGACGTTATTATAAAATATTATGGTTTTATTAAATTAATTTTATTAATTTATTCAAAAAATATAAAAATAATAATTTAATAATATAATTTAATTAGTATTTTTGTTTTATTTTATTCATGTGTATTTAAAAAAATAATTAAAATTATTATTTTAGACAAAAATAGTCAAAAATCTAAAAAAATAAACAAAATCTTTACAAATCAAATTATTTTCAAATCAAATCTTTCTCGTAGTCATAAATATGTCCAATTTCTTAATCTTGCTGACCAAGATTGAATAAAAAAATATTTGATTTGATTTTCTCAATCAGATAATATCTTGAAATCGTACTTTTTAGTGTTTCTCTTTTCAACATCCATGATTACAAAACCTAAGATGTTTACAATGAGATTCTATGAGTTCCTTGAAGACCAAGTAAAAGTTTTATGAATGCATGAATGCATAGTTTATGCAATAATCACAAACATAGTTTAAAAATTTAGTGTCACGAGCATGGAGCCAAAGGTAAGAACCACCTATTTACAGTGATTTCTGGTAAACAACCGCTAGTCCTCCAAACTATCAAATAATCTTAATGACTGTTATTTAATCTCTCTGGTAACTTGCAGGATCGACTAGATTGATCCTATGGGGTATTGGTCGTTTGGATAAATCTAATTGTAAAACTGATATTCATAGTTAGGATTTGTATTTAGGATGTCTTATAGACGTTCAATTCACTTCGATTACCATGTTAAAAGAATCTAATGACATGATCAAGTAAAGAAATACGAAACTGAATTGAATGAATAAAGATTTGATTGCAAAGAAATGTTTAAATGCAGAAATAAGTAAATGACTTTGGATGTAAAGACTTTAATGTAAAAAGCATGAATATAAAAGCATGAAATGTAAAAGAGTTTCTGAAATGTAAAGGATTCGAATAGAAGAAAAGCGTTTAAATGCAAGAAATAAGTAAATGACTTTGAATGTAAAGGTATTTGAATGACATTGACATGAAAATGGAAGATAAACTGGAAAAGATCAAGAGTTTTACTGAATTATAAATGTTTGGTGTTATCATACGTACATTGTTCGAGCATTCGTTTCCCTATCCATGTGGTATTTTGAATGTTTACTGAATTTTGTACAATAGATATGACACACGAAATCCTAATACTAAGACTTCTATTTATACTACTTCGACCATAACGGTCTTGCCTATAAGATTCTGCCACGTTCAGAACATGCAGAGCACTGCTCCTCTTTAGCTTCCACGCGTCTTCGAACGCTCCAGCGCATATATATTTGAATTCCAACATCCCGCTCGCGTTTGAATTTCAAATGCCTTGGCAATCTTCGCTTCGAACTCATTTCACAGACACAGTCTCGTTACCACTTCGAGGCTTCTTTTAAATATATCTTCACAACTATCACTCGAAGCTCCGAGCTTTGACATGTCCGTTCGAAGAACCGCTTCTACCATTCCGAACTGTAACATTTTGCTTTATTCCAATGAAACATCCAATTTGCTTCATTTCGAACTGTATCATCAAAATCTTCAGCCAACAAAATGCCCCTTTAAAATATGTATTTCGATCCTTTGAGAAACACTTATTTTAAATATATTTGCAAGATTTTGATGTGACTTTTGAGTAATCATAACATTTATTGTGTATGACTTCAATCACGTCAATCACGACGCCTCTTGGATTTCTTAACCGTCTTGAATCAGTATTTCACAGCATGGTGCAGTTATAAAACAATGATTATTATTAATCACGCTTATTACCAATATCAGCCTTTACGCCACCTCCTCCTCAATCCAACCCACGACTCCCACGTATCCTAGTCTCACTTAGTGGATGTTTAAGCTTCCACACTATAAAAACTAATCAACTTAGTCTTTTATTCTTTTTCCACATTCTGAAACTTTTTCTTCCTCTCCTTTTACTAAAACCCTAAAACTTCCAACAATCTTCAACAATGTCTTCAACAACATCATCCCAACTGAAGAAAACTTCCAAGAAGAAAAACAAGAACACAGGAACAATTATGGAAAGCAAGGTCGGTACTTATCAAGGTCAATCTGTGCTTATCCCTCAAATGATCTCCAAGGAAAAGGAAATGCTCTACGCCTCTCAGGTATTGATTCCAACTAACGCTGCTGGAAAGAGGTTTGCTCTAATGGGTCCTCTTACAGTTTTTGAAATCTTGAAAGATACTAGAAAAATCTTCCCTGTCTGTTACAACTTTAAACCCTTGTTTAATAAGATGGACATCTCTAAGATAGGCGAGTCTTCTGATTCGAAAACCATAGAAACTCCAACCGTTCCCCCAAAAGATCCCTTTGTGTTAGACTACGTGAAGAGCAACTTTAAACCATTCCGATCCTGCCCTACCTCTGACATAGCTTACCAAAACTGGCTCACCAAAGTATAAGCCAAGAAATCCCAGCAATGGGAGGAATTAGGAATCTATAATCTGATTAAGTTATCGAAACCAGGCTTCACCTATAGTCATCCACTGTTATTTGCATCCTTATATTTCTGGGACATCACCTACAACACCTTTCATCTCCCTGGGGGAATGATAACACCCATGTTTTTCGATATAGCAGCCATCACTGGTTTGTCACCAGTAGGAGAAACCTACATCCCTGATAATGAAGAACACTCCAGCATTATTGACTTTGATGTCAAATTAGCCAGTTTTTCCAAATTCATTAACCATTACCACACTGAAGGAGATAGTGTGTCAGATGTGGAACATATTGCTTTTCTCACTTTATGGTTATCAAGATACGTATTCTGTAGCAGGTCCTTACAGGTAGCAAGCAGGTTCATCCCTTTAGCTAGAGACTTACATGAGAATAGGAGGGTATGTTTGAGCGAACTGTTACTTGTTAATCTTTACGAAAGCTTAAGATCAGTCGTTTCGAGTTTGAAATCCCATACTCCCCAAAACATCCTTCTAGCTGGCCCCTTCTGGTTACTCCAATTATGGCTTAATGCCATGTTTGAACCCTCATTATCAACTGCTGACACCGTTGTTGAACAAGATCCAGAGATAGCAGATAGAATTATTGAAGGTACAAGGCTGCGAAAACTCACCCCGAATGATGACAAAGATGACTTCAAGGTCCTTTTCTCAAACTACATCATGATTTTCTCCAAAAGACACAAATTTGAAGAGACCATGGCACCCTTTGCTTCAAGGAATCATGGACCATCATGGTTCACCATGTCTCTTTCAGAAGCAGTTAAAAGTAAAGAAATTCAAGATATTTGGAAAGCCTTTTTGCTTCCTAGATTAATTTCCTCACGAATCACTCCTTCCAAGAATCAAATCTTCCTCTTTTCCTATCAACCTAACTTTGTTTCCAGACAATCTGGCATGTGCCAATTAATCCCTGAACCTCTGTTCCAAACAGAGAGTGCCATCACTTCTGGTCGAACCTTTAAAGCAAGAGAAGCCAAACTGCAACAGGAACAATATCAAGACTTCTCTCAATTCGAACTACTACCTTTTGAACCCACACACTTCACAGCGAAGGGTTTTCTGGAATGGTGGACTAAGTTCTACCAATCTTATATGTTCGATACCCTATCCATTCAACAGAAACTAACTGATGCGTTCGATGTGCAGGTACACTCCAAGAAAGGTATGTTCACTCACGCCAAAGAGATTAGGGCTTTTCAAAATTATTTCGAAACCACTTATGATCCCACACACTTGGAAACCACTGTGCATCAAGCGGCTGAGACCTTGAAGGAAAAATTTAAAGAAAAAATTTCTAAGCTCAAACTTCCTTCCGGGTTGTCACCTGAGGATAGGTATAGGTTGGCACTCGAAATGCATCCACCTAAATTTCCTAGGTTGCCTACCTCAGAACTGGCTCTGGCTTGGTTTCCTCCATACCCTTGGTGGTTCACTTGCAAAGAAATGTTCAAATACCTTCAAAAGAAACCAAAGCCATCTGAGACTGTGACATGGGCTCGTCATTGGCTCCATGATTTCCCAGGACACCTTTGTTATGACCTTTCTGCCATGTCGATTATATCTAGTCAAGGCGCAGGTGCGAATGCTTGGGAAAATCCCAAATGTTTCTTACTTTCTTCATTTTTAACATTTACCTTAATTGTTTCGATTTTCAGCCATCAGGATAAAGTCCGTTGCTTCGAAGTCTAAAGAAGGATGTACCTCCCAACAATCTGTCGAAACCACTGATGATGTGTCCTTAGCCATACCAACAACAACAACACCAGCAATAACAACTGTTCCAACTCCAAAGGTAATCAATTAGCCCTGATGTTTCGAATAAACTGAAATTCATGATTTAGATCTAACTCATGTTTAAATATTTTCAGACTAACAAACTCCCACCAACCACTCCGAAGAAAAGGAAACCAAGCACTACTGGGAAGAATCCTAATGCTGGAGGGAATTCACCAACCGCTTCGAAGAAGAAGCAGAAGAAAGAAGTTTCCAAAGGTGCTGAACCAACTGGCATTTCTGGACTCGATTCCAAAGATGTTGCTCCCTCAACAAAATCCAAAAATCCACCTTCGACCTCCAACGTAATGTTGGAACATATAGATAGTAACCTTTCCTCTGAGAATCCACAGGTAAATTGAACTCGAATCTTTAACAAAAATAGTTATTCATTACCTTGGTGCATGCTCTTAATATCCTTTGTCTCTGTAGGACATTTCGAATCCAACTCCTATTACTTCGACTCCTCCATCAAAGACTGCTGCTCCCATCAACTCTCCTCCTCATGGGGACTCCAGTAACCTGGTGCAAAACAAAGGATCCTCCAACATGGCGGTTCCGACTGGGGCTTCAGAGAAACAAGATGACCAAAGCACTTCTCCTCCTTTGAAAGAAATGAACGAAGCAACGCCTCATGAGTCTGCAGAGATTTTACCAGAAACTTCTCCTCCAAAGTCTCCTCTCGAAACCCTTCAAGAGAGCCCAAAGGACATTCATGCTGAAGAGGAGAAGGTTGATTCTGATCAAGAGAACGAAGAATCTGCAGAGGAAGGACCCGAGGAAGAAGATGCCCAGAATGGTTCGACTGATGGAACAGAGTCAGATGTCAATAGCAGTGAGAACCATGATATCGAAGTGGTGGATCTGGTTGATGATGAAGAAGGTAATGAGCAAGAAAAAAGTGGAGGTGATGGTGACCAGACCAATGAGCCTATGGAAGTCGAGATGGATGTGACTCCCTTACGTATGGAACTTCCTCAATCGTCTCAATCTCAAATGACTGAAGAGGAGTTAGCTCTCCTAAGACGAAATGACCCAATTGGGTATATGAAGGCTAAACTAGCTCAAAGGGACACTCCTATTGCTAGGGCTGGTACTAGTTCGACTAACGATTCATTGCCCTCAGATGATAGAGTTGTACTCCTTAACAAAATTAGGAGAACAATCCTTGATGTGGACTTGTTCGAAGTGCTCAAGAAGGATAGTACAACTTGCTATACCATGAAGGAGCTACTTACGCAAGTTAACCTCGCCACCTGCTCTTTGCCAGTCAGCACCATATTATTCGATCTTCAAGCTTTGTTAGATAACGTGATTGGGTGTCTTCTTCAAGATGATTTCGCTACTAAAAAGGTCCAGGAGAAACGAACTGCCATGGACGCTGCTTATGAGCATGCTTCGAAGCTCTCTAAAGAAGCCGAAGACCAAGCCATGCATATAAAGCAAGCCAAAATTGACTATGAAGCTCGAGCTCAGTCTATTCTTCTCTGGGAAAAGCAAATTCAAAAGCTCCAACAAAAGGTTAAGGAGGCTCAACAACAACAATTGGCATATGAAACCAATACTGCTGGCAATCAGTTCGAAGAGCTCCTCAATAAAGGACTTGCAGAAATGGAAGCAACAGAGCAACTTAAGGGAGAAGTAGCTACCCTGGAAGGAGCAAGGCGCTTCACTCAACAAAGGCTTGAGTCTTTTCGGAGTACTTTTGATAGATTGAGGAACAATTCCTATTTTTAAATCTCTGTTTATTTAATTAGTTTTGAATCTTGGTTGAATTTTGGTCTGTAATTTCTAAACAACGCCATTTTGGCAATCTATATTACCATTTTGGCATTCCCTTATGGTGTTTCGATTATGTTGTTATTATTCGAATCTCCTGCAGGCGTGGCTTATATTTCTTTAAATATTTCCCATTAACCTTTAGGATTCGCTTATCATCAGCCAACTCTTTGATTTCATATGCATTGTTTGAAAATATCTTTACTATTCGAAAAGGTCCTTCCCAATGAGGTGACCATTTACCTAATGTTTTATTTTTCTTGTCCATGGGCAATATGACTTTCCAGACTAAGTCATTAATAGTGAATGCTTTTCCTTTCACCCTTTTGTTATATGCCCTGGCTACCCTTTCCTTTTGTCTCATTAGGATTTCCAATGCATGCAATCTAACTTCATCTAACTCAACTAACTCATTCATCATCATCTCCCAATATAATGCAGATGGGATCTCGTTTTGTCTTTGAATTCGAACTGATTGTAGATGAATTTCTACTGGTAGAACTGCATCATGACCAAATGTTAGTTGGAAAGGCGTGGTGTTAGTAGCTTCTTTAGGAGATGTTCTACAGGCCCATAGTATTTGGTCCAAAGTCTTGTGCTAGTTCCTTGGCTTTTTACCAACATGTTTCTTAATTAACCCTATTATCACTTTATTGGCTGCTTCGACCTGACCATTTGCTTGAGCATAATATGGTGTTGATGTTAGTAATCTAAACCCCATCTCTTGAGCAAATTCTTGCATCTTCCTACCAGTAAACACAGAACCTTGGTCTGTGGTTATGCTCTCTGGCAATCCGAACCTATAGATAATTTGTTTCTGTATGAACTCAATAATAGCCTCTTGGTCAACAGCTATTAATGGTATTGCTTCGATCCACTTGGTAAAATAATCTATTCCTACCAAGATATATTTTTGTCCTTTAGACGAAGCAGGATTAATTTCTCCTATTAAATCTAATGCCCATCCTCTAAAGGGCCATGGTTTAATGATCGAATGCAACTCACTTGCAGGAGCATGTTGAATTCCTGCATGTTTCTGGCATTCTTCACACCCTTTAGAAAAGTCTATACAATCTTTGAGCATGCTGGGCCAATACATGCCATATCGAAATAACAACCATTTCATTTTATGACCTGCTTGATGTGCCCCACATGCCCCATTGTGGACTTCTGACAATGCTAAGTATGCCTCACTTTCTCCTAGGCATTTTAGTAATACGCCTTCCTGGGTCTTTTTGAACAATTCATTTCCCATGAGGACATATGATAATGCTCTATATTTTATCTTCCTATCAACATTCAATGTTGGATTTGTTAAATAACTCACAAGTGGACTTCGCTAATCTGCATCTGATAAGGTGTCTATGGCTAGTACTTCGAATCCCTGTTTATCAGCACAACCTAATTTTATATTCTCTAGATCTGATGGTATGAGTCTAGTAGCCATAACCCTACCTCTTAATTCGACCAAATCCTCAAAGTTTTTGGTAGAAACTTTATAACCTGAAGCCAACTGTGCTAAGTCATTTGCTTCTTGGTTTTCTATTCTTGGTATATGTTGAATATCCATGTATTCGAATTTTCTAAGTAGCCTGTTAACTATGACGAAGTATGTCATCAGATTTTTCTTTATGCATTTGTACTCCTTTGTTATTTGCTTGACCACTAACTCTGAGTCTCCTTTAATTTCGACTCTAGTTGCCCCCAATTCCAACAAAGCTTCAAGTCCAACAATAAGCGCTTCGTACTCAGCTTCGTTGTTCGAGCAACGAGGACCATCTAACTTATACTTGAATTTTGTTGGAATTCCTTCAGGAAAAATTATAAGAACTCCAACACCACTACCATCCCTATGGGTCGAACCATCAAAGTATAATTTCCAAGGTTGCATTTCAACGTAACCCATGATAGTCTTTTCGACCAGTGAATGGTCCACAATGAAATCAGAAATTACTTGACCTTTCACAGATTTTAAAGGCATGAAAGTCAAAGAATATTCTGTTAAGGCTAAAGCCCATTTACCAACTCTGCTATGCATTATTGGTTTCGAAAGCATGTGTTTGATAACATCTAAATGAGATGAAACATAAACATCAACAGGCTTTATATAATACTTAAGTTTCATACAAGAAAAGTACAAACAGAGACATAGCTTTTCTATATTGCTATATCTAGTCTCTGCATCATTCAATACCCTACTTAAATAGTATATGGCTCTTTCGATGCCATTGCTATCTTCTTGTGCTAACATACTACCTATACTAACTTCAGAGGCGGATATGTACAATCTCATGGGCTTTCCCCATGAAGGTGGAGACAAGATAGGAGGCTGAGAGAGATATCTTTTTATCTTGTCAAATGCCTCCTGATGGGCTTCGTTCCACTCGAAGGCTTGGCCTTGTTTCAAACGAATCAACGGAGAGAAAGCTTGGGTCCTTCCACTTAGATTCGAAATGAACCTTCTGAGAAAGTTAATCTTCCCTAGCAAAGATTGCAACTCCCTTTTTGATGTAGGTGCTTTCGTCTCCATTATGGCTTTGGTCTTATTTTGGTTGATCTCGATTCCCTTTTTATGAACCACAAAGCCAAGGAAATCTCCAGCCTGCACAAAAAATGCACACTTAAGGGGGTTCATTTTTAAGCCATGTTTTCTCATTCGTTCAAATGATTGGCTCAAATGATGCAAATGGGTTTCTGCAGATATATATTTGATGACTATATCATCAATATACACCTGCATAAAGGTTTCAATGAAATCATGGAAAATCGAATTCATTGCCCTTTGATAAGTTTCCCCAGCATTTTTTAAACCAAAAGGCATCACTACCCATTCGTAGGTGCCTAAGGCTCCTGGGCAACGAAATGCTGTCTTGGCAACATCTTCTTCAGTAATAAAAATTTGATTGTACCCAGAGTATCCATCTAACATACTTAAATATTCGAATCCTGCAGCAGAGTCTATTAACATTTCTTCCACATGCATGGAGTACTCATCTTTAAGGGTTGCAGTATTTAAATCCCTAAAATCTATGCAAATTCTCAGAGAGCCATTTTTCTTAATAACAGGCACTATATTTGCTAACCATTCGACATACCTTGTGGTTCTGATGAATCTGCAGCGCAACAACCTTTCGATCTCAGCTTTGATCTTTGTGAGAACCGCTGGTGCGAATCTTCTAGGAGTTTGCTTGATGGGCTTCTTTCCATCCTTGATTGGAAGTCTGTGCTCCACTAAGTCCCTCTTTAAACCAGGCATTTCATCATAGTCCCACGCGAAGCAATCTTTGTTTCTCTTGAGGACTTCGATCACTTCCTGCTTGAGGCCTGGATTAAGTTTTGCGCTTATGTAAGTTATTCTTTTCGTGTTCTCATCCCCCAAATTCACTTCTTCGAGCGGATCCTGCGCCAACATTTTGGCACCTGAGTCTATGGGGTCCTTCTCGAAGCCAAAGGGTTCTTTATCATAGATGGCATCTAGCCTTTGATCTATTTCGTGTTCTTCAAAGGGTGAGCCTTTCGAACCATCCCCATTTATTTCGTTCACTTCTACAGCCAATTTATCTATTTCAGCCTCTAAGGCCGCTTTCCATTCGTTCTCAGCCATATAGGCCGAAATCCTTTCGAAGAAGGAGGACTCAATCATGAGCAAGGTTATCGAACTCCCAGTCTGCTGGCCGTCTTTGCGTAGTACCTTCGACTCCTTCATCTTCACTGACTATTCTTCTATCCCAATACATCCCATCATGGCGAAGGGTCATATAATAGTGTGTGTTCCTGGTTTCGTTGATTTCGTCGTTAGGGGCACAAGGAGCAATCTTGGCCAAATGTTTGTCATAATTTCTCTTGTCAACTAGGTTGACTGCTGTCATGAAGTAACTCTGGTCTGCTTCGATGTTCTCCACAATCCCATCTTCTCTCCATAAAACCAACCTCTGATGCATTGACGAAGGAACTGCTCCTACACCATGGATCCACTCTCTTCCCAACAACAAGTTGTAGTTGGCTTTGGCTTCGATCACCATGAACATGGTGGGCCTGCAACTCGATCCTACCGTCAAGTCCAGTTGAACTACCCCCAATGTTTGACCTACTTTCCCTTCATAGTTGGATAGGACCATGTTGTGTGGTTTGATGTCACCCTCGTGTATTCCTAACTTTTTCAGGTGTGCCAATTTGTTTAGTGATTTCTGGTAAACAACCGCTAGTCCTCCAAACTATCAAATAATCTTAATGACTGTTATTTAATCTCTCTGGTAACTTGCAGGATCGTCTAGATTGATCCTATGGGGTATTAAGTTAACTGCAGCGCCTCCATCCACTAAGACCTTATTTATGCCATGGGGACCAACCTTTGCTCGAATGAATAATGGCTTCAAATGATTTTTCATAGCTGGCTCTGGGCGCTCGAAGAAAGCATTCTGCTCTTCGACAGCTCCGTTATCCATTACGTAGTAACACACTGGCCTATGCTTCATCAGATCTATTGTATCATCCTCCTCATGCTCTTCGATTTCAGTTTCCTGTCCAAACTCACAAGGTAGTACAGATACCATGTTGCAATTGATATTGAGTGAAGACTCTCCCTCTGATTCAAAGTTTTCTGTTAGCATATCCTCGTCTTCTTCTGGACTTGGTGTGTACTCCTTCGATTCATTTGGTTGTGTTTCAGAGAAGAGTCTCCTACTAACTGGGGGTTTGTCCTCAGGTTGGTTATCTGGTGTAGGTTTGTTGGTGCTTGATTCTCCTTGGTTTTTGATCGAAGTTGCTCCTTTATCTGCCACAGCTTCCCTTTCAGCCTTTCGAATTCTCTGTTGCCTTCGCCATTGAGATCTGGACATAGGGTTTCTTCCTTTGTAGTTTTCTAACCTCACTTCTTCCCTCTTCGCCATATTGAACTGCCTTCTATAGGTCATGGCGTGGCGTGCGTTTCGTTCATTGTTTCTCCATTTGTCTTTGCCCTTGTCAGTTCTGACTTGCATCCATTTATCTGTTGGTATTTCAGCAGGAATTTTGAATGTTACCCTTCGAGCGCCTTTGGGATGAGGACTATCAGGCCTTCGTTGAGTGTATTTGCTCTCGAAATGTTGGCTCATCTGACCAGTCTCTTTGTGGTTCCAGCATGGGGAGAAAGGGATTGTTTCGAAGGCTCCGACCATATTTTGATCGTACACTGCAGAACACCTTGGGCATACTAGGCATTTGGTTGCCCCTTTGTGACAGCGAACCAAAAACTCCAACAAACTTTCTCTAGCTTTAGGGTAACATCTGAATAACTGGTTATCCTGGCGCCAGTTGATGCCAGTTCATGCCCTTTGTTTCCTCTCGAAGTTTGCAGCAATTCTCTGGTTGCAGATGATGCTGCATCTATGGCATAGTATCATTTCGGCATCTCCTTTGTGGCACAACATGAGGTAGTCTTTAAAACTGGCATCCCTAACATAGCTATCCTCCATTTTGTATTTTTCTTTTTCTAAGTATCTTTCCATCTCCTCCATTTCAGAACGAGGTCTCTCCATATCCACCATGTTGACATCTACATCCTCCCCCTTTATGTCATCATCTCCCCATCCTGTAGGTTTGACATCTTCGATTTGGATTTTTGAACTTTCTGGGGCAGAGTACTTCACCAAGTAGTCAAACTTTCCACTGGGCTCTCCCAAAGTATCCCATATTTCTTTCTGAGGGGAGGCTGGCTTTGTGATCTGGACTTTCTCCAATTTTAGCCTCAGGCCTTCAGTAACATGTGTCAACTCTTGCTTTTGGTTCTCCTGGCCTTCAGTAGCCTGGATCTCTTTCGAAACAGCCAAAGGTACTGCTTCGATCGAAGCCTCTAGTTGCTTGTGGACGTCCTCAGTGACCCCCTTGTTGACTTCGACTAACACACAGTTTTTATTCTCAGTGCTTTTTTCTCCTAATGGAGTGTCATCTTGATCTGCTTCCACCATATTGATTTCTCCAATGCATGCAGGCTCGAAGTAATTGGTGTCTGCAACATCCAAAGGGTCTTCATCTACTTTCATGTTGGGTTTGTCAGCGAATTTCAATCTGCCATTCTTAATTGCATTTTGAATCAGATCCCTGAAAAGAAAACACTGTGAGGTTTTGTGGCCTAGGAAACTATGATACTTACAAAATCCTCTTTTCTTTCTTTGATCTAAAGGAGGTATTTTGACATTCGATGGCACAATTAGTTGGCCATCTTTGACAAGCAAATCAAAAATCTCGTCACACTTTGTTACATCAAAAGTATACACCTTCTTTGGGAATTTGTCACTTTTCTCATTTTCAACAATTTCTTTCCCTTTTGTGGGAAATAATAATTTACAAGAGTAAGGTGGAGCCTGCTTTAATTCAGCGAGATCAATTTCGACCTCTTCGAATTCAGGGTAATCTTCTGTTTCCTCAGCTCCGACATAGGAGACCCTTTCTTTCTTGTTATTTTTAAAAACTCTGGCCTTCTCGGCTTTTAGTCTTTCGACTTGTCGAACCCTGTCCGCTAGTTGGGCCATATCCCTCAAGTGTTGTGTATCCAATTTCTTTCGAATGGAGTAATCTAGGCCACCAGCAGCCATTTCGACTAACTCATGTTCAGGAACTACTGTGAAACATCTAGATTTCAAGAGTCTGAACCTATTCAGATAATCATCTATGGGTTCAGTAAACTTCCTCTTGACACTGGCTAACTCTTTCAGGCTTATTTTAGATTGTCCCATATAGAATTGTTCATGAAATAACCTCTCCAACATAGCCCAAGTATCTATGGACCCAGGAGGCAAAGTGGTGAACCATGTGAAAGCGTTCTTAGTTAGGGAACTTGGGAAATATTTAATCCTAAGGTCTTCATTATTTGCTATATCTCCTGCTTCGGTTAGATACCTGGCTATGTGTTCGACTGTTGATTCATTGGTGTCTCCAGCAAACTTTGTAAATTTAGGGACTTTATATCCCCTTGGTAAATCAGTGTGCATTATGTAATCTAATATAGGAGAGGCATAATTTGGCCTTCTAATTCCTGTATTGAGGCCATTTTGGGCCATAATCCTCTCTATCATGGTGGTTAAATTATTTTCTGCCAAGATGTTATCGTTTCGAATTCTGTGAACGACTGCATCAGCATCTTGATTTCGACCCACCATGACAACTCCTCTAGGTTGTTCTTCTCGAAACACTGGGACTTCTAACCTTTCGACCCTTGCCCCTGGTTCTATAATTCCCCTTTGTGGGTCTTGAATCACTGGGGATTCTAACCTTTGTGCCCTTGCCCCCAAGTTAACCCCCTCTCTGGCTGGTCTATAGGATGGGTCATCAGCAATTTGCTCTATGATGGGCATGTTCGCTCGAACCCCCACCTGATTCTGCCTACGCCTTTCTGGCGGAGCAAAAAAATCTGCTATTCGACTCATGTTGTCCGCGTTTTCTCTGTTGGTTACAGTTACGTTTTGTACTATTGGGGCAAAGATCTCTTGCATAGTTTGTGCTAACACTCCTATCATATTATGGTTACTATCATCCATTAATTGCCTAAAGGGCAACTGATTTTCTGTGGTTAAGACAGGCAATGCACTATAACCTACTGACCCTTGGTTATTTGTCATAAATTGATTAGCCCCAGATCCAGACCCTAATTATGGTGACGTATTCGATGTCGAAGTATGCAGACCCGCCATAAAAGATGTTGGCATCCCATAAGAGGGATTTCTGTGTCTGTTACCATCGAAACCGGGTGGTCTAGTTAGTGGGGTGACGAAATGGGCTTGTGTCCCTGATGGTGGGACAAATCCCCCAGGATAACCAGTGGTTCCTGTATTTCCTAGGATCGAACTGTTAGTCGACATGCCACTTGTTCCATTCGTGGCTACACTACTGGTAGAGGATGAAACAGACTGTGCGCTCGAAGGGATCGCATTAGACGTTCCCGTCGAAGCAGACATATTAGTGCCTGTTCCATGTGGGGCATTTTGTTCCCCTTGTTGATTGTTTGGATTAGACATCTTGTTATTACGTTTTCTTCTGGGTAAGGGTTGGTTGCTATTGGTTATTCTACCACTTCTAAGGTTCATATAACAATGAACTTATCACTCAGAAAGAACTTTTACAATGATTATATCCTAACAATCTTTACTTTGTTTTAAATTTTGTAACGACCAATGACTGTCCCACCGGGTGTGCCAATTTGTTTACAGTGATTTCTGGTAAACAACCGCTAGTCCTCCAAACTATCAAATAATCTTAATGACTGTTATTTAATCTCTCTGGTAACTTGCAGGATCGACTAGATTGATCCTATTGGGTATTGGTCGTTTGGATAAATCTAATTGTAAAACTGATATTCATAGTTAGGATTTGTATTTAGGATGTCTTATAGACGTTCAATTCACTTCGATTACCATGTTAAAAGAATCTAATGACATGATCAAGTAAAGAAATACGAAACTGAATTGAATGAATAAAGATTCGATTGCAAAGAAATGTTTAAATACAGAAATAAGTAAATGACTTTGGATGTAAAGACTTTAATGTAAAAAGCATGAATATAAAAGCATGAAATGTAAAAGAGTTTCTGAAATGTAAAGGATTCGAATAGAAGAAAAGCGTTTAAATGCAAGAAATAAGTAAATGACTTTGAATGTAAAGGTATTTGAATGACATTGACATGAAAATGGAAGATAAACTGGAAAAGATCAAGAGTTTTACTGAATTATAAATGTTTGGTGTTATCATACGTACATTGTTCGAGCATTCGTTTCCCTATCCATGTGGTATTTTGAATGTTTACTGAATTTTGTACAATAGATATGACACACGAAATCCTAATACTAAGACTTCTATTTATACTACTTAAACCATAACGGTCTTGCCTATAATATTCTGCCACGTTCAGAACATGCAGAGCACTGCTCCTCTCTAGCTTCCACGCGTCTTCGAACGCTCCAGCGCATATATATTTGAATTCCAACATCCCGCTCGCGTTTGAATTTCAAATGCCTTGGCAATCTTCGCTTCAAACTCATTTCACAGACACAGTCTCGTTACCACTTCGAGGCTTCTTTTAAATATATCTTCACAACTGTCACTCGAAGCTCCGAGCTTTGACATGTCCGTTCGAAGAACCGCTTCTACCATTCCGAACAGTAACATTTTGCTTTATTCCAACGAAACATCCAATTTGCTTCATTTTGATCTGTATCATCAAAATCTTCAGCCAACACCACCCCACAAGGTATGTACTAGGTATTCATTGTACATGTAGAGCAAGGTTCTAAAAATTCTTAGAGTCGTGATTCATCTTTCGAATATTACTAATTTACACAACTACTTGTGAGTACTAATAATATTGTCAAGAAAAAATCGTCTGAGTGTATTATCGTGTAATGACTAATTCAAGACTACTTTTGAATTGTCACCACACTACATTCTAAAGTTCAAGATGGGTTAAGGATTCTACGGTCCTCAACTTTACAGACTCTCAGGTTGAAAGTGATAATGCTTAAACATTTGACTTATTTTAGCATTATCACCCCCAAAGAGGCCTCCACTAAGTGAGGTTATCATATGCTACTTATGTCAGAATTATTCTAGTCATGTAACTTTTGATTATACCATCTTTATAATCTTAAGTGTTGCTTAGTTCGGGTGTAGGACTTGTCCTTTGCAAGAAGATCGCCAAAACACCCCAAAGAACTAGGAAACAAATATATATACAAGCAAACAATAATAACAAAAAAATAGATAAAACAAATTAAGCTCTAGCCCTCTTGAGGATAGTCCCCAGTGAACTCACCATTTCTGTCGCGGTGAAAAATCGAGGAGACCAAGCTATAGAGAAATTTGACTCACAAAGAATTAAGAAGTCACCACCAAACTTTATTATTTCTAAGAAAAGGGGAAATATTGAAACCCTATTATTTAAATATACAATTCAAGAAGTAAAGAATAAAAGAAAAGCATAAAGAAGAGATCTAAGGTACGTGAGTTAGTTTATACAAAGTGAATGTATTAGCACCCTATGTATTTGTAGTACTTTACATGAACCTTTTATAATATCTGTTTTTGGTCAAAATTGTTTGCTTGCTAAATGAGTGTGGGGATGAGAAAAGAAGTATGTTTTATTATATTTTTGTTTGGAATGACAGAGTCTTATACCTACATACCAATGAAGGATCAAAACCTCGTAGTTCGTGGTAAATATAACAAAAGGGTTTGTTATGATTGATTTTTGGAGAATAGATATTTCATCACTTTTAAGGAGAATACTCAACTAATTCCACCACAAGTATGAGAATATGGATCTTGCATCATAAAGAAAGGGCTACTAACTTGGATATAGGATCAACAAGTTGCCACTAGTTTCCTTATGTGGAAAGAATCAACATTTACTTCAATCATTACTATAGAGATAGGAGAACCATATCTCAACTATGAAGAGGATTTATATCTAATCTCTTTAAAAAATGTTTTAAATTGAAAATTTAAGTGGCAACAAGATTCAAGTGAGGTTGAATCACTTTTAGTCTTTTGAAATTGTTTTAATATGCTTAAGTATATTAAAGCATTTATTTATTAAAAAAAGGTTTGAAAATGCAATGACACCAAGTCAAGGTTTCTTATATGAAAGAGGTTAAAGTTTGAATATGGATTATGGTTTAAATACAAAAGGTTTTATAGTACATAAGAATATATAGGATAAATATATAAGGGTAAACCTAAGGCAATGCGTATGCATATGACTATAAAGTCAACAATACTATCCCTTTTCTTGGATTTACAAAATATTAACACAACAAAGAATAAACATTAATCACTAACAAAAAGGGTAAACACACATCACAAAATGATAGGATAAGATCATAAAGTAGTATGACTTTTAAGAGAGTCATTTAAGAAAAATGTTAAACCAAAGGTGGACAAATTTTAAACAAAAAGAAAAATCAACATGTTTATCAAATAAAAGTTGTGACAAAAGATATAAGACATAAACACACTTTGGTAAACAAGAAAACATGGATAATATGAACATATAACAAACTCACAAGGCACATGGCAAATCAAACAATCATCTTATCATGTCAACAATCAACTTTAAACACCAATAGAAATCAAATAAGATAAGCATCAAATTTTAAAAGTTATAGCGTCAAAGTTAAGAGCATACATGAATGTGTAGTTAAAAGAGGCTTTAACTCATGGTAATCACATCAAGACATTTATCATAGTAGAAACAAGTGAGTATCACAAGACATTGCATCAAAAGCAAAGAGAAAAGCAACATGATCAAATTAGAGTTTTGAAATTATCAAACACGAAATTCATTCATTAAAGCATACTAAAACCCTAAGTGAAACCAAATAATCATATTATAAGCATCAAATGAAACTCAATTAAAGCATAGTATATTCATATAAACACAAATGATCAATTAAGAAAGGGAATCAATCAAAAGAATATTACAAAAGTCTTTAAAACACCTAAAACATGACTAGTTTTTGAATTAAATAAAAATAGGTAAAATAAATATTATTTTTGGTATTTTTTCATGTATTCACAAAATAGGGTAGATAGATAAGGAGTGTGCAAAAAAATAGTTTAAAAAGATAAAGAATGTGTGTAGAAATAATTAAAAGATGAGAAAAAAATAAGAAAATAAGTGATAAAAAGAATAGTTGGTGGTTACCAAGGCTTGAACTCAGGTTCTTGGATTCACAATTCAATATTTATACCACTGGGCCACGCGCTGTGGTTAGTAATAATACACACTCAACCAATAAAATATGAAAACAAGCCACTGAATACATAACAAATGGAAGAAAAAAAAGAGAAAAATGCAAAAGGGGATTCACATTGGTTCGAACCCCTATCCTTGTACACGTAAAGTCTTGAAAATGCATGCTCTAACCACTGGGGTGGTGATACATCCGTTCATTAACACTAATTCAGTTAAATAAGTAGCAAAACAAGTTTTAAAAATGAAAATGGCGCCTAGAACCATCATCTTCATCGCGAAACACCAATAACAACATCAATGGTGATTTTTGGAACTTTCTCAATTCTCAACCATTTCTAAAGATGTAAATATCAAAGTTGCTCAGATTTTCACAAGGATTTCAAAAATACAAACATCATAAATTTATTTAGACTGTAGCTCACGAATTTCTCACAAAACCAGAAATCCTAACATTTTTAAAAGTTAAATTAAATGTTATAGATGATCAACCAAGGCCTATTTTCATAGGGCTTTCATTCATGGCATTAAAACACACAAGATACTATCAAGAAAAGTTTAAAATGATGCTTGTGTGATAAAGTTAAAAGTGCCATGAAAGTTACCTATTGAAGCAAGGTCCGATGCCTGTTGCAATAACTTTTAGAGATGGAAAACGAACTCCTTAGCTTGTATGATACCCCAGGAACACAATGTAACCTTTGATTTGCTCTAAAATAGTCTAAAACTTCTCAACCAAGTCAAGCTATATGAGTGAATGACCACGGGTCTGATGGAACAAAGGGAGTGTTTAATAGATGATCTAATGCATATAGTGACTCACATATGATGTGTTAGTGGTGATTATATGGTTAGGTTGCAAAGATATTGCAAGGGATGAGAGTTTGGAGTTTATGGTGTGAATGATGCAACAATGGAGGTTTTGTGTGCAAAATTGGTGTTATGAGCTTTGAGGATGGCTTCTCTATTTATAGAGGTTCCAAATAATTCAAGTAACTTTCATAAATTCAAATTTGTTCAGTTTGAATGGTAGTTTGATCAATTGGTTTCAAAATGCACAAAATACCAAGTTGGATCAGGGTGAAAAGGTAAAGTGATTTAGGGACCTTTAACCATGCTTTATGCACTTAGGATGTTGCTTCTGAGTGTTTAGATATTGTATTATGTGATTAGAAGCAAAGTGCAAGCATAATTGAGGAGTTGTTGGCATAAATCTTGCTTTATCAGAGTAGCAATGTGACTTTTTGCAAATTCATCCATAAATGGTATAATGCAATTGACGAAGCATATGATCTTTGTGTAATGCACCAAAATTTCATGTAAATCTTTGATCAAGTTGAGATTTAGAGGTAATGTAGCCTGAAAAGCAAGATTTCATGGTGTGGCTTGGAGATTTGATCATGAACTTGTCACAAAACGGACCTCTAATGCAACTTTGAATGCCTAACTTCATCTCTTCGATTCTCCTAGCTCAAGTATCATATTTTCATGCTCTTGGAAATTTTGGAAAGCTTGAAACATCCTCTACAACTTTCATGTTGATCCCTTTCCTTGAATCAAATGCCTTACAAAATTGGTGTTTTGGACTGAAACAAACACTTCAGAAATTTTTCTAAGTGTTGAGATTTTGACAACTTTGATCATCCAACTTGATCACTTCATATCTTTTAATACATGAAGTTTTTGGAGATCATTCCCTATGACAAAGTTGTAGTATGGAAGATTATCTTTAATATGATCTTTTGGGCATAAAAAATGGTGGCTTGATGAAAAAGTTACAAGTCTTGAAAGTCATGTACTTTGAACATATTTTCAACTTCTTCAATCCTACCCTTTTTACAAGTTACCTCTAAATTTGTGTTTTCACTTGACTAAATTCACCTATTGATCACGTATTCATGGAGTTTTACTTGAGAAGTCCACATTTGACTAAAAAGTCAAAGTTTGACCTTGCAGTTGACTTTGTATCAGATGAACCCAATTTGTCCAATTTCAATGGAATCTCTTGATTATGATGCAATACTTAGCATGTAAAGATATCTTTGAAGTTCACAAAATTATGATATAATGAAGCTTTGAATGATACACAATTGAAGACCTAAAACCCTAATTCATGATTAAGGAGCCAAAATTCTAATCTTCTTTAATAACTTGATGGATTATGATGAAACCCTAATGTGATGAGATTGTGATGAAGATAATAATTATGAGTGAATGAGAAGTTTGAGTCACTAAGGAACACACATGCCCTTGATCAATCACTTGTTGGTTCCTCTTACTCCAACAGATTTATTGAAGGGTGAGAAAACACTTAGAGGGGAGGGGGGTTGAATACGTTTTTTTCTTCTTTTTCTCGCGCAATACTAATGGAAGGTATTGTACCCCAAAATTTTCCGTCTCATTTATTAAAAGATCACCCTGGACTCTCAGGCTGGCTTCTATCAAATTTCAAGTTTTGAATTACAACTTTTCAAGAAAATCATCCACAAGGGAAAAATGGTCAAAAGCACATTGAAAAGTCAAACTTGGACTCTTGGATCAAAAATCAAGTTTCGACAATTATATTTCATCGAGACATGAAATTGGTTCATAAATAATCAGAAGTCAGAAGTTACTTTAAAATAATCAAATTTCTAAACATTTAGAAAATTTTCTAAGTGTCAAGAGAATATGATACTTCAAAACTTCTGAGCCAGCCTCTACGCAAGCGCAGTCAGAATTTGCAGACACGGCTCAGAACATGATGCTTCAATTAGAACATGTGGAAGCAATGTTCTTCGGTCAGAACATGACCCTTTAGAATTTGGAGGTTACATTTCTGATTTTTTGTGATCAGAACATCACCAAATCCAAAGACCTCGGTTAAACAACCTGATGCACTACTATAATACAGTACTTTAACCAGCAGTTAATCCAGTCCACGCCTGCATTTGCACCAAATACAAAAAGCTGTGATCAAAAAGCAATGTAATAGTGTGCCAAAAAGTTTAAATCCCATTTGTTCCCCCCCCCCCCCCCCCCCAAAAAAAAACCACAACAAATTCACCTATAAATAAGTTGCTCCATCACACTTTCAAGGGGATGACTTTTGGAGAGAGAGAATTGTTAAAAGAGAGAAAAGAAAACTGTGAAACCTTCATAAAAATCAAGAATTCCTAAATACAAAACTAAAACCTTTTGTTCTTCCCTTTGAATCAAGGAACTTAGCATTTTCTCTCCCTTTGTTCTTGCTGACTCCAGAACATCTGAAGGCAGCAGTTCAAGTTCTAAACACACACTCCAGATTCAAGGTAAGCCTTTATGACTTTGCATTATTTTCATTCAGAACATCATTAATATGTAAATATCACAATTAATTATGTCCATATCATTGCATAAGTAGAAAAACTGTGGATCAGAACTTCTTGATTAGAGCTAGACTCATATTTAGGATTAGAACTTCTATAAATCGTTGTGCTGTTATCCTTCTGATTTACTGTTTATTGAGAACTGAATAAATTGTTGATGTGCTGATTAAAAGTTGAAATATGGCGTAAAAATTCTGATGTTCACTCACAGTTTTAACACAACACTGAACTTCTGACGTTCACTCACAATTTTAGCACAACACTGAACTTCTGATGTTCACTCACAGTTTTAGCACAAAACTGAACTTCTGATGTTCACTCACAGTTTTAGCATAACATTGAACTTCTGATATTCACTCACTATTTAAACACACTGAACTTCTGATATTCACTCACTGTTAATGCACGCTGAACTTCTGATGTTCACTCACTGTCTTAGCACAAACTGAACCTCTGAGTTCTCTTCACTGTTTTAATATAAAGAACTTCTAAGATTTTTTAATTGTTCTAACACTCAGAAGTTCAACACATAGCAATCCAGAACTTCTATGTTTCCCTCTAATGTGTCTTGCAGGACCTCAGAGTGTATCAATCCAGAACTTCTGACGCTTCCTTCTGAATCACCACGCGCCTGGCTTCAGAACTTCTGATCCTTGTTGTTTCGCTTGCAGCGACACACTGTTTCTACCCTTCATTTATTTTCCTTTTTATCATATTTTTATATTATATTTTTTTATTATTAATATAAAAAGACATACAAATATTTTCTTTTATTAATTAATTTATTTCTTTTTTTAATTCGTTAAGACAAAAAACCATTTTCTAAGCAAGTTCATTTCACATTTTCTTGTACATTCTTATCCATTCAATATGGTTGTAATAGTAACTTAGGATTTGATTTTTATTTGCAATCCCCATTTGTAAATATGTACCCCCACCCCTAAAATATTGTAATAGCGTAGGACTTTACATTTCCGCAATTTATCGCTTTAAAATGTAAATGCTAGTAATTAAGGTGTGTATGGCAAGACATGAAAACAACAAATAGACAACCTAAAAAGCAAGACTAAATGCATGCAATCAAACACACTTTGCACTCACGCACCCTTAGGATAATCTCACTTGTTGCGTACCGTAAATTAGTCATGTCCCTCGAACATGGGCGTTTTAGCAAAAGACCCTCGATAAAATATCGTAGTCCCTCGATGACCCTCGATGTTGCCTTTGATAAACGATCTAGTCCCTAAAACGACATTGCTAAAATGTTTCATGGGTTGCCTTCTATGACTATACAAACGTCCCACACTCGTCCCTTAAACATCCAACGATGGGGCTTCTTACCAAATCAAATGGTAAGATAGCAACATCTAAAGGATGAGGAAAAGAACATCTAAGACCTTTTGAGTAGGTAGATTCGCTCCTAGGCTCGCTTGTTCACAACAAAACATTTTCTCACCAACACTCTCATTTGAAATATTTTCAAAAGAAAAACACTTTGTACATGCTCTTATAGAAACGAGAGCCATTACAAAGAAAACCCTTTTCAAAATCACTTTCAAAAAACACATTTCACAAACATCTCTTTGAACTATTTTCAAAACAACACTTTGTACGCATTCTTATAGAGACGAGAATAATTACAAAGTCACATTTTTAAAATACTTTCAAAAACCACACCACAAGCACAATTTCAAACAAAAGCAAGTGATCTAGAAAGTAACTAAGAGCCCATGGAAAACCATGGATGAAAAGGGTGCTAATACCTTCCCTTTTCATAATCTACCCCCCGAACTCAAGAAAACATATCTAAAGGTATTTCCTTTGCTTTTTCACCTTTCCTTATTGGATAAAAGAAAAGTCGGCGGCGAATCTTGCTATCCGTAACATTTTCCATCAAAACACAAAACAAGAAGTCAGTTCTCCCACCGTACCATAGAACTGGCGACTCTGCTGGAGAATTTTTTTTAAAAAAGTGGGGCTATCTTAGGGCTAGATCACATCTATTTGCTTTCTTTGTTTGACTTGCTTGCTTTACATTTTTGGGTCATTGTTTGGGTTTTTGTTTTGATCCTCCACCCGGATCTGGGACATCCTTTTAGGTAAGTAGCAATAGATTATGGAAACTGTACGGCGTAGAACGATATGGTTGAAACAATGGCTATGTTAGTGTGACATATTTATGAGTACCGGTATCCCTTGTGGTGAATCGAGGAGAATAAGGGGCCACTGAGTGGCGTCATGAAGCACTGATTGACTTTAGAACCCTAATTGAACAAACTTGGCCATTAGGGCGTAGTGAGATAATTAGTTTCGGTGTAGATCTGAAAATTGGTTGATACTCGATACTACACTCATTGAGGCTGGACTTTTGGGATATCTCGACCGCAAGAAAATATTGATTATGCTGAGACAATTCCTAAGAGAAAGGTCGATGATATTGAGATCCTTTAGAACCCGATCACTATTACTAGGACAGGTTGAGCCAACTAAACTTCAAGAGGGTACTTACCTATAAAACCCCATGCAAGCCTAAAACATAGGGACTTGTCTGCTTTGTATGTATATATATTTACTTGTACATAACATCATAAGCATCATACGCATGCACGCTAACCATTTCAAGGATTTGGAAATTTATCTTTGTTTTTGTTTTGTAGGTCATGAATTCCGTCCGAAGGAACACCATCTGAATCATCTTTGTAAAGGCACACCCTCAGCTTCAAGAGTTAGCCTCAAGAGTGCCCAGGGATTCTCCTTTTACCAAGAAATATGGTCGACTCCTCAGTTTGGCTACATCCAGTTTCCAAGAAGAGATGATGTGTGTGTTGTTCCAATTCTTTGATCCCGTACATCATTGTTTCACTTTCCCGGACTATCGATTGGTACCTACACTGGAAGAGTTCTCTCTACTATTAGGGGTGTTTGTGCTTGATCAGATGTCGTTCACCGGTTTAGAAGGGATTCCAAAACCTGAAGTCATCGCCGAGGCTTTGCATATGAAAAGAGCTGACATCATAGCTAATTGGGAGACAAGAAGCGGGTTTAAAGGTTTCCTAGCCAAGTTTCTATTGGAGAAGGCTCGTTCATTCTAGGACGACATGGATTTCCAAGATTTTGAAGACATCCTGGATCTTCTCATTTATGGTTTGGTTTTGTTCTCCAATTCGGACTAATTCATAGATGTCAACGCCGTCAAAGTCTTTCTCTCTCGCAATCCTGTACCTACCTTACTGGGCGACATCTTGCATTGCCTTCATACCCGCACCATGAAGAAAAAAGGTACTCTTTTATGTTGTATCCCCCTACTTGCTAAGTGGTTCACTTCACACCTACCTCAATCAGTATTGAAGAACGAGCAAAGACTGACATGGTCTCAAAGGATGATGTCCCTCACCCATTCTGACATCCGTTGGTGTTCAAGGTCCTTGGAAGATGTCTCTATCATTGACCGATGTGAGGAATTCCCTAATGTACCTATGCTTGGTATTAGGGGAGGTATCACCTACAATCCTTGCTTAGCTCTTCGACAATTTGGGTATTCCGAAGAGACGACCCTCACGAGATGCTCATTCAAGGTTTGGTATTCGACTACGACAAAAAAGACCAAGGTTACCGCCAGAGGTTTACACGAGCTTGGAGAATGGTGAACAAGGTGGACAGTATGACTTTGGGACACAAAAACTCTATCCCTCTCGAGCCTTACCTTAGGTGGGTACGGACTTGTGCTCAAAGTCTCTTAATGCCTACCCTTCTATCCTCCCTATTATCATAGAGCCTGTTGTTGAAAGAGACGTCCCATACACTGTTCTTCATCCTGGAATGCCTACCTCTCTCGAAGACTTGCAGAAATCTTGGGTTCAGTTGAAGGAAGAGAGAGACACCTTTGAAGCCCAATTTTATGCCAGTGAGAAGAAAGTTCTGGAACTCACCAGGCAACTTCATGAAGAGCGGAATCTGAACGCCTACATTGCGCCAAAAAGGATGCGTTTAACCTTTTTGTCTTAGGAATTTTGTTGTATGTTTGTTTCTTTCATTATAAGCCCAAAGAGGCATAGTGTACTCAAACATGGATTTATTAATATGACGTGTGTTCCTCTTTTGGTCTGAACAAATTTAAATCTCTAATTTCCTTGAAATTATTTCATACCATCCATGACATTGCATAAGCAGGTTCTGTTATAGGTTTCTCATCTCCTCCGCTGTTTATTTCAAGCAGATATGTCTTCTGAACAAAGCATCAAGGATCTTCAGGCACAAAATTCCCAATTTCAACAGATGTTCATAACTCTGGCAAAAGGGCAGGAGGATCTAAAGACCCTTATCCTGAAAGAGAAAGAGAAGAAGAAGAAGAAGCGCGTCGGTGCCCTCAATATGGACAGAAGATTCAGGGGGCCACTAAAGCAATCAATTGATGTGACTTCCTCATCCAAATAGGGGGAAAATCAAGAGGGGCAGACAAGGGAAGAGGACCCCAGTCCTGAAGTCTCTGACAACGATACCGACTACAACAATGAGCAGTATCCTCCCACTGAGGATAGGTACAAGCAGTTAGAGGATCGGTTAAGTGCTATGGAGATCCAGAGAATACCAGGGCTGGATTTTGAAGAACTAGGGTTGGTGTCCGGGGTAGTCATCCCACGAAAATTTAAGGTTCCAGTTTTCGTAAAGTATGATGGGGTGTCTTGTCCAAAGCTCCATATTCGTTCCTATGTGAGGAAGATCCAGCCCCACACCGCTGATAGAAACTTGTGGGTTCATTTCTTTTAAGACAGCCTGTCAGGGACTCAGCTTGAATGGTTCTACCAATTGGAGGGAACCAATGTCCGAAACTGGGAGGATTTAGCTGCCGCTTTTTACAAGCAGTATCAATACAATGTCGACCTGGCCCCTACTCATACTCAACTCCAGAGTATGTCCATGGGTGCAGGTGAAGGATTTAAGGACTATGCACAGAATTGGAGAGACTTGGCTAGGAGAGTTCAACCCACTTTATCTGACAGGGAGTTGGTTGACATGTTTCTTGGGATGCTGTCTGGTATATTCTTCAACCATTTGATCGGTAGCTTATCGGCTGGTTTTACTGAGCTGATGTTCACTGGAGAGAGGGTAGAAGTGGGATTCGGAGCGGCAAAATACAGAAGGATACCTCGTCAAGTTCAGCAAAGAAACCCTTCACTGGTAAGAAGGAGGCCAGTGCCATTTATAGCCCGAGAGGTCAGAGCAAAACGGAATACTGTCCAACGGTTAGTGCTGTAATGATACCTATGCATGTGGCTGCCCCACAACGCAACAATCATCAAAGGGTAGAAAGACCACAAAGGCGGTTTACCCGAATTAACATGACATTGATAGAGGTTCTACCCCATCTGCTGAGATCCAACTTGGCAACTTTGAAAGAGGCTCCCAAGAATCCTAATACCTCATCTCCTCGGTACAATCCTAACGCTTGGTGTGCCTACCATTCTCAGAGTCCTGGTCACGATACAAATAACTGTTGAGCTCTAATAAATAAAGTATAAGATCTGATTGAAGCCAAGGAGATTTAGTTCGACGCTCCGGAGAAGCCCAATGTCACGACTGCTCCCATTCCTAGGCACAACCGTGGGGTTAACACCGTTGATACCGATCTGTTTGTGACTGCAGTTGATGAAGTTTCTACTCCCCTTATGACTGTTAAGAAGAATTTTTCGTTGGCTGGTTTATTTCCAGGTCGCGATGAAGAATGCCACATATGTTCATCCCTGCCTTCTGGTTGCTGTTTGCTGAAAACAGGTGTCCGACGCCCGATGGACAGTCGAGAAATTTTGTTCAAAAAGACTTTGATTCCAACTATTCTGTGTGAAGATATTTCTATTATAACCATTTCTGCCAGTCCTTCCAAGGTTTCTTCGAGAAAATCGGTTAGGATTACACCCACTACAAGAATCGTTCCGTTGATAATCACATGTCCTGGTCCTGTCCCGTACACCTTGGACAAATCTGTCCCTTGGCATTATGGCGCCGATATTTACTATCATGGCGTTAAACAAAACTTGAAGACTGAAGAAGCTGATTGTGATATTGCTAACATTGTCGGGACCAGCAAGATTATTAGAAGTGGAAGGGTTTTCTCTCTTGAGATCTCCTCGAAGACTGTCAATAAGCCTATCATTACTTCATCTTCTGCTCCCGCTAGTACTTCAGTTACTACCCCAGCTGTTACCCCTGTCGATAAGTCATCTGGGATTCGAGGCAAAGAAGCTGTAGGTGAGCCTGTCCAGACGGAGGCACCTAGAAAAATTGTTGTGGAAACCTCTAAGCAAGAGATAGAGGAAGTTTTGAAAATAATTAAAAAAAGCGACCACAATATGGTCGAGCAGTTGAGGCAGACCCCCTCGAAGATATCAATGTTGTCTTTGCTTTTATGTTCCGAGGCCCATGCGAAGGCTTTGATTGCATTCCTCAAGACCGCGCATGTGCCGCAAGAAACCTCAGCCGATCAATTCAAAGACTGTGTATCCAGTTTGACTGCCAACAAAGGACTGGGTTTTTCGGATGTTGACTTAACTGCGAAAGGGAGAAAACACAATGATACTCTGCATGTCTCGATCGAATATAGAGGCACTACCATGGCTCATGTGATGGTGGATATTGGGTATTCGCTGAATGTTCTGCCCAAGAAGGTGTTGGACCGTTTGGATTGCGAAGGTTTGACTTTAAAGCCTAGTAACATTGTGGTAAGGGCTTTTGACGAGTCGAAAAGAATGGTGCATGGGGAAGTGGACATTCCAGTAAAGATAAGATCTCATACTTTCAAGTCCACCTTCTATGTGATGGACATCAGGCCGTCATATTCTTGTTTGCTGGGTCGTCCTTGGATCCATGAGGCTGGGGAAGTTACTTCCACACTTTACCAAATGCTGAAGTATCTGGTAAAAGGGAAGATTGTCACTGTACGGGGTGAAGAGGAGTATATGGTGAGCCATCTTAATTCCTTCCGCTACGTAGAGATGGACGGAGAATTTATAGAAACTCCTTGTCAGAACTTCGAAGAGGTCCCACAGATCTTGGCATTAACTGAGACTACTACTAGCAACAAACCTCCTATGAAGATGGCTTCTCTCAAGGACGCCAGGGCCGTGGTTGAAGAAGGTGGGTGTGCCAATTGGGGTCAGCTCCTTGATTTCACTCACAAAATTGACAAATTTGGTTTGAGCTTTACTTCAGGGGCTCAGAGGGTTGTTCGACACGCTCGAGTTGGAGGACCTCCCCTACACATCAGCAATCAAGGGGTCAATGCTATTGAAGACTGTGATACGGTGGCAGAACCGACTGTTTAATACTGGTTTGCGTTTTGCATTTTTTGTTTGCAAAATGTCGCGGTAAGCAAGAGTCGCCACCGACTTTTATTTCATCCAATCATGGAAAAGGAAAAAGAACAGAAAAACCTTTTTTCGAGATATTCTGAGTACAAGCGGTAGATTATAGAAAGGGAAGATGTTAGCACCCTTTCTATCCGTAGTTATCTACGGGCTCTTAGGTACTTGCTCATTTTTTCAAATTGCTTGTGTGTGTTTGTCTTGAAAATGTTTACTTCGTGATAACCCTTGTATCAGTCCTCAAGGATGTGACGAAGTTTGTTTTGAAAATTTGTTTTGAGAAGGTGTTAGTGTGAAAAGTTTTTTATTGAGCAAGTACTTAAGATTCTACCTACTCGAAAAAAGATTGTTTTTGTTCTCGTTTCCTTTAGACAACGCTATCCTACTATTGAGGAGTAGGTAGCACCGTCGTTGGAGTTGTAAGGGACATTCGAAAGGGACAAGTACAATCACCAAAGCAATAGTTAGAAAACTTTAGTAATAACCCTAGAGTCTTAAGATCTTTTTGAGGCAACATTTCCGAGGCAACATTCGAATGGGACAATTTGATCTCTTTAGACTGGAGGACAACCACTAAAATCTCCTATGCTTAATTATTGTATACCAAAGGCAACCGAAGTGAGGTAAACCCTAGGAGTGAATATGTGCATATGATTTGTTTCAGTTATTTAATCTTTGCACATTAGGTGATCTGCCGTTTTAATTTTCCAGACATTCTTGCCATACAATCCTATTAGCCATGCATCTAAACAGTTAAAGATTGGGGAAATTAAAAGTGCGAGGAAGTAAAACCTAGCTATTATAAGGCTTCGGGGAGGGAGATTAATTACATAACCAAAAATCGGGGATTTAAAGCAAGAAATAAAACCCTAATTTAACTATTACAAACCCTGAACATTTACAAAATAATGGAAAAAAATAATTAACAGGAGCGCGGAAAATTAAATACGAGGACGGTAATTAATAACTTAAAACCCTAATTGAGAGAGAGAAATTTTTGTGGATTTTTATTTGAGAACACAATTAAATCAAAAATTAATTAAACCTAATTTATAATTGTTTTTAATAATGAAAGAAGTTAATTAACCTAATTCACTAATTAAATTAAAAAAATTATTTTATGAGAAAAATAATTTGTGTATTTTTTTGAGAAAATTAATTAAATTGTGAAAAATCTCAAACTCAAATTCTACTTGTTTTAAATTATGAAAGAAATTAAAGTTACCCTAAATTAATTTAAAAAATATTTATTAAGAAAATAAATCTTTTTGTGATTTTTGATTGGTTAATTTAATAAAATAATTTTTGTATTAAAAAAAACAAAATAATTGAAAGAAGAAATTAAAGAAAAAATAGTAAAAATAACCAAGTAGGCCTGCTGTTAGCAATTCTGGGGGGTATCAATCTGAATCCCTTGGCCCATTAAGCCTCTAAGCCTAGTTAACCTTTGGATCTGGTGTAGCATTGCCTTGCATGTGTACCATGGGCCTTCAAGGGAGAAGCGTGAGATCTGGCCAGCTGGGCATCCAATGGATGGACGTTGATGGTATATGATAGGCGTGTGAGGGAGCATTGCATTGGATTGGCCTGAAATTATTAGGAAAATAACAAAATGCACACGTCTGGGATCGAACCCAGGACGTGTGCATCAAAGGCATGCCTCCCAACCATTTGCGATGGATTTGTTAGTTGTAAACATAATAAACAAATAAAATCAAAAGCTAAATCAAGTATCCTGCCAGAAAAACGCACGAAATTTGAATGGACTAATCACGCCTTGACACGTATCATCTTCTTCCTTGGACTGTTGTTTTAGTTAAAACACTTTTACCTATGGACGTTTGTTCATGGCTATAACCCTGTTCATCTCAAAAATCATGTACAAGCAAGATAAATTAATTTGGTGACCATGAATCAACTGGGCGTGAAGCCATGATCATCATGGTACCCATTATCAAACCTAATTTTTCCTAGGTTAAGAAACCCCAAAACGAAGTTCGAAACCCTAGCTATGGCATATTGTAATTCCTATGCTATAAATGCAATTAAATGGTACCAATAGCTTGCAAACAAGATGATGAACAAGAATATATGATTAGAATAGGTTTATGATACGTAAAACATGGTAAACGATTTTGAGTTCTTAGTGCAAACCGTAGTGGGTGGTGGGCATGATTCCGGGCGTTTTGAAGCTTGAGGATGGGTGGAATAGCTTCCTGAGACGCCAAGGAGTGTATTGCTGGCCTTAAACTGCTTTGAATCACCCTGTAGAAGGAAATCCGATCCCCATTTTTTGCCCAAAAATTGAATTTTGTTCTTGCTGTTTCACACCTTCAACCCTTGTGTTTTTGATCTGGAATTATTATGCACTTTAGTAGACTGAATTAGGTCAACAAAATTATATCATATCTTTGAGAATTATGAAAATTGGATTTGATTTACTTCATGTATGATATCTTTCTAAAACAAGCTTCAATCCAATCTTTTTCAATCCAAATCCACTTTGCACGAATTGGCTGGCATGTTAGCTGTATATGGACTCAAAATATGCACAAAAATCCCAAGATTTGATTTGTTTTCATTATTTTACCATTTAATTTGATTTATTTTGATTTAAATGAATAAAAAATCAAAATAAATGATAAAAGTAATAAAGTAATAGGTGGAAAATTCCAGGGGTCATGGGTCCTATTAGAAACATGTTTCAAGCAAGAAAACATGGGCCCCTTTGGAAAAAATGCAAATTTGATCAATGTTGACTTTTGACAATTTTCCAAAAATTGCCAACTTTGACAATGTACAACTCTCTCAATTTTGACCCTAGGAGGGTGTTCTTGGACTTTTTAGAAAGCTTAGGATGCCCCCTAGCTAACCTTTTTGGTTTCATCTCAATTGAGTATTCCATGTTCATGTATGAAGCTTTGACCCAAAAGGTGTTTTTGTTGACTTTTCAAAATGACCTATAATGTCAAAATTCATATCTTTTTGTGAGTGTATATTTTGAACTTGTGAGCTGAATATGGGTTGTAGGTAATTTTATCCTCTTCAAAATGATCTTTGGATGGAATATTTCTTATAAAGTATGAAGAAGTTATGCCTGGTCAAAGTTGGGTTGACTTTTCCTACACAACCCTAATTTAGCAACTTTTGGGTTTTGATTAATTTGGAGCATCCCTTGAGGAATCATGATTAAACCTTGATCAAATTATGGAAGTTAATTAAAAATGTTGATGTTGACAAAAAATATTGAGGTTTGACTGTATGTGGGCCACATTTGACTTTTGACCTAGTATAGTCGATTCTCAAGCATCTGAGCAGTTGGTTGGGCAAACTTCTTGTGCAAGGCATGAAACTTGACATGTGGGGTCTTGAGGACATATAAATAACATGGAGAGCATAGGAGACCTTTGTGGTCCACCCATCTTGATGAAAATAGAAACCCTAATTTGGGGTATACTGCCTTAGGAGAGAGCTTGTTTGGTCAACTCTTGGGCAACCTTGAGCAACTTGGGGACCTCACTTGACATTTGTTGAGTAAAATGGGAGGGAAAATTTTGGGGTACAACAGCTGCTCCTGTTCAATCTTCTTAAACCTGAGGGTGTAGATTGGCTCGTCTGCCTTTCGTGATCTGAAGGTGGAAGATGATTGAACACTAGAGTGCCCAAAAATTTGCACTCGCATGAAGTGGCACTTGCTTCGTGACATCGGGAATGGGCTTACAGATTCCATTAGGAGGTTGATGATAGAATATTTGTCAGAGATGGGCTTAAAGATGCCATCCTGGATGTGACGGAGAATTGTCTGAGATGGGCTTAAAGATGCCATCTAGAGAATGTGGATTTCTTGAGATGTTCCTTTGACGGGAGTCCCTGCTCCTGTCGTTGAGGCGAAATATGTTGAGGAATGTTGGTATATGTCTCGAGAAATAGAGTTTTAGGAGCTTCAGTTATCCGTTATTCTACTGGGGAAATGCGAAACCAATCGTGTTTGATTAGGTCTTGGTCTTACAGTGTTATGGACCGTTGTCTGGAGATAAGAGGGAAGGAACCTGGATAGCAGGGTTACTTTGATATAAAAGCCTGGATAGTAGGGCTGTGAGAAGGGACCTGGGTAGTAGGGTTACTTTGATATGAAATCCTGGATAGTAGGGCTGCGAGAAGGAACCTGGGTAGTAGGGTTACTTCAATATGAAAGCTTGGATAATAGGGCTGTGAGAAGGAACCTGGGTAGCAGGGTTACTTTGATATGAAAGCCTGGATAGTAGGGCTGTGAGAAGGAACCTGGGTAGTAGGGTTACTTCGTGATAAGTTCGTGTAGAACTTCAAAAGGAACCTGGGTAAGGTTATTTTGATATGAAAAGCCTGGATAGTAGGGTTGTTTCGTGAGGAGTTTGGGTAAAACTGCAGCGGGAACCTGAGTAAGGTTACTTTGAGATAAGTTTGTCTAAAACTTTAAAAGGAACTTGGGTAAGGTTACAAGTTTGCGTAAAACTTCAGGATAAACCGGGGTAGGGTTATAAGTTTGTGTAAAACTTCAGGATGAACCGGGGTAAGGTTATAAGTTTGTGTAAAACTTCAGAAAGAACCGGGGTAAGGTTATAAGTTTATGTAAAACTTCAGAAAGAACCGGGGTAAGGTTATAAGTTTGTGTAAAACTTCAGGATAAACCGGGGTAGGGTTATAAGTTCGTGTAAAACTTCAGAAGGAACCTGGGTAAGGTTACCTTGTTATGATAATGTAGATTAGTTGACCCGTTTGATTTCGGGAATTGAGTTTCCATTAGTTATCCATAGATGTGATATGTATAACTACTGGATTCATTGAAGCTAATCGTCTTTTCCTGAAAAATACCAGGGTTAGTTATATGTGATGCATGAAATGCAGGGAGAGATGATGTTCTCAAAATAAATGAGATTATGTTGTATATGATATGTATGCGTATGTCATGATGTATGTTCATGAAATATTGTCGGGGTATGCTTACGCCTGGGAAAATAAATCCCTGACTGTTGATGGAGATTCACAAATATTCTGTCGGGAAGAGGTGTTGGAGAAGTAACTCTGCAAGGACCAGACTTTGGGGGAAGAGATACTCTGTTGGTAGTCCTGCTGATTTGGAGGAATAAACTCAGCTGGGGATGAAATTTCATTGCTGGAAGTGATGAGCTTTGTTGGAGATTGAGCTTCTATATCTGTAGAAATAGACTCCACTTGGGGAATGAAATTTATTGACTCGCTTGCGATTACAAACCTCGTCTGGGGATAGTTATGTCCTGTTTCGGGAAAGCCGACATCAATGCCTTTGGATATTTTTACTCTGTGGGGAGTGCGTATACCAATAATTATGTTCCCAAGCATGACTCTATCCCGATACCTGCGGGGCAAAGTGACTGTAGGGTTCGGTACTTCTTATTTTCACTGTTTCTGGAATTACAAGTAATTGTCTTTTGTTTCTTATGCAAATATTTATGAGCAACAATCATTTTCAAATTCATATATAAAAAATAAATCATTGGACGTTCTTGCAAAACAAAACAGAAAAATAAAAAACTGAAGTTTTGTAAAAATGACTTGTATTGATTTTGAAATTGGCATGTAATAGGAGTTTTGTACAAAGAGGCTGACGTCTTAGTAAGAGGACACCGCCGAAAGAAATTACAATTTGTGCAAAAGAAAGAAAAACAGATATGTGAAACAACCCCATTGGGTTCCAACTCTGCTATTGTCTTTATATCTTCAAGCGTCTCATCACTTTGCTACTTGGTCGAAGGTTGATCAGAATGATTGGCGCCGTCCGATCTTGATAGTCGATACCGAAGTCTGGTCGCAAGATGATCCAATGAGACATAGTGATACACTTTAATCCCTAACTTTTTCCAGGATTGCCCTTTCGGGTTTTCAATCCACCGGGATACCCTTTTTTGACCAAGCCTCCCTTTCGGGTTTTTGACTTTTCGGGTGTACAAATTTTTTCATTTTCATCCCTAAATTTTTCCTGAACCCTTTTGGTTCGCCGGGAAGCCCTTATTTTTTCCTAGGCCAGTCAACCTAGCGGGTCTTTGATTATGCTTAGTATCTTTTCACTATGTCTGCATTGACAGGGCGAGGAAGGTCGTCACCATCCATGTTGGTTAGAATCATGGCTCCTCCCGAGAAAATGTTCTTGACCACAAATGGCCCTTCGTATGTGGGAGTCCATTTTCCCAAGGGATTACCTTGCGGCAGTATGATGCGTTTGATCACCAGATCCCCGACTTGATATTCTTGACACCTGACTTTCTTGTTAAAAACTTTGATCATTCACTTTTGATACGTCTGACCATGACAGATAGTAGTAAGTCTCTTATCATTGATCATATTTAACTGATCAAGTCGGGTTTGGATCCAGTCGTCTTTGTTCAAACCTGCATCCTTCATAATCCTGAGAGAAGGTATCTGGACTTCTATGGGTAGGACTGCCTCCATGCCATATACCAGAGAGTATGGTGTTGCCCCTGTCGATGTCTATGCTGAGGTACAGTACCCATGAAGAGTGAATGGTAACATCTCATGCCAGTCTTTATATGTCACCGTCATCTTCTGTACAATCCTCTTGATGTTCTTGTTAGCTGCTTCAACAATGCCATTTATCTTTGGCCGGTAGGGAGAAGAATTATGATGTTGTATTTTAAACTGTTTATAGAGGTCGGTGATCATTGTGTTGTTGAGATTTGTACCATTTTCAGTAATAATCCTCTCTGGTACACCATATCGACAGATCAGGTTATGTTGGATAAACCACGCAACGACATTCTTGGTTACTGTAGCAAAAGAGGTTGCCTCAACCCACTTCGTGAAGTAATCAATGGCTACTAAGATGAAGAGATGCCCGTTAGACACAGTAGGTCTGATCTCTCCGATCATGTCGATGCCCCACATTGCAAAGGGCCACGGAGCTGTCAATACGTTTAAGGGGACCAGAGGAACATGCACCTTATCAGTGTAGATTTGACACTTATGACAAGTTAGAGAGTGATGATAGCAATCGGCCTCCATAGTGGAACAATAGTATCCTGCCCGTAGGATCTTCTTAGCCGTGGTATGTCCACTAGAATGGGTTCCGAAGGTGCCTTCATGTAGATCTGTCATGATCTTCTCTGCTTCGCTCTTGTCTACACACTGTAGTAGTATGAAGTCATGGTTGGGTTTATAGAGGATCCTGTGATCGGTGGAAATAGAACTGACTGTTTTTTAGCTGGTTTCGCGAAATGTTGCGGTAAGCAAGAGTCGCCATCGTCTTTTATATTCTCCAACATGGAAAGGACAAAAGCACAACAAAATTCCTTATTCGAGAATGTTTCTCGGGTTCGGGAGGTAGATTTATAGAAAGGGAAGGTGTTAGCACCCTTTCTATCTGTGGTTATCCACGGGCTCTTAGGTACTTGCTCTTATGTTTTCAAAAATTTGTTTTCTTTTCAAGTGTGTGTGGGTTTTGAAAAAGATTCGTTTGAAAAATTTCTAAGTAACTCTTGTATCAGTCCTCAAGAGTGTATGAAAAATTTGTTTGAAAACCTTTTTGAAAGTGTGAGGTGTGAAAAGTTGTTTTTGTTTGTTTGAAAAGAGCAAGTACTTAAGAGAAATCTACCTACTCTAAGGAATTAAGCTGTGTAAGAGTCCTTTAGATAGTACTATCCCACCATTGAGAGATAGGTAGCACCATCGTTGGAGGTGTTCGGGTCAATTCGTTTAAGGGACATGTGTGGTCACCTAAGCAATGGTAGGACACCTTAGAAGTAACCCTAATGTCCTAGATCCTTTTATCCGGGGCAACCGTTTCGAGGAAACTGGATCTTTTGGACAGAAGGGCGACCTCTAAGACACCCTATACTTGATGACCACGTTCGAGGCAACCAGTGAGGCGTACCCTAGGGGTGGCATGTGCATGTGTGTTGTTTTTCAATTAATTGTCTTTGTACATGTTATTTGTGAGCTACGGATTAATTTTATTATTCATACATTCTTTCATGCATTGTTAACAGTTATGAGTACGGAAAATAAATTGCGGAAATGTAAATCTAACTATTACAAGGCGCGGGTCTATACATCGCCAAAAAACAAAACCCGTTTGGAAATAAAGTGCGAGAAGTAGTAAATAAAGAGATAAACCTAATTACTATTACATATCCGGAAACAGTTACATAAATAATCAAAATAAGAATAATGCGCGAAAGAATTAAATCGGGACGTCATGAGGGTTTTGACCCTTTTTTGAATAAGAATTGAATTTTGTCTTTTTTTTTTGTAATTAATGAAACTAAAATTAATAACTAATTAATTAATTAATTAAGAAAATATTTTTTGGGTTTTTATGTTTTAATGAAATAAAATAAAAAGGAATTAAAAATGTCAAAAGAAAAGCCTAAGTCTAAATTATTTTATTTATTGTAAAAAGGTATTAAAGTTAACTAATTAAACTAATTTAATTTAATGTACATTTATTTACAAAATAAGTTAATAAATAATATAATGTTTTTTTTTTTGAATTTTATGGGAAAAATTAGTTTGTTAGGTTAATTAACAATAATGATAATAATTAAAAAAAAGGAAATTATAAGGGAAAGAAAAATAAAAAAAGTAACAAAACCATGGGGGGGTTTGGGCCATTTTTGGAGGTGTTGATTACAGCTTTTTTGGCCCACTAAGCTCAGCCACGTTTGACTTTTGCAATTGCCTGCATGTGCTTTGACTGAAGGACATGGTACTCCTCCTCTCATGGCCTTTGGATGGCTGATTGTGGACATATGGCATGTGGATTGGTGAGGCGTATGGTGGAGCACATTGACTAGCCTGCATAAGAATTTGTTAGACAAAATAATATTGAGTTTTGGGTGGACCTGGGAATCGAACCCAGGTCCTGTAGCCTTTTCCAATAGCATGGCCACCAACTGAGCTGCGCGTTTCATTTGATCTAAGAATAAGCAATGATTAATATATGTAATAAAAAGCAATATTCCTAGAAATAAAAAAAACACGCGCGTTATTTTAAACATGCCAATCAGATGCAAGCATGTGGTCATCTTCTTCCTAAAAAATTGCAGGTTTTTTACCTGCGGATTTTATCCGCAGGTGGTTTCGTAGGTTGTTTCGAAACTCGTCCCTAGGCCATGAAAATGCTACCTGAGACCATGAGCATGTTCGTCTTGGTCCCCTGAGTTCATCCCTGCTCCTTATTTGTTCTGATTTCACTTGAACATAAAATCCCTAAAAACCATACAAACAAACCCTAGACACGGGATTTGTCACATGAGGCTTAAAAATGAAATTAAATGATGCCATTAGGTTAGAAATCAAACAAGGAGTATGAATGTGCTAAGATTTTTGAGAAATCATGCAAGAATAGAGAAACAAGATTCCATGTTCAGAGATGATTTCGTGGGTACTTACAGCGCTTGATATGGAATCTCAGGACTTGGCAAGAGTTGCTTTAGCTTCAGGGAGTGGCAAGGAAGAAAGCCACGTGCTTGCTTTGCTCTGAAAAGTCTTGTAACTAGGTTTTAGAACTCTCACTTTTTGGACAATTTTTAGTTTTGGTTATGCTGTTTTAGGTGTCTCTAGGCCGTGCTTTTGATTGGAGAGGCTTGCATATGTATGTTTGAATGAGAATCAAGTCACATGATGAGCCTTTAACCATTGCAATTAAGTTTTTGGATTTCTTCATAACCACCATTAAAGGCCTTTCAAAGCTTTGTTCAAATTTGAATTTTCATGCTTAGAATGGCCTTACACGAATTTGGCAACTAGAATATGCTTCATGAAGGCTAATCAAACCACAAGATACCATTTAATCAATTTTTTTGATTTTACTTGAATTATTATGGATTAAAATGAATTAAATCCATAAAAATTAAATAAAAATAGAAAAATAATTATTTGGTCTTGAAATTGATCATGGGACACGTGGGTGGCATGACAAGGCTGAATCAAGTGGGAAAAAGTGGGCCCACTTGTCAAAAATTGAAGTTTCAAGGATAGTTGACTTTTGCCATTTCACAAAAATTTCCCAACTTCTCCAATGCATATCTTGCTCAATTTCGATCATATGAACATGTTCTTGGACATTTTGGAAAGGTCTTGAAGTCCTCTAACCAATTCCTTTGGTCCCATGTCATTTTGATTTACCAATCTCAAGTTATGGTCTTTGACTTAAAGTGCCTTTTTGTTGACTTTTGAAAATGACCTATAATGTTGAAATTGATAACTTTTTGTGAGAGCATTTCTTGGACTTGGAATGTGAAGATGAGTTGTAGGAAATGTCATCCCCTTAAAAATGAGAATTGGATGGGATTTTTCTGATGAACCATGAAAAAGTTATGCGTTGGTCAAGTTACAGTTGACTTTTCAACTGTCCAAAAATGTAAACTTTTGCATCTTGATGATTTTTGAGCCATTCTTGTGGAATCATGATCAAGACTTGATCAAATGATGATTGTGGAATCAAAATAAGATGTTGACCAAAAATTTTGACTTTTGACTGCCAAATGACCATTTTACCCTACAGTTGATTGTGAAGCAATTAGGGCTTTTGACTGTGTAACTTGATGCTGTGAGCCTTGAAACTTGGCATGTGGATGCTTGACAATGTATATAGGCCTATGGGACTTGATTGTGCCCTTGAAAACCTCAAATTCCTTGCAAGAACCAAAACCCTACTTTGACTTGGCTTAGGAGGATGGTTTGACTGTGCAATCCTTGAGTAGACTTGAGCAAATTGAGATGATGCTTGATAAATCTTGAAGAATATGGGAGGGAAAATTTTGGGGTACAACAGTTACCCCTGTTCAATCTTCTTAGACCTGAGGATGTAGATTGGCTTGTGTGCCTTTCGTGATCCGAAGGTGGAAGATGATTGAACACTAGAGTGCCCAGAAATTTGCACTCACATAGTGGAGTATCAGCAATGTGATGTCGGGAATGGGCTTACAGATGCCATTTGGAGAGATGATGGATAGGAGGATGGGCTTATAGATTCCATCTGGAGGCGTGACAAAACCTTGTCGGGAATGGGCTTATAGATGCCATTTGGAAATGTGATGGATGGGAGGATGGGCTTATAGATGCCATCTGGATATGTGACAGAACCTTGTCGGGAATGGGCTTATAGATGCCATTTGGAGACTGTCTGTTGAGTTGTAATTTTGTGAGTTGAAAGAGGGAACCTGTGTAGGGTTGCCTGATGATGAGCTCGTGTAAAACTGCACCTTGGAATGAAGGAAACCTGTGTAGGTTTGACTGATGAGGAGCCCGTGTGAAGCTGTATCCGTGTAGGGTTTCTTGATGACGAGTCCATGTAAAACTGCATCTGGAGTTTGAGAAGGAAACATGTATAGGGTTTACTGATGACGAGTCCGTGTAAAACTTCATCTTTGGAAAGAGAGAACCTGTGTAGGGCCTCTTGGTGACGAGTCTGCGTAAAACTTCATCTTTTAGAAAGAGAGAACCTGTGTGGGGTTTCTGACGACGAGTCCGTGTAAAACTTCATCTTTGAAAATAGAGAACCTGTGTAGGGTTTCTGGGTGACGAGTCCATGTAAAACTTCATCTTTAGAGAGAGAGAGAACCTGTGTAGGGTTTCTTCGGGGTAAGTTCGTGTAAAACTTCTTGATGAACCGAGGTAAGGTTATCTTGAGATAAGTCCGTGTAAGACTTCTGGAGGAACTAGGGTAAGGTTACTGCAGGGTAAGTTCATGTAAAAATTCTTGATAAACCGGGGTGAGGTTATCTTGAGATAATTCATGATTAAGGAGCCAAAATTCTAATCTTCTTTAATAACTTGATGGATTATGATGAAACCCTAATGTGATGAGATTGTGATGAAGATAATAATTATGAGTGAATGAGAAGTTTGAGTCACTGAGGAACACACATGCCCTTGATCAATCACTTGTTGGTTCCTCTTACTCCAACAGATTTATTGAAGGGTGAGAAAACACTTAGAGGGGAGGGGGGTTGAATACGTTTTTTTCTTCTTTTTCTCGCGCAATACTAATGGAAGGTATTGTACCCCAAAATTTTCCCTCTCATTTATTAAAAGATCACCCTGGACTCTCAGGCTGGCTTCTATCAAATTTCAAGTTTTGAATTACAACTTTTCAAGAAAATCATCCACAAGGGAAAAATGGTCAAAAGCACATTGAAAAGTCAAACTTGGACTCTTGGATCAAAAATCAAGTTTCGACAATTATATTTCATCGAGACATGAAATTGGTTCATAAATAATCAGAAGTCAGAAGTTACTTTAAAATAATCAAATTTCTAAACATTTAGAAAATTTTCTAAGTGTCAAGAGAATATGATACTTCAAAACTTCTGAGCCAGCCTCTACGCAAGCGCAGTCAGAATTTGCAGACACGGTTCAGAACATGATGCTTCAATTAGAACATGTGGAAGCAATGTTCTTCGGTCAGAACATGACCCTTTAGAATTTGGAGGTTACATTTCTGATTTTTTGTGATCAGAACATCACCAAATCCAAAGACCTCGGTTAAACAACCTGATGCACTACTATAATACAGTACTTTAACCAGCAGTTAATCCAGTCCACGCCTGCATTTGCACCAAATACAAAAAGCTGTGATCAAAAAGCAATGTAATAGTGTGCCAAAAAGTTTAAATCCCATTTGTTCCCCCCCCCCCCCCAAAAAAAAAAACCACAACAAATTCACCTATAAATAAGTTGCTCCATCACACTTTCAAGGGGATGACTTTTGGAGAGAGAGAATTGTTAAAAGAGAGAAAAGAAAACTGTGAAACCTTCATAAAAATCAAGAATTCCTAAATACAAAACTAAAACCTTTTGTTCTTCCCTTTGAATCAAGGAACTTAGCATTTTCTCTCCCTTTGTTCTTGCTGACTCCAGAACATCTGAAGGCAGCAGTTCAAGTTCTAAACACACACTCCAGATTCAAGGTAAGCCTTTATGACTTTGCATTATTTTCATTCAGAACATCATTAATATGTAAATATCACAATTAATTATGTCCATATCATTGCATAAGTAGAAAAACTGTGGATCAGAACTTCTTGATTAGAGCTAGACTCATATTTAGGATTAGAACTTCTATAAATCGTTGTGCTGTTATCCTTCTGATTTACTGTTTATTGAGAACTGAATAAATTGTTGATGTGCTGATTAAAAGTTGAAATATGGCGTAAAAACTCTGATGTTCACTCACAGTTTTAACACAACACTGAACTTCTGATGTTCACTCACAATTTTAGCACAACACTGAACTTCTGATGTTCACTCACAGTTTTAGCACAAAACTGAACTTCTGATGTTCACTCACAGTTTTAGCATAACACTGAACTTCTGATATTCACTCACTATTTAAACACACTGAACTTCTGATATTCACTCACTGTTAATGCACGCTGAACTTCTGATGTTCACTCACTGTCTTAGCACAAACTGAACCTCTGAGTTCTCTTCACTGTTTTAATATAAAGAACTTCTAAGATTTTTTAATTGTTCTAACACTCAGAAGTTCAACACATAGCAATCCAGAACTTCTATGTTTCCCTCTAACGTGTCTTGCAGGACCTCAGAGTGTATCAATCCAGAACTTCTGACGCTTCCTTCTGAATCACCACGCGCCTGGCTTCAGAACTTCTGATCCTTGTTGTTTCGCTTGCAGCGACACACTGTTTCTACCCTTCATTTATTTTCCTTTTTATCATATTTTTATATTATATTTTTTTATTATTAATATAAAAAGACAAAAAAATATTTTCTTTTATTAATTAATTTATTTCTTTTTTTAATTCGTTAAGACAAAAAACCATTTTCTAAGCAAGTTCATTTCACATTTTCTTGTACATTCTTATCCATTCAATATGGTTATAATAGTAACTTAGGATTTGATTTTTATTTGCAATCCCCATTTGTAAATATGTACCCCCACCCCTAAAATATTGTAATAGCGTAGGACTTTACATTTCCGCAATTTATCGCTTTAAAATGTAAATTCTAGTAATTAAGGTGTGTATGGCAAGACATGAAAACAACAAATAGACAACCTAAAAAGCAAGACTAAATGCATGCAATCAAACACACTTTGCACTCACGCACCCTTAGGATAATCTCACTTGTTGCGTACCGTAAATTAGTCATGTCCCTCGAACATGGGCGTTTTAGCAAAAGACCCTCGATAAAATATCGTAGTCCCTCGATGACCCTCGATGTTGCCTTTGATAAACGATCTAGTCCCTAAAACGACATTGCTAAAATGTTTCATGGGTTGCCTTCTATGACTATACAAACGTCCCACACTCGTCCCTTAAACATCCAACGATGGGGCTTCTTACCAAATCAAATGGTAAGATAGCAACATCTAAAGGATGAGGAAAAGAACATCTAAGACCTTTTGAGTAGGTAGATTCGCTCCTAGGCTCGCTTGTTCACAACAAAACATTTTCTCACCAACACTCTCATTTGAAATATTTTCAAAAGAAAAACACTTTGTACATGCTCTTATAGAAACGAGAGCCATTACAAAGAAAACCCTTTTCAAAATCACTTTCAAAAAACACATTTCACAAACATCTCTTTGAACTATTTTCAAAACAACACTTTGTACGCATTCTTATAGAGACGAGAATCATTACAAAGTCACATTTTTAAAATACTTTCAAAAACCACACCACAAGCACAATTTCAAACAAAAGCAAGTGATCTAGAAAGTAACTAAGAGCCCATGGAAAACCATGGATGAAAAGGGTGCTAATACCTTCCCTTTTCATAATCTACCCCCCGAACTCAAGAAAACATATCTAAAGGTATTTCCTTTGCTTTTTCACCTTTCCTTATTGGATAAAAGAAAAGTCGGCGGCGAATCTTGCTATCCGTAACATTTTCCATCAAAACACAAAACAAGAAGTCAGTTCTCCCACCGTACCATAGAACTAGCGACTCTGCTGGAGAGTTTTTTTTAAAAAAGTGGGGCTATCTTAGGGCTAGATCACATCTATTTGCTTTCTTTGTTTGACTTGCTTGCTTTACATTTTTGGGTCATTGTTTGGGTTTTTGTTTTGATCCTCCACCCGGATCTGGGACATCCTTTTAGGTAAGTAGCAATAGATTATGGAAACTGTACGGCGTAGAACGATATGGTTGAAACAATGGCTATGTTAGTGTGACATATTTATGAGTACCGGTATCCCTTGTGGTGAATCGAGGAGAATAAGGGGCCACTGAGTGGCGTCATGAAGCACTGATTGACTTTAGAACCCTAATTGAACAAACTTGGCCATTAGGGCGTAGTGAGATAATTAGTTTCGGTGTAGAGCTGAAAATTGGTTGATACTCGATACTACACTCATTGAGGCTGGACTTTTGGGATATCTCGACCGCAAGAAAATATTGATTATGCTGAGACAATTCCTAAGAGAAAGGTCGATGATATTGAGATCCTTTAGAACCCGATCACTATTACTAGGACAGGTTGAGCCAACTAAACTTCAAGAGGGTACTTACCTATAAAACCCCATGCAAGCCTAAAACATAGGGACTTGTCTGCTTTGTATGTATATATATTTACTTGTACATAACATCATAAGCATCATACGCATGCACGCTAACCATTTCAAGGATTTGGAAATTTATCTTTGTTTTCATTTTGTAGGTCATGAATTCCGTCCGAAGGAACACCATCTGAATCATCTTTGTAAAGGCACACCCTCAGCTTCAAGAGTTAGCCTCAAGAGTGCCCAGGGATTCTCCTTTTACCAAGAAATATGGTCGACTCCTCAGTTTGGCTACATCCAGTTTCCAAGAAGAGATGATGTGTGTGTTGTTCCAATTCTTTGATCCCGTACATCATTATTTCACTTTCCCGGACTATCGATTGGTACCTACACTGGAAGAGTTCTCTCTACTATTAGGGGTGTTTGTGCTTGATCAGATGTCGTTCACCGGTTTAGAAGGGATTCCAAAACCTGAAGTCATCGCCGAGGCTTTGCATATGAAAAGAGCTGACATCATAGCTAATTGGGAGACAAGAAGCGGGTTTAAAGGTTTCCTAGCCAAGTTTCTATTGGAGAAGGCTCGTTCATTCTAGGACGACATGGATTTCCAAGATTTTGAAGACATCCTGGATCTTCTCATTTATGGTTTGGTTTTGTTCTCCAATTCGGACTAATTCATAGATGTCAACGCCGTCAAAGTCTTTCTCTCTCGCAATCCTGTACCTACCTTACTGGGCGACATCTTGCATTGCCTTCATACCCGCACCATGAAGAAAAAAGGTACTCTTTTATGTTGTATCCCCCTACTTGCTAAGTGGTTCACTTCACACCTACCTCAATCAGTATTGAAGAACGAGCAAAGACTGACATGGTCTCAAAGGATGATGTCCCTCACCCATTCTGACATCCGTTGGTGTTCAAGGTCCTTGGAAGATGTCTCTATCATTGACCGATGTGAGGAATTCCCTAATGTACCTATGCTTGGTATTAGGGGAGGTATCACCTACAATCCTTGCTTAGCTCTTCGACAATTTGGGTATTCCGAAGAGACGACCCTCACGAGATGCTCATTCAAGGTTTGGTATTCGACTACGACAAAAAAGACCAAGGTTACCGCCAGAGGTTTACACGAGCTTGGAGAATGGTGAACAAGGTGGACAGTATGACTTTGGGACACAAAAACTCTATCCCTCTCGAGCCTTACCTTAGACGGGTACGGACTTGTGCTCAAAGTCTCTTAATGCCTACCCTTCTATCCTCCCTATTATCATAGAGCCTGTTGTTGAAAGAGACGTCCCATACACTGTTCTTCATCCTGGCATGCCTACCTCTCTCGAAGACTTGCAGAAATCTTGGGTTCAGTTGAAGGAAGAGAGAGACACCTTTGAAGCCCAATTTTATGCCAGTGAGAAGAAAGTTCTGGAACTCACCAGGCAACTTCATGAAGAGCGGAATCTGAACGCCTACATTGCGCCAAAAAGGATGCGTTTAACCTTTTTGTCTTAGGAATTTTGTTGTATGTTTGTTTCTTTCATTATAAGCCCAAAGAGGCATAGTGTACTCAAACATGGATTTATTAATATGACGTGTGTTCCTCTTTTGGTCTGAACAAATTTAAATCTCTAATTTCCTTGAAATTATTTCATACCATCCATGACATTGCATAAGCAGGTTCTGTTATAGGTTTCTCATCTCCTCCGCTGTTTATTTCAAGCAGATATGTCTTCTGAACAAAGCATCAAGGATCTTCAGGCACAAAATTCCTAATTTCAACAGATGTTCATAACTCTGGCAAAAGGGCAGGAGGATCTAAAGACCCTTATCCTGAAAGAGAAAGAGAAGAAGAAGAAGAAGCGCGTCGGTGCCCTCAATATGGAAAGAAGATTCAGGGGGCCACTAAAGCAATCAATTGATGTGACTTCCTCATCCAAATAGGGGGAAAATCAAGAGGGGCAGACAAGGGAAGAGGACCCCAGTCCTGAAGTCTCTGACAACGATACCGACTACAACAATGAGCAGTATCCTCCCACTGAGGATAGGTACAAGCAGTTAGAGGATCGGTTAAGTGCTATGGAGATCCAGAGAATACCAGGGCTGGATTTTGAAGAACTAGGGTTGGTGTCCGGGGTAGTCAACCCACGAAAATTTAAGGTTCCAGTTTTCGCAAAGTATGATGGGGTGTCTTACCCAAAGCTCCATCTCCGTTCCTATGTGAGGAAGATCCAGCCCCACATCGCTGATAGAAACTTGTGGGTTCATTTCTTTTAAGACAACCTGTCAGGGACTCAGCTTGAATGGTTCTACCAATTGGAGGGAACCAATGTCCGAAACTGGGAGGATTTAGCTGCCGCTTTTTACAAGCAGTATCAATACAATGTCGACCTGGCCCCTATTCATACTCAACTCCAGAGTATGTCCATGGGTGCAGGTGAAGGATTTAAGGACTACGCACAGAATTGGAGAGACTTGGCTAGGAGAGTTCAACCCACTTTATCTGACAGGGAGTTGGTTGACATGTTTCTTGGGATGCTGTCTGGTCTATTCTTCAACCATTTGATCGGTAGCTTATCGGCTGGTTTTACTGAGCTGATGTTCACTGGAGAGAGGGTAGAAGTGGGATTCAGAGCGGCAAAATACAGAAGGATACCTCGTCAAGTTCAGCAAAGAAACCCTTCACTAGTAAGAAGGAGGCCAGTGCCATTTATAGCCCGAGAGGTCAGAGCAAAACGGAATACCGTCCAACGGTTAGTGCTGTAATGATACCTATGCATGTGGCTGCCCCACAACGCAACAATCATAAAAGGGTAGAAAGACCACAAAGGCGGTTTACCCGAATTAACATGACATTGACAGAGGTTCTACCCCATCTGCTGAGATCCAACTTGGCAACTTTGAAAGAGGCTCCCAAGAATCCTAATACCTCATCTCCTCGGTACAATCTTAACGCTTGGTGTGCCTACCATTCTCAGAGTCCTGGTCACGATACAAATAACTGTTGAGCTCTAATAAATAAAGTATAAGATCTGATTGAAGCCAAGGAGATTTAGTTCGACGCTCCGGAGAAGCCCAATGTCACGACTGCTCCCATTCCTAGGCACAACCGTGGGGTTAACACCGTTGATACCGATCTGTTTGTGACTGCAGTTGATGAAGTTTCTACTCCCCTTATGACTGTTAAGAAGAATTTTTCGTTGGCTGGTTTATTTCCAGGTCGCGATGAAGAATGCCACATATGTTCATCCCTGCCTTCTGGTTGCTGTTTGCTGAAAACAGGTGTCCGACGCCCGATGGACAGTCGAGAAATTTTGTTCAAAAAGACTTTGATTCCAACTATTCTGTGTGAAGATATTTCTATTATAACCATTTCTGCCAGTCCTTCCAAGGTTTCTTCGAGAAAATCGGTTAGGATTACACCCACTACGAGAATCGTTCCGTTGATAATCACATGTCCTGGTCCTGTCCCGTACACCTTGGACAAATCTGTCCCTTGGCATTATGGCGCCGATATTTACTATCATGGCGTTAAACAAAACTTGAAGACTGAAGAAGCTGATTGTGATATTGCTAACATTGTCGGGACCAGCAAGATTATTAGAAGTGGAAGGGTTTTCTCTCTTGAGATCTCCTCGAAGACTGTCAATAAGCCTATCATTACTTCATCTTCTGCTCCCGCTAGTACTTCAGTTACTACCCCAGCTGTTACCCCTGTCGATAAGTCATCTGGGATTCGAGGCAAAGAAGTTGTAGGTGAGCCTGTCCAGATGGAGGCACCTAGAAAAATTGTTGTGGAAACCTCTAAGCAAGAGATAGAGGAAGTTTTGAAAATAATTAAAAAAAGTGACCACAATATGGTCGAGCAGTTGAGGCAGACCCCCTCGAAGATATCAATGTTGTCTTTGCTTTTATGTTCCGAGGCCCATGCGAAGGCTTTGATTGCATTCCTCAAGACCGCGCATGTGCCGCAAGAAACCTCAGCCGATCAATTCAAAGACTGTGTATCCAGTTTGACTGCCAACAAAGGACTGGGTTTTTCGGATGTTGACTTAACTGCGAAAGGGAGAAAACACAATGATACTCTGCATGTCTCGATCGAATATAGAGGCACTACCATGGCTCATGTGATGGTGGATATTGGGTATTCGCTGAATGTTCTGCCCAAGAAGGTGTTGGACCGTTTGGATTGCGAAGGCTTGACTTTAAAGCCTAGTAACATTGTGGTAAGGGCTTTTGACGAGTCGAAAAGAATGGTGCATGGGGAAGTGGACATTCCAGTAAAGATAAGATCTCATACTTTCAAGTCCACCTTCTATGTGATGGACATCAGGCCGTCGTATTCTTGTTTGCTGGGTCGTCCTTGGATCCATGAGGCTGGGGCAGTTACTTCCACACTTCACCAAATGCTGAAGTATCTGGTAAAAGGGAAGATTGTCACTGTACGGGGTGAAGAGGAGTATATGGTGAGCCATCTCAATTCCTTCCGCTACGTAGAGATGGACGGAGAATTTATAGAAACTCCTTGTCAGAACTTCGAAGAGGTCCCACAGATCTTGGCATTAACTGAGACTACTACTAGCAACAAACCTCCTATGAAGATGGCTTCTCTCAAGGACGCCAGGGCCGTGGTTGAAGAAGGTGGGTGTGCCAATTGGGGTCAGCTCCTTGATTTCACTCACAAAATTGACAAATTTGGTTTGAGCTTTACTTCAGGGGCTCAGAGGGTTGTTCGACACGCTCGAGTTGGAGGACCTCCCCTACACATCAGCAATCAAGGGGTCAATGCTATTGAAGACTGTGATACGGTGGCAGAATCGACTGTTTAATACTGGTTTGCGTTTTGCATTTTTTGTTCGCAAAATGTCGCGGTAAGCAAGAGTCGCCACCGACTTTTATTTCATCCAATCATGGAAAAGGAAAAAGAACAGAAAAACCTTTTTTCGAGATATTCTGAGTACAGGCGGTAGATTATAGAAAGGGAAGATGTTAGCACCCTTTCTATCCGTAGTTATCTACGGGCTCTTAGGTACTTGCTCATTTTTTCAAATTGCTTGTGTGTGTTTGTCTTGAAAATGTTTACTTCGTGATAACCCTTGTATCAGTCCTCAAGGATGTGACGAAGTTTGTTTTGAAAATTTGTTTTGAGAAGGTGTTAGTGTGAAAAGTTTTTTATTGAGCAAGTACTTAAGATTCTACCTACTCGAAAAAAGATTGTTTTTGTTCTCGTTTTCTTTAGACAACGCTATCCTACTATTGAGGAGTAGGTAGCACCGTCGTTGGAGTTGTAAGGGACATTCGAAAGGGACAAGTACAATCACCAAAGCAATAGTTAGAAAACTTTAGTAATAACCCTAGAGTCTTAAGATCTTTTCGAGGCAACATTTCCGAGGCAACATTCGAATGGGACAATTTGATCTCTTTAGACTGGAGGACAACCACTAAAATCCCCTATGCTTAATGATTGTATACCAAAGGCAACCGAAGTGAGGTAAACCCTAGGAGTGAATATGTGCATATGATTTGTTTCAGTTATTTAATCTTTGCACATTAGGTGATCTGCCGTTTTAATTTTCCAGACATTCTTGCCATACAATCCTATTAGCCATGCATCTAAACAGTTAAAGATTGGGGAAATTAAAAGTGCGAGGAAGTAAAACCTAGCTATTATAAGGCTTCGGGGAGGGAGATTAATTACATAACCAAAAATCGGGGATTTAAAGCAAGAAATAAAACCCTAATTTAACTATTACAAACCCTGAACATTTACAAAATAATGGAAAAAAATAATTAACAGGAGCGCGGAAAATTAAATACGAGGACGGTAATTAATAACTTAAAACCCTAATTGAGAGAGAGAAATTTTTGTGGATTTTTATTTGAGAACACAATTAAATCAAAAATTAATTAAACCTAATTTATAATTGTTTTTAATAATGAAAGAAGTTAATTAACCTAATTCACTAATTAAATTAAAAAAAGTATTTTATGAGAAAAATAATTTGTGTATTTTTTTGAGAAAATTAATTAAATTGTGAAAAATCTCAAACTCAAATTCTACTTGTTTTAAATTATGAAAGAAATTAAAGTTACCCTAAATTAATTTAAAAAATATTTATTAAGAAAATAAATCTTTTTGTGATTTTTGATTGGTTAATTTAATAAAATAATTTTTGTATTAAAAAAAACAAAATAATTGAAAGAAGAAATTAAAGAAAAAATAGTAAAAATAACCAAGTAGGCCTGCTGTTAGCAATTCTGGGGGGTATCAATCTGAATCCCTTGGCCCATTAAGCCTCTAAGCCTAGTTAACCTTTGGATCTGGTGTAGCATTGCCTTGCATGTGTACCATGGGCCTTCAAGGGAGAAGCGTGAGATCTGGCCAGCTGGGCATCCAATGGATGGACGTTGATGGTATATGATAGGCGTGTGAGGGAGCATTGCATTGGATTGGCCTGAAATTATTAGGAAAATAACAAAATGCACACGTCTGGGATCGAACCCAGGACGTGTGCATCAAAGGCATGCCTCTCAACCATTTGCGATGGATTTGTTAGTTGTAAACATAATAAACAAATAAAATCAAAAGCTAAATCAAGTATCCTGCCAGAAAAACGCACGAAATTTGAATGGACTAATCACGCCTTGACACGTATCATCTTCTTCCTTGGACTGTTGTTTTAGTTAAAACACTTTTACCTATGGACGTTTGTTCATGGCTATAACCCTGTTCATCTCAAAAATCATGTACAGGCAAGATAAATTAATTTGGTGACCATGAATCAACTGGGCGTGAAGCCATGATCATCATGGTACCCATTATCAAACCTAATTTTTCCTAGGTTAAGAAACCCCAAAACGAAGTTCGAAACCCTAGCTATGGCATATTGTAATTCCTATGCTATAAATGCAATTAAATGGTACCAATAGTGTAACACCCTCTAAAACCCGCATATAATTTTCGCAAATATAAAAAAATTATAAACTCAGAGTACATGTAATAATCGAGGAATGCTACAATTCTCTTTTAATAAAATAAATTCCTGTCATGCATAATTTTAGTGGTAACTCATACATGTCTACACAACGGAATAATTTATTTAATAAAATCAAATGTTATAATATTTTCCAAAATCATCAGGGATTAACACCTGGAAAAGTCAACGTCATATTATAACAATTAAAAGAAAATAAACGAGTCTGACTAAAGCAGCTCGACAACCAAACGTTCCCGGAGTTACAACTATCAGAGCATGACCCGGACATACTAAAACGAAACTAAACTAGACACGATAAGCCTTCGCCAAGCACCTGAGCGAAGCTCCTCAATCTGAAATATTCAACAGTAAGGGTGAGCTTCTCAAATATACATTTGGTTATACATTCATAACAATCAATTCACGAAATCATAAGCATCACCCAATAATTAGCATATTTCATAGTTTACAAAACCTTTACTATTCATATATCCATGACACATTGTCTTTCATATTTGCAAATATTCATCAAACATCATCAACCATTTATCAAATCATACGTGCATACAGACAATCAAATATAACATTGGAAAAATCATCCATTCATGTCATATCCGAGTAATGCAACACACCCATGCATGTGGTACCACTACACCGCCCCATTAAATCGCGGGTCACGGATAACTCACCGTTCCATTATATCGCGGACACGGCTACCACCTCAACGTTCCATTAAATCGCGGACACGTATATTGGCCACCATGTTAATTCCACACAATGGGAATTAACAAATGCAACATGATATGTAAGTATGTAACACTCAGCATACTATGAACATCGATCAACATATCATGCACATCAACAATATCAAACATAACATGATATGAATAGCATGTAATCACTCAGCATACTATTTAAACATCAATCCTATCAAGTTACGAATAGCATGTAATCACTCAGCATACTATTCAAACATCAACCAATCACATCAATTATATCATAATTCATGCTCGATACATATCTAAAAGCATGGCAATAAAAATCCGACATCAAAGCACTAAAACCAAAAATTCAGAAAATCATCACAGCAGAGCAACACGGGCACCCGTGTTGTGCAACACGGCCCGTGTTGTGCAGCACGTCCAGAAAAACGCACATTTAATTTTTTTATCAGTACAGGGGCTCTGACACGGGTACCCGTGTTGTGCAACACGGCCCGTGTCGTGCAACCAGGAGCACACCCCTTCCAACTCAGAGGAGCAACACGGGCACCCGTGTTGTGCAACACGGCCCGTGTTGCTGAGCGCGCACAGGATTTTCCTGAACCTGCGGCAGCTCAGAAAACAGCAGTCCAAACGCGGGAAAACGTCCGCCAAAACGCGCATTTCAGCACCTAACGCATCGAGTTTGTACAATTCACAACAACATCACAATATCCAAGTTACCAACGATTATCATAATAACCTTAATCGGAAACTAACCGTCCTTTTGGGGAATTCTACTGACACTGAGGTTATCCCTACAACTTCCAAGGTAAATTCACGATCATGATATATACTCCCAATTCCTCATTTGGGACCTAAAACTCTTAATCGATTCATAAAAATTGGGAACCTAACCCTTTTCTAACAAGGTTCAGTCCTACAATTATCGATCCCTAGAAACATCTAACAATTGGGATTTCCTACGATTACCCGAATCAACCGTACATAAACCCATAAACAAATATAAATCGAGTATAAACCCCCCTTACCTTATCAATTAACAGCTTTGAGTTCTTGGGCGATGTTCTTCGTTCTCCGTTCTTCAGAGCTCTCTTTTCCCAAATTCCAACTTCTGTTCTTACGTGAAAACCAAAAAAATGAGAAAATGGCCTAAGTCCCAAACATAACTTTATTTCTCTACACCCCCACTCTTTACTAACAACATCTAAGCCCAATAACATAAAAATTCTAATATTCCTTATTTCTTTTATTTTCCTCAAATACTCCAAAATAAATAATTCTTTTTATTTTATTAATTCTAATAAAATAAATTCCCAAATTCAAATAAATCAATTATTGAAACTGGGGTGTTACAACTCTTCCCCACTAAAAGAGTTTTCGTCCTCGGAAACATACCTTAGACGAACAGCTCCGGATAAGCCTCTTTCATCTGGCTCTCCAACTCCCAAGTGATATTTCCATTTGCTGGACCTCCCCAAACAACCTTCACTAATGCTATCTCTTTACCTCTTAACTGTTTCACTTCCCGATCTTCTATCCTCATAGGCAATGCTTCTACTGTCAGGTTATCTCTTACCTGTACATCATCTATTTGGATTACATGAGATGGGTCTGGAATGTATCTCCTCAACTGAGAAACATGAAAAACATCGTGCAAATTCGCAAGTCTCGGAGGTAAAGCAATACGATAAGCAACTTCTCCAACTCTTTCCGTAATCTGAAACGGACCAATAAAACGCGGAGTCAACTTCTTAGACTTCAACGCCCGACCAATACCCGTCATCGGAGTAACTCTCATAAACACATGATCTCCAGCACTGAATTCTAAATTCTTTCTCCTCTTATCATGATAACTTTTCTGACGACTCTGAGAAGCTCTCATCTTTTCTTGAATCAATTTGATCTTTTCAGTAGTCTGCTGAACAATCTCTGGCCCAACTACCGAACTCTCTCCAGATTCATACCAACACAAAGGTGTTCTACACCGTCTACCATACAATGCCTCAAACGGAGCCATACCAATACTCGAATGGTAACTATTGTTATAAGTAAATTCAATCAATGGCAAATAGCTATCCCAAGCTCCACCCTGCTCTAAAACACAAGCACGCAATAAATCTTCTAATGATTGAATCGTCCTCTCCGTCTGTCCATCAGTCTGAGGATGGTAAGCTGAACTCAACCTCAATTTAGTACCCAAAGCCTTCTGCAATCCTTCCCAAAATTTCGAAGTGAACCTCGAATCTCTATCTGACACAATACTAGAAGGAACTCCATGCAAACTCACTATTTTCTCAATATACAACTGTGCCAATCTCTCCATCGAGTAATCCATTCGCACCGGTATAAAATGAGCAGACTTAGTCAACCTATCCACAACGACCCATATCGCTTCACAATTCATAGGAGTCCTTGGCAACCCAGATACGAAATCCATAGAAATACTATCCCACTTCCATTCTGGAATAAACATCGGTTGCATAAACCCAGACGGCTTTTGATGCTCAATCTTCGATTTCTGACAGATTAAACATGCATACACAAATTCAGCTATTTCCTTTTTCATTCCCGGCCACCAAAACAATTTCTTCAAATCATGATACATTTTCGTGGCACCCGGATGAATACTCATCCCACTGCGATGTCCTTCCTCTAATATACTCTTCTTGATTTCTGCGACATCAGGAACACAAACTCTATCGCCAAATCTCATAACATCATTCTCATCAATTCTAAACTCACCACCTTGACCTTGGTTGATCAATGTCAATTTATCAACCAAATTAACATCAGATTTCTGCCCGATCCTGATCTCTTCTAGAATACCACTAGTAAGTTTCAACATACCCAAACGAACACACTTCGGAGTACTTTCACAAACTAAACTCAAATCTCGGAATTGTTCAATTAAATCCAATTCACGAACCATCATCATAGACATATGCAAGGATTTTCTGCTCAAAGCATCTGCAACCACATTTGCCTTACCAGGATGGTAATTCAAACCAAAATCATAATCTTTGAGAAATTCCAACCACCTCCTTTGCCTCATATTGAGCTCTTTCTGATCGAAAAGATACTTCAAACTCTTATGATCACTATACACTTCAAATCTCGAGCCATACAGATAATGTCTCCACAATTTCAAGACAAACACAACTGCTGCCAACTCTAAGTCATGAGTAGGATAGTTCCTTTCATGAACCTTCAACTGTCTCGAAGCATACGCAACTACCTGTTGATTTTGCATTAAAACACCACCTAAACCCAACAGAGATGCATCACAATAGACCACAAAAGATTCCACCGGATTCGGCAAAATCAGAATAGGAGCACTAGTCAATCTCCGTTTCAATTCTTGGAAACCTTTCTCACAATCAGAATCCCAAATAAACGCTTGTCCTTTACGAGTCAACTTCGTCAACGACAATGCTAACTTTGAGAATCCTTCGATAAACTTTCTGTAATAACCTGCAAGACCAAGAAAACTTCTAATTTCAGAAACAGTCTTCGGCGCTTCCCACTGAGATACCGCTTCTACTTTTGTAGGATCCACTGCAATACCATTTTTAGAAATCACATGTCCAAGAAAACTAACTTCATTCAGCCAGAACTCACATTTGGACAACTTTGCATACAACTTCCTATCTTTCAACAACTCTAACACAATTCTGAGATGTTCCGCATGTTCTTCGTCATTCTTGGAATAAATCAGAATGTCATCAATAAAAACCACAACAAACTTATCCAGATACGGATGAAAAATCCTGTTCATATATTCCATGAAAACACCAGGTGCATTAGTAACTCCGAACGGCATAACAGAATATTCATAATGCCCATACCTCGTTCGAAAAGCAGTCTTTTGAATATCTTCCGCTTTCACACGAATCTGATGATATCCAGATCTCAAGTCAATCTTACTGAATACACTAGCTCTAATTAGTTGATCCATCAAATCATCAATCCTCGGTAACGGATACCGATTCTTAATGGTTACCTTGTTCAATTGCCTGTAATCAACACACAGTCTCATAGAACCTTCTTTCTTCTTAACCAACAATACCGGAGCACCCCAAGGCGAAACACTTGGACGAATAAACTTCTTCTCCAGTAAATCTTCCAACTGACTCTTCAATTCAGCCAACTCAGACGCAGACATACGATATGGCGCCATTGACACCGGTCTCGTACCAGGAATCAAATCTATAGAGAATTCCACTTCTCTCTCTGGAGGTAACTCACCAACATCATCCGGAAAGACTTCTGGAAAATCACACACCACTGGCAATTCACTACTCCTGACCTTTCCTGTTGCATCTAACGAAGCAAGTAACATAAACACATTAGCACCATCTTCCATTGCTTCTTGTACCTGCCTAGCAGTCATAGTCAAATTCTCGACACCAACTGCTTCTGGAAAAATCACCGTCTTAGCAAAACAGTTCAGATGAACCCGGTTGAATTCCAACCAGTTCATCCCAAGGATAATATCAATTTGTTCAAGCGGTAGGCACACTAAATCCATACCGAAACTTCTACCAAAAATCTCAATAGGACAATTCCTACATACAAGTGAAGTTGTCACTGAACCCGATGCAGGAGTATCAACAACCATGCTACCTTGCATACCAGATATGTCCAGTTCCAACCTCTCAGCACAATCCAAAGAAATGAAAGAATGAGTTGCACCAGTATCAATAATTGCAACTAAAGGTGTGCCATGAATAAAACACGTACCTTTAATCAATCGATCCTCTGGAGTAGTCTCAGATCCAGACAAAGCGAACACTCTTCCACTTGACTGATCCTTCCTAGGCTTAGGACACTGCGGACGAATGTGACCTTCTTCGCCACAATTGTAACAAGTAACAGACTTCCCTTTGCAATCAGTAGACAAATGACCGGCCTTTCCACATTTATAGCACTTCTTCTCATCACTCTTGCAATCTCGAATGTGATGACCAGACTCACCACACCTGTAGCATCTGATAGGAGCCTTAGAATCTCCCCCACTAGGCCTTTTCCAACCGCCTGATCTCTGGTTATCTCTACCATATGGCTTGCCACGGTCCATATGTTGCTTTCCTCTTTTGTCAACAGCCCCACGAGAGTGAGACGACCGATTCTTGGTAATATCTTCTTCCAAGATTCTACTACAATCCACCAGATCAGAAAATCTACGAATATGCTGGTACCTGATTCCCTGCTTAATCTCATCTCGGAGACCATTCTCAAATTTGATACACTTAGAGAATTCTCCAGCCTCATCATTGTTGTAGTGTGCATAATACTTTGCCAGCTCAGTGAACTTAGTAGCATACTCACTAACAGTCAGATTGCCCTGCTTAAGCTCCAAAAACTCAATTTCCTTTCTTCCCCGAACATCTTCAGGAAAGTACCTCCTCAGAAAAGCCCTTCTGAAGTTAGCCCAAGTCAGTGCCTCTCCATCCTGAACCATTTCAGTCCTTGTGGCAACCCACCAGTCGTCGGCCTCTTCTGCCAACATATGCGTACCATATCTGACTTTCAGATCTTCAGCACAATCAATCACACGGAAAATCCTTTCGATTTCCTTCAGCCACTTCTGAGCACCTTCAGGGTCATGTGTACCTTTGAACAACGGAGGATTGTTCCTTTGGAAATTTCCCAATTGCCTATCAGCACCAATCACGCCTCCAGTTGGGTTTCCAGCAAGTACACCAGCTAACATCCCCAAAGCCTCAGCGAGTGCAGCATCATTTCGTCCATTACCTCTTCCAGCCATATTCCTGAGAATTAAAACATACTCCACATCAGAATACAGTATCGACAGTGTTACCTTGCACTAGTCGCATACGAAAAGGAATGACTGACTCAAGACTCTGGTCACAACGACCGACTATGCTCTGATACCACTATTGTAACACCCTCTAAAACCCGCATATAATTTTCGCAAATATAAAAAAATTATAAACTCAGAGTACATGTAATAATCGAGGAATGCTACAATTCTCTTTTAATAAAATAAATTCCTGTCATGCATAATTTTAGTGGTAACTCATACATGTCTACACAGCGGAATAATTTATTTAATAAAATCAAATGTTATAATATTTTCCAAAATCATCAGGGATTAACACCTGGAAAAGTCAACGTCATATTATAACAATTAAAAGAAAATAAACGAGTCTGACTAAAGCAGCTCGACAACCAAACGTTCCCGGAGTTACAACTATCAGAGCATGACCCGGACATACTAAAACGAAACTAAACTAGACACGATAAGCCTTCGCCAAGCACCTGAGCGAAGCTCCTCAATCTGAAATATTCAACAGTAAGGGTGAGCTTCTCAAATATACATTTGGTTATACATTCATAACAATCAATTCACAAAATCATAAGCATCACCCAATAATTAGCATATTTCATAGTTTACAAAACCTTTACTATTCATATATCCATGACACATTGTCTTTCATATTTGCAAATATTCATCAAACATCATCAACCATTTATCAAATCATACGTGCATACAGACAATCAAATATAACATTGGAAAAATCATCCATTCATGTCATATCCGAGTAATGCAACACACCCATGCATGTGGTACCACTACACCGCCCCATTAAATCGCGGGTCACGGATAACTCACCGTTCCATTATATCGCGGACACGGCTACCACCTCAACGTTCCATTAAATCGCGGACACGTATATTGGCCACCATGTTAATTCCACACAATGGGAATTAACAAATGCAACATGATATGTAAGTATGTAACACTCAGCATACTATGAACATCGATCAACATATCATGCACATCAACAATATCAAACATAACATGATATGAATAGCATGTAATCACTCAGCATACTATTTAAACATCAATCCTATCAAGTTACGAATAGCATGTAATCACTCAGCATACTATTCAAACATCAACCAATCACATCAATTATATCATAATTCATGCTCGATACATATCTAAAAGCATGGCAATAAAAATCCGACATCAAAGCACTAAAACCAAAAATTCAGAAAATCATCACAGCAGAGCAACACGGGCACCCGTGTTGTGCAACACGGCCCGTGTTGTGCAACACGGCCCGTGTTGTGCAGCACGTCCAGAAAAACGCACATTTAATTTTTTTATCAGTACAGGGGCTCTGACACGGGTACCCGTGTTGTGCAACACGGCCCGTGTCGTGCAACCAGGAGCACACCCCTTCCAACTCAGAGGAGCAACACGGGCACCCGTGTTGTGCAACACGGCCCGTGTTGCTGAGCGCGCACAGGATTTTCCTGAACCTGCGGCAGCTCAGAAAACAGCAGTCCAAACGCGGGAAAACGTCCGCCAAAACGCGCATTTCAGCACCTAACGCATCGAGTTTGTACAATTCACAACAACATCACAATATCCAAGTTACCAACGATTATCATAATAACCTTAATCGGAAACTAACCGTCCTTTTGGGGAATTCTACTGACACTGAGGTTATCCCTACAACTTCCAAGGTAAATTCACGATCATGATATATACTCCCAATTCCTCATTTGGGACCTAAAACTCTTAATCGATTCATAAAAATTGGGAACCTAACCCTTTTCTAACAAGGTTCAGTCCTACAGTTATCGATCCCTAGAAACATCTAACAATTGGGATTTCCTACGATTACCCGAATCAACCGTACATAAACCCATAAACAAATATAAATCGAGTATAAACCCCCCTTACCTTATCAATTAACAGCTTTGAGTTCTTGGGCGATGTTCTTCGTTCTCCGTTCTTCAGAGCTCTCTTTTCCCAAATTCCAACTTCTGTTCTTACGTGAAAACCAAAAAAATGAGAAAATGGCCTAAGTCCCAAACATAACTTTATTTCTCTACACCCCCACTCTTTACTAACAACATCTAAGCCCAATAACATAAAAATTCTAATATTCCTTATTTCTTTTATTTTCCTCAAATACTCCAAAATAAATAATTCTTTTTATTTTATTAATTCTAATAAAATAAATTCCCAAATTCAAATAAATCAATTATTGAAACTGGGGTGTTACAACTCTTCCCCACTAAAAGAGTTTTCGTCCTCGGAAACATACCTTAGACGAACAGCTCCGGATAAGCCTCTTTCATCTGGCTCTCCAACTCCCAAGTGATATTTCCATTTGCTGGACCTCCCCAAACAACCTTCACTAATGCTATCTCTTTACCTCTTAACTGTTTCACTTCCCGATCTTCTATCCTCATAGGCAATGCTTCTACTGTCAGGTTATCTCTTACCTGTACATCATCTATTTGGATTACATGAGATGGGTCTGGAATGTATCTCCTCAACTGAGAAACATGAAAAACATCGTGCAAATTCGCAAGTCTCGGAGGTAAAGCAATACGATAAGCAACTTCTCCAACTCTTTCCGTAATCTGAAACGGACCAATAAAACGCGGAGTCAACTTCTTAGACTTCAACGCCCGACCAATACCCGTCATCGGAGTAACTCTCATAAACACATGATCTCCAGCACTGAATTCTAAATTCTTTCTCCTCTTATCATGATAACTTTTCTGACGACTCTGAGAAGCTCTCATCTTTTCTTGAATCAATTTGATCTTTTCAGTAGTCTGCTGAACAATCTCTGGCCCAACTACCGAACTCTCTCCAGATTCATACCAACACAAAGGTGTTCTACACCGTCTACCATACAATGCCTCAAACGGAGCCATACCAATACTCGAATGGTAACTATTGTTATAAGTAAATTCAATCAATGGCAAATAGCTATCCCAAGCTCCACCCTGCTCTAAAACACAAGCACGCAATAAATCTTCTAATGATTGAATCGTCCTCTCCGTCTGTCCATCAGTCTGAGGATGGTAAGCTGAACTCAACCTCAATTTAGTACCCAAAGCCTTCTGCAATCCTTCCCAAAATTTCGAAGTGAACCTCGAATCTCTATCTGACACAATACTAGAAGGAACTCCATGCAAACTCACTATTTTCTCAATATACAACTGTGCCAATCTCTCCATCGAGTAATCCATTCGCACCGGTATAAAATGAGCAGACTTAGTCAACCTATCCACAACGACCCATATCGCTTCACAATTCATAGGAGTCCTTGGCAACCCAGATACGAAATCCATAGAAATACTATCCCACTTCCATTCTGGAATAAACATCGGTTGCATAAACCCAGACGGCTTTTGATGCTCAATCTTCGATTTCTGACAGATTAAACATGCATACACAAATTCAGCTATTTCCTTTTTCATTCCCGGCCACCAAAACAATTTCTTCAAATCATGATACATTTTCGTGGCACCCGGATGAATACTCATCCCACTGCGATGTCCTTCCTCTAATATACTCTTCTTGATTTCTGCGACATCAGGAACACAAACTCTATCGCCAAATCTCATAACATCATTCTCATCAATTCTAAACTCACCACCTTGACCTTGGTTGATCAATGTCAATTTATCAACCAAATTAACATCAGATTTCTGCCCGATCCTGATCTCTTCTAGAATACCACTAGTAAGTTTCAACATACCCAAACGAACACACTTCGGAGTACTTTCACAAACTAAACTCAAATCTCGGAATTGTTCAATTAAATCCAATTCACGAACCATCATCATAGACATATGCAAGGATTTCCTGCTCAAAGCATCTGCAACCACATTTGCCTTACCAGGATGGTAATTCAAACCAAAATCATAATCTTTGAGAAATTCCAACCACCTCCTTTGCCTCATATTGAGCTCTTTCTGATCGAAAAGATACTTCAAACTCTTATGATCACTATACACTTCAAATCTCGAGCCATACAGATAATGTCTCCACAATTTCAAGACAAACACAACTGCTGCTAACTCTAAGTCATGAGTAGGATAGTTCCTTTCATGAACCTTCAACTGTCTCGAAGCATACGCAACTACCTGTTGATTCTGCATTAAAACACCACCTAAACCCAACAGAGATGCATCACAATAGACCACAAAAGATTCCACCGGATTCGGCAAAATCAGAATAGGAGCACTAGTCAATCTCCGTTTCAATTCTTGGAAACCTTTCTCACAATCAGAATCCCAAATAAACGCTTGTCCTTTACGAGTCAACTTCGTCAACGACAATGCTAACTTTGAGAATCCTTCGATAAACTTTCTGTAATAACCTGCAAGACCAAGAAAACTTCTAATTTCAGAAACAGTCTTCGGCGCTTCCCACTGAGATACCGCTTCTACTTTTGTAGGATCCACTGCAATACCATTTTTAGAAATCACATGTCCAAGAAAACTAACTTCATTCAGCCAGAACTCACATTTGGACAACTTTGCATACAACTTCCTATCTTTCAACAACTCTAACACAATTCTGAGATGTTCCGCATGTTCTTCGTCATTCTTGGAATAAATCAGAATGTCATCAATAAAAACCACAACAAACTTATCCAGATACGGATGAAAAATCCTGTTCATATATTCCATGAAAACACCAGGTGCATTAGTAACTCCGAACGGCATAACAGAATATTCATAATGCCCATACCTCGTTCGAAAAGCAGTCTTTTGAATATCTTCCGCTTTCACACGAATCTGATGATATCCAGATCTCAAGTCAATCTTACTGAATACACTAGCTCCAATTAGTTGATCCATCAAATCATCAATCCTCGGTAACGGATACCGATTCTTAATGGTTACCTTGTTCAATTGCCTGTAATCAACACACAGTCTCATAGAACCTTCTTTCTTCTTAACCAACAATACCGGAGCACCCCAAGGCGAAACACTTGGACGAATAAACTTCTTCTCCAGTAAATCTTCCAACTGACTCTTCAATTCAGCCAACTCAGACGCAGACATACGATATGGCGCCATTGACACCGGTCTCGTACCAGGAATCAAATCTATAGAGAATTCCACTTCTCTCTCTGGAGGTAACTCACCAACATCATCCGGAAAGACTTCTGGAAAATCACACACCACTGGCAATTCACTACTCCTGACCTTTCCTGTTGCATCTAACGAAGCAAGTAACATAAACACATTAGCACCATCTTCCATTGCTTCTTGTACCTGCCTAGCAGTCATAGTCAAATTCTCGACACCAACTGCTTCTGGAAAAATCACCGTCTTAGCAAAACAGTTCAGATGAACCCGGTTGAATTCCAACCAGTTCATCCCAAGGATAATATCAATTTGTTCAAGCGGTAGGCACACTAAATCCATACCGAAACTTCTACCAAAAATCTCAATAGGACAATTCCTACATACAAGTGAAGTTGTCACTGAACCCGATGCAGGAGTATCAACAACCATGCTACCTTGCATACCAGATATGTCCAGTTCCAACCTCTCAGCACAATCCAAAGAAATGAAAGAATGAGTTGCACCAGTATCAATAATTGCAACTAAAGGTGTGCCATGAATAAAACACGTACCTTTAATCAATCGATCCTCTGGAGTAGTCTCAGATCCAGACAAAGCGAACACTCTTCCACTTGACTGATCCTTCCTAGGCTTAGGACACTGCGAACGAATGTGACCTTCTTCGCCACAATTGTAACAAGTAACAGACTTCCCTTTGCAATCAGTAGACAAATGACCGGCCTTTCCACATTTATAGCACTTCTTCTCATCACTCTTGCAATCTCGAATGTGATGACCAGACTCACCACACCTGTAGCATCTGATAGGAGCCTTAGAATCTCCCCCACTAGGCCTTTTCCAACCGCCTGATCTCTGGTTATCTCTACCATATGGCTTGCCACGGTCCATATGTTGCTTTCCTCTTTTGTCAACAGCCCCACGAGAGTGAGACGGCCGATTCTTGGTAATATCTTCTTCCAAGATTCTACTACAATCCACCAGATCAGAAAATCTACGAATACGCTGGTACCTGATTCCCTGCTTAATCTCATCTCGGAGACCATTCTCAAATTTGATACACTTAGAGAATTCTCCAGCCTCATCATTGTTGTAGTGTGCATAATACTTTGCCAGCTCAGTGAACTTAGTAGCATACTCACTAACAGTCAGATTGCCCTGCTTAAGCTCCAAAAACTCAATTTCCTTTCTTCCCCGAACATCTTCAGGAAAGTACCTCCTCAGAAAAGCCCTTCTGAAGTTAGCCCAAGTCAGTGCCTCTCCATCCTGAACCATTTCAGTCCTTGTGGCAACCCACCAGTCGTCGGCCTCTTCTGCCAACATATGCGTACCATATCTGACTTTCAGATCTTCAGCACAATCAATCACACGGAAAATCCTTTCGATTTCCTTCAGCCACTTCTGAGCACCTTCAGGGTCATGTGTACCTTTGAACAACGGAGGATTGTTCCTTTGGAAATTTCCCAATTGCCTATCAGCACCAATCACGCCTCCAGTTGGGTTTCCAGCAAGTACACCAGCTAACATCCCCAAAGCCTCAGCGAGTGCAGCATCATTTCGTCCATTACCTCTTCCAGCCATATTCCTGAGAATTAAAACATACTCCACATCAGAATACAGTATCGACAGTGTTACCTTGCACTAGTCGCATACGAAAAGGAATGACTGACTCAAGACTCTGGTCACAACGACCGACTATGCTCTGATACCACTATTGTAACACCCTCTAAAACCCGCATATAATTTTCGCAAATATAAAAAAATTATAAACTCAGAGTACATGTAATAATCGAGGAATGCTACAATTCTCTTTTAATAAAATAAATTCCTGTCATGCATAATTTTAGTGGTAACTCATACATGTCTACACAGCGGAATAATTTATTTAATAAAATCAAATGTTATAATATTTTCCAAAATCATCAGGGATTAACACCTGGAAAAGTCAACGTCATATTATAACAATTAAAAGAAAATAAACGAGTCTGACTAAAGCAGCTCGACAACCAAACGTTCCCGGAGTTACAACTATCAGAGCATGACCCGGACATACTAAAACGAAACTAAACTAGACACGATAAGCCTTCGCCAAGCACCTGAGCGAAGCTCCTCAATCTGAAATATTCAACAGTAAGGGTGAGCTTCTCAAATATACATTTGGTTATACATTCATAACAATCAATTCACAAAATCATAAGCATCACCCAATAATTAGCATATTTCATAGTTTACAAAACCTTTACTATTCATATATCCATGACACATTGTCTTTCATATTTGCAAATATTCATCAAACATCATCAACCATTTATCAAATCATACGTGCATACAGACAATCAAATATAACATTGGAAAAATCATCCATTCATGTCATATCCGAGTAATGCAACACACCCATGCATGTGGTACCACTAAACCGCCCCATTAAATCGCGGGTCACGGATAACTCACCGTTCCATTATATCGCGGACACGGCTACCACCTCAACGTTCCATTAAATCGCGGACACGTATATTGGCCACCATGTTAATTCCACACAATGGGAATTAACAAATGCAACATGATATGTAAGTATGTAACACTCAGCATACTATGAACATCGATCAACATATCATGCACATCAACAATATCAAACATAACATGATATGAATAGCATGTAATCACTCAGCATACTATTTAAACATCAATCCTATCAAGTTACGAATAGCATGTAATCACTCAGCATACTATTCAAACATCAACCAATCACATCAATTATATCATAATTCATGCTCGATACATATCTAAAAGCATGGCAATAAAAATCCGACATCAAAGCACTAAAACCAAAAATTCAGAAAATCATCACAGCAGAGCAACACGGGCACCCGTGTTGTGCAACACGGCCCGTGTTGTGCAGCACGTCCAGAAAAACGCACATTTAATTTTTTTATCAGTACAGGGGCTCTGACACGGGTACCCGTGTTGTGCAACACGGCCCGTGTCGTGCAACCAGGAGCACACCCCTTCCAACTCAGAGGAGCAACACGGGCACCCGTGTTGTGCAACACGGCCCGTGTTGCTGAGCGCGCACAGGATTTTCCTGAACCTGCGGCAGCTCAGAAAACAGCAGTCCAAACGCGGGAAAACGTCCGCCAAAACGCGCATTTCAGCACCTAACGCATCGAGTTTGTACAATTCACAACAACATCACAATATCCAAGTTACCAACGATTATCATAATAACCTTAATCGGAAACTAACCGTCCTTTTGGGGAATTCTACTGACACTGAGGTTATCCCTACAACTTCCAAGGTAAATTCACGATCATGATATATACTCCCAATTCCTCATTTGGGACCTAAAACTCTTAATCGATTCATAAAAATTGGGAACCTAACCCTTTTCTAACAAGGTTCAGTCCTACAGTTATCGATCCCTAGAAACATCTAACAATTGGGATTTCCTACGATTACCCGAATCAACCGTACATAAACCCATAAACAAATATAAATCGAGTATAAACCCCCCTTACATTATCAATTAACAGCTTTGAGTTCTTGGGCGATGTTCTTCGTTCTCCGTTCTTCAGAGCTCTCTTTTCCCAAATTCCAACTTCTGTTCTTACGTGAAAACCAAAAAAATGAGAAAATGGCCTAAGTCCCAAACATAACTTTATTTCTCTGCACCCCCACTCTTTACTAACAACATCTAAGCCCAATAACATAAAAATTCTAATATTCCTTATTTCTTTTATTTTCCTCAAATACTCCAAAATAAATAATTCTTTTTATTTTATTAATTCTAATAAAATAAATTCCCAAATTCAAATAAATCAATTATTGAAACTGGGGTGTTACAAATAGCTTGCAAACAAGATGATGAACAAGAATATATGATTAGAATAGGTTTATGATACGTAAAACATGGTAAACGATTTTGAGTTCTTAGTGCAAACCGTAGTGGGTGGTGGGCACGATTCCGGGCGTTTTGAAGCTTGAGGATGGGTGGAATAGCTTCCTGAGACGCCAAGGAGTGTATTGCTGGCCTTAAACTACTTTGAATCACCCTGTAGAAGGAAATCCGATCCCCATTTTTTGCCCAAAAATTGAATTTTGTTCTTGCTGTTTCACACCTTCAACCCTTGTGTTTTTGATCTGGATTTATTATGCACTTTAGTAGACTGAATTAGGTCAACAAAATTATATCATATCTTTGAGAATTATGAAAATTGGATTTGATTTACTTCATGTATGATATCTTTCTAAAACAAGCTTCAATCCAATCTTTTTCAATCCAAATCCACTTTGCACGAATTGGTTGGCATGTTAGCTGTATATGGACTCAAAATATGCACAAAAATCCCAAGATTTGATTTGTTTTCATTATTTTACCATTTAATTTGATTTATTTTGATTTAAATGAATAAAAAATCAAAATAAATGATAAAAGTAATAAAGTAATAGGTGGAAAATTCCAGGGGTCATGGGTCCTATTAGAAACATGTTTCAAGCAAGAAAACATGGGCCCCTTTGGAAAAAAATGCAAATTTGATCAATGTTGACTTTTGACAATTTTCCAAAAATTGCCAACTTTGACAATGTACAACTCTCTCAATTTTGACCCTAGGAGGGTGTTCTTGGACTTTTTAGAAAGCTTAGGATGCCCCCTAGCTAACCTTTTTGGTTTCATCTCAATTGAGTATTCCATGTTCATGTATGAAGCTTTGACCCAAAAGGTGTTTTTGTTGACTTTTCAAAATGACCTATAATGTCAAAATTCATATCTTTTTGTGAGTGTATATTTTGAACTTGTGAGCTTAATATGGGTTGTAGGTAATTTTATCCTCTTCAAAATGATCTTTGGATGGAATATTTCTTATAAAGTATGAAGAAGTTATGCCTGGTCAAAGTTGGGTTGACTTTTCCTACACAACCCTAATTTAGCAACTTTTGGGTTTTGATTAATTTGGAGCATCCCTTGAGGAATCATGATTAAACCTTGATCAAATTATGGAAGTTAATTAAAAATGTTGATGTTGACAAAAAATATTGAGGTTTGACTGTATGTGGGCCACATTTGACTTTTGACCTAGTATAGTCGATTCTCAAGCATCTGAGCAGTTGGTTGGGCAAACTTCTTGTGCAAGGCATGAAACTTGACATGTGGGGTCTTGAGGACATATAAATAACATGGAGAGCATAGGAGACCTTTGTGGTCCACCCATCTTTATGAAAATAGAAACCCTAATTTGGGGTATACTGCCTTAGGAGAGAGCTTGTTTGGTCAACTCTTGGGCAACCTTGAGCAACTTGGGGACCTCACTTGACATTTGTTGAGTAAAATGGGAGGGAAAATTTTGGGATACAACAACTGCTCCTGTTCAATCTTCTTAAACCTGAGGATGTAGATTGGCTCGTCTGCCTTTCGTGATCTGAAGGTGGAAGATGATTGAACACTAGAGTGCCCAAAAATTTGCACTCGCATGAAGTGACACTTGCTTCGTGACATCGAGAATGGGCTTACAGATTCCATTAGGAGGTTGATGATAGAATATTTGTCAAAGATGGGCTTAAAGATGCCATCCTGGATGTGACGGAGAATTGTCTGAGATGGGCTTAAAGATGCCATCTAGAGAATGTGGATTTCTTGAGATGTTCCTTTGACGGGAGTCCCTGCTCCTGTCGTTGAGGCGAAATATGCTGAGGAATGTTGGTATATGTCTCGAGAAATAGAGTTTTAGGAGCTTCAGTTATCCGTTATTCTACTGGGGAAATGCGAAACCAATCGTGTTTGATTAGGTCTTGGTCTTACAGTGTTATGGACCGTTGTCTGGAGATAAGAGGGAAGGAACCTGGATAGCAGGGTTACTTTGATATAAAAGCCTGGATAGTAGGGCTGTGAGAAGGGACCTGGGTAGTAGGGTTACTTTGATATGAAATCCTGTATAGTAGGGCTGCGAGAAGGAACCTGGGTAGTAGGGTTACTTCAATATGAAAGCTTGGATAATAGGGCTGTGAGAAGGAACCTGGGTAGCAGGGTTACTTTGATATGAAAGCCTGGATAGTAGGGCTGTGAGAAGGAACCTGGGTAGTAGGGTTACTTCGTGATAAGTTCGTGTAGAACTTCAAAAGGAACCTGGGTAAGGTTATTTTGATATGAAAAGCCTGGATAATAGGGTTGTTTCGTGAGGAGTTTGGGTAAAACTGCAGCGGGAACCTGAGTAAGGTTACTTTGAGATAAGTTTGTCTAAAACTTTAAAAGGAACTTGGGTAAGGTTACAAGTTTGCGTAAAACTTCAGGATAAACTGGGGTAGGGTTATAAGTTTGTGTAAAACTTCAGGATGAACCGGGGTAAGGTTATAAGTTTGTGTAAAACTTCAGAAAGAACCGGGGTAAGGTTATAAGTTTATGTAAAACTTCAGAAAGAACCGGGGTAAGGTTATAAGTTTGTGTAAAACTTCAGGATAAACCGGGGTAGGGTTATAAGTTCGTGTAAAACTTCAGAAGGAACCTGGGTAAGGTTACCTTGTTATGATAATGTAGATTAGTTGACCCGTTTGATTTCGGGAATTGAGTTTCCATTAGTTATCCATAGATGTGATATGTATAACTACTGGATTCATTGAAGCTAATCGTCTTTTCCTGAAAAATACCAGGGTTAGTTATATGTGATGCATGAAATGCAGGGAGAGATGATGTTCTCAAAATAAATGAGATTATGTTGTATATGATATGTATGCGTATGTCATGATGTATGTTCATGAAATATTGTCGGGGTATGCTTACGCCTGGGAAAATAAATCCCTGACTGTTGATGGAGATTCACAAATATTCTGTCGGGAAGAGGTGTTGGAGAAGTAACTCTGCAAGGACCAGACTTTGGGGGAAGAGATACTCTGTTGGTAGTCCTGCTGATTTGGAGGAATAAACTCAGCTGGGGATGAAATTTCATTGCTGGAAGTGATGAGCTTTGTTGGAGATTGAGCTTCTATATCTGTAGAAATAGACTCCACTTGGGGAATGAAATTTATTGACTCGCTTGCGATTACAAACCTCGTCTGGGGATAGTTATGTCCTGTTTCGGGAAAGCCGACATCAATGCCTTTGGATATTTTTACTCTGTGGGGAGTGCGTATACCAATAATTATGTTCCCAAGCATGACTCTATCCCGATACCTGCGGGGCAAAGTGACTGTAGGGTTCGGTACTTCTTATTTTCACTGTTTCTGGAATTACAAGTAATTGTCTTTTGTTTCTTATGCAAATATTTATGAGCAACAATCATTTTCAAATTCATATATAAAAAATAAATCATTGGACGTTCTTGCAAAACAAAACAGAAAAATAAAAAACTGAAGTTTTGTAAAAATGACTTGTATTGATTTTGAAATTGGCATGTAATAGGAGTTTTGTACAAAGAGGCTGACGTCTTAGTAAGAGGACACCGCCGAAAGAAATTACAATTTGTGCAAAAGAAAGAAAAACAGATATGTGAAACAACCCCATTGGGTTCCAACTCTGCTATTGTCTTTATATCTTCAAGCGTCTCATCACTTTGCTACTTGGTCGAAGGTTGATCAGAATGATTGGCGCCGTCCGATCTTGATAGTCGATACCGAAGTCTGGTCGCAAGATGATCCAATGAGACATAGTGATACACTTTAATCCCTAACTTTTTCCAGGATTGCCCTTTCGGGTTTTCAATCCACCGGGATACCCTTTTTTGACCAAGCCTCCCTTTCGGGTTTTTGACTTTTCGGGTGTACAAATTTTTTCATTTTCATCCCTAAATTTTTCCTGAACCCTTTTGGTTCGCCGGGAAGCCCTTATTTTTTCCTAGGCCAGTCAACCTAGCGGGTCTTTGATTATGCTTAGTATCTTTTCACTATGTCTGCATTGACAGGGCGAGGAAGGTCGTCACCATCCATGTTGGTTAGAATCATGGCTCCTCCCGAGAAAATGTTCTTGACCACAAATGGCCCTTCGTATGTGGGAGTCCATTTTCCCAAGGGATCACCTTGCGGCAGTATGATGCGTTTGATCACCAGATCCCCGACTTGATATTCTTGACACCTGACTTTCTTGTTAAAAACTTTGATCATTCACTTTTGATACGTCTGACCATGACAGATAGTAGTAAGTCTCTTATCATTGATCATATTTAACTGATCAAGCCGGGTTTGGATCCAGTCGTCTTTGTTCAAACCTGCATCCTTCATAATCCTGAGAGAAGGTATCTGGACTTCTATGGGTAGGACTGCCTCCATGCCATATACCAGAGAGTATGGTGTTGCCCCTGTCGATGTCTATGCTGAGGTACGGTACCCATGAAGAGTGAATGGTAACATCTCATGCCAGTCTTTATATGTCACCGTCATCTTCTGTACAATCCTCTTGATGTTCTTGTTAGCTGCTTCAACAATGCCATTTATCTTTGGCCGGTAGGGAGAAGAATTATGATGTTGTATTTTAAACTGTTTATAGAGGTCGGTGATCATTGTGTTGTTGAGATTTGTACCATTTTCAGTAATAATCCTCTCTGGTACACCATATCGACAGATCAGGTTATGTTGGATAAACCACACAACGACATTTTTGGTTACTGTAGCAAAAGAGGTTGCCTCAACCCACTTCGTGAAGTAATCAATGGCTACTAAGATGAAGAGATGCCCGTTAGACACAGTAGGTCTGATCTCTCCGATCATGTCGATGCCCCACATTGCAAAGGGCCACGGAGCTGTCAATACGTTTAAGGGGACCATAGGAACATGCACCTTATCAGTGTAGATTTGGCACTTATGACAAGTTAGAGAGTGATGATAGCAATCGGCCTCCATAGTGGAACAATAGTATCCTGCCCGTAGGATCTTCTTAGCCGTGGTATGTCCACTAGAATGGGTTCCGAAGGTGCCTTCATGTAGATCTGTCATGATCTTCTCTGCTTCGCTCTTGTCTACACACCGTAGTAGTATGGAGTCATGGTTGGGTTTATAGAGGATCCTGTGATCGGTGGAAATAGAACTGACTATTTTTTAGCTGGTTTCGCGAAATGTCGCGGTAAGCAAGAGTCGCCATCGTCTTTTATATTCTCCAACATGGAAAGGACAAAAGCACAACAAAATTCCTTATTCGAGAATGTTTCTCGGGTTCGGGAGGTAGATTTATAGAAAGGGAAGGTGTTAGCACCCTTTCTATCTGTGGTTATCCACGGGCTCTTAGGTACTTGCTCTTATGTTTTCAAAAATTTGTTTTCTTTTCAAGTGTGTGTGGGTTTTGAAAAAGATTCGTTTGAAAAATTTCTAAGTAACTCTTGTATCAGTCCTCAAGAGTGTATGAAAAATTTGTTTGAAAACCTTTTTGAAAGTGTGAGGTGTGAAAAGTTGTTTTTGTTTGTTTGAAAAGAGCAAGTACTTAAGAGAAATCTACCTACTCTAAGGAATTAAGCTGTGTAAGAGTCCTTTAGATAGTACTATCCCACCATTGAGAGATAGGTAGCACCATCGTTGGAGGTGTTCAGGTCAATTCGTTTAAGGGACATGTGTGGTCACCTAAGCAATGGTAGGACACCTTAGAAGTAACCCTAATGTCCTAGATCCTTTTATCCGGGGCAACCATTTCGAGGAAACTGGATCTTTTGGACAGAAGGGCGACCTCTAAGACACCCTATACTTGATGACCACGTTCGAGGCAACCAGTGAGGCGTACCCTAGGGGTGGCATGTGCATGTGTGTTGTTTTTCAATTAATTGTCTTTGTACATGTTATTTGTGAGCTACGGATTAATTTTATTATTCATACATTCTTTCATGCATTGTTAACAGTTATGAGTACGGAAAATAAATTGCGGAAATGTAAATCTAACTATTACAAGGCGCGGGTCTATACATCGCCAAAAAACAAAACCCGTTTGGAAATAAAGTGCGAGAAGTAGTAAATAAAGAGATAAACCTAATTACTATTACATATCCGGAAACAGTTACATAAATAATCAAAATAAGAATAATGCGCGAAAGAATTAAATCGGGACGTCATGAGGGTTTTGACCCTTTTTTGAATAAGAATTGAATTTTGTCTTTTTTTTTTGTAATTAATGAAACTAAAATTAATAACTAATTAATTAATTAATTAAGAAAATATTTTTTGGGTTTTTATGTTTTAATGAAATAAAATAAAAAGGAATTAAAAATGTCAAAAGAAAAGCCTAAGTCTAAATTATTTTATTTATTGTAAAAAGGTATTAAAGTTAACTAATTAAACTAATTTAATTTAATGTACATTTATTTACAAAATAAGTTAATAAATAATATAATGTTTTTTTTGAATTTTATGGGAAAAATTAGTTTGTTAGGTTAATTAACAATAATGATAATAATTAAAAAAAAGGAAATTATAAGGGAAAGAAAAATAAAAAAAGTAACAAAACCATGGGGGGGTTTGGGCCATTTTTGGAGGTGTTGATTACAGCTTTTTTGGCCCACTAAGCTCAGCCACGTTTGACTTTTGCAATTGCCTGCATGTGCTTTGACTGAAGGACATGGTACTCCTCCTCTCATGGCCTTTGGATGGCTGATTGTGGACATATGGCATGTGGATTGGTGAGGCGTATGGTGGAGCACATTGACTAGCCTGCATAAGAATTTGTTAGACAAAATAATATTGAGTTTTGGGTGGACCTGGGAATCGAACCCAGGTCCTGTAGCCTTTTCCAATAGCATGGCCACCAACTGAGCTGCGCGTTTCATTTGATCTAAGAATAAGCAATGATTAATATATGTAATAAAAAGCAATATTCCTAGAAATAAAAAAACACGCGCGTTATTTTAAACATGCCAATCAGATGCAAGCATGTGGTCATCTTCTTCCTAAAAAATTGCAGGTTTTTTACCTGCGGATTTTATCCGCAGGTGGTTTCGTAGGTTGTTTCGAAACTCGTCCCTAGGCCATGAAAATGCTACCTGAGACCATGAGCATGTTCGTCTTGGTCCCCTGAGTTCATCCCTGCTCCTTATTTGTTCTGATTTCACTTGAACATAAAATCCCTAAAAACCATACAAACAAACCCTAGACACGGGATTTGTCACATGAGGCTTAAAAATGAAATTAAATGATGCCATTAGGTTAGAAATCAAACAAGGAGTATGAATGTGCTAAGATTTTTGAGAAATCATGCAAGAATAGAGAAACAAGATTCCATGTTCAGAGATGATTTCGTGGGTACTTACAGCGCTTGATATGGAATCTCAGGACTTGGCAAGGGTTGCTTTAGCTTCAGGGAGTGGCAAGGAAGAAAGCGACGTGCTTGCTTTGCTCTGAAAAGTCTTGTAACTAGGTTTTAGAACTCTCACTTTTTGGACAATTTTTAGTTTTGGTTCTGCTGTTTTAGGTGTCTCTAGGTCGTGCTTTTGATTGGAGAGGCTTGCATATGTATGTTTGAATGAGAATCAAGTCACATGATGAGCCTTTAACCATTGCAATTAAGTTTTTGGATTTCTTCATAACCACCATTAAAGGCCTTTCAAAGCTTTGTTCAAATTTGAATTTTCATGCTTAGAATGGCCTTACACGAATTTGGCAACTAGAATATGCTTCATGAAGGCTAATCAAACCACAAGATACCATTTAATCAATTTTTTTGATTTTACTTGAATTATTATGGATTAAAATGAATTAAATCCATAAAAATTAAATAAAAATAGAAAAATAATTATTTGGTCTTGAAATTGATCATGGGACACGTGGGTGGCATGACAAGGCTTAATCAAGTGGGAAAAAGTGGGCCCACTTGTCAAAAATTGAAGTTTCAAGGATAGTTGACTTTTGCCATTTCACAAAAATTTCCCAACTTCTCCAATGCATATCTTGCTCAATTTTGATTATATGAACATGTTCTTGGACATTTTGGAAAGGTCTTGAAGTCCTCTAACCAATTCCTTTGGTCCCATGTCATTTTGATTTACCAATCTCAAGTTATGGTCTTTGACTTAAAGTGCCTTTTTGTTGACTTTTGAAAATGACCTATAATGTTGAAATTGATAACTTTTTGTGAGAGCATTTCTTGGACTTGGAATGTGAAGATGAGTTGTAGGAAATGTCATTCCCTTAAAAATGAGAATTGGATGGGATTTTTCTGATGAACCATGAAAAAGTTATGCGTTGGTCAAGTTACAGTTGACTTTTCAACTGTACAAAAATGGAAACTTTTGCATCTTGATGATTTTTGAGCCATTCTTGTGGAATCATGATCAAGACTTGATCAAATGATGATTGTGGCATCAAAATAAGATGTTGACCAAAAATTTTGACTTTTGACTGCCAAATGACCATTTTACCCTACAGTTGATTGTGAAGCAATTAGGGCTTTTGACTGTGTAACTTGATGCTGTGAGCCTTGAAACTTGGCATGTGGATGCTTGACAATGTATATAGGCCTATGGGACTTCATTGTGCCCTTGAAAACCTCAAATTCCTTGCAAGAACCAAAACCCTACTTTGACTTGGCTTAGGAGGATGGTTTGACTGTGCAATCCTTGAGTAGACTTGAGCAAATTGAGATGATGCTTGATAAATCTTGAAGAATATGGGAGGGAAAATTTTGGGGTACAACAGTTACCCCTGTTCAATCTTCTTAGACCTGAGGATGTAGATTGGCTTGTGTGCCTTTCGTGATCCGAAGGTGGAAGATGATTGAACACTAGAGTGCCCAGAAATTTGCACTCACATAGTGGAGTATCAGCAATGTGATGTCGGGAATGGGCTTACAGATGCCATTTGGAGAGATGATGGATAGGAGGATGGGCTTATAGATTCCATCTGGAGGCGTGACAAAACCTTGTCGGGAATGGGCTTATAGATGCCATTTGTAAATGTGATGGATGGGAGGATGGGCTTATAGATGCCATCTGGATATGTGACAGAACCTTGTCGGGAATGGGCTTATAGATGCCATTTGGAGACTGTCTGTTGAGTTGTAATTTTGTGAGTTGAAAGAGGGAACCTGTGTAGGGTTGCCTGATGATGAGCTCGTGTAAAACTGCACCTCGGAATGAAGGAAACCTGTGTAGGTTTGACTGATGAGGAGCCCGTGTGAAGCTGTATCCGTGTAGGGTTTCTTGATGACGAGTCCATGTAAAACTGCATCTGGAGTTTGAGAAGGAAACATGTATAGGGTTTACTGATGACGAGTCCGTGTAAAACTTCATCTTTGGAAAGAGAGAACCTGTGTAGGGCCTCTTGGTGACGAGTCTGCGTAAAACTTCATCTTTTAGAAAGAGAGAATCTGTGTGGGGTTTTTGACGACGAGTCCGTGTAAAACTTCATCTTTGAAAATAGAGAACCTGTGTAGGGTTTCTGGGTGACGAGTCCATGTAAAACTTCATCTTTAGAGAGAGAGAGAACCTGTGTAGGGTTTCTTCGGGGTAAGTTCGTGTAAAACTTCTTGATGAACCGGGGTAAGGTTATCTTGAGATAAGTCCGTGTAAGACTTCTGGAGGAACTAGGGTAAGGTTACTGCAGGGTAAGTTCGTGTAAAAATTCTTGATAAACCGGGGTGAGGTTATCTTGAGATAAGTCCGTGTAAGACTTCTGGAGGAACCGGGGTAAGGTTACTGCAGGGTAAGTTCGTGTAAAACTTCTTGATAAACCGAGGTGAGGTTATCTTGAGATAAGTCCGTGTAAGACTTCTGGAGGAACCGGGGTAAGGTTACTGCAGGGTAAGTTCGTGTAAAACTTCTTGATAAACCGGGGTGAGGTTATCTTGAGATAAGTCCGTGTAAGACTTTTGGAGGAACCGGGGTAAGGTTACTGCAGGATAAGTTCGTGTAAAACTTCTTGATGAACCGGGGTAAGGTCATCTTCGAGATAAGTCCGTGTAAGATTTCTGGAGGAACCGGGGTAAGGTTACTGCAGGGTAAGTTCGTGTAAAACTTCTTGATGAACCGGGGTAAGGTTATCTTTGAGATAAATCCGTGTAAGACTTTTTCTGAAAGAAAAGGAACCGGTGTAGGGTTACTTTGATGATAAGTCCGTGTAAGACTTCTTCTGAAAGAAAAGGAACCAGTGTAGGGTTACTTTGGTGATAAGTCCGTGTAAGACTTCTTCTGAAAGAAAAGGAACCGGTGTAGGGTTACTTTGATGATAAGTCCGTGTAAGACTTCTTCTGAAAGAAAAGGAACCAGTGTAAGGTTACTTTGGTGATAAGTCCGTGTAAGACTTCTTCTGAAAGAAAAGGAACCGGTGTATGGTTACTTTGATGATAAGTCCGTGTAAGACTTCTTCTGGAAGAAAAGGAACCGGTGTAGGGTTACTTTGATGATAAGTCCGTGTAAGACTTCTTCTGGAAGAAAAGGAACCGGTGTAGGGTTACTTTGATGATAAGTCCGTGTAAGACTTCTTCTGAAAGAAAAGGAACCGGTGTAGGGTTACTTTGTGATGGGTCCGTGTAAGACTTCGTCTGAAAATTGAGAAGGAACCGGTGTGGGGTTGCTTCATGATGATCAAGTAGATGATTGTCCTGTCTGGTTTCAGATGTTAACCCATGATCAGTCATCCGCAGAATTTTCCTGGCTTGTTACCAATGTTGATCTGGAACTGTAGAGGTAGATGGTAATCATCTTTTGATTGACCTTTTCCTGAAAAGGCAAAACGTTAGCTGTATGCAGTGTCATGATGCATGAACTGCATGATATTAAGATGTTCTCAAGAATAAATGAGATTTGTGTGTTATGATGCGTATATGCATGCGTCATGGTGTATGATAATGTGATGTTTATGAATGTATTTTCGTCTAGGAAAATAAATCCTTGACGAATGCCGGGAGCTTGTTGAATCCTGGGCTGATGTTGAAGAGTAGAGTTCTTCATTTCCACTGGGGATGATGGTTGCAAGAATAAACCGGTAGGAGAAGATGACTCCGTTGGGGAATAAACTTGTTGGAGAGATTACTCTACGGGGAATTACTCTGCGGGAAGAGATACTTCGCTGAGGTTTGATGATAACTCCGCTGGGGATACCGTTGATAAGCTTTGTTGAGGGAATTGATGAACTCCGCTGGGGGGTGGGAAGAACTTTACCGAGGACGATCTTTCCGTGGTAATTGGCTGAGGATAACCCAGTTATAAGCTCTGGTGGGGAATAACTTTTGAATAAAGCCGGGGAGATGCGTTCGTGTTCTGCAGGGGATAAGCTTCCAGAATCTACTGGGGATAAGCTTCCAGCATCTACTGGGGAGGATGATTCAACTTTCCTGGGGAAACTTTTGGACTGTACTGGGGAAGTGGCTCCACTGGGGTGTCTTGTATTCCGCCGGGGAACAATCTTACATTAAGACTGTTGGGGGTGCTTGCTTAGGAATATCTGTATACTCTATTGGGGAATGTTGAGATTTTCCGGGGATACCCAACTTCCTTAAGGCTGATTGTAGGCTAACTCTGCTTGGGGAGAGTATTGCTGACTTGCTGGGGAATACTGTGCCTTTTCGGGGTGATGAGAGACCAACTCTGCTCGGGGGAGAGTATTGCTGATTCTTGTCCTACTCTGCGGGGAGTGAAGGTATCTTGGTTACGTTCTTCAGCCTACCTTAGTACCTTGGTGGACAAAGAAACTAGATCGCTTTAGACAACTTATTATTGCCCCAGTTTCTGCGGGAGAAGGTACCTGTGGAGGTGCTTGATAACTGCTGATTTGACCAATCTTCTTCTGGTAGGCAAGTGCCGAGATGCCGGGACATAGTCATACGCTTTTGATCCCTAACTTTTTCCAGGACCGCCCTTTCGGGTTTTCAGTCCACCGGGATACCCATTTTTTCCCAAGCCACCTTTTCAGGTTTTCGACTTGCCGGGTGTACAGATTTTTTTCTTTTCATCCCTTATTTTGCCCGAACCCTTTTGGTTCGCCGGGAAGCCCTTATTTTTGCCTAGGTGTGTCAACCTAGCGGGTCTTTAATTGTGCGCGGTATTTTTCGACTATGTCCACGCTCTCAGGATGTAGGGAGGTGCCCCTGTCAGTAGTGTTGCCATGTTACCAAAAGATCTTCGTTTGATCGTCCAATGCCCCAAGTGATCCAGATGGAGATTTGCCCCAAGCTGGTTGGCCTTTTGAGAGATTCTCCGAATCTTGACTTAACTGCCCCAGATGATGGACAATGATCATGCCGTGCCCCTCGATTGGAAGTGTTTTTTCCATTTGATGTGATCTTGAGAAGATTTTTGTTCACTAGATATTCATCGTGCGAATTTCCCTGCTGTTTGAACAAATAATCATATGCAAACCATGTTATTTCACAATGCAAAGCTTATGTTTGTCTTGAGGTTTTTGAAAATTCATTTTTTTTCATAAAAACAAGTGAATTTTTTGTAAACTGTGATGTCAACTCGTTATTTTACCGCAAGCCTTAAGGAATTAGGATACCTTTGTAACAGTATGCTTTCGAACTAACCCATGCTTCAGCTAGGACTTTTCAAGGGTTATAACGTGGCCTGGTTCACGATTAAAGAAACAAAGGATAAAGGCTCAAATTTATTTGTACCCACCCGCTCTTCGTGATGTTCTTCGATCCTAAACTCAGCTGATCGTGCGTTAGACCTTGTTTGAGTCTTTGTCCTGATATTCCAATGATGGTTCGGGTATTGACAATTTATTTTGAATAGGCAGTCATTCCTTTTTTGTCGAGGGTTTGTATGACCTCTTTCTTTTTGATTTTATTATCCCTGTTTTTTGCCTGAACTGTTTCTTTTGTGATTACAGTCAGCGGGATGCCCCAGTTTTGTAAGTCTCCTTCATAGGTTTTGACTTATTGGGCTTTTGTTGTTGAAAGGTGATGACTGCCTGTCTTTATGATTATTCAGAACCATCACTGTCTTTCGTTTCGTAAGGACTCCTTTGGTGCCATTCGTTGTGCACTTGGATCAACTGAGAGAACTACCCTGCCCCAGGTTATGATTAAGGGTTTTAATTTTTGAAAAGAAAAACTCATACTTCTTTGGCTCAAAGGGGTTGATGAGGGATTATCTTCCTTATAAATCCAGTGTTTAGGATTTGAAACAATGCATGTACCTCATCAGCGGGGTCTGTTCAAAAGCATACTGTAAATGTCGTGGTATCGTTTTCGTCATCCTCCCTCAAGAGGCTTAGAATTATTAATTGAGAGTTGACATCAAAAAATGAAAGCAGTTTGAATATAGCGAATGAGAATATATTGATTCAAAACAGACATATGCGATGCATTGATAAAGTAAAAGAGTTTGACATGAACAAATGTTTGAACAATCAGAGAAAAATACAACTTGAACATTCGAATGAACAAAAGCTTCTTAGTTTGCACCAGTCATTTCAAATGGAAGATTCTCAGCAGAAGATTTTCATTTTCCCTCCCGGTATGAACTCTAACACCCTTCCGTCGATCAAGTCTTGGATCTTGTTCCTCAGGCTCCAACAGTCGTCAGTGTCATGTCCAGGACTGTCAGAATGGTAGGCACACCTTTCATCAGGATTGTACTTTAGGGAGGTTATGTTGAGATTCTTAAGAGGATCCTTTAAATCAATCAGCTTGACCTCTAACAAGCGTCTCAGTATCAGTGATGATGGTATACCACTCTCCGAGAAATGTCTTCCAGACGTATTTCGCTTACGCCGATTACCCTGTTGACGCTGGTGAGGTTGATGCTGGGCTTGTGACCCTGAAGCAAACTGAGGAGCTTTTCCCTTGTCTTCTTGCCCCACAAGTGGTTGAATGATGGCTGGCTCTTCAACCTTAGATGTTTGCCCCAGTTGGTTATCCCGAAGCAGTTGGTTGACGAGAGCCCTGAGCTCTCCTTGTCTTTGAGATAAGTCTTGGATAAGAGCCATTTGCCCCAACATCTGGGTTCTCATTGTATCCACCTCAGCTTGTAGACGTTTCAGCCGTTCGTCTTTATCGTCTTCTGGATTGTTCCTAACCAAAGTCTCCATGAGGAGTGTTCTTAGCTCTTCCTGCCCCTTGGATAGATTTAGGAGGATCTCCTTGAACCGAGTCTCTTGAGTATGAAGATCCTGGTTGTCTTGTTGGGAAGCCATTGCTGAAATAAACAGCGAAGACGGTAAGTGACCTGTAACAAGGGTACCTGTAATGCAATGATATGTATGATATGCATGCAATGTTTTCAAGGATCTCGCGGGGTAAACAAGAAAATTGTTAAAATTTGAATTTCGTGGCTTGATTGAAGGAACTTCGTGTTGTTGAGAGTCCTTCTTCAAGAGTCAAGGCTCACCATATTGAGTGGATCATAGCCCCTGACTTAAGTCATTAACCTTGGCTAGAGGAAAATAAATCCCCTTTGCCCCTTGCTAGACATTTTGGTTCATCATGACCTGCATCACAAGCCCTTGAGATCCTTGAAATGGGTTAGTCCTTATGCAGGATGTATGCAATGGTATGATGTTATGCTATGCATGGAGTGATGTAAGTAGGCCCTGTAATGAGTCCCAATTAAGGACTGTAAACAAAACCTGCAAGAAACTCAAGTGTCAGATAACAAGCATGCAAGTAGTCAAGTTTGAAGGCACACAAGTCATACAAGACAGCCCTTAGAGTTCAGGCCAGCATGAAGTTTGGGGTACTACCCTCTTGAAGTTGGTGGGCTCAAAACCTCTCCTATCAAAAGTAACCGGGTTCTAAGGAGCTCAATATCATTGGGTTGTTTTCTGTGTTCATTGTTTTGATTTAGCCACTGAACTGGCGATCAAAATATCCCAAGAAAACAACCCTCAATGAGTGTAGTATCGAGTATCAACCAACTTCGAACTGCACCAAAGTCAGTCATCTCACTACCCCTAAAGAGGCTAGGATGGTTCAAGTAAGGTTCCTAAGGTCAGTTGATGCTTCACGACACCATGCAACGGCCCCGTACTCTCCTTGACTTGACTCAAGGGTTACCGGTACTCACCAAAGTGCCACATCAACGTAGCAAACTGCTTCAACCGTGTTGGTATACCCCACACAGTTCCCTCACAGTTTGTTGCTACTTTCTAAGAGGTATCCCCCAGATCCGGGTTAGGATCTATGAAACTCCAAGACAGGCCCACAATTTTAAAGCAAACAAATCAAGCAGTTGAAAACATGATGATGAACTATTCCTAAGGTACACCTCACTTATTAAGTCCCCAGCAGAGTCGCCAGTTCTGTGATTGGTGGAAATAGAACTGACTGTTTTTTAGCTGGTTTCGCGAAATGTCGCGGTAAGCAAGAGTCGCCACCGTCTTTTATATTATCCAACATGGAAAGGACAAAAGCACAGCAAAATTCCTTATTCGAGAATGTTTCTCGGGTTCGGGAGGTAGATTTATAGAAAGGTAAGGTGTTAGCACCCTTTCTATCTGTGGTTATCCACGGGCTCTTAGGTACTTTCTCTTATGTTTTCAAAAATTTGTTTGCATTTCAAGTGTGTGTGGGTTTTGAAGAAGTTTCGTTTGAAAAATTTCTAAGTAACTCTTGTATCAGTCCTCAAGAGTGTATGAAAAATTTGTTTGAAAACCTTTTTGAAAGTGTGAGGTGTGAAAAGTTGTTTTTGTTTGTTTGAAAAGAGCAAGTACTTAAGATAAATCTACCTACTCTAAGGAATTAAGCTGTGTAAGAGTCCTTTAGATAGTACTATCCCACCATTGAGAGATAGGTAGCACCATCGTTGGAGGTGTTCGGGTCAATTCGTTTAAGGGACATGTGTGGTCACCTAAGCAATGGTAGGACACCTTAGAAGTAACCCTAATGTCCTAGATCCTTTTATCCGGGGCAACCGTTTCGAGGCAACTGGATCTTTTGGACAAAAAGGCGACCTCTAAGACACCCTATACTTGATGACCACGTTCGAGGCAACCAGTGAGGCGTACCCTAAGGCTGGCATGTGCATGTGTGTTGTTTTTCAATTAATTGTCTTTGTACATGTTATTTGTGAGCTACAGATTAATTTTATTATTCATACATTCTTTCATGCATTGTTAACAGTTATGAGTGCGGAAAATAAATTGCGGAAATGTAAATCTAACTATTACAAGGCGCAGGTCTATACATCGCCAAAAAACAAAACCCGTTTGGAAATAAAGTGCGAGAAGTAGTAAATAAAGAGATAAACCTAATTACTATTACATATCCGGAAACAGTTACATAAATAATCAAAATAAGAATAATGCGCGAAAGAATTAAATCGGGACGTCATGAGGGTTTTGACCCTTTTTTGAATAAGAATTGAATTTTGTCTTTTTTTTTTGTAATTAATGAAACTAAAATTAATAACTAATTAATTAATTAATTAAGAAAATATTTTTTGGGTTTTTATGTTTTAATGAAATAAAATAAAAAGGAATTAAAATGTCAAAAGAAAAGCCTAAGTCTAAATTATTTTATTTATTGTAAAAAGGTATTAAAGTTAACTAATTAAACTAATTTAATTTAATGTACATTTATTTACAAAATAAGTTAATAAATAATAAAATGTTTTTTTTTGTTTTTTTTGAATTTTATGGGAAAAATTAGTTTGTTAGGTTAATTAACAATAATGATAATAATTAAAAAAAAGGAAATTATAAGGGAAAGAAAAAAAAAGTAACAAAACCATGGGGGGGTTTGGGCCCTTTTTGGAGGTGTTGATTGCAGCTTTTTTGGCCCACTAAGCTCAGCCACGTTTGACTTTTGCAATTGCCTGCATGTGCTTTGACTGAAGGACATGGTACTCCTCCTCTCATGGCCTTTGGATGGCTGATTGTGGACATATGGCATGTGGATTGGTGAGGCGTATGGTGGAGCACATTGACTAGCCTGCATAGGAATTTGTTAGACAAAATAATATTGAGTTTTGGGTGGACCTGGGAATCGAACCCAGGTCCTGTATCCTTTTCCAATAGCATGGCCACCAACTGAGCTGCGCGTTTCATTTGATCTAAGAATAAGCAATGATTAATATATGTAATAAAAAGCAATATTCCTAGAAATAAAAAAAACACGCGCGTTATTTTAAACAGGCCAATCAGATGCAAGCATGTGGTCATCTTCCTCCTCAAAAATTGCAGGTTTTTTACCTGCGGATTTTATCCGCAGGTGGTTTCGTAGGTTGTTTCGAAACTCGTCCCTAGGCCATGAAAATGCTACCTGAGACCATGAGCATGTTCGTCTTGGTCCCCTGAGTTCATCCCTGCTCCTTATTTGTTCTGATTTCACCTGAACATAAAATCCCTAAAAACCATACAAACAAACCCTAGACACGGGATTTGTCACATGAGGCTTAAAAATGAAATTAAATGATGCCATTAGGTTAGAAATCAAACAAGGAGTATGAATGTGCTAAGATTTTTGAGAAATCATGTAAGAATAGAGAAACAAGATTCCATGTTCAGAGATGATTTCGTGGGTACTTACAGCGCTTGATATGGAGTCTCAGGACTTGGCAAGGGTTGCTTTAGCTTCAGGGAGTGGCAAGGAAGAAAGTCACGTGCTTGCTTTGCTCTGAAAAGGCTTGTAACTATGTTTTAGAACTCTCACTTTTTGGACAATTTTTAGTTTTGGTTCTGCTGTTTTAGGTGTCTCTAGGTCGTGCTTTTGATTGGAGAGGCTTGCATATGTATGTTTGAATGAGAATCAAGTCACATGATGAGCCTTTAACCATTGCAATTAAGTTTTTGGATTTCTTCATAACCACCATTAAAGGCCTTTCAAAGCTTTGTTCAAATTTGAATTTTCATGCTTAAAATGGCCTTACACGAATTTGGCAACTAGAATATGCTTCATGAAGGCTAATCAAACCACAAGATACCATTTAATCAATTTTTTTGATTTTACTTGAATTATTATGGATTAAAATGAATTAAATCCATAAAAATTAAATAAAAATAGAAAAATAATTATTTGGTCTTGAAATTGATCATGGGACACGTGGGTGGCATGACAAGGCTGAATCAAGTGGGGAAAAGTGGGCCCATTTGTCAAAAATTGAAGTTTCAAGGATAGTTGACTTTTGCCATTTCACAAAAATTTCCCAACTTCTCCAATGCATATCTTGCTCAAGTTTGATCATATGAACATGTTCTTGGACATTTTGGAAAGGTATTGAAGTCCTCTAACCAATGACTTTGGTCCCATGTCATTTTGATTTACCAATCTCAAGTTATGGTCTTTGACTTAAAGTGCCTTTTTGTTGACTTTTGAAAATGACCTATAATGTTGAAATTGATAACTTTTTGTGAGAGAATTTCTTGGACTTGGAATGTGAATATGAGTTGTAGGAAATGTCATCCCCTTAAAAATGAGCATTGGATGGGATTTTTCTGATAAACCATGAAAAAGTTATGCCTTGGTCAAGTTACAGTTGACTTTTCAGCTGTCCAAAAATGGAAACTTTTGCATCTTGATGATTTTTGAGTCATTCTTGTGGAATCATGATCAAGACTTGATCAAATGATGATTGTGGATTCAAAATAAGATGTTAACCAAAAATTTTGACTTTTGACTGCCAAATGACCATTTTACCCCTACAGTTGATTGTGAAGCAATTAGGGCTTTTGATTGTGTAACTTGATGCTGTGAGCCTTGAAACTTGGCATGTGGATGCTTGACAATGTATATAGGCCTATGGGACTTGATTGTTCCCTTGAAAACCTCAACTTCCTTGCAAGAACCAAAACCCTACTTTGACTTGGCTTAGGAGGATGGTTTGACTGTGCAATCCTTGAGTAGACTTGAGCAAATTGAGATGATGCTTGATAAATCTTGAAGAATATGGGAGGGCAAATTTTGGGGTACAACAGATCCCATTACTGAGGAAGAACTTTGTAGCGAACCTCCTCAGGAACTTCTTATCATTGACAAATGCCCCTTCGGGATATTCCTGAGCCTCGAGATACCTTTTGACTTCGTGAAACCAGGGTTTGTCTGCCACTTCTTCGATATCGATCTCACAGCAGTGTGCTGGTTCATCCAACCTTTCAATGGTAATCTGGGGAGCTTCATTGTTACACCTAACCTTGAACATAGAAGACATGGTAGCTAGCGCGTCCGCTAACTGGTTCTCCTCTCGTGGGAAATGTTTGAAGGTTACCTCCTCAAAGTGTGGGAGCAATGTCAGTACATACTCTCTGTAAGGAATGAGGTTCGGGTGCTTCGTATCCCACTCGTCTTTAATCTGACTTATCACCAAAGCAGAATCTCCGAATACACTTAAGAACTTAATCCTCAGGTCAATAGCAGCTCGAAGTCCCATGATACATGCTTCATACTCCGCCATGTTGTTGGTGCAGTTGAAACATAAACGGGCGGTGAACAGAGTATGACAACCCTCGGGAGATTTTATTACATCGCCAATGCCATTACCCAGTGAGTTTGAGGCTCCATCAAAATACATAGACCATCAGGATCCCTCTTTAGGTCCTTCATCCGGTCCAGGTTCTTCGTAGTCAGTTACCAACATAGTATTCTCATCCGGGAACTCAAAATTCATAGACTGGTAGTCATCCACGGCCTGATGAGCCAAATGATCAGCCAATACACTCCCCTTTATTGCTTTTTGGGTCGTATATTGTATGTCGTATTCGGTTAAGATCATTTTCTACCTTGCTATCCTTCCGGAGAGAGCGGGCTTCTCGAAAATGTATTTGATTGGATCCATCTTTGATATCAACAAAGTAGTGTGAGTCAACATATACTGTCTCAGCCGGCGAGCAACCCATGCCAAAGCGCAACAAGTTTTATCGAGCAATGAGTATCGGGTCTCACAGTCGGTAAAATTTTTGCTAAGGTAGTAAATGGCGTGCTCTTTTCATCCAGACTCGTCATGCTGCCCCAACACACACCCCATTTAATTGTCTAGCACTGTCAAGTATAATATCAAAGGTATTCCTTCAACTGGAGGCATCAGAATTGGCAGTTCTTGAAGGTATTCTTTGATTCTTTCAAAAGCGGTCTGGAATTCATCATTCCACTTTACCACTTGATCTTTCTTCAGAAGCTTGAAGATTGGCTCATAAGTAGCAGTCAGATGTGAAATGAACCTGGCGATGTAATTCAGACGTCCCATGAAACCTCTAACTTCCTTCTCTATGCGAGGAACCGGCATCTCTTATATGGCTTTTACCTTCGCAGGGTCTACTTGAATACCCTTGTCACTAACGACAAAACCCAGAAGCTTACCAGACCTTACCCCGAAGGTACACTTGTTCGGATTCAACCTCAACTTATATGTCTTCAATCTGTCAAACAATTTCTGGAGATGATAAATATGCCCTTCCTCAGTCTGAGACCTGGCTATCATATCATCAACATAAACTTTGATCTCATGGTGAATCATATTGTGGAACAAAGCGACCATGGCGCGCTGATAAGTTGCCCCAGCATTCTTCAACCCAAAAGGCATCACTCTGTAGCATAAGGTGCCCCACTGTGTGACAAAAGTTGTCTTCTCCATTTCTTCAGGAGCCATCTTGATCTGGTTGTAGCCAGAGAAATCATCCATGAAGGAGAAGATTTTATGTTGCGCGGTGTTGTCGACCAGAACATCGATGTGAGGAAGCGGGAATTCATCCTTGGGGCTTTCCCTATTAAGATCTCTGTAATCCACACACATCCGTACCTTGCCGTCCTTCTTAGGTACCGGAACAACGTTAGCAACCCACTGTGGATACGAAGTGACAGCTAAGAATCCTGCATCGAACTGTTTCATGACCTCTGCGTTGATTTTCTCTGACATTTCAGGGCGCATACGACAAACCTTCTGTTTAACCAGAGGACAGTCTTCTTTAGTCGGCAGGCGATGTACCACAATATCAGTGTCTAAACCGGACATGTCTTCATAGGACCAGGCGAAGATCTCAACATAGTCGTGCAACATCTGTATCAACCTCTGTTTGATGCTAAGCTCTAGATTTGCACCTATTTTAACATCTTTTCTGTCTTCCCCAGTACCCAAGTTCACTGTCTCAACCGGCTCTTCATGAGGCTGTATGTCCCTCTCTTCCTGCTGTAATAGTCTAGCAAGTTCTCCAGGCACCTCACAATCATCCTCACCTTCGTCCTCGGCTTGGTTGATCGGATTTTTGAAGTCATAACTGGCAATAGCAGAGCTGTTATCAATGGGATCTAGAGTGGATATGGATCTGCATTATGATACGTGAGTGTGTGTAAGAGAATAGCTGTTTTGATAAAGTGAAAAGCAGAAAGGAAAAACAAGGAGCGCAAAATTTGTATGCAAGAAACGTCCAATGCTTTATTAATGATTATGAAATGACAAATAATAGCCCTCACAAGCAAAGCCAAGGTGCCTCGGGCAAGGCACCGGGTCGTAAAGTTTCAAACTGTTTATTACAAATCTTAAAACAAAAAAAAAGTCAATTACTGCGGAATAAAAGAAACAGGTATGAAGTCCCTAGCCGTCCAGTTACTCGGTCAACCGTTGGTAGTTGGGTAGATCCAGTTGTCAATGTCCGAGTCCTCTTCACTGTCTTCAATGGCTTTAATCCCATGATTTCTGATGCGTAGGGGAGGTCCTCTAGCCCGAGCGTGTCTAACGGCCTTTTGAGCCCTTGTAGTAAAGCCCAAACCAAATTTGTCAGTCTTATGAGTGAAATCAGGGAGCTGACCCCAATTGGCACACCCACTTTCTTCAACCACAGCCCTGGCGTCCTTGAGAGAAGCCATCTTCAAAGGAGGTTTGTTGCTAGTAGTTTCAGTTAAAGCCAAGATCTGAGGGACCTCTTTAAAATTCTGACAAGGAGTTTCGATGAATTCCCCGTCCATCTCTATGTAGCGGAAGGAGTTGAGATGACTCACCATATATTCTTCTTCACCCTACACTGTGACAATTTTTCCTTTCACTCGGTACTTCAGCATTTGGTGGAGTATGGAGGTGACTGCCCCAGCCTCGTGGATCCAAGGACAACCCAGCAAACAAGAATACGATGGCCTGATATCCATCACATAGAAAGTGGATCCAAAAGTCAGAGAACCCACTTTGACAGGGATGTCTACCTCCCCGTGCACCATTCTCTTCGATCCGTCAAAAGCCCTCACCACAATGTTACTAGGCTTTAGAGTTAGACCCTCGTAATCCAAATGGTCCAATGCCTTCTTCGGCAGAACATTCAGTGAAGACCCAGTATCTACCAGTACATGAGCCATAGTGGTGCCCCTACATTGAATCGATACATGCAGAGCATCATTATGCTTCCTTCCCTTTGGTGTCAAATCCGTATCTGAAAAGCCCAACCCATTATCAGCAGTCAGGTTGGCCACACAGTCTTTGAACTAATCAGCGGAAGTCTCTTGTGGCACATGCGCAGTCTTGAGGAATGAAATTAAAGCCTTTGCATGGGCTGCAGAACACAATAGCAAAGACAACATGGATATCTTTGATGGGGTCTTTCCCAGCTGCTCGACCATATTGTAGTCTCTTTTCTTAATGATTTTCAGTATTTCCTCTATTTCTTGCTTAGAGGCTTCCACAACTTTCTTAGGTGCCTCCGTCTGGGCAGGCTCACCTACAACCTCTTTGCCGCGGGTATCGGATGATTCTCCGACTGGAGTAAGAACAGGAACAGTAGTTGATGTACTAGCAGGAACAACAGATGTAATGACAATAGGCTTGTTAACAGTCTTAGGGGAAATCTCGGGAGAGAAGACCCTTCCACTTCGGGTGATTTTACTGGTTCCGACAATGTTATCAATATCAGGATCATCTTCTTCATCTTTCAGATCTTGTTTGATGCCATGATAGTACACATCGGCACCATAATGCCAGGGGACAGCTTTATCGGAGACATACGAGACAAGACTAGGAACAATGATTATCAGCGGAGCAATTCTTGGAGCAGGTGTAATCCTAACAGGTCTTCTCAAGGAAACCTTGGAAGGATTGGCGGAAATGGTTATAATGGCAACATCTTCAACTGGAACAACATGAACCATAATTTTCTCAAGCAAAATTTCTTTGCTATCTATCAGGCGTTGGACACCTAATTTCAGCAAATGGCAACCAGAAGGTAGAAGCGAACACACGTGGCAACCTTCACCATAACCCAGAAATAAACCGGCCAACAGAAAATTCTTCATGACAGTCATGAGAGGAGTAGAAACTTCGTCAATAGAGGTAACAAATAAATCAGTATCAATAGCATTAACTCTACGACCACGTTTAGGCATGGGAGCAGTTATGACATTTGGCTTCTCCAGAGCATTAAAATCTATCTCCTTGGCTTCAATCAAGTCTTGTATTTTGTTTCTCAGAGCCCAGCAGTCGTTTGTATCGTGGCCAGGATTCTCAGAATGATAGGCACACCGGGCATTTGGATTATATCGGGGAGATGTAGTATTTGGATTCTTGGAAGCCTCTCTCAAGGTTTCCAAATTAGATCTCAGCAAATGAGGTAGAACTTCAGCCAATGTCATGTTGATGCGGGTAAACGGCCGTTGTGGTCTTTCCACCCTTTGTTGATTGTTGCATTGTGGAGCAACTGCAAGTCTAGGTATCATCACGACACTTACTGTCTGACGTTGTTCAGCCTTGTTCTGTCCCCTCGGGCCATAGACGGCACTGGCTTCCTTCTTACCAGCAAAAGGCTTCTTTACTGAACTCGACGAGGCATCCTTCTGTATTTTTCCACTTCGAATCCCGACTTCTGCTCTTTCCCAAGTTAAAATCAGCTCGGTGAAACCAGCTGACGAGTTGCCGATCAAATGATTGAAAAATGGACCAGATAGCTTCCCCAGAAACATATCAACCAACTCCCTATCAGACAACAGGGATTGAACTCTCCCAGCCAAGTCTCTCCATTTTTGGGCATAATCTTTAAAACCTTCACTTGCACCCATGGACATACTCTGGAGTTGAGTACGAGTGAGAGCAAGGTCGGCATTATATTGATACTTCTTGTAGAAAGCAGCAGCCAAATATTCCCAGTTTCGAACATTGGCTCCCCCCAGCTGGTAGAACCATTCAAGCTGAGTCCCTGACAGACTATCTTGAAAGAAATGCACCCACAGATTTCTATCAGCTGTGTGGGGTTGAATCTTCCTGACATAAGAGCGGAGATTGAGCTTTGGGCAGGACACCCCATCATACTTGGAAAAAACTGGAGCTTTAAACTTCTGCGGGATGACCACTCCCGACACCAAATCCAATTCTTCGAAATCCAGTCCAGGTATCCTCTGAACTTCCATGGCACTCAGACGGTCTTCTAACTGCTTGTATTTATCCTTAGCAGGAGCATATTGCTCATCATTATAATCAGTATCATTGTCAGAGACTGCATGACTAGGGTCCTTCTCTCCTTCTTGGTTCTCCCCTTCCTTAGATGAAGAGGTCAGGTCGACCTGTCGCTTCAACCGCTCTCCAAACCTTCGGCCTATGTTCAGAATACCACTAGCCTTCTTCTTTTTCTTCCTCTCTTTCAGAATGAGGGCTTTCAGATCCTCCTGCCCCTTTGCCAGACTGATAAACATTTGTTGGAACTGGGCACTCTGTGCCTGCAGGTCCTTAATGCTTTGCTCGGAAGACATTTCTACGTAGTAAACAGCTCAAGGAGATGAGAAACCTGTAATGATGTGTATGATAATGGTATGCGCATGCAATGATTTCAAAGACCTCAGAAAATTTAAATTTGCGAACCAAAAATAAACAAAAACTTTATTGGCTGAAATTGAAGTTCAAATGCCTTTAAGGCGTTACAATTAAAAATAAATCTAAAACTAGAAAGAAAAATCAAAAGTCCCATGGACGCTTCCTCTTTGCGCCGAGATAATCATTCAGTCCTTTTTCCTCATGCAACTGCTTTGTGAGCTCTAAGACTTTTCTCTCCTGAGAATGGAACTGATCCCTGTAAGTATCCCACTCTTTCATTAACTGAATCCAAGACCTCTGTAATTCCCCCATATCAGTGGGCATGTAAGGATAAAGAATCGTGTAAGGAATGCCTTCTTCAGTAGTGGGTTCCACAATCACTGGCAAAACAGCCACGTAGGGCATCATAAGCTGCTGAGCACGAGCTCGTACCCATTGTAGATAAGGTTCCATTGGAATGGAAGTATTTGGCCCAAAAGCCCTGACGCTCGATCTGTTTACCATGCCCCAAGCTCGTACGAACCTCTAACGATACCCTTGAATATCCTCCTCATAGTTGAACACAATGCCTTTGATTAGTAACTCATGGGGACCATCCCTTCGAGCGTAAACAAATTGTCGCAGAGATAAACAAGGATTGTAGGTTATACCCCCTATGATACCAAGTAATGGGACATTAGGGTACTCCCCATAGCGGTCAATGATAGCAGTGTTTTCCTATGATCGAGAACACCAAAGAATATCCGTATGAGCGAGTGACATTATCCTTTGTGACCAAACCAGACCTTCTTCATTCTTCAGTATGGACTTAGGGAGGTGAGAAATAAACCACCTCGACATCTATGGCATGCAGCACACAAGAATCCCTATTCTCCTCATGGTACGAGTATGAAGAGTATGCAAAATATCTCCGAGCAAGGTAGGCACCGAGTTGCGAGAGAGAAAGATCTTGATAGCATTCACATCTACAAATGAGTCCATATTAGGGAAGAGAACTAAACCATAGATAAGAAGAGCTAAGACCTCCTCAAAAGTCTAAAAATCCATGTTATCCCAAAACAGCTGGGCTTTGTCTATCAGAAACTTAGCTAGAAAACCCTTGACCCCGCTTCTAGTTTCCCAATTGGATACCACGTCGGCCCGTTTAAGATGTAAAGCTGGGGAAATGACTTATGGCTTAGGAACTTCTTCTACACCTGTGAAGGGTACCTGTTCAAGAATAGGTATATCCAATAGCTGAGATAATTCTTCCAAGGTAGGCACCAACTGATAGTCTGGAAAGGTGAATCAGTGGTGCTTGGGGTCAAAGAACTGAAAAAGTACACTCATCATATTTTCATCAAAGTTTGAAGTAACCAGGTTGAGAAGTTGACCATGTCTTTTAGTGAATGTATAAGTTTTAGAAAACCTTGATGCTAGCTCTTTGAGTTGGGAAGGTATCTTCACAAAGCTGATTCAGATGGTATTTCTATGAACAGAAGCCATAATCTGCAAAACAAAATAAAGATAAATTCCCTTGGTCTTTGAAATGGTTAGTGCAATAAGCATGGATGCCGTGTTATGATGCATGATGTCATGATAAACCACATGTATAGCAAACACAGGTATAACAAACACAGTCAAGTCACACCAAGTCCTTAGGTTTAAGGCTTGCATGAGGTTAAAGGTAGTACCCTCTTGAAGTTTTAGTTGGTTCAAACCTGTCCTAAAAAAGTAACTGGGTTCTAGATATTCTCAATATCACTGACCATCCTTTATCGGGCATTGTTTCAGCTCTCAATCTTTTCTTGCGGCCAAAATATCCCAAAAGTCTGGTCTCAATGAGCGTAGCATCGAGTATCAACTAGTTCTCAGCTATACACCGAGGCCGGCTATCTCGCTACTTTCTAATGGCCAATTTGTTCAACTAAGGTTCTAAGGTCCGTTAGTGCTTCACGACACCACGAGGCGGCCCCGTATTCTCCTTGTTTCCCTATGAAGGATACCAGTACCAACCAAAGTGCCACACTAACACAACCATCGCTTAAACCATATCGGTCTACGCCGTACAGTCTCCACGATCTTTTGCTATTTACCTAATGAGTGCCCCCAGATCCGGGTGTAGGATCTATAGTAACCCCAAACAAACCCTCAAAAGTAAAGCAATCAAGACAATCAAGAGAAGCAATTTTAATGACCTAGATCCTAAGGTATACCCCACTTATTATTCCCTAGCAGAGTCGCCAGTTCTGTGATACGGTTGAAGAACCGACTGTTTAATACTGGTTTGCGTTGTGTTTTTTGTTTGCAAAGTGTCGCGGTAAGCAAGAGTCGCCATCGACTTTTATTTCATCCAATCATGGAAAAGGAAAAAGAACAGAAAAAACCTTTTTTCGAGATATTCTGAGTACGGGGGGTAGATTATAGAAAGAGAAGGTGTTAGCACCCTTTCTATCCGTAGTTATCTACGGACTCTTAGGTACTTGATCATTTTTTTAAATTGCTTGTGTGTGTTTGTCTTGAAAATTTTTACTGCGTGATAACCCTTGTATCAGTCCTCAAGGATGTGACGAAGTTTGTTTTGAAAATTTGTTTTGAAAAGGTGTTTGTGTGAAAAGTTTTTTATTGAGCAAGTACTTAAGATTCTACCTACTCGAAAAAAGATTGTTTTTGTTCTCGTTTCCTTTAGACAACGCTATCCTACTATTGAGGAGTAGGTAGCACCGTCGTTGGAGTTGTAAGGGACATTCGAAAGGGACAAGTACAATCACCAAAGCAATTGTTAGAAAACTTTAGTAATAACCCTAGAGTCTTAAGATCTTTCCGAGGCAACATTTCCGAGGCAACATTTCTGAGGCAACATTTCCGAGGAAACATTTGAATGGGACAATTTGATCTCTTTAGACTGGAGGGCAACCACTAAAATCTCCTATGCTTAATGATTGTTTACCGAAGGCAACCGAAGTGAGGTAAACCCTAGGAGTGAATATGTGCATATGATTTGTTTCAGTTATTTAATCTTTGCACATTAGGTGATCTACCGTTTTAATTTTCCAGACATTCTTGCCATACAATCCTATTATCCATGCATCTAGACAGTTAAAGATTGCGGAAATTAAAAGTGCGAGGAAGTAAAACCTAGCTATTACAAGGCTTCGGGGAGGGGGATTAATTACATAACCAAAAATCGGGGATTTAAAGCAAGAAATAAAACCCTAATTTAACTATTACAAACCCTGAACAATTACAAAATAATGGAAAAAATAATTAACAGGCACGCGGAAAATTAAATACGAGGACGGTAATTAATAACTTAAAACCCTAATTGAGAGAAAGAAATTTTTGTGGATTTTCATTTGAGAACACAATTAAATCACAAATTAATTAAACCTAATTTCTAATTGTTTTTAATTATGAAAGAAGTTAATTAACCTAATTCACTAATTAAATTAAAAAAGTATTTTATGAGAAAAATAATTTTTGTGTATTTTTTTGAGAAAATTAATTAAATTGTGCAAAATCTCAAACCCTAATTCTACTTGTTTTAAATTATGAAAGAAATTAAAGTTACCCTAAATTAATTAAACTAATTAATTTAAAAAATATTTATTAAGAAAATAAATCTTTTTGTGATTTTTGATTGGTTAACTTAATAAAATAATTTTTGTATTAAAAAAAACAAAATAATTGAAAGAAGAAATTAAAGAAAAAATAGTAAAAATAACCAAGTGGGCCTGCTGTTAGCAATTCTGGGGGGGTATGAATCTGAATTCCTTGGCCCATTAAGCCTCTAAGCCCAGTCAACCATTGGATCTGGTGTAGCATTGCCTTGCATGTGTACCATGGGCCTTCAAGGGAGAAGCGTGAGATCTGGCCAGCTAGGCATCCAATGGATGGACGTTGATGGTACATGATAGGCGTGTGAGGGAGCATTGTAATGGATTGGCCTGAAATTATTAGGAAAATAACAAAATGCACACGCCTGGGATCGAACCCAGGATGTGTGCATCAAAGGCATGCCTCCCAACCATATGCGTTGGATTTGTTAGTTGTAAACATAATAAACAAATAAAATCAAAAGCCAAATCAAGTATCCTACCAGAAAAACGCGTGAAATTTGAATGGACTAATCACGACTTGGCACGCATCATCTTCTTCCTTGGACCGTTGTTTTAGGTAAAACACTTTTACCTACAGACGTTTGTTCATGGCTATAACCCTGTTCATCTCAAAAATCATGTACATGCAAGATAAATTAATTTGGTCACCATGAATCAACTGGGCGTGAAGCCCTGATCATTATGGTACCCATTATCAAACCTAGTTTTGCCTTGGTTAAGAAACCCCAAAACGAAGCTCGAAACCAGAGTTATGGCATATTGCAATTCCTGCGCTATAAATGCAATTAAATGGTACCAATAGCTTGCAAACAAGATGATGAACAGGAATATATGATTAGAATAGGTTTATGATACGTAAAACATGGTAAATAATTTTGAGTTCTTAGTGCAAACTGTAGTGGGTAGGGGGCACGATTCCGGGCGTTTTGAAGCTTGAGGATGGGTGGAATAACTTCCTGAGACGCCAAGGAGTGTATTGCTGGTCTTGAACTGCTTTGAATCACCCTGTAGAAGGAAATCTGATCTCCACTTTTTGCCCAAAAATTGAATTTTGTTCTTGCTGTTTCACGCCTTCAACCCTTGTGTTTTTTATCTGGAATTATTATGCACTTATAGTAGATTGAATTAGGTCAACAAAATTGTATCATATCTTTGAGAATTATGAAAATTGGATTTGATTTGCTTCATGTATGATATCTTTCTAAAACAAGCTTCAATCCAATCTTTTTCAATCCAAATCCACTTTGCACGAATTGGCTAGCATGTTAGCTGTATATGGACTCAAAATGTGCACAAAAATCCCAAGATTTGATTTGTTTTCATTATTTTACCATTTAATTTGATTTATTTTGATTTAAATGAATAAAAAATCAAAATAAATGATAAAAGTAATAAAATAATAGGTGGAAAAGCTCAGGGGCCGTGGGTCCTATTACAAACATGTTTCAAGCAAGAAAACATGGTCCCCTTTGGAAAAAATGCAAATTTGATCAATGTTGACTTTTGACAATTTTCCAAAAATTGCCAACTTTGACAATGCACAACTCTCTCAATTTTGACCCTAGGAGGGTGTTCTTGGACTTTTTAGAAATCTTAGGATGTCTCCTAACTAACCCTTTTGGTTTCATCTCAATTGAGTCTTCCATGTTCATGTATGAAGCTTTGACTCATAAGGTGTTTTTGTTGACTTTTCAAAATGACCTATAATGTCAAAATTCATATCGTTTTGTGAGTGTATATTTTGAACTTGTGAGCTGAAGCTGGGTTGTAGGTAATTGTATCCTCTTCAAAATGAGCTTTGGATGGAAAATTTCTGATAAAGTATGAAGAAGTTATGTCTGGTCAAAGTTGGGTTGACTTTTCCTACAAAACCCTAATTTAGCAACTTTTGGGTTTTGATGAATTTGGGGCATCCCTTGAGGAATCATGATCAACCCTTGATCAAATGATGGAATTTACTTAAAAATGTTGATTTTGACCAAAAATATTAAGGTTTGTCTGTATGTGGGCCACAGTTGACTTTTGACCTAGTATAGTCGATTCTCAAGCATCTGAGCAGTTGGCTGGGTAAACTTCTTGTGCAAGGCATGAAACTTGACATATTGGGTCTTGAGAGCATATAAATAACATGGAGAGAATAGGAGACCTTTGTGGTCCACCCATCTTTATGAAAATAGAAACCCTAATTTAGGGTATACTGCCTTAGGAGAGAGCTTGTCTGGTCAACTCTTGGGCAACCTTGAGCGACTTGGGGACCTCACTTGACATTTGTTGAGTAAAATGGGAGGGAAAATTTTGGGGTACAACAAAGATAGTGAGGAAGACTTTGATATTGACAGCTGGATTTATCCAACTACCAACGGTGAGCCGAGTAATTTTACGGCCAAAGAGTTTATACCAGTTTCTTTTATTCCGCAGTAATTGTCTTACTTATTTTCTGAGTTTGTAATGAACAATTTAAACTTTTTTGGCCTTGTGCCTTACCCGAGGCACGATGGTTATATCTGTGAGGGTTATCATATGTCATCTCATATATCATGAATGAAACATTGGACGTTCTTTGCATACAAATTTTGCGCTCTCTGTTTTTCTTTTCTGCCTTTACTTTATCAATACAGCTATGCTGTTACACACACTCACGTATCAAACTGCAGATCCATATCCACTCTGGATCCCATTGATAACAATCTTGCTATTTCCAGTTATGACTTCAAAAATCCGATCAACCAAGCCAAGGACGAAGGTGAGGACGACTGTGAGGTACCTGGAGAACTTGCTAGACTACTACAACAGGAAGAGAGGGCCATACAGCCTCATGAAGAGCCGATTGAGACAATGAATTTGGGTACTGAGGAAGATAGTAAAGAGGTCAAAATAGGTGCAAATCTAGAGCTTAGCGTCAAACAGAGGTTGATACAGATATTGCACGACTATGTTGAGATATTCGCTTGGTCCTATGAAGACATGCCTGATTTGGACACTGATATTATGGTACATTGCCTGCCGACTAAAGAAGATTGTCCTCCGATTAAATAGAAGGTCCATCGTATGCGTCCCGAAATGTCAGAAGATCAAGGCAGAGGTCATGAAGCAATTCGACACGGGGTTCTTAGCTGTCACCTCCTATCCGCAATGGGTTGCTAACGTCGTTCTGGTACCTAAGAAGGACGACAAGGTACATATGTGTGTGGATTACAAAGATCTGAACAGGGAAAGCCCCAAGGATGACTTCCCACTTCCCCACATTGATGTTCTGGTTGACAACACCGTGCAACATAAAATCTTCTCCTTCATGGATGGTTTTTCTGGCTACAACCAGATCAAGATGGCTTCTGAAGACATGGAGAAGACGACCTTCGTTACATAGTGGGGCACCTTCTTCTACAAGGTGATGCCTTTTGGGTTGAAGAATGCTGGGGAAACTTATCAGCGCGCCATGGTCGCCTTGTTCCACGATATGATTCACCACGAGATCGAAGTTTATGTTGATGACATGATAGCCAGGTCTCAAACCAAAGAGGAACATCTCGATCATCTACATGATTTGTTCGACAGGTTGAAGATATACAAGCTAAGGTTGAATCCGAACAAGTTCACCTTCGGGGTAAGGTCTGGTAAGCTTTTGGGATTCATCGTCAGTGACAAAGGTATTCAGGTAGACCCTGCAAAGGTGAAGGCCATACAAGATATGCCAACTCCTCGTACCGAGAAGGAAGTTAGAGGTTTCTTGGGACGCTTGAATCATATCGCCAGGTTCATTTCACATCTGACTGCTACTTGTGAGCCCATCTTCAAGCTTCTGAAGAAAGATCAAGTGGTAAAATGGAATGACGAATGCTAGACTGCTTTCTAAAGGATCAAAGAATATCTTCAAGAACCACCAATTCTGATGCCTCCAGTTGAAGGAAGACCTTTGATATTATACTTAACAGTGCTAGACAATTCAATGGGGTGTGTGCTGGGACAACATGACGAGTCTGGTCGAAAATAGCACGCAATATACTACCTTAGCAAAAAGTTTACCAATTGTGAGACAAGATACTCATTGCTCGAGAAAACTTGTTGCGCTTTGGCATGGGCTGCTCGACGGCTGAGACAATATATGTTGACCCACACTACTTTGTTGATATCTAAGATGGATCCGATCAAATACATCTTCGAGAAGCCCGCACTCTCCGGAAGAATAACGAGATGGCAAATGATCTTAACTGAATACGATATACAACCCAGAAAGCAATCAAGGGGAGTGTATTGGCTGATCATTTGGCTTATCAGGCAGTGGATGACTACTAGTCCATGAATTTTGAGTTCCCGGATGAGAACATTATGCTGGTGACTGACTACGAAGGATATGGACCAGATGAAGGACCTGAGAAAGGATCCCGTTGGACTATGGTTTTTGATGGAGCTTAGAACGCACTCAGTAATAGCATTGGCACTGTAATCATATCCCTTGAGGGCTGTCATACTCCTTTCACTGCCCGATTATGTTTCAACTGCACCAACAACATGGCAGAGTATGAAGCCTACATCATGGGTCTCAAAGCCGCTATTGACCTCAGAATCAAGTTCCTAAGTGACTTTTGGGATTCAGCCTTGGTGATAAGTCAGATCAAAGGCGAATGGGAGACGACGCATCCGAATCTCATCCCATACAAAGAGCACGTACTGACATTGCTCCCACACTTTAAGGAGGTAACTTTTGAACATGTTCCATGAGAGGAGAATTAGTTAGCAGACACACTAGCTACCATGTCTTATATGTTCAAAGTTAGATGGGACAACGAAGCTCCCCGAATCACAATTGAAAGGTTGGATGAACCAGCGCACTGCTGCAAGATTGATACTGAGGAGGTGACAGACAGAACCTGGTTTCATGAAGTAAAAAAGTATCTCGAGGCTCAAAAGTATCCTGAAGGGGCGTCTGTCAATGATAAAAAATTTCTAAGAAGGTTTGCTGCAATGTTCTTCCTCAGTAATGGAATCCTCTACAAATGCAACCATGACTCCACACTACTACGGTGTGTAGACAAGAGCGAAGCAGAGAGGATCATGACAGATCTACATGAAGGAACCTTCGGAACCCATTCTAGTGGACATACCATGGCTAAGAATATCCTACGGGTAGGATACTACTGGTCCACTATGGAAGTCGATTGTTATCAGCACTCTCGAACTTGTCATAAGTGCCAAATTTATGCTGATAAAGTGCACGTGCCTCCGGTCCACTTAAATGTTGTAGCGCGGTTTATCTGACATAATCTGATCTGTTGATATGGTGTGCCAGAGAGAATTATCACCGACAATGGTACGAATCTCAACAACATAATAATAACCAAGCTCTAAAAACAGTTCAAGATACAACATCATAATTCTTCTCCCTACCGGCCAAAGATGAATGGCGATGTTGAAGAAGCTAACAAGAACATCAAGAAAATTGTATAGAAGATGACAGTGACATACAAAGACTGGCATGAGGTGTTACCATTTGCTCTGCATGGGTACCATACCTCAGCACGGACGTCGACAGGGGCAACACCTTACTCTCTGGTATATGGCATGGAGGCAGTCCTACCCATCGAAGTCCAGATACCTTCTCTCAGGATTATGAAGGATGCGGGTTTGAACAAAGACGACTGGATCCGAACCCGACTTGATCAGTTAAATCTAATTGATGAAAAGAGACTCACTGCTACCTGCCATGATCAGATGTATCAAAAGCGAATGATCAAGGCTTTTAACAAGAGAGTCAGGCGTCAAGACTATCAAGTCAGGGATCTAGTAATCAAACGCATCATACTTTCGCAAGGTGATCCCAGGGGAAAATGGACCCCCACGTACGAAGGGCCATTTGTGGTTAAGAACATTTTCTCGGGAGGAGCTATGATTCTAACCACCATGAATGGTGACGACCTTCCTCACCCTGTCAATGCAGACATAGTGAAAAGATACTACGCCTAACTAAAAGACCCGCTAGGTTGACCGGCCTAGGAAAAAATAAGGGCTTCCCGGCGAACCAAAAGGGTTCGGGCAAAAGTAAGGGATGAAAATGAAAAAAATATGTACATCCGGCAAGTCGAAAACCCGAAAGGGCGGCTTGGGCAAAAAGGGGTATCCCGGTGGACTGAAAACTCGAAAGGGAGGTCCATGAAAAAGTTAGGGATATAAAGCATACCACTATGTCTCATTGGATCATCTGGCGAACAGACTTCGACATCGACTACCGAGCTCGGACGGTGCCAACCAATCTGATCAACCTTCGGCCAAGAAGCAAAGTGATGAGACGCTTGAAGATATAAAGGCAATAGAGGATTTGAAACTCAATGGGATTGTTGCACATAACTGTTTTCTTTTCATTGTACACAATATTGTATAGCTTCCATCTTTACAACGGCGTTCTCTTACTAGAGCGACAACTTCCTTGTACAAAAACGCCTGTTACAGGCCAACTTCAAAAATCAATACAAGTCATTTTTTACAAAACTATTTGTTTTTCTTTTTCTGCTTTGTTTTGCAAGGACATCCAATGATTTATTCTTGACATATGAATTTGAATATGATTACTGTTCACGAACATTTGCATAGGAAAAATAAAGACAATTGCTCATAACTTAAGAAACAGGGACAATAACTAAAATGTTAAAACCCGACAGTTACGCTATCCAGCAGGTACCAGGGCAGAGACAGCTTTGGAGCATAATCATTAATACATGCGACCTTGTAACATTTGTACTCCCCACAGAGTAGAGGTAATTAAAGCATTAATATCAGTTCCCTCAAAACGGGAAGTAATCTCCCTAGCCAGGGTCGTCCAGAAACCTGACACCTATGTCCCCCAGTCGAATTTCACAATTGTGAGCAGATCACCATAAATTTTCATCTCCCTAAGCAGGGTCTATTTCTATGGATACGAAAGCTCAATCCCCGACAGAGCTTATTACTTCAGCTACGGAAGTCCACCTTCCAACATAATCATTTCTCCCACAGAGCTACTCTCATACAAGGTCTCTCCTTGGCAAAATATTCAAAAACAGCAAAGAACAAATCTCTGGCACAATTGTGATCGGTGGAAATAGAACTGACTGTTTTTTAAGCTGGTTCGCGAAATGTCGCGGTAAGCAAGAGTCGCCACCGTATTTTATGTTCTCCAACATGGAAAGGACAAAAGCACAGCAAAATTCCTTCTTTGAGAATGTTTCTCGGTTCGGGAGGTAGATTTATAGAAAGGGAAGGTGTTAGCACCCTTTCTATCTGTGGTTATCCACGGGCTCTTAGGTACTTGCTCTTATGTTTTCAAAATGTTTGCTTTTCAAAATGTGAGTGGGTTCGAAAAAGTTTCTTTGAAAGATTTCTGAATAACTCTTGTATCTGTCCTCAAGAGTGTTTGAAAAATTTGTTTTGAAAGTTTTTGAAAGTGTCAGTGTGAAAAGGTTTTTTTTTATTTGTTTTTGAAGAAAGCAAGTATCTATGAGTCATCTACCTACCCTAAGGAATTAGGTTGTGTATTTGTCCTTAAGGTAGTGCCATCCCACCATTGAGAGGTAGGTAGCACCACCGTTGGAGGTGTTCGGGTCAATTCGATTGAGGGACAGTGTGGTCACCGAAGCAACAGTAGGACACCTTAGAAGCTACCCTAATGTCCTAGATCCTTTTTAATCCGAGGCAACCGTTTCGAGGCAACTGGATCATGGACATAAGAGCGACCACTAAAACGTCCTATACTTGACGACCACATTTCGAAGGCAACGAGTGAGGCGTACCCTAGAAATGGTGTGTGTATTGTGTGTTGTTTCAGTTTATGTTTTATATTTGATCATGGCATTGTGAGCTACGCGTTGTTTTTAATTAACATACATTCTTTCATGCAATTTAGAATTTAGGAGTGCGGAAAATTAAAAGACGGAAAGATAAAAGCTACGCTATTACAAGGCGCGGGTCTATACATCGCCAAAATACAAAGACCCATTTTTGATAAAAGATGCGGAAAGTAAAAAATACCTAATTATATTACATCCTTGAGCAGTTACATAATAATCAATAAGAAAATAATGCGCGAAAAGAATTAAAATTGAACGTCCGAGGATTTTGACCCTTTTGCTTGAAATTGAATTAAATTAGGACTTGATTGTTATTTAATTAAAGAAAAGAAATTTTTTTAATGTTTTTTTGTATTTAATGAAAATAAGAAAAAGAATTAAAAGGAAACCCTAAATCTAGATTATTTAATTATTAAAGAAAATGTCAAAGTTGACCTAATTTACTAATCAATTAATTTACATGTTTATTTACAAAAAATAATAGTAATTAATAATGGTAAATAATGATGAAAGTAGTCAATTAAGAAATGTCAAAACCTAATTCTATATTATTTTATTTATTAAGAAAAAGCATTAAAATTAAAACCTAAATTAACTAAGTTAATTATTAACATTTATTTACAAAAATATTTTAATGGTGAAATTAAAAATATATTTTACAATTTAATTTTCTGATTTTATTATGAAAGGTTGATTAATGGTGAATTAATAAAAACAATTAAAACAATTAAAAAGAATTAGAAAGAAAAGAAAATTAAATTAAAAAAAGATGCAAACCAAGGGGGGTGTCAGGCCCATGTGGAGGTTTTTGAAGTATTCTGGCCCATTAGACAAAGGCCTTGTTTGACTTTCCAGATTGAGTGCATGTTGGTTGACTAGAGTGTACCATAGGCTTCAATCTGTGGCCACTGGATTATTGATCAGGACATCTGGCAAGCCAACGCGTGAGGGTGTATCATGGAACATTTGAGAAGCGCTACACCTGAAAGCGTTAAGAAAAATATGAAGAATATATGGGGGGACCTGGGAATCGAACCCAGGTCCCAATGCTTGCAATACACATCCTCAACCAGCTGAGCCAGGCAACGCGTTTGTAGTGTAAATGGAAAACAATAATTATATAAAAAAACACATGTTAATGATATAAACAAAAAAAATACGCGCGCAGTTTGAATCACCCAACCACGCTTGGACAGCTATTGTCTTCTTCATCTTTTGTACCTGCAACATGAAACAAGTAGCGGGGGTTTTAAACCCCCACTAAGTGAAAGTGTGAAAAATAGCGATTACGCCCACAGATAAGATAAATTGAGCGCGAGGGTATCATTTGATTCGTCTTGTTGCAACGAGTTTGTCTATGTTGGTCTGGAGGTCTAATTTCACAGCATATGCAAAGCCCTAATTTTTGAACCTTGGAACCCTAGATATCGCCCATGGTAGATTTTGATACAAGCAGTTTTAGCATAATTAAACGTTACCAAAAGTTTCAGGGAGATGTTAGTAGCATAAATCAATAATCAAAACACATGAATAATGCATAGAAATTAGAATTCGATTATGGAAATATTTGTGAAAAACGTGACTCTGTTCTACCGTTTCCTTGGGTATAGAAGTTTGTTCTTGATTGCAATAGACTCCCGGAGACTCAGGCAAGATGATGGAATCCTTTTTAGGCGTGGAAAGGCACTGCAAATAGGTTCTCAGTTTTCAAGTTTTCCTTGAAATTTTGCAAAGTGATTATGGATTTTCAGCAGCTTTTTCGTGTCTTTCTGAATAGGGTTCACTCTTGCATAAGTATGTGAATGAATTAGGTCAAGAATAAGCCCATGAATCCATTGCAATAATGTTTCATATCTTTGATTTTTTATCACATAATTTCCAATCTTTTTTCATTGAAACCTTTGCCAATTATGGATGATTTTCCTTTTTTGAATGAGAAACGATTTTGCCAGCTTGCCCTGATATGATTTGCTTCACAAAAGATCCAAAAAACATATCTTTTTTAATTTTCATATAATTAAAATCAATTAAATGAATTAATATAAATATAAATTCAATTAATTAATTAAAAATAAGAAAATAAATTATTTTGAGCTCAATGGGTCGTGCATAGGTTTTGGGTAATGATTCAAGGAAGAAATTGAGGCCCATTAGCAATTTTGAAGTGTTTTAGGCAAAGTTGACTTTTGAAAGTTCCCAAAAATTTCCCAACTTCTCCAATACATATCTTGCTCAATTTTGAAGATATGAACATGTTCTTGGACATTTTGGAAAGGTCTTGAAGTCCTCTAACCAATGCCTTTGGTCCCATGTCATTTTGATTTACCAATCTCATGTTATGGTCTTTGACTTAAAGTGCCTTTTTGTTGACTTTTGAAAATGACCTATAATGTTGAAATTGATAACTTTTTGTGAGAGCATTTCTTGGACTTGGAGTGTGAAGATGAGTTGTAGGAAATGTCATCCACTTCGAAATGAGCTTTGGATGGGATTTTTCTGATAAACCATGAGGAAGTTATGCCTTGGTCAATTTGCAATTGACTTTTCAGCTGTCCAAAAATAGAAACTTTTGCATCTTGAGACTTTTTAAGCCATGCTTGTGGAATCATGATCAAGAATTGATCAAATGATGATTGTAGCTTCAAAATAAGATGTTGACCAAATTTTTTGACTTTTGGCTGTCAAATGACCATTTTGCCCATGCAGTTGACTGTGAAGCAATTAGGGCTTTTGACTGTGCAACTTGATGCTATGAGTCTTGAAACTTGACACATGGATGCTTGACAATGTATATAGGCATATGGGACTTGATTGTACCCTTGGAAACCTCAATTTCTTTGCAAGAACCAAAACCCTAATTTTGACTGTGTTAGGAGGCAATTGGACTGTGCCACCTTTGAGGGATTTTGAAGCTTGATCTTGTCAAATCTTGAAGAATATGGGAGGGCAAATTTTGGGGTACAACAACAGTCATTTCCGTTCACTATCCCCAGCTGAGGTTCATAATCGCGGGCGAGTCAGTAAATTTCATCCCCAGTTGAGTTTATTCCTCCAGGTCAGCAGGTCTACCAACAGAGTATCTCTTCCCCTAAGTTGGTCCCCGCAGAGTTATGCTCCAGCATCTCGTCTCAACAAAATATTTACATCTCCAGCAACCGTCAGGGATTTATTTTCCCAAACGCGAGCATACCCCGATAGCATTTCATGAACATACATCATAACATACATCATGACATACGCATATATACCATACACAACATAATCTCATTTATTTTGAGAATATCGTCTTACCCTTCATTTCATGCATCACATATAACTAACCCTGACATCCTTTCAGGAAAAGAGGATTAACTTCAACAAATCCAGCAATTATACACATTACATCTACAGACGACTAAGGGAAAGTCAGTTCCCGAAACCAAATGGGTCAACTAATCTACGTGATCAAACGAAGTAACCCTACTATCCAGGTTCCTTCACCAAGACCTATTATCCAGGCTTTCATTTCGAAGTAACCTTACTATCCAGGTTCCTTCACCAAGCCATACTATCCAGGCTTTCATTTCGAAGTAACCCTACTATCCAGGTTCCTTCACCAAGCCCTACTGTCCCAGTTCCTTCACCAAGCCCTACTATCCAGGCTTCCATTTCGAAGTAACCCTACTATCCAGGCTTTCAAACGAAGTAACCCTATTATCCAGGTTCCTTCACCAAGCCCTACTATCCATGCTTTCATTTCGAAGTAACCCTACTATCCAGGTTCCTTCACCAAGCCCTACTATCCAGTCTTTCATTTCGAAGTAACCCTACCATCCAGGTTCCTTCACCAAGCCCTACTATCCAGGCTTTCATTTCGAAGTAACCCTACTATCCAGGTTCCTTCACCAAGCCCTACTATCCAGACTTTCATTTCAAAGTAACCCTACTATCCAGGTTCCTTCACCAAGTCCTACTATCCAGACTTTCATTTCGAAGTAACCTTACTATCCAGGTTCCTTCACCAAGCCCTACTATCCGGGCTTTCATTTCGAAGTAACCATACTATCCAGGTTCCTTCACCAAGCCCTACTATCCAGGCTTTCATTTCGAAGTAACCATACTATCCAGGTTCCTTCGCCAAGCCCTACTACCCAGGTTTTCATCTCGAAGTAACCCTATTACCCACGTTCCTTCTCCCTTACCTCCAGGAAATGGTTTATAGCACTGTAAGGCCCAGACCCGACCAAATACATTCGGTTTCACATTTCCCCAGTAACTCGCTGTACAGCCTGGACCCTGACCAGGTATACATTCTACTTTCATCCCCTCAATCAAGAGTTAATTCCCCAGTAGAGTAATGGACAACCGAAGCTCCTAGATTTTACTTCCCAGGGCATAAAATCAACATTCCTCGACAAAGTCCTCCTCAACAGTAGGAACAAGAATTCTCTCCAAAGAATCTCTTATGCAACCGATCTTTTCAGGATGGCATCTTTAAGCCCATCTCTGACGATTCTCCGTAGCCTTCCAAATGGCATATGTAATCCCATTCCCAACATCACCAATCAGCAATCCTGCATGCGAGTGCAAATTTCTGGGTGCTCTAGTATTCAATCATCTTCCACCTTTAGATCACGAAAGGTAGACCAACCAATCTACATCCTCAGGCTTAAGAAGATTGAACAGAGGTAACTGTTGTACCCCAAAATTTGCCCTCTCATTTCTCAAAAGATCATCCTGGACTCTCAGGCTGGCTTCTATCAAGTTTCAAGTTTTGAATTACAACTTTTCAAGAAAATTATCCACAAGGGCAAAATGGTCAAAAGCACATTGAAAAGTCAAACTTGGACTCTTAGATCAAAAATCAAGTTTCGACAATTATATTTCATCGAGACAAGAAATTGGTTCATCAAAAATCAGAAGTCAGAAGTTAATTTAAAAAAAATAAAATTTCTAAACATTTAGAATATTTTCTAAGTGTCAAGAGAATATGATACTTCAGAACTTCTGAGCCAGCCTCCACGCAAGCGCAGTTAGAATTTGCAGACACGGTTCAGAACATGATGCTTCAATCAGAACATATGGAAGCAATGTTCTTCGGTCAGAACATGACCCTTCAACATTTGGAGGTTACATTTCTGATTTTTTATGATCAGAACATCACCAAATCCCAAGACCTCGGTTAAACAACCTGCTGCACTACTACAATACAGTACTCTAACCAGCAGCTAATCCAGTCCACGCCTGCATTTTCCCAAATCCTGTATTTGCACCAAATACAAAAAGCCGAGATCAAAAAGCAATGGAACAATATGCCAAAAAGTTTAAATCCCCCCCCCCCCCCAAAAACCACAAAAAAATCACATATAAATAAGTTGCTCCATCACACTTTCAAGGTGCTGGCTTTTGGAGAGAGAGAATTGTTAAAAGAGAGAAAAGAAAATTGTGAAACCTTCATAAAAAATCCAGAATTCCTAAACAGAAATCTAAAACCTTTTGTTCTTTCCTTTGAATCAAGGAACTTAGCATTTTCTATCCCTTTGTTCTTGCTGACTTCAGAACATTTAAAGGCAGCAGTTCAAGTTCTAAACACACACTCCAGATTCAAGGTAAGCCTTTCTGAATTTGCATTCTATTCATTCAGAACATCATTAATATGTAAATATCACAATTAATGTTGTCCATATCATTGCATAAGTAGAAAAACTGTGGATCAGAACTTCTTGATTAGAGCTAGACTCAGATTTAGGATTAGAACTTCTATAAACTGTTGTGTTGTTATCCTTCTGATTTACTGTTTATTGAGAACTGAATAAATTGTTGATGTGCTGATTAAAAGTTGAAATATGGCGTAGAACTTCTATTGTTCACTAACAGTTTTAACACAGCACTGAACTTTTGATGTTCACTCACATTTTTAGCACATCACTGAACTTCTGATGTTCACTCACAGTTTTAGCACAACACTGAACTTCTGATGTTCACTCACAGTTTTAGCACAATACTGAAATTCTGATATTCACTCACTATTTAAACACACCGAACTTCCGATGTTCACTCGCTGTTGATGCACACTGAACTTCTGATGTTCACTCACTGTCTTAGCACAAACTGAACCTCTGAGTTCTCTTCACTGTTTTAATATAAAGAACTTCTAAGATTTTTTTCATTTTTCTAACACTCAGAAGTTCAGCATATAGCAATCCATAACTTCTGTGTTTTCCCTCTAATGTGTCTTGCAGGACCTCAGAGTGTATCAATCCAGAACTTCTGACGCTTCCTTCTGAATCACCACGCGCTTGGCTTCAGAACTTCTGATCCTTGTTGTTTCGCTTGCAGTGGCACGCTGTTTCTATCCTTCATTTATTTTCCTTTTTATCATATTTTTATATTAAATTTTTTTATTATTAATATAAAAAGACATACAAATATTTTCTTTTATTAATTAATTTATTTCTTTTTTTAATTCGTTAAGACAAAAAACCATTTTCTAAGCAAGTTCATTTCACATTTTCTTGTACATTCTTATCCATTCAACATGGTTGTAATAGTAACTTAGGATTTGATTTTTATTTGCAATCCCCATTTGTAAATATGTACCCCCATCCCTAAAATATTGTAATAGCGTAGGACTTTACATTTCCGCAATTTATCGCTTTCAAATGTAAATGCTAGTAATTAAGGTGTGTATGACAAGTAGGGGTGTTCAGATCCAATCCGATCCAAAAAAAATCCAAAAACCGAACCGAAAAAACCAAAATCCAAAAAAAAAAACGAATTTTTTTGGATGTATTTGGATCACCATGTAGCATAACCGACCGATTCGGTTCGGTTTACGGTTGGCTTCATGAGAACCGAACCGGTCCAAACTGAACCGGTATTACTTCTCTCTATATATAATGCAGTTTTTCATATTATTATTATATATTCCTTGTGTTGCAACTTTCGCATGTCCACTGTTATTGATATTTTTCTTGAAGTTTTATTATTATATTCGCTTTAATATAGCTTTGGAATCTTAATTTGTTCATTGTTTTATATATTTGTCATATATTTAATTTATAATACAAATCTCCATATAAGAACTAAGCATATCTCCATATATATTATATATTATAGCCATGTCTATTTCGTTGGGATAGATATTATACATATATTATAATGAAACTTTGCAATAGTGACATCAAATAGCCATATGAACATAGCAATTAGATATTGTCTTAGTAGACGTTGGTGGCATAATTGTAACTAGTATTGAAATATATTCTTTTTAAATTTCTAAATAGTGTTGGTTTAAAAACCGAATAAAACCGATTTAACCGAACCGAAGTAAACCGTATAAATTGGATTGGATTGGATTGGATTTTTCTTGTTGTCATCCAAAAACCGAACCAAACCGTATGCTTTATATATTTTTGGATCGGATGATATTTTGTCTCAAAACCGATCCAAACCGGACCACGAACACCCCTAATGACAAGACATGAAAACAACAAATAGACAACCTAAAAAGCAAGACTAAATGCATGCAATCAAACACACTTTGCACTCACGCAGTCTTAAGGTAATCTCACTTGTTTCCTATCGGAAATTAGTCATGTCCCTCGAACATGGGCGTTTTAGCAAAAGACCCTCGATAAAAGATCGTAGTCCCTCGATGACCCTCGATGTTGCCTTCGATAAATGATCTAGTCCCTAAAACGACATTGCTAAAATGTTCCATGGGTTGCCTTCTATGACTATACAAACGTCCCACACTCGTCCCTTAAACATCCAACAATAGGGCTTCTTACCAAAATCAAATGGTAAGATAGCAACATCTAAAGGAGGAGGAAAAGAACATCTAAGACCTTTTGAGTAGGTAGATTCGCTCCTAGTTGCTCGCTTGCTCACAACAAAACATTTTCTCACCAACAATGTCATTTGAAATATTTTCAAAATAAAAACACTTTGTACGTGTTCTTATAGAAACGAGAGCCATTACAAAGAAAACCCTTTTCAAAATCACTTTCAAAAAACACATTTCACAAACATCTCTTTGAACTATTTTCAAAACAATACTTTGTACGCATTCTTATAGAGACGAGAATCATTACAAAGTCACATTTTTAAAATACTTTCAAAAACCACACCACAAGCACAATTTCAAACAAAAGCAAGTGATCTAGCAAGTAACTAAGAGCCCATGGAAAACCATGGATGAAAAGGGTGCTAATACCTTCCCTTTTCATAATCTACCCCCGAACTCAAGAAAACATCCTCAAAGGTCTTTCCTGTGCTTTTTCACCTTTCCTTATTGGATAAAAGAAAAGTCGGTGGCGACTCTTTCTATTTGCAACATTTGCGATCAAAACGCAAAACAAGAAGTCAGTTCTCCCAGCGTACCACAAAAGGACACATGTGTTTTTATCCTGGTTCGTTTGAAACTCAAACTACTCCAGTCCACCCGCCAAGGTGATTTAGCCTCTCTCAACGAGGATTTAATCCACTATAATCAAACTAATTACAAATGTACAACCAAATTGTTGTGACTAACAATACAATGCACAAGCCAAATGCAAGTGACTAACACCTCTAAGACTCAACTAGTCCTAGCACTCTTGAGAAATCTGACCTAACTTGTCTCTCAAGGAACACTTACAAAATTATCTCTTAATAGTAGTGAAACAGAATGCTTCTAATAAGCTTTATCACAAATTGTGATTTATCACTAAGATTGTTGCACAATGCTTAAGATCTACCCACTATACAATATTGGTTTACAAGTATGAAAACAGTGAGCATAAGATTGTTTCTCGTGGATCAGTAACCTTTCTTTGAAACAAATGATCTTCTATATATAGCTTTCAGTCTTGACCGTTACTGCCTTGAAGAGAGTGTTTGCATTAATGAAGCATGTTAGCTTGGCCTTTATGTTTCCAATGTTCTCGTGCGAGTACCACTTGAGTGCATTAGCCGTCTTAGCATTTAATGACCAACGATACTGTCAGAACTTGTCTGTGGAAGTTTAAGAGTTTTCTTGCAGCGTTGCCACTTCAGAGTTTACTTTAACTATTCTTCTATCAGAGTATTCTTCACTTTATGTCCATCAGAGTTTGCTTCAGCTTGTATTATCAGATGTTGCTTTTAGTTTGCTTCTTTTCAGATCTTCGCTTCAGCTAGCGTAATCAAAGTTTGCTTAATTATTGCTTTTCCATCCGAGTTTGCCTTGGAGTGCTTCCTTCAGAGTTTGCTTTGTCTTGCGTAACATGATGTTTTTTTTTATATGCATGAGTCAAAATATCACATGTATCTAGAGAACGTACACATCAGAGTATAAAGTATATTTTACAAAATTTATTTCATTGTTATCATCAAAACTCTAAGATATGATTAGAACCCAACTTTATTCTAACAATCTTCCCCTTTTTGATGATGACAAAAACAATTCAGATTTTGAAAAAAAAATTGTGCAAGAGTGAAAATCTCCCCCTGAGATTGATAATCTCCCCCTGAGATTGATATTTCTTCTTCTGAAAAATTAATTAAAGAGTTTAAGAGCATAAGGGAAACTTCCTGAGATTTTGTTCTTCAAAGCTTTGAGACGTTTTTCTTTCAGAGTTCTTTTAGCAGTTCTTTTCCAGATGATGTTTAAATCATAGTCTATCAGAGTCTTGAGGTACCTGCATATCTCTTAAACAGAACAAGGCTTTGTATTTTGTTAGAAATGTTTGAGACTTAGTCCATAACTGTTATCATGTATCTGATCAAAATCTTATTTTCTCCCCCTTTTTGTCATTATCAAAAAGTAATAGTAATAATAAAAAAAACAAAAAGATTCAAAAGAGATTGTATATTGAAGATTTAAAACAGACAGAGGTATAAAACAAAAACAACAGGGAAACTAAAACAATTAGAACTAGGATTGACGAGAGACAAGATAAAGAAGAAGATTCTTTATTTCATTTGAGGATTCCTCTTGTTTCATCATCCAAGTTCTGATTTCCTTGTTGGTTTCATCCTGTTTGTCCAAACGCTCATGGATGGCTTCATTTTCCTTCTTCAGTTCATTCAGAGTATCTATCACCAGCGAAGAAGGAGTAGATGTTAAAGCGGCTTCAGAAGATACAACCTGTGGAGCAATAGCAGCAGGGCCAGAGCCTATAACATTGGAGAGGAGGGTGCCAAGATCAATCAGAAGAGTTGGCACTTTCTTAGAGGCAGCTTGAGCAGAAGGTCGGTGATACAAAGTCATTGCCAAGGGATTTGGGTCTGACTCAGAGCCATCATCAAATTTATCTTCTGAAATTTACATGTGGTCAGCAAGTGGTAACAGAGCATTGGTGATCTGCAGTGGAGACTTTTTGTCCTAGCTATTTACCACTTCTGTCTTGAAGGCATTCAGATACTGAGTGAAATTCTCAAGAACCTGAGAATAACACATATCTTACAACTTGAAGGTTTCATTATTGAATTTCCTTCTGAATGCTTCCCACTGAAAATCACATGCAGCTGGTCCAATTTGCTGGCACTGTTTGCCTTCAGCAGGTCTATCCACGTCTGTATTTCTGTTGTAAAATTCTGAAAAAGTATAATAACATCTGGCTGAACAGATTTTGGGGTTGGTTTGGGAACATCCTTTTTGGTGGATATTATTTGTAGATATCGTAGAGCTTCAGGATTAACTACAGTCCTAAGGAAGTCAGAAGGTTCAGAGGGTTCATGAGGTTCTGAAGAGGATGGACTAAAGGTTGGTTCTAGAGAGTGAGGTGATGAGGGTTCAGGTGAGAGAGGTGTGGGAATTGCTGGTGATGTAGGAGGGGTGATGTCAGGAGAGATGATGATGGTGGTTTGGGCTGAGGAAGAAGGAATAGGTGCAGGGGATTCATTTACAGCAAAAATATTCTCAGAGGGAATGATGAAGGACGGAGGTTGTGTAGCCAGAGGCACATTTATTCTTGGTAATCTCCACGGACCATCATATCATTCAGAGGATCTTGGGGATAAAGGTCTGATGGGGGATGATGGAAGAGGGTTTTCAGCAGGAGTATTTGGATTTTGTTGATGGGGAGCATAAGTAAATGAGTCAGGTTAAGTTATATGTGGTTGAGGTTGAGATTATGTAGGGATTACAGTATCAAAATTGTCTATGTCCGATAGAACTTGATCAATTTGAGGATTATTTTGGAGGGGTTCAGAAGGAATGGTGAGGTCTATGTCTACTTCTATATATCCTAGAGTTTGGGGTTCATCAGATAGTAATATACGTACAGAATCACAAACATAAATTGTTTCAGTGGATGTACCTGAAGATTTCTTCTTCTTCTTCTGAGGACGTGCAGAGGGGCCTTCTCCTGCTTGCCTTTTCTTCTGCTTCGGGATGAAAACATCTGGAGCAGGTAAATTTATTCCTTGAAGCCATACGGGGTCAATGGGAATGCCACTTTCCTTGCAAGCTTCAATGAATTGCAGAATGATCTTAGGATGATCATCAGAGTTGAAGAGAGGAAAATCTGCAATGGGGATTCTCCTTCTGGTGACAGTTGCTGACATGTATGGAGTAGGTTTTACCAGAAGTTTATCAATCAGCTTCCTTTTCAGCATGTTCTTCCTAGTCATAGATTTTCCACACATGGGCTCCAATTCACCAAGCAAGTTGGCATCCTCTAAATGAACTATCAGACCATTCTCAGTCAGAATGTCTGAGATTAATCTTCCCAGAGGGATCCAGTTTCTTTTTGACTTAGGGTTTTTGAACCTTTCAACTTCCCTGGTTTCCTTCACATGCGTCCAGAGGTGGTTGAACAGAAGATAGGGTAGACCAATCTTCACATTTGTGCCAAGACAGAACATAAGGTATTGTTGGTCAGCATTGATATAGTCAGGAGAACTAGTTTCCTTCATGTGATGAATGCAGCCATGAATGATTCTTGCCCAGATTTTAAACTGGTTCTTCAAATCTCTGACTTTGTTGGAAGCTTGCCCCGTAGTAAAGATTTCAGCATAAACTTTGGACATATCCATTCGTCCACTAGAGATTCTAGTAACACCATTTCCTTCAAAGCCTAGAAGTTTCCTGATGAGATTCTCAGTGATGGAAATCTCTTTGCCCATGACAAATGAAAGGATGACCTTTAGAGAGGCAATGGCATGAATCCAGAATTCCTTGACTAGATGAGGAAACACTGGTCCAACAAGACGACCAAAAATTTTTTGCCACCCTTGGAATTCCACCGTCGGAAACAAGTCAAACCCATTTGCTTTCAGATTATCAAAATCGACCATAAGTTCACTCACCACTTCCAAGCTATCAACAGGTATTAGCGTTGTTCTTTCAGGAACGACATATCTTTCTGCATGTTGAGAGTTGCTTGATGAAACATGAATGTTCTTGGAAGGAGATAAAGATGAAGCCATTTGGAGCGTTTAGGTTTAGGATTTGAAAAAAATAGAGAGAGTTTTGCATAAAAAACGCAGAGGCGATTGAAACTTAGAGAGAGAGAGAGAGAGAGAGAGAGAGAGAGAGAGAGAGAGAGAGAGAGAGAGAGAGAGAGAGAGAGAGAGAGAGAGTAAAAAGTAAAAAGTAAAAGAGGGGAATTTTGCAAGGTATTTATAGCTTGAGAAATTTTTGGGAAATAAAACCAATAAAGAATTTTGAACGATTGAAATTAAAAAAAAAATCATTACTAGCAATTAATGAAATATGAAATTGAGGGGAGGCGTGAGATTTTATCAAATCTGAACAGTTACCTAGGAACAACGTTTCAATAGTAGCGCACGCATGCATGACCTTTCAGAGTTGAAACATGCGTTTAACTTTTGAGGGTAGCGTGTGACAGCTGGTTTAATATAATGAACTTCTGAGCCATTCGTGTAATGAAATGTTAGACACATTTCAGAACATGATGAATGGCTTCTGATGTAACTCCTCTTATCACTTCTGAAGAGTAGTTAATCAAAACATTAATTTTAGAACATTCTGGAAACACATATAGAGAAAAAAATTTCATTCAAGACAAAATTCCATACTGATGTTTTTCAGAATGAATTTAAATTTATCTTCGGAAAAGGGTTTTGTTAAAATATCAACCCATTGATGGTCTGTGTCTATGAAGTTTAAACTAAGGATTCCTTTTTGAATGTAGTCCCTTATGAAATGATATTTAATTTCTATATGTTTTGCCTTAGAATGTAAGATGGGATTTTTTGAAAGACAAATAGCAGAGGTATTATCACAGAAGATAGGAATCTTACTTTCATATAGATGATAATCTTCCAGCTGGCTCTTCATCCAGATCATCTGAGTGTTACATCCAGCAGCAGATATATATTCAGCCTCAGTGGTTGATAGTGCAATAGTGGCTTGCTTCTTTCTGTACCATGAGATAATGTTATCACCCAGAAACTGACAGCTTCTAGAGGTGCTTTTGCATTCTATTCTATCTCCAGCAAAGTCAGCATCATAATAAACTACTTGTTTAAAATCTTTGGATCTTCTGTAACACAGTCCAAGGTTAGTAGTACCTTTTAGATACCTCAGAATTTGCTTAACAGCAGTTAAGTGAGATTCTCTAGGATCTGATTGGAATCTTGCACATAAACATACACTGAATAATATATCCGGTCTAGATGCAGTCAAATAGAGAAGAGTTCCAATCATACCTCTGTAGAGCTTCTGATTTACTTTCTTACTTACCTCATATTTTCCCAAAATGCATGTAGGATGCATTGGTGTCTTTGCTTCTTTACTTTCTGAAAGCTGGAATTTCTTCAGAAGTTCTTTGACATACTTTGTCTGATATATGTAAGTACCTTCTGGAGTTTGATTAATTTGAATTCCCATAAATAACTTCAGTTCTCCCATCATGCTCATCTCAAATTCAGCCTGCATAGACTCAATAAATTCTCTTCCAAGAGATACATTAGAAGTTCCAAATATAATATCATCTACATATATTTGACAGATTAAAATGTCATTTTTAAATGTTTTTTTGAATAAGGTTGTATCCACTTTCCCTCTGGTAAAATTCTTTTCTAAAAGAAAATTACTCAGACGTTCATACCAAGCCCTGGGATCTTGTTTCAGATCGTACAGAGACTTTTTCAGTTTAAAAACATGTTCTAGAAATTTTGGGTCATCAAAACCCGGAGGTTGGTGGACATAAACTTCTTCTTCTATGTAACCATTTAAAAATGCATTTTTAACATCTATTTGATATAATGAGATGTTGTGTTGAACAAAAAAGGAAATTAACAATCTAATTGATTTTAACCTGGCGACTGGGGCAAAGGTTTCATTATAGTCAATTCCTTCTTGTTGACTGTAACCTTGTGCAACCAGTCGTGCCTTGTTTCTGACAACCTCTCCTTGCTCATTCAACTTGTTTCTGAATACCCATTTTGTTCCTATGATATTGAATCCTTTTGGCTTTGGAACTAGATCCCACACATCATTTCTTGAAAATTGATTTAGTTCTTCTTGCATAGTTAGGATCCAATCGTTGTCTTGCAGAGCTTCCTCTATTAAGGTTGGTTCAATTAGAGAGACCAAACCAAATAGTTATTCTTCAATGTTTCTGAAAGAGGATCTTGTTCTGATGGGATCTTCTTTCTTTCCAATAATCACATTTTCTGGATGTGCTGATATGATTCTGGGGATTTATTCTGTGAGGGTTGTTCAGAAATTCGTAGATTTTCCAGAGCGTTTTCTATATGAGGATCTTCTGATATGTCCTTTCCTTCTAACTCTTCAGAGTTTGCAAGATGATCTTCTGTACCTGCAGGATTTTCATTCTGCTTTGGCTTTTGCTGGCCAAGCTTATCATCAAATCTGACTTTAATTGATTCTTCAACAATCAGAGTTTCTGTGTTATATACCCTATAGCCTTTTGAGCATTCAGAGTATCCAAGCAGAAAGCACTTTTGTGCCTTAGAATCAAACTTGTTCAGATTATCTTTAGTATTAAGAATATAGCAAGTGCATCCAAAAGGATGGAAATATGAAATGTTGGGTTTTCTGTTTTTCCACAATTCATAAGGAGTCTTTTCAGGAATAGGTCTTATAGAGACTCTATTTTGAATATAACATGTTGTGTTCACTGCTTCTGCCCAAAAGTATTTAGCCATATTAGTTTCATTAATCATGATTCTGGCCATTTCTTGCAAAGTTCTATTATTTCGTTCTACAACACCATTTTGTTGGGGAGTTATAGGACAAGAGAAATCATGAGAAATGCCATTTTCTTTAAAAAAATGTTTCAAAATAATGGTTTTCCAAATTCTCCTCCATGATCACTTCTAACTTTTATGATTCTAAAATCTTTTTCATTTTACACTTGGATGCAGAAGTCGAAGAATACAGAATGTGACTCATTCTTGTGTTTTAAAAACTTAACCCATGTCCATCTGCTATAGTCATCAATAATGACCAATCCATACTTCTTGCCTCTGATGGATGCAGTTTTAACTGGTTCAAACAGATCAATGTGAAGAAGTTCCAATGACCTGGAGGAAGAAACAACATTTTTTGACTTAAAAGAAGGTTTTGAAAATTTTCCTTTCTGAGATGCTTCACAAAGAGCTTCTGAGTTGAACTTCAGATTGGGAAGTCCCCTGACCATATTAAGTTTGTTAATTTGAGATATTCTTCTCATGCTAACATGTCCCAATCTTCTGTGCCAGACCCATTGCTCATCGCTAACAGACATAAGGCATTTTACCTTTTGAGATTTAAGATCAGAAAGATTAATTTTATAGATGTTGTTCTTTCTCTTACCAGTAAAAAGGTTTGATCCATCTTTTTAACTAACAACTCTACAGGATTTTTGATTAAAGATTATGCTATAACTGTTGTCACTTAATTGACTTATGGACATCAAGTTATATGCTAATCCTTCTACCAACAGAACATTAGTTATAGAAGGAAGGTTGTCGTTTCCAATGGTTCTAGAACCAATAATCTTTCCTTTTTGATTTCCTCCAAATTTGACATCTCCTCCAGATTTAAGTTCCAGACTTTGGAACATAGACTATCTTCCTGTCATATGTCACGAGCATCCAGAGTCCAGGTACCATGACTGGTGTTTCAACTGAGCTGTTAAGGACATCTGCAACATATATTATTTTCTCCTTAGGTACCCATTTCTTTTTGGGTCCTTTTTGGTTAGAGTTTCTAAAGTTTTGGTTGAACTTTGATTTTGCATAAGAATTTTCAGAGTGAGAAGTGTATTTGATATCATGTGTGTGCCTAAAACTAAATTGTTTGTGTAGTGGTTTATATGTGATAACCATTTCCTCAACAGGCTTAGGTTTATATATTTCTTTCCTTTTGGGAGCTTTATATCCAATACATCTTCTGTCATTTCCACTAACACCATAGATCATTGAAGCCATTCTGCTTCTATCTATGCTTTTAGCAAGAAACGTTTGAAAACTAGAGTCATATTCTTTAAAAATATCTTTTGAACTTGAAGTGGAATCTGAAATAGGGATCTTTTGAACATTTTGAACTTCCTCTTTGAGTTTAAAAGTGTTTTCTTTAAGTTCAGAGTTTTCTGTTTCAAGTTTATCAAAATCATATGCAAGATTCTTTTTGAGTTTCTTGTATTTGATTTTGAGTTTACTGTAGTTTTCAAGAAGTTAAGATAAGCTTTCAACAAGTTCAGTTCTAGAAAATTCAGAGAATACCTCTTTTAGTTCTGAATCAGAGTCTGAGTCATCGTCATCTGTTGTGGTAGCCATAAACGCTAGATTAGTGTGTTCATCTTCTGAGTCAGATTCAACTTCAGAAGATTCTGAATCATCCCAGATGGCCATCATGCCTTTCTTTCTTCCAAACTCTTTCTTTGGTCTTTCTCTTTACAGCTTAGGAAAGTCACTTATGTAGTGTCCTGGTTCTTTACATTCATAGCAGACTATATCTCTCCTGCTTGACTTCTTATGTCCAGAAGATTCTGGTTTATCTTCTGACCTCTTGTAGTTTCTGAACTTCTTTTGTCTGTGCTTCCACATCTGGTTGATCCTTCTGGAGAGCAGAGATAACTCATCTTCTTCTGATGCAAAATCTTCAGAGTTTCCTTCTTCTGCCTGAAAAGCGTTAGTTTCACATTTTTTAATAGATTTAAGGGCGACAAACTTACCTTTCTTCTGAGGCTCATGTTTATCAAGTTCTATCTCTTGACTCCTTAAAGCACTGATAAGTTCTTCAAGGGATACATCATTCAAATCTTTTGACACTTTGAATGCAGTAACCATAGGTGTCCATCTTCTGGGTAAACTTCTGATAATTTTCTTAACATGGTCTGCCTTAGTGTATCATTTGTTCAGAACTCTCATGCCAGCAATCAGAGTTTGGAATCTCGAGAACATAGCTTCAATAGACTCATTTTCTTCCATTTTGAAGGCTTCATACTTCTGGATGAAAGTCAGAGCTTTTGTCTATTTTACTTGAGCATTTCCTTCATGAGTCATTTTGAGAGACTCAAAAATGTCATGTGGTGTATCTCTATTAGTGATTTTCTCATATTCAATTTTATAGATAGCGTTCAGAAAGATGTTTCTGGCTATGTGGTGATTCTTGAAATCTAACTTCTGTTGTTTATCCATGTTCTTTCTATCAATCTTGTTTTCGTCTTTGTCTTTTGGATGAGTGTACCCATCTAGGACCAAATCCCATAGATCAACATCATGACCTAGAAAGAAACTTTCTAGTCTATCCTTCCAGTATTCAAAGTCTTCTCCATCAAACACAGGAGGTTTGGTGCAATTATTGTTGTTTTGTTCAGTTGCCATAGTGTTTTCCTTCTGGATCTTTTTCTGACACTGTTAGGTGTTTGCACCCAGAACTAGAGCTCTGATGCCAATTGAAGGGTGAGAAAACACTTAGAGGGGGGGGGGGGGGGGGGTGAATACGTTTTTTTTTTCTTTTTCTAGCGCAATATTAATGGAAGGACACAAGTATTTTTATCCTGGTTCGTTTGAAACTCAAACTACTCCGGTCCACCCGCCAAGGTGATTTCGCCTCTCTCAACGAGGACTTAATCCACTATAATCAAACTGATTACAAATGCACAATCAAACTTTTGTGACTAATAATACAATGCACAAGCCAACTGCAAGTGACTAACACATGTAAGACTCAACTAGTCCTAGCCCTCTTGAGAAATATGACCCAACTGGTCTCTCAAGGAACACTTACAAAATTATCTCTTAATAGTAGTGAAACAGAATGCTTCTAATAAGCTTTATCACAAACTGTGATTTATTACTAAGATTGTTGCCCAATGCTTAAGATCTACCCACTATACAATATTGGTTTACAAGTATGAAAACAGTGAGTGTAAGATTGTTTCTCGTGGATCAGTAACCTTCTTTGAAACAAATGATCTTCTATATATAGCTTTCAGTATTGACCGTTACTGCCTTGAAGAGAGTGTTTGCATTAATGAAGCATGTTGGCTTGGTCTTTATCTCGTGCGAGTACCACTTGAGTGCGTTAGCCGTCTTAGCATTTAATGACCAACGGTACTGTCAGAACTTGTCTCTGGAAGTTTAAGAGTTTGCTTGCAGCGTTACCACTTCAGAGTTTACTTTAACTATTCTTCTATCAGAGTATTCTTCACTTTATGTCCATCAGAGTTTGCTTCAACTTGCATTATCAGATGTTGCTTTCAGCGTACTTCTTTTCAGATCTTCGCTTCAGCTAGCGTAATCAGAGTTTGCTTAGTTATTGCTTTTCCATCAGAGTTTACCTTGGAGTGCTTCCTTCAGAGTTTGCTTTGTCTTGCGTAACATGATGTTTCTCTTTTGATATGCATGAGTCAGAATATCATTTGTATCTAGAGAAGGTACACATCAGAGTATAAAGTATATTTTACAAAATGTATTTCATTGTTATCATCAAAACTCTAAGATATGATTAGAACCAAACTTTATTCTAACATTTATCTTGTATAAGAAACAAACACAACAAGATAAAACATGTGTATTTTTACGAGGTTAGTGATGCATGGATGAATGATATGATTTTCTACATGATGTAAAAAGGAGGTGGGATCTTAGGTCAAAATTTAAGGTACAACATATGCCCCTATTTAAGTTTCTTCCATCTAGAGATGTAAAGATTGGAATCTTCGTCTCGACGCGATGGGAGATACTTAAATACAAAAATGCACAACTTTTGGCTCTAAGATGTTACAATAGGAAACATGCATAAATGTGAACACAAAATAACAAGGAATCCATAAAAGGTAAAAAGAAATCTCACTGGCGAAAAGGAAACATCCTAGGGAAAACAAACCTATTAGGAAGAGATCTTTTAGTGATGACCAACAAAGGGAAACATCCAACTCTGGATACAAGTATCAACTTTTACTGGAGGTACACCGACATTTACTGACTGTAACAAAATATACGATACACCGATGTTTACTGGAGGTAAAGAAATACGCGACACACTGGCATTTACTGACGATAAACTAATAATCTTTATTAAAGGTAGATAAATAGGAATTTTACCGGATACCGACTTCACGAGTAAATATCCAACTGAAGCTATCAATTTTTATAAAAGAATAATAAACCTCCCCACAATCCTGGTCATAAGCCACAAACTGGTCTCAGTTTCTTCTTTAATTAAGTCTTCCACTTGAAAAGGATAACAATAAACCTCTCCACAATTCTGGTCATAAGCCATGAATTGGTCTCAATTTCTTCTTTAATCAAGTCTTCCACTTGAAAAGGGTAACAATAAATCTCCCCACGATCCTGGTCATAAGCCACGAACTGGTCTCAATTTCTTCTTTAATAAAGTCTTTCACTTGAAAAGGGTAATAATAAACCTCCACACGATCTTGTTCATAAGCCACGAACTGGTCTCAGTTTCTTCTTTAATCAAGTCTTTCACTTGAAAAGGGTAATAATAAACCTCCCCGTAATCTTGGTCATAAGCCACGAACTGGTCCCAGTTTCTTCTTTAATCAAGTCTTCCACTTGAAAAGGGTAACAAACATGTCGAAACTGCACCTCACTGGGGGAAACATCGTCATTCGGAAACTTTAAAATTACTCTGCCCTCTCAGCTTCACATTTCAGAATCTAACCATGACCCTAGGGAACCATTGACATCCCTATAATATCCACGAATCATAAAAAAAAGCATTTTTGTTGCTATATATTTTAAAACACAATTATTGACAACTTGTTTCAAAATCATCATCAAGAATAAAAGAAATCTTGCAAAGATGAAATAAGATAAGATCTGCAAACAAAAGGATAAAGGCTCAAATTTTATTTAATAGAATGGTAGTCTGTGAATGACATAACTCCACGGATCATTACAAAGTTTAAAAATGGTAATTATGTGGGAAAAACTTTATTGAAATACACAATCCTATTCTCCCTATCAACTTTGAATTCCAATTGTGTCCAAGCTTCGTTTTAGGTGGTCTTTGCAAAAACATAGTAGCTTCAGAATATCAAGTTTGTCCCAATGCAATTACTTGTCATAAGGATCCCTAACTTTTGCCTAGATTGCCATTTCAGGTTTTTAATCTACGGGATGGAATATCTTTCTGTCTATGTCTCTAATTTTTTCCTTGACCACTCTTTTGGGTTTTCAGTCCACTGAGACGCTAATTTTTGCCTAAGTCACCCTTTCAGGTTTTCAACTTAGCGAGCCGTTCTTTTATTTTATTTAGACAAAGTATTTATTGACTTCATCGACATTCACAGGGCGTGGGAGCTCCTCACCATCCACAATCATAAGAGTCATTACACCGTCCGATAAGGTTGTTTTAACCACATATGATCCTTCAAAGAAGCCCATTTTCCCCTAGAATCAGGTTGGAAAGACAAGATCCTCTTAAGTACAAGGTCGCCTTCTATGAATTCACGAGGTTGAACTTTTTGTCGAACGCTTTTTTCATTCTTATTTGATATAACTGGCCATGACACAAGGTTGTCATCCTTTTATTCTCGATTAAATTCAGCTGGTCATATCTTTTTTGACACCATTCAGCCTCAGATAACTCAGCTTCCATCAAAACTCTTATTGACGAGATCTCAACCTTTATAGGGAGTACTACTTCTGATCTTACCGGTTGATCAGAACGTGTAAGGTGTCCGGATGATGATCTTCGATCGGGCTGTGATGTCAAGGAGGAAAAAAGGGGTTTGTACCCACAAGACACTCTGACGATCAAGTAAGAGTGAGAGAAAAGAGATATAAGCAGAGTATTAAGGTATTAGTGGTGAATAATGAATATTCGATATCTGGCCCTCACATGTGTGAGGGTTTATATAGTGCCCATCGCACATGGCCATTGGTTCCTGTTTTTGGGCCTGGATATGTGGGTCTGCAAAACTAGGTAACTTCCAGGACTTGGTCATACCGGGAATGTGTGCTCGTAACTAACTGTTGGTTCCAGGGAAGAGGTAGGTTACATGCAGCGGTTTGTTCGGTTTCTGGTTGTCTGTACGACTTGAGGTCGGCAAAATAAGAGGTGCTTGTCAATCATCGTGGTTTAGTGCCGGTTTGGGAACGAGAAGGGTCGATGTTTCCCGACAGAAAGCGTGGGAGTTTTGGGCCATGGTCGCATGGACCATATCGAAAGAAGGGGTTAAACTGGCCCCACTGTGGCTGTTGGGCCAGTCCAGAAAAGTAGCCCCCCAAGTCGTTGCTCTTGGACATAGGAGTGATGATTTTGACACCTTCTCGTGGGACAGGGCGCGTCTTACAAGGAAAATGAGTGTCGCTCGTTGCGCTTTTCTTGCGAGGAGATGAGGAGTTGGTTGTTCGGAGCCTTGAACTGGAAGAGGTAGCGTATTTCGGGTAGCGCGCTGGAGAAGCGGCGCAATGATAGCCTAGGGACTAGGGTGTAATGATGACAACCCTAGGGTTTCCCAGGAATTTATCTCGCACGCGCGGATGTCCCAGCTATAAATACGATAGGAGTAAGGAGTTCTATGTTTTTCGTTCTCTCTCCCAACTGTTTGTAATCACTCGCCTGTCGACCACCCTTGTTTCTTGAGATTCGTTGCTTGCTGCTGCTATTTCCAGCCTTCCTTCTTCCCTAACTGGTAAGATTTCAGTTTACATTGTTATTTGGCTTCCATAGTTCGTATTTTCATGATTTTCTTCGCATAAGTGGATACGACTAGGGTTTAGGATTCTATCTGTTAGGACGTCCTTGGGAAGTGTTGGTGGTAGACAGTGGTTTTGTAGTTTAGAATTGTTGGAGCCGCTGTGGGTCCTCCCTGGACATTTTATGATGTGTCGTAGATAGTCCTTTAGGGCCTAGGGCCCTTTCTCGAACTTCTGCCTATTTATGCGCCTTAGTGAGGGTTATGGTCGAGGACACGGTCCTCATTTCCCAGCATCCTTTAACTTAATTAGCACAGAAAGGGTGGTTCTAGCATTGATGTCAAACTCATGTTCATCCTCTGCTTTTCAGGTACTATGGCCGACAACGCCCGAGTTGATCTCTCAAGCGAGTCTTATAGATCTTCACGAAGTTCTTCGGACGAGGCGATTAGCTCATCGAGCATTCTGGAGATTTCCGGGGACAAGCTGAATCAGCCGGAACATCAAGTGGGGGGAGGCGACGTGGATATGGCCTCCGTTGATCAAGGTTGCTTGTTTCCCCCCGGGGACAAAGACGATCCTCAAGCTTGGGTCACGAACGATCCCTGGGACTGGCCCTCTTATTTCTTCGAGCATCAGGATGATGTTTTTACTTAGGTGTAAACTCATGAGGAAGGAAATCGGGGAGAGTGGTCGTTGTATATTCCTGGGAAAGAGAGCAGGATCTGCTCGAAATACGACAGAAGAAGGATTCCCATGTACGACATCGTGTTTCGGGAAATGGGTTTTTGGCTTCCTTTCTCGGATTTTGAGGTGGCCTTATTCAGGCATCTGTGGCTGGCCCCTTCCCAATTACACTCGAACGTCATTGCATTCATGCGAGCGTTCAATATTGTTTGTGATTACTTGAAGATATGGGCTACCATTACCTTGTTCTTCTACTGCTTTCACCTCCACAGAAGCAAGATCAACAAAAAATGAGAATGGGTTGTGTTGTACCCCAAAATTTTCCCTCTCATTTGTCAAGTATTTGCTCACAAGATATTCTACAACATCAAGTTTGCAGCACTGATACATTAATTTAGGCTTGAAATTGGCACAAGGGCAAAATGGTCAATTGCATACTGGAAAGTCAAACTTTGACTTTTTGGTCAACATTAAGTTTCAAATATCACAATTGTTGTACCCCAAAATTTTCCCTCCCATATTTCCCAAGACATTTCAAGAATAACTCCCAAGTTGCTCAAGATAGCTCAAGAGTTGGACAATCAAATCACCTCCTAAGGCAGTTAATCTCAAATTAGGGTTTTGTGTTGCATCAAGGTCCTTACATCCAAATGACCTAAATTGATCCCCAATGTCCTAACATGTTCTCAATATCATCCATGTCAAATTTCAAGCCTTGCAGAGGAAGTTTGGTCAGACAATTGCTCAAAAGGTCCAAAAATCGACTGTGCTAGGGCAAAAGTCAACTGTGACCTACAAATAGTCAAACCTTAAGATTTTTTGTCAACATTATAATTTTGAAGGATAATTCATAATTTAATCAAGGGTTGGTCATGATTCATCAAGGATTGCTCAAGATTCATCAAGATTCATCAAGATTCAAAAGTCGCTAAATTAGGGTTTTGTAGGAAAAGTCAACTCAACTTTGACCAAGCATAACTTTCTCATACTTTATGAGAAATGACCCATACAAAGCTCATTTTGAAGAGGATGCAATTTACTAAAATACATCTTCACACCCCAATATCAAGAAATGCACTCACAAAAAGTTACAAATTTGGACATTCTAGGTCATTTTTGGAAGTCGACAAAAACACCTTTTTTTTCCAAAGCTTATAACTTTCTAATGGAATATCAAAATGAGATGCGACCAAAAGGGTTGGTTAGATGACATCTCAAGGTTTCTAAAAAGTACAAGAACACCTCCAAAAGTTCAAAATTGAAGAAGTTATGCATTGTTGAAGTTGGGTATTTTTCCAAAATTGCCAAAAGTCAACTATCCCCAAAACATCAAATTTTGTCAAAAGGGCCCACTTTGTTCCACTTGATTTGATCTTGTCACACAACACACGTGTCTTATATTCAGTTTTATGTCCATTCATTAATTTTTCCATTTTATTTTGATTTTATTGAATTAATTCATTTTAAATCAATATTAATCCAAATAAAATCCAAAAACTGATGGAATAAGATCTTTTTGATTGATATAGCTTTCAATTATCATGATGGACACAATCAAATTCGTGCCAAGCCATATCATGCACAAAATATTAGATTTGGAAAGAAATTGGAAGCCTTTAATGGTGATTCATATCAAATCTTCAAATCATCAATGCTCATGGATTCAAAGCCCAATTCTTAACCTAATACATTGCTGGAGACTTGTACAATCTAGACACACACAAAACACGACCAAAAAAGCTGCACAAATCACAATACCAAAACTAAAAAAAGCTAAAAAAGTGAGAATCGAAATCTTGGTTAGGGACGTTTTCAAGACCAAAACTCAACGTGGTGTTCTTGTTTGCCATCCACTGAAGCGATAGACATCAAAACCAAGCCCTCTCGTCGCCTAAAACGCACTGTAAGTACTCATGAACATGCCACTGTACACGAAAACATAACCTCTTGTTCTTGCATCTTTTTGCCAAAATCTTTGTACAATCATGCTAATCGGTTTATTTAGAACATTTCTACATTATTTGATTTTGTTTTCACAGCCTGTAACCCTGTACCCGAAACTAGGGTTTTTGTTCTTGTTTTTTAGGCGTTTTGATTTCAGGAAAAATTGGGGCCAATAAGGGGTATAAACGTGCTCAGGAAAGAGAGACGAACATGCTGATGGTCTTAGTTTGTATTTATATGGCCTGGAATTTGTTTTAGGAGTGAGCCATGGATTTAGCTGCGGACAAAATCCGCAGGTAAATATCCAGGCTTTTCAACGAAGAAGACGACTAGGTGTCTTCTCCCTATTGGTTGATTTAAATATTCGCGCTATTTTTTATTTTCCAGGCATGATGTTTTGTTTTATATATAATGATTGTTGCCTATTCCAATAATAATAAAGTGGCAGTGGTGTAGTGGCTAAGGCGCTAGTGGATTGTCTCATGGGACCTGGGTTCGAATCCCAGGTCCCCCAATACATTTGTTGCATTTTTTCTTCAGGTAATTACATGTGATTTCAGCAAGCGTAGCACACCGTGCACTTCAGATCTCTAGGCGCCAGATGGCCTTCAGGCCAAATCTAAGGGTCAAGATTGAATGACTACCATGCGCTCCAGTCAACTTGGCGTAGGGAATTGCAAAAGTCAGCCCAGGCCAACGCCTGTTGGGCCTTGAACATGCTGATTCCACCTCCTGATTTGGGGCCCAAACCCCCCATTTGGTTTATTTCTTTTCTTTTCTTTTATTTAATTATTTGTTTTATATTAATTATTTTTGTTATTTACACTAACTAATTAAATCATTTTTCTCATAAAATCAAAAACACAAAAAATATTATTTTTATTTATTAAAATTAAATTCACTATTTTATTTTTGTAAATAAATTAACTTAATTAATTTAGTTTTAAATAGGTTTAACTTTTAACATTTTTTTTGCAATAAATTAAAAATAATTTAGATAATTGGGTTTTGCTAACTTTTAATCATATTTATTTTATTTCCTTAAATATAAAAAAATCCAAAAATATTTTCATTAATTAATTAATTTAATTATTAATTTAGATTTAATTTCCATAATTTCAAAAATAACAAAAAAAATCTCTTTCTTTCATAAAAAGGATCAAAACCCTAAAAAATGCGCCGATTTAATTTTCTCGCACGTGATCCATATTTCCATATTATTTTAATTGCTTCCGGAATGTAATAGCTTTTAATTAAGACTTTAATTATTTTATCGCTTTCTTTTATTTTCCGCAATTTAAATTAAAGGGTTTGTTTTTGGCGATGTAAATACCCGACGCCTTGTAATAGTTTAGATTTAATTTCTGCAATTTAAATTCCGCAACTATACACTGCTAGATGTTTGATAATAGGGAATGCATGACAAGATCAAATGTATGAACTTAAAATCAACATAGCTCACCCATGACATGTACAAAGATAATATAATCGAACTAACACACTCACACATGCGCACTCTTAGGGTACACCTCACTTGGTTGCCTTCGAACGTGGTCACTGAGTATAGGAAGTTTTGGAGGTCGTCCTCTTGTCCAAAGATCATAGTTGCCTCGAAACGGTTGCCTCGGAAAAAATGATCTAAGACATTAGGGTTACCGCTAAGGCATCCTAACGTTGCTTTAGTGACCACACGTCCCTTAATCGAATTGACCCTTAAAACTCCAACGACGATGCTACTTACTTATCAATAGTAGGCTAACATTGTTTAAAGGACATTAGCATAGATTAATTCCCTTTTCGAGTAGGTAGATGGTTCTTAAGTTCTTACTCTCTCAAAACAAAACAAAACTTTTCGCACTTACACTCCTTTCAAAATAAAAACTCTTTTCAAACCCACAAACACAAAGAAAAGCAAATTTTGAAAACACTTTGAGCAAGTACCTAAGAGCCCGTGGATAACCACAGATAGAAAGGGTGCTAACACCTTCCCTTTCTATAATCTACCTCCCGAACCCGAGAAACTTCTCGAAAAAGGAATTTTTCTGTGCTTTTTTCCTTTCCTTGTTTGATAAAATAAAAGATGGTGGCGACTCTTGCTCACCGCGACATTTTGCGAAAACAAACACAAAACGCGAACCAACATTCCAAAACAGTCAGTTCTCTTTCCCACCGATCACAGAACTGGCGACTCTGCTGGGGACTTTAATAAGTGAGGTGTACCTTAGGATTAAATCATTGTGTTTTCAATTGTATGCTTTGTATGATTTAAATTTGTGGGTTTGTATCGGATTTCTATAGATCCTAACCCGGATCTGGGGATACCCTTTAGGTAAGTAGCAATAAACTGTGAGGGAACTGTCCGGCGTAGACCGACACGGTTGAAGCAGTAGCTAAGTTGGTGTGGTACTTTAGTCTGTACCAATATCCCTTATGTTGGAACAAGGAGAATATGGGTCTTCTAAGGGGTCATTAAGCACCAACTGACCTTAGAACCTTAAATTGACCAACTTGGCCATAAAACAGTAGCAGTATGCTACACTCATTGAGACTAAACTCTCGCGATGATTCCGTCTGCAAGAAAAGGTTGCTAAACTGGAATTATGACCGATTAAGGGTAGTCAGTGATATTGAGATCCTCTAGAACTCGGTTACTATTTTTAGGACAGGTTTAAACCAACTAAACTGAAAGAGGATAGTACCTAAGCTCCTTGCAAGCCTGAAATCTAAGGGCTCTTTTGTGTGACTTGTGTGCCTTTACCATGTTTGCTATTTGTTGATACTTGTGGTGTGCCTACTATCATGACATCATGACATCATAACATTGCATACATCTTGCATTGGACTAACCTATTTCAAAGACAGGAGGGATTCATCTTTGTTCTGTTTTGTAGGTCATCATGATGCTCATGCGTAAGAATACCATCCGGATCAACTTTGTCCAAGTACCTACCTTGCTTAAAGAGTTGGTTGCCATGATGCCTGACACTACTTCCTTCATCAGGAGGCATGGTTCTCTTCTCAGTTTGGTCACCTCCAAATTGGATGAGAAGATGATGAGTGTCCTGGTTCAGTTCTATGATCCGCTATACCATTGATTTACTTTTCAAGACTATCAGCTGGTTCCCACCCTAGAAGAGTTCTCTGAGCTGCTCGGTATCTCTGTTCTGGAGCAGACCCCGTTTACTGGGTAGGAGAAGACCCTTAGGCCGGAAGAAATTGATGCAGCCCTTCATTTGACCAAAGAGGAGGTAATGGCTAATTGGGAGACTAGAAGTGGAGTAAAGGGCTTTCTGACAAAGTTTTTGGTTGGTAAGGCTAACTATTTCTGGGATGGTCTAGACTTCAAGGCCTTCGAGGATATTCTGGCTCTTCTGATTTATAGCTTGGTATTGTTTCCGAATCCTGACACTTTTGTTGATGTGAATGCGATAAAGATCTTCATCTCTCAGAACCCTGTACCCACTCTCTTGGGTGACATTCTTCATCAGCTCTATACTCGTACTGCCCGAAAGCGGGGAACCTTGATGTGTTGTGCTCCTTTATTGTCGAGGTGGTTTATTTCGCACCTCCCTAAGTCAGTACTGAAGAACAAAGAAGGAATGGGTTGGGCTTATAGGGTGATGTCTCTCTCTCTCATAATGACATCATTTGGACTCTCAAAGGTATGGACGAGGTGACTATCATTGATCGCTGTGGGGAGTACCCTAATGTTCCACTGCTAGAAACCCATGGAGGAATTTCTTACAACCCATGCTTAGCTCTCCGTCAGTTTGGAAGAGCCAGAAGAGAAGGACCTCACGAGCTGCTAATGCATCATATCATCTTTGATTTTCAAGGGGATAGCGACGAGCTACGCCGCAGATTCATAAGGGCTTGGGACAGAGTTCACCAATCTGATCCACAAGAGTTGGGTCGAAATACTTCTCTACCAATGGAGCCATATGTTGTACCCCAAAATTTGCCCTCCCATATTCTTCAAGGTTTGTCAAGAATGATCTTCAAACTGTTCAAAATTGTTCAAAGGTTGTACAGTCAAACCACTTCCTAAGCCAGCCGAAATTAGGGTTTTTGTTCTCTCAAGGGATTTGGGGTTTTCAATGGTTCAATCAAGTCTCATAGGCCCATATACATTCTCAAGCATCTACATGCCAAATTTCAAGACTCACAGTGCCAATTTGCACAGTCAAAAGCTCCATTTGATCTACAGTCAACTGCAAGGGCAAAATGGTCATTTTGCAGTCAAAAGTCAGAATTTTTGGTAAACATCTTATGTTGAGTAAACAATAATCATTTTATCAAATCTTGATCATGATTCCACAAGGGTAGCTCAAAAATCATCAAGATGCAAGAAGTTACTATTTTTGGACAGCAGAAAAGTCAACTGTATCTTGACCAGTGCATAACTTTTTCATGGTTCATCAGAAAAATCCCATCCAATGCCCATTTTTAAGGGGATGTAATTTCCTACAATCCATCTTCACACTCCAAGTCCAAGAAATGCTCTCACAAAAAGTTATCAATTTCTACATTATAGGTCCTTTTCAAAAGTCAACAAAAATGAACTTTACGTCAAAGGCCATAACTTGAGATTGGTAAATCCAAATGACATGGGACCAAAGGCATTGGTTAGAGGACTTCAAGAGCTTTCCAAAATGTCCAAGAACATGTTCATATGATCAAAATTGAGCAAGATGTGCATTGGAGAAGTTGGGAAATTTTTGTGAATTTGCAAAAGTCAACTTTGCTCAAAACACTTTCTTTTTTCTAATGGGCCTCAAATTTCTTCTTGAAACTTTATCCATGGCCTATGCACGACCCATCAAGCTTATTTGAATATATTTTCTTATTTTTTATTAATTAATTGGATTTTTAATCAATATTAATTCATTTAATTAATTTAAATTGTAGGAAAATACAAAGATTTGATTTTTCAATCTTTTTGTGAAGCAAGTATGACCTAAAAAGGCTGGAAATTTGGTGCACCAAGTCAAAGATGCAATATCTCCAAAATTGGCAACTTTTTCCAATCATGAAGATTCAAAAATATGTGATTTCCAATCAAATATTCAAATCATCATTCCATGGATTTTTGTGCAAGATTCTGACCTAATTCCATTCCTCTATATATACACAAGCAAACCCTGATCATGGACACGTGAAATTTCTGCAGAAAAAGCCATAACCATATTGAAAAAATTCAAGAAAATTGCAAAACTGTTTTCTATATTCCAGGCCAATTCAAGGCGTTTTATTGATTCTAACACATTGCAGGAGTCCCCAGGAACGTGTAGCAATCAAATTCAAGCTTCATAACTCAAGGAATCCTCAAGAACAGAACCACGATTTTCCATTTATTTTCAGAATCGTGCAGTTCAATTCATGCATATTTAACGTGCTTTTGTGTTTGTTTTGCATTGCTAGAACTCATATGAAGCTGATGGTATAACTGAATTGGATTAAAACGTCATAAATCAAAAGTTGCCATGGTTGAATTTTAGGGTTCATGAACTTTGGATTTGGGGCTTTCTAAACCCAGAAAAATCAGAACTTGTAAGACACATGGTTGGATTCGTGAGAACCAGACGAATCCAAAGCAACCATCGCGAAATATTTCTGTAGCCGGTAGCTCTAATCGTTATTATTCCTCGTGTCATATTGTGGGGGTTAAAAACCCCCGCTATCTAACGTTGATTTTGCAGGTTCAGCGAGGAAGATGATGAGCTGTTGATGTCTCATTGGTCAGTTTGAAAACGCGCGCGTGTTTTTTGTGTTAACAGCATATGAGTTGATTTGTATATATTATAATTGATTGTTATTATATTATCAAAAGCAAGCAGGTGGTGTAGTGGTTGGGCGCTTGTCCAATAAGCGCTGGGACCTGGGTTCGAATCCCAGGTCCCCCAAAATAATTGTTTCTATTTTTCCTTCACATAATCATATGCAGCTTTCCAGGATATGTCCTACCATGCGCTTCAAATATCCAGGTGCCATGTGTCTAAGATTCAAATCCAATGGTCCAAAGCTGGATGACCATCATACTCCTGGTCAACACACGCGTAGACAATCATTAAAGTCAAACAGGCTTGAGAGATTAATGGGCCAGAAATTTCTTAAAATACCTCCTAAATGGGCCAACACCCTCCCTGGTTTCTTTTTATTCTTTTATATTTTTTCCATTTAATTATTTTACTTTTAATAATAATAATAATTATTATTTAGTTAACTCACAAATTAATTATTTTTATGATAAATTCAGAAAAATATAATATTTTTATTATTATTATTATTTATTAATTTCACCTTTAATTTATTATTTTGTAAATAAATACTAACATAGATTAATTTAGTTAATTAGGTCAATTTTAACTTTTTGTTTCACAATAAATAAAATCCATGTAGAATTAGGTTAATTAATATATTTAACTATTTTATTTTATTTTCATTAAAAAACATAAAAAACTTAAAAAACTTAAAAAACATTTCTTTTAATTAATTAATTAGTTTTAGGATTAATTTAATTAAATGCAAAATAACCAAAAATTCATTCTTTTCTCAAAAAGGGTCAAAACCCTAAGGACTTCTCCGATGCAATTTTATTTCGCGCATATTATTTTTGATCATATTTATGTATTTGCTCTGAGGATGTAATAGCGTTAATTAGGACTTTTTATCGCTTTCATTTAAATTCCGCATTTACTTTTCAAGGGTTGTTTTTAGCGATGTAAATACCCGACGCCTTATAATAGCGTAGATTTATTTTCCGCAATTTACTTTCCGCAACTATTAACTGTTAGATGTATGTTAATTAGGCTATGCATGACAAGACTTATTCTCAAAATAAAATCAAAACGTAGCTCACCATAACATGTGCAAAGATGATTTAACTGAATCCTGACAAACTCGCACATGCCACTCCTAGGGTACGCCTCACTTGGTTGCCTCGACGTGGTCATTGAGTATAGGGTGTTTTAGAGGTCACCCTCTTGTCTAAAGATCCAAGTTGCCTCGAAACGGTTGCCTCTGATAAAAAGGATCTAGGACATTAGGGTTACCGCTAAGGCGTCCTACTATTGCTTTGGTGACCACATGTCCCTATAATCGAATTGACCCGAATAACTCCAACGACGGTGCTACCTACTTCTCAATAGTGGGATAGTACTGTCGAAAGGACATTTACACAACTTAATTTCTTTTGAGTAGGTAGAGGTTCTAAAGTACTTGCACTTTCAAAACAAGAATACTTTTCGCACCTACACTTTTCTGACAAAAGTTTTCAAACAAACACTTCATACACTCTTGAGGACTGATACAAGAGTTAAAATGAAGTTTTCAAACAAACTTTTTCAAAACCCACAAACACAAGAGAAGCAAAACATTTTTGAAAACATAGTGAGCAAGTACCTAAGAGCCCGTGGATAACCACGGATAGAAAGGGTGCTAACACCTTCCCTTTCTATGATCTACCTCCCGAACCGAGAAACATCTCGAAAAGGAATTTTGCTGTGCTTTTGTCCTTTCCTTGTTGGAGAAAATAAAAGACGGTGGCGACTCTTGCTTACCGCGACATTTCACGAACCAGCATTTCAAAAACAGTCAGTTCTATTTCCACCGATCACAGAACTGGCGACTCTGCTGGGGAAATACTTATAAGTGAGGTGTACCTTAGGATTAGATCACTCTTGTTTTCACTTGTATGCTTTGTGTGCTTTAATATTTGTGGGCTTGTATTGGAGTTTTATAGATCCTAACCCGGATCTGGGGATACCCTTTAGAAGTAGCAACAAACTGTGAGGGAACTGTGTAGGGTATACCGACATGGTTGAAGCAGTTGCTACGTTGATGTGGCACTTTGGTGAGTACCGGTAACCCTTGAGTCAAGTCAAGGAGAGTACGGGGCCGCCGCGTGGTGTCGTGAAGCATCAACTGACCTTAGAACCTTACTTGACCATCCTGGCCTCTTTAGGGGTAGTGAGATGACCGACTTTGGTGCAGTCCGAAGTTGGTAGATACTCGATACTACACTCATTGAGGGTTGTTTTCTTGGAATATTTTGGTCGCCAGTTAAGTGGCTAAATCAAAACAATGAACATAGAAAACAATCCAATGATATTGATCTCCTTAGAACCCGGTTACTATTCATAGGACAGGTTTTGAGCCAACTAACTTCAAGAGGGTAGTACCTAAACTTCATGCTGGCCTAAACTCTAAGGGCTGTCTGGTGTGACTTGTGTGCCTTATCATGTTTGCCTTTTGTGAATACTTGTGGTGTGTCTTTATCATAACATCATAACATCATAAAGCATCATATGCATTTACTAACCATTTCAAGGGTTCGAATCTTCATCTTTGTTCTTGTTTTTTAGGACATGGAGTCTCTCCGCAGAAAAACAATTCAGGTAAACCTTGTAAGGATCCCTCCTCAGCTCAAGGAGCTTACATCCAGGATTCCCGAGAACTCTTCCTTCAGTGAAAGACATGGTAGACTCATCAGCTTGGTTAACACCAACATTGAAGAAGATATGATAAAAGTTCTCTTCCAGTTCTTTGACCCCTTGCACCACTGTTTTACTTTCCTTGATTATCAATTGGTGCCTACTTTGGAAGAATTTTCTCAACTTCTGAAAATTCCTATTCTTAGTCAACTACCCTACAACGGTACGGAAAAGGAACCAAAACTTGAAGAGGTTGCTCAAGCATTACGTCTGCAACCATCTGATATCAAGGGGCATTGGGAAATCAGAAGTGATATCAAAGGATTCTTGGCAAAGTTCCTGTTTGAGAAGGCACAAGAATGTTGGAATTCTCTCGACCTACAAGCCTTTGAAGAGATTGTGGCACTCCTTGTCTATGGGTTGGTCTTGTTCCCAAATCCTGATCAACTTATAGATATAAATGCTGTCAAGATTTTCATGTCCAGGAATCCCATACCTACATTGCTTAGGGACATCCTCCACTCATTTTACACTCGAACAATGAGAAAAAGAGGTGTTCTCATGTGCTGCACTCCTCTCCTGGAAAGGTGGTTTATTTCGCACCTTCCACAATCAGTCTTGAAGAACGAGCAGGGTTTAAGGTGGTCACAACGGCTGATGACCCTCACACATTCTGGTATACATTGGTGTTCTCGGTCCAGAGAAAATGTCACTATCATTGATCGTTGCGGAGAGTTTCCTAATGTTCCTTTACTTGGAATTAGAGGAGGCATCACTTACAACCCCTGTCTGGCTTTGAGGCAATTTGGATATGCTCAGAGGGATGGCCCTCATGACATGATGATTCTTGACATAGTTTTTGACTTCGACAACGATACGCAAGGACTTCGACAGAGATTCATCAGAGCTTGGAGGATGCCTAACAGGGTAGATATTAAGACACTGGGGCATAAGAATTCCATCCCCCTCGAGACTTACCTCAAGTGGGTACGAGCCTGCTCCCAGAAGCTCATGATGCCATATCCTCACATTCTCCCCGTAATCAAAGAGCCTGTTGTGGAAGGAGAGGTTCTGTACACCATTCTACATCCTGACATGCCAACATCATGGGAGGAAATGCAAAAGAGCTGGATCCAACTCAAGGAAGAACGAAATTCTCTTGAAGCCAGTTTACATGCCAGTGAGAAGAAGGTCTTGGAGCTCACCCGCCTACTTCACGAGGAAAAGACCCTCAACACTTACATCGCTCCAAAGAGGATGCGCAGTGTCTTTTGGCATTAAGTATTTTGTAATATTTCTCCCATGAGGCACTGATGTATTAAACAGATTATTTCTTAATATGACGTGTGTTCCTTTTTTGTATGCAACGAATTTGAATTTTCGAACCCTTGAATGCATTGCATAAATAGCATACCGTGCATCATATGCATAATAGGTACCCTTTTTTACAGGTCACTTATCTTCTTCGCTGTTTATTTCAGCAATCATCATGACTTCTGAACCTACTACTGAACAAGCTATCAAGGCCCTCCAGGCCCAGAACGCCCAGTTCCAAGAGTTGGTTATGAGCTTAGCCCAGGGTCAACAGGAGTTGAAGGCTCTGATTCAGAAGAAGAAAAAGAAAAGGACCGTATTGTTCAACACTGGACGCAGATTTGGGAATGGACTACAAAATGAGGTTGATCTGACTACTTCCTCTGTAGGGAAAGACAGTCCTCAAGAGAGAAGGATCCCTAGTCCCGTGGTCTCCGACAACGAGACGGATTATAATGATGAACAGTATCCTCCTGCCGAGGATAGGTACAAACAGCTGGAGGACCGTTTAAATGCTATGGAGGTACAACATGTGCCTGGGTTGGACTTCGGAGATCTAGGATTATCCTCTGGGGTGGTGATTCCCCATAAGTTCAAGGCACCTGCTTTTGCAAAGTACGACGGAGCTTCCTGTCCTAAGCTGCACCTCCGATCGTATGTAAGGAAGATCCAACCTTATACAACTGACAAGAATTTATGGATCCATTTCTTCCAGGATAGTCTTTCAGGGACTCAACTCGAATGGTTCTATCAGCTGGATGGAGCCAGCATTCGTAACTGGGAGGATTTGGCTACTGCGTTCTATAAGCAGTATCAGTATAATTTCGACCTCTCTCCTACGCGTACCCAACTCCAGGGTATGTCACTAGGGACGGGTGAAGGATTTAAGGAGTATGCTCAAAAGTGGAGAGACTTGGCTGAAAGGGTGCAGCCACCTTTAACTGACCGTGAGCTTGTTGACATGTTCTTGGGGACCCTGTCTGGTCCGTTCTTCAACCATCTGATTGGGAATTCTTCTGCCGGGTTTACAGACCTCATCTTGACTGGTGAGAGAATAGAAGCTGGTATCAAGTCTGGGAAGATACAGAAAGGTGCCTCCTCGAGCACTGAAAAGAAACCATTCAAGAAGGAATCTAGTGTTGTTTATGGTTCAAGGAGACAGAATAAACCAGAACGCCGCCGAGCTGTCAACGCGGTGGTTATTTCAAAGCCTGCTGCTGCTCCTCATCAATATAACCAACAAAGGGGTGAGAGACCTAGAAGGCAGTTCACTCGGCTCAGTATGACCTTGTCCCAGATATTGCCGCAATTACTGACAACCAATCTGGTGACTATAAAAGAAGCTCCGAAGGTTGTAAACACAACATCTCCAAAGTACAATCCTAACGCCCGCTGCGCTTATCACTCTGACATCCCGGGGCATACTACGGATGATTGTTGGGCTCTGAAGAATAAGGTTCAGGACCTTATTGATGCTAAAGAGGTTGAGTTCGAGGCGCCCGAAAGGCCCAATGTTGTGACTGCTCCCATGCCCAATCATGGAGTAAATGCTATCAGGGATGAGGACGACATGGAGGAATATGAATTCGACAGCTGGATCTACCCAACGACCAATGGTGGACCAAGCAACTAGACGGTGAAAGACTTCATACCTATTACTTTTGTCACTCAGTAATGAACTCCTTTGTTTTGAACTTGTAAACAGACAATATTACTAAACTTTATGGCCCGATGTCTTACCCGGGGCACCGTGGCTTCATTTGTGAGGGCTTTTGTGTGTCATTTTCATATATCATTAATAAAAGCATTGGATGTTTTTTGCATTTCAAATCTTGCGCTCCTTGTCTTTCTTTATTATATATTGCAAAACAACTATATTTACACACACTCACATATACAGGTTCCAATCCACTATGGATCTCACTGGTAACGACTCTGCTACTGCCAGTTATGACTTTGAAAATCCGATCAACTTAGCCGAAGACGAAGGTGAAGATGATTGCGAAGTGCCTAGTGAGCTTGCAAGACTGTTACTCCAGGAAGAGAGGGCCATTCAGCCGCATGAAGAGCCAGTGGAAACGGTAAATCTGGGTACTGAGACAGACAGAAAGGAGGTCAAGATTGGTGCCAATCTGGAGTCTAGTGTGAAACAACGGTTGATTCAGATGCTGCATGACTACGTGGAAATCTTTGCCTGGTCTTACGAAGATATGCCTGGGTTGGATACCGACATTGTGGTTCATCACCTGCCTACTAAGGAAGATTGTCCTTCGGTAAAACAGAAGGTCCGCCGTATGCGTCCAGAGATGTCCGAGAAAATTAAAGCTGAGGTTATGAAACAATTTGACGCCGGTTTTCTAGCAGTAACTTCTTACCCTCAGTGGGTTGCCAATGTGGTTCTGGTACCGAAGAAAGATGGTAAGGTCTGAATGTGTGTTGACTACAGGGATTTGAATAGGGCGAGCCCTAAGGATGACTTCCCCCTGCCTCACATAAACGTTCTAGTTGACAACACTGCTCAGCATAAGGTGTTCTCCTTCATGGACGGCTTCTCCGGTTATAATCAAATCAAGATGGCTCCTGAAGATATGGAGAAGACCACCTTTGTTACTCATTGGGGCACCTTTTGCTACAAGGTCATGCCTTTTGGGTTGAAAAATGCTGGGGCAACCTACCAACGTGACATGGTTGCTTTGTTTCATGACATGATCCATCATGAGATTGAAGTATACGTCGATGATATGATTGCAAGGTCCCAAACTGAGGAAGAACACCTTGACCATCTACAGAAGTTGTTTGACCGGCTGAAGTTGTACAAGCTGAGGTTGAACCCGAACAAGTGCACCTTCAGGGTGAGATCTGGAAAACTACTAGGTTTCTTCGTAAGCGACAAAGGTATTCAAGTGGACCCTGCCAAAGTGAAAGCCATACAAGAGATGCCAGTTCCCAAGACAGAGAAAGAAGTCAGAGGCTTTCTAGGACGGTTGAACTACATTGCTCGATTCATCTCGCACCTAACTGCTACTTGTGAGCCAATCTTCAAGCTAATGAAGAAAGATCAGGTAGTACGTTGGAACGATGAATGTCAGGCCGCTTTCAAAAGAATCAAAGAGTATCTCCAAGAGCCACCCATTCTGATGCCACCCGTTGAAGGGAGACCTCTAATCTTATACTTGATAGTACTTGACAACTCAATGGGGTGTGTGCTGGGGCAGCATGACGAGTCTAGCCGAAAAGAACACGCCATTTATTACCTTAGCAAAAAGTTTACCGACTGTGAGACCCGATACTCACTGCTCGAGAAAACTTGTTGCGCTTTGGTATGGGCTGCTCGCCGGCTGAGACAGTATATGTTGACTCACACTACTATTTTGATTTCAAAAATGGATCTAATCAAGTACATCTTCGAAAAGCCTGCCTTATCCAGAAGAATAGCAAGATGGCAAATGATCTTGATTGAATATGACATCCAGTACACGACTCAAAAAGCAATCAAGGGAAGTGTGTTGGCAGACCATTTGGCACATCAGGCAGTGGATGATTACCAATCTATGAACTTTGAATTTCCAGACGAGAATATCATGGTAGTGACTGATTGTGAAATACCTGTACCGAATGAAGGACCTGAGGAAGGATCCCGATGGTCTATGTACTTTGATGGAGCCTCAAACGCTTTGGGTAATGGTATTGGCGCTGTGATCATATCTCCTAAAGGCTCTCATACTCCACTTACCTCCCGACTATGTTTCAATTGCACCAACAACATGGCGGAGTATGAAGCATGCATCATGGGTCTTCGAGCTGCAATTGACCTAAGGATCAAGTTTCTGAGTGTCTTCGGAGATTCCGCTCTCGTGATCAGTCAGATCAACGGCGAGTGGGATATGAAACACCCAAATCTTATTCCTTACAAGGAGTATGTATTGACATTGCTTCCCCATTTCGAGGAGATAACCTTTGAACACTTCCCAAGGGAAGAGAATCAGTTGGCGGACGCGTTAGCTACGATGTCTTCTATGTTCAAAGTCAAGTGGGACAACGAGGCTCCCCGGATCATTATTTGTAAATTGGATGAACCTGCACATTGTTGTGATCTTGAGACCGAAGAGGTAACAGAAAAACCTTGGTATCATGAAGTGAAGAGGTACCTTGAAGCTCAGGAATACCCCGAGGGTGCATCCATCAATGACAAGAAGTTTCTGAGAAGGTTCGCATCAAAGTTCTTCCTCAGCAATGACATTCTCTAGAAACGAAACCATGATTCGACCTTACTGCGTTGTGTGGATAAGACTGAAGCAGAAAGGATCATGGCAGAGCTGCATGAAGGTACCTTCGGAACGCATTCCAGTGGACATACCATGGCAAAGAAAATCCTTCGGGCAGGATATTACTGGTCCACAATGGAAGCCGACTGTTACCAACATTCTCGGACATGTCACAAATGCCAGGTCTATGCTGATAAGGTGCACATTCCTCTAGTTCCCTTGAACGTCATGACAGCACCTTGGCCTTTTGCAATGTGGGGCATTGATATGATCGGCGAGATCAGACCTACGGCATCTAACGGGCATCGTTTCATCCTGGTAGCGATTGATTACTTTATGAAGTGGGTTGAAGCAGCTTCCTTTGCTACCGTAACCAAGAACGTTGTGGCACGGTTCATTCGGCACAACCTGATCTGTCGATACGGTGTACCAGAGAGAATCATTACGGATAATGGTACCAATCTTAATAACAAGATGATCACTGAGCTCTGCGAGCAATTCAAGATACATCACCACAACTCTTCTCCCTACCGACCGAAGATGAATGGGGCTGTAGAAGCAGCTAATAAGAATATCAAGAAGATTGTGCAGAAGATGACAGTGACCTACAAAGATTGGCATGAGATGTTACCGTTTGCTCTTCATGGGTATCGTACCTCAGCACGAACGTCAACAGGGGCAACACCCTTTTCCTTGGTCTATGGCATGGAGGAAGTCTTGCCCATTGAAGTTCAGATACCCTCTCTCCGGATAATGAAGGATGCAGGTTTGAGCGAAGATGACTGGATCCAGACTCGGCTTGATCAATTAAACTTAATCGACGAAAAGAGACTCACTGCTATTTGTCATGGTCAGACGTACCAAAAACGGATGATCAAGGCATTTAACAAGAAAGTCAGGCGGCAAGAGTATCAAGTCAGAGACCTGGTAATCAAGCGCATCATCCTACCTCAAGGTGATCCCAGGGGCAAATGGACCCCTACGTACGAAGGGCCATTTGTAGTTAAGAACATCTTCTCAGGAGGAGCAATGATTCTAACCACCATGGATGGTGACGACCTTCCTCACCCCGTCAATGCAGACATAGTAAAAAGATACTACGCATGATTAAAAGACCCGCTAGGTTGACACACCTAGGCAAAAATAAGGGCTTCCTGGCGAACCAAAAGGGTTCGGGCAAAAATAAGGGATGAAAATAAAAAAAATATGTACACCCGGCAAGTCGAAAACCTGAAAAGGCGGCTTGGGAAAAAATGGGTATCCCGGTGGACTGAAAACCCGAAAGGGCGGTCCAGGCAAAAGTTAGGGATAAGCGTAATACTATGTCTCATTGAATCACCATGCATCCAGACTTCGGTATCAACTGTCAGGCTCGGACAACACTAATCAATTAGATTCATCTCCAACTAAGCAGCCAAGTGATGAGACGCTTGAAGACATAAAGGCGATAGCAGAGTTGGAACCCAGTGGGATTTTTCACATAGCTGTTTTGTTTCCTTTTCACAAATTGTATAAACTCTATTTTGCTCGGTGGCGTTCTCTTACTAGGACGTCAGCCTCTTGTACAAAACGCCTATTTACAGGCAAATTTCAAAATCAATACAAGCTCATTTTTCCAGACAAATTGTAAATTATTTTTCCTTTATCTGTTTTGTTTTGTAAAGAACGTCCAATGTTCATTTTTTATATATGCATTTGGCATTAATTGCTGATCATAAATATTTGCATGCGAAACAAAGGACTAATTACAGGTGACATCAGAAACAGGGGCAATAAGAATTGTCTAGGTGATCTAGTTGCTCTGTCCACCAAGGTACCAAGGTAGGTTCGGCTGAAGAATGTAACCAGGATACCTTCACTCCCCGCAGAGTAAGACAAGATTCAACAATACTCTCCCTAAGCAGAGTTGGTCTCAGCCCTAAAAAGGTACAGTATCCCCAGCAAGTCAGCAATACTCTCCCCCAAGCAGAGTTGGTCTACTATCAGTCCTGAAGAGGTTGGGTACCCCCAGAAGATCTTAACATTCCCTAGCAGAGTATACAGATATTCTTCAGCAAGCATCCCCGGCAGTCTTAATATTCCTTGACAGAAATATAAGATTGTTCCCCGGCGGAATACAAGATACCCCCAGTGGAGCCATTTCCCCAGCGCAGTCCAAAAAGTTTCCCCAGGAGAGTTGAACCATCTCCCTAGTAGATTCTGGAAGCTTGTCCCCTGCAGAGTACAAATACATCTCCTCAGCCACATTCAAAAGGTTATTCCCCACTAGAATCTAACTGGGTTATCCTCAGCAAGTTGCAACGGAAAGATCGTCCCCAGCGGAGTTCATCAAAATCCCCAACAGAGCTTGTCAACGGAACCCCCAACGGAGTTATCGTTAAAATCTCAGCGAAGCATCTCTTCCCACAGAGTAATTCCCCGCAGAGCAATCTCTTCGCCAGGTTTATCCCCCAGCGGAGTCATCTTCTCCTACAAGCTTATTCTTGCAATCATCTTCGTTCATCATCCCCAGCGGAAACGAAGAACTCTACTCTTCAACATCAGCCCAGGATTTAACTTCCCGACATTCGTTAAGGATTTATTTTCCTAGACGAAAATACATTCATAAACATTTCACATTTCATACCTCCTGCTTACATACATGATAAAGTGCATACGACACAATCTCATTTATTTTTGAGAACATCATGATATCACGCATTTCATACATCATGACATTGCAATACAACTAATGTTTTGCCTTTTCAGGAAAAGGTCAATCAAAAGACGATTACCATCAACTTTTGCAGTTCCATATCAACACCTGTAACAGGCCAGGAAATATCTGTGGACGATTGATTGTAGATCTATACCTGAAACCAGACAGGAAAGTTATCTACATGAAGAGACTGAAGATCAATACCTGTAGCAATCCAGGAAGACTATCTTTCTTTCTCAAGTCAGGGATTAATACATGTATCCAGCCAGGAAAGCTATCTCGAACATCCCTTGTTAAGTTCCGGATCAACACCTGTATCTAGCCAGGAAATATTTGTGAACGACTAATTGTAGATCAATACCTGTATCTAGCCAGGAAATCATCTTTCTTTCTCAGGTCAGAGATCTACACCTGTATCTAGCCAGGAAATCTATCTCGACCTACCTTCTTAAGTTCCGGATCAACACCTGTATCTAGCCAGGAAATATCTGTGGACAATTGATTGTAGATTCGATACCTGTAACTAGCCAGGAAAGTTATCTGCATGAAGAGATTGAAGATCAACACCTGTAACAGGCTAGGAAATTATCTTTCATTATCAGGTCAGAGATCTACACCTGTATCCATCCAGGAAAGCTATCTCGACCAACCTTTTTTAAGTTCCGGATCAACACCTGTATCTAGCCAGGAAATATCTGTGGACGATTGATTGTAGATTCGATACCTGTAACTAGCCAGGAAAGTTATCTACATGAAGAGATTGAAGATCAATACCTATATCTAGCCAGGAAATCATCTTTCTTTCTCAGGTCAAAGATTAATACCTGTATCCAGCCAGGAAAGCTATCTCGACCAACCTTTTTTAAAGTTCCAGATCAACACCTGTATCTAGCCAGGAAATATCTGTGGACGATTGATTGTAGATCTATACCTGAAACCAGACATGAAAGTTATCTACATTGAAGAGACTGAAAATCAATACTTGTAGCAAGCAAGGAAGACTATCTTTCTTTCTCAAATCAGAGATTAATACCTGTATCCAGCCAGGAAAACTATCTCATCAACCAACCTTCTCAAGTTCCATATCAACACCTGTAACTAGCCAGGAAATATCTGTGGACGACAGATTGTAGATTAATACCTGAAACCAGACAGGACAACTATCTACTTGACCATCATCAGGCAACCCTACACAGGTTCCTTCTTTCAACCCACCAAGTTACAATTCAACAAACAATTTCCAAATGGCATCTATAAGCCCATCCCCGACAAGATTATGTCACATTTCCAGATGGCATCTATAAGCCCATCCTCCTATCCATCATCTCTCCAAATGGCATCTGTAAGCCCATTCCCGACATCACATTGCTGATACTACACCATGCGAGTACAAATTTCTGGGCACTTTAGTGTTCAATCATCTTCCACCTTTGGATCACGAAAGGCACGCAAGCCAATCTACATCCTCAGGTTTAAGAAGATTGAACAGGGGCAACTTTTGTACCCCAAAATTTTCCCTCCCATATTCTTCAAGGTTTGTCAAGAATGATCTTCAAACTGTTCAAAATTGTTCAAAGGTTGTACAGTCAAACCACTTCCTAAGCCAGCTGAAATTAGGGTTTTTGTTCTCTCAATGGATTTGGGGTTTTCAATGGTTCAATCAAGTCTCATAGGCCCATATACATTCTCAAGCATCTACATGCCAAATTTCAAGACTCATAGTGCCAATTTGCACAGTCAAAAGCTCCATTTGATCTACAGTCAACTGCAAGGGCAAAATGGTCATTTTGCAGTCAAAAGTCAGAATTTTTGGTAAACATCTTATGTTGAGTAAACAATCATCATTTGATCAAATCTTGATCATGATTCCACAAGGGTAGCTCAAAAATCATCAAGATGCAAGAAGTTACTATTTTTGGACAGTAGAAAAGTCAACTGTATCTTGACCAGGGCATAACTTTTTCATGGTTCATCAGAAAAATCCCATCCAATGTTCATTTTGAAGGGTATGTAATTTCCTACAATCCATATTCACACTCCAAGTCCAAGAAATGCTCTCACAAAAAGTTATCAATTTCTACATTATAGGTCCTTTTCAAAAGTCAACAAAAATGCACTTTAAGTCAAAGGCCATAACTTGATATTGGAAAATCCAAATGACATGGGACCAAAGGAATTGGTTAGAGGACTTCAAGACCTTTCCAAAATGTCTAAGAACATGTTCATATGATCAAAATTGAGCAAGATGTGCATTGGAGAAGTTGGGAAATTTTTGTGAATTTGCAAAAGTCAACTTTGCTCAAAACACTTTCTTTTTGCTAATGGGCCTCAAATTTCTTCTTGAAACTTTATCCATGGCCTATGCAAGACCCATCAAGCTTATTTGAATTTATTTTCTTATTTTTTATTAATTAATTGGATTTTTAATCAATATTAGTTCATTTAATTAATTTAAATTGTAGGAAAATACAAAGATTTGATTTTTCAATCTTTTTGTGAAGCAAGTATGACCTTAAAAGGCTGGCAGTTTCGTGCACCAAGTCAAAGATGCAATATCTCCAAAATTGGCAACTTTTTCCAATCATGAAGATTCAAAAATATGTGATTTCCAATCAAATATTCAAATCATCATTCCATGGATTTTTGTGCAAGATTCTGACCTAATTCCATTCCTCTATATATACACAAGCAAACCCTGATCATGGACACTTGAAATTTCTGCAGAAAAAGCCATAACCATATTGAAAAAATTCAAGAAAATTGCAAAACTGTTTTCTATATTCCAGGCCAATTCAAGGCGTTTTATTGATTCTAACACATTGCAGGAGTCCCCAGGAAGTGTAGCAATCAAATTCAAGCTTCATAACTCAAGGAATCCTCAAGAACAGAACCACGGTTTGCCATTTATTTTCAGAATCGTGCAGTTCAATTCATGCATATTTAACGTGCTTTTGTGTTTGTTTTGCATTGCTAGAACTCATATGAAGCTGATGGTATAACTGAATTGGATTAAAACGTCATAAATCCAAAGTTGCCATGGTTGAATTTTAGGGTTCATGAACTTTGGATTTGGGGCTTTCTAAACCCAGAAAAATCAGGACTTGTAAGACACATGGTTGGATGCGTGAGAACCAGACGAATCCAAAGCAACCATCGCGAAATATTTCTGTAGCCGATAGCTCTAATCGCTATTATTCCTCGTGTCATATTGTGGGGGTTAAAAACCCCCGCTATCTAACGTTGATTTTGCAGGTTCAGCGAGGAAGATGATGAGCTGTTGATGTCTCATTGGTCAGTTTGAAAACGCACGCGTGTTTTTTGTATTTACAGCATATGAGTTGATTTGTATATATTATAATTGATTGTTATTATATTATCAAAAGCAAGCAGGTGGTGTAGTGGTTGGGCGCTTGTCCAATAAGCGCTGGGACCTGGGTTCGAATCCCAGGTCCCCCAAAATAATTGTTTCTATTTTTCCTTCACATAATCATATGCAGCTTTCCAGGATATGTCCTACCACGCGCTTCAAATATCCAGGTGCCATGTGTCTAAGACTCAAATCCAATGGTCCAAAGCTGGATGACCATCATACTCCTGGTCAACACACGCGTAGACAATCATTAAAGTCAAACAGGCTTGAGAGATTAATGGGCCAGGAATTTCTAAAAATACCTCCTAAATGGGCCAACACCCTCCCTGGTTTCTTTTTATTCTTTTATATTTTTTCCATTTAATTATTTTACTTTTAATAATAATTATTTTATTATTTAGTTAACTCACAAATTAATTATTTTTATGATAAACTCAGAAAAATATAATATTTTTATTATTATTATTATTTATTAATTTCACCTTTAATTTATTATTTTGTAAATAAATACTAACATAGATTAATTTAGTTAATTAGGTCAATTTTAACTTTTTGTTTCACAATAAATAAAATCCATGTAGAATTAGGTTAATTAATATATTTAACTATTTTATTTTATTTTCATTAAAAAACATAAAAAACTTAAAAAACATTTATTTTAATTAATTAATTAGTTTTAGGATTAATTTAATTAAATGCAAAATAACCAAAAATTCATTCTTTTCTCAAAAAGGGTCAAAACCCTAAGGACTTCTCCGATGTAATTTTATTTCGCGCATATTATTTTTGATCATATTTATGTATTTGCTCCGAGGATGTAATAGCGTTAATTAGGACTTTTTATCGCTTTCATTTAAATTCTGCATTTACTTTTCAAGGGTTGTTTTTGGCGATGTAAATACCCGATGCCTTGTAATAGCGTAGATTTATTTTCCGCAATTTACTTTCCGCAACTATTAACTGTTAGATGTATGTTAATTAGGCTATGCATGACAAGACTTATTCTCAAAATAAAATCAAAACGTAGCTCACCATAACATGTGCAAAGATAATTTAACTGAATCCTGACACACTCGCACATGCCACTCCTAGGGTACGCCTCACTTGGTTGCCTCGACGTGGTCATTGAGTATAGGGTGTTTTAGATGTCACCCTCTTGTCTAAAGATCCAAGTTGCCTCGAAACGGTTGCCTCGGATAAAAAGGATCTAGTACATTAGGGTTACCGCTAAGGAGTCCTACTATTGCTTTGGTGACCACATGTCCCTATAATCAAATTGACCCGAATAACTCCAACGACGGTGCTACCTACTTCTCAATAGTGGGATAGTACTGTCGAAAGGACATTTACACAACTTAATTTCTTTTGAGTAGGTAGAGGTTCTAAAGTACTTGCTCTTTCAAAACAAGAATACTTTTTGCACCTACACTTTTCTGACAAAAGTTTTCAAACAAACACTTCATACACTCTTGAGGACTGATACAAGAGTTAAAACGAAGTTTTCAAACAAACTTTTTCAAAACCCACAAACACAAGAGAAGCAAAACATTTTTGAAAACATAGTGAGCAAGTACCTAAGAGCCCGTGGATAACCACGGATAGAAAGGGTGCTAACACCTTCCCTTTCTATAATCTACCTCCCGAACCGAGAAACATCTCGAAAAGGAATTTTGCTGTGCTTTTGTCCTTTCCTTGTTGGAGAAAATAAAAGACGGTGGCGACTCTTGCTTACCGCGACATTTCGCGAACCATCATTTCAAAAACAGTCCGTTCTATTTCCACCGATCACACCATATCTCAGATGGGTCCGTATCCGCGCCCAAAAGCTAGGTATGCCATATGAAGTTGTATGGCCTGTCACTCTTGAAGTTGCTAATGAATAAGGGGTTCTTCCAACCATTCTCCATCCTTATATGCCCACTGACATTGGGGCACTGAAGAGATCTTGGATGCAACTGCGGGAAGAACGAGATTCTTACCGAGAGAAGTTCAACGAGCAAGAGCAGAAGATCCAGAGGTTGACTAGATAGTTAGAGAATGAGCGGATTCTCAACGATTATGTCCGCACTGATAAGAAGAGACCATGGGAGCATTGATTGACTTTTGATGATTTCCTTTCCGGTTTTATTTACTTTTCAGTATTTCCATTCTTGTAACGCCTTAATGGCATCAGTTGAACAATTTGAATTCCAAAGTTTATCTAATAAAGTGTGTTTCCTTTCTTGTTTACAAATTTGAATCTCCAGATTGTCTTTGAAATCATAAATCATACGCATTTCATCCCATGCACTTCATAACAGGTACCCATTACAGGGCTCTTATCTTTTTCGCTGTTTATTTCAGCGCTCATCATGTCTACTGAACCTTCAACTGAGCAAGCTATCAAGGCCCTCCAGGCCCAGAATGCCCAATTCCAAGAGCTGTTCATGAATCTAGCTAAGGGTCAGCAAGACCTGAAGACCTTGATTTTGAAAGAGAAGAAGAAGAAGAAGAAGAAGAAGAGGACAATCCTGTTTAACACAGGGAACAAGTTTGGAAACCGGCTACAGAATGAAGTTGATCTGACCACCTCATCTGGAGGGAAAGGTAGTCAAGAGGAAAGGAGGGCTCCTAGCCTTGTGGTCTCTGACAACGAGACGGACTACGATGAAGAACAGTATCCTCCTGCCGAGGATAGATACAAGCAATTGGAAGACCGGTTGAATGCTATGGAAGTTCAGAAAGTGCCTGGTCAGGACTTTGGTGATCTAGGTCTATCATCTGGGGTGGTGATTCCCCACAAGTTCAAGGCACCAGCCTTTGCTAAGTATGAGAGAGTTTCTTGTCCGAAGCTACACCTCCGGTCATATGTGAGGAAGATTCAGCCGTACACTGCTGATAAAAACCTATGGATCCATTTCTTTCAAGACAGTCTCTCAGGGACTCAGCTTGAGTGGTTCTACCAGTTGGACGGAGCCAGTATTCGTAGTTGGGAAGATTTGGCTACTGCTTTCTACAGGCAGTATCAGTACAACTCCGACCTCGCTCCTACGCGTACCCAACTCCATGGTATGTCAATGGGAACGGGTGAAGGATTCAAAGATTATGCTCAGAAGTGGAGGGACCTCGCCGGAAGGGTGCAACCACCATTGGCTGATCGGGAACTTGTGGACATGTTTCTAGGGACCTTGTTTGGCCCATTTTTAACCACCTGATTGGAAGCTCTTCGTTTGGGTTTACTGAGCTTATTTTGACCGGTGAGAGGATTGAGGCTGGTATTAAGGCTGGTAAGATACAAAAGGGTGCTTCATTAAGCACTGAGAAGAAGCCATTTAAGAAAGAGTCCAGTGCTGTCTACAGTTCGAGAAGACAAAATAGACCTGAACACTGCCAAGTTGTCAATGTGGTTGTTATTTCAAAACCTGCTGGTCCTCCTCAGCACAACAATCAACAGAAGGACGAGAGACCTTGAAGGTAATTCACCTGTCTCAGCATGACCTTATCTCAGGTCCTGCCACAGTTGCTGAAGACCAATCTGGTGATTCTAAAGGAAGCCCCAAAGAATCCAAATACCACATCACTGAGGTATAACCCTAATGCCTGCTGTGCTTTTCACTCTGATAGCCCGGGGCATAATACATATGATTGTTGGGTTTTGAAGAATAAGGTAAAGGACTTAATTGATGCGAAGGAGATTGAGTTTGAGGCACCCGAGAGGCCTAATGTTGTGACTGCTCCCATGCCCAAGCATGGAGTAAATGCTATAGAAGAAGATTTGTTCGTGGTTTCTGTGAATGATATTGTTACCTGTTGTACCCCAAAATTTTCCCTCCTATATTCCTCAAGATTTGTCAAGAATGATCTTCAAATTACTCAAGATTACTCAAGGTTTGTATAGTCAGACCACCTCCTAAGACAGTCAAAATTAGGGTTTTGGTTCTTTCAAGGAATTTGAGGTTTTCAATGGTTCAATCAAGTCTCATAGGCCTATATACATTCTCAAGTACCTACATGCCAAGTTTCAAGACTCACAGTGCCAATTTGCACAATCAAAAGCTCCATTTGATCCACAGTCAACTGCAAGGGCAAAATGGTCATTTTGCAGTCAAAAGTCAGAATTTTTGGTCAACATCTTATTTTGAGGTCACAATAATCATTTGATCAAGTCTTGATCATGATTCCACAAGGATAGCTCAAAAATCATCAAGATGCAAAAAGTTACTATTTTTGGACAGTAGAAAGGTCAACTATATCTTGACCAGGGCATAACTTTTTCATGGTTTACCAGAAAAATTCCATCCAATGCTCATTTTGAAGAGGATGCAATTCTCTATAATCCATCTTCACACTCCAAGTTCAAGAAATGCTCTCACAAAATGTTATCAATTTCTACATTATAGGTCAAATTCAAAAGTCAACAAAAATGCACTTTAAGTCAAAGGCCATAACTTGAGATTGGTAAATCCAAATGACATGGGAACAAAGGCATTGGTTAGAGGACTTCAAGAGCTTTCCAAAATGTCCAAGAACATGTTAATATGATCAAAATTGAGCAAGTTGTGCATTGGAGAAGTTGGGAAATTTTCATGAATTTGCAAAAGTCAACTTTGCTCAAAACACCTTATTTTTGCTAATGGGCCTCAAATCTCTTGTTGAAACTTCATCCATGGCCTATGCACGACCCATCAAGATTAATTGAATTTATTTTCTTATTTTTATTAATTAATTGAATTTTTAATTGATATTAATTCATTTAATCAATTTAAATTGTAGGAAAATACAAGATTTGGTTTTTAAATCTTTTTGTGAAGCAAATAGGACCTCAACATGCTGGCAAATTCGAGCACCAAGTCAAAGATACAAAAAATCCAAAATTGGCAACATTATTCAATCATGAAAAATAAAAAAGATTTGATTTCCAATCAAAGACTCAATCATCAATTCAATGGATATTGGCCCAAGTTTTTGACCTAATTTCATTCTCTTATACATAAGCAAGCAAACCCTAATCGAGAGGACGTGCAAAAGCTGCAGGAAAAAGCCATAGCATATTGGAAAAATTCTAAGAAAATTGAAAACTGAATTTTGCATTCCAGGGCGATTCAAGGTTTGTTGTTGATTCTAATACACTGCAGGAAGTGTCAGGAGTGTTTTGCAATCCAATTCAAGCATTAAAGCTCAAAGAATCAAAGAACACAGTTTCACGGTTTGCCTTCTTTGTTCAAAATCGTAACTCTGAATTCATGCATATTTAATGTGTTTTCATGATTGATTTGTGTTGTTAGGGACCATACGAAGCTAATGGTATAACTGAATTGGATTATAATGCCATGAATCGAAGAATGCCATGAACGATTTCTAGTCTTGAGCTTTGAAATTGGGGATTCCTAATCCAGGAAAAATTGAGACCATTAAGATACATGATTGAATTCGTGAGGACCAGACGAACCTAACCCACCCCTCGCGAAACATTTATGTTCACCATACTTCTAATCGCTATTTTTCGTGCAAGCATATAGTGGAGGTTAAAACCCCCCGCTAATTGATTATGTTTTTACAGGTACCAGCGGAGAAGATGATGAGGTGTTGGCATATCATTGGCTAGTTTGAAAAAAGTGCGTGTTGTTTTTGTTTTACAGCATATTGATCAATTTCCTAATATATTAATTGCTAGTTACTACAATAACGAATAAACCATGCAGTTGGAGTGGTGAACGCGCTAGCATATGAGCTTTGGGACCTGGGTTCGAATCCCAGGTCCTCTAAAATTATTGTTATTCTTTTCTTACAGCTTATCCAGCGTATCTCATGCCTTGAGGTCCACCATGCACTTCATCTCTCAGCACACCAGATGTATCCAAGCATAGATCCAATGGTCCTGAGTAGAAGATCACCATACTCCCAAGTCAACAGGCGTGTGGTTGATCAGGAAAGTCAAAGAGGCTTGAACATAATTGGGCCTGAGAATTTCCAGAATCACCTCCTATTTGGGCCAACACCCCCTTGGGTTTATTCCTTTTTTCTTCTTTTTATATATTTTTTCATTTAATTGTTTTACTAATTATTATTATTATTATTATTTAATTGACCAAATTAATTTTTCATAATAAATTCAGAAAACTAAAATATAATATTTTTTACCATTATTTATTAAATTCACCCTTAATTTATTATTTTTGTAAATAAATATAATTAACTAATTTAGTTTTAATTAGGATAATTCTAACCTTTTTTGTAATAATTTAAAATCAACATAGAATTAAGGTTTTAATAACTTTTGACCATCTTTTTCTTTTTTTCCTTAAAAAACATAAAAACTCAAAAAATATTTCTTTTAATTAATTAATTAGCTTAGGTTTAATTAAATGCAAAAATAACAAAAAACTCTTTCTTTCTCAAAAAAGGGTCAAAACCCTAAGAACTTCTCCGATTCAATTTTTTTCGCGCATATTATTTTTGATCATTATTATGTAATTGTTCCGAGGATGTAATAACATTAATTAGGACTTTTTATCGCTTTCATTTAATTTCTCGCAATTTACTTTTTCAAGGGTTTGCTTTTGATGATGTAAATACCCGACGCCTTGTAATAGCTTAGCTTTACTTTCCGCAATTTACTTTCCGCAACTATTAACTGTTAGATCTATGCTAACTAGGCTATGCATGACAAGACTTATTCTAAAAATAAAATCAAAACGTAGCTCACCATAACATGTGCAAAGATAACTTAACTGAAACTTGACGCACTCGCACATGCTACTCTTAGGATACGCCTCACTTGGTTGCCTCGACGTGGTCATTGAGTATAGGGTGTTTTAGAGGTCGCCCTCCTGTCTAAAGATCAAAAAGTTTCCTCGAAACGGTTGCCTCGATAAAAAACGATCTAAGACATTAGGGTTACCGCTAAGACGTCCTACTATTGCTTTGGTGACCACATGTCCCATTAATCGAATTGACCCGGAAACTCCAACGACGGTGCTACCTACTTCTCAATAGTGGGATAGTATTGTCTAAAGGACATTTACACAGCTTAATTTCTTTTGAGTAGGTAGAGGTTCTCAGGTACTTGCTCTTTCAAAACAAAAATACTTTTCGCACCTACACTTTTCTAACAAAATTTTTCAAACAAACACTTCATACACTCTTGAGGACAAATACAAGAGTTAAATGAAGTTTTCAAACAAAACTTTTTCAAAACCCACAAACACAAGAAAAGCAAAACTTTTTTGTAAACATAGTGAGCAAGTACCTAAGAGCCCGTGGGTAACCACAAATAGAAAGGGTGCTAACACCTTCCCTTTCTATAATCTACCTCCTGAACCGAGAAACATCTCGAAAAGGAATTTTGTTGTGCTTTTGTCCTTTCCTTGTTGGAGAAAATAAAAGACGGTGGCGAATCTTGCTTACCGCGACATTTTGCTAAACGCAAACGCGAACCAGCATTCCAAAACAGTCAGTTCTATTTCCACCGATCACAGATCTGGCGACTCTGCTGGGGAATTCTATAAGTGAGGTGTACCTTAGGATTAGATCACTTGTGTTTTCAATTGTATGCTTTGTATGATTTACATTTGTGGGCTTGTATTGGAGTTTCATAGATCCTAACCCGGATCTTGGGAATACCCTTTAGGTAAGTAGCAGTAAACTGTGAGGGACCTGTCCGGCGTAGACCGACACGGGTGAAGCAGTAGCTACATTGTTGTGACACCTTAGTCTGTACCGATATCCCTTGTGTTGGAACGAGGAGAATATGGGTCTTCTGAGGAGTCATTAAGCACCAACTAACCTTAGAACCTTAAATTGACCAACTTGGCCATAGAACAGTAGCAGTATGCTACACTCATTGAGGCTAAACTCTCGCGATGGTTCCGGGCGTAAGAAAAGGTTGCCAAACTGGAATTATGACCGATCGAGGGTAGTTAGTGATATTGAGATCCTCTAGAACCCGATTACTATTTTTAGGACAGGTCTTAACCAACTGAAACTGAAAGAGGGTAGTACCTAAACTTCATGCCAGCCTGAAATCTAAGGGCTCTGTTGTGTGACTTGTGTTCCTTTACCATGTTTGCCTTTTGTGAATACTTGTGGTGTACCTTTATCATAACATCATGACATCAGCACATCATAACATTGCATACATCTTTCATAAGGACTAATCCATTTCAAGGATCTCAAGGGTTTGTGATACAGGTCATGATGAACCAACTGTCTAGCAAGGGGAAAAGGGGATTTATTTTCCTCTAGCCAAGGTTATTTGGAGATCAAAACGCGATAACTTGAGTCAGGGGCTATGACCCACTCGATATGGTGAGCCTCGACTCTTGAAGAAGGACTCTCAACAACATGAAGTTCCTTCAATCAAGCTACCAAATTCAAAATTCTAACAAGTTTCTTTGTTTACCCCACGAGATCCTTGAAAACATTGCATACATATATCATACACATCATATGCATAACAGGTACCCTTTTTACAGGTCACTTATCTTCTTCGCTGTTTATTTCAGCAACCATCATATCTTCTGAACCTACCACTGAACAAGCTATCAAGGCCCTCCAGGCCCAGAATACCCAGTTCCAAGAGTTGGTTATGAGCCTAGCCCAGGGACAACAGGATTTTAAGACTCTGATTCTGAAAGAGAGGAAGAAGAAGAAAAAGAGGACCGTCTTGTTCAACACTGGACTCAGGTTTGGGAATGGACTGCATAATGAGGTTGAGCTGACCACCTCATATGTAGGAAAAGAAAGTCCACAAGAGAGAAGGGTTCCTAGCCCCGTAGTCTCTGACAACGAGACAGATTATGATGAGGAACAGTATCCTCCTGCTGAGGATAGGTATAAACAGTTGGAGGACCGCTTGAGCGCTATGGAGATACAAAATGTGCCCGGGTTGGACTTTGGAGACCTAGGCTTATCCTCTGGGGTGGTGATTCCCCATAAGTTCAAGGCACCTGCTTTTGCCAAATATGACGGAGCCTCCTGCCCAAAGCTGCACCTCCGGTCGTATGTAAGGAAGATCCAACCTTACACTGCTGACAAGAATTTATGGATCCATTTCTTCCAGGATAGTCTTTCAGGGACTCAACTCGAATGGTTCTATCAGCTGGATGGAGCTAGTATTCGTAACTGGGAGGACCTGGCTACTGCGTTCTATAAGCAGTATCAATATAATTCCGACCTTGCTCCTACGCGTACCTAACTCCAGGGTATGTCACTAGGGACGGGTGAAGGATTTAAGGAGTATGCTCAGAAATGGAGGGATCTGGCTGGAAGGGTGCAGCCACCTTTAACTGACCGTGAGCTTGTTGATATGTTCTTGGGGACCCTGTCTGGTCCGTTCTTCAACCATTTGATTGGAAATTCTTCAGCCGGGTTTACAGACCTTATCTTGACTGGTGAGAGAATTGAAGCTGATATCAAGTCTGGGAAGATACAGAAGGGTGACTCCTCGAATACTGAGAAAAAACCATTCAAGAAAGAATCCAGTGCTGTCTATGGTTCAAGAAGACAGAATAGGTCCGAACACCGCCAAGCTGTCAACGCGGTAGTTATTTTAAAACTGGCCAGTGCTCCTCAACATCGCAACCAACAAAGGGAAGAGAGACCTAGAAGGAAATTCACTCATCTCAGCATGACCTTGTCCCAGATATTGCCACAGTTGCTGAAGACCAATTTGGTAACTCTAAGGGAGGCCCCAAAGAATCCGAACACTACATCTTCAAAGTATAACCCCAACTCCCGCTGCGCTTATCACTCCGACAGCCCGGGGCATACTACAGATGATTGTTGGTCTTTGAGGAACAAGGTTCAGGACCTAATCGATGCAAAGGAGGTTGAGTTCGAAGCGCCTGAGACTCCCAATGTGATCACTGCTCCCTTGCCAAAACATGGCTAGGATTGAAAGCACTTTTGTTCATTTGAATTCTGAAGTTGTACTTTTCTTTGCTTTTTCAAACAATTATTATCATGTCAAACTCTTTTATTTCATTAATGCATTACACGTGTCTGTTTTGAATTAATTGTTTTCACTATGCTTAAAATTGCTTCATTTTTTGTGATGTTCAAACTCTCGATTAAAAAAATTCTAAGCCTTTTGAGGGAGGATGACGAAAACGATACCACGATCTTTACAGTATGCTTTTGAACAGACCCCGCTGATGAAGTACAGACATTGTTTCAAATCCTAAACAGTGGAGTTATAAGGAAGATAATCCCTCGTCAACCCCTTTGAGCCAAAGAAGTTGGAGTTTTTCTTTTCACAAAAATTAAAACCCTTAATTATAACCTGGGGCAGGGTAGTTTTCTCAGTTGATCCAGGTGCACAATGAATGGCATCAAAGAAGTCCTTCCGATACAAAAGACGGTGTTGGCTCCGTATAATCGTAAGGGCAGGAAGTCATTATCTCTCAAAATAAAAGCCAATAAGTCAAAACCTATGAAGGAGACTTACTAAAAATTGGGGTATCCCGCTGACTGTAATCACAAAAGAAATAGTTCAGGCAAAAAGACAGGGATAATAAAATCGAAAAGAAAGAGGTCCTACAAACCCTCAACAAAAAAGAAATGACTGCCTATTCAAAATAAACTATCAGTATCCGAACCATCACTGGAATATCAGAGCAAAGACTCAAACAAGACCTAAATGCACAATTAGCTGAGTTTAGGATTGAAGAACATCACGAAGAGCGGGTGGGTACAAATAAAATTTGAGCCTTTATCCTTTGTTTCTTAAACCGTGAACCAGGCCACGTTATAACCCTTAAAAGTCCTAGCTGAAGCATGGGTTAGTTCGAAAGTATACTGTTACAAAAGGTATCCTGACTCTTGTAGGGCTCGGTGTAAAATCCTGAGTTGACATCACATTTTACAAAAATTCACTTGTTTTACAAAAAAATGCATTTTCAAAAACTTCAAGACAGACATAAGCTTTGCATTCTTAAAATAATATTGTTTTCATATGGCTATTTGTTCAAACAACAGAGAAATTCGCACGACGAATATCTAGTGAACACAAACCTTCTCAATAAAAAGAGTCACCTCAAGTGGAAAAAATACTTCCAACCAAGGGGCAGACATAACCATTGTCCATCATCTGGGGCAGTCAAGTCAAGATTCAAGGAATCTCTCAAGATGCCAAATAGCCAGGGGCAGATCTCCGTCTGAATCACTTGGGGCATTGGACATGAATTCCAGCGACGAATCTTGCATGATCAAGCATTTTCTGGTAGTATGGCAACACAACACTACCGACAGTGACACCTCCCTACATCCTGAGAGCGTGGACATAGTCAAAAAAAGTACAACGCATAATCAAAGACCCGCTAGGTTGACTGGCCTAGGCAAAAGTAAGGGCTTCCCGGCGAACCAAAAGGGTTCGGGCAAAAATAAGGGATGAAAATGAAAAATTTGTACACCCGGCAAGTCGAAAACCTGAAAAGGAGGCTTGGGCAAAAATGGGTATCCCGGTGGACTGAAAACCCAAAAGGGCGGTCCAGGCAAAAGTTAGGGATCAAAGTGTACGACTATGTCCCGTCATCTCGTCACTTGCCTACCAGAAGAAGACTTGTCATTTTGGCTGAAAGATACCAAGCACCTCATAGGCCTTCTTCTCCCGCAGAAACTGGGGCAATAAGAATTGTCCGAACTGTACAAGCTGCTCTGTCCACCAGGCACCAAGGTATATATTCAGCTGAAGAATATGGCTAAGATACTTTCACTCCCCGTAGAGTAAAACAGTAATGGTAGATCTCCCTAGCTGAGACTTGCAACGATGGACGAATCAGCAATACTCTCCCCTAGCAGAGTTGGTCTCCCATCAGCCCTAGAAAGGCACAGTATCCCCAGTAAGTCAGCAATACTCTCCCCAAGCAGAGTTGGTCTACCATCATCCCTAAAGAAGTTGGGTATCCCCAGTAGATCTTAATATTCCCCAGCGGAGTATACAGATTTTCCTCAGCAAGCATCCCCGACAGTCTTAATATTCCTCGACAGAAATATAAGATTGTTCCCCGGCGGAATACAAGATACCCCAGTGGAGCCATCTCCCAGCGCAGTCTAAAGAAGCTTCCCCGCCAGAATTGAATCTTCTTCCCCAGTAGATTCTGGAAGCTTGCCCCCTGCAGAGTACAAATGCATCTCCTCAGCCAAATTCAGAGGTTATCCCCACAAGATTCTAACTGGGTTATCCTCAGCAAGCTGCAACTGAAATATCATCCCCAGCAAAGTTCTTTCTACCCCCAGCGGAATTCATCATCAAAATCCCCAACAAGGTTTATCAACGGAATCCCCAGCGGAGTTATCGTTAAAATCTCAGCAAAGCATCTCTTCCCACAGAGTAATTCCCCACAGAGTAATATCTTCACCAGGTTTATTCCCCAACGGAGTCATCCTCTCTAGCAAGATTATCATCTTCGTTCATCATCCCCAGTGGAAGCAAGGAATTCAACTCTATTCTCCAGCAGCTCCGGGATTTATGTTCCCCAGCTAAAACATTACATTTCCATACATCATAATACATGTGTATACACATTATATCATACAATCTCATTTATGTTGAGAACATCATTGCTTGATCCATATCATGCATTGCATATGACTGACCTTTACCTTTCAGGAAAAATGCAGTTAAATTCTCAACTATGTCAATGGAGACAAAGTCCAGTTAAATCGATTCCTAAATATTTTTCTGATGCTAACGCAGTCAATGGAGACAAAATCAGTTAAATCGATTCCTAAAGATTTTTCTGAGGCCAGTCAGTCAAGGGAGACAAGACCAGTTAAATCGATTCCTAAAGATTTTTCTGAAGCCAAGTCAGTCAATGGAGACAAGACCAGTTAAATCGATTCCTAAAGATTTTTCTGATCCGAACAATAGTCAATGGAGACAAAACCAGCTAAATCGATTCCTAAAGATTTTTCTGATACTCATCCCGTCAATAGAGACAACCCGTCAATGGAGACAACCCGTCAAACGAGACAACCCGTCGAAGAAGACAAAACCTCCCCTGGTTCAGTTAAATCGATTCCTAAGGATTTTTCTGAGACAACCTGTCAATAGAGACAACCCATCACCTTTCTTAAGTTCCAGATCAACACCTGTAACTAGCCAGGAAATATTTGTGGACGACTGATTGTAGATTTATACCTGAAACCAGACAGGAAAGTTATCTACATTGAAGAGATTGAAGATTAATACCTGTAGCAAGCCAGGAAAACTATCTTTCTTTCTCAGGTCAGAGATTAATACCTGAAACCAGACAGGACAACTATCTCATCGACCAACCTTTCTCAAGTTCCAGATCAACACCTGTAACTAGCCAGGAAATATCTGTGGACGACTGATTATAGGTTAACACCTGAAACCAGACAGGAAAACCACCTATATAAAGAGATTGAAGATTAACACCTGTAACAGGCCAGGAAACCATCTTTCTTTCTCAGGTCAGAGATTAATACCTGAAACCAGCCAGGACAACTATCTCATTGGCCAACCTTTTTCAAGTTCCAGATCAATACCTGTAACAAGCCAGGAAAAATCTGTGGACGACGGATTGTAGATTAATACCTGATACCAGACAGGATAACTATCTACTGGACCATTATGAAGCAACCCTACACCGGTTCCTTCTCTTCCAAGATGCAGTTTTACACGGACTCATCATCAGGCGACCCTACACCGGTTCCTTCTCTTCCAAGATGCAGTTTTACACGGACTCGTCATCAGGCGACCCTACACCGGTTCCTTCTCTTCCAAGATGCAGTTTTACACGGACTCATCATCAGGCGACCCTACACCGGTTCCTTCTCTTTCAGATGCAGTTTTACACGGACTCATCATGAAGCAACCCTACGCAGGTTCCTTCTTTCAACCTACCAAGTTACAATTCAACAAACATTTCCAGATGGCATCTATAAGCCCATCCCCGACAAGATTCTGTCACATCTCCAAATGGCATCTATAAGCCCATCCCCGACAAGATTCTGTCACATCTCCAAATGGCATCTATAAGCCCATTCCCGACGCCACATTGCTGATACTACACCATGCGAGTGCAAATTTCTGGGCACTTTAGTGTTCAATCATCTTCCACCTTCGGATCACGAAAGGCACGCAAGCCAATCTACATCCTCAGGTCTAAGAAGATTGAACAGGGGCAACTGTTGTACCCCAAAATTTGCCCTCCCATATTCCTCAAGATTTGTCAAGAATGATCTTCAAATTACTCAAGATTACTCAAGGTTTGTATAGTCAGACCACCTCCTAAGACAATCAAAATTAGGGTTTTGGTTCTTTCAAGGAATTTGAGGTTTTCAATGGTTCAATCAAGTCTCATAGGCCTATATACATTCTCAAGTACCTACATGCCAAGTTTCAAGACTCACAGTGCCAATTTGCACAATCAAAAGCTCCATTTGATCCACAGTCAACTGCAAGGGCAAAATGGTCATTTTGCAGTCAAAAGTCAGAATTTTTGGTCAACATATTATTTTGAGGTCACAATCATCATTTGATCAAGTCTTGATCATGATTTCACAAGGATAGCTCAAAAATCATCAAGATGCAAAAAGTTACTATTTTTGGACAGCAGAAAGGTCAACTATATCTTGACCAGGGCATAACTTTTTCATGGTTTACCAGAAAAATTCCATCCAATGCTCATTTTGAAGAGGATGCAATTCTCTATAATCCATCTTCACACTCCAAGTTCAAGAAATGCTCTCACAAAAAGTTATCAATTTCTACATTATAGGTCAAATTCAAAAGTCAACAAAAATGCACTTTAAGTCAAAGGCCATAACTTGAGATTGGTAAATCCAAATGACATGGGACCAAAGGCATTGGTTATAGGACTTCAAGAGCTTTCCAAAATGTCCAAGAACATGTTCATATGATCAAAATTGAGCAAGTTGTGCATTGGAGAAGTTGGGAAATTTTCATGAATTTGCAAAAGTCAACTTTGCTCAAAACACCTTATTTTTGCTAATGGGCCTCAAATCTCTTGTTGAAACTTCATCCATGGCCTATGCACGACCCATTAAGCTTAATTGAATTTATTTTCTTATTTTTATTAATTAATTGAATTTTTAATTGATATTAATTCATTTAATCAATTTAAAATGTAGGAAAATACAAGATTTGGTTTTTAAATCTTTTTGTGAAGCAAATAGGACCTCAACATGCTGGCAAATTCGAGCAGCAAGTCAAAGATACAAAAAATCCAAAATTGGCAACATTATTCAATCATGAAAAATCAAAAAGATTTGATTTCCAATCAAAGATTCAATCATCAATTCAATGGATATTGGCCCAAGTTTTTGACCTAATTTCATTCTCTTATACATAAGCAAGCAAACCCTGATCGAGAGGACGTGCAAAGCTGTAGAAAAAAGCCATAGCATATTGGAAAAATTCCAAGAAAATTGAAAACTAACTTTTGCATTCCAGGGCGATTCAAGGTTTGTTGTTGATTCTAATACACTGCAGGAAGTGTCAGGAGTGTTTTGCAATCCAATTCAAGCATTAAAGCTCAAAGAATCAAAGAACACAGTTTCATGGTTTGCCTTCTTTGTTCAAAATTGTAACTCTGAATTCATGCATATTTAATGTGTTTTCTTGATTGATTTGTGTTGTTAGGGACCATACGAAGCTAATGCTATAACTGAATTGGATTATAATGCCATGAATCGAAGAATGCCATGAACGATTTCTAGGGTTCTTGAGCTTTGAAATTGGGGATTCCTAAACCAGGAAAAATTGAGACCATTAAGATACATGACTGAATTCGTGAGGACCAGACGAACCTAACCCACCCCTCGCGAAACATTTATGTTCACCATACTTCTAATCGCTATTTTTCGTGCAAGTATATAGTGGAGGTTAAAACCCCCCGCTAATTGATTATGTTTTTACAGGTACCAGCGAAGAAGATGATGAGGTGTTGGCATATCATTGGCTAGTTTGAAAAAAGCGCGCGTTGTTTTTGTTTAACAGCATATTGATCAATTTCCTAATATATTAATTGCTAGTTACTACAATAACGAATAAACCATGCAGTTGGAGTGGTGAACGCGCTAGCATATGAGCTTTGGGACCTGGGTTCGAATCCCAGGTCCCCAAAAATTATTGTTATTATTTTCTTACAGATTATCCAGTGTATCTCATGCCTTGAGGTCCACCGTGCACTTCATCTCTCAACACGCCAGATGTATCCAAGCATAGATCCAATGGTCCTGAGTAGAAGATCACCATACTCCCCAGTCAACAGGCGTGTGGTTGATAAGGAAAGTCAAAGAGGCTTGAACATAATTAGGCCTGAGAATTTCCAGAATCACCTCCTATTTGGGCCAGCACCCCTTGGGTTTATTCCTTTTTTCTTCTTTTTATATTTTTTTTCATTTAATTGTTTTACTAATTATTATTATTATTATTATTTAATTGACCAAATTAATTTTTCATAATAAATTCAGAAAACTAAAATATAATATTTTTTACCATTATTTATTAAATTCACCCTTAATTTATTATTTTTGTAAATAAATATAATTAACTAATTTAGTTTTAATTAGGATAATTCTAACCTTTTTTGTAATAATTTAAAATCAACATAGAATTAGGGTTTTAATAACTTTTGACCATCTTTTTCTTTTTTTCCTTAAAAAACATAAAAACTCAAAAAATATTTCTTTTAATTAATTAATTAGCTTAGGTTTAATTAAATGCAAAAATAACAAAAAACTCTTTCTTTCTCAAAAAAGGGTCAAAACCCTAAGAACTTCTCCGATTCAATTTTTTTCGCGCATATTATTTTTGATCATTATTATGTAATTGTTCCGAGGATGTAATAACATTAATTAGGACTTTTTATCGCTTTCATTTAATTTCCCGCAATTTACTTTTTCAAGGGTTTGCTTTTGGCGATGTAAATACCCGACGCCTTGTAATAGCTTAGCTTTACTTTCCGCAATTTACTTTCCGCAACTATTAACTGTTAGATGTATGCTAACTAGGCTATGCATGACAAGACTTATTCTAAAAATAAAATCAAAATGTAGCTCACCATAACATGTGCAAAGATAACTTAATTGAAACTTAACGCACTCGCACATGCCACTCTTAGGGTACGCCTCACTTGGTTGCCTCGACGTGGTCATTGAGTATAGGGTGTTTTAGAGGTCGCCCTCCTGTCTAAAGATCAAAAAGTTGCCTCGAAACGGTTGCCTCGATAAAAAACGATCTAAGACATTAGGGTTACCGCTAAGACGTCCTACTATTTCTTTGGTGACCACATGTCCCATTAATCGAATTGACCCAAAAACTCCAACGACGGTGCTACCTACTTCTCAATAGTGGGATAGTATTGTCTAAAGGACATTTACACAGCTTAATTTCTTTTGAGTAGGTAGAGGTTCTCAGGTACTTGCTCTTTCAAAACAAAAATACTTTTCGCACCTACACTTTTCTAACAAAAGTTTTCAAACAAACACTTCATACACTCTTGAGGACAGATACAAGAGTTAAATCGAAGTTTTCAAACAAAACTTTTTCAAAACCCACAAACACAAGAAAAGCAAAACTTTTTTGAAAACATAGTGAGCAAGTACCTAAGAGCTCGTGGATAACCACGGATAGAAAGGGTGCTAACACCTTCCCTTTCTATAATCTACCTCCCGAACCGAGAAACATCTCGAAAAGGAATTTTGCTGTGCTTTTGTCCTTTCCTTGTTGGAGAAAATAAAAGACGATGGCGACTCTTGCTAACCGCGACATTTTGCTAAACGCAAACGCGAACCAGCATTCCAAAATAGTCAGTTCTATTTGCACCGATCACATTACCCCTCTGTTGACTGTAAAGAAGAACCTTTTGCTAGCCGATTTATTTCCGGGCTGTGATGAAGGTTGCCATATGTGTTCTGTTTTACCTACCAGTTGCCCAATCTTGAAGTCAGGTATCCAAAACCTGATGGATAGTAAGGAGATCCTGTTTGAGAAGACTATTGTTCCCTCCGTTCCTACTGAAGAAGTTGCCATTATTACCATTTTCGACAATTCTTCCAAGGCTCCCTCGAGGAAGCTTGTTAGAATTACATCTGTTCCGAGAACCGCACCTGTAATCATCACTGTTCCGAGGCCCATCCCCTACACTTCCGATAAAGCTGTCCCTTGGCACTATGGGGCTGATGTTTATTTTCATGGAGTTAAGCAAGAGTTGGATATTGATACTGACATCAGCAACATTACTGGACCTGCTAAAGTCACCCGCAGCGGAAGACTTTTCTCACCTGATATTGCTCCACCAACTGCCCGAAGACCTGTTGTTATTACACCTGCCGGTGTACCTGCTGCCATTCCTGTTCAAGTACCTATTCTTACCCCTGTCGCCGAGTCATCTGACACTCGGGGCAAAGGAATCACCATTGATGTGCCTGCCCAGATGGAGGCACCAAAGACGATTACTGTTGAAGCTTCTAAACAAGAGATGGAAGAGATTCTGAAAATCACCAAGAAGAGTGACTACAATGTAGTTGAACAGCTGGGGAAAAACCCGTCTAAGATTTCTATGTTGTCACTGTTGCTGTGTTCAGAGGCCCATGCCAAGGCTCTGATTACCTTTTTGAAAACTGCCCACGTGCTGCAAGAGACATCAGTTGATCAGTTTACAGATTGTGTGGCTAATTTGACTGCTGATAATGAGTTGGGTTTCTCGGACGCCGACTTGACTGCTAAGGGGAAGAATCACAACGATGCTCTGCATGTCTCCATTGAATGCATGGGCACTACTCTTACATATGTATTGGTGGATACTAGTTCCTCATTGAACGTATTGCCTAAGAAAGCTCTGGACAGGTTGGATTGCGAAAGGTTGGAGCTGAAACCAAGTAACATTGTTGTCAGGGTCTTTGATGGGTCTAAGAGGATGGTGCACGGTGAAGTTGATATTCCAATTAAAGTTGGTTCTCAGGTATTCAATTCTACATTCTATGTGATGGACATTCGGCCATCTTATTCTTGTTTGCTGGGTCGTCCATGGATCCACAAAGCCGGGGCCGTAACCTCAACGCTCCACCAGAAGCTGAAGTACCCGGTCAAAGGGAAGATTGTGACAGTGCAAGGGGAGGAAGAGTACATGGTCAGCCACCTCAACTCGTTCCGATATGTAGAAATGGATGGGGAGTTCATTGAGACCCCGTTCCAGCATTTTGAAGAGGTTCCCCAGACACTGGCATCAGCTGAGACTGTGGTTGAAGATTCTCCTATGAAAATGGCTTCCTTAAAAGATGCCCGGGCTGTTATTGAGAAGGGTGAGTGTGCAAATTGGGGCCGACTTCCTGATTTTACACAGAAGACTAACAAGTTTGGTTTGGGTTTCACTGCAGAAGCTCAAAGGGCTGTTCGGAGTGCACGAATCGGAAGACCTCCCGTGTTCATCAGCAACTCGGGAGTGAATGCCATTGAAGATGATGTGGAAGAGTCTGAATTTGACAGCTGGATCTATCCTACGACCGACGGTGGAAAATGCAACTGGACATCAAAGGACTTCACCCCTATTACTTTTGTTACCCAATAATGAAACTTTTGTTTTGAATATGTAACAGATAATGTTTTGAACTTTACGGCCCGGTGTCTTACCCGGGGCACTGTGGCTTCATTTGTGAGGGCTTATGTGTGTCATCTTCATATATCATTAATAAAAGCATTGGACGTTTCTTGCATTTCAAATCTTGCGCTCCTTGTTTTTCTTTTATTATATATTGCAAAACAGCTATCTTGCACACACTCACGTATCATGATCTACATCTACTCTGGATCCCACTGATAATGACTCTGCTACTGCCAGTTATGACTTCGAAAATCCGATCAACTTAGACGAAGACAAAGGTGAAGATGATTGTGAAGTGTCTGTTGAGTTTGTTAGACTACTGCTTTAAGAAGAGGGGGCCATACTACCTCCAAGCTATCAATTCTAATGCCTCCAATTACAGGAAGACCGTTGATCTCATACTTAAAAGTGTTGGGTAATACAAAGAGGTGCTGGGGCAGCGTGATGAGTTTGGCCGAAAAGAGCATGCTATTGATTGCCTTGGCAAAAAGTTTACCGACTGTGAGACCCGATACTCACTGCTCGAGGGAACTTGCTACCCTTTGGTATGGGTTGTTCGCCGGCTAAGACAGTTATGCTGACTCTCATTACCTTATTCATGACAAAAATATGAACATCTTGACGGCACCTTGGCTTTTGGCAATGTGGGGCATTGATATGATCGGCGAGATCATACCTACAGCGTCCAACGGACATCGTTTCATCCTGGTAGCAATCGATTACTTTACAAAGTGGGTTGAAGCAGCTTCCTTTGCTACGGTAACCAAGAACGTCGTGGCACGGTTCATCCGACATAATCTGATCTGTCGATACGGTGTACCAGAGAGGATCATTACGGACAATGGTACCAATCTCAACAACAAGATGATCACCGAGCTCTGCGAGCAATTCAAGATACAACATCATAACTCTTCTCCCTACCGACCGAAGATGAATGGGGCTGTAGAGGCGGCTAATAAGAACATTAAGAAGATTGTGCAGAAGATGACAGTGACATATAAAGATTGACATGATATGTTACCATTTGCTCTTCATGGGTACCGTACCTCAGCACAGACGTCAATAGGGGCAACACCCTATTCCTTGGTATATGGCATGGAGGCAGTCTTGCCCATTGAAGTTCAGATACCCTCTCTTCGGATTATGAAGGATGCAGGTTTGAGCGAAGATGACTGGATTCAGACCCGGCTTGATCAGCTGAATTTAATAGACGAAAAGAGACTTACTGCTATTTGTCATGGTCAAACGTACCAAAAACGGATGATCAAGGCATTTAACAAGAAAGTCATACGACAAGAGTATCAAGTTGGGGACCTGGTAATCAAGTGCATCATATTACCTGAAGGTGATCCCAAGGGCAAATGGACCCCTACTTACGAAGGGCCATTTGTGGTTAAGAACATTTTCTCAGGAGGAGCTATGATTCTAACCACCATCGACGGTGACGACCTTCCTCACCCTGTCAATGCAGACATAGTGAAAAGATACTACGCATAATCAAAGACCCGCTAGGTCGACTGGCCTAGGCAAAAATAAGGGCTTCCCGACGAATCAAAAGGGTTCGGGCAAAAATAAGGGATGAAAATGAAAAAATCTGTACACCCGGCAAGTCAAAAACCTGAAAAGGCGGCTTGGGCAAAAAAGGGTATCCCGGTGGACTCAAAACCCGAAAGGGAAGTGCAGGCAAAAGTTAGGGATCAACGTAACACTATGTCTCATTGGATCATCTTGCATCCAGACTTCGGTATCGACTATCAAGCTCGGACGACACTAATCAATCTGATTCATCTTAAACCATTAGCAAAGTGATGAGATGCTCGAGGATATAAAGGCAATAGCAGAGTTGGAACCTGTTGTACCCCAAAATTTGCCCTCCCATATTCTTCAAAATTTGCAAAGAGCATGCTTCAAAATCCCCCAAGGGTTGCACAGTTCAAGGGCCTCCTAACAGTCAAAGACTAGGGTTTTCATTCTGACAAAGAAAATGAAGTTTCCAAGGGTCCAATCAAGTCCCACATGCCTATAAACATGGTCAAGCATCCTCATGCCAAGTTTCAAGACTTACAGCACAAAATTGCACAGTCAAAAACCCTAATTGCACTACAGTCAACTGCAGGGGCAAAATGGTCATTTGACAGTCAAAAGTTCAAATTTTTGGTCAACATCTCATTTTGAAGCCATAAACATCATTTGATCAATGCTTGATCATGATTCTCAAAGTATGGCTCAAAAAGTCTCAAGATGCAAAAGTTTCCATATTTGGACAGTTGAAAAAGTCAACTGTAACTTGACCAAGGCATAACTTCCACATGGATTATCAGAAAAATTCCATCCAAAGCTCATTTTGAAGAGAAATACATTTCCTACAACTCCTCTTCACACTTCAAGTCCAAGAAATGCTCTCACAAAAAGTTATCAATTTCAACATTATAGGTCATTTTCAAAAGTCAACAAAAAGGGACTTTAAGTCAAAGACCATAACTTGACATTGGTAAATCAAAATGACATGGTACCAAAGGCATTGGTTATAGGACTTCAAGACCTTTCCAAAATGTCCAAGAACATGATCAAAGCTTAAAAATTGAGCAAGATATGCCTTGTGGAAGTTGGGAAATTTTTGGGAATTTTGGAAAGTCAACTTTGCTTCAAATGCCTTAAATTTGCTAATGGGCCACATTTTCTTCCAAGATTCATCATCCAAAGCACATGCACGACCATTTGGCCCAAAGGGGATTTATTGATCATTTTTATTTATTTATTTGAATTTTTAATTGCTATTAATTCATTTAATAAAATAAAATATGTGAAAAATACTAAAGCAAGCTTTTCAAATCTTTTTATGCATGGAATACCTTCAAGATTTCGTGCCCTATCTAATATGGAAAGAATCAAGGTGATTTGATCATAATTGGCACCAAAAGCACATGAAAAGATTTGGAAGATATGCCATGAAAATCAAATATCTTATACATCAATGCAAAGGGTTTTGGATCCAAATTTCAACCCTAATCTGATCCCATACATATACTAATGCAAACCTAATGCACAAGAACCCTGAAAGCTGCGCCCAAAAGCCATAAACAACTTTGCACTTTTTCAAGAAAATTCAAAAACTGAAAACACGATTACAAAGGGTTTCAAGGCAGAATAACCATCCCATTGCATTCCTGAGGCTTCAAGGAACGTTTCTGGATCAAAACCATTATCTCTAACGCAAAGAATTGGTAGAACGACCTTGTCCTGTTCATACTTTTTCTCATATTCTTGCATCATGATTCATGCGTTGTTTGCAATTTTTAATGTTTGATTTGTGTTATTTGACTCATTCTGAAGCTAACCATGTGTTTTAATTAAGTTTTTCTTGCCTATACGCGAAATCACCATTAAAGCTCGCTAGGGTTCTTCAAGCTCCAAATTGGGCGTTTACGTATACTGTAAAATTAAGACATCCCAGTACCATGGCCAGAATCAGGATGCTTGGACGAACTTAACACACTAATCACGCCTAATTTATATAGCCTCACATGCTAATCGCTATTTTGGAAAAGGCTGCATTTTGGGGGGGTTTAAAACCCCCGCTACTTCTTTTTTGTTTCAGGGACAACGAAGAAGAAGATCAGGTGGCACGATGTGGTTGGATAATTTGAATTCAGCGCGCGTTTTTTTCGTTTCTAACCACTTACCATTTGTTTTGCATTATATGATTTATTATTTGTTTTACATACAACGCGTTTGAGCAGCACAGATGGTGGAAAGCAACGCTGGCAAACCTTGGGACCTGGGTTCGAATCCCAGGTCCCCCCATATCCTTGTTATTTTTCTTTGCAAAATGTTCAGGTACTACACAAGCTCAAAAGCCTACCATACAACCTTAGATCCAAGCGTGCCATATGTCTCAGAGATCCAACCAAGGGCCTTGATCTGAGGAGTATCATATGTGTCAGTCAACGAATCCACACGTGATTGCCAGAAGTCAACAGGGCCAGGAATCAAATGGGCCTAATTACTGGGACCAAACCTCCAATTTGGGACAACAAACCCCCCATGTTTGCATTCTTCTCTCTTTTTATTTTTTTTTCTTATTTATTTAAATTATATTATTTGTTCTATTTTAATTCTTTAAATTAATTTATTTTCATAACATAAAAAACAATAAAAAATCAGAAAGTCACAAAAATATAAAAACATATTTTATTTTAATGTTTTCTTGTAAATAAATGATATTAATTAATTTAGTTTTTAATTCTAGGATTAATTTTAATATTTTTCTTAATAAACTTAAAAATTGGTAGAATTAGGGTTTTAAGCACTTTTATCTTTTTTTTCCTTTTTTTCACCATATTAATTATTAATTATTAATTATTTTTTTTTTTGTAAATAAAATTGCATTAATTAATTAGTTTAATTTTAGGTTAAATTTTAATGTTTTTTTTCTTAATAAATTAAAAAATAGCTAGAATTAGGTTTTAAATTCCATTAATTCTTATTAAAAATCCATAAATACAAAAAACTCCAAAAAAAATCTCTTTTATTTTAATTTAATTAATTTGTTAATCGTAAGTTAATTTCGTTAAAAAAGGGTCCAACGCCCTCGCTTTCGATTATCAGTTCGTTTCGCGCGTTTATTTCCTCTTTTTATGTAATTCTCCCAAAGCCGTGTAAATCAGACATTTATCTTTTCCGCATTCTTTATTTTATTTTAAATCGGGTCCTGGATTTAATTTGGCGATGTGGACCCGCGCCTTTGTAATAGTGTAGGAACTTTTAATTTCCGCATCTTTTTAACTATTAATTAAACTGCATGAAAGAATGAATGGAAAAATAAAAGCAACGCATAGATCACCCATGACATGAACAAGACAAAAATATATGAAAATAACACACAAATCACACACCACCCCTAGGGTACGCCTCACTGTTTCCTTGCCCCTTGAAAGGTGATCGTCGAGTAGAGGACGTCTTAGTAAGTCCTCATGATCCAGGAACCTGGCATGAGGGTAGCTTCTAAGGTGTCTTCCTATTGCTCCGGTGATCACCATGTCCCGAACCCTCGAATTGACCCGAACACCTCCAACGGTGGTGCTACCTAACTCTCAATGGTGGGATGACACTACTTTAAAGGACATCTACACAGACGAATTCCTTAGGGTAGGTAGACGACTCTAGATACTTGCTCTAATTTCAAAACAAATCAAAAATACTTTTCACACCGACACCTTTTCAAAAAGCTTTCGAAAGCAAATTTTTCAAACACTCTTGAGGACCGATACAAGAGTCGAACTGGAATTTTCAAAGAAACTTTTTTTAAACCCACAATTGAAAAGCAAACAAACCATTTTTGAAAACACAAGTGAGCAAGTATCTAAGAGCCCATGGATAACCATGGATAGAAAGGGTGCTAACACCTTCCCTTTCTATAATCTACCTCCCGAACCGAGAGCAATCTCTATAAGGAATTTTTTTGTGCTTTTGTCCTTTCCCTTTGGAGAAAATAAAAGACGGTGGCGACTCTTGCTTCCGCGACATTTCGCGAACCAGCATTAAACAGTCAGTTCCAGATCCACCGATCACAGAACCCATTGGGATTATTCACATAACTGTTTTGTTTTCTTTTCACAAATTGTGTAAATCTTGTTCGGCGGTGTTCTCTTACTAGGACGTCAGCCTCTTGTACAAAAACGCCTATTTTCAAGCCAAACTTCAGAATCAATACAAATTCATTTTCAGACAAATTTCAAACTGTTTTTCCTTTATCTGTTTTGTTTTGCAAAGAACGTCCAATGTTCATTTTTGATATATGCATTTGACATCAATTGCTGATCATAAATATTTACATGCGAAACAAAAGATGAATTACTGATAATAGTAGAAATAAGGGCAAATAAGAATTGTCCAAAACTGTGTAGTTGCTATGTCCACCAGGTACCAAGGTATATTCAGCTGAAAAATATGGCTAAGAAACTTTCACTCCCCGTAGAGTAAGACAATAATGGTAACTCTCCCAGCTGAGACTTGCAACTACGAACAAATCAGCAATACTCGCCCCAAGCAGAGTTAGGCTACCATCAACACTAAAAGGGTCTTAATATTCCCCAGCAAGTATAAGAGTATTCCCGACAGTCTTAATATTCCCCAACAGAGTATAAGAATGTTCCCCAGCAGAATACAAGACACCCCTAGTGGAGCCATTTCCCCAGCGCAGTCTGAAAAAAAGCTTCCCCAGCGGATTTGAATCATCATCCCCAGTAGACTCTGGAAGCTTATCCCCTGCAGAGCACAAATAGATATCCCCATCCGAGTTCAAAGGATCATTCCTAACAAATTCAGAGGATTATCCCCACAAGAGTCTAACAGGGTTATCCCTAGCAAGTCGCGACTGAAAGATCGTCCCCAACAAAGTTCTTTCCGTTCACAAGCAGGAATTCAATCCTCAACAGATTCAATGTCACCAGCAACGATAATCCATCCCCGGCGGAGTTTATCGTTGAAATCCCCAGCGGAGCTTATCAGCAGAATCCCTAGTAGAGTTTATCAGTGACATTCTCAGTAGAACATCTCTTCCCCACAGAGTAATTCCCCTCGGAATAATCTCCTCATCAGTTTATTCCCCAACGGAGTTATACTCTCCTGCAAGTTTATCATCTTCGTTCATCATCCCCAGCGGAAACGAAGAATCCAACTCTATTCTCCAGCAGCTATCCGGGATTTATTTTCCCCAGCTAAAACATCACATTTCCATGCATCATGATACATGCATAAACACATCATATAATACAATCTCATTTATGTTGAGAACATCATTGCTTGATCCATATCATGCATTGCATATGACTGACCTCTACCTTTCAGGAAAGATGCAGTTAAATTCTTAACTATGTCAATGGAGACAAAATCAGTTAAATCGATTCCTAAAGATTTTTCTGAGGCCAAGCCAGTCAATAGAGACAAAATTAGTTAAATCGATTCCTAAAGATTTTTCTGAGGCAAAGCCAGTCAATGGAGACAAAATCAGTTAAATCGATTCCTAAAGATTTTTCTGAGGCAAAGCCAGTCAATGGAGACAAAATCAGTTAGATCGATTCCTAAAGATTTTTCTGAGGCAAAGCCAGTCAATGGAGACAAAATAAGTTAAATCGATTCCTAAAGATTTTTCTGAGGCAAAGCCAGTCAATGGAGACAAAATCAGTTAAATCGATTCCTAAAGATTTTTATGAGGCAAAGCCAGTCAATGGAGACAAAATCAGTTAAATCTATTCCTAAAGATTTTTCTGAGGCAAAGCCAGTCAATGGAGACAAAACCAGTTAAATCGATTCCTAAAGATTTTTCTGATGCGAAGGCAGTCAATGGAGACAAAAAATAGTTAAATCGATTCCTAAAGATTTTTCTGATGCGAACGCAGTCAATGGAGACAAAACCAGTTAAATCGATTCCTAAAGATTTTTCTGATGCGAACGCGGTCAAAGGAGACAACCCGTTAATGGAGATAACCCGTCAAAGGAGACAACCCGTCAAAAGAGACAACTAGTCAAAGAAGACAATTTTCCTCCGTCATAGGGTAAACAAGTTCTGTAATTTAAATGGTATACTACGTTGAAGACCAGACAGTTCCTAGATCTTGATGAAGATGTTTCCCTACGTTGTAGTGTGGACGAGTTCTGTAATTTCAATGGTATACTACGTTGAAGACTAGGCAGTTCCTAGATCTTGATGTTTTCCTCCGTCATAGTGTGGACGAGTTATGTAATTTCAACGGTATACTACGTTAAAGACCAGACAGTTTCTAGATCTTGATGAAGATGTTTCCCTACGTCATAGTGTGGATGTGTTCTATAATTTCAACGGTATACTATGTTGAAGACCAAACAGTTCCTAGATCTTGATGTTTTCCTCCGTCATAGTGCGGACGAGTTCTGTAATTTCAACGGTATACTACGTTGAAGACCAGGCAATTCCTAGATCTTGATGAAGATGCTTCCCTACGTCATGGTGTGGACGAGTTCTGTAATTTCAACGGTATACTACGTTGAAGACCAGGTAGTTCCCAGATCTTGATGTTTTCCTCCGTCATAGTGTGGATGAGTTTTGTAATTTCAACAGTATACTACGTTGAAGACCAGGCAGTTCCTAGATCTTGATGTTTTCCTCCGTCATAGTGTGGATGAGTTCTGTAATTTCAACGGTATACTACGTTGAAGACCAGACAGTTCCTAGATCTTGATGAAGATGTTTCCCTACGTCATAGTGTGGACGAGTTCTGTAATTTCAACGGTATACTACGTTGAAGACCAGGCAGTTCCTAGATCTTGATGTTTTCCTCCGTCAAAGTGTGGATGAGTTCTATAATCTCAACGGTATACTACGTTGAATACTAGACAATTCCTAGATCTTGATGAAGATGTTTCCCTATGTCATAGTGTGGACAAGTTCTGTAATTTCAACGGTATACTACGTTGAAGACCAGGCAGTTCCTAGATCTTGATGTTTTCCTCCATCATAGTGTGGACGAGTTCTGTAATTTCAACGGTATACTATGTTGAAGACCAGACAGTTCCTAGATCTTGATGAAGATGTTTCCCTACGTCATAGTGTGGACGAGTTCTATAATTTCAACGGTATACTACGTTGAAGACCAGGCAGTTCCTAGATCTTGATGTTTTCCTCCGTCATAGTGTGGACGAGTTCTATAATTTCAACGGTATACTACGTTGAAGACCAGGCAGTTCCTAGATCTTGATGTTTTCCTCCGTCATAGTGTGGATGAGTTCTGTAATTTCAACAGTATACTACGTTGAAGACCAGACAGTTCCTAGATCTTGATGAATATGTTTCCCTACGTCATAGTGTGGACGAGTTCTGTAATTTCAACGGTATACTACGTTGAAGACCAGGCAGTTCCTAGATCTTGATGTTTTCCTCCGTCATAGTGTGGATGAGTTCTGTAATTTCAACGGTATACTACGTTGAAGACCAGACAGCTCGTAGATCTTGATGAAGATGTTTCCCTACATCATAGTGTGGACGAGTTCTATAATTTCAACGGTATACTACATTGAAGACCAGACAATTCCCAAATCTCAACAGAAACCAGGCTTCCCCAGCGGAATCTTCTACAAACAATAAGTATGCAAATCCTCGCTAAGGAATCTCTTATGCGATCGACACTCCTGCAGATGGAATCTGTAAGCCCATCCTCCTATCAACAATATCCAAATGGCATCTGTAAGCTCATTCCCGACATCACAATGCTGATACTACACCATGCGAGTGCAAATTTCTGGGCACTCTAGTGTTCAATTATCTTCCACCTTCGGATCACGAAAGGCTCGAAAGCCAATCTATATCCTCAGGTTTAAGAAAATTGAACAGGGGAAACTGTTGTACTCCAAAATTTTCCCTTCCATATTTCCTAAGACATTTCAAGAATAACTCCCAAGTTGCTCAAGATAGCTCAAGAGTTGGACAGTCAAATCACCTCCTAAGGCAGTTAATCTCAAATTAGGGTTTTGTGTTGCATCAAGGTCCTTACATCAAAATGACATCAAGTGCTACCCAATGTCCTAACATGTTCTCAAGATCATCCATGTCAAATTTCAAGCCTTGCAGAGGAAGTTTGGTCAGACAATTGCTCAAAAGGTCCAAAAATCGACTGTGCTAGGGCAAAAGTCAACTGTGACCTACAAATAGTCAAACCTCAAGATTTTTTGTCAACATTCTCATTTTGAAGGATAATTCATCATTTGATCAAGGGTTGATCATGATTCATCAAGGATTGCTCAAGATTCATCAAGATTCAAAAGTTGCTAAATTAGGATTTTGTAGGAAAAGTCAACTCAACTTTGACCAAGCATAACTTTCTCATACTTTATGAGAAATGACCCATACAAATCTCATTTTTAAGAGGATGCAATTTCCTACAATCCATCTTCACACCCCAAGATCAAGAAATGCACTCATAAAACGTTACAAATTTGGACATTATAGGTCATTTTTGGAAGTCAACAAAAACACCTTTTTTTCCAAAGCTTATAACTTGCGCATGGAATATCAAAATGAGATGAGACCAAAAGGGTTGGTTATGGAACATCTCAAGGTTTCTAAAAAGTCCAATAACACCTCCAAAAGTTCAAAATTGAAGAAGTTATACATTGTTGAAGTTGGGCATTTTTCCAAAATTGCCAAAAGTCAACTATCCCCAAAACTTCAAATTTTGTCAAAAGGGCCCACTTTTTCCACTTGATTTGATCTTGTCACACCACACACGTGTACTATCTTCAGTTTTATTTCCATTCATTAATTTTTCCATTTTATTTTGATTTTATTGAATTAATTCATTTTAAATCAATATTAATCCAAATAAAATCCAAAAATTGATGGAATAAGATCTTTTTGATTAATACAGCTTTCAATTATCATGATGGACACAATCAAATTCGTGCCAAGCCATATCATGCACAAAATATTAGATTTGGAAAGAAATTGGAAGCCTTTAATGGTGATTCATATCAAATCTTCAAATCATCAATCTCATGGATTCAAAGCCCAATTCTTAACCTAATACATTGCTGGAGACTTATACAAGCTAGACACACACAAAACACGACCAAAAAAGTTGCACAAATCACAATACCAAAACTGAAAAAAGCTAAAAAATGAGAATCGAAATCTTGGTTAGGGACGTTTTCAAGACCAAAACTCAATGTGGTGTTCTTGTTTGACATCCACTGAAGCGATAGACATCAAAACCAAGCCCTCTCGTCGCCTAAAACGCACTGTAAGTACTCATGAACATGCCACTGTACACGAAAACATAACCTCTTGTTCTTGCATCTTTTTGCCAAAATCTTTGTACAATCATGCTAATTGGTTTATTTAGAACATTTCTACATTATTTGATTTTGTTTTCACAGCCTGTAACCCTGTACCCGAAACTAGGGTTTTTGTTCTTGTTTTTTAGGCGTTTTGATTTCAGGAAAAATTGGGGCCAATAAGGGGTATAGATGTGCTCAGGAAGGAGAGACGAACATGTTGATGGTCTTAGTTTGTATTTATATGGCCTGGAATTTGTTTTAGGAGTGAGCCATGGATTTAGCTGCGGACAAAATCCGCAGGTAAATATCCAGGTTTTTCAACAAAGAAGACGACTAGGTGTCTTCTCCCTATTGGTTGATTTAAATATTCGCGCTATTTTTTATTTTCCAGGCACAATGTTTTATTTTATATATAATGATTGTTGCCTATTCCAATAACAATAAAGTGGCAGTGGTGTAGTGGCTAAGGCGCTAGTGGATTGTCTCATGGGACCTGGGTTCGAATCCCAGGTCCCCCAATACATTTGTTGCATTTTTTCTTCAGGCAATTACATGTGATTTTAGCAAGCGTAGCACACCGTGCACTTCAGATCTCTAGGCGCCAGATGGCCTTCAGGCCAAATCTAAGGGTCAAGATTGAATGACTACCATGCGCTCCAGTCAACTTGGCGTAGGGAATTGCAAAAGTCAGCCCAGGCCAACGCCTGCTGGGCCTTGAACATGCTGATTCCACCTCCTGATTTGGGGCCCAAACCCCCCATTTGGTTTATTTCTTTTCTTTTCTTTCTTTTATTTAATTATTTGTTTTATATTAATTATTTTTGTTATTTACACTAACTAATTAAATCATTTTTCTCATAAGATCAAAAACACAAAAAATATTATTTTTATTTATTAAAATTAAATTCACTATTTTATTTTTGTAAATAAATTAACTTGATTAATTTAGTTTTAAATAGGTTTAACTTTTAACATTTTTTTTTGCAATAAATTAAAATTAATTTAGATAATTGGGTTTTGCTAACTTTTAATCATATTTATTTTATTTCCTTAAATATAAAAAAATCCAAAAATATTTTCATTAATTAATTAATTTAATTATTAATTTAGATTTAATTTCCATAATTTCAAAAATAACAAAAAAAATCTCTTTCTTTCATAAAAAGGGTCAAAACCCTAAAAAATGCACCGATTTAATTTTCTCACACGCGATCCATATTTCCATATTATTGTAATTGCTTCCGGAATGTAATAGCTTTTAATTAGGACTTTAATTATTTTATTGCTTTCTTTTATTTTCCGCAATTTAAATTAAAGGGTTTGTTTTTGGCGATGTAAATACCCGACGCCTTGTAATAGTTTAGATTTAATTTCCGCAATTTAAATTCCGCAACTATACACTGCTAGATGTTTGATAATAGGGAATGCATGACAAGATCAAATGTATGAACTTAAAATCAACATAGCTCACCCATGACATGTACAAAGATAATATAACCGAACTAACACACTCGCGCATGCGCACTCTTAGGGTACACCTCACTTGGTTGCCTTCGAACGTGGTCATTGAGTATAGGAAGTTTTAGAGGTCTTCCTCTTGTCCAAAGATCATAGTTTCCTCGAAACGGTTGCCTCGGAAAAAATGATCTAAGACATTAGGGTTACCGCTAAGGCATCCTAACGTTGCTTTAGTGACCACACGTCCCTTAATCGAATTGACCCTTAAAACTCCAACGACGGTGCTACTTAGTTATCAATAGTATGCTAGCATTGTTTAAAGGACATTAGCACAAATTAATTCCCTTTTCGAGTAGGTAGATGGTTCTTAAGTACTTTCTCTCTCAAAACAAAACAAAACTTTTCGCACTTACACTCCTTTCAAAACAAAAACTCTTTTCAAACCCACAAACACAAAGAAAAGCAAATTTTGAAAACACTTTGAGCAAGTACCTAAGAGCCCGTGGATAACCACGGATAGAAAGGGTGCTAACACCTTCCCTTTCTATAATCTACCTCCCGAACCCGAGAAACATCTCGAAAAAGGAATTTTTCTGTGCTTTTTTCCTTTCCTTGTTGGATAAAATAAAAGACGGTGGCGACTCTTGCTCACCGCGACATTTTGCAAAAACAAACGCAAAATGCGAACCAGCATTCCAAAACAGTCAGTTCTCTTTCCCACCGATCACAACAATTCATCAAGACACTCAAGAATATCAAGCTTGATCATCAAGTCAAAAGTTAACTTGAAAAGTCAAGATTTCCAAGACTTAGAAATTTTCTAAGTGTTTTTATACATGATAATTTCATCACTTCATGCCATTCTTTCACCAAGATGCAAGACGGTTCAAGGGAAACTTTCAACATGAAAGTTGCATATCTCCATGATATCTACAACATTGCTTTACACAACTTCTCCTAAATATGCTTGGATCTCAAGTTATAAATTCATGAAGTCATGACATTTTCATTTAACACTTAGAGAAATTTTCAATAGATTTTGTGCAGGATTTTATCCCAACTTCTTGGCATTTTTTCATATAGTTCCAGGATGATTTTGTCAAAATGGACAACATGAAAGTTATAGAGGGTGTTTCAGGCTTTCCAAAACATCCAAGAGCATGAATTTATCATATTTGAGCTAGAAGATACAAGGATCTGAAGTTGGACATTCATTATTGATTTACAAGGCAGATTTGTGATGAACAAGGAACAAAAATCTTAACCATGTTGCATAATCTTCACTTTGCAGGCCTATTGACTTGAAAATCTATCCATAATCAGATGTTTACACAATTGATTGAACCATTATCCAAGTGGTTCAAGTATTGTCCATTGCATCTTTCCATTTTTGGCACAAAGGCACCATTGCCATTCTTGCAAAGTTCACTTTAATCATAAAGTCAATTTCTTTAGCCTCTAACTTGTTGTTCTAATCAAACTCAACTTCTACAAGTCAGAACAAACATGTTTAAAGTGATCAACCACTTTACATAGCTTGGTACAAGCATTGGAAACATGTCCTTCATGTTTGCTTAAAAAACAAGCAAGATAACCATAACATGTGATTCAAAAAAATCTGAGTTGTTTTGAAGTCTCAAACCTTCTCTATAAATAGAGAGGCCAATTGCAAGAGAGAGAGAGTTAGAAAAAAGGAGAGAGAAGAGAAAAAAGGGAGAAAGAAAACCAGAAGTTTTGTTGACAAACTCTCAAAAATCTCATAACTGAAAGAAGGTCATAACAGTCCACAAAGCAACACCTCAAGCTCAAAACATAAATTCTAGTTACAAGGTAAGTCTCCTTAACTTTAAAATCTTTATTTAAATCATCATCATTTGGTTCATTTTTAAGGCTAAAATGCAGTGACCTTTGAAGAAAAGGTTTGTAAAAAAAATCATGAACATGCAGGTGTAAGACAGCTGTTTTTCAAAATCATACAGCATGCAATCGATTGCACAACCATGCAAATCGATTGCACGGGGTTCCAGTAGCCAAATTTCCAAAAAATTTGAGTGTGCAATCGATTGCACAACCATGCAAATCGATTGCACGGGGTTCTAGTAGCCAAATTTCCAAAAAATTTGACTGTGCAATCGATTGCACAACCATGAAAATCGATTGCACTGGAAGTCAGTAGCCAATGTTTTGAAAAACTGAAGCGTGCAATCGATTGCACTAACATGCAAATCGATTGAACTAAAATAAAAATTGATTTTTTGCTTTGAAAGAGATTTAATAAAGGATTGGACAATATAAAAATGTTTCTTTTGGTCATTGAGCATCTATATCTTAAGTTCAAGGTACATATTATCATTATACCTTGAAATTTGCTAAGGACTTGAACCAAAGACTTCATCCAAAGAGGCTTTTATCTTGATAAATAATTTTTGCCTTCTTTATCAATCATGACTTGTCTTCATCAAAACAAGAGTGCATTCGAGAAGCTTGAGTTTACGGCATGGGTCGACACCTAATGATCCAAAGTGTTTTCTCTTCCTTTCATTTTTCTTGATTTTTACATGTTTCATATATTTTCTTCATGGCTATTCAATAATAGATAATTAAGAATTTAATTTCTTGCAATCCCCATTTGTAAACTTGTACACCCCATCCCCAAATGATTGTAATAGCCTAGGAATTTACATTTTCGCAATTTATCGCTTTCAAATATGAATGCTAGTAACTAGGGTTTGTATGGCAAGACATAAAATCAACAAGTAGATAACCCTAATCAAGACAAAATCAAGCATGCAAATGACACACTTGCACACAAACACCCCCTAGGGTTACTCCACTTTGTTGCCTATCGAAAAATAGTCATGTCCCTCGAACATGGGCATTTTAGCAAAAGACCCTCGATAAAAGATCGTAGTCCCTCGATGACCCTCGATGTTTCCTTCGATAAACGATCTAGTCCTTAAAACTACATTGCTAAAACGTTCCATGGATTGCCTTCTATGACTATACAAAAACGTCTCGCGCCCGTCCCTTCACATCCAACGATGGGGCTTCTTACCAAAACAATGGTAAGATAGAAATGTCTAAAGGAAGAGGAAAAGAACACCTAAGACCTTTTGAGTAGGTATGTTCGCTCTTAGTTACTCGTTTTCTCACAAAAAAAATTTTTTTACACCAACACTCTCATTTGAAACATTTTCAAAAGACAACAATTTGTATGCGTTCTTATAGAGACGAGAATCATCACAAAGACACCTTTTCAAAATCACTTTCAAAAACACATCTCACAAACACCTCTTTGAACTATTTTCAAAACAATCACTTTGTATGCGTTCTTATAGAGACGAGAACCATTACGAAGTTCCATTTTCAAAATACTTTCAAAAATCACCATCACAAACACACATTCAAACAAAAGCAAGTGATCTAGCAAGTAACTAAGAACCCATGGAAAACCATGGATGAAAAGGGTGCTAATACCTTCCCTTTTCATAATCTACCCCCCGAACTCAAAAAACAATCTCAAAGGTCTTTCTTGTGCTTTTTCACCTTTCCTTTTGGATAAAAGAAAAGTCGGTGGAGACTCTTGCTAACCGCAACATTTGCGATCAAATGCAAAAACACCCAAGTCAGTTCCCCCACCGTATCACAGAACTGGCGACTCTGCTGGGGAATTATTCTAAAAGTGGGGTTACCTTAGGGTTAGATCACATTTACTTGCTTACATTGTTTGACTTGTTTGCTTTACATTATGGTTCTTTGTTTGGGTTTGAATCCTCTACCCGGATTTGGGATACCTTATAGGTAAGTAGCAATACGTTGTGGAAATTGTGCGGGGTATACCGACATGGTCTAAGCAATAGCTACGTTAGTGCGACATATTTGTGGGTACCGGTAGCCTTTGATTTAATCAAAGAGAATATGTGGCCGCTGAGTGATGTCATAAAACACTAATGAACTTCTAGAACCTTTACTTGACCAACTTGGCCTTTAGGATGTAGTGAGATGACCGACTTTGGTGCAGTCCGAAGTTGGTAGATACTCGATACTACACTCATTGAGGTTTGGTTTCTTGGGATATTTCGATCACCATTAAAGAGGCTTGAGCTGAAACATTGACCAAGGAAACAATCCAGTGATATTGAGCTCCTTAGAACCCGATTACTATTATTAGGACAGGTTGAGCCAACTAAACTTCAAGAGGGTACTTACCTACAAACTCCATGCAAGCCTAAACCTAAGGACTTGTCTGCTTTGCGTGTATATGACTATTTGTATAAGCTTGTTTACTTTGCATACTTGTGCATAACATCATAACATTATACCATAGCATTTTCAAATAATCGTTTCAAGGATCTCAAGGGCCTATGATGCAGGGTCACGTTGAACCAGACGTCTAGCAAGGGGAAAGAGGATTTATTTTCCTCTGATCAAACACCGTCAAAGATCAATTACAATAAACTTGAGTCAAGGGCTATAACCCACTTGACATGGTGAGCTTGATTCTCGTGGAAGGACATCCACCGATACAAAGTTCTCCAATTAAAGATGTTGATCAAAATTCAATATCTAACTTTTTCTTGTGTTTACCCCGCGAGATCCTTGAAAACATGCATCCACATATCATGCACCATATCATGACAGGTTTCTCCCGTATAGGTCTCCTTATCTTCCTACTGTTTATTTCAGTAAGATGGATATGGAACAAATAGTGAAAGATATCCAAGCTCAAAACGATCAATTCCAACAAATGTTTCTGGCTATGGCTAAGGGGCAAGAGGACCTGAAAGCTCTCCTTCTCAAAGACAAGAAGAAAATGTCCAAAAAGTCAATAGGCGTCCTGAACTTGAGAAGAAGACCTGGAGGACCAGTTAAGATAGATCTAGATCTTTCAACTCCATCCAACACGGGGGATAGTCTTGAAGAAGACCACAATTTGGAGATTGATGAAGTTGAAGCCGACTACTCCGAGGAACAATATCCTCCCGCTGATGACAAATACAAACAGTTGGAGGATCGCCTTAGTGCTATGGAGATTCAATAAATACCTGGCTTTTATTTAGGAGACATGGGTTTGGTTTCTGGAGTGGTCATCCCGCCAAAGTTCAAAGTCCATACCTTTGCCCTGTACGATGGAGTCTCTTGCCCTAAGATGCACTTAAAGTCTTATGTCCGCAAGATTCAACCATACACAATTGATCCAAAGCTTTGGATCCATTTCTTCCAAGAAAGCCTGGCAGGGACTCAACTCGAATGGTTCTATCAATTGGAGAGTTCTCGAATCCACACCTGGGAGGATTTAGCTGCTGCTTTCTACAAGCAGTATCAGTAAAATGTTGATCTTGCACCAACTCGTGTGCAATTGCAAAACATGACCATGGGTTCCGACGAGAGCTTCAAAGGATACGCCCAAAAGTGGAGAGATCTGGCTGGTAGGGTGCAACCCCCTTTAACTGACAGGGAGTTGATTGACATCTTCATGGGAACTTTGACAGGGCCTTTCTTCAAACACTTGATCGAAAGCTCTTCAGCCGGGTTCACCGAGCTAATACTGACCGGCGAAAGGGTCGAAGCTGGCATCAAAAGTGGGAAGATTCAAGAAGCTACACCTTCTGATGCTCAGAAAAATCCCTACAATGGGAAGAAAGAGTCCAATGTTGTGTATGGTCAAAAGAGTCGTCATGACCAACACGTAGGAGCAATCTTGATCTCTAATCCTACGCCTACTCAACAAAGGTAGGGGCATCAACGTAAGGAGGTCGCGCCTAAAAGACAATACACTAAGATCAACATGTCACTGGATCAAGCGCTATAACACATGTTGAAGGCAGAGCTGATTACGTTAAAGGCTCCTCATCCGAACCCTAAGACTTCTTCTCCTAACTACAACCCGGATGCAAGATGTGCTTATCATTTTGGTAGCCCAGGGCTTGACACAAACAACTGTTGGGCTCTGTAGAACAAGGTCCAAGACATGATTGATGCCAAGGAGATCGAGTTTGACCCTCCAAAGACTCCAAACATAATCACTGCTCCTATGACGAATCATTGAAAGCTTTTGTTCATTTGAATTTTCAAGTTGTAATCTCTTTTGTTATTCAAACAATTATCTATTAATGTCAAACTTTTTTTTCATTAATGCATTGCATATGTTTGTCTTGATTTGATCCACTCATTTTCATTACATTTAAACTATGTTTTTTACTCTCTTTATAACATTCAACTCTTGCTAAAAGTTACAAGCCTTTAGAGGGAGGATGACGAAAACAATGCCATAATCTCATACAACATGCTTTTGGACAGACTTTGTTGACGATGTACAGGCGTTCTTTCAAATCCTAAACACTGGAGTTGTAAGGAAGATAATCCCTAGTCAACCCCTTCGAGCCAAAGAAGTAGAAGTTTTCTGTATACAAATTGAAACCTTTAATCAAAACCTGGGGTAGGGTAGTCTCTCAGTTAATTCAAACACACGTTTAGCCGCAAACTCTCATAAAATGAATGACATCAAAAACATTCCTCTGGAATCAAAAGACGGTGATGGTTCCCTATCACATAGGCAGTCATTATATCTATAAAAAAAGGCCCACTAAGTCAAAACCTACAAAGGAGACTTAAGATAACTGGGGTATCCCGCTGATTGTAATCTCAAAACAAGAACAATCAGGCAAAAATCAGGGATAACAAATCAAAAAGAGGTCAATACAAATCCTCAATAACATGAAAAAGGTTGCAAAAAAATGATTGCCTTTCGATAAACTTAACTTGTCTGAACCATCACCGAAACATCATTCCAGACTCAATTGGAGTTCAAACATACAATTAGCTGAGTTTAGGACCGAAGAACATCACGAAGAACGGGCGGGTACAAATAAACTTTGAGCCTTTATCCTTTGTTTCTTAAATCATGAACCAAGCCACGTTACAACCTTTCAAAAGTCCTAATTGAAGCATAGGTTGGTTCGAAAGCATACTGTTACAAAAGGCATCCTGACTCCTGTAAGGCTTTACTCAAAATCCTGAGTTGAATTTTTCTTACAAAAATTCCTTTACTTACAAAACGCATTTTTCAAAACTTCAAGACAAGCATAAACTTTGCATTAATTGAATATCACTGTTTGCATATGGCTATTTGTTTGACAGCGGAGAAATTCACATAATGAATATCCAGTGAACGAAAGCTCTCTCAGTGAACAAAATCACTTCAAGTAAGATGAAACTTCCATTGACAAAACTCATATCAACAGGGGGACATGACGTGTCACTATCCAGCACACCTGGGGCAGTCCAGTCAAGATTTCAAGAAATCTCTCAAGAAGTACAGAATAACCAGGGGCAGGTCTCCATTTCCATTACTTGGGGAATTGAACGCCAATCTCGGCAAAGTGTTACGTATAGTCAAACATTTCTTGGAAAAGCCACAAACACTCGCTACTAGGGGCAATGAAAAATCTCCCCATAATCCTTCTCATAGGATGACTCCTAGCCAGAGTTTCAATCTCTGATAACCTCTTCCCAGCTAAGTCGACCTCAAGAATCCTCGAGGATTTTTCTCCAGTAAAGTCGCCGCCTCTCCAATAGACTGAGCAATAGGGTTTATTTCCCCAACAAATGGCAGGATTCTCCAGCTTGAGTTTTCCTCTCCGACTACTACAAATCAGAGGACCACAACCCCTCTTCCCCAGTAGACTACTCTACAATCCCCAACAAGTTACTTTGAAACCTGGACTCGACCATATATCAGTTCAACTTCGATTCCCCAGTAAGAGCAACGGACAATCGAGACTCCTGAACTCTTTCCCCAAGCAGGAATAAACATACTCCCCACAGAGTTTTCAATATTTCCCAGCGGAGTTCTCCTCAAACAACAAAATAGGAATCACCGGTGAAAACATTCTAAGCAAAGTTTGAAGACACACGTACTCTTCAACAGCAGTCCAGGATTTAACAAACTCCCCGACATTTGTCAAGGATTTATTTTTCCAGACGAAAATACATTCATAAACATTTCACATTTTATACTTCCTATTTACATACATGATAAGTGCATACGACATAATTTCATTTATTTTTGAGAACATCATGACATCATGCATTTCATACATCATGACATTGCATACAACTAACATTTTACCTTTTTCAAAAAAAAAAGAAGTTCAATCAACAGACGGCTACCAGCAACCTTTTCAAGTTCCAGATTAATACCTGTAGCAAGCCAGAAAAACTATCTGTGGACGACTGATTGTAGATTAATACCTGTAACAAGCCAGGATAACTATCTACACGAAGAAATTGAAGATTAATACCTGTAGCAAGCCAAGAAAACTATCTTTCTTTCTCAGGTCAGAGATTAATACCTGAAACCAGACAGGACAACTATCTCGTCGTCCAACCTTTTCAAGTTCCAGATTAATACCTGTAGTAAGCAAGGAAAACTATTTGTGGACGACTGGTTGTAGATTAATACCTGTAACAAGCCAGGAAAACTATCTACATGAAGATATTGGAGATTAATACCTGTAGTAAGCCAGGAAAACTATCTTTCTTTCTCATGTCATAGATTAATACCTAAAACCAGACAGGACAACTATCTCGTCGACCAACCTTTTCAAGTTCCAGATTAATACCTGTAGCAAGCCAGGAAAAACTATTTATGGACGACTGATTGTAGATTAATACCTGTAACAAGCCAGGAAAACTATCTATATGAAGAGATTGAAGATTAATACCTGTAGCAAGCCAGGAAAACTATCTTTCTTTCTCAGGTCAGAGATTAATACTTGAAACCAGACCGAATAACTATCTTGTCGACCAACCTTTTCAAGTTCCAGATTAATACCTATATCAAGCCAGGAAAACTATTTGTGGACGACTGATTGTAGATTAATACCTGTAACAAGCCAGGAAAACTATCTACATGAAGAGATTGAAGATTAATACCTGTAGCAAGCCAGGAAAACTATCTTTCTTTCTCAGGCCAGAGATTAATACCTGAAACCAGACATGACAACTATCTCGTCGACCAACCTTTTCAAGTTCCAGATTAATACCTGTAGTAAGCCAGAAAAAACTATTTATGGACGACTGATTATAGATTAATACCTGTAACAAGCCAGGAAAACTATCTACATTAAGAGATTGAAGATTAATACCTATAGCAAGCCATGAAAACTATCTTTCTTTCTCATGTCAGAGATTAATACCTGAAACCAGACAGGACAACTATCTCGTCGACCAACCTTTTCAAGTTCCAGATTAACACATGTAACAAGCCAGGAAAACTATCTACATGAAGAGATTGAAGATTAATACCTGTAACAAGCCAGGAAAACTATCTACATGAAGAGATTGAAGATCAATACCTGTAGCAAGCCAGGAAAACTATCTTTCTTTCTCAGGTCAGAGATTAATACCTGAAACCAGACAGGACAACTATCTCGTCGACCAACCTTTTCAAGTTCCAGATTAACACCTGTAACAAGCCAGGAAAACTATCTACATGAAGAGATTGAAGATTAATACCTGTAATAAGCCAAGAAAACTATATGTGGACGACTGATTGTAGATTAATACCTGTAACAAGCCAGGAAAACTATCTACATGAAGAGATTGAAGATTAATACCTGTAACAAGCTAGGAAAACTATCTACATGAAGAGATTGAAGATTAATACCTGTAGCAAGCCAGGAAAACTATCTGTGGATGAATGATTATAGATTAATACCTGTAACAAGCCAGGAAAACTATCTACATGAAGAGATTGAAGATTAATACCTGTAACAATCCAGGAAAACTATCTACATGAAGAGATTGAAGATTAATACCTGTAGCAAGCCAGGAAAGCTATCTTTCTTTCTTAGGTCAAAGATTAATACCTGAAACCAGACAGGACAAATATCTACTCGACCAGCTCAAACAACCCAACCTTTCAGATACAACTCAGATACGCTCTAGATACGAATGCCATCTTGATACTCATTCAGATTCAGCTTTCAGATACAACTCAGATACACTTCAGACATGGACGCAATTCTGATACTCATTCTTTCAACTTACAAATTACAATTCAACAAGCATTCTTGGATGGAATCTACAAGCCCATCTCCAACAAGATTCTATCACCTCTCTAAATGGCATCTTTAAGCCCATTCCTCCTATCATCGCATCGCTGAGTGCAAATTTCTAGGAACTCTAGTGTCCAATCATCTTCCACCTTCGAGTCACGAATGGCATAACTCGTCAATCTAACTCTTCAAGTTTAAGAAGATTGAACAGGGGCAGCTGTTGTACCCCAAAATTTTCCCTCTCATTTGTCAAGTATTTTCTCACAAGATATTCTACGACGTCAAGTTTACAGCACTGATACATCAATTTAGGCTTGAAATTGGCACAAGGGCAAAATGGTCAATTGCATACTGGAAAGTCAAACTTTGACTTTTTGGTCAACATTAAGTTTCAAATATCACAATTCATCAAGACACTCAAGAATATCAAGCTTGATCATCAAGAAGTCAAGAAAGTCAAAAGTCAACTTGAAAAGTCAAGTTTCCAAGACTTACAAATTTTCTAAGTGTTTTTATACATGATAATTTTATCACTTAATGTCATTCTTTCACCAAGATGCAAGACGATTCATGGGAAACTTTCAACACGAAAGTTGCATATCTCCATGATATCTACAACATTGCTTTACAAAACTTCTCCTAAATATGCTTGGATCTCAAGTTATAAATTCATGAAGTCATGACATTTTCATTTAACACTTAGAGAAATTTTCAATAGATTTTGTGCAGGATTTTATCCCAACTTCTTGGCATTTTTTCATATAGTTCCAGGATGATTTTTTCAAAATGGCCAACATGAAAGTTATAGAGGGTGTTTCAAGCTTTCCAAAACATCAAAGAGCATGAATTTATCATATTTGAGCTAGAAGATACAAGGATCTGAAGTTGGACATTCATTATTGATTTACAAGGCAGATTTATGATGAACAAGGAACAAAAATCTTAACCATGCTACATAATCTTCACTTTGCAGGCCTCTTGACTTGCAAATCTATCCATAATCAGATGTTTACACAATTGATTAAACCATTATCCAAGTGGTTCAAGTATTGTCCATTGCATCTTTTCATTTTTGGCACAAAGGCACCATTGCCATTCTTGAAAAGTTCACTTTAATCATAAAGTCAATTTCTTTAGCCTCTAACTTGTTGTTCTAATCACACTCAACTTCTACAAGTCAGAACAAACATGTTTAAATTGATCAACCACTTTACATAGCTTGGTACAAGCATTGGAAACATGTCCTTCATGTTTGCTTCAAAAACAAGCAAGATAACCATAACATGTGATTCAAAAAAATCTGAGTTGTTTTGAAGTCTCAAACCTTCTCTATAAATAGAGAGGCCAATTGCAAGAGAGAGAGAGAGAGAGAGAGTTAGAAAAAAGGAGAGAGAAGAGAAAAAAGGGAGAAAAAAAACCATAAGTTTTGTTGAAAAACTCTAAAAAATCTCATAACTGAAAGAAGGTCATAACAGTCCACAAAGCAACACCTCAAGCTCAAAACATAAATTCTAGTTGCAAGGTAAGTATCCTTAACTTTAAACTCTTCATTTCAATCATCATCATTTGGTTCATTTTTGAGGCTAAAATGCAGTGACCTTTGAAGAAAAGGTTTGTAAAAAAAATCATGAACAGGTAGGTGTAAGGCAGCTGTTTTTCAAAATCATACAGCGTGCAATCGATTGCACAACCATGAAAATCGATTGCACGGGGTTCCAGTAGCCAAATTTCCAAATTTTTTGAGGGTGCAATCGATTGCACAAACATGCAAATCGATTGCACGGGGTTCTAGTAGCCAAATTTCCAAATTTTTTGACTGTGTAATCGATTGCACAACCATGAAAATCGATTGCACTGGAAGTCAGTAGCCAATGTTTTGAAAACTGAAGCGTGCAATCGATTGCACTAACATGCAAATCGATTGCACTAAAATAAAAATTGATTTTTTGCTTTGAAAGAGCTTGAATAAAGGAATGGACAATATAAAAATGTTTCTTTTGGTCATTAAGCATCTATATCTTAAGTTCAAGGTACATATTATCATTATACCTTGAAATTTGCTAAGGACTTGAACCAAAGACTTCATCCAAAGAGGCTTTTAGCTTGATCAATAATTTTTGCCTTCTTTATCAATCATGACTTGTCTTCATCAAAACAAGAGTGCATTCGAGAAGCTTGAGTTTACGGCATGGGTCGGCACCTAATGATCCAAAGTGTTTTCTCTTCCTTTCATTTTTCTTGATTTTTACATGTTTCATATATTTTCTTCATGGCTATTCAATATGGTTGTAATTGATAATTAGGAATTTAATTTCTTGCAATCCCCATTTGTAAACTTGTACACCCCCATCCCTAAATGATTGTAATAGCATAGAATTTACATTTCCGCAATTTATCACTTTCAAATATGAATGCTAGTAACTAGGGTTTGTATGGCAAGACATAAAATCAACAAGTAGATAACCCTAATCAAGACAAAATCAAGCATGAAAATGACACAATTGCACACAAACACCCCCTAGGGTTACTCCACTTTGTTGCCTATCGGAAAATAGTCATGTCCCTCGAACATGGGCGTTTTAGCAAAAGACCCTCGATAAAAGATCGTAGTCCCCCAATGACCCTCGATGTTGCCTTCGATAAACGATCTAGTCCCTAAAACTACATTGCTAAAATGTTCCATGGGTTGCCTTCTATGACTATACAAAAACGTCCCGCTCCCGTCCCTTCACATCCAACGATGGGGCTTCTTACCAAAACAATGGCAAGATAGCAATGTCTAAAGGAAGAGGAAAAGAACACCTAAGACCTTTTGAGTAGGTAGGTTCGCTCTTAGTTACTCGCTTGCTCATAACAAAAACATTTTTACACCAACACTCTCATTTGAAACATTTTCAAAAGACAACACTTTGTATGCATTCTTATAGATACGAGAATCATCACAAAGACACCTTTTCAAAATCACTTTCAAAAACACATCTCACAAACACCTCTTTGAACTATTTTCGAAAGAAACACTTTGTATGCGTTCTTATAGAGACTAGAACCATTACGAAGTTCCATTTTCAAAATACTTTAAAAAATCACCACCACAAACACACATTCAAACAAAAGCAAGTGATCTAGCAAGTAACTAAGAGCCCATGGAAAACCATGGATGAAAAAGATGCTAATACCTTCCCTTTTCATAATCTACCCCCCAAACTCAAGAAACAATCTCAAAGGTCTTTCCTGTGCTTTTTCATCTTTCCTTTTGGATAAAAGAAAAGTCGGTGGCGACTCTTGCTAACCGCAACATTTGCGATCAAACACAAAAACACCCAAGTCAGTTCTCCCACCGTATCACAGGTTGCCTTGAAGCAAGGCAACGAGAAGCTGTTTAAAGCTTATTTGTAGTCTGTTCGTCACTTCAAGGACAAATATATACTGGTGCAGCCTTCTTTGAGCAAGGTTATGTTAAATGGTTTAAGGATCATATCAGCGCGTAACAAGGATGATACTCCCCATTTGAACCAGCTGGGAGATCTTGTGGTAAAACTGGTTTACAAGTTCCCGTTCCAGGGGACAATGAAGCACTTTGATAACGAATTGGGTTCCTACGTTTTAGAGGGAGGGGGAGCTCATAGTCGATGACCAGGAGAGCTTCGCTGTCTTAACTGCTTTCGTGGCCCGGATCCCTCGTGTCCAGCGAGTGGGCCGGGGAGGCAGACTGGTGATTGACAAGAACGAGGAGGTTGTATACGAGTTGAGCCTTATAATCGTTAAAGAGATCCTTGACAGTAAGGATCACATCAAGTATTTGGGTATTTATGTTTTGAATAGTTGTGTGTGGTTGTCGCATATTTGAATCCTCGTTTGCTAACTACATTTCTTTTTGTTTGTTTTGAAAATAGAATGAATCCCGCCCAAGAGCGCATAGCCAGGACTCTTGCTGCTAGAGCAAAGAAAGCTCAGAAGAATGCTTAAATTGGATTGGAGATCGCTCCTACTTCAGGATCAGGCGATTCCTCTTTGGGCCAAGCTATGTTTGCTCTCTCTCCAGCCCTTATATCTTCGAAAGAGAAGAGGTCGCATGCTGAGGGAAGTGTCGATCTGACCGGGGACAAGGGGAAAGGGACATACAACCTACCTCCTTGCTGGATGGAGAAAGCTTTCTTCGAGGGTGTAACTCTCTGCCTTCCTCAGGCCGAATCTCTTCATCTCGAGGGTTTGGGCCACCCGAAGAAGAGGGTGATGTTGGTTGTGATCAGTGGAAATAGAACTGATTATTTTGGAATGCTGGTTCGCGTTTGCGTTTTGCAAAATGTCGCGGTAAGCAAGAGTCGCCACCGTCTTTTATTTTCTCCAACAAGGAAAGGACAAAAGCACAACAAAATTCCTTTTCGAGATGTTTCTCGGGTTCGGGAGGTAGATTATAGAAAGGGAAGATGTTATCACCCTTTCTATCCGTGGTTATCAACGGGCTCTTAGGTACTTGCTCACTATGTTTTCAAAAAGTTTTGCTTTTCTTGTGTTTGTGGGTTTTGAAAAAGTTTTGTTTGAAAACTTCGATTTAACTCTTGTATCTGTCCTCAAGAGTGTATGAAGTGTTGTTTGAAAATTTTGTTTGGAAAAGTGTAAGTGCAAAAAAGTTGGTTTTGTTTTGAAAGAGCAAGTACCTGAGAACCTCTACCTACTCAAAAGAAATTAAGCTGTGTAAATGTCCTTTAGACAGTACTATCCCACTATTGAGAAGTAGGTAGCACCGTCGTTGGAGTTTTTCGGGTCAATTCGATTAATGGGACATGTGTGGTCACTAAAGCAATGTTAGGACGCCTTAACGGTAACCCTAACGTCTTAGATCATTCTTTATCGAGGCAGCCGTTTCGAGGCAACTTTTGATCTTTAGACAGGAGGGCGACCTCTAAAACACCCTATACTCAATGACCACGTCGAGGCAACCAAGTGAGGCGTACCCTAAGAGTGGCATGTGCGAGTGTGTCAGGTTTCAGTTATGTTATCTTTGTACATGGTATGGTGAGCTACGATTGATTTTAATTTAAGAGAGATCTTGTCATGCATAGCCTAGTTAACATACATCTAGCAATTAATAGTTGCGGAAAATAAAACTAAGCTATTACAAGGCGTCAGGTATTTACATCGCCAAAAACAAACCCTTGAAAAAGTAAATTGCGGAAAATTAAATGAAAGCGATAAAAGGTCCTAATTAAAACTATTACATCCTCGGAGCAAATACAATTATATGGATCAAGATATGAATCAAATAAATCATACGCGCGAGAAAAAATTGAATCGGAGAGTTTTTTAGGGTTCTGACCCTTTTTGTTCAACAAAGCATATTGTGATTATTTTTTGATTTAAAGAAATTAGTCTAAATTAATGATCGAATTAATTAACTAAAATAAAAATACTTTTTGGTCTTTTTGTTATTTAAGGAAAAATAAAAAATGGTCAAAAGTTATTAAAAACCCTAATTCTACATTAATTTTAAATTATTGCAAAAAAGTTAAAATCAATCTAATTAAAACTAAATTAATTAATTATATTTATTTACAAAATCACTAATTAAATTTAATAAATAAAAATATTATATTTTTTATGTTTTCTGAATCTTATTAGGAAAAATAAATTATTTGGTTAATTAAGTAATAATAATAATTAATAATAGTAAAAAAACAATTTAAATAAAAATATAAAAGAAGAAAAAGAAATAAACCCAGGGGGGTGTTGGGCCCAAGAGGAGGTAGAGTCAGCAATTCTGAAGCCCATTTACATCCAGCCTGTTTGACTTTTCTGGACTTGCTACGCATGCGTTGACCAGGGAGTATGGCGAGGACTCAGCTCTGGCCATTGGATTTGAGTTTGAAGACATCTGACGCTTGGGAATTGGAGGTGTATGGTGGACCACCTTTTGCAAGCTACACATGAATTCCTGAAGAAGAAAAATAAACAAGATTTTGGGGGACCTGGGATTCAAACCCAGGTCCCAATGAACGATGCTTTAAGGCCTTTGCCAGCTGAACTGTAGCGCACTTTTGTTAAATGGATAGATAGTGAATATTATATACAAAAACAAATATTATGCTGTAAACAAAAAATAACGCGCGTGTTTTTTCAAACACACGAATCAGATGCCCACACGTCATCATCTTCTTCGTTTGTCCTGCATAATTAGAATCAGATAGCGGGGGTTTTTAACCTCCAATACCTCCTGCAAGGAAAAATAGCGATTAGGCATACAACAATCATAAATGTTTCGCGAGGTGTGTGTTCCAACCGTCTTGGCCTCACGAATTCAACCCTGTATCTCATTGGTCCCAATTTTCCCTGGTTTAGAAAGCCCTATTTGGAAGCTTGGAAACCCTAGAAATTTGATCATGGCATCTCACGATTCAGGGCATTACAATCCAATTCAATCATTCCATTAGCTTCGTATGGTCTCTAGCAATGCAAATCAATCACAAAAACATGTTAAATGCGCATGAATTAAGATATACAGTATTGAATCAAAAGTGCAAACCGTGGGACTGTATGTCACGATTCCTTGAGCTTTAGTGCTTGAATTGGATTGCAAATTGTTCCTGGTACCTCCTACAATGTATTTGGATGGTCAAAACGCCTTGAATTGGCCTAGAATACAAGAACATGTTTTGACTTTTCTTGAAATTTCTTGAATTTGATAGGGTCGTTTCTGCAGCTTTTTCACGTGTATTAGGTCATGGTTTTCTTGCATATGTATAAGGCAATCAAATTAGGTCAAGAGCTAGGCCAATATCCATGTGCATTGATGATTAAATCCTTGATTGAAAATCAAATATTCTTGATTTTCATGATTGAACAAAGTTGCCAAAATTGGATTTTTTTTTGTATCTTTGACGTGTGCACGAATTTGCCAGCATGTTTGGATCATATTTGGTTCACAAATTGATTTAAAAATCAAATCTTGTATTTTCTTATGATTTAAATTAATTAAATGAATTAGTATATATTAAAAATCCAATTAATCAATAAAAATAAGAAAATAAATCCCATTTAACTTGGTGGGTCGTGCATAGGTCATGGGTGAAGTTTCAAGAAGAGATTTGAGGCCCATTAGCAAAAAGAAGGTGTTTTGGGCAAAGTTGACTTTTGCAAATTCATGAAAATTTCCTAACTTCTCCAATGCACAACTTGCTCAATTTTGATCATATGACCATGTTCTTGGAAATTTTGGAAATCTCTTGAAGTCCTCTAACCAATGCCTTTGGTCCCATGTCATTTGGATTTACCAATCTCAAGTTATGGCCTTTGACTCAAAGTGTACTTTTGTTGACTTTTGAAAAGGACCTATAATGTAAAAATTGATAACTTTTTATGAGAGCATCTCTTGATCTTGTAGTGTGAAGATGGTTTGTAGTAAATTGCATCCCCTTCAAAATGAGATTTGGATGGGATTTTTCTGATAAACCATGAAAGAGTTATGCCCTAATCAAAGTACAATTGACTTTTCTACTGTCCAAAAATAGTAACTTTTGCATCTTGATGATTTTTGAGCTATTCTTGTGGGATCATGATCAAGACTTGATCAAATGATGATTGTTAACTCAAAATAAGATGTTGACCAAAAATTATGACTTTTGACTGCAAAATGACCATTTTGCCCTTGCAGTTGACTGTAGATCAAATAGAGCTTTTGACTGTGCAAATTGGCACTGTGAGTCTTGAAACTTGGCATGTAGGTGCTTGAGAATGTATATAGGCCTATGAGACTTGATTGAACCATTGAAAACCCCAAATTCCTTGAAAGAACCAAAACCCTAATTTTGAATTGACTGCCTTAGGAGGTGATTTGACTTGAAGAGTCTTGTGCAATCTTGAACCATTTAGAGATCATTCTTGACAAATCTTGAGGAATATGGGAGGGCAAATTTTGGGGTATAACAGTTGCCCTTGTTCAATCTTCTTAAACCTGAGGATGTAGATTGGCTTGCGTGCCTTTCGTGATCCGAAGGTGGAAGATGATTGAACACTAAAGTGCCCAGAAATTTGCACTCGCATGGTGTAGTATCAGCAAGGTGATGTCGGGAATGGGCTTACAGATTCCATTTGGAGAGATGATGGATAGGAGGATGGGCTTATAGATGCCACCTGGAGATTGTTGGTAGGTAGTTTGGTCTTCGTTGACAGGTTGTCTTCATTGACGGGTCGTCTCTATTGACGGGTTGTCTTCACTGACGGGTTGTCTTCATTGACAGGTTGTCTCTATTGACGGGTTGTCTTCATTGACGGGTTGTCTTCATTGAGAGTTTGTCTTCATTGACAGGTTGTCTCTATTGACGGGATGAGCATCAGAAAAATCTTTAGGAATTGATTTGACTGGATTTGTCTCCATTGACTGGCTTCAGAAAAATCTTTAGGAATTGATTTAACTGGTTTTTGTCTCCATTGACTGGATTAGCATCAGAAAAATCTTTAGGAATCGATTTAACTGGTTTTGTCTTCATTGACATGCTTCATAAAAATCTTTAGGAGTTGATTTAACTGATTTTGTATCCATTGACATAGCTGAGAATCTAACTGCATCTTTCCTGAAAGGTAAAGGTCAGTCATATGCAATGCATGATATGGATCACACAATGGTGTTCTCAACATAAATGAGATTGTATGATATGATGCGTATATGCATGTATCATGATGTATGAAAATATGATGTTTTAGCTGGGGAAAATAAATCCCGGATAGCTGTTGGAGAAAGATGTTGAATTCTTCGTTTCCGCTGGGGATGATGAACGAAGATGATGGTGATAATAAACCTGCAGGAGAGGATGACTCCATTGGGGAATAAACTGATGGAGAGATTACTCCGAGGGGAATTACTCTGTGGGGAAGAGATGTTTTGCTGAGATTTTAACGACAACTCCGCTGGGGATTTCGTTGATGAGTTCTATTGGGGATTTTGATGATGAACTCCGCTGGGGATAGAAAGAACTTCAATGGGGATAGAAAGAACTTCGATGGGGATGATCTTTCAGTTGCAACTTGTTGAGGATACCAAGTTAGACTCTTGTGGGGGATGACCTCTGAATTTGGTTGAGGAGATGCATTTGTACTCTACAGGGGATAAGCTTCCAGAATCTACTGGGTAAGATGATTCAACTCTGTCGGGGAAGCTTTTTTAGACTGTGCTGGGAAATGTCTCCACTGGGGGTATCTTGTATTCCGCCGGGGAACATTCTTATACTCTGTCAAGGAATATTAAGACTGTCGGGGATGCTTGCTGAGGAATATCTGTATACTCCGCTGAGGAATATTATGACCTACCGGGGATACCCAACTTTTTAGGGCTGATGGTAGACTAACTCTGCTTGGGGGAGAGTATTGCTGATTCGTTCACAGTTGCAAGTCTCAATGGGGGGAACTACCAATACTATCCTTTGTTGCGGGGAGTGAAGGTATCTTGGTCATATTCTTCAGCCGAACCTACCTTGGTACCTTGGTGGAAAGAGCAACTAGATCGCTTAGACAATTCTTATTGCCCCTACTTTCGATGTCACCCGTAATTAGTCCTTTGTTTCGCATGCAAATATTTGTGAACAACAATTAATGTCAAATGCATATATCAAAAATGAACATTGGACGTTCTTTGCAAAACAAAACAGATAAAGGAAAAATAATTTTGCAATTTGTCTGAAAAAAATGAGCTTGTATTGATTTCGAAGTTTGCCTGTAAATAGGCGTTTTTGTACAAGAGGCTGACGTCCTAGTAAGAGAACAACGCCGAGCAAATAGGATTTATACATTTTGTAAAAAACAAAACAACTATGTGAAAAATTCCACTGGGTTCCAACTCTGCTATCGCCTTTATGGCTTCAAGCATCTCATCACTTTGCTGCTTAGTTGGAGATGAATCTGATTGATTGGTGTCGTCCGAGCCTGATAGTTGATACCAAAGTCCAGATGCAGGGTAATCCAATGAGACATAGTGTTATGCTTATCCCTAATTTTTGCCTGGACCGCCCTTTCGGGTTTTCAGTCCACCGGGATACCCATTTTTGCCCAAGCCGCCTTTTCAGGTTTTCGACTTGCCGGGTGTACAGATTTTTTTCATTTCATCCCTTATTTTTTCCCGAACCCTTTTGGTTCGCCAGGAAGCCCTTATTTTTGCCTAGGCCAGTCGACCTAGCGGGTCTTTAATTATGCGTAGTATCTTTTTACTATGTCTGCATTGACGGGGTGAGGAAGGTCATCACCATCCATGGTGGTTAGAATCATTACTCCTCCTGAGAAGATGTTCTTGACCAAAAATGGCCCTTCGTACGTAGGGGTCCATTTTCCCCTGGGATCTCCTTGAGGTAGAATGATGCGCTTGATTACCAGGTCTCCGACTTGATACTCTTGTCGTCTGACTTTCTTGTTAAATGCCTTGATCATCCGTTTTTGGTACATCTGACCATGACAAATAGCAGTGAGTCTCTTTTCATCGATTAGGTTCAATTGATCAAGCCGGGTCTGAATCCAGTCATCTTCGCTTAAACCTGCATCCTTCATGATCCGAAGAGAGGGTATCTGAACTTCAATAGGCAAGACTGCCTCTATGCCATAAACCAAGGAATAGGGTGTTTCCCATGTCGATGTCTGTGCTGAGGTACGGTACCCATGAAGAGCAAATGGTAACATCTCGTGCCAGTTTTTGTAGGTCACTGTCATCTTCTGCACAATCTTCTTGATATTCTTATTAGCTGCTTCTACAGCCTCATTCATCTTCGTCCGGTAGGGAGAAGAGTTGTGGTGCTGTATCTTGAATTGCTCGCAGAGCTCAATGATCATCTTGTTGTTAAGATTGGTACCATTATCCGTAATGATCCTCTCTAGTACACCGTATCGACAGATCAGGTTGTGCCGAATAAATCGTGCCACGACGTTCTTGGTTACGGTAGCAAAGGAAGTTGCTTCAACCCACTTCGTAAAGTAATCAATCGCTACCAGGATGAACTGATGCCCGTTGGATGCCGTAGGTCTGATCTCGCCGATCATATCAATGCCCCACATTGCAAAAGGCCAAGGTGCTATCAAGATGTTCAAAGGAACCGGAGGAATGTGCACTTTATCAGCATAGATCTGGCACTTGTGACATGTCCGAGAATGATGATAACAGTCGGCTTCCATTGTCGACCAGTAATATCCTGCCCGAAGGATTTTCTTTGCGATGGTATGTCCACTGGAATGCATTCCGAAGGTACCTTCATGCAGCTCTGCCATAATCCTTTCTGCTTCGATCTTATCTACACAGCGCAGTAAGGTTGAATCATGGTTTCGTTTGTAAAGAATGTCATTGCTGAGGAAGAACTTTGCCGCGAACCTTCTCAGAAACTTCTTGTCATTAACGAATGCACCCTCGGGGTATTCTTGAGCTTCAAGATACCTCTTTACTTCATGATACCAAGGCTTTTCTGTTACCTCTTCGGTCTCAAGATCACAACAATGTGCAGGTTCATCCAATTTCCAAATAATGATCCCGGGAGCCTCGTTGTCCCATTTGACTTTGAACATAGAAGACATCGTAGCTAACGCGTCCGCCAACTGATTCTCCTCTCTTGGGAAGTGTTCCAAGGTTATCTCCTCGAAATGGGGAAGCAACGTCAATACATACTCCTTGTAAGGAATAAGATTTGGGTGTTTCGTATCCCACTCGCCTTTGATCTGACTGATCACGAGAGAGGAATCTCCGAAGACACTCAGAAACTTGATCCTTAGGTCAATTGCAGCTTGAAGACCCGTGATGCATGCTTCATACTCCGCCATGTTGTTGGTGCAGTTGAAACATAGTCGGGCGGTGAGCGGAATATGAGAGCCTTTAGGAGATACGATCACAGCGCCAATGCCATTATCCAAAGCGTTTGAAGCTCCATCAAAGTACATAGACCATCGGGATCCTTCCTCAGGTCCTTCATCCGGTCCAGGTATCTCGCAATCAGTTACTACCATGATATTCTCGTCTGGAAATTCAAAGTTCATAGACTGGTAATCATCCACTGCCTGGTGTGCCAAATGGTCTGCCAATACACTTCCCTTGATTGCTTTTTGAGTTGTGTACTGGATGTCATATTCAATCAAGATCATCTACCATCTTGCTATTCTTCCGGACAAGACAGGCTTCTCGAAGATATACTTGATTGGATCCATTCTTGAAATCAACAAAGTAGTGTGGGTCAACATATACTATCTCAGCCGGCGAGCAGCCCATGCCAAAGTGCAGCAAGTTTTCTCGAGCAGTGAGTATCGGGTCTCACAGTCGGTAAACTTTTTGCTAAGGTAATAAATAGCATGCTCTTTTCGGCCAGACTCGTCATGCTGACCCATCACACATCCCATTGAATTGTCAAGTACTGTCAAGTATAAGATTAGAGGTCTCCCTTCAACTGGTGGCATAAGAATGGGTGGCTCTTGGAGATACTCTTTGATTCTTTCAAAAGCAGCCTGGTATTCATCGTTCCAACGCACTACTTGATCTTTCTTCAGCAGCTTGAAGATTGGCTCACAAGTAGCAGTTAGATGCGAGATGAATCGGGCAATGTAGTTCAACCGTCCTAGAAAGCCTCTGACTTCTTTCTCTGTCTTGGGAACTGGAATCTCTTGTATGGCTTTCACTTTGGCAGGGTCCACTTGAATACCTTTGTCGCTTACGACGAAACCTAGTAGTTTTCCAGATCTCACCCCGAAGGTGCACTTGTTTGGGTTTAATCTCAGCTTGTACAACTTCAACCGGTCAAACAGCTTTTGTAGATGGTCAAGGTGTTCCTCCTCAGTTTGGGACCTTGCAATCATATCGTCGACGTATACTTCGATCTCATGGTGGATCATATCATGAAACAGAGCAACCATGGCACGCTGATACGTTGCCCCAGCATTTTTCAACCCAAAAGGCATGACCTTGTAGCAAAAGGTGCCCCACTGAGTAACAAAAGTGGTCTTTTCCATGTCTTCAGGAGCCATCTTGATTTGATTATATCCGGAGAAACCGTCCATGAAGGAGAATACCTTATGCTGAGCAGTGTTGTCAACCAGAACGTCGATGTGAGGCAGAGGGAAGTCATCCTTAGGGCTTGCCCTGTTCAAATCACTGGAGTTAACACACATTCTGACCTTACCATCCTTCTTAGGCACTGGAACCACATTGGCGACCCACTGAGGGTAAGAAGTTACTGCTAGAAAACCGGCATCAAATTGTTTCATAACCTTCGCTTTGATTTTCTCGGACATCTCTGGGCGCATACGGCGAACCTTCTGTTTTACCGGAGGGCAGTCTTCCTTGGTAGGTAGATGATGAACCACAATGTCGGTATCCAACCCAAGCACATCTTCGTAAGACCAGGCAATGATTTCCACGTAGTCATGCAGCATCTGAATCAACCGTTGTTTCACACTAAGCTCCAGATTTGCACCGATCTTGACTTCCTTTTTGTCTGTCTCAGTACCCAGATTCACTGTTTCCACTGGCTCTTCATGTGGCTGAATGGCCCTCTCTTCCTGGAGTAGCATTCTTGCAAGCTCACCAGGCACTTCGCAATCATCTTCACCTTCATATAGCTGTTTTGCAATATATAATAAAGAAAGACAAGGAGCGCAAGATTTGAAATGCAAAAACCGTCCAATGCTTTTATTAATGATATATGAAAATGACACACAAAAGCCCTCACAAATGAAGCCACGGTGCCCCGGGTAAGACACCGGGCCATAAAGTTCCACAATATTGTCTGTTACAAATTCAAAACAAAAGAGTTCATTACTGAGGAATAAAAGTAATAGGGACGAAGTCCTTCTCCGTCCAGTTGTTTGGTCCACCGTTGGTTGTAGGGTATATCCAGCTGTCGAATTCAGATTCGTCCACGTCATCTTCGATGGCAGTTACTCCCGAGTTGCTGATGAACACAGGATGTCTTCCAATCCTTGCACTACGAACGGCCCTTTGAGCTTCCTTCTCAACAACAGCTCGGGCATCCTTTAAGGAAGCCATCTTCAAAGGAGAATCTTCAACCATAGTCTCAACTGATGCCAGTGTCTGAGGAACCTCTTCAAAGTGTTGAAAGGGGGTCTCAATGAATTCCCCATCCATCTCTATGTACCGGAACGAGTTGAGGTGACTGACCATGTATTCTTCCTCCCCCTGAACTGTCACAATCTTCCCTCTGACCGAGTATTTTAGCTTCTGATGGAGTGTGGAGGTCACAGCTCCAGCTTTATGGATCCATGGACGACCCAGCAAACAAGAATAGGACGGTCGAATGTCCATCACATAAAATGTAGAATCGAAGATCTGAGAACTAACTCTAATTGGAATATCAACCTCGCCATGCACCATCCTTTTAGACCCATCAAATGCCCGGACAACAATGTTACTTGGCTTCAGCTCCAACCCTTCGCAATCTAACCTGTCTAGAGCTTTCTTGGGCAAGACGTTTAATAAGGAACCAGTGTCAACCAACACATGTGCGAGTGTAGTGCCCCTGCATTCAATGGAGACATGCAGGGCATCGTTATGGTTCTTCCCTTTAGCAGTCAGATCGGCGTCGGAGAAACCCAAACCATTATCAGCAGTTAAAATAGCCACACAGTCGGTAAACTGACCAGCTGATGTCTCTTGTGGCACGTGGGCCGTCTTCAGGAAGGCAATCAGAGCCTTGGCATGGGCCTCTGAGCACAACAACAGTGATAACATAGAAATCTTCGATGGGGTGTGCCCCAGCTGCTCAACTACATTAAAATCACTCTTCTTAATGATCTTCAGAATCTCTTCCATCTCCTATTTGGAAGCTTCAACATTGATTGTCTTTGGTGCCTCCGTCTGGGCAGGCATATCAGTGGCAATCCCTTTGCCCCGAGCATTAGATGACTCGACAACAGGGGTAGAAATAGGAACTTGATCAGGAAGGGAAGTAGGTACACTTGCAGGTGAAATGACAACAGGTCTTCGGGCAACTGGTGGAGCAATATCAGGTGAGAAAAGCCTACCGCTGCGGGTGACTTTGGCAGGCCCGGTGATATTACTGACGCCGGTATTAGTATCAAACTCTTGCTTAACCCCAATAACATAAACATCTGCCCCATAGTGCCAAGGGATAACTTTGTCGGAGGTGTAGGGAATGGGTCCCGGAACAGTGATGATTATGGGTGCAATCTTCTGAACAGGCGTAATTCTGACAGGCTTCCTCGAGGGAGCCTTGGGAGAATTGTTGAAAATGGTAACAATGGAAACTTCTTCAGTAGGGGTGGCAGGAACATCAATCTTCTCAAATAGGATTTCCCTATTATCCATCAAGTTTTGGATGTCTGACTTCAAAGATGGGAAACCAGTAGGCGAAACAGAACACAGATGGCAACCTTCACTACATCCCGGAAATAAACCAGCTAGCAACAAGTTCCTCTTGACGGTCATCAGCGCGGTAACAATATCATTCACAGAGGCTACAAACAAGTCTTCCACTACAGCATTTACTCCATGTTTGGGCATGGGAGCAGTCACAACATTGGGCCTCTCGGGCACCTCAAACTCAATCTCTTTTGCATCAATCAAGTCTTGGACCTTATTCTTCAAAGTCCAACAATCATACGTATTATGCCCCGAGCTCTCAGAATGATAAGCGCAGCAGGCGTTGGGGTTATACTTTGCTGATGTAGTATTCAGATTCTTTGGGGCTTCCCTTAGAGTCACCAAATTGGTCTTCAACAACTGTGGCAATATCTGGGACAAGGTCATGCTGAGACGAGTGAACTGCCTTCTAGGTCTCTCTTCCCTTTGTTGGTTGTGATGCTGAGGAGCACCAGTAGGTTTTGAAATGACCACCGTGTTGACAGCTTGGTGGTGTTCAGATCTATTTGGTCTCCTTGAACCATAGACAGCACTGGATTCTTTCTTGAACAGCTTCTTTTTAGTGCTCGAGGAGGCACCTTTCTGTATCTTTCCAGCCTTGATACCAGCTTCGATCCTCTCACCAGTCAAGATAAGGTCTGTAAACCCGGCTGAAGAATTTCCAATCAAATGGTTAAAGAATGGACCAGACAGGGTCCCCAAGAACATATCCACAAGTTCACGATCAGTTAAACGTGGTTGCACCCTTCCAGCAAGGTCTCTCCACTTTTGAGCATACTCTTTAAATCCTTCACCCGTCCCTATTGACATACCCTGGAGTTGGGTACACGTAGGAGCGAGGTCGGAATTATATTGATACTGCTTATAGAACGCTGTAGCCAAATCCTCCCAGTTACGGATACTGGCTCCATCCAGCTGATAGAACCATTCGAGCTGAGTCCCTGACAGACTGTCCTGAAAGAAGTGGATCCACAAATTCTTATCAGCTATGTAAGGATGGATCTTCCTTACATACGACCAGAGGTGCAACTTTGGACAGGGAGCTTCGTCATACTTTGCAAAGGCAGGTGCCTTAAACTTATGGGGAATCACCACCCCAGAGGATAAACCTAGGTCTCCGAAGTCCAACCCGGGCACATTCTGTATCTCCATAGTGCTCAGGCGGTCCTCCAACTGTTTGTACCTATCCTCAACAGGAGGATACTATTCTTCATCATAATTCGTCTCGTTGTCGGAGACCACGGGACTAGGAACCCTTCTCTCTTGTGGGCTGTCTTTCCCTACAGATGAGGTAGTCAGATCAACCTCATTCTGCAGTCCATTCCCAAATTTGCGTCCAGTGTTGAACAAGACGGTCCTCTTCTTCTTCTTCTTCCTCTCTTTCAGAATCAGAGTCTTCAAATCCTGTTGACCCTAGGCTAGGCTCATAACCAACTCTTGGAACTGGGCATTCTGGGCCTGGAGCGCCTTGATAGCTTGTTCAGTGGAAGGTTCAGTAGACATGATGATTGCTGAAATAAACAGCGAAGAAGATAAGTGACCTGTAAAAAGGGTACCTGTTATGCATATGATGAGATGAAATGCGTATGATTTATGTTTTCAAAGACAATCGGGATTCAAATTTGTAGACAAAAAAGGGAAACACACTTTATTAGTTTTAACTTCGAAATTTAAACTGTTCAACAAATTGCCCTTAGGCGTTACAAGAATGGAAATACTGAAAAGTAAATAAAACCGTAAAAGAAATCATCAATAGGTTCATCAATGTTCCCATGGCCTCTTCTTCTCAGTGCGGATATAATCATTCAGGATCCGCTCGTTCTCCAGTTGCTTAGTCAGCTTCTGGATCTTTTGTTCTTGTTCGTTGAGCCTTTCCCGATAAGAATCCCGTTCTTCCTGCAGTTGCGCCCAAGACCTCTTCAGTGTGACAATATCAGTGGGCACATGAGGATGGAGAACAGTTGGATGAACCCCGTCTTTATCAGCAACTTCAAGAGTAATAGGCCTGTCAGCTTCGTATGGCATACCTAGCTTCTGGGCAAGGATGCGGACCCATCTGAAATATGACTCCATTGGTAGAGAAGTTTTTAGTCCCAACTCATGTGGGTCAGATTTGTGAACTCTGTCCCAAGCCCTGATGAATCTACGACGCAGCTCGTCGCTATCTACCTGAAACTCAAAACTGATGTGAGGTATCAACATCTCATGAGGCCCTTCTCTTCTGGCTCTTCCAAACTGACGAAGAGCTAAACATGGGTTATAAGAGATTCCTCCATGGGTTCCGATCAAAGGAACATTAGGATACTCTCCGCAATGATCAATAACGGCCACCTCATCTAAACCTTTGAGAGTCCAAATGACGTCATTATCAGTAAGAGACATTATCCTATGAGCCCACCCCTTCCTTCTTTATTCTTCAGTACGAACTTAGGGAGGTGTGAAATAAACCACCTTGCTAATAAAGGAGCACAACACATCAAAGTTCCCCACTTGTGGGTGGTACGAGTATAGATCTGTTGAAGGATATCACCCAAGAGAGTGGGTACAGGGTTCCGAGATATGAAGATCCTTATGGCTTTGACATTAACAAAGGTGTCAGGATTTGGAAACAATACCAGACCATAGATTAAGAGGGCCAGAATGTCCTCGTACGCTCTGAAGTCTAAGTCATTCCAGAAACAATTAGCTTTGCCAACCAGAAACTTAGCCAAGAAGCCCTTAACTCCACTTCTAGTCTCCCAGTTAGCCGTTACCTCCTATTTAGTAAGGGGAAGGGCTGCATCAATCTCTTCAGGCCTGAGAGTCTTTTCCCAACCAGTGAATGGAGTCTGCTCCAAAACAGGGATACCAAGCAACTCAGAGAATTCTTCCAGGGTAGGGACCAGCTGGAAGTCTTGAAAGGTGAAGCAGTGGTATAGCGGATCATAAAACTGGACCAGGACACTCATCATTTGTAGGTCCCACTTTGAGGTGACTAAACCGAGAAGAGAACCATGCCTCCTGATGAAGGAAGTAGTGTCTGGAATCCTGAAGACCAACTCTTTAAGCAAAGTAGGTGGTTGAACAAAGTTGAGCCGGATAGTATTCCTACGCATGGGCATCATGATGTCCTACAAAACAGAGCAAAGATGAAACCTTCTTGTCTTTGAAATGGGTTAGTGTTTACCGTGGTTATTGGTAAACAACCGCTGATCCTCCAAATGGTTACTTATTTGGTTACTCGCAGGATCGATCAGATTGATCCTAAGACATAGGTTGATTTTGAGGTTTTGATTAAATTGGATAATGGTTAAATGACAAGAAAATAAAGAGGCTTTAAGTAAATTGCATGAAGAAATAGGCTTGGTAAAATAAATGAAGGCTTGAAATAAAGGGCTTCGACAGGGAAAGTAAAGAAGAAAGCAAGTAAAGTTTCTGGAAATTAAATGACTTTAATTAATAAAAGTGGTGTTTCACACATACATTCTCAACAATTCTTTCTCACGCGCTGGGTACTCGAATCTATATGAGTGACTTTGTATATAATTGTGAACACACGCGAGAAACTGCGTGAACTACTACTATTTATACTAAAACATCCCAAGTAACCGTCGGGCAGTTACACTGCTTCGAGATGACTCCACTTGGCACGTTCTCAGCGTTCGACGCTCCAGATCTTTGCACGTTGCACTTGGTAACCGCTGGAAACCGTTTTCCCTCCAAACGCTTGAATTTCAAACCGTTCCACTCTGAACCATCGAACATCTTCGTCGAGAAGCACCTTCGACGAGAAACACCTTCGACGTCGAAGGCAACCAACCTCTCCCTTGGAAGAAATCTTCTAAGTACCTTGCCATCTTTCGATGGGCATTTCGACAGACCCAGCTGGTCGAAAACATCCTTCAGCTTTAACGGCTGATATTAATGCAACAAGGGTGTCGAATTTAGGAGCCAACAAATTGCCCCCCAAGAATGCCTTATTTCGACTCTGAAAGAAAAAGGCATTCTTTGAAATGCCATTCGACACCTGTCTTTTCATTCTTAGTCACAAATTAAATTGTGCACTTTTTGTTGTCTTCTACCAACCACTGACAATCCCAAGGAAAAGCCATCATTCATCCGTACCTAAGACGTCACTTCAGTACGGCGTGCAATGTGCCAAACGTCTTTCCACAAATTGTCATCATGACAATTCCCAAAAACGAGGGCGCACGCTGCACCCTTCCATTTCTGCAGAACGGCTACAACAACAGGGAGACGCCACGTGTCCCACTACCTTCTGCAACATTAAATGGCATTTAATGTCCTCGAATTTGGGGATTTCCCCCACTACTATAAATAGCGGTAAGTACCCATTGTGGGACTTTTTACGCTACCTTGCTTTCAGAATTCTCATTTGCATACAAACTCTTGTCAACTTTGCAAACCGCCTGTTCTTCACTTCGTCTACAACCTTAGTACCAACAATGGCATCTGGTTCTTCCAACGCTCCTAGCGCCAACACTCCCTCTGGAAATGTCAAACCTAGGGTTTTCTCCACCGCTCCCGTAGTGACTCCCACGGGCCAACGAAGGGTCCCTGAGCCTTTGGACATTGCTGTACGTGATGCTTATTCACGCCACCTCATGATTCCGGTTGGATATTCCAACCAAATCTTTGCTATGTCTGGCCCATTATACCCAAGCATTGCTGAAGCCATGAAGATCAAAAGTTACTTTCCGGTACTTGAGAGACTCAAACTGGTTGGATGCTCCAAGAAAGATGCAGAGGATAATGAAGATCCTGCTAAGGAGAAAATCGACCTCCGTTTCTTCAATAAAGGTGTTAGGGCTTTCAGGTCTGGCCCTAGCCTCACTCCTGATTATAGTGCTTGGCTGGAAAAAATGGAGAAACGCCAGGCTTCGATCTGGAAAGACATGTGGATATTCGACCTGGTTATGCTGTCGAAGACAGGTCTTAACTATTCCCTATAGATGTTGATAGCTTCTTTACTCTTCTGGGATTACACCCATTTCACCTTCCATCTTCCCTGTGGAATGCTGACTCCCACGCTCTTCGACGTGGCCGCCATCACTGGCCTTCGACCCACTGGGGACTACTTCGACCCGGAGGAAATGTTGGAGGATCAGATTGGATTCTATGCCACAAAACCAACCTACACCACCTTCATCAATCACTACCACGATAAGTCGACAAATGCTGTGTCGGATGTCGAACATATTGCGTTTCTAGCCTTATGGCTGACACGCTTTGTGTTTTGCTCCAAGTCCTTACAGGTGACCAAGAAGATGGTCACTCTCGCCACTCAACTCCACCATGGCCAAAATATCTGTTTGGCAGAATTGATTTTGGGGAGTCTGTATGAGTCGATTAGCAACGGAGCGACTCTTCTGAAGATCATCGAGAACAGAACCAGTCTGCTGCTCGCTGGACCTTTTTGGCTGCTTCAGTTGTGGCTCAATGCCACCTTCGAGTCTTTCTTGCCTAAGAGGATTCAAATAAATGAGCAGGCTCCAGAAATAGCAAACAGACGCGTCGAAGGCACCAGATTGGCTCTGTTGACTCCAACGGAAGATGGGCTGGAGCTTCAACAAACTTTTACAAACTTCGTTTTGATGTTTGCTAAAAGGAAAGAGTTTGCTTCGACCATGGCTCCATTTGCTCGACGAAAGGTTGGCCCAGAGTGGTTCACAAGGCCACATCCTAGGACGTCGAGTGGTCCTCAGGTCGACGAACATACAACAGTGTGGGAGGCATTTCTCACACCAAGAATAATGCCCCTTCGATTCAAGAGCTCTAAGACTCACTTGAGTCTGATCGCGTATCAACCAAACCTGGTGTCTCGCCAGTTTGGTATTATCCAAACACTACCTTCTCCAATTTTTCCCAGGGAGAAGTCTATGTTATACTTCTGCAACGACTACACTGAAGAAGCTGCCACTAAGCATATCGGCAGATATGCTGGTCGAACAGTTCTTTCGTTGTTTGACTATCAGCTTAACTTTCTCTGCTCACCATCCTTCGAGGAGTGGTGGAAAAGTTACTACGCTGAGGAGTTTTTCGACGAGAAGGACTTCGTGGATGAGCTTCAGAAATCTTTTGTCCTTGTCTTGGACAAAATAAAGAAATGTAAGTTCATCCTTCCAAATTACTTTGTCTTTCTCTTTTGACTGCTAGCCTGTTAATTATTTTGTCTACTTTCAGTTGTTCGAAAGCCTGCAGCCAAGAAGGCTGCAGAAGGCCAACAGGGAGGAGGCCCCTTAACAAAACCTCCACCACCGGCGAAGACTATAGCGCTGGCGAAGACCACAACAAACCAACAGGGGGAAGGCCCTTCGAAAAAGCCTTCTGCATCGGTAACCAGACTTTCATTATTTTCTTCTGGCTTTAACTTTTTGACTTTCGATGCAACTTCTAAATCGAACTCCAATTGGTTTTTAGGCACCTTCGCCCAGGAAACGGCCAGCACTGACGGTCGAATCCGGGAGTGACGAAGAAGATGATTCTCCCCCTGCTCCTCTAAAAAGGCGAAAGCTGAAGAAGGACGTTCCTCTTCCTGAGGATCGAACAATCAGAATAAAGGTTGCTGGGAGAAAGCCCAGGCCACCTCCAGTAATCATTGAGGAGCCAACGGAGGAGGAATTAAACGTTCTTCTCAATAAACCCGTCGAAAGCGACAATTCCAGCCCTGGGGCTGAAGCTACTTTACAGGTAATTTCTTTGATCCCTTTGTAACTCAAGTGTCGATACCTACGTTCGATTATGTCTCTTTCGAATTTAGAAGATTCTTCTTCTTCTCTTTTCAGGACACCACTGAAAGCTCAGCGCCAAGGACTTCTGAAACATTGGATTCTGCTGAACTCAGCAGGCCACAAGAAAAAGACTTGGCGAACGATGAAGCCAATACTGAAATAAATGAAGCCAATGCTGAGACAGCAGAAAAACCAGCAGAAGATCCACAAACAGAAGAGCAACAACCAAAAGAGATTCAGGTGGTGGATCTGTCGGAAGAAAATCGTGACGAAGGGGACCGCGGTGACGCTGGCGAAGAGGATCAAGGTGACGCTGGCGAAGGGAACCATGATGACGCTGGTACTGCCGCAGTCCGAGTCAAAGAGAGTCAAGTCGAGGCAAATGCTACTCAACAGCCTCAAACCCAAGACAACGCTGTTGCAAAGGCTGTTACCTCAACAAAGCATAGGTCGAAAGAAGACTTAGAACTCTTGAAGCAAACTGATCCTGTTAGCTATCTGAACGCCATCATCGAGAGCAAAAGTTCGTCTGATGCTAGTCAGGAGGTTCCTACTCTGTCGGGGAAGTCCACTGAAACTTCTCCTCTCGATGAGGCTTTGACGAAGGTTAAGGCTCAGTTTTTCAAGAAGGACTTGATGAAAGCTTTGGAGGGGGACCCTACTGCTCCATCATATTTGGGGGCTGTTTTGAATGCCGTAGACTTGTTAGCTGTGCCTCCAGAAGTTTCAGGCTTTATCATGGAGTTACACTCCATTATTGATCAAGTCTCAGCAGATTATCGGCGACAAAGGGGCTTTAATAGCCAGCTTGAAGTGTTATATGGCAAAAGCTCTTCTGCATGGACTGCTGTAGCAGAGACAACTTCTCGAATTGCGGAGTTATCGAAGCAAAAAGCATCTAAACAAGAAGAAGTTGATGCCATCGATCGAGAGAATGCTTCCCTCAAGGCGTGAATCGAAGAAATAGAGGCTAAGATAAATGCCAATACTAAGCGCAAGGAGGAACTTCTCTCGACTGTTCCAGACACCGAAAGTCAAGCTGAAATCACACAAGGCCTAGAATTTGCTGAGAAAGCTCAAGCCTTCGACGATCAAATTGCCAAGCTTGCGCAGGCGAATGCCTTGTGCAACTAAAGATTGGAGCTGCAGCAAACCAAATACCTTCGACTCAAGGACTCCATCCCCTTCTGATTGATTCAGCCTTTTAACCATATTTTGTAATATGTATTCGACAACATTGCCATTTTGGCTAATTTATAAAAACTTTCCATTTTGGCTTCTTTATGGTTAATTTAGTCGTTACTTGTTATTTATTTTTATCTCTTGGAGTGTAGGTTTGTACTTTTTCAAATATTTACCATTTACTCTCAAGAGCCTTTTATCTTCACCTAGCTCTTCGACTTCATAGGCTCCACCAGAGAAAGCCTGGATAACTCTGAATGGTCCTTCCCATTTGGGTGACCATTTTCCCATGCTTCGATCCCTTCGATCCATGGGAAGAATCACCTTCCAGACTAGTTCTCCAGGCGAAAATGCCTTAGGTTTCACCTTTTTATTATAAGAGTCTTCTACTCTTTTCTTCTGAAGCCTGAGTAGGTCAAGAGCGCGCAATCTTTCTTCGTCTAAATCCACTAGTTCGTCTAACATCATATCCCAATAAATTTCAGAGGGAATATCATAATGTCTCTGAACCCTTGCAGATTGAAGACAAATTTCTGCTGGCAACACTGCGTCATGGCCAAAAGTTAGCCTATATGGTGTTGTACCTATGGCTTCTTTTGGGGACGTTCGACAAGCCCACAAAATCTGGTCTAACGTCTTATGCCAATTTTTGGGCTTCTTCCCAACATGCTTTTTTATCAAGCCAATCACTACTTTGTTCGCTGCTTCGACTTGACCATTTGCCTGTGCATAATAAGGCGTTGATGTTAGGAGTTTGAAACCTGTTTCCTGAGCGAATTCCCGCATCTTTCGACCGGTGAAAACTGATCCTTGATCAGTTGTTATAGTCTCAGGGATTCCATATCTAAAGATAATGTTCTTTTGAATAAATTCAATGACATTTTCTTGGTCTACATTGACTAAAGGGATAGCTTCGATCCACTTAGTAAAATAATCAATGCCTACCAATATATACTTCTGACTCTTTGATGATGCTGGTCGAATCTCTCCAATGAGGTCCAACGCCCATCCTCTAAAGGGCCAAGGTTTCACTATCGAGTGAAGTTCGCTTGCTGGTACATGTTGGATGCCTGTATGGACTTGACATTCTTGGCAACCTTTAGCGAACTCGACACAATCTTTCAGCATAGTGGGCCAGTATAGTCCTTGTCGAAACAACAACCATTTCATCTTATGGCCTACTTGGTGAGCCCCACATGCTCCAGCGTGCGTAGTCGAAAGGGCTATGTATGCCTCAGTTTCACTTAAACATTTTAGCAATACCCCTTCAGGCGTCTTCTTGAATAACTCATTACCCATGAGTACATAACTCAACGCCCTGTACTTTGTTTTCCGTTCTGTCGAAGCTCCTGGATTTTGAAGATAATCCACAATGGGCTTCCTCCAATCCTGCTCTGACAAATTATCTATGAACGAAATTTCGAAGTTACTTTGATCAGCATATCCTAGTCTTGTCGATTCCAAGTCTGTTGGTGATAGACAAGTTGCTTTTATCTTTTCTCGAACTTCGATTGCTCTTTGTAATCTCGTTTTTGAAATCTTGTAACCAGATGCAATTTGTTCCAAGTCGTTGGCTATTTGATTTTCCAATCTGGGTATGTGTCCAATATTGACCATTTCAAATTTTTTCAATAAATGATTTGCTATCACAAAGTACATAATAAGATTTTCTCTTATGCATTTATATTCTTTTGTGACTTGCTTAATGACTAACTCTGAGTCTCCCATTATTTCGACTCGAGTTGCCCCCAATTCCAACAATATTTCAAGGCCAGTAATTAGAGCTTCATACTCAGCCTCATTGTTCGAACAAGAACCTGATATCTTGTACTTGAATGTTGTTGGAATTTTTTCTAGAGAAATGATCAAGACTCCTACTCCTGTTCCATCTTTATGGCTGGAACCATCGAAGTAGAATTTCCAAGGTTCTATCTCCACATAATTAATATCCTCAACTTGAATTGAGTGGTCGACTATAAAGTCTGCAACCACTTGTCCTTTCACTGCCTTAAGAGGCATAAAGGTCAAGGAGTATTCAGTTAATGCTAGTGCCCACTTGCCAATTCGACTGTGCAAGATAGGTTTCGACAACATGTACTTGAAAGCATCAAAATGAGACGAAACATACACATCAACTGGTTTTATATATTGCTTGAGTTTTGTACAAGAGAAATACAGACATAGACACAATTTTTCAACTTCGCTATATCTAGTTTCTGCATCGTTCAAAACTCTACTAAGATAGTAAATGGGTCTTTCGACTCCATTCTCATCTTCTTGGGCTAACATGCTTCCCAAAGTTTTGTCGGATGCAGCTATGTACAATCTCATACTCCTATTGCTATAAGGAGGCACCAAAATAGGTGGCTTAGTGAGGTACCCTTTGATTTTGTCGAAGGCTTCTTGTTGCTCTTGCCCCCATTCGAACCCCTCTTTATTCAGTCGAAGTAAGGGTGAAAAGGCTTGAGCTTTCCCACTTAGGTTAGATATAAATCTCCTTAAGAAGTTTATCTTGCCTAACAGAGATTGCAGTTCCTTCTTATTCGATGGCGCTTTCGCTTCCAGAATAGCCTTCGTCTTGTTCTGGTTGATTTCGATTCCTTTCTTGTGGACAACGAAGCCCAAGAAATCTCCAGCTTTCACACAGAATGCACACTTCAAAGGGTTCATCTTCAGACCATGTTCTCTCATTCTTTCGAATGATTGTCGAAGGTGGTCAATATGATTCTTTCTGGAAACAGATTTTATAACAATGTCATCAATATATACTTGCATAAAAGTGTTAATAAAATCATGGAAGATAGAATTCATTGCTCGCTGGTATGTTGCCCCAGCGTTCTTTAGGCCAAAAGGCATCACTACCCATTCGTAAGTGCCTAGAGCCCCAGGGCATCGAAAAGCTGTTTTCGACACGTCCTCTTCAGCAATGAATATTTGATTATATCTTGAATAACCATCGAGCATACTCAGGTATTCATAGCCAGCGGCAGAGTCGACTAGCATTTCCGCCACAGGCATAGGATATTCATCTTTGGGCGTAGCAGCATTCAAATCTCTGAAATCTATGCACACCCTTAATGTACCATTTTTCTTAATTACTGGCACAATGTTTGCAATCCATTCGACATACCTTGTAACGCGTATGAATTTGCACTTCAACAGTCTTTCGACTTCCGTTTTGATCTTCGACAGTATTTCTGGAGCGAAGCGTCTTGGACTTTGCTTGATTGGCTTCTTCCCAGGTTTGATTGGCAACTGAAGTTCTACCAATCCTCTGTCGAGACCAGGCATCTCGTCGTAATCCCATGCAAAACAGTCCTTGAACTCTTTCAACAATTGGATTACTTCCAACCTAAGTTCTGGGTCAATTTTGGCGCTGATGTAAGTTGGCTTTTTCTCTGACCCTTCGCCTAAGTTGATTTCTTCTAAAGGATCTTGCGCTAACATTTTAATGTTGTTCGCCAAGGGGTCCTTTTCGAAGCCCAAAGGCTCATCGTCATAGATGGCGTCGAGCCTCTGTTCCTGCATTCCTTCTAGCATGATATCAGGAGGTTCTGGATCGAAATCCTTTCCTGGACCTGCAGCAGATAACTGTTGATCATTGGCCTGTGTGGCCATGTACTTTACTTCGGCTTCGAGAGCCGTTATCATCTTTGTTTCGGCTACATAAGCCGAAATTCGCTTCAATGACTGTGACTCAGTCATTATCACTGAATTCACTTCCCCAACCAGTTGGTTGGATATCAGTTAACCCACTGAAGTATATGTGGGACAAGTCTTCTCTGTCCCATTGGAAACCATGCTCAGGATGCAGGTATAGGGAACAAAAAGTATTTGGCACTGGCGCCAAGTCGAAGTCAGGTGTTGGACATGGCCCTATGTGAGCCAAGTTCTTGTCGAAATCTGCCAGCCCTAGGTGATTCACTTCGCCCAGGTAATAGCTTTGATCTGCCTCTATGTTTTCGACCATCCCATCCGGACGCCATAGCAGCAACCTCTGGTGCATTGATGATGGCACAGCTCCAACACCATGAATCCATTCACGGCCCAACAAAAGATTGTAGTTAGGTTTGGCCGATATGACCATAAACATTGTTGGTCGAAGGATAGATCCTACCTTGATATCCAGTTGGATCACTCCCATAGTGGTCCCTATGCCGCCCTCATAGTTCGACAGGACCATGTTGTGAGGCTTAATGTCCTCATCCCTTTTGCCAATTTTCCTTAGCATAGAGTGAGGAATAATGTTGATGGTTGCCCCACAATCCACCAAGATTTTATTCACTGTAGTTTCTTCGAGTTTAGCCCTTATAAATAAAGGCTTGAGGTGATTTTTCATCGCCTCTGTAGGTGGTTCGAAGAATCCATTTTGTTCCTCAGTAGTGCCATTGTCCATGACGAAATAGCACACTGGCCTATGTTTGGCCATTTCTTGCTCCACTTCCCAATCACTCGTTTCGACCTCGACCTGTCGGTTGAACTCTCTGGGCAGCACTGAGACTATATTCACCATTATGTCCAAAGTATCATCAGACTCAGAACCATCTTCGTCCTCGATTTCACCTTGGTTAGGCCAAACTAGCCTGTTGGTTACTGGCTCTCTTTCCAGAGGTTTCCTTTGCTTCCTTAGAGGAACATTTGAACTGGTTTCTGCCTTTGGTTCATTGGCATCCTCCCTCTCAGCTTTTCGTCTCCTTTGGTATCTCCTCCATTGAGATCGAGACATGGGATTTTTCCCTTTGTAGTTGCTTGACACCTGTGCAACTTTAGGGGCAGCAACTTGAGGCTCTTTCTTTTGTGTTAAAGATGAACCCCTTGGCACGTCGAAAGAGTGCCATTTCTCCTCGCTTGGCCTCTTTCGACCAGATGTCTTGTACCAGGTATCTACCGGCACATTAGTTGGAAGCCTGAAAGTCAATGGCCTCTTTTCTTGGTTTGAACCTCTTTGGGAGGCTCTTCTGGGGTCATGTCGAAAATCAACATTTTCCCTTCTCTTATTTGCTGCTCTTACGCCTTGAATATGCTCAGCAGCTTTTTTGTCAAAGATCGAACTGCATCTTGGACACAACATCACCTCTGACTTCTTTTTCTGGCATCTTTGCAGGAAATCTGCCAGATTTTCATTTTCCCGAGGGAAAGCAGTCTTGTTAGCTTGTTCTTGCCTCATGGCCTCCTCTGATGCTTTTGGGTCAGAGACTTCGACCATGTTGACATTCATTGTATCTTTGTTGGCAAGAGTCAACTGCTTCATTTGAATCTCCAAATTCTCCGTCTGGCCTTGAACTGTGGCCAAGTGAGAACTGGGTTTTGGTCCAATTTTTTGGGCTTCAACGGTCTCCAGCTTTGGGCTTTCGACCGCTTTCTGAACCGCTTCAATTGTCTTTCTGGATAAATTCCCAGAAAAACTGCCAAAGATTGGCATGTTGATATGGTCCTTTGAGACTTCGACCATTGTGATTCCTGGCCTCTTCGACTGGCTCCTAGATGCCTCGATCATGTTCACCTCTGAAGGCTCAGCATAGTGGGCTTCAGCCTGCAACGAATTAGAGTCGACAGCCATGGGGGTCTTGTCAGCAAACTTCAACCTCCCTTCTTCGATAGCGTCTTGCACAAGATTCCTGAAAAGAAAACATTGAGAAGTTTTATGGCCCAAAAAATTATGATATTTGCAAAAGCCTCTCTTCTTTCTTTGATCAAGAGGAGGCACTTTTACCCCTGGGGGTACTATCATTTGGCCATCTTTTACAAGCAAGTCAAAGATCTCATCACATTTTGTAATGTCAAAACTATAAGTCTTTTTGGGGAACCTATCGTTGGTCCTTTCTGGACCAATGGGATTTTTCCCACTTGAGGGGACTAACAGTTTGCAAGAGTATGGTGGCCCTTGTTTTAGTTCCGCTAAATCGACTTCTCCTTCTTCGACAGTTATAGTATCGTCGAAGGATTCTGGATCTTCGTCATCCATCTCAACATACGCTATCCTCTCTCTCTTATGAGTTTTCGTTGCCTTTGCTTTTTCAGCTTTGAGGCGTTCTACCTGTCGAACTCTATCGGCCAGTTGGGCCATGTCTCTCAGGTATTGGGTGTCTAACTTCTTCCTAATGGAATAATCTAAACCGCCTGCGGCTATTTCGACTAACTCATGTTCCGGCACTTGTGTAAAACATATTGCTTTGAGCAACCTAAACCTATTTAGATATTCGTCTATAGGTTCAGTGAAACGTCTCTTTACACTGGCCAATTCTTTCAGGCTTATCTTGGTTTGCCCCATGTAGAATTGCTCGTGGAACAATCTTTCCAACTGGGTCCAATGATGGATCGAATTGGGGGGGAGAGTTGTAAACCAAGTAAAAGTGTTCTTTGTTAAAGAACTTGGGAAGTACTTAATCCTCAGGTTTTCGTTATTCGAAATATCTCCTGCTTCGATCAAGTATCTCGCCACATGTTCGACAGTAGATTCTGTCGTGTCCCCAGAGAACTTAGTGAATTTGGGGACTTTACATCTAGGAGGTAAGTCTGTTTGTAACACGTATTCTGACAACGGGGATGTGAAGTTGGGCCTTCGAAAGCCCATGTTCATCCCATTTTGAGTCATGATCCTTTCGATCATGGTTGCAAGATTATTTTCCAAACCCATGTTTTGGTATTGGATATGCTGAACTACTTCGTCAGCATTTTGGTTTCTGTTAACTAACCTTACCTCTGGGGTTATTACCCTAGGTTCCTCGACAGGTTGCTCCAATCGTGCCCTAAGGTTTTCTTCGACAGGCTGTTGGACCTGGTTGATAGTGGTCTCTTCCTCTAAGAACACACCCTGGTTTCCCCTTATTTGCGCCCTTTGGGGCTGTCGAATAGGTTGGGGTACTCCAAAGAAATCAGCCAAACGCGTCATTTGTGCTGTCATCTGCTGATTCGATTGAGTAGTGTTTTGTATTAGAGGGTTCAGCACTGTACTTAAAGTTTGTGCCAACATTTGCACCATATCATGGTTGCTTTCGTCCATTTGTTGCCTCAAGACTGTTGTCGAGGCATTTGTAAGGCCATGTGCTACTTGGGACGTTCCTCCTAAGAGTTGGGTCCTATTTCTATTCGCCATACCTACTCCAGAACCTTGGAGTGGCGAAGAGGCACTCACTAAAGGGTCTGAAAAAGTGGACGCAGCATTCGTCAGGCTAGCCAAGTCAGAAGTTGGCATGCCATAGAGTGGTTCTCGATTATGACCGCCTGTCATAAATCCTGGGGGAACAAAAGGCCTTGTGCCTAAATTTCCCCTTGGCGGGGGAGTTCCCAAAGGCACTCTGGGGCCTGTGAACGGAGGTAATGGCCCCGTTGCTGTGACCGTTACTGCTGGTATTGAACCAGCGGTTATCGCTTCACTTACGGTCGGGATAACCGTTGCTCCCACATTAGTTTGTGAGATTTCGTTATTGTTTGACGGATTCGCCATCTCTTCCCTTCTTCTGGCAGTATTGGTATCGTTAGTGTATATTCTACCACTTCTCAATAACATGCAACACTCCTCGAAAAAGATGAGATTATGTTCAAAAATCAACACACAGTCCCACCAGGTGTGCCAATTTGTTTACTGTGGTTATTGGTAAACAACCGTTGATCCTCCAAATGGTTACTTATTTGGTTACTCGCAGGATCGATCAGATTGATCCTAAGACATAGGTTTATTTTGAGGTTTTGATTAAATTGGATAATGGTTAAATGACAAGAAAATAAAGAGGCTTTAAGTAAATTGCATGAAGAAATAGGCTTGGTAAAATAAATGAAGGCTTGAAATAAAGGGCTTCGACAGGGAAAGTAAAGAAGAAAGCAAGTAAAGTTTCTGGAAATTAAATGACTTTAATTAATAAAAGTGGTGTTTCACACATACATTCTCAACAATTCTTTCTCACGCGCTGGGTACTCGAATCTATATGAGTGACTTTGTATATAATTGTGAACACACGCGAGAAACTGCATGAACTACTACTATTTATACTAAAACATCCCAAGTAACCGTCGGGCAGTTACACTGCTTCGAGATGACTCCACTTGGCACGTTCTCAGCGTTCGACGCTCCAGATCTTTGCACGTTGCACTTGGTAACCGCTGGAAACCGGTTTCCCTCCAAACGCTTGAATTTCAAACCGTTCCACTCTGAACCATCGAACATCTTCGTCGAGAAGCACCTTCGACGAGAAACACCTTCGACATCGAAGGCAACCAACCTCTCTGTGATACGGTGGGAGAACTGACTAGGGTTTTGCGTTTGTTTTCGCAAATGTTTCGGTTGAGCAAGAGTCGCCACCGACTTTTTATTTTATCCTAAGGAAAGGTTTAAAAAGCACAACAAAAACCTTTGAGATTTTTCTTGGGTTCGGGGAGTAGATTATAGAAGGGGAAGGTATTAGCACCCCTTCTATCCATGGTTATCCATGGGCTCTTAGGTACTTGCTTAGATCAACTTGCCTTGGTTGTCAACTGTTTGAAATGGTGCTTTGTGTGTGGTTTTGGAAAAGGTTTTGAAAAAGATGCCTTGTATAGGCTACCCTTGTAACAATTCTTTACTCGAATGTTTTACAAAAGGTGTTTGTCTTTTTGAAAAGATGTTTCAAGGTTTTTTTTTAAAGTTTGTTTGAAAGTGTTTGTGAAGTGGGTTTTGAAATTAGGCAAGTGTTTTCTTGGAAAGTTGACAAGTACTTAAGAGCTTATCTACCCTAAAGTTTTCTCAAAGATTTTTGTTATGTTTCAAACCTTTTGACAATTTTGTTCCACCATTGCGTTTGGTGGACAATCTTGTCTTAGGAGGTGAAAGGGACGGGCGCGGGTCATCGTTTAGACCATAGTTGCAATAGTGTTAAATGTCTTTGGGCAATTTTCTTTGAAAGGGACTTGATCATTCATTTAAGCAACATTTTGAGGGACAATGATCATTTGATTATTTTGTTTTGCCCAAGGAAGTTCAACATGCAATATGGCCCAATTATTTTGAAGGCAACAAAGTGGAATACCCTAGGGGTGCAAGTGTGAAATGTGTTGTCCATTTTTCATGCTCATTTATCTTGTATTAGGTCCAACTATTTTGTTCATTTTTTTATTCGCATACAAACCCTAATTCTAGCATAGTATGTTTAGAAAGCGATAAAGTGCGAAATTTAAATTCCTACGCTATTACATCTCAATAATATAGGGAGGGGGGTACAATGTTCAAATGGGGATATTTAGACAAGAAATTAAACCTAAGCTATTACATCATTTTCTATAAATAATTACAAGATAAATAAATTGCATAATCAAATGGAAATTAAATAAATATGCAAAAATGCAAAAAAGGAGAATTTTTATATGTATGAAAAAGTATTGTTCATGTAAAATAAAAGAAAAATAAAAAGGTATTATTTTTGGAGTATTTTCATATTTAGGATAAAAACCCTGATTTTAATCAAAATAAATATTAATTAATTAATTCATATAATATTTGTTATTTACATGCAAAAATAAAATAAAATATGGTATATTTGTAAAAAAAGCATTTTTTAGTATTAAATATTAAAAATAAAATATGTACATTTTTTTGGTATTTTTACTCTAAATGTATTAAAATATATATATATATATATATATATATATATATTATATATATATATATTATATATATATATATATATATATATATATATATATATATATATATATATATATATATATATATATATATATATATATATATATATATATATATATATATATATATATATATATATATATATATATATATATATATATATATATATATATATATATATATATATATATATATATATATATATATATATATATATATATATATATATATATATATATATATATATATATATATATATATATATATATATATATATATATATATATATATATATATATATATATATATATATATATATATATATATATATATATATATATATATTATATATATATATATATATATATATATATATATATATATATATATATATATATATATATATATATATATATATATATATATATATATATATATATATATATATATATTATTTTAAATATGTATTATATATATAAATAATAATAATAGTTAAATTTTTTAGAAAATAGTATTTTTTATATAAAATATTTTCAGAGGGTAATATAAAATAAAAATAAAAATAGAAGTGTTTTTACATATTTTTCTATTTATCCTAAATAATAGTATATATAATATTTATGTATAAACAAAAGAAAATCAAATAAAAATCAAATAAAAATCAAATAAAAATCAAAAAATGATGAGAAAAATATTTTCAAAATTTTAATATGCTGGGAAAAAATAAATGAGTCAAATAAGAAAAGAAAAAGTCAAAAATCATGAAAAATGAAGCAAATGGGCTTGGGGGTGCAAAACAGAAAAAGTGGTGTGAATAATAAAAATGTTCAGGCCCAGCCCAAGAAGCCACCTTCTTCAACCTCTGAACAAAGTTTGTTCAAAAACGCGCGCCAACAAGCTTCCTTCGAATGTCCTGATTCTTTGATTTTTTGAGCAAACTTCCAACACAAAAGATGTTAAGCATGAAATCACGATTCCAACCATATGCATAACTTGATCTAAATCTCTAAGATGAGGGAGAATTTCTTCTCCCCCAAATCCTAACCTAGTTTTTCTGCCATTTTCAAACTCCAAATTCTCTCTACTCAGGCAAAAGAAATGAAAAGTAAAGGAATGTACATGTTCAGTGGCATGAGTATGACATTATTTCTTCACAAACCTAAGACTAATGATGCATAATAAGAGAGATACGAGTTCAAAAAACTACCTGTTCAGCTGAAGTTCTATCTTGCAATGTAGGAACTTTCAGTGCAAGGTGATGATTGGAAAAGTTTCCTTGAGGTCCAGGGATGCTGTTTCAATGCTTACTTTGTCTTGAGAGCTTCTGAATCGAGCTAGAGAACTTCAACTGCAAAACAGAAAAACAAAAATGGTGAAGTGGTTTAGAGGTGTTACAGATCGTGCTTTTGCTTTTGGTTAGCTTGCATAGGTAGTATGGAAGGTGTATGAACTGGTTTGGGCAAGAAAGCTTGAGAGAAATGGGAGATGGCCCTCAATCTGCATGGATTTCTCTGTTTGAGCAGTTTCAAGGTGATTCTGAGATGGAGGGTATTTGAGAGGTGCAGGGGTCGTGTATTAGCTTGGTTGTGATGTGCTGAGTATGTTTGATAAGTTTGTTCTTGTGTGTCTAAGCTGAGATGGATGATGTTGTGAGTTATGGCTCTTTTCTTCACACTTAAGCAACAAAATGCAACTTGTGTTTCTAGGCATGTAGAGGGCCCCTAATGTGCTGCATAATCCCTCCTTGATCACCCTCCTTGATCAGTGTGTTATGCTCTTAAACTTGTGCCATTCAGATTTGCAATGTACTTGTTGGATTTCCAAATTGACATAAAGTGAATTTTAGCAAAAATGGATAATTCACTTTATCTAAAAATGGATTAGGCTTGTGTATAATACTTGAACTCATAGAATAACATCTTGACACAATGAACAAGCATTAAATTATTGAGTGTAACTTGGTTTAAGGACCTGTAATCTAGCCTAAAGCATGCTGAGTTCAAATTGCAAAGTTATGGACATGGAACTTGGTCATGAACAAAGTGGTTTTTTGCTATATTGTGAAATTCGATTCTCTCTAACCATGAGGTTGTTTGAGAAGTTCTTGGACATTTTGGAAAGCTTGGAATGTGTACTACAATCCATCTTTGAAATGCAATTTGAAATTCCAAGTGGAAGTGTATGGAAAATGGCCTTGAAGTTAAATAGAAAACCTTGTCAAAATAGGTTAAAATTTCACTAAGTTAAAAATGGTTTAGTGCCCTTATTCAAAAAATTGTAACTTGAGATACAAGCTTCAAATGAGAAAACTTTGTGAATTAAAGTTGTAGATTATGCAACAAGCTACAACTTTCATGTTTTGACTTTTGTTTGAATCCAAATGGATCTTGGTGAAAAAGTGGGGAAAAGTTGGGAAAAAATTAGGGTTTTTCATAACTTAGAAAAATTCTAAGTTATGAAAAATTCAAATTTCTAACCCTAATTTGCATTTTGTGATTTCTTGGTGAACAAGTTTCATGATTTGGCATGTTTTGATGGAAAATGAATCTTGACTTTTGATTTTGACCAAAAAGTCAAAGTTTGACTTTTCAGTATACAGTCAAAATTGATCAATTGACTGGGAAATTCAACTGTCAATCTTGTGTACTTGGGATCTTTTGAGTTTGTTGATCATGTCAAGATAATTCCATAGGGTCCTTGAGTCTATGTGTGAGCTTGGTTTGCCATTGGCTAGGTCAAACAGTCAAAAATTGCCTTTGTGCAGTCAAAACCCTAAAAATGACCATTTTGCCCTTTTGGTGATCTGATCAAATTTCTTGGGGAATTGTGATCCAAACTTGATCAAATGGTCCATATGAGTTCATAATGTTGATGTGGGTCAAATTTCATGAGGTTTGACTGTCAATTGGCCACAGTTGACTTTTTCCCCAACACAGCTGATTTCTAGGTCAACTGTCCAAATGACTGGGCAAAACTTGGAATCAGGACTTGAAACTTGGTATGGGTAAACTTGGGAGTCCAATATGAAGCAAGAAAGTCATCTTGGGCACTTTAGGCCAAAACCTCTTGGTGCAAGCACAAACCCTAATTTGGGTTAGCAGTGCAAGGAGGAGTCTTGAGCAGATGAAACCCTAACTGGATCCTGAGCTTCAAGGGCTTTGTGATGAGAAATCACTGAGAAATGGGAGGGCAAATTTTGGGGTACAACAGTTGCCCCTGTTCAATCTTCTTGAATCCGAAGAGTTAGATGGGCAAGCTTGCCTTTCTTGACTCGAGGGTAAAAGAAGATTGGACACTAGAGTGCCCGGAAATTTGCACTCGTCAAAGCAATGGATGCGGGAATGGGCTTAGAGATGCCATTTGGAGATGGGCTTAACGATGCCATCTGGGAGAGTGACATAAATCTTGTCGGGGATGGGCTTAGAGATTCCATCTGGAAGGGAATATCAGGAAAGTGTCCAAGCTTTGGACCATTTCTGAACTGGGGGGTCTGAACAAGCAATAGATTGACATCCGTTGTTGGGAAGTATCTGTAAACTGTTTTTAGTGGTTTGGAGAAGAAACTGAACAAGCGATAGGTTAACATCCGTTTACTTGGAGAACCCGTGAACTGTTTTCAGAAATCTTGAAGTTGAATAAGCAATAGAGCAGCATCCGTTGTTGGGAAGCGTCCGTAAACTGTTTTCAAAAGTTGCATCTGAACAAATCGATAGATTAACATCCGTTGTTGGGAAGAATCCATAAACTGTTTTCAGAAGTCTTGAAGAAGAATCTGAACAAGTGACAGGTTAACATCCGTTTACTTGGAGAACCCGTGAACTGTTTTCAGAGATCTTGAAGTTGAATAAGTAATAGAGCAACATCCGTTGTTGGGAAGCGTCCGTAAACTGTTTTCAAAAGTCTTGAAGAAGAATCTGAACAAGTGACAGGTTAACATCCGTTTACTTGGAGAACCCGTGAACTGTTTTCAGAAATCTTGAAGTTGAATAATTTTAGTCCGTCGACTGATCCTTCCTGAAAAGGTAAAGAGTTAGTTTCATGTAATATTATGATGCATGATGCGATATACGAACATCAATGTTTATGGCATGAATGTAATGAATGCGCATGTAAGCTGACGAGCTATCTTGCTGAGGATAAATGAATTCGAGGTGGCTGAAGATAAAAGCATCTTGACTGCTGCTGGGGAAAATAAATCCTTGGCTACTACTGGGGAAGAGAATTCCTGATGACCTCTATTGGGGAGTATCAATCTAGTAGACTTATGCCGAGGAGGTAAGACTGAGAATCTTCTGCTTGACGGGAAGCAACTCTGGTGATCTCACTGGGGAACTCAAGATTTCTCTTTCTAAGACTCTGTGGGGGAGAAGGTTCATTAGTCTGGCTCCGCTGGGGGTTGATAATTTGAAATTTTAGCTCGGCTGGGGATAACAAGGATAAGCTCCTCTGAGGATCATATTGATAAGTTAGGCTGGGGAATTTTGATGAACTCCGCCGGGGATAGGAAGAATTCTGGCGAGGGAGATCTTCCGTGGCTGTTAGCTGAGGATAACCTAGTTATAAGCCTTTGTGAGGAATAACTTTGAATAAAACTCGGGGGAAACGTTCGTGCTCTGCGGGGAAATACCTTCCAGAATCTTACTGGGGGTAAGCTTCAGGGTTTGCTAGGGATGTGGATTCCAAATCTCTTGAGAGGTTTCCTTCGAAAGGGTGTCAAGATATCCATCTGTACCTTCATCCTATCAGTAATCCTTTTTCTCAGGTTCATTTAGGAAGTGATTACGTTTCAAATGCATATGCCTATTTAACAAAACATTGGACGTTTCTCAAAATAAAACGAATAGTGCAAGAGAAAAAGAAAAGGGAAATGACACAAATTTCTGGGAAAAGTATTTGTATTGATTTTCTTTGAGTATATTTGTACAAAGGAGACAATCATCCTAGTAAGAGGACTTTGTCGTAAATATTGAAAGATTTTATACAAAATAAAGGATGGCTATGTGAAATAATTCCATGGGATTCCATTCTGCTATAACTTTCACAACTCTGAATATCTGTCCATTCAATGCTTCGTTTGACGATGACTGGATTGGTCAGAAGCCTGGAACTGGTTGATGAAGAGATTGCCTTTGAAGTGATCCGACGAGACATAGTCATACGCTTTAATTCCCTAACTTTTGCCTGAATCGCCCTTTCGGGTTTTCGATCCACCGGGAAACCCCTTTTTGCCCAAGCCGCCCTTTCGGGTTTTCGACTTGCCGGGTGTACAGATTTTTTCGTTTTTATCCCTAATTTTTGCCTGAACCGCCCTTTCGGGTTTTCGGTTCACCGGGATGCCCTTTTTTGCCCAAGCCGCCCTTTCGGGTTTTCGACTTGTCGGGTTATTTTATGCGTAGTATCTTTTGACTATGTCTGCGTTCGCAGGGTGCGGCAAATCGTCGCCGTCCATGGTGGTCAGAATCATTGCACCACCAGAAAATATGCTCTTGATCACAAATGGTCCTTCATATGTAGGAGTCCATTTGCCCCTGGGATCACTTTGCAGAAAGATAATCCGCTTGATTACGAGATCCCCGACTCGATACACTTGACGTTTGACTTTCTTATTGAAGGCCTTGATCATCCGCTTTTGATACGTCTGACCATGGCATATAGCAGCAAGTCGTTTCTCGTTGATTAAATTAAGTTGATCCAGTCGGGTCTGCATCCAATCATCTTCATTCAAACCTGCATCCTTCATAATCCTCAGAGAGGGGATTTGGACTTCCATAGGCAAGACAACTTCCATGCCATAAACCAAGGAAAATGGGGTTGCCCCAGTTGAAGTACGTGTCGTCGTACGGTATCCATGCAGAGCAAATGGTAACATCTCATGCCAGTCTTTGTAAGTGACTGTCATTTTATGAATGATCTTCTTAATGTTTTTGTTCGCAGCTTCAACAGCACCGTTCATCTTTGGCCGATAGGGAGATGAATTGTGATGGTAAATCTTGAACTGTTCGCATAATGCAGTGATCATTGTGTTATTCAGATTTGTACCGTTGTCCGTAATGATCCTGTCTGGAACACCATACCGACATATGAGATTTTGCTTGATGAAGCGGGCAACCACATTTTTGGTGACAGAGGCGAAGGAAGCTGCTTCGACCCATTTAGTGAAGTAGTCAATGGCAACTAGGATGAAGCGATGTCCATTGGAAGCCGTGGGTTTGATCTCTCCAATCATATAAATGCCCCACATTGCAAAGGGCCACGGAGCGGTCAGGACGTTGAGGGGAACCGGAGGAATATGAACTTTGTCAGCGTAGACTTGACACTTGTGACAAGTACGAGAATGTTGATGGCAGTCAGCTTCCATGGTAGACCAGTAGTAGCCTGCTCTTAGGATCTTTTTAGCCATTGTATGCCCGCTCAAGTGAGTGCCAAATGTGCCGCTGTGTATATCAGTCATGATCAACTCTGCTTCAGCTTTATCCACACATCGGAGTAATACACAATCATGGCTTCGTTTGTAAAGGATGCCGTTGCTCAGGAAGAACTTAGCAGCGAATTTCCTTAAGAACTTCTTGTCATTTACGGAAGCTCCTTCAGGATAATCCCTAGCCTCGAGATACCTTTTGATTTCATGGAACCAAGGTTGTTCCACTACTTCTTCGGTATTAATCTCGTGGCAATGTGCCGATTCATCCATTCGCTTGATGGTGATTTGGGGAGCCTCGTTATCCCAGTTGAGTTTAAACATGGAGGACATTGTGGCCAGAGCATCGGCTAGCTGATTCTCTTCTCACGGGAAATGCTCGAAGGTAATTTGCTCGAAATGCGGCAACAATGTCAGGACATGTTCTTTGTATGGGATAAGATTAGGATGCTTGGTATCCCAGTCTCCTTTGATTTGGCTGATGACCAAAGCCGAGTCCCCAAATACGACCAAAGATTTGATCCCCAAGTCTATAGCAGCCTCGAGACCAAAGATGCAAGCTTCATACTCAGCCATGTTGTTTGTGCAGCTGAAGCAAAGTCGGGCCGTGAAAGGCGTGTGACAACCTTCCGGAGAAATGAGTACTGCGCCAATACCGTTTCCTAGTGCATTTGAAGCACCATCAAAGTACAGGGTCCATCGGGATCGCTTTTCGGGTCCGTCATACGGTCTGTCACTTTCAGCGTTGTCCAAATTCATGATGTCCTCGTCTGGGAAGTCAAATCTCATGGGTTGATAGTCTTCGATAGCCTGATGAGCCAGATGGTCAGCTAGTACACTCCCTTTTATAGCTCTTTGGGTGGTGTACTGGATGTCATACTCAGTTAAGATCATTTGCCATCTAGCTATCCTTCCAGATAAAGCGGGCTTCTCGAAGATATACTTGATAGGGTCCATCTTGGAAATTAACAAGGTAGTATGAGTCAACATATACTGTCTTAGTCGGCGAGCAGCCCATACCAAAGCGCAGCAAGTTTTCTCGAGCAGTGAGTAGCGAGTCTCACAGTCGGTAAACTTTTTGCTAAGGTAATAAATAGCGTGCTCTTTTCGACCAGACTCGTCATGCTGGCCCAAAACACACCCCATTGAGTTATCCAAGACAGTTAAGTACATGATCAATGGTCTTCCTTCGACAGGTGGCATCAGAATAGGAGGTTCTAGCAAATACTCCTTGATTCTATCAAAAGCGGCTTGGCAGTCGTCGTTCCATTCAACTACCTGATCTTTCTTCAAGAGTTTGAAAATTGGCTCACAGGTAGAAGTCAGATGTGAGATGAATCTGGCAATATAGTTTATGCGCCCCAAGAATCCTCGAACCTCCTTTTCAGTACAGGGAGCAGACATCTCTTGTATTGCTTTTACTTTTGCTGGATCGACTTCAATGCCTTTGTTGCTTACAATAAATCCCAGGAGTTTACCAGACCTAACTCCAAAAGTGCATTTACTTGGATTCAGCCTGAGCTTGTACTCTTTCAACCTGGCAAACAGCTTTTCCAGATGTTCAAGGTGCTCTTCCTCTGTTTGTGATCGAGCTATCATATCGTCTACGTAAACTTCAATCTCATGATGTATCATGTCATGAAATAAAGCTACCATGGCGCGTTGATAAGTTGCCCCTGCGTTCTTGAGCCCGAACGGCATCACTTTGTAACAGAAAGTGCCCCATTGTGTAACAAAAGTAGTTTTCTCCATATCCTCGGGGGCCATTTTGATTTGATTGTAGCCCGAGAATCCATCCATGAAGGAAAACACTTTATGCTGAGCTGTATTGTCGATTAAGATGTCAATATGAGGTAGCGAGAAATCATCTTTAGGGCTGGCCCTATTCAAATCCCGGTAGTCCACACACATTCTGACTTTGCCATCTTTCTTCGGTACGGGCACAATGTTAGCGACCCATTAAGGATAGGACGTAACAGCCAGGAAGCCAGCATCGAATTGCTTCATTACTTCTGCTTTGATTTTTTCGGACATGTCGGGCCTCATTCGGCGAACTTTTTGCTTGATTGGGGGACAGTCTTCTCTTGTGGGGAGACGGTGAACCACAATGTCTGTGTCTAGACCCGGCATGTCTTCATAGGACCAAGCGAAGATTTCAACATACTCATTCAGTAATTGTACCAAGCGTTCCTTGACTTTTGGTTCCAGGTTGGCACCCACTTGCACCTCCTTCCGATTCTCCTCGGTTCCCAAGTTAACAGCTTCCAATGGCTCTTCATGCGGTAAGATGGCCCTTTCCTCTTGTTGCAGAAGTCTGGCTAGTTCCCCGGGTACTTCACAACCTTCGTCATCTTCATACTCGGCTAGATTGACCAGATCTTCAGAGTTATTGAAAGATACAGCAGAATAGTCACCCATGGAATCCGGAGTGGATGGGTACCTGCATTGGTGAGTGTGGGTGTGTGTAAGGGATAGCCATCCTTAAACAAAAATGCAAAAGGAAAGAAAATGAACATAAGCAGTTTATCAAATGAAAAACGTCCAATGAATCATTAAACATGGCATATGAATATGAAAAATAGTCAAAACCCTTACAAGTGGACCTACATGCCCCGGGCAAGGCAGGAGGTGGAAAGATAGTGTACGGATTGTTTGAAAGTAAAATATTACAGACCAAATAAGAAATGTTTAACAGATAAATTACTGATGAATAAAAGTGATGGGGACAAAGTCTTTAGCCTCCCAATTGCTCAATCCTCCCCTGACAGTTGGATGAATCCACTCTTCAAAGTTGCTTTCCTTGTCTTCATCCTCCAGGGCGTTGATTCTGTGAGGAGAAATTTTGACCGGCGCTCTTTCAATCTTTGATTGGCGCATAGCTTTCTGGCCAGCAGCTGTGAACCCTAATCCAAACTTGTCAGTTTTATGCGGAAAATCGGGTAACTGCCCCCATGCTGAATTCTTCCCTTTTTTAACTGCAGCCTTTGCATCCTCCAGAGATGCCATCCTGGCCATCTGTCTTGGTGTCTCAGCCGTCAATTTCGCTACTGCTATTTCAGAAAGTACCTCTTCGAAATGTTGAAACGGTGTCTCAATGAACTCTCCTTCAACCTCTACGTACCGAAAAGAGTTTAAGTGGCTAATCATGTACTCTTCTTCGCCGTGAACAGTAATGATCTTTCCCTTTACAGGATACTTCAGCATCTGATGCAAGGAGGAGGTGACTGCTCCAGCATGGTGTATCCAAGGTCTACCCAGCAGGCAGGAATATGATGGACGGATGTCCATTACATAGAAAGTGGATTTAAACACCTCAGTACCTATCTTGACAGGAATTTCAACTTCTCCATGGACCATTCTCTTCGACCCATCGAAAGCTCTGACGACAATATCACTCGGCTTCAATTCCAACCCTTCGCAATCTAGCCGGTCCAAGGCCTTTTTAGGCAAAACATTCAGCGATGAACCGGTATCAACCAAAACATGTGCAAGGGTGGTTCCGCGGCACTCGATTGAAATGTGCAAGGCGTCATTGTGGTTTCGGCCCTTAGGGGTCAGGTCGGCATCAGAAAAACCTAATCCATTGTCTGCAGTCAGACTAGCCACGCAATGTTGAAATTGGTCTGCGGAGGTTTCCTGGGGCACATGAGCTGCCTTCAGAAACTTAATCAAAGCTTGAGCGTGTGCTTCTGAACAAAACAATAGTGCCAGCATGGAGATTTTGGAAGGGGTTTGCCCCAACTGTTCCACTACATCGTAATCACTTCTCCTGATTATCCTCAAAATCTCGTCCATTTCTTTCTTGGAGGCTTCCGGAATCACCAAAGGTTGAGCCCTCGTCCTGACGGGCTCATCTTGTATTCCGTTTCCTTTATCAGCAATGGTAGGAAAGACAACACTAGGAACAACAACCTCTTCGACCAAAGGAGTTCTGGCAGAGAGCTTTACCGGTGCAGGGATGACTTCTTTAGCTGATGAGGGTCCAAAGACTGCTCTTGGAGGGGCAATCTCTGGAGAAAATATTCTCCCACTCCTGGTGATTTTGCTGGTGCCCGCAATGTTACTAATGCTGGCTTCTTCATCCTCCGAATTTTCTTCAATTACTTCGACTTGCTTGATACCATGGTAGTAGATGTCACCACCATAGTTCCAAGGTATCGACTTCTCAGAAACATAGGGAACAGGCCCTGGCATCGTTATCTTTAAAGGAACAGATTTTGCAGTTGGCGTAATCTTGACTGGCTTTTTGACGGCCTCGGAAAGATTGGCGTGAATGGTTATGATTGAGACATTTTCAACATGAACTGGAACAGCAGAAATTTTTTCGAACAGAATTTGTCGGCTATCCATAAGGCCTTGGATGCCTTTCTTTAATAACGGACAATCAAAAGGCAGAGAGTGGCAACAATAGCAGTCTTCTTTACATCCCGGGAAGATCCCGACCCTCAACAAATTCAACTTAATGGTTAGCAGTGGAGTAGTCAGATCACTGACATCAGCAACATATAAATCCTCCTCAATGGCATTGACATTTTGACCGTGCTTCGGCATAGGCGCAGATATCACATTGGGCTTCTCCGGAGCGCAAACTCTACCTCCTTAGCCTCTATCAGGTCTTGGATCTTATGCTTGAGCGCCCAACAATCATTGGTGTCATGTCCAACACTGTCTGAATGATAGGCGCATTTAGCATTGGCATGGTAATGAGGGGAGGACGTATTCACATTCTTTGGCGCCTCCTTGATGGTGGCAAGATTCAATTTCAATAGATGGGGAAGCACTTGTGCTGGAGTCATATTAATACGGGTGAACTGCCGTTGTGGCCTTTCCACCCGTTGCTGATTAGGTCTGGGCTGGTTATAGCTAGGTTGCTCACTCGGAGTGTTTTGAATCATTACGGCCCCTACAGTTGGCCGACGCTCCATCTTCCCTGCTCTCCTCTGAGAATACACCATAGCTGTCTCCTTCTTAAACGACTTCTTCTCAACACTTGCAGCAACACCCTTCTGAATCTTTCCTGACTTGATGCCAGCTTCTATTCTTTCGCCTGTTAAGATTAAATCGGTAAACCCCGCGGAAGAGTTACCAATTAAATGATTGAAAAACGGCCCAGATAGGGTCCCAAGAAACATATCAACGAGCTCACGATCGGTTAAAGGAGGCTGCACCCTGCCAGCTAAATCCCTCCATTTTTGTGCATACTCTTTGAATCCCTCACTTGTTCCTAGTGACATACCCTGAAGTTGGGTACGAGTAGGAGCAAGATCAGAATTATACTGATATTGTTTGTAGAAAGCGGTGGCCAAATCTTCCCAATTTCTGACACTGGTTCCTTCTAACTGATAAAACCATTCCAACTGAGCTCCCGACAGGCTGTCTTGAAAGAAATGAATCCAGAGATTTTTATCTGCCGTATAGGGTTGAATTTTTCTCACGTAGGACCTGAGATGCATTTTGGGACAGGACAGCCCATCATACCTCACAAACACTGGCACTTTGAATTTTGGGGGAATCACAATTCCAGCAACCAAGCCCATGTCTTCGAAATCCAAACCCGGTACTCTTTGCAATTCCATGGCAGCCAATCTGTCTTCTAAACCCTTATATTTGTCATCAGCTGGAGGATACTGCTGGTCAGAATAATCTTCATCCTCTTCAACTTCTTCCTCCTCCGCATCAGACTCAGAAGGCACCGCAACTCGATCTCTTTTACTAGTCCCTTCATCAGAAGTAGGAGGAAATTCAAGCACCCTCCGAGCTTCTCTGTCAAATCTTCTCCCCAAAGTAGCCACTCCGACCCTCTTTTTCTTCTTCACTGGGTCCTTATTCTCCAGATGAGCCTTGATATCCTCTTGACTCTTGACCAAGGTCATCAAGAGTTGCTGGAACTGTGCATTCTGGGCTTGTAGGTCTTTGACTGTTTGCTCGAGATCCATCCTACTGAAATAAACAGCAGATAGATAAGGAAACCTGGAGTGAGACCTGTTTATGCACATGATGAATGGTATGCTGATGTATGCAATGCATTCAAGGATTTAGGACATTCAAAATTGTTTCAGACAAAGAAGAACGCACGTCATATTAATAAGAAGAAATTTGTTAGTACATAAATGCCCCGTGGGCCAAATGTTACAAAATAAACTTCTTAAGGCAGAAAGACATTGCGCATCCTCTTCGGTGCGATGTAGGTGTTGAGGGCCTCTTGCTCGTGGAGTCGGCGGGTAAGCTCTAGAACCTTCTTTTCACTGGCGTAGTAGCTAGCTTCAAAGGTGTTCCGTTCCTCCTTGAGCTGAATCCAACTTTTCTGCATTTCCTCCCACGATGTAGGCATGTCTGGATGTAGGATGGTGTAGGGAACCTCTCCTTCACTGACGGGCTCTTTAATCACAGGAAGAACATGAGGATAAGGCATCATCAGACTTTGGGCTCGGGCTCGTACCCACTTGAGATAAGGCTCAAGGGGGATGGAGTTCTTGTGTCCCAGAGTCTTGCTATCAACCTTGTTGAGCTTTCCCCAAGCTCTGATGAATCTTTGGCGAAGTCCTTGCGCATCGTTGTCGAAGTCAAAAACTAGGCTAGGAATTAACATGTCATGAGGGCCATCCCTCCGTGCATATCCAAATTGCCTCAAAGCTAGGCAAGGGTTGTAGGTGATACCTCCCCTGATTCCAAGTAAAGGAACATTAGGAAACTCTCCGCAACGATCGACGATGATTACATTTTCTCTGGACCGAGAACACCAATGCACATCAGAATGAGTAAGAGTCATCAATCGTTGGGACCACCTTGTACCTTGGTCATTCTTCAAGACAGATTGTGGAAGGTGCGAAATAAACCACCTTGCGAGGATAGGAGTACAACACATGAGAACACCCCTTTTTCTCATTGTTCGTGTGTGAAATAAGTGAAGAATGTCCCCAAGCAATGTCGGTATTGGATTTCTGGACAAGAAGATTTTGACAGCGTTGACATCTACCAATTGGTCAGGATTTGGGAACAAGACCAACCCATAGATAAGGAGTACCACAATCTCTTCAAAGGCTTGTAGGTCCAATGAGTTCCAACATTCTTGTGCCTTCTCAAACAAGAATTTTGCTAAGAATCCTTTGACGCCGCTTCTGGTTTCCCAATGCCCCTTGATGTCGAATGGTTGTAGATGTAGTGCTCGAGCAACATCTTCCGGCTTTGGTTCCTTTTCCGTACCGTTGAAGGGTAGTTGATTAAGGATAGGGATTCTTAGGAGTTGAGAAAACTCCTCCAAAGTGGGTACCAACTGATAATCAGGGAAGGTGAAGCAGTGGTGAAGAGGGTCAAAGAACTGGAATAGCACTTTCATCATGTCTTCTTCAATGTTGGTGTTGACTAAGCTGAGTAGTCTACCATGTCTCTCACTGAAGGATGAATTTTCCGGGATTCTTGAGGTGATCTCCTTGAGTTGAGGAGAGATTCTCACAAGGTTGACTTGAATGGTATTTCTGCGAGGGATTTCCATGTCCTACAAAACAAGAACAAAGATGAAGATCCAAAACCCTTGAAATGGTTAGCGAATGCATATGATGTTTTATGATGTTTATGATGTATGCACAAAACATATGTACAAGCAAATCACACCAAACCCTAATTTCAGGCTTGCATGGGGTTTCATAGGTAAGTACCCTCTTGAGTGTAGTTAGCTTAAAAACCTGTCCTATAAATAGTAACCGGGTTCTAAGGAGCTCAATATCACTGGATTGTTTTCATTGTTCATTGTTTTGGTTTATCCACTTAACTAGCGACCAAAATATTCCAAGAAAACAACCCTCAATGAGTGTAGTATCGAGTATCTACCAACTTCGGACTGCACCAAAGCCGGTCATCTCACTACTCCTAATAAAAGGCCAAGATGGTCAAGTAAGGTTCTAGGTCATTAGTGCTTAGTGACATCACTCAGCGGCCCCGTACTCTCCTTGATTGAACTCAAGGGTTACCGGTACTCACAAATATGCCGCACCAATATAGCTATTGCTTAGACCGTGTCGGTATACCCCGCACAGTTTCCACAACGTATTGCTATCTATGAATGTTTTCCAAAATCCGGGTGGAGGATTGTAAACCCAAACAATAGAGCCAAAGTATAAAGCAAGCAAATCAAACAATTAGTCATGCAAGAGGGTGATCTAAGCCCTAAGGTTACTCCACTTTAAAATTCTCCCCAGCAGAGTCGCCAGTTCTGTGATACGGTGGGAGAACTGACTAGGGTTTTGCGTTTGTTTTCGCAAATGTTTCGGTTGAGCAAGAGTCGCCACCGACTTTTTATTTTATCCTAAGGAAAGGTTTAAAAAGCACAGCAAAAACCTTTGAGATTTTTCTTGGGTTCGGGGAGTAGATTATAGAAGGGGAAGGTATTAGCACCCCTTCTATCCATGGTTATCCATGGGCTCTTAGGTACTTGCTTAGATCAACTTGCCTTGGTTGTCAACTGTTTGAAATGGTGCTTTGTGTGTGGTTTTGGAAAAGGTTTTGAAAAAGATGCCTTGTATAGGCTACCCTTGTAACAATTCTTTACTCGAATGTTTTACAAAAGGTGTTTGTCTTTTTGAAAAGATGTTTCAAGGTTTTTTTTTGAAAGTTTGTTTGAAAGTGTTTGTGAAGTGGGTTTTGAAATTAGGCAAGTGTTTTCTTGGAAAGTTGACAAGTACTTAAGAGCTTATCTACCCTAAAGTTTTCTCAAAGATTTTTGTTATGTTTCAAACCTTTTGACAATTTTGTTCCACCATTGCGTTTGGTGGACAATCTTGTCTTAGGAGGTGAAAGGGACGGGCGCGGGTCATCGTTTAGACCATAGTTGCAATAGTGTTAAATGTCTTTGGGCAATTTTCTTTGAAAGGGACTTGATCATTCATTTAAGCAACATTTTGAGGGACAATGATCATTTGATTATTTTGTTTTGCCCAAGGAAGTTCAACATGCAATATGGCCCAATTATTTTGAAGGCAACAAAGTGGAATACCCTAGGGGTGCAAGTGTGAAATGTGTTGTCCATTTTTCATGCTCATTTATCTTGTATTAGGTCCAACAATTTTGTTCATTTTTTTATTCGCATACAAACCCTAATTCTAGCATAGTATGTTTAGAAAGCGATAAAGTGCGAAATTTAAATTCCTACGCTATTACATCTCAATAATATAGGGAGGGGGGTACAATGTTCAAATGGGGATATTTAGACAAGAAATTAAACCTAAGTTATTACATCATTTTCTATAAATAATTACAAGATAAATAAATTGCATAATCAAATGGAAATTAAATAAATATGCAAAAATGCAAAAAAGGAGAATTTTTATATGTATGAAAAAGTATTGTTCATGTAAAATAAAAGAAAAATAAAAAGGTATTATTTTTGGAGTATTTTCATATTTAGGGTAAAAACCCTGATTTTAATCAAAATAAATATTAATTAATTAATTCATATAATATTTGTTATTTACATGCAAAAATAAAATAAAATATGGTATATTTGTAAAAAAAGCATTTTTTAGTATTAAATATTAAAAATAAAATATGTACATTTTTTTGGTATTTTTACTCTAAATGTATTAATATATATATATATATATATATATATATATATATATATATATATATATATATATATATATATATATATATATATATATATATATATATATATATATATATATATATATATATATATATATATATATATATATATATATATAATATATATATATATATATATATATATATATATATATAATATATATATATATACTATATATATATATATATATATATATATATATATATATATATATATATATATATATATATATATATATATATATATATACTATATATATATATATATATATGTATATTTGTATTATTTAAATATGTATTATATATATAAATAATAATAATAGTTAAATTTTTTAGAAAATAGTATTTTTTATATAAAATATTTCAGAGGGTAATATAAAATAAAAATAAAAATAGAAGTGTTTTTACATATTTTTCTATTTATCCTAAATAATAGTATATATAATATTTATGTATAAATAAAATAAAATCAAATAAAAATCAAATAAAATCAAAAAATGATGAGAAAAATATTTTCAAAATTTTAATATGCTGGGAAAAAATAAATGAGTCAAATAAGAAAAGAAAAAGTCAAAAATCATGAAAAATGAAGCAAATGGGCTTGGGGGTGCAAAACAGAAAAAGTGGTGTGAATAATAAAAATGTTCAGGCCCAGCCCAAGAAGCCACCTTCTTCAACCTCTGAACAAAGTTTGTTCAAAAATGCGCGCCAACAAGCTTCCTTCGAATGTCCTGATTCTTTGATTTTTTGAGCAAACTTCCAACACAAAAGATGTTAAGCATGAAATCACGATTCCAACCATATGCATAACTTGATCTAACTCTCTAAGATGAGGGAGAATTTCTTCTCCCCCAAATCCTAACCTAGTTTTTTCTGCCATTTTCAAACTCCAAATTCTCTCTACTCAGGCAAAAGAAATGAAAAGTAAAGGAATGTACATGTTCAGTGGCATGAGTATGACATTATTTCTTCACAAACCTAAGACTAATGATGCATAATAAGAGAGATACGAGTTCAAAAAACTACCTGTTCAGCTGAAGTTCTATCTTGCAATGTAGGAACTTTCAGTACAAGGTGATGATTGGAAAAGCTTCCTTGAGTCCAGGGATGCTGTTTCAATGCTTACTTTGTCTTGAGAGCTTCTGAATCGAGCTAGAGAACTTCAACTGCAAAACAGAAAAACAAAAAATGGTGAAGTGGTTTAGAGGTGTTACAGATCGTGTTTTTGCTTTTGGTTAGCTTGCATAGGTAGTATGGAAGGTGTATGAATTGGTTTGGGCAAGAAAGCTTGAGAGAAATGGGAGATGGCCCTCAATCTGCAGGGATTGCTCTGTTTGAGCAGTTTCAAGGTGATTCTGAGATGGAGGGTATTTGAGAGGTGCAGGGGTCGTGTATTAGCTTGGTTGTGATGTGCTGAGTATGTTTGATAAGTTTGTTCTTGTGTGTCTAAGCTGAGATGGATGATGTTGTGAGTTATGGCTCTTTTCTTCACACTTAAGCAACAAAATGCAACTTGTGTTTCTAGGCATGTAGAGGGCCCCTAATGTGCTGCATAATCCCTCCTTGATCAGTGTGTTATGCTCATAAACTTGTGCCATTCAGATTTGCAATGTACTTGTTGGATTTCCAAATTGACATAAAGTGAATTTTAGCAAAAATGGATAATTCACTTTATCTAAAAATGGATTAGGCTTGTGTATAATACTTGAACTCATAGAATAACATCTTGACACAATGAACAAGCATTAAATTATTGAGTGTAACTTGGTTTAAGGACCTGTAATCTAGCCTAAAGCATGCTGAGTTCAAATTGCAAAGTTATGGACATGGAACTTGGTCATGAACAAAGTGGTTTTTTGCTATATTGTGAAATTCGATTCTCTCTAACCATGAGGTTGTTTGAGAAGTTCTTGGACATTTTGGAAAGCTTGGAATGTGTACTACAATCCATCTTTGAAATGCAATTTGAAATTCCAAGTGGAAGTGTATGGAAAATGGCCTTGAAGTTAAGTAGAAAACCTTGTCAAAATAGGTTAAAATTTCACTAAGTTAAAAATGGTTTAGTGCCCTTATTCAAAAAATTGTAACTTGAGATACAAGCTTCAAATGAGAAAACTTTGTGAATAAAAGTTGTATATTATGAAACAAGCTACAACTTTCATGTTTTGACTTTTGTTTGAATCCAAATGGATCTTGGTGAAAAAGTGGGGAAAAGTTGGGAAAAAATTAGGGTTTTTCATAACTTAGAAAAATTCTAAGTTATGAAAAATTCAAATTTCTAACCCTAATTTGCATTTTGTGATTTCTTGGTGAACAAGTTTCATGATTTGGCATGTTTTGATGGAAAATGAATCTTGACTTTTGATTTTGACCAAAAAGTCAAAGTTTGACTTTTCAGTATACAGTCAAAATTGATCAATTGACTGGGAAATTCAACTGTCAATCTTGTGTACTTGGGATCTTTCGAGTTTGTTGATCATGTCAAGATAATTCCATAGGGTCCTTGAGTCTATGTGTGAGCTTGGTTTGCCATTGGCTAGGTCAAACAGTCAAAAATTGCCTTTGTGCAGTCAAAACCCTAAAAATGACCATTTTGCCCTTTTGGTGATCTGATCAAATTTCTTGGGGAATTGTGATCCAAACTTGATCAAATGGTCCATATGAGTTCATAATGTTGATGTGGGTCAAATTTCATGAGGTTTGACTATCAATTGGCCACAGTTGACTTTTTCCCCAACACAGCTGATTTCTAGGTCAACTGTCCAAATGACTGGGCAAAACTTGGAATCAGGACTTGAAACTTGGTATGGGTAAACTTGGGAGTCCAATATGAAGCAAGAAAGTCATCTTGGGCACTTTAGGCCAAAACCTCTTGGTGCAAGCACAAACCCTAATTTGGGTTAGCAGTGCAAGGAGGAGTCTTGAGCAGATGAAACCCTAACTGGATCCTGAGCTTCAAGGGCTTTGTGATGAGAAATCACTGAGAAATGGGAGGGCAAATTTTGGGGTACAACACTCTCCCTTGGAAGAAATCTTCTAAGTACCTTGCCATCTTTCGATGGGCATTTCGACAGACCCAGCTGGTCGAAAACATCCTTCAGCTTTAACGGCTGATATTAATGAAACAAGGGTGTCGAATTTAGGAGCCAACAGTTAGTCCTTATGCAGGATGCATGCAATGTTATGATGTTATGATGTCATGGTAAAGACACACCACAAGTATTCACAAAAGGCAAACATGGTAAAGACACACAAGTCACACAAAAGAGCCCTTAGATTTCAGGCTGACATGAAGTTTAGGTACTACCCTCTTTCAGTTTCAGTTGGTTAAGACCTGTCCTAAAAATAGTAATCGGGTTCTAGAGGATCTCAATATCACTGACTACCCTCAATCGGTCATAATTCCAGTTTGGCAACCTTTTCTTGCGGCCGGAACCATCGCGAGAGTTTAGCCTCAATGAGTGTAGCATACTGCTACTGTTCTATGGCCAAGTTGGTCAATTTAAGGTTCTAAGGTCAGTTGGTGCTTAATGACTCCTCAGATGACCCATATTCTCCTCGTTCCAACACAAGGGATATCGGTACAGACCAAGGTGTCACACCAATGTAGCTACTGCTTCATCCGTGTCGGTCTACGCCGGACAGATCTCTCACAGTTTATTGCTACTTACCTAAAAAAGGGTACCCCAGATCCGGGTTAGGATCTATAAAACTTCGATACAAGCCCATAAAATTAAAGCACACAAAGCATACAATTGAAAACATAAGTGATCTAATCCTAAGTTACACCTCACTTATAATTCCCCAGCAGAGTCGCCAGTTCTGTGATCGGTGGAAATAGAACTGACTGTTTTGGAATGCTGGTTCGCGTTTGCGTTTCGCAAAATGTCGCGGTAAGCAAGAGTCGCCATCGTCTTTTATTTACTCCAACAAGGAAAGGACAAAAGCACAGCAAAATTCCTTTTCGAGATGTTTCTCGGGTTCGGGAGGTAGATTATAGAAAGGGAAGGTGTTAGCACCCTTTCTATCCGTGGTTATCCACGGGCTCTTAGGTACTTGCTCACTATGTTTTCAAAAAGTTTTGCTTTTCTTGTGTTTGTGGGTTTTGAAAAAGTTTTGTTTGAAAACTTCGATTTAACTCTTGTATCTGTCCTCAAGAGTGTATGAAGTGTTGTTTGAAAACTTTGTTTGGAAAAGTGTAAGTGCAAAAAAGTTGGTTTTGTTTTGAAAGAGAAAGTACCTGAGAACCTCTACCTACTCAAAAGAAATTAAGTTGTGTAAATGTCCTTTAGACAGTACTATCCCACTATTGAGAAGTAGGTAGCACCGTCGTTGGAGTTTTTCGGGTCAATTCGATTAATGGGACATGTGTGGTCACTAAAGCAATGTTAGGACGCCTTAGCGGTAACCCTAACGTCTTAGATCATTCTTAATCGAGGCAACCGTTTCGAGGCAACTTTTGATCTTTAGACAGGAGGGCGACCTCTAAAACACCCTATACTCAATGACCACGTCGAGGCAACCAAGTGAGGCGTACCCTAAGAGTGGCATGTGCGAGTGTGTCAGGTTTCAGTTATGTTATCTTTGTACATGGTATGGTGAGCTACGATTGATTTTAATTTAAGAGAGATCTTGTCATGCATAGCCTAGTTAACATACATCTAGCAATTAATAGTTGCGGAAAATAAAACTAAGCTATTACAAGGCGTCGGGTATTTACATCGCCAAAAACAAACCCTTGAAAAAGTAAATTGCGGAAAATTAAATGAAAGCGATAAAAGGTCTTAATTAAAACTATTACATCCTCGGAGCAAATACAATTATATGGATCAAGATATGAATCAAATAAATCATACGCGCGAGAAAAAATTGAATCGGAGAGTTTTTTAGGGTTCTGACCCTTTTTGTTCAACAAAGCATATTGTGATTATTTTTTGATTTAAAGAAATTAGTCTAAATTAATGATCGAATTAATTAACTAAAATAAAAATACTTTTTGGTCTTTTTGTTATTTAAGGAAAAATAAAAAATGGTCAAAAGTTATTAAAAACCCTAATTCTACATTAATTTTAAATTATTGCAAAAAAGTTAAAATCAATCTAATTAAAACTAAATTAATTAATTATATTTATTTACAAAATAACTAATTAAATTTAATAAATAAAAATATTAGATTTTTTATGTTTTCTGAATCTTATTAGGAAAAATAAATTATTTGGTTAATTAAGTAATAATAATAATTAATAATAGTAAAAAAACAATTTAAATAAAAATATAAAAGAAGAAAAAGAAATAAACCCAGGGGGGTGTTGGGCCCAAGAGGAGGTAGAGTCAGCAATCTGAAGCCCATTTACATCCAGCCTGTTTGACTTTTCTGGACTTGCTACGCATGCGCTGACCAGGGAGTATGGTGAGGACTCAGCTCTGGCCATTGGATTTGAGTTTGAAGACATATGGCGCTTGGGAATTGGAGGTGTATGGTGGACCACCTTTTGCAAGCTACACATGAATTCCTGAAGAAGAAAAATAAACAAGATTTTGGGGGACCTGGGATTCGAACCCAGGTCCCAATGAACGATGCTTTAAGGCCTTTGCCAGCTGAACTGTAGCGCGTTTTTGTTAAATGGATATATAACTAATATTATATACAAAAACAAATATTATGCTGTAAACAAAAAATAACGCGCGCGTTTTTTCAAACACACGAATCAGATGCCCACACGTCATCATCTTCTTCGTTTGTCCTGCATAATTAGAATCAGATAGCGGGGTTTTTTTAACCTCCACTACCTCCTGCAAGGAAAAATAGCGATTAGGCATACAACAATCATAAATGTTTCGCGAGGTGTGTGTTCCAACCGTCTTGGCCTCACGAATTCAACCCTGTATCTCATTGGTCCCAATTTTCCATGGTTTAGAAAGCCCTATTTGGAAGCTTGGAAACCCTAGAAATTTGATCATGGCATCTCACGATTCAGGGCATTACAATCCAATTCAATCATTCCATTAGCTTCGTACGGTCTCTAGCAATGCAAATCAATCACAAAAACATGTTAAATGCGCATGAATTAAGATATACAGTATTAAATCAAAAGTGCAAACCGTGGGACTGTATGTCACGATTCCTTGAGCTTTAGTGCTTGAATTGGATTGCAAATCATTCCTGGTACCTCCTACAATGTATTTGGATGGTCAAAACGCCTTGAATTGGCCTAGAATGCAAGAACATGTTTTGACTTTTCTTGAAATTTCTTGAATTTGACCGGGTCGTTTCTGCAGCTTTTTCACGTGTATTAGGTCATGGTTTTCTTGCATATGTATAAGGCAATCAAATTAGGTCAAGATCTGGGCCAATATCCATGTGCATTGATGATTAAATCCTTGATTGAAAATCAAATATTCTTGATTTTCATGATTAAACAAAGTTTCCAAAATTGGAATTTTTTGTATCTTTGACGTGTGCACGAATTTTCCAGCATGTTTGGATCATATTTGGTTCACAAATTGATTTAAAAATCAAATCTTGTATTTTCTTATGATTTAAATTAATTAAATGAATTAGTATATATTAAAAATCCAATTAATCAATAAAAATAAGAAAATAAATCCCATTTAACTTGGTGGGTCGTGCATAGGTCATGGGTGAAGTTTCAACAAGAGATTTGAGGCCCATTAGCAAAAAGAAGGTGTTTTGGGCAAAGTTGACTTTTGCAAATTCATGAAAATTTCCCAACTTCTCCAATGCACAACTTGCTCAATTTTGATCATATGACCATGTTCGTGGACATTTTGGAAAGCTCTTGAAGTCATCTAACCAATGCCTTTGGTCCCATGTAATTTGGATTTACCAATCTCAAGTTATGGCCTTTGACTCAAAGTGTACTTTTGTTGACTTTTGAAAAGGACCTATAATGTAAAAATTGATAACTTTTTATGAGAGCATCTCTTGATCTTGGAGTGTGAAGATGGTTTGTAGGAAATTGCATACCCTTCAAAATGAGCTTTGGATGGGATTTTTATGATAAACCATGAAAGAGTTATGCCCTAGTCAAAGTACAGTTGACTTTTCTACTGTCCAAAAATAGTAACTTTTGCATCTTGATGATTTTTGAGCTATTCTTGTGGGATCAAGATCAAGACTTGATCAAATGATGATTGTGAACTCAAAATAAGATGTTGACCAAAAATTCTGACTTTTGACTTCAAAATGACCATTTTGCCCTTGCAGTTGACTGTAGATCAAATAGAGCTTTTGACTGTGCAAATTGGCACTGTGAGTCTTGAAACTTGGCATGTAGGTGCTTGAGAATGTATATAGGCCTATGAGACTTGATTGAACCATTGAAAACCCCAAATTCCTTGAAAGAACCAAAACCCTAATTTTGAATTGACTGCCTTAGGAGGTGATTTGACTTGAAGAGTCTTGTGCAATCTTGAACCATTTGGAGATCATTCTTGACAAATCATTAGGAATATGGGAGGGAAAATTTTGGGGTATAACACTGGTGTAAGATGCCGATGGTTTAATGCGGATTCTGGCGATGGTTGTTGCCTATACCGAGTGGAGTTTCTCCCAGGAGGCAGAGTTGAAGAATCTTTAGGCCAAGCTTTCCGTGAGCGAGAAGGGGTAGATCGACGAGGAAAAGGCCTGGAGGATATCTGAGGAAGAATCAGGGAGATTCTCCGAGGAGCGCATGATCCTGTTGCTCGAGAAGAAAGACCTTAAGGAGAAGGTAGTGGCCCTAACTGCCGAGGTTACGCTCGCCGAAGATGATCCGGAGGACACCAAAGATTTAAAGACTCGGGCTGAACTTGTTTCTCGTTTTCAACTGGCGGTAAACGATGCTCAGGCTGCCTCCGAGGGGAGTTTTAAAAATGCAGTAAAGCATATGCACATGCTGAACCCCGGGGTCAAACTCAACACTTCAGGTATGAGGGTCAACTATTATGTGGTTGATGGTATGATTGTGGTCCCCGATTACCTCAAAGAGATTGTTGCTCAGTCCGCTAGGGGTCCTATCCAGTTATCGCCTGTCGTCGAGGAAGAGACTGAAGGGTGACTGGTAGTTGTTTTATTTATTCCGGCCTGCGTGCCGTATTGTTATAAATTTGTTTCTTCAGGCCTTTTCCCGTTTATGTAATTTCTGAACAAGCATGGTCTCTGTGGCCACAAATTTATTCTTTTGGATGGGGCGTTAAAGGCCTCCTTTATTGTAATATTCGCACAATAACGGCCCAGGTGGTTGTTTCTTTTAGTTTTCTGACAATGGTGGTCACTTGTTCCGAATATTTAACTTGTGTTTGCATGTTTATTGATAAACTTATCAGTTTGGGACATATTTTGTTTTGCTAAGAGTTTGTAGCGGGGATTTGCTCGTTTAGTTTGTATGTTTGCCAGTGTGGGGAAACTGATCAAACAGCCAGGGTAAATACTGGGCATGGGCCGGAACTCAGGTCTCGTTTTGAGGGACCTGGGTTTGGCGGCGTGAACTTCCCGTTGCAAGTCGGGCGTTTTATCGTCGTGGCACGAGGACTATGGAGTGCTCGTTATAAGAGCAGAGCGTCGCCCCTTCTGAATATTTTAGGTGTTATGCTTATGCCTAGGCATGCACGCATAGTCGGGCCTGGGTGAGTTTGTCTTGTCGACCAAACTCGCCGACTGCTCAGTGTTTTAACTGTAATATTGTTTTAGCTTTTAAATAATCTATGATCGAACAAGTTGTTCCCCTTGTAAGTTTTCCAAGTAATACACTCTGGTCCATGTTTTCATGTAGATGCGATAAGGACCTTCCTAATTTGCTACGAGATTTCCCTCGAGAGATTATTTGCAATTTCTCTTTAAGACAAGGTTGCCGACCTCGAACTCTCGTTGTATGACTTTGGCGTCGTAGTGCATGTCTATCTTTTGTTTGAGCGAGGCCTCTCGTAGGGCCGCTCTTGTTCTAATTTCTTCTACTAGATCAGTTCCTCCCGAAGGGCGGCTTCATTTATCTCTTCGTCTGGGGGAGCCTCGGTTCGTCTGGAGGGCTCTTTGATCTCCACGGGAATAACGGCCTCCATCCCGTAAGCTAGTCAGAAAGGGGTTTCCCCGGTTGACGAATGTGTGATTGTTTGGTATCCCCAGAGTACACTGTTTAACTCCTTAACTCATATTTTCTTGGTTTCGTCTAATCTTCGCTTGAGGCCCCTGAGTATTACTCTGTTTGCAGATTCGGCTTAGCCGTTCGTCTGGGGATGCTCGATAGATGCAAAGTGCTGGGTGGTGCCTAGTTTAGCAATGAATTCCTAAGAGGTGTGGTCTATGAACTGAGTCCCATTTTCGGTGACTATCGCTTGTTGGATGCCTAACCGAGTGAGGATGTTTCTTTTGTAGAAGCGAAGGACGTTTTGGGAGGTGATTTTGGCCAAAGCTCCGGCTTCTATTCATTTGGTGAAGTAGTCGACCACTACGATTAAATATTTATTTTGATTGGTTTCGACCACGAATGGACCGAGGAGATCCAATCCCCACCAGGCGAAGGGCCAAGAAGAGGAGGGGGATTTGAGCTCGTTGGGAGGAGCTAAATGCATGTCTCTGTGTCGTTAGAATTTGTTGCATTTTTTCACGTGTTCTTTCGTGTCTTGCTGCATGATGGGTCAATAATATCCCTCTCACAATTCTTTTCTTGCGAGGGATCTTCCGCCCAGGTGTTGGCTACTAATACCCTTGTGGATTTCGAGCAAGATACGGTTCACCCTGCTTCGGTCGATGCATTTGAGGAGGGGAATGGAAAATCCTCTCTTGTAAAGTTTTCCCTTGACCAAGACGTATGAGCAAGCTCTTCGTCTGACAACGGCCGCTTCTTTCAAGTCGTCGGAGAGTTTTCCTTTAGTGAGGTAATCGTGTACATGGCTCATCCAACAATCGTTGTCCCCTATGGTGAACATTTCTAAGGTAGAGGGTGATTTGTGGGTGCTCGGTCGAGGAAGGATTTCTTGTATTACCGACTTATTCCCTCCTTTCCTCTTCGTGCCTGCCAGCTTAGATAAGATATCTGCGCGGGTGTTATACTCGCGGGGAACATGCCACACGTCCACAAATTAAAATTTCTTTTTTCCTTTTATGGACCAGGGCCCAATATTCAGTGAGTTGGTTGTTTTTGACCTGATATTCCCCTCGGACTTGAGACGTGACCAACTGAGAATCAGTGAAGATCTTAACTTCCTCGGCTCTCAGATCTTCGGCCAGTTGTAAGCCTGCTAGGAATGCCTCATATTCAGCCAAATTGTTAGAGGTTGGGAAAGATAATGCGAGGGAGACCTCGATTAGGGTCCACTCTTTCTTTTCCAATATGATGCCAGCGCCGCTTCCCATTGAACTGGAGGCGTCATCGACAAAGATCATCCAGCAGGGTGACCCGTCGGGGTTTATGGGCGAAGTCATATACGCCACGAAGTCGACCAAGGCCCGAGCCTTAAGGGCTTTCCCGCTCTCATACTGGATATCAAATTCAGAGAGCTCTAAGGACCATTTCAACATTCTACCGACCATGTTTGGTCTTCCGAGCAGCTGCTTCATTGGCTGATTCGTTCGGACGACTACGGTGTGGGCCAAGAAGTAGTATATGAGCCACCTCAATGCATTAACAAGGGGAAGAGTTACCTTTTTGATTTGTCGATATCTCACCTTCGGGCCTTGTAGGGCCTTGCTCATGAAATAAATTAGTCTTTGTCCCTCTGGAGTTTCTCTAATCATCGCCGCGCTTATTGCCTCAGAGGCTACAGCCAGATAGAGGTAGAGGACCTCGTCTTTCTCGGGTAGAGAAAGGACGGGTGGATGCAATAGCGCTTGTTTTAAGTGAATGAGGGCTCGCTCGCATTCGGGCATCCATTCGAAGGCAACTTCCTTGCAGAGGAGCTTGAACAGGGGAAACGCGTGCTGGGTGGATTTTGCCATAAATCGAGAGAGAGAAGTGAGCATGCCGTTTAGGATTTGGGTGGACTTTTTTGAGGTGGGCGTTGGAAATTCAGAAAATGCTCGACATTTTTCGGGGTTTGCTTCAATGCCTCGTTCTATTAGGTAGAATCCGGGGAACTTGCTTGCCCGTACACCAAAGGTACATTTTTCCGGGTTGAATCGCATCTGGCACTTTCGGGCCTGCTCGAACACTTTCTTTAAGTGGAGGGCATGGTCGACCTCTTCCGTGGATTTGACGATCATGTCGTCCATATAGACTTCAAGCATGTCGCCTATCTCGTTATGGAAAAGTTTGTTCATCATGCGCTGGTATGTAGCACCTGTGTTTTTTAGGCCGAAGGGCATTACGTTGTAGTAATAGTTTCCTTATTCGGTCATGAAAGTGGTATATTTTTTGTCCTCTTTCGCCATTGGGATCTGGTTATAACCAGAATATGCATCCATAAATGATATCAATTTGAAATCGGCCGATTTGTCGACCAATTTATCAATATTTGGGAGGGGATAAGCATCTTTCGGGAAAGCCCGATTGAGATCAGTATAATCGTGCACATGCGCCATTTTCTATTAGATTTTTTCACAAGAACTACATTTGAGAGCCAGGTTATGCACTGGGCTTCAGAAATAAAATGTGCATCTATGAGGTCTTTTACAGCTAGTTCTGCAGCCTCTGCTTTTTTGAAGGACTGTTTTCTTCTACGCTGGGCGACCGCCTTGAGGGAAGGATCTATAGTCAAGTGATGGCATGCGATTTTTGGATCTAATCCGGGCATCTTGGTCACACTCTAGGTGAATAGGTCAACGTCCTCCCTTAGACAAGTGTTGAGTTGCCTTTTTGCCAAGTCGGGGAGGTCTGCTCTAATCTTCGCTCCTCTGGTGGGATCCTTTCCGAGGGGAACGAGCTCGAAGTCGTCGTTCGAAATTGGTCGTGCGTGACTCGATGTTTCATCGTGATCTACAGAGGGGTCGAACCTTCGTCTTCGACCATGGGCTCCTTTCCCTTTTTTCTTTGCTCGGCATGATCTTCCTTAGAGAAGCGGTTGTCGAGGTCGATGTTGTCGACCCTCGTCAGTGGCTTAACTTCCTCAAAACTGGATGGTAGTGCGGCCCTGGTGGTCGTTCGAGGTTGAAAATTGATGGAACTGAGGCCTTTGGCTGAAGCTTCAAAACACCTTCTTGCTGCTTGGATATCCTCGTGGAAGGTGGCAACCAAATCATCAGCAGTGTAGTATTTCATCTTGAGGTGCACGGTGGAGGGCACTGCAATCAGCTCGGCGAGAGTCGGTCTTCCTAAGATGCACTGGTAAAGTGACAGGCAGTCTATTACCAAAAATTGAGTCTTGATGGCTCTGGTCGTATCTCCCCTCTCGAAGGTGACGATCAGCTCGACGTATCCCCATGGTTTTGTACTGGCCCCATTGAAGCCCGAGATATTTGATCCAATGTACGGGGTCGGATGACTCTCGTTCAATTGTAGAGTGGTGAACAACTGGGAGTACATAATGTCTACCGAGCTTCCCTGATTGACCAAAATGCACCGCACGTCAAAATTTTCCATGCGGGCCCTGATGAGCAATGGGATGGTCGAGTTGGGGGCACCGCCCGACATTTCTTCCTTGTAGAAGGAGAGGGGTGAGAACCTGCTCAGAATTACTCTAGTGTGGCATCCATGTCGGAGTTGGCCTTGATTAGTTACTCAAATCTCCCCTTGATAGATCCCACTGTGTGTCTATTAAACCCCCGCCGGAGATGACCATAGCGGCGGGGAATGATTCCCAGGGACTATGGGAGGAGAAGTATAAAGGAATATTCTCCATGTTCAGGAGGTAGAAGTCTTCTGGCCGCGTGACACTCAGGGCGACGGGTACGGTGCTAATGTCAGGGGACTCCTTCCCCTCTTCGATATTATTGGCTTTCGAAGCCTCTTCACAGGTGGCCTCTTTCTTTTTCTATTGTTTGAGGTGCCCAGCTCGTATCAATATTTTGATTGCATCTTTGAGATGGATGCAATCCTCGGTGTTGTGCTTGTGGCTTTTGCGGAACCTGCAATATTTGCTCTTGTTGGTTCCCAGTTTCGAGGGGGTTTGGCGGGGAAAGCGCATCCCGGCCTGTTTGAATTCAGAATTTGCGCATTCAGATAGAATACACTCTGTGATACAGTGGCAGAACCGACTGTTTGAATGTTGGTTTGCGTTTTGCGTTTTGTGTTTGCAAAATGTCGCGGTTAGCAAGAGTCACCACCGACTGTTATTTTATCCAATCGGTAAGGAAAAAAGTACAGAAAAAAAATCCTTTTTCGAGATATTTTGAGTATGACGGGTAGATTATAGAAAGGGAAGGTGTTAGCACCCTTTCTATCCATGCTTTTCCATGGGCTCTTAGGTACTTGCTCATCTTTTAAAATTACTTGTGTGTGTGCTTGTTTTTCGAAAATGTTTTACTTTGTGATAACCCTTGTATCAGTCCTCAAAGGTGTGATGAAGTTTGTTTTGAAAATTATTTTGAAAGGTGTTTGTGTGAAAAGTTTTGATTTTAGCAAGTACCTACTAGCATTTACTTACTCGAAAAAAGATTGTTTCTATTCTTGTTTCCTTTAGACAGCATTATCCCACTATTGAAAAATAGGTAACACCGTCGATGGAGTTGTAAGGGTCAATTCGAAAGGGACGTACGATCACTAAAGCAATATTAGGACGTCTTAGCAATAACCCTAGAGTCTTAAGATCATATTCGAGGCAACATTTGCGAGGCAATATTTCTGAGGCAACATTTCGAATGGGACATTTGATCTTTGTTTGACAGGAGGGCAACCACTAAGACACCCTATACTTAATGATCGTTTACCGAAGGCAACCGAAGTGAGAGTATACCCTAAGAGTGATACGTGCGAGTGATCCGTTTTCAGTTATTTATCTTTGCACATTAGGGTTTTCTAACTTGATTAATTTGTCATGCATTCTTGCCATACAATCCTATTAACATACATCTAGACAATTAAATATTTGCAGAAATTAAGATGCGAGAAAGTAAATCTACGCTATTACAAGACTTCGGGGAGAGGATTAATTACATAGCCAAAAACCCAGGAATTAAAACGGTAAATAAAACCCTAAGTTAAACTATTACAAACCATGAACAGTTACAAAAATATTGTGAAAATAAATAATAAGCGCGCGGCGAATTAAATGCGAGACGATTAGGGTTTTGACCCCTGACTAAACCTATCGACGATTGAAAAAAAAAAGATGTTTTTTTGTCATATTTTAAGAAAATAATGAAATGGTTACTGTTGTACCCCAAAATTTGCCCTCGCATTTTTTCCATAAGAAATCTCAGCTTCAGGCATTTCCTGACTTTTCAAACTGGCTCAAGAATCGGACAAACGGACTTTTCTCGTCAGTCAAACAAAAATTAGGGTTTTATTGATTTTTCAGGACTCTGGATTGCTTCAAACAGTTGGCTTAGGGTTTTGGTTGATTCTGGCTCAATTTTGATCAGGCGAATGTTCGTTGGCATTTAATCAGGAATTAAGGTTTTATGGGCATATTCTCATAAAGGTTAAAATTCCACAGCACTTTGCAAGATATTCCGAGATTCGGGTTGAATTTGCATTGTTTTGATTTAATCAGTAAAAGAGGCAGTTGGTTTGAATTCACGTTGTTTTGTTTGAGCCAGTCAAAAGAAATATGCAGTTTGGATTTACAGTGCTTGGTAAGAAATCAGTAAGAAAGGATTGCGTCTGACCAGTTATTGCGTTCGACTGTGCATTGCTTTGGATGATGGAGACGTCAAGTTCATTTATTTTGATCAACGAAGAATCAATGTTTAGTTGATTATTTATGATTCTAAGAATTAAATATCTGGAATTTAATTTTCATTTATTTTAATTTAAGGAACCATGAATAATAAGTAAATAATTGAAAAGGAATTGAAAAGAATTAAATGAATCAATAGAATTTTTATTTCATATTTAATATTTGTTACAATTATTATTTGGATACAAGTATTTATTTACGAAGTATTTAAAATAATAATAGTTTACAATAATTAAATTGAAAATAAAAACTATCCTATTTTTTCTAAACATTTTCTAAGTCCCTAATTCTTCATTCTTCACTTCGCTCCGGTGCTCCATTTTTCATCTGCAAAAAGAAAAGAGAAAAGTCAAAAGCAGATAAAATAATAAACAACAGAAGAAATTCATCATTAAGGGCCACTGACTGGGATCAGTTAACCCTCTCTGCAAATCACGGGATTTCTCCCGGTTCACAAAGAGGGAAGAATTTTATTCATTTAATCATGAATGCAAAATGTCAAAATGCATAAATTCAAAATGTCAAACTGCATAGTTCAAGTTCAACCAAACTGAAAAATCCAAAATGCAACTTTCTGTCAAAATCCAAAAGGGACAAATTACTGCACAAAGATATCAAAGAAGATAAAGAAGTACAACTTGCTGTCAAAAAAAGCCAAAGTCTACTCAAAGCTGTCAAAGAAGAGATAAAATATGCAGAGGAAATCTTTTATGCAAGCAAACATGTACATATCATCATTTCCCAATGGCCCTTTCAGAACTAAAAGTACAAAAAGCATAATATTATAATGCAACTGTACTAAGAGAGAGAGAAGAGAGAAAAGATGCAGGTTTTTAGGTTTTTAGGCAGGCATAGATGCAGGTTTTTAGGCAGGGCTTAAGAGAGAGAGAAGAGAGAAAAGATGCAGGTTTTTAGGCAGGCTTTAGGCTCGCCAGCATCCACGGGGCAATCGGCGTAAGCAAGAAAAGTCGGGAAGACAGTTTACGGAGACTGAAATACCATCATTCTTCATACTGAAGCATCTGTTGGAGGTCAACTTGCTTACCGTAAAGGACCCTCCTCAGAAGCTCAATACCTCATCTCCTCACTATCATCCCGACGCATTCTGTGTTTACCACTCCTACAGCCCGGGACACGACACCAACGACTGTTGGGCCTTGAAGAACAAGATTCAAGATCTGATCGACATTGGGGTGCTGGAATTCATGCCAGACGGTGAGATGAAAATCTTCCGTTAAAGGGCTCTCCACTTGAAGTGACGAAGTTCAAGCGGAAAGATTTTTGCTTCTTTTTTGAATTTTCAAAGTTGTAATTTCTTTTGCTGTCAAACAATTATCTGATGATTGTTAAACGCTGTTTTCATTAATGCATTGCATATGTTTGTCTTGAATTCATCCATTCGTTTCACTACTCTTATGCTTTTCTTTATGATATTTGACTCTTGATAAAAAGCTGTAAGCCTTTAGAGGGAGGATGACGAAACAATACCATGATCTTATACAGTATGCTCTTGAACAGACCTTGCTGATGATGTACAGGCATTTCTTTCAATTCCCAAACACTAGAGTTATAAGGAAGTTAATCCCTAGTCAACCCCTTCGAGCCAAAGAAGTAGGAGTTTTCTGTTCTAAACAATCGAAACCTTTGATATAAACCTGGGGCAGGGTAGTATCTCAGTTAATTCAAAAGAAAATGCGCATTGAAGTCGCAAACTCTCAGTTCGTAATACAACGAACGATGTCAAAAAAAAAAGGCATTCCTTTGGAATCAAAAGACAAGGGTGGTTCCCTATCACATAGACAGTCAATCTCTCAAAAGAGAAAAGCCCACTGAGCCAAAACCTATAAAGGAGGCTTAAGAAAGCTGGGGCATCCCGCTGACAGTAATCCCGGAAAACGGTAACAGTCAGGCAAAAGTTAGGGATAACAAATCAAAATCAAAATAGTGAGGTCATTACAAAGTCCTCAACAACATGAAAAATGTTGAAAAAGAAAAAGGAGATAATGACTGTCTCCCCAAATTCAAACTGGTGAACCATCGCCCAAAAGTCATTCCAAACTCAAAACAGAGTATGACGCAATTAACTGAGCTTAGGTTGAAGGACATCACGAAGAGCGGGTGGGTACAAATATATTTTGAGCCTTTATCCTTTGTTTCTTAAACCGTGAACCAAGCCACGTTACAACCCTTCAAAAGTCCTAATTGAAGCATGGGTTAGTTCGAAAGCATACTGTCACAAAAGGTATCCTGACTCCTGTAGGGCTTTGCTCTAAATCTTGTGTTAACTTGTCTTATGAAAAGTTCTCTGCTAAAAACGCATTTTTCAAAATTTCGAGACAAACATAAACTTTGCATTATTCGAATATCACTGTCTGCATTTGACCTTTTTGTTTGACAGCAAAGAAATTCATACAGCGAATGTTCGGAGGAACGAAAACTCTCTCAGTAAGTCAAAATCACTTCAAGAGGATAACACTTCCATCAAATCCCCTTATCAACAAGGGGCATGACATGTCACAATTCAATTAACCTGGGGAAGTCCAGTCAAGGTCCAACAGATCTTTCAAAGTTCAATTAACCTGGGGCAGTCCAGTCAAGATTTCAAGAAATCTCTCAATATGCAGAGTAATCTGATTCAAGATTCCTTCATCACCACTTGGGGCATTCGAATGTCAAAAGTGTTCATATCTATAAACTATTACAATTCCAGGTTCGACTCCTGTATCCAGCCAGGGCATATCTGTTGACCATATTTCCAGACTCGATTCCTGTATCTAGCCAGGGCACGTCTGAAGAGTTTGAAGATTCGATTCCTGTATCCCGCCAGGGCATATCTATCAACTATCTCAATTCCAAGTTCGACTCCTGTATCCAGCCAGGGCATATCTGTTGACCACATTTCCAGACTCGATTCCTATATCTAGCCAGGGCACGTCTGAAGAGTTTGAAGATTCGATTCTTGTATCCAGCCAGGGCATATCTATCAACTATCTCAATTCCAGATTCGACTCCTGTATCCAGCCAGGGCATATCTGTTGACCACATTTCCAGACTCGATTCTTGTATCTAGCCAGGGCACGTCTGAAGAGTTTGGAGATTCGATTCCTGTATCCAGCCAGGGCATATCTATCAACTATCACCTTTCCAGATTCGATTCCTGTATCCAGCCAGGGCATATCTGAAGAATTCCAGATCAACACCTGTAACAACCCAGGAACACATCTGTGAACGACCGATTGTAGACCAACACCTGTAATAAGCCAGGAATTTATCTACATCACCACTTGGGGCATTCGAATGTCAAAAGTGTTCAAAAACCGATGCAGTTTTACACAAGCTCATCATCAGGAAGCCCTACACCGGTTCCTCTTCAAGACTTCTGAAAACAGTTTATGGATTCTTCCCAACAACGGATGTTAATCTATCAGCTTGTTCAGATGCAACCTTTGAAGACAGTTTACGGACGCTTCCCAACAACAGATGCGGCTCTATTACTGATTCAATCTCAAGATTTCTGAAGACAGTTCACGGGTTCTCCAAGTAAACGGATGTTAACCTATCACTTGTTCAGATTCTTCTTCAAGACTTCTGAAAACAGTTTATGGATTCTTACCAACAACGGATGTTAATCTATCAGCTTGTTCAGATGCAACTTTTGAAAACAGCTTACGGACGCTTCCCAACAACGGATGTTGTTCTATTGCTTATTCAACTTCAAGATTTCTGAAAACAGTTCACGGGTTCTCCAAGTAACGGATGTTAACCTATCGCTTGTTCAGATTCTTCCAGAAGCTAACTCCACTCAGAGTCAAGCTTCATTATCTCCAGCAAAGCTAAAACTTCAAATTATCAATCCCCAGTGGAGCCAGACCATTGAACCTTCTCCCCACAGAGTTTTGGAGAGGGAAAATCTTGAGTTCCCCAGTGAAGTCGCCAGAGTTACTTCCCACCAAGCTGAAGATTCTCAATCTTACCTCCCCAGCATGAGCCTATTAGATTGGAACTCCCCAGTAGAGGTTATCAGGAATTCCCTTCCCCAGCAGTAGCCAAGGATTTATTTTCCCCGGCAGCAGTCAAGATGCTTTTATCTTCAGCCGTCTCGGATTCATTTATCCTCAGCAAGATAGCTCATCAGCTTACATGCGCATTCATCACATTCATGTCATAAACATTGATGTCACATACATTGCATCATGCATCATAACATTGCATACGGCTAACCCTTTACTTTTCAGGTAAGAGCAGTCGACAGACACAGATCATCTTCCGAGATTCATCCAGACATAGTTCAGATGTGACCCAGACACGGCGACATTCTGATACTTATTCCGGATCCATTCAAACGCATCATCAGGAAACCCTACACCGTTTCCTCTTCAACTTCAAGACTTCTGAAAACAGTTTACAGATTCTTCCCTACAACGGATGTCAATCTACCGACTTGTTCAGACTCTTCTCAACTTTTGAAAATAGTTTACGGACGCTTCCCAACAACGGACGCCGCTCTATTGCTTATTCAATCCCAACTCCTGAAAATAGTTTACGGATTCTCCAGACATGGACGTCAATCTGTTGCTTATTCGGACCCCTAATTCAGAGATGTTCCAAAACATGGATGCCTTTCTGATACTTGTCCACTCACCATTGACATACAGTTCAACATTTCCAGATGGCATCTATAAGCCCATCCTCCTACCAGCAGTCGCCAGATGGCATCTTTAAGCCCATCACCAAATGGCATCTTTAAGCCCATTCACCTCTACCATCATATCGCCGAGTGCAAATTTTCTGGGCACTTTAGTGTCCAATCTTCTTTTACCTTCAAGTCACGAAAGGCAAACTTGCCAATCTAACTTTTCAGGTCCAAGAAGATTGAACAGGGGCAACTGTTGTACCCCAAAATTTTCCCTCGCATTTTTTCCACAAGAAATCTCAGCTTCAGGCATTTCCTGACTTTTCAAACTGGCTCAAGAATCGGACAAACGGACTTTTCTCGTCAGTCAAACAAAAATTAGGGTTTTATTGATTTTTCAGGACTCTGGATTGCTTCAAACAGTTGGCTTAGGGTTTTGGTTGATTCTGGCTCAATTTTGATCAGGCGAATGTTCGTTGGCATTTAATCAGGAATTAAGGTTTTATGGGCATATTCTCAGAAAGGTTAAAATTCCACAACACTTTGCAAGATATTCCGAGATTCGGGTTGAATTTGCATTGTTTTGATTTAATCAGTAAAAGAGGCAGTTGGTTTGAGTTCACGTTGTTTTGTTTGAGCCAGTCAAAAGAAATATGCAGTTTGGATTTACAGTGCTTGGTAAGAAATCAGTAAGAAAGGATTGCGTCTGACCAGTTATTGCGTTTGACTGTGCATTGCTTTGGATGATGGAGACGTCAAGTTCATTTATTTTGATCAACGAAGAATCAATGTTTAGTTGATTATTTATGATTCTAAGAATTAAATATCTGGAATTTAATTTTCATTTATTTTAATTTAAGGAACCATGAATAATAAGTAAATAATTGAAAAGGAATTGAAAAGAATTAAATGAATCAATAGAATTTTTATTTCATATTTAATATTTGTTACAATTATTATTTGGATACAAGTATTTATTTACGAAGTATTTAAAATAATAATAGTTTACAATAATTAAATTGAAAACAAAAACTATCCTATTTTTTCTAAACATTTTCTAAGTCCCTAATTCTTCATTCTTCACTTTGCTCCGGTGCTCCATTTTTCATCTGCAAAAAGAAAAGAGAAAAGTCAAAAAGCAGATAAAATAATAAACAACAGAAGAAATTCATCATTAAGGGCCACTGACTGGGATCAGTTAACCCTCTCTGCAAATCACGGGATTTCTCCCGGTTCACAAAGAGGGAAGAATTTTATTCATTTAATCATGAATGCAAAATGTCAAAATGCATAAATTCAAAATGTCAAACTGCATAGTTCAAGTTCAACCAAACTGAAAAATCCAAAATGCAACTTTCTGTCAAAATCCAAAAGGGACAAATTACTGCACAAAGATATCAAAGAAGATAAAGAAGTACAACTTGCTGTCAAAAAAAGCCAAAGTCTACTCAAAGCTGTCAAAGAAGAGATAAAATATGCAGAGGAAATCTTTTATGCAAGCAAACATGTACATATCATCATTTCCCAATGGCCCTTTCAGAACTAAAAGTACAAAAAGCATAATATTATAATGCAACTGTACTAAGAGAGAGAGAAGAGAGAAAAGATGCAGGTTTTTAGGCTTTAGGCAGGCATAGATAGAAAAGATATAACACACAAGAGCAAAAAAAACACAGTAAAAGGGAGGAAACCAACACAAAAGAAAAAATATAAAAACTGCCTCAGCATCATACCTGCTAGAGATATAAACCAAAAACAGGGCCATACCAGTATAACCTGCTGAAGCAAACTAAAACCAGGCCAAGTTCACACCTGCTGAAACCATACAAACCTGCTAGCATAACCTGAAGCCAAAATCCTCCAAACCATCAAAACCTGTCAAGCCCTTAAACTCTAAGAGCCAAAAACCTGTATACCCTGCCTAGACACAAAAAAGACTTCACAAGCCTGAAAACCTGTTGAAGCCTCAAAGCCTCAAACCTGCTGAACCACTACAAACACATAACCAGCATAACCTCCATACCCATAACCTGCATTAGCCTGAACCTGCTAACATACCAACCTGCTGAAACCTGCTAAGGCCTAAACATCAAAAAACCAGAAACAAAACCTAAAGCCTGAAGCACAGCCTGCCTACTGCTTAACCAAAACCTGGCCAAGACCATTCAAAACCTGGCCTAAACCACTCAAAAACCTTAACCATTCTAAGCCAAATATATCACAAAAAAAAACCAGCATATGTCCATAAACCAGATAATACCACCCTGCCTGTCAAAGAAACCTGAACCAAGTCCTTAGCCTAACAACAAACCGTCAAAGCCATCACCAAGCCTAAGGAACCAGAGATAACATCAAAACGCAAAAGCCCACATGAGAACCCTCAGAGGAGTACTCATCATTGGGCCATAAACAATCGTTCATAAGCATATTCAAGGCATCCAACACAGGCAACATAAGCATATTCAAAGGCAACTCAGGCCCTCAGAACCCTAAGTTCTTCATTGGGCCAGCAACAAACAGTAAAGGCAAAGAAGAAGTAAATAAACCACCAACATTCAGAAACACATTCTAAGCAAGCATACAAAAGAGGCAAGCTCAAGGCAACACAGACCAGAAGGAGAAGAGAGAAAATCTAAGGCAAATTCGAAGCAAGAAGAAGAAAGATACAGAAATACCAAGGGTCTCCAAGCGTGCCTCCGCCGTTCTCCTCGCCGTCCCGGCCTCCTAGCTCGCCCCACTTTCCTTCCTCCTTCTCCAGGTAGTTTCACCCTTTCCCTTTTTCATAACACCTCGACAACCACACAAACAAAGTTAAAATCAATGGATTAAGACAATTACAAAATGCACATTTGTAACAAACTCTAACGAATTAAAATGGTTACCTAATTCTGTCGCCTTGACGTTGTCGTTGGAAGAAAGGGGAAATGGGGAAGCTGGTGGCCTTGGGCTGAGGAGATACGGGGACATGCATGAGGAAAGCGAAGAAGACGAAACCCCCAAAACGGCGCTACAAACCCTAAGCACATTCTCAACTGCACAACAAAACATTGAACCCTAAAAATCGTTTCAAGCAAATGGGCCTCGTCCCATTCCCTGTCTAAAGCCCATTCCTTATTTTTTTTGTTTTGATTTCCAAATGTTTAAAAAACAAAACATCATTTTCCTTTTTACATTTAAATTAACAAAACCCTTTTTCTTTATTATTTATTGACATCAAAAATATCTTTTTAATAATTGAAATACATTTTTATACAATACAATAAAAATGTAAAAACTTTTTCTTTTCTTTTAAGAAAATACCTTTCTTTGTACATAAATTTTAAAACACTTAATTTAAATATAATTTTGTACATATCATACAATATAGTTAAAATTGAAAATATCTTTTTTCTTTTAAGTATATATTTGTATATAAATAATAAAATACATTTTTTATCATTGAAAATACTTTTTTTATTCTTTTAATTAAAATATATCTTTGTACATAATAGATAAATACATTTTTTCTAATATTAAATTCTTAAACACTTAATTAAAACACTTTTTGTATATAATAAACAATGATACATTTTATACATAATCTAATTAGAATTTAAGGCATTTGATTAAAACATTTCTTTTTGTACATATTAAAAGAAATACAAGATTACTAATTAAACAAATAAGCATTTAAATTATTTAAGTCAAAACAATACCTAACAATACTTAATGCACATTTAATTTCACATTATCGCACCTGTAAATAATTACATACGCATATACTTGTACACTTACACAATACATTCACATTGCCCCTATACACATTTGCTTATACATTGATATTCATTATTTACATTTGATCGCAAATTCGATTTGGTTGTAACTTATTGGATACTATAAGTCTCATCCCCATTCATACACATGTACCCCCACTCCCGAATACTTATTTTGTAATAGCGTAGATTTTACATTTCTGCAATTTACCGCTTTCAATTATACCATGGTTAGACCTAAGGTTTGCATGTACATAAAATCAAACGCTAGATAACCTAATACAAGACAAATACATGAAATCAATACACAATCACACTTGCACCCTCTAGGGTAATCCCACATGTTGCCTTCCAAAATGGGCCATGCTTGCACGTCGAGTATCTTTGGCAAAACAAAATCAAATGATCATAAGTCCCTCAAAATGTTGCCTAAAAGGAATGATCATAGTCCCTTCAAAGCAAAATTGCCAAAGACACTTGGCATCATTGCATTCGTGGTCCGTACGATGACCTGCGCCCGTCCCGAACAAACTTCCTAAACGCAAGATTGCCCATCAAATTCAATGGTGGAACAAAATTGTTAAAAAGGGGTTAAAACATAACAAAAAACCTTTGAGTACAATAGGGTAGACAAAACTCTTAGTTACTTGAGATCAACTTGAAAAAACACTTGCCTTCTTTTCAAAAACCACAATCCACAACACTTTCAAACAAACTCTCAAAAACATTTGAAACATCTTTTCGAAAAGATCCACACTTTTTTAAAACACTCAAACACGAGTCAAATACATTGGTCGCCTAAGACAAGGCATCTTCTTCAAAAACATTTTTCAAAACACACACACACACACACCATTTTCAAGCAATCAAAAATCAAGGCAAGTGATCTAAAAAACCAAGTAACTAAGAGCCCATGGATAACCATGGATGAAAAGGGTGCTAATACCTTCCCTTTTCATAATCTACCCCCCGGACCCACGAAATATCTCAAAAGGTTTTTGCTGTGCTTTTTCAACCTTTCCTTTAGGATAAAATAAAAAGTCGGTGGCGACTCTTGCTCAACCGCACAAGTGCGAATACAAACGTAAAACCACAGTCAGTTCTCCCACCGTATCACAGTTACATTAAAAGAAAATCCTAAGTTTTAATTAATTTTAAATTAAGAAAAATGAATTAATTTGTCTAAAAGCCTATTTTTTGGTATTTTTATTTATTTGAGACAGAAAGAAAAATTAAATCAACAGTTAACCTAATTTCTGATTGAATTTTAATTATGAAAGAAATTAAAATTGTCCTAAATTAATTAAATTAATCAATTAAAATATTTATTAAGAAAAATAATTTTTTTATTATCTTGATTGGTTGATTTAAAATAAAATGATTTTTGTGTTGATTAATAAAACAAAATAATTAAAGAAAAGAAAATAAAGAAATATAAATAACCGAATGAGCCTGCTGTCAACAGATCTGGTTCTGACTGATGGGATCAGAAGATGCTGCTCTCAAAAGGTGGGGCACGCTGGATCTGATTCTGGCTGGTGGATCAGAAGATGGTGACCCTCAGAAGATGGGGGGCGCTAGATCTGATCCTGGCTGATGGATCCAGAAGGTGATGCGCTTCAGAAGATGCATGTGCTGGATTTGATGAAAACAAAGGAGAAAGTACCAAAAGCTCATGCCTGAGATCGAACCCAGAACAATGAGCTTCTGACTTCCTTCTTCTGACCAACTTCACTAGAGGTCAACTTCTTAATATAATAAAAACAAATAATATATCAGAACAATAGGTTTCTGGCGAGAACAACACGCCAGAATTTGAATCAGCCAATCAAGTTGTGCCACGCTGTTGTCTTCTTCCCTGGAATCGTCGTTTTAGGTTCTAAACCTTTACCTACAGACGTAGGCCTGTTGCTGCAACCTGTGTCATTCAAGAATCAAGCATATGCATATAAATTTAGTTGGCGACCATGGATCAGTTGGGTTTGAAATTCTGATCGTCATGGTACCCATTATCCTGTCTAATTTCGCTTGAAAACTAAAACCCCAAATTAGAGCACGAAACCCTAACAATGGCAAAAGCTTATTCCTGCACTGTAACTCAAATCAAACTATCTAGAAACATTGCAAACATGATGATGAATGTAAATACGCGATTAAAACATGCTGAACATGCAAAAATTACAGCAATTGAAGGTGGATAATTTTGCAAACTGTGAGAATGATAGGAGGAGATTCTGGATGTTCTGACGCTTGCAACTGATTGGGAATGCTTCCTGAAACGTCAAGGAATTGATTTCTGGCCTTGAATTGCTCCCCAAGGTCCTCTGTTCCAGAATTTGGATCACCACTTTTCTTGAATTTTTTGAGTTTTGTCTCGCCTCTGCACGACTGCTTCCAACCTCCTTATGCCTTGGCTTGCTTCTGTATATGTAATACAAACTATTAGGTCAACAAAAACAACCTCAATCTTGCTCATCATGGAGATTTAATTTGATCTTTCATAGTATATGATTTCTTTCCAATTTTTCTCAAATCCAATCTTTTTCCAACCAACTTGGCCTTGCACGAGTTGATTCTCAATTGTTAGCATATAAGATCTTCTTTTAATGCAAAAATCATCCCTAAAATACAATATGTGATTTATTTGATTTTATTTGAATTTTAAATGAATAAAAATCAAAATAAATTAAATAAATGAATAAATAAAGCATGGAGGGTCTCATAGGTAGTGGAATATATTAAGAATGATATGCAAGCATAAAATTTGGACCCATTTAGCAAAATATGCAAATTTGAGCACATTTGACTTTTGGCAATTTTGCAAAAACAATGTCAACTTGGCCAATGCATAACTCTCTCAATGCTGACCCTAGAGAGGTGTTCTTGGACTTTTTAGAAAGCTTAGGGTATCCTCTAAGCAACCCTTCTTGTCTAATCTCAATTGAGTCTTCCATGTTCATGTATGAAGCTTTTACCTAAAAGGTGTTTTTGTTGACTTTTCAAAATGACCTATAATGTCAAAATTCATATCTTTTTTGTGAGTGCATATTTTGAACTTGGGAGATGAAGATGAATTGTAGGGAACTCCATCCTCTTAAAAATGAGATTTGGATGGGTCATTTCTGATAAAGTATGAGAAAGTTATGCTTGGTCAAAGTTGAGTTGACTTTTCTTGCAAAACCCTAATTTAACAACTTTTGGGTTTTGATGAATTGTGAGTGATCCTTGATTAATCATGATCAAACCTTGATCAAATGATGAATGATACTTTAAAATGAGGATGTTGACCAAAAATATTGAAGTTTGACTGCATGTGGGCCACAGTTGACTTTTGACCCAGCACAGTCGATTTTCAGGCCTTTGAGCAATTGACTGAGCAAACTTTTTCTGCAAGGCTTGAAACTTGACATGGATGATATTGAGAACATATTAGTACAATGGTGAGCATTTGGGATCCTTTGGACTCAAGAATCTTGATGCAAAATGAAACCCTAATTTGAGGTAGACTGCCTTAGGAGAGAGTTTGTCTGGTCAACTCTTAAACTTCCATGTGTTGAGAAATATGGGAGGGAAAATTTTGGGGTACAATAGCTGCCCCTGTTCAATCTTCTTAAACCTGAGGGTGTAGATTGGCTTGTCTGCCTTTCGTGATCTGAAGGTGGAAGATGATTGAACACTAGAGTGCCCAGAAATTTGCACTCGCATGAAGTGATACTTGATTTGCGATATCGGGAATGGGCTTATAGATGCCATTCAGAGGTTTCTAGAGAATTGTCGGAGATGGGCTTAAATATGTCATCCGAAGAAGTGTCGATCGCATAAGAGATTCCTTTGCAAGAACCGTATACCTGTTGTTTGAGGAGGACTCCGCTGGGGAATGTTGGTCTCTGTCTTGAGAGAAATAGAGTTTTAGGAGCTTCAGTTGTCGGTTAATCTATTGGGGAATAATTTTGGTTTGGGAAACGGAAGTGAACGGCGTATCTGGTCGGGGTATATACTGCACCACGACTTACTGGGGAAATGCGAAACCAATCGTGTTTGATCAGGTCCCGGTCTTACAGTGTTATGGACTGCTGTCTGGGGATAAGAGAGGAAGAACCCGAATAGTAAGGTTATGAGAAGGAACCTGGATAGTAGGGTTGCCTTGATATGAAAGCCTGGATAGTAGGGATGTGAGAAGGAACCTGGATAGTAGGGTTACTTCGATGTGAAAGCCTGGATAGTACGGCTGTGAGAAGGAACCTGGATAGTAGGGTTACTTCGATGTGAAAGCCTGGATAGTAGGGCTGTGAGAAGGAACCTGGATAGTAGGGTTACTTCGAGATGAAATCTTGGATCGTAGGGCTCTAAGAAGGAACCTGGATAGTATGGTTACTTCGATATGAAAGGCCTGGATAGTAGGGCTGTGAGAAGGAACCTGGATAGTAGGGTTACTTCGATATGAAAGCCTGGATCGTAGGGCTATGAGAAGGAACCTAGATAGTAGGGTTACTTATATATGAAAGCCGAGATAGTAGGGTTGTGAGAAGGAACCTGGATAGTAGGGTTACTTCGATATGGAAGCCTGAATAGTAGGGATGTGAGAAGGAACCTGGATAGTAGGGTTACTTCGAGATGAAAGCCTGGATAGTAGGGCTGTGAGAAGGAACCTGGATAGTAGGGTTACTTCGATATGAAAGGCCTAGATAGTAGGGCTGTGAGAAAGAACCTGGATAGTAGGGTTACTTCGATATGAAAGCCTTAATCGTAGGGCTATGAGAAGGAACCTGGATAAGGTTGTTCTTGTCGCGCTGATGATTACTCTGTTTAGCTTCGAGAGTTGATCATGGACCTGCTGGAAATTGTTGATAATAACTGTCTTTCCTGAAAGAAATACGGGGTTAGTTATATGTGATGCATGAAATGCATTGTATAATGACGTTCTCAAAATAAATGAGACTATGTTATACGTGATGTATGCACATGTCATGATGTATGAACATGAAATGCTGATATAACAATCTGAATCTGGGAAAATAAATCCCTGATTTGCTATAAAACCCATAGCTTCCCTACTCCTATAGGGAATGGTGAACAAAGATGACCATGTTGGGGATTTTCCCTTTGGCTGGTGAATATTCTGCCGGAAGAGGCCCTGTCTGAGGATAACTCTGTGGGGAATAACTCTGTTGGAAAGGAGATACTTTGTTGATAGATCAGCTGATTCGGAGACATAAACTTAGTTGGGGAAGAGTTTCCGTTGCTGGTGATAATGAATTCTATATGGAGATTGAATTTCTGCTTGTGAGAGAAATAAACTCTGTTTTGGGAATAATTTACTAATTCACCCGCGATTGTGAACTTCAGTATGGGAGAGTTATGTCCTGTTTAGGAAATCTAACATCAATGTCTTTGGATATTTTTTACTCTGTGGGGAGTGTATGTACTACTTCTCATGTTCTCAAGCTGGATCTATCCTTGTACCTGATGGGCAGAGTAATTGTAAGGTTTTAGACACTTCTTTCCTGTTTCTAGAATTACGAGTAATCGTCTTTTGTTTCTTATGTAAATATTTATGAGCAGCGTTTATTTTCAAATGCATATATCAGAAATAAATCATTAGACATTCTTGCGAGACAAAACAGAGAAAGAAAAAAACAATTTAAAATTTCTTATGAAAATGAATTGTATTGATTTTTCGAAGTTGGCCTGTAATAAGCGTTTTGTACAAAGAGGCTGACGTCCTAGTAAGAGAACGCCGCTGAAAAGACAGTAATTTACAATTTTTGTAACAGAAAGAAAAAACAGTTATGTGAAACAATCCCATTGGTTCCAACTCTGCTATTGCCTTTATATCTTCAAGCATCTCATCACTTTGCTGCTTGGTAGAAGGTGGATCAAATCGATTGGTGTCGTCTGAGCTTGATAGTCGATACTGAAGCCTGGTTGCAAGATGATCCAATGAGTCATAGTGTTACGCTTTGATCCCTAATTTTTGCCTGGACTGCCCTTTCGGGTTTTCAGTCCACCAGAATACCCTTTTTTGCCCAAGTCGCCTTTTCAGGTTTTTGACTTGTCGGGTGTACAGTTTTTTTCATTTTCATCCCTTACTTTTGCCCGAATCCTTTTGGTTCGCCGGGAAGCCCTTATTTTTTCCTAGGCCATTCGACCTAGCGGGTCTTTGATTATGCGTAGTATCTTTTCACTATGTCTACATTGACGGGGTGAGGAAGGTCGTCACCGTCCATAGTGGTTAGAATCATAGCTCCTCCCGAGAAAGTGTTCTTAACCACAAATGGCCCTTCGTATGTAGGGGTCCATTTGCCCCTGGGATCACCTTGCGGTAGTATGATGTGTTTGATCACTAAACCCCCGACTTGATATTCTTGACGCCTGACTTTCTTGTTAAAAGTCTTGATCATTCGCTTTTGATATGTCTGACTATGACAGATAGCAATAAGCCTCTTCTCGTCTATTAGGTTCAGCTGATCAAGTCGGGTTTGGATCCAGTCGTCTTCGTTCAAAACTGCATCCTTCATAATCCTGAGAGAGGGTATATGAACTTCGATGGGTAGGACTGCCTCCATACCATAGACCAGAGAGTAGGGTGTTGCCCCTGTTGATGTCCGTGCTGAGGTACGGTACCCATGAAGGGAGAATGGTAGCATCTCGTGCCAGTCTTTGTACATCACCATCATCTTCTGCACAATCTTCTTGATGTTCTTGTTAGCCTCTTCAACAGAACCATTCATCTTCGGCCGGTAGGGAGAAGAGTTATGATGCTGAATCTTGAACTGTTTGCAGAGATCGGTGATTATCATATTATTGAGATTTGTACCATTGTCAATGATAATCCTCTCTGGTACACCATATCGATAGATCAGATTGTGTTGGATGAACCGCGCCACGACGTTCTTGGTTACTGTAGCAAAGTAAGGTGCCTCAACCCATTTTGTGAAATAATCAATTGCTACCAGAATGATGCGATTCCCGTTAGATGCCGTAGGTCTGATCACGCCAATCATGTCGATGCCCCACATTGCAAAGGGCCAAGGAGCTGTCAAAACATTCAGAGGAACCGGAGGTATATGCACCTTATCAGCATAGACTTGGCACTTATTGTAGGTGTTTAGGTATTGGCTTGCATTTTTGGTAAATCCCAAGTGTATGTGTGAATGTCATGACTGATGTCATAACATTCTAGTTCAGTTTGTACTGACTCATTAGGTACCTTTGCAGAAAAATATTGTAATTCAAATACTGATGTTTATAAGTGTGTATCTTAGCATTTTTGCAAAATGATCACATTTTGCTAAATCAGTAGACAGGTTTTCTCAGATGTCATAACAGATGTTATGACATCCTGTTCTGAACTAACAGGATTGCAGGATTGGATAAGTCTGAGTTTTTTCAGGAAATAACTCAGTCCTTTCTGAACAGAATCCTGCGTTTTCTGAGGGGTAACCTAGCTCAACCCTAACCTGGTTAATAAAGTCCTGTGACCCGATCTTTAGGTAAAAACGGAATTAACCCTAGGTTTTTGGAAACCCTAACTGAAGTTGCAGCTGCTATATATTCAACAGAGCTGCTGTTTTTCAAGGACGGCTTTTATTGATTAGAAGATCATTTGTAATCTGTATAGATTTGTTTATTGTACTCCAAGCAATTATCATTGTGATAAGTGCCTTGGAATAGGTTTCAAATTGTAAGGGTTGTGTAGCACTCTAAGCTTTGAAGCAAGAGTGTTTGAATGTTCCTTGACTAAAGCTGTGAAGCAGAGTCAAGTTAGTTGTGTACATCACTCAAAGCTGTGAAGCAAGAGTGATTGTGTTGCTTGATTAAAAAGCTGTGAAGCTTAATCAAGTGTTTGTCTTTGAAGAGTGTCTTCATCAATTCTTAAGTCAAATTGGTTTATGTATCACTGCTGTGATTGAGGGGGAGTGAGTAGGAACTCAGGTTTAAGTTGTACTTAGATTGGAATTGCATTGGGTAGGTCTTAAGTGAAGGAGATAAACTGGTTGGTTTATTCCTGAATTAAAATCTCTTATAGTGGATTTCCTCCCTGGCTTGGTAGCCCCCAGAGTAGGTGTTGTTGCACACTGAACTGGGTAAACAATTGACTGTGTTCTTTATTGCTTTTGTATTTACTGTCATATAGTAAGTCAGATACGGTGTCATAACATTGAACGTGACATTGAGTATCTGCAGCCAGAATTTCAATTGGCATCAGAGCAGGCACCCTGCCTGTATTACTGGGTGAGATCTAGGGATATCACTTTCTGGCACTATGGACAAAGAAGGAGTTTTTGGAAATAGACCACCCATTCTGGACGGAACCAATTATGACTACTGGAAACCTCGTATGATTGCCTTCCTAAAATCTCTGGACAAAAAGGCTTGGAGAGCTGCTGACAAAGGATGGATTCATCCCACCATAACTGAGAGAGATGGGACAATCAGTCTGAAGCCTGAGGAAGATTGGAGTAAAGAAGAAGATGAGTTAGCTCTGGGAAATTCAAAAGCTTTAAATGCCTTGTTCAATGGAATTGATAGAAACATTTTCAGACTAGTACATCAATATGAATTGGCCAAGGAAGTTTGGGACACTCTCAAAACTACTCATGAGGGCACTTCCAAAGTAAAAATGTCAAGGCTTCAGATGTTGACTACCAAATTTGAGAATCTAAAAATGATGGAAGATGAAACCATTCATGAGTTTCACATGAACATCTTGGAGATTGCCAACACCTCAGGAGCACTGGGAGAAAAGATGTCAGAAGAAAAACTGGTGAGGAAGATTCTCAAATCCTTGCCTAAAAGATTTTCAATGAAGGTAACTGCCATAGAGGAAGCCCAGGACATTAGCAAGTTGAAAGTGGATGAACTTATTGGGTCTCTTCAGACTTTTGAGATGGGAATCACTGAGAATGGTGACAAGAAGAACAAAAGCATATCACTTGTATCCAACACTGATGTTGAATACAAGGAGGATGAAGAAGAAAACATATCAGAAGCTATTGCCATGCTTGGAAGACAGTTCAACAGGCTCATCAAAAGAATGGACCCAAAGTCAAGGTCTAATGTTCATAACATTCCCTCTGACATTGACAGTTCCAGCAGAAGACCAAGGTCAGAAGATAAGGGAAACCAAGGCAGAGGTATTCAATGCCATGGATGTGAAGGATTTGGACATATTCGAGCTGAATGTCCTACCTTTCTTAAGAAACAAAAGAAAGGAATGACTGTTACTTGGTCTGACTATGATTCAGAAAGTAATTCTGAAGAAGAATCTGCCAAACTAGTTACTGCCCTAACTAGTGTTTGTACTTCTGAAAGTGACACTAGTGATGAAGAAGTGACATTTGAAGAACTGGCTGATACCTACAAGAAATTGTGTATCAGAAGTGCTGAAGTCTGTGTGCAGAATGAGAAACAATCAAAACTCATTATAAAGCTGGAGGCTGAAAAAAGGGCAAATCTTGAAACTATAAGTCATCTAGAAGGAGAAGTTCAATTGCTGAACTCACAACTGAATCAAATGACCAAATCTGTCAAGATGTTGACCAATGGAACAGACAAATTGGAAGAGATCCTTCAGGTTGGACAAAATGTGGGAAATAAATCTGGACTAGGATTTATGGAAGCAAAGAAATCTGGTACTGGTAAGCAAATGTCAAAACGGATGTCTCAACACAACTCTCAACATCAGGAACAGAGACATATGAAGAAAAGGTACCAAAGATGGAAATGTCATCATTGTGGGAGATATGGTCACATAAAGCCCTTCTGCTTCAGATTACATGGATACCCTAATTAGAACTCAGGTATCAAACCTAAGTCTAAAAAGGTACCACATGCTCCTCAATGGAAGAAAAAGGCTACTGCACTGATAGCTCACACTTCCCTGAGGGTCTCTGCAAAGGAAGATTGGTACTTTGACAGTGGATGTTCCAGACACATGACTGGATTAAAAAATCTCCTCAATAATGTTATGCCTCACACCACCAGTTTTGTGACCTTTGGAGATGGTGCTAAAGGTGAAGTCAAAGGAGTTGGCAATTTGGACTGCCCTGGAGTTCCAAGTCTGAATAAAGTACTGCTGGTAAAAGGGTTGACTGCTAATCTCATTAGTATCAGTCAATTATGTGATCTAGGATTCAAGGTCAACTTCTCAAGATCTGAATGTCTAGTAATTAATGAAAAACTAGAAGTTGTAATGAGAGGAATCAAATCCAAAGATAACTGTTACGTGTGGCAGCCTGAGAACACTGTTATCTCCACTGTGTGTCAAATCATCAAAGAAGAAAAAGAGATGAAACTGTGGCAGCATAAGCTTGGTCTCCTTCATCTAAGAAGAATGAAAAGAGCTATTTCTATGGAAGCTGTCAGAAGAACTCCAAAACTACAGGTTGATAATATCTGTGATGTGGAAAATAAACTTGAAGAAGAATGTGTTGTCAGAACCTTAAGTCATCTTGACAAGGATGTTGGAAATAACAAGTCAAATAAATTCTGTTCTCAAAACATCTGGTCAAAACAGATGCTCCCTGAGTACAATGTTACACAAGATGTTGTGACATTGTGTTGTGACAATCTGAAAACAATCAACATTTCCTTGAATCCTATTGACTTTGAAGAGAAGAAGTCATTTAAACTGGAACATAGTTTCTCTAAGCTTCAGCTGACTGATTCTTCTACCAAGGCTCTTGTTGGAAATAAACTTGAAAATTTGAGGGGCAGGTTGGGTATTCACCAACTTGAGAAATTATAGCAATTAATTTTGCTTAAAACAAGGGTTGAAGGGATTAATTTTTTTAAGTCTATATTTAATGGGTTAATCATATTCTTTCACAATTCCTTCAAAAGCTTTAAGAAGTTGAAGAGACTCCCTTTTATCCCCTACCTCTCAGTTCCTTGCAACCTGTTTCCTCCTCCAAATCAAAGATTTTTCTCAAACTGCTACCATTACTCAAAGTCAATCAAAATGTCTCAGACATCGTCTTCAACCATGGCGACTTCGTCTTCCTCATCATCGTCATCATCTGACCAAGATTCTAGGGCAATCACTACATGCATAGAATCTGAAGTTCTTGAGGTCACTCCTCTCAGGGAGATGGCAACTGACCCAGCCAGAGTCAAAAAGCTCAGAACCAGACATGCAGGAAGAGCTCAAGCTACAGCCTCTGGTAATTCTTCTTATCCTTCGTCTTCTGTACCTAATAGAGAAGGATCAGTTCAAGTACACCAAGCTATTTCTAGGCTGGTTACTAGTATACTGAGTGGCAACCAATCTGTACCGGGGATTTCTATCCCTTTAAATCAATCAGAAAGTCCAAATGTGGAAGGTTCTGAAAATGTAGATGTCACTGAGAATGTTGTGACACCAAAAGACAACATTCAGAACCCCTCTGAAAAGGCTGCTAATCCACCTATCATTGATGTGGATGAAGATTACTCAGATAATGAACTGATTGCTAATGTGAACCCTAGTATAGCTAGGAGATTGATGAAAAGAAAGAGTAGTCAGAATGATAAACCTGATGCTAAGAAATCCAAGGCTGAAGGCATGGCTGAGAAAAGTATTCAGACAAAAGGGAAGAAGGCCCAGGTGCATACTGCTAGACAACCAATCTCTAAGAAAAGTAAAGAACCTGAAACTTCTGATTCTGATGAGGAATCAGAATTTGAGATTGATATTGAAGAAACTCCCATCAGAATGAAGCTCCCCTCCAGCAAGATTGCTAGAGTGCCTGAAGTGCCAACAGACAACATCTCTTTTCATCATCCTGACAATGCAAACAGATGGAAGTATGTTTGCTTAAAGAGAATAGCCTTAGAGAGAGAACTCAACAATGATGCCTTGGAGTGCAAAGACATCATGGATCTGATCAAGAATGCTGGGCTAATGAAGACAGTGATAAAGTTTAACAAATGTTATGAAAATCTGGTCAAGGAGTTTGTAGTGAACTTGTCAAATGATTGTGCTGATGGAAGGTCAGCTGACTTTGAAAGTGTGTTTGTTAGAGGAAGAAGGGTCAAGTTCTCTCCATCAGAAATCAACAAGTTTCTTGGAAGAACAAATAAGGACTGTCCTGATCTAGAGGCAACTGACAATGAAGTTTGTCTAACCATCACAGCCAGGCAAGTAAAGTGCTGGCCCTTGAAAGGGAAGCTGAATGCTAGTAAACTCAGCATGAAATTTGCCATCTTGCATAAAATAGGTGCAGCCAACTGGGTGCCTACAAATCACAAATCAACTATCTCCACAGGATTGGGGAGATTTATCTATGCTGTGGGAACCAAGACTGCTTTTGACTATGGGAGGTACATCTTTGAACAAACTTTAAAGCATGCTGGCAGTTATGCTGTCAAAGGACCAATTGCCTTTCCCTCCCTCCTTTGTGGAATCATTCTTGCACAATACCCTGATATCCTTGTGGCAAGAGATACAGTCTGCAAAAGAGCTCCTGCCCTTGGCCTGCACTACAAACTGTTTCAGGGATCTCATGCTCCAGACATTGTCATAACATCAGCTGAGACATCGTCTGTAAAGACCCAGTCCAAGACATCAGATGTCATAGCTGTTTTAAAAGAAACTTGCAAAGAGCTGGATGCTAGAAAAAGGACCCTAGAAATTCTAATTGCCATGCTAGAAAAGGAGGAAGCTGAAGAAAGCAGAAGGGAAGAAGGTGTAGAAGCTGAAGGACAACTCAACATTGAAGAAACTAGCTCCTCTGAGTCTGATGACAGTGCTTGAAGGTTGATTGCTGTTTGGTGGTGTTGCTGGTTGGTTGCTGATATCTGGTGGAGTTTGGAAGTGTATTCTGTTGTTTTCTGCTGCTGATCTTATTATTTTGTTTTGGATAACTGTATAATTTTCTGAACATGCATCTTTGGCCCATTTGTGGCTAAAGAGGGGGAGAATATTTTGGTACTTACTTAATTAGTACTTGACATTCTATTTTTCTGCTGTCACTTATTTCTGCTGCTATCTATCTCTGATTGTTTAGGGTCTTTAGCCAAAAATCTGCCAAAGGGGGAGTTTGTAGGTGTTTAGGTATTGGCTTGCATTTTTGGTAAATCCCAAGTGTATGTGTGAATGTCATGACTGATGTCATAACATTCTAGTTCAGTTTGTACTGACTCATTAGGTACCTTTGCAGAAAAATATTGTAATTCAAATACTGATGTTTATAAGTGTGTATCTGAGCATTTTTGCAAAATGATCACATTTTGCTAAATTAGTAGACAGGTTTTCTCAGATGTCATAACAGATGTTATGACATCCTGTTCTGAACTAACAGGATTGCAGGATTGGATAAGTCTGAGTTTTTTCAGGAAATAACTCAGTCCTTTCTGAACAGAATCCTGCGTTTTCTGAGGGGTAACCTAGCTCAACCCTAACCTGGTTAATAAAGTCCTGTGACCCGATCTTTAGGTAAAAACGGAATTAACCCTAGGTTTTTGGAAACCCTAACTGAAGTTGCAGCTGCTATATATTCAACAGAGCTGCTGTTTTTCAAGGACGGCTTTTATTGATTAGAAGATCATTTGTAATCTGTATAGATTTGTTTATTGTACTCCAAGCAATTATCATTGTGATAAGTGCCTTGGAATAGGTTTCAAATTGTAAGGGTTGTGTAGCACTCTAAGCTTTGAAGCAAGAGTGTTTGAATGTTCCTTGACTAAAGCTGTGAAGCAGAGTCAAGTTAGTTGTGTACATCACTCAAAGCTGTGAAGCAAGAGTGATTGTGTTGCTTGATTAAAAAGCTGTGAAGCTTAATCAAGTGTTTGTCTTTGAAGAGTGTCTTCATCAATTCTTAAGTCAAATTGGTTTATGTATCACTGCTGTGATTGAGGGGGAGTGAGTAGGAACTCAGGTTTAAGTTGTACTTAGATTGGAATTGCATTGGGTAGGTCTTAAGTGAAGGAGATAAACTGGTTGGTTTATTCCTGAATTAAAATCTCTTATAGTGGATTTCCTCCCTGGCTTGGTAGCCCCCAGAGTAGGTGTTGTTGCACACTGAACTGGGTAAACAATTGACTGTGTTCTTTATTGCTTTTGTATTTACTGTCATATAGTAAGTCAGATACGGTGTCATAACATTGAACGTGACATTGAGTATCTGCAGCCAGAATTTCACTTATGACAGGTTCGAGAGTGTTGATAACAATTGGCTTCCATGGTGGACCAGTAATATCCTACCCGTAGGATTTTCTTTGCCATGATATGTCCACTGGAATGAGTTCCGAAGGTGCCTTCATGTAGGTCTGCCATGATCCTTTCTGCCTCGCTCTTGTCTACACACCGTAGTAAGGTTGAATCATGGGTATGCTTATAGAGGATACCATTACTGATGAAGAACTTCGAAGAGAATCTTCTCAGAAACTTCTTATCATTAACAGATGCCCCCTTGGGGTATTCTTGAGCTTCAATATACCTCTTTACCTCATGGAACCAGGGTTTATCTGCTACCTCTTCAGTCTCAATGTCACAACAATGTGCGAGTTCGTCCAACCTCTCAATGGTAATCTGGGGAGCTTAATTATCCCACCTGACTTTGAACATAGAAGACATAGTAGGTAGCGCGTGCGCTAACTAATTCTCCTCTCTAGGGAAATGTTCAAAGGTTACCTCCTCAAAGTGTGGGAGCAATGTCAATACATACTCTTTGTAACGAATAAGATTCGGGTGCTTCGTATCCCACTCGCCTTTGATCTGACTTATCACTAGAGTGGAATCTCCAAATACACTCAAGAACTTAATCCTCAGGTCAATAGCAGCTTGAAGACCCATGATACACGCTTCATACTCCGCCATATTGTTGGTGCAATTAAAACATAATCGGGCGGTGAACGGAGTATGACAGCCCTCAGGAGATATAATTATAGCACCAATTCCATTACCCAATGTGTTCGAGGCTCCACCAAAATACATAGACCATCGGGATCCCTCCTCGGGTCCTTCATCCAGTCCAGGTTCTTCGCAGTCGGTTACCAACATGATATTCTCATCTGGGAACTCAAAATTCATGGACTGGTAGTCATCCACGGCCTGATGTGCCAAATTATCCGCCAATATACTCCCCTTGATTGCTTTTTGGGTTGTGTATTGGATGTCATACTCGGTTAAGATCATCTTCCATCTTGCTATCCTTCCGGAGAGGGCGGGCTTCTCAAAGATGTATTTGATCGGATCCATCTTTGATATCAACAAGGTAGTGTGAGTCAACATATAATGTCTCAGTCGGCGAGCAGCCTATGCTAAAGCGCAACAAGTTTTCTCGAGCAATGAGTATCGGGTCTCATAGTCGGTAAACTTTTTGCTAAGATAGTAAATTGCATGCTCTTTTCGACCAGACTCGTCATGCTGCCCCAGCACACACCCCATTGAATTATCTAGCACCATCAAGTATAAGATCAAAGGTCTTCCTTCAACTGGAGGCATCAAAATTGGTGGTTCTTGAAAGTATTCCTTGATTCTTTCGAAAGCGGCCTGGCATTCATCATTCCACTTTACCACTTGATCTTTCTTCAGCAGCTTGAAGATTGGCTCACAAGTAGCGGTCAGATGTGAAATGAATCTGGCGATGTAGTTCAGACGTCCCAAGAAGCCTATAACTTCCTTCTCTGTGCGGGGAGCCGAAATCTCTTGTATGGATTTTACCTTTGCGGGGTCTACCTGAATACCTCTGTCACTGACAACGAAACCCAAAAGCTTACCAGACCTTACCCCGAAGGTACACTTGTTCGGATTCAACATCAGTTTGTACGTCTTCAACCTATCAAACAGTTTCTGGAGATGATCAAGGTGCTCTTCCTCAGTCTGGGACCTGGCTATCATGTCATCAACATAAACCTCGATCTTGTGGTGAATCATATCGTTGAACAAAGTGACCATGGCGCGCTGATAAGTTGCCCCAACATTCTTCAACCCAAAAGGAATTACCTTGTAACAGAAGGTGCCCTACTGTGTAACAAAGGTTGTCTTCTCCATGTCCTCAGGAGTCATCTTGATATGGTTGTAGCCAGAAAAACCATCCATGAAGGAGAAGACCTTGTGCTGCACGGTATTATCGACCAGAACATCGATGTGAGGAAGTGGGAAGTCATCCTTGGGGCTTGCCCTGTTCAGATCTCTATAGTTCACACACATCCGTACCTTACCGTCCTTCTTAGGTACCGGAACAACATTGGCAACCCATTGCGGATATGAAGTGACAACTAGGAACCCTGCGTCGAACTGTTTCATGACCTCGGCCTTGATTTTTTTTGACATTTCGGGGCGCATATGGTGAACTTTTTGCTTTACCAGAGGGCAGTCTTCTTTAGTTGGCAGTCGATGTATCACAATATCAGTGTCTAACCCAGGCATGTCTTCATAGGACCAGGCAAAGATCTCAACATAGTCGCGTAGCATCTGTATTAACCATTGTTTGACACTAGGCTCCAGATTCGCACCTATCTTAACCTCTTTCATGTCTTCATTTATACCCAAATTTACTGACTCAACTGGCTCTTCATGAGGCTTTATGGCCCTCTTTTCCTGCTGTAACAGTCTAGCAAGTTCTCCAAGCACCTCACAATCATCCTCACCTTCGTCCTCTGCTTGGTTGATCGGATTTTTGAAGTTATAACTGGCAGTAGCAGAGTTGTTATCAATGGGATCCAGAGTGGATATGGATCTGCATTATGATACGTGAGTGTGTGTAAGAGCATAGCTATTTTGATAAAGTGAGAAACAGAAAAGAAAAACAAGGAGGGCAAAATTTGTAATGCAAGAAACATCCGATGTTTTATTAATGATATATGAAAATGACAAGTAATAAGCCCTCACAAGCAAAGCCAAAGTGCCTCGGGCAAGGCACCGGGCCGTAAAGTTTCAAACTGTTTATTACAAATCTTAAAACAAAAGTCAATTACTGTGGAATAAAAGAAACAGGTATGAAGTCCTTCGTCGTCCAGTTGTTCAGTCCACCATTGGTTGTTGGGTAGATCCAGCTGTCGATATCTGAATCTTCTTCATCGTCTTCAATTGCATTAACTCCCCGGTTGCGGATGTGCAAAGGAGGTCTTCTAATCCGTGCGCGCCTAACAGCCCTTTAAGCCCCTGTAGTAAAACCCAAACCAAATTTGTCAATTTTGGGGGTGAAATCAAGGAGCTGACCCTAATTGGTGCACCCACCTTCTTCAATTACAGCCTTGGCATCCTTGAGGGAAGCCATCTTCAGCGGAGGTTTGCTGGTAGCAACTTCAGTTCACGCCAAAGTCTGAGGGACCTCTTCGAAGTTCTGACAAGGGGTTTCTATGAATTCCCCGTCCATCTCCATGTAGCGTAAAGAATTGAGATGACTCACCATATACTCCTCTTCACCTCGCACCGTGACAATATTCCCTTTTACCAGATATTTCAACATTTGATGGAGTGTGGACGTAACTGCCCCAACTTTATGAATCCAAGGACGACCCAGCAAGCAAGAATATGATGGCCTGATATCCATCATGTAGAAGGTGGATGCAAAAGTATGAGAGCCAACTTTAACATGGATGTCCACCTCCCCGTGCACCATTCTTTTTGATCCATCAAAAGCCCTTACCACAATGTTACCCGGCTTTAGAATCAAACCTTCACAATCCAGACGGTCTAACGCTTTCTTTGGCAGAACATTTAGTGAGGACCCGGTATCTACCAGCACATGGGCCATAGTGGTTCCCCTGCACTCGATCAGACGTGCAGAGCATCATTATGATTTTTCCCCTTAGCAGTCAGATCTGCATCTGAAAATCCTAGCCCATTGTCAGCAGTCAGACTAGCTACGCAATCTTTAAACTGACCGGCTGAAGTTTCTTGCGGCACATGCGCAGTCTTGAGAAATGCAATTAAAGCCTTTGCATGGGCTTCAGAACACAATAACAGAGACAACATGAAGATCTTTGATGGGGTCTGCCCCAGTTGCTCGACCATATTATAGTCACTCTTCTTGATAATCTTCAGTATTTCATCTATCTCTTGTTTAGAGGTTTCTACAATGATCTTCTTAGGTGCCTCCGTCCGGGCAGGCTCACCTATGATTTCTTTGCCCCAACTCCCAGATGGCTCGGCGACAAGGGTGATAACTGGAATAGGAACTGGAACAGTAGTTGATGTATTGGTAGATGGAATGACAACAGATTTATGGATAGCCGGAGGGAAAATCTCGGGAGAAAAGAGTCTTCCACTTCTGGTGACCTTGCTAGCCCTGACGATATTACTGACATTAATATCAGATTCTTCATTCTCCGAGTCTTGCTTAACACCATGGTAATACACATCAGCACCATAGTGCTAAGGGATAGCCTTATCCGAAGCGTATGAGATGGGACCAGGAACAGTGATTATTAACGGAGCAATTCTTGGAACAGGTGTAATCCTAACAGGTTTTCTCGAGGAAACCTTGGAAGGATTGGCGGAAATGGTTATGATGGCAATGTCTTAATTTGGAACTAACGGAATCATAGTCTTCTCAAACAGAATTTCTTTATTATCCATCAGGCGCTGAACACATGACTTCAATAAATAACAACCAGTAGGCGTAATTAAACACATGTGGCAACCTTCACCACAACCCAGAAATAAATCGACCAACAACAAATTACTCTTAACCGTCATCAGAGGGGTAGAAATCTCTTCCACAGAGGTCATAAATAAATCATTGTCAACATCATTTACTCCATGACCATGTTTGAGCATGGGAGCAGTTATGACGTTGGTCTTCTCCGGAGTGTCAAACTCAATCTCTTTGGCTTCGATCAGGTCCTTCACCTTATTTTTCAAGGCGCAACAGTTGTTTGTATCACGACCTTGACTTTCAGAGTGATAGGCGCAGCGTGCATTCGGGTTAGAGCGGGGAGATGTGGTGTTGGGGTTCTTCGGGGCTTCCCTCAGAGTTACCAGATTGGTCTTCAACAATTATGGTAAAATTTGAGACAGAGTCATATTGAGCCGGGTGAACTGCCTCTGTGGTATTTCCACTCTTTGTTGATTGTTTCATTATGGAGCAACTGTTGGTCTTGATATCACTACAACATTTACCATTTGACGCTGTTCAGATCTGTTTTGGCCCCTCGGGCCGTAGACTGCACTAGCTTCCTTCTTACCGGTGAAAGGCTTCTTTGTTGCACTTGACGAAGCATCCTTCCGTATTTTACCACTTCGAATGCCAGCTTCTACTCACTCTCCTGTCAAAATCAACTCGGTAAACCCAGATGACGAACTGCCGATCAAGTGATTGAAAAATGGACCAGATAGCGTCCCTAGAAACATGTCAACCAACTCCCTATCAGACAAAGGGGGTTGGACTCTTCCAGCTAAGTCTCTCCACTTTTGAGCATAATCTTTAAAACCTTCACCTGCACCCATGGACATACCCTGGAGCTGAGTATGAGTGGGAGCAAGTTCTGCGTTGTACTGGTATTGCTTGTAGAAAGCAGCATCAAGATCTTCCCAGTTTTGGACATTGGCTCCTTCCAACTAGTAGAACCATTCAAGCTGAGTCCCTGACAGACTATCTTGAAAGAAGTCCACCCACAAATTTCTATCAGCAGTGTGGGATTAGATCTTTCGGACATACGAGCGGAGATGGAGTTTTGGGCAGGATACTCCATCATATTTAGCAAAAATTGGAGCTTTGAACTTATGAGGGATCACCACTCCCGATACCAGTACCAGTTCTCCGAAATCCAAACCAGGGATCTTCTGAATCTCCATAGCACTCAGACGGTCTTCTAGCTACTTGTACCTATCCTCAGCAGGAGGATACTGCTCATCATCGTAATCAGTACCGTCTTCAAAAACTGCAGGACTAGGGTTCTTTGCCCTTTCTTGGTTCTCTCCATCTTTGGATGAATAGGTCATATCAGCTGGTTGTCTCAGCCTTTCTCCGAATCTTCTACCCATGTTCAAAATACCGACCTTCTTCTTCTTCTTCTTCTCTTTCAGAATAAGGGTCTTCAGATCCTCCTGCCCTTTAGCCAGACTTATGAACATCTGTTGGAATTGGGCGTTCTGTGCCTGAAGATCTTTGATGGCTTGATCAAAAGACATTTATGCTATAATAAACAGCGAAGAAGGTGAGAAACCTGTAAGGGTACCTGTGATGATGTGCATGATAATGGGATGCGCATGTAATGATTTCAAAGACTTTGGGAGATTTAAATTTGCAAACCAAAAATAAACAAACTTTATTAGGCTAACTTGTAAAAGGTTCAACAATTTCCTTTTAAGGCGTTACAAAGAAGTAAATGAAACAAAATCTAAAACTAGAAACAGCAAAATCAAAAGTCCCATGGTCGCTTCCTCTTTGTGCCGATATAGTCATTGATCACTCTTTCTTCCTCGAGCTGCCTGGTGAGCTTCAAAATCTTCCTTTCTTGTTCATGGTACTTTTCCCGGTAAGTATCCCACTCATTCCTCAGCTGAATCCAAGACCTCTACAACTCCCCAGGATCGGTGGGCATGTAAGGATAGAGAACTGTATAAGGAATGCCTTCTTCATTAGTGGGCTCTACTATCACTGGTAATACAGCCTCATAGGGTATCCCAAGCTTCTGGGCACGAGCTCGGATCCATTGGAGGTAAGGCTGCATAGGAAGAGAAGTCTTTGGTCCCAACTCTTGGGAGTCAGCTCTGTTCACCATGCCCCAAGCTCGTATAAACCTCTGGCGGTGCTCCTTAACGTCCTCCTTGTAGTCAAATACAATGTCCTCAAGAAGTAACTCATGGGGACCATCTCTCCGAGCACGACCAAATTGTCGCAAAGCTAGACAAGGATTGTAAGTTATACCCCCTCTAATTCCAAGCAACAGGACATTAGGGTATCCCCCACAACGGTCAATAACGGCAGTGTCTTCCATAGCCCGGGAACACCAAAGAATATCTGTATGAGCAAGTGACATTATTCTGTAGGACCAACCCAAACCTTCTTTGTTCTTCAGCACAGACTTAGGGAGGTGATAAATAAACCACCTCGACAGCAGTGGAATACAACACATAAGAGTCCCTCTTCTCCTCACGGTACGAGTATAGAGGGCATGCAATATATCTCCCAGCAAGGTAGGCATAGGGTTGCGAGAAAGGAAAATCTTGACAGCATTCACATCTACAAAGGAATCCGGATTCGGGAAGAGAACCAAACCATAGATAAGGAGATCCAATACATCTTCAAAAGCCCGAAAATCCAAATTATCCCAGAATAGCTGAGCCTGGTCTATCAGAAATTTGGCTAGAAATCCTTCGACCCCGCTTTGTGTTTCCCAATTGGATACTACATCAGCCCGTTTCAAATGCAGAGTTGGAGCAATGTCTTCTGGTCTAGGAACTTCTTCCATACCTGTGAAGGGTACTGTTGTACCCCAAAATTTTCCCTCTCATTTTATCAAGATTCTCCTCACAAGACTTCTTGGACTCAAGATCAAATTAGGGTTTGCTCAACTCAAGACCTCATCTTGCACTTATGACCTGAAATTAGGGTTTGAGTTTGCCCAAGGATTTTTGGACTTCCAATGCCTCATGTGACTTTCATACTTCATGTTGGACTCCTAAGATTGCTCATACCAAGTTTCAAGCCTTGAATCATATTTTTGCCCAGTCAATTGGACAGTTGACCTAAAAATCAACTGTATTGGGGAAAAAGTCAACCATGGCCAATTTACAGTCAAACTTCATAATTTTTGATCCACATCAACATTATAGACTCATATGAACCATCTGATCAAGTTTGGACCACAACTCTTAAGAAATTTGATCAGATCATCAAAAGGGCAAAATGGTCAAAATTAGGGTTTTGATTGAGAAAGGGCAATTTCTGATTTTTTAACCTAGCCAATAACCAATTGGGTTCAAATATGATTTCAAGTATCCAATGGCATCATCTTGACCTAACCACAAGGTTCAAAATATCTCAAATGTATAGGATTGACAGATGAATTTTGCAGTCAACTGATCAAAAATCAACTATACACTAAAAAGTCAAACTTTGACTTTTTGGTCAAAATCAAGTGCCAAGGGTCATATTTCATCAAGATGTGTCAAAACATGAAACTTGTTCACCAATAAACTTAATTTTGGAAATTAGGGTTTAAATTGAAAAATTTTCATAACTTAGAATTTTTCTAAGTGTTGAAAAATTCTTATTTTTTCCCAACTTTTCTCAACTTTTTCACCATGATGCAATTGGATTCACAGAAAACTTCCAACATAAAAGTTTTAGTCCTACATGAAATATACAACTTTTATTCACAAAGTTTTCCCAAAAGATGCTTGGATCTCAAGTTATGGTTTTGTGAATAAGGATCCATAAACTTTTTAACTTAGTGAAATTTTGCCCTAGTTTAGGCAGATTTTTGACCTAACTTCATGGCAAATTTTCACCTATTTCCAAGTGGAATATCAAAATTCATTTCAAAGATGGATTATATAGCATGTTACAAGCTTTCCAAAATGTCCAAGAACTCTCCAAGATCATTTATGGTTAGGGAGAATCGAAGAAATGAAAATGGAAAATTATCACTTTTGTCCAAGACATTTTTCACAATGGTTCAAGTTGCAAATTTGTCCTAAGCATGCTTGTACTTGCGTTAAAGGTCCTAATCATTTCCACACTCCAAAATTGAATTCTAATTCAATGGACAATGGCTTTATTTTTTATCTTTGGAGCATTGTACATTGAATTAATCCAAAAATGGCATAAAGTGCATAATACCATTTTCATAAAGCTTGTTTTTTACAATTTTGTATTTCTTGAGCCATGGACCTGATCTCTTATTGCCAACAATATCCACAATTATCAGGCAAAGTTCACCAACCCTATGCAGACCTTAAGCTAGCCTGTACAGGCCTTGGGCATTGTCATCTCAAATTTTCTTCAAAAGCAAGTAAACTTGCAAAAGTCAATAGAACTTGGATATCTCATAAAGAGAGGCCTTGGAATTATTATACAAGTTCAAAACATTGTAAAAATCCTAAAACACGAATTCATAACACCTCAAACACCCTCAAACACAAAAAACCCAAGTTCCTGCCCAAACATGGCATCATCTGCAGAACTCAAGTCATTTCCATTTTGTCTCGTGCGTTTTGCTTTGAACCACTTCAAACACATTACATACATCCCATCCAAGCTATCCAGGCCCATGTCTTGCAACTGTGAGCTCACTTTCACACTTCACCATTTTCATTTTGAAGGTTTGCAGGTTGACTCGTGCAAGGAATTCTAGCCATCTACAAGACCAGCTGAGCATTGGAGAAGCTTGAGGGAATCTCAAGGAAGCTCACAAGAACTTCAGGCCTCACTCAAAGTTGCTACATTGCCATATCCAAACTCAACTGAACAAGGTATTTGTCAAGTTTCTATCTCTCTATTTAGACATCCTTAGGCTTAGGTTTGTGAAGCAAAAATGTAGTCCTTAAGTTGCTTGAGCTGTACATATGCATAGTTTGTATTTATATTAACTAGGCTAGGAGTATTTGGTTGTTGAAGTTCAAGAAAATTTTAGGTCAGAAATTAGGGGTGATAAAATTCTCCTTGATCTTTTAGAGTTAGGTCATGTTCTTTATATCATTGATAAAAAACATTTTGCATATTTACAATTTATTCCATATTTAAATACTTGTTTATTTATTCATTTGTACAATAAATTCAATTTGGTTGTAATAGTTTTAGGGTTTTATTTTGAGCAATATCCCCCTATTCAAAACTTGTATCCCCCTCCCCATGATGTTGTTGTAATAGTCTAGATTTACTTTACGCATTTTATTGCTTTCATATACCATGATAGTAAACTAGGGTTTTGAATGAAAAGACCAAAAATCAAACAAATAGCATGACTTAATACAAGACAAAAAATGCATGAAAATGACAACACATTGCACACAAGCACCCCTAGGGTTTCATCCACTTTGTTGCCTTAAACATGGCCATGGTATGCATGCTAGGTATCTTGGCAAAATCAAACAAAACAAAAAAGATCATAGTCCCTCGATGACACTATCTTGGTTGCCTAAACAAAGATGATCTTAGTCCCTCAAAACTTGCTAAGATACTTGACACCATTGCTATCATGGTCATACGATGACCCACACCCGTCCCGTATAACATCCAAAGATAGGGTTGTTTACCAAATGCAATGGTAAAACAACAATATCAAAGGAATAAAAATGTGTAGGAAAGACTTTTGGGTAGGTAGATAAGCTTCTAGTTACTTGATCAATTTGCAAACAATCCTTGCTATTTTCAAAAACACACACAATTTCAAAACATTTTCAAACAACTTTCAAAACATTGAAACATTTTTCAAAAGACAAACATCTTTGTATACATTCTTGCAAACAAGAATCATTACAAAGATTGCCAAAACGATGGCCTCTTTTCAAAATACTTTCAAAACCATACAAAGCACCATTTCAAACAATTGAAAAAGCAAAGCAAGTGATCTAAACAAGTAACTAAGAGCCCATGGAAAACCATGGATGAAAAGGGTGCTAGCACCTTTCCTTTTCATAATCTACCCCCCGAACTCAAGAAAACATCTCAAAGGTCTTTCCTGTGCTTTTTGACCTTTCCTTTTGGATAAAATAAAAGTCGGTGGCGACTCTTGCTAAACCGAAACATTTGCGAACACAAACGCAAAACCTCAAGTCAGTTCTCCCACCGTATCACAGAACTGGGAACTCTGCTGGGGATAATAAGAAAAGTGGGGTTACCTTAGGGTTTTAGATCACCTTTACATGCTTATCTTGCTTGACTTGTTTGCTTTACACTTTGGTTCTATTGTTTGGGTTTGAATTCTCTACCCGGATTTGGGAAACATTCATAGGCAAATAGCAATACATTGTGGAAACTGTGCGGGGTATACCGACACGGTCTAAGCAATAACTATGTTAGTGTGACATATTTGTGGGTACCGGTAGCCTTTGAGTCAATCAAAGAGAATACGGGGCCGCTGAGTGATGTCATGAAACACTAACGAACTTTTAGAACCTTTACTTGACCATCTTGGCCTTTTAGGATGTAGTGAGATAGATGACCGGCTTTGGTGTAGTCCGAAGTTGGTAGATACTCGATACTACACTCATTGAGGGTTGTTTTCTTGGAATATTTCGGTCGCCAGTAAATTGGCTAAACTAAAACAATGAAAACAGAAAACAATCCAGTGATATTGAGCTCCTTAGAACCCAATTACTATTTCTAGGACAGGTTGAGCCAACTAAACTTCAAGAGGGCATTTACCTATGAAACCCCATGCAAGCCTAAACTAGGAACTTGTGTGATATGCTTGTACATATATACTTGTGCATAACATCATGAACATCATGAAGCATCATTTGCATCCACTAACCATTTCAAGGATTTTGGATTTTCATCCTTGTTCCTATTTTGTAGGCTATGGATTCACTTCGCAGGAAAACTATTCAGGTCAATCTTGTGAGAATTCCTCCACAACTAAAGGATCTTGCTTCCAAGATTCCAGAGTATTCTCCATTCACTGAGAGACATGGTCGACTTCTCAACTTAGTCACTTCCAACACAGAGGGGGTCATGGTGAAAGTTCTCTTCCAGTTCTTTGACCCCATACACCACTGCTTCACATTTCCTGATTACCAACTGGTGCCTACTTTGGAGGAATTTTCTCAACTCTTGAGGATTCCTATTATCCATCAACTACCCTTCAACGGTACGGAAAGAGATCCAAAGCCTGAAGATGTTGCTCAAGCCCTACACTTGCAACCATCAGATGTCACAGGTCATTGGGAAACCATAAGTGGTGTCAAGGGTTTCTTGGCAAAGTTCCTGTTTGAGAAAGCTCAAGAATGCTGGAATTCTCTGGACCTACAAGCTTTTGAGGAGATTATAGCTCTTCTCATCTATGGGTTGGTCTTGTTCCCAAACCCTGATCAGCTTATAGATGTGAATGCTGTCAAAATCTTCATGGCTCGCAACCCGGTGCCTATATTGCTTGGAGATATGTTGCACACACTCGAACAATGAGGAAAAGAGGTGTTCTCATGTGTTGCACTCCTCTACTGGCAATATGGTTTATTTCTCATCTTCCCCAATCAGTCTTGAAGAATGAGCAAGGCCTGAGGTGGTCACAACGGTTGATGACTCTTACACATTCATATGTTCATTGGTGTTCTCGATCCAGAGAAAATGTTATCATCACCGACCGTTATGGGGAATTCCCTAATGTCCCTATACTTGGCATTAGGGGAGGCATCACCTACAACCCCTGCTTATCTCTAAGACAGTTTGGTTATGCCTGAAGGGATGACCCACATGACATGCTGATTCCAGACTTGGTTTTTGACTTTGACAACGACGATCAAGGACTTCGACAAAGGTTCATCCGAGCTTGGAGGATGCCTAATAAGGTAGACAGTAAGACCTTGGGACACAAGAATTCCATCCCCCTTGAGCCTTACCTCAAGTGGGTACGAACCCGCGCCCAAAGTCTTATGATGCCTTACCCCTCTATTCTCCCTGTGATTATAGAGCCTGTTAAGGAAGGAGAGGTTCCATACACCCTCCTACATCCTGACATGCCAACATCACTCGAAGATCTGCAAAGGAGTTGGATAAAGCTCAAGGGAGAACACGATACTTTTGAAGCCCAATTCTACGCCAACGAGAAGAAGGTTTTGGAACTCACTCGTCAACTTCACGAAGAGCAGACTCTCAACACCTACATTGCACCAAAGAGGATGTGCAACATCTTTTTACCTTAGAATTTTGTATTATTTTGCCCATGTGGCATTAATGTACTAACAATTCTATCTTATTAATATGAAGTGTGTTTCTTTTTTGTTTAAAACAAATTTGAATTTATGAATCCTTGAAAGCATTACATGAATACATATCATTCATCATATGCATAAACAGGTCTTCACACCAAGTTTCCTCATCTCTCTGCTATTTATTTCAGTAAGATGGATATTGAACAAACGGTCAAAGACTTGCAAGCTCAGAATTCACAATTTCAACAGCTACTCCTGGCCTTGGCCAAGGGGCAGGAGGAGCTCAAAACTCTGCTAGAGAAGGAAAAAGAGAAAAAGAAGAAGAAGAGAGTTGGTGTGGCTACCATGGGCAGAAGATTTAAAGGTCAAGCCAGAAGGGTCCTAGATTTTCCTTCAACCTCTGAGGAAGGAGAGAGAAAGGGTAAAGAGACTGTCGTGCCCTCAGATTCTAAAGCTGAAGAAGAGGAAGATGAGGATTACTCTGAACAACAATACCCTCCTGCAGATGATAAATACAAAAACTTGGAAGAACGTCTGGCAGCTATGGAGATACAGAGAGTGCCTGGGCTGGACTTTGAAGAGTTAGGGTTGGTATCTAGAATTGTAATCCCTCCTAAGTTTAAAGTACCTCTATTTTCTAAGTACGATGGGGTTTCTTGCCCAAAGATGCACCTACGATCTCGTGTCAGGAAAACTCAACCACATTCTTCTGACAAAGACCTGTGGGTCCACTTCTTCTAGGACAGTTTGTCGGGGACGCAGTTGGATTGATTCTACCAGTTGGAGAAGTCTGATGTGCGTAATTGGGAGGACTTGGTGGCCGCCTTCTACAAACAGTATCAATACAATGCAGACTTAGCACCAACCCGTACTCAATTACAGAGTATGGGCATGGTCTCAAATGAAGGCTTCAAAGAGTATGCCCAGAAATGGAGAGACTTGGCGGGACGAATGCAAACACCTCTATCTGAGAGAGAGCTAGTGGACATGTTTTGGGGGACTCTGTCAGGTCCTTTCTTTAATCACCTGATAGGAAGCTCCTCGGCGGGGTTCACTGAGTTGATTCTAACTGGTGAGAGAGTTGAAGTCGGCATAAAAAGCGGGAAAATTCAAAAAGATGCATCTGCTTCCGCTGCCATCAAAAAGACTTTTCCGGCAAAGAAGGAAGTATCAATTGTCTACTCCCAAAGGGGTCAAGGAAGAGTTGGGCGCCGGCCAGCGGTGGGGGCCATAATGATTTAGAAGTCTGTAGCTGATCAGCCCAGAAACAATCAACCCAGAACCAACCAAACAAGGGTGGAAAGGCCTGTACGACAATTCACCCGGATAAACATGACTCCTGCTCAGGTTCTACCTCATCTCTTGAAGTTAAACCTTACGAGTTTGAAAGAGGCCCCGAAGAACCCAAATACTACTTCTCCGCACTACCATTCGAACGCCAAGTGTGCTTATCATTCAGACAACCTGGGGCACGACACCAACAATTCTTGGGCCCTCAAGAATAAGATTCAGGATTTGATAGACGCTAAAGAAGTTGAATTCGACGCCCCTGAAAAGCCGAATGTAATCTCCGCTCCAATGCCAAAGCATGGCCACAATGCCCATGTTGTTGAAGAAGATCTATTTGTTGCTACTGTTGATGATTTGATGACTCCGCTACCGATAATCAAGTTGAATTTGCTAAAGGCTGGGATTTTCCCAGGTTGTGAAGAAGATTGCTGCCTTTGTTCATCCTTACCAACCGACTGTCCATTATTGAAGTTAGGCATCCAATGCCTAATGGATAACCAAAAATCATTTTTGAAAAGACTCATGTTACACCGACTCCTGTCAATGATGTTTCAATAATAACCATATCCGCCAATCTTTCCAAGGTCTCCAAAAGACCTGTTAATATTACATCCGCTCCGAATACTGCACCTTTGAAGATAACCATGCCTGGGCCCGTCCCGTACAAGTCTGACAAATCAGTACCGCGGAACTATGGTGGAGAAATCTACTACCACGGTATTAAACAAATTGAATCAACTGAAGAGAGTTCTGATGAAGAGACTTCCGACGTTGGAAACATTGCTGGAACGAGCAAAATCACCCGCAGTGGAAGAATTTTCTCTCCAGAGATTGCGCCTCCAAAGGCAATCTTTGGACCCTCAGCTTCTCCTAAGGTTACCCCTGCACCGGTAAACATATCTGTGAGAAATCCAATTATTGAAGAAGTTGTAACTCCTGTGGTTGTCCCCTCTGCTGCTGCTGATGATAGAGGGAAAGGGATCCAAGAAGAGCCCGTCAGGATGAGGGTTCAGCCATTGGTCATCCCTGAAACCTCTCAAAAAGAAATGGAAGAGATTTTGAAAATAATCAAGAAAAGCGATTATGATTGTGATCAGTGGGAAAGAGAACTGACTGTTTTGGAATGCTGGTTTACGTTTTGCGTTTGTTTTTGCAAAATGTTGCGGTAAGCAAGAGTCGCCACCGTCTTTTATTTTATCCAACAAGGAAAGGAAAAAAGCACAGAAAAATTCCTTTTTCGAGATGTTTCTCGGGTTCGGGAGGTAGATTATAGAAAGGGAAGGTGTTAGCACCCTTTCTATCTGTGGTTATCCACGGGCTCTTAGGTACTTGCTCATTGTGTTTTCAAAATTTTCTTTTCTTTGTGTTTGTGGGTTTGAAAAGAGTTTTTCTTTGAAAGGAGTGTAAGTGCGAAAAGTTTTGTTTTGTTTTAAAAGGAGCAAGTACTTAAGAACTATCTACCTACTCGAAAAAGGAATTAATATGTATAAATGTCCTTTAGACAATGCTATCCCACCATTGATGAGTAGGTAGCATCGTTGTTGGAGCTTAAGGGTCAATTCGATTAAGGGACATGTGGTCACTAAAGCAATGTTAGGACGCCTTAGCGGTAACCCTAATGTCTTAGATCATTTTATCCGAGGCAACCGTTTCGAGGCAACTATGATCTTTGGACAAGAGGGCGACCTCTAAAATTTCCTATACTCAATGACCACGTTCAAAGGCAACCAAGTGAGGTGTACCCTAAGAGTGTGCATGTGCGAGTGTGTTATTTCAGTTAATTTGTCTTTGTACATGTCATGGGTGAGCTATGTTGATTTTAAGTTCATACATTTGATCTTGTCATGCATTCCCTATTATCAAACATCTAACAGTGTATAGTGGCGGAATTTAAATTGCGAAAATTAAATCTAAACTATTACAAGGCGTCGGGTATTTACATCGCCAAAACCAAACCCTTTAATTTAAATTGCGGAAAGTAAAATAAAGCGATAAATAATTAAAGTCCTAATTAAAAACTATTACATTCCGGAAGCAATTACAATAAATATGAAAAAAAATTGATCGCGTACGAGAAAATTAAATCGGCGCATTTTTTAGGGTTTTGACCCTTTTTTTGAAAGAAAGTAATTTTTTTGTTATTTTTTTGAATTAAAAGAAATTAAATCTAAGCTAATAATTAAATTAATTAATTAATGAAAATATTTCTGGATTTTTGAATATTTAAGGAAATAAAATAAAATTGGTCAAACTTATTAAAACCTAATATTCTACATTAATTTTAATTATTTGCAAAAGGATATTGAAATTATACCTAATTAAAACTAAGTTAATTAATTAATATTTATTTACAAAAATAAAGTCAAATTTAAATTTAATAAATAAAAATAATATTTTTATTTGTTTTCTGATTTTTTTGAGGAAAAATTATTAATTGGTTAGGGATTAATTAAAATAATAATATTAAAATAAATAAAGAAAGCAAAAAATAAAATAAAAAGAAATACTCATGGGGGGTGTTGGGCCCAGATTGTGGTGAGAAGAGCAATTCTTTGGCCTAATAGTGGCTAGCCTGCTTTGACTTTCCAGATTATCCATGCGTGTGTTGACTGGAGAACATGATGGGCGTTTAATTTTGGCCTTCAAATTTGGCCTGGAGGCCATCTGGCATCTGAGATCTGGAGGAGCATGATAGACCATGTCCTTAGCTTTGCACTGGATCTCCTGGAACAAAATAATAATAAGCATTTGGGGGACCTGGGATTCGAATCCAGGTCCCAATGGACAATCCACTAGCGCCTTCACCAACTGAGCCATTATGTTTTATTGTTAATGAAATAAGTGGACAATATTATATCGGAAAACATTCAATATGCCTGGAATAAAAAATAAAAAAAGCGCGAAATTCAAAATCAACCAATAAGAAGAGGACGCATCATCGTCTTCGTTGAAAAACCTGGATATTTACCTGCGGATTTTATCCGCAGCTAAATTCCTAGGTTCGTCCTAAAATCAATTCTAGGTTGTAGAAATACAATCCAAAGCCATGGTTCGCTTCGTCTCTCCTTCCTGAGCACGTCTATACCCATGGTTAGCCATGATTTTCCCTGCAAAGCAAACGCCCAAAAACGAAACTCCAAAACCCTAGATTCGGGTACAAGGTTACAGGTTACAAAAATGAAATCAAATATTGCAGAAAGACTGGAAATTGAACGTTAAGCATGATTGTACAAAAAATTTGCTCAAAGGATGCAGGAATGTGGAATCACGATTTCATGTACAGGGTCACGTTCATGGACACTTACAGCACGATTCAGGTGACGAGAGGGCTTGGTTTTGATTCCTATCGCTTCAGTGGATGGCAAACAAGAGGTATATGTTGAGTTTTGGCCTTGAAAACGCCTCCAATATGGATTTCAGTTTCTCACTTTTCAAGCTTTTTTCAAGTTTTGTATTTGTGATTTGGGCAGCTTTCAGGTCGTGTTCTTGTGTGCTTCATGTTGTCTATGCAACAAGGATTGTATTAGGTTAAAAATTTGGGCTTGAATCCATGAGCATTGATGTTTCAAGATATGATATGATCTTCCATTAACAAAGCTTCCAAAAATGTCCAAATCCAATATTTTGTGCATGATATGCCTTGGTACGAATTTGGTCATGTCCATAATGATATTAAAGACCTATAATGATCAAAAAGATACCATTTGATTAAGATTTGAATTTTATTTGGATTTAAATTGATTTAAAATAAATTAAATCAATAAAAATCAAATAAAATAGAAAAATTAATAATTGGACATAAAATTGAAGATAGGACATGTGTGTAGTGTGACAATATCAAATCAAGTGGAAAAAGTGGGCCTATTTGTCAAAATTGGAAGTTTTGGGGATAGTTGACTTTAGGCAATTTTGGAAAAATGCCCAACTTCAACAATGCATAACTTCTTCAATTTTGAACTTTTGTAAGTGTTCTTGGACTTTTTAGAAACCTTGAGATGTCCTATAACCAACCCTTTTTGTCTCATCTCATTTTGATATTCCATTCTCAAGTTATAAGCTTTGGCAAAAAAGGTGTTTTTGTTGACTTTCAAAAATGACCTATAATGTCCAAATTTTTAACTTCTTGTGAGTACATTTCTTGATCTTTGGGTATGAGGATTGATTGTAGGAAATTGCATCCTCTTCAAAATGAGCTTTGGATGGGGCATTTCTCATAAAGTATGAGAAAGTTATGCTTGGTCAAAGTTGAGTTGACTTTTTCTACAAAACCCTAATTTAGTAACTTTTGAATCTTGATGAATCTTGAGCAATCCTTGATGAATCATGATCAACCCTTGATCAAATGATGAATTATCCTTCAAAATGAGAATGTTTAGAAAAATTCTTGAGGTTTGACTATTTGTAGGTCACAGTTGACTTTTGCCCTAACACAGTCGATTTTTGGGCCTCTTGAGCAATTGACTGACCAAACTTCCTCTGCAAGGCTTGAAATTTGACATGAATGAACTTGAGAACATATTAGGACATTGGGAAGCACTTGAGGTCATTTGGATGTGAGGACCTTGGTGCAACACAAAACCCTAATTTGAGGTTGACTGCCTTAGGAGGTGATTTGACTGTCCAACTCTTGAGCCATCTTGAACCATTTGGAAGATTATTCTTGAAAGGTATTGAGAGATATGGGAGGGCAAATTTTGGGGTACAAAAGTTGCCCCTGTTCAATTTTCTTAAACCTGAGGATATAGATTGGCCTTCAGGCCTTTCGTGATCCGAAGGTGGAAGATGATTGAACACTAGAGTGCCCAGAAATTTGCACTCGCATGGAGTAGTATCAGCCTTGTGATGTCGGGAATGGGCTTACAGATGCCATTTGGTGATTGTTGGTATGAGGATGGGCTTACAGATTCTATCTGCAGGAGTGTCTATCGCATAAGAGATTCCTTAATGAAAACTTGCATACTTGTTGTTTGTAGAAGATTCTGCTGGGGAAGCTTGGTTTTGTTGTTGAGATTTAGGAACTGTCTGGTCTTCAACGTAGTATGCCGTTGAAACTACAGAACTCACCCACACTATAACAGAGGAAAACATCAAGATCTAAGAACTGTATGGTCTTCAACGTAGTATACCGTTGAAATTACAAAACTCGTCCACACTATGACGGAGGAAAACATCAAGATCTAGGAACTGTCTGGTCTTCAACGGAGTATACCGTTGAAATTAGAGAACTCGTCCACACTATGGCGTAGGGAAACATCTTCATCAAGATCTAGGAACTGTCTGGTCTTCAACGTAGTATACCGTTGAAATTACAAAACTCGTCCACACTATGACAGAGGAAAACATCAAGATCTAGGAACTGTCTGGTCTTCAATGGAGTATATCGTTGAAATTAGAGAACTCGTCCACACTATGACGTAGGGAAACATCTTCATCAAGATCTAGGAACTGTCTGGTCTTCAACGCAGTATACCGTTGAAATTACAGAACTCGTCCACACTATGACAAAGGAAAACATCAAGATCTAGGAACTGTCTGGTCTTCAACGGAGTATACCGTTGAAATTAGAGAACTCGTCCACACTATGACGTAGGGAAACATCTTCATCAAGATCTAGGAATTGCCTGGTCTTCAACGTAGTATACCGTTGAAATTACAAAACTCGTCCACACTATGACAGAGGAAAACATCAAGATCTAGGAATTGTCTGGTCTTCAACGGAGTATACCGTTAAAATTAGAGAACTCGTCCACACTATGACGTAGGGAAACATCTTCATCAAGATCTAGGAACTGTCTGATCTTCAGCATAGTATACCGTTGAAATTACAGAACTCGTCCACACTATGACGGAGGAAAATTGTCGAGATTGAGAACCTTATCTAAAATTCAACCGAGGATAATTCAGTTGAGATTTAAGAACCGGTCAGGTCTTCGATTAAGCTGAGAACTTAACTGCATCGTTCCTGAAAGGTAAAGGTCAATCATATGCAATGCATGAGATGGATCAAGTAATGATGTTCTCAACATAACTGAGATTGTACGGTATGATGCGTTTATGCATGTATCATGATGTATGGAAATGTGACGTTTTAGCTGGGGAAAATAAATCCTGGATAGCTGCTGGAGAGTAGAGTTGAATTCTTCGTTTCCGCTGGGGATGATGAATGAAGATGATAAACCTGCAGGAGAGGAGAACTCCATTGGGGAACAAAATGATAAGGAGATTACTCTGTGGGGAAGAGATTCTCTACTGAGAATTCCACTGATGAACTCCGCTGGGGATGGATTACCGTTGCTGGTGATACTGAATCTGTTGAGGATTGAGCTCCTGTTTGTGAGAGGAACGAACTTCGCTGGGGACGATCTTTCAATTGCAGCTTGATGGGGATAACCTCTGAACTTGACTGGGGAGATTTATTTTGTACTCCGCTGGGGATAAACTTCCACATTCTACTGGGGATGATGATTCAACTCTGTTGGGGAGGCTCTTTCAGGCCGTGCTGGGGAAATATTGACTCCACTGGAGGTATCTTGTATTCTGTCGGGGAACATTCCTATACTCCTTTGGGGAATATTAAGACCGCCGGGGATATCAAGCCTTTTTGGTGCTAATGGTAGGTGAACTCTGCTTGGGGAAAGCATTGCTGATTCGTTCATAGTTGCAATTCTTAGCTGGGGGAGAGCTACCATTACTGTCTTGCTCTGCAGGGAGTGAAAGTACTTTAGCCATATTCTTCAACTGAATCTACCTTTGTACCTGGTGGATAGAGCAACTGTACAGCTTGGACAATTCTTATTGCCCATTTTCCTGCGGGAGAAGGTGCCTGCGGAGGCCCTGTGGATCAAGTATTATCCCCACCTATGAGGTTCTTGGTATCTTTCGGTAAACATGACAAGTCTTCTTCTGGTAGGCCAGTGACGAGATGACGAGACATAGTCGTACACTTTGATCCCTAATTTTTGCCTGGACTGCCCTTTCGGGTTTTCAATCCACCGGGATACCCCCTTTTTGCCCAAGCCGCCTTTTCAGGTTTTCGACTTGCCGGGTGTACAAATTTTTCATTTTCATCCCTTATTTTTGCCCGAACTCTTTTGGTTCACTGGGAAGCCCTTATTTTTTCCTAGGCCAGTCAACCTAGCAGGTCTTTATTCATACGCGGTATTTTCTGACTATATCCATGCTCTCAGGGTGTAGGGAGGTGTCACTGTCAGTAGTGTTGTGTTTCCATACTACCAGAAGATCTTTGTTTGATCATGCAAGATTCATTGCTGGAATTCATGTCCAATGCCTCAATTGATTCAGATGGAGATTTGCCCCTGGCTATTTGGCATTTTGATAGATTCCTTGAATCTTGACTTGACTGCCCCAGATGATGGACAATGATCATGCCATGCCCCTTGATTGGAAGTGTTTTTTCCACTTGAGGTGACCCTTTTTGCTGAGAAGGTTTTTGTTCACTGGATATTCGTCGTGCAAATTTCTCTGCTGTTTCGAGCAAATAGTCATATGCAAACAATGTTATTTTAAGAATGCAAAGCTTATGTCTGTTTTGAAGTTCTTTGAAAATGCAGTTTTCAATAAAATAAGCGAATTTTTTTTTTGTAAAATGTGATGTCAACTCAGGATTTTACAGCAAGCCTTACAGGAGTCAGGATATCTTTTGTAACAGTATGCTTTCGAACTAACCCATGCTTCAGCTAGGACTTTTAAGGGTTATAACGTAGCCTGGTTCACGGTTTTAAGAAACAAAGGATAAAGGCTCAAAATTTATTTGTACCCACCCGCTCTTCGTGATGTTCTTCGATCCTAAACTCAGCTAACCGTGCATTTAGATCCTGTTTGAGTCTTTGCTCTGATATTCCAATGATGGTTCGGATACTGACAGTTTATTTTGAACAGGCAGGCATTTTGTTGAGAGTTTGTAGGATCTCTTTCTTTTTTATTTATTATCCCTGTCTTTTGCTTGAACTGTTTCTTTTGTAATTATAGTCAGCGGGATGCCCCAGTTTTGTAAGTCTCCTTCATAGGTTTTGACTTAATGGGCTTTTATTTCTGAGAGATAATGATTGCCTGTCCTTACGATTATACGGAACCATCACCGTCTTTTGTTTCGGAAGGACTTCTTTGATGCCATTCACTGTGCACCTGGATCAACTGAGAAAACTACCCTGCCCCAGGTTATAATTAAGGGTTTTAATTTGTGAAAAGAAAAACTCCAACTTCTTTGGCTCAAAGGGGTTGACTAGGGATTATCTTCCTTATAAATCCACTGTTTAGGATTTGAAACAATGCCTGTACCTCGTCAGCGGGGTCTGTTCAAAAGCATACTATAGAGATTTTGATATCATTTTCATCATCATCCCTCTAAAGGCTTAGAAATTTTAATCGAGAGTTGGTCATCACAAAAAAATGAAAGCAATTTGAATATAGTGAAATACGAATGGATTGATTCAAAACAGACATATGCAATGCATTGATAAAGTAATAAGGTTTGACATGAATAAATGTTCGAACAATCAAAAGAAAATTACAACTTGAAAATTCTAATGAACAAAAAGTCTTCTCGTCTCAGTACTTGTCACTTCAAATTGTGAACCTTTGGGGGATGGAAAAAGAATTCAATCTGACCGTCTTGTGTGAGTTCCAATGCTCCTTCATCAATCAGGTCTTGTACCTTGTTCCTCAAAGTCCAACAATCATCTGTATCATGCCCCGGGCCATCAGAGTGATAAGCACAACGGGCATTAGGGTTATACTTTGGTGATGTAGTGTTGGGATTCTTAGGAGGGTCCCTTAACGTTACCAGGTTCAGTCTCCACAGGTGTTGTAAAGCCTGAGACAGCGACATGTCGAGCCTGGTAAATTGCCTCCTGGGAATATTTGGCTTACTCTGATCAAACCATTGTTCTTGGCGAGGTCGTTGTTGGACCTGTAAGGTAGTAACAACTTGGAGAGGTATATTCTTCATCAAACCAAACCCTTGATTTCTCGGAAGCTGATTAAGTACTTGGTCCCCGGCCTTGACCATTTGCTTCATGTCATTGTCTTGACGAAGCTGGTTGACAATGGTTCTAAGCTATTCTTGCTCCTGATCTAAGCCTTAGACGATAGCCATCTTCCCTAGCATCTGTTTTTTCATGGCACTGAACTCAGCTTGTAGTTGTTCCAGTCGTTCGTCCTTATTGTCTTCAGGACTTTTCTTGACCAAGTTCCCCATGAGGAGTGTTCTCAACTCTTCCTGCCCCTTGGATAGGTTTAGGAAGATTTCCTTGAACTGAGTCTCTTGAGTATGAAGATCTTGGTTGTCTTGTTGGAGAGTCATTGCTGAAATAAACAACGAGAACATGAGATATCTGTACTGGGAGATCTGTGATGTAATGATATGTATGTATGCAATGTCTTCAAGGATCCCGCGGGGTAAACAAGAAACTCGTTAGAATTTGAATTTTGCAGCTTTGATTGAAGAAACTTCATGTTGTTAAGAGTCCTTCTTCGAGAGTCAAGCTCACCATATCGAGTGGGTCATAGCCCCTGACTCAAATTATCATGTTTTGATTTCTAGACAACCTTGGCTAGAGGAAAATAAATCCCCTTTGCCCCTTGCTAGACATTTGATTTACCATAACCTGCATCACAAACCCTCGTGATCCTTGAAATGGTTAAGGAAATGTTAAGGCATGATGTTATGATGTGTATTCTATGCGTTTAAGCAAAAGTGTGAAGTGATGTAAGTAAATCCTGCAATAAATCCAAATTATTGGATAAGGACTAAACAAAACCTGCAAGGAACTCTTGTTGTCAGATAACAAGAATGTGCAAGTAGTTCAAGTTGGAAGGCACACAAGTCACACAAACAGCCTTAAGTTTAGGCTGGCATGGAGTTTAGGTATCACCCTCTTTCAGTTTAGTTGGTTTAAACCTGTCCTAAAAATAGTAACCGGGTTCTAGAGGATCTCAATATCACTGACTACCCTCAATCGACCATAATTCCAGTTTAGCAACCTTTTCTTGCGGTCGGAATCATCGCGAGAGTTTAGTCTCAATGAGTGTAGCATACTGCTACTGTTCTATGGCCAAGTTGGTCAATTTAAAGGTTCTAAGGTCAATTGGTGCTTAATGACCCCTTAGATGACCCATATTCTCCTCGTTCCAACACAAGGGATATCAGTACAATCTAAAGTGCCACACCAACATAGCTACTGATTCAACCGTATCAGTCTACGTTGTACAGTTCCCTCACAGTTTATTTCGACTTACCTAAAGGGTATCCCCAGATCTGGGTTAGGATCTATAGAACTCTGATACAAGCCCACGAATATAAATCATACAAAGCATACAATTGAAAACACAATGATCTAATCCTAAGGTACACCTCACTTATTAAGTCCCCAGCAGAGTCGCCAGTTCTGTGATCGGTGGGAAAGAGAACTGACTGTTTTGGAATGTTGGTTTGCATTTTGCGTTTGTTTTCGCAAAATGTCACGGTAAGCAAGAGTCGCCACCGTCTTTTATTTTATCCAATAAGGAAAGGAAAAAAGCACAGAAAAATTCCTTTTTCGAGATGTTTCTCGGGTTCGGGAGGTAGATTATAGAAAGGGAAGGTGTTAGCACCATTTCTATCAGTGGTTATCCACGGGTTCTTAGGTACTTGCTCATTGTGTTTTCAAAATTTGCTTTTCTTTGTGTTTGTGGGTTTGAAAAGAGTTTTTGTTTGAAAGGAGTGTAAGTGAGAAAAGTTTTGTTTTGTTTTAAAAGGAGCAAGTACTTAAGAACTATCTACCTACTCGAAAAAGGAATTAATTTGTACAAATGTCCTTTATACAATGCTATCCCACTATTGATGAGTAGGTAGCATCGTCGTTGGAGCTTAAGGGTCAATTCGATTAAGGGACGTGTGGTCACTAAAGTAATGTTAGGACGCCTTAGCGGTAACCCTAATGTCTTAGATCATTTTATCTGAGGCAACCGTTTCGAGGCAACTATGATCTTTGGACAAAAGGGCGACCTCTAAAATTTCCTATACTCAATGACCACGTTCGAAGGCAACCAAGTGAGGTGTACCCTAAGAGTGCGCATGTGCGAGTGTGTTATTTCGGTTAATTTGTCTTTGTACATGTCATGGGTGAGCTATGTTGACTTTAAGTTCATACATTTGATCTTGTCATGCATTCCCTATTATCAAACATCTAACAGTGTATAGTGGCAGAATTTAAATTGCGGAAATTAAATCTAAACTATTACAAGGCGTCAGGTATTTACATCGCCAAAAACAAACCCTTTAATTTAAATTGAGGAAAGTAAAATAAAGCGATAAATAATTAAAGTCCTAATTAAAATTTATTACATTCCGGAAGCAATTATAATAAATATGGAAAAAAATTGATCGCGTGCGAGAAAATTAAATCGGTGCATTTTTTAGGGTTTTGACCCTTTTTTTGAAAGAAAGCAATTTTTTTGTTATTTTTTTGAATTAAAAGAAATTAAATCTAAGCTAATAATTAAATTAATTAATTAATGAAAATATTTCTGGATTTTTGAATATTTTAGAAAATAAAATAAAATTGGTCAAAGTTATTAAAACCTAATATTCTATATTAACTTTAATTATTTGCAAAAGGATATTGAAATTATACCTAATTAAAACTAAGTTAATTAATTAATATTTATTTACAAAAATAAAGTCAAATTTAAATTTAATAAATAAAAATAATATTTTTATTTGTTTTCTGATTTTTTTGAGGAAAAAATATTAATTGGTTAGGGATTAATTAAAATAATAATATTAAAATAAATAAAGAAAGCAAAAAAATAAATAAAAAGAAATACTCATGGGGGGGTGTTGGGCCCAAATTATGGTGAGAAGAGCATTTCTTTGGCCCAATAGTGGCTAGCCTGCTTTGACTTTCCAGATTATCCATGCGTGTGTTGACTGGAGAACATGATGGGCGTTCAATTTTGGCCTTCAGATTTGGCCTGGAGGCCATCTGGCATCTGAGATCTGGAGGAGTATGATAGACGACGTCCTTAGCTTTGCACTAGATCTCCTGGAACAAAATAATAATAAGCATTTGGGGGACCTGGGATTCGAACCCAGGTCCCAATGGACAATCCACTAGCGCCTTCACCAACTGAGCCATTATGTTTTATTGTTAATGAAATAAGTGGACAATATTATATTGGAAAACATTCAATATGCCTGGTGTGATCGGTGGATCTGGAACTGACTGTTTAACGCTGGTTCACGAAATGTCGCGGAAGCAAGAGTCGCCACCGTCTTTTATTTTCTCCAAATGGAAAGGACAAAAGCACAGAAAAATTCCTTAAAGAGATTGCTCTCGGTTCGGGAGGTAGGTTATAGAAAGGGAAGGTGTTAGCACCCTTTCTATCCATGGTTATCCATGGGCTCTTAGATACTTTCTCATTTGTGTTTTCAAAAAATGGTTTGTTTGCTTTTCAATGTGGGTTTTAAAAAGTTTCTTTGAAAATTTCAGTTCGACTCTTGTATCGGTCCTCAAGAGTGTTTGAAAAATTGCTTTCGAAAGCTTTTGAAAAGGTGTCGGTGTGAAAAGTATTTTTGATTTGTTTTGAAATTAGAGCAAGTATCTAGAGTCGTCTACCTACCCTAAGGAATTCGTCTGTGTAAATGTCCTTAAAAGTAGTGCCATCCCACCATTGAGAGGTAGGTAGCACCACCGTTGGAGGTGTTCGGGTCAATTCGAGGTTCAGGACATGGTGATCACCAGAGCAATGGGAAGACACCTTAGAAGCTACCCTCATGCCAGGTTCCCAGATCATGAGGACTTACTAAGACATCCTCTACTCGACGATCACCTTTCGAGGAGCAAGGCAACAGTGAGGCGTACCCTAGGGGTGGTGTGTGATTTGTGTGTCGTTTTCATGTATTTTTGTCTTTTGTCATATCATTGGTGATCTAACGTTTGTTTTTATTTTTGTCCATACATTCTTTCATGCCTTGATTAACAGTTAAAAGTGCGAGAAGGTAAAAAATCTAAAGCTATTACAAAAGGCGCAGGTCCACATCGCCAAAATTTCTTGAACCCGATTTGACAGAAAAATAAAGAATAATGAAAAGTAAAGAATTAAAAGTGCGACAGATTAATTTACAAGGCCTTGGGAGAGATACATAAATATTATACGAGAAAGAAATAAACACGCGAATTAAATAAGAATTAAAACGAGGGCGTTGGACCCTTTTTGCAAAATTAAATTAAATGGTGAAATTAATTAATTAAAAAGAAAAGAAATTGTTTTTGGTGTTTTTTGGTATTTTATGTTTAATGGGAAAAAGAATTAATTAAAATAAATGTTAACCCTAATTCTAGTTGTTTTTTAACTTATTAAAAAAAGAAGATTAAATTTTAACCTAAAATTAACCCTAATTAATTTGCATGCAATTTAATTACAAAAATAAATATTTATTTAATTATTATGAAGGAAAATAAAAAGGGATAAAAAATTAATTAAACCCTAATTCTATATTTTTTAGATTTTTATTAAAAAAGTTAAGATAAAAAAAACCTAATTTAAAACTAGTTAATTAATGACTTTATTTATAAAAATACTAAAATAAAATATTTATTATTTTTTCATCTTTTTCTGATTTTTTTATTGTTTTTGTGTTTTTATATTTATGAAAATAATAAATTAATTAAGAAAACAATAATTTAAAAGAAAATAGAAATAATAAAAAAAAACAAAGAAAGTAAAAAAGTTTAGCAAACCTAGGGGGGTTGCAGTCCCCAAAGTGGAGGTATAGCACAGCAATTTGAGGCCCATTTATTCATGGCCTGATTGACTTTTACGCTGGCATAGATCTTTGTTGACTGAGTGCATCATGTTCTTCAGATTATGGCCATTGATCATCTCCATTGGGACGCGTGGACGTCTGATTTTGAAGGCGTATGATGCATCTTCAGCATTGACACTGCAGGTAATTATTAAAGAAAAAATAATATGAAAGTGGGGTGAGGACCTGGGATCGAACCCAGGTCCTAGGGGTTACCAGTGCCACGCTTCACCACTGAGCCATCAAACGCGCTTTGTATATTAAATAACGCACAAATAACATAAGCAATAATATGGATTAATGGAATTCTGGCGCGAATTTTTGAACAAACCAATCAGCGCTTGCCACCACATCGTCTTCTTCATTGATTTGTTTTCCTGAAAAAATAACAAACATTTAACGGGGGTTTTGAACCCCCTCAAAACATGCCTATTCTGATAATAGCGATTAGGCCATGTGGCCTCAGAAATTTGGCGCGATGGTCTCTTCCAATTCGTCCCAATCTGCTGATTTCGTTTATGGCATTGACATGTCTCAATTTTACAGGAATGGAAAACGCCTAAATTAAAAACCTGGAAACCCTAGATATCTCTAATGGTGGATCTTCATATGGGGCACGAAAACAAAATCAAACCACACGGTTAGCATCAGAATTGCATAAGGAATATAAATCACATGTTAAAAATTGCAAAAAGCACAGGAATTGAGATGCACGAGTATGAAAAATTTTCGGTACAGATGAGATTGTTCTCACGTTTCTGGGCACGAAAGCTTGTGGTTTTTGATGCAAAATCCTTCTATGAAGCCTTAGCAAGCTAATGAGATCAAAATCTTGCCTTGAATCGCCCTAGGACTAGGTTTTCAGAATTCACTTTTCAAGCAAAAATTTCAAGTTCTTTGTATGCTTTTCTGCGCAGCTTTTTGTCAATGAGAATGAGGGTTTTGATCCAGCTTATGTATGGAATGATTAGGTCAAATAAAATTGGTCCACAATCCATGAATTGATGAATGCAATATTTTATTTTTTTCACCATGATTTTCAAATCTTTTTCACATGTTTTTGCTACCAAATCATGACCAATCCAATTGATTCTTTCCATATATGGTTAGGCACGAAATCTTGAGGATATAATATGCACAAAAAGATTGAAAAACTTAGGTTAAGTATTTTTCATGTATTTAATTGATTTAAATGAATTATTATTAATAAAAATTCAAATAAATAAATAAAAAATGAAGAAAAACTTCCCTTTGGTCCAAGTGGTCGTGCACATGCTTGGGATGATGAATTGTGGAAGAAAAAGAGGCCCATTAGCAATTTTAGGTCATTTGAGTCAATGTTGACTTTTCAAAATATCCAAAACTTTCCCAACTTCTACAAGGCATAACTTGCTCAATTTTTAAGCTTTGCTCATGTTCTTGGACATTTTGGAAAGGTCTTTGAGTCCTCTAACCAATGCCTTTGGTACCATGTCATTTTGATTTACCAATCTCAAGTTATGGCCTTTGACTTAAAGTCCCTTTTTGTTCACTTTTGAAATTGACCTATAATGTTGAAATTGATAACTTTTTGTGAGAGCATTTCTTGGACTTAGAGTATGAAGATGAGTTGTAGGAAATGTCTTTCTCTTCAAAATGAGCTTTGCATGGAATTTTTCTGATAATCCATATGAAAGTTATGCCCTGGTCAATTTACCGTTGACTTTTTCAACTGTCCAAATAAGGAAACTTTTGCATCTTGATGATTTTTGAGCCAAGCTTTGAGAATCATGATCAAGAATTGATCAAATGATGTTTGTGGCTTCAAAATGAGATGTTGACCAAAAATTTGAACTTTTGACTGTCAAATGACCATTTTGCCCCTGCAGTTGACTGTAGAGCAATTAGGGTTTTGACTGTGCAATTTTGTGCTGAAAGTCTTGAAACTTGATATGAGGATGCTTGACCCTATTTTTAGGCATGTGGGACTTGATTGGACCCTTGGAAACTTCATTTTCTTGATCAGAACCAAAACCCTAATTTTGACTGTTCATGAGGCTCTTACACTGTGCAACCCTTGGGGAATTTTGAAGCTTGACTTGGCAAATCTTTGAAGAATATGGGAGGGCAAATTTTGGGGTACAACACCTGGAATAAAAAATAAAAAAAGCGCGAAATTCAAAACCAACCAATAAGAAGAGGATGCATCATCGTCTTCTTCGTTGAAAAACCTGGATATTTACCTGCGGATTTTATCCGCAGCTAAATTCCTAGGTTCGTCCTAAAATCAATTCTAGGCTGTAGAAATACAATCCAAAGCCATGGTTCACTTCGTCTCTCCTTCCTGAGCACGTCTATACCCATGGTTAGCCCTGATTTTCTCTGCAAAGCAAACGCTCAAAAACGAAACTCCAAAACCCTAGATTCGGGTACAAGGTTACAGGTTACAAAAATGAAATCAAATATTGCAGGAAGACTGGAAATTGAACGTTAAGCATGATTGTACAAAAAATTTGCTCAAAGGATGCAGGAATGTGGAATCACGATTTCATGTACAGGGTCACGTTCATGGACACTTACATCGCGATTCAGGTGACGAGAGGGCTTGGTTTTGATTCCTATCGCTTCAGTGGATGGCAAACAAGAGGTCTATGTTGAGTTTTGGCCTTGAAAACGCCTCCAATATGGATTTCAGTTTCTCACTTTTCAAGCTTTTTTCAAGTTTTGTATTTGTGATTTGGGCAGCTTTCAGGTCGTGTTCTTGTGTGCTTCATGTTGTCTATGCAACAAGGATTGTATTAGGTTAAAAATTTGGGCTTGAATCCATGAGCATTGATGTTTCAAGATATGATATGATCTTCCATTAACAAAGCTTCCAAAAATGTCCAAATCCAATATTTTGTGCATGATATGCCTTGGTACGAATTTGGTCATGTCCATAATGATATTAAAGACCTGTAATGATAAAAAAGATACCATTTGATTAAGATTTGGATTTTATTTGGATTTAAATTGATTTAAAATAAATTAAATCAATAAAAATCAAATAAAATAGAAAAATTAATAATTGGACATAAAATTGAAGATAGGACACGTGTGTAGTGTGACAAGATCAAATCAAGTGGAAAAAGTGGGCCTATTTGTCAAAATTGGAAGTTTTGGGGATAGTTGACTTTAGGCAATTTTGGAAAAATGCCCAACTTCAACAATGCATAACTTCTTCAATTTTGAACTTTTGTAAGTGTTCTTTGACTTTTTAGAAACCTTGAGATGTCCTATAACCAACCCTTTTTGTCTCATCTCATTTTGATATTCCATGCTCAATTTATAAGCTTTGGAAAAAAGGTGTTTTTGTTAACTTTCAAAAATGACCTATAATGTCCAAATTTGTAACTTCTTGTGAGTGCATTTCTTGATCTTTGGGTATGAATATGTATTGTAGGAAATTGTATCCTATTAAAAATGAGATTTGGATGGGTCATTTCTCATAAAGTATGAGAAAGTTATGCTTGGTCAAATTTGAGTTGACTTTTTCTACAAAACCCTAATTTAGTAACTTTTGAATCTTGATGAATCTTTAGCAATCCTTGATGAATCATGATCAACCCTTGATCAAATGATGAATTATCCTTCAAAATGAGAATGTTTACAAAAATTCTTGAGGTTTGACTATTTGTAGGTCACAGTTGACTTTTGCCCTAGCATAGTCGATTTTTGGGCCTCTTGAGCAATTGACTGACCAAACGTCCTCTGCAAGGCTTGAAATTTGACATGAATGAACTTGAGAACATATTAGGACATTGGGAAGCACTTGAGGTCACTTTTATGTGAGGACCTTGGTGCAACACAAAACCCTAATTTGAGGTTGACTGTCTTAGGAGGTGATTTGACTGTCCAACTCTTGAGCCATCTTGAACCATTTGGAAGATTATTCTTGAAAGGTCTTGAGAGATATGAGAGGGCAAATTTTGGGGTACAACAATGATGTAGTGGAACAACTGGGGAAAACCCCCTCAAAGATATTTATGTTGGCCCTGCTGCTTTGTTCAGAGGCTCATGCTAAAGCTTTGATAAGATTCTTGAAGACGCCCCACGTGCCACAGGAAACCTCCGCGGATCAGTTCCAGGAATGTGTAGCTAGCTTAACAGCTGACAATGGTCTAGGATTCTCCGATGTTGATTTAACATCCAAAAGGAGAAAACATAATGACGTTTTGCATGTCTCGGTGGAATACAGAGGGACAACCCTAGCACACGTTCTGGTAGACACTGGTTCGTCTTTAAATGTCCTGCCGAAGAAAGCCTTGGATAGACTGGATTGTGAAGGCTTAACCCTGAAACCCAGCAATATAATTGTCATAGCCTTTGATGGTTCTAAAAGGATGGTCCACGGGGAGATGGACATCTCGATTAAAGTGGGAACTGAAACCTTCAACTCCATATTCTATGTGATGGACATCCGTCCTTCCTATTCTTTCTTGTTGGGAAGACCCTGGATTCACAATGTTGGAGTCGTCACTTCTACTCTGCATCAAATTCTCAAGTACCATATCCAGTGGAAAATCATAACTGTTCATGGCAAAGAGGAATACATGATAAGCCATCTAAATTCTTTCCGCTATGTTGAATTGGATGGCGAATTCATCGAAACCCCTTTTCAGCATTTTGAAGAGGTAGCTCAGGAGATTGCGGCAACCAATACAGTGTCTTCTGTACCCATGATTACCAGACCTCCGCCTCAGATGTCGTCTCTCAAAGATGCAAAGGCTGTGATTGAAGAAGGAGGAAGCACAATCTGGGGGAAGCTTCCTTACAAATCAGATAAATTTGGCTTGGGGTTCACTTCTTCTGCTCAAAAGGTTGTACGCCACGCCCGCGCTGGATGGGCAACCAGTGAAGATCACCCATCATGGAGTCAATGCTTTGGAGGATAGTGAAGAGGAGAGCAACCTGAAAGACTGGATTTTCCCTACTGTTGGCAGAGGACTGTGTAACTGGGAAGCAAAAGACTTTGTTCCGATTACTTTCATACTGCAGTAATTTATCTTTCAAACATTTCTGTTGGTTTGTAATAATTCTCAAACAATTCGTACACTTTTAACCTTTTGCCTTACCCGAGGCACATAGGTCCATTTGTAAGGGTTTTATTTTTCATCTTTATATGCCATTTTAATGAATCATGGACGTTTTCACATATAAACTTTTGTGTTCATTGTCTTTCTTTTTACATTTTATTTGTTTAAAGGTGGCTATCCCTTACACACACCCACACTCACAAATCCAGGTACCCTTCCATTCCGGATTCCATGGGTAACAATTCTGCTATGTCCTTCAGTAACTCTGAAGATCTGGTCTACCATGCCGAATATGAAGGTGAGGAAGATTGTGAGGTGCCGGGAGAATTGGCTAGACTGCTACAACAGGAAGAAAGGGATATTCTACCTCATGAGGAGCTGTTAGAGACAACCAACTTGGGTACTGAGGAAGACAGAAAAGAAGTCTGAGTAGGTGCCAACCTAGAACCAAGTGTCAAGGAGCGCTTAATTCAGCTGTTGCATGAATATGTTGAGATCTTCGCCTGGTCATACGAAGACATGCCGGGACTCGATGCAGATATTGTGATACACCGTCTACCCACAAGAGAAGACTATCCACCAGTTAAACAGAAGGTCCGCCGCATGAGGCCCGACGTGTCAAAAAAGATCAAAGCAGAAGTTATGAAGCAGTTCAATGATGGATTTCTTGTTGTTACTTCCTATCCATAATGGGTTGCTAACATTGTGCCCGTGCCTAAGAAGGACGGAAAAGTGAGAATGTGCATGGATTATAGAGACTTAAACAGGGCTAGCCCTAAAGATGATTTTCCACTACCGCACATTGACATCTTGGTTGACAATACAGCTCAGCACAAGGTATTTTCTTTCATGGACGGATTTTCAGGTTACAACCAGATCAAAATGGCCCCTGAATACATGGAGAAAACTACTTTTGTTACACGGTGGGGTACGTTCTGTTGCAAAGTGATGTCATTCGGACTGAAGAATGTCGGGGCAACCTATCAACTCGCCATGGTAGCTTTGTTTCATGATATAATACATCATGAGATAGAGGTCTACGTAGATTACATGATAGCCCGATCACAGACGGAAGAAGAACACCTCGACCATTTGCAAAATCTGTTTGTCAGGTTGAAAGAGTACAAGCTAAGATTAAACCCTAACAAGTGTACGTTCGGAGTCCGATCCGGTAAACTCTTGGGTTTCATTATCAGCAACAAAGGCATCGAGGTTGATCCTGCCAAAGTCAAAGCTATACAAGAAAATCCTGCTCCTCGCACTGAGAAGTAGGTTAGAGGTTTCTTGGGATGCCTAAACTATATTGCTAGGTTCATTTCTCACCTAACATCTACCTGTGAACCAATCTTCAAGCTGTTGAAGAAAGATCAGGTGGTTAAATGGAATGATGACTATCAAGTTGCTTTCGATAAAATCAAGGAGTATCTACTAGAACCTCCTATCTTGATGCCACCCGTCGAAGGAAGACCTCTAATCATGTATCTGACCGTTTTGGATAACTCAATGGGGTGCGTAATGGGGCAGCATGACGAGTCTGGCCGAAAAGAGCATGCCATTTATTACCTTAGCAAAAAGTTTACCGACTGTGAGACCCGATACTCAATGCTCGAGAAAACTTGCTGCGGTTTGGTATGGGCTTCTCGCCGGCTAAGGCAGTATATGTTAACTCATACCACTCTGCTGATACCTAAAATGGATCCGATCAAATACATCTTCGAGAAGCCTGCTTTGTCTGGAAGAATATCTAGATGGCAGATGATCCTGACAGAATACGATATACAGTACACGACCCAAAAAGCTATAAAGGTGAGTATGCTAGCTGACCATCTGGCTCATCAAGCTGTCGAAGATTACCAATCCATGAAGTTCGACTTCCCTGACGAAGACATCATGACATTGGACAACATTGAAGTTTTCATACCATATATCGGACCTGAACAAGGATCCCGATGGACCCCGTACTTTGATGGGGCCTCTAATGCACTTGGCAACAGTATCGGCGCAGGACTCATATCTCCAGAAGGTTGCCATACTCCTTTCACAGCCATACTTTGCTTCAACTGTACGAACAACATGGCAGAGTATGAAGCTTGCATCTTTGGACTCGAGGCTGCCATAGACTTGGGAGTCAAATCCTTAGTTGTGTTTGGGGACTCAGCTTTGGTCATCAGTTAGATCAAGGAGAGTGGGACACTAAACATCCCAACCTCATTCCTTACAAAGAACATGTCTTGACATTGCTACCACATTTCGAGCAGATTACCTTCGAGCACTTCCTGCGAGAAGAAAATTAGCTAGCAGATACTCTAGCTACAATTTCATCCATGTTTAAACTTAACTGGGATAATGAGGCTCCCCAAATCACCATTGAACTGATGGATGAACCTGCACATTGTCACAAGATTAATACCGAAGAAGTAATGGACCGACCTTGGTTTCATGAAGTCAAAAGGTATCTCGAGGCTCAAGAATATCCTGAAGGAGCTTTAGTCAACGACAAAAAGTTCTTGAGGAGATTCTTTGCCGAGTTCTTCCTGAGTAATGGTATCCTGTACAAGCGCAATCATGATTGCATTCTGCTCCGCTGTGTGGACAAGATTGAAGGTGAACAGATCATGGCTGAACTGCACAATGGTACCTTTGGCACTCACTCTAGCGGGCATACGATGGCTAAGAAGATTCTAAGGGCAGGCTATTACTGGTCTACCATGGAAGTTGACTGCTATCAACATTCCAAGACTTGCCACAAATGTCAAATCTATGCGGACAAGGTACATATACCTCAAGTTCCTCTCAATGTCTTAACATCTCCTTGGCCCTTTTCTATGTGGGGAATCGACATGATTGGAGAGATCAAGCCTACAGCATCCAATGGACACCGTATCATTTTAGTGACCATTGATTACTTCACCAAGTAGGTCGAAGCAGCTTCCTTCGCATCCTTCACAAAGAATGTTGTTGCCCGCTTCATCAAGAAGAACCTCATTTTTCGGTACGGCATCCCCGAAAGGATCATCACTGACAACGGTACAAACCTTAACAACATTATGATCACCGCCTTGTGCGAGCAGTTCCAGATTCAACATCAAAATTCATCTCCCTATCGGCCAAAGATGAACGGTGTTATCGAAGCTGCGAACAAAAATATCAAGAAGATCATACAGAAAATGACAGTCACCTACAAGGACTGGCATGAGATGTTACCGTTTGCTCTCCACGGGTACCGTACCACGGCGCGTACATCAACTGGGGCAACACCCTATTCTTTGTTTAATGGCATGGAAGTTGTTTTACCTATCGAGGTTCAGATTCCCTCCTTGAGAATCATGAAGGATGCTAGTTTGAGTGAAGAAGATTGGATTCAGACCCGGCTTGATCAACTTAACTTAATCTACGAGAAGAGACTTACTACTATTTGCCATGGTCAGGAGTATCAAAAACGGATGATCAAGGCTTTCAACAAGAAAGTCAGGCGTCAGGTATATCAAGTCGGGGATCTAGTGATCAAGCGCATCATCTTTCCGCAAAGCGATCCCAAGGGAAAATGGACTCCTACTTACGAAGGACCATTTGTGATCAAAAACATCTTTTCTGGTGGGGCAATGATCTTAACCACCATGGACGATGATGACCTGTCGCACCCTGCGAACGCAGACATAGTCAAAAGATACTACGCATAAGTGACCCGCTAGGTTGACACACCTAGGGGAAAAAAGGGCATCCCGGTGAATCGAAAACCCGAAAGGGCGGTTCAGGAAAAAGTTAGGGATAAAACAAAAAATTTGTACACCCGACAAGTTGAAAACCCGAAAGGGAGATTTGGGCAAAAAAGGGTTTCCCGGTGGATCGAAAACCCGAAAGGGCCGTCCAGGAAAAAGTTAGGGAATTAAAGCGTATGACTATGTCTCGTCGGATCACTTTAAGGACAATCTCTTCACAGACAAGCTCCGGGCTTTTGATCAACTCAATCATCTTCGGACGAAGCAACAAATGGACAAGATATTCAGAGTTACGAAGGCTATAGCAGAATGGGAACCCCATGGAATTTTCACACATAGCCATCTTTCTTTGTATAAATTTTTCTCATTTTTATGACAACGTTCTCTTACTAGGATTCCTGTCTCCTTTGTACAAAATACTTACACGAAGTTAATACAAAGATACTTCAAAGTGCATAAAACTATTTACCTTTTCAAAGTACAAAGATACCCACTGCCTTGGAGAATTCACTGCGGGGACGGAGCCCGCGCTCAAGGAGGTATTTCTTCATGTTATCGGTTGTAGATACTTGTACCACTTCCTTGTTGAAGCGCTCGATTTATGGTCGAAGAGATTCATCCCTACCTTGGATGATCGCTTCGAGCAAAGCTTTCGACTTTGGGTGTCGAGGTGAGGCTGTGAAGTGCCTCGAGAACATCCTCCCAAGCTGCTTCCAGGAGGTGATGGATTCATCTGGGAGACTCTTGTATCAGGACATAGATCTCTTTCTGAGTATGGTTTGGAATAGCCTGCATTTGATGGCTCCCCTGGCCCCTCGGTAGTCGAGGAAAGTGTCAATGTTCTCGATATGTTCGTCGGGATCCGTCGTCCCATCATATGTCCCAAGGGGAGTGGTTTCTCTAGTCCGACTGGAAGAGGTGCTTCTGTGATTTCCCTTAACAACGGTCTGCGGGGTTCATCATCGTTGCTATCTATAGAAGATGTAGAAAGGGAGTGATAATTTCGTCTCCATCGGGTGTCGTGGTCTCGACGGGGGGAGGACTCCTCCGCTGCTGCCTCAGTTCGGGCGACGGTGATCGACAACGGTCGGCTTGGCGGTCATCTTTCTTTCTCATGGACGACAAAAGGTCTTGATCCTTTGGCAGCGGTGAGCGGTCACATTTCTTGAAGAAAGAAACATTGCGCTTCTCCTTTGTTGGTGGATGGCCACGCCTTGGTGGAGATGTGTTAGGGGAGTATCATCGTCGGGATCTCTGAGGAGGATATCTTGACTGCTTCTATCCCCAGGCCCCTATCTTTTCATTCTGCTGCAAGATGGGGGTGTTGGTTTGGTTGATGGTAGCAAGCAGTGCTGCGATAGCCGGATCGGTGCTCTGAGGGATATGAACTGGTTGTAGGATCTTTGGTAGTTCCTCAGTAGGGATCTTGGGACCCTATCTGCCCAAGAATTTTTGTTCATTACGCTCGGCGTTGATGGAGTCTAGAGATGTGGTTTGACCATCGTGGGGGTCGAAGTTTTCCTCGAGGTGAGGATGTCCCTGACCTCCATCAGTCTTGTGCACCGGGGAAAGTGGTATTTTTCCGAGCAAGAGGAGATCATCATGTTCGGCCATGATTAGTGAGTGGAATCTTGAATATCTACTTTGATCTTTGAGTTTCGGGGAAAGAAAGATGGGGATATCAGGCTTTCCACAGACGACGCCACTGATCTTACTAGTTTATCAAAACCTGTAAGGTGCCCGGATGATGATCTTCGACCGGGTTGTAATGTCGAGGAGGAAAAAAAGGGGTTGTACCTGCAAGGCACTTCGGCGATCAAGTAAGAGTGAGAGCAAAGAGATACAAGCAGAGTGTTAAGGTATTAGTGGTGAATAGTGAATATTTGGGCCTGGATATGCGGGTCCGCAAAAACAGGTACCTGCCAGGACTTGGTCATACCGGGCAGGTGTACCCGTAACTAGCCGTTGGTTCCGGGGAAGAGGTAAGTTACATGCATCGATCTATCCAGTTCCTGGTTGTCTCCATGACTTGAGGTCGGGCAGACTAAGAGGTGCTTGTCAATCATCACTGTTTAATGCCGGTTTAGGATGGCGAAGGGTCGATGTTTCCCGATGGAAAGTGGTGGAGTTTTGGGCCATGGTCGTGTGGATCGTACCGAAAGAAAGGGTTAGACTGGGCCCACTTTGGTTGTTGGGTTAGTCCAGAACAACTTCTATTCCATATACTAGAGAAAACAGAGTTTCCCCTATCAAAGTGTCGACAAATGTGTGATAACCATGCAGAGTAAAAGGTAGCATCTCATGCCAATCTTTGTAGGTTACAACCATCTTCTGAATAATTTTGTTGATGTTTTTGTTAGAAGCTTTTCCAACACCATTCATCTTTGGTTTGTAGGCAGAAGAGTTGTGATGTTTTATCTTAAAATCATTGCAGAGTTCTTTCATCATTCTATTATTCAAATTCGACTCATTGTCAGTGATAATCTTGCTTTGCACACCATACCGGCAAATGAGCTGATTCTTGATAAACTTGACCACTACTTGGTGAGTCACATTCGCATAGGATGCTGATTCGACCCACTTAGTGAAATAATCAATAGCCATAAGGATGAAATGGTGTTTGTTTGAAGCCTTGGGTTCAATCATACAGATCATATCAATGCCCCACATAGAGAAAATCCACGAAGAAGAAAGAATGTTGAGAAGAGTCATAGGCACGTGGATTTTATCTACAAAGATCTGGAATTTATAGCACTTCTTCACATACTTATAGAAATCAGATTCCATCATCAACCAATAGTAACCTGCTTTTAACATTTTCCTAGCCATCGCATGCCCATTGACATGTGTACCAAAGGACCTCTCGTGAACTTCTTGCATTAGCAAATTCACTTCACACTTATCCACACATCTCAGCAAAACCATATCAAAGTTTCTTTTGTATAATACATCACCATTCAGGAAGAAGCTTCCAGATAGTCTTCTCAAAGTCTTCTTATCTTTACGAGATACCCCATGTGGATATTATTGATTTTTAAGGAAACACCTAATGTCATAGAACCAAGGCTTGTTATCTGCAACCTCTTTCGCTGCAAACACATGTGTCGGCCTTTCTAGACGCATGATTCTTATTGTAGGTATATCATTGTGACGATTCACTTGGTACATGGAAGACAAATTGGTTAAAGCATCCGCCATTTGATTTTCTTCACGAGGAATGTGGTAGAGCTCAACTTTGTTAAAGAAAGTTAAGAGTCTTCTTACATAATTTTGTAAGGGATCAAGCCATGGTGATGAGTTTCCCACTCTCCTTTTATTTGATTAATTACAAGAGCCGAGTCTCCGTATATGTTAAGGATCTTAATTATGAGATTAATTGCTTCTTCAAGACCCATGATGCAAGCCTCGTATTCCGCTATATTGTTGGTGCAGTCAAATATTAATCTCGCAAAGAAAGGAATATGAGCACCTTCAGGAGTAATGATAACGGCCTCAACTCTACTTCCATAAGCATTAACAGCTCTATCAAAAACTAAACCTCATCGGGATTCAGGATCAGGTCCTTCTCCGAACACAGGTTCATCACAATCTTTAACTTTTAGGTACATCACGTATTCGTCTGGAAAATCATATCTGATAGATTGGTAATCATCAATAGGTTGATATGCCAAATGATCAGCTAGAATACTTCATTTTACAGCCTTCTGAGCGTGATACTCAATATATATTCTGATAATAGTATCTGCCAGCGGGAAATTCTTTCGGTCAAAGCAGGCTTCTCAAAAATGTACTTGATCGGGTCCATTTTAGATATCAACCAAGTAGTGTGATTAATCATGTATTGACGAAGATGCTTAGCCGCCCAAGCCAGAGCACAACAAGTTTTCTCAAGCATGGAGTACCGAGACTTACAGTCTGTGAATTTCTTACTCAGATAATAGATGGTGTGCTCTTTTCTTCCAGTTTCATCTTGTTGGCCCAACACACAGCTCATAGAATCTTCCAATACAGTTAGATACATAATCAATGATCTTCATTCTATTAGAGGGATCATAATGGGAGGTTCGAGCAGATACTCCTTGATACTATCAAATGCTTTCTGACAATCCTCATTCCAAACACAACCTTGGTCCTTTTTGAGAAGTTTAAAGATTGGTCCACAAGTAGCTTTCATGTGTGATATAAATCTAGATATGTAGTTCAAACGTCCAAGTAAACCTCTTACTTGTTTCTCTATTCTAGGTGTAGGCATTTCCTGAATAGTCTTGACTTTGTAGGGGTCTACCTCAATACCTCTTTGACTGGCGATGAAACCTAACAGTTTTCCTGATCGAACACCAAAAGTACACTTATAAGGATTCAGGCAGAGTTGATACTTCCCCAGGTGCTGAAACAACTTCAACAAATGTTCCACATGATCTTCTTCAGTTTGTGACTTGGCAATCATATCATCTACGTAGAATTTGATTTCCTTATGCATCATATCATGGAATAGAGTAGTCATATACCTTTGATATGTTGAACCAATATTTTTTAAACCAAAAGACATCACTCTATAGCAGAATGTTCCCCGGTGTAATGAAAGCAGTCTTCTCCATGTCTTCAGGTGCCATCTTGATATGATTGTAGTCGAAGAAACCATCCATAAATGAGAAGACAATGAACTTTGCAGTGTTATCAACCAACATGTCAATATGAGGTAACAGAAAAGCATCCTTTGGGATGGCTTCGTTCAGGTCTTAGTAATCCATACACATTCGGAACTTACCACCTTTCTTGGGAGCATGGACTATGTTAGCTAACCATTGAGGGTATTCAGAAGTGACAAGAAAACTGACATCAATCTAATTTTTAACTTTCTCTTTGATTTTGATGGTCATATTTGGATGGGTCCTTCTCAACTTCTATTTAACAGGCATACACTTTGGTTTTAATGGCATAAGATGCTCCGTAATCTCAGTGTCTAATCCAAGCATGTCACGATAAGACCAAGAAAATGCATCCACAAACTCTTTGATAAGCTCTACTATCTTTTATTTAACACCTAGGTCAAGCAGTGCCCCAATGTTGACTTCCTTCCTATCTTCCACAATGCCCAAGTTGATCACCTCTACCGGTTCTTCATGAGGCTAAATGGATTTCTCTTCATTTTCTAACAGTCGGGAAATCTCCTCAGGAATTTATTTTATATCTTCTTCCTCAACTTCAAACACATGGAACTTAAAGTCGGGAGAGGGCGGATGATCATGTTTTTCAATGGGTTTATGATTTAATCTGCACATATGATTTATGTTTGACTTTAGATACAGGTAAAAAAGTGGAATTTATGTAGATATTGAAAGTGGTTTTCGTTTTTTTTGTTAATCAGTTTCTTAGGTTTTTTCTTTATTACCATTTTTTTAGAAAAAACAAAAAGTAAAAAACAACAGTATAGGAGACAACATGACTTTTATTGATGATGATAAACTTGAAACAAAAGCCTGATACACGATCTTTTCTACCTTAGGCATAGTGGAAAGAGTTATTTTTAACAAATCCCCACAACTACTCTTTCACCTTTGGCAGAGCGAAAGGTTTGGAAAAAGATAACAAGAGTATTACTCAGATGTGAACAGCAGAAGGGACATCAACAACGATCCAGTTTTGGCAAATTCTTCCATGCGTCACGAAGTTTGGTGAACTCATCTTCAAGAATAACATTGACTCCGAGCGTTGTTGGGAAAATAAAGCCTGAACTATGGAACATCTCTTGGATAGGATGGATGACAATATCTCCTTTATCAGCTTTGGAGGATGTGGCAGAAAAACCCATACTTTCATGGAACTTGTTTTCAGGTAAGTCCAACATGACACCCCAACCAATATTTATATCATTTTGTACCACTCGCTGCGCATCTTTGTATGAAGAAATGGATGCCCAATTCTTCTTAGTACCTTCATCAGCAATAGACAGTGCCTGAAACTGAGTGCCAACCTCTTCACTGGTGTTAATGTAGGAGAATGGTGAGATATGACTCACTATCAATACCACAACTAACTTTCCATTGTTCACAAATTTCAGCTTTTAGTGGAGCATTAAAGTGACAGCCCCTCCATCATGAATCCATGGTTGTCCCAATAAGAAACTATAAGTAATCTAGATATCCATTACTTAGAATGTTATCTAGAATGAGTGAGGACCAATCTTTATTGGGAGGTTCACTTTGCCAATTACCATCTTCCTTGAACCATCGAATGCTTTGACAATAACCCTACTGCTCCTTATATGAGTTCCTTGGTATGAGAGCCTATATAATGTAGATTTAGGAATGACATTTAGTGATGAACCAATCTCTACCAACATGTTGGACGTACCATCTGATAGACAACTCATGGAGATATGCAACGTAAAGTTGTGATTCTTTCCTTCCTCTGGGAGGTCTTCATCACCAAAGCTCAGGTTGTTACATGCAGTGATATTTCCCACTATTCCACTAAATCAGTCAATTATTACATCATGGTCAATAAATTATTGGTCTAGCACTTTCATCAGTGCTTCCCTATGGTTTTCAGAATTCATTAGCAGAGAGAGTATAGAGATCTTGGAAGGTGTTTGCAAAAGTTGATTTATCACTTTGTATTCACTCTTTTTAATCAACTTTAGGACTTCGTCAAAATCATTATTCAAACTGGTTTTGTTGGGTTGTTCATTCTCTATCAAAGGAATAGGAGTTACGACAAGAGCTTCAATTGGGATATTTCCAACCTTTCTTGGAGGTACAGCGGAGAACACATGACCATTGTGGGTCAGACCACTAACATCAACTATGTTAACAACAGAAGAATGAGAGGGAATGGGAACCTTTTTTCCATTCTCAATCATGGTAGCATTGTATTTATACGACACAACTTTATCATAATCATAGGGAACTATCCTTGGTAAGTAGATGACCGTAGGAGAAAACCATAGGAGAAACAAGAACCCTTTGACTACTATATGTTACTTCCAAAGGCTCGGTTATGTTGAAATGAGGGACTATGTGTGATACGTTGGCAGAACCGACTGTTAAACTGGTTTGCATTTTTTGTTTGCAAATGTTGCGGTAAGCAAGAGTCACCACTGACTTTTCTTTTATCCAACAAGGAAAGGGTGAAAATAACAGAAAAGACCTTTTTTTCGAGATTTCTGAGTACGGGGGATAGATTATAGAAAGGGAAGGTGTTAGCACCCTTTCTATCCATGGTTTTCCATGGGCTCTTAGGTACTTGCTCATTTTGAAATTTCTTGTGTGTGTGTTTTGAAAAGTTTTGTTTAACTCCATGATAACCCTTGTATTTGTCCTCAAGAGTGTGACGAAGTTGTTTTTGAAAACTGTTTTGAAAAGTGTTTGGTGTGAAAAAGTTTTTTTGTTTTGAGCAAGTACCTAACAGTTATCTACCTACTCGAAAAAAGTTTGTTCGTTTTCCTTTAGACAATGCTATCCTATTATTAAGGAATAGGTAACACCGTCGTTGGAGTTTTAAGGGACATTTGAAGGGACAAGTACGATCACAAAAGCAATGTTAGGAGGTGTTAGTAATCATCCTAAAGCCTTAAAGATCTTTTTCCGAGGCAACATCCGAATGGGTCATTTGAGATCTTTCGGGGCTAGAGGACGACCGCTAACAAACCTTATACTTTATGACCGTTTCACCGAAGGCAACCGGAGTGGAGTAAACCCTAGGAGTGAGCATGTGTGAGTGAATTTTTCAGTTAGTTTGTCTTTGCACATTTAGGGTTTTCTACCGTTTTAATTTTCAAGTATTCTTTCCATACAATCCTATTAGCCATGCATCTAGTCAATTAAAATTTGCAGGAATTTAAAGTGCGGAAAGTTTAAAGTTCTAGCTATTACATGGCTTTCGCAGGTACATAATTATTTTGGACTGAAAATAAAAATGCGGAAGTTTAAGACCCTAATTAACTATTACAAACTCGGAGCAGTTACAATAATAATAAAAAGGAAATTAAAAAAATGCGCGCGGCGAATTAAAATGCGAGAATTAATTAAGAGACCTAAAAATCCAATTGAAAAAGTATTTAAGTTATTTTGAGAAAAAATTAAATTAAAACCCTAATTTCTAATTAATTTAAATTATAGAAAAAGGAATTAAATTTGTCCTAATTTTAATTAAACTAATTAATTAACAAAATATTTTTTTTTTTAAAAAAGATTTTTTTTTATGTTTTTGTGACTTTTGATTAAATGATAATAAAAATAATTTTTTGGTGTTATTTTAAAAAGAAAATGATTAGAAAATTGACAGGCGTTGGTTCTGGATTGATGATGAATCCAGTGATTGAGATCCTGGGTTGCATAGTGGACGTTTGGAGGCATGATGCACATGATTAGATGAAACAAAGTTAGAAAATAAAATTGTTGGGACCTGGGATCGAACCCAGGTCCTCTACCTTTCCAAACACACGCTTCACAACTGGGCCACCTGTTCTTGTTTGTTATAATATTAAAACGAAAATAATATAATGCAAATTAGTCACAAGCTTGAGAAAACGCGCGAATATTTAAATTTCCCAATGGTGGTCAGCCACATCGTTATATGCGTCGTTGTATGCTATAGCGGCGGTGTTGTACCCCAAAATTTGCCCTCCCATATTTTTCAAGATTTGCCAAGATCAATCTCCAAGCTTCAAAATCTCTTAAGGGTTGCACAGTCCAATGGCCTCCTAACACAGTCAAAAATTAGGGTTTTGGTTCCTGCAAAGAAAATGAGGTTTTCAAGGGTCCAATCAAGCCCCACATGCCCATATACATTGTCAAGCATCCATATGTCAAGTTTCAAGACTCACAACATCAAATTGCACAGTCAAAAAACCCTAAATGCTTCACAGTCAACTGCAGGGGCAAAATGGTCATTTGACAGTCAAAAGTCAAAATTTTAGGTCAACATATTATTTTGAAGCCACAATCATCATTTGATCAATTCTTGATCATGATTCTCAAAGCATGGCTCAAAAAGTCTCAAGATGCAAAAGTTTCTATTTTTGGACAACTGAAAAGTCAACTGTAACTTGACCAAGGCATAACTTCTTCATGGTTTATCAGAAAAATCCCATCCAAAGCTCGTTTTGAAGAGGATGACATTTCCTACAACTCATCTTCACACTCCAAGTCCAATAAATGCTCTCACAAAAAGTTATCAATTTCAACATTATAGGTCATTTTCAAAAGTCAACAAAAAGGCACTTTAAGTCGAAGACCATAACTTGAGATTGGTAAATCTAAATGACATGGGACCAAAGGAATTGGTTAGAGGACTTCAAGACCTTTCCAAAATGTCCAAGAACATGTTCATAGCTTCAAAATTGAGCAAGATATGCATTGGAGAAGTTGGGAAATTTTTGGGAACTTTCAAAAGTCAACTTTGCCTAAAAGACTTCAAATTTGCTAATGGGCCTCAAATTCTTCCTTGAATCATTACCCAAATCCTATGCACGACCCATTGAGCTTAAAAGGATTTATTTTCTTATTTTTAATTAATTAATTGAATTTTTATTCTTATTAATTCATTTAATTAGTTTTAATTGTAGAAAAATATCAAATAATGGTTGTCAAATCTTTTTATGTAGCAAATATACTCCACACATGCTAAGGATTTCGTGCATCAATCAACAAGACAAGATCTTCCATAATTGGCAAAGTTTCCATGGAAAAAGATTGAAAAAAGATATGATTAGCAATCAAAGATTCAAGTCATCAATTCATGGATTCATGGGCTTTATTTTGACCTAATTTGCATCACATTCATATGCAAGACCTAACCCCATTCAGAAGGACACGAAAGAGCTGCTGAGAATCCATCACCAAGTTGCAAAATTTCAACAAAAACTTGGAAACTGATTTCACACTTGCAGGGCAATTCAAGGCCTGAAAGCTTTTCCATTACATTACTGACATTGCTAGGAAGCTATTGGCATCAAGAACAGGTCCTCATACTCAAAGAAACGGTAGAACTGAGTCACGTTTTTCACAAATATTTCTATAATCGAATTTCAATTTCTACGCATCATTATTATGTTTTGATCATTGATCTGCATTACTGACATCTCCCTGAAACTTTTGATATAGTTTAATTGTGCTAAAACTGCTTGAAACGAAATTCACCATGGATGAAACCTAGGGTTTCAGAAGCTTCAAAATAGGGCTTTCTTGTAGAGAAAAAATTAGACTTTTAGACCTATACAGCGGAATTCAGAAGCTCAAGACGAATGAAATGATACCCTCGTGCCCTTTTTATATTTCCTCCTCTTCTAATCGCTATTTTCAGGAATTTCAGTTTGTGGGGGTTTAAAACCCCCGCTACTTGTTTCATGTTGCAGGTACAAAAGGTGAAGAAGACAGGCGTGTCATTACATGGTTGGATAGTTCAAAATCTGGCGCGTTTTTTTATATTATACCACTAACATTTGTTTTCTTATATAATTATTGTTTACTATTATATTTACAAACGCGCTAAGTGGCTCAGTTGGTGGAGGATGTGTATTGCAAGCATTGGGACCTGGGTTCGATTCCCAGGTCCCCCCATATGCTTCATGATTTTTGCTTTAACGTGTTCAAGTGCAGCACTCCTTCAACGCTCCACCATGCATCCTCACACGTTAGCCTGCCACGCGCTCATGATGATCAATCCAAGGGCCACTGAACGAGATCCAGGGTGCACTCCAGTCAACAACGTACACACAATCATGGAAAGTCAGCAAGGCCTTTGTCCTAATGGGCCAGAATTCCACAAACACCTCCACATGGGCCAGACACCCCCCTTTGTTTGTATTTTAAATTTAATTTTCTTTTCTTTTTAATTCTTCTATTTGCTTTAATTATTTTTATTTAATTCACCTAAAATAATTTTCTTTTCATAATAAAAACAGAAAAAATCAAAAATACAAATATATTTAATTATTATTAATTTCATCACTAACCTATTTTTTGTAAATAAATAACTAACAATTAACTTAGTTAATTTAGGTTTTAATTTTAACACTTTTTCTTAATAAATAAAAAATACATAGAATTAGGTTATTTTTGACATTTTTTATCTTTTCTTAATTAATTACTTTCATCATTATTTATTATTATTATTAACTATTATTTTTGTACATAAACATGTAAATTAACTAATTAGTTTAAATTAGGTCAACTTTGACGTTTATTAATAATTAAAATAATTTAGAACTAGGGTTTCCTTCTAATTTTAATTTTCTTTATTTTCATTAAATACAAAAACATAAAAAAAAACATTTCCTTTCCTTTAAATAATTAATTAGGCCTTAATTCAATTTAATTTCTCAAAAGGGTCAACACCCTCGGACGTTCAATTTATTCCTTTTGCGTATTATTTGCTTTTGATCATTATGTAACTGCTTTCCGGATGTAATAGTAATTAGGTCTTTTTTACTTTCCGCATCTTTTATCAAAACGGGTCTTTGTATTTCGGCGATGTATAGACCCGCGCCTTGTAATAGTGTAGCTTTTATCTTTCTGTGTTTAATTTTCCGCACTCCTAACTGCTAAACTTGCATGAAAGAATGTATGTCAATTAAAAACAATGCGTAGCTCACAATGCCTAATACAAGATAAACATAACATGAAAACAACACACAAATACACACACCACTTCTAGGGTACGCCTCACTGGTTGCCTCGAACGTGGTCGTCAAGTATAGGACGTCTTAGCGGTCGCTCTTATGTCTAAGATCCAGTCGCCTCGAAACGGTTGCCTCGGATTAAAAAAGGATCTAGGACATTAGAGTTTCTTCTAAGGTGTCCTACTGTTGCTTCGGTGACCACACTGTCCCTACAATCGAATTGACCCGAACACCTCCAACGGTGGTACTACCTATCTCTCAATGGTGGGATGGCACTACTTTAGGGACTTCTACACAGCCTAATTCCTTAGGGTAGGTAGACGACTCATGGATACTTGCTCTCTAAAAAACAAACAAAAACCTTTTCACACCGACACTTTCAAAAAGCTTTCAAAACAATTTTTTTAAACACTCTTGAGGACAGATACAAGAGTCGTTCAGAAATCTTTCAATGAAACTTTTTCAAACCCACTCACATCTTGAAAAGCGAACATTTTGAAAACATAAAGAGCAAGTATCTAAGAGCCCATGGATAACCATGGATAGAAAGGGTGCTAACACCTTCCCTTTCTATAAATCTACCTCTCGAACCGAGAAACTATCTCATAAGGAATTTTGCTGTGCTTTTGTCCTGTCCATGTTGGAGAAAATAAAAGACGGTGGCGACTATTGCTTCCGCAACATTTAGCGAAACCAGCTAAAAACAGTCAGTTCTATTTCCACCGATCACAGAACTGGCGACTCTGCTGGGGAAACTTTTAAAGTGAGGTGTACCTTAGGATTAGACCATACTTATGTTTTCAATTGCTTGCTTTGATTGCTTTATTATTGTGGGCTGCATCGGAGTTTCATAGATCCTAACCCGGATCTGGGGAATACCCTTTTAGGTAGCATAAGCTGTGAGGGACCTGTCCGGCGTAGACCGACACGGGTGAAGCAGTGGCTACGTTGGTGTGACACCTTGGTCTGTACCGATATCCCTTGTGTTGGAACGAGGAGAATATGGGTCTTCTGAGGAGTCATTAAGCACCAACCGACCTTAGAACCCTAAATTAACCCAACTTGGCCATAGAACAGTAGCAGTATGCTACACCCATTGAGGCTAAACTCTCGCGATGGTTCTGGCCGCAAGAAAAGATTGCGACACTGGAGTTATGACCGATTGAGGGTAGTCAGTGATATTGGGATCCTCTAGAACCCGGTTACTTTTGATAGGACAAGTCTTAACCAACGAAACTGAAAGAGGGTAGTACCTAAACTTCATGCTGGCCTAAACTCTAAGGGCTTTCTGGTGTGACTTGTGTGCCTTCAAACTTGACTACTTGCATGCTTGTTACCTGACAACATTGAGCTACTTGCAGGTTTTGTTTATAGTCCTTAACCTGGACTTATTACAGGGCTTACTTACACCTCACACCTTTGCATCCACGTGCATAACATCATGCCATCATACCATTGCATAAGGACTAATCCATTTCAAGGATCTCAAGGGCTTGTGATGCAGGTCATGGTGAACCAGACTGTCTAGCAAGGGGCAAAGGGGATTTATTTTCCTCTAGCCAGGTTGATGACTTGAGTCAGGGGCTATGACCCACTTGATATGGTGAGCTCTGACTCTTGAAGAAGGTTCCCCTAGCCAAGGTTGTTTGGAAATCAAAACAAGGTTGATGACTTGAGTCAGGGGCTATGACCCACTGGATATGGTGAGCCTTTGACCCTTGAAGAAGGACTCTCAACAACAGGAAGCTCCTTCAATCAAGCTACAAAATTCAAAATTCAGATGCTAACAATTGTCTTGTTTACCCCGCGAGATCCTTGAAAACATTGCATGCATATCATACATATCATTGCATTACAGGTACCACTGTTTACAGGTCACTTACCTTCTTTGCTGTTTATTTCAGCAGTCTCATTATGAATCCTGAATCATCTACTGAGCAATCCATCAAGGCCCTCCAGGCTCAGAACACCCAATTCCAAGAGTTGATTAAGAGTCTAGCCCAGGGCCAACAGGATTTGAAGACTCTGCTCTCGAAGAAGAAGAAGAAGAGAACGGTGTTGTTCAACCCGAGACGCAAATCTGGGAATGGATCACTAAATGAAGTTGAGCAGACTACCCCATCTGTTGGAAAGGACAGCCCCCATGAGAGAGAGGTTCCTAGTCCAGTGGACTCCGACAACGAGACAGAGTTCAATGATGAACAACACCCTCCAGCTGAGGACAGGTATAAACATCTAGAAGACCGGCTAAACGCCATGGAAATACAAAAAGTGCCCGGCCTGGACTTCGAAGATCTAGGTCTGTCTTCTGGGGTAGTAATCCCGCACAAATTCAAGGCACCTGCCTTTGCAAAGTACGACGGAGCATCCTGTCCTAAGCTGCATCTCAGGTCATACATAAGGAGGATCCAGCCCTACACGGCTGACAAGAATTTATGGATTCACTTCTTTCAGGATAGTCTGTCAGGAACTCAACTCGACTGGTTCTATCAACTGAATGGAGCCAACATCCGCAGCTGGGAGGACTTAGCCACTGCCTTCTACAAGCAGTACCAGTACAATGCCGATCTTGCTCCCACGCGCACTCAACTTCAGGGAATGTCTATGGGCGCAGGCGAAGGCTTTAAAGAATATGCACAAAAGTGGAGAGACCTTGCTGGAAGGGTGCAGCCACCTCTAATTGACCGTGAGCTGGTGGATATGTTATTGGGGACCTTGTCTGGACCTTTCTTCAACCATCTGATTGGGAATTCTTCTGCTGGGTTTACAGATCTGATCTTGATTGGGGAAAGAATTGAAGCTGGTATCAAGGCTGGGAAGATTCAAGAGGCTGCACCTTCTGATACTCACAAAAAACCTTACGTGGGGAAGAAAGAGTCTAATGCTGCATACAGCCAAAAGAGTCGTCGTGACCAACATGCAGGGGCAATCATGATCTCTGGTTCTACACCACACCGACAACCACAAAAGGGAAATCAGCGAAGGCCGGACGAGCCTAAAAGACAATTCACCAACATCAACATGCCATTCTCACAAGCATTGCAGCACATGTTGAAAATGAATCTGATTGCGGTGATCAACCCTCCTGCAAATCCCAAGACCTCCTCTCCAAACTACAACCCAGAAGCGAGGTGTGCTTATCATTCGGATAGCCCGGGGCACGATACTGAGGATTGTTGGGCGCTGAAATACAAGATCCAGCACATGATCGACGCTAAGGAGATCGAATTCGAGCCTGCTGAGACTCCCAATGTGACTACTTCTCCCTTGTCAAAACATGGCTAGGATTGAAAAACTTTTGTTCATTCGAATGTTCAAATTGTAATTTTCTTTGATTGTCCAAACATTTTATTTCATGTTGTTGTACCCCAAAATTTGCCCTCGCATTTTTCCCCAAGAAATCTCAGCTTCAAACATTTCCTGACTTTTCAAACTGGCTCAAGAATCGTACAAACGGACTTTTCTTGACAGTCAAGCAAAATTAGGGTTTTACTGATTTTCAGAGCTTTGAATTGTTTCATACAGTGGGCTTAGGGTTTGGTTGATTTTTGGTTCAATTTTGATCAAGCGAGCGTGATTTGGCATTTAATCGGGAATTAGGGTTTTATGGGCATATTCTCAGAAGGATTTGAATTCCACAGCACTTTGCGGTTTATTTCAAGATTCGGATTAAAATTCGCGTTATCTTGGTTTAATCAGTAAAAGAGACAGTGGTTTGAATTCAGTACGTTTTGATTGGGCCAGTCAGATGCAAGATGCAGTTTTGAATTCACAGTATTCATGTGTTGATCAGTTTACTTGGTTTAATTGCTGCTTTGCTTTGGATGTTGAATAAGACAGATTTATTGGATCAATGTTGTTTTATTTTAGTTATTTATTATTCTGAAATTAAAATGATTGAATTTATTTTTCAATTGTTTTAATTCTAAGAATTTTAAATAAATAAATAAGCAATAAAGAAAATGGAACCAATTGGATAATTTGGATTTTTATTGATATTTGAATTATTTACAAATTGTTGTTACAAACAATAATTTACATTTAATTTAAATATCACATAGAATTAAAATTATCCTATTTTCTAAACATTCTTCATTCTTCACCCCGCTCCGGTATTCCTTTTTTCATCTGCAAAAAGAAATAAGAAAAGTCAGAAAGCAGTTAATTGGAAAAAACAGTTAAATTGCTCATCATTAGGGGCCACTGACTGGGATCAGTTGCCCTCTCTGCAAATCACGGGATTTCTCCCGGTTCACAGAGAGGGAAGATTATTTTATCTCATGAAATGCAAATGTCAAATGCATAGTTTCTAAAAAAAATTGCAAGCTGCATAGAATCTCAATGTCCAATTCAAACCATGTATTTCAAATCCAAACTGAAAAAGTTCAATCCAAACTTTCAATCCAAAACAAAGTCCACTCAAAGAAAATCAAGGAAGTACATTTGCTGTCACAAGCTCAAAAGCTGTCATGGAAAGATTTGAGAAAAAGATATCAAAAAGCAGAAAATCTACACAAACTGTCAAAAGGAGATGCAAGATGCAAGCTAAACAATCTTAAACTCATCATTTCCCATAGAACCCCTTCAGAGCATAGTACAGAATATAATCATATTAAAACTCAAACTGTACTTTGAGAGAGAAGTAAAGAGAGATAAAGCCAACTCAGTTCAGAATGGACAGCAGGCAAAAGGAAGACAGGAAAAGATATACAGATCCAAAAACTCAGCATAGCAGAGATAAAGGCAGTTCACAGCAGACAGTAGGCAATTCAAAGAGAGATATACAAAATCAGGAGCCAACTCAGTTCAGACAAGACAATGCAGTAGCAGGAAGAAAAGATACACAAAATCAAAAGCTCAGTTCAGCAGCATAGCAGGTTAGAGAGAAGAGAAAATATACATACCCAAACCTGCACAACATCCTATCATATAAAAGACCAACCTCTACAAGCCTGTCAAAGGAGAGATAACAAAGATCTATCAAACCTGAACAGCCAAGCAAGCCTACAACCTGCCTACTGTCCACAAACTCCATCCACTCTGCATTAGTTTCAGAAAACAAAAGCCAATAGACTCAGTTCAGAATAGAGAAGATATAGAAGAGAGATACCAAAACTCAGTTGAGGGGAGAGGTTAAGAAGAAAAACACACAAACTAAACCACCAATAACCTCACCATACTTACAAAACTGATATCCAAACTCAAGCCTCAACCTTCATGATAAACATACAAAACTGATATCCAAACTCAAGCCTCAACCTTCATGCTAAACATACAAACCTCATATCCAAAATCAAAGCCTCACAAAAACCACCAAAAGACACAAAAACGGCATATTCAAACCAACCCCCAAGTCCTTCAGAATCTTAGATTCATCATTAGGCAATAATAAGAATCCCCAAGGCAATAACTGTTCAAGATCGTTCCAAAAAAGCATTCAACAATTCAAAGGGGACGAAGGTGGAAGAGGTAAAGATTCAAGGCAACTGAGACCCTCAGACCTTTGAGGTCATCACAGGGCAACAACACAAAGGCAACAATAAGAGGCTAATCAAAACAAGATTTGTTTCAACCATAGCGTCAAGCACACAAACAAGCACATAGCCTTTCAAGAAGAAGAAGAAAGAAGCAATTCAAAGTGAACTCAGAAGCTTCATCAAAAGGCATCACATTTCAAACTCAGGCAACAATTCAAAAGCGTCAAGAGAGCCTCAGAAGCAAGCTTCATCATAGGCAAGGCATCAATGTTCTAAATCCTCAAGCAAATACTCAGACATATCATACTCAGGCAACAAGACTCAAGACAACGATTGTTCCAAAATATTCCACACAAACAGAAGCAAAGGCATCACAGTAGGAAAGAGGAAGATGAAGAAGTGAATACATTAGGGTTTCTCGGTGAATATCATCATCAAAAACCTAAGCAAAAAGGTAAAAGAACGAAGTTACCAGGAAGGCATCAAGAAGCAAGCCAGCGTCTTCATCACTGAATCTTCGCCATCAAAGCCTCCTAAGCGTCCTCATCTCCTTCCTTCCCTTTTCCAGTAGAGGTATGACATTTCTTTTCCCTCCTAATGCACCTCCAAATAAAAATCAATAACACAACATGAGAGGTCAAACCCCAAGCAGTTAATCAATAAATACGCAGAAGATCACAAAACGTACTAAAACAAAACAAATCAAAGCGATTACCAAGTTCTATTGCCTCAACAGTGTCGCTGGAGGGAAGGGGAAACGAAGGTAGCGCGGTGGCTCGGGCAAAGAGGCGCAGAAGCTCGCGTAGAAGACGAAGAGGAGCAGAACTCAGTGAACATGGCGCCGTTTCCACACGAACCCTAGCTTTCGTTCCCAACTGAACCAATATGCCTAACCCTAATTTCGTTCAGAATCCAACATTGGGCTTAACCCGTTCATGTTTCCTCAAAAGCCCATCAAATGCCTTTCTTCATTTTCTTTACAAAATTAAACTCTAATCTCATTTTTTATACATAAACAATACATACTTTTTTTATATATAAAACACTAACCATTCTTTTTATTTTTATAAAAGCAATATTTTTTATATATAAAACACTAGCCATTCTTTTATTTTATAAAAGCAATTTAATTAAAAAAATACTAACCCAATTAAAACATTTTTATCATATGATTAAAACATTTTTTTAGATAGAGATTTGTACATAAAAATAAAATACCTTTCCTAACACACATAATGTAATTTTGGACATAATTTAATACATTTTGTACATACATTTTAAAACATTGATTTGTATATATTATACATTTTTCATACATAATTAAAATTAAACTTTTTTAGTTAACATTCATATTCATACATAATAATTTAAATACACATCTTTTAATATTGAAATTCACAAATATTAGACTAAAATACTTTTTAATTAAAACTTAACATTTAAACAAAACACTTCTTTTCTTTTGTACATAATTCAACATATAAATCAAAAATACAGATTAAAACGTATATCTAGGTCAAAACCCTAATACGCTCAACTTCACATTTCGCACCTGTACATAATTACACATACACAATCCACATACATAGACACTTGTACATTTACACTACACATTACCCTATACGCATGTTTATCTTACATTTATATTTGATATTCATTTGATCGCGACATTCGATTTGGTTGTAAATTATTGGGTACTATAAGTCTCATCCCCTTGTACATTTATACCCCCACTCCCGGACACTATTTTGTAATAGCGTAGATTTACATTCCGCAATTTACAGTTTTCTAAATATACCATGTTTAGACCTAGGGTTTGTATGTACATAAAATCAAACGCTAGATAACCTAATACAAGGCAAATACATATAATCAATACACAATCACACTTGCACCCCCTAGGGTAATCCCACATGTTGCCTTCCAAAATGGGCCATGCTTGCACGTCGAGTTTCTTTGGCAAAACAAAAGCAAATGATCATAAGTCTCAAAGTGTTGCCTAAACGGAATGATCATAGTCCCTTCAAAACAAATTGCCAAAGACACTTGGCATCATTGCATTCATGGTCCATACGATGACCCGTGCCCGTCCCGAATAAACTTCCTAAACGCAAGATTGTCCACCAATTTCAATGGTGGAACAAAATTGTTAAAAAGGGGTTAAAACATGATAAAAACCTTTGAGTACAATAGGGTAGACAAAACTCTTAGTTACTTGAGATCAAACTTGCAAAAACACTTGCCTTCTTTTCAAAAACCACAATCCACAACACTTTCAAACAAACTCTCAAAAACATTTGAAAACATCTTTTCGAAAAGATTCACACTTTTGTAAAACACTCAAACACGAGTCAAATACATTAGTTGGCCTAAGACAAGGCATTTTTTTCCAAAACATTTTCAAAAAGAACCCACACACACACCAATTTCAAAGCAATCGAAAAACAAGGCAAGTGATCTAAAAAACCAAGTAACTAAGAGCCCATGGATAACCATGGATGAAAAGGGTGCTAATACCTTCCCTTTTCATAATCTACCCCCCGAACCCAAGAAAACATCTCAAAAGGTTTTTGCTGTGCTTTTTAACCTTTCCTTAGGATAAAATAAAAAGTCGGTGGCGACTCTTGCTAACCGCAACATTTGCGAATACAAACGCAAACCTCAAGTCAGTTCTCCCACCGTATCACAGAACTGGCGACTCTGCTGGGGAAAAAATTTTTTTTAGTGGGGTTACCTTAGGGTTTAGATCACCTTTACTTTTAATTGATTGCTTTGTTTGCTTTACATTTGTGGGCTTTGCATCGGAGTTTTATAGATCCTAACCCGGATCTGGGGAAACCCTTTTAGGTAGCAACAAGGCTGTGAGGGAACTGTGCGGGGTATACCGACATGGTTGAAGCAGTCTGCTACGTTGATGTGGCACTTTGGTGTGTACCGGTAACCCTTGAGTTCAGTCAAGGAGAGTACGGGGCCGTCGCGTGGTGTCGCGAAGCATCAACTGACCTTAGAACCTTAATTGACCATCTTGGCCTCTTTAGGGTAGTGAGATGACTACTTTGGTGTACTCCGAAGTCGGTTGATACTCGATACTACACTCAATTGAGGGTTGTTTTCCTGGGATATTTCGGTCGCCAGTTCAGTGGCTAAATCGAAACGATGAACAATGAAAGCAATCCAGTGATATTGGGACCTCTAGAACCCAGTTACTTTTGATAGGACAGGTTTTAACCAACAAACTGAAAGAGGGTAGTACCCGAACCTCATGCAAGCCTAAACCTAAGGCCTTGTGTGCTTTGTGTGAATATTGTTTGCCTGTATATACACTTACTTGTTTGTGCATACATGTACATAACATCATAACATCATACCATAGCATTTTAGCATTTTCAATAACCATTTCAAGGATCTCGAGGGTTCTGTTGATGCAGGGTTACGTTGAACCAGAGATCTATCAAGGGGCAAGAGGTTTCTCCTCTAACCAATCCAATCAAAACTCAAGTACAACAACTTGAATCAGTGGCTATGACCCACTCGACCTGGTGAGCTTGATTCTCGTGGAAGGATGTCCACCGGTGCAGAGATCTCCAATCCAAGAGCAGAGTTCAACCTCTAACATTTTCTTGTGTTTACCCCAAGAGATCCTTGAAAGCATGCATCCACATATCATGCATTGCATTTTGACAATCTTTCCTTTTTCAGGTTTCCTTACTCTCCTGCTGTTTATTTCAGCAAGAGATGGCTCTAGAACGGTCTGTCAAAGACATCCAAGACCAGACTGCTCAATTGCAAGAGATGTTCCTGAACTTGTCTCTGGGGTAAGAAGAGATGAAAGCTCTCCTCACCAACGGCTTGGGGAATTCCAACAATGCCAGGAATGATCAGATTGCGGAGCTGCAGTTTGATCTGACAACACTGAGGACTCAAATGATGGGATATTTGGTGGGCCAGATGGCTCTCATCCAAGACCTATCTCAAAGACAAGAGGAACTCGGAGTTCTGGTCCGCCAACTGCTTCCAAACAACCAGCTGGGGCAAACATCTGAGGTCGAAGAGCAGGTCACCGCTCAGCCTCCATCCACTCAAGAAGACAGGGGGAAAGCTCCTTTGTTAGCCTCAGGGTCACAAACCCATCAACAACCTCGCCGGTGTCAGCGGGGCAATCGGCGTAGACAAGAAACGTCGGGAAGGCAGTTCACAGAGACTGACATACCGTCATCTCTAATTCTGGAGCGCTTGTTGGAGGTTAATCTGACTGCTTTGAGGGATCCTATCCGGAACCCAAATACCTCCGCTCCTGGCTATCATCCCGATGCATTCTGTGTTTACCACTCCTATAGCCCAGGACATGACACCGATAGCTGTTGGGCCTTGAAGAACAAGATTCAAGATCTAATTGACATTGGAGTGCTGAGGTTCATGCCAGACGGCGAGATGAAGATCTTCCGTTAAAGGGTTCTCCGCTTGAAGTGACGAAGCTCGAATTGAAAGACTTTTGCTTCTTTTTGAATTTTCAAAGTTGTAATTTCTTTTGCTGTCAAACAATTATTTGTTGATGTTAAACTCTGTTTTCATTAATGCATTGCATATGTTTGTCTTGAATTCATCCATTCGTTTCACTACTCTTATGCTTTTCTTTATGATATTTGACTCTTGATAAAAAGCTGCAAGCCTTTAGAGGGAGGATGACGAAACAATACCGTGATCTTATACAGTATGCTTTTGGACAGACCTTGCTGATGATGTACAGGCATTTCTTTCAATTCCCAAACACTGGAGTTATAAGGAAGTTAATCCCTAGTCAACCCCTTCGAGCCAAAGAAGTAGGAGTTTCCTGTTCTAAACAATCAAAACCTTTGATATAAACCTGGGGCAGGGTAGTCTCTCAGTTAATTCAAAAGAGAACGCGCATTGAAGTCGCAAACTCTCAATTCATAATACAACGAACGACGTCAGAAAAAGAAAGCATTCCTGCGGAATCAAAAGACAAGGGTGGTTCCCTATCACATAGACAGTCAATCTCTCAAAAGAGAAAAGCCCACCAAGCCAAAACCTATGAAGAAGGCTTAAGAAAGCTGGGGCATCCCGCTGACAGCAATCCCGAAAACGGTAACAGTCAGGCAAAAGTTAGGGATAACAAATCAAAATCAAAATAGTGAGGTCGTTACAAAACCCTCAACAACATGAAAAGTGTTGAAAAAGAAAAAGGAGATGATGACTGTCTCCCCAAAATTCAAACCGGTGAACCATCGCCCAAAAGTCGTTCCAAACTCAAAACAGAGTGCGACGCACAATTAACTGAGCTTAGGTTGAAGGACATCACGAAGAGCGGGTGGGTACAAATATACTTTGAGCCTTTATCCTTTGTTTCTTAAACCGTGAACCAGGCCACGTTACAACCCTTCAAAAGTCCTAATTGAAGCATGGGTTAGTTTGAAAGCATACTGTTACAAAAGGTATCCTGACTCCTGTAGGGCTTTGCTCTAAATCTTGTGTTAACTTGTCTTATGAAAAGTTTTCTGCCAAAAAAAAAACGCATTTTTCAAAACTTCGAGACAAACATAAACTTTGCATTGCTTGAATATCACTGTCTGTATTTAACCCCTTTTGTTTGACAGCAAAGAAGTTCATACAGCGAATGTTCAGAGGAACGAAAACTCTCTCAGTAAGTCAAAATCACTTCAAGAGAATAACACTTCCATTACAAATCTCCTATCAACAAGGGGCATGACATGTCGCAATCCAATTAACCTGGGGCAGTCCAGTCAAGGTCCAACAGATCTTTCAAAGTTCAATTAACCTGGGGCAGTCCAGTCAAGGTCCAACAGATCTTTCAAAGTACAGTTAACCTGGGGCAGTCCAGTCAAGATTTCAAGAAATCTCTCAATACGCAGAGTAATCTAATTCAAGATTCCAAACGACCACTTGGGGCATTCGAATGTCAAAAGTGTTTCAACAAATCAACTATTACATTTCCAGACTCGATTCCTGTATCTAGCCAGGGCATGTCTGAAGAGTTTGAAGATTCGACTCCTGTATCCTGCCAGGGCATATCTATCAACTATCACCTTTCCAGATTCGACTCCTGTATCCAGCCAGGGCATGTCTGAAGAATTCCAGATCAATACCTGCAACAACCCAGGAAACGTCTGTGAACGACCGATTGTAGACCAACACCTGTAATAAACCAGGATTTATCTACATCACCACTTGGGGCATTCGAATGTCAAAAGTGTTCCAAACCCGATGCAGTTTTACACAAGCTCATCATCAGGAAACCCTACACCGGTTCCCCTGCAAGACTTCTGAAACAGTTTACGGATTCTTCCCAACAACGGACGCCAATCTACCGACTTGTTCAGATTCTTATCAAGATTTCTGAAAACAGTTTACGGATTCTTCCCAACAACGGACGCCAATCTACCGACTTGTTCAGATTCTTATCAAGACTTCTAAAAACAGTTCATGGATTCATCCCAACAACGGATGTTAATCTATCAACTTGTTCAGATGCAACCTTTGAATTCAGTTTACGGACGCTTCCCAACAACGGATGTTGTTCTATTGCTGATTCCTCTCCAAGACTTCTGAAACAAGTTTACGGATTCTTCCCAACAACGGACGCCAATCTACCGACTTGTTCAGATTCTTATCAAGACTTCTGAAAACAGTTCATGGATTCATCCCAACAACGGATGTTAATCTATCAACTTGTTCAGATGCAACCTTTGAATTCAGTTTACGGACGCTTCCCAACAACGGATGTTGTTCTATTGCTGATTCCTCTCCAAGACTTCTGAAACAGTTTACGGATTCTTCCCAACAACGGACGCCAATCTACCGACTTGTTCAGATTCTTATCAAGACTTCTGAAAACAGTTCATGGATTCATCCCAACAACGGATGTTAATCTATCAACTTGTTCCGATGCACCTTTGAATTCAGAAGCTTCCCAACAACGGATGCTGCTCTTTACTGATTCAACTTTAAGATCTCTGAAAACAGTTCACGGGTTCTCCAAGTAAACGGATGTTAACCTATCGCTTGTTCAGATTCTTCTCAAAGCTAACAACCACGGAAGATCGCGCTCGCCAAGATTCTCCCTATCCCCAGCGGAGTTCCTTCAATCCCCAGCAGAGTCAGACTTTCAAACCTTCTTCCCACAGAGTTTTGAGGAAGCAATCTTGAGTTCCCCAGTGAAGTCTCCAGGGTTACCTCCCATCAAACCAAAGATTCTCAATCTGGTCTCCCCGGCATGAGTCTACTAGTTGGAGCCCCCCAGTAGAGGTCATCAGGAATTCTCTTCCCCAGTGACGGCCAAGGATTTACTTTCCCCGGCAGCAGTCAAGACGCTTTTATCTTCAGCCATCTCGGAATCATGTATCCTTGGCGAGATTAGCTCATCAGCTTACATGCACATTCATCACATTCATAAATATTGATGTCACATACATTGCATCATGCATCATAACATTGCATACAACTAACCCTTTACCTTTTCAGGTAAGATCAGTCGACAGACACAGATCATCTCCTGAGATTCATCCGAAAAATAGTTCAGATGTGACCCGGACACGGCAACATTTTGATACTTATTCCAGGTTCATTCAGACGCATCAGCAGAAACCTTACACCGGTTCCTCTTCAACTTCTCAACTTCTGAAACAAATTTACGGATTCTTCCCTACAACGGATGTCAATCTACCGACTGATTCAGACTCTTCTCAACTTTTGAAAACAGTTTACGGATTCTTCCCTACAACGGATGTCAATCTACCGACTGATTCAGACTCTTCTCAACTTTCGAAGACAGTTTACGGATTCTTCCCTACAACGGATGTCAATCTACCAACTGATTCAGACTCTTCTTAATTTTTGAAAATAGGTCACGGACGCTTCCCAACAACGGATGCTGCTCCATTGCTTGTTCAGTCCCAACTCCTGAAAATAGTTTACAGATTCTCCAGACATGGACGTCAATCTGTTGCTTGTTCAGACCCCAATTCAGAGATATTCCAAAACAGGGATGCCCTTCTGATACTCGTCCACTTACCATTAACGTACAGTTCAACATCACCATATGGCATCTATAAGCCCATCCTCCTACCAGCAGTTGCCGAATGGCATCTGTAAGCCCATTCTCAGATGGCATCTCTAAGCCCATCCCCCGACAAATTTCTTTCGCACCAGGTGGCATCTTTAAGCCCATCACCAAATGGCATCTTTAAGCCCATTCACCTCCACCGTCACATCGACGAGCGCAAATTTTCTGGGCACATTAGTGTCCAATCTCCTTTTACCTTCAAGTCGTGAAAGGCAAACTTGCCAATCTAACTCTTCAGGTCAAAGAAGATTGAACAGGGGCAACTGTTGTACCCCAAAATTTGCCCTCGCATTTTTCCCCAAGAAATCTCAGCTTCAAACATTTCCTGACTTTTCAAACTGGCTCAAGAATCGTACAAACGGACTTTTCTTGACAGTCAAGCAAAATTAGGGTTTTACTGATTTTCAGAGCTTTGAATTGTTTCATACAGTGGGCTTAGGGTTTGGTTGATTTTTGGTTCAATTTTGATCAAGCGAGCGTGATTTGGCATTTAATCGGGAATTAGGGTTTTATGGGCATATTCTCAGAAGGATTTGAATTCCACAGCACTTTGCGGTTTATTTCAAGATTCGGATTAAAATTCGCGTTATCTTGGTTTAATCAGTAAAAGAGACAGTGGTTTGAATTCAGTACGTTTTGATTGGGCCAGTCAGATGCAAGATGCAGTTTTGAATTCACAGTATTCATGTGTTGATCAGTTTACTTGGTTTAATTGCTGCTTTGCTTTGGATGTTGAATAAGACAGATTTATTGGATCAATGTTGTTTTATTTTAGTTATTTATTATTCTGAAATTAAAATGATTGAATTTATTTTTCAATTGTTTTAATTCTAAGAATTTTAAATAAATAAATAAGCAATAAAGAAAATGGAACCAATTGGATAATTTGGATTTTTATTGATATTTGAATTATTTACAAATTGTTGTTACAAACAATAATTTACATTTAATTTAAATATCACATAGAATTAAAATTATCCTATTTTCTAAACATTCTTCATTCTTCACCCCGCTCCGGTATTCCTTTTTTCATCTGCAAAAAGAAATAAGAAAAGTCAGAAAGCAGTTAATTGGAAAAAACAGTTAAATTGCTCATCATTAGGGGCCACTGACTGGGATCAGTTGCCCTCTCTGCAAATCACGGGATTTCTCCCGGTTCACAGAGAGGGAAGATTATTTTATCTCATGAAATGCAAATGTCAAATGCATAGTTTCTAAAAAAAATTGCAAGCTGCATAGAATCTCAATGTCCAATTCAAACCATGTATTTCAAATCCAAACTGAAAAAGTTCAATCCAAACTTTCAATCCAAAACAAAGTCCACTCAAAGAAAATCAAGGAAGTACATTTGCTGTCACAAGCTCAAAAGCTGTCATGGAAAGATTTGAGAAAAAGATATCAAAAAGCAGAAAATCTACACAAACTGTCAAAAGGAGATGCAAGATGCAAGCTAAACAATCTTAAACTCATCATTTCCCATAGAACCCCTTCAGAGCATAGTACAGAATATAATCATATTAAAACTCAAACTGTACTTTGAGAGAGAAGTAAAGAGAGATAAAGCCAACTCAGTTCAGAATGGACAGCAGGCAAAAGGAAGACAGGAAAAGATATACAGATCCAAAAACTCAGCATAGCAGAGATAAAGGCAGTTCACAGCAGACAGTAGGCAATTCAAAGAGAGATATACAAAATCAGGAGCCAACTCAGTTCAGACAAGACAATGCAGTAGCAGGAAGAAAAGATACACAAAATCAAAAGCTCAGTTCAGCAGCATAGCAGGTTAGAGAGAAGAGAAAATATACATACCCAAACCTGCACAACATCCTATCATATAAAAGACCAACCTCTACAAGCCTGTCAAAGGAGAGATAACAAAGATCTATCAAACCTGAACAGCCAAGCAAGCCTACAACCTGCCTACTGTCCACAAACTCCATCCACTCTGCATTAGTTTCAGAAAACAAAAGCCAATAGACTCAGTTCAGAATAGAGAAGATATAGAAGAGAGATACCAAAACTCAGTTGAGGGGAGAGGTTAAGAAGAAAAACACACAAACTAAACCACCAATAACCTCACCATACTTACAAAACTGATATCCAAACTCAAGCCTCAACCTTCATGATAAACATACAAAACTGATATCCAAACTCAAGCCTCAACCTTCATGCTAAACATACAAACCTCATATCCAAAATCAAAGCCTCACAAAAACCACCAAAAGACACAAAAACGGCATATTCAAACCAACCCCCAAGTCCTTCAGAATCTTAGATTCATCATTAGGCAATAATAAGAATCCCCAAGGCAATAACTGTTCAAGATCGTTCCAAAAAAGCATTCAACAATTCAAAGGGGACGAAGGTGGAAGAGGTAAAGATTCAAGGCAACTGAGACCCTCAGACCTTTGAGGTCATCACAGGGCAACAACACAAAGGCAACAATAAGAGGCTAATCAAAACAAGATTTGTTTCAACCATAGCGTCAAGCACACAAACAAGCACATAGCCTTTCAAGAAGAAGAAGAAAGAAGCAATTCAAAGTGAACTCAGAAGCTTCATCAAAAGGCATCACATTTCAAACTCAGGCAACAATTCAAAAGCGTCAAGAGAGCCTCAGAAGCAAGCTTCATCATAGGCAAGGCATCAATGTTCTAAATCCTCAAGCAAATACTCAGACATATCATACTCAGGCAACAAGACTCAAGACAACGATTGTTCCAAAATATTCCACACAAACAGAAGCAAAGGCATCACAGTAGGAAAGAGGAAGATGAAGAAGTGAATACATTAGGGTTTCTCAGTGAATATCATCATCAAAAACCTAAGCAAAAAGGTAAAAGAACGAAGTTACCAGGAAGGCATCAAGAAGCAAGCCAGCGTCTTCATCACTGAATCTTCGCCATCAAAGCCTCCTAAGCGTTCTCATCTCCTTCCTTCCCTTTTCCAGTAGAGGTATGACATTTCTTTTCCCTCCTAATGCACCTCCAAATAAAAATCAATAACACAACATGAGAGGTCAAACCCCAAGCAGTTAATCAATAAATACGCAGAAGATCACAAAACGTACTAAAACAAAACAAATCAAAGCGATTACCAAGTTCTATTGCCTCAACAGTGTCGCTGGAGGGAAGGGGAAACGAAGGTAGCGCGGTGGCTCGGGCAAAGAGGCGCAGAAGCTCACGTAGAAGACGAAGAGGAGCAGAACTCAGTGAACATGGCGCCGTTTCCACACGAACCCTAGCTTTCGTTCCCAACTGAACCAATATGCCTAACCCTAATTTCGTTCAGAATCCAACATTGGGCTTAACCCGTTCATGTTTCCTCAAAAGCCCATCAAATGCCTTTCTTCATTTTCTTTACAAAATTAAACTCTAATCTCATTTTTTATACATAAACAATACATACTTTTTTTATATATAAAACACTAACCATTCTTTTTATTTTTATAAAAGCAATATTTTTTATATATAAAACACTAGCCATTCTTTTATTTTATAAAAGCAATTTAATTAAAAAAATACTAACCCAATTAAAACATTTTTATCATATGATTAAAACATTTTTTTAGATAGAGATTTGTACATAAAAATAAAATACCTTTCCTAACACACATAATGTAATTTTGGACATAATTTAATACATTTTGTACATACATTTTAAAACATTGATTTGTATATATTATACATTTTTCATACATAATTAAAATTAAACTTTTTTAGTTAACATTCATATTCATACATAATAATTTAAATACACATCTTTTAATATTGAAATTCACAAATATTAGACTAAAATACTTTTTAATTAAAACTTAACATTTAAACAAAACACTTCTTTTCTTTTGTACATAATTCAACATATAAATCAAAAATACAGATTAAAACGTATATCTAGGTCAAAACCCTAATACGCTCAACTTCACATTTCGCACCTGTACATAATTACACATACACAATCCACATACATAGACACTTGTACATTTACACTACACATTACCCTATACGCATGTTTATCTTACATTTATATTTGATATTCATTTGATCGCGACATTCGATTTGGTTGTAAATTATTGGGTACTATAAGTCTCATCCCCTTGTACATTTATACCCCCACTCCCGGACACTATTTTGTAATAGCGTAGATTTACATTCCGCAATTTACAGTTTTCTAAATATACCATGTTTAGACCTAGGGTTTGTATGTACATAAAATCAAATGCTAGATAACCTAATACAAGGCAAATACATATAATCAATACACAATCACACTTGCACCCCCTAGGGTAATCCCACATGTTGCCTTCCAAAATGGGCCATGCTTGCACGTCGAGTTTCTTTGGCAAAACAAAAGCAAATGATCATAAGTCTCAAAGTGTTGCCTAAACGGAATGATCATAGTCCCTTCAAAACAAATTGCCAAAGACACTTGGCATCATTGCATTCATGGTCCATACGATGACCCGTGCCCGTCCCGAATAAACTTCCTAAACGCAAGATTGTCCACCAATTTCAATGGTGGAACAAAATTGTTAAAAAGGGGTTAAAACATGATAAAAACCTTTGAGTACAATAGGGTAGACAAAACTCTTAGTTACTTGAGATCAAACTTGCAAAAACACTTGCCTTCTTTTCAAAAACCACAATCCACAACACTTTCAAACAAACTCTCAAAAACATTTGAAAACATCTTTTCGAAAAGATTCACACTTTTGTAAAACACTCAAACACGAGTCAAATACATTAGTTGGCCTAAGACAAGGCATTTTTTTCCAAAACATTTTCAAAAAGAACCCACACACACACCAATTTCAAAGCAATCGAAAAACAAGGCAAGTGATCTAAAAAACCAAGTAACTAAGAGCCCATGGATAACCATGGATGAAAAGGGTGCTAATACCTTCCCTTTTCATAATCTACCCCCCGAACCCAAGAAAACATCTCAAAAGGTTTTTGCTGTGCTTTTTAACCTTTCCTTAGGATAAAATAAAAAGTCGGTGGCGACTCTTGCTAACCGCAACATTTGCGAATACAAACGCAAACCTCAAGTCAGTTCTCCCACCGTATCACACATGTCAAACTTGGTTATTAATGCATTACACGTGTCTGTTTTGAAGTAATTGTGTCCACTATATTCAAAATTGTTTTTATTTTTGATGTTCAACTCTCGATTTTAAAATTCTAAGCCTCTTGAGGGAGGATGACGAAAACGATACCACGATCCTTACAGTATGCTTTTGGACAAACCCCGCTAATGAGGTACAGGCATTGTTTCAATTCCTAAACACTGGAGTTATAAGGAAGATAATCCCTTGTCACCCCCTTCGAGCCAAAGAAGTAGGAGTTTTTCTTTTCAAAAATTAAAACCCTTAATCGTAACCTGGGGCAGGGTAGTCCTCTCAGTTGATCCAGGTGCATAACGAATGACATCAAAGAAGTCCTTCCGAGACAAAAAGACAGTGATGGTTCTGAATAATTAAAGACAGGCAGTCATCATTTCTCAAAATAAAAGCCCAATAAGTCAAAACCTATGAAGGAGACTTACAAAACTGGGGCATCCCGCTGACTGTAATCACAAAAAGAAACAGTTCAGGCAAAAGACAGGGATAATGAAATCAAAAAGAAAGAGGTCCCACAAACCCTCAACAAAAAAGGAATGACTACCTATCCAAAATAAATTATCAGTAGCCGAACCATCACCGGAATATCAGAGCAAAGACTCAAACAAGGTCTAACGCACGATTAGCTGAGTTTAGGTTTGAAGAACATCATGAAGAGCGGGCGGGTACAAATATAATTTGAGCCTTTATCCTTTGTTTCTTAAACCGTGAACCAGGCCACATTATAACCCTCAAAAGTCCTAGCTGAAGCATGGGTTAGTTCGAAAGCATACTGTTACGAAAGGTATCCTGACTCCTTAAGGCTTGCGGTAAAATAACGAGTTGATATCACAGTTTACAAAAAAATTCACTTGTTTCTATGAAAAAAATGCATTTTCAAAAAAACTTCAAGACAGACATAAGCTTTGCATTTTTAACATAACTTTGTTTGCACATGACTTTTTGTTCGGATAGCAAAGAAATTCGCACGAAGAATATCTAGTGAACAAAAGCAATTCCAACTAAAGGGAAAACATGATCTTGGTCCATCATCTGGGGCAGTTGCGTCAAGATCCAGAGAATCTCTCAAAATGCCAAATAGCCTGGGGAAAATCTCCGCCTGAGTCACTTGGGAGCATTGGACCTGAATTCCAGCTACGAATCTTGCCTGATCAAACATCTTCTGGTGGTATGGTAACACAACACTACTGACAGTGACAACTCCCTACACTCTGAGAGCATTGACATAGTCGAAAAAATACTGCGCATAATCAAAGACCCGCTAGGTTGACACACCTAGGCAAAAATAAGGGCTTCCCGGCGAACCAAAAGGGTTCGAGCAAAAATAAGGGATGAAAAAAAAATCTGTACACCCGGCAAGTCGAAAACCTGAAAAGGCGGCTTGGGCAAAAATGGGTATCCCGGTGGACTGAAAACCCGAAAGGGTGGTCCAGGAAAAGTTAGGGATCAAAAGCGTACGACTATGTTCCGTCATCTCGTCACTTGCCTACCAGAAGAAGATTTGTCAATCGGCAGTTATCAAGCACCTCCACAAGGTATCTTCTTCTCCCACATCAGAAACAGGGGCAATAATGAGTTGTCTAAGCAATCTAATTGCTCTGTCCACCAAGGTACCAAGGTAAGTTCGGCTGAAGAATGTAACCCAGATACCTCCACTCCCCGCCGAGTAAGACAAGATTCAACAATACTCCCTGAGCAGAGTTGGTCTCCCAATCAGCCCTACAAGGCACAATATCTCCAGCAAATCAGCAACACTCTCCCCAAGCAGAGTTGATCTACTATCAGCCTTAAGGAAGTTGGGAATCCCCAGCAAGTCTCAACATTCCCCAGCGGAGTATGCAGATGTTCCTAAGCAAGCATCCCCGGCAGTCTTAATCTAAGATTGTTCCCCGGCGGAATACAAGACATCCAGTGGAGCCATTCCCCTGTACAATTCAAAAGGTCTCCCCAGGAGAGTTGAATCAGTCTCCCCAGGAGGAAGCTTATCCCCAGTAGATGCTGGAAGCTAGCCCCCTGCAGAGTACGAACGCATCTCTCCCCGACTTTATCCAGAAGGTTACGCTCCACCAGAGCTTATAACTGGGTTATCCTCAGCCAATTGCCACGGAAATATCGTCCCCGGCGAAGTCTTCCTATCCCCAGCGAAGTCATCAAATCTTCCAACAGAGTTCAACAATGGTATCCCCAGCGGAGTTATCATCAACCTCAACAAAGTACCTCTCTTTCCCCACAGAGTTCACTCCCCGCAGAGTAATCTATTCGCCAAGTTTATTCCCCAACGGAGTCATCTTCTCCTACCGGTATTCTTGCAACCATCATCCCCAGCGGAAACAAAGAACTCTACTCTTCAACATCAGCCCAGGAGTTAATTTCCCGGCACCCGTCAAGGATTTATTTTCCTAGACGGAAATACATTCATAAACATCACATCTTCATACATTATAGCATGCATACGCATCATACAACACAAATCTCATTTATTTTTGAGAACATCTTAAAATCATGCAGTCATGCATCAAGACATTGCATACAACTAATACCTTGCCTTTTCAGGAAAAAGTCAATCGAAAGGTGATTACCATCTACCTTTACAGTTCCAGATCAACACTGGTAACAAGCCAGGAAAATTCTGCGGACGACTGATCATGGGTTAATATCTGAAACCAGACAGGATAATTATCTACTTGATCATCATGAAGCAACCCTACGCCGGTTCCTTCTCAACTTCAAGATGTAGTTTTACACGAACTCATCATCAAGCAACCCTACATCGGTTCCTTCTCAACTTCAGATGTAGTTTTACACGGACTCATCATCAAGCAACCCTACACCGGTTCCTTTTCTTTCAGAAGAAGTCTTACACGGACTCATCATCAGGAAACCCTACATCGGTTCCTTCTCAACTTCAGATGTGGTTTTACACGGACTCATCGTCGGGCAACCCTACACTGGTTCCTTCTTAGCTTCAGATATAGTCTTACATGGGCTCATCACCAAGGTAATCCTACACAGCTTCCTCCTCTTTCCCAAGGCGAAGTTTTACACGGACTCGTCCTCAGACAACCTTACCCCGGTTCCTCCAGAAGTCTTACACGGACTTATCTCAAGATGACCTTACCCCGGTTCATCAAGAAGTTTTACACGAACTTATCCTGCAGTAACCTTACCCCGGTTCCTCCAGAAGTCTTACACGGACTTATCTCAAGATGACCTTACCCTGGTTTATCAAGAAGTTTTACACGAACTTATTCCAAAGTAACCTTACCTAGGTTCATCCTGAAGTCTTACACGGACTTATCTCAAGATGACCTTACCCCGGTTCATCCAGAAGTTTTACACGAACTTACCCTGCAGTAACCTTACCCCGGTTCCTCCAGAAGTCTTACACGGACTTATCTCAAGATGACCTTACCCCGGTTCATCCAGAAGTTTTACACGAACTTATCCTGAAGTAACCTTACCCCGGTTCCTCCAGAAGTCTTACACGGACTTATCTCAAGATAACCTTACCCCGGTTCCTCCAGAAGTCTTACACGGACTTATCTCAAGATAACCTTACCCCTTCCTCCAGAAGTTTTACACGAACTTATCCCGAAGAAACTCTACACAGGTTCTCTCTCTCCAGATGTAGTTTTGCACGGGCTCGTCGTCAAAGAAACCCTACACAGGTTCTCTCTTTCCAAAGATGCAGTTTTACACGAGCTCATCATCAAAGTAACCCCACACAGGTTCCCTTCTCAAACTCCAGACGTAGTTTTACACAGACTCATCATCAAGGTAACCCCACACAGGTTCCCTTCTCAAACTCCAGACGTAGTTTTACACGGACTCGTCATCAGTAAACCCTACACAGGTTTCCTTCTCCACTTCAGATGCAGTCTTATACGGACTCATTATCAGTAAACCCTACACAGGTTTCCTTCCTCCAAAGATGCAGTTTTACACGAGCTCATCATCAGGCAACCCTACACAGGTTCCCTCTTTCAACTTACAAAAATTACAATTCAACAGACCACCTCCAGATGGCATCTATAAGCCCATCCACCTATCAACAGTTTCAAAATGGCATCTATAAGCCCATTTCCGACAAGGTTCTGTCACACTTCCAGATGGCATCTATAAGCCCATCCTCCTATCCATCAGTCTCCAAATGGCATCTGTAAGCCCATTCTCGACATCACATTGCCGGTACTCTACTATGTGAGTGCAAATTTCTGGGCACTCTAGTGTTCAATCATCTTCCACCTTTGGATTACGAAAGGCACGCCAGCCAATCTACATCCTCAGGTCTAAGAAGATTGAACAGGGGCAACTGTTGTACCCCAAAATTTTCCCTCCCATATTTTTCAAGATTTGCCAAGATCAATCTCCAAGCTTCAAAATCTCTCAAGGGTTGCACAGTCCAATGGCCTCCTAACACAGTAAAAAATTAGGGTTTTGGTTCCTGCAAAGAAAATGAGGTTTTCAAGGGTCCAATCAAGCCCCACATGCCCATATACATTGTCAAGCATCCATATGTCAAGTTTCAAGACTCACAACATCAAATTGCACAGTCAAAAAACCCTAAATGCTTCACAGTCAACTGCAGGGGCAAAATGGTCATTTGACAGTCAAAAGTCAAAAATTTTGGTCAACATCTTATTTTGAAGCCACAATCATCATTTGATCAATTCTTGATCATGATTCTCAAAGCATGGCTCAAAAAGTCTCAAGATGCAAAAGTTTCTATTTTTGGACAGCTGAAAAGTCAACTATAACTTGACCAAGGAATAACTTCTTCATGGTTTATCATAAAAATCCCATCCGAAGCTCATTTTGAAGAGGATGACATTTCCTACAACTCATCTTCACACTCCAAGTCCAAGAAATGCTCTCACAAAAAGTTATCAATTTCAACATTATAGGTCATTTTCAAAAGTCAACAAAAAGGCACTTTAAGTCAAAGACCATAACTTGAGATTGGTAAATCAAAATGACATGGGACCAAAGGCATTGGTTAGAGGACTTCAAGACCTTTCCAAAATGTCCAAGAACATGTTCATAGCTTCAAAATTGAGCAAGCTATGCATTGGAGAAGTTGGGAAATTTTTGGGAACTTTCAAAAGTCAACTTTGCCTAAAAGACTTCAAATTTGCTAATGGGCCTCAAATTCTTCCTTGAATCATTACCCAAAGCCTATGCACGACCCATTGAGCTTAAAAGGATTTATTTTCTTATTTTTAATTAATTAATTGAATTTTTATTCTTATTAATTCATTTAATTAGTTTTAATTGTAGAAAAATATCAAATAATGGTTGTCAAATATTTTTATGTAGCAAATATACTCCACACATGCTAAGGATTTCGTGCATCAATCAACAAGACAAGATCTTCCATAATTAGCAAAGTTTCCATGGAAAAAGATTGAAAAAATATATGATTAGCAATCAAAGATTCAAGTCATCAATTCATGGATTCATGGGCTTTATTTTGACCTAATTTGCATCACATACATATGCAAGACCTAACCCCATTCAGAAGGACACGAAAGAGCTGCTGAGAATCCATCACCAAGTTGCAAAATTTCAACAAAAACTTGGAAACTGATTTCACACTTGCAGGGCAATTCAAGGCCTGAAAGCTTTTCCATTACATTACTGACATTGCTAGGAAGCTATTGGCATCAAGAACAGGTCCTCATACTCAAAGAAATGGTAGAACTGAGTCACGTTTTTCACAAATATTTCTATAATCGAATTTCAATTTCTACGCATCATTATTATGTTTTGATCATTGATCTGCATTACTGACATCTCCCTGAAACTTTTGATATAGTTTAATTGTGCTAAAACAGCTTGAAACGAAATTCACCATGGATGAAACCTAGGGTTTCAGAAGCTTCAAAATAGGGCTTTCTTGTAGAGAAAAAATTAGACTTTTAGACCTATACAGCTGAATTCAGAAGCTCAAGACGAATCAAATGATACCCTCGCGCCCTTTTTATATTTCCTCCTCTTTTAATCGCTATTTTCAGGACTTTCAGTTTGTGGGGGTTTAAAACCCTCGCTACTTGTTTCATGTTGCAGGTACAAAAGATGAAGAAGATAGGCGTGTCATCACATGGTTGGATAGTTCAAAATCTGGCGCGTTTTTTTGTTTTATACCACTAACATTTGTTTTCTTACATAATGATTGTTGTCTATTATATTTACAAACGCGCTAAGTGGCTCAGTTGGTGGAGGATGTGTATTGCAAGCATTGGGACCTGGGTTCAATTCCCAGGTCCCCCCCATATGCTTCATGATTTTTGCTTTAACGTGTTCAAGTGCAGCACTCCTTCAACGCTCCACCATGCATCCTCACACGTTAGCCTGCCACGCGCTCATGATGATCAATCCAAGGGCCACTGAACGAGATCCAGGGTGCACTCCAGTCAACAACGTACACACAATCATGGAAAGTCAGCAAGGCCTTTGTCCTAATGGGCCAGAATTCCACAAACACCTCCACATGGGCCAGACACCCCCCTTTGTTTGTATTTTAAATTTAATTTTCTTTTCTTTTTAATTCTTCTATTTGCTTTAATTATTTTTATTTAATTCACCTAAAATAATTTTCTTTTCATAATAAAAACATAAAAAATCAAAAATACAAATATATTTAATTATTATTAATTTCATCACTAACCTATTTTTTGTAAATAAATAACTAACAATTAACTTAGTTAATTTAGGTTTTAATTTTAACACTTTTTCTTAATAAATAAAAAATACATAGAATTAGGTTATTTTTGACATTTTTTATCTTTTCTTAATTAATTACTTTCATCATTATTTATTATTATTATTAACTATTATTTTTGTACATAAACATGTAAATTAACTAATTAGTTTAAATTAGGTCAACTTTGACGTTTATTAATAATTAAAATAATTTAGAACTAGGGTTTCCTTCTAATTTTAATTTTCTTTATTTTCATTAAATACAAAAACATTAAAAAAAACATTTCCTTTCCTTTAAATAATTAATTAGGCCTTAATTCAATTTAATTTCTCAAAAGGGTCAACACCCTCGGACGTTCAATTTATTCCTTTCGCGTATTATTTGCTTTTGATCATTATGTAACTGCTTTCCGGATGTAATAGTAATTAGGTCTTTTTTACTTTCCGCATCTTTTATCAAAACGGGTCTTTGTATTTCGGAGATGTATAGACCCGCGCCTTGTAATAGCGTAGCTTTTATCTTTCTGTATTTAATTTTCCGCACTCCTAACTGCTAAACTTGCATGAAAGAATGTATGTCAATTAAAAACAATGCGTAGCTCACAATGCCTAATACAAGATAAACATAACATGAAAAACAACACACAAATACACACACCACTTCTAGGGTACGCCTCACTGGTTGCCTCGAACGTGGTCGTCAAGTATAGGACGTCTTAGCGGTCGCTCTTATGTCTAAGATCCAGTCGCCTCGAAACGGTTGCCTCGGATTAAAAAAGGATCTAGGACATTAGAGTTGCTTCTAAGGTGTCCTACTGTTGCTTCGGTGACCACACTGTCCCTACAATCGAATTGACCCGAACACCTCCAACGGTGGTGCTACCTATCTCTCAATGGTGGGATGGCACTACTTTAGGGACTTCTACACAGCCTAATTCCTTAGGGTAGGTAGACGACTCATGGATACTTGCTCTCTAAAAAACAAACAAAAACCTTTTCACACCGACACTTTCAAAAAGCTTTCAAAACAATTTTTTTAAACACTCTTGAGGACAGATACAAGAGTCATTCAGAAATCTTTCAATGAAACTTTTTCAAACCCACTCACATCTTGAAAAGCGAACATTTTGAAAACATAAAGAGCAAGTATCTAAGAGCCCATGGATAACCATGGATAGAAAGGGTGCTAACACCTTCCCTTTCTATAAATCTACCTCCCGAACCGAGAAACTATCTCATAAGGAATTTTACTGTGCTTTTGTCCTGTCCATGTTGGAGAAAATAAAAGACGGTGGCGACTCTTGTTTCCGCGACATTTCGCGAAACCAGCTAAAAACAGTCAGTTCTATTTCCACCGATCACAGGCGGTATTGGTCTGTAGCTACAAACCTGCAATATCTCAAAATTCACAACAAGAAATATTAATTAAAACTAAGGACATAGACCCACTAAGAATATTTCCCTGAGTCCATTGGTATCATTAACCAACCCTAATTTGGCCTCTAGAGAAAAACCCTAATTTGAAGCTTCCAAACCCTAATAATGGTGTAAGCTTGTTCCTGCACTAGAAATCAAATTCAGGCTATCCAAAAGTACACAAACATGATTATGAATACATTTATGCAAGCAAATTGGATTAAAAGTATGTAGAACCCTGAAAACGAATATGAGTTCAGAGGGTGCAAACCGTGTGGATTATGTGATGATTTCTGGAGCTTTAAGGCGTGCAATCAATCGTGTTAGCTTATGGGGAGGTCCAGGAAACGATTGGTAGCTTTGAAAGTCTTTGAATCGGCCTCTAAGCTGAAAATCGATCTACCACTTTTTTGACAATTTTTTAGTTTTTGTTTGCAGCTTTTACGACCTCTAACCCTGTTTTTCTGGCTTGGTTGTGTCCTATATATGTACTGGAATTGATTAGGTCAACAAAACTACATGGCATCTTGGTGAATTAAAGAGATTCGATTTGATTTTGTTTTTGTATGATATCTTTCCAAAACAACCAAAATCATGCTATTTTTGATTTAATAAACCCTTGCACGACTTGGATATGATATGCTAGCTTGATTGAATTTGATTCCACCAAAAATCTGATCACAAAACAAACTTTGATACTTTTTGTTATTTATTTGATTTAAGTTAACTTTTAAATGATAAAAATCAAAATAAAATAAATAAATGAAGAAAATAATGTGTGAGTGCTTATTTGAGTCGTGGACCATGTCACAAGCAAGATTCAATCATGAAAAACTAATCCCACTTCACAAAAAATGTGTTTTTGAGCATATTTGACTTTTGGCAATTTTACAAAAATGGCCAACTTTGCCAAGGCATATCTCCTCCAATTTTAACCCTAGAGAGGTGTTCTTGGACTTTTTAGAAAGCTTAGGATGTCCCCTAAACAACCCTTTTAGTCTCATATCAATTGGGTCTTCCATTTTTATGTAAGAATCTTTGACCCCAAAAGGTGTTTTGTTGACTTTTCAAAAAAAGACTTATAATGTAGAAATTCATATCTTTTGATGAGTGCATATTTTGAACTTGAGGTCTGAAGATGGGTTGTAGGGAATTTAATCCTCTTTAAAATGAGCTTTGGATGGAAAATTTCTGATAAAGTATGAGGAAATTATGCTTGGTCAAAGTTTGGTTGACTTTTCCTGAGAAACCCTAATTTAGAAACTTTTGGATTTTGATGAATTTGGGGGCATTCCTTGAGGAATCATGATCAACCCTAAATCAAATGATTAATATCACTTCAAAATATTGATGTTGACCAAAAACCTTGAAGTTTGACCGTATGTGGGCCACAGTTGACTTTTGACCAAGCATAGTTGATTTTCAGGCATCTGAGCAGTTGACTCAGGAAACCTCTTGTGCAAGGCATAAAACTTGGCATGGATGATCTTGAGAAAATATTAGGACCATGGAAAGCATTTGTGACCTTTGGATCTCCCACACCTTGATGAAGATGGAAACCCTAATTTGAGGTACATTACCTTAGGAGGGAGTTTGTCTTATCAACTCTTGGGCATCCTTGAGCAACTTGAGGACCTCAATGGGCATGTGTTGAGTAAAATGAGAGGGAAAATTTTGGGGTACAACACTATGACATTCACTTCAACGTCTACATCTCTTCCCCTATAAATAATGACCTACACATTTGTATCAAGAACATCCTTAACTGACAGCATGAGGTTAGGTGTCACTTCTTCATTTCTTATTCAATCTATAACAATAGCCATTGCTTCATCCCTGAACAGATCCAAGTTCTTTAATATCTAGAGATCCTCTTTCACAACAGTACACCCATGAGGTCTTCCTCTACATTTTGGACAATCACCATGATTGAAATAAATCAACCCCAATTCAATGTACTTGGCATGTATCTCTACAAGAGTTACCGTATCAAGATCTGAAGTTATAGGCTCATCTGAATAGCTTCCAACCATATTCACCCCCATCATCCTTGTTTCCGGTGACTTGAATGAGACCTTAATCTAGCAGGAGTTGAAGGCCTCTCTTCATAATATGACATCCTAGAGAGTTTCTATAACAGGTCAAACAAGAACCATAATTATGTCATTCTTGACCACTCATACCGCAAAAGGTAACATGCATTTGCACCATATTTCCTGTCAATAAATAGCCATCAAAGATATGTTATTCACCAAGACATCCATATACCATATTCACAACATGTTCTCCATGATTTGGAAGTGGATTAGCTTGCACATTTGGTTCAACGTATCTGAATGACAAGAGACCACTCCTGACCAATTTATGGACTTCCATCATCAATGGGAAACAATTGTCAGTAATATGACCTGAAGCTCCTTGGTGAAAGGCACAGTGGGCATCCGCCTTATACCAATATGGAATATATTTCGGGATAGCAAATAGTGCTCTTGTCTGAACCAGATTCTTTGCTAATAATTTAGCTAACAATTCGGCATATGTCATTGGGATTGGGTCAAAACATAGTGCATTTCTAACTCTGTTTTGTTGGTTATTGTATGTTGGTTGTTGATTGTAGTAAGCCTGTTTCTGAGGCTGCTGTGTGTTATAACCTATTGTTGAGGCTCCTTAATTGTTTGTTGTTTAGGGAATTATGGTTGGTAAGCTGGGACCACAGGTGCTGAGTTAATGACAGGAGTCACAACTGCCACATGTTGCTGTTGACACCTTTTTCTTTATTTTCTGGATGAAACTACACTGACAGCTTGATCCTTCTTCTTGGGGAAACTACTTCTAAACTTTATGACCCCACGTGATGAACCAACTTCTTGGTTAACCATCCTTCACGGACACCTTCCTCGAGTCGCGTTCCCATATTTACCATTCTAGTGAAATCGCTCGGCGCACTTGCAATCATCCCTTTGTATTAAAATTGTCCCAAGGTATTTAAAAATATTTTTGTCATTTCTTTCTCTTCCATGGGAGGACAGATTTGGGCGGAAACCTCACGACATATTTGCGCATATTCTTTGAAGCTTTCTTTGTCTTTCAGGAACATAGCTCGAAGTTGATCTCTGTCCGGAGCCATGTCAACATTATATTTATATTGGCGAACAAATGCTTCTCCAAGGTCTCCAAAAGTACGGATCTGTGCACTATCCAAAATCATGTACCATCTGAGAGAGACATCAGTCAAACTATCTTGGAAATAGTGGATTAACAGCTGGTCATTATGAGTTTGTGTTAACATCTTTCTGGCATACACGGTCAAGTGACTTTCTGGACAAGAATTTCTTCCGTACTTTTCAAAGTTATGTACTTTGAACTTTTTTGGTATCTTCCCATTCGGTACCATACATAAGTCATGGGCGTTCTTCCAAAATATGTCTCTCCCACGAAGGGCCTTAAGTTCTTTATGCATTTCTTGAAACTGATTCTGAAAGTCATCCATCCTTTCTTCAACACCCAAACATTCAGATGGCCCGACGTGGTAAACTTGTTCATTTCCAAAATGGGGCAGTGTGCACTATTGAAGGAGGAATAAACATCACAGGAGGAGAAATAAACATCACATGAGGAGGAACAAGCATCCCATGAGGAGGGACAAATATCACATGTGGCATTGTAGGTATCTTAACAGTAGGTTGATATCCCTCAGGTATAAAGTTAAGTGGCATGGCCCAAGGATATCTATGTGGCCTCTGATATTATGGGACACTGACTAGAGCTACATAAATAGGAGCGGTAACAATTTCAGAGATCACTGTGGTATGGAGTTTTGCTTGAGAAGATCGAGGAGATAGAGGCGTTGGTGAATGATTCTGAGCAGTCATCAAATTCTCTACCATAGTTGTCAACCTATCCATTCCTCCCCGAAGTGTGGCCACATCTTCACGGAGCTCATAATTCTCTTGCTCTAGTGTGATATCCATTTTTTTAGTGATTAATCCGAGTGCAGCTTGACTCTATTGGAAGGAAAAGGCATGAGTAAGACTCTAGGATGCAAAGAATGAATGATGAATGATGCATGATGTGTGACACAAAAATGATTTATTTTTTTATAGTTTTCAAAGAACTCATCAAATAAAAACTTGCAAACAACTTAACATATTTGAAAATATATAAAAAAAACCTGTGATACGGTGGGAGAACTGACTTGAGGTTTTGCGTTTGATCGCAAATATTGCGGTTAGCAAGAGTCGCCACCGACTTTTCTTTTATCCAAAAGGAAAGGTGAAAAAGCACATGAAAGACCTTTGAGATTGTTTCTTGAGTTCGGGGGGTATATTATGAAAAGGGAAGGTATTAGCACCCTTTTCACCCATTTTTTCCATGGGCTCTTAGTTACTTGCTAGATCACTTGCTTTTGTTTGAAATTATGCTTTGTGTGGTTTTTGAAAGTAATTTTGTAAAATAGGCCATTGTTTAGGAAATCTTTGTAATGATTCTCGTTCGTAAGAATGTATACAAAGATGTTGATCTTTTGAAAATGTTTTCAATTTTGTAAGATGTTTGGAAATGTGTGTGCTTGTTTTGAAAATAGCAAGGTTATTTGTTTTGAAATGGATCAAGTAATTAAGAGCAATCTACCTACTCAAATGTCTTTCTTGTTCATTTTCTTTTCCTTTGATATTGTTGTCTTACCATTGATTTGGTAAGCAATCCTATCTTTGGATGTAAACGGGACGGGCGTCGGTCATCGTATAATCATGATTAGAAATATTGCAAGGTACCTTAGCAATTTTTGAGGGACTAAGATCATTTTGTAAGGCAACTTTGAATAGCGTCATCGAGGGACTATGATCTTGTATTTATTTGTTTTTGCTAAGACACCTTACATGCATAATATGGCCATTTTATATAAGGCAACCAAGTGAGATAACCCTAGGGGTGCTTGTGTGCAAAATGTGTCATTTTCATGCTTGTTCTTGTCTTGGATTAGAGTTTTCTATTTGATTGGTTTTATTCTTTCCATACAAACCCTAATTACTAGCATATTATGTAAAAGCGATAAATTGTGAAATTTAAAGTTACTACGCTATTACAACATTTGTGGGAGGGGGTATACAATTTATGAATGGGGATTGCAATAATATAAACCTAATTAATCTATTACAACCAAATTAAATATGTACAAGTAATTGGAATAAATAGTATACAAGATGAATTAAATATGCAAGAATATGTAAATGCAAAGAAGATTTTTGTTTGGTTTTTTATGTGAAAAAAAGTTTTAACCTAAACCTAATGAGAAAAGAAATAAATAAATCAAAATTAAATTAGCTTAAATTAATTAAGAAAATAAATTAATTAAGAAAATAAATTAATTAAGAAAATATTCTTTTTTGAATAAAAACCCTAATTCTATTTTGATTGAAGAACATGGGTTTTAAAGAAAAAGTATTATTTATTTTTTTTGTCTTGAAAATAATATATGGCATTATGAGATATTTTGGTCTTTTTTATATTAAAATAATATAAAATAGGTATAAAGAAAAAATAAATATTAACCTAATTCTAATTTAATTTACAAGTTTATTTAATAAAAATAGATAATATATAACTAAATAAAAATATTTTTCTGCGAAAAAATAAAATAAAATAAGCCAAAATATAAATCTATCATTTTTGTATTTTTTATGAGTTTCAATATTAAGAAAAATATATTTAAGAAAATAAAATGAGAATAAAATAAATAAATAAAATGATAATGGGCCAGGGGTGTCACAAGCAAACAGGGTGTAAATGTTAGAAAAAAAATCCATAGGCCCATGAAACAGAAGCCCAGTGCTGCAAGGGACAAAAAAAGTGAAAAAATGTGAGAAAATGCAAAAGGCAGCGCGCTGAGGCTCGAACCCATGACCTCTAGCAATTACGCGTGTTGCCTTACCACTGGGGTGGCTGTACATCTGTTTATATAAACAAAACCACAAATATATATTAGAAATTGCTTCCTGAAGGTAACTTCATCTTCAACCTTGAGCCATGGTCGGACCACTTGTATCTTCCTCATTTCTCCATAAAAATGGAAAGTTCAAACATGAAAGTTGTGGTGTTTCTTCCCACGAATTCAAACATATAACTTATGTAAACTAAAAGTCAAAGATAAAATCTAATTTTACTGGCCCTAATTTGAAACTTAATTTTTGCAGAAATTTCAAATCCAAAATTCTCTATACACAGTTAATATAAATGGAAACTATGAACATGGTTAGCTTTAGAGAAAGGATATTTATATTTTGCTTTCACAAATCAGGACCAAATGATGCTTGTATGAAGAGATAGAAGTTTGAGTTTTTACCTCTTGCAGCTGGAATCGTGAATGGAGTTTGAGCAAGTTTTGAGAAGGCATGAGGATCTGTTTAGCTTGCATGGACCTCCCTGAGTATATTCCAACCCTTACTTTGTCTTGAAAGTCCCTGAATCTCTCTACTCAAGTCAACCTGCAAGCTTGATATTTTAAAATGGTGGATGGTGATGGAGGAGTTACAGTGAGGGAACAAGGCCCTAGATCACTTTGATATGATGTATATTAAGTGTTTGGGTGGTTGAAACTTAATACGCACGAGTGGATTTGGAGATGGCTATGTGAGGTTTAAAATTGTCAAGTTATGGCAGATTCTGAGTTGCAAAGTTTTTGGGAGTATTTTGGAGTCTTAGCCTTCGTGTCTCAACTTGTAAATAGTGTTTCTACTTATAAGCAAAAGATCTTAAGTCTTGTAAAAACTCGGATTTCAAAAACTCACATATTTTGCTTGGTTACTTGTTTTTGAAGCAAGGCTAGCAAGCACGGTTTCAAGGTGTAGTACCAAGCTTATAGGGGAGCTGAGACCTTTAAACATACTTGTTTTGATTGAGTGGAGTGTGTTTATGCAGGAAAAACAAGTGCAAGGCTCAATGCAAGCTGACTTTGCATAAAGCTTGCTTTTTCAAAATGGCAATGTTGCCTTTCTCCCCAAAATGGAATTATTCTTGTACAATGCATTCAATGCTTGGCTTAAAGCTTCCAACAGCTGTGAAAACATTTAATTATGGAGTGAAAGTCAATTTATAAGCCTGCAAAGTAGTATTTGTTCAGCATGCTTGAGGATTGGATCCAATGTTCTTCACAAAATGGCTTGAAATCCAAGTGACAAATCACCAACTTCATCTCTTCGATTCTCCCTACTCAAGAATGATCTCAAGGAGTTCTTGGACATTTTCAAAAGCTTGCAATGTTCTCTACAACTCATTTTGAATTTATTTTGAAAATTCTTCTTGGAACCATGTGAAAAATTTCCATGAAGTTAGGTCAAAAACCTGCCTAACTAGGGCAAAATTTCACTAAGTTATTTTTAGTTCATGAGCATGTATTCACAAAATTATATCTTGAGATCCAAGCATTTTTAGGAGAAATTGTGTGAGGCAAACTTGTATATTTCATGGAGATTTACAACTTTCATGTTGGAAGTTTCCTTTGAATCATCTTGCATCATGGTGAAAATTTGGCTCAAAGTTGAGAAAAAATAAAAAATTTCTATACTTAGAAAAATTTCTAAGTTAAGAAATTTCAACTTTTCAAAACAAAACCTTAAATCCTTGATTTCTTGATGTACAAGTTTCATATTTTGACATGTTTTGATTAATTATGACCTTTGGCATTTGATTTTGTCCAAAAAGTCAAAGTTTGACTTTTCAGTATACAGTTGACTTTTGATTAGTTTGACTGAAAAATTCATCTGTCAATCAAATGGATTTGTAATGTTTTGAATCATGTTATTAGATCAAAATTATGAAATTGAACTCTTTAAATCATGCTTCAAACCAATTGATCATTTTTTAGGCCAAAAGTCAGAAATTGCCCTTTCTCAGTCAAAACCCTAATTTTGACCATTTTGCCCTTTTGATTATTTGATCAATTTTTTTGAGGAATTATGGTCCAAACTTGATCAAATGATACATATGAGTCTAAGATGTTGATTTGGATAAAAAATTATTAAGTTTGACTGTAAATTGGCCATGGTTGACTTTTCCCCCAATATAACTGATTTTAGGTCAACGGTTCAATTGACTGATCAAAAGTGTGATTTAAGACTTGAAAGTTGACATGAGTAATCTTAGGGGTCCATAATGATCCTTGAAAGTCATATTAAGCATTTATAGTCCAAAAATCCTTGTGTAAACTCAAACCTTAATTTTGGTCATCAGTGCATGAGGAGGTGTCTTGAGTTGGTCAAGCCCTAATGCAGTCTTGAGTCAAAGAGATCTTGTGAGAAAATTCTTGATAAGTGAGAGGGAAAATTTTGGGGTACAACAAAACCCTTTTCATTTAGTAATCTAATAATTACATTCAAAGTACAATTTCAAAAGATCGTAAAACATAAGAGGAAAAACAACTTATGTGATATGGGTCTTAAGGAGTCCCATCTGAAAAAGAACCAAATGCTCCCTACAGCTTGAGATTCCTAATCTTTTCTTCATTGAAATCTTCCATCTTGGTCTTCTCGGCCACCAACAGATCAATAAATTTCTTCCATGCATCGGGAACATGAGTAACTTTTATCAAATCTTCATGTTTTCTCTTTCTTTCCCTTGCATATTTCTTAAGCATGGTATCCTTATGACGAAGCTTCTCATCTTGCTTAATAAGACAACCATATTGAATGGTGGTCCATGTAAAAATTAGAGATATAAATAGAATAAGTCATCCCGGTAGATTGAAACCCCGCAAGCACAATCTAGGCAAAAGTTATGGATTCTTTGGCAAGTAACTGCATCAAATAAGATTTGATAGTTTGAAGCAACAATCTTCAGCAGATTCTCATCACTTCTGGACTGGAGCCTAAACACAAGAATTCAAAGTTGTTAGGAAGAATAGTGGTCATTTCATTTCAATGTACCTTTTCCATGTACTTTCCATTTTCCAAACTTTGTAATCATCTATGGAGTCACATCATCTGTGAACTACTATTCTATTAATAAAGTTTGAGCATTTATCCAATTCTTTGTAATTCTTATTTTATTATGTTTACAAAAATTTCATTTATTATTGTTAGTAAATTTTGAAACAAAAGGTTTAAGTAATAGTACACATTTTATTGAAATTACAAAAACATTTTACTTCGATTTTTGAATCAAAAGAATAAAAACCGGTCGCTCCAAGCATGTACAAATCTTGAAGCATGGAATGTAGCTTTCTCCCCTTTATTTGAGAAGTCTTCTCAGGTTATCCTTCAACCGTTTTTTTTAGCATGTTGTTATGTGTTGGTGTGATGTTTTTTTTCCACGAAGATTTTCTTAGTCTGGTGTTTTCCAACAGGATTGTTATCCTTCAAGAGAGGTGGAGCACATTTGTCGTTTTTTCCTCAACAGCTGTGATATTATATTTCCCAATAAAGTCCATATGACATTTTCCCAATGGTGGATCTTGAGAGGAGCCCAAAGGTGCAGTGGCACCCCTGAATTTTTAGTATACTGTGAGGAGAGGTAAAGTTAAGATAATAGGAGAGACATTGATAGTTTGTATGAGTAGAGTACAGAGTAATTTAGGAGGAAATTGAACATGTTTTGAATGAAAAGTTAGATAAACTAATCTAGTTAAAAAAATTAAATACTGAATTAAGGGTAAAAAATTAAATTAAATTAAATTTTGATATGAATCTTTTAAATTTAAAATGCATTCTCAAACTTTAGAAAATAATTAATATTTCTCTTTTTTTATGTCTTTTAATATATTAAATAATAAGTTTAATATTCTTTTTAATTCATAACTTTGAAAGTTAACTTCATATATTTTAATCCTTTAATTTAAATAATATTTATATTTATCATTTAACTTTTTAAAATATAGTATGTTAATCTTTTTTATCTAGTTAATAATTAAAAAACTCAAAAATCAAATATTGAATTCATCGCTAAATAAATAAAAAGATTAATATACTATATTTTAAAGAGTTAAAAGATCAATATAGATCAATTATAAATTAAGAAGACCCTAAGATTAAAGTACAAGACCAAAAAATATTAAACTTAAATAATAAATCTAATATTTATATTTCTCATATATTTATTACATATTTTCACTTTTTTTCCTTCTTACTCTTTATTTATAACCATACCAATTCTAATATAATTAACAACAGTAATGGTGTTAGGCTCTTAGATTTGATTTTTGAGATTAAACATAATAAAATTAATGAGATTTGTTCATTTAAATTTTGTTTAACTCTGATAAATTGTTTGTTATTTTTATTAGTGTTGGTTAAAAGAAATAAATTGTTTTTAATTATAATATTTTTATTTAATATTTAGATCGGCACCTCTTATTATTTTAGTCAAGATCCGCCACTGCATATCTCCAGTAAAGCCTGGGAGATGTATGGTGTTATTCCCAATAACTCTTTTATTTCTCCTAGTGGAATGTTTTTGCAGCAACTTTGTATGGGCTGTTGTCATCATAAGATTGTACTTTGGTTGTTTTTAGGCAACAATTTTATTTCTCTAGAGAGTTAAGTCTTGAAATAAGATTTTGGTTCCTCATATTGGTTGTTTACTCTTCAGTGAAACCTTCACCTTGGACGTGAATTAGTCGGGTGTCATTGTTACCCAAATATTTTGTTAGGTTATCCTAAGCGTAGTCTGTGTGTCTATTTTGTCAGCATACACATAATTATAACATTCATACATTTATTCATACGTCATGCATAACAAACTTAGGTTCGTGCTTATTTGCATTCTTTGATGTTTTTAATCGACTCTCTTTGGTGATTGCTTATTGTGATACGGTGGGAGAACTGACTAGAAGTTTTGTGTTTGTGTTCGCAAATGTTTCGGTTTAGCAAGAGTCGCCACCGACTTTTTATTTTATCCAAAGAAAAGGTCAAAAAGCATAGGAAAGACCTTTGAGACGTTTTCTTGAGTTCGGGGGGTAGATTATGAAAAGGGAAGGTGCTAGCACCCTTTTCATCCATGGTTTTCCATAGGCTCTTAGTTACTTGTGTAGATCACTTGCTTTGCTTTTCCAATTGTTTGAAATGGTGCTTTGTGTGGTTTTGAAAGTATTTTGAAAAGAAGCCATCATTTTGGCAATCTTTGTAATGATTCTCGTTCGTAAGAATGTATATAAAGATGTTTGTATTTTGAAAAAATGTTTCAATGTTTTGAAAGTTGTTTGAAAATGTTTTGAAATTGTGTGTGTGTTTGAAAATAGCAAGGATGGTTTGCAAATTGATCAAGTAACTAGGAGCATCTACCTAATCAAAAGTCTTTCCTACAGATTTTTAACCCTTTGACATTGTTGTTTTACCGTTGTATTTGGTAAAAAAACCTATCTTTGGATGTTAAACGGGACGGGCATGGGTCATCGTATGACCATTGTGATGCGGTGGGAGAACTGACTTGAGGTTTTGCGTTTGTGTTCGCAAATGTTTCGGTTTATCAAGAGTCGCCACCGACTTTTTTTATCCAAAGCAAAGGTCAAAAAGCACAGGAAAGACCTTTGAGATGTTTTCTTGGGTTCGGGGGGTAGATTATGAAAAGGGAAAGTGCAAGCACCCTTTTCATCTATGGTTATCCATGGGCTCTTAGTTACTTGTTTAGATCACTTGCTTTTGCTTTTCAATTGTTTGAAATGGTGTTTTGTGTATGGTTTTGAAAATGTTTTGAAAAGAGGCCATCATTGTGGCAACCTTTGTAATGATTCTTATTTGAATGTATACAAAGGTGTATTTGTCTTTTGAAAAGATTTTTCAATGTTTGATTGTTTGAAAGTTTTGTTTTGGGAAATGTTTTGAAATTGTGTTGTGAGGTGTGTTTGAAAATAGCAAGGATATTTGCAAGTTTTGATCAAGTAACTAAGAGTTGTCTACCCTATCTACTCAAGAGTCTTTCCTATACATTTTTAACCCTTTTGACATTGTTGTTTTACCATTGTATTTGGTAAACAACCTTGTATTAGGATATTAAACGGGACAGGCGCGGATCATCGTATTGACCATGATAGCAATATTGCCAAGTATCTTTAGCAATTCTTGAGGGACTAGATCATTTTGTTTAGGCAACATAGATAGCGTCATCGAGGGACTATGATCTTTTGTTTTGTTTTGTTTTGCCAAGATACCTAGCATGCATACCATGGCCGTCTTTGTAAGGAAACAAGTGGAATTACCCTAAGGGTGCATGTGTGTAAGTGTGTTTGATTGCATGCACTTGTCTTTGATTTTTGGTGGTCTACTTGTTGATTTTATCTCTTGCCATACACGCCTAATTACTAATATTTATATTTGAAAGCGATAAATTGCAGAAATGTAAAGTCCTACGCTATTACAATATTTAGGGGATGGGGATACATATTTATGAATGGGGATTGCAAGTAAAATAAATCCTAAGTTATTATTACAACCATATTGAAATGTATAAGAATATACAAGGAAATGGACTAGTTTTAGAAAATGCTTTTGTCTTAAGGAAATAAAATAAAAGAAAATGTTTTTTTTTATGTTTTTTATGTTAATAAAAAAAAGATGAAAAGGAAAATAAATGCAAAAACAGAAACAGTGTGTTGCTGCAAACAAAGAAACAAGGATCAGAAGTTCTGAAGTCAAGCGCGTGACTCAGCAGGAAATGTTAGTGGGATCAGAAGTTCTGGATTCGTTCATTCTGAGGTCCTGCAAAAAATGTTAGAGGGAAAACACAGAGGTTCTGGATGACGTTCATCCAGTGAACCAAAAGTCAGAAGTTCTGTATTACGCTGAAACAGTGAGCAAACGTCAGCAGTTCAGTGTATTTGACATGTAAGGAGAACTCAGAAGTTCTGTGTTGTGTTAAGATTGTGAGTGAACATTAGAAGTTCTGTATTATGCTGAGCCAGTGGGTGAACATCAGAAGTTTAGTGTGTGTTAACAGTGAGAAAAATCATGGAATTTTTGTGTGTTAAAACAGTGAAGAGAACTCAGAAGTTCTGCGTGCTTAAATAGTGAGAAAATCCTAGAAGTTCTGTGTGTTAAAATGATGAGTGAAAAACAGAAGTTATGTGTTACATTTCAGCTCTTAATCAGCACAACAACAATTTATTCAGTTCAGCAAATTAGAATGATCACAACACAACAAATCATAGAAGTTTCAATCCTAAGTCTGAGCTTAGCATTATTCTAGAAGTTCTGATCCATAGTTTTTCTATTCATACAATGATATGTACAACATTAATGCTATGATATTTACCTGTTAATGATGTTCAGAATGAAAAGAAAGTAAAGTCAGAAAGACTTACCTGGGGCGTGCTTGGAGCTTTGAGTGGCTGCCTTTGGATGTTCTGAGTCAGCAAGAGAGACAGAAGAGTGGTTATGTTCTTTTGTTCAAAAGGGAAGAACAAAGGTTTGTTTTTATGTATGAGAAATCTGGATTTTTATGAAGGTTTCACAATTTCCCTTTTCTCTCTTGATAGTTCTCTCTCACCTTTAGCCTTTCGTTCCCAAAAATCCCCTTTGAACGTGTGATGGAGTCAAGTATTTATAGAGGAATTTGTTGTGATTTTGGGGGGAAAAACAAATAGGATTTGAACCTGTTTTGGTATCCTGTTCCTTTGCTTTTTCATCACAGTTTTTGTATGCTAGTTTGGTGTAATCATGAGATACAGGCGTAGGCTGAGCTAGCTGTTGGTCATAGGTCTGCAGTAAGTTGTATAAACAAGGTTTTGGGATCTGGACATGTTCTGACCAAAGCTTTGAAAATAACCTTCAAGTGCTGACGCGTTGCCTTGTCTTTGAAGCAAGCATGGTGGCTGTCAGCAGGAATTAAGGAAAAGCAAAAAGTAAAGCATGGGCTTAGCAGCAAAGTTGCTATCCCAAGAGAGTAGAGGTACACGTGGTGAGAATCCTTTGGATAAAGACTCAGAAGGTGGTTGTGAGCATTAAATGAGCATTAAATGATGATGAGACTTGTCACAACCAGAAATCCTGCAACGTGATACTCTACACCAAGGCTTTGTTCTAGATCAGAAGTTCTGCTTCAGCGTAGCATCCATCCTCTGATCTTTGTATCTTCTGGCTACATCATGTTCTGAAGGAGCTTTCAGACTTTCTAGAAAGCTTGTAGCACGCTCCTTAACCTTCTTTGCATTACCTTAGCAAACTCTGACTGAACTTGCGTAGATGATAAAGAGCCATGTTCTGACTGGAGACTATGTGATGAACCATGTTTACATCTTTTGACTGCACCTGCCTGGAGGCTGGCTCAGAAGTTCTGAAGTGTCATTTTTTCTTAAATACTTAGAAAAATCCCAAGTATTTAGAAATTTGGCTTTTCCATAGTAAATTTGACTTTTGAATTTCTTGACGAAACAAACTTCATATTCCAACATGTTTTGATGAAATATGATTCTTGAGATTTGATGTTGATCCAAAAGTCAAATTTTGACTTTTCTTGCGTGTAAATGACCATTTTGCCCTTGTGGCTTGGTTTGCTTGAAAAATGATAATTCAAGGCTTGGAATTGGATGTGAGCAAACTTGAGGATCCAAGGTGATTCTTTGAGAAATGAGAGGGTAAATTTTGGGGTGCAACATCTGCCCCTGTTCAATCTTCTTACACTTGAAGTGTTAGATTGGTAATTCTGCCATTCATGTCTTGAAGGTGGAAGATGATTGAACACTAGAGTGCCCAGAAATTTGCACTCGGCGATGCGATGATAGGAGGAATGGGCTTAAAGATGCCATTTAGAGAGGTGATAGAATCTTTGTTTGAGATGGGCTTGTAGACGCCATCCAAGAATGCTTGTTGAGATGTAATCTGTAAGTTGAACATCAGAATGGCGTTCGTGTCTGGAGCTCATCTGTATTGTATCAAATGTTGAGTCTGAATGAGTATCAAAATGGCTTCCGTGTATGGAGCGTGTCCGAACTGTATCAAGGAGTTGAATCTGAATGAGGATCAGAAAGGCATCCGTATCTGGAGCGTATCTGAACTGTATTGTTGGAGTTGGTCGAGTAGACATTTGTCCTATCTGGTTTCAGGTATTAATCTTTGACTTGAGAAAGAAAGATAGTTTTCCTGGCTTGTTACAGGTATTAATCTATAATCAGTCGTCCACAGATAGTTTTCCTGGCTTGCTACAGGTATTAATTTGGAACTTGAGAAAGGTTGATGGTAACCATCTGTTGATTAACCTTTTTCTGAAAAGGTAAAACATTAGCATGTATGCAATGTCATGATGTATGAAATGCATGATGTCATGATGTTCTCAAAAATAAATGAGATTGTGTCCTATGCACTTTATCATGTATGTAAATAGGAGGTATGAAATGTGAAATGTTTATGAATGTATTTTCGTCTGGGAAAATAAATCCTTGACAAATGTCGGGGAGTTTGTTAAATCCTGAATTGCTGTTGAAGAGTATGTGTATATTCAAACTTTGCTTAGAATGTTTCCACCGGGGATTCATGTTTTGTTGTTTGAGGAGAACTCTGCTGGGGAATATTTGAAAACTCTGTGGGGAATTGAGAATGAGAATCTTCACTCTGCTAGGGGAATTTATGCTGAGGAGTCAAGAACGATAATCTTCGATCTGCAGGGGATCTGAAAAATTTATGCTTAGAGTAAAGAAGGCTCTGGAAACTTCGCTGGAGAATAAAAGATGAGAATCTTGATTTTGTTGGGGAGTAAAAACTCAGTGGGGAATAGCTATACTACTGGGGAGTAATCCCAGGGGTTTAGGTTGTATGCCACTTTGAGAATGAGAATCTTCATTCTGTCGGGAATATCAGGAACTCGGGTTATATGCCACTTTTCCGAGGAAGCAAGAATGAGAATCTTCATTTAGGCATTTGGGTCAGGAAGTTGGGTGTATGCCAATCTACTGGGGAAGCAAGAATGAGAATCTTCATTCAGGCGTTTGGGTCAGGAGGTTCGGTGTATGTCAATCTTCTAGGGCTTCAAGAATGAGAATCTTTATTCTGTTAACGGTATCAGGAGCTTGGGAGTATGCCAATCTTATGAGGTTTCAAGGATGAGAATCTTCATTCTGTTAACGGTATCAGGAGTTTGGGAGTATGCCAATCTACTGGGGAAGCAAGAATGAGAATCTTCATTCAGGTGTTTGGGTCAGGAGGTTGGGAGTATGCCAATCTTCTGGGGTTTCAAGAATGAGAATCGTCATTCTGTTAAGGGTATCAGGAGCTTAGGAGTATGCCAATATTCTGAGGTTTCAAGGATGAGAATCTTCATTCTGTTAACGGTATCAGGAGCTTGGCAGTATGCCAATCTTCTGAGGTTTCAAGGATGAGAATCTTCATTCTGTTAACGGTATCAGGAGCTTGGGAGTATGCCAATCTTTTGAGGAAGCATGAATGAGAATATTCATTCAGGCGTTTGGGTCATGAGGTTGGGTGTATGCTGTTGTACCCCAAAATTTTCCCTCCCATATTTCTCAAGACATGTCAAGAATAATCTTCAAGTTGCTCAAGTTGGCTCAAGGGTTGGACAGTCAAATCACCTCCTAAGGCAGTCAAGTTAAAATTAGGGTTTTGTGTTGCATTAAGGTCCTCATATCCAAATGGCCTAAAGTGCTTCCCAATGTCTTAATATGTTCTTAAGTTCATCCATTTCAAATTTCAAGCCTTGCACAGGAAGTTTGGTCAGTCAATTGCTCAAGAGACCCAAAAATCGACTGTGCTAGGGCAAAAGTCAATTGTGTCCCAAATACAGTCAAACCTCAATATTTTTTGTCAACATTCTCATTTTGAAGGATAATTCATCATTTGATCAATGGTTGATCATGATTCATCAAGGATTGCTCAAGATTCATCAAGATTCAAAAGTTGCTAAATTAGGGTTTTGTAGGAAAAGTCAACCCAACTTTGACCAAGCATAACTTTCTCATAATTTATCATAAATGACCCATCCAAAGCTCATTTTGAATAGGATGCAATTTACTACAATCCATCTTCACACCCCAAGATCAATAAATGCTCTCACAAAAAGTTACAAATTTGGACATTATAGGTCATTTTTGAAAGTCAGCAAAAACACCTTTTTTCTAAAGCTTATAACTTGTGCATGGAACATCAAAATGAGATGAGACCAAATGGGTTGATTATAGGACATCTAAAGGTTCCTAAAAAGTCCAAGAACACTTCCAAAAGTTCAAAATTGAAGAAGTTATGAATTGTTGAAGTTGGGCATTTTTCCAAATTTGCCAAAAGTCAACTATTCTCAAAACTCCAATTTTTGACAAAAGGGCCCACTTTTTTCAACTTGATATGGTCTTGTCATGCCACACACGTGTCCCATATTTGATTTCATGGCCATTCATTTATTTTTCTATTTTATTTAATTTTTATTAATTTAATTCATTTTTAATCAATATTAAATCAAATAAAATCAAAAAATTGATGAAATCATATCTTTGTGATTGATACAACTTTCAATTGGCATAGTTCATCAAATCAATTTGTATCAAGGCTTATTCATGCATAAAAAAAATCAGATTTGAGCTATTTTTGGAAGTTGGATAATGGTGATCAAATCAAATCTTGATTCTTCAATGCTCATGGTTTAAGGCTCAAGTTTTGACCTAAATGCATTCCCTTATGTACACACAAGAGAGGCAGACCAAGAACACGCACAAAGCACTGCTGAAACGGCCAGAAGAAGTTTGTGAAAAAGCTTGAAAACTTGGAGATCAAAAACAACATTGGAGCTCGATTCAAACAAAAAGCTGGACACTAATCCCTTGCTGACAATCCCCTGAAGCGATACCAATCAAAATCAAGCCTTCTCATTGCCTAAAACTCGCTGTAAGTGTCCACGAACCAAGATCTGAACATGGAATCCGAATCTCCAATTCTTGCATCTTTTCTTTAAAATCTTGGCATATTTGTGTTTGTTGTTTGATTTAGAACGTTTTGGCATCATTCAATTTTATTTTTAGAACCTGTATCATGATGCCCGATCCTAGGGTTCTTGTTCTTGTTTTTTAGGCCTTTTTGATACAAGAAAAATCAATGCTAATGATGGGTATAGGGATAACCAGGAGGAAGAGACGAATGAATTGGTACTATTAAGTTTCGTTTACATGGCCTGGAGAATGTTTTTGAGATGCCCTACGAATCTTCCTGCGGATAAAAATCCGCAGGTAAATAACCAGGGTTATTTGAAGAAGACGATAACGTGTCCCTGTGTTATTGGTCCGTTCAAATCATTGGCGCTTTTTTATTTATTTTCAGGCTTAGTGCGTTGTTTCATATATTATATTTATTTCTTATTCCATTAACAATAATGCAGCATAGTTGGGTTGGTGAGAGAAGCGTGGCAAAACCCCTTGGGACCTGGGTTCGAATCCCAGGTCCCCCAAAACTTTATTTGATTTTTCTTCAGGTATTCATACGCAACGCCTAGAGTGTGGTGCACCATACGCCTCAAGGATCAATGTGCCAAGTGGCTTCAGGCCAAGATCCAAAAGCCATAATTGAGTATCCACCATACTCCCTGGTCAACAAGCACGCAGTGGATTCCAAAAGTCAAACAGGATGGGAAGAAAACGGGCCTGGAAATTACTAATCATACTCCCTCTTTGGGCCCAATACCCCCTGAGTTTGTCCTTTTTTATTTTCTTTTCATTATTTTCCTATTTTTATTTTATTATTATTATTATCTTAATTAATCAATTAACCAATTAACTTTTTTCATAAAAAATCAGAAACAACAAAAATAATATTTTTATTAATTCCATTAATTTTATTATTTATTTTTGTAAATAAACAATTAATTTATTTATTTAGTTTAAATAGGTTTAACAATGACATATTTTGCAATAAATTAAAATCAAATTAGAATATTAGGTTTTTAATATTTTTAACCATTCTTATTTTATTTCCTTAATTAAAATAAAACCCAAAAATATTTTCATTTAATTAATTAATTCAATTATTAATTTAGACTAATTTTTAATTCAAAAATAACAAAAAAATATGCTTTATTTAATAAAAAAGGTCAAAATCCTAAGACACTCCGATTTAATTTTCTCGCGTGCGAATTATTTTTTATCCATATTTCAATATTGTAACTGCTTCGAGAATGTAATAGTTTTTAACTTAGGACTTTATTTATTTATTTATCGCTTTTATTTACTTTTCGCAATTTAATTTTAAAGGGTTTGTCTTTGGCGATGTAAATACCCGACGCCTTGTAATAGTTTAGATTTAAATTTCCGCAATTTAATTTCCGCTCAATATAAACTGTTAGATGTTTGATAATAGGGAATGCATGACAAGATCAAATCTTTAACCTAAAATCAACAGTAGCTCACCATTAAAATATACAAAGATAAATAACTGAAAAACAATACACTCGTACACGCGCACTCTTAGGGTACACCTCACTTGGTTGCCTTCGAAAGTGGTCATGGAGTATAGGAAGTTTTAGAGGTCGCCCTCTTGTCCAAAGATCATAAGTTGCCTCGAAACGGTTGCCTCGGAAAAAATGATCTAAGACATTAGGGTTACCACTAAGGCGTCCTAACATTGCTTTAGTGACCACACGTCCCTTAATCGAATTGACCCGAAAACTCCAACGACGATGCTACCTACTCCTCAATAGTAGGATAGCATTGTCTAAAGGACACTTGTACAGTTTAATTCCTTTTTGAGTAGGTAGAAGGTTCTTAAGTACTTGCTCCTTTTAAAACAAAACAAAACTTTTCGCACTTACACTCTCTTCAAAACAAAAACTCTTTTCAAACCCACAAACACAAAGAAAAGCAAACTCTTGAAAACACAATGAGCAAGTACCTAAGAGCCTGTGGATAACCACAGATAGAAAGGGTGCTAACACCCTCCCTTTCTATAATCTACCTCCCGAACCCGAGAAATATCTCAAAAAGGAATTTTTCTGTGCTTTTGTCCTTTCCTTGTTGGATAAAATAAAAGACGGTGGCGACTCTTGCTCACCGGGACATTTTGCGAAAACAAACGCAAAACGCGAACCAGCATTCCAAAAAACAATCAGTTCTCATTCCCACCGATCACATATGCCAATCTTCTGAGGTTTCAAGGATGAGGATCTTCATTCTGTTAACGGTATCAGGAGCTTGGGAGTATGTCAATCTTATGAGGTTTCAAGGATAAGAATCTTCATTCTGTTAATGGTATCAGGAGCTTGGGAGTATGCCAATCTACTGGGGAAGCAAGAATGAGAATCTTCATTCAGGTGTTTGGGTCAGGAGGTTAGGAGTATGCCAATCTTCGGGGGTTTCAAGAATGAGAATCTTCATTCTGTTAAGGGTATCAGGAGTTTGGGAGTATGCCAATCTTTTGAGGTTTCAAGGATGAGAATCTTCATTCTGTTAACGGTATCAGGAGCTTGGGAGTATGCCAATCTACTGAGGTTTCAAGGATGAGAATCTTCATTCTGTTAACGGTATCAGGAGCTTGGGAGTATGCCAATCTTCTGAGGAAGCAAGAATGAGAATCTTCATTCAGGCGTTTGGGTCAGGAGGTTGGGTGTATGCCAATCTTCTGAGGTTTCAAGGATGAGGATCTTCATTCTGTTAACGGTATCAGGAGCTTGGGAGTATGCCAATCTTCTGAGGTTTCAAGGATGAGAATCTTCATTCTGTTAACGGTATCAGGAGCTTGGGAGTATGTCAATCTACTGGGGAAGCAAGAATGAGAATCTTCATTCAGGTATTTGGGTCAGGAGGTTGGGACTATGCCAATCTTCTGGGGTTTCAAGAATGAGAATCTTCATTCTGTTAAGGGTATCAGGAGCTTGGGAGTATGCCAATCTTCTGAGGTATTATCCTTTGTTGGGGATAAAACAAAAGTTAATTGTTATCTGGTTGATTTCCAGGCTTTAAGATAACTTGCTGGGGGATTTGGAGAAACCGGATGATTTCCACTGTGGTTTGATAGTTTCGGCTCCACTGGGGATTTTAATGACATGCTGATTTAATGGCGTTATGGAAATGGGTTTAAAGATACCATTCAAAAGTGATTGTTGACGGAAAGTCTGAACTGGATCTACGACAGCAAAATATGAAAGTGAATCAGAATAAATCGTTGAGAGATTTATCTGAAATAGCAAAACCCGGAATATCTTCCACTGGAATAAGAATCAGGGAGATCTTAGTGTCAATCTGACTGAACCAGAGAAGGTCTTGGATTAACTTTGACTCAACCGGATGATGAAGGAATCTTTGACGACTGCTACTCCAAAAGGTGATGAAGGAATCTTTGACGACTGCTACTCCAAAAGGTGATGAAGGAATCTTTGACAACTGCTACTCCAAAAGGTAATGAAGGAATCTTGGGCGATTACTACTCCAAAAGGTAATGAAGGAATCTTGGACGATTACTACTCCAAAAGGTGATGAAGGAATCTTTGACGACTGCTACTCCAAAAGGTAATGAACCTTTACCTGCCGATCAATCTGCATATGTTAAGAATGTTGTTGAAATGTAATTTTGTTTTGGAGAATAAATCCTTGACAAGTGTTGGGGAAATAAACCCATGACTGCTGGTCTTCTAGAGAGGTGATGAACTTCTCGAGGATTCTTGAATTTCTTTTCAAAAGGATTTTGGAGAGGTTCGTCATTTCCCCTAGTATCAAATGTTTGTGGCGCTGCCAGGAAATTTGGATTGTACATAACCCTTTGATGAGATTGACGTTTAATGCCCCAAGTGATGGAGATGGAGACTTGCCCCAGGTTACTCTGCAATTGAGAGATTTCTTGAAATCTTGACTGGACTGCCCCAGGTTTATTGGATAATGCCATGTCAGGTCCCCTTTGTTGATAGGATATTTTTGCAATGGAAGTGTCATTCTACTTGAAGTGATTTTGTTCACTGAGAGAGCTTTCGCTCATCGGAACATTCACTGTGAATTTCTTTGCTGTCAAACAAATAGCCATATGCAAACGATGATATTCAAATAATGCAAAGTTTATGCTTGTCTTGAAATTTTGAAAAATGCGTTTTTTAGCAGAAAACTTTCTAAAAGAAATAATCAACTCAAGATTTAGAGCAAAGCCTTACAAGAGTCAGGATACCTTTTGTAACAGTATGCTTTCGAACTAACCCATGCTTCAATTAGGACTTTTGAAGGGTTGTAACGTGGCTTGGTTTACGGTTTAAGAAACAAAGGATAAAGGCTCAAAGTATATTTGTACCCACCCGCTCTTCGTGATGTTCTTCAATCCTAAACTCAGTTAATTATGTATTTGAACTCCAAATAAGTCTAGAACGACGTTTTGGTGATGGTTCACACAAGTTGGAAGGAAGTCATTTTTGCAACATTTTTCATGTTGTTGAGGATTTGTAGTGACCTCTTTCTTCTTTTTTTTCGTTATCCCTAATTTTTGTCTGACTGTTCTTATTTTCGAGATTACAGTCAGCGGGATGCCCCAGCTTTCTTAAGCCTCCTTTGTAGGTTTTGACTTAGTGGGCTTTTTTTAGAGATAATGACTGCCTATGAGATAAGGAACCATCATTGTCTTTTGGTTCCAAAGGAATGTTTTTGATGTCATTAGTTGTATTACGAAATAAGAGTTTGCGGCTAAACGTGCATTTGAATTAACTGAGAGACTACCCAGCCCCAGGTTTGATTAAAGGTTTCAATTTGTGTTTAAACAGAAAACTTCTACTTCTTTGGCTCGAAGGGGTTGACTAGGGATTATCTTCCTTATAACTCCAGTGTTTAGGATTTGAAAGAAACGCCTGTACATCGTCAGCAAGGTCTGTCCAAAAGCATACTGTATGAGATTATGGTATTATTTTTGTCATCCTCCCTCTAAAGGCTCGTAATTTTTAGCAAGAGTTAAATGTAAAAAAGAAAGTAGAAAGCATAGTTATAGTGAAAACGAATGGATGAACTCAAGACAAACATATGCAATGCATTAATGAAACAGAGTTTGACATTAATAGATAATTGTTTGGATAACAAAAGAAATTACAACTTGAAAATTCAAATGAGCAGAAGCCTCTTTGTCTGAATTTGTCACTTAAAGTGGAGAGCCTTTGAAGAATGACAGAAAAACCCAGTCTGACCACCTTGTGTGAACTCCAGCATTCCTTCGTCGATCAGGTTTTGAATCTTATACTTCAACGCCCAACAATCGTTTGTATCATGTCCAGGACTATCAGAATGATAGGCACACCTGGCATCCGGATTGTAGCTGGGAGAAAAAGTCTTGGGATTTGGATGAGGTCTTATTGGTGTAATTAGATTCATCCTTAGCATGTGTTGCAAAGCTTGGGACAGTGGTATATTGATGTTGGTAAACTGTCTTTTGGGCTCGCTTTGCCTTTGCTGATTTTCCGGTTGATGTTGACGAAGCCGTTGTTGGGCTCGTGATGTGGAAGCAAAGTGAGAAGATCTTCTCTCCTTTAACCTGGTTTCTTGTCTCATGGGAAGCTGAGCAAGGCCTTGATTTATGATCCTGATTTTTTGCCCCATACGATTGCAACCGTCTTGACGAAGTTGATTGATAATAGTTCCCAGCTCTTCTTGTCTTCGGGCTAGGCCTTGGATAAGAGCCATCTGCCCTAGCATCTGGGTTCTCATTGCTTCAACCTCAGTTTGCAGTTGTTCCAACTGTTTGTCCTTATTGTCTTCAGAATTTTTCTCGGCCAGGTTCCTAGCGAGGAGTACTTTCAACTCTTCCTGCCCCTTGGATAGGATCAAAAACATCCCTTGAAGTTGAGCGTTTTGAGCCTGAATATCTTTGACAGTCTTCTCTAGAGCCATCTCTACTGAAATAAACAGTAGGAAGGTAAGGATACCTGAAAGGGGAAAACCTGTCATGATACAATGCATGATATGTGGATGCATGTTTCCAAGGATCTCGCGGGGTAAACACAAGAAAATGTTAGAGGTTGAACTTCGATCAACATCTTTGATTGGAGAACTTTGTATCGGTGGATGTCTTTCCACGAGAATCAAGCTCACCATGTCAAGTGGGTCATAGCCCTTGACTCAAGTTGTTGTATTTGATTTTTGACGGTGTTTGTTTAGAGGAAAATGAATCCTCTTGCCCTTTAGTAGACGTCTGGTTCAACGTGACCCTGCATCAAAGACCCTCGAGATCCTTGAAATGTTTATTGAAAATGCTATGGTATGATGTTTATGATGTTATGTACAGATATGCAAAAGTAAGCAAGTGTATATACAGATAATCACATTTACACAAAGCAGACAAGTCCTTAGGTTTAGGCTTGCATGGAGTTCATAGGTAAGTACCCTCTTGAAGTTAGTTGGCTCAACCTGTCCTATAAATAGTAACCGGGTTCTAAGGAGCTCAATATCACCGAATTATTTTCTGTGTTCATTGTTTCAGTTTAGCCACTTTACTGGAGACCGAAATATTCCAAGAAAACAATCCTCAATGAGTGTAGTATCGAGTATCTAACAACTTCGGACTGCACCACATCCGGTCATCTCACTACCCCTAATAAGGCCAAGATGGTCAAGTAAGGTTCTAAGAGTTCATTAGTGCTTCATGACATCACTCAGCGGCCCCATATTCTCTTTGATTGACTCAAAGGCTACCGGTACCCACAAATATGTCGCACTAACGTAGCCACTGCTTCAACCATGTCGGTATACCCCGCACAGTTCCCTCGCAGTTTATTGCTACTTACCTAAAAGGTGCCCCCAAATCTGGGTGTAGGATTTAAAACAAACCCAAACAAGGAACCCAAAAGTAAAGCATACAAGTCAAACAATGTAAACAAATAAATGTGATCTAAACCCTAAGGTAACCCCACTTTTATACTTGAAATACATATCCCCAGCAGAGTCGTCAGTTATGTGATGCGGTGGGAGAACTGACTTCAGGTTTTGTGTTTGTGTTCGCAAATGTTTCGGTTTAGCAAGAGTCGCCACCGACTTTTTTATCCAAAGGAAAGGTCAAAAATCACAGGAAAGACCTTTGAGATGTTTTCTTGGGTTCAGGGGGTAGATTATGAAAAGTGAAGGTGCAAGCCCCCTTTTCATCCATGGTTATCCATGGGCTCTTAGTTACTTGTTTAGATCACTTGCTTTTGCTTTTCAATTGTTTGAAATGGTGCTTTGTGTGTGGTTTTGAAAATGTTTTGAAAAGAGGCCATCGTTGTGGCAACCTTTGTAATGATTCTTATTTGAATGTATACAAAGGTGTATTTGTCTTTTGAAAAGATTTTTCAATGTTTGATTGTTTGAAAGTTTTGTTTTGGGAAATATTTTGAAATTGTGTTGTGAGGTGTGTTTGAAAATAGCAAGGATATTTGCAAGTTTTGATCAAGTAACTAAGAGTTGTCTACCCTATCTACTCAAGAGTCTTTCCTATACATTTTTAACCCTTTTGACATTGTTGTTTTACCATTGTATTTGATAAACAACCTTGTATTAGGATGTTAAACGGGACAGGCGCGGGTCATCATATTGACCATGATAGTAATATTTCCAATTATCTTTAGCAATTCTTGAGGGACTAGATCATTTTGTTTAGGCAACCAAGATAGCGTCATCGAGGGACTATGATCTTTTGTTTTGTTTTGTTTTGCCAAGATACCTAGCATGCATACCATGGCCATCTTTGTAAGGCAACAAGTGGAATTACCCTAAGGGTGCATGTGTGTAAGTGTGTTTGATTGCATGCACTTGTCTTTGATTTTTGGTGGTCTACTTGTTGATTTTATCTCTTGCCATACACGCCTAATTACTAATATTTATATTTGAAAGCGATAAATTGCAGAAATGTAAAGTCCTACGCTATTACAATATTTAGGGGATGGGGATACATATTTATGAATGGGGATTGCAAGTAAAGTAAATCCTAAGTTATTATTACAACCATATTGAAATGTATAAGAATATACAAGGAAATGGACTAGTTTTAGAAAATGTTTTTGTCTTAAGGAAATAAAATAAAATAAAATGTTTTTTTATGTTTTTTATGTTAATAAAAAAAAGATGAAAAGGAAAATAAATGCAAAAACAGAAACAGTGTGTTGCTGCAAACAAAGAAACAAGGATCAGAAGTTCTGAAGTCAGGCGCGTGACTCAGCAGGAAATGTCAGTGGGATCAAAAGTTCTAGATTCGTTCATTCTGAGGTCCTGTAAAAAACGTTAGAGGGAAAACACAGAGGTTCTGGATGACGTTCAGCCAGTGAACCAAAAGTCAGAAGTTCTGTATTACGCTGAAACAGTGAGCAAACATCAGCAGTTCAGTGTATTTGACATGTAAGGAGAACTCAGAAGTTCTGTGTTGTGTTAAGATTGTGAGTGAACATTAGAAGTTCTGTATTATGCTGAGCCAGTGGGTGAACATCAGAAGTTTAGTGTGTGTTAACAGTGAGAAAAATCATGGAAATTCTGTGTGTTAAAACAGTGAAGATAACTCAGAAGTTCTGCGTGCTTAAACAGTGAGAAAATCCTAGAAGTTCTGTGTGTTAAAATGATGAGTGAAAAACAGAAGTTCTGTGTTACATTTCAGCTCTTAATCAGCACAACAACAATTTATTCAGTTCAGCAAATCAGAATGATCACAGCACAACAAACCATAGAAGTTTCAATCCTAAGTCTGAGCTTAGCATTATTCTAGAAGTTCTGATCCATAGTTTTTCTATTCATACAATGATATGTACAACATTAGTGCTATGATATTTACATGTTAATGATGTTCAGAATGAAAAGCAAGTAAAGTCAGAAAGACTTACCTGGGGCGTGCTTGGAGCTTTGAGTGGCTTCCTTTGGATGTTCTGAGTCAGCAAGAGAGACATAAGAGTGGTTGTGTTCTTTTGTTCAAAAGGGAAGAACAAAGGTTTGTTTTTATGTATGAGAAATCTGGATTTTTATGAAGGTTTCACAATTTTCCTTTTCTCTCTTGATAGTTCTCTCTCACCTTTAGCCTCTCGTTCCCAAAAATCCCCTTTGAACGTGTGATGGAGTCAAGTATTTATAGAGGAATTTGTTGTGATTTTTGGGGGGGGGGGAACAAATAGGATTTGAACCTGTTTTGGTATCCTGTTCCTTTTCTTTTTCATCACAGTTTTTGTATGCTAGTTTGGTGTAATAATGAGATGCAGGCGTAGGCTGAGCTAGCTGTTGGTCATAGGTCTGCAGTAAGTTGTATAAACAAGGTTTTGGGATCTGGTCATGTTCTCACCAAAGCTTTGAAAATAGCCTTCAAGTGTTGACGCGCTGCCTTGTCTTTGAAGCAAGCATGGTGGCTGTCAGCAGGAATTAAGGAAAAGCAAAAAGTAAAGCATGGGCTTAGCAGCAAAGTTGTTATCCCAAGTGTGATACGGTGGGAAGAACTGACTGTTTTTTGGAATGCTGGTTTGCGTTTTGCGTTTGTTTTTGCAAAATGTCGCGGTAAGCAAGAGTCGCCACCGTCTTTTATTTTATCCAACAAGGAAAGGAAAAAAGCACAGAAAAATTCATTTTTCGAGATGTTTCTCGGGTCCGGGGGGTAGATTATAGAAAGGGAAGGTGTTAGCACCCTTTCTATCCGTGGTTATCCACGGGATCTTAGGTACTTGCTCAAAGTGTTTTCAAAAATTGCTTTTCTTTGTGTTTGTGGGTTTGAAAAGAGTTTTTGTTTTGAAAAGGAGTGTAAGTGTGAAAATTTGTTTTGTTTTGAGAGAGCAAGTACTTAAGAACCATCTACCTACTCGATAAAGGAATCAATATGTGCTAATGTCCTTTAGACAATGCTATCCCACTATTGATGAGTAGGTAGCATCGTCGTTGGAGTTTTAAGGGTCAATTAGATTAAGGGACGTGTGGTCACTAAAGCAATGTTAGGACGCCTTAGCGATAAACCTAATGTCTTAGATCATTTTTCCGAGGCAACCATTTCGAGGCAACTATGATCTTTGGACAAAAGGGCGACCTCTAAAACTTCCTATACTCAATGACCATGTTCGAAGGCAACCAAGGGAGGTGTACCCTAAGAGTGCGCATATGCGAGTGTCATTTTCAGTTAATTTGTCTTTGTACAAGTCAATGGTTATCTATGTTGATTTTAAGTTCATACATTCGATCTTGTCATGCATTCCCTATTATCAAACATCTAGCAGTTTATAAGTTGCGGAAATTAAATTACTGAATTTAAATCTAAACTATTACAAGGCGTCGGGTATTTACATCGCCAAAGACAACCCTTGAAATTAAAATGCGGAAAATAAAATAAAGCGATAAAATAAAGTCCTAATTAAAAGCTATTACATTCCGAGAAACAATTACATCAATGGTAAAATGAATCGCGCGCGAAAAATTAAATCGAATGCATTTTTAGGGTTTTGACCCTTTTTTGAAAGAAAGTGATTTTTTTGTTATTTTTTGAATTAAAAGGAAATAATACTAAGTTATTTAAATAAATTAATAAATTAATTGAAAAAGATATTTTTTTGGATTTTTTGGATATTTAAAGAAATAAAAATAAATTGCTTAAAGTTAATAAAACCTAATATTCTACATTAATTTAATTATTGCAAAAAATATTAAAAGTTATACCTAATTAAAACTAAATTAATTGAATTAATTTATTTACAAAAATAAAATGATGAATTTAATTTTAATAAATAAAATATATTTTTGGTTTTGATTTTATGAGGAAAAGATTTTAATTGGTTAGTTTAAATAATCAAAATAATTAATACAAAACAAATAAATAAATAAAATGAAAAGAAAAAGAAATAACCAAAAAAGGGGATTGGGCCCAGATCTGGGGGCTGAAATCAGCATGTTCAAGGCCCAAACGTGCTCAAGCCTAGCTTACTTTTCTGTTTCTCCAAGCGCATGTTGACTTGGGTGTATGGTGGACATCACCCTTGGGCCATCAGATTTGGCCTGGAGGCCATCTGGCGCCTTGAGATCTGAGGGCGTATCATGTACCATGCGCTTGGTCTTGCACTGGAATATCTGAAAGAAAAATACAAGAAATATGTTGGGGACCTGGGATACGAACCCAGGTCCTGCAGGCCAATGCAAGCGTTCCACTACCACTCAGCCAACGTGTTGTAATTGTTAGTGGAATGAACAATAACCATTATATGAGAAAACAATTAATATACCTGAAATAAAAAAATAAGCGCGAAATATTTAAACCAACGAATGCGGAGGGGGCACGCAATCATCTTCTTCGCCCAGCCCTGGTTATTTACCTGCGGATTTTTATCCGCATCTAAATCCATGGGTTCATCCTAAAACGAGCTCTAAGCCATAAAAATACAAACCAAGACCATAGTCATGATCGCCTCTTCCTCCTGATTTCATCTATGTCCATTATTTTCCCTGATTTTACCTGTAGAGAAAACACCCAAAAACAAATACCAAGAACCCTAGAATCGGCTAGGGGGTTACAGGCTATGAAAACACAATCAAATAATGCCAAAAGTTTCTAAATGGAACGATAAACATGATGGTGTAAAGATTTTGGCAAGAAAACGCAGGAATATGAGTATGCAATTTCAACTGAAAGGCGAGTTTCAGAGAGACTTACAACGCGTTTTAGGAGATGAATGGCCTTGCTTTTGATTGCTATAGACTCAGTGGATGTCCAGCAAGAGGATAGTGTTGAGATTTTGCTTTGAATCGGCCTCTAAGGGTGATTTCAGTTTCAAGCTTTTTCAAGTTTTTTTTCAAGTTTGGTTTTGATGTTTATGCAGCCTCTAGGTTTTTTTTCCGTGCCTCTTTAGCTTATATATGTATAAGGCAATGCATTAGGTCAAGTTTTGTGGACTGAATCTTGGTGTATCAATGTTTGGATATATGATATGATCCTCCATTAAAAAGCTTCCAGTTTGATTCCAAATCCAATATTTTGTGCATGATATGGCTTGATACGAGTTTTCTCCTTTCCATGATGATAATTAAAACCTGTATCAATCAAAAAGATACCAAGTTATCAATATTTAGATTTTATTTGGATTTAAATTGATTTAAAATGAATTAATTCAATAAAAATCAAATAAAATAGAAAAATCAATACAGGGACACAAGGCTGAAGATAGGACACGTGTGTGGTGTGACAAGATCAAATCAAGTGGGAAAAAGTTGGCCCATTTGGTAAAATTTGAAGTTTTAGGGATAGTTGACTTTTGGCAATTTTGGAAAAATGCCTAACTTCAACAATGCATAACTTCTTCAATTTTGAACTTTTAGAAGTGTTCTTGGACTTTTTAGAAACCTTGAGATGTCCTATAACCAACCATTTTGGTCTCATCTCATTTTGATATTCCATTCTCAAGTTATAAGCTTTGGCAAAAAAGGTGTTTTTGTTGAGTTTCAAAAATGACCTATAATGTCCAATTTTGTAACTTTTTGTGAGTGCATTTATTGATCTTGGGGTATGAAGATGGATTGTAGGAAATTGCATCCTCTTCAATATTAGCTTTGGATGGGTCATTTCTCATAAAGTATGAGAAAGTTATGCTTGGTCAAAGTTGAGTTGACTTTTCCTACAAAACCCTAATTTAGCAACTATTGAATCTTGATGAATCTTGAGCAATCCTTGATGAATCATGATCAACCCTTGATCAAATGATTAATTATCCTTCAAAATGAGAATGTTGACAAAAAATCTTGAAGTTTGACTGTATTTGGGCCACAGTTGACTTTTTGCCCTAGCATAGTCGATTTTTAGGCCTCTTGAGCAATTGACTGACCAAACTTCCTCTGCAAGGCTTGAAATTTGACATGGATGAACTTGAGAACATATTAGGACATTTGGGAGCACTTGATGGCATTTGGATGTGAGGACCTTGATGCAACACAAAACCCTAATTTAAGGTTGACTGCCTTAGGAGATGATTTGACTGTCCAACTCTTGAGCAATCTTGAGCAACTTGGAGATTCTTCTTGCAATGTCTTGAGAAATATGGGAGGGAAAATTTTGGGGTACAACAACTTACCCTGTTCAATTTTCTTAAACCTGAGGATATAGATTGGCTTTCGGGCCTTTCGTGATCCGAAGGTGGAAGATGATTGAACACTAGAGTGCCCAGAAATTTGCACTCGCATGAAGTGATATCAGCATTGTGATGTCGGGAATGGGCTTAAAAATGCCATTTGGAGATTGTTGATAGGTGGTCTGAACTTCAACTGGAATACGAATCAAGGAGAACTTATCGGTGATCTGACTGAACCAGAAGAGGTCTTGGATTAACTTTGACTGGTTCGGTATTAGAAAAATCTTTAGGAGTCGATTTAACTGGACCAGACAAGGTCTTGTCTTCTTTGACTGGATTGGAATCATAAAAATATTTAGGAATCAATTTAACTGGACCAGAGGAGGTTTTGTCTTCTTTTACGGGATTGACATCAGAAAAATCTTTAGGAATCGATTTAACTGGACCAGAGGAGGTTTTGTCTTCTTTGACGGGATTGGCATCAGAAAAATATTTAGGAATCTATTTAACTGGACCAAAGGAGGTTTTGTCTTCTTTGACTGGATTGGCGTCAGAAAAATCTTTAGGAATCAATTTAACTAGACCAAAGGAGGTTTTGTCTTCTTTGACTGGATTGGCATCAGAAAAATCTTTAGGAATCAATTTAACTGGACCAAAGGAGGTTTTGTCTTCTTTGACTGAATTGGCATCAAAAAAATCTTTAGGAATCGATTTAACTGGACCAAAGGAGGTTTTGTCTTCTTTGACTGGATTGGCGTCAGAAAAATCTTTAGGAATCGATTTAACTGGACCAAAGGAGGTTTTGTCTTCTTTGATTGAATTGGCATCAGAAAAATCTTTAGGAATCGATTTAACTGGACCAAAGGAGGTTTTGTCTTCTTTGACTGGATTTGCGTCATAAAAATCTTTAGGAATCGATTTAACTGGACCAAAGGAGTTTTTGTCTTCTTTGACTAGATTGGCGTCAGAAAAATCTTTAGGAATCTATTTAACTGGACCAAAGGAGGTTTTGTCTTCTTTGACTGAATTGGCATCAGAAAAATCTTTAGGAATCGATTTAACTGGACCAAAGGAGGTTTTGTCTTCTTTGACTGGATTGGCGTCAGAAAAATCTTTAGGAATCGATTTAACTGGACCAAAGGAGGTTTTGTCTTCTTTGACTGGATTGGCATCAGAAAAATCTTTAGGAATCGATTTAACTGGACCAGAGAAGGCCTTTGACTGGATCGGCATCAGAAAAATCTTTAGGAATCGATTTAACTGGACCAGGCAAGGTCTTGGAATCTTCAACTGGATCGGCATCAGGAAAATCTTTAGGAATCGATTTAACTGGACTAGAGAAGGCCTTGGGATAACTTTGACTGGATCGGCATCAGGAAAATCTTTAGGAATCGATTTAACTGGACCAGACAAGGTCTTCCACATAGTTGAGAATTTAACTGCATCTTTCCTGAAAGGTAGAGGTCAGTCATATGCAATGCATGATATGGGTCAAGCAATGATGTTCTCAACATAAATGAGATTGTATGGTATGATGCGTATATGCATGTATCATGATGTGTGGAAATGTAATGCTTTAGCTGGGGAATATTCTTACACTCCGCTGGGGAATATTAAGACCCTTTTAGTGCTGATGGTGGACTAACTCTGCTTGGGGAGCGTATTGCTGATTTGTTTATAGTTGCCAGTCTCAGCTGGGAGAGCTACCATTACTGTCTTACTCTGTGGGTAGTGAAGGTATCTTAGCCATATTCTTCAGCTGGATCTAACTTTATACCTGATGGACAAAGCAACTACACAGATTAGACAATTCTTATTGCCCCTGTTTCTGATGTTACCCATAATTCATCTTTTGTTTCGCATGTAAATATTTATTAGCAGCAATTAATGTCAAATGCATATATCAAAAATGAACATTGGACATTCTTTGCAAAACAAAACAGATAAAGGAAAAACAGTTTGAAATTTGTCTGAAAATGAGTTTGTATTGATTTTGAAGTTTGGCCTGTAAATAGGCGTTTTTGTACAAGAGACTGACGTCCTAGTAAGAGAACGCCGCCGAACAAATAGAATTTACACAATTTGTGAAAAGAAAACAACAACTATGCGAATAATCCCACTGGGTTCCAACTCTGCTATTGCCTTTAAGTCCTCGAGCATCTCATCACTTTGCTACTGGTTTAAGGTAGATCAGATTGATTAGTGCCGTCTGAGCTTGATAGTCGATCCTGGAGTCTGGATGCAAGGTGATCCAATGAGACATAGCGTTACGCTTTGATCCCTAATTTTTGCCTGGACCGCCCTTTCGGGTTTTCAGTCCACCAGGATACCCTTTTTTGCCCAAGTCGCCTTTTCAGGTTTTCAACTTGTCGAGTACACTGCATTATTGTTAATAGAATAAGAAGTAAATATAATATATGAAACAACTCACTAAGCCTGAAAAATAAAAAACGCGCCACTGATTCGAATGGACCAATGGCACAAGGACACGTTATCTTCTTCTTCAACGCAACCCTGGTTATTTACCTGCGGATTTTTATCCGCAGGAAGATTCGTGGGATGTCTCAAAAACTCGTTCTATGCCATAAAAATCCCATCCAAGCGCATGGACGTGATCGTCTCTGTCTCCTGAGTGTCCCTATAACCATTATTTATCTTAATTTTACCTGCAATGCAAATGCCTAAAAACGAAACAAGCAAACCCTAGGTTTGGGCATCACCATATAGGGCATGAAAATGAAATTGAATATTGCAGTCATGTTAGAAATTTAACATTAAGCATAATTATTCAAAAGATTTGGCAAAAGGATGCAAGATAACTGATTCACGATCCCAGGTACAGGGCCAAGTTCGTGGTGACTTACAGGGTGTTTTAGGCAACGAAAAGGCTTGGTTTCAATTGATACAGCTTCACTGGATGTCAAGGAAGAGAGTTGTGCTGAGCTTTTGGTTGGAAGATGCCTCCAAAGTTGTTTTTGATCTCTCACTTTTCAAGCTTTTTTCTCAAAGTTGTGTGGCCGTTTCTGCATAGCTCTATGCGTGTTCTAGGTTTGGCTTGCTTGTGTGCATATAATGGAATGAGTCTAGGTCAAAATTTGGACCAATATCCATGTGCATTGAAGAGGGAATATTGGATTTGATCACCATTGATAAGCTTTCCAGAAATAGGTCAAATTTGATTTTTTGTGCTTGTTTTGACTTGATACAAATTGATTGAGTGTCACATGGTATTTGCAAGTTATACAAATCACAAAGATACCATTTCATTAATTTTTGGATTTTATTTGAATTAATATAGATTTAAAATGAATTAAATCAATAAAAATTAAATAAAATATAAAAATAAATGTTTGGTCATGAAATTAAATATGGGACCCGTGTGTGGTGTGATAAGACAAAATCAAGTGGAAAAAGTGGGCCCTTTTGTCAAAAATTGGAGTTTTGAGGATAGTTGACTTTTGGCAAATTTGGAAAAATGCCCAACTTCAACAATGCATAACTTCTTCATGTGTTCTTGGACTTTTTAGAAGCCTTGAGATTTCCTCTAATCAACCCTTTTAGTCTCATCTCATTTTGATGTTCCATGCTCAAGTTATAAGTTTTGGAAAAAAAGGTGTTTTTGTTGACTTTCAAAAATGACCTATAATGTCCAAATTTGTAACCTTTTGTGAGTGCATTTCTTGATCTTGGGGTGTGAAGATGGATTGTAGGAAATTTCATCCTCTTCAAAATGAGCTTTGGATGGGTCATTTCTCATAAATTATGATAAAGTTATGCTTGGTCAAAGTTGAGTTGACTTTTCCTACAAAACCCTAATTTAGCAACTTTTGAATCTTGATGAATCTTGAGCAATCCTTGATGAATCATGAATGAATTTGAGAACATATTAGGACATTGGGAAGCACTTGAGGTCATTTGTATGTAAGGACCTTGATGCAACACAAAACCCTAATTTTGAATTGACTTCCTTAGGAGGTGATTTGACTGTCCAACTCTTGAGTCATTTTGAGCAACTTGAAGCTTCTTCTTGACAAGTCTTGAGGAATATGGGAGGGAAAAGTTTGGGGTACAACAGTTTCCCCTGTTCAATTTTCTTCAACCTGAGGATATAGATTGGCTTTCGAGCCTTTCGTGATCCGATGGTGGAAGATAGTTGAACACTAGAGTGCCCAAAAATTTGCACTCACATGGTGTAGTATCAGCATTGTGATGTTGGGAATGGGCTTACAGATGCCATTTGGAGATTTTTGGTAGGAGGATGGGCTTACAGATTCCATCTGCAGGAGTGTCGATCACAAAAGAGATTTCTTAGCGAGAACTTGCATACCTGTTATTGTAGAAGATTCTGCTGGGGAAGTCTAACTTTTGTTGAAATTTAGGAACTTGCTTGTACTTCAACTGAGAGAATGCTTCAGCTGAGTTTTAAGAACCTGTTCATAATTCAATTGGGGGGAATAATCTTCATCAAGATCTAGGAACTGTCTCGTGCTCAATAGAGTATACCGTTGAGGTTATAGAACTTGTCCACACTATGACGGAGGAAAACATCAAGATCTAGGAACTGACTCGTGCTCCACGGAGTATACTGTCGAGGTTATAGTACTCGTCCACACTATGACGTAGGGAAACATCTTCATCAAGATCTAGGAACTGTCTCGTGCTCAATGGAGTATACCGTTGAGGTTATAAAACTTGTCCACACTATGACGGAGGAAAACATCAATGTGATCGGTGGATCTGGAACTGACTGTTTAATGCTGGTTCGCGAAATGTCGCGGAAGCAAGAGTCGCCACCGTCTTTTATTTTCTCCAAATGGAAAGGACAAAAGCACAGAAAAATTCCTTAAAGAGATTGCTCTCGGTTCGGGAGGTAGATTATAGAAAGGGAAGGTGTTAGCACCCTTTCTATCCATGGTTATCCATGGGCTCTTAGATACTTGCTCAATGTGTTTTCAAAAATGTTTGCTTGCTTTTCAATGTGGGTTTTAAAAAAAGTTTCTTTGAAAGATTTCAGTTCGACTCGTACGTCAGAGTGTTTGAAAAGTTTGCTTTGAAAGCTTTTGAAAAGTGTTGGTGTGAAAAGTCTTTTTGAGTTTGTTTTGAAGAGAGCAAGTATCCTTGAGAACCTACCTACCCTAAGGAATTCGTCTGTGTAGATGTCCTTAAAAGTAGTGCCATCCCACCATTGAGAGGTAGGTAGCACCACCGTTGGAGGTGTTCGGGTCAATTCGAGGTTCGGGACATGGTGATCACCAGAGCAATGGGAAGACACCTTAGAAGCTACCCTCATGCCAGGTTCCCGGATCATGAGGACTTACTAAGACGTCCTCTACTCGACGATCACCTTTCGAAAGGCAACAGTGAGGCGTACCCTAGGGGTGGTGTGTGCGATTCGTGTGTCGTTTTCATTTGTATTTGTCTTGTCATGTTCATTGTGATCTACGCTTGATTTTAATTAGGGCCATTCATTCTTGCATGCTTTTTAACAGTTAAAGTATCTTGCAGGAAAAAATAAATCTACAGCTATTACAAATGGCGCGGGTCCACATCGCCAAAATTAAACCGGACCCGATTTGACGGAAAATAAAGAAGCAAATAAAAGTGCGAAAAGTTAAATTGTTACAACGCTTCTGGAGAGATACATAATTATAATAAACGAAATAAAATAAATATGCGGAATAAAGGAATTAAAAATGTTTTTTGGTATTTTATGTTTTCTTAGATTTAATAGAAAAAGGAATTAATTAAAATGAAAATTGAATGCAAACCCTAAGTCTAATGGCTTTTAAGTTATTTAAAAAATATTGAATTTTTAACCTAATTTAAACCTAAATTATTTATGTACAATTTAATTATAAAATAAATAAATAAATAATATTATTGTGAAAAAAAGGGAAAATTAAAAGGAATAAAAATTTGTTAAACCTATTTCTAGTTATTTTTGGATTTTTTATTAAAAAAGAATTAATGTTGTAACCTAATTAAACTAAATTCAATTATACAATTATTTACAAGAACATATTAAAATACAATATTTATTTTATTTTTTTGGGTCTTTTCTGATTTTTAGGAAGTTTTTGTATTTTGTAAAAAAAATAATTAATTAAATTAATAAAGTAAAAACAAATAAAACAATAATTAAAAAATAAAAGGTGAAGAAGATTGCAAACCAAAGGGGGGGGTTCAGGCCCCAAAGTGAGGTGTTGATGGTGAAATTCCGGCCCAATAAGACATGGCCTTATTGACTTTCCAAGCAACATGTCTAAGCGTTGACTAGCGCTCACGGTACTCCATGGATCCTGGCCTTTGGATTGGATTAGCTGGACGCGTGTATGGTATGATCTGGAGGTGTATCATGGGTCATAGCATAGGCGTTACACCTGAACGTTAGAGAAAAAACATTATTGAGAAAGCATGAGACCTGGGGTTCGAACCCAGGTCTTGGATGTTACAAGCATATACACCTGCCAATTGAGCCACTGAAACTTTTTGTATATTTAACAAACAATAAACGTAATAAAAATAAACGAAAGTTAGTGCTTCAAAAACGCGCGCAATTCAAACGGACCAATGACTGATGGACACGAAATCATCTTCTTCACTTTTCCTGAAAACACAAAACAAAGGCCACGGTTTTTTTATGCGTTTCAGAAGGGGTCTTTTAAGAAAATAGCGATTGGCCCCTCAACGCTCATAAATTGAGCGCGAGGGTTCCATCATCTTCGTCTCCATGCGCTGAGTGGAACGGTATTGGTCTGGAGTTCTGATTTTGCCTCGTTTAAGAATCCCTAAATTTGAGCTTCTGAAAACCCTAACAGTTGTCAATGGTAAATCTCCAAATATGGCATGAAAATGAAATTAAACTACATGATTAGCTTCAGAATGCGTTAGTCAACATGAATGCATAGAAAAAACATAATGAAAATGTCTGAATGTGAAAACACGATTATGTATTTTGTTTGACACAGTTTGAATCCATGGTACCAATTCTGGGCGTTTTGATGGATGTTAATGATTGAGAATCGTTCAGTGAGGCTTCAGGATGCTGATAGAACAAGAATTGAGGCTTGAATCGAACTAAAAACTGGTTTTCAGTATTGACCTTTTTTGAGAATTTTCCAAGTTTTACCAAGGCTTTTGGGCGCAGCTTTTAGTCTAATGCAATTAGGTTTGTGTTCTAGGTTATGTACTGAGGCAATTAGGTCAACAAAATTCATAGAAATCTCTTGCAATTATGGATTGAATATTTGATTTTCTTCCATTATGTTTACAATCTTTTTCTATGCAATTTGATACCAAATCTTGCCAAAACTTTCCCTAATTGGCTAAGCACGAAATATCAAGTCTAAACATGTATAAAAAGATTCATTTGGTTCATTTAGATATTTTCCACATATTTAATTGATTTAATTGAATTAATATGAATAAAAATTCAAATAAATAAATAAAAATGAGAAAATACTTCCCTTTGGGCCAAGTGGTCGTGCACATGCTTGGAATGATGAATCTTGGAAGAAAAATGGGCCCATTAGCATTTTTAGGTCATTTGGATCAATGTTGACTTTTCAAAATATCCAAAAATTTCCCAACTTCCACAAGGCATAACTTGCTCAATTTTTAAGCTTTTCACATGTTCTTGGACATTTTGGAAAGGTCTTTGAGTCCTCTAACCAATGCCTTTGGTCCCATGTCATTTTGATTTACCAATCTCAAGTTATGGCCTTTGACTTAAAGTCCCTTTTTGTTGACTTTTGAAAATGACCTATAATGTTGAAATTGATAACTTTTTGTGAGAGCATTTCTTGGACTTGGAATATGAAGATGAATTGTAGGAAATGTCTTTCTCTTCAAAATGAGCTTTGGATGGAATTTTTCTGATAATCCATGTGAAAGTTATGCCCTGGTCAATTTCAGTTGACTTTTTCAGCTGTCCAAATAAGGCAACTTTTGCATCTTTGATGATTTCTGAGCCAAATTTTGAGAATCATGATCAAGCATTGATCAAATGATGTTTGTGGCTTCAAAATGATATGTTGACCAAAAATTTGAACTTTTGACTGCCAAATGACCATTTTGCCCCTACAGTTGACTGTAGTGCAATTTAGGGTTTTGACTGTGCCATTTTGAGCTGAATGCCTTGAAACTTGATATGAGGATACTTGACCATATTTGTAAGCATGTGAGACTTTATTGGGCCTTTGAAACCATCATTTCTTTGATCAGAACACAAACCCTAGTTTTGACTGTATATGAGACAATTGAACTGCATAACCCTTGGGGAATTTTGTGACTTGGCTGGGCAATTTCTTGAAGAATATGGGAGGGAAAATTTTGGGGTGCAACAGTTGCCCCTGTTCAATCTTCTTAGACCTGAGGATGCAGATTGGCGGACGTGCCTTTCGTAATCCGAGGGTAGGAGATGATTGAACACTAGAGTGCCCAGAAATTTGCGCTCACATAGTGGCAGTGATGGGGGAGTGGGCTTATAGATGCCATTTAGAGATTGCTGGGTAGGATGATGGGCTTATAGATTCCATCTGGATGTTGATTGCGTAAGAGATTCCTTGGCGAGAACCTGCATACCTGCAAAAAGAAAAAATGAGTACCTGACACGTTGCAGGAGCTGATTTTAGATGCTTGGTATAGATATGTCCTGACTGGTTACAGGGGCTGGATCTGGAGCTTCAAAAGATGATGAATGCACCAGGTGTGGTTACCGCTTTAGCATGAATGGTAAGAGAACCTTGGGTGATTTTAACTTCAACAACGCTCGTTGAGAAAATCTTGGTGGGAAATGCCATCTTTGCAGGATCGGAACGAGAACCATAGACCATTATAATCTGAAAGGGAATCACCTCACTCGCCGTCGGAGAGGGGAATCATAGGAAAAGGAATTGTCACCTCACACACCGTCGGAGAGGGAACCATAAGAGACTATCACCTCACACTCATCGTCGGAGAGGGAAACATCTGAAACAGACTTGTCACCTCACACACCGTCGGAGAGGGAACCATAGGAGACTATCACCTCACACTCATCGTCGGAGAGGGAAACATCTGAAAAACTTCTACTGAGTCTTCATCAGAAAAATCTGTTGGGAGTCGATTTAGCTGAACTGGAGGAGGCTTTTTTTTTTATAAGGGTGGGATGAAGGAATCTGAGACGATTGCTACTCCAAATCTATGATGAAGGAATCTGGGACGATTACTACCTCAGCGGAATGATGAAGGAATCTGGGACGATTACCACCTCAGTGGGATGATGAAGGAATCTGGGACGATTACTACCTCAGTAGGATGGTGAAGGAATCTGGGACGATTACTACCTCAGCAGGACCATGAAGGAATCTGAGACGATTGCTACTCCAAATATATGATGAAGGAATCTGGGATGATTACTACCTCAGCAGGACGATGAAGGAATCTGGGATGATTACTACCTCAACGGGTGATGAAGGAATCTGAGACGATTACTACCTCAATAGGGTGATGAAGGAATCTGGGACGATTACTACCTCAGCAGGATGATGAAGGAATCTGGGATGATTACTACCTCAACGGGTGATGAAGGAATCTGAGACGATTACTACCTCAATAGGATGATGAAGGAATCTGGGACGATTACTACCTCAACGGGAAAAGACTTTTATCTGTTGATCGTTCTTTCCTGAAAAAGTAACGAATTAGTTGTATGCAATGTCATAATGCGTGAATTGCATGATTTTAAGATGCTCTCAAAAATAAATGAGATTGGGGTGATATGATGCGTCTATGCATGCTATAATAATGTATGTGACGTTTTATGAATGTGTTTTTCGTCTAGGAAAGTGAATCCTTGACGGATGCCGGGAAGTCGTATCCTGGGCTGATGTTGAGGAATAGATTTTGCTTCCGCTGGGGATGATAGTTGCAAGTATACCGGTAGGAGAAGATAACTCCGTTGGGGAATAAACTTGGCAAATGGAGGGCTCTGCGGGGAGAAAAAATGCTCTAGCGACCATGCTGGGAAGCAATACTCTGTGGGGATAGAGATGCTTTGTTGAATTGTTGATAGCTTGCTGAGGATGTCTTTGTTGTTGGAATTGTTGATAGACTTCGCTGGGGATAGGAAAGAACTATGTTGACGACGACCTTTCCATGGCTTCTGGCTGAGGATAACCCAGTTATATCCTGTTAAGGAAATAACTCTTTAAATAAAGCCGGGCGACGCGTTCGTGCTTTGCGAGGATAAACTTCCAGAATCTACTGGGGATAAGCTTACTGCTTGGGGGAGATGAGTTCCAATTTTCCTGGGGGAATTGGATTGGACTCTCTTGGGGAAGTTTTGATATGTCGGGGAAGTGATCCCTTTGAATATTGATATACCGCCGGGGAACAATCTTTAGACCAAGACTGCCGGGGATGCTTGTTAAGACTATATGTGCTGCTGGGGAATGTTGAGATCTGCTGGAGGATACTCAACTTCTTTGAGATTGGATAACTCTGCTTGGAGAAGAATGCACTTTTGTTGGCTCACTCTCTGGGGAATTCAGGTATACTGATCATGTTCTTTAGCTGAACCTATCTTGGTACCTTGGAGGATGGAGCAATTGGATTGCTTGGACAACTCTTTATTGCCCCTGTTTCTGAGGTAGGAGAGGCACATGTGGGATGCTGATAATTGTTGAGGGTCAAACCTTCTTCTGGTAGGAAAGGTGACAAGATGACAGGACATAGTCGTACGCTTTGATCCCTAACTTTTGCCTGGACCGCCCTTTCGGGTTTTCAGTCCACCGGGATACCCATTTTTGCCCAAGCCGCCTTTTCAGGTTTTCGACTTGCCGGGTGTACAGATTTTTCATTTTCATCCCTCATTTTGCTCGAACCCTTTTGGTTCGCCGGGAAGCCCTTATTTTTGCCTAGGTATGTCAACCTAGCGGGTCTTTGATTTTGCGTAGTATCTTTTCGACTATGTCCATGCTCTTAGAATGCAGGGAGATGCCCCTGTCAGTAGTGTTTTGTCATGCCACTAGAAGGTGTTTGATCAGGCCAGATTCGTTGCTGGAGTGCCCCAAGTGACTCAGGCAGAGATTTGCCCCAGGCTTTTTTTTTTTGCCTTTTGAGAGATTCTCTGGATCTTGACTTAACTATCCCAGGTGGTAGACCATGATCATGCCGTGCCCCTTGATTGGAGATACTCTTGTTCATTAGACTTTCGTCATGCGAATTTCTATGCTGTTCAAACAAAAAGTCATATGCAAACAAAGTTATGTTAAAAATGCAAAGCTTATGTCTGTCTTGAAGATTTTGAAAATGCATTCTTTTTCATAAAACAAGTGATTGTTTGTAAAACGTGATGTCAACTCCGTTTTACCATAAGCCTTAAGGAGTCAGGATACCTTTTGTAACAGTATGCTTTCGAACTAACCCATGCTTTAGCTAGGACTTTTGAGGGTTATAACGTGGCCTGGTTCACGGTTTAAGAAACAAAGGATAAAGGCTCAAATTTTATTTGTACCCACCCGCTCTTCGTGATGTTCTCCAAACCTAAACTCAGCTGATCGTGCGTTAGACCTTGTTCGAGTCTTTGCTCTGATATTCCAATGATGGTTCAGATATTGATGATTTATTCTGAACAGGCAGTCATTTTTTTGTTTTTGTTGAGGGTTTGTAGGACCTCTTTCTTTTTTGATTTCGTTATCCCTTTCTTTTTTTGCCTGAACTGTTTCCTTTTGGAGTTACAGTCAGCAGGATGCCCCAGTTTTGTAAGTCTCTTTTATAGGTTTAGACTCTTTGGGCTTTTCATTTATGAATTTTGATGATGACTGCCCTTTCTTTATTGATTTACTCAGAACCATCACTGTCTTTCCTTGTAAGGACCTCTTTGGTGCCATTCGTTATGCACTTGGATCAACTGAGAGACTACCCTGCCCCAGGTTATGATTACGGGTTTTAATTTTCGAAAAGAAAAACTCCTACTTCTTTGGCTCGAAGGGGTTGACGAGGGATTATCTTCCTTATAACTCCAGTGTTTAGGGATTGAAACAATGCATGTACCTCATCAGCGGGGTTTGTTCAAAAGCATACTGTAAATTGTGGTATGGTTTTCGTCATCCTCCCTCAAGAGGCTTAGAATTAACGAGAGTTGTCATCAGAAAAAATATGAAAACAATTTGCATATAATGAATGCGAATATATTGATTCAAAATAGACATAAGCGATGCATTAATGTGATTACAATGTTTAACATGAATAAATGTTTGAACAATCAAAGAAAAATACAACTTGAATATTTGAATGAACAAAAGACATTCTCGATGATTCGGTGTAGGATCAGTGTTCAAACTCGACCTCCTTGGCGTCAATCAAATCCTGGATCTTGTTCTTCAAGGTCCAACAGTCGTCGGTGTCATGTCCAGGACTGTCAGAATGGTAGGCACATCTCACGCCCGGGTTGTACTTGGGAGAGGAAGTGTCAGGATTTTGAGGAGGATCCTTAAGTGTGATCATTTTCGCCTTCAGCAATTGCTGTAATGCCTGAGACAAAGACATGTTGATGTCAGTATACTTCCTATCTTGATGCTTTATCCTACGCCTATTGCTCTTTCTTGGTTGAACGGGCGTGGGATCAGAGATCTGGATTGCCCCTGCATCATGACGACCATTTTTACCATGTATAGCATTGGACTCTTTCTTTCCACTGTGGGGCTTTTTCTGAGTATCAGCAGGTGCGGTTTCTTGAATCTTCCCCGACTTGATACCAGCTTCGATTCTCTCCCCAGTCAAGACAAGATCTGTAAACCCAGCAGCAGAATTCCCAATTAGGTGGTTGAAGAATGGACCAGACAGGGTCCCCAAGAACATATCGACAAGTTCCCGATCAGTCAGAGGTGGTTGTACCCTTCCAGCAAGATCCCTCCATTTCTGCGCATATTCTTTAAAACCTTCACTTGATCCTAACGACATACCCTGGAGTTGGGTACGCGTAGGAGCAAGGTCGGCATTATATTGATACTGCTTGTAGAAAGCAGTAGCCAACTCCTCCCAGTTACGAACCTTGGTCCCATCCAGCTGATAGAACCATTCGAGATGAGTCCCTGAAAGACTCTCCTGGAAGAAATGGATCCACAAATTCTTGTCCACCGTATATGGTTGAATTTTCCGAACATAGGACCTTAGATGCAGCTTGGGGCAAGACGCCCCGTCATACTTAGTAAAGGATGGTGCTTTGAACTTCCGAGGAATAACCACACCAGTTGATAAACCCAAATCTCCAAGATCCAGCCCAGGTACCTGTTGGATCTCCATAGCATTCAGCCTATCCTCCAACTGTTTGTACTTGTCCTCAGCCGGAGGGTACTGTTCGTCGTCGAAATCTGTTTCATTGTCAGAGACCACTGGGCTGGGAATCCTTTCCCCCTGATGACTATCTTCCCTCACAGATGGGGTTGTCCTCTCAGTTTCAGTCTGCGGTGTATTCCCAGATCTGCGCCTAGGGCTGAACAAGACAGTCCTCTTCTTCTTCTTGTCCTTCTTCAAGAGCAGAGCCTTCAGATCTTGTTGCCCCTGGGTCAAATTCATGATCAGCTCTTGGAACTGGGCGTTCTGAGCCTGGAGGTCCTTGATAGTCTGCTCGGCTGATGATTCAGGATTCATGACGATCGGCTGAAATAAACAGCGGAGAAGGGTAAGCAACCTGTCAAAGGGATACCTGCAATGCAATGAGATGTATGACATGCATGCAATGATTTCAAGGACCTCGCAGGGTAAACAGAGAAACTTGTTAGAGTTGGAAACTGGCAACTTGATTGAAGGAACTTCCTGTTGTAGAGAGCCCTTCTTCAAGGGTCAAAGGCTCACCATATCCGGTGGGTCATAGCCCCTGACTTTAGTCATCCTGTCTGGCTTTGATTTCCAAACAACCTTGGTTGGGGGGAACCTTCTTCAAGTGTCAAAGCTCACCATATCTAGTGGGTCATAGCCCCTGACAACCTTGGCTAGAGGAAAATAAATCCTCTTTGCCCCTTGCTGGGTAATTGGTTTATCATGACCTGCATCACAAGCCCTTGAGATCCTTGAAATGGGTTAGGATGTATGCAATGGTATGATGTTATGTTATGCATGGGGTAATGTGAGTAACCCTGTTATGAGTCCCAATTAAGGACTATAAACAGAAACCTGCAAGAAACTCAGTACATTCTGTTATGAGTCCTAATTAAGGACTATAAACAAAAACCTGCAAGAAATTTAGTACACCCTGTTATGAGTCCCAATTAAGGACTATACACAAAACCTGCAAGAAACTTAGGTGTCAAGCACGCAAGTAGTCAAGTACGAAGGCACACAAGTCACACAAAAGAGCCCTTAGAGTTTAGGCCAGCATGGGGTCTGGGTATTACCCTCTTGAAGTTGGTGGGTTCAGCCTGTCCTACTAGAAGTAACCGGGTTCTAAGGGTCCCAATATCACTGGATTGCTTTCATTGTTCATCGTTTCGATTTAGCCACTGAACTGGCGACCGAAATATTCCAGGAAAGCAACCCTCAATTGAGTGTAGTATCGAGTATCAACCAACCTCGGACTGCACCAAAGTCAGTTATCTCACTACCCTAAAGAGGCCAAGATAGTTCAATTAAGGTTCCTAAGGTCTGTTGATGCTTCACGACACCACGCGGAGGCCCCGTACTCTCCTTGACTGAACTCAAGGGTTACCGGTACACACCAAAGTGCCACATCAACGTAGCAGACTGTTTCAACCATGTCGGTATACCCCGCACAGTTCCCTCACAGCCTTGTTGCTACTTTCTAAGAAAGGTATCCCCCAGATCCGGGTTAGGATCTATAGAACTCCCAAGCATCCCACAATAATAAAGCAAGCAAAGAAGACAATTGAAAACATAGTTATGACCTAGCCCTAAGGTACACCCCACTTTAAGTTTATCCCCAGCAGAGTCGCCAGTTCTGTGATCGGTGGATCTGGAACTGACTGTTTAATGCTGGTTCGCGAAATGTCGCAGAAGCAAGAGTCGCCACCGTCTTTTATTTTCTCCAAATGGAAAGGACAAAAGCACAAAAAAATTCCTTAAAGAGATTGCTCTCGGTTCGGGAGGTAGATTATAGAAAGGGAAGGTGTTAGCACCCTTTCTATCCATGGTTATCCATGGGCTCTTAGATACTTGCTCAATGTGTTTTCAAAAATGTTTGCTTGCTTTTCAATGTGGGTTTTAAAAAAAGTTTCTTTGAAAGATTTCAGTTCGACTCGTACGTCAGAGTGTTTGAAAAGTTTGCTTTGAAAGCTTTTGAAAAGTGTTGGTGTGAAAAGTCTTTTTGAGTTTGTTTTGAAGAGAGCAAGTATCCTTGAGAACCTACCTACCCTAAGGAATTCGTCTGTGTAGATGTCCTTAAAAGTAGTGCCATCCCACCATTGAGAGGTAGGTAGCACCACCGTTGGAGGTGTTCGGGTCAATTCGAGGTTCGGGACATGGTGATCACCAGAGCAATGGGAAGACACCTTAGAAGCTACCCTCATGCCAGGTTCCCGGATCATGAGGACTTACTAAGACGTCCTCTACTCGACGATCACCTTTCGAAAGGCAACAGTGAGGCGTACCCTAGGGGTGGTGTGTGCGATTCGTGTGTCGTTTTCATTTGTATTTGTCTTGTCATGTTCATTGTGATCTACGCTTGATTTTAATTAGGGCCATTCATTCTTGCATGCTTTTTAACAGTTAAAGTATCTTGCAGGAAAAAATAAATCTACAGCTATTACAAATGGCGCGGGTCCACATCGCCAAAATTAAACCGGACCCGATTTGACGGAAAATAAAGAAGCAAATAAAAGTGCGAAAAGTTAAATTGTTACAACGCTTCTGGAGAGATACATAATTATAATAAACGAAATAAAATAAATATGCGGAATAAAGGAATTAAAAATGTTTTTTGGTATTTTATGTTTTCTTAGATTTAATAGAAAAAGGAATTAATTAAAATGAAAATTGAATGCAAACCCTAAGTCTAATGGCTTTTAAGTTATTTAAAAAATATTGAATTTTTAACCTAATTTAAACCTAAATTATTTATGTACAATTTAATTATAAAATAAATAAATAAATAATATTATTGTGAAAAAAAGGGAAAATTAAAAGGAATAAAAATTTGTTAAACCTATTTCTAGTTATTTTTGGATTTTTTATTAAAAAAGAATTAATGTTGTAACCTAATTAAACTAAATTCAATTATACAATTATTTACAAGAACATATTAAAATACAATATTTATTTTATTTTTTTGGGTCTTTTCTGATTTTTAGGAAGTTTTTGTATTTTGTAAAAAAAATAATTAATTAAATTAATAAAGTAAAAACAAATAAAACAATAATTAAAAAATAAAAGGTGAAGAAGATTGCAAACCAAAGGGGGGGGTTCAGGCCCCAAAGTGAGGTGTTGATGGTGAAATTCCGGCCCAATAAGACATGGCCTTATTGACTTTCCAAGCAACATGTCTAAGCGTTGACTAGCGCTCACGGTACTCCATGGATCCTGGCCTTTGGATTGGATTAGCTGGACGCGTGTATGGTCTGATCTGGAGGTGTATCATGGGTCATAGCATAGGCGTTACACCTGAACGTTAGAGAAAAAACATTATTGAGAAAGCATGAGACCTGGGGTTCGAACCCAGCTCTTGGATGTTACAAGCATATACACCTGCCAATTGAGCCACTGAAACTTTTTGTATATTTAACAAACAATAAACGTAATAAAAATAAACGAAAGTTAGTGCTTCAAAAACGCGCGCAATTCAAACGGACCAATGACTGATGGACACGAAATCATCTTCTTCACTTTTCCTGAAAACACAAAACAAAGGCCACGGTTTTTTTATGCGTTTCAGAAGGGGTCTTTTAAGAAAATAGCGATTGGCCCCTCAACGCTCATAAATTGAGCGCGAGGGTTCCATCATCTTCGTCTCCATGCGCTGAGTGGAACGGTATTGGTCTGGAGTTCTGATTTTGCCTCGTTTAAGAATCCCTAAATTTGAGCTTCTGAAAACCCTAACAGTTGTCAATGGTAAATCTCCAAATATGGCATGAAAATGAAATTAAACTACATGATTAGCTTCAGAATGCGTTAGTCAACATGAATGCATAGAAAAAACATAATGAAAATGTCTGAATGTGAAAACACGATTATGTATTTTGTTTGACACAGTTTGAATCCATGGTACCAATTCTGGGCGTTTTGATGGATGTTAATGATTGAGAATCGTTCAGTGAGGCTTCAGGATGCTGATAGAACAAGAATTGAGGCTTGAATCGAACTAAAAACTGGTTTTCAGTATTGACCTTTTTTGAGAATTTTCCAAGTTTTACCAAGGCTTTTGGGCGCAGCTTTTAGTCTAATGCAATTAGGTTTGTGTTCTAGGTTATGTACTGAGGCAATTAGGTCAACAAAATTCATAGAAATCTCTTGCAATTATGGATTGAATATTTGATTTTCTTCCATTATGTTTACAATCTTTTTCTATGCAATTTGATACCAAATCTTGCCAAAACTTTCCCTAATTGGCTAAGCACGAAATATCAAGTCTAAACATGTATAAAAAGATTCATTTGGTTCATTTAGATATTTTCCACATATTTAATTGATTTAATTGAATTAATATGAATAAAAATTCAAATAAATAAATAAAAATGAGAAAATACTTCCCTTTGGGCCAAGTGGTCGTGCACATGCTTGGAATGATGAATCTTGGAAGAAAAATGGGCCCATTAGCATTTTTAGGTCATTTGGATCAATGTTGACTTTTCAAAATATCCAAAAATTTCCCAACTTCCACAAGGCATAACTTGCTCAATTTTTAAGCTTTTCACATGTTCTTGGACATTTTGGAAAGGTCTTTGAGTCCTATAACCAATGCCTTTGGTCCCATGTCATTTTGATTTACCAATCTCAAGTTATGGCCTTTGACTTAAAGTCCCTTTTTGTTGACTTTTGAAAATGACCTATAATGTTGAAATTGATAACTTTTTGTGAGAGCATTTCTTGGACTTGGAATATGAAGATGAATTGTAGGAAATGTCTTTCTCTTCAAAATGAGCTTTGGATGGAATTTTTCTGATAATCCATGTGAAAGTTATGCCCTGGTCAATTTCAGTTGACTTTTTCAGCTGTCCAAATAAGGCAACTTTTGCATCTTTGATGATTTCTGAGCCAAATTTTGAGAATCATGATCAAGCATTGATCAAATGATGTTTGTGGCTTCAAAATGATATGTTGACCAAAAATTTGAACTTTTGACTGCCAAATACCATTTTGCCCCTACAGTTGACTGTAGTGCAATTTAGGGTTTTGACTGTGCCATTTTGAGCTGAATGCCTTGAAACTTGATATGAGGATACTTGACCATATTTGTAAGCATGTGAGACTTTATTGGGCCTTTGAAACCATCATTTCTTTGATCAGAACACAAACCCTAGTTTTGACTGTATAGGAGACAATTGAACTGCATAACCCTTGGGGAATTTTGTGACTTGGCTGGGCAATTTCTTGAAGAATATGGGAGGGCAAATTTTGGGGTGCAACAATCAAGATCTAGGAACTGACTCGTGCTCCACGGAGTATACCGTCGAGGTTATAGTACTCGTCCACACTATGACATAGGGAAACATCTTCATCAAGATCTAGGAACTGTCTCGTGCTCAATGGAGTATACCGTTGAGGTTATAGAACTTGTCCACACTATGACGGAGGAAACATCAAGATCTAGGAACTGACTCGTGCTCCACGGAGTATACCGTTGAGGTTATAGTACTCGTCCATACTATGACGTAGGGAAACTGTCGAGATTGAGGACCTTATCTGAAATTCAACCGAGGATAAATCAATTGAGATTTAAGAACTGGTCAGGTCTTTGACTAAGCTGGGGACTTAACTGCATCTTTCCTGAAAGGTAAAGGTCAGCCATATGCAATGCATGATATGGATCAGGCAATGATGTTCTCAAAATAAATGAGATTGTATTCATATGATGCATATATGCATGTATCATGATGTATGGAAGTATGATGTTTTAGCTGGGGAAAATAAATCCCGGAGCTGCTGGAGAATAGAGTTGAGTTCTTCGTTTCCGTTGGGGATGATGAACGAAGATGATAAACCTGTAGGAGAGAAGAACTCTGTTGGGGGAATAAACTGATGAAGAGATTACTCCGAGGGGAATTACTCTGTGGGGAAGAGACGTTCTGCTGAAGATTTTAACGATAACTCTGCTGGGGATTCTGTTGATAAGCTCTGTTGGGGATTTTAATGATGAACTCCGCTGGGGATAGAAAGAACTTTGCTGGGGATGATCTTTCAGTTGCAATTTGCTGAGGATAACCCAGTTATACTCTTGTGAGGATAACCTTCTGAGTTTGGCTGGGGAGATGTATTTGTGTTCTGCAGGGGATAAGCTTCTAGAATCTACTGAGGAAGGTGATTCAACTTTGGTGGGGAAGCCTTTTTAGACTGCGCTGAGGAAATGACTCCACTTGGGTATCTTGTATTCCACCGGGGAACATTCTTATATTATGTTGAGGAATATTAAGACTGCCGGGGGTATTCTTATACTTGTTGGGGAATGTCTTTATACTTCGCTGAGGAATGTTAAGACCTTCTGGGGATACCCACCCTTTTCAGGGTTGATGGTAGATTAACTCTTCTTGGGGAGAGTGTTGTTGATTCGTTCATGGTTGCGAGTCTCAGCTGGGGAGATCTACCATTACTGTTTTACTCTGCGGGGAGTGACGGTATCTTGGTCATATTCTTCAGCTGAACCTACCTTGGTACCTTGGTGGATAGAGCAACTAGACAGCTCGGACAATTCTTATTGCCCATGTTTCTGATATTACCAGTAATTCGTCCTTTGTTTCGCATGTAAATATTTATGAGCAGCAATTAATGTCAAATGCATATATCAAAAATGAACATTGGACATTTTTTGCAAAACAAAACAGATAAAGGAAAAACAATTTGAAATTTGTCTGAAAAATGAATTTGTATTGACTTTGAAGTTTGGCCTGTAAATAGGCATTTTTGTACAAGAGATTGACATCCTAGTAAGAGGATGCCGCCGAACAAATAGAATTTATACAATTTGTGAACAGAAAACAAAACACTTATGTGAATAATCCCACTGGGTTCCAACTCTGCTATTGCCTTTATATCTTCAAGCATCTCATCACTTTGCTGCTTAGTTGAAGATGAATCTGATTGATTGGTGCCGTCCAAGCTTAATAGTTGATACTGAAATCTGGATGCGAGGTGATCCAATGAGACATAGTGTTACGCTTTAATCCCTAACTTTTGCCTGGACCGCCCTTTCGGGTTTTCAGTCCATCGGGATACCCATTTTTGCCCAAGCCGCCTTTTCAGGTTTTCGACATGCCGGGTGTACAGATTTTTTTTCATTTTCATCCCTTATTTTTGCCCGAACCCTTTTGGTTCGCCGGGAAGCCCTTATTTTTGCCTAGGCCAGTCAACCTAGCGGGTCTTTAATTATGCGTAGTATCTTTTTACTATGTCTTCATTGACGGGGTGAGGAAGGTCGTCACCATCCATGGTGGTTAGAATCATCGCTCCTCCTGAGAAAATGTTCTTAACCACAAATGGCCATTCGTAAGTAGGGGTCCATTTGCCCCTGGGATCACCTTGAGGTAAGATAATGTGCTTGATTACCAGGTCCCCAACTTGATACTCTTGTTGTCTAACTTTTTTGTTAAATGCCTTGATCATCCGTTTTTGGTACGTCTGACCATGACAAATAGCGGTAAGTCTTTTTTCGTCGATTAGGTTTAGTTAATCCAGTCGGGTCTGAATCCAGTCATCTTCGCTTAAACCTGCATCCTTCATGATCCGGAGAGAGGGTATCTGAACTTCGATGGGCAAGACTGCCTCCATGCCATAAACCAAGGAATAGGGTGTTGCCCCTGTTGACGTCCGTGCTGAGGTACGGTACCCGTGAAGAGCAAATGGTAACATCTTGTGCCAGTTTTGTATGTCACTGTCATCTTCTGCACAATCTTCTTAATGTTCTTATTTGCCGCTTCGACAGCCCCATTCATCTTCGGCCGGTAGGGAGAAGAGTTGTGGTGCTGTATCTTGAATTGCTCGCAGAGCTTAGTGATCATCTTGTTGTTAAGATTGGTACCATTGTCCGTAATGATCCTCTCTGGTACACCGTATCGACAGATCAGGTTATGCCGAATGAACCGTGCCATGACGTTCTTGGTTACCGTAGCAAAGGAAGTTGCTTCAACCCACTTCGTAAAGTAATCAATCGCTACCAGGATGAAACGATTCCCGTTGGATGTCGTAGGTCTGATCTCGCCAATCATATCAATGCCCCACATTGCAAAAGGCCAAGGTACTGTCAAAACATTCAGAGGAACTGGAGGTATGTGCACCTTATCAGCATAGACCTGGCACTTATGACATGTCCGAGAATGCTGATAACAGTCAGCTTCCATTGTGGACCAATAATATCCTGCCCGAAGGATTTTCTTTGCCATGGTATGTCCACTGGAATGAGTCCCGAAAGTACCTTCATGAAGCTCTGCCATGATCCTTTCTGCTTCAATCTTATCCACACAACGCAGTAAGGTCGAATCATAGATACGCTTGTACAGAATACCATTGCTGATGAAGAATTTCACCGCGAACCTTCTCAGAAACTTCTTATCATTAACAGATGCACCCTCAGGGTATTCTTGAGCTTCAAGGTACCTCTTCACCTCATGATACCAGGGCTTTTCTGTTACCTCTTCAGTCTCAAGATCACAGCAATGTGCCGGTTCTTCCAATCTTTCAATAATGATCTGGGGAGCCTCGTTGTCCCAATTGACTTTGAACATAGAAGACATCGTAGCCAACGCGTCCGCTAACTGATTCTCCTCTCTAGGGAAGTGCTCAAAGGTTATTTCCTCGAAATGGGGAAGCAACGTCAATACATACTCCTTGTAAGGAATAATATTTGGGTGTTTCGTATCCCACTCGCCTTTGATATGACTGATCACGAGAGCGGAATCTCCGAAGACACTTAGAAACTTAATCCTTAGGTCAATTGCAGCTCGAAGACCCATGATGCACGCTTCATACTCCGCCATGTTGTTGGTGCAATTGAAACATAGTCGGGCGTTGAACGGAGTATGAGAGCCTTTAGGAGATATGATCACAGTGCCAATGACATTACCCAAAGCATTCGAAGCTCCATCAAAGTACATAGACCATCGGGGTCCTTCCTCAGGTCCTTCATCCGTTCCAGGTGTCTCACAATCAGTCACTACCATGATATTCTCGTCCGGAAATTCAAAGTTCATAGACTGGTAATCATCCACTGCCTGATGTGCCAAATGGTCTGCCAATACACTTCCCTTGATTGCTTTTTGAGTCGTGTACTAGATGTCATACTCAGTCAAGATCATCTGCCATCTTGCTATTCTTCCGGATAAGGCAGGCTTTTCGAAGATATACTTGATTGGATCCATCTTTGAAATCAACAGAGTAGTGTGAGTTAGCATATACTGTCTCAGCCAGTGAGCAGCCCATGCCAAAGCGCAATAAGTTTTCTCAAGCAGTGAGTATCGGGTCTCACAGTCGGTAAACTTTTTGCTAAGGTAATTGTGATACGGTGGGAGAACTAACTTGAGGTTTTACGTTTGTATTCGCACTTGTTCGGTTTAGCAAGAGTCGCCACCGACTTTTTATTTATTCTAAGGAAAGGTCAAAAAGCACAGGAAAGACCTTCGAGATGTTTTCGTGGGTTCGGGGGGTAGATTATAGAAAGGGAAGGTATTAGCACCCTTTCTATCCATGGTTATCCACGGGCTCTTAGTTACTTGTTTTAGATCACTTGCCTTTGCTTTTCAATTGTTTGAAATGGTGCTTTGTGTGTGTGGTTTTGAAAATGTTTTGAAAAAGATGCCTTGTCTAGGCAACCATTGTAACAATTCTTTACTCGAATGTTTTACAAAGGTGTTTGACTTTTTGAAAAGATGTTTCAATGTTTTTTGAAAGTTGTTTTGGAAGTTGTGTTTGTGAAGTGTGTTTTGAAAGTAGGCAAGTGTGTTTTGCAAGTTTGATCAAGTAACTAAGAGTTGTCTACCCCTAAATTTACTCAAAGATCTTTCCTTATGTTTTAACCCTTTTAACAGTGTTGTTTCACCATTGTATTTGGTGAACAACCTTGTGTTAGGATGTTAACGGGACAGACGCGGGTCATCGTTTAGACCATGAACGCAATCGTGTCAAGTGTCTTTGGAAATTTTTCTTGAAGGGACTATGATCATTTTGTTTAGGCAACTTCTAAAGCGTCATCGAGGGACTATGATCATTTGATTTGTTTTTGTTTTTCCAAAGTACTTGACATGCAAACATGGCCCATTTTTGAAGGCAACAAGCGGGATTACCCTAGGCGTGCAAGTGTGATTTGTGTATTGATTTTCATGCATTTATCTTTGTATTAGGTTATCTAGCGGTTGATTTTGAATCTTCGCATACAAACCCTAGTTACTATACAGTATATGAAAAGCGATAAATTGCGGGAATTTAAAGTCTAAGCTATTACAAATAAGTATCCGGGGATGGGGGTACAAATATTTACAAATGGGGATGAGTCTTATCAGGATAGTAGTGTCCAAATATTATTTACAACCAAATCGAATCATTGTATTCTCAATGTAAAGTATAGCCAAGTATAAGGATAAAAGAGAATCAAAAGTATTAGTGAAAGTGTATGTGATTATTTACACATGGGAAAAATATGTTAACCTAATGCATTATTAAGTTTTATTGTTATTTGTGTTTTTGTCAATTATATAAACAAGGGTTTTAAAGAAAAGAAAAGAAAAATGTTTAAGTTAAAGAAAACTAATGTTTATGTATTTTAGTTTATATATACAAAGGTTTATTAAACAAAAAAAGTTTTAAGACAATTAACTTAAAAGAAAACTAAAGTTTACAGATTTTGAGTGTGATAAAAGGTATTTAAGAAAATTTTGTACAAAAATAATATATTGTTTTTCTTATCAAAATAAGTTATATAAAAAGAAAGGGAAATAATATGATAAAATAAAAAAAAGATTGATTTGTAAATATAAAAGAAAAGAGTTAAATGGGCCTTAGGAGGTATTTGGTCCAAAGAACAAAATAAAACAGATCCACAAAGGGGGATGTGCACACGCTGAAGGAGGGGTAAGGTGCCAGAATCATTGGGCTTAGGCGTTAGTTCCAGGGGACAGGCCCATACGTTTGTGACAATTTGTTTAGGGTTGGAATTAGTTTGTTTCAGAATTAGGGTTACAGAGGCTTAGAACGGCGCCGCTTCTCCATCGTCTTCTTTGTCTTTCTCGTTCTCAAACGAAGGCCATTGATGCTCCCTCTACACCGCAACTGCCAGAGCGCCACCGTCCATCTCCCTCTCTCCAAGATTTCTCAGGCAGTGGTGAAACAAAGGTATTTGATTTCTGCTTTTCATGTTTTAGGGTTTTCGGATTTTCTCTTGCATGTTATTATTTTCTACAAGTTATTGATTTTTATGTGTTACATGTTTATGTGAGGTGTGTAAAAAGGGAGAAGGAATTACTACCTTTGGAGAGGAGACGGAGGAGGACGGCGGCGCTTCTCAGGTGTCCGGAGGCGGAGGGAGTATGTGATGCTAGCTTTGTGGCCTTCCTGGTATTTGGTATCTTTAACCTTGTTTAATGATGATAGTTGCAATCTGAAAACCCTAGGATAACTTCTTTTCCTCTTCTGATTGATTGCCTCAGTGTTGCTTTCTTCTGAGTTTTTGTGCTTCTGAGATGCTTTCACAATATTCCTCTCTTTGGGCTTTGTTTCTTTTCAATGATGATAAATATCTGAGAATGCTTGGACTTGTTTGATTCTGACTTTTTCTCTCTTGAACTTGGTTGGTAATTTTTGGCTATTTTGGCCCTGTGATGAACATGGTTCTGAGGGTGTTTGGGATTTGTTTGATATCTAGTTTGGATTGAAGGGTTGTTGGTACAGGTTTATTGTTTGGGGGGCTTGGGCAACTTGATAGGTTTTATTGAAGGATTGTTACTGATATAAGCAGGCTTCTGATTTCTGGGGGTTTCAAAGCTTGTTGCTTTTGTTTTTAACACAGGTTTGGAGTTTTGTTTATGCAGGCTTGGATGCTTGTAACTGGTATTATGCAGGTTTTGAAAATGAACAAGTTTTTAGACTTGTTATTCAGGAAGGCATGAGGTTTATCAGTTTGCTTGCTTGTTTAAGGCAGGCTTTGATAGGCTTGAAGGTTTACTGGTTTTTTAGGCTAGTTTACTGAAGCTTATGCAGGTTTGGATACTGAGTTTGACAGGTTATATGTTGAAACTGGTTTCTAAGCTTGAGGCCATTTGAAACTTGTTTGTTTTTTGAGAGGCTTTTATGCAGGATGTGTTAGGCTTCTCAGTTTGCTTCCTTGAAAACAATTTTGAGGTTACAAGCTGTGTAATATTCTCCTATGTGTTCTTTGTCCCCCTTTTGACAATTCTGATTTGTTATATTTATCTCTAATCCTGCCTGTAAGCCTCTACTTCTCTCTCTCTTTTCTCTCTCTATCAGAAAAGCATATTTTAATGCTTTACTGTCCTTTTTTCTGAAAAAGTGATGGCTGGGAAATGATGATAATGTTTGAATATTGCTTGCATCTTTGGCTTTCCTCTGCATATCTTCTTACCTCCAGATTTCCTGCATATCTTTTGTGTACTTGGTGACAGTTTTTTTTGATAGCTTTGATATCTTTTGGCAGCTTGGTTGACATCTCTTTTGGACAGTTTGACAGCTTTGCACTTTTGACAATTTGGTTTGCCTAGTTTGATAGTGTAATTCAGTTTAGTTTGTCACTTGTGACTTGGTTTGGCATTTTGAACTGTGCAGCTTGCTTGGCTTTTTGACAATGCAATTTATGCAGCTTTATGCATTTTGTTTAATATGCCGCCTTGTATTTAATTCATATGTTTGCAAACATATTTTCTTTCCCTCTTTGTGAACCAAGAGTCTTCTTGTGATTTGCAGAGAGGGCGAACAAATTGATTCCGACCAACACTTTTAATGATGAGTTTTAATTATCTGTATGCCTTTTTAATTCATCTGTGTTGACTTCTTTCTTTTTCTCCTTTGCAGATAAATATCAGTTGAGCAAAGGGGAGCAGCAGTAGAATATGAAGACTTAGGATAGATTTAATTTATTTTTAATCATTGTAATAAATGTCATTGTAACACTGTAAATAAATTTACTGTATCAAATAAACATTTGTAACAACAATTGAAAATGAATAAAAAATCCTTTGTCAGTTAACTCCTTAATTCTTATGCATTTATTTATTTAATTACTTAAATTTCTTGAATTATAATAATTGGAAATTATCCAATAATTTTAACTTAGAAATTATAAATAATCAATAAACGTTCGGCGTTCCGAAGAACCAAAAACATCGCACAGTTAAACAAACAAACGTCCATATGTCCTTTATCTCACTGATCAAACTTAAACTTCAAACTTTCAATCAGAAGCCTCAACCCATATCCCAGAGTTAATTAAAAAGAACTGTAGAATTAATTCCTTCTGAGAATGCGCGCGCAAACCCTAATTCTTAATTTATTGTCAAAGAAACGTCCGCCTGATCAAACCCTGAGCCAAACTCAACCAAACCCTAACAATCTGCTTGAACTGATTCAAAATCAATGGAAACCCTAATTTTGTCTGACTGATGAGAAAAGTCTGTTTGACTGATTTTTAAGCCAATCTGAAAAATCAGGAAAAGCCCGAAGTTGTGATTTCTTGTGGAAAAGAGAGGGCAAATTTTGGGGTACAACAGTTGCCCCTGTTCAATCTTCTTGAAGCTGAAGAGTTAGATTGGCAGGTTTGCCTTTCGCGACTCGAGGGTAAAAGGAGATTGGACACTAGAGTGCCCAAAAAATTTGCACTCGTCAAAGCGTAGTTTGAGGGAATGGGCTTAAAGATGCCATTTAGAGATGGGCTTAAAGATGCCATCTGGGGATGTGGCAAAATCTTGTCGGGGGATGGGCTTAGAGATGCCATCTGGAAATTGTTGGTAGGAGGATGGGCTTATAGATGCCATCTGAAAGTGATTGTATCTTGTTGGAGATGGGCTTGTAGATGCCATCCAAGAATGTTTGTTGAACTGTATGTCGTTGGTGAGTGGGTGAGTATCAGAAAGGTGTCCCTGTTTGGAACATCTTTGAATTGGGGGTCTGAATAAGCAATGAATTGACATCCATATTTGGAGAATCCGTAAACTGTTTTCAGAAGTCTTGGAATCTGAACAAGCGATAGGTTAGCATCCGTGTCTGGAGAACCCGTAAACTGTTTTCATAAGTCTTGAAGTTGAATAAGCAATAGATCAGCATCCATGTTGGGAAGCTTCCATGAACTATTTTCAAAAGTTGAGTCTGAACAAGCGATAGATTAACATCCGAATTTGGAGAATCCGTAAACTGTTTTCAGAAGTCTTGGAATCTGAACAAGCGATAGGTTAACATCCGTGTCTGGAGAACCCATAAACTGTTTTCAGAAGTCTGAGCTTGTCAATCTTATCCTGAAACGGGTAAAATATTAGCTGAAACACAAAGTTATGTTGCATGAAATGTATGATGCAATGTATGTCATATCAATGTTTATGATATGAATGTAATGAATGCGCATGTAAGCTGATGAGTTGTCTTGCTGGGGATAGATGAATCCTGGATAGCTGGAGATAATAGAATCTTGACTGCTGTCGGGGAAAGTGAATCTTTGACTGCTGCAGGGGATTGAAAATCCTTTGATTGTTGAAAAGGAGAAGTCTTGGGACCACTGTTGGGGAATTAGGAGCTTGGGTTGTATGCCAATCTACTGGGGATTCCTGTCTTGAGGAGATCTTCACTGGGGAATATCTGAATATCCCGTGAGGAATTGAGAATGAGAGTCTTCATTCTGCTTGGGGATTGATAGTTGGAAGTTTTAGCTCCGCTGGGGATTGCAAGAATCTTTTGATTGCTGCAGGTATTGATCTGGGATCTTGAAAAGGTTGGTCGGTGAGATAGTTGTCCTGGCTGGTTTCAGGTATTAATCTCTGACCTGAGAAAGAAAGATAGTTTCCCTGGCTTGTTACAGGTGTTAATCTTCAATCTCTTAATGTAGATAGTTTTCCTGGATGGTTTCAGGTGTTAATCTACAATCAGTCGTCCACAGATAGTTTTCCTGGCTTGCTACAGGTATTAATCTGGAACTTGGGTTATACGCCACTTTGAGAATGAGAATCTTCATTCTGTTAACGGTCAGAAACTGGGAGTATACCAATCTTCTGAGGTTTTAAGGATGAGAGTCTTCATTCTGCTTGGGGAATAAGTATCGGAATGTCGCCAAATTTGGGTCACATCTGAACTATCTCTAGAAGGAAATCTGGAATAAGTATCGGAATGTCACCAAATCTGGGTCACATCTGAACTATCTATAAAAGGAAATCTGGAATAAGTATCGTAATGTCTCCAAATTTGGGTCACATCTGAACTATCTCTAGAAGGAAATCTGGAATAAGTATCGGAATGTCGCCAAATCTGGGTCACATCTGAACTATCTCTAGAAGGAATCTGGAATATGATAATCTTGATTTTGTTAAGGGTCAGAAATTGGGAGTATACCAATCTTCTGAGGTGATGAGAATCTTCATTCTGTTAACGGTCAGAAACTGGGAGTATACCAATCTTCTGAGGTTTTAGGGATGAGAGTCTTCATTCTTGAGGGTCAGAAATTGGGAGTATACCAATCTTCTGAAGTGATGAGAATCTTCATTCTGTTAACGGTCAAAAACTGGGAGTATACCAATCTTCTGAGGTTTTAAGGATAAGAGTCTTCATTCTTGAGGGTCAGAAAATGGGAGTATACCAATCTTCTAAGGTGATGAGAATCTTCATTCTGTTAACGGTCAGAAACTGGGAGTATACCAATCTTCTGAGGTTTTAAGGATAAGAGTCTTCATTCTTGAGGGTCAGAAATTGGGAGTATACCAATCTTCTGAGGTGATGAGAATCTTCATTCTGTTAACGGTCAGAAACTGGGAGTATACCAATCTTCTGAGGTTTTAAGGATAAGAGTCTTCATTCTTGAGGGTCAGAAATTGGGAGTATACCAATCTTCTGAGGTGATGAGAATCTTCATTCTGTTAACGGTCAGAAACTGGGAGTATACCAATCTTCTGAGGTTTTAGGGATGAGAGTCTTCATTCTTGAGGGTCAGAAATTGGGAGTATACCAATATTCTGAAGTGATGAGAATCTTCATTCTGTTAACGGTCAGAAACTGGGAGTATACCAATCTTCTGAGGTTTTAAGGATAAGAGTCTTCATTCTTGAGGATCAGAAATTGGGAGTATACCAATCTTCTGAGGTGATGAGAATCTTCATTCTGTTAACGGTAAAAAAACTGGGAGTATACCAATCTTCTGAGGTTTTAAGGATAAGAGTCTTCATTCTTGAGGGTCAGAAATTGGGAGTATACCAATCTTCTGAGGTGATGAGAATATTCATTCTGTTAACGGTCAGAAACTGGGAGTATACCAATCTTCTGAGGTTTTAAGGATAAGAGTCTTCATTCTTGAGGGTCAGAAATTGGGAGTATACCAATCTTCTGAGGTGATGAGAATCTTCATTCTGTTAACGGTCAGAAACTGGGAGTATACCAATCTTCTGAGGTTTTAAGGATAAGAGTCTTCATTCTTGAGGGTCAGAAATTGGGAGTATACCAATCTTCTGAGGTGATGAGAATCTTCATTCTGTTAACGGTCAGAAACTGGGAGTATACCAATCTTCTGAGGTTTTAAGGATGAGAGTCTTCATTCTTGAGAGAAACAGATTTTTAGGAGCTTCAATTGTCCGTTATTATGTTGGTGGTTGTAACTTCCAGCAGGTGATGAAGGAATTTTGATGATGACCGCAACTTCCAGAAGGAAATTTTGAATGCTCTTGAATTCCAGCAGGTGATGAAGGAATTTTTGATGATGACCGCAACTTCCAGCAGGTGATGAAGGAAATTTTGAACGACCTTGGTTTTGACATTCGAATGCCCCAAGTGATGGTTAGGGAGACTTGCCCCAAGTTAATCTGTAATTGAGAGATTTGTTGAAATCTTGACTGGACTGCCCCAGGTTAATCTGTAATTGAGAGATTTGTTGAAATCTTGACTGGACTGCCCCAGGTTAATTGAACTTTGAAAGATTTGTTGAAACCTTGACTGGACTGCCCCAGGTTAATTGAACTTTGAAAGATTTGTTGAAATCTTGACTGGACTGCCCCAGGTTAACTGGATAGTGACATGTCATGCCCCCTTGTTGATAGGAGATTTGTCAATGGAAGTGTCATCCTCTTTGAAGTGATTTTGCTCACTGAGAGAGTTTTCGTTCCTCCGAACATTCGCTGTGGGAATTTCTTCGCTGTCAAACAAATAACCATGTGCAAACAACAATATTCAAATAATGCAAAGTTTATGCTTGTCTCGAAGTTTTGAAAAATGCGTTTTTTAGCAGAAAACTTTTTGTAAGACAAATTCAACACAAGATTTAGGGCCAAGCCTTACAGGAGTCAGGATACCTTTTGTAACAGTATGCTTTCGAACTAACCCATGCTTCAATTAGGACTTTTGAAGGGTTGTAACGTGGCTTGGTTCACGGTTTAAGAAACAAAGGATAAAGGCTCAAAGTATATTTGTACACACCCGCTCTTCGTGATGTTCTTCAACCCTAAACTTAGTTAATTGTGCGTCAAACTCTATTCGAATTTGGAACGACTTTTTTTTTTGTGATGGTTCACACAAGTTGAATTTGGAGGGCAGTCATCATCTCCCTTTTTTTTGCAACATTTTTCATGTTGTTGAGGATTTGTAATGACCTCGTTCTTTTGATTTGTTATCCCTAACTTTTGCCTGACTGTTCCTGTTTTCGAGATTACAGTCAGCGGGATGCCCCAGCTTTCTTAAGCCACCTTTATAGGTTTTGGCTTGGTGGGATTTTCTCTTTTGAGAGATTGACTGCCTATGTGATAGGGAACCATCACCGTCTTTTGATTCCAGAGGAATGCTTTTTTTTTATTTCGTTCGTTGTATTACGAACTGAGAGTTTGCGACTTCAATGCGCATTTCTTTTTTGAATTATCTGAGAGACTACCCTGCCCCAGGTTTAAATCAAAGGTTTCAAATTGTTCAGAACAGAAAACTCCTGCTTCTTTGGCTCGAAGGGGTTGACTAGGGATTATCTTCCTTATAACTCCGGTGTTTGGGATTTGAAAGAAACACCTGTACATCATCAGCGAGGTCTGTTCAAAAGCATATTGTATGAGATTATGGCATTGTTTCGTCATCCTCCCTCTAAAGGCTTGCAGCTTTTTATCAAGAGTTAAATATCATAAAGAAAGCATAAGAGTAGTGAAAACGAATGGATGGATTCAAGACAAACATATGCAATGCATTAATGAAACAGAGTTTGACATCAACAGATAATTGTTTGAATCACAAAAGAAATTACAACTTTGAAAATTCAAATGAAGCAAAAGTCTCTCAGTTCGAGCTTTGTCATTTCAGGTGGAGAAGCCCTTAACGAAAGATTTTCATCTCGCCATCTGGCATGAATCTCAGCACTCCAATGTCAATCAGATCTTGAATCTTGTTCTTCAAGGCCCAACAGTCGTCGGTGTCATGTCCCGGACTATAGGAGTGGTATACACAAAATGCGTCAGGATGATAGCTAGGAGCAGAGGTATTGGGCTTCCGAATAGGATCCCTCAAAGCAGTCAGATTGACTTCCAACAAGCGTTCCGGTATTATAGATGACGGTATGTCAGTCTCAGTGAAATGTCTTCCCGACGTATTTTGCTTATGCCGATTACCCTGTTGACGCTGACGAGGTTGTTGGTGAGCTTGTGACCCTGAAGCAAGTTGAGGAGATTTTCCCTTGTCTTCTTGTCTCAAAGGGGATTGAATGATGACTTGCTCTTCAACCTCAGATGTTTTCCCCACTTGGTTGTCCCGAAGCAGTTGGTTGACGAGAACCCTGAGCTCCTCTTGTCTTTGAGCCAAGTCCTGGATGAGAGCCATCTGGCCCACCAGTTGTCCCATCATCTGGATCCTCATTGTTGCCAGCTCAAACTGTAGTTCCTCCAACTGATCACTCATGGCATTGCTTGAATTCCCCTGGACCAAGCCCCTTGTGAGGAGATCTTTCACTTCTTCTTGCCCCTGGGACAGGTTCAAGAACATTTCTTGAAGTTGAGCATTTTGATCCTGGATATCCTTGACAGTCCTCTCTAGAGCCATCTCTACTGAAATAAACAGTAGGATAATAAGGAAACCTGAAAAGGAAAAACTGTTATGATGCAATGCATGATATGTGAATGCATGTTTTCAAGGATCTCTCGGGGTAAACACGAGAAAATGTTAGAGGTCGAACTTTTGTCAACATCTTTGATCGGAGAACTTTGTAATGGTGGATGTCTTCCCACGAGAATCAAGCTCACCATGTCAAGTGGGTCATAGCCCTTGATTCAAGTTGTTGCACTTGATTTTTGATGGCATTTGTTTAGAGGGGAACCCTCTTGCTCTTGGGTAGACGTCTGGTTCAACATGACCCTGCATCAAAAGACCCTCGAGATCCTTGAAATGGTTATTGGAAATGCTATGGTATGATGTCATGATGTTATGTACATGTATGCAGAAGTAAGCAAGTATATATATACAGGTAATCATATTCACACAAAGCAAACAAGTCCTTAGGTTTAGGCTTGCAAGGGGTTTGTAGGTAAGTACCCTCTTGAAGTTAGTTGACTCATCATGTCCTAAAATAGAAACCTGGTTTTAAGGAGCTCAATATCACTGGATTATTTTATGTGTTCATTGTTTTGGTTTAGCCACTTAACTGGCGACCAAAATATTCCAAGAAAACAACCCTCAATGAGTGTCGCATCGAGTATCTACCAACTTCGGACTGTACCAAAGCCGGTCATCTCACTACCCCTAAAAAGGCCAAGATGGTCAAGTAAGGTTCTAGAGTTCGTTAGTGTTTCATGACATTACTCAGCGGCCCCGTACTCTCCTTGATTGAACTCAAGGGTTACCGGTACTCACAAATATGTCACACTAATATAGCTTACTGCTTCAACCATGTCGGTATACCCCGCACAGTTCCCTCACAGTTTTATTGCTATTTACCTAAAAAGGTGCCCCCAAATCCGGGTGTAGGATTTACAACAAACCCAAACAAAGACCCAAAAAGTAAAGCAATCAAAGTAATCAAAGCAAGTATGTAAAGGTGATCTAAACCCTAAGGTAACCCCACTTTTAAACTGAACTCCCCAGCATAGTCGCCAGTTCTATGATACGGTGGGAGAACTGACTTGAGGTTTTGCGTTTGTATTCGCACTTGTTCAGTTTAGCAAGAGTCGCCAGCGACTTTTTATTTATCCTAAGGAAAGGTCAAAAAGCACAGGAAAGACCTTCGAGATGTTTTCATGGGTTCGGGGGGTAGATTATAGAAAGGGAAGGTATTAGCACCCTTTCTATCCATGGTTATCCATGGGCTCTTCGTTACTTGTTTTAGATCACTTGCCTTTTCTTTTCAATTGTTTGAAATGGTGCTTTGTGTGTGTGGTTTTGAAAATGTTTTGAAAAAGATGCCTTGTCTAGGCAACCATTGTAACAATTCTTTACTCGAACGTTTTACAAAGGTGTTTGTCTTTTTGAAAAGATGTTTCAATGTTTTTTGAAAGTTGTTTTGGAAGTTGTGTTTGTGAAGTGTGTTTTGAAAGTAGGCAAGTGTGTTTTGCAAGTTTGATCAAGTAACTAAGATTTGTCTACCCCTAAATTTACTCAAAGATCTTTCCTTATGTTTTTAACCCTTTTAACAATGTTGTTTCACCATTGTATTTGGTGAACAACCTTGTGTTAGGATGTTAACAGGACAGGCGCGGGTCATCGTTTAGACCATGAACACAATCGTGTCAAGTGTCTTTGGCAATTTTTCTTGAAGGGACTATGATCATTTTGTTTAGGCAACTTCGAAAGCGTCATCGAGGGACTATGATCATTTGATTTTTTTTTGTTTTGCCAAAGTACTTGACATGCAAACATGGCCCATTTTTGAAGGCAACAAGCGGGATTACCCTAGGGGTGCAAGTGTGATTTGTGTATTGATTTTCATGCATTTATCTTTGTATTAGGTTATCTAGCGGTTGATTTTGAATCTTCGCATACAAACCCTAGTTACTATACAGTATATGAAAAGCGATAAATTGCGGGAATTTAAAGTCTAAGCTATTACAAATAAGTATCCGGGGATGGGGGTACAAATATTTACAAATGGGGATGAGTCTTATCAGGATAGTAGTGTTCAAATATTATTTACAACCAAATCGAATCATTGTATTCTCAATGTAAAGTATAGCCAAGTATAAGGATAAAAGAGAATCAAAAGTATTAGTGAAAGTGTATATGATTATTTACACATGGGAAAAATATGTTAACCTAATGCATTATTAAGTTTTATTGTTATTTGTGTTTTTGTCAATTATATAAACAAGGGTTTTAAAGAAAAGAAAAGAAAAATGTTTAAGTTAAAGAAAACTATTTTTTATGTATTTTAGTTTATATATACAAAGGTTTATTAAACAAAAAAAGTTTTAAGACAATTAACTTAAAAGAAAACTAAAGTTTACAAATTTTGAGTGTGATAAAAGGTATTTAAGAAAATTTTGTACAAAAATAATATATTGTTTTTCTTATCAAAATAAGTTATATAAAAAGAAAGGGAAATAATATGATAAAATAAAAAAAGATTGATTTGTAAATATAAAAGAAAAGAGTTAAATGGGCCTTAGGAGGTGTTTGGTCCAAAGAACAAAATAAAACAGATCCACAAAGGGGGGTGTGCACACGCTGAAGGAGGGGTAAGGTTCCAGAATCATTGGGCTTAGGCGTTAGTTCCAGGGGATAGGCCCATACGCTTGTGACAATTTGTTTAGGGTTGGAATTAGTTTGTTTCAGAATTAGGGTTACAGAGTCTTAGAACGGCGCCGCTTCTCCATTGTCTTCTTCGTCTTTCTCGTTCTCAAACGAAGGCCATTGATGCTCCCTCTACACCTCAGCTGCCAGAGCGCCACCATCCATCTCCCTCTCTCCAAGATTGCTCAGGCAGTGGTGAAACAAAGTTATTTGATTTCTGCTTTTCATGTTTTAGGGTTTTCGGATTTTCTCTTGCATGCTATTATTTTCTACAAGTTATTGATTTTTATGTGTTACATGTTTATGTGAGGTGTGTAAAAAGGGAGAAGGAATTACTACCTTTGGAGAGGAGACGGAGGAGGACGGCGGCGCTTCTCAGGTGGCCGGAGGCGGAGGGAGTATGTGATGCTAGCTTTGTGGCCTTCCTGGTATTTGGCATCTTTAACCTTGTTTAATGATGATAGTTGCAATCTGAAAACCCTAGGATAGCTTCTTTTCCTCTTCTGATTGCTTGCCTCAGTGTTGCTTTCTTCTGAGTTTTTGTGCTTCTGAGATGCTTTCACAATCTTCCTCTCTTTGGGCTTTGGTTCTTTTCAATGATAATAAATATCTGAGAATGCTTGGACTTGTTTGATTCTGACTTTTTCTCTCTTGAACTTGGTTGGTAATTTTTGGCTATTTTGGCTCTGTGATGAACATGGTTCTGAGGGTGTTTGGGATTTGTTTGATATCTAGTTTGGATTGAAGGGTTGTTGGTACAGGTTTATTGTTTGGGGGGCTTGGGCAACTTGATAGGTTTTGTTGAAGGTTTGTTACTGATATAAGCAGGCTTCTGGTTTCTGGGGGTTTCAAAGCTTGTTGCTTTTGTTTTTAACACAGGTTTGGAGTTTTGTTTATGCAGGCTTGGATGCTTGTAACTGGTATTATGCAGGTTTTGAAAATGAACAAGTTTTTAGACTTGTTGTTCAGGCAGGCATGAGGTTTATCAGTTTGCTTGCTTGTTTAAGGCAGGCTTTGATAGGCTTGAAGGTTTACTGGTTTTTTAGGCTAGTTTACTGAAGCTTATGCAGGTTTGGATACTGAGTTTGACAGGTTATATGTTGAAACTGGTTTCTAAGCTTGAGGCCATTTGAAACTTGTTTGTTTTTTGAGAGGCTTTTATGCAGGATGTGTTAGGCTTCTCAGTTTGCTTCCTTGAAAACAATTTTGAGGTTACAAGCTGTGTAATATTCTCCTATGTGTTCTCTGTCCCCCTTTTGACAATTCTGATTTGTTATATTTATCTCTAAGCCTGCCTGTAAGCCTCTACTTCTCTCTCTCTTTTCTCTCTCTATCAGAAAAGCATATTTTAATGCTTTACTGTCCTTTTTTCTGAAAAAGTGATGGCTGGGAAATGATGATAATGTTTGAATATTGCTTGCATCTTTGGCTTTCCTCTGCATATCTTCTTACCTCCAGATTTCCTGCATATCTTTTGTGTACTTGTTGACAGTTTTTTTTTATAGCTTTGATATCTTTTGGCAGCTTGGTTGACATCTCTTTTGGACAGTTTGACAGCTTTGCACTTTTGACAATTTGGTTTGCCTAGTTTGATAGTGTAATTCAGTTTAGTTTGTCACTTGTGACTTGGTTTGGCATTTTGAACTGTGCAGCTTGCTTGGCTTTTTAACAATGCAATTTATGCAGCTTTATGCATTTTGTTTAATATGCTGCCTTGTATTTAATTCATATGTTTGCAAACATATTTTCTTTCCCTCTTTGTGAACCAAGAGTCTTCTTGTGATTTGTAGAGAGGGCGAAGAAACTGATTTCGGCCAACACTTTTAATGATGAGTTTTAATTATCTGTCTGCCTTTTTAATTCATCTGTGTTGACTTCTTTCTTTTTCGCCTTTGCAGATAAATATCAGTTGAGCAAAGGGGAGCAGCAGTAGAAGATGAAGACTTAGGATAGATTTAATTTATTTTTAATCATTGTAATAAATGTCATTGTAACACTGTAAATAAATTTACTGTATCAAATAAACATTTGTAACAACAATTGAAAATGAATAAAAAATCCTTTGTCAGTTAACTCCTTAATTCTTCTGCATTTATTTATTTAATTACTTAAATTTCTTGAATTATAATAATTGGAAATTATCCAATAATTTTAACTTAGAAATTATAAATAATCAATAAACGTTCGGCGTTCCGAATAACCAAAAACATCGCACAGTTAAACAAACAAACGTCCATATGTCCTTTATCTCACTGATCAAACTTAAACTTCAAACTTTCAATCAGAAGCCTCAACCCATATCCCAGAGTTAATTGAAAAGAACTGTAGAATTAATTCCTTCTGAGAATGCGCGCGCAAACCCTAATTCTTAATTTATTGTCAAAGAAACGTCTGCCTGATCAAACCCTGAGCCAAACTCAACCAAACCCTAACAATCTGCTTGAACTGATTCAAAATCAATGGAAACCCTAATTTTGTCTGACTGATGTGAAAAGTCTGTTTGACCGATTCTTAAGCCAATCTGAAAAATCAGGAAAAGCCCGAAGCTGTGATTTCTTGTGGAAAAGAGAGGGCAAATTTTGGGGTACAACAGTAATAAATAGCATGCTCTTTTCGGCCAGACTCGTCATGTTGACCCAGCACACACCCCATTGAGTTTTCGAGTACTGTCAAGTATAAGATAAGAGGTCTCCCTTCAACTGGTGGCATTAGAATAGGTGGCTCCTGGGGATACTCTTTGATCCTTTCGAAAGAAGCGTGGCATTCATCATTCCAACGTACCACTTGATCTTTCTTCAGTAACTTGAAGATTGGATCACAAGTAGTAGTTAGGTGTGAGATGAATCGGGCAATGTAGTTCAGTCGTCCTAGAAAGCCTCTGACCTCCTTCTCTGTCTTGGGAGCTGGCATCTCTTGTATGGCTTTCACTTTGGCAGGGTCAACTTGAATACCTTTGTCACTTATGACGAAACCCAGTAGCTTACCAGATCTCACCCTGAAGGTGCACTTGTTTGGGTTCAATCTCAGCTTGTACAACTTCAACCTGTCAAATAGCTTCTGTAGATGGTCAAGGTGTTCCTCCTCAGTCTGGGACCTCGCAATCATATCATCGACGTATACTTCAATCTCATGATGGATCATGTCATGAAACAAAGCAACCATGGCACGCTGATATGTTGCCCCAGCATTTTTCAATCCAAAAGGCATGACCTTGTAGCAAAAGGTACCCCACTGAGTAACAAAGATGGTCTTCTCCATGTCTTCGGGAGCCATCTTTATCTAATTATAACCGGAGAAACCGTCCATGAAGGAGAATACCTTATGCTGAGTGGTGTTGTCAACCAGAACGTCGATGTGAGGTAGAGGGAAGTCATCCTTAGGGCTTGCCCTGTTCAAATACCTATAGTCAACACACATTTGGACCTTACCATCCTTCTTCGGCACAGGAACCACATTGGCGACCCACTGAGGGTAAGAAGTAACTGCTAGAAAACCAGCATCAAACTGTTTCATAACTTCAGCCTTGATTTTCTCAGACATCTCTGGGTGCATACGGAGAACCTTCTGTTTTACCGGAGGACAGTCTTCCTTGGTAGGCAGGCGATGAACCACCATGTCAGTATCCAACCCAGGCATATCTTTGTAAGACCAGGCAAAGATTTCAACGTAGTCATGCAGCATCTGAATCAACCGCTATTTCACACTAAGCTCCAGATTTGCACCAATCTTGAATTCCTTCTTGTCTGTTTCAATACCCAGATTCACTGTTTCCACTGGCTCTTCGTGTGGCTGAATGACCCTCTCTTCCTGGAGTAGCAGTCTTGCAAGTTCACCAGGAACTTCGCAATCATCTTCACCTTCGTCTTCGGCTAAGTTGATCGGATTTTTGCAGTCATAATTGGCAGTAGCAGAGTCGTTACCAGTGAGATCCAGAGTGGATTGAGACCTGTATACGTGAGTGTGTATGTAAAATAGCTGTTTTGCAATATATAATAAAGAAAAACAAGGAGCGCAAAATTTTGAAATGCAAAAAACGTCCAATGCTTTTATTAATGATATATGAAAATGGCACACAAAAGCCCTCACAAATGAAGCCACGGTGCCCCAGGTAAGACACTGGACCATAAAGTTTCAAAACATTGTCTGTTACACATTCAAAACAAAGAGTTCATTACTGGGTAATAAAAGTAATATGGATGAAGTCTTTTGTTGTCCAGTTGCTTGGTCCACCGTTGGTCGTAGGATAGATCCAGTTGTCGAATTCAGACTCTTCCACATCATCTTCAATGGCATTTACTCCCGAGTTGCTGATGAACACGGGAGGTCTTCTGATCCTTACATTACGAACGGCCCTTTGAGCTTCTGCAGTGAAACCCAAACCAAACTTGTTAGTCTTCTGAGTAAAATCAGGGAGTCGTCCCCAATTTGCACACTCACCCTTCTCAATAACAGCCCGGGCATCCCTTAAGGAAGCCATCTTCATAGGAGGATCTTCAACCACAGTCTCAGCTGATGCCAGTGTCTGAGGAACCTCTTCAAAGTGCTGAAATGGGGTCTCAATGAACTCCCCATCCATATCTACGTATCTGAATGAGTTGAGGTGGCTGACCATATACTCTTCCTCCCCTTGTATTGTCACAATCTTCCCTCTGACCGGGTACTTCAGCTTCTGGTGGAGCGTTGAGGTTACAGCTCCAGATTTGTGGATCCATGGACGACCCAGCAAACAATAATAGGACGGCTGAATGTCCATCACGTAGAATGTGGAATTGAAGACCTGAGAACCAACTTTGATTGGAATATCAACCTCACCATGCACCATCCTTTTAGACCCGTCAAAGGCCCTGACAACGATGTTACTTGGTTTTAGCTCCAACCCTTTGCAATCCAACCGGTCTAGAGCTTTCTTGGGCAAGACGTTTAATGAGGAACCAGTGTCAACCAGTACATGTGCAAGAGTAGTGCCCCTGCATTCAATGGAGACATGCAGGGCATCGTTGTGGTTCTTCCCTTTAACAGTCAAATCGGCATCGGAGAAACCCAAACCATTATCAGCAGTTAAATTAGCTACACAATCTGTAAACTGATCGGCTGATGTCTCTTGTGGCACGTGGGAAGTTTTCAGGAAGGTAATCAGAGCCTTAGCGTGGGCCTCTGAACACAACAGCAGTGACAACATAGAAATCTTGGATGGGATTTTCCCCAGCTGCTCAACTACGTTATAATCACTCTTCTTAATAATCTTCAGAATCTCTTCCATCTCCTGTTTGGAAGCTTCAACAGTAATGGTCTTCGGTGCCTCCGTCTGGGCAGGCACATCAGTGGTGATCCCTTTGCCCCGAGCGTTAGATGACTCGGCGACAGGGGTAGGACTTAAGAACTTGATCAGGAATGGCAGTAGGTACACTTGCAGGTGTAATGACAACAGGTCTTCGGACAGTTGGTGGAGCAATATCAGGTGAGAAAAGTCTACCGCTGCGGGTGACTTTAGCAGGTCCGGTAATGTTGCTGACGCCGGTATCAGCATCCAACTCTTGCTTAACTCCAAGAACATAAACATCAGCCCCATAGTGCCAAGGGACAACTTTGTCAGAGGTGTAGGGGATGGGCCCCGGAACAGTGATGATTACAGGCGCGATCTTCGGAATGGATGTAATTCTAACAGGCTTCCTCGAGGGAGCCTTGGAAGAATTGTTGAAAATGGTGATAATGGAAACTTCTTCAGTAGGAATGGAAGGAACAGTAATCTTCTCAAACAGGATCTCCTTATTATCCATCAGGTTTTGGATACCTGACTTCAGAAATGGGCAACCAGTAGGTAAAACAGAACACATATGGCAACTTTCGCCACAACCCGGAAATAAACCGGCTAGCAACAGGTTCCTCTTGACAGTCATCAGAGGGGTAACAATATCATCCATGAAAACTACAAACAAGTCTTCCTCTACAGCATTTACTCCATGTTTGGGCATAGGAGCAGTCACAACATTAGGCCTCTCGGGCGCCTCAAACTCAATCTCCTTTGCATCAATTAGGTCTTGCACCCTGTTCCTCAAAACCCAACAATCATCTGTATTATGCCCCGGGCTATCATAGTGAAAAGCGCAGCGGGCATTAGGGTTGTACTTTGGTGACGTGGTACTTGGATTCTTCGGAGCTTCTTTTAGAGTTACCAAATTGGTCTTCAGCAACTGTGGAAAAATCTGAGACAAAGTCATGCTGAGACAAGTGAATTGTCTCTGAGGTCTCTCATCCTTTTGTTGATTGTGATGCTGAGGAGCACCAACAGGTTTTGAAATAACAACCGCATTGACAGCTTGGCAGTGTTCAGGTCTATTTTGTCTTCTCGAACTGTAGACAGCACTGGAATCTTTCTTAAACAGTTTCTTCTTGGTGCTCGAAGAGGCACCCTTATGTATCTTTCCAGCCTTAATACCAGCTTCAATTCTCTCACCAGTCAAAATAAGATCTGTAAACCCAGCCGAAGAGCTTCTAATCAGATGGTTAAAGAATGGCCCAGACAAGGTCCCTAAAAACATGTCAACAAGTTCACGATCAACCAAAGGTGGTTGCACCCTTCTGGCAAGGTTTCTCCATTTCTGAGAATACTCTTTAAATCCTTCACCCATTCCTATTGACATATCCTGGAGTTGGGTACGCGTAGGAGCGAGGTCGGAGTTGTACTGATACTGCCTATAGAATGTAGTAGCCAAATCTTCCCAGCTGTGGATACTGGCTCTGTCCAATTGATAGAACCACTCAAGTTGAGTCCCTGAGAGACTGTCTTGAAAGAAATGGATCCACAAGTTCTTATCAGCAGTGTAAGGCTGGATCTTCCTCACATATGACCGGAGGTGTAGTTTCGGACAAGAAACTCCGTCATACTTGGCAAAGGCAAGTGCCTTGAATTTATGGGGAATCACCACCCCAGAGGATAGACCTAGATCTCCGAAGTCCAGACCAGGCATCTTCTGAATTTCCATAGCGCTTAAACGGTCTTCCAGCTGTTTGTACTTATCCTCAGCAGGAGGATACTGTTCTTCATCATAGTTTGTCTCGTTGTCGGAGACCATAGGGCTAGGAGCCCTCCTTTCTTGTGGACTATCCTTACCTCCAGATAAGGTGGTCAAATCAACTTCATTCTGCAGCCCGTTTCTAAACCTGCATCCAGTATTGAACAGGATGGTCCTCTTCTTCTTCTTCTTTTTCTCCTTCAGAATCAAGGTCTTCAGGTCCTACTAACCCTTAGCTAGATTCATGAACAACTCTTGAAACTGGGCATTCTGGGCCTGGAGGGCCTTGATAGCTTGCTCAGTTGAAGGTTCAGTAGACATGATGATTGCTGAAATAAACAGCGAAGAAGATAAGAGACCTGTAATGGGGTACCTGTTTATGGAGTGCATGGGATGAAATGCGTATGATTTATGATTTCAAAGACAATCGGGATTCAAATTTGTAAGAAAGGAAACACACTTTATTAGATTTAAAATCCAAAATTTAAATTGTTCAACAAATTGCCCTTAGGCATTACAAGAAATGGAAATACTGAAAAGTAAGAAAAAATTGTAAAAGAAATCATCAAAGGTCCATCAACGCTCCCATGGTCTCTTCTTCTCATGGCGGACATAATCATTCAGGATCCGCTCGTTCTCCAGTTGCCTAGTCAGCTTCTGGATCTTCTACTCCTGTTCATTGAACCTCTCTCTGTAAGAATCCCATTCATCCCTCAACTACATCCAAGACCTCTTCAGTGTCCCAATATCAGTGGGCATATAAGGTTGGAGGATAGTTGGAGGAACCCCCTCCTCATTAGAAACTTCAAGAGTAACAGGCCTGACAGCTTCGTATGGCATACCTAACTTCTGGGCACGGATGCAGACCCATCTGAGATATGGATCCATTGGCAGAGAAGTCTTAGGGCCCAACTCATGTGGGTCAGATTGGTGAACTCTGTCCCAAGCCCTTATGAATCTACGACGCAGCTCGTCGCTATCTCCCTAAAAATCAAAGATGATATGAGGCATCAACATCTCATGAGGCCCTTCTCTTCTGGCTCTTCCAAACTGACGGAGATCTAATCATGGGTTGTAAGAAATCCCTCCATGGAGTCCGATCAATGGAACATTAGGATACTCTCCACAACAATCAATGACAGTCACCTCATCCATACCTTTTAGAGTCCATATAATGTCATCATTAGAAAGAGACATCACCCTATAAGCCCAACCCATTCCTTCTTTGTTTTTCAGCACGGACTTAGGGAGGTGCGAAATAAACCACCTCGACAATAAAGGAACACAGCACATCAAAGTTCCCCACTTTCGGGCAGTACGAGCATAGAGCTGATGAAGCATATCACCCAAGAGAGTGGGTACCAGATTCTGAGAGATGAAAATCTTTATGGCATTAATACCAACAAAAGTGTCAGGATTCGGAAACAATACCAGACCATAAATCAAGAGGGCCAGAATATCCTCGTACGCCTTGAAGTCTAAGCTATCCCAGAAGTAATTAGCTTTGTCAACCAAAAACTTAGTCAGAAAACCCTTAGCTCCACTTCTAGTCTCCCAGTTGGCCATTACCTCCTCCTTGGTCAAGTGAAGGGCTGCAACAATTTCTTCGGACTTAAGAGCCTTTTCCCAACCAGTAAATGGAGTCTGCTCCAACACAGAGATACCAAGCAGCTCAGAGAACTCTTCTAGGGTAGGAACCAGCTGGAAGTCTTGAAAGGTGAAGCAATGGTATAGCGGATCATAAAACTGGACCAGAACACTCATCATTTGTTCGTCCAATTTTGAGGTGACCAAACTGAGCAGAGAGCCATGCCTTCTGATGAAGGAGGTAGTGTCTGGAATCCTAACAACCAAATCTTTAAGCAGGGTAGGTATTTGGACAAAGTTGATCCGGATAGTATTCCTACGCATGGGCATCATAATGACCTACAAAACAGAGCAAAGATGAAACCCTCTTGTCCTTGAAATAGGTTAGTCCTTATGCAAGATGTATGCAATGTTATGATGTCATGATGTCATGGTAAAGGCACACCACAAGTATCCACAAAAGGCAAACATGGTAAAGGCACACAAGTCACACAAAAGAGCCCTTAGATTTCAGGCTGGCATGAAGCTTAGGTACTACCCTCTTTCAGTTCAGTTGGTTAAGACCTGTCCTAAAAAATAGTAATCGGGTTATAGAGGATCTCAATATCACTGACTATCCTCAATCGGTCATAATTCCAGTTTAGCAACCTTTTCTTGCGGTCGGAATCATCACGAGAGTTTAGTCTCAATGAGTGTAGCATACTACTACTGTTCTATGGCCAAGTTGGTCAATTTAAGGTTCTAAGGTCAGTTGGTGCTTAATGACTCCTTAGAAGACCCATATTCTCCTCGTTCCAACACAAGGGATATCGGTACAGACCAAGATGCCACACCAACGTAGCTACTACTTCATCTGTATCGGTCTAAGCCGTACAGATCCCTCACAGTTTATTGCTACTTACCTAAAGGGTATCCCCAGATCCGGGTTAGGATCTATAGAACTCTGATACAAGCCCACAAAATTAAAGCATACAAAGCATTCAATTGAAAACATAGTGATCTAATCCTAAGGTACACCTCACTTATAATTTCCCCAGCAGAGTCGCCAGTTCTGTGATCGGTGGGAATGAGAACTGACTGTTTTGGAATGCTGGTTCGCGTTTGCGTTTGTTTTCGCAAAATGTCGCGGTAAGCAAGAGTCGCCACCGTCTTTTATTTTATCCAACAAGGAAAGGAAAAAAGCACAGAAAAATTCCTTTTTCGAGATGTTTCTCGGGTTCGGGAGGTAGATTATAGAAAGGGAAGTAGTTAGCACCCTTTCTATCCGTGGTTATCCACGGGCTCTTAGGTACTTGCTCATTATGTTTTCAAAAGTTTGCTTTTCTTTGTGATTGTGGGTTTGAAAAGGATTTTTGTTTGAAAGGGGTGTAAGTGCGAAAAGTTTTATTTTGTTTTTAAAAGGAGCAAGTACTTAAGAACATCTACCTACTCAAAAAGGAATTAAACTGTGCAAGTGTCCTTTAGACAACGCTATCCCACTATTGAGGAGTATGTAGCATCGTCGATGGAGTTTTCGGGTCAATTCAATTAAGGGACGCGTGGTCACTAAAGCAATGTTAGGATGCCTTAGTGGTAACCCTAATGTCTTAGATCATTTTATCCGAGGCAACCGTTTCGAGGCAACTTTATGATCTTTAGACAAGAGGGCGACCTCTAAAACTTCCTATACTCAATGACCACGTTCGAGGCAACCAAGTGAGGTGTACCCTAAGAGTGGCATGTGCGAGTGTATTGTTTTTCAGTTATATTATCTTTGTACATGTTAGGGTGAGCTACTGTTGATTTTAGGTTACAGATTTATCTTGTCATGCATTGCCTATTATTCAAACATCTAACAGTTAATGGTTGCAGAAATTAAATTGCGGAAGATAAATCTAAGCTATTACAAGGCGTCGGGTATTTACATCGCCAAATACAAACCCTTTTAAAAATAAATTGTGAAAAGTAAATAAAGCGATAAATAAAATCCTAAGTTAAAACTATTACATTCCCGGAGCAGTTACAATATTGAAATATGGATAAAAAATTATACGCGCGCGAGAAAATTGAATCGGAGTGTTTTTTAGAGTTTTGACCCTTTTTCATTAAATAAAGCATATTTTTTGTTATTTTTGAATTAAAATGGAATTAAACCTAAACTAATTATTAATTAATTAAAAAAATGTTTTTGGATTTTTTTATATTTTAAGAAATAAAAATAAAATTGATTAAAGTTATTAAAAACCTAATATTCTAAATTGATTTTAATTTATTGCAAAATATTAAAATTAAACCTAATTAGAAACTAAATTAATTAAATTATTTATTTACAAAAACAATGAAATAATGAAATTGAATTTAATAAATAAAAATAATGTTTTTTTATGTTTTCTGATTTTTATTAGGCAAAATATTAATTATTTGGTTAGTAATTAATTAGGAATAATAATTAAATAAACAATTAAATAAAATATATAAAAGAGAAAAAAGAAATAAACCCAGGGGGTGTGTGGGCCTGATCTGAGTGTAAGTCAGCAATTTTTGGGGCCCAAACGTCCAGCCTGTTGGACTTTTCCATTCCAATATGCGCTGGTTGACTTTAGTCCATGGTGCTCCTTCAATCTTGATCATTGGATCTGTCTAGTGGGCCACTTGGCAATTGAGATCTAGAGGCATTTGGTGAACCACGCTGGGAGCATTGCACATGAATACCTGAAGAACAAAATCAAATAAATGTTTGTGGGACCTGGGATTCGAACCCAGGTCCCAAAGGGTTTTGCAACGCACGCTCACCAATCCAACTACACTACATTATTGTTAATAGAATAAGACGTAAATATAATATATGAAACAACGCACTAAGCCTGAAAAATAAAAAACGCGCCACTGATTCGAATGGACCAATGGCACAAGGACACGCTATCTTCTTCTTCAACGCAACCCTGGTTATTTACCTGCGGATTTTTATCTGCAGGAAGATTCGTGGGATGTCTCAAAAACTCGTTCTAGGCCATAAAAATCCCATCCAAGCGCATGGACGTGATCGTCTCTATCTCCTGAGTGTCCCTATAACCATTATTTGTCTTAATTTTACCTGCAATGCAAATGCCTAAAAACGAAACAAGTAAACCCTAGGTTCGGGAAATTGAATATTGCAGTCATGTTAGAAATTTGACATTAAGCATAATTATTCAAAATATTTGGCAAAAGGATGCAAGATAACTGATTCACGATCCCAGGTACAGGGCCAAGTTCGTGGTGACTTACAGGGCGTTTTAGGCAACGAAAAGGCTTGGTTTCAATTGATATAACTTCACTGGATGTCAAGGAAGAGAGCTGTGTTGAGCTTTTGGTTGGAAGATGCCTCCAAAGTTGTTTTTGATCTCTCACTTTTCAAGCTTTTTTCTCAAAGTTGTGTGGTCGTTTCTGCAGAGCTCTATGCGTGTTCTAGGTTTGGCTTGCTTGTGTGCATATAATGGAATGAGTCTAGGTCAAAATTTGGACCAATATCCATGTGCATTGAAGAGGGAATATTGGATTTGATCACCATTGATAAGCTTTCCAAAAATAGGCCAAATTTGATTTTTTGTGATTGTTTTGACTTGATACGAATTGATTGAGTGTCACATGGTATTTGCAAGCTGTACAAATTACAAAGATACCATTTCATTAATTTTTGGATTTTATTTGAATTAATATAGATTTAAAATGAATTAAATCAATAAAAATTAAATAAAATAGAAAAATAAATGTTTGGTCATGAAATTAAAGATGGGACACGTGTGTGGTGTGATAAGACCAAATCAAGTGGAAAAAAGTGGGCCCTTTTGTCAAAAATTGGAGTTTGAGGATAGTTGACTTTTGGCAAATTTGGAAAAATGTCCAACTTCAACAATGCATAACTTCTTCAATTTTGAACTTTTGGAGGTGTTCTTGGACTTTTTAGAAACCTTGGGATGTCCTATAATCAACCCTTTTGGTTTCATTTTGGTATCATCTTATTTTGAAGTTCCATTCTCAAGTTATAAGTTTTGGCAAAAAAGGTGTTTTTGTTGACTTTCAAAAATGACCTATAATGTCCAAATTTGTAACTTTTTTGTGAGTGAATTTATTTATCTTGGGGTGTGAAGATGGATTGTAGGAAATTTCATCCTCTTAAAAATGAGCTTTGGATGGGTCATTTCTCATAAAGTATGAGAAAGTTATGCTTGGTCAAAGTTGAGTTGACTTTTCCTACAAAACCCTAATTTAGCAACTTTTGAATCTTGATGAATCTTGAGCAATCCTTGATGAATCATGATCAACCCTTGATAAAATGATGAATTATACTTCAAAATGAGAATGTTGACAAAAAATCTTGAGGTTTGACTGTATTTGGGACACAATTGACTTTTGCCCTAGCATAGACGATTTTTGGGCCTCTTGAGCAATTGACTGACCAAACTTTCTCTGTAAGGCTTGAAATTTGACATGGATGAACTTGAGAACATATTAGGACATTGGGAAGCACTTGAGGTCATTTATATGTAAGGACCTTGATGCAACACAAAACCCTAATATTGAATTGATTGCCTTAGTTGGTGATTTGACTGTCCAACTCTTGAGTCATTTTGAGCAACTTGAAGCTTCTTCTTGACAAGTCTTGAGGAATATGGGAGGGAAAATTTTGGGGTACAACACTTACCATCCTTCTTCGGCACAGGAACCACATTGGCAACCCACTGAGGGTAAGAAGTAACTGCTAGAAAACCAGCGTCAAACTATTTCATAACCTCAACCTTGATTTTCTTAGACATCTTTGGGCGCATTCGGCAGACCTTCTGTTTCACGGGAGGACAGTCTTCCTTGGTAGGCAATCGGTGAACCACAATATCAGTATCCAACCCAGGAATATCTTCGTAAGACCAGGCAAAGATCTCAACATAGTCACGCAGCATCTGAATCAACCGTTGTTTCACACTAAGCTCCAGATTTGCACCGATCTTGACTTCCTTCTTGTCTATCTCAGTACCCAGATTCACTGTTTCCACTGGCTCTTCATGTGGTTGAATAACCCTCTCTTCTTGAAGTAACAGTCTTGCAAGTTCACCAGGCACTTCGCAATCATCTTCACCTTCGTCTTCGGCTAAGTTGATCGGATTTTCGAAGTCATAACCGGCAGTAGCATAGTCGTTACTAGTGAGATCCAGAGTGGATGTGGACCTGTATATGTGAGTGTGTGTAAAATAGTTGTTTTTCAATATATAATAAATAAAAACAAGGAGCACAAAATTTGAAATGCAAGAACGTCCAATGCTTTTATTAATGATATATGAAAATGACACACATAAAGCCCTCACAAATGAAGCCACAGTGCCCCGGGTAAGACACCGGGCCATAAAGTTTTAAAACATTGTTTGTTACATATTCAAAACAAAAAGTTTCATTACTGGGTGATAACAGAAACGGGCATAGAATCCTTCGTTGTCCAGTTGCTTAATCCATCATTGGCAGTCGGGTAGATCCAACTGTCGATATCAAACTCTTCATCATCGTCACCCCCATAGCATTCACCCCTGCATCTTGTTTAGGCTTCTCTGGTGCTCCGAACTCAATCTCTTTCGCATCGATCAAGTCTTGTACCTTGTTATTCAAAACCCAGCAATCATCTGTATTATGCCCCGGGCTGTCAGAGTGAAAAGCACAGCGGGCATTAGGGTTATACTTCGGTGATTGTATTTGGATTCTTCAGAGCTTCCTTTGGAATCACCAGATTAGTCTTTAGTAATTGTGGCAGAATCTGAGATAAGGTCATGTTGAGACGGGTGAATTGCCTTCGGGGTCTCTCATACTTTTGTTGATTGCTGTGCTGAGGAGCACCAGCAGGTTTTGAAATAACAACCGCATTAATAGCTTGGCAGCGTCCAGGTCTACTCTGGCTTCTTGAACTGTAGACAGCACTAGACTCTTTCTTAAATGGCTTCTTCTCAGTGCTTGATGAGGCACCCTTCTGTATCTTACCAGCCTTAATACCAGCCTCAATCCTCTCACCAGTCATAATTAGCTCTGTAAACCCAGATGAAGAGCTTCCAATCAGGTGGTTGAAAAATGGACCAGACATGGTCCCCAGAAACATGTCCACAAGCTCCCGATCAGCCAATGGTGGTTGTACTCTTCCGGCGAGTTCTCTCCACTTTTGAGCATAACCTTTGAATCCTTCACCCGTTCCCATTGACATACCCTGGAGTTGGGTACGCGTAGGAGCAAGGTCGGAGTTGTATTGGTACTGCCTGTAGAAAGTAGTAGCCAAATCTTCCCAACTACGGATACTGGCTCCGTCTAACTGATAAAACCACTCAAGCTGAGTCCCTGAGAGATTGCCTTGAAAGAAATCGATCCATAGGTTCTTATCAGCGGTGTACGGCTGAATCTTCCTCACATATGACCGGAGGTGTAGCTTCGGACAAGAAACTCCATCATACTTAGCAAAGGCTGGTGCCTTGAATTTATGGGGAATCACCACCCCAGATGATAGACCCAGGTCACCAAAGTCCAGACCAGGCACTTTCTGAACTTCCATAGCACTCAACCGGTCTTCCAGTTGCTTGTATCAATCCTCAGCAGGAGGATACTGTTCTTCATCGAAGTTTGTCTCGTTGTCGGAGACCACAGGGCTAGGAGCCCTCCTTTCCTCTTGACTATCTTTCCCTCCAGATGAGGTGGTCAAATCAACTTCATTCTGTAGCCTATTTCCAAACCGGTGTCCCGTGTTAAACAGGATTGTCCTCTTCTTCTTCTTCTTCTTCTCTTTCAGAATCAGGGTCTTCAGGTCTTGCTGACCCTTAGCTAGATTCATGAACAGCTCTTGAAATTGGGCATTCTGGGCCTGGAGGGCCTTGATGGCTTGCTCAGTTGAAGGTTCAGCAGACATGATGAGTGCTGAAATAAACAGCGAAGAAGATAAGAGACCTGTAATGGGTACCTGTTATGGAGTGCATGGGATGAAATGCGTATGATTATGATTTTAAAGACACTCATGAGATTCAAATTTGTAAACCAAAGGAAACACACTTTATTAGAAAAACTTTGGAATTCAAATTTTTCAACTGATTGCCCTTAAGGCATTACAAGGAAGGTAATACTGAAAAGTAAATAAAAACTGGAAAGGAAATCAACAAAGGCCAATCAATGCTCCCATGGTCTCTTCTTGTCAATGCGGACATAATCATTGAGAATCCGCTCGTTCTCCAACTACCTATTCAACCTATGGATCTTCTGCTCCTGCTCATTGAACTTCTCTCGGTAAGAATCCCGTTCTTCCCTCAGTTGCATCCAAGACCTTTTCAGTGCCCCAATGTCAGTGGGCATATAAGGATGGAGGATCAGATTGGTGAACTCCATCCCAAGCCCTTATGAATCTGCGACGTTGTTCGTCGCTATCTCCTTGAAAGTCAAAGATGATACTAGGCGTTAGCATCTCATAAGGTCCTTCTCTTCTGGCTCTCCCAAACTGACGTAAGTCCAAGCACGGATTGTAAGAAATTCCTCCATGGGTTCCTATCAGTGGAACATTGGGGTACTCCACACAACGATCAATAACGGCCACATCGTCCATACCCTTAAGAGTATAAATGATATCACTGTGAGAGAGAGACATGACCCTATAGGCCCAGCCGATGCCTTCTTTATTCTTCAGCACTGACTTGGGAAGGTGCGAAATAAACCACCTTGCCAATAACGGAGCACAACATATCAAGGTTCCCCGCTTTCGGACAGTACGAGCATAGAGCTGATGAAGAATGTCACCCAAGAGAGTGGGTACCGGATTCCGAGAGATGAAGATCTTTATCGCATTCACATCAACAAAGGAGTCATAGTTCGAAAACAATACCAAGTCGTATATCAAAAGAGCCAGAATATCCTCAAATTCCTTGAAGTCTAGACTATCCCAGAAATAGTTAGCCTTACCAACCAAGAACTTAGTCAGAAAGCCCTTTGCTCCACTTCTAGTTTTCCAATTAGCCATTACCTCCTCTTTGGTCATATGAAGGGCTGCAGTAATCTCTTCGGGCCTAAGAATCTTCTCCCAACCAATAAACGGGGTCTGCTCCAGAACAGAGATACCGAGCAGCTCAGAGAACTCTTCTAAGGTGGGAACCAGCTGGTAGTCCTGGAAAGTAAAGCAATGGTACAGCGGATCATAGAATTGGACCAGGACACTCATCATTTGCTATTCCAATTTGGAGGTGACCAAACTGAGAAGATAACCATGTCTCCTGAGGAAGGAAGTAGTATCAGGCATCTTTGCAACCAAATCTTTAAGCAAGGTGGGAACCTGGACAAAGTTGATCCGGATGGTATTTCTATGCATGGCCATCATGATGACCTACAAAACAGAGCAAAGATGAAATCCTCCTGTCTTTGAAATAGGTTAGTCCAATGCAAGATGTATGAAATGTTATGATGTCATGATAGAAAGAACACCACAAGTATCCACAAAAAGCAAACATGGTAAAGGCACATAAGTCACACAGAGAGCCCTTAGATTTCAGGCTGGCAAGGAGCTTAGGTACTACCCTCTTTCAGTTCAGTTGGTTTAAACCTGTCCTAAAAATAGTAACTGGGTTCTAGAGGATCTCAATATCACTGACTACCCTCAATCGGTCATAATTCTAGTTTAGCAACTTTTTCTTACAGCCGGAATCATCGCGAGAGTTTAGTCTCAATGAGTGTGTTGTACCCCAATTTTTGCCCCTAAGATTCCTCTATCATATCATATCAACTTGATCATAACAAGATCACATTAGGGTTGGTTCTTCCTCTTTTTCTATCTCATATCTTTAAGTTTGCTCTTGAGGAATCTCCAAGCACCTTGGTTGTGTATTTTGTATATGTGTTGTTGACTAACTTCTAATCAAAATACAAAAAAATATTTGTCTTTGTCTTTGTATATTTTTGTTTTTTAGGTACCAAGTCGAAGCATCCGACAAACAAGGATTTCTGGTATTATTTTCCTAAAATCTCTATTTGCAAAGAAAAAGAATTAAAAAATTTCATTTTTTTTCACTGATGCAATTGATTGCTCTTAGAGTGCAATCGATTACACATAGTGCATTTTACGCCATTTTTGAAAAAAATACACTGTGCAAATCGATTTTCACTATAGTGCAATCGATTTCACAGCGTGAAAATTTGAAAAAAAAATCAGTAATTTTGAACTTGTCAAATTTTGGCTCCAATTTTCCTTCACTTTTGAAAGATGTATCATTAATTCAAATTTTAGTGCCAATCTTTCATTTTTAAAAAGAATTGTCATTAATTCAAATTTTGGCTCTAATATTTGAAAGAATTATCATTAATTCAAATTTTGGCTCTAATTTTTGAAAGAGTTATCATTAATTCAAATTTTGGCTCCAAGAATCAATTACTAAATTACCACTAATCCCAATCCTAAAACTCTATAAATAGAGCTCTCATTTCATTCAAATTTCAAGCTTTTGATAGCCAAATCCACCTTGCTAAAAAATCTCTCAATTCTCTCCATCTACCAAAATTCACTCAAAGCTCCATTTTCAAAAAGTTAGTAAGCTTTGCATTGAAGCTTACTAATCTTTGAGCTAAACCTTCATCCAAACACTTTTTCTCCATCAATTATCTACATCCAAGCTTGGTCAATTGATTCTTGTGGTTAAATTGAAGCAAATTCTTGAAGTTGTTTTGATAATTCTCTAGATCTACCTTTGGTAAGTTGGATAATTCATCTTTCACAATGTGATCTCTTGGTGATCTTTGGGATTGATTCTTTGAGCATTATTTTGTGATTTCGATGGTGTTATTTTCTCATAATTTGATGGAATTTTCGTTGTCAAGTGGATCCATGATCATAAGGTGTTTGATGGAAAGTTTGAACAAGAAATTGCCCTTTTAAAATGTTGTTTTTGCTACTGTTACTGTGTGCAATCGATTGCACAGAAGCAATTTTGTATAATTTTTAGAAAAATGTACTGTGTAAATCGATTTACACAATAGTGCAATCGATTTACACCAGAACATAATGCACTTTTTTGCCTTGTTTTGGGGCAACTTTGATCCAAAATGATTTTTCTACTCACTCCTTTTGATTGTTGGTTTAGATTGCAATTTTAAATGTCCAATTTGTCTTTAAACTCAATGGACTTTGTGATGTAGATGAAGTTGGATAAATGTTCATCAATTCAAATCTACCTAAGAGTGAATTATTTAATTCATTTTTGCTTCTTTGGATTAATGATATGTTTAGTGCTTTAATCCATCTAGAGGAGTGGTTGAATTTAAAGATGAAAGAATTTTGAAATGGTGATCCAAATTAGCTTATCATTTCCCTCCCTCTTCATCTTATCCCTTTCTTTTTTAATTGTGCTACATGTTAAGGGATGGTGATCTCTATATCATTTATCCAAACATGAAGTACATAGATTGCTATTGACCGGCCTCAAAATAGGTGTGACTTCTACATAAGTCCACTTACGATTGCTTAACATAGTGCTAAATTTTGTCCCGATTCGAATAAATGATCATTCATGGCCCAAACTTATGATTGCAAGCCCAAGTATGTTAATTTGATCTATTTGATCCAATAACCTTGAGATTTATTGTGTGGAGGCTTTGGTTCTACCAATCCTCTAATGGATCTATAACACCTTTGGTCAACGCGGATCACTTAAACATCGTTGATCATTACATGTTGCCTTGTGAGAATTCCAAAATGGATGATATACTTGACAAAAAGCAAATGCAACTTGTTGTGTGGAGGCTTTGGTTCTACCAATCCTCTAATGAGTTCCAAATGCAAGTTTCAAGATGGTCATCCAACTAACCACTAATTACTAATAATTAACTTTACTTTATACTTTTATTTTTTATGCTTTATGTACCATTTACTTTATGTACCATTTATATTTCATGCTATTTTCATATTTTGCTCACTTGAGCATTTATTTTTATGTCATTTTTTTTATTTTGCTCACTTGAGCTTTTCTTTTCCTTTTAAAGACACCTAATAATCAACATGAACCATAAAAATCATTAATGATACTTGGACTACATGGTTACTATCTTTTGCATTATGGAGTGATGGACTTATTGGACTTAGGATTAGAGACCTTGGCCTATCTTGGAGACTTTGTGACTTTATTTGATATTTTGTCTGGAGTTCTTGAGGTTTACCTCAAGACATTGGGTTGTTTGTTTGTTTTGTGTGCAGGTTATTGAGATTACGATCTTTGTTTGTAATATGGAATTCACCCGTATACAGCCGTTACTCTACCCAATTTTTGCGAAGACTTAAAACACTTGAAGTTTGGTTCTCTCAAGAGGTCTAGTATCTTTGCTTGCTTGGTTTCAATCCGAAGAATGGGAATTCTATATTGACTCATAATGTCAAGTATTGGCTTCTTGTTGTTTAGATGGTTCTTATCCCTAGCTTTTACCTTATGCTTTAGGATAGCCTCTTCTTCTCCTCCCATCTTCTTTAATTTCAAAAATCTTCTTCCTCCTTTAAAAAAAAACTCTTCTTGTTTTGAAACATGAAACATTTTCATAATAAACTTGGACTTAGGTCCATGCATTTTCAAAACATTTTCATAAATAAACTTTAATCAATTTAATAATATCTTGACAGAGTACCGTAGATGTTTAGGGTGCTAATACCTTCCCTTTGCATAACCAACCCCCTTACCTTGAATATTTCCCCCTCTTTTTGGGTTATTCGCTCTTTTCCCATTCCTTTGGAAACAATAAAGCGCGGTGGCGATTTTTATTTTGATTTGTATAAAGTCTAGTCAATCCAATAGCTTAGTCTTGCACATTTCTACCGCTACAAAAAAAATGGCGACTTCACTGGGGACAGATTGACCTCTTGCTGGTCCATCCCTAAGTGGGTTAAACCTATCTTTGTTTATATCTGTATATGTGCTATTTTTATTTATGTGTTATATTTTGTATATATGTTTGTTTGGATTTTCCTGATTTACAGGGTGCTTGGTGATTACTCTTAAGTCCTATACACGTACTTGGGCAAACTTTAAGATAGGACGGGCGGTATAGTCATGTTAACTTTGAGGGAGTAATCCCAAAAAAGGAGGCATGAGATCCCCCACTCAGTGGAGGCCTCTTTGACTGTAGTGTCGTTTACCGATTAATCGGGAAGACGTACTACTTTCGACCTGGGAGCCTGCTGAAACTGAGGACCATAGATTACCTAACCCCTCTTGGCCTTTTAGGTGTAGTGTGGAAGCTATAACGGAGTAATCCGGAAATAGTTGTCATGCGATACTATGCTAGGACGAGTCTTTCTTGAGAATATTACTAATTACCGAGTTAATCGGGAAGTTGGTAATATCCGAAGGAAGGATGTAGACTCTGGGAACCTCTTAGAACCTTGTTCAACAGGTGATAACTTTTTAGACCAACACCTTATGGGTAGTACCTTCGACCTCATGCTCGTGACGTTGAACCTATGAACCCTATATGTGTGATCTTGTGTGTGATTGTTGCATCATGCATCCATGCACTCATAAGCATCTTTTGAAGAAAACAGTATTTTAAGGGATTTAAAGGTTGACTATTTGTGAATATCTCAGGTACTTTTAAACCATGGATTCTAGAAAGAGAAACAAAAGCCTTATTACTTGGATGTTGGCAACGTGTCTATAAACCATAAATCCCTTGAAATATTAAATGATAAAATAAAAATAATCATGTGCATTGCATATCATGCATCATATTGCACATATTTCTTGCATTTGTTATTCATATCCAGGTGTCTTACCCAGCTTCTTTACTTCACTCAGCAAGCTGACTCATCACTACAACACTCGGGCTAATTTCAAAGAGAAGATGGAAAACATTAAGAAAGAGATCTTTGAACTCCACAAAGAGGTAACTACTTTGAAGGCTGGCATGGAGTATCTAACTGCTTTGGTTAAAACTTTGGTTGCTTCCCAAGTCAATCCTTCTAGGAAGGAAGAAGAGATGGAAAAGGTCTTCACAGAAACTCTGAGATCATTCTTTCATGAGAAGGTGATAGTCGATGCACCCAGTGATTTCCCTGAAAAAGTAAATGTGGGAGTGCCTCTAGAAGAGGATGTCCGAAAGGGGTGTTCATCTGAAGATGGTGTCTCAGCTAGTGGTGTGAAGAAGTTCGATAATAACTTTTCTAAGAAGAGAACCAGAGGAAGAAACAATTATCGTCAGAATCAACATGTTCCTCCTGTCATCCATGTGTTCAACTTACCTCCTTTTACTCCAGTTTGTCAACAGAATCAGCAAGTTCCTGATCAGAGGAAAAATCAGTTTGATCCAATCCCAACGACCTATACATAATTGTTTCCCATCCTGATGCAGAGAAATTTGGTTCAGACCCGACTTCCACCAAAGGTCCCTGAGAAGATGCCATGGTACTACAAAGCTGATTTGACTTGTGCCTTTCATCAGGGAGCCCCGGGGCATAGCATTGAAAATTGTTATCCATTGAAAATTGAAGTTTAGAAGTTGGTCCGGAGTGGTATCTTGTCGTTTAAGGATATTTGTCTTGAAGTTCAAGTCATGTCTTTGCCGAAGGATAAAGGTGATTGAAGAATGCCCTGGAGTTTAAGGATGATTAGCCTTCTCAATTTATTAGCATTTTTACTGCTTTCTCACTTGTAATTTTTCTTGTTTATCATTGCACTGTTTGCATGTAAGAACTTATTTGCATTTGAATGTTTAATCTTAATACAATGAGTATGTTTGTCTTGAAGAAATTCATTCGTTTCACTCGTATTTGTTTTCAATTTTAAATTGATTTATGATACCAACTTGTTACCCATTCTCTTGCCTAGGCAGAGATTGGGATGAGGATGATGATATTAAAACACAAATTTTCTGGTTGTATGCTTTTGGATAAAACCTTGTTAACGATGTACAGGCATTGTTTCAAATCCTCAAACACCGGAGAATAAGGGAGTGAAACCCTCGTTAACCCCTTTGAGCCTTGAAGTAGGAGTTTCTTTTTCTATTCAGAAAAAAACCTCATTTTTTTAAAAACCCGGGGCAGGGTAGTGTTCAGTTAATCTGATTGAGTATTCAAATCTCATCAAGAGTGCGCATCTAAAGATACAATAATGGTTATCCTTCAAGAGGTTGAGGGAATTCAAAACCGCAATGTTTAACCTCAGAATATCAGTAGTGTGCATCAAAAGAAGATGTTATCCCAATGGGTATCTCTCACATATCAGGGGATCAGTAGATGACAATACAACAATGGTTATCTTTCATCTACCCAGAAATAGGGCAGTCACAATTCTTCCGACAAGTCACAAATGACTCAAAGTCACGCGACATGTTAAAAAGAAGAAAAAAGATGACATGAATAAAAAATTATTATGAAAAAGAAAGAGACAAAAAGCCCCGCTAAGTCGGAACTTGAAAAAACAAGTCGCTTAGGCAAAAGCCAGGGCATCTCGCTGCATTTCAGAGTCAAAGTCAAAAGGAATTTGTCCAGAAGGCAAGGAAGAAATGGAAAGCCTAAAATGCGATAAAGTATTACAATGTGAAATCCTCAGCAAAGAATAGAGTCGCGTGACAAGAAACCCAAAAGAAGCAGAAATGAGTGACTTGCATGTCCAAAGAAAACCTTGTTTTATTCCTCAACCATATCGAAACTTCTTTTGAGAGATGAATGTTCGTGTCAAGTTAACTGAACTTAGGACTGAAGAACATCATGAAGGGGGTGGGCACCAAATATTTTTGAGCCTTAAATCTTTTTTTCTAAAACCGTGAACCAGGCCATGTTACAACCCTCAAAAGTCCTAATTGAAACAGGGTTTATTTCGAAAGCATACTCCAATGAGATAGTGTTTCCTGACTCCCATTAATTTTGATAAATTATTGTGATTGGTATCATATGCTTTTGTTATCTTTCACACAAAAAAATCCATGTCGCATCCTGGCTAGTGATTCGTTCGCAGGGTTTTGCAACATCTTTTCAAATAAAATCTTCAAGACTTACATAATTGTTGTATTAGAATTTTCATTCTTAGAATAAACATTTTCTGCTTGTAAAACAACAACTTGATATCATGAAAGTTTACATTTGAGTATCAGCAAAATACATGTTGCCGAGAAGAGTTGTGGATCAAAGAGGATGTAACATTCAACCAATCTAGGGCAGTTACATCAAGATTCAACAAATCTATGAAAGCCATTTGATTAGAAAGGTTATTCTAAAAGCATGCAGCCAAGGGCAAGTTACGAAAGTTACTTTGATCAGCATGGTAAGCTTGAGACACCAGATTGGTTTCCAAGGGCATATCCAGATTTCGTCAAGATAGTTACTATGTCTACCCCAAGCTTAGAACCTTCCTCAAGTTTTGTTATGATGTTGGGTTCATAATCCCATTTTTTCCAGTCTTGCTGCAGAATTCTCCAGCTGAGTGTGATTCTTTACCCATCCAGGTGGTGATCAAACGGAGATTAAAAAGAGCTATAAAGCCTTTGCTCATTTGATGGAGTTCTTTCTCCATTTTTATTGATATGGAATCTCTTGTAGAGCAGTGCTTTCTCTTGTTACGACATTATTGTTGTTATGTGCTTCCCAAGTAGCTAGACAAGGGCAGTATATTTTCTAAGAGGTGTTGAGACAACTGTGAAGTTTTTGGATTTTCTCTCACCAAGTGTTGAGTTTGATTTAAAATCCCCATAATTTTAACTTCTTACTATAGTGTTAACTTCTTGGTTCCCCAGGAAGGTTCTCTCAAGTCATCTTGTTGGTATGTGCGCAATCTTTATGTGTTTTTCGGATAGTTGAAGATGATACTAGTGGGTGCAAGGTACAGTATTTGGTTTGTGATCCTATTATCCCCGACTAAGTCTCAGTTCGCTTTTAATTTTGGGTTTGCATGGTCAGAAGCCTCTGTCCCAGATTCCCCAGCAAAGTTTTCCCTCATATGATGAAAGATTTTATTCCCTCGGTGTGCTAAGATATCGCTCTTTTTGCAGTATTGGCATTAGTGTTGACTTCTTGATTTCCTAGGAAGACTATACCAGGGCATCTTTTGTTGGAACAGGTTTGTATGATATGAAGACTCAATCCAATATTCTCCAGTGAAGGCCTCGTTTATTTGATAGAAGTCCTTTCTCCCCAAAGAAGTTGGTGCAATAATTACTCTTGAAGAACGTATCTCTGGTTTCCCCAGTGGAGCACGTATCTCCAGTTTCCCTAGTGGAGCACGTATCTCTGGTTTCCCCAGTGAAGAACGTATCTCCAGTGCAAAACGTGTCTCCGGTTTCTCCAGTGAAGAACGTATCTCCGGTTTCCCCAGTGGATCACGTATCTCTGGTTTCCCCAGTGAAGAACATATCTCCGGTTTCCCAAGTGAAGAATGTATCTTGGTTTCCCCTCGATGATGTGGTGTCGACCTCCCTAATGAAGTAAGCATGAAGTCCCCGATAGAGGTCTCGATGATGAAGTATTGTCTCCCTTAGTGAAGTCCGTATGTTTTTCTTCCTTCAAAGTGGGCCTGATTTCCCCAGTGAATGTTTTGACAATTTGGTTTCCATTTGCCTTATTCACAAACAGTATCGAAATCCCCAGTAGGAGTACGGACTGTGAAACATTTGTTTCCCCCATGGAAGTCTGTGTGTTATTCCCTGGGAAGGTTATCCCAGGGCATCTCTTGTTGGAATGAGTATTCATGATGAAAAGTTTTCAATCCTCTGTTTTTTTCTCTCCAGGGAAGTGGGTTTGAATTCCTCAGTAAGGTTTGGTTGTCTCGGCGTCAGTCTTCTTTATTTGAGACTAGTCTTGCGATCTCCAATAGATATGTTGCCTTTGAAAAATTGACTTCTCCGATGAAACCGAAAGAAAGATGTTATGTCCCGGTATCTGTTTGATTTAGCTACATCTGGATTACGTTTCTCCTCAGTGAAGTTAGGACAGACAATAGGTTTGGTTTCCGCAGTTGCTTTTACCTTTCTTGGATTGATCTTTCTGGTTGAAGTTTAGCCCAATGTTGTTCGTACCTGAGGCAGTTTTGTTTGTTTGTACTGATTATGTATCCTTTTACTAGCATATGCACGATATCACTCATACATTCATACATACATCATACATAGTTGAATTTAGCAAATCATTGCTCATTTGCATTCATTAATTTTATTTTGTTGACATATTACCCTATTTTACAAAGTTGTGACGTCCTCTCTCTAATAGAGTGTCGGCTTTAAGCAGAAAGTATACATTCTTTTGACTTACCCACTGAGTTATCCCTCGTGGAAGATTTTTTGCTTCAACCTTCCTGTACAGCTCTTTGTCTGGATGGATTTGATGTTCCATCTTGAGTTTGTTTCTCAAAGGATGTATTACGGTTGCCTGTTTCATTCCAGTTCATTTTGGGTTTGAATCTGTGATCCCCAGCAATATTATTACTTTGGATTTTTGCAAGCTTTGAGCCCTGGATTGAGAATGTGCATTTATTTTGGCACGAGAATATCTTTATCTCCTCAGAAGGAATACCGTGGCATTTCCCAGGAAGTCATATCTCTTTCCCAGGAAGTCATATCTCTCTCCCCAGGAAGTCATATTTCTATCCCCAGAAAGTCATTTCTCTTTGCAATTCCCCTTGACAATGAGTGGAAGTCTCTTTATTTGAGATAAGTTTGCATATTACCCTTTCCAGGCATAATGCCTTGGTTAAAGAAGAAGTTGAGACCCATTCCAGGTGAAATACCAGAATTTTGGGGAAAACTTATGATATTCAAATCTACCTTCAACTATTGAGTTGGTATTTCACTGTCATCTATGAGTCGGTATATCTTTATCTTCTACCTTCAACTATTGAGTTGGTATTTCACCGTCATTTGTGAGTCGGTATATTTTCTCTCTACCTTCATCTATTGAGTTGGTATTTCACCATCATCTGTGAGTCGGTATATCTTTATCTTCTACCTTCATCCATTGAGTTGGTATTTCACCGTCATCTGTGAGTCGGTATCTTTATCTTCTACCTTCAACTATTGAGTTGGTAGTTTACCGTCATCTGTGAGTCAGTATCTTTTTCTTCTACCTTCAACTATTGAGTTGGTATTTCACCGTCATCATTGAGTCGGTATATCTTTATCTTCTACCTTCAACTATTGAGATGGTAGTTCACCATCATCTGTGAGTCGGTATCATTTTGATCTTCTACCTTTAACTATTGAGTTGGTATTTCACCGTCATCTGTGAGTCGGTATCTTTATCTTCTACCTTCAACTATTGAGTTGGTATTTCACCGTCATCTGTGAGTCGGTATCTTTTTGATCTTCTACCTTCAACTATTGAGTTGGTAGTTTATCGTCATTTGTGAGTCGGTATATCTTTATCTTCTACCTTCAACTATTGAGTTGGTATTTCACCTTCATCTGTGAGTCGTCATCTTTTTGATCTTCTACCTTCAACGATTGAGTTGGTATTTCACCATCATCTGTGAGTCGGTATATCTTATTACTTTTCTACCTTCATCCATTGAGTTGGTAGTTCACAGTTATCTGTCGATCGTTATCATTCTTTACTTTTTCCTCAATATTTGAGCTGATGCTACCTTATCTCTTCTTTGGGTTTTACACCAATAGAGTCATGTCTTTTGTTCACCAGTGATTTATTTTCCTAGTGGGGTTGCTCCTTTGTTTCTTCATATTTGTGGCATCCCCAGTGATACTTTGCGTCTCTTTGGGATTTGTCCGTCTGCATTCATAATCATAAGCATTGCATGGCATCTTAGAGACAAAAATAGGGCTTGTTTTATATTTAAGTATCTTCAATCGCGTCGACACGAAGATTTTTAACCTTCGTATCTCCGGATAGAAGACACTTAAATAAGGGAAGTTGTTGTACCCCAATTTTTGCCCCTAAGATTCCTCTATCATATCATATCAACTCGATCATAACAAGATCACATTAGGGTTAGTTCTTCCTCTTTTTCTATCTCCTATCTTTAAGTTTACTCTTGAGGAATCTCCAAGCACCTTGGTTGTGTATTTTGTATATGTGTTGTTGACTAACTTCTAATCAAAATACAAAAAAATATTTGTCTTTGTCTTTGTATATTTTTGTTTTGTAGGTACCAAGTCGAAGCATCCGACAAATAAGGATTTCTGGTATTATTTTCCTAAAATCTCTATTTGCAAAGAAAAAGAATTAAAATTTTTCAGTTTTTTTCACTGATGCAATCGATTGCTCTTAGAGTGCAATCGATTGCACATAGTGCATTTTGCGCCATTTTTGAAAAAAATACACTGTGCAAATCGATTTGCACTATAGTGCAATCGATTGCACAACGTGAAAATTTGAAAAAAAATCAGCAATTTTGAACTTGTCAAATTTTGGCTCCAATTTTCCTTCACTTTTGAAAGATGTATCATTAATTCAAATTTTAGTGCCAATCTTTCATTTTTAAAAAGAATTATCATTAATTCAAATTTTGGCTCTAATATTTGAAAGAATTATCATTAATTCAAATTTTGGCTCTAATTTTTGAAAGAGTTATCATTAATTCAAATTTTAGCTCCAAGAATCAATTACCAAATTACCACTAATCCCAATCCTAAAAATCTATAAATAGAGCTCTCATTTCATTCAAATTTCAAGCTTTTGATATCCAAATCCACCTTGCTAAAAAATCTCTCAATTCTCTCCATCTACCAAAATTCACTCAAAGCTCCATTTTCAAAAAGTTAGTAAGCTTTGCATTGAAGCTTACTAATCTTTGAGCTAAACCTTCATCCAAACACTTTATCTCCATCAATTCTCTATATCCAAGCTTGGTCAATTGATTCTTGTGGTTGAATTGAAGCAAATTCTTGATGTTGTTTTGATAATTCTCTAGATCTACCTTTGGTAAGTTGGATAATTCATCTTTCACAATGTGATCTCTTGGCGATCTTTGGGATTGATTCTTTGAGCATTATTTTGTGATTTCAATGGTGTTATTTTCTCATAATTTGATGGAATTTTCATGCTCAAGTGGATCCATGATCATAAGGTGTTTGATGGAAAGTTTGAACAAGAAATTTCCCTTTTAAAATGTTGTTTTTGCTACTGTTACTATGTGCAATCGATTTGCACTGTAGTGCAATCGATTTGCACTGTAGTGCAATCGATTTGCACTGTAGTGCAATCGATTGCACAGAAGCAATTTTGCATAATTTTTAGAAAAATGTACTGTGTAAATCGATTTACACAATAGTGAAATCGATTTACACCAGGATAGAATGCACTTTTTTGCCTTGTTTTGGGGAAGCTTTGATCCAAAATGCTTTTTCTACTCACTCCTTTTGATTGTTGGTTTGGATTGCAATTTTAAATGTCCAATTTGTCTTTAAACTCAATGGACTTTGTGATGTAGATGAAGTTGGATATATGTTCATCAATTCAAATCTACCTAAGAGTGAATTATTTAATTCATTTTTGGTTCTTTAGATTAATAATATGTTTAATGCTTTAATCCATCTAGAGGAGTGGTTGAATTTAAAGATGAAAGGATTTTGAAATGGTGATCCAAATTAGCTTATCATTTACCTCCCTCTTCATCTTATCCCTTTATTTTTTAATTGTGCTACATGTTAAGGGATGGTGATCTCTATATCATGTATCCAAACATGAAGTACATAGATTGCTATTGACCGGCCTCAAAATAGGTGTGACTTCTACATAAGTCCACTTACGATTGCTTAACATAGTGCTAAATTTTGTCCTGATTCGAATAAATGATCATTTGTGGCCCAAACTTATGATTGCAAGCCCAAGTATGTTAATTTGATTTCTTTAATCCAATAACCTTGAGATTCATTGTGTGGAGGCTTTGGTTCTACCAATCCTCTAATGGATCTACAACACCTTTGGTCAACACGGATCACTTAAACATCGTTGATCATTACATGTTTCCTTGTGAGAATTCCAAAATGGATGATATACTTGACAAAAAGTAAATGCAACTTGTTGTGTGGAGGCTTTGGTTCTACCAATCCTCTAATGAGTTCCAAATGCAAGTTTCAAGATGGTCATCCAACTAACCACTAATTACTAACAATTAACTTTACTTTATGCTTTTTTTTTATGCTTTATGTACCATTTACTTTATGTACCATTTACATTTCATGCTATTTTCATATTTTGCTCACTTGAGCATTTATTTTTATGTCTTTTTTTTTTATTTTGCTCACTTGAGCTTTTCTTTTCCTTTTAAAGACACCTAATAATCAACATGAACCATAAAAATCATTAATGATACTTGGACTACATGGTTACTATCCTTTGCATTATGGAGTGATGGACTTCTTGGACTTAGGATTAGAGACCTTGGCCTATCTTGGAGACTTTGTGACTTTATTTGATATTTTGTCTGGAGTTCTTGAGGTTTACCTCAAGACATTGGGTTGTTTGTTTGTTTTGTGTGCAGGTTATTGAGATTACGATCTTTGTTTGTAATCTGGAATTCACCCGTATACAGCCGTTACTCTGCCCAATTTTTGCGAAGACTTATTTTGCTCACTTGAGCATTTATTTTTATGTCTTTTTTTTTTATTTTGCTCACTTGAGCTTTTCTTTTCCTTTTAAAGACACCTAATAATCAACATGAACCATAAAAATCATTAATGATACTTGGACTACATGGTTACTATCCTTTGCATTATGGAGTGATGGACTTCTTGGACTTAGGATTAGAGACCTTGGCCTATCTTGGAGACTTTGTGACTTTATTTGATATTTTGTCTGGAGTTCTTGAGGTTTACCTCAAGACATTGGGTTGTTTGTTTGTTTTGTGTGCAGGTTATTGAGATTACGATCTTTGTTTGTAATCTGGAATTCACCCGTATACAGCCGTTACTCTGCCCAATTTTTGCGAAGACTTAAAACACTTGAAGTTTGGTTCTCTCAAGAGGTCTAGTATCTTTGCTTGCTTGGTTTCAATCCGAAGAATGGGAATTCTATATTGACTCATAATGTCAAGTATTGGCTTCTTGTTGGTTAGATGGTTCTTATCCCTAGATTTTACCTTATGCTTTAGGATAGCCTCTTCTTCTCCTCCCATCTTCTTTAATTTCAAAAATCTTCTCCCTCCTTTAAAAAAAACTCTTCTTGTTTTGAAACTTGAAACATTTTCATAATAAACTTGGACTTAGGTCCATGCATTTTCAAAACATTTTCATAAATAAACTTCAATCAATTTAATAATATCTTGACATTTTTTGTGAAAAGACTAAAAGTCAATCAATCTCATTTCAAATCATTTTTGCCACTTTGGCTTTTTATTTTAAAATCTTTCTCAAAAGATTAGACTCTTGTCAATCCTTGTAGTGATGCAAACAACTATACTTCTACAATATGTAGTGAAGTGAGATATTTCCCACTTGAGTGTTGAGTGAGGCATTGTTGATTTTAAAATCCAAGTCATATCCTCCACTTTGAGATGATGCAAATTCTCCTTTCTCATGATTGTGGGTAGTAAGTATGTTTTTCACACGGACAATTGCGATGATGTCTTATCTCATAAAATCAACCAACACACTTGTGTTTCAAATTTCTAAAAGAGGAACTACGTGTACCCTGATCCCCTATTGCATGAAAGGTGGTACATAGGCACTAAAGGTTCGCAACCGCGGCGGGTGTAAAAATCATAAAAATATTTCTTTTCTCACCTCCACCATCCATTTTATATACAACACATTTTTATAGCCAAAATATACAGATTTTCAAAGAGGTTCATGCAGAGTACCGTAGATGTTTAGGGTGCTAATACCTTCCCTTTGCATAACCAACCCCCTTACCTTGAATCTTTCCCCCTCTTTTTGGGTTATTCGCTCTTTTCCCATTCCTTTGGAAACAATAAAGTGCGGTGGCGATTTTTATTTTGATTTGTATAAAGTCTAGTCAATCCAATGGCTTAGTCTTGCACATTTCTACCGCTACAGAGTGTAGCATACTTCTACTGTTCTATGGCCAAGTTGGTCAATTTAAAGGTTCTAAGGTCAGTTGGTGCTTAATGACCCCTTAGTAGACCCATATTATCCTCGTTGCGCCACAAGGTATATCGGTACATACTAAAGTGCCACACCAACGTAGCTACTGCTTCAACCGTATCGGTCTACGCCATACAGTTCCCTCACAGTTTATTGCTACTTACTTAAAGGGTATCCCCAGATCCGAGTTAGGATCTATAGTAACTCCGATACAAGCCCACAAAGATAAATCAACACAAAGCAAACAATTAAAAACACAGTGACCTAATCCTAAGGTACACCCCACTTATATTATTCCCCAGCAGAGTCGCCAGTTCTGTGATACGGTGGGAAGAACTGACTGTTTTTTGGAATGCTGGTTTGTGTTTTGCATTTCTTTTTGCAAAATTTCGCGGTAAGCAAGAGTCGCCACCGTCTTTTATTTTATCCAACAAGGAAAGGAAAAAAGCAAAGAAAAATTCCTTTTTCGAGATGTTTCTCGGGTCCGGGGGGTAGATTATAGAAAGGGAAGGTGTTAGCACCCTTTCTATCCATGGTTATCCACGGGCTCTTAGGTACTTGCTCAAAGTGTTTTCAAAAATTGCTTTTCTTTGTGTTTGTGGGTTTGAAAATAGTTTTTGTTTTGAAAGGGAGTGTAAGTGTGAAAATTTGTTTTGTTTTGAGAGAGCAAGTACTTAAGAACCATCTACCTACTCGAAAAATGAATCAATCTGTGCTAATATCCTTTAGACAATGCTATCCCACTATTGATGAGTAGGTAGCATTGTCGTTGGAGTTTTAAGGGTCAATTCGATTAAGGGACGTGTGGTCACTAAAGCAATGTTAGGACGCCTTAGCGATAACCCTAATGTCTTAGATCTTATTTCCGAGGCAACCGTTTCGAGGCAACTATGATCTTTGGAAAAGAGGGCGACCTCTAAAACTTCTTATACTCAATGACCACGTTTGAAGGCAACCAAGGGAGGTGTACCCTAAGAGTGCGCATGTGCGAGTGTCATTTTCAGTTAATTTGTCTTTGTACATGTCAATGGTTATCTATGTTGATTTTAAGTTCATACATTCGATCTTGTCATGCATTCCCTATTATCAAACATCTAACAGTTTATAAGTTGCGGAAATTAAATTGCGGAATTTAAATCTAAACTATTACAAGGCGTCGGGTATTTACATCGCCAAAGACAACCCTTGAAATTAAAATCCATAAAATAAAATAAAGCGATAAAATAAAGTCCTAATTAAAAGCTATTACATTCCGGGAAACAATTACATCAATGGTAAAATGAATCACGCGCGAAAAATTAAATCGAATGCATTTTTAGGGGTTTGACCCTTTTTTGAAAGAAAGTGATTTTTTTGTTATTTTTTGAATTAAAAGGAAATAATACTAAGTTATTTAAATAAATTAATAAATTAATTGAAAAAGATATTTTTTTGGATTTTTTGGATACTTAAAGAAATAAAAATAAATTGCTTAAAGTTAATAAAACCTAATATTCTACATTAATTTAATTATTGCAAAAAATATTAAAAGTTATACCTAATTAAAACTAAATTAATTGAATTAATTTATTTACAAAAATAAAATGATGAATTTAATTTTAATAAATAAAATATATTTTTGGTTTTGATTTTATGAGGAAAAGATTTTAATTGGTTAGTTTAAATAATAAAAATAATTAATACAAAACAAATAAATAAATAAAATGAAAAGAAAAAGAAATAACCAAAAAAGGGGATTGGGCCCAGATCTTGGGGGTGAAATCAGCATGTTCAAGGCCCAAACGTGCTCAAGCTTAGCTGACTTTTCTGTTTCTCCACGCGCATGTTGACTTGGGTGTATGGTGGACATCACCCTTGGGCCATCAGATTTGGCCTGGAGGCCATCTGGCGCCTTGAGATCTGAGGGCGTATCATGTACCATGCGCTTGGTCTTGCACTGGAATATCTGAAAGAAAAATACAAGAAATATGTTGGGGACCTAGGATTCGAACCCAGGTCCTGCAGGCCAATGCAAGCGTTCCACTACCACTCAGCCAACGTGTTGTAATTGTTAGTGGAATGAACAATAACCATTATATGAGAAAACAATTAATATGCCTGACATAAAAAAAAATAAGCGCGAAATATTTGAACCAACGAATGGGGAGGGGGCACGTAATCATCTTCTTCGCCCAGCCCTGGTTATTTACCTGCGGATTTTTATCCGCAGCTAAATCCATGGGTTCATCCTAAAATGAGCTCTAAGCCATAAAAATGCAAACCAGGACCATAGTCATGATCGCCTCTTCCTCCTGATTTCATCTATGTCCATTGTTTTTCCTGATTTTACCTGTAGAGAAAACGCCCAAAAACGAATACCAAGAACCCTAGAATCGGCTAGGGGGTTACAGGCTATGAAAACACAATCAAATAATGCCAAAAGTTTCTAAATGGAACGATAAACATGATGGTGTAAAGAGTTTGGCAAGAAAACGCAGGAATATGAGTATGCAATTTCAACTGAAAGGCGAGTTTCAGAGAGACTTACAGCGCATTTTAGGAGATGAATGACCTTGATTTTGATTGCTATAGACTCAGTGGATGTCCAGCAAGAAGATAATGTTGATATTTTGCTTTGAATCAACCTCTAAGGGTGATTTCAGTTTCAAGCTTTTTCAAGTTTTTTTCAAGTTTGGTTTTGATGTTTATGCAGCCTCTAGGTTTTTTTTCCGTGTCTCTTTAGCTTGTATATGTATAAGGCAATTGTGATCGGTGGATTTAGAACTGACTGTTTAACGCTGGTTCACGAAATGTCGCGGAAGCAAGAGTCGCCACCGTCTTTTATTTTCTCCAACATGGACAGGACAAAAGCACATCAAAATTCCTTATGAGATAGTTTCTCGGTTCGGGAGGTAGATTTATAGAAAGGGAAGGTGTTAGCACCCTTTCTATCCATGGTTATCCATGGGCTCTTAGATACTTGCTCATTTGTGTTTTCAAAATGTTTGCTTTTCAATTGTGAGTGAGTTTGAAAAAGTTTCGTTTAAAGATTTCAGAATGACTCTTGTATCAGTCCTCAAGAGTGTTTGAAAAATTGTTTTGAAAGCTTTTTGAAAGTGTCGGTGTGAAAAGAGTTTTGATTTGTTTTTTTGAATAGAGCAAGTATCTATGAGTCGTCTACTTACCCTAAGGAATTAGGCTGTGTAAATGTCCTTAAGGTAGTGCCATCCCACCATTGAGAGGTAGGTAGCACCACCGTTGGAGGTGTTTGGGTCAATTCGTTTGTAGGGACAGTGTGGTCACCAGAGCAACAATAGGACACCTTAGAAGCTACCCTTATGCCATTGATTATGGACATAAGGACTTACTAAAACGTCCTATACTCGACGACCATGTTTCGAAGGTAAGGCAACAGATGAGGCGTACCCTAAGAGTGGTGTGTGAATTTGTGTATTGTTTTCAGTTTAACAATTATCTTTGATCATGCATCATTGTGAGCTACGCTTGTTTTTAATTTGGCCATACATTCTTTCATGCAATTAGAATTTAAAAGTGCGGAAATTTAAATGCGGAAAGATAAATCCTACGCTATTACAAGGCGCGGGTCTATACATCGCCAAATTACAAAGACTCGTTTGATAAAAATGCGGAAAGTAAATAAATTCCTAATTACTATTACAAGCCTTGAGCAGTTATATAATATTCGAAAAGAAAATAATAACGTGCAAAAGAATAAAAATTAGGACGTCCGAGGGTTTTGACCCTTTTGAAATTAAATTGAAATTAAAGTCTAATTATTTATTTAATTAAAGAAAAGAAATGTTTTTTAGGTTTTTTGTATTTATGACAATAAGGAAAATTGAAATTAGAATGAAACCTAGTTCTAAATATTTTAATTATTAAAGAAATGTTAAAGTTTAAAACCTAATTTATGCTAATTAATTATTTACATATTTATTTACAAAAATTAATAGTAATTAATAATAATAATAATAATGAGAGAAAATTATTTATTAAAAAAAGGATGAAAAGGTCAAAAACCCTAATTCTACTTATTTTATTTATTAAGAAAAGATTTAAGTTTAAAACCTAATTTACTAAATTAATGGTTAGAGTTTATTTACAAAATAAATTAATAGTGAATTAAATATTAATTAAACATATTTTAGTTTCTGATTTTTTTATTATGAAAATTAATTTATGAAATTAAAGAAAACAATTAAAAACAATTAAAAGAATTAAGAAAGAAAATCAAATAAAAATTAAAAAATGATGCAAACCATGGGGGGTATCAGGCCCCAAAGGGAGGTGAATTGAGAAATTCAGGCCCATGAACACAAGGCCTTTGTTGACTTTACAGCTTGAGTGCGTGTTCATTGACTGAGGTACATGATGGACATCCTCCTGTAGCCTTTGGATTGAAGCTCATGGGCGCGTGGCAGGCTTGGATGTGAGGTTGTATGATGGACTTTGGGGCGTGCACTGCATGGGAATATGTTACAACAAAAATTATACAATATATGGGGGACCTGGGAATCGAACCCAGGTCCCTATACCTGCAAGACACGTCTTCTACCAACTCAACTATCGCGTGCGTTTGTATACACAATGGACAATAAGTAATATAAAAAAACAACGCTAGTGATATAAAACAAAGAAAAAACGCGCCATCTTTTGAATTGCCCTATCACATGAAGACACGCATGCTTCGTCTTTGTTTTTCCTGTAAACACAAAACAAGTAGCGGGGGTTTTAAACCCCCACTAAACACAGCCATGAAAAAATAGCAATTAGCACATGCTTTAACATAAATTGAGCGCGAGGTCATCGTTGAGTTCGTATGGAGCTCCTGAGTTCAATGGCATAAGTCTTAAGATCCAATTTTTCCATATACAGAAAGCCCTATTTTGGAGCTTCTGAAACCCTAGGTTTCAACAATGGTGGATTCTGATTTAAGCAATATTATCACAATTAACTTGTACCAATCGCTTCAGAATGTTAATATTAGTATAAATCAATCAAGAAAGAAGGCTAAAAGTGCATGAATCGTGATATGGAATTCAAGGATTTTTGGCAAACCGTATAACCTGTGTTCTTCAATTCCTTGCACGTTTTGATTGATTCTCGATTGTAAAAGCTTCCTGGATGGTCCAACAATGTGTTGGAGTAGATTTTAGGCTTTGAAACGTGCAGTAACTAGGATTTCAGTTTCCAAGTTTTTGATGAAATTTTGCAAATTGGTTATGGCCTTTTGAGAAGCTTTTTCGTGTGTTTCTCCATTAGGTTTGGTTGTGCATAAGTACATGAATGAAATTAGGTCAAAAACAAGCCCATGGATTCATGCATTTATGTTTTGAATATTTGATTTTTGTCACATCTTTTTCAATCTTTTTCCATGCAAATCCTTGCCAATTGTGGAAGATATTGTCCCCTTGAGATGGTGCACGAAATCTCTAGCATGTGTGGAAGATATTTGCTGCACAAAAAAGATTTAAAACCATGATTTGATATTTTTCTCATATTTAAATCTAATTAAATGAATTAATGAGATTAAAAATTCAATTAATTAATTAAAAATAAGAAAATAAATCCCTTTGAGCTTAATGGGTCGTGCATATGCTTTGGGTAATGATTCAAGGAAGAATTTGAGGCCCATTAGCATTTTTGAAGCTTTTGAAGCAAAGTTGACTTTTCAAAATTCCCAAACATTTCCTAACTTCTCCAAGGCATATCTTGCTCAATTTTGAAGCTATGAACATGTTCTTGGACATTTTGGAAAGGTCTTGAAGTCCTCTAACCAATGTATTTGGTCCCATGTCATTTTGATTTACCAACCTCAAGTTATGGTCTTTGACTTAAAGTGTCTTTTTGTTGACTTTTGAAAATGACCTATAATGTTGAAATTGATAACTTTTTGTGAGAGCATTTATTGGACTTGAAGTGTGAAGATGAGTTGTAGGAAATGTCATTCTCTTCAAAATGAGCTTTGGATGGAATTTTTCTGATAAACCATGTGGAAGTTATGCCCTGGTCAATTTGTAGTTGACTTTTCAACTGTCCAAAAATAGAAACTTTTGCATCTTGAGACTTTTTGAGCCATGCTTTGAGAATCAAGATCAAGAATTGATCAAATGATGTTTGTGTCTTCAAAATAAGATGTTGACCAAAATTTTTGACTTTTGACTGTCAAATGACCATTTTGCCCCTGCAGTTGACTGTGGAGCATTTAGGGTTTTTGACTGTGCAATTTGATGTTGTGAGTCTTGAAACTTGACATATGGATGCTTGATAATGTTTATAGGCATGTGGTACTTGATTGGACCCTTGAAAACTTCAATTTCTTTGTCAGACCCAAAACCCTAATTTTGACTGTGTTAGGAGGCAATTGGACTGTGCAACCTTTGAGGGATTTTGAATCATCTGGAGATTGATCTTGGCAAATCTTTGAAGAATATGGGAGGGAAAATTTTGGGGTACAACAGTTGCCCCTGTTCAATCTTCTTAAACCTGAGGATGTAGATTGGCTTGCGTGCCTTTCGTAATCCGAAGGAGGAAGATGATTGAACACTAGAGTGCCCAGAAATTTGCACTCACATAATAGAATGTCAGCAGCGTGATGATGTCAGGAATGGGCTTATAGATGCCATTTGGAGACTGATGGATAGGAGGATGGGCTTATAGATGCCATCTGGAGATGTGATGGTAGTTGTGGTGATGGGCTTATAGATGCCATCGGGTGTCGATCGCGTAAGAGATTCCTTAGCGAGAACTTGCGTACCTGAGAACGAAAATAATTACATGGCCTGTTACAGGAGTTGATCTTCAAACTCTTTATGTATATGTACCCTGGCTGGATACAGGAATCGAATCTTCAAAAACTCTTCATGTAGATGTGCCCTGGCCGGATACAGGTATCGAGTCTACAATCAGTTACTCACAGATGTGCCCTGGCTAGATACAGGAATCGAATCTGGAGGATAGTCGTCAACAGATACACCCTGGCAAGATACAGGAATCGGATCTTCGAACTCTTCAGACGTGCCCTGGCAGGATACAGGAATCGAGTCTGGAATATAGTCGTCAACAGATACACCCTGGCGAGATACAGGAATCGGATCTTTGAACTCTTCAGACGTGCCCTGGCAAGATACAGGAATCGAGTCTGGAATTAGTCGTCAACGGATACACCCTGGCAAGATACAGGAATCGGATCTTCGAACTCTTCAGACGTGCCCTGGCAAGATACAGGAATCGAGTCTGGAATTAGTCATCAATAGATACACCCTGGCGAGATACAGGAATCGGATCTTTGAACTCTTCAGACGTGCCCTGGCAAGATACAGGAATCGAGTCTGGAATATAGTCGTCAACAGATACACCCTGGAAAGATACAGGAATCGGATCTTCAAACTCTTCAGACGTGCCCTGGCAAGATACAGGAATCGAGTCTGGTAATGTAGCCGTCAACAGATACACCCTGGCGAGATACAGGAATCGGATCTTCGAACTCTTCAGACGTGCCCTGGCAAGATACAAGAATCGAGTCTGGAATATAGTCGTCAACAGATACACCCTGGCAAGATACAGGAATCGGATCTTCAAACTCTTCAGACGTGCCCTGGCAAGATACAGGAATCGAGTCTGGAATTAGCCGTCAACAGATACACCCTGGCAAGATACAGGAATCGGATCTTCGAACTCTTCAGACGTGCCCTGGCAAGATACAGGAATCGAGTCTGGAATATAGTCGTCAACAGATACACCCTGGCAAGATACAGGAATCGGATCTTCAAACTCTTCAGACGTGCCCTGGCAAGATACAGGAATCGAGTCTGGAATATAGTCGTCAATAGATACACCCTGGCAAGATACAGGAATCGGATCTTCAGTTGCGACCGTTGATAGTAATTATCTTTGTACTGACTTTTTGTCCTGAAAAGACAAAAGGTTAGTTGTATGCGATGTCATGATGTATGGCATGTGAGATGTTCTCAGAATAAGTGAGATTGTATGTTCATGATGCGTATATGCATTCTATAATGTATGAAGATATGTTTATGAATTGTATTTTCGTCTAGGAAAGTAAATCCTTGACGGGTGCCGGGAAGTTGAATCCTGGGCTGATGTGGAAGAGTATAGAATTCTTTGTGTCCGCTGGGGTGATGGTTGCAAGAATACCGGTAGGAGAAGATGACTCAGTTGGGGAATAAACTTGGCGAATAGATTACTCTGCGAGGAGTACTCTGTGGGGAGGAGATGTACTTTGTTGAGATGTTGATGATAACTCCGTTGGGGATACCATTGTTGTGTTATGTTGAAGGAATTGATGAACTCCGCTGGGGGATAGGAAGGCTTCGCCGGGGACGATCTTTCCGTGACAATTGGCTGAGGATAACCCAGTTATATCTTGGTGGGGAATAACCTTCTGAATAAAGCCGGGAGGGGTGTTCGTACTCTCCAGGGGTAAGCTTCCAGAATCTACTGGGGATAAGCTTCAAGACCTGCTGGGGAGATTGATTGAGTTCTCCCAGGGAACTTTTCAGATTGGACTGGGGAAGTGGCTCCACTGGATGTTCGGTATTCCGTCGGGGAACGATCTTAGATCAAGACTGCCGGGGATGCTTGTTATGGAATGTTTGCATACTCCGCTGGGGAATGTTGAGATCTGCTGGGGATACCCAACTTCCTTATGGCTGACAGCATATTAACTCTGCTTGGGGAGAGTATTGCTAACTTGCTGGAGGTATTGTGCCTGTTTAGGGCTGACGGGAGACCAACTGTTTGGGGGAGTTTGTGTAGGATTGCCTAATGATGAGCTCATGTAAAACTACATCTTCGGAGGGGGGAAACCTGTGTAGGGTTTACTGATAATGAGTCCGTATAAGACTGCATCTAGAGCTGAGAAGGAAACCTTGATGATGAGTCCATGTAAAACTGCATCTTTGGGAAGAGAGAACCTGTGTAGGGTTTTTTTGACGACAAGCCCGTGTAAAACTACGTCTGGAGAGAGAGAACCTGTGTAGGGTTTCTTCGGGATAAGTTCGTGTAAAATTTCTGGAGGAACCGGGGTAAGGTTACTTCAGGATAAGTCCGTGTAAGACTTCTGGAGGAACCGGGGTAAGGTTACTGCAGGATAAGTTCGTGTAAAACTTCTGGATGAACCGGGGTAAGGTTACTTCGGGATAAGTCCGTGTAAGACTTCTGGAGTAACCGGGGTAAGGTTACTGCAGGGTAAGTTCGTGTAAAACTTCTGGATGAACCGCGGTAAGGCTACTTCGGGATAAGTCCGTGTAAGACTTCTGGAGGAACTGGGGTAAGGTTACTTGTTGATGATCAAGTAGATAATTATCCTGTTTGGTTTCGGATATTAACCCACGATCCTTCGTCCACAGAATTTTCCTGGCTTGTTACCAGTGTTGATCTGAAGCCGTAAAGGTAGATGGTAATCATCTTTTGATTGACCTTTCCTTGGTACTTTTGGTCGACAGAGCAACTGGATCACCCGGACAACTCATTATTGCCCCTGTTTCTGAGGTGAGGGAAGAAGATACCTTGTGGAGGTGCTTGATGACTGCCGATTGACAAATCTTCCTCTGGTAGGCAAGTGACGAGATGTCGGGACATAGTCGTACGCTTTTGATCCCTAGCTTTTGCCTGGACCGCCCTTTCGGGTTTTCAGTCCACCGGGATACCCATTTTGCCCAAGCCGCCTTTTCAGGTTTTCGACTTGCCGGGTGTACAGATTTTTTCATTTCATCCCTTATTTTTGCCCGAACCCTTTTGGTTCGCCGGGAAACCCTTATTTTTGCCTAGGTGTGTCAACCTAGCGGGTCTTTGATTTTGCGTAGTATTTTTTCGACTATGTCCACATTCTCAGGATGCAGGGAGTTGTCACTATCAGTAGTGTTGAGTTGTCATACCACCAGAAGATCTTCGTTCGATCGTCCAATGCCCCAAGTGATCCAGATGGAGATTTGCCCCATGCTAGTTGGCCTTTTGAGAAATTTTCCGAATCTTGACTGGACTGCCCCAGATGATAGACCATGATCATGCCCTGACCCTTGACTGGAGGTGCTTTTGTTCATTAGATATTCTTCGTGCGAACTTCTATGCTGTTCAAACAAATAGTCATATGCAAGCAAAGTTATGTTAAAAATGCAAAGCTCATGTCTGTCTCGAAGTTTTTGAAAATGCATTTTTCAGTAAAAACAAGTGAATTTTTTGTAAATTGTGATGTCAACTCGTTATTTTACCGCAAGCCTTAAGGAGTCAGGATACCTTTGTAACAATATGCTTTCGAACTAACCCATGCTTCAGCTAGGACTTTTAAGGGTTGTAGTGTGGCCTGGTTCACGGTTTAAGAAACAAAGGATAAAGGCTCAAATTATTTGTACCCACCTGCTCTTCGTGATGTTCTTCAAACCTATACTCAGCTGATCATGCGTTAGATCTTGTTTGAGTCTTTGCTCTGATATTCTGGCGATGGTTCGGATATTGACATTTTATTTTGAATAGGCAGTCATTTCCTTTTTTGTTGTTGAGGGATTGTATGACCTCTTTCTCTTTCTTGATTTGGTTATCCCTATTTTTTTTGCCTAAACTGTTCTTTTATGATTACAGTCAGCGGGATGCCCCAGTTTTTGTAAGTCTCCTTCATAGGTTTTGACTTATTGGGTTTTTATTTTGATAGATAATGACTGCCTGTCTTTGGAACCATCATTATCTTTTGCTTTGGAAGGACTCCTTTGATGCTATTCGTTGTGCACCTGGATCAACTGAGAGAACTACCCTGCCCCAGGTTATGATTAAGGGTTTTTAATTTTCGACAAGAAAAACTCCTACTTCTTTGGCTCAGAGGGGTTGACGAGGGATTATCTTCCTTATAACTCCAGTGTTTAGGAATTGAAGCAATGCCTGTACATCGTCAGCGGGGTCTGTTCAAAAGCATACTGTAGATTGTGGTATCGTTTTCGTCATCCTCCCTCAAGAGGCTTAGAATTATTAATTAAGAGTTGACATCAAAAAATGAAAGCAGTTTGAATATAGCAAATGCGAATATATTAATTCAAAACAGACATATGCAATGCATTAATGGAATAACAGCGTTTGACATGATAATTGTTTGAACAGTCAAAAGAAAGTTACAACTTGAAAATTCTAATAGACAAAAAGTCTTCTCATCTCGGGACTTGCATGTGAATCCTGTAGGGATGGTGAAAGCACTCAGCTTGACCCCCTTGGGTGAAATCCACTACTCCTTCATTAATCAGGTCCTGGACTTTGTTCTTCAGAGCCCAGCAGTCGGCAGTATCATGTCCAGGACTATCAGAGTGGTATGCACATTTTCTGTTGGGATGATAGTTAGGAGCAGAGATGTTGGGGTTCCGGGGGGTAGCCCTTAGTGTAATAAGATTCAACCTCAACAGGTGTTGTAGAGCTTGAGACAGCGATACGTTGAGCTGGGTGAATTGCCTCCTGGGCTTGTCTGGCTTGCTCTGATCAACCCGTTGTTCTTGGCGAGGTCGTTGCTGGGTTTGTGAAGTGGTGGAAATTTGGAGAGGTCTATTCTTCACCATGCCAGACTCTTGTCCTCTTGGAAGTTGATCAATGACTTGGTCCCTGACTTGGGCTAGTTGCTTCATGTCTTGATGAAGCTGACTGATCATGGTCCTCAACTCTTCTTGCTCCCGAGCTAAACCTTGGATGAGAGCCCTTTGCCCCAGCATCTGGGTTTTCATTGTATCTACCTCAGCTTGCAGACGTTTCAGTCGTTCGTCCTTGTTATCTTCGGGACTTTGCTTGGCCAGATTCCCCATGAGGAGTGTCCTCAACTCTTCCTGCCCCTTGGATAGGCTTAGGAAGATCTCCCTGAGCTGAGTCTCTTGAGCATGAAGACCCTGATTATCTTGTTGGGAAGCCATTGCTGAAATAAACAGCGAAGGCGGTAAGTGACCTGTAAGAAGGGTACCTGTCATGCAATGATATGTATGTATGCATGCAATGTTCTCGAGGATCTCGCAGGGTAAACAAGAAAATTGTTAGAGTTGGAATCCGGTAGCTTGATTGAAGGAACTGCATATTATAGAGAGTCCTTCTTCAAGAGTCAAGGCTCACCATATCGAGTGGGTCATAGCCCCTGACAACCTTGGCTAGAGGAAAATAAATCCCCTTTGCCCCTTGCTGGACAGTTGGTTCATCATGACCTGCATCACAAGCCCTTGAGATCCTTGAGACGAGTTAGTCTTTATGCAGGATGCATGCAATGGTATGATGTTATGCTATGCATGGGGTAATGTAGGTAAACCCTGTTATGAGTCTCAATTAAGGACTGTAAACAAAACCTGCAAGAAACCCAGGTGTCAGATAACAAGCATGCTAATAGTCAAGTTGGAAGGCACACAAGTCACACAAGAGAGCCCTTAGAGTTTAGGCCAGCATGGGGTCTAGGTATTACCCTCTTGAAGTTGGTGGGCTCAAAACCTGTCCTATCAGAAGTAACCGGGTTCTAAGGGTCCCAATATCATTGGATTGCTTTCATTGTTCATTGTTTCGATTTAGCCACTGAACTGGCGACCGAAATATTCCAAGAAAACAACCCTCAATTGAGTGTAGTATCGAGTATCAACCAACCTCGGACTGCACCAAAGTCAGTTATCTCACTACCCTAAAGAGGCCAAGATGGTTCAATTAAGGTTCCTAAGGTCAGTTGATGCTTCACGACACCACGCGGCGGCCCCGTACTCTCCTTGACTGAACTCAAAGGTTACCGGTACTCACCAAAGTGCCACATCAACGTAGCAGACTGCTTCAACCATGTTGGTATACCCTGCACAGTTCCCTCACAGCCTTGTTGCTACTTTCTAAGAAGGTATCCCCCAGATCCGGGTTAGGATCTATAGAACTCCCAAGACAGTACCCACAATAATAAAGCAAACAATTCAGACAATTGAAAACACAAGTGATCTTAGTCCTAAGGTACACCTCACTTTTAAAGATTCCCCAGCAGAGTCGCCAGTTCTGTGATCGGTGGATTTAGAACTGACTGTTTAACGCTGGTTCGTGAAATGTCGCAGAAGCAAGAGTCGCCACCGTCTTTTATTTTCTCCAACATGGACAGGACAAAAGCACAGCAAAATTCCTTATGAGATAGTTTCTCGGTTCGGGAGGTAGATTTATAGAAAGGGAAGGTGTTAGCACCCTTTCTATCCATGGTTATCCATGGGCTCTTAGATACTTGCTCATTTGTGTTTTCAAAATGTTTGCTTTTCAATTGTGAGTGAGTTTGAAAAAGTTTCGTTTAAAGATTTCAGAATGACTCTTGTATCAGTCCTCAAGAGTGTTTGAAAATTGTTTTGAAAGCTTTTTGAAAGTGTCGGTGTGAAAAGAGTTTTGATTTGTTTTTTTGAATAGAGCAAGTATCTATGAGTCGTCTACTTACCCTAAGGAATTAGGCTGTGTAAATGTCCTTAAGGTAGAGCCATCCCACCATTGAGAGGTAGGTAGCACCACCGTTGGAGGTGTTTGGGTCAATTCGTTTGTAGGGACAGTGTGGTCACCAGAGCAACAGTAGGACACCTTAGAAGCTACCCTTATGCCATTGATTATGGACATAAGGACTTACTAAAACGTCCTATACTCGACGACCATGTTTCGAAGGTAAGGCAACAGATGAGGCGTACCCTAAGAGTGGTGTGTGAATTTGTGTATTGTTTTCAGTTTAACAATTATCTTTGATCATGCATCATTGTGAGCTACGCTTGTTTTTAATTTGGCCATACATTCTTTCATGCAATTAGAATTTAAAAGTGCGGAAATTTAAATGCGGAAAGATAAATCCTACGCTATTACAAGGCGCGGGTCTATACATCGCCAAATTACAAAGACTCGTTTGATAAAAAATGCGGAAAGTAAATAAATTCCTAATTACTATTACAAGCCTTGAGCAGTTATATAATATTCGAAAAGAAAATAATAACGTGCGAAAGAATAAAAATTAGGACGTCCGAGAGTTTTGACCCTTTTGAAATTAAATTGAAATTAAAGTCTAATTATTTATTTAATTAAAGAAAAGAAATGTTTTTTAGGTTTTTTGTATTTATGACAATAAGGAAAATTGAAATTAGAATGAAACCTAGTTCTAAATATTTTAATTATTAAAGAAATGTTAAAGTTTAAAACCTAATTTATGCTAATTAATTATTTACATATTTATTTACAAAAATTAATAGTAATTAATAATAATAATAATAATAATAATAATAATGAGAGAAAATTATTTATTAAAAAAAGGATGAAAAGGTCAAAAACCCTAATTCTACTTATTTTATTTATTAAGAAAAGATTTAAGTTTAAAACCTAATTTACTAAATTAATGGTTAGAGTTTATTTACAAAATAAATTAATAGTGAATTAAATATTAATTAAACATATTTTAGTTTCTGATTTTTTTATTATGAAAATTAATTTATGAAATTAAAGAAAACAATTAAAAACAATTAAAAGAATTAAGAAAGAAAATCAAATAAAAATTAAAAAATGATGCAAACCATGGGGGGTATCAGGCCCCAAAGGGAGGTGAATTGAGAAATTCAGGCCCATGAACACAAGGCCTTTGTTGACTTTCCAGCTTGAGTGCGTGCCCATTGACTGAGGTACATGATGGACATCCTCCTGTAGCCTATGGATTGAAGCTCATGGGCGCGTGGCAGGCTTGGATGTGAGGTTGTATGATGGACTTTGGGGCGTGCACTGCATGGGAATATGTTACAACAAAAATTATACAATATATGGGGGACCTGGGAATCGAACCCAGGTCCCTATACCTGCAAGACACGTCTTCTACCAACTCAACTATCGCGTGCGTTTGTATACACAATGGACAATAAGTATTATAAAAAAACAACGCTAGTGATATAAAACAAAGAAAAAACGCACCAGCTTTTGAATTGCCCTATCACATGAAGACACGCATGCTTCGTCTTCATTTTTCTTGTAAACACAAAACAAGTAGCGGGGGTTTTAAACCCCCACTAAACACAGCCATGAAAAAATAGCGATTAGCACATGCTTTAACATAAATTGAGCGCGAGGTCATCGTTGAGTTCGTATGGAGCTCCTGAGTTCAATGGCATAAGTCTTAAGATCCAATTTTTCCATATACAGAAAGCCCTACTTTGGAGCTTCTGAAACCCTAGGTTTCAACAATGGTGGATTCTGATTTAAGCAATATTATCACAATTAACTTGTACCAATCGCTTCAGAATGTTAATATTAGTATAAATCAATCAAGAAAGAAGGCTAAAAGTGCATGAATCGTGATATGGAATTCAAGGATTTTTGGCAAACCGTATAACCTGTGTTCTTCAATTCCTTGCACGTTTTGATTGATTCTCGATTGCAAAAGCTTCCTGGATGGTCCAGCAATGTGTTGGAGTAGATTTTAGGCTTTGAAACGTGCAGTAACTAGGATTTCAGTTTCCAAGTTTTTGATGAAATTTTGCAAATTGGTTATGGCCTTTTGAGCAGCTTTTTCGTGTGTTTGTCCATTAGGTTTGGTTGTGCATAAGTACATGAATGAAATTAGGTCAAAAACAAGCCCATGGATTCATGCATTTATGTTTTGAATATTTGATTTTTGTCACATCTTTTTCAATCTTTTTCCATGCAAATCCTTGCCAATTATGGAAGATATTGTCCCCTTGAGATGGTGCACGAAATCTCTAGCATGTGTGGAAGATATTTGCTGCACAAAAAAGATTTAAAACCATGATTTGATATTTTTCTCATATTTAAATCTAATTAAATGAATTAATGAGATTAAAAATTCAATTAATTAATTAAAAATAAGAAAATAAATCCCTTTGAGCTTAATGGGTCGTGCATATGCTTTGGGTAATGATTCAAGGAAGGATTTGAGGCCCATTAGCATTTTTGAAGCTTTTGAAGCAAAGTTGACTTTTCAAAATTCCCAAAAATTTCCCAACTTCTCCAAGGCATATCTTGCTCAATTTTGAAGCTATGAACATGTTCTTGGACATTTTGGAAAGGTCTTGAAGTCCTCTAACCAATGTCTTTGGTCCCATGTCATATTTATTTACCAATCTCAAGTTATGGTCTTTGACTTAAAGTGTCTTTTTGTTGACTTTTGAAAATGACCTATAATGTTGAAATTGATAAATTTTTGTGAGAGCATTTATTGGACTTGAAGTGTGAAGATGAGTTGTAGGAAATTTCATTCTATTCAAAATGAGATTTGGATGGAATTTTTCTGATAAACCATGTGGAAGTTATGCCCTGGTCAATTTGCAGTTGACTTTTCAACTGTCCAAAAATAGAAACTTTTGCATCTTGAGACTTTTTGAGCCATGCTTTGAGAATCATGATCAAGAATTGATCAAATGATGTTTGTGGCTTCAAAATAAGATGTTGACCAAAAATTTTGACTTTTGAGTGTCAAATGACCATTTTGCCCCTGCAGTTGATTGTGGAGCATTTAGGGTTTTTGACTGTGCAATTTGATGATGTGAGTCTTGAAACTTGACATATGGATGCTTTACAATGTTTATAGGCATGTGGGACTTGATTGTACCCTTGAAAACTTCAATTTCTTTGTCAGACCCAAAACCCTAATTTTGACTGTGTTAGGAGGCAATTGGACTGTGCAACCTTTGAGGGATTTTGAATCATCTGGAGATTGATCTTGGAAAATATTTGAAGAATGTGGGAGGGAAAATTTTGGGGTACAACAGCAATGCATTAGGTCAAGTTTTGTGGATTGAATCTTGGTGTATCAATGTTTGGAGATATGATATGATCCTCCATTAAAAAGCTTCCAATTTGATTCCAAATCCAATATTTTATGCATGATATGGCTTGATATGAGTTTGATCCTTTCCATGATGATAATTAAAACCTGTATCAATCAAAAAGATACCAAGTTATCAATATTTAGATTTTATTTGGATTTAAATTGATTTAAAATGAATTAATTCAATAAAAATCAAATAAAATAGAAAAATCAATAAATGGACACAAGGTTGAAGATAGGACACATGTGTGGTGTGACAAGATCAAATCAAGTGGAAAAAAGTGGGCCCATTTGGCAAAATTTGACGTTTTGGGGATAGTTGACTTTTGTCAATTTTGGAAAAATGCCCAACTTCAACAATGCATAACTTCTTCAATTTTGAACTTTTGGAAGTGTTCTTGGACTTTTTAGAAACCTTGAGATATCATCTAACCAACCCTTTTAGTATCATATCATTTTGATATTCCATGCTCAAGTTATAAGCTTTGGCAAAAAAGGTGTTTTTGTTGACTTTCAAAAATGACCTATAATGTCCAATTTTGTAACTTTTTGTGAGTGCATTTCTTGATCTTGGGGTATGAAGATGGATTGTAGGAAATTGCATCCTATTCAAAATGAGCTTTGGATGAGTCATTTATCATAAAGTATGAGAACGTTATGCTTGGTCAAAGTTGAGTTGACTTTTCCTCTAAAACCCTAATTTAGCAACTTTTGAATCTTGATGAATCTTGAGCAATCCTTGATGAATCATGATCAACCCTTGATCAAATGATGAATTATCCTTCAAAATGAGAATTTTGACAAAAAATCTTGAAGTTTGACTGTATTTGGGCCACAGTTGACTTTTTGCCCTAGCATAGTCGATTTTTGGGCCTCTTGAGCAATTGACTGACCAAACTTCCTCTGCCAGACTTGAAATTTGACATGGATGAACTTGAGAACATATTAGGACATTAGGGATAACTTGAGTTCATTTGGATGTGAGGACCTTGATGCAACACAAAACCCTAATTTGAGGTTGACTGCCTTCGGAGATGATTTGACTGTCCAACTCTTGAGCAATCTTGAGCAACTTGGAGATTCTTCTTGCAATGTCTTGAGAAATATGGGTGGGCAAATTTTGGGGTACAACACCAAGACAGTAGAGGTACACGTGGTGAGAATCATTTGGATAAAGACTCAAAAGGTGGTTGTGAGCATTAAATGAGCATTAAATGATGATGAGACTTATCACAACCAGAAATCCTGCAACGTGATACTCTACACCAAGGCTTTGTTCTAGATCAGAAGTTCTGCTTCAGTGTAGCATCCATCCTCTGATCTTTGTATCTTCTGGTTCCATCATGTTCTGAAGGAGCTTCCATACTTTCTAGAAAGCTTGCAGTACGCTCCTTAACCTTCTTTGCATTACCTTAGCAAACTCTGACTGAACTTGCGTAGATGCTGAAGAGCCATGTTCTGACTGGAGACTATGTGTTGAACCATGTTTACATCTTCTGACTGCACCTGCCTGGAGGCTGGCTCAGAAGTTCTGAAGTGTCATTTTTTCTTAAATACTTAGAAAAATCCCAAGTATTTAGAAATTTGGCTTTTCCATAGTAAATTTGACTTTTGAATTTCTTGACGAAACAAACTTCATATTCCAACATGTTTTAATGAAATATGATTCTTGAGATTTGATGTTGATCCAAAAGTCAAAGTTTGACTTTTCTTGCGTGTAAATGACCATTTTTCCCTTGTGGCTTGGTTTGCTTGAAAAATGATAATTCAAGGCTTGGAATTGGATGTGAGTAAACTTGAGGATCGAAGGTGATTCTTTGAGAAATGAGAGGGCAAATTTTGGGGTGCAACAACCATGATAGCAATGGTGCCAAGTATCTTAGCAAGTTTTGAGGGACTAAGATCATCTTTGTTTAGGCAACCAAGATAGCGTCATCGAGGGACTATGATCTTTTGTTTTTGTTTTGATTTTGCCAAGATACCTAGCATGCATACCATGGCCATTTTAAGGCAACAAAGTGGATGAAACCCTAGGGTGCTTGTGTGCAAGGTGTTGTCATTTTTCATGCATTTTTGTCTTGCATTTAGGTCATGCTATTTGTTTTGATTTTTGGTCTTTGCATACAAAACCCTAGTTTACTATCATGGTATATGAAAACAATAAAATGCGTAAAGTAAATCTAGACTATTACAACAATATTATGGGGAGGGGGATACAAGTTTGAATATGGGGTATTTGCACAAAATAAAACCCTAGTTTACTATTACAACCCAATTGAATTTATACAACAATAAATAAATGAACAATTATTTAAATGTACAATAAAATGTAAATATGCCAAAATGTTTTTGTATTTGTTTTATGTAGGTAAAAATGAATTTATTTAATGTCTTAAAAAATAAGAAAAAATAAAATGATTATTTTTGAAAGGGTGAAAACCCTAATTTTTGTTTTAAAGGAAAATATGCTTTATATTATTTATTTATTCATTTTTGTTTAAGAAAAATAATAATAATATATACAAAATGTTAAAAAACTAAATATTGTATGAAAATATTATTTTAAGTGTACAAATAATAAAAATAAAAATATAAAATATTTTTATATTATTTACAAGTTTTATTTAGAAAAATAAGTTATATTATTATTAATAAACTATTTTTATGCCCAAAAAAATAATAAAAATAATAAAATAAAATGCAAAAAATTAAGAAAATATTTTTGAGATTTTTCAATGTTTAGAAAAAATAAATAAAGTCAGAAAATATAAAAGAAATGAGAAAATATACAAAATATAGCAAATGGGCCAAGGGGGTGCAAAAAGCAAAAGGAGGGTGCCAAAAGAAACAAGCCCAAGCGCCAGGCCCAAGTTCACTTCACCCCTAACCTTTGAACAAACACGCGCGTGCTTCTGTTATGCAATTCCTGTTCTTGCTCATGCTTGCATGAAATTCAAAACTTACAACATGAAACTTATAGTGTTGTACCCCAAAATTTGCTCTCCCATATTCTTCAAAGTTTGTCAAGATCAATCTTCAAATGGTTCAAAATCTCTCAAGGGTTGCACAGTTCAAACTGCCTCTTAAGCCAGTCAAAATTAGGGTTTTGGTTCCTTCAATGAATTTGAGGTTTTCAGTGGTCCAAACAAGTCCCATAGGCCTATACATATTCTCAAGCATCTACATGACAAGTCTCAAGAATCACAGCATCAAGTTGCACAGTCAAAAGCCCTATTTGGTTCACAATCATCTGTAGGGGTAAAATGGTCATTTTACAGTAAAAAGTCAAAAATTTTGGTCAACATCTTATTTTGAAGCCACAATCTTCATTTGATCAAGTCTTGATCATGATTCCACAAGCATGGCTCAAAAATCATCAAGATGCAAAAGTTTCTATTTTGGGACAGCTGAAAAAGTCAACTGTAAATTGACCAAGGCATAACTTTTTCATGGTTCATCATAAAAATCCCATCAAATGCTCATTTTTAAGGGGATGACATTTCCTACAACTCATATTCACATTCCAAGTCCAAGAAATGCTCTCACAAAAAGTTATCAATTTCTACATTATAGGTCAATTTCAAAAGTCAACAAAAAGGCACTTTAAGTCAAAGACCATAACTTGAGATTGGTAAATCAAAATGACATGGGACCAAAGGCATTGGTTATAGGACTTCAAGACCTTTCCAAAATGTCCAAGAACATGTTCATAGGATCAAAATTGAGCAAGATATGCATTGGATAAGTTGGGAAATTTTTGGGAATTTGCAAAAGTCAACTTTGCCCAAAACACTTCATTTTTGCTAATGGGCCTCAAATTCCTTCTTGAAACATTGTCCAAGGCCTATGCTCGACCCATTGAACTTAAATTGATTTATTTTCTTATTTTTAATTAATTAATTGAAAATTTATTAATATTAATTCATTTAATTCATTTAATTGTAGGAAAATTCAAAAGATATGGTTTTCAAATCTTTTGTGATGCAAATAAAATCAGGGCAAGCTGGCAATTTCGTGCATCCATCAAAGAGGCAAAAATATCCAATTTTGGCAAGGTTTTTCAATCAAAAAGATTGAAAAATATTTGATTGGAAATCAAAGATGCAAAACATTATTCCATGGATCTTTGACCTAGTTTGTACCCTAATTCCCTTCCAATACAAATACTGAAGCAAACCCTAAAGCCTTACACGTGCAAAACTGCTGCAAGAACCATAGCCAAATTCCAAAAAATTCAAAGAAAGCTTGAAATTGTTTTTCATATTGCAGACCAATTCAAAGCCTTAGAACGATTCCAATACCTTGCTGGGACACTCAGGAACACATTGCAATAAAAAACAAGCCTCAAAGCTCAAGAACACGTCCAAACAGAATCACGGTTTGCTTATTCTTTTTCATAATCGAAACTCACGTTTTATGCATCCTTAACATGATATAATCACTGCTTTGCATTGCTAACATCATTCTGAAGCTAATGGTACAGATTAATTTGATTATGGTGCCCTAAAACGAAAACTGCCATTAAAGAAATCTAGGGTTTCGAAGCTTGGATTTTAGGGCTTTGCTGCACAAGTAAAATCAGAACCAATGATACCCATGGTTGAAACCGCCTGAACGTGACGAACACAATAGACACCTCGCGCCATATTTATATAGCTTGGATTTCTATTCGCTATTATTGACAGTTTCACTTTGTGGGGGTTAAAAACCCCCGCTAACTGCTTTTGTTTTACAGGGAAAAAAGGAAGAAGGCGATTACGTGTGGATGTGTGATTGGCTGGTTTGAATAAATAGCGCGCGTTTCTTTTATTTCCCAGCATAATTATTGTTTTCATACATTAATTTCATTGTCCATTATTATAACAAAAGCGTGCAGTTGGCTTAGTGGAAGAGGACGTGTCTGGCAATCAATGGGACCTGGGTTCGATTCCCAGGTCCACCCCATATTTATTTCTTGTTTTGCATAATATAATCATACGCAGGCGCTTAAGAGCATTCCATCATGTACCTTCAATGGTCAGCGTGCCAAGTGTCTTCAACAGTCATCCAAAGGCCATGAGAGGAGGAATACCATGTTCCCCAGTCAAAACGTGCATAGCCAATTCCCAGAAGTCAACAAAGGCTTTGTGCCATTGGGCCTGAAATTTCCAGACAAACCTCCCTTGGGTCCATCACACCCCCCCTGGTTTTACTACTTTTTTTATTTTTTTCTTTTCCTTTTATTTTCTTTAATAACTATTAATATTATTTAATTAACTAACAAATTAATATTTTTAATAAATTCAGAGAATAAAAAATGTGAATATTTTTATTAATTATTACTATTTTTATTTATTAATTTATTTTGTAAATAAATTCTAATTAATCAACTTAGTTTAATTTAGGTTTAATTTTAACCTTTTTCTCAATAAATTAAAATTATGTAGAATTAGGATTTGACAATTTTCAATCATATTTTCTTATTATCATTATTATTATTTATTAAATATTATTATTTTTGTAAATAAAAATGTAAATTAATTAAATTAGTTAAATTAGGTTAACTTTAATCTTTTTTCATAATAAATAAAATAAACTTAGAATTAGGTTTTCCTCTTGACTTTTAATTTCTTTTTATTTTTATTAAAGACCTCAAAAAACACAAAAAAAAAACTTTTCTTTTAATTAATTAATTAATTAGGTTTAGGTTTAATATTTGATTAATTATAAAAAAGGACAAACTAATTTCTTTATTTCTCAAAAGGGTCAAAACCCTAAGGACGTCCCGATTAAATTTCTTTTCGCGCATTATCTTTATTTTTGATTATTTATGTAACTGTTTCCGGAATGTAATAGTTAATTAGGTTTTATTGCTTTCTTTACTTTCCGTATTTATTTTCCAAACGGGTTTTTGTTTTTGGCGATGTATAGACCCGCGCCTTGTAATAGCGTAGATTCATATTTCCGCACTTTATTTTCCGCACTCTTAACTGTTAAAATGCTTGAAAGATTTGTATGACAAATTAAAATCAACTCGTAGCTCACAAATGCATGATCAAAGATAAACATAAACTGAATTGAACACACATGCACATGCCACTCCTAGGGTACGCCTTACTGGTTACCTCGAACGTGGTCGTCAAGTATAGGGTGTTTTAGAGGTCGCCCTCCTGTCTAAGATCCAGTTGCCTCAAAATGGTTGCCTCGGATAAAAGGATCTAGGACATTAGGGTTACTTCTAAGGTGTCCTACTATTGCTTCGGTGACCACATTGTCCCTATAATCGAATTGACCCGAACACCTCCAACGACGGTGCTTCCTGCTTCTCAATAGTGGGATAGCACTGTCTAAAGGACTCTTACACAACCTAATTCCTTAGGGTAGGTAGACTTCTCTTAAGTACTTTCTCTCTCAAAACAAACAAAACATCTTTTCACACTGACACTTTCTAAAAGTTTTCAAACAAATTTTTCATACACTCTTGAGGACAGATACAAGAGTTACCTAGAAATTTTTCAAACGAAACTTTTTCAAAACCCACACACACTTGAAAAGCAAACAAATTTTGAAAACATAAGAGAAAGTACCTAAGAGCCCGTGGATAACCACAGATAGAAAGGGTGCTAACACCTTCCCTTTCTATAATCTACCTCCCGAACCGAGAGACATCTCAAATAAGGAATTTTGCTGTGCTTTTGTCCTTCCCATGTTGGAGAACATAAAAGACGGTGGTGACTCTTGCTTACCGTGACATTTCGCGAACCAGCTTAAAAAACAGTCAGTTTTATTTCCACCAATCACAGAACTGGCGACTCTGCTGGGGATTATATAAAAGTGAGGCGTACCTTAGGATTAGACCAATCTTATGTTTTCAATTGCCTGTTTTGATTGCTTTAATATTGTGGGCCTGTTTTGGGAGTTTCATAGATCCTAACCCGGATCTGGGGGATACCTTTTAGGTAGCAACAAACTGTGAGGGAACTGTGCGGGATATACCGACACGGTTGAAGCAGTTGCTACGTTGATGTGGCACTTTGGTGAGTATCGGTAACCCTTGAGTCAAGTTAAGGAGAGTACGGGGCCGCCGCGTGGTGTCGTGAAGCATCAACTGACCTTAGGAACCTTACTTGACCATCCTGGCCTCTTTAGGGGTAGTGAGATGACCGACTTTGGTGCAGTCCGAAGTTGGTAGATACTCGATACTACACTCATTGAGGGTTGTTTTCTTGGAATATTTTGATTGCCAGTTCAGTGGCTAAATCAAAACAATGAACACAGAAAACAACCCAATGATATTGAGATCCTTAGAACCCGGTTACTTTTGATAGGACAGGTTTTGAGCCCACCAACTTCAAGAGGGTAGTACCTAGACCTCATGCTGGCTTAAACTCTAAGGGCTGTCTGGTGTGACTTGTGTGCCTTATCATGTTTGCTTTTTGTGGATACTTGTGGTGTTTTTTTTATCATAACATCATAGCATCATACAACATCATATGCATTTACTAACCACTTCGAGGGTTCGAATCTTCATCTTTGTTCTTGTTTTGTAGGACATGGAAACTATCTGCAGAAAGACAATTCAGATCAGCCTTGTAAGGATCCCTCCTCAGCTTAAGGGGCTTACATCCAGGATTCCCGAGAACTCTTCCTTCAGTGAAAGGCATGGTAGACTCATCAGCTTGGTCAACACCAACATTGAAGAATATATGATAAAAGTTCTCTTCCAGTTCTTTGACCCTTTACACCACTGGTTTACTTTCCCGGATTATCAATTGGTGCCTACTTTGGAAGAGTTTTCTCAGCTTCTGAAGATTCCTATCCTTAGTCAACTACCCTACAACGGTACGGAGAAGGAACCAAAACTTGAAGAGGTTGCCAAAGCATTACGTCTGCAACCATCTGATATCAAGGGGCATTGGGAAATCAGAAGTGGTATCAAAGGATTCTTGGCAAAGTTCCTGTTTGAGAAGGCCCAAGAATGTTGGAATTCCCTTGACCTACAAGCCTTTGAAGAAGTTGTGGCACTCCTTGTCTATGGGTTGGTGTTGTTCCCGAATCCGGATCAGCTTATAGATATCAATGCTGTAAAGATTTTCATGTCCAGGAATCCCATACCTACGTTGCTTGGGGACATCCTCCACTCATGTTACACTCGAACCATGAGAAAAAGAGGTGTTCTCATGTGCTGCACTCCTCTCCTGGCAAGGTGGTTTATTTCGCACCTTCCACAATCAGTTTTGAAGAACGAGCGAGTTTTGAGATGGTCACAACGATTAATGACTCTTACACATGCTGATATACATTGGTGTTCTCGGTCCAGAGAAAATGTCACTATCATTGATTGTTGCGGAGAGTTTCCTAATGTTCCTTTACTTGGAATTAGAGGGGATATTACTTACAACCCATGTCTGGCTTTGAGACAGTTTGGATATGCTCGGAGGGATGGCCCTCATGACATGTTGATTCCTGACATAGTTTTTGACTTCGACAACGACGCACAAGGACTTCGTCAGAGATTTATCAGAGCTTGGAGGATGCCCAACAGGGTAGATAGCAAGACACTGGGGCACAAGAACTCCATTCCCCTTGAGCCTTACCTCAAGTGGGTACGAGCCCACTCCCAGAAGTTGGTAATGCTATATCCTCATGTTCTCCCCGTGATCAAAGAGCCAGTTTTGGAAGGAGAGGTGCCCTACACCATCCAACATCCTGACATGCCAACGTCTTGGGAAGAAATGCAAAAGAGCTGGATCTAACTAAAGGAAGAGCGGAATTCTCTTGAAGCTAATCTGCATGCCAGTGAGAAGAAGGTCCTGGAGCTCACCCGTCTACTTCATGAGGAAAAGACTCTCAATACCTACATCGCTCCAAAGAGGATGCGTAGTGTCTTTTGGGATTAACTATTTTGTAATGTTTTGCCCATGAGGTCCTGATGTACTGAACAGATTATTTCTTAATAATAACGTGTGTTCCTTTTTTTGTCTACAACGAATTTGAACTTTCGAACCATTGAATGCATTGCATAAATAGCATATCATGCATCATGTGCATAACAAGTACTCTTTTCTACAGGTTGCTTAATGTTCTTCGCTGTTTATTTCAACAGTCATCATGAATCCTGAATCATCCAATGAACAGGCTATCAAGGCCCTTCAGGCCCAGAACGCCCAGTTTCAAGAGCTGGTTATGAGCTTAGCCCATGGACAACAGGAATTGAAGGCTCTGCTATTGAAGAAGAAGAAGAAGAAGAAGAAGAAGAGGACTGTGTTGTTTAACTCTGGACGGAGGTTTGGGAATACACTGCATAATGAGGCTGATCAAGCTACTTCCTCTGTAGGGAAAGACAGTCCCCAAGGGGGAAGGGTTCCTAGTCCTATGGTCTCCGACAACAAGACGGACTTAAATGATGAACAGTATCCTCCTGTTGAGGATCGGTACAAGCAACTAGAGGACCGACTGAGTGCTATGGATATCCAGCATGTGCCGGGTTTGGATTTTGGAGATCTGGGTCTATTTTCTGGGGTGGTGATCCCGCACAAGTTCAAGGCACCTTCTTTTGCGAAGTATGACGGAGCCTCCTGCCCTAAGCTGCACCTCCGTTCTTATGTGAGGAAGATCCAACCATATACTGCAGACAAGAACTTATGGATCCATTTCTTCCAGGATAGCCTTTCAGGGGCTCAACTCGAGTGGTTCTATCAGCTGGATGGAACCAGTATTAGAAACTGGGAGGACTTGGCTACTGTATTTTATAAGCAGTATCAGTACAATGCCGACCTCGCTCTTACACGTACCCAACTCCAGGGTACGTCGCTAGGGACGGGAGAAGGTTTTAAGGAGTACGCGCAAAAGTGGAGAGACCTGGCTGGCAGGGTGCAGCCACCGTTGACTGACCATGAACTCGTGGACATGTTCTTGGGGACCCTGTCTGGTCCATTCTTTAATCACCTGATTGGTAATTCCTCTGTTGGGTTTATAGACCTGATCCTGACTGGTGAGAGGATCGAAGCTGGTATTAAGTCGGGAAAGATACAGAAAGGTGCATCCTCAAGTTCTGAAAAGAAGCCTTTCAAGAAGGAAGCTAGTGTTGTGTATGGTCCCAGGAAACAGAATAAATCGGAACGCCGCCAAGCTGTCAACGCGGTGGTCATTTCTAAGCCTGCTGCCGCTCCTCGGAAATATAACCAACCAAGGGGTGAGAGACCCAGAAGGGAGTACACTCGGCTTAGTATGACCTTGTCTCAGATCCTGCCGCAACTACTGTCAACCAATCTGGTAACTGTCAAGGAAGATCCGAAGGTTATAAATACAACTTCTCCGAAGTACAACCCCAACGCTCACTGCGCTTATCACTCTGACAGCCCGAGGCATACTACGGATGATTGCTGGGCTCTGAGAAATAAGGTTCAGGACCTTATTGATGCTAAAGAAATACAGTTCGAGGCGCCCGAAAGGCCCAATGTTGTGACCGCTCCCATGCCCCAGCATGGAGTGAATGCTGTGGAAGAAGACCGGTATGTAGCCTCTGTGGATGAGATTGTCACTCCGTTGTTGACCGTCAAAAGGAACCTGTTGCTAGCCGGTTTATTTCTGGGATGTAGTAAAGGTTGCCTTCTATGTTCTGTTTCACCTGCTGGTTGTCCTTTGGTGAAGTCAGGCATCCAAAACCTGATGGATAATAAAGAGATCTTGTTCGAGAAGATTGCTATTCCTGCTGTCCCTGCTGAAGAAGTGTCCATTGTTACTATTTTCAACAATTCTCCTAAGGCTCCCTCAAAGAAGCCTGCCAAAATCATGTCTGTTCAGAAGATTGCTCCTATCATCATCACTGTTCCGGGGCCCATCCCCTATAAATCTGACAAAGCTGTCCCTTGGCACTATGGGGAATATGTTTATGTGCTCGGAGTAAAACAAGAGTTTGATACAAGTACCGGCGTCAGCAACATCACCGGGCCTGCTAAAGTCACTCGCAGTGGCAGGCTCTTCTCACCTGATATTGCGCCACCATCTATTCAGAGACCTCTCGTCATTACACCTACAAGTGTGCATGTTTCTCCGCCTGACCAAGTTCCTGTTTCTACCCTTGCTGCCGAGTCATCTGACGCTCGGGGCAAAGGGATTGCTACTGATGTGCCTGCCCAGACGGAGGCACCGAAAACCGTCAATGTTGAAGCTTCCAAGCAAGAGATGGAAGAGATCCTCAAAATTATCAAGAAGAGTGATTTCAATGTAGTTGAGCAGATGGGGCATACCCCCTCTAAGATTTCTATGTTATCACTGTTGTTGTGTTCAGAGGTCCATGTCAAGGCCCTAATTGCCTTCCTGAAGACGGCCCACGTGCCACAAGAAACGTTTGCTGATCAATTTACCGATTGTGTGGCCAACTTAACTGCTGATAATGGGTTGGGTTTCTCTGACGCTGATCTAACCGCCAAGGGAAAGAACCATAACAATGCCCTGCATGTCTCCATTGAATGCAGGGGCACTACTCTCGCCCATGTGTTGGTAGACACCGGTTCTTCGTTGAACGTATTACCCAAGAAGGCTCTAGACAGGCAGGATTGTGAGGGTTTAGAGCTCAAGCCTAGTAACATTGTTGTCCAGGCCTTTGACGGGTCGAAAAGGATGGTGCATGGCGAAGCTGACATTCCAATCAGGGTTGGGTCTCAAGTTTTTGATTCTACTTTCTATGTGATGGACATTCGTCCATCCTATTCTTGTTTGTTGGGTCGTCCATGGATCCACAAGGCTGGAGCTGTGACCTCCACTTTGCATCAGAAGCTTAAGTACCCGGTCAGAGGGAAGATAGTTACAGTGCCGGGGGAGGAAGAATACATGGTCAGCCACCTTAACTCGTTCCAGTATATAGAGATGGATGGGGAGTTCATTGAGACTCCATTCCAAAATTTTGAAGAAGTGCCTCAGACATTGGCAGCGGCAGAGACTGTGACTAAAGAGGACTCTCCGTTGAAGATGGCTTCCTTAAAGGATGCCCGGGCTGTGGTTGAGAAGGGTGAGTGCGCAAACTGGGGCCGACTTCCTGATTTCACTCCGAAGACTGACAAGTTTGGTTTGGGTTTCACTGCAGAGGCTCAGAGGGCTGTGCATAAAGCAAGGATGGGAAGACCTCCCGTATTCATCACCAACCCGGGAGTAAATGCTATTGAAGACGAGGCGGAAGAATCTGAATTCGACAGCTGGATCTACCCCACGACCAACGGTGAACCAAGCAACTGGACGGTGAAAGACTACATACCTATTACTTTTGTCACTCAGTAATGAACTCCTTTGTTTTAAATTTGTAACGAACAATAATTTGAAACTTTATGGCCCGGTGTCTTACCCGGAGCACCGTGGCTTCATTTGTGAGGGCTTATTATTTGTCATTTTCATATATCATGAATAAAAGCATTGGACGTTTTTCACATTTCAAATCTTGCGCTCCCTTTCTTTCTTTATTATATATATTGCAAAACAGCTATATTTACACACACTCACCTATACAGGTTCCAATCCACTCTGGATCTCACTGGTAACGACTCTGCTACTGCCAGTTATGACTTCGAAAATCCGATCAACTTAGCCGAAGACGAAGGTGAAGATGATTGTGAAGTGCCTAATGAGCTTGCAAGACTGTTACTCCAGGAAGAGAGGGCCATTCAGCCACATGAAGAGCCAGTGGAAACGGTAAATCTGGGTACTGAGACAGACAGAAAGGAAGTCAAGATTGGTGCCAATCTAGAGCTCAGTGTGAAACAACGGTTGATTCAGATGCTGCATGACTATGTGGAAATCTTTGCCTGGTCTTATGAAGACATGCCTGGGTTGGATACCGACATTATGGTTCATCACCTGCCTACCAAGGAAGAATGCCCTTCGTTAAAACAGAAGGTCCGCCGTATGCGTCCAGAGATGTCCAAGAAAATTAAAGCTGAGGTTATGAAACAATTTGATGACGGGTTTCTAGCAGTGACTTCTTACCCTCAGTGGGTTGCCAACGTGGTTCCGGTGCCAAAGAAAGACGGTAAGGTCCGAATGTGTGTTGATTACAGGGATTTGAACAGGGCGAGCCATAAGGATGACTTCCCTCTGCCTCATATCGACGTTCTAGTTGACAACACTGCTCAGCATAAAGTATTCTCCTTCATGGATGGGTTCTCAGGTTATAATCAAATCAAGATGGCTCCTGAAGACATGGAGAAGACCACTTTTGTTACTCAGTGGGGCACCTTGTGCTACAAGGTCATGCCTTTTGGGTTGAAAAATGCTGGGGCAACCTACCAACGGGCCATGGTTGCTTTGTTTCATGACATGATCCATCACGAGATCGAAGTATATGTTGATGATATGATTGCAAGGTCCCAAACTGAGGAGGAGCACCTTGACCATCTACAGAAGTTGTTTCACCGTCTGAAGTTGTACAAGCTGAGGTTAAACCCGAACAAGTGCACCTTCGGGGTAAGATCTGGAAAATTGCTAGGTTTCATCGTGAGCGACAAAGGTATTCAAGTGGACCCTGCCAAGGTGAAAGCCATACAAGAGATGCCAGCTCCCAAGACAGAAAAAAGTCAGAGGCTTTCTAGGACGACTGAACTACATTGCCCGATTCATCTCACATCTGACTGCTACCTGTGAACCAATCTTCAAGCTGCTAAAGAAAGATCAAGTAGTACGTTGGAACGATGAATGTCAGGCCGCTTTCGACAGAATCAAAGAGTATCTCCAAGAACCACCCATTCTTATGCCACCGGTTGAAGGGAGAACTCTAATCTTATACTTGACAGTACTTGACAGCTCAATGGGGTGTGTGCTGGGGAAGCATGACGAGTCTGGCCGAAAAGAGCACGTTATTTATTACCTTAGCAAAAAGTTTACCGACTGTGACACCCGATACTCATTGCTCGAGAAAACTTGCTGCGCTTTGGTATGGGCTGCTCGCCGGCTGAGACAGTATATGATGGATCCAATAAAGTACATATTCGAAAAGCCTGCTCTGTCCGGAAGAATAGCAAGATGGCAGATGATCTTGACAGAATACGACATCCAGTACACGACTCAAAAAGAAATCAAGGGAAGTGTATTGGCAGACCATCTGGCACACCAGGCAGTGGATGATTACCAGTCCATGAACGTTGAATTTCCAGACGAGAACATCATGGTAGTGACTGATTATGAAGTACCTGGACCGGATGAAGGACCTGAGGAAGGATCCCGATGGTCTATGCACTTTGACGGAGCCTCCAACGCTTTGGGTAATGGTATTGGCGCTGTGATCATATCCCCTAAAGGCACTCATACTCCACTTACCGCCCGGTTATGTTTCAACTGTTAGAACAAAGTTTGAATCTACTACCCTAAGTTTAAGTTTTGATGATAACAAAATGAAAAGACATATTAATTATGTGATTCATGTAAGAACTATTTGCTACCTAAAATATTACCTTCTGTTTTGCAGAAACTCTGATAGGTATCAGCAGGAGTACACCTAATCAGCATCAGAATATTGGTTATCAACATCAGCATCAGAAGATGCTATATCAGAATACCAGAATCAGAAGAATAACTCACGCGTATGCTGAAGCTTGATGAACAGAACTGCGCTCAACACTCTGATAAAGACAACATCAATTCATCAGCACTTAAGCAGAGTCAGAATGAGCCAAATCCAGAACACGCTTTAAGTAGCAACGGTACTGTGCATTCAAAGCGAATTATTACCAACCGCATCATTCCAGACAAGATCTGCTTAATAAGGAAAGTTTGTTATTGGCATTGAATCAAGATTATTGCTCCAACGTTCAACAATTTCAGTGCTATATAAATAAGACAATGAAGATTGAATTGGCTAATGCTCTACATCATATTACACGCCTAAAAGCTATTCATCATCTTCTCATTCCCAGTTTGCTAAAAAGCTCCATAATTCCTTACTCAGTATTTTAGCAATCTAGTTTCAATAAGCTTAAGTTGTGTAATATCACAGTTCTGATAAACTGTTTTTGTAGAAAACACTCACACACCTAGATTTCCATTCTTTGTAAGAAAGTGTTTCCTTGACAAACCGGGTTGTGGTTTGCATCAAGAAGGCTTTAGCAGTTGTTAAAGCAGATTGTAATATTCAGTTGAATATAATGGATTAAGACCTCGTTGGAGAGAGGCGAAATCACCTTGACGGGTGGACTGGAGTAGTTTGATATCAAACGAACCAGGATAAAAATATGGTGTTCATTGCAATTGATTTTCAGTTTTACAATTCAACCCCCCCTTCTTGTGTCTTTCACTTCTTCAATTGGCATCAGAGCGCCTGGTTCTGAGCTAAAACACTTAACCGTGTCAGTACAAGATCCAGCGTCAGAAAAACACAATGGCAGGAACTTATTCTCACACCAGCAATGACAACCATGAGGACAGAGACAGATTCAGCGGCAAACCTCCAGTCTTTGATGGAGAAAACTTTGATTACTGGAAAGACAGAATTGAAAGCTTCTTTCTGGCACATGATGCTGATCTGTGGGACATGGTGACAGATGGATACACGCACCCTGTGAATGCAAGCGGTCAGAAGATTGATAGGAAAACAATGTCTGACCAACAAAAGCGTGACTTCAAGAATCACCACAAGGCCAGAACCATCCTTCTCAGCGCCATCTCGTATGTTGAATATGAAAAGATCTCCAACAGAGACACAGCAAAGAACATGTTTGACTCACTCAGAATGACGCATGAGGGAAACGTTCAGGTCAAAGAAACTAAAGCTCTTGCGCTCATTCAGAAGTATGAGGCATTCAAAATGGAAGAAAGTGAATCCATTGAAACAATGTTCTCAAGATTCCAGATTCTGGTAGCTGGTCTCAAGGTTCTGAATAAAGGTTACTCTACTGCTGATCATGTCAAGAAAATCATCAGAAGCTTACCCAAGCAGTGGAGGCCAATGGTTACAGCTCTGAAGCTAGCAAAAGATCTCAACAAAATTTCTCTGGAGGAACTTATCAGCTCCCTCAGAAGTCATGAGATAGAGCTAGAAGCTGATGAACCCCAGAAGCAAGGTAAGCCTTTAGCATTAAAATCTAACAAAAAATCTGAGTCTAAAGTTTTGCAGGCAGTTGAAGAAACATCTGATGGATCCTCATCAGAAGAAGACGAACTCTCCCTCCTCTCCAGAAGAGTGAATCAACTGTGGAAGCAGAGGCAAAGGAAGTTCAGGAACCCTAGAAGATCTGATCAGAACGAGTCTTCTTCCAGATACAAAAGGACAGATTCTTCCTCTAGATACAGAAGATCTGAAGGCTCCTCGGGAAGCAGAAAGCCAAACACCAAGGACATCATCTGCTATGAGTGAAATGAGCAAGGACACTACAAGAGTGACTGCCCAAAGCTTCAGAGGGAAAAGCCCAAAAAGAAGTTTGGAAGAGAAAAGAAGAAAAGTCTCATGGCTACATGGGATGACTCTGACTCGTCTGAAGCTGACTCAGAATCAGATGATGAGAGAGCAAACATAGCTCTCATGGCCAACATTTCAGAAGATAGTGAAGCTTTTGAATCAGACTCAGAATCAGATACTGAAGAGGTATTTCCTGACTTTGCAGTTAATTTTACCAAGGCTGAACTTGCTGAAAGCCTTAATGAAATTCTGGAAAGGTATCAGCAGATTAGAGTTAAATTCAGAGACCTGAAAAGGAATCTTGAATCTGACTCTAATAAGACTGAGAGTCTTAAATTGGAGAATTATGAGCTGAGAATTTAAATTTCAAAATTAGAAAATACTTCACAAAACTCTCAGAAGGAACCAATTTTTGAAACTCCCAGCAACGCTGATGAGATCATCAAGGAGTATGATCACAGTTTCCAGAAGTTCCTTGCTAAAAGCATAGATAGAAGCAAAATGGCTTCAATGATCTATGGAGTTAGCAGAAATGGCAGGAAGGGAATAGGATACCAAGGTAAGGTTCCTACACCAAAGAATGTCATGGATTTAACCATTAAACACACACCTCTGAATTCACATTTTGTGTATGGTCACACACATGATATTAAATTCACCAGCAGTAAGTATTCTGTGAAACCAAAATTCAACCAGAGTTTTGGTAAATCTAACAAATCAGGACCCAAGAAAATCTGGGTACCTAAGGATAAAATAATACATGTTGCAGATATCTTTAGCAGCAAATCAGAAACACCAGTCATGGTACCTGGACTCTGGCTGCTCGCGACACATGACGGGAAGAAGGCATATGTTCCAAAGCCTGGAACTTAAGCCTGGAGGCCACGTTGGCTTTGGAGGCAATCAGAGGGGAAAGATAATTGGCTATGGAACTGTAGGTAATGGAAATCTTCCCTCTATTAATAATGTTCTGCTAGTAGATGGATTAATGCATAATCTGTTATCCATAAGTCAATTAAGTGATAACGGTTATGATATAATCTTTAATCAAAAATCATGTAAAGTTGTTAGTCAGAAAGATGGGACTATCCTGTTTAATGGAAAGAGGAAAAACAACATTTACCAAATCAAACTTTCTGAACTGAAAAGTCAGAATGTAAAGTGCCTTATGTCTGTTAACAACGAGCAGTGGATCTGGCACAGAAGATTGGGGCATGTTAGTATGAGAAGAATATCTCAGATTAACAAACTCAATCTGGTCAGAGGACTTCCTAATTTGAAGTTCAATTCAGATGCTCTGTGTGAAGCATGTCAGAAAGGCAAGTTTGCAAAACCTTCTTTTAAATCTAAAAATGTTGTTTCTACCTCTAAGCCATTAGAACTTCTTCACATTGACTTATTTGGACCAGTTAAAACTGCTTCAGTCAGTGGCAAGAAGTATGGGTTAGCAATCGTAGATGACTATAGCAGATGGACATGGGTAAAGTTCTTAAGACACAAGGACGAGTCACACTCTGTGTTTGTTACCTTCTGTAACCAAGTTCGGAATGAAAAGAATCTTAGAATCGTTAAAGTCAGAAGTGATCATGGTGGAGAGTTTGAAAACAAAGATTTTGAGTCATTCTTTAATGACAGAGGCATTCTGCATGATTTCTCTTGTCCTAGAACTCACCAACAAAATGAAGTTGTAGAACGAAAGAACAGAACATTTCAAGAAATGGCCAGAACCATGATCAATGAGACAAACGTTGCTAAGATCTTCTGGGCAGAGGCAATAAACACAGCGTGATACATTCAGAATAGAATCTCAATAAGACCTATTCTGGAAAAGACTCCATATGAATTGTGGAAGAACAGAAAGCCCAACATTTCATATTTTCATCCATTTGGATGTATCTGCTTTATGTTAAATACAAAGAATTATTTGAACAAGTTTGACTCTAAAGCACAGAAGTGTATTATGTTAGGATACTCTGAACGCTCAAGAGGGTACAGAGTATACAATACAGAAACACAGATTGTGGAAGAATCAATCAGTGTTCGTTTTGATGATAAGCTTGACTCTGAAAAGTCAAAGCAGAATGAAGTTTTTGCAGGTATGGAAATTGAATTTACAGGTTCTGAAGACAAGTCATCAGAAGCTCTCAACACAGACACTCCTTCAACGTCTGAAAGGAGCACTGCTAGCAATCCTACAACAGCTGCTGATCAACCTCAGAAGAGATTACCCAGAAGCAGCTTGGATCACCCAGAAGAAACTATCTTAGGAAGAAAGGAAGATCCAATCAGAACAAGAGCAAGCTTCAGAAACTCTGAAGAAACCCTCATGGGACTTGTGTCTCTGATCGAACCTTCTTCTATTGATGAAGCACTTCTGGATAACGACTGGATTCTGGAAATGCAAGAAGAGCTGAATCAATTCACCAGAAATGACGTATGGGATCTTGTTCCCAGACCAAAAGGATTCAACGTCATTGGAACAAGATGGGTGTTCAGAAACAAGCTAAATGAACAAGGTGAAGTCATCAGAAACAAAGCACGACTGGTAGCACAAGGTTATAGTCAGCAAGAGGGGATAGACTATACATAAACCTTTGCCCCAGTCGCCAGGTTAGAATCTATCAGACTTTTAATTTCATTTGCTGTTAATAGAGGCATCACTCTGTATCAGATGGATGTCAAGAGTGCATTCTTAAATGGTTATATAGAAGAAGAGGTTTATGTGCACCAACCCCCTGGTTTTGAAAATACAAAACATCCAGAACATGTTTTCAAACTAAAGAAGTCACTATATGGTCTGAAACAAGCTCCCAGAGCTTGGTATGAAAGACTAAGTAACTTTTTGTTAGAAAATGAATTCACCAGAGGGAAGGTGGACACTACCTTATTCTGTAAGTCAGTTAAGAATGACATCTTAGTCTGTCAAATTTATGTTGATGATATTATCTTTGGTTCTACTAATCCTTCTCTTGGAAGAAAATTTACTAAGTGTATGCAGGCAGAATTTGAGATGAGCCTCATGGGGGAACTGAAATTCTTTCTAGGAATTCAGATCAATCAAACCCCAGAAGGAACTTACATTCATCAGAGCAAATACATCAGAGATCTTATGAATAAATTTGACCTCTCAGAATGTAAGCCATCAAAGATTCCAATGCATCCCACGTGCATTTTGGAAAGAGAAGAGGTAAGCAAAAAGGTAGAACAGAAAGTCTACAGAGGTATGATTGGTTCTCTCCTTTATCTAACAGCTTCAAGACCTGATATATTATTCAGCGTATGTATTTGTGCTAGATTCCAATCAGATCCTAGAGAATCTCACTTAACAGTTGTTAAGCGAATTTTCAAGTATCTGAAAGGTACTACTAATCTGGGTTTATTTTATAGAAAATCTAGTGATTACAGTTTAGTAGGCTACTGCGATGCTGACTTTGCTGGAGACAGAGTAGAGCGTAAAAGTACTTCTGGAAGCTGCCAGTTTCTGGGAGAAAATCTGATCTCTTGGTCCAGCAAAAGGCAATCCACAATTGTGCTATCAACAACAGAAGCTGAGTACATAGCAGCAGCAGGATGCAGCACACAAATGCTCCGGATGAAAAGTCAACTTGAAGACTTCCAGATCTTTGAGAGTAACATCCCTATACTCTGACAATACTTCTGCTATTTGCTTAAGTAAGAATCCTATTTTACATTCTAGAGCTAAGCATATAGAAATAAAACATCACTTCATTAGGGACTATATTCAGAAAGGAATTTTGAACTTAAAATTTATTGATACAGACCATCAATGGGCTGATATCTTCACTAAACCCCTTTCTGAAGATAGGTTCAATTTCATTCTGAAACATCTCAGCATGAAAATTTGTCCAGAGTGAAAATGTTTTAATTCCATATATTTATCTTCAGAATGTATTTGTTTTACTGTGAACTTCTGATCAATCTCTTTTCAGAAAGATAGAACATGCAGATTGTATCAGATGCTAGTCTTAAAGATCTGAGCGTTTCAGCTCAAGGATAGACGTGCTGATCACTAAATCAAACAAGTGTCATCCAATCATCAGCAAATCTCTGAAGCAGAACGCGTGCACACTTCTGAGAAGGCAAAACGTTGATTGGGTGCATTGAGACACATGTCTGGTAACCGTTTCAAGTATCTTTCTCAAATCCCCCAAAATCAGCAAGCATTAAATGAAAGTAATCATGTTTTTAAAACGTAATCATGATTTTATTTCTCTTTCTTGAAATCGTTTACACTTTCAAAATATTCTGAAATCTATTTAAGCACGTTAAACCTCTCACATTAATCTTTTACAGTTTCTCATAATCTCTCAAATATTTTCTGCATTTTCTCTGTGTTCATCTCTTTCAAACTTAAACCCATTTTCTCAGTTTTTCTCAGAAAAACCCTAAGTGTGAACATGGCAACCTCCAGCAGTGCTTCTGCAGGTTCTCAGAAGAAAGCTTCCTCTGAATAGTACCAAGTTCCATTCAGAACACTCCTTACACCAGTGAAGAATCTAGAAGTGTTATCTGAACTGATTATTGATTTTGGCAGTCTGAAAGAGAATGGTTTTGACTTGACAGAAGAAGTTAGGGCACAGAAATAGGAGAGATATTTCGACAGGTTGGTTGGACCAACATTCCCAATGTTAGTCAAGGAGTTCTGGATTCATGCAACTGCTTCAACGCATCAAGTCACCTCCTACATAATGGGAAAGAAGATTGTGATCACTGAGGATCACATAGCAAAATTAATTGGTTACAGTGGCGGTGGCGTCCGCTGTATAGATATGGCTGAAAGATGCTCTGACGTGGGTGTCATAGCAGAAAGGATTTTCACCCATGGGGTGCCCAGCAGCAAGATCAGAGATCTAAAGGATCACCATAGAGTTTGGGCGAAGATCATTCTGGGGTGTTTTAATCATAGGAAGCCAACAAGTTCCCCTGATTACATAAATATAGATCAGCAGTTTCTGATCTATTTTATCAATCAGAAGGTAAAAATCAACTTGGCTCATCTTCTGTTTAACCACCTCAGAACAAGCGTGAAGGAAACCAGGGAAGAAGAAAGAACAAAGAGGGATTGGATACCCTTTGGAAGGTTAATATCAGATATTCTGACTGAGAATAGGCTGATAGAGCACCTGATTGAAGCTCAAGAGTTAAGCACTATTGAACCAACTGTTGGCAAGCCTCTGAACGCGAAGAATCTGAAGAAAATGAAGTTAATAGAGAATATCATAAAGGAACCCAGCGTTACTCCTATTGCTGACATCACCAGCAGAAGAGTCCCACTGAGTGACTTTCATTTATTTTCTGAGATAGAATCTAAACCAGTGGTGGTTCTCAGATACTTGGACGCGTGCAAGGCTGATGGTACAGATCCCAAGCTGAATATCAAAGACCTGCACCAACCTCAACCAGAAGTTACACTGAAGAAAACGAAGAAAAGGAAGGCCCCTTCAGAAGGAACATCCCAGCAGACACCCAAGAAAAGAGGTAATTTATCTGCTGCTTCTGTTTTAAATTCTTCTGCTATTCCAACATCAATACCCACTCCAGCTTCTCAAGAAATCCCAATCCCCATCCCAACAATAGATGAAACCGAACCAGAAGATGACCCTTCTGAGGCACTACAACTCAGAAGACCCCGCACCAAACATCCCAAACCAACAATTTCAACAACTTCAACACTTGATAAAGTTCTGTCTGATATTGATCAACGTGCTTCTGATCACCCCTCCAATAATCCAAACTCTGAACCACAAGTTGCTCACTCTCCTCAACCAGAACAACCTCTCTCACCCATTCCAGAAGAACCACATATTCCTGAACAACCAGAAATTCAACCAGAAATTCCAACAACTTCTCCATAACCAGCAATTCCTTCTCCCTCTCCTCAACCAGAAATGAATCCACCATCACCTCAACCATCACCTCAACCTGAGTTTCATCATTCTGAAACTCCATCTCCTCCACCTCATTCTCCTCAATCCTCTGAGCCACAACCTCTGGCAATACAGCTGCCATGTGGAACAACAGTAACCATGGCCCAGCTGCCATCCTCGCCAGAATCTACCCCACCAAAAACTCCCCCCAGTCCAATTATTATTTCTGATTCTCCCACTCCATCTCCCAAACAAACAGCTCCCAAACAAACCACAGAAGACCCCAGCAGGACCTTCATAGATTTAACAATCCTTGACCGTCTTGTTGATCTGAAAAATAAAATAGCCATTCCAAAACCAAAACAGCCGGATGTTGGCTCTGGTATTATGAATTTTGAAACAGGTTTGCAGCAGTAGATTGCTTCTCTGAAGCAAGTCTGTCCTGGAATGATTGATCCAGCTGCCTCAGACCAGCTCTGGTCACAATTCAGAATTTGGGTAGGTGCTGAAGCTCTAAAATTGCAAGACATCAATTATGAGCAAGCACAACAGAATTTCAGCAAGCTTTTGAACGAAGTAGGAAGTCAGCTGCTGAAAGAAGACGTGCTCCTTCTGGATAGTGAGCCATGGTCTGAGAAGCGTCCAGCTTCAAAGGTGCAGCCAGAAGAAGATCAGACAATTCAAGCTGAAGCCAGTCAAGCTGAAGATGTTGCAGAAAGCTCTCAAAAGCTCCCTGCTTCTGATGTTTCTCAAGCTGCCTTGGACAGGCAGACTCTGGAAGAGCTGAAGCTGAATGATATCCGTCTGCAGCAAAGAATGGATGAAAATGATCAGAAGATGAAGGAAAGGATGGATGTGCAGGATAACAAGATAGACACAGTAGTCAGCATGGTGCACAAGCAGAATGAGATTGCTGATCAGATTAAGGCAATGCTGGAGACTCTATTCACACGCCTTCCTCCCCAACCTTAGATTTTCATTCATGCTATTTTCATTTTTTCTTTGCATATCTTCTGTACTGTTTTGTCTGGCTCTGACTATTTTAATATAACAAGTTTTTCTGCTCTAATTGTTTTAGCACATCACTTACACTTTTTGATTGCTGACAAAAAGGGGGAGAACAAGAATGATATTTTTCAATAACGGATTACTGAGACAGAAAATCTCAAACATTCTAACTCTGATATACTTGAATATGTTTTCTGTTTTTGCTTAAGTCTACAGGTACAAGAATGCTCTCTGACTTACTGAAGACTAAAGCTCTGATACTCTGATCCAAAGCAAAGCTCTGATAAAGCTCTGATATTCTGATCTGAAGCTCTGCTCTGATCTAAAGCTTCTGATAGTCAAAGCTCTGATATTCTGATGTTCAAAGAAAGGCAATAAAGATCTGATCCTGAAGAACTCTTGGAAGTAAAAAGGGAAGTAATAACATCAGGGGGAGTATCTCCCAACTCTGATATCCCTTTATCTCTTATCTTTGATAACTTCTTACTCTGATACATCTTATCATTTAGTTATCTCTGATACTTTTTCACGTTATTCTCAATTAAAAATATCTAGTTTTTGTCATCATAAAAAAGGGGGAGATTGTTAGAACAAAGTTTGAATCTACTACCCTAAGTTTAAGTTTTGATGATAACAAAATGAAAAGACATATTAATTATGTGATTCATGTAAGAACTATTTGCTACCTAAAATATTACCTTCTGTTTTGCAGAAACTCTGATAGGTATCAGCAGGAGTACACCTAATCAGCATCAGAATATTGGTTATCAACATCAGCATCAGAAGATGCTATATCAGAATACCTGAATCAGAAGAACAACTCACGCGTATGCTGAAGCTTGATGAACAGAACTGCGCTCAACACTCTGATAAAGACAACATCAATTCATCAGCACTTAAGCAGAGTCAGAATGAGCCAAAGCCAGAACACGCTTTAAGTAGCAACGGTACTGTGCATTCAAAGCGAATTATTACCAACGGCATCATTCCAGACAAGATCTGCTTAATAAGGAAAGTTTGTTATTGGCATTGAATCAAGATTATTGCTCCAACGTTCAACAATTTCAGTGCTATATAAACAAGACAATGAAGATCGAATTGGCTAATGCTCTACATCATATTACACGCCTAAAAGCTATTCATCATCTTCTCATTCCCAGTTTGCTAAAAAGCTCCATAATTCCTTACTCAGTATTTTAGCAATCTAGTTTCAATAAGCTTAAGTTGTGTAATATCACAGTTGTGATAAACTGTTTTTGTAGAAAACACTCACACACCTAGATTTCCATTCTTTGTAAGAAAGTGTTTCCTTGACAAACCAGGTTGTGGTTTGCATCAAGAAGGCTTTAGCAGTTGTTAAAGCAGATTGTAATATTCAGTTGAATATAATGGATTAAGACCTCGTTGGAGAGAGGCGAAATCACCTTGACGGGTGGACTGGAGTAGTTTGAGATCAAACGAACCAGGATAAAAATATTGTGTTCATTGCAATTGATTTTCAGTTTTACAATTCAACCCCCCCTTCTTGTGTTTTTCACTTCTTCATCAACTGCACCAACAACATGGCAGAGTATGAAGCATGTATCATGGGTCTTCAAGCTGCAATTGACTTAAGGATCAAGTTTCTGAGTGTCTTCGGAGATTCCGCTCTCGTGATCAATCAGATCAAAGGCGAGTGGGATACGAAACACCCAAATCTTATTCCTTACAAAGAGTGTGTATTGACATTGATTCCCCATTTCACGGAGATAACCTTTGAACACTTCCCAAGAGAGGAGAATCAGTTGGCGGACGCGTTAGCTACGATGTCTTCTATGTTCAAAGTCAAATGGGACAACGAGGCTCCCCGGATCATTATATGGAAATTGGACGAACCTGCACATTGCTGCGATCTTGAGGCCGAAGAGGTAACTGAAAACCCTTGGTATCATGAAGTGAAGAGGTACTTGGAAGCTCAAGAATACCCCGAGGGTGCATCTGTCAACGACAAGAAGTTTCTGAGAAGGTTCGCTGCAAAATTCTTCCTCAGCAACGACATTCTGTACAAGCGAAACCATGATTCGACATTACTGTGTTGTGTGGATAAGACTGAAGCAGAAAAGATCATGGCAGAACTACATGAAGGTACCTTCGGAACGCATTCCAGTGGACATACCATGGCAAAGAAAATCCTTCGGGCAGGATATTTCTGGTCCACGATGGAAGCCGAATGTTACCAACATTCTCGGACATGTCATAAGTGCCAGATCTATGCTGATAAGGTGCACATTCCTCCAGTTCCTCTGAACATCTTGACAGCACCATGGCCTTTTACAATGTGGGGCATTGATATGATCGGCGAAATCAGACCTACGGCATCCAACGGGAATTGCTTCATCCTAGTAGCGATTGATTACTTCATAAAGTGGGTTGAAGCAGCCTCCTATCCTACGGTAACCAAGAACGTCGTGGCATGGTTCATTCGGCACAACCTGATCTGTCGATACAGCGTCCCAGAGAGGATCATTACGGATAATGGTACCAATCTTAACAACAAGATGATCACTGAGCTCTGCGAGCAATTCAAGATACAGCACCACAACTCTTCTCCCTACCAGCCGAAGATGAACGGGGTTGTCGAAGCAGCAAATAAGAATATCAAGAAGATTGTGCAGAAGATGACAGTGACCTACAAAGATTGGCACGAGATGTTACCGTTTGCTCTTCATGGGTACCGTACCTCAGCACGAACGTCAACAGGGGCAACTCCCTTTTCCTTGGTCTATGGCATGGAAGCAGTCCTGCCTATTGAAGTCCAGATACCCTCTCTCCGGATAATGAAGGATGCAAGTTTGAGCGAAGATGACTGGATCCAGACTCGACTTGATCAATTAAATCTAATCGATGAAAAGAGACTCACTGCTATTTGTCATGGTCAAACGTACCAAAAACGGATGATCAGGGCATTTAACAAGAAAGTCAGACGACAAGAGTATCAAGTCGGAGACCTGGTAATCAAGCGCATCATTCTTCCTCAAAATGATCCCAGGGGCAAATGGACCCCTACGTACGAAGGGCCATTTGTGGTTAAACATATCTTCTCAGGAGGAGCTATGATTCTAACCACCATGGATGGTGACGACCTTCCTCACCCCGCCAATGCAGACATAGTAAAAAGATACTATGCATGAACTAAAGACCCGCTAGGTTGACACACCTAGGCAAAAATAAGGGCTTCCCGGCGAACCAAAAGGGTTCGGGCAAAAATAAGGGATGAAATGAAAAAAATCTGTACACCCGGCAAGTCGAAAACCTGAAAAGGCGGCTTGGGCAAAAATGGGTATCCCGGTGGACTGAAAACCCGAAAGGGCGGTCCAGGCAAAAGTTAGGGATTGAAGCGTAATACTATGTCTCATTGGATCACCTTGCATCCAGAATTCGGCATCAACTATCAGGTTCAAACGACATCGATCAGTCAGCTTCATCTTCAACTAAGCAGCAAAGTGATGAGACGCTTGAAGACATAAAGGCGATAACAGAGTTGGAACCCAGTGGGCTTTCACATAGCTGTTTTGTTTTCTTTTCACAAAATTGTATAAACTCTATGTTGTTTGGCGGCATTCTCTTACTAGGACGTCAGCCTCTTGTACATAAACGCCTATTTACAGGCAAATTCAAAAATCAATACAAATTCACTTTTTCAGACAAATTGCCATTTGTTTTTTCCTTTATCTGTTTTGTCTTGCGAAGAACGTCCAATGTTCATATTTGATATATGCATTTGACATTAATTGTTAACTCATAAATATTTGCATACGAGACAAAGGACTAGTTACAAGTGACATCAGAAACAGGGGCAATAATGAGTTATCTAAGCGATCTAGTTGCTCTGTCCACCAAGGTACCAAGGTAGGTTCGGCTGAAGAACGTAACCAGGATACCTTCACTCCCCTCAGAGTAAGACCAGAATCAACAATACTCTCCCCTAGCAGAGTTGGTCTCTTCTCAGCCCTGAAAAGGCACAATATCTCCAGCAAGTCGGCAACACTCTCCCCAAGCAGAGTTAGTCTACTTTCAGCCTTAAGGAAGTTGGGTACCCCCAGAGGATCTCAATATTCCCCAGCGGAGTATACAGATGTTCCTCAGCGAGCATCCCCGGTGTTGCACCCCAGAATTTGCCCTCCCATATTCTTCAAGAAATTGCCAAGTCAAGTCACAAAATTCCCCAAGGGTTGCACAGTGCAAGAGTCCCAATACAGTCAAAACTAGGGTTTGTGTTCTGATCAAGAAAAGGAAGTTTTCAAAGGCCCAATCAAGTCTCATATGCCTACAAATATGGTCAAGCATCCTCATATCAAGTTTCAAGGCATTCAGCTCAAAATTGCACAGTCAAAACCCTAAATTGCACTACAGTCAACTATAGGGGCAAAATGGTCATTTGGCAGTCAAAAGTTCAAATTTTTGGTCAACATATCATTTTGAAGCCACAAACATCATTTGATCAATGCTTGATCATGATTCTCAAAATTTGGCTCAGAAATCATCAAAGATGCAAAAGTTACTATATTTGGACAGCTGAAAAAGTCAACTGAAATTGACCAGGGCATAACTTTCACATGGATTATCATAAAAATTCCATTCAAAGCTCATTTTGAAGAGAAAGACATTTCCTACAACTCATCTTCATACTTCAAGTCCAAGAAATGCTCTCACAAAAAGTTATCAATTTCAACATTATAGGTCATTTTCAAAAGTCAACAAAAAGGGACTTTAAGTCAAAGACCATAACTTGAGATTGGTAAATCAAAATGACATGGGACCAAAGGCATTGGTTAAAGGACTCAAAGACCTTTCCAAAATGTCCAAGAACATGAGAAAAGATTAAAAATTGAGCAAGTTATGCCTTGTATAAGTTGGGAAATGTTTGGATATTTTGAAAAGTCAACTTTGATCCAAATGACCTAAAATTGCTAATGGGCCCATTTTTCTTCCATGATTCATCATTCTAAGCATGTGCACGACCACTTGGCCCAAAGGGAAGTATTTTCTCATTTTTTATTTATTTATTTGAATTATTATTCATATTAATTCATTTAAATTATATAAATATATGAAAAATACCTAACTTGACCTAAAAAATCTTTTCATGCATGTTTTACCCTCAATATCTCGTGCACATCCCAATATGGCAAGATTTGGTTTGATTTGAGCATGATTGAACAAAAATACACTTGAAAAAGATTCAAAAAGATCTTAAGAAAATCAAATATGCAAAACCATTATTGCATTGGATCTTGGCCAATTTTGTTGACCTAATAGCTTCACTACAAAGCCAGGAACACAAACCTAATCGTGCTACACCCTAAGCTGCGCAGAAGAACAAGATACAAACTTGGAAATTTGGCTTAAGAACTCAAATCTGAAATCAACTTTAGGAGGCGATTCAAGGCACAACAACTATCCCAATAGCTTCCTCGAGCATCACTGGACATAACTGAATCATTCCCCAAGTCCCATACTCAAGGAAGCGCAAGGTTACCATTGAAATTGGTAAAGGAAATTTCAAAACTGTTATCCATTATCCATGCATCTTTAACCTATTTAGTTGTCATGTTTACGTTTATAATGAAATTTGCAAGCTATTCATATGATTTAATTGAAGTTTCACGCAGTCTATGCCGAAACACCATGTTCATGTTCTAGGGTTTGCAGGATTTTGAATTGGGGACTTCTTGGTACTGTAAAATTAGCCAATCATAATACCATGATCAAAACCAGATAGCTTGGACGAAGTGATTGCAATGGTCGCGCTTAATTTATATACACATGTGGCCTATTCGCTATTTTGTAAATAAGCCTGTTTTGGGGGGGTTCAAAACCCCCGTTAAATGATTCTTATTTTTCAGGAAGAATGAAGCCATGAAGAAGACGATGCCATGTCAAGCAGGGATTGGCTCATTCAAAGTTTCACGCCAGAAACCCACTAATGCGTTGCTTTATTTTATATTATTTGTTTGTATATTATATATCAAATGGCTTCAGTGGCTCAGCTGGCAAATGCTCATTGCTTCAACGTCTAAGACCTGGGTTCGAGTCCCAGGTCTGTATAATCTTCATAATATTTTTCAATCCAAATTCCTATGCAGGCACAATCTTAAGGACTACCATACGTCCTCCTCATCTATCCATCCACGTGCATGTTAGAACCAGATCAAAGGCGTGGATTCAACGAACACGTTATGCCTTAGTCAACGCACTACATATGACTCAAAAAGGTCCACCAGGCCATTCTTAATGGGCCTGAGTTGCTAACAAAAGACCTCACAATTGGGGCCTGAACCCCCCCCCCCCTGGTTTGCCCTCTCTATTTTTCATATTTTATTTTTTTTAGTTGTTATTTTATTTGCTTTGTTGTTATAAATTAATTAATTATTTTTCTACAAAATATAAAAACTTCATAAAAATCAGAAAAAAAGATAAAAACATAATAAAATATTTAATTTTCATATTTTCTTGTAAATAATTGCTTGTAAATAAATTTAGTATTAAATAGGTTTTAATTTTAATTCTTTTTTAATAACTAAAAATCCAAAAATATAGAATTAGGTTTAATAACTTTTTATTCCTTTTTTTGTTTTCTTTTTTCTTTCTAATAATATTATTTATTTATTTTTATAATTAATTGTACATAAAAAATTAGGTTTAATTTAGGTTTCAATTTAATACTTTCATAATAAATTTAAAAGCTATTAGAAATAGGGTTTGCCTTTTAGTTTAATTTTAATTAACTCTTTCTTTTTATCAAATTCCTAAAAAACATAAAAAACCCAAAAGCATTTTCTTTTTAATTTTAATTTTAATTCCGTATTAATTTAATTTTGCAAAAGGGTCCAACGCCCATATTTTTAATTGTTTAATTTCGCACATTTATTTTATATCGCTTAAAATTATGTACCTCTCCCAAAGCCGTGTAACTTAAACTTCTCGCACTTTTCAATTTCTTTAATTTATTTACTTTTCTGTCAAATCGGGTCCGGTTTAATTTTGGCGATGTGGACCCGCGTCATTTGTAATAGTTTTAGATTTACTTTTTCCCGCAAATATTAACTGTTAACAAAAGCATGAAAGAATGAATAGACCTAAATAAAATCAAGCGTAGATCACTTTAACATGACAAGACAAAAATCAATGAAAACGACACACGAATCGCACACACCACCCCTAGGGTACGCCTCACTGTTGCCTTGCCTCGAAAGGTGATCGTCGAGTAGAGGACGTCTTAGTAAGTCCTCATGATCCGGGAACCTGGCATGAGGGTAGCTTCTAAGGTGTCTTCCCATTGCTCCGGTGATCACCATGTCCCTATAAACTCGAATTGACCCGAACACCTCCAACGGTGGTGCTACCTATCTCTCAATGGTGGGATGGCACTACTTTAAAGGACATTTACACAGACGAATTCCTTAGGGTAGGTAGGTTCTCAAGGATACTTGCTCTAATTTCAATCAAAAATACTTTTCACACCGACACTTTTCAAAAGCTTTCGAAAGCAATTTTTCAAACACTCTGACGTACGAGTCGAACTGAAATTTTTCAAAGAAACTTTTTCTAGAACCCACAGTTGAAAAGCAAACAAACCATTTTGAAAACACAAATGAGCAAGTATCTAAGAGCCCATGGATAACCATGGATAGAAAGGGTGCTAACACCTTCCCTTTCTATAATCTACCTCCCGAACCGAGAGCAATCTCTTTAAGGAATTTTTCTGTGCTTTTGTCCTTTCCATTTGGAGAAAATAAAAGACGGTGGCGACTCTTGCTTCCGCGACATTTCGCGAACCAGCGTTAAACAGTCAGTTCCAGATCCACCGATCACAGAACTGGCGACTCTGCTGAGGATAAACTTAAAGTGAGGTGTACCTTAGGGTTAGTTCATAACTGTGTTTTCAATTGCTTTCCTTGTGTGCTTTAAATTGTGGGTTGCTTGGGAGTTCTATAGATCCTAACCCGGATCTGGGGGATACCTTCTTAGAAAGTAGCAACAAGACTGTGAGGGAACTGTGCGGGGTATACCGACATGGTTGAAACAGTCTGCTACGTTGATGTGGCACTTTGGTGTGTACCGGTAACCCTTGAGTTCAGTCAAGGAAAGTACGGGGCCGCCGCGTGGTGTCGTGAAGCATCAACTGACCTTAGGAACCTTAATTGAACCATCTTGGCCTCTTTAGGGTAGTGAGATAACTGACTTTGGTGCAGTCCGAGGTTGGTTGATACTCGATACTACACTCAATTGAGGGTTGCTTTCCTGGAATATTTCGGTCGCCAGTTCAGTGGCTAAATCGAAACGATGAACAATGAAAGCAATCCAATGATATTGAGACCCTTAGAACCCGGTTACTTTGATAGGACAGGTTTGAACCCACCAACTTCAAGAGGGTAATACCTAGACCTCATGCTGGCCTAAACCCTAAGGGCTCTTTTGTGTGACTTGTGTGCCTTCGTACTTGACTATTTGCATGCTTGTTATCTGACATCTGAATTTCTTGCAGGTTTTGTTTATAGTCCTTAACTAGGACTCATAACAAGGTTTACTGAACTTCCTGCAGGTTTTGTTCATAGTCCTTAACTAGGACTCATCACAAGGCTTACTAAACTTCCTGCAGGTTTTGTTTTAGTCCTTAACTAGGACTCATCACAAGGCTTACTAAGTTTCTTGCAGGTTTTGTTTATAGTCCTTAATTAGGACTCATGACAGGTTTTACTTGAGTTTCTTGCAGGTTTTGGTTTGCAGTCCTTAATTGGGACTCATAACAGGGTTACTTACATTACCCCATGCATAGCATAACATCATACCATTGCATACATCTTAACCCATTTCAAGGATCTCAAGGACTTGTGATGCAGGTCATGATGAACCAACTGTCCAGCAAGGGGCAAAGAGGATTTATTTTCCTCTAGCCAAAGTTGTCAGGGGCTATGACCCACTTGATATGGTGAGCTCTGACTCTTGAAGAAGGTTCCCCTAACCAAGGTTGTCGGGAAATCAAAACCAACATGATGACTAAAGTCAGAGGCTATGACCCACTGGATATGGTGAGCCTTTGACCCTTGAAGAAGAGTTCTCAACAACATGGGTGTCCTTCAATCAAGCTATAAATTCCAAGGCTAACAAATTTTCTTGTTTACCCCGAGAGGTCCTTGAAAATATTGCATGCATGTCATACTCATCATTGCATAACAGGTACCCTTGTTGCAGGTTACTTACCTTTCCCGCTGTTTATTTCAGCAATGGCTTCCCAACCAGACAACCAGGGCCTTCTTGCTCAAGAGACTCGGTTCGGGGAAATCCTCCTGAATCTATCCAAGGGGCAGGAGGAGCTAAGGACACTTCTCATGGAGACTCTAGTCATGAACAGTGCTGAGGATGAAGGGCTGAAACACCTACAAGCGGAGATGGATGCAATGAAAGCCCAGATGCTGGGGCAGAGGAATGCCATTCAAGGTTTAGCTCAAAGACAAGATGAGCTCCGGTTTCTCGTCAACCAACTGCTTCAGGGTAACCAACTGGGGCAAACATCTAAGGGTAAAAAGCCATTCGTCATCCAATCATCCTCGAGACAAGAGGATAAGGGGAAAGCTCCTCAAATGGCTCCAGTGCCACAAATTCAGCATCAACCTCACCAGTTTCAGCCAGACAAGCCCAGAAGGCAATTCACCCCGCTTAACATGTCGCTGTATCAAGCTTTGCAACGCCTATTGAGGTTGAATCTGATCACATTAAGGGCTCATCCCCGGAACCCCAACACAACATCTCCTGCCTATGATCCCAATAAGAGGTGTGCCTACCACTCTGCTAGCCCAGGACATGATACCAATGAATGTTGGGATCTGAGGAACCAAATCCAGGACCTGATCGATGAAGGGGCATTGGAGTTCACACAAGATGGACAGGCTGAATTTTTCTACCATTCCTCCAAGGCTCACCAGTTGAAGTGACAAGCTCCGAGACTAGGAAACTTTTGTTCATTTGAATGTTCAAGTTGTGTTTTTCTTTTGACCGTTCAAACATTTATTCATGTCAAAACATTGTTATTCCATTAATGCATCGCTTATGTCTATTTTGAATCAATATATTCGCATTCACTATATGCAAATTGTTTTCATATTTTTTCTGATGTCAACTCTCGTTAATTCTAAGCCTCTTGAGGGAGGATGACGAAAACGATACCGCGATCATTACAGTATGCTTTGAACAGACCCCGCTGATGAGGTACAGGCATTGTTTCAATCCCTAAACACTGGAGTTATAAGGATGATAATCCCTCGTCAACCCTTCTGAGCCAAAGAAGTAGGAGTTTTTCTTTTCGAAATTTAAAACCCTTAATCATAACCTGGGGCAGGGTAGTCTCTCAGTTGATCCAAGTGCATAACGAATGGCACCAAAGAGATCCTTACGGAAAAAGACAGTGATGATTCCGAATAATCATAAAGATAGGCAGTCATTATATCTCAAAAATGAAAAACCCATTAAGTCAAAACCCATGAAGGAGACTTACAAAACTGGGGCATCCCGCTGATTGTAATTCCAAAAAAGGAAACAGTTCAGGCAAAAAAAAGAAAGGGATAGCGAAATAAAAAAGAAAGAGGTCATACAAACCCTCAATAACAAAAAGAAATGACTGTCTATTCAAAATAAACGTTCAATATCTGAACCATCACCAGAATTCAGAGCAAAGACTCGAACAAGGTCTAACATATGATCAACTGAGTTTAGGTTTGGAGAACATCCCGAAGAGCGGGTGGGTACAAATAATTTGAGCCTTTATCCTTTGTTTCTTAAACCGTGAACCAGGCCACGTTATAACCCTTAAAAGTCCTAGCTGAAGCATGGGTTAGTTCGAAAGCATACTGTTACGAAAGGTATCCTGACTCCTGAAGGCCTACGGTAAATACGGAGTTGACATCACGTTTTACAAACATTCATTTGTTTTATGAAAAAAAGAATGCATTTTCAAAATCTTCAAGACAGACATAAGCTTTGCATTTTTAACATAACTTTGTTTGCATATGACTTTTTGTTTGAACAGCATAGAAATTCGCATGACGAAAGTATAATGAACAAGAGTATCTCCAATCAAGGGGCACAACTTAATCATGGTCCGTCATCTGGGGCAGTCCAATCAAGATTCGGAGAATCTCTCAAAAGTCAAATAGCCTGGGGCAAATCTCCGCCTGAGTCACTTGGGGCATTCCAGCAACGAATCTGGCCTGATCAAACACCTTCTGGTGGCATGGCAAAAACACTTCTAACAGGGGAAACTCCCTACATCCAGAGAGCATGGACATAGTCGAAAAAATACTACGCATAATCAAAGACCCGCTAGGTCGACGTACCTAGGCAAAAATAAGGGCTTCCCGGCGAACCAAAAGGGTTCGGGCAAAATGAAGGGATGAAAAGAAAAATCTGTACACCCGGCAAGTCGAAAACCTGAAAAGGCGGCTTGGGCAAAAATGGGTATCCCGGTGGACTGAAAACTCGAAAGGGCGGTCCAGGCAAAAATTAGGGATCAAAGCGTACGACTATGTCCTGTCATCTCGTCACCTGCCTACCAGAAGAAGGTCTGTCCATCAACAAGCTATCAGCATTTCCCAGGTCTTCCTCTCCAATATCAGAAACAGGGGCAATGATGAGCTGTCCAAGCAAGCTAATTGTTCAGTCCTCCAAAGGCATCAAGGTAGGTTCGACTGAAGAACATAACCAGTGCATTTTAATTCCCCAGAGAGGAAGCCAGCAAGTCAATATACTCTTCTCCAAGCAAAGTTGGCAAATCTCAAGGAAATTGAGTGTCCTCCCGTAGATCTCAATACTTCCCCAGCAGCATATATTCTTAACAAGCATCCCCGGCAGTCTTGGTCTAAAGATTGTTCCCCGGCGGCATAACATTCGAAGGAATCACTTTCCCAGCATATCAAAACCTCCCCAAAAAGAGTCCAATCCAGTTTCCCCAGGAAAGTTGGAATTTATCCCCAAGCAATAAGCTTATCCCCAGTAGATTCTGGAAGCTTATCCCCTCGCAGAGCACGAACGCGTCTCCCGGCTTTATTCAAAGAGTTATTTCCTTAACAGAATATAACTGGGTTATCCTCAGCCAAAAGCCACGGAAAGGTCGTCGTCAATACAGTCTTCTTATCCCCAGTGAAGTCTATCAACACTTCCAGCACAACAAGGATATCCTCAGCAAGTTATCAACAATTCAAGCAAAGCATCTCTATCCCCACAGAGTATGGCTTCCCAGCATGGTCGTTAGAGTATCTTTTCTCCCCGCAGAACCTTCCATTTGCCAAGTTCATTCCGCAACGGAGTCATCTTCTCCTACCGGTATTCTTGCAGTTATCATCCCCAGCGGAAGCAAAATCAATACTTCAACATCAGCCCAGGATATAACTTCCCGGCACCCGTCAAGGATCTACTTTCCTAGACGAAAACATACATTCATAAAACATCACATACATCATTATAGCATGCATAGACGCATCATATCATACAAATCTCATTTATATTGAGAACATCATTGCTTAATCCATATCATGCATTGCATATGACTGACCTTTACCTTTCAGGAAAGACGCAGTTAAAATGCTCAAACATATTCCAAGGCCTTCTCTAGTCCAGCTAAATCGACTCCCAACAGATTTTTCTGATAAAGACTTGGTAGAAGTCTCTTATGGTTCCCTCTCCAACGGTGTGTGAGGTGGTAAGTCCTTTTCAGATGTTTCCCTCTCTGACGATGAGTGTGAGGTGATAGTCTCTTATGGTTCCCTCTCCGACGGTGTGTGAGGTGGTAATTCCTTCTTCAGATGTTTCCCTCTCCGACGATGAGTGTGAGGTGATAGTCTCTTATGGTTCCCTCTCCGACGGTGTGTGAGGTGGTAAGTCCTTTTCAGATGTTTCCCTCTCCGACGATGAGTGTGAGGTGATAGTCTCGTATGGTTCCCTCTCCGACGGTGTGTGAGGTGGTAAGTCCTTTTCAGATGTTTCCCTCTCCGACGATGAGTGTGAGGTGATAGTCTCCTATGGTTCCCTCTCCAACGGTGTATGAGGTGGTAAGTCCTTTTCAGATGTTTCCCTCTCCGACGATGAGTGTGAGGTGATAGTCTCTTATGGTTCCCTCTCCGACGGTGTGTGAGGTGGTAAGTCCTTTTCAGATGTTTCCCTCTCCGACGATGAGTGTGAGGTGATAGTCTCGTATGGTTCCCTCTCCGACGGTGTGTGAGGTGGTAAGTCCTTTTCAGATGTTTCCCTCTCCGACGATGAGTGTGAGGTGATAGTCTCCTATGGTCCCCTCTCCGACAAGTGCGTGAGGTGGTAATTCCTTCTTCAGATGTTTCCCTCTCCGACGGTGAGTGTGAGGTGATAGTCTCCCATGGTCCCCTCTCCGACAAGTGCGTGAGGTAGTAATTCCTTCTTCAGATGTTTCCCTCTCCGACGATGAGTGTGAGGTGATAGTCTCTTATGGTCCCCTCTCCGACAAGTGCGTGAGGTGGTAATTCCTTTTTCAAGATGTTTCCCTCTCCGACGATGAGTGTGAGGTGATAGTCTCCTATGGTTCCCTCTCCGACGGTGTGTGAGGTGGTAAGTCCTTTTCAGATGTTTCCCTCTCCGACGATGAGTGTGAGGTGATAGTCTCTTATGGTTCCCTCTCTGACGGTGTGTGAGGTGACAATTCCTTTTCCTATGATTCCCTCTCCGACGGCGAGTGAGGTGATTCCCTTTCAGATTATAATAGCCTATGGTTCTCATTCTGATCCTGCGAAGATGGTATTTCCCACCAAGATTATTCTCAACGAGCGTTGTTGAAGTTAAAGTCGCCCAAGGTTCTCTTATCATTCATGCTAAGGCAGTAACCATCCCTGGTTCATTCATCGTTGTTTGAAGCTCCAGACTCAGCTCTTGTAATCAGTCAGGACACATCTATGTCAAGCATCAGAAAACCAACTCCTGCAACATGTCAGGTACTCATTTGTTCTTTTGCAGGTATGCAAGTACTCGCTAAGGAATCTCCTACGCGATCAACATTCAGATGGCATCTATAAGCCCATCATCCTATCCAGCAATCTCCAAATGGCATCTATAAGCCCATTCCCCCATCACTGCTAACATGTGAGCGCAAATTTCTGGGCACTCTAGTGTTCAATCATCTTCTACCCTCGGATTACGAAAGGCACGTCAGCCAATCTGCATCCTCAGGTCTAAGAAGATTGAACAGGGGCAACTGTTGCACCCCAGAATTTGCCCTCCCATATTCTTCAAGAAATTGCCAAGTCAAGTCACAAAATTCCCCAAGGGTTGCACAGTGCAAGAGTCCCAATACAGTCAAAACTAGGGTTTGTGTTCTGATCAAGAAAAGGAAGTTTTCAAAGGCCCAATCAAGTCTCATATGCCTACAAATATGGTCAAGCATCCTCATATCAAGTTTCAAGGCATTCAGCTCAAAATTGCACAGTCAAAACCCTAAATTGCACTACAGTCAACTGTAGGGGCAAAATGGTCATTTGGCAGTCAAAAGTTCAAATTTCTGGTCAACATATCATTTTGAAGCCACAAACATCATTTGATCAATGCTTGATCATGATTCTCAAAATTTGGCTCAGAAATCATCAAAGATGCAAAAGTTACTATATTTGGACAGCTGAAAAAGTCAACTGAAATTGACCAGGGCATAACTTTCACATGGATTATCAGAAAAATTCCATCCAAAGCTCATTTTGAAGAGAAAGACATTTCCTACAACTCATCTTCATACTTCAAGTCCAAGAAATGCTCTCACAAAAAGTTATCAATTTCAACATTATAGGTCATTTTCAAAAGTCAACAAAAAGGGACTTTAAGTCAAAGACCATAACTTGATATTGGTAAATCAAAATGACATGGGACCAAAGGCATTGGTTAAAGGACTCAAAGACCTTTCCAAAATGTCCAAGAACATGAGAAAAGATTAAAAATTGAGCAAGTTATGCCTTGTATAAGTTGGGAAATGTTTGGATATTTTGAAAAGTCAACTTTGATCCAAATGACCTAAAATTGCTAATGGGCCCATTTTTCTTCCATGATTCATCATTCTAAGCATGTGCACGACCACTTGGCCCAAAGGGAAGTATTTTCTCATTTTTTATTTATTTATTTGAATTATTATTCATATTAATTCATTTAAATTATATAAATATATGAAAAATACCTAACTTGACCTAAAAAATCTTTTCATGCATGTTTTACCCTCAATATCTCGTGCACATCCCAATATGGCAAGATTTGGTTTGATTTGAGCATGATTGAACAAAAATACACTTGAAAAAGATTCAAAAAGATCTTAAGAAAATCAAATATGCAAAACCATTATTGCATTGGATCTTGGCCAATTTTGTTGACCTAATAGCTTCACTACAAAGCCAGGAACACAAACCTAATCGTGCTACACCCTAAGCTGCGCAGAAGAACAAGATACAAACTTGGAAATTTGGCTTAAGAACTCAAATCTGAAATCAACTTTAGGAGGCGATTCAAGGCACAACAACTATCCCAATAGCTTCCTCGAGCATCACTGGACATAACTGAATCATTCCCCAAGTCCCATACTCAAGGAAGCGCAAGGTTACCATTGAAATTGGTAAAGGAAATTTCAAAACTGTTATCCATTATCCATGCATCTTTAACCTATTTAGTTGTCATGTTTACGTTTATAATGAAATTTGCAAGCTATTCATATGATTTAATTGAAGTTTCACGCAGTCTATGCCGAAACACCATGTTCATGTTCTAGGGTTTGCAGGATTTTGAATTGGGGACTTCTTGGTACTGTAAAATTAGCCAATCATAATACCATGATCAAAACCAGATAGCTTGGACGAAGTGATTGCAATGGTCGCGCTTAATTTATATACACATGTGGCCTATTCGCTATTTTGTAAATAAGCCTGTTTTGGGGGGGTTCAAAACCCCCGTTAAATGATTCTTATTTTTCAGGAAGAATGAAGCCATGAAGAAGACGATGCCATGTCAAGCAGGGATTGGCTCATTCAAAGTTTCACGCCAGAAACCCACTAATGCGTTGCTTTATTTTATATTATTTGTTTGTATATTATATATCAAATGGCTTCAGTGGCTCAGCTGGCAAATGCTCATTGCTTCAACGTCTAAGACCTGGGTTCGAGTCCCAGGTCTGTATAATCTTCATAATATTTTTCAATCCAAATTCCTATGCAGGCACAATCTTAAGGACTACCATACGTCCTCCTCATCTATCCATCCACGTGCATGTTAGAACCAGATCAAAGGCGTGGATTCAACGAACACGTTATGCCTTAGTCAACGCACTACATATGACTCAAAAAGGTCCACCAGGCCATTCTTAATGGGCCTGAGTTGCTAACAAAAGACCTCACAATTGGGGCCTGAACCCCCCCCCCCCCTGGTTTGCCCTCTCTATTTTTCATATTTTATTTTTTTTAGTTGTTATTTTATTTGCTTTGTTGTTATAAATTAATTAATTATTTTTCTACAAAATATAAAAACTTCATAAAAATCAGAAAAAAAGATAAAAACATAATAAAATATTTAATTTTCATATTTTCTTGTAAATAAATTTAGTATTAAATAGGTTTTAATTTTAATTCTTTTTTAATAACTAAAAATCCAAAAATATAGAATTAGGTTTAATAACTTTTTATTCCTTTTTTTGTTTTCTTTTTTCTTTCTAATAATATTATTTATTTATTTTTATAATTAATTGTACATAAAAAATTAGGTTTAATTTAGGTTTCAATTTAATACTTTCATAATAAATTTAAAAGCTATTAGAAATAGGGTTTGCCTTTTAGTTTAATTTTAATTAACTCTTTCTTTTTATCAAATTCCTAAAAAACATAAAAAACCCAAAAGCATTTTCTTTTTAATTTTAATTTTAATTCCGTATTAATTTAATTTTGCAAAAGGGTCCAACGCCCATATTTTTAATTGTTTAATTTCGCACATTTATTTTATATCGCTTAAAATTATGTACCTCTCCCAAAGCCGTGTAACTTAAACTTCTCGCACTTTTCAATTTCTTTAATTTATTTACTTTTCTGTCAAATCGGGTCCGGTTTAATTTTGGCGATGTGGACCCGCGTCATTTGTAATAGTTTTAGATTTACTTTTTCCCGCAAATATTAACTGTTAACAAAAGCATGAAAGAATGAATAGACCTAAATAAAATCAAGCGTAGATCACTTTAACATGACAAGACAAAAATCAATGAAAACGACACACGAATCGCACACACCACCCCTAGGGTACGCCTCACTGTTGCCTTGCCTCGAAAGGTGATCGTCAAGTAGAGGACGTCTTAGTAAGTCCTCATGATCTGGGAACCTGGCATGAGGGTAGCTTCTAAGGTGTCTTCCCATTGCTCCGGTGATCACCATGTCCCTATAAACTCGAATTGACCCGAACACCTCCAACGGTGGTGCTACCTATCTCTCAATGGTGGGATGGCACTACTTTAAAGGACATTTACACAGACGAATTCCTTAGGGTAGGTAGGTTCTCAAGGATACTTGCTCTAATTTCAATCAAAAATACTTTTCACACCGACACTTTTCAAAAGCTTTCGAAAGCAATTTTTCAAACACTCTGACGTACGAGTCGAACTGAAATTTTTCAAAGAAACTTTTTCTAGAACCCACAGTTGAAAAGCAAACAAACCATTTTGAAAACACAAATGAGCAAGTATCTAAGAGCCCATGGATAACCATGGATAGAAAGGGTGCTAACACCTTCCCTTTCTATAATCTACCTCCCGAACCGAGAGCAATCTCTTTAAGGAATTTTTCTGTGCTTTTGTCCTTTCCATTTGGAGAAAATAAAAGACGGTGGCGACTCTTGCTTCCGCGACATTTCGCGAACCAGCGTTAAACAGTCAGTTCCAGATCCACCGATCACAGAACTGGCGACTCTGCTGGGGATAAACTTAAAGTGAGGTGTACCTTAGGGTTAGTTCATAACTGTGTTTTCAATTGCTTTCCTTGTGTGCTTTAAATTGTGGGTTGCTTGGGAGTTCTATAGATCCTAACCCGGATCTGGGGGATACCTTCTTAGAAAGTAGCAACAAGACTGTGAGGGAACTGTGCGGGGTATACCGACATGGTTGAAACAGTCTGCTACGTTGATGTGGCACTTTGGTGTGTACCGGTAACCCTTGAGTTCAGTCAAGGAAAGTACGGGGCCGCCGCGTGGTGTCGTGAAGCATCAACTGACCTTAGGAACCTTAATTGAACCATCTTGGCCTCTTTAGGGTAGTGAGATAACTGACTTTGGTGCAGTCCGAGGTTGGTTGATACTCGATACTACACTCAATTGAGGGTTGCTTTCCTGGAATATTTCGGTCGCCAGTTCAGTGGCTAAATCGAAACGATGAACAATGAAAGCAATCCAATGATATTGAGACCCTTAGAACCCGGTTACTTTGATAGGACAGGTTTGAACCCACCAACTTCAAGAGGGTAATACCTAGACCTCATGCTGGCCTAAACCCTAAGGGCTCTTTTGTGTGACTTGTGTGCCTTCGTACTTGACTATTTGCATGCTTGTTATCTGACATCTGAATTTCTTGCAGGTTTTGTTTATAGTCCTTAACTAGGACTCATAACAAGGTTTACTGAATCTCCCCAGTAGATTCTGGAAGCTTATCCCCTGCAGAGCATGAACGCGTCCCTCCCCAGCCATATTCGGAAGGTTATCCTCACCAGAGTCTAACTGGGTTATCCTCAGCAAATTGCAACGGAAAGATCATCCTCAGCGAAGTTCTTTTTATCCCCCAGCGGAGTTCATCAAAATCCCCAACAGAGCTTATCAATGGGATCCCCAGCAGAGTTATCGTTAAAATCTCAGCGAAGCATCTCTTCCCACAGAGTAATTCCCCGCAGAGTAATCTCTTCATCAAGTTTATTCCCCAACGGAGTCATCTTCTCCTACAGGTTTATTCTTGCAATCATCTTCGTTCATCATCCCCAGCGGAAACGAAGAATTCTACTCTTCAACATCATCCCAGGATTCAACTTCCCAGCATTCGTCAAGGATTTATTTTCCTAGACGAAAATACGTTCATAGACATTTCACATTTCATACATCCTGCTTACATACATGATAAAGTGCATACTACACTATCTCATTTTGAACATCATGACATCATGCATTTCATACATCATGACATTGCATACAACTGACGTTTTGCCTTTTCAGGAAAAAGGTCAATCCAAAGATGATTACTATCAACTGTCACTAATTCCAGATTTGATTCCTGTATCTAGCCAGGGCATATCTGTGAGTAACTGATTGTAGATTCGATACCTGTATCCAGCCAGGGCATGTCTACATGAAGAGTTTAGAGATTCGATTCCCGTATCCAGCCAGGGCATATCTGTAGACGACCAATTCCAGATTTGATTCCTGTATCTAGCCATGGCATATCTGTGAGTAACTGATTGTAGATTCGATACCTGTATCCAGCCAGGGCATGTCTGCATGAAGAGTTTAGAGATTCGATTCCTGTATCCAGCCAGGGCATATCTGTAGACGACCAATTCCAGATTCGATACCTGTATCCAGCCAGGGCATATCTGTGAGTAACTGATTGTAGATTCGATACTTGTATCCATCCAGGGCATGTCCGCATGAAGAGTTTAGAGATTCGATACCTGTATCCAGCCAGGGCATATCTGTAGACGACTAATTCCGGATTCGATTCTTGTATCTAGCTAGGGAATATCTGTGAGTGATATGATTGTAGATTCGATACCTGTATCCAGCCAGGGCATGTCTGCATAAAGAGTCTAGAGATTCGATACCTGTATCCAGCCAGGGCATATCTGCATGAAGAGTTTAGAGATTCGATACCTGTATCCAGCCAGGGCATATCTGTAGACGACTAATTCCGGATTCGATTCCTGTATCTAGCCAGGGCATATCTGTGAGTGATTTGATTGTAGATTCGATACCTGTATCCAGCCAGGGCACGTCTGTAAGCAACCTTTTGAAGTTCCGAATTCGATTCCTGTATCTAGCCAGGGCATATCTGTGAGCAATTGATCGTAGATTCGACACCTGTATCTAGCCAAGGCATATCTGCATGAAGAGTTTGAAGATCAACACCTGTAACAGGCCAGGAAACCATCTTTCTTTCTCAAGTACGCAAGTTCTCGCTAAGGAATCTCTTACGCGATCGGCACCTTCCGATGGCATCTTTAAGCCCATCTCCACAGCTATCCATTACACGTCCAAATGGCATCTATAAGCCCATTCCCGACAAGATTCTGTCACACCTCCAGATGGCATCTATAAGCCCATCCTCCTATCCACCATCTCTCCAAATGGAATCTACAAGCCCATTCCCGCCATCACACTGCTGATATTCTACTATGCGAGTGCAAATTTCTGGGCACTTTAGTGTTCAATCATCTTCCACCTTCGGATCACGAAAGGCACGCAAGCCAATCTACATCCTCAGGTCTAAGAAGATTGAACAGGGGCAACTGTTGTACCCCAAAATTTGCCCTCCCATATTCTTCAAAGTTTGTCAAGATCAATCTTCAAATGGTTCAAAATCTCTCAAGGGTTGCACAGTTCAAACTGCCTCCTAAGCCAGTCAAAATTAGGGTTTTGGTTCCTTCAATGAATTTGAGGTTTTCAGTGGTCCAAACAAGTCCCATAGGCCTATACATGTTCTCAAGCATCTACATGACAAGTCTCAAGAATCACAGCATCAAGTTGCACAGTCAAAAGCCCTCTTTGGTTCACAATCAACTGCAGGGGTAAAATGGTCATTTTACAGTCAAAAGTCAAAAAAATTGGTCAACATCTTATTTTGAAGCCACAATCTTCATTTGATCAAGTCTTGATCATGATTCCACAAGCATGGCTCAAAAATCATCAAGATGCAAAAGTTTCTATTTTGGGACAGTTGAAAAAGTCAACTGTAAATTGACCAAGGCATAACTTTTTCATGGTTCATCAGAAAAATCCCATCCAATGTTCATTTTGAAGGGGATGACATTTCCTACAACTCATCTTCACATTCCAAGTCCAAGAAATGCTCTCACAAAAAGTTATCAATTTCTACATTATAGGTCAATTTCAAAAGTCAACAAAAAGGCACTTTAAGTCAAAGACCATAACTTGATATTGGTAAATCAAAATGACATGGGACCAAAGGCATTGGTTAGAGGACTTCAAGAACTTTCCAAAATGTCCAAGAACATGTTCATAGGATCAAAATTGAGCAAGATATGCATTGGATAAGTTGGGAAAGTTTTGGGAATTTGCAAAAGTCAACTTTGCCCAAAACACTTCATTTTTGCTAATGGGCCTCAAATTCCTTCTTGAAACATTGTCCAAGGCCTATGCACGACCCATTGAACTTAAATTGATTTATTTTCTTATTTTTAATTAATTAATTGAATTTTTATTAATATTAATTCATTTAATTGTAGGAAAATTCAAAAGATATGGTTTTCAAATCTTTTGTGATGCAAATAAAATCAGGGCAAGCTGGCAATTTCGTGCATCCATCAAAGAGGCAAAAATATCCAATTTTGGCAAGGTTTTTCAATCAAAAAGATTGAAAAATATTTGATTGGAAATCAAGGATGCAAAACATTATTCCATGGATCTTTGACCTAGTTTGTACCCTAATTCCCTTCCAATACAAATACTGAAGCAAACCCTAAAGCCTTACACGTGCAAAACTGCTGCAAGAACCATAGCCAAATTCCAAAAAATTCAAAGAAAGCTTGAAACTGTTTTTCATATTGCAGACCAATTCAAAGCCTTAGAACGATTCCAATACCTTGCTGGGACACTCAGGAACACATTGCAATAAAAAACAAGCCTCAAAGCTCAAGAACACGTCCAAACAGAATCACGGTTTGCTTATTCTTTTTCAGAATCGAAACTCACATTTTATGCATCCTTAACATGATATAATCATTGCTTTGCATTGCTAACATCATTCTGAAGCTAATGGTACAGATTAATTTGATTATGGTGCCCTGAAACGAAAACTGCCATTAAAGAAATCTAGGGTTTCGAAGCTTGGATTTTAGGGCTTTGCTGCACAAGTAAAATCAGAACTAATGATACCCATGGTTGAAACCGCCTGAACGTGACGAACACAATAGACACCTCGCGCCATATTTATATAGCTTGGATTTCTATTCGCTATTATTGGCAGTTTCACTTTGTGGGGGTTAAAAACCCCCCGCTAACTGCTTTTGTTTTACAGGGGAAAAAGGAAGAAGGCGATTACGTGTGGATGTGTGATTGGCTGGTTTGAATAAATAGCGCGCGTTTCTTTTATTTCCCAGCATAATTATTGTTTTCATACATTAATTTCATTGTCCATTATTATAACAAAAGCGTGCAGTTGGCTTAGTGGAAGAGGACGTGTCTGGCAATCAATGGGACCTGGGTTCGATTCCCAGGTCCACCCCATATTTATTTCTTGTTTTGCATAATATAATCATACGCAGGCGCTTAAGAGCATTCCATCATGTACCTTCAATGGTCAGCGTGCCAAGTGTCTTCAACAGTCATCCAAAGGCCATGAGAGGAGGAATACCATGTTCCCCAGTCAAAACGTGCATAGCCAATTCCCAGAAGTCAACAACGGCTTTGTGCCATTAGGCCTGAAATTTCCAGACAAACCTCCCTTGGGTCCATCACACCCCCCCCTGGTTTTACTACTTTTTTTATTTTTTTCTTTTCCTTTTATTTTCTTTAATAACTATTAATATTATTTAATTAACTAACAAATTAATATTTTTAATAAATTCAGAGAATAAAAAATGTGAATATTTTTATTAATTATTACTATTTTTATTTATTAATTTATTTTGTAAATAAATTCTAATTAATCAACTTAGTTTAATTTAGGTTTAATTTTAACCTTTTTCTCAATAAATTAAAATTATGTAGAATTAGGGTTTGACAATTTTCAATCATATTTTCTTATTATCATTATTATTATTTATTAAATATTATTATTTTTGTAAATAAAAATGTAAATTAATTAAATTAGTTAAATTAGGTTAACTTTAATCTTTTTTCATAATAAATAAAATAAACTTAGAATTAGGTTTTCCTCTTGACTTTTAATTTCTTTTTATTTTTATTAAAGACCTGAAAAAACACAAAAAAAAAACTTTTCTTTTAATTAATTAATTAATTAGGTTTAGGTTTAATATTTGATTAATTGCAAAAAAGGACAAACTAATTTCTTTATTTCTCAAAAGGGTCAAAACCCTAAGGACGTCCCGATTAAATTTCTTTTCGCGCATTATCTTTATTTTTGATTATTTATGTAACTGTTTCCGGAATGTAATAGTTAATTAGGTTTTATTGCTTTCTTTACTTTCCGTATTTATTTTCCAAACGGGTTTTTGTTTTTGGCGATGTATAGACCTGCGCCTTGTAATAACGTAGATTCATATTTCCGCACTTTATTTTCCGCACTCTTAACTGTTAAAATGCATGAAAGATTTGTATGACAAATTAAAATCAACTCGTAGCTCACAAATGCATGATCAAAGATAAACATAAACTGAATTGAACACACATGCACATGCCACTCCTAGGGTACGCCTTACTGGTTGCCTCGAACGTGGTCGTCAAGTATAGGGTGTTTTAGAGGTCGCCCTCCTGTCTAAGATCCAGTTGCCTCGAAACGGTTGCCTCGGATAAAAGGATCTAGGACATTAAGGTTACTTCTAAGGTGTCCTACTATTGCTTCGGTGACCACATTGTCCCTATAATCGAATTGACCCGAAAACCTCCAACGACGGTGCTTCCTGCTTCTCAATAGTGGGATAGCACTGTCTAAAGGACTCTTACACAGCCTAATTCCTTAGGGTAGGTAGACTTCTTTTAAGTACTTGCTCTCTCAAAACAAACAAAATATCTTTTCACACTGACACTTTCTAAAAGTTTTCAAACAAATTTTTCATACACTCTTGAGGAAAGATACAAGAGTTGCCTAGAAATTTTTCAAACGAAACTTTTTCAAAATCCACACACACTTGAAAAGCAAACAAATTTTGAAAACATAAGAGCAAGTACCTAAGAGCCCGTGGATAACCACGGATAGAAAGGGTGCTAACACCTTCCCTTTCTATAATCTACCTCCCGAACCGAGAGACATCTCAAATAAGGAATTTTGCTGTGCTTTTGTCCTTTCCATGTTGGAGAACATAAAAGACGGTGGCGACTCTTGCTTACCGCGACATTTCGCGAACCAGCTTAAAAAACAGTCAGTTATATTTCCACCGATCACATATAGCATTTTTAATCACGATTCCAATGATATAAAAAACTTGACCTAACTCTCAAAGATCAGAGATAATTTTAATGGCCCTAAATTCTGACCTAGTTTTTTCAGCATGTTCATCATCCAAATTCTCCAGGTCAGTTAATATAAATGAAATCTACGCATATGTACAGCTCAAGGAACTTAAGGACTACATTTTTGCTTCACAAACCTAAGCCTAATGATGCCTAAATAAGGAGATAGAACTTTGAAAATTACCTTGTTCAATTGAGTTTGGATATGTAGCAACTTTGAGTGAGTCCTGAAGTTCTTTTGAGCTTGCTTAAAGTTCCCTTGACCTTTCCCAATGCTCAGCTTGCTTTGAAATGGCTTGAATCTCCTTGTAGAAGTCAACCTCCAAACTCATAAATTGAAAATGGTGAAGCAAGAAACAGGGGTTACAGTTGCTGGACAAAGGCCTGGACAGCTTAGGTGTGATGTATGGAGTGTGTTTGAAGTGGTTTCAAGCAAAACGCATGAGGGAATATGGAAGTGGCTTGTGATTTGCAAAGATGGCCCTGTTTTGGGCAAAAGTTGGTGTTTTTGTGTTTTAGGGTGTTTTGGAGCTTGGCAAATCGTGTTTCTTGCTTGCAACAATATGTTGAACTGCTTTGAAATGGTGCCAAGACTTGGTTTTATCAGATACAAGAGTTGTGTGGACTTTTGCAAGCTTTCTTGCTTTTGAAGCAAAAGTTGAAGTGACAAAGGCAAAGGCAAAGGTTGTACTTGCTAGCTCATGGGATGTAGAGGGTTGGTACACTTTTCCTGATGTTCATGGATCTTGTTTGCAACCAAAGATCAGGTTCAATGCTCAAGGAATACAAAATTGCTAAAAGTATGCTTTATCAAAGTAGCATTGTTAACTTTATGCCATAAATGGAATAATTCCTTGTGCAATGCTCCATAGCTCATAACAAAGCCATTGTACAATGTATTTGCATTAAATTAAGGAGTGTGGAAAGGTTTAAGACCTGTAAAACAAGTACAAGCATGCTTAGGACAGATTTGCAACTTGTAACAATGTGAAAAATGCCATGGACAAAAGTGAGAAATGGCCATTTTCTTTTCTTCGATTCTCCCTAACCATAAATGATCTTGGAGAGTTCTTGGACATTTTGGAAATCTTGTAACATTCTCTATAATCCATATTTGAAATGCATTTTGAAATTCCACTTGGAACTAGGTGAAAAGTTTCCATGAAGTTAGGTCAAAAATCTGCCTAAACTAGGGCAAAATTTCACTAAGTTAAAAAGTTTATGGATCCTTATTCACAAAGTCATAACTTGAGATCCAAGTATCTTTTGGGAAAACTTTGTTAATCAAAGTTGTAGATTTTGTGGAGGACTACAACTCTCATGTTGGAAGTTTTCTTTGAATTTTACATCATGGTGAAAAAGTTGGGAAAAGTTGGGGAAAAATAAGAAATTTTCATAACTTAGAAAATTTCTAAGTTATGAAAAATTTCAAACTTAAACCCTAATTTTCAAAATTAGGTTTCTTGGTGAACAAGTTTCATGTTTTGACACATCTTGATGAAAAATGACCATTGGCACTTGATTTTGACCAAAAAGTCAAAGTTTGACTTTTCAGTGTACAGTTGATTTTTGATCAGTTGACTGGAAAAATTCATATGTCAATCCAATGCATTTGAGATCTTTTGAACCTTGTGATTAGGTCAAGATGATGCCATTGAGTCCTTGAAACCATGCTTGAGTCCAATTTGCCATTGGCTAGGTGAAAAATCAAAAATTGCCCTTCTACAATCAAAACCCTAATTTTGACCATTTTGCCCTTTTGATGATCTGATCAAATTTCTTGTGGAGTTTTGGTCCAAACTTGATCAAATGGTTCATATGAGTCTATAATGTTAATGTGGATCAAAAGTTATAAAGTTTGACTGTAAATTGGCCATGGTTGACTTTTTCCCCAATACAGCTGATTTTTAGGTCAACTGTCCAATTGATTGGGCAAAAATTTGATTTAAGGCTTGAAACTTGGTATGAGCAATCTTAGAGGTCCAACATGAAGTATTAGAGTCACATGAGGCATTGGAAGTCCAAAAATTCTTGTGCAAACTCAAACCCTAATTTCAGGTCATCAGTGCAAGGAGATGTCTTGAGCTGAGCAAACCCTAATCTGGTCTTGAGTCCAAAGAGTCTTGTGAGGAAAATCTTGATAAAATGAGAGGGAAAATTTTGGGGTACAATGGCTGCCCCTGTTCAATCTTCTTGAACCTGAAGAGTTAGATTGGCGAGTTTGTCGTTCGTGACTCGAAGGTAAAAGATGATTGGACACTAGAGTGCCCGTAAATTTGCACTCGTCAAAGTATAGTTGAGGGAATAGGCTTAAAGATGCCATTTGGAGAGGTGATAGGATCTTGTTGGAGATGGGCTTAAAGATGCCACCCAAGGATGTTTGCTGAGTTGTAAGTTGTAAATCAAAAGAATGAGTATCAGAATGGTATCCGTGTCTGGAACGTATCTGAACTGTATCTGGAGACTGAATTTGTATGAGCAATGGAATGGCGTCCGTGTCTGGAGCGTATCCGAGCTGTAACTATATTTGATTCTTGAATGAATATCAGAATGACTTCCGTGTCTGGAGTATATCTGTATTGTATCTGAATCTGAAATTTGATTAAGCGACAGAATAGCGTCCGTGTCTGGAGCATCTCTAGGCTGGGGAAAAAGGTCAGAATAAGTGACAGAATGGCAGCCGTGTCTGGAGCGTATCTGGACTGTATCTTGAAGTTGAGATCTGTATGAGTAGCAGAATGACTTTCGTGTCTGGAGTGTATCTAATCTGTATCTGAAATCTTTGAATATTGTTAATGGTAGTTGTTAATCTTATCTTGAAAAGGGTAAAATGTTAGCTGAAACACAAAGTTATGTTGCATGACATGTATGATGCAATAAAATGTGTTTTTATAAATGTTTATGATATATGAATGTAATGTATGCGCATGTAAGCTGATTCGCTGTAATGCTGAGGAAAATAAATCCTTGGGCTGGGGATAATGAAATCCTTGACCGCTGTTGGAGATTCAAAATCTTTGATTGCTGAGGATGAGAAATCCTTGGTGACTATTGGGGATGGAAAATCCCTGACAACTTCTGTGGGGATGTGAGAATCCTTCATGTCTTGAAGTTGGAGTATTGACAAAAATTCTGCTTGGGAAATCCAGAGAACTTTGAAGACTTCTACTGGGGGTTAAATAATGGGAATCCCTATTCGGCTGGGGAATAGGGAAAATTCTGATGATTTCTGCAGGGAACCAAGAATGAGAATCTTCATTCTGTAGAGGAGTAAAGAAAACTTTGGAAACTTCACGCTTGGGAGTAAAGAAGGCTCTGGCAACTTTAATGGGGAAATGAGAATGAGAATCTTCAATCTGCTAGGGGATGAAAAACTCTGTGGGGAGTAGCTATACTGCTGGGGGAGTAGCTATCCTGCTGGAGAGTAAGTTCAGGACTCTAGGGAAAAAGCTTATTCCTGTTTGAAAAAAGATTCAGGAGTTTGGTTTGTATGCCACTCTCCTGGGGAATTATCCTAGTTTGGGGATAAGACAAAAGTTAACTGTTATCTGGTTGATTCTCAGACTTTAAGACAACTTGCTGGGGAATTTGGAGAAACTGGATGGTTTCCGCTGTGGATTGGTAGTTGGAAATTTGACTCGACTGGGGAAGAAGGTTTCATCTTCGCTGGGGATCTGTAATTCAAAGTTTTTTCTCCGCTGGGGATTGGGAGTTTGAAGTTTTAACTCTGATGGGAATTAAGGATTTGAAATTATAACTCCACTGGGGATATGTATTTCAATGTTTTGGCTCCGCTGGGGGGCTTAATCACGTGTTGATTTGATTGTGTATGGAAATGGGCTTAAAGATGCCATTTGGAAGAACAAAGGAGAATCGTCAGAGATGGGCCTGTAGGTGCCATCCAAAGGTGATTGTTGATGGACAGTTTGAACTGTATCTGAATAGAGAATGAATCAGAATAAACCATGGAGAGATTTATCTGAAACAGTAAAAAATCTGGAAATGAATCAGAATAAACCCTTGAGAGATTTATCTGAAACAGTAGAAATCTTGGAATATCTTCAACTGGAATAAGAATCAGGGAGATCTTAGTGTCGATCTGACTGAACCAGAGAAGGTCTTGAATTAACTTTGACTGGATAAGAATCAGAAAAATCTTAGAATCGATTTAACTGAACCAGACGAAAGTCTTGGAATATCTTCAACTGGAATAAGAATCAGGGAGATCTTAGTGTCGATCTGACTGAACCAGAGAAGGTCTTGAATTAACTTTGACTGGATAAGAATCAGAAAAATCTTAGAATTGATTTAACTGAACCAGAAGAAAGTCTTGGAATATCCTCAACTGTAATAAGAATCAGGGAGATCTTAGTGTCGATCTGACTGAACCAGAGAAGGTCTTGAATCAACTTTGACTGGATAAGAATCAGAAAAATCTTAGAATCGATTTAACTGAACCAGACGGAAGTCTTTGGAAAATATTCAACAGATGCCGGGGAAAATAACTCCTGGACTGCTGTTGAAGAGTATGTGTGTCTTTTAAACTTTGCTTAGAATGTTTCCACTGGGGATTCCTGTTTTGTTGTTTGAGGAGGACTCCGCTGGGAAATGTTGATCTTTGTCTTGAGAGAAATAGAATTTTAGGAGCTTCAGTCGTCCGTTATTCTACTGGGGTACCATCTCTGTTGAATTTTGGGAACTTCAGCCGTCCGTTATTCTTTTGAGGAATCATCTCTGTTGAATTTTGGGAACTTTGGTCGTCCGTTATTCTTCTGAGGAATCATCTCTGTTGAATTTTGGGAACTTCGGTCGTCCGTTATTCTTCTGAGGAATCATCTCTGTTGAATTTCGGTAACTTCGGTCGTCCGTTATTCTTCTGAAGAATCACCTCTGTTGAATTTTGGGAACTTCGGTCGTCCGTTATTCTATTGAGGAATCATCTCTGTTGAATTTTGGGAACTTTGGTCGTCCGTTATTCTTATGAAGAATCATCTCTGTTGAATTTTGGGAACTTCGGTCGTCCGTTATTCTATTGAGGAATCATCTCTGTTGAATTTTGGGAACTTTGGTCGTCCGTTATTCTATTGAGGAATCATCTCTGTTGAATTTTGGGAACTTTGGTCGTCCGTTATTCTTCTGAGGAATCATCTCCGTTGAAGAGGAAAGTCGAATGAACTACTATCTGGTCGTGGTCCAGGCTTCATAGCTTGAATTTTGTGAGAATTTGATTGCATCTTTCCTGAAAGTTAAAGGTTGGTTGCATGACATATATTAAGCAATGATGTTCTCAAAATAAATGAGATTGTGTTGTATGATGTCCTGATGTACGGATATGTAATGTTTTCAAGATGATCTCTCGCTGGGGAAAATAAATCCTGAATTGGTGCTGGGGAAAAGAGTTGAATTATTCGTTTCCACTGGGGATAGTGAAAATTCTGGCGACTTCAATGGGGAAAAATCTTGAGGTCGACTTAGCTGGGAAGAGGTTAACAAAGATTGAAACTCTGGCTGGGAGCCATCTTATGAGAAGGATTTTGGGGAGATTCGTCACTTCCCCTAGTAGCGAGTGTTTATGACTTTGCCAGGAAATGTTGGATTATATGCAACCCTTTGTTGGGATTGGCGTTCAATGCCCCAAGTGATGGGGACAGAGACTTGCCCCTGGTTACTCTGTACTTTGAGAGATTTCTTGAAATCTTGACTGGACTGCCCCAGGTGTGCTGGACAATGTCATGTCCTCTTGTTGATAGGATATTTTTTTGCAACGGAAGTATCATCCCACTTGAAGTGACTTTGTTCACTGAGAGAGCTTTTCGTTCATTGGATATTCATTGTGTAAATTTCTCTGCTGTCAAACAAATAGCCATATGCAAACAACGATATTCAAATAATGCAAAGTTTATGCTTGTCTTGAAATCTTGAAAATGCGTTTTTTAGCAGAAAGCTTTTTTGTAAGAAAAATTCAACTCAGGATTTAGAGCAAAGCCTTACAGGAGTCAGGAACCTTTTGTAACAGTATGCTTTCGAACTAACCCATGCTTCAATTAGGACTTTTGAAGGGTTGTAACGTGGCTTGGTTCACGGTTTAAGAAACAAAGGATAAAGGCTCAAAGTATATTTGTACCCACCCGCTCTTTGTGATGTTCTTCAGCCCTAAACTCAGTTAATTGTGCGTTTGAACTCCAAATGAGCCTTGAATGACATTTTAGTGATGGTTCAAACAAGTTAAATTTGTTGGAAGGCAGTTATTTTTGCAACATTATTTTTGTTGAGGATTTGTAGTGACCTTTTTATTTTGATTTGTTATCCCTAATTTTTGCCTGACTGTTCCTGTTTTTGAGATTACAGTCAGCGGGATGCCCCGGTTTTCTTAAGCCTCCTTTGTAGGTTTCGACTTAGTGGGCTTTTCTTCTTCTTTTTTTGAGAGATAATGACTGCCTATGTGATAGGGAACCATCTTTTGATTCCAAAGGAATGTTTTTGATGTCATTCATTGTATTACAAGATGAGAGTTTGCGACTTTAACGTGCATTTGAATTAAATGAGAGACTACCTTGCCCCAGGTTTTGATTAGAGGTTTCAATTTGTGTTAAAACAAAAAACTTCTACTTCTTTGGCTCGAGGGGTTGACTAGGGATTATCCTCCATATAACTCCAGTGTTTAGGATTTGAAAGAAACGCATGTACATCGTTAGCAAGGTCTGTCCAAAAGCATATTGTATGAGATTAAGGAATTGCTTTCGTCATCCTCCCTCTAAAGGTTTGTGTCATAAGAAGAATAAAAGCACAGTTTAAAAATAGTGAAAATGAAAAAATGAATTCAAGACAAACATATGCAATGCATTAATGAAACAGAGTTTGACATTAATAGATAATTGTTTGAATAACAAAAGAAATTACAATTGGAAATTCAAAATGAACAGAAGCCTCTTTGTTCGAACTTGTCATTTTAGGTGGAGAGTCCTCAGTGGAAGATTTTCATTTGGCCATCTTGCGTGAACTCCAACGTTGTTTCTTTAATCAGATCTTGAATTTTGTTTCTCAATGCCCAACAGCTATTGGTGTCATGTCCAGGACTGTTGGAGTGATACGCACATCTTGCATTTGGATTGTACCCTGGAAAGGTTGTGTTGGGATTCTAAGGGGGGTCCCTTAATACAATCAGCTTGACTTCCAACAAGCATTTCAACACTTGAGATAATGACATGTTAATCTCAGTGAAGCGCTTTTTAGATGTATTTCGCTTACGCTGATTACCCTGTTGACGTTGGTGAGGTTGTTGTTGGGCTTGTGATCCTGAAGCAAACTAGGGAGGTTTTCTCTCGGCTTCTTGTCTCAAGGGAGGCTGAATGATGACTTGATCCTCAACCTTATTTGTTTGCCCCATTTGGTTACATTCATCTTGATGAATCTTGTTTATGAGGACTCTTAGCTCCTCTTGTCCTTGAGCTAGGTTTTGAATAAGAGTCATTTGGCCCACCAGTTGTCCCATCATCTAGATTTTCAATGTTACCATCTCAATCTGTAGCCTTTCCAACTGATCATTCTTAGTGCCCTATGGATTCCCTATGACCATGCCCCTTGTGAGGAGAGCCTTCACCTCTTCTTGCCCCTTGGATAGGTTCAAGAACATCTCTTGGAGCTGAGCATTTTGAGCTCGGACATCCTTGATAGTCTGTTTTAGAGCCATCTCTACTGAAATAAACAGTAGGAAGATAAGGAGACTTGTTGTAAAGACCTGTTATGTTATTATGAATGTTGTTTATGTATATGCAATGCATTCAAGGATTTTAGAAAAAATCAAAATTGTCTAAAACAAGAAGGAACAAACGTTATATTAATAGAACTTGTTTACATCAATGCCCCTAGGGCAAAAGTAGTACAAAATTCTAAGATAAAAAGATGTTGCGCATCCTCTTTGGTGCAATGTAGGTGTTGAGAGTCTGCTCTTCGTGAAGTTGACGAGTAAGTTCCAAAACCTTCTTCTCGCTGGCGTAGAATTGGGCTTCAAAAGTATCGCGTTCTCCCTTTAGCTGTATCCAACTCCTTTGTAGATCTTCGAGTGATGTTGGCATGTCAGGATATAGGAGGGTGTATGGAACCTTTCCTTCCTTAACAGGCTCTATAATCATAGGGAGAATAGATAGGTAAGGCATCATAAGACTTTGGGCGCGGGTTCGTACCCACTTGAGGTAAGGCTCAAAGGGGATGGAATTTTTGTGTCCCAAGGTATTACTATCTACCTTGTTGGGCATCCTCCAAGCTCGGATGAACCTTTGTTGAAGTCCTTGATCGTCGTTGTCGAAGTCAAAAACCAAGGCTGGAATCAGCATGTCATGTGGGCCATCCCTTCGGGCATAACCAAACTGTCTCAGAGCCAAGCAAGGGTTGTAGGTGATGCCTCCCCTAATGCCATGTAGAGGGACATTAGGGAATTCCCCACAACGGTCGACGATGATAACATTCTCTTTGGATCGAGAACACCAATGAACATCTGAATATGTAAGAGTCATCAGCCGTTATGACCACCTCAAGCATTGCTCATTCTTCAAGACTGATTGGGAAAGATGAGAAATAAACCATCTTGCCAGTAGAGGAGTGCAACACATAAGAACACCTCTTTTCCTCATTGTTCGAGTGTGAAAAGAGTGCAAGATATCTCTGAGCAATGTGGGCACCGGGTTCTGAGCCATGAAGATTTTGACAGCATTGACATCTATAAGATGATCAGGGTTTGGGAACAAGACCAACCCATAGACGAGAAGAGCTACAATCTCCTCAAAAGCTTGTAGGTCCAGAGAATTCCATCATTCTTGAGCTTTCTCAAACAGGAACTTTGCCAAGAAACCCTTGACACCACTTCTGGTTTCCCAATGGCTTGTGACATCTGATGGTTGCAAGTGCAAGGCTTGAGCAACATCTTCAGGATTTGGATCTCTTTCCATATCGTTTAAAGGTAATTGATGGAGAATAGGAATCCTCAAGAGTTGAGAAAATTCCTCCAAAGTAGGCACCAGCTGATAATCAGGGAATGTGAAGCAGTGGTGTAGGGGGTCAAAGAACTGGAAGAGAACTTTCACCATGTCTTCCTCTGTGTTGGAGTTGACCAAGTTGAGAAGTCGACCATGTCTCTTAGTGAATGGAGAATAATCTGGAATCTTGGAAGCAAGCTCCTTGAGTTGTGGAGGAATTCTCACAAGATTGACCTGAATAGTTTTCCTGCGAAGGGAATCCATAACCTACAAAACAGGAACAAAGATGAAGATCCAAAATCCTTGAAATGGTTAGTGGATGCATATGATGCTTCATGATGTTCATGATGTTATGCACAAGTATATATGTAAAAGCAAATCACAAAAGTTCCTAGTTTAGGCTTGCATGGAGTTTCATAGGTAAGTACCCTCTTGAAGTTTAGTTGGCTCAACCTGTCCTATAAATAGTAATCGGGTTCTAAGGAGCTCAATATCACTGGATTATTTTCTGTGTTCATTGTTTCAGTTTAGCCACTTTACTGGCGACCGAAATATTCCAAGAAAACAACCCTCAATGAGTGTAGTATCTAGTATCTACCAACTTCGGACTGCACCAAAGCCGGTCATCTCACTACATCCTAAAAGGCCAAGATGGTCAAGTAAAGGTTCTAAAAGTTCGTTAGTGCTTCATGACATCACTCAGCGGCCCCGTATTCTCTTTGATTGACTCAAAGGCTACCGGTACCCACAAATATGTCACACTAACATAGCTATTGCTTAGACCGTGTCGGTATACCCCACACAGTTTCCACAACATATTTCTATTTACCTATGAATGTTTCCCAAATCCGGGTAGAGGATTCAAACCCAAACAATAGAACCAAAGTGTAAAGCATACAAGTCAAGCAAGATAAGCATGTAAAGGTGATCTAAAACCCTAAGGTAACCCCACTTTTCATAGGTAAGTACCCTCTTGAAGTTTAGTTGGCTCAACCTATCCTATAAATAGTAATCGGGTTCTAAGGAGCTCAATATCACTGGATTATTTTCTGTGTTCATTGTTTCAGTTTAGCCACTTTATTGGCGACCGAAATATTCCAAGAAAACAACCCTCAATGAGTGTAGTATCGAGTATCTACCAACTTCGGACTTCACCAAAGCCGGTCATCTCACTACATCCTAAAAGGCCAAGATGGTCAAGTAAAGGTTCTAAAAGTCCGTTAGTGCTTCATGACATCACTCAGCGGCCCCATATTCTCTTTGATTGACTCAAAGGCTGCCGGTACCCACAAATATGTCACACTAACATAGCTATTGCTTAGACCGTGTCGGTATACCCCGCACAGTTTCCACAACGTATTTCTATTTACCTATGAATGTTTCCCAAATCCGGGTAGAGGATTCAAACCCAAACAATAGAACCAAAGTGTAAAGCATACAAGTCAAGCAAGATAAGCATGTAAAGGTGATCTAAAACCCTAAGGTAACCCCACTTTTCTTAATAGATCCCCAGCAGAGTCGCCAGTTCTGTGATACGGTGGGAGAACTGACTAGAAGTTTTGCGTTTGTGTTCGCAAATGTTTCGGTTTAGCAAGAGTCGCCACCGACTTTTTATTTTATCCAAAGGAAAGGTCAAAAAGCACAGGAAAGACCTTTGAGATATTTTCTTGAGTTCGGGGGGTAGATTATGAAAAGGGAAGGTGCTAGCACCCTTTTCATCCATGGTTTTCCATGGGCTCTTAGTTACTTGTTTAGATCACTTGCTTTGCTTTTCCAATTTTTTGAAATGGTGCTTTGTGTGGTTTTGAAAGTATTTTGAAAAGAGGCCATCGTTTTGGCAATCTTTGTAATGATTCTCGTTCGTAAGAATGTATATAAAGATGTTTGTCTTTTGAAAAAATGTTTCAATGTTTTGAAAGTTGTTTGAAAATGTTTTGAAATTTTGTGTGTGTTTGAAAATATCAAGGATGGTTTGCAAATTGATCAAGTAACTAGGAGCATCTACCTAATCAAAAGTCTTTCCTACATATTTTTAACCCTTTGACATTGTTGTTTTACCATTGTATTTGGTAAACAAACCTATCTTTGGATGTTAAACGAGATGGGCATGGGTCACCGTATGACCATGATAGCAATGGTGCCAAGTATCTTAGCAAGTTTTGAGGGACTAAGATCATCTTTGTTTAGGCAACCAAGATAGCATCATCGAGGGACTATGATCTTTTGTTTTTGTTTTGATTTTGCCAAGATACCTAGCATGCATACCATGGCCATTTTAAGGAAACAAAGTGGATGAAACCCTAGGGGTGCTTGTGTGCAAGGTGTTGTCATTTTTCATGCATTTTTGTCTTGCATTTTGGTCATGTTATTTGTTTTGATTTTTGGTCTTTGCATACAAAACCCTAGTTTACTATCATGGTATATGAAAGCAATAAAATGCGTAAATTAAATCTAGACTATTATAACAATATTATGGGGAGGGGGATATAAGTTTGAATAGGGGGTATTTGCACAAAATAAAACCCTAGTTTACTATTACAACCCAATTGAATTTATACAACAATAAATAAATGAACAATTATTTAAATGTACAATAAAATATAAATATGCAAAAATGTTTTTGTATTTGTTTTATGTAGGTAAAAATGAATTTATTTAATGTCTTAAAAAATAAGAAAAAATAAAATGATTATTTTTGAAAGGGTGAAAACCCTAATTTTTGTTTTAAAGGAAAATATGCTTTATATTATTTATTTATTCATTTTTGTTTAAGAAAAATAATAATAATAATATATACAAAATGTTAAAAAATTAAATATTGTATGAAAATATTATTTTAAGTGTACAAATAATAAAAATAAAAATATATAATATTTTTATATTATTTACAAGTTTTATTTAGAAAAATAAGTTATAATATTATTAATAAACAATTTTTATGCCCAAAAAAATAATAAAAATAATAAAATAAAATGCAAAAAATTAAGAAAATATTTTTGAGATTTTTCAATGTTTAGAAAAAATAAATAAAGTCAGAAAATATAAAAGAAATGAGAAAATATACAAAATATAGCAAATGGGTCAAGGGGGTGAAAAAAGCAAAAGGAGGGTGCCAAAAGAAACAAGCCCAAGCGCCAGGCCCAAGTTCACTTCACCCCTGACCTTTGAACAAACACGCACGTGCTTCTGTTATGCAATTCCTGTTCTTGCTCATGCTTGCATGAAATTCAAAACTTACAACATGAAACTTATAGCATTTTTAATCACGATTCCAATGATATAAAAAACTTGACCTAACTCTCAAAGATCAGAGAGAATTTTAATGGCCCTAAATTTTGACCTAGTTTTTTTAGCATGTTCATCATCCAAATTCTCCTAGCTCAATTAATATAAATGAAATATGCGCATATGTACAGCTCAAGGAACTTAAGGACTACATTTTTGCTTCACAAACCTAAGCCTAATGATGCCTAAATAAGGAGATAGAACTTTGAAAATTACCTTGTTCAGTTGAGTTTGGATATGGCAATGTACCAACTTTGAGTGAGGCCTGAAGTTCTTTTGAGCTTGCTTGAAATTCCCTTGACCTTTCCCAATGCTCAGCTTGCTTTGAAATGGCTTGAATCTCCTTGTAGAAGTCAACCTGCAAACTCAGAAATTGAAAATGGTGAAGCACGAAACAGGGGTTACAGTTGTTGGGCAAAGGCCTGGACAGCTTAGGTGTGATGTATGGAGTGTGTTTGTAGTGGTTTCAAGCAAAACACACGAGGGAATATGGAAGTGGCTTGTGATTTGAAGAGATGGCTCTGTTTTGGGCAGAAGTTGGTGTTTTTGTGTTTTAGGGTGTTTGGGAGCTTGGAAAATCGTGTTTTTTGCTTGCAACAATATGTTGAACTGCTTTGAAATGGTGCCAAGACTTGGTTTTATCAAATACAACAGTTGTGTGGACTTTTGCAAGCTTTCTTGCTTTTGAAGCAAAAGTTGAAGTGACAAAGGAAAAGGCTGTACTTTCTAGCTCATGGGATGTAGAGGGTTGGTACACTTTTCCTGATGTTCATGGATCTTGTTTGCAACTAAAGATCAGGTTCAATGCTCAAGGAATACAAAATTGCTAAAAGTATGCTTTATCAAAGTAGCATTGTTAACTTTATGCCATAAATGGAATAATTCCTTATGCAATGTTCCATAGCTCAGAACAAAACCATTGTCTAATATATTTGCATTAAATTAAGGAGTGTGGAAAGGTTTAAGACCTGTAAAACAAGTACAAGCATGCTTAGGACAGATTTGCAACTTGTAACAATGTGAAAAATGCCATGGACAAAAGTGAGAAATGGCCATTTTCTTTTCTTCGATTCTCCCTAACCATAAATGATCTTGGAGAGTTCTTGGACATTTTGGAAATATTGTAAAATGCTCTATAATCCATCTGTGAAATGAATTTTGAAATTCAACTTGGAACTAGGTGAAAAGTTGCCATGAAGTTAGGTCAAAAATCTGCCTAAACTAGGGCAAAATTTCACTAAGTTAAAAAGTTTATGGATCTTTATTCACAAAATCATAACTTGAGATCCAAGTATCTTTTGGGAAAACTTTGTGAATCAAAGTTGTAGATTTTGTGGAGGACTACAACTTTCATGTTGAAAGTTTTCTTTTAATCCAATTGCATCATGGTGAAAAAGTTGGGAAAAGTTGGGGAAAAATAAGAAATTTTCATAACTTAGAAAATTTCTAAGTTATGAAAATTTTCAAACTTAAACCCTAATTTTCAAAATTAGGTTTCTTGGTGAACAAGTTTTATGTTTTGACACATCTTGATTAAAAATGACCCTTGGCACTTGATTTTGACCAAAAAGTCAAAGTTTGACTTTTCAGTGTACAGTTGATTTTTAATCAATTGACTGGAAAAATTCATCTGTCAATTCAATGCATTTGAGATATTTTGAACCTTGTGATTAGGTCAAGATGATGCCATTGAGTCCTTGAAACCATGCTTGAGCCCAATTTGCCATTGGCTAGGTGAAAAATCAGAAATTGCCCTTCTACAGTCAAAACCCTAATTTTGACCATTTTGCCCTTTTGATGATCTGATCAAATTTCTTATGGAGTTGTGGTCCAAACTTGATCAAATGGTTCATATGAGTCTATAATGTTTATTTGGATCAAAAATTATGAAGTCTGACTGTAAAGTCGCCATGGTTGACTTTTTCCCCAATACAGCTGATTTTTAGGTCAACTGTCCAATTGACTGGGCAAAAATTTGATTCAAGGCTTGAAACTTGGTATGAGCAATCTTAGAGGTCCAACATGAAGTATGAAAGTCGCATGAGGCATTGGAAGTCTAAAAATACTTGTGCAAACTCAAACCCTAATTTAAGGTCATCAGTGCAAGGAGATGTCTTGAGCTGAGCAAACCCTAATCTGGTCTTGAGTCCAAAGAGTCTTGTGAGGAAAATCTTGATAAAATGAGAGGGCAAATTTTGGGGTACAACACTTATCTCCTTGCAGAATGCATCTCTTCTCCAATAGAGTACCCCATAAGCCGAAAGAGTATTTTCTTTCAAATCCCCACTGAGTTTCTCCCTCATGGATGAATTTTATTCAGTGTTTCTCTCCCAATTTATATTATCTGGAGACAACGGATTCCCCAGTTGAGTTATTTCCTCACTGAGTTGAGTCTTATTTGACAGTTTCTTTCTAGTTTGTTCCTATATTGAACTTTGGTCTGTGATTAAAAAGTGTTATCTTACTTAAAAGATAGTATTCGTCCCACCTTTTCTGTTTACATGTGTTAAAACATCATGTGGTTGATAAATGATATTCACTTTCTTTGGTATTTGTTGTACCCCAAAATTTTCCCTCTCATTTCATCAACATTTCTCATCACAAGACTCTTGGAACTCAAGATCAAGTTAGGGTTTGCTCTGCTCAAGACACCTCCTTGCACTGTTGATCTAAATTAGGGTTTGAGTTTGCACGGGGATGTTTTGACCTACAATGCCCAAAGTTACTTTCATACTTCATGTTGGACTCACAAGTTTGTCCATACCAAGTTTCAAGCCTTGATTCAAATTTTTGCCCAGTCAATTGGATAGTTGACCTAGAAATTGACTGTATTGGGGAAAAATCAACAGTGGCCAATTGACAGTCAAACCTCATGGATTTTGACCCACATTAACATTATGAACTCATATGAACCATTTTATCAAATTTGGATCACAATTCCACAAGAAATTTGATCAGATCACCAAAAGGGCAAAATGGTCATTTTTAGGGTTTTGACTGTACAAAGGCAATTTTTGACTGTTTGACCTAGCCAATGGCAAATCAAGCTCAACCATGGACACAAGGACTCAATGACATTGTCTTGACCCATTCAACAAGTTCAAAAGATCTCAAATGCATAGGATTGACAGATAAATTTTTCAGTCAACTGATCAAAATTTGACTGTACACTGAAAAGTCAAACTTTGACTTTTTGGTCAAAATCAAGTGCCAAGAGTCATTTTCCATCAAGACATGTCAAATTATGAAAATTTTCATCAAGAAACCCAAAATTGCAAATTAGGGTTTAAAATGGAAAAAATTTCATAACTTAGAAATTTTCTAAGTTATGAAATTTTCTTATTTTTTCTTAAATTTGCCCCACATTTTCACCAAGATGCAAATGGATTCAAACAAAACTTGAAACATGAAAGTTGTAGTCCATCACAAAGTCTACAACTTTTATTCACAAAGTTTTCTCAAAAGAATCTTGTATATCAAGTTATGATTTTTGGAACAAGGGTATCTAAAACTTTTAACTTAGAGAAATTTTTGCCCTAGTTTAGGCAGGATTTTTACCCATCTTCTTGGCCATTTTTCACATAGTTCCACTTGGAGTCTTAAGTTTCATTTCAAATATGGATTATAGTAAATGTTGTAATCTTTCCAAATTGTCCAAGAACTCCTCAAACACATTTTTGGTTAGGGAGAATCGAATGCTTGAAGTTGGCAAAAACTCACTTTGTATCCATGGCAAATACATGTTCATACAAGTTGCATTTTCAAACCAGCATGCTTTGTACTTGTTTGCAGGCCTCTAAACCATTTTACACTCCTTAATTGAATGCAAATACAATGAGCTAATGCATTATCTTGGTCATTTGGACATTGCACACAAAACTAATCCCTATTTGGAAAAAGGTACATTTCCATTCTTGAAAAGTTATGCTTTATGTCAAAACATGATCTTTGAGCATATGGGCCATATCTCAGAAGCCAAATCAAATCCACAAATTCTAGTAACCGAGGGTAATGTATGCAGCATACAAGATAGAGGATACAGGCCTGTAATCAGAGGTTACACATTCTTGCTTCATAAAGAAGAAATTTGTCCAAATCCTCCCAACTCAAAAAACAGCCATAGTCAGCTTACACAAACATTGCAAACAAGTTTCTCATACCCTAGCAAGCAAGAATCACGAGCCCTTGACCCCTCAAACCTCATTGTACATAAAAACTCCATTTTTCTGCAAAACAGGGCAAGCCCTGCAGAATCACTTCCATCTCCACTTTGCCTCGTGCGTTTTGCCTCAAACTTGTTCCAATACCTTCCATTCAACTCACCTAAACTATTCCAGACCTCCATTGCCAACTGTAACTCCATTAACACACATTGCCATTTTTGTTTGAAAGCTTTGCAGGTTGAGTTTTGTAGCACTATTCAGGCTACTTCAAAACAAACTAAGCATTGGGAAAGCTTCAGTGGACATCAGGCAAGCTCAAAAGAACCTCAAGCACCATTGAAAGTTGCTACATTGTCCAGCTCGAACTCAACTGAAACAGGTATTTCATGAACTTCTATCTCTCTATTTAGGAATAGTTAGACTTAGGTTTGTAAATGAAAGATGTTGTATTCATAGCCCTGAAACCATATATGTGCTTAGTTTTCATTTATATTAATCGTGTTAGGAGAATTTCATCCATGAACTTTCTGAAAAAACTAGGTTAGAAATTAGGGCCAGAGAAATTCTCTCTGGTCTTTGAGAGTTAGCTTAAGTTTTTTTATATGATTAGATTCATTTTTTGATGCTCTACAAGTTTCATGTTTTGAGTTTTGTCAAAAAAGCACATAATCAGGAGATACAGGTTTGTGTGGAAAACGCGCGTTTTTCAAACTTCTGGAGGTTGAAGATGAAGTCTGGGCTGGGCCTAGATTTCTTTGCTTTTGACACCTCCAATTCTACTTTCAGCAACCCCTGGCCCATTTCTTTGTATTTTTTATTATTTTTGCATTTTTATTTCATTTCTCACTTTGATATTTTATTTTTTAATATAAAAAATACTTAAAAAATATTTTCATAAATTTTTATATTTATTTGGTATTTATTTTAATTATTTCTAGTATTAATACATTAAATACTTTATATTTATTTTGTTTAAATTTAAAAACAATGTAAAAAACACTT